>JARCFY010000018.1:9367200-11767200 GCA_029233225.1 Lepidodactylus listeri | reverse complement strand
CCCCCTCTTTTCCTGGCGAAGGGAGAGGGAAGGAGTGGGGGGGGGAGGCCCCGGCAGCAGTGGCTGGCGGGCCTCGGAAGGGCCCGGGGAAGCGTGCAGGTTTCCCAGCCGGGGGGGGGGGGGACATCGCCCCAGCGAGCGGGCGCGGAAAGCGCGCGTGCTAAAGAGCCCCTGCCCCCCCAGATTTTACAAAAGTCTACGCCCCTGGGTGCCACCATCAGGCCCTCCCCCTGCACCGATCCCCTCACGTTGTGTCCGGAGACCAGAAGAGAACAACTGCTACATACTCTGGGCAGCATTCCTGAAAAGGACCCAGAAACAGGCTAGCCTACACAAAACAAGACTGAAGCCCTCACGATGACGTGGAAACAGCCCTTGTCTCTTTTGCGGGACGAGTGCCAAGGAGCCGGCTGGCTTGACTTGTGTCCTCCTCGAAGGCAAAAACTCTGCTTGTGAACAGTTCTGTGACAACAAAGCCCCCTGCTGTACATGGTCCGGGTGTGTGTGTGTGGAGCCTGTGTGGAAATAAAGCCCCCTTTCTGAATGAACACAAAGGCACCTCTCTGATAGGAGGGTGATGTTCTTGTTTCTGGAGAGCAGCGTTGGGGAGGAAAGTAATACGGGGCGTGGTTGAAAATCAAAAGACTTCCTGTGGCCCTTTGCTCCCTCGAGTCCATCATTGGTTGGAGGAAAATAGGGGTCACTTATTTCAGGAGACGGGGAATAGTGGTTCAAGACATCCCCCACCGCAGACACATTTGAAATGTGGATTTCAAAATAGGCATTCTGCAAGGCAGGAAGCCCATGTTGTTTTCAGAAGACATACGGTTGCTCATCTTTAATCTCGGCCTCCCCCTACACACCACCCACTCCCATTCCCACACCCATTCAAGTGTTTAGAACTGCAAGCAGCTTGACGCTGAGCAACAGTTTTCAAATAAATCCGCTGCCATTTTTCACTAGCCGCAGGCAAGCTGGGGATGTGTAATGATAGAATAGGTACAATTGGAAGTGAAAACAAGGACCCTGCATTTGTTACTTCACTCAGTCTTTAGTTAAAAGCCTCATGCCTGATGGATCCTAATCAGGGGTCATTTTGTAGAAAAAGAGGTGCAGGAGCTCATTAGCATAACTCATTTGCATATGCCCCACCCCCTAACATACCGGAAGTGTGTCAGAAGGCAACACCCACCCCTCAGGCTCCACTCCACAGGTGAGTGAAACTGACCTGCTCTTCCTCCACTCCCTTCCCCATCCAATACTTTGTGCAATAAAAAGAAGCGTCAAGAACACACCCTCAGTCTCTTCCTGCTCCCTTGAAACCACCAGGTTTCAAGTAGACTTGAGATACCCAGGACATGTGCACCACCCATCCCTTCCCCTTCCCCTCCCCACAACAAGACACCCTGTGAGGTAGGTGGGGCTGAGAGAGGTCTTTTGAGAACTGCTCCTGAGAGAACAGCTCTGAGAGAACTTGTGACTGGCCCAAGGTCACACCAGCAGCTGCATGTGGAGGAGTGAGGAATCAAACCAGGTTCTCCCAGATTAGAGTCCAACTCCTGACCACTACACCAAACTGATGGGGTGGAAGCTGCTGAAGGGTTGGTGAAATTTCTCCAGTACTCATGTGCCATGTGCCCAGATAAAAAATGGTATACTTAGAAAATTTATATGCCACCTTGAGCAAGTCTCTGGAAAAGCAGCACACAGTCATAAAAGGAACAATGATAAAATTATCAATATTAAAACATTAAAAACAATAAAGACCCTAGCAGGGTTTTCCCCGGGGTGCTGCGCCTCTGCACTGCTCGGGGAAGCCGAGGAGGGGGTGGGGCTTGGTCATGTGCCCGCCCCCTGGGCTCCTCACTCCCGGAGCTGCGCTCCTGTGCGCTCCCGCTCCAACGGACCCCTGGTCTTTAGTTAAAAGCCTCATGCCCGATGGATCCTAAATTAAAGCCTCATGCCCGAGGGATCCTGATCCATAAATAGGGTTGTCAGCCGGGGGTGGGGGCTGGAGATCTCTCAAATTTACAACTGACTTCTAGACTACAAAGATCTTTTTCCCTGGGGAAAAAAATGGCTGCTTTGGAAGGTGGACTCTATGGAATTATGCCTCTCTGAGGTTCTTCCTCAAACCCCACCTTCCTCAGACTCTACCCCTCAATATCCTTCCTGGCAACTAACCTCCCACCTCACCCCCCATGTAAGGCCTGAGAAAGTGTTTCAATGCATCTGAAGAAGTGTGCATGCACAGGAAAGCCTATACCCAGAATAAAACTTTGGTCTTAAAGGTGCCCCTGGACTTAAACTTTGTTCTGCTGCTTCAGACCCACCTGAACCTTCCTAAATATCTAGGGATTTCCCAGCCCAGAGTTGGCGTGGCAACCCTATGAGTCCCGGCTCCAAAGTTCTGCCCGACTGACTGGCTGTACCTCTCAGGTCATGCTTTTACCGTTAGCGAGGGCGATCCAGTCCCGTGGGGCTCTGGAAACCTGTCCTTCTGTGGGTCGTCTTGGCTGGTGCAGTGAGGAAGAGCTGGGTCACCTCATCGCTTGGCAGCCTCCCCGCCCCATTCCCCATCCCATAAAACACACTCTTTAGACATTGCACTTTATTTACAAAGCTTTAATAGAGCAGCGAGGCAGGCAGGCAGGGGTGTTATGGGTGTGCCGGGGAGTGGTCAAAGGGCACAGAAAGAGAGAGAGAGAGAAAGAAAACAACTTCAACTATACAAGTGGACTGGATCTGGATTCTTCTGTTTTGGGAGAGATGAATGGAATTGGGGGGGCAGTGTGGGAGAGGGAGGCTGGAAGTGGGCCCATCCTGTCTATGCTGTCAATCTAAATCCAGTAGCAAGATACCCGGCCACTTGTACATTTCCAGAGTCAGTTTCCAGGAAGTGGAATGGCGAACTCTCTCTTCTCCCAGCTGCCTGGATTCCTTGGCTTTTCTGCTGGATGAAACTGGACTCCACTAGCAATTTACAGACACACACCATTTGTTCCAGCCTAGGGGCTGTGGCTCAGTGGCAGAGCATCAGCTTGGCGTGCAGAAGGTCCCAGGTTCAATGCCCGGGTATCTCCAGTTAAAAGCACCAGGCAGGAGAGGCTGGGAAAGACCTCTGCCTGAGACCTTGGAGAGCTACCGCCAGTCTGAGAAGACAATACTGACTTTGATGGGCCAAGGGTCTAATTCAGTAGAAGGCAGCTTCGCATGGGTTCATGAGGCAGAGCTCACATCAGCAGACGCACCAAGCGCTGTGGGTGGAGCCCTCTGAGGAAGGGAGCTCTGACGCAGGGAAATTTCTACTGGAAAACATTGTACAAAGTTTAAGTCCAGTGAGCCCTTCTTTAAGACCAACAAAGAAGAAGAAGAAGAATAGATTGGATTTATACCCCTCCCTTCACTTTGAGTCTCAGAGTGGCTTACAATCTCCTTTCCTTTCCCCTCCCCACAAAAGACACCCTGTGAGGTAGGTGGGGCTGAGAGAGCTCTGAGAGAACTGCTCTTGAGAGAACAGCTCTGACAGAACTATGGCTTGCCCAAGGTCATCCAGCAGGTGCAAGTGGAGGAGTGGGGAATCAACCCCGGTTCTCCCAGATTAGAGTCCGTGCACTTAACCACGACACCAAACTGCATGTACACAAAAGCTTATACCCAGGATTAAACTTTGTTGGTCTTAATTAATTAATTAAACATTGTTGGTCTTAATTCAACTTTGTGGGTCTTAAAGGGGCCTCTGGGCTCAAACTTTGTTCTGTTGCTTCAGACCTACATGGCTGCCCACCTGGAATAAATTGTGTTTGTCTTCAAGGCACCACTGGGATCCTGCTTTATTTTCCGGCAAACAGACGACCCTGGCTACCCTGGACTGACTTCAGGCTTATGGACTTAGTGAAGACCATGGGCCAATGGCCTCACAAACCGTGGTTGCAGAATTCTGAGGGCTACCCACTCTGGCTAGGGGGATTCCTAGAGATCTGGGGGTGGAGCCTGGGGAGGGCAGGGTTTAGGGAGGGGAGGGCCCTCTGCTGTGGGGTAGAATGCCACAGTCTACCCTCCAAAGCAGCCATTCTCTCCAAGGGAACCGATCTCTGTCATCTGGTGATAAGGTGTAATTATGGGAGATCTCCAGGCCCCACCTGAAGTTTAAATAAATAATGATAAACATGGTTGCAAACAAAATCAGAAAACAACCGTGAACATCAGACCCCAAAGTATCAACAGTCAGACAACTTGTATATGCAATGAGTAATGTCTATTTGAAATGCATCTTTTATACAGTAAACAGTGTCTGTTTGAAATGAATACAATGTACAATATCATAAGAATAATCCTGTTCAACGTTGTTTCCGGATTATTGTCAATGTTTCAGATGGAATTCTTCCTCAGGAAATATCCTATACAGAGCAGTAACCTTCAAGCTTTTAAGAGTATGTCTATTTTTCAGCAAGAGCAATAACCAGTCAGTCAGGCACAGATCGCAAAATCGTCCCAAAGTAAATATTTCCTGAGGAAGAATTCCATTTAAAACGTCGACAGTAATCCGGAAACGACATTGAATGGGATTATTCTTATGATATTGTACATTGTATTCATTTCAAACAGACATTGTTTACTGTATAAAAGATGCATTTCAAATAGACACTACTCATTGCATATACAAGCTGTCCCTCCTGAAGTTTGGCACCCTACCTCCGAAGCTGTCATTTTCTCAGGGGCAATCAATTCCTGTGGTCTGGAGAGCTGTCATAATTGCTGGAAAACAGCAGGCCCCACCTGGAGGTTGGCAGCCCTTTCTGAATGGAAGTGCATGAAAGAATAAGGATATCGCGATCCCAGATCGGACCAAACGTCCGTTTAGTCAAGCACTGGACCTCAGCCAGTGGCCAGACAGATGTCACCTGGCAATCCCCAAGCGAGCCACGAGGAAAGAGGTAGCTTCCCTCTGTCATTTGCCACTGGCCTCTGGCCACCCAAGGTAGCCTGCTTCTGACCCTGGAGGATTCATTCCCTGCTACTCTGCCTTCTGGGTGCCCCTCCTCCTCCCTTCCTCCATGCTTAATGATTCACTGAACACAAACCAAGCACGGCCAAATGAAATACAAAGTTTAGAACAGAAATAAAAGGATAAAAGAGAACGAAACGATCCAATCTGTCTTGGTGGGAAATGGGAGTTTTCAGCTGACAGAAGGGGCTCCCAGGATGCCTTCTCTTCCCGTCGCGTGCTAGGTGGTGGTGCGGATAGGGGGTGGGGAGGAGCGCGTTTCCAGGTCAACGGCACAAGGAGGTCTCTCTTCCCATCCAGACTGACTCAGTTCCGTGACATGATCTACAAAAAGGGGGGGGGGGGGGGAGAGAGAAAACTTTCACTTTACAATACAGCAATATCTTGTTTCATTCTTCAACAGGCAGGCAGGATTCTTCCCTTCTGCTTTCCTTACTGCTCTTGGGTGCGTCATTTTCGAGCCGGCATTGGCCTCTGGCCTCTGTTACTTTATGCTCATTTTATTCTTTGCATACTGAGCCAAAAGGGAGGACATAGTAAACAACAGGGGGGGAAAAAGAGAGGGGGGTGGGAGTCAAAAAGAAGCATGACAAGGACTGAATATGTGCCCGGGGGCCAGATCCCAGTGCCAGAGGCGTCAGCGGGCAGGTAGAGAGCGACTGGCTGGCTGCTGTGTGAAACAAGTATGCCGGACTAGATAGACTACTGGCCTGATCCAGCAGGGCTCTCCGTACATTCTTACGATCTAGAGCAGAAGAGGAGAAGAAGAGACTGGATTCCCTCGGAGTCTCAGAGCGGCTTATAATCTCTTTCTCTTCTTCTCCTCACAAACGATAACCCGTGAGGTTGGTGGGGCTGAGAGAGCTCTGAGAGAACTGTGGCTTGCCCAAGGTCACCCAGCAGCTGCATGTGGAGGAGTGAGGAGTCAAACCCGGTTCTCCCAGCTTAGAGTCTGCGTTCTTAACCACGGCACCAAACTGGCTCTTTCACAGTCATAGGCATCATTTTCAGGGGAGCTGAGGAGCTGAAACCCCCCCCCCCCCAAATTTTTCCCAAGGGTGAATAAGCCTCCCCTGGGGCAATCAGTGCCAGTTCAAACTTCAAAATGTCAACTTGCTCTGTGCTGTTTCCAGCTTTGCAGCTCCTCTTCTCCAGCTTTGGGAAGAGGAGAGAAAGCCTTCCTCTGATTGGCTGAGGGCTCCTCCCCCTTCTCCTCTGGGGAGGGACGGGGAGGGAAAGAACCAGAGGGGGAGGGAATGGTGTCAATAACTTTTAAGAAGACTAGCAACTGTTTTCTTCCTGCCCCAATGTTTATGTTCTGGAGACTTCCAGGACACCTGGATAATGGGAAGCATGCATGAGGTTGTGATGCAAATCAGAAGTAATTATGGAAACTGGATATCGCTAAGCTCATTCAACTGCAAGGATTGTTTGCTTTTGCTGTGGAACCGCCCTTGAACCCCAGCTTAGGTGCTCCTCCCAGGGGCGTAGACTTTTCTGAAGTCCGGGGGGGGCGGGGGCTCTTTAATGCGAGCGCTTTGCGCTCGCTGGGGCGATGTTTCCGCCCCCCTCCCCCCCGGAAAACCTACCGCCAGCCGCTGCGCCTCCCCAGCCCTTCCGAGGCTCACCAGCCGGTGCTGCTGGTGCCTTTCCCTCCCCCTCCGCCCTGGCCACTCCCTCCCTCACCCCTAAAAGAGGAAGAGGGAGAGCTAAGGAGGGAGGAATGGCCAGGCCGGTGGGGGGGGGGGGGGAGAGGCACCAGCTGGCGAGCCTCGGAAGGGCCCGGGAGCGCAACGTTTCCCCAAGGGGGGGCTCAGTCTTCCCCCCCCCTGCTCTTGCCTCCGTTCCTCCGTCCAGCACCCTGGGCATTTGCCCAGCTGGTTCCTGGACGGAGGGAGGGAGGGATGGAGCAGGGGGAGAGGTGGTGGCGGCGGCAGCCGGCCAGCCAGCCGGCCTGGGTGCTCCATTTTCCCGGGGGTGGCTGAGCCCCCCCTGGGAAATTTCGGGGGTGGCTCGAGCCCTCGAGCCCCCCCATAGTTTACGCCTATGGCTCCTCCCTTTTCCTGCCTGCAAAGCAGAGCTGCTTAAAGAGATCTTCTTTGTGTTTGTTGCTCCCAGTGTCCTCCTGCGAGTTACAATTTGGCTTTATGGGTAGGTGGCTCAGAGGTGATAGAAGCTGCTTAGGTTTCTCTCTGTGCACACCCTACCCATGAAAGAGGCACTGTGGAAGGTAACTCTCAGGTAGTAAGGCAGAGGGTTCAGCCTCAAGAGGGCTTGTGGCTTTGCATTTTTGAAGTAGGGAACTTTTTGGTTCCAAATGGAGGTTTGAATCAAACAACTGTTTTCCCCTTTCTGTTCCCATCCCCCTTTAACCTGTTTAACTCTATGAATTTTATTGCATTGGTTTTGTATGGGCTGTTGCCTGTAGTGTGTGTGTATATAAAACCGTGCAAAAAGGTAATTTTACCTACTAAGGTATCATTGAGAAAAAAACCTCCATGATCAGAGGCAGTGTACCGCTGACTGCTGGACATGGGGGTGGAGAATGAAAAGTAGAGTTGTGGTTGTGAGACTTTCCTGTGGCATCTGCCTGCCTATTAGTGGGGACAGAATTCAAAGCTAAGTGGACTCTTCATCTGGTCCAGCAAGGCTGTGTTTGCTTTCAAGTTTCTTCCTTCCTAGTGATGTGGAATTACCAGGTGTGCGTTCGTGTGTGCATGTGAACGTTTATTTCACAAAACTTTAATGTGATCTGTCTTCTAGCCAGTTGCTAAAAACAGGGCAGACAGGGCAACCTTTACAAACGACCATCCTATTCTATGTAGGGTTGCCAGCCTCCAGGTGGCACCTGGAGATCTCCTGCTATTACAATTGATCTTCATGCGACCAAGATCAGTTCCCCTGGAGGAAGTGGCTGCTTTGGAGGGTGGTCTCTATGGCATTGTATCCTGCTGAGGTCCCTCCCCTCCCCAGGCCCCCCACCCCAAATCTCCAGGTATTTTCCCACCCAGAACAGGCAGCCCTAATTCTGTGTATTTAAGGTATGTGTTCTGATGAAAAGTATGAATGATCCATTTTCTGACTTGGCTACAAGAGCTCCAAATAGTAAGTATGTTATGCATCACACAGGGGTATGCAGGGCTTTTTTTGTAGAAAAAGCCCAGCAGGAACTCATTAGCATAATAGGCCACACCCAACAGCAGAAACTCATTAGCATATTAGGCCACACCCCTGACAGCACAGCTTATTAGCATATTAGGCCACACCCCCATGTTACCAGAAGAGTGGTCATCCAGCCACACCCACCTTTTGCTTCTTATTCTGTTTACCTTGTTTGTTGTCAAAACCCAGGGCTTTTTTTGTAGCAGGAATTAATTTGCATGTTAGGCCACATACCCCTAATGTAGCCAATCCTAATGCGTTTCTGCTGTTGGGTGTGGCCTATTATGCTAATGAGTTCCTGCTGGGTGTGGCCAACTCAGGAGCCAGCCGGAACTCCGTTCCTGTGCATTCCTGCCCAAAAATAGCCCTGGGGGTATGCAAGATGAAGCCGTGTCACCAGAGAACTGGCTCCTTTTTGCTACCAAAGAGTACTGTGGATTGTTCAAGTTTGCCTGCTGCTTTATTTATTTTATTTATTTAGCAGTAGGTCCATCAAATAAGTTAATCATATTTTTTGACAACTGTGGCTGCTGTAGTCTATATAGAAAATATTTTTTAAAAATCTAGTTGTACCTTTAAAGACCAATTTTTAATTGCATGTAAGAGACAGCATACGGTGGAATGGTTTACTCAGGAACTCTTAAAGGAACATTAAGTAATAAAGGTTATGCATCTGTTACAGTGTGAAGCTGTAACCTCTGTTTAAGCCTTATTAGATCTCTGACTGTGTCAAACAAATTACTGTTCTACTAACTGACATTCTGTGCTATCCATCTGAATATAGCATTTGGATGATAGCTACTCTGAGGTCTCTCAGAGTACGATCCCCTAAATTTCTGGGGAGCCCTTTCCTAAATCCCACATTGCTCCGCCTCCATAGATAGTGACAATGGCCTGTGATGTCACTGGCTCCTCCCTATGATGTCACTGGGCCTCGATTCTTTTAAAGACCTAGCATAGCAATGCCTCTGGCCCAGCCCCAGCCCCCCCCAAATTTGAAAGTCTATGCCCTTGTTCACAGTTTCAATTCGCTTCAGCAACCATTTGCAAGTAAAATTCAGTTGCAAAGTGGATTGAAAGTGTGTTATTTCGCGTGTGTGAAAGTCGAGGCTTCCCAAATCATCCCCTGCCTTTGATCCTTGTGGGTTCCCAGCTTGTAGAATCATAGAGTTGGAAGGGGCCATCCAGTCCAACCCCCTGCTCGATGCAAGATCAGCCCTAGAGCATCCCTGACAAGGGTTTGTCCAGCCGCTGCTTAAAGACTGCCAGCCAGGGGGAGCTCACCACCGCCCCAGGCAGCTGATTCCACTGTGGCACAACTCTGACTGTCGAAAAGTGTTTCCTAAGATCCAGCTGGTACCTTCCCACCTGTAATTTAAACCCACTCTTGCGAGTCCCGTCCTCTGCTGCCAACAGGGACACCTCCCTGCCCTCCTCTAAGTGACAGTCTTTCAGATCCTTCAAGACAGCAATCATGCCCCCCCCTCCAGACTGGACAGTCCCAAGTCCCTCTATCTATATATCTAATAGCCAAGTGCCCCCCCCCGTGTGTGGATACTTAAATCCGCGCCGGGGGGGCACTTGGAGGGCAGAGGTGGGGTTCTGCAGGTGGGGGGGTAACCCCCCCGCCTGCAGAAAAATCTTAAAAGTTCTAAAAAAATTCCAGGGGATATTTAAATTCTCCGAAAAGTAAGAGAGCATGCCCTGCGCGTGCGCAGGGGACGCTCTCAGAACTACAGCGGCTCGGGGAGGGAAGGGGTGAGCGGCAGGCCTGGTGAGCGCCGCCAAGGCCTGCCGCGGTCCGTTTGGGGGGGAAGGGGAGAAGCGGCGGCCCCTGGCGAGCGCCACCGAGGCCTGCAGCGGGCCGGGGGGGGGGGAGAGGGGAGAAGCGGCGGCCCTCGGTGAGCGATGCCAAGGCCCGCTTGGGGTGGGGAGGGGAGAAGCAGCGGCCCCCAGTGAGCGGCGCCGAGGCCCGCCGCGGTCCGTGGGGGGAGGGGAAGGAGCGGGGGTCAGCTGGGAATTGGGGAACAGGCCCGGGGAGAGGCGGGGAAGGGGGGCGAGCGGCGGGCCCGGCGAGAGCCACCGCGGCCCGCCGGGAGTCTGGGGGGGGGAGGGGGCGAGCTCCTTCTCTCCCCCCCCCGCGAGTATCGCGGGTCCCCACCTTGTATTATATAAACTATGAATAGCCCAGGAGTAGGCAGCCCCTTATGTCGCTTCGCCAGTGCCCGGGACAGAAAGAGCCTTCCGTTCTGCAGCCGGCCCGTACCTGCAGGTGGTGGGTCTCCCTTCTCCAACTCCTCCTCCTCCTGGTTCTGTTGGTCCTCAGGTTCCCCTCCTTCAGCATCGTCTGGTTCCTCAGGTTCACCAGGATCACTGGGCTCCTCCTGGACCTCCTCTACGGATCCAGCAAAGGACACTTTCTGCCCACCTAAGGGGACCAAACTCCAGTGACAAACAAGAAAAAAGAAAGACCTTCTTGGCCCCTCAGGCCTCCTTCATGGCTACAGGCATGGGCATTCCCGCCTTACGCTCAGCCGGACAATCCTCGGCCGAGTCTCATACTAGAGGCTCACGCCCCCTCCTTATTCTTGCCGTTGTCGCGATGGCAGGGCCATTTTTGGCCAGGAATGCACAGGAGCAGAGTTCCGGCTGGCTCCTGAGTTGGCCACACCCAGCAGGAGCTCATTGGCATAATAGGCCACACCCAACAGCAGGTACTCATTAGGATTGGCTGTGTTAGGGGTATGTGGCCTAGCATGCGAATTAATCCCTGCTACCAAAAAAAAGCCCTGGGTTTTGACAACAAACCAGGTAAACAGAATAAGAAGCAAAAGGCGGGTGTGGCTGGATGACCACTCTTCTGGTAGTATGGGGGTGTGGCCTTATATCCCAATAAGCTGTGCTGTCAGTGGTGTGGCCTAATATGCTAATGAGTTCCTGCTGTTGGGTGTGGCCTATTATGCTAATGAGTTCCTGCTGGGCTTTTTCTACCAAAAAAGCCCTGCGCGATGGTATCTATATGTGATTACGTTATGTTACTTCATTCTTTATTGAATTGTATATTTTCATGACCTTTAAAGGTAAAGGTTTCCCTTGCTCAAAAGCCAGTCAAATCCGACTCTCGGGGGCGGTTCTCCTCTTCATTTCCAAGCTGAAGAGCCAGCACTGTCCAAAGACTTCTCCGTGGTCGTGTGGCCAGCATGACTAGCCACCGAGGCAAATGGAACACTGTTACCTTCCCACCGAAGTGGTACCTGTTTATCTACTTGCAGTTTCTTGCTTTCGAACTGCTAGGTTGGCAGGAGCTGGGGCCGGAGTTGGGAGCTCACTCCATCATGCGGCACTCAGGTCTCGAACTGCTGAGCTACCGTCCTTCCGGTCTGCAGCTCAGCGTCCTAACCTCTGAGCCACCACGGCCCTCTACCTACATATAAATTCTCAGTTATATATTTTTGCGTTTTATTACAGTGCATTTGTTATTTTTGTATTTATGGAGTCCATGCAGGGGAGCAATTCTGTATTGGTTGCAGTTGGGTTGACAAAGCAAGTGCGGCACCAGTCAGTGTGCAAAGGAATGACTGCAAAGTGTTCTTCAAGGACCCTTCTTGTAGTTCTTTCAACTATAGTGCTGTTGGGGGTTTTTTTGCACGAAGCTAAGGAATCTGATTGGGCGATGGACTATTGGTTCTAGAGGCAGACGGTGCAACTCCTGCAGCGATATTCCATATACCCACACTCACTATACCATTTCTAAGCAACATTTGCCATGGCAGGATATGAAGGATGTGAGTTCATTTGAATTTATTTGCATGTGGTTGCGCATGCGTGTGGAGAGGACGAGCAAAAAGGATGTAGATGCAAGTTTTGAAAATGTTACACTGAAGAAATCCAACTCTGCCTCCCAAAACGGAAATCTGTGACCTGTATAACTTAGCAAACTATTGAAATCTGCATATATTTACTGGTTTTGCATAACCGGCCTCCGCTCTTCATCTACCAAGGTAAAGAGCTATTCCAAGCAGTGCAATCTCACGGAAGATCCACAGCCCTCCATACAGTTCTGTTTCCATGGCAATAATAACTGGAGTCAGTCAAGGCTTTGTTTCTGTTTTTGCAGAGAACTGAAGGTGATATCACAGATGCATTTTGGATTGGGGTGCTGTGCTGCGCACATGTGTCTCAGCTCACAGCTTTTGTGAGACTTTGCAGAGCTTTAGAAACCTGCAGATCCTTTTTGATCAGAGTGGGTCACATGTAAGGGGCGTATATATCATGAGTAACTAAACTGCACCCTAACCTGGATGGCCTAGGCCAGGGATGGGCAAACTGTGGCTCGGGAGCCGCATGCTGCTCTTTCACATATATTATGTGGCTCCCGGCAGGGCAGCTAGGGAAGCTAAATATCATTAGCAAACAAATATCATTGGACAAATTAATATCATTATCAATATCTGCTTTTACCCCTTTTGTTATTATTTTTGGCAGTCTCATTTAGGGTTGCCAAGTCCGAGTTGGAAAATACCTGGGGACTTTGGGGGTGGAGCCAGGAGAAGGTGGGGTTTGGGGAGGGGAGGGGCCTCAGCATGGTACAATGCTATAGAGTTCACCCTTCAGAGCAGCCATTTTCTCCAGGGGAGCTGATCTCTGTCAGCTGGGGATCAGTTGTAAAAGCGGGAGATCCCCAGGCCCCACCTGGAGGCTGGCACCTCTAGTCTCATTTAATGTTAACAAAAAGCAAATTTGCTTATTTTCCAAAAAAAGGACATAATATTTGTTCATGTCTTGTGGCTCTCAAACATCTGATGTTGATTCTATGCGGCTCTTACGCTGAGCAAGACTGACCACCCCTGTTCTAGGTGGCTCTTACGCTGAGCAAGTTTGCCCACCCCTGGCCTAGGCCAGCCCCATCTTGTCAGATCTCGGAAGCTAAGCAGGGTAGGCTCAGGTCAGTATTTGGATGGGAGACCCCCAAGGGAGTCCAGGATTGCTACACAGCTTGATGGCAAAAACACCCCAACCTTGTCCAGGAAAGAAGGCGGCCTGGTCTCGTCAGATCTCAAAAGCTAAGCAGGGTCACTACTTGGAAGGGAGACCACCGAGGAAGGCTCTGCAGCGGAAGGCACTGGCGAACCACCAATGCTCCCTCTCAGCTGTGGAGTCTTGTGAGCAAAACTTTGTGAGCTACTGGTATGAAAGTTGCGAGCGAGTGATTTGGCTACTGCATACATTTGCTCTGGAGCCATCCTTCCTGAGCCAAGACAAAAATTCATGAGCTGGAGGCTAAAAAACTGTGAGCTAGCTCAAACCAACTCAGCATTAGAGGGAACAGTGTGCAAATCACCTCTGCTTCTCAGTTTCCCTGAAAGCCCCTCCCTGGGGTCACCAGAAGTTGGCTGCTACTTGATGGCACTTTAAACACACACAGAGAGACAACAAAACTGCTATCACACCCCCTTTCAATGCTCTTTACAATGATTTCTATCACCCAGGCAACATGGGTACCCCCCTGTCCCCGAGCCAAACAATTAATCCCCACCAATCCTTCTGCGGGCCCCGCATTTACCTTTCCGTTTCTGTGATTTGGAGAGAGCTGGGTAGATGGGATGCTCCGATTCTTTGGGCTTATTTTCCAGGACTTCCCAGGGAGACGGCGATGGAGATCGGAAGAGAATGGGAAGAAGAAAGAAAATTGACGGGAAGCTTTTTTCACCCCAAATGCCCAGTCGTGTGTGTATGTGTTGGGAAGAGGAAGAGGCAGTAACGGATTAAACAGACGAAGCAGATGCCCCCAACTCATTTTATGCATCCCGTTCCTTGGTCTGAAGGCTCTCATTAGTTTCTCTGCTGAGGACTAAAAGATTATGTGTCCGGATCAGACATGAGGGGGATTCGGGTATCCAGAGGTTAACAGCCATATCGGCCAAGCACCCTCGTGTTGAGGCAAACTGCTGCAGGACAGAGGTTGCAGTCTGAAGGTATAAAAAGACAGAAACTCTGTGGTCCTTCGGCAGTTCAACTTTTTTTTTTTTGATAGCACCAATCTTTTGTGGGGAAAGGGCTTTAGCCCTTTTCAGTCACAATCACATGAACCGGGAGCCCACCAGCTGTGTGCGATGGGTCCATGCGTGATTTTCCTGCTAGACATGGTCGCCAACAGAGGCAGCGTGCATAGCTAACATGCCAACTAGGTCCCCTCATAGGGTTGCCAAGTCTGGGTTGGAAAATACCTGGGGACTTTGGGGGTGGAGCCAGGAGAGGGCGGGGTTTGGGGAGGGGAGGGGCCTCAGCATGGTACAATGCCATAGAGTCCACCCTTCAGAGCAGCCATTTTCTCTAGGGGAGCTGATCTCTGTCAGCTGGAGATCCATCGTAAAAGCGGGAGATTCCCCAGGCCCCACTTGGGGGCTGGCAACCCTATCCCCTCGCCATTGTGGTGGGGGGATTTGGGGGGCATTCTGGGGGTCGGCAGGACATTGTGTGTGACATCCCTGATGCCATGACATTAGTTGGAAGTGACATCATCATGTCGGTGACGTACCATGTGACACTCTATGGGGTTTTTTACCTTCAAAAACAGAATTTGCCCAAAAACCAGAGCATCGCTGCATGACGTTCATGGTGCAATGACGTCACCTGGAAGTGACATCATCATGCCGGGGACAACGTCCCTGTTTGGGGGTGAGGTTTCCCCTGCTGGCCGGTGAGCAGATCAGTTTATTTATTTACTCAATTTATAGCCCTCTCTCCCCGCCAAAGCCCCCTGAAGTGGGCTGGCAGCGTGAATGCCAAGGGGCTTGTGTGATTGTCAAGGTTTGCATTTACGGGTACGGAGGGTTTATGTGCAAGGTCAACTGAGATGAGACTCTGAAGGAGAGCCATTCAAGCTCACATTACTGTCAAGCTACTCAGTAATGGAGTGCAGGACTGTACCACGTCAGATAGCGGAGATCTCTGCACAAAAAAGACAAGCACAGCGGGGATGCTCTGGGTTTCCATGCTGTGTGGTATATGCTGGCCTGTAGGGTTGCCAACCTCCAGGAGGTTAACAAGCACACAAAAATGGAAATACAGTGAATGCAATTATACAAACAAATAAACAGAATAATCTGTTATGTTGTACAAATCACACTAGAGACTGCTGTCTTCTTATACAGTTCTACTTACAACCAAAATTAATACACATAACAAATAGTTATGCCACCATGCGCAAATGACAATTGCACCAATTGAACAGTGACCTAATAGTCCTTGAAAGCACAAGTCTCTCTTCCGATTGATGTGGTCGCCAGCTCATGGTGCAGAGAAGAGTTTCCAGAAGAAAGCATGCAACAGACAGCTTGAGCTCAAGACTCGCTGTGGTGCGAACCAAAGAAGTGGCGACGGCACGCCCAGGTGGCTTTGCTGTTTCTTAGGGCTTCATCAGGCCGCTTTTCTTTAGTGATGGAGCTCAACCCAGCTCCGGCAAGATTCAAAATGGCATGAAGTCTACAAGTATGTTCCAAGTAGCTAGGAATCAGGCTCATCATTCAACTGGTGCAGTTGTAGGGTTGCCAAGTCTTCAAAACTCACCGGCGGGGGGGGGGGGGGAGTCCTCCTCTGGCTGGGAGTTTCTCCTGGCGCGCGCGCCCAGTAACGTCACCAGAAGTGACGTCAGCACGTTGGGGCGTTGCCAGGGCGATGCTCTGGCAATCGCCCCAAAACTCTATGGTATCATAGAGTTTTGGGGTGATTGCCAGAGCGTCGCCCTGGCAACGCCCCCAACGTGCTGACGTCACCTCTGGTGACATCATTACGTTGTCCTCGCTGGACGACGTCAGGGGTGGGGTTCCCCCCGCCAGCCAAATGCTGGCTGGTGGATCGGGAACCCCTTTAGCGGGGGATCCCCCACCCCCCGGGCTGACTTGGCAGCCCTATGCAGTTGTCATTTACACTTGGTGGCATAACTATTTGTTATGTGTATTAATCTTGGTTGTAAGTAGAACTGCATAAGAAGACAGTAGTCTCTGGTGTGATTTGTACAGCGTGACAGATTATTCTGTTTATTTGTTTGTATAACCTCCAGGAGGTGGCTGGATATCTCCCGAGATCTCCAAGTAACAGAAATCGATTCCCCTGGAGAAAATGGCTGCCTTGGAAAGTGGACTTTATGGCATTATGTCCCACTGAGGCCCCTCCCCTCCCTAAACCCCGCCCTCCTCAGGCTCCACCCCCTAAATCTCCAGGTAGTCCCCAGCCCAGAGCTGGCAACCCTACTGGCCTGCAATCTGAGATGGTCAAAACCAGTGACAGCTCTAACTTGTCTGTTATAAGGAACCCAGTCTAGGGTTGCCAGCTCCAGGTCTGGAAATATCTGGAGGGGTTTTTTTTGGGGAGGGGGTAGAGCATGAGGAGGGCAGGGTTTGGGGAGGGGAGGGACTATAATGGGGTATAATGCTGCAGACTCCAACTTCCAAAGCAGCCATTTTCTCCAGGGGGCCTGATCTCTGTCACCTGGAGATCCGCTGCAATCCCAGGAGATCTCCAGCCACCACCTGGAGGTTGGCAGCCCTAATTTAGGACCTCCTTCTGCTTCCAAGACTGAGAGAGCCTCCCTCAGCAGGCCCATGCAGGATCCTCCTCGGGTCTATTCAACAGGGCTTACTCCCCGGGAAATGTACTTTGGATTGCCAAGGTATGGATTCCAGTGCTTCTGAATTCCTCCTAAAAAACGGAAACACTCAAAGCCCCACTGTCATCTGTATGCACACGCAATGGCGTTTGTTCCCATCCCAGAGGCCGTAAACCAACAGCAACAGTCCCAAACTCTGCTGCAAAAAACTGCAGTCCTCTTCTCTCTCCCTTCCCCAGTTCTGCATCGCATACCTTGGTTGCTCAAGGCATCTGGAGCATTTTGCTAGGATTGACAGACTCCAGCCAGGGCCTGGAGATCTCCTGGAATTATAACTCCCCTGGGCATCACCTCCCTGCTTTGCTCCCTCCCCTCCCTGTACTCCACTGTCCTCAGGCTCCACCTCCATGTCTCTAGGAATTTCCCAACCTGGAGTTGGCAGCCTTAGCACTTTCCCTCCAGCACTGGCTTGGGAAATTCCTGGAGAACTAGATGTGATTGAACAGGAGGGTGGTTCAGATCTCAGCCTCAAGCTCCTCAGGTGCTCACTTCCAGCCTCAGTTAATTATTATCTGTCCTTATTATATAATTTCATTTTCGTCCGGCAACATTCGATGCTTGCCAAAATGAGTTGGCTGCCTGATGTGTCACTCAAGCTGTCCCTATCCACTGGCTGCGTTGCTTGAGTCTCGCCACCAATATTCTGAACAGTTTGCTGTTCCACTCCCCCCAATTGCCAGTCGGAACACCGAGGTCATTTGCATATGCGGCCTGATTGGCCTCTAACATTCTAATCAGTTTGCTGTTGGGTCACTGAATGTGGTCCTGAGGTAAAATACCTCTCTCAGTCTTCCCTTAAACCGTCACTGGAGTTGCCAGTCTTCCTGTGGGGCCTGGAGATCTCCCAGAAATCACCGTGTTCCACAGCTACAGCACATCCCTGCTGAGGTCCCTCTGCACCCCACACCCTGCCCTCCACAGGCTCTGCCCCTCAAATCTACAGGTCTGGCCCTCCCCTTAGTATTGCCAGCCTCCAGGCAGCACCTGGAGATCTCCAAGATCAGTTCTCCTGGAGAGAATGGCTGCTTTGGGCAATGGACTCTAAGGCATTATACCCTGCTGAGGTCCCTCCCCACCCCTGCCCTCCCCAGGCTCTGCCCCTCAAATCTACAGGTATTTCCCCAGCCAGAATTGGCAACCCTAGAAGACATGGCATAGGAGGAGGTGGTTTTCTGCCTTAGCTGCCACTGCATAACCCCAAATCAGCATGTCGGGTGGAGGGACCCATACCTGTTCCCATGAGGCTGTCCTCCCATACTACCCACTTGGGGCAGCAAACTGACTTGAGACAGCCCTGCCTTCTAACTAACCAGGAGGAAATAAACATGGCTCGCCTCCTCGATTTCCCCCTTCCCTCTGCCGCCCCATTGATCACCTGGAGCCAGGGGCGTAGAGTTTTGGAAATCCCGGGGGGGCGGGGGCTCCTTAGTACATGCGCGCTCGCTGGGACGATGTTCTCTCCCCCCCCCCCCCCAGGAAACCGTCCCGACTCCCCGGGCCCTTCCGAGACCTGTCAGCTGCTGCTGCCGGTGCCTCTCTCTCTCTCTCCCCCCCCCCCGCCACCCCTTCCCTCTCCCTCTCCAGCAGTGGCCGTCGGCCTCAGAAGGACCCGGCAGCGGCAGCGGCAGCGGCAGCGGCAGGAGCTCCGTTTTCCCGGGGGTGGCTCAAGCCCTCGAGCCCCCCCGTACTCTACGCCTATGCCTGGAGCTTCCTTCTAGAGCCCATTGTATTTCTTCCCACAACGGGCCTTACTCCTAGTTAATAATAATGGTTACCCGCAACATGGACATAGTATTAATATTGGTCTCATGGGGCTCTTTTAAGGATTGCAACATGATAATACGTGGGGGGGGGGGATGCCTGGAGTACTGAAAGAGTTTTGCAAAAGTAGACATTTTTATTATTTGAACACAAAAAGCTGCCTGATACTGAATCAGAGCCTTTGTCCATCAAAATCAGTACGGTCTACTCAGACTAGACATAGCTCTCCAGGGTCTCAGGTGGAGGTCTTTCACATCACCTGCTGCCGGTCCTTTTTAACTGGAGATGCTGGGTATTGAAACTGGGACCTTCTGCATGCCAAGTAGATGCTCTACCGTTGAGCCATGGACCTTCCCGTTATTTGGCTGTTTCAAACTGTTGCTGTCAACTCACTCAGCCAGTTCTGTTCTTTTAACCGGTATGTGCAAAAATGGGATTCTACTTCTGGAGAACAGACTTTCTTGCTTCCGAACTGTTATGTATCAATATCGCGGTCGCCATGTGTTCACGTAATGGCGACCGCCATGTGGACTTCGCACATGGTCTGAATCTACCTGAGGTTCGGCCAGGTAGCACAATAGCCGGTTGGATCCTAAACGACCACCAATCATGAGCCTAGGTTTCCCCCCCCCAGGGACCTATGAAATGTAACCACATCTTAAGGTCCTATCAGGACATTTGGGCGAGGCCGTAGGATTATCTCTGATCGGCATAAAAGAGGGCTCTGAGCCCAGGGTTTCCCATGTTCCATCTTGACCCACAATAAACTACAATGCTGTTTTCACTATTACCAGCCTCCCGACTCCAGTACTTTTTACGAACCAACAAAGCGCCGACAGAAATCCCCCCCCCCTTTTTTTGCAGAATTGCCAAATGCACGGAGGCTTTGCTCTTGACCTCTGGTTCGTATCTTCTGAAGGCAAATTGATTGTGGCACTAACCAGGACCCAGGATTGAAATGACGTCTCCGGAGTGAGAAGAAGTTGTGTTCTTACCTGTGCATTGTCTTAGCAAGGCTGCCTTGGTTCCTGAGCCCGCCTGTTTCTGCCCCTGAGATCCTGCAATACAGAATGAAAATGTCTGAGCTGGGATTCGTAGGGTTGCCAACCTCAAGGTGGGAATACCAAAAATCACTGTGTATAGTAAATATGTGTGTGCAGTAAAACAATTTTATGCTTTATTCTTTTTCTTTACAGTTCTCTAAATGTTAGTATTAAATATTATCAAAAATACATTTCACCCCAACAATACATAGAAAAATTTATATTTCACCCAAACAATACAACCAGTGCAGGTTTACATTCAGATAGCACCTTATCAAAAACACTTATCACTAATCCCACAGGACTCTAGTAATATACCCGTTTCAAATGAATCTTTTTCAAGGACCGTGATAATTTTATGTAATAACCTATCTCATTTGCTGCAAGGGTTCTGATGGGACCCTAGACAATGCTGGTATCTTAAGAGCTTTTGTGCTCACAAAGAAAAAAAGAAAAATTATTGTACCTTATGCCATTTATATAAGAATCACGGTCCTTGAAAAAGATTCATTTGAAACGGGTATATTACTAGAGTCCCATGGGATTAGTGATGATAAGTGTTTTTGAGAAGGTGCTATCTGAATGTAAACCTGCACTGGTTGTATTGTTTGGGTGAAATATATTTTTTTCTACATACTGTTTCGGTGAAATATATTTTTGATAATATTTAATACTAACATTTAGAGAACTGTAAAGAAAAAGAATAAAGCATAACATTGTTTTACTGCACACATATATTTACTATACACAGTGATATATTTTTTGGTATTTCTTCCTAACACTGTGACCCTCTATTTTGTATTAACCTCAAGGTGGGGCCTGGAAGTCTCCTGGAACTTCCCCAGTTGCTCCCCTGGAGAAAAGGGCTGCTTTGGAGGGGGGGGGGCTGTTTGGCGTTATATTCGGCTTAGGTCCCTCCCTCCCCCAGCCCCCCCCTGCACATATCCCCACCCAGCGCTGGCAACCTGAACTGGGAAAGAGAAGGCCAAGATTACTCCTCCGTGGTCGGTATACTGTTGATATGAAATAAAATAGCAAACCATTGTGGCAGTTTAGAATGCCACCTTGTAGGGTTGCCAATCTTCAGACGGCACCTTGAGGTCTCCCGCTATTACAACTGATTTCCACATGAGAGGGTTCAGTTCTCCTGGAGAAAATGGCTGTTTTGGAGGGTGGACTCGCACCCTGCTGAGGTCCCCCCTTCCTTCCCCAGGCTCCACCCCAAAATCTCCAGGTATTTCCAGCCCAGAGTTGGCAAGCTTGCGCCTTGTGGAATGGCCTGCCCGAGGAGGTCAGGACTCAGTTCCCGCTCTCCTGGCCTTCTGCAAACCATGTGCAAAACTGAACTATTCGAGAGAGCTTTTCTGTGCAGGTAACTGGGTTTCGCTGTACAAAATGGTTTTGCAACCTGGCTTCGATAAATCATGAGGGACTGTGGCCTGCCCCGCTGTGTGTAGCTCATTGTCAGCAGGATCCCACTTATGTGATTTCTGTGCCGCTCAATGCGTCTTGTGAACCCTTCTGCTGTGCGTCAGTTCCTTCTGCTGGTTCCAGACTTCTAAAATCCTAACGAATTGGTTGCTGAATGTCCCATTTTGTTGATTGTTCTGCCTCCCAGAGTGTGATCTTATAGGGCTGCCAAGCTCTGAGTTGGGAAACACCTGGAGATTTTGGGGGTGGAGACTAGGGAGGGTGGGGTTTGGGGAAGGGAGGGTACAACGCCGTAGAGTCCCACCCTCCAAAGCAGCATTTTCGCCAAGGGAGTTGATCTTGGTTGTCTGGAGATCAACTGTAACAGCAGGCAGTCTCCAGGCCCCATCTGGAGGTTGGCAACCCTCGTGATCTGCCTTGTGAGAAAGGTAGGCTATAAATAATGCAAATCCATTTTTTTAAAATAAATGTGTCTAGTCCCCATGGCTGTCAATCAGCTGCTCATCACAGGCTGCCTCTTCCCACTCTGAGTGCCAACAAAGAGGCAACAGTCACATTCAAACTGCGCTTCTTTTTTCCACTCTGCTGGTCAAATGAAGTCCAACACAGCCAGATTTTCATAAGGTTGCCAGCTCTGGGTTGGGAAATACCTGGAGATTTTGGGGGTGGAGCCTGGGGAGGGCAGGTTTTCGGGAGGGGAGGGACCTCAACAGGGTAAAGATAAAGGTTTCCCTTGCTCAAAAGCCAGTCGAATCCGACGCTCGGGAACGATGCTCATCTCTGTTTCCAAGCCAGCACTGTCCGAAGACTTTTTCCGTGGTCATGTGGCCGGCATGACTAAATGCCGAGGTGCACGGAACGCTGTTACTTTCCCACTGAAGAGGTACCTATTTATCGACTTGCAGTTTCTTGCTTTCGAACGGCTAGGTTGGCAGGAGCTGGGGCCGGAGACGAGAGCTCACTCCATCACGTGGCACTCGGGTCTTGAACTGCCGAGCTACCGACCTTCCGCTCTGCAGTTCAGTGTCTTTACCTCTGAGCCACCGCGGCCCTCAACAGTTTCAACACCATAAAGTCCATCCTCCAAAGCAGCCATATTCTCCAGGGGAATGGATAGTGATCGTCTGGAGATCAGCTGGAATAGTGGGAGATCTCCGGATACCACCTGGAGGTTGGCAGCCCCAGATTTTCATAACCATTCAGATCCCCAATATCTGCCTTAAAGGGCACCAGACACTTAGCAACCATTCCGGCATGCCACACCTTTGCTCCTGAGAAGCAAGAAAACGTGTCACCGTGGACAGAGGGACTGGGGGCGGGAGAGAGAAGAATGCCTTCTATAGATGCCATGGCTCCTGTCTTTGAGCTCCTTCCTGCTGGGGAAAGGGAGATGGTTTCCTAGGAGACTGGCGTCTCCCTGCAGTGGGCTTGGGAGCAGCACTGTGTCTGCGCATATGTGTATCTGTGGACATTTACAGGTTCCTCTCTGACAGGAGAGGTGCTAAATGAAGGCAAATATATTCCGTACACGCCGTGCACCCCCAGTGTGTGGGATCCGTGGCAAGCAGCGGGAGCGAACCCTTTAAATAGAAATGCGTCACCAAGGTAACAGCCTACATGCTCGAGAACCACTTGACCTCAGGAAGCATCAACCGTGCACGCCACGCCCCTCTGAGATGTCACCCCAGGCTAAAGTGCATTAATACCTCTTTGCCGGAAGACACGGGGGAAGGAATTCTATCCATCAGTTAGGATTTGAAAGGGGGAGGGGGAGAATAAAAATTTAGCAGGGATTGATCAGTGATTCCTGACATTCAGAGCTGAGAAACATTTGGAACAATAGATTCAGGTAGACAGCCATGCTGGTCTGAAGCAACAGAACAAAGTTTGAGTCCAGGGACACCTTGAAGAGCAGCTAAGTTTAATTCTGGGTATAAGCGTCTGTGTGCATGCACACTTCTTCGGATACATTGGGATAGACTTCCGTAAGCTTTACATATAGGTAGAGAACAAAGATTGAGTTTAGGGGCACCTTTAAGACCAGTAAAGTTTTATTCTGGGTGTAAACTTCCGTCTGCGCACACACTTCATCAGATATCTGAGTTTCCGGATTCAGGGCCCCTCCCCTAGCACTCACCAGCTGGCCAGTGAGGGACTAATCAGTTGGCCAGTAGGAATCGGCTACCTCGGGAGGTGGTGAGCTCCCCCTCGCTGGCAGTCTTTAAGCAGTGGTTGGACAGACGCTTGTCAGGGATGCTCTAGGCAGATCCTGCATTGAGCAGGAGGGTTGGACTAGGTGGCCTCTATGGCCCCTTCCATCTCTGTGATTCTATGATTCTATGACTTACTGAAAGCAAAAGGAAGCCTAGGCTTGCATCGCTGGCAATGTGATGATGTTGCTTCCGGGGCATGCACTGCTTCACCAGCAATACTGGCTTAGGTCTCTCGTTGCTTACAGTAATTCCCCCACCCACCCACCGGTTGCCAGGGGGTATTTGGCATTCCTAATTCCCCGTTTTCATTCTTTTTAAAGGAAATCTCTAGCATCTTCATTTGCAAAGATCTGCTGTTTTTCCATCTATCTCTGCAAGGGAAGAGGCTAGAGACTTACTAACTAACCCATGCAGAAGTCATCTCTATGTATGCCCCATCAGCTTTGACATCAATGCAAGGCGCAACTAAGCCTCCTATTGCCACTAGAGTCACAACCAGCCAGTAGGGGATGAGATTAGTGTGGATCTCAGTCTTCTTGCCTTGAGACTCTTTTTATGGGCTTCCTAGAGACATCAGGAAATCCACAGCTGGAAACAGGAATCGATGGACTCCCTGGTCTGATCCAGTTCAGTTCCTGCTACGTTTCCTCTACCGTGTTTATACTCTGCTTCAGCTCCATTTCAGATTCCTGTAATCTTAGTCGTTCGGCAGGGGTCCCCAATGTGTGGCCCACCAGTGTTCCCTCTAAGCTGAGTTAGTGTGAGCTAGCCCACAGTTTTGAAGCCTCTGGCTGGCACATTTTTGTCTTCGCTCAGGAAGGACGGCTACAGAGCAAACTAAGAGATGCCGTAGCCAAATTGCTCGCTTGCAACGTTAACACAGTTCCGCAGGGCCTGCAAGACGGAGCTCTTCCACCAGGCATTCGATTAGGAGCCGCCACAGCATCAACATCACCACCATTGACATCTGTGGCATGGGTCGGTCCTGGCCTGGAGAGTGAGCAACACCATCATGCAAGCCTGAAGTTCAATGAACTTGTCGAAGATCATACAGTACGCCATCTTTAGAACTGGATGAAGACCACTATACTAGCACTTTAAGAATTTCTGTGAAGTTTTAATGTGATGTTTTAACTTCGTAAGGGTTTTTACGGTACTGGTTACCGATTCTTGTAAGCCACCCTGAGCCTGCTCGCGGGGAGGGCGGGGTATAAATAGAATTAGTAAATAAAAATAAAAACACCAGTAGCTCACAAAGTAGGATTTTAGCTCACAAGACTCCACAGCTTAGAGCAGGGGCGTGGAGTTTTTAAATCCCCGTGTGTGTGTGTGGGGGGCTCTTGTGCCATAGAGTTTCGGGGCGATTGCCCCGGCAACGTGCCCCGCGTGATGGCGTCACTTCCGGGTGATGCCAGCACGCTGGGCATTTGTCCAGCTGGCCCCTGGATGGACAGAGGGAGGGACAGAGGCAGGAGTGGCCAGGCTGGGGGGGGGGGGAGAGGCAGTGGTGGCAGCCAGCCGGCAGGCCTAGAAAGGGCCCGGTGGGTGCTCCATTTTGCCGGGGGTGGGTGAACCCCCCCCGGGAAATTTCGGGGGTGTCTCGAGCCCTCGAGCCCCGCTGTAGTTGACGCCTATGGCTTAGAGGGAGCACTGGTGCCCACAGACACCTTTTCTGGCACCCGCCAAGTGTTTTAGAAAGTGGACATAGCCAAGGGGGGCTACTGCCCAGCAAGGCTTTTGATTAGGACGGGGGACCCGATTGGCTGTGCAGATTAAAACAACCTTGTTTCAGCACAAGTCGCCACCACGGTGTTTATTTTATTCTCTCTCTCCTCTTTTCCAGTGCATTTTTTTTTAAAAAAAACCACTCTTCTCATCTCCCGCATTTCATTACATTAATTTACCCTTTGCTTCCACACTTGCTGAACGACACAGGTCCAATCCACTTTAGCGCCCGTCGGCAAGTGGATTTTGCCATTTCACACAGTAAAATCCAGTTGCAAAGTGCGTTGCAAATGGATTGAAAGTGCGTTATTTAGGGTGTGAGAAAGCGCCAACTGTGTAATCTGCCTTGTGTCTCAGCGAGAAAGCTGAACTATAAATAATATGAAGAAGGAACAAAATACAGTCCTGGTATATGCATATTTTCCCCTGTTATGGTTTTGGGACTAGAGTTCCATTCTTACAGGAATGTGTACCGTTGCAGCCAAAATCTGGAGCAGCTCCCAAAGCCTTTTCTTCCTTCCCAGGTCCAGGGTGGGGTCCTGTACTGCACAACACCCACCCTCTGGGCTGGGGATCACACGTTTTGGCTCCACGCAGACCCACAGTGACAAGGAAGCAGTACTTTCTTTTCTCTTTTTATTTGCTCGGTCTTCCATCGTAGGCAAATTTTTGCAACAGAGTTAGTGACGATGGAAGCCGGCTGGGAGCAATCCAGCTGCAACACCACCCACGTTAAGATCCATGCACAATATAAACTTGTTTTTTGTGGGGTGGGGAGTAACACTGGGAGATTATATTCTGGTGGGTAGCCGCCTTGTTCTGAAGCCATAGAACAAAGTTTAAATCCAGGGGCACCTTTAAGACCAACAAAGTTTAATTCTGGGTATAAGCTTTCGTGTGCATGCAAAGAAGTGTGCATGCACACTTATTAAACTTTGTTGGTCTTGAAGGTGCCACTGGACTCAGACTTTGTTCTACGAGGCTAGTTAGCAAAGAAACCTCAACAGCCGTCTACAGACCACAGTCAAAATCGAGGCGGCGGAGTGGGTCTGTGTGTTCTCTGCTGCCCCCTGCTGGCTCCAACTCCCCCCTCCCCGCCTCTCTGATCCCTTGCTGATGCAATCGCTTTACCTTCTGGCTGACACAGTCCTGGCATCTCCCTGACGGTGTCGTCTGAGTCCTGAGCCTCTTCCTCATCCTCCTCTTCCTCTTCTTCCTCTTCCTCGACATCCTCAGCATAGTCTTCTTCCATCCAAGAACTGTTGGATTCCAAGTGGCTCTGTGCTAGGCGCTGCACAGCTGCAGAGAATATGTAAAGACAGGACACGATTTAGGATCACCCCAAGTGGTTTTGAAGACACAGGGCCTCTGTTTTCCAAGGGTGGTATGTTTCCAGACATTGCAACAACTTAGAAATATGTGCTGGTACCAGAGAAAGATTCCCCAAACTGTTAGAACCCCCTGCCTAACTCTTAGGGGGCAACAGAGAGCTTCTGGAGTTCTGGGCCCACTGGTAGACCTCCTGATGTCACTTGGGTTTTAGCCACTGTATGACACGGAGTGTTGGACTGGATGGGCCAGTGGCCTGATCCAACTTTGCTTCTCTTAGGTTCTTATGTCTGGGGCAGTGATGCTCCGTATCCTTGGTGCTTGTGGGGGCAACAGTGGGAGGGCTTCTGGAGTTCTGGCCCCGCTGGTGAACCTCCTGATGGCCCCTGGGTTTTGGCCACTGCGGGACACAGAGTGTTGGACTGGATGGGCCATTGGCCTGACCCAACATGGCTTCTCTTATGTTCCTATCAGCAATTCCATTCCAATTTCAACTTGTGAAAAAGTTATGTTTCTAGCTGTCGTGATGGCTGAAAATTTTTCATGAAGTTCCGTATGTGGAGTCTGCCATTAGTGGATAGAACATGAAGGGTAGGGTTGCCAAACACTCTCTCTGTGTGTGTTTGTGTATGTGTGTGTGTGTGTGTAGATCTCCCGGAATTACAAGCGATCTCCAGGCAACAAAGATCAGTTCCCCTGGAGAAAATGGCCGCTTTGGAAGCTGGACTGTATGACATTCCACTCCACTAAAGTCCCTCCCCTCCCCTCCTCAAACCCCACCCTCTTCAGGCTCCACCCCAAAATCTCCAGGTGTTTCCCAACCCGAGTGAAGGCCCAACTGCACAATATACGGTTTATGGGACAGCCCAGGTCCTCTTGACCAGAATGCTCCGGGAATTCTGTGCCGAAACTTAACTCCTAGTCACACAGGGGCCCAATTGGGGTTGGGACTGTGGTAGCTGAAGCCTCCCCTTCCCCTGCCCCATTCTCCTGACCCGAAATAGCCCTGGGGAGATGCCATTTGCCTCCCAGAAGAAACTCCCTTCAGTACACAAAACTGACCAAGAAAGCTCACAGCAGGGCCGGCTCTACACAGGCTGACCCTTGAAGCTGACCTGGAAATGACAGCTGGTACAAAATGGGGTGGCGTGCCTGCTGACACCGATGCCTCTGTGGGCTCACGTTCGGCAGGTGCTCTGTCAGCTGCACTGGCTGCCAGTTGAGGACCGGATCCGCTTCAAGGTGCTGGTTTTGACCTTCAAAGCCTTATATGGCCTGGGACCAACATATCTAAGGGACCGCCTCTTCCCATAAACGCCTCAGAGAATGTTACGCTCTGATAACCAAGACTGGATTACTGTAATGCTCTCTACATGGGGCTGCCTTTGTCCCAAATCCGAAAGCTGCAGCTGGTGCAGAATGTAGCGGCGAGGCTGACGTTGTGTCTCCCTATGCGGGAACACATCCAGCCCACCCTAAAAGCACTGCACTGGCTGCCTATAGCATACCAGATATGGTTCAAGGTGCTGGTACTTACCTATAAAGCCCTATATGGCCAGGGACCTTCTACCTGAGGGACCGTCTCTCCCCATATGTACCCCAGCAAGCACTCCGATCAGGCTGAGGTTCGGAGAAGGGAGGGACTTCAGTGGGCTATAATACCATACAGTCCACCTTCCTCAACAGCCATTTTCTCCAGGGGAACCAACCTCTGTAGTCTGAAGAACTGTTGTAATTCCAGGCAACCTCCAGGCTCCACCTGGAAGTTGGCAACTCTGTGACTAAAACAGGAAGGAAATTGTAGCATGTGAGGGGAGACGCTATCTCTCTGCCTGGTACATTTTTATCCCACCCATCCTTCAAGGAACACAGGGCAGCACACATTCTCCCCCTTATCCTCACAACAACCCTGAGAGGTAGAGTAGGCTGAGCAAAAGCAACTGTTCCATTGTTGCCCAGCAACTTTCATAGCAGAGTTGGAATTTGAACCTGGATCTCCTAGATCCTAGTCCAGTGTTCTAATCTCTGCAGCACGATGCAGTGTAGAAAAGAATTTCAGGAAAGTGGTGGCACAGATTTTTAAAAATGTAAGTATTTGCAAAATCAAAGGTGTAGGAAATATTTCTGCCGCTCATGGAAAAATTTCTATTCCTCGTCCAGATTGCCTAATGTAAAATCCAGTTCTCCAACAGATCTTGAGCCAGTCTCTTTGCACTAACCTACCTCACAGGATTGTTGTGAAGATAAAATGAGGAGGATTGAACCATAATATGCTTCTGTGTGCTCCTTACAGGAAGGGAGGGTTAAAAACCAAACAGTACAGACAGGAGAAACCACTGAGGCAACTTGCTTCATAAGAACATCAAAAGAGCCCGGCTGGATCAGACCAGTAAGGGTCCATCTAGACCAGCCTCCTGTCTCACACAGGGGCCAACCGGTTCCTCTGGAGGGCCAACACCAGGGCATGGAGGCCGAGGCACTGGGACTCAGAGGTTGACTGCCTCTGAATGTGGAGGTTCCCCTCAGCCACCATGGCTAGTAGCCATTGATAGATTGATGTTGCCTCCTAGCACTGGGACTCAGAGGTTGACTGCCTCTGAATGTGGAGGTTCCCCTCTAGTTCTAGTCTTTTGGGAGAGGAGGAAAAATTGCTTCACAGTCATAGATTTGTTTAAACAAATCATGCCTGTCGGCTAATCAGCCACGGCCATGCCCTCCCTCCTGCCGGAAGTATACAGCTCTTCCTAGGCCCTGACTCAATTTCCCTGCAGCCAAACTGGCCTTTCACACATTCATACAGATTGTTAGCATTCTATAACTGACGCCTTCACTCTGAACATTTGGAGGAGGGCCAATGCCAGCAAGGTTTTTAAATGATCATAAGGTTTTCTGCAGTCACTTAATTTCTGCAGGGAGCCACGTCAAACATCCACGCCCAACCCAGTGCTCAAGAAAACCTCCAGAAAGGGGTGACCAGAATATTAACAGAAGTTATCTTAACAACAAAAAACAAATAAATGAACCAGCTGCTCTGAGAAAGTACAGGTAGGGCCCAAATCTTCCCACACTACCGGAAACAAGACCAGTGAAAAATTGTTTCCTTGTTTGTTAGACTTGGCAGGGACCTAGTCCTCAGTGAGGAATGTGATTCGCCTGGTTTGATGAAGAAAAACAACAGCCTCCAGAGCCATAAGGAGACAGACAATATCTTCATTGTTGACGGAGAGATTTGCATCGGGTAGCATCTGTCGACGTCTCTCTCCAGTACCTTCTGGTTTCTTTGTAGACATGCCTTGCTCCTGGGTTCCTTTTCTCAAAGACCTGTTCCTGTTTACTCAACCCAAGGTTAACCCTGCTTTTGATAGCATTCTTTGCTACAGCCTACCCAAGACATCCTTGAGGTTTTACAAAATGGGAGGAAAAGGAAATTGAAACAAGTCTGTATGTGTACTGGAGTACAGGGAGGAACGTAGGGATGCCAGCCTCCAGGTGGGGCCTGGGGACCTCCTGGAATTCCAGCTCCTCTCCAGGACTATACAGATCAGTTGCCCTGGAGAAAACGGATGCTTTGCAGGGGGGACTCTCTGGCATTTTACCCCACTGAGGTCCCTGCCCTTCTCAGGCTCCACCCCCAAACCCCAGGAATTTTCCAACCTGGAGCTGGCAACCCTATCCCCTACCTCTCACTGCAACCTAGAAAGCCTAAGGAGCCATCAGTGGCCAGCGGAGCCTGTGCAAAGTAGAGAGTGACCACTGGCAAAGAAGGCTCTTGATAAAGAATATTGGCAGTTCAGGTTTGCTCTGCAGGGGTGTGGAAGGCACAACTTTTGTGGAGGTTCCTCCACTGCACAACTATGAAAGACACAGTTCCCCTTTGCCTCTGGTTAGCCAAAGAGCCAACAGTTTTAATTTTCTGGAAAAGCAACTTAACTACAGTGCTGATCTTGACTGCATGTCTTTTATTATCACAAACTGAACAGTCTAGAACAGAAGTGGGAAGAGCATCAGGTTGTGTTAAAATTAGTACTGAACCATTTTTAACCACCACCACGCGCTGTCTCTCCCACCAGGGTCCCATTAGCTCAAGGTTTCACCTTTCCCTTTATTTATTTAATGCCGTAAATGCAGATGCCGCCTCTCCAACAAATGGCTCAAGGCAGCTCCCAAAAACAAAACAATTCAAATGCAATTAAAAAGAGATCAAAACAAAACTAACCCAAGTGGCAAAGAAAGCCAGCGGCCAGTAAAACCAAGAGTGCCATAGAAACAGTATAAAAGCAGGGCAGAACAAAGAAGAGGGTGGGATAAAGACATGAGAAAGATTAAAACTGTGGGGTATAAGACTTTATGAAAAGACTGGGCAACATGCAGGGATCATTTGGAGCCGGAGCGTGCCGGAGCACTGCTCCGGGAGTCCAGGAGCAGGCACAAATGGCGGTGGTGGCAAAGCCCTACCCCAGCTCCCTGCTCCCATGCTTCTTCTCTCTAGAGTCACGCCGCAGCAGCAGTGCAATCTCTCCATTGTTTTCTATGCCCCCATAGAATACAATGGAAAGTGGCGGCGTGATTCTAGAGAGAAGGAAGAAGCCCCACAGAGCCTCCCCCCTGCACCGTTCCTAGCTTGCCCGCCAAGGTGCGCGAACTAGGAAGGGCCCTGGGAGGGAGGTGCAGGGAGCATGCCCCAGGCAGAGGCTCCGCGAAAACAAGTTTCCTTCCAAGTCCAAAGGCACCTTTGCAGCCCAGCGAAGACCCAGGTGGCGGGGCATGCTGAAGCAGACCGAAGACGCCCTCCGCATGAGTTCCTTTCTTCCCCAGCATTTATAGGGGCTCTCGGGAACTTTTCACGGAGGGGTTGCTGCTTGAACTGCCGGATCCCCCCTGTCCTCCCTCAGGCTCCACCCCCACATCTCCCGGCGTTTCCCAACCAGGATCTGCAAACTAGTGCAAACCCATCCCCTGCGCAAGTCTGTGCAAGCACGCCGCATGGGGTGGTTTTGCAAATAGGTTGCCCTAGGAGTTCAGGGTCTCTCTGGACTGCAACGTGGGCAATTCATGCGGAAGATCTAGCCAAATGAATGGTAGAAAGCTGGTGTTTTCGGCATGGGGACATGCATGGATAGTTTTCTTTGTTGCTGCTGTAGTAGCTATAGCACAGTGGCAAAAGGAGGCTTCCTTATGGTAAATTTTCTCTATTAGAATATAAGAAGAGCCCCGCTGGATCAGACCAGTGGTGCATAGTCCAGCGTCCCGCCTCACACAGTGGCCAACCTTTTCCTCTCTGGAGGGCCAACAGGGCACAGAGGCCGAAGCCTTCCCCCTCCTGACACTGGGATTCAGAGGTTAACTGCCTCTGAAACATGGAGGTTCCCTTTAGTCATCATGGCTGGTAGCCACTGGGACTTCAGCCCTATCTTCCATGAATCTATCTAACCCCTGTGGCCATCCCAACACCATCACTCCATCCTCTGGCAGCCAATTCTACATTTTAATCACTCTCTGTGCAAAGTAATATTTCCTTTTGTTCGTCCGGAACCTACTGCCCATCAGCTTCATTGGAGGCTCTCGAGTTCTAGTCTTTTGGGAGAGGGAGAAAAAAAGTTCTCTATGGCAACTCTCTCCACCCCATGAATAATTTTATACATTATTATAAAAGTTTCCCTATCTTGGTTCCCCCAGGTGTGTCTCCCCCACTACCAGGGCCTTAGCAGCTTTCAAAAATCAGCATGTCATGTTGTTGATCTATCGATATAATATTATAAGATTATGTGTAATTAGTTCTCTGAACTCCCAGGTTTCATTTTTTTTTAAAAAAAGTCTAGCCTCTTTCATTGTGGAGAAATGTGTCTGCAGCAAAAAGCACTACGCTTTGGTGGGCGCACGGCGGGGGGGGGGGGGCGCCAGAAGGTAGCCTCGCCTAGTGTGCAAAAAAAACCCCTGGGGCTGGCCCTGGCTAGCACACACTTCAGGTGATGCCAGAGGGTGTGGCATATGCAAATAAGCAATGCTAACGAGTTATGCTAATGAGCTCCTGCACCGCTTTTTCTACGAAATGACCCCTGGCAACACGGTGGATATCTTGACTAGACACCACAATGTCAGCAGCATGAGGGCACCGCAAAGAAGACTGAAGTGCTGGGAGTTCAGTGCTCAGTTCCCCCGCGTGTGGGGGCCCAATTCCGATTGGGATGTGGGGAGGGGAAGCGTAATCCTTTCCCTCTGTGCCATGTACCCCACCTGATAGACCCCCAAAGAGCCGCTGTTTGCTTTGCTGAGAAAACTTATACAGGCTAGGGTTCCCAAACTCCTGGTCCAGGCGGGGGATCCCCCAATTTTTTGGGCTTCTGCCTGCTGCCGGCCAGTTGGCCAGTGGGGGAAGCCCCACTCCCAAACAGCGACATCACACAGTGACATCTCCAGCTTGATGACTCCACCCTCAGATTGCCAGTAGTTTCCCAACTAATAGCTGGCAACCCTAATTGACTGTTCAGTTTTGAAAAAAGTTCCACAAACAGCTAGTGTTTACAGCCATTTTTTCCCCACCATGAATAAAATGTTGTTGGTCTTAAACATGGGTCTCTCTCTCTCTGTGGTATGGTCTCTCTGGTTCTTCCCCCCCCCCCCCAAAGAAGTATGCAGGCACACAAAAGCTTATTCCTGGAGTGTAAAACACTGTTGGTCTTAAACACAAGTCTCTCTCTCTCGCTCTGCTCCATTGCATAAAATGCAATTTAACTTCTGAGTCCATCAACTTATTATGTGTCTCTTAATTCCCAGATACACGTGGGTCTGATCTGGACCCATACCATAATACTCAAGTAGAAGGAGCTTCAGCCTTCCACCCCAAGTCATTTCCCCAGCATGAAACAGCTCTCGGAAGCTGCCATTTACCCTGTTGGAGAAACTTGCCTGTAGCCAGCCGGTCAATGCATTTCAATTAGGTCCACAGTCACCTGAGAATTAAGTTCTCAGCTGGAAACTTTCAGAACACATCTATATAAAGTCTACATGGGGGGGGGGACACAATTAGAGTTGCAAACTCCAGCTTGGGAGATTCCTGGAAATTTGGGGGCAGTGCCAAAGGAAAGGAAGCTTGTGGAGGGGAGAGAGTTTAGCGGGGATGTGAGGCCAGAGAGCTGCACTCCAAAGCTGCCATTTCCTCCACAGGAGCTGATCTTTGGAGTCTAGCGAACAATTCTAATTCTTGGAGAATTCCTGGTCCCACCCGGAGGCTGGCAACTCTGGGACATGAGGATTTTATGACATGTGAATGAGACTCTTCTTCACCCAAGGAGTCCTTAACATGTGGAATTAGGGTTGCCAAGTCCGGGTTGGAAAATACCCGGGGGACTTTGGGGGCGGAGCCAGGAGAAGGTAGGGTTTGGGGAGGGGAGGGGCCTCAGCATGGTACAATGCCATAGAGTCCACCCTTCAAAGCCGCCATTTTCTCCAGGGGAGCTGATCTCTGTCAGCTGGGGATCAGTTGTAAAAGCGGGAGATCCCCAGGTCCCACCTGGAGGCTGGCAACCCTATGTAGAATTCACTACCACAGGAAGTGGTGGCTACAAACAGAGACAGCTTCAAGAGGGACAGGATAAACATACGGAGCCTCAAGGTACAGATGGAGCACTCTGTCTAGGGCAGTGATGCTCTGTCTTCTTGGTGCTTGGTGGGGGGAACTGTGGGAGGGCTTCTGGAGTTCTGGCCCCGCTGGTGAACCTCCTGAGGGCACCTGGGTTTGGGCCACCGTGTGACACAGAGTGTTGGACTGGATGGGCCATTGGCCTGATCCAACAAATCAAATCAACATGGCTTCTCGCATATGCCAAAACATTAGCATTCTTTTTTCATACGTGGTCTGGAAGTAAGATAGCTTAATGTTCTCTTTTTCAGAGAAGGGTCCTCTTTTTTGATACCTGCCCTCTGAGATGTCCAAGTTCTGCTTCGGTTCAACTGACCTGGTTTTACTTATTTTGTTAAAGCTTTTTTTGTGGGGGAGGTGGGGGATAAACATTACACTGAAGTCTGTCACTCACAGAGCTGAGCTGTGCCTGCTTCACTCAAAGCATAAACTTGCATCTATGAATATAAATTAGCATATGCGAATGTGGTCCTGTTTTTGAAGCCTCTTGTTTGGTCATCCCTATCTGGAAGTCTGGAATTCTGTGGGTCAGCATTCCCAGAATCCTTTGCGTCTTTCTTTTCCGGAAAGCGGCTTTGCTCAGTTTCCCCCAGCAGCGCCAGAATTTCAAGATGGCTTAGGGCCAGCCTTCACCTTGTAAGCCGGAAAATATATATCATGGACAAAAGAAATCTATTTCTATTTTGGCACCAAAAGGGCTGCTTTGATGTGAAGTACAGGCTTGTTTGCAGAGGGAAAAGGCTTTTCTGTGACTCTGTTGAGGGCAAAGGGAAAAAATGTTTAGCCACAAAGTTTATTAACCCTTTTGATGTGGAACTCTCACTGCTGTTCCTGCAGTTTTATGGTCCCGGATTAAAAAGGGGGTGGGAGAAACGTGTTTATCTAGTGAAGTGTTTAGAAAGCTGGAGGATGGGGAGACGAAATCTCGCTTTGGGGACAGAGTGGACGTTTAAGACTCATTCCAACAAGATTTGTCCAAGGTGGAAAATTCTTGCAACTGCTTATGTCAGGGGTCCCCCAGCATGGCGCCCGTGGGTGCCGTGGTGCCCCCCGACACCTCTCCCAGCACCTGCCAAGTGTTTTTAGAAAATGCGCAGTACCAATTCTGATTTGAAGATCTGACCGGCTGTGTACATTTTTTAAAATGTTGCTTTGGCAGCAGCTGCCACCACCACACCAGGATCCGCTGTGTGTGACTGAAGACTGGCTCTGCCTCCCGAGGCAGCCGTTTTGTGGCAGCCGTTTTGTGACTGTGCCCATCCTGATGGGTTAGAACTCTAAAAGTGCCTGCAGGCTCAAAAAAGGTTGGGGGACCCCTGGCTGACATTTTGTGGGGGGGAGTCCGAGGGCCCGTAGATTTACAACTAACAGGTCAGATTCCTTCCTTAAATGCAGCCTTTCCCAGACATGCCAAAAAGGATTTTCAGGAGTGACGTCTTTTTAGGGGATGGGGCAAGGTGGAAGGAATGTTAAGGCAACATGAATTCCAAAAGACAGACAGACAGAGACAGACACGGAGAGAGAGGGTTGCCAACTGCTTTCATTGCTCCGGCTCTGGTACCTTTAACAGTGGCAGGGCTCAAGTAGTGGTGTTTCCTCCACAATTACAGGGATGCCAGCCTCCAGGTGGTACCTGGGGATCCCCCAGACTTGCAGCTCATCTCCAGATAGGATTGCCTTACCCGCTTACTTGCTGCTGGTGGGGAGATAGAGCCTCTTCATTGGGATCTTCTGACATGTGCGTGTAGCGCACACACCACCTGGAAGCAGGGGTCATTTCGAGCAGGAGCTCGGGGGAGCTCAGCTCCAGGAGTTGGTGCCAGCCCCCCCTCTCTGGCGGGGGAATGCCTGCTTGTGTCCTGGCTGCAGCAAAATGACCCCATCCCCTGGAAAGGTCCGTGTTCCTCCGACCAGCCTTCTGAAGGCTTCAGCCACCACTGAAGCTATCCTCCCAGAAGAGTGGTATTTCTGAGGCTTGAGTTAGTAGCTGTCCCCTCTCTGCCAACTCTCTCTCTCCTTTCTTTCTTGCCTTCTGACATACTTTCAGTGATGTCAGGTGGTGTAGCATATGCAAATAAATTATGCTAATGAGTTATGCTAATGAGCTCCTGCACCTCTTTTTCTACGAAATGACCCCTGCCTGGAAGTGACATCATTGGGCTAAGCATGTTGCCGGGGGGACACTGTAGCATTCGGCAAAAATCCCCTCGATTGTACCATAGAGTTTTGAGGCCAAGTGCTAGAGCGCCCCCCCCAGCAATGTGCCCGGTGCCATGACATCACCTCCAGGTGATGTCATCAAGCCAAGCACGTTGCCACGATCCTGGCATTTTGGGGGTGGGCTTCTTGCCACCGACCAAATCTGGGCTGGTGGATTGGGGCCCCCTAAAGTGGATAAACCCCAATCGCCCCCAGGAGAAATGGCAAGCCTATCTCCAGACCACAGAGATCAGTTCCCCTGGAGAAAATGTCGCTCTGGACAGTAGACTCTGTGGCACTGTGCCCCCCCCCCCCGGAGGTCCCTGTCCCCCCCAAGCTCCGTCCCATCCTTCGTGGAGTCACACGTCCCTCGCTAGTGACCGTGGGGGACCCGGCAACCTTGTTTTTTTAACTATGGCTTGGGGGCTGTGTTTAGGGGTGTGAGGCTGCTGTGAAGATCACAGAAACGAGGTCAGGAAAAAAATAGGTGCCAGCTCTAACAAAAACGTCTTCTTGAGTCAAAGAGAAGTGACTATGGGAGAAATGGGGGTGAGGATTCTTAAGCAGTTTCTCCTGCCTCCAGTTGGGTTGCCGGCAATGTCTAAGCTGTGGAGTCTTGTGAGCAAAAATTTCTGCTTTGTGAGCTACTGGCATTAAAGTTGTGAGCGAGCAATTTGACTACTGCATAAATTAGTTTGCTCTGGAGCCATCCTTCCTGAGCTGAAACAAAAATGTGTGAGCCGGAGGCTAAAAAACTGTGAGCCAGCTCACACTAACTCAGCTTAGAGGAAACACTGGTTGCCGGCATTCTCCTGATCTGACTATATTCAACACTTCCAAGTATGGCTGTGCCGAATTTAGGCATGGGGTGGGGGTGGGGGCAAAAACAAGACCCAAGTTTCCCCCCCCTTTGAATCAAGAATTTGATATTGATAACGTCGCTGGCTGAAAATGTACCAAGAGGAATAAGGTTGACAGATGTCCTCTTTTTAAAGGGCATGGCCTCTCTTTTTTTTTGGCTGCCTGTCCTCTTTCGGGTTCTTCTTAGAAAAACTGATGAAAATGTCCTCTTTTTCGGGCTGGAAGGTTAGGACTATTCCTAGTCAGTAGCAGTTATCCCAGCTTAAATAGGAGGGGTATTTAAAAGATGATTTGCCACAGGGACCACCTGTTTGAAGTAGTCAGTCGGGAAATATGTCCTCTTGCTTTTCAAAATATAGCAACCCGATCTAAAAGTATCCCTTAAAGCAAAAACCACGACAATTCGAAATCCCAGCTGAAGTCACACTTGAATCGTGACGGTTCTGACAGATGGCACACATGAAGAGCATGAGCGTGTTTTACCTGGCTCCCACACACAATCCTCCGCCAATGGCATGTCTGGGCACTAGGCTTGCCAGCTCCGGGTTGGGAAATTCCTGGAGATTTTGAGGGTGGAGCCTGAGGGGGGGCGGGGTTTGGGGAGGGGAGGGGAGGGACTTCAGTGGGAGTAGAATGCCCTGGAGTCCACCCTTCAAAGTGGCCATTTTCTCCAGGGGAACTGACCTCTGTCTCCTGGGGATCTGTTGTAATCCTGGGAGATCTCCAGCTACCACTGTGGACTGGGGCGGGCTGATCCAAGGATGCCTGGACATTGGGAAATGCTATATGGCTCTAAGTGTGTACAAGTGTTATCTCCTCTCTTTGCCTTAACCTGGAAACTGCCCTCTGGCCCCTCTTCCCTCTGTGCGCTTTGTTCTCCCCTATTCTTCACATGGCTCTTCATGGAGTCACACGTCTCTACAGGCCTCTCCTATACAAACAATGTCCTCATACTTTCAAACAGGGGACACCAGATTATCTAGCCACTTGTGATAGCGACGGTATTCTTTAGAGATAGGTCACGAAGAGTAGCCGTGTTAGTCTGTCCGTAGCAGTACAAAAGAGTCCAGGAGTCCCTTAAAGACAAACAAAATTTGTGGCAGGGGAGGAGCTTTCATGAGTCACGGCTCACTTCTTGCAGTGACTCGCGAAAGCTCATACTCCGCCGCAAATTTTGTTCGTCTTTAAGGTGCTACTGGACTCTTGCAGTATTAGATTAGAGTTCTCTCTCACCTTTCGACTGCAACCTGAATGTGAACTGAATCTACTTGAATAGATGCAAGTTTACCTTTTTTTTGCAATATACTTCTTTACCACACTCAGTATTACTGGGCAAAGCCTGCTGTATTAACCAAATATCCCAACAGATGAAACCCAGCCACTGAATCTGAGCAAAGTGCCTACATGGGAGACTTCCTGAGAATCATGCGCAGTCACTTCTTTAGCGGAAGAGACTAGGAGCACAGGAGACGGATCCCGCCACAGACCTTGGCATCGTCACCCGGGGAGGTCTCACAGTAAAGGTCAGCATTAGGCAGCAAACATGTGCGATGGTCTCTCAGTGCATTTTCAAATGCAGCCAAATGCTAAAGGTGCAGTTCCGAAATTCAAACCAAGTGAAAGCTGTATTCTGTTAGCCTCTGCCTCAAACCCCAGACTGTGACTGAATGTCCCCCTTTCCCCTGCCAAAGATACTCCCTGAAAACGTCATTGCTACTCTCCATGGAACGTGTACCGGTATTTCATTCTAGAACAGAGGGGGACCCCTTTCCCAACAAGGCATGCGTCTTGGTGAGGTTATGATAAAGGCGCCCTAGCTTGGATAGCTCAGGCTACCCCGATCTTGTCAGATCTCGGAAGCTAAGCAGGGTTTGTCCTGATTAGTATTTGGAGGGGAGACCACCAAGGAAGCCCAGGGTTGCAACACAGAGGCAGGCAATGGCAAACCACGTCTGTTCACCTCTTGCCTTAAAAACCCTACAGGGTTGCCATAAGTCGGCTGCAACTTGATGACACTTTGCGTGTGTGAAGTGCCGTCAAGTCACTGTTGACTTATGGTGACCCCAGCAAGGGGCTTTCAAGGCAAGTGAGAAGCAGACGTGGTTGGCCATTGCCTTCCTTGGAGCTCTCCCATCCAAGACTTATGGTGATCCCAGCAAGGGGCTTTCAAGGCAAGTGAGAAGCAGGGGTGTTTTGCCATTGCCTTCCTTTGCAGAGCCTTCCTTGGAGGTCTCCTACCCAAGACTTATGGTGATCCCAGCAAGGGGCTTTCAAGGCAAGTGAGAAGCAGAGGTGGTTGGCCATAGCCTTCCTTGGAGGTCTCCTACCCAAGACTTATGGCGATACCAACAAAGGGCTTTCAAAGCAAGTGAAAAGCAGGGGTGTTTTGCCATCACCTTCCTTTGCAGAGCCTTCCTTGGAAGTCTCCTACCCAAGACTTATGGTGATCCCAGCAAGGGGCTTTCAAGGCAAGTGAGAAGCAGAGGTGGTTGGCCATAGCCTTCCTTGGAGGTCTCCTACCCAAGACTTATGGTGATCCCAGCAAGGGGCTTTCAAGGCAAGTGAGAAGCAGAGGTGGTTGGCCATAGCCTTCCTTGGAAGTCTCCTACCCAAGACTTATGGTGATCCCAGCAAGGGGCTTTCAAGGCAAGTGAGAAGCAGAGGTGGTTGGCCATTGCCTTCCTCTGCAGAGCCTTCCTTGGAGGTCTCCCATCCAAGACTTAATGGTGATCTCAGCAAGGGGCTTCCAAGTCAAGTGAGAAGCAGGGGTGTTTTGCCATCGCCTTCCTCTGCAGAGCCTTCCTTGGAGGTCTCCTACCCAAGACTTATGGCGATACCAACAAAGGGCTTTCAAAGCAAGTGAAAAGCAGGGGTGGTTGGCCATTGCCTTCCTCTGCAGAGCCTTCCTTGGAGGTCTCCCATCTGAGACTCATGGTGATCCCAGCAAGGGGCCTCCAAGGCAAATGAGAAGCAGGGGTGGTTGGCCATTGCCTTCCTTTGCAGAGCCTTCCTTGGAGGTCTCCTACCCAAGACTTATGGTGATCCTAGCAAGGGGCTTTCAAAGCAAGTGAGAAGCAAGATGGTTGGTCATTGCCTTCCTCTGCAGAGCCTTCCTTGGAGCTATCCCATCCAAGACTCATGGGGATCCCAGCGAGGGGCTTTCAAGGCAAATTATTCAGCAGAGGTGGCTTGCCTTCCTCTGCAGAGCCTTTCTTGGTGGTCTCCCTTCAAAGTACCAACTCGGCTTAGCTTCCGAGATCTGATGAGATCAGACTGGCATCCAGGGCAGGGCAGGATCACAGATAGCTAACTGCAAGCTTAGTATTTGGGGTGGCACCTTGCATGTACAAATACTAAGCTTGCAATCAGGCATATGTTTTGCTCTCCCCTGGATGGCCCAGGCTAGCCCGATCTCGTCAGGTCTCAGAAGCTAAGCAGGGTCAGTCCTGGTTACTGTTTGGAGGGGCGACCACCAGTGAAGTCCAGGGTCGCTATGCAGAGGCAGGCAATGACAAACCACCTCTGTTCTTGCCTCAAAACCCCCACAGGGTTGCCATAAATCGGCTGTGACTTGAGGGCAACAAACGAACGATAAATGCAGTGATGCACAAGAAGGAAAATGCTCAGGAGCATGGTACGAGATTGGAAAATGTGGAGAGAGCGGGCCCATGGGATCGCCAAGAGTCGAACATGACTGAATGACTAACAACAAATGGTAGAAACACATCCCTTGCTATCAGAGGCCCCTGGTTGGCTCTAAATTTCCCTGTTTAATAAGCCCTCTGCAGTCTCCCAACATTTTAAAATGGAAGGCAAAATTGGTTGCATTTGGACTTTGGAAGGTGGGGGGGGGGGAGCTGCTTCACCCTTCCTCCTCTTGTGGTGTTTTCCCCCCTTGAAAGAAGCAGCCTTCCCAAACTGCATTTCTTCCGACACGGAAAAGATACCTTGGAAGGCAGCACGGAGATTCCTCCCCCTGTATTTTGTATAAGAGCACCTTTTACAGCAACAGCTGCGGGGGGGAAAAAAGGGTAGGCAGGTGTGGGAAGGCGAAGTGCCAGCTCCCCTTCAGAAAATCAAATAGCTGTGTGTGTGTGGGGGGGGGGGGGGGAAGAACTGCAGAAAGACAGGCGTGAACAATATTTGCGGGGGAGAGAGAGGATGGCAGCAGGGAAATGGATGAGTGCTGTCTTCCGCGACCAAAGAGGCCGTGGAGCGTTTGTGTCAGGAAAAGAAAGGGTTTAAGAACATAGGAGAAGCCAATGTTGGATCAGGACAGTGGCCCATCCAGTCCAACACTCTGTCACACAGTGGCCAAAAACACCAGGTGCCCTCAGGGGGTCCAGCAGTGGGGCCAGGACACTAGACGCCCTCCCACTGTTGTCCCCCCCGTAAAGCACCAAGAATACAGAGCATCACTTGTCCCAGACTGAGAGTTCCTATCTATACTTTGTGGCTAATAGCCACTGATGGACTTCTGCTCCATATGTTTATCTAATTCCCTCTTGAAGCCGTCCATGCTTGTAGCCGCCACCTCCTGTGGCAGTGAATTCCACGTGTTAATCACTCTTTGGGTGAAGAAGTACTTCCTTTTATCTGTTCTAACCCGACTGCTCAGCAATTTCATGGAGTGCCCACGAGTTCTTGTATTGTGAGAAAGGGAGAAAAATACCTCTTTCTCTACCTGCTCTATCCCATGCATAATCTTATAAACCTCGATCATGTCACCCCTCAGCTGTCGTTTCTCCAAGCTAAAGAGCCCCAAGTGCTTCAACCTTTCTTCATAGGGAAAGTGTTCCAACCCTTTTATCATTCTAGTTGCCCTTTTCTGCACTTTTTCCAATGCTATAATATCTTTTTTGAGGTGTGGCAACCAGAACTGTACATAGTACTCCAAATGAGGTCGCACCATCGATTTATACAGGGGCATTATGATACTGGCTGATTTGTTTTCAATTCCCTTCCTAATATCCCCCAGCATAGCGTTGGCCTTTTTCATTGCAGTCGTACACTGTCTCGACATTTTCATTGAATTATCTACTACAACTCCAAGATCTCTCTCTTGGTCAGTCTCCGCCACATTAAACCCCATTTGCCACGTTGATGCCCACTCGCCCATCCTCGACAGATCCCTTTGGAGTGCCTTACAATCCTCCCTGGTTCTCACCACCTTGAACAACTTCGTGTCATCTGCAAATTTAGCCACTTCAGTGCTTACTCTCAACTCCAAATCATTAATAAACAAGTTAAAAAGCACTGGACCGAGTACTGATCCCTGCAGTACCCCACTGCTTACCTCCCTCCACTGAGAAAATTGCCCATTTATACTCACTCTCTGTTTCCTTTTAATTAGCCCGTTTTTGATCCACAAAAGGACTTGTCCTTTTATCCCATGATTATTGAGCTTACTTAGGAGCCTTTGATGAGGAACTTTATCAAAAGCTTTCTGGAAGTCAAGGTAAACAACATCTATTGGGTCCCCCTTGTCCACATGTTTGTTTACTCCCTCAAAGAACACTAACAGATTAGTGAGACAAGATCTTCCCTTACAGAACCCATGCTGAGTCTTCCTCAAGAGATTTTGTTCATCAATGTGCCTACTAATTTTTTCCTTAATAACAGTTTCCACCAACTTACCCAGTATTGACATCAGACTGACTGGCCTGTAATTTCCCGGATCTCCTCTGGAACCCTTTTTAAAGATAGGTTTCAGTGGTAAAAGGCAAGGGGTGATTCTCACATTAATTATGAGACATGGAATGACTCCAGTCTTCGCTGATGCACTGGACTCTTTTGTGGGAATGGCTAAGGCACTGCTAGTCTCCAGAATTTCTAGTTTTGGGTTTACTCTTGAGCCAGCCATCTTGTTGCATGATCCTGTGGTTGGTGTACCACAGATTCATTGCTCATACCATTAACAGAGAACGTCCATGCTCAATCCATGGCAGGAACGAAGCATCTACATAAGAACCACATTTCTTTGAAGCCAGCAAAGCCGTCTGCACCAACGAGTGGTCCCAGGTCAGCTAGTCCAGGGTTCTACAGTGTTTCGAGTCCTGGGTTCAAATCCTAAGTTTAAACCACAAATCCTTGTGGTTTAATCAGCTGTCACATCTGGGTTTTCTGGGCTACAGAAAGGCTAAACCACGGTTTGGTTGCTCATGATGAGCTTCCACTTCCCGGTGGGGACCGGCCCCGTGGGCCTGAACTCCAAGCAGCATTGCCACTTGGAGATTGGGCACATGGGGCCCCACCAGCTGGAAGCACTTAGAGGATCCCTATAAGTGCTTTTGGCCAGCGGGGACCAGCCCTGTGCGCCTGAATTCCAAGCGGCATTGCTGCTTGGAGTTTAGGTGGGCAGCCGGTGGCCACCCCTCTCCCTCCCCTCTTCCAAGATTTAAAGGGCCCTCCACCTAATTGGTGGGCCCTTTAAATCTCACAGGAGATTAGGGAGAGGGGTGGCCGCAAGCAATCATTCTTGGGGGTGGGGCTTGGAGTGGGGATGTCCCCAACATGATGTCATCATGTTGGGGATGCCCCGTTCCCTCCGGGAATGCCCCCCAAAGTCCCCCACTGGGGACAAAGCTGGACCTGGCAAACCTAGGCCGAGGCCTTCCCCTGATGTTGCCTCCTGGCTCTGGGATTCAGAGGCTCAGTGCCTCTGAATGTGGAGGTTCCCCTCAGCCACCATGGACTGGAGCCACTGATAGACTTCTCTTCCATGCATCTATCAAATCCTCTTTCCAAGCTGTTTATTCCTGTGGCCATCACGACATCCTCTGGCAGCGAATTCCACATTTCAATCGCTCTCTGTATAAAGCAGTATTTCCTTCTGTCCTTCCTGAACCTACTGCCCATCAGTTTCATTGGACGCCCTCAAGTTCTAGTCTTTTGGGAGAGGGAGAAAACGTTCTCTTGGTCAGCTCGACTCTTGGATTCCCTTCCTCACTTCCCTAAACACATTATAGTGTAAATCAGCAGTTATTCCCAGCCCTTTCAGTATGGTGACCCACAAGCAGTGTTTCCTCTAAACGGAGTTAGTGTGAGCTAGCTCACAGATTTTTAGCCCCTGCCTCACACATTTTTGTCTTAGCTCAGGAAGGATGGCTCCAGAACAAACTAATCTATGCAGTAGCCAAATCGCTCACTCACAACTTTCGTGCCAGTCGCTCACAGAGTAGAATTTTTGCTCACAAGACTCCACAGCTTAGAGAGAGCCCTGCTCACAAGTTACTCGGCATGGTGAGCCATCCAGGTACCCGAGGCAAACTAGGACCTTGGCACCCATCTAGTTCAGCATTCCATTTTCCACAGTGGCCAACCAGATGTTTTTGAGCAACCAATGAACATCACACAAACTGTGACCCAACTATAAACCCCAAGCGGATGGCATTCTGACATGTGCAGCCTCTGCGTATGAAGGTTACATTCCAGCTTTTGACCACCCCTCTCCATTTTGACCTTCTCCATTACAACCTCTGATCCCTCCTAAGAAACTCACTATGGTAACCACCATCAAGACGTCTTTTACTTGAGTAACATGCGTATGCAGAGAAGAAAAAATGCCAACTATGTATGACATGGAAGATCCCGTTTCCCGGGTTTCCAAAATATGACAGACAGCAATGGAAAGAGAGGTCTGGCCCACGACCCACTTTCAGAGGCTCTGCAACTCACTTTGGGGTCCCAACCCACAGGTTGGGAAACCCTGGTGTAAATCACAGTGTGTATGCTATAGTAACCATGAAAAAAATCACAGTGTGTATGCTATAGTACCCATGAAAAAGCCCTGACCTGGATAGCCCAGATCGTCAGATCTTGGAAGCTAAGCAGGGTCGGCCTTGGCTAGTATTTGGAAGGGCAACCGAAAGGATACCAGGATCATGACTCAAAGGCAAGCAATGGCAAAACACCTCTGAAACACCTCTTCACTTCAAAACCAGTAGTGCATAACGCTGAAAGAGCTAGAACTTCTCGCTGCCAGACAATCTTAGGATCTCCTGGCTGTACCACACATAATGCCACATGGTAACAACAGCAACAACCATTTTAAAGGCATGTAACTATGGTTTACTGAGGTGTATGTGTGTGGTGGGGGATAAGAATACACAGGGGTCATTTCGTAGAAAAAGAGGTGCAGGAGCTCATTAGCATAACTCATTTGCATAACTCATTTGCATATGCCAAACCCCTGACATACTGGAAGTGTGTCAGAAGGCAACACCCACCCCTCAGGCTCCACTCCACAGGTGAGTGAAACTGACCTGCTCTTCCTCCATTCCCTTCCCCATCCAACACTTGGTGCAATAAAAATAAGCATAAAGAACACACCCTCATTCTCTTCCTGCTCCCTTGAATTCACCAGGTTTCAAGTAGACTTGAGATACCCAGGACATGTGCACCACCCATCCCTTCCCCTTCCCCTCCCCACAACAAGACACCATGTGAGGTAGGTGGGGCTGAGAGAGGTCTCTTGAGAACTGCTCATGAGAGAACAGCTCTGAGAGAACTTGTGACTGGCCCAAGGTCACACCAGCAGCTGCATGTGGAGGAGTGGGGAATCAAACCCGGTTCTCTCAGATTAGAGTCCAACTCCTGACCACTACACCAAACTGATGGGGTGGAAACTGCTGAAGGGTTGGTGAAATTTCTCCAGTACTTATGTGCCATGTGCCCAGATAAAAAATGGTATACTTAGAAAATTTATATGCCACCTTGAGCAAGACTCTGGAAAAGCAGCACACAGTCATAAAAGGAACAATGATAAAATTATCAATATTAAAACAAAACATTAACAACAATAAAGACCCTAGCAGGGCTTTCCCCGGGGCGCTGCGCCTCAGCACTGCTCGGGGAAGCCGAGGAGGGGGTGGGGCTTGGTCATGTGCCCGCCCCCTGGGCTCCTCACTCCCGGAGCTGCGCTCCTGTGCGCTTCCGCTCCATCGGACCCCTGAGAATACAAGAAAAGCCCTGCTGGATTAGACCAGTGGTCCATCTAGTCCAGCATCCTTTCTCACGCAGGGGCCAGCCAGTTGCTCCGGAGGGCCAGCAAACGAGGCACAGAGACCAAGGATTTCCCCTGATGCTGCTTCCCAGCCATTGGTGTTCAGAGGCTGACTATCTATGGAAACGGAGGTTCCCTTCAGTCACTGCATCACATAGCTATTGACGGAGCTCTCCTCCATGATTCCGCCTAACTCCCTTTTAAAGCTGCGTATGCTCACGGCTATCACTACATCCCCTGGCACTGAATTCCAGATTTACTTGAGTGAAGAACGACTTCCTTTTGCCTGTCCCGAATCAACTGCTTTTTAACTTTTTGGGGTGCCCCCAAGTTCTAGTATTATGGAAGAGGGAGAGAAAGTCCTCTGCAAGTGCATGAGGAGGAAGAGGAGGAGGAGGAGGAAGAGGAGGAGGAGGAGAAAGGACGCATACAAGGATTGGGACCACACTGTCTGACCCAACCTTCAGTCGAACCTATCTCACCGGGCTGACAGGAAGAGAAAATGGTGTGCCAACGAGAAAAGTGCCGTGAAGGAACTGAAGCAGTCAAATGTCACTTTTGTTCAAATACAAGAATGCTGGTGGTCGATTTAAATAATGAAACCTTTATGGCACATAATGAGACAACGGGCAAGAAATTAGTGGAAGCTGTGGTTAAACTAAAAGAAGGAGACGTCTGAAAGGAAACTACGACCTGGCATTGATTGATAGATAGTTTAAATTGGGAGCAATTAAAAATAAGTAAAAGTAGGGCGTGTTAGTATTAGATGATTTATGTTGCGATTATTATTAAGTAAGGTTACTATAGAAGGTTAAATGTTTAATAAGGGTATAGCAAGGAGGGGAAGGGTGCGCTCTCCCTAAGACCTCTGAAAATAGGGAGAAGAGAAGAAGAAGAAGAGATTGGATTTACATCCCGCTCTTCACTTGGAGTCTCAGAGCGGTTTACAATCTCCTTTCCCTTCCCTTCCCCACAACAGACACCTTGCGAGGTGGGTGGGGCTGAGAGAGCTCTCTCCAGAATTGTCATTGAGGGAACAGCTCTGTCAGAATTATGGTTTGCCCAAGGTCATCCAGCAGCTGCAAGTGGAGGAGGGGGGAATCAAACCCGGTTCTCCCAGATTAGAGTCCGCGCACTTAACCACTACACCAAGCTGGCTTGCCTCCTGCTGTAGAGATTTCTCTTCAGCACCCATATTCAGAGGCAACACCGTTCAACTTCTTTTTCAGGAACAGAAGAAAGAAGAAATTAGTATAAGATGTACGAAACTAACTGAAGATTAAAAGAACCGTATTAAGAAGTATTATAATTTGCTGGGGAAAGTTGGATGGGGATTATTTAAGCGGGTAAAATAAGGGAATTGGATAAAGAGGAGGGAACAAATGGCATTAAGTTGTATCTTGTCAGATAAATTGTAACCTCGTTGTTTATTGTTTATGTTGTTAAAAGGCTGAAAATGAGTATGATATTAAGATAAGAACTGTGTTTGTAGGTGGATAGGTGGTACTCAATAAAAACTGTAAATTCAAAAATACAAGAATGCTCCCTTCTTCCTTTTGCAGGCTCCTGTCTCCTGCACGCCCTCCTCTCTCTGCCTTTCTCCTTGGGTCTGTTCTCCTGTCTAGTTTTCATTTCACCCCTTCTTTGTACCTGCTTCAGATCAAAGGTGTTCTTCTTGGTGGCCCACAGTGGACACAGGTCTCTCCGCAGTGGCACTAAGGATGCCAGCCTCCAGGTGGGGCCTGGGGATCCCCCGGAATGACAGCTCATCTCCAGACCACAGAGATCAGTTCCCCCTGGAGAAAATGGACGCTTGGGAGGGTGGGCTCTATGGCGTAGTACCCCACTGAGGTCCCTGTCCTCCCCAGGCTCCACCCCCCCCTTTCCTAACCTGGATCTGGCAGCCTTCCTTCATTCCCTGCTGGTGGCCAGGGGGGAGCTGGCGATCCCCACACACCACACTCAGGAGAATAGTTCCAGTCCCAGATTTCGAGTGGAACTTAGGACAGAGCTGAGAATCCCGCTGGTGGCCAATCCCGGCGGCTTCACCGTGGGCTGCCTTCTGCAGGAAACCTTCCAGTAATAATTGGCAGCCCTCACAATGCAAACAGCAGATTGTGGAAACGCACACAGCGGCAAAAGGAGGTCTCTAAATAGGGCTTTTGTTGTCAAATATGCTCTGGGCTCTAGCCACCTTGGCGCTCCCAGCCTCCGTTGGGGAACGGCTCTTCCGATTGTCACCGGGAGGAAAGTACCAGGGGGGGGGGGGGGAGATGCTGCTGACGCTGATGCTAAATCTGGAAGGTGCCTGCAGCCACGGTGCGGGAGTCCATGTGGGTGAGTCCACGCAGTATGCTGATGTCACTCATCTCTACCTGGCATTATGTCGAAGCCATAAACATAGATTTCGTTGGAGAGAGGAGGAGTAAGAGGTGATTGTTTGAAGTTGAGAGAGAAGGGGGGGGGGAGTGAGTCAGAAGATGCCAACGACAACCCAGCGTGGAAGTGCAGGAGCTAGTGTGCCCAACCATCATTGGGGAGACCTTGCATCTGCAGATCTTGCATCTGGGACTGTATCAGTAGCTACGGCAGGGTACAGGCATGAATGAATGGGGTTTTTTTTCATAGTTAATGCTCAATATCAATCTAGCTGCAGAGCCAGTCTGGTGCGGTGGTGAAGTGTGCGGACTCTAATCTGGGAGAACCGGGTTTGATTCCCCACTCCTCCGCGTGCACCTGGCTGGATGGCCTTTATATTTATTTATTTATTTATTATCTTGACTTTTACCCCGCCCTCCCTGCCGAAGCAGACCTTGGGCAAGCCATAGTTCTGTCAGAGCTGTCCTTGAACAAGAGCAGTTTCTGTCCGAGCTCTCTCAGCCCCACCGACCTCACAGGGTGTCTGTTGTGGGGAGGGGAAGGGAAAGGAGGTTGTAAGCCGCTCTGAGACTCCTTCGGGGAGTGAAGGACGGGGTATAAATCCAATCCCTTCCTCTTCCTCTTCTGCAGCATTTCGTGCCAGCTGCCATGAAGACTACAGGGCTAGGGCTGCCAAGTGCTGGCGACTTACCGGCGGGGGGGAGTTGTTCTCCCCCCGGGAGCTCTTCTGGTGCGTGCGCTTTGCGTGCGTGCCACGGCGATGTAATGACATCACCTCCGGGTGACGTCATTACACGGGGGAAGTCGTCCTCACCGGACGACTTCTGGGGCAGGGTTCCCTGCGCTGGCCAAACGCCAGCTGGCGGATCGGGAACCCCTATAGCGGGGGATCCCCCGCCCCCCCGGGCTGACTTGGCAGCCCTATACAGGGCAGTAGTCTAGCCTGGAGGTCACTGGAGCACGAAAGACCACAGCCAGGTTTCTTTCTCCCTACGGATGCTTCATCCGTGGGCCAATTGTGCCATGGGGCCCAGGTGGAATCTATTGGAACTACGGCCGCATCACAGACCTGTCTCATCTCCCTCATGCTGGAGCTGCCCTCAGTGGCCAGCTGGCAGCCGCTGTGACAAGACAGGAGCGGCAGTTTCATGTATCCAGGCCTCAGTGCCACCTGCCAGCTCATCTCCCTCGCCTAGGATCAAATGGAATTATTATTGTTTCATTAAGGGCAGACCTGCTAGTTCTAGGAAAGACGGGGGAGATGGTTTGGCCTCCGTTGTTGCTCAAGATTAGACGAAGGACCGGACGTTGGGACTGGCGCCAGCTGCCTAACCCAGCTTCTCCTTAGCTATATATTTTGTCTTTGTGCTCATTTAACCTTCTGGTTTCTTCCTCTCCCTTGTTGGCTAGTCATTTGCACATGGCAGGCTTTTTGTAGATTTAAACGAGGAAATACAATAAAACCACAACAAATGCAGAGAGTCAAAGTGGGGCGGGGTGGGGCGGGGCTAGGGAGACCGGGGTTCCAATCTCCCCCCCTGCCCCCGCCGCAAAGAGGCTCATTGTAGGGTTGCCAAGTCCAGGTTGGAAAACACCTGGGGACTTTGGGGGTGGAGCCAGGAGAAGGTGGGGTTGGGGAGGGGAGGGGCCTCAGCATGGTCCAATGCCATAGAGTCCACCCTTCAAAGCAGCCATTTTCTCCAGGGGAGCTGATCTCTGTCAGCTGGAGATCAGTTGTAAAAGCGGGAGATCCCCAGGCCCCACCTGGAGGCTGGCAACCCTAGCTCACTGGGTAAAGTTAGGCCCATTTAGTCCCAGCTGCAAGGTTTCTTTTTGTATTTCTTTTGCCTTCTCTCCCTTTGCAGATTTGGCTATCGGGACTACTTTAGCATTTTGCAGGGTTGCCATCTCTGGGTCGGGGAACACCTGGAGATTTGGGGGATGAAGCCTGGGGAGGGTGGGTTTGCAGAGAGCCCTCCGCAGGGCACAATGCACCCTCCAAATCAGCCATTTTCTCCGGGGGAACTGTTCTTGGTCAGCTAGAAGTCAATAGTAATTGCAGGAGGTCTCCAGGTGCCACCTGGAGGTTGGCAACCCTGGGGACTTTTACCCCTTCTCCTTACCTGCTGTCTTCTCTGGAACAAAGGCACCACCGCTTTTACCTTCACTGGGGGAAAACTTAACAGGGACCCATATTTTTTCCTCCCATACTGGTAAAGCCTGTTCAAGGACGGGGAAATGGTGGCAGGGGAAAAGGTTATAGCTCTCTCCCCCACCCCCGATAATGCATTCCCAGCAACTAAACTTGCAAAGGTCCTCTCAAATCAATGCAACATCCCAGTAGCGCCTTCAAGACCAAGATAAATTTCCCAGGGCACAAGCTTTCGTGACTCAGAGCTCACATTTTCAGATACCTGATTAAATGACCTTTGAGTCACAAAAAACCTGGGGGTGGGAAGAAGAGCCATCAGGTCATTGCTGACTTCTGGCGACCCCACAGGACTGTGAAGGCGAGAGACGGACAGAGGTGGTTTGCCACTGCCTGACCCTGCATAGAGACCCTGGGCTTCCTTGGAGGTCTCCCATTCAAAGACTCACCAGGGCCCGCCCTGCTTAGCTTCTGGGATCTGACGAGATCGGGTGAGCCTGGGCTATCCAGGGCAAGGCTCACAAAGGCTACACCCGGGGAAACATTCTTGGTCTTTAAGGTGCTACCAGGAGGGGTCCTTTCGAGCAGGAGCTTGGGGGAGCTCAGCTCCGGGAGTTGGTGCCAGCCCCCCCCCCATGGGGGAATGCCTGCTTGTGTCATGGCTGCAGCAAAATGACCCTGTCCCCCGGAAAGGTCCTGGTTCCTCCGATCAGCCTTCTGAAGGCTTCAGCCATCACTGAAGCTATCCTCCCAAAGAGTGGTATTTCTGAGGCTTGGATTAGTAGCTGTCCCCCCCCCCCCCCCCAATCTATCTAGTCATCTGTCGCCTGTCTATCATCGATCTGTCTGTCTGTCTAATCATCTATCTAATCATCTAGCTAGCTAGCTAATCATCTGTTTGTCTGTCTATCCATCTATCCATCCATCCATCCATCTATTTATCCATCCATCCATCCATCCAGCCATCCATCCATCCACCCCTCTTTCTTGCCTTCTGACATACTTCCGGTGATGTCAGGTGGTGCAGCATATGCAAATAAGTTATGCTAATGAGCTCCTGCACCTCTCTTTCTACGAAATGACCCCTGGCTACCAGACTCAAATTCTACGACCACAGACTAAGAAACCTGAAGGCACAGCTGGAAGTCTCAGCCTAGTCTACATCAGCCTAGTCTACATAGTCTACATTCGTTTTAGATTTACTCGACCGCTTGGATGTCACCAGTGGGACGTCTCCCTATTTCTGTTCCCTTCCAACCACAGCTCCGTGTGCCATATTACAGTCTGAACACACAGGGAGCTGCTTTATACTGAATCAAACCCTTGGTCCTTCAAGGTCAGTATCGCCTGCTGAGACTGGCAGCCGCTCTCCAGGGTCTCAGAGGCAGAGGTCTTTCCCCTCCCCTCCTGCCTGGTCCTTCAAAGTGGAGATGCCGGGGACTGAACCTGGGACCTTCTGCATGCGAAGCAGAGGCTCTTCCCCTGAGCTACAGCTTTCGAAAGTTTCAAAGGTGGCTTACCACATGGCACAGGGGATTGTGGTTTGAGAAATATAAGCCCAAACTGTAGCACTGTGCTTTTGGATCCGGGCCACAATTGTTGTAAGGATACAACCGGGGAGAGGGCTGATATGCAGGCACGGCTATGAGTCAGCTCATCTCCATGGAATCGTGATTCTTTCGATCCAGAGTGACTTCGGCTAATGCACAGCGGTGCAAAGTCTGGTGCGTGAACTCCCACGCCCACGCCCGTTCATGCCCCCTCCCGACCCAGCCCAGCCCAACCCCGGGTTAGCTTTGTTCCTGCGGAACGGCTAGCTCTCGAACAGATGGCGTTGTCAACCGCTTGCGGGAGATATAAAAATAAAAGTCTAGGGTGGGAAGAGGGGGCGCTTCACACATCCACATTCAGCGCCTAAAGGGACCGGTTTCCTTAGCATTGCAGAAATTCAGCCGCAAGGGCGTGCCGTGCAAGTCTGAGAAGAGGAGGTTGCCACAGTGGTAGCATTTCTGGCTAACATTTGCAAAGGAGCTGGAAGGCACGTGGAACAAAACTTCCCACTGACACAATCCGAATTCTGCCGCTCAAATCAGTTCGGCACGTTTTCTGGCTGTGCGCCAATGTTTCGCACTTTTCCCAGGGGAGGAGGAGGAGGTTGGTCCCCTGGGCACCTCAAGTGGCTTTCTGCCGACTCCGACCCGGGGTCCATCCAGGCCAGGAGGGTGCAGACTGGTAGCAGCCCGCCAGGGTCCCAAGCAGAGGTCTGTCACATCACGTCCTACCTGATCCTTTCCCCAGAAACTAAAGATGCCGGGGATTGAACCTGCAGCCTTCTGCAGGCTAAGCAAGTCCTCTACTACTGAGCCATGGCCCCTCCCAAAGGTTGCTGGTCAGTTTTGGAATCTGGGGCCCCGAATATGAGGTGGAGTGTACCAGTTTGGCGGAGTGAGGCAGTGTGGCTCCAGCATCTTGAGTGATGCTCTCAGGTAGGGTTGCCAGACTCCAGGGAGTGACTGGAGGTCTCCTGGTGTTCCAACTGATCTCCAGGCGACAGAAGCTTTGGAAGGCGGACTCTATGGCACTGTACACCATTGAAGTCCCTGCCCTCCCCAAATCCCGCCCTCCTCAGGCTCCACCCCCCAAATTTCCAGGTATTTCCCAACCCAGACTGACCTGGCCACCCTACTCTCAAGCAAAGCAAACCTCAAAGTTGTGGCAAATTCAAAGGCTTGGGAAATTCCTGGACATTTGGTGGCAGTGCCTGGGAAGGGCAGAATTTGGGACGGATAGTCAGCAGGGATATGATGTCACTCTAGGACTTCCGCTTCTCCTAGAGTCTATGGTGTACCATAGAGTCCACCCTCTAAAGCTGCCATTTCCTCCAGGGGAAATTATCTCTGCAGCCTAGAGAATTCCAGGCCCTAACTTGAGGCTGGCAGGTAGCCCTAGCGGGGTGTGCAAACTGAAGCTCCCCCAGTGCGGCCTCCGACCTTCTTGGGTGCTCCATGCAGAACTGTTGGAGCAAGAGACTCGGGTTGGTCTTGGGGGCACCCCAAGGCTGATAAAAAGCAGGTGGTGTTTATAAGGCTCTGGTGAAGTGGTGGTGCTGGGGAAACCTGCTAAATTTGATGGGCTTCAGGCTGCTTTTAAAGGCGCATCATTAATTGGCTGCATTTGGTTGTCAGCAAGGGATCGTGTCTATTGCAAGGACTTTTTTTGGGGGGTGTTGCTTATATATATATTCTGGTACTTGGCTGTTAACATGTGTAGGTAGCTGAGTTAGTTGTACCTACAGTGGGTGGGAGAAGGCACCACAATGAGGAATGACTGGCATTGGTAGGGTAAAAGACTGAGGGGGGGGGGGGAGAGCTTAAATTCACTCAGGTTATCTGCTTTCCCAGCCCTCCTTTCAGCCAAGGATCTCCTAAATGCCACATCAATAATTCTTTGGGCATTAAAGGGCTGCTGTAAAATGTCATGTTGGTAAATAGGAAAAGAAACTACCACTGTCCAGGATTTAATCCTGAATGAATAGACTGACCTGCCTTTTGTTCCTGAGACCCAGTTCGAGACGGCACATGGAACTAGCTTGTCTCGGGAGCTGCAGCCTGCCTGTTAAAAGGCACATTGCTGGCTCATGCAGCCACAATTTGGGTCATGCAGGAAGGGCGAAAGGCTTTCATTCTTCAACCTCCCTTTGTTTCATTAATCAAAACTCCCCCCCCTCCCCAGTTATTGCTATATATTTTTAAAGGACCTTTTCTCCCCCTTAAAAGGCTAATAGCAGAGTAGGAGAGTCCATCAAATGGAAGTTGAAGGGTTAAAGCCCATCTCCCTTCCCTGCATGTCCCCAAGGCAAATGGAAGATGCAGGAGACTGCAGTTTACATGTATAGTCAAAAAGGGGGCATCTTGTTTCTGTCCAAGCCCTGAATCGTGTCTTCCAGGGTTCTTGGCAGAGAAGTAGCTTAGGCTTGATGGTCGTGGACGTGGGTTGCTGTGATCCCCTGTCTAGAAATCCTCACTTTAAAGTTTGTGTTCTGGCCCTCGGGATGGAATAGAGATTTTGCAGTCCTGCCACCCACCCCACAGCCCAAGAATATCTTTGTCAGAGGTGGCAGCAGTTAAGGAAAGGATGCTGAACTACCCCACTGGCTTGCTGTTGTTTTTTTGAGGGGTGGGGTGGGGTTTCAACGTTCGTCTTTTTGTCCAGTACCGCTCAAGCCTTCACGGCCTTCCTGACAAAAATGGGACTGCTTCAAGTTCAGACTGTATCTGGCCGTAGGGGTCATGCCCTCGATCAAGTTTTTTGTACTGGTCGGGAAGGAGAGAAAAGCTCCATTAAAATTTTTTTTTTTTGCTGTTATACTGGTCGGGAAGAGGGTGATCTGACTGCCGTTCTGGAATACTTTCCCTATGAAGACAGGTTGAAGCGCTTGGGGCTCTTTAGCTTGGAGAAACGACGGCTGAGGGGTGACATGATCGAGGCTTATAAGATGATGCATGGGATAGAGCAGGTAGAGAAAGAAGTCCTTTTCTCCCTTTCTCACAATACAAGAACTTGTGGGCCCTCCATGAAATTGCTGAGCAGTCAGGTTAGAACGGATAAAAGGAAGTACATCTTCACCCAAAGAGTGATTAACACGGGGAATTCACTGCCACAGGAGGTGGCAGCAGCTACAAGCATGGACGGCCTCAAAAAGGAATTGGATAAACATATGGAGCAGAGGTCCATCAGTGGCTCTTAGCCACAATAACACAATAACAGGGCAGAGAGGCTGAGGCCTACCCTTGATAAGAACATAAGGAGAGCCCTGCTGGATCAGACCAGTGGTCCACCTAGTCCAGCGTCCTGTCTCACACAGGGGCCACCCAGTTCCTCTGGAGGGCCAACAACAGGGCAGAGAGGCTGAGGCCTTCCCCTCATAAGAACAGAAGGAGAGCCCTGCTGGATTAGACCAGTGGTCCATCTAGTCAAGCAACCTGTCTCAGATGGTGGCCAACCAGTTCCTCTGGAGGGCCAACAACAGGGCATAGAGGCCAAGGCCTTCCCCTCATATTGCCTCCTGGCTCTGGGCTTCAGAAGCCGACTGAACGTGGAGGTTCCCTTTAGTCAGCATGGCTAGTAGCCACTGATAGACTTCTCCACGAATCTGTCTAATCCCCTTTTAAAGCCGTCAACGCCTGTGGCCATCACTCTATCCTCAGCCATTTAATTCCAGTTTTTAATCACTTGCTGTGTAAAAAGCCCCCTGCCGAATAAGCCTTGGGCTTCCTAAACTCCCACAAATGCTCTGGCCACTCAGTTTCCAGGACCAGGAGCTACCTGGCACATGATAAAGCAGAGCCAACACAGCGAGAGATGACCCCCCGGAGATTTCCAATTGCGCTTCTACATTTCTGCTTGACAAACAGCAAGGAAGAGACCGTTCCAAGCTCCCTTACCTTTAAGAGAAGGGGGTGTGTAGACACAGGGGGCATTCCTTTTGTTCTTAAGGTGATAGCCTTCGCCCAAAGCTCTCTGGAAGAAAAAAGGAAGAAAGGAGAGGAAACAGAGTTACAGGTTCAAAGGCAGAACAAGTCTCTGAAGATTTCCCAGAGGAGCTAAAGGTTGGGGATGTGACTTGAAGTGTGACAAAATTAAGAAAGCAATCAGAGGAGTTGGTTAAATTAAGAGGCTGGCTTTGATCCAAAGTGTTCTTTTGTGAGCGTGGATTTTGCATGCATGCTGCTGGGTTTTTTTGCTTTTTTCCCAACAGCTGCTCCTCCACATCCCACCTTGGAAGCTGCTTCCAAAATGCCAGATTCCAAATAAGGGCTGCAACCCAGTGAAAGACACCTCGGTCGATTAATAATACGTCTTGATTGATGAATCCCTTAAGTCTGCACACATTTCCATATCCATAAAAATGATACCCTGAAGTACTCTGAAGATTTCCAATTGCGCTTCTACATTTCTGCTTGACAAACAGCAAGGAAGAGACCGTTCCAAGCTCCCTTACCTTTAAGAGAAGGGGGTGTGCAGACACAGGGGGCATCATGTCTTTGGTCGGAGAGTATGTGTACATACAGGGCACCTCCTGAGGAGAGGCACCCTCTCCCGAGAGAACGGAAGGGGGTGTGTGTTAAAGATGGCACAAACCATCAGCAAGTGCTGCTAAGTACTCATATGGGGAAAAAATCTGCCGCTATGTTAAGGGAGGAGTTATTCTGAGTCAACCAAACAGAGCTTTGATCTTTTCATCTGTTAATTAGGGGGTTGGAGCATCTTCCCGATAGAAAATGGTTGAAGAGTTTGGGACTTTTCAGGTTAGAAAAGAGATGACGAAGAGGGGACATGATAGAGGTTTATAAAATTATGCATGGGGTGGAGAGAGTTAACAAAAAGAATTTTTTTTCTCCCTCTCCCAAAATACTAGAACTCAAGGGCATCCAGTGAAGCTGATGGGTAGTAGGGTCAGGACAGACAAAAAGAAATACTACTTTACGCAGCGAATGATTAAAATGTGGGATTTTATGTGAAATTCGAGGTTGTTCCACCCACTCTGCACCTTCCACCATCCTCCCCCCTTCACTGGTGTACAAACTCCATTTTCCATTCATTTTAATCTTTTTATTTTTGGCAAGCACCATGAGTCTAGCGATATGAGACCATCGCTAGTCTCGGATTGCTGAATTTAAAAAAAAATGACGAGGGGAAGTTTAAAAGGAGCTGCATGTGATTTAGTTCCCTGCTGGGTATTGACTTGAAAGGGTGATCAGAGAGGAGGCAGACAGCAGTGTCACCAGTGCAAAAAAAAAAAAAAGGATTTCAGTGCTGCATGCAAGCAAAATAGAGGGGGACTCCTCAGCGTGGAATGAAACTGACATGAGATATAAAGAGAGCGAGAGAGCTTTGAAAACATTTTTCCTTTAATGCTTTAGTGAACAAAGTTGGGGGTGGGCGGGACCATTTTGGCAGTCTCCAGAAGCCTAACATTAAAATGGCGGATGAGCCACATAGACTTTCTGCAAACCACTGAACATAAGAATCACTTGGGATCAATCCATTTGGAGGAAAGTGTGCAATCGGCACAGGACAGGCTTAAAAAAACTGCCAAGATCACAACCAGTGTGCAGGATGAAATTAGAGAATCACAAAGAGAAAACCAGATAAATTTGCAAGGAAAGGCAGGAAAGCCCTTCATGTTCCACCATGGCAACTATGGAAGACCAGATTCCTGAAGCCAGTTCACACCAAGCTTCCCATCACACCAGAAAGCTTCTCTTACCTTTCTGATACCCCTTAGAGCCTGGTGCCCTGGTCAACTGCCTAGATTTGCCTAATAATTGGGCCAGCCCTTGCTCCCCAGAAAGAAAGTTCAACGGGATGTCTATGCCATCAATCAATCCACTGAGGCTTTACTTGTTGAATCAGAGATGGCAACTTTTAATCGGTGGGGCTAAGAATTAAGTTCACCCATGTTTTGAGAGCTAGTTCGGTTCTGGAGTTTGGCTCTCGTGGGAAATAAAAAGGAAAATGTCTGAGTAGGGAGAGAAGCAGGGAATGACATGTTCTCTTCTAACAATGAGCACATTAGCTTTTGTGTATTAAATTGCAAGTTCTCACACTTCTTTCAGGACCTAAAAATAGCTGCTTCTGGCACTGCGCAAGTCATTTTCAATAGAATCTGTTAATCACGGAATGGATTGGTTTTAAAGGTGGCTGATTAATTAAACATCCTTCAACTAAGCTGATAGTCAAGTTAGTCTTTCTCTAACTCTTCTTAACCTGTCAACTCTGGCATTGCACCTGGGCTTGCCAGGTCCCCCCTGGTCACCGGCAGGAGAAGGAGGGGGTAGGGTTACCAGATCCAGGCTGAGAAACTCCTGGAGACTTGTGGATGGAGGGCAGGGACCTCAGCGGAATACAGTGCCCACAGAGTGCACCCGCCAAAGCAGGATCGTAGCCAGGACTTTTTTAATTCGGGGGGCCTTTAAATAAGTCAGGGGGTGCCCCCCCAGGGAGCGCCTGGGCTGGATGGGAAGTCAAGGGGGCCTTGGCAATAAGTCAGGGGGCTGGGCCCCGAAATGCCCCACTGCAGCTATGGGCTTCTCCTAAAGCATCCATTTGCTCCGGGGAAACTGATCTCTGCCATTTGGAGGTGAGCTGTAATTCCAGAGGCTCCCCAGGTCCCACCTGGAGGCTGGCATGCCTATATACCCATATCCTGTTACATTTTTGGAGACCGTTAATAGCCCTCTTTATTTTGAAAGAAGTCCTGGAGAACTCAAAACTCGCACATCGTTCTGTGTCATTTACTTGATCCCAGCAAAAGATATCACGTGGCTTGTGTTCTGGGTGGTTTTTTTTTAATTCTTCTTATTTTGGACTGGGAAATGGGTGGTGGCGAGAAATGTTCTATATTCTGTCTGACCTCTGCCAAGGACTTTACCTTTTTAAATAACAAGCTGCCGAATGGGAAACGAGCGGTGGGGAGGCAGGTTTCCCGGGCCAATTAAAGGGATAATCTGATAAAACAACAGACAAGTCATGGGGAGAGCTTGAAATGCAGCCAGGCTTTCTCAAAGGTTCTAAGCTGCTGGCTCCTGACTTGCTGCCTCCAGGACCCCATTCCACAGTAGTATTTTGCCATGCACTGCAGAGGAATTTAATATGACTGAAGTTCAAGGAGAAAGGGGACAATGAGGGCAGAAATAAACTTGCTCCACAGGCGGTATATGTGTTCACGGGGGCGGGGAGCAGTCAGCAAGTTCAGCTCTGCAGCAGACACTTTGGTTGCTGGTGTTCCGGCAAATCCCAAGGTCTTCCAGGGCAGAGAAGCCGTCGGCCCAGTTGCGGCACGAGATGCAAAGGGCGTTCCGTGCAGAGCCACAGAGTGGCAACCTGGGAGGCCATAGGGTTGGCTGGTCCCCCCTTGGACCCCAGTGAGGGTTAGGATTGCCAGCTCCCGGTTGGGAAACTCCTGGAGGTTTGGGGATGGAGCCTGGGGAGGACAGGGGACTTCAGTGGGGTACAGTGCCATAGAGTCCACCCTCCAAAGCAGCCATTTTCTCCAGGGGAGCTGGTCTCTGTAGTCTGGAGAGGAGCTGGAATTCTGGGGGGATCCCCAAATGCCACCTGGAGGCTGGCACCCCTGCTTCCAATTACTTCCCAAGGGATGTGGGGAGAGTAAGAGGAAGCCACATTTCCCCAGCCAGCCACTCCCTCGGAGAGCTACTTGTGCTTCTCAGCTTCAAAGTGCAAGGAACAGGCTGCTGCTCCCTCCCACCCACACCTAAGCGTCCATTCTCAGTTCCAAGAGTGTCTCAGCCACCCTACAGCTTTTGCAGAGTAGCCCCGCATGTCTTCGTTCAACTGACATCCAGAACAAATGGGGGAAGGCTGTCTTCGCTTTTTTGTTTCTTCATGGGGGCTTGATGCACAGAACTGTAGCTGCACAAGCTTCCCTTGGTATGAGATAAGTAGACAAGCGGTGGCGCGGTGGGGGGATTACACGTGGAATTTCTGGGACAGGGGGCTGTTAAAGGCACAGGATAGGGCAGCCTTGCATGGTGGTCTTGCTGTGGTAGGGGCATGCCTGTCAAACAATTGTCTGATCCATTCCCCTCCTTATGGAACCCACAAGGAGCCTAGCCATGGGGGGACCACAGTACAATCCAAGTGGATCTTAAGAACATCAGGAGAGCCCTGCTGGATCAGACCAGTGGTCCATCTAGTGCAGCATCCTGTCTCACACAGGGGCCAACCAGTTCCTCTGGAGGGCCAACAACAGGGCAGGGAGGCCGAGGCCTTCCCCTGATAAGAACCTCAGAAGAGCCCTGCTGGATCAAACCAGTGGTCCATCTAGTCCAGCATCCTGTCTCACACAGGGGCCAACCAGTTCCTCTGGAGGGCCAACAACAGGGCAGAGAGGCCGAGGCCTTCCCCTGATAAGAACCTCAGAAGAGCCCTGCTGGATCAGACCAGTGGTCCATCTAGTCCAGCATCCTGTCTCACCCAGTGGCCAACCAGTTCCTCTGGAGGGCCAACAACAGGGCAGGGAGGCCGAGGCCTTCCCCTGATAAGAACATCAGAAGAGCCCTGCTGGATCAGACCAGTGGTCCATCTAGTCCAGCATCCTGTCTCACACAGGGGCCAACCAGTTCCTCTGGAGGGCCAACAACAGGGCAGAGAGGCCGAGGCCTTCCCCTGATAAGAACCTCAGAAGAGCCCTGCTGGATCAAACCAGCGGTCCATCTAGTCCAGCATCCTGTCTCACACAGGGGCCAACCAGTTCCTCTGGAGGGCCAACAACAGGGCAGAGAGGCCGAGGCCTTCCCCTGATAAGAACATCAGAAGAGCCCTGCTGGATCAGACCAGTGGTCCATCTAGTCCAGCATCCTGTCTTACACAGGGGCCTACCAGTTCCTCCAGATGGCCAACAACAGGGCACAGAGGCCGAGGCCTTCCCTGATAAGAACATCAGAGGAGCCCTGCTGGATCAGACCAGTGGTCCATCTAGTGCAGCATCCTTTCTCAGATAGGGGCCAACCAGTTCCTCTAGAGGGCCAACAACAGGGCAGAGAGGCCGAGGCCTTCCCTGATAAGAACATCAAAAGAGCCCTGCTGGATCAGACCAGGGAGGGTCCTTCTAGTCCAGCATCCTGTCTGACCCAGTGGCCAACCAGTTCCTCTGGAGGGCCAACAACAGGGCAGAGAGGCCCAGGCCTTCCCCTGATAAGAACATAAGAATCGCCCTGCTGGATCAAACCAGCGGTCCACCTAGTCCAGCCTCCTGTCTCCCACAGTGCCCAACCAGTTCCTCTGGAGGGCCAGCAACAGGGCAGGGAGGCCGAGGCCTTCTCCTGATGTTGCCTCCTGGCACTGGGATTGAGAGGTCGGGTGCCTCTAAATGTGGAGGTTCCCTCTAGCCACTGACATGCCTATTCTCCATGAATCTGTCTCATCCCCTTCTCAAGCTGTTTATTCCTGTGGCCATCACGACATCCTCTGGCAGCAAATCCCACATTTTAATCACTCTTTGTGAGAAGTAGTATTTCCATTTGTGTAAAGTAGTATTCCCACTTACTGCTTATCAGCTTCGTGGTTGGATGCCCTTGAGTTCTAGTCTTTTGGGAGAGGGGGGGGGAAGTTCTCTTTGTCAACTCTCTCTACCTCATAATTTCAGAAACCTCTATCATGTCCCACACTTAGCTGACTCTTTTCTAACCTGGGAAGTCCCAGACTCTTCAGCCTTTCCTCGTAGGGAAGGCGCTCCAACCCCCTATTCATCTTGGTTGCCCTCCTTTGCACTTGCCCCAGCTCTGCAATGTCCTTTTTGAGATAATGGTGATCTTCAAGACCAAGCATGATGCAGAAGGGGAAATACAAATATACAAAGCCACATTAGCTGTTAACGATACTCTCAGAAGTATGGAGAAGTATAGAGAAGACTGTGATGAAATCTTTGCACCAGTGGTGAGACATACTTCAGTATGTCTTGAGCACAGCAGCAGCAAGGAAGATGTGTGCGGAGCATCTGGACGGCCTTTCGATTTGACATTCTCTCCCCCTTGGGCCTTGCCTGGCACCTAAGAGCCGATGGCAATCTTTCTATCTTTAATCAGATACGTACTTAATCTGGGCCAACAACTACTGATGCTGGTTATGCACCAAAAAGCTATGCCATAGCTCAAGGAGAAAAAGACCACAGGAAGTGGAGTTCCTTAGGAGGAACTAAGTCAATCCATGCTGACTGACTTGTCTACCACCAATGAGAGAATGCTTTGAGGAGAGGGGTGGGGCTTGAATGCAGAGTGTGGGAAGGAGTCCAGAGGTAGTTGGTTTGCTCAGGGGTCATTTCATAGAAAAAGAGGTGCAGGAGCTCATTAGCATATCTCGTTAGCATTACTTATTTGCATATGCTAAACCACCTGACATCACCAGAAATATGTCAGAAGGCAAGAAAGAAAGGAGAGAGAGAGAGAGAGCTGGCAGAGAGGGGACAGCTACTAACCAAGCTTCAGAAATATTCTGGGAGGATAGTTTCAGTGGTGGCTGAAGCCTTCAGAAGGCTGGTTGGAGGAACAAGGACCTTTCCAGGGGACTGCGCCATTTTGCTGCGCCATGACACAAGCAGGCATTCCCCCATTGGGGGAGGCTGGCACCAACTCCTGGAGCTGCGCTCCCCCAAGCTCCTGCTCAAAAGGACCCCTGGGTTTGCTCAATATGATGGGTGGGGCCAGCCGTGACTGGTAAACTCGGTGGTGCTGGAGTGTGTATTATTGGTACTCCCTGTATGTGTGATATAGTGGCTAGAATGTCAAACCCGGATCTGGGAGAGCCCGGTTCAGTTATCCGCTCAGCCATGGAAGCTTGCAGGGTGATCTTGGGCCAGTCACTCTCTTTCGACCTGAGCCTACCTTGCGAGGTTGTTGTTGTATAGACAAAATGGAGAAAGGAGAGAATGATGTAAGCCATTCTGGGACCCGTTTGGGAGAAAGGCAGGGTATAAATGGAGTAAACAAGATAAACGTAACCCCCAAGGCAGGGCAATCCGCCTTCAAAGGGGAGGCTTCCCTCCCACCGCCCAAAGGCTGAACCTGGCTAATCTCCAGGCAAAGCCTAAAAACTTGGGGGTGGGGAGGGGACACAAAAATTAACAAATCGCTTTGTGAAGAATCCACACTTCTTTTCTGCAATAAAACAGCAGGCTCTTTTCAATCTTGCACCCCCTGTGAAAAGCCTGGCTTTTACGGATGCATTAAAGAAAGGGATTGTTTGCCTTCCGAAGAGCCCGCCCCCTTTGTTTCTGCCATGAGTCACTGATGTGAGTGCTTCTCTGGACTGGAACGCGACAAGCTCCGAGCAGTGACTCACTTAGCCTCCACCAAGGGTTTAGCTACAGGGCCCGGGGTTTAGGGGGTCCCCCTGTGACTTGTCGGCCAGACATGCTTTGGGGGCTCCATGCTGGAACTTCATTCCCAGGGTGGATCCAGACCGTGGCCCTCTAGAGATGTGGCCGTAGGCACTGGGATCCTGCACCAGATGTTCAGAGGACATCTTCTTCACCTCATCTGCTTCCCACCTTTCTCCCCAATAGGGACCCCAAGAAGCTTATGTTCTTCTCTGCTCCTCCAACAACCCTGTGAGGTAGGTTAGGCAGAGAGTGTGTGACTGGAAGCTGCAGAAAGAGGAAACAGATAGCTGGACTGGTGGGACCCAGCAAACTTCCACGGCCCGAGTGGAGATTCGAAACTGGGCTCTGCGAGATCCTAGTCCAACACTTTAACCACCACACCACTGATAGTAAAACATTTGTGGGAAAGAAACTCTGCAATAGAAGGAAAGATACACATTCGCTGCAGTCACACATGCTAAATAATCCCCTTTCAATGCCATTTCCAGCTGGATTTTGCCAGTTCACACAGTAGCATCATACCATACCAGGTTTATTACAGCCAATTGACCAGCAACACGGGCATAAAATGGTACAATCACAAGCCATAGACACCCACTAACATCGTAATCATATTCCCCAGCTTCTAAATCCTATCCAAAATTATTCTCTCTAAAACTATCCTCAGCCTGTGCTTTTTGTTAAAAACTTTTGCTTATTTATTACTGAAAAACAATATTTTGCTACTACCAGGGCTACTGACTTCTTGGTATCTTCCAACAAATATTTCAACAGCACAGTATCTGCAAATTTCAAATAAATATCCAAGGGTTTAAACTGGGTGAGTAAAGGAAAAATTAACTGGTGTCTCTCCCCGGCAAAGTTTACAGTGTAAAAGAATGTGAGTGATTGTTTCAACTTCTTTATCTGAGCATAGACAAGATCTTTGATGTATAGGCCAACGGAGACACCTTCCTTGCAGTAAGTTAGAAGGGAAGGCATCAAAAAACACTGTAGAAAACGCCCATACGTGATGTTGGAGAGATATAGTGCTGCGGTTTTAGCAGGGAGATTTAAGAAAATCCCCTACTCTGCTAGGCTTTGTGACTGTGATTCAGATGAGATTGAAACAATCGAACACGTATTCCTCTACTGCAGTTTGTATGATGACATTCGGGCAGTCTATTTAGAAGCCATTCTTAAGAAAGATGCTGCGCAATCCGATGACAGAATGATGTATTGTTTACTGGCTTCACTGATGTAGCGGTTGCTAAATTTTGTAATTGCCTCATAATGAGGAAGATGTGTGTTAATCCTATGAATTGAATGGTGACTGTTTATGATTCTGATCTATACCAATAAAAGGTTCTGTTGACTTGAGTTGTTGATATATTGCTGCTGCAAATCCAGGCCAAGATTTTAGGTTACTGTACATCTTGGGTAAAAGCGCACCGTCAGTTTGAACCTCAATGTCAACCAAGCACTGATGAACCAAAGATTTCACTTTACCCAGTCCCATTTCCAGAAGATTTTCTGGACATAACCCGATAGTACTTGGCTTATCTATTATTCTGGCCGACCAGTCTGGATATGGGGTAGAGGCTAGAAGCAGGGAGGTCAGTCCTATAGGCTTCAGGCGGATTCTCAACCAATAATAAATCGAAATTGTCCAGATTTTCAGTTCTACTCTTCGTACACCAGCCTCCGGTCTTAAGACCACATTAGCTGTACATTTTGGTACATTAAACAGTGCTCTGAGAAATTTAGATTGTACTCTCTCTAGTGTCTTATAATTACTCTTGTTATTTAAAATTATTTGCATGCCATAAGTAAGTTGGCAGAAAAGAGCTTTAGAGCTGCCGGAACTAAACCTAAACATTTCTAAAAAAATCTAAGAATAGTGTTAGCACTTCTTTCAGCTGTATTAATTGTGGCTGTAATGTGAGCTGACAGACTACCATTGTGTGAAAAAGTTATCCCCAAGTATTTAATTTTTTTTACCTGCTCAATATTTTGACCATTAATTTTCCAATTATATTTATTGTATGCTCTATTAAAATGTATTATTTTGGTTTCTGAGTAATTAGTAACTAACAATTCATTATCACACTGTCTACTAAATGTCTTCAGAGCACGTTTTAAACCAATTTTTGTTTGAGAAATAAGAATGGCATCATCAGCGTACATAAGTATTGGTATGTTTTCCCCTCCCGCAAATTTAGGGGCATGTACATCTATCCCTTGTAAGCACTGGATTAAAGAATTTGCATATATATTAAATAGAAAGGGGGCAAGCAGGGGCCCCCCTTGTCTGACTCCTTTTTGTGAGGGAATGCATTTGGATAGCTTACCCTCGCAGTTATACCTGATTTGTAATTGAGTGTTCTCATGTAATTTAATCATCAAGAGTAACAAACTTTTGTCTATGGATGAATCCTCTAATTTTGCCCAGAGTCTCCCTTGTGAAACAGTATCAAAAGCCGCCTTAAGATCTACAGATGTGACAAACAATGAGCCCTTGGCTGATCTTACATACTTCTGAATGAAATAATCTAAAATGAGGCAATGGTCCAGAGTTGAGCAACCTTGGGTGAACCCTGCTTGCTCAATTTCCAAATAATTCTCTTGATCTAGCCAGCAATGCTACCTCTAAGCTGTGAAGTCTTGTGAGCAGAAATTCTACTTTGTGAGCTCCTGGCATTAAAGTTGTGAGCGAGTGATCTGGCTACTGCAGAAATTGGCTTGCTCTGGAAGCATCCTTCCTGAGCTAAGACAAAAATGTGTGAGCTAGAGGGATATAAAACTGTGAGCTAGCTCACACTAACTCAGCTTAGAGGGAACACTGCTAGCCAGCTACACAATTTCACATTTCCAAAACCCTGCATTGTCGTTATTCTTAATAACCTCAATGAGAGTCTGCCGCTTAGAAAGCATACGGATTCTCTTTTTAAACTTTAACAGTGCTTTATAAGCTTTTTTACCAGCCTGAGTTTCAGACGTTGTATTACAATTTGGATTTTTTTTGGAATACTTTAAAACTCTCGATAAGTTTTTGCTTTGCCTTAACACACTCCTTATCAAACCACCCTTGATTTGGTATCTTTCCACTAGGCTGGGAATTGCCAGATCTTGTTAGCAGTAATTTGAGTTGAGAGGTAAGTTCTGTATAAAAATTTAAAGGGGATTCCTCTTCCTTTGGGGGACTTGTTATCTTATCGTAGAGTACCTTACCCTCTTTTGAGTGTGTCCAGGCGATGAATTTCTTATTGAGTGGGCTACCCCATTGAATTTTCAATCTACCTCCTTCTACCTCTTCCTTATAGTTCAAGTTTTTATTATGATTTAGTTGTTTGACTTCAATTTCCCAATTGAAATTCAGGGGAATATGATCACTTTCCGGTCTTATATCTACCATAAAATTGAGATTGCTGATTAGCATGTCTCGAGAAATCAAAATATAATCTATTGTGGATTGTTTTGTTCCAAACCGAAAGGTAAATTGACCCGGATGGTCCCCCTTGACTGATCCATTTAGTATAATTAAATTTAGTTTGGAGACCATTTGGATCATGCATGAGCTGGCAAAATTTGCCACCGGAACTAGGGATATATGGTTTGAAAAAGGCCGATCAATTTCTAAATCATTGAGTCCAATTTCTAACAATTGGTCATCATTATGCCCCAATCTCGCATTGAAATCGCCACCAATAATCAGTATCGCAGAGGGAAATTTTTGTATATAGTCAAGAATATATTCTTCTACCTCCTTCCATATTCTTTTGGTTTGTTCCTGCGAAGATTGGGATCATAAATATAAATTTATACATCTAACCAAACATTTATGGAAAGACAATACTACCGCTGTGGCCCATTCCTTATCACTTATCAGCTCTTTGGTAGAGGCTTCCAGGGAGGTGGATATAAATATTCCTAGGCCACCTGAGGGTCTCTCCCCTTTTAAACCTGGGGAAGCAGGGGATAATACAGCCATGTAATTGGGAATATTACACAGTAAGATCCAACTGGAAAGTGCACTGAAAGTGGACTAAAAGTGGATTATTTAGTGTGTGTGACCACAGCCATTTTCCTCTTTCCGTAACACACACTGATTTTATACCAATAAAGTTTGAGTCCGGTGGCACCTTTAAGACCAACAACGTTTAATTCTGCGTATAAGCTTTCTGAAGAGGTGTGCATACACACGATAGCTAATATCCAGAATTAAACATTGTTGGTCTTAAAGGTGCCCATGGACTCAAACGTTGTTCTGTTGCTTCAGACCAACATGGATGCCCACCTGATTTTATACCAGTTTTGTAGGTCCTCCCAAAAAACCCTGGGAGTTGTAATTTGGTGGGGGTGTATGCTGAGAATTCCCCATCAGGGATCCCTCACAGAAAAATCCCCAGGATTCCCTACAACAGAATTCTATGAACCACAGACAGCCACATCAGTACTTAACCTCAATGAAAAGAGCCACATTGGCTTCCATCCCTGGCAGGAGACCTGCACCTCAGGGAGGTTTGCAGTTTATGTATTCCTCCAGTGGAGACTACTGCAAGCCCCACTGGGCATGGGCCTTTCCCACTTTCCTGGAGTATGGGACAGGTGCCATTTTGGGGGACGGTGCTCCGAAGAGCCACAGGTGCCATGTCAAAGAACCACATGTGATTCCCAAGCCACTAAGAGTCACTGCCCTCCAGAGAGGATGCGGCTCCTGAAAGCTGCTTACACCTACTGTCCAGATTCTAGACACAGCCTTGTTCATGCCCTTTCCCCACCTCTTTAGCCCGCCATTAAGAGGCTTCGCGATTACACTCTAGGTACTGACCTGGTACGGGGATGCTTCATCTTCTGTAGAGAAGGAAACAAGAGGGGAGAAAAGATCATATGGTCAGCCAAAGCAACTAACCCGGACAGCTCTCATAGTACCGCAACGGCTCCCTTGTTTTAAAACAATGCTCCTCACTCTAGAGCTCTGCATAGAATCATAGAGTTGGAAGGGATCTCCGGGGTCATCTAGTCCAACCCCCTGCACAATGCAGTTAATTCACAAATACCTCCCCCTCCACACTCACATGGCAAAAAAGCTCCAGGATCCCTGGCCAAACTGGCCTGGAGAAAAATTGCTTCCTGACCCCCAAGTGGCAATCAGCATTTCCCTGGGCATGTAAGAAAGGGCCACAAGAACTAAGCACTGATGTAACCCTTCCTGCCCTCCCTTCTTGTGATCTGCCCCAGTCCACAGAATCAGCATTGCTCTCAGATGGCCATCCAGCCTCTGCTTGAAAACCTCCAAAGAAGAAGAGCCCACCACCTCCCGAGGAAGCCTGTTCCACTGAGGAGCCCCTCTAACTGTCAGGAAGTTCTTCCTAATGTTTAGCCGAAAACTTTTGATTTAATTTCATCCCGTTGGTTCTGGTCCGACCTTGCGGTTCAACAGGTTACATTCATAGCTTATGGGCATCTTCAGCAAACCTCGGATCGTTCCTAGCGTTGCCAGCTCTGGGTGGGGAAATACCTGGAGATTTGGGGGGTACAGCCTGGGCACGGTGGGGTTTGGGGAAGGGGGGGGCCTCAGCAGGGTGTAATGCCATAGAGTCCACCCTCCAAAGCAGCCGTTTTTCCGGGGGGGAAGATCTCTATTGTCCGGAGATCAGCTGTAATAGCGGGAGATTTCCAGGACCCATCTGGAGGCTGGCAACCCTGATTATTACAGATGGGCACAGGAAATGACAGGAGTTCCGTGGCACCTTAACGACGAACAAAAATTTGTCCCGACAGGAGCTTTTTGTGAATTGGAACCCACTTCATCAGCTGCAGAGTTTGCGGTCTCTGATTCACCCAGGCTTCTGCTGGATTAAAAAAAAAAAGGAGCAAAGTTTGAGTCCAGCGGCACCTTGAAGGGCAACAAAGTCTGCAACCATAAAAGCTTATCTCAGGAATAAAACTTTGTGGGTCTTCCAGGTGCCGCTGGATTCAAACTTTGTCCTGCTGCTTCGGGCCAACACCCCCCCCCCCCCCGGAATTAAAAAAAGGTTAGTCTTTAAGATGCCTGCTGCGCTCCTGTTTTATTTCACTGCAGTCAGCCTGTGTCAGTGACCCCGCCGCAACCCAGCTCATCTGTGCACGCAGCTCTGCAACACAGCTGCATGGGGACAGGCAGATAGGGCTGCCAAGTCAGCCCGGGGGGGCGGGGGATCCCCCGCTATAGGGGTTCCCGATCCGCCGGCCGGCATTCGGCCGGCGGGGGGAACCCTGCCCCAGCAGTCGTCCGGTGAGGACTACTTCCCCTGTGTAATGACGTCACCCGGAGGTGACGTCATCACGTTGGGGGCGTTGCCAGGGCAACGCCCCCAACGTGATGACGTCATCTCCGGGTGACGTTATTACGTCGCCGTGGCGTGCACGCAAAGCGCACGTGCCAGAAGAGCTCCCGGGGGGAGAACAACTCCCCCCCGCCGGTAAGTCGCCGGTACTTGGCAACCCTACAGGCAGATCCTGATGGCAAACGGGTTGAACAAACAGCTCTGCGTTTGGGGGGGGGGGGGGGTGTCTTAATGCTACCGCCTATGCAAACCAGAAAAAGAAGGGATTTCGAAGCATGCTTCCCAAAAAAATCACCCTCAGGAGTAGGGTTGCCAAGTCTGGGTTGGAAAATACCTGGGGACTTTGGGGGTGGAGCCAGGAGAGGGCGGGGTTTGGGGAGGGGAGGGGCCTCAGCATGGTACGATGCCATAGAGTCCACCCTCCAAAGCAGCCATTTTCTCCAGGGGAGCTGATCTCTGTCAGCTGGAGATCAGTTGTAAAAGCGGGAGATCCCCAGGCCCCACCTGGAGGCTGGCAACCCTACTCAGGAGCCGCGTGCACACAAACCGCTTGCTGTGCAGAGCATGCCCCCCGCCCCCCGCAGTTACCTTTCAAACGGCCACCCACTCATCTGCTTGGCTTTACAGATGGGGCTGGAGCATTCGCTCCTTTTGAGTAACAGCCCCAGCCCCTATGGGAGAGAATGCCCCAGCGCTATTTAGAAGGAGGCCTGTTAACAAAGGGGGCCCCAGCGGCCACTTGAATGTTTACAAAGGGATGTTAACAACCTGGTTTGGGAAGTGACCGCAGGCTTTTCCTCCAGGGCTGGCCCCAGGTCTTTTTGCACACTAGGCAAGGATACCTTCTGGCGCCCCCCCCTCCCCCGTGCGCCCACCAATTTCCAAAAATAAATGCATTTAGGAAGAATGAAAAACAAAATTTGAAATTGCTAATTTCTTTCTTTTTTTTTAATTTTGGGAACAAGTAATACAATCTCTGATAAAGAATAGGTGATTAAATGCAAAGTGGAGGATCAAAATAAAAGAGCTAAGTTCACAATGAAAAGAAGAAGAATTCTGTACTGGCGGGGCTGGCTGCAAAGTCTGTGGACCTGTAGCAAGATGGCGTCCACTGGGTCCCCCCCCCCCCGCCACCCCAAGCAATCCCACTTTCCCCTACACTGCATATGGGATGGAAGCAGACACTGCTTGGAAGAAGAAGAAGAGGAGGAGATTGGATTTATACCCCGCCCTTCCCTTGTAGTCTCAAAGCGGCTTACAAACTCCTTTCCCTTCCCCTCCCCACAGCAGACACCCTGGGAGGTAGGTGGGGCTGAGAGAGCTCTGAGACAACTGTCCTTGAGGGAACAGCTGGTACAGAGCTATGGCTTGCCCGAGGTCATCCAGCCAGGTGCAAGTGGAGGAGTGGGGAATCAAACCCGGTTCTCCCAGATTAGAGTCTGCGCACTTAACCACTACACCAAACTGGCTGAAAACCAGAGAATTGGGCTACATTGTCTGTAATGGCAGAAAACTGAGGAGGTGGGGTGAATTCCAGCAGCAGCCACTGCTGCTTGTCACTGCTACAACCCACTTCGCCTGTTGCTTGCCTGCTTGGCCCAGTGACAGAATTACTAAAAGCCTGGTGCAAACTGCTTTCCCAGAGTAACCGGCTGCCTGGTCACCGGTGCCACTAGAGAAAGCGGGGGGCTCGCTCCCAGGCCGACCTTGGTGGTGTTGGGGGGTCTCCTCCTCTCTTTCTTCCCAGGAAGGAAGGAAGGAAGGAAGGGGGGAGGGGCGGCAGCTTGGACCCTGTCGCCACAACGCTGAGAACTGCAAGCTGGGGGCAGGGGGATTGTTCCCGGGGGGGGGGGGGGAACAACCCAAATTTGAATCCTCCGTCAGGTGGTTTTGATTTTCTTTTAATTTTCGGTCCTTTAATAAAAGTCCAACTTTTAAAGCGAAGCTGGACCTTCCGAAGGATGCTGGAGCGGCCAGAGGTTTGTTGCGCTGGGTGAGGGGGGCAGTGGTTTAAAGGCTGTGGAGCCACCCGGGGGGGGGGGGGGGTTTGCTGCTGAGAACCTGTGTGGGGCAACCCGGGCCCCTGGGAGGGTTCCGGGCTGGAGTGGGCTCCCCTTGGGTAAAGCGTCTCAGGCCGTCCCAGAACCCACGGGAGGCGCAGCAACTGGATTGGAACTTTGGGGGGTGGGGTGGGCAGGAGCACGCACCTGTGAGTCCCAGCCTGTTTAGTGGGCCAAAGAGCTCAATGTGCAGGGAGCGGGGGGAAGGGGGGGGCGCCGCCACTCCTTCTCTTCTCTGAAGTCCGACTGGGGAGTGGAGATTAGCCTGCCGCCCGCCCACGGACTCACCGACCGTGGTGATGATGCTGCAGCCTGCAGATGAAGAAGGCGGAGGCGAAGTCCCACTGTCCCAGTTGGACGGGAAGTGGCCCTGTGAGGTGAGGTGAGGTGAGGTGAGTCTTCTTCCATGCCTCATGGTGTGTGTGTGGGGGGGCATGCCAAAACACAAACACGTGCGCCACTTCCTCTTTGACGCTCAGTGTGGGCTGGTAGGGGCAGGCGGGCTAGTCAGTTCTCTTAAAGGGGTGGGGTGTGTGTGACTCAGACGGATGTTGGAAGGCCAGTTCAGCGCTCACCATCAGGGGGTGCCCTAGGCAGTAGTCTAGTCTGCCTAGCGGGCAGGCCGGCCCTGTTTTCCTGGAAACCACATGCATGGTGCCAGCTGAGCGCAGACTGTATGGAGTTCTCCTGGGATTACAACTGATCTCCAGATGACAGAGATCAGTTCCCCTGGACAAAATGGATGCTTTGGAGGGTGGATTCTTATAGCATTATACCAGGGTTGCCAACCTCCAGATGGTGGCTGAAGAACTCCTGAGATTACAACTAACCTCCAGGTGACAGAGTACAGTTCACCTGAAGAAAATGGCTGCTCTGGAAGGTGGACTCTATGTCATTCTACCCCACTGAAGTCTCTTCCACCCCCACCCTCCCCAGGTTCCACCCCCAAAATCTCCAAGCATTTCCCAACCCAGAGCTGGCAACTCCACATTATACTCTGCTGAGGTCCCTCCCCTCCTCAGACTTTTTTGGACTCCACCCCCAAATCTCCAGGAATATCTCAATACGGAGCTGGCAACCCTAGAGCAAAATCATTCCCCAAAATCAGAAGTGCTAAGGGCTCTCAAGGCAGCCTGCAATCAGACCTCCTGACCAAAGATCCTTGCCCCATTGTTCCAGAAACCACCTCCTCCCAATGCAATTCTTTCCATCCGCCAAGAGCTTAACCACATGATAACACTGTTCCCCTGTCTGTCCCCAGGTCTGCTGAGGATCCCAGGCTGGCTCTGGGAGTTCCCGGTTAAGCGTTTGATTCTCAAGCGTGTGGGGGAAGGGCCAGACCAGGACTGCAGGACTCAAGGAGGACAAATAGCGCTGATCCCTGCAGCCTGGAAATCAGCTGCAATTCCAAGAGACCTCCAGGGTAGGGTTGCCAAGTCCAGGTTAGAAAATACCTGGGGACCTTGGGGGTGGAGCCAGGAGAAGGTGGGGTTTGGGGAGGGGAGGGGCCTCAGCATGGTACAATGCCATAGAGTCCACCCTTCAGAGCAGCCATTTTCTCCAGGGGAACTGATCTCTGTCAGCTGGAGATCAGTTGTAAAAGCGGGAGATCCCCAGGCCCCACCTGGAGGATGGCAACCCAGGGCCCAGTTGCAAGTTGTCAACTTGACGCTCACTACATCCCCAAGGGGGCACCACGAATAGCTGGCCCACTCCTGAGAGTCCAGATTAGTCAAATTTTGCTTTCCCTTCAATACGGTGTGGTACTAAGGTACAGATCCATGACTTGTGAGTACACAAGCCCAGCATCCCATCACCCAAAGCTCATGGCGGCTGGTTTCTTGACCTTGTGACAGGCGCTTGTCCTTAACCAGTGTGAATGTCCCAGCAGGGGGACACATCTCATGGTTCAACAACTGGCATTCAATGCCTGGGCTCTGCCCCCAAAGATGTGAGGCACCAACAAGAAGAGCGTATTTCTGGGCACGTGTAGAACTACCCACAAAACATCTGGGGTTTGAGGCAGAACTTCCAGAAAAGAAGAAAGTACTTCTGAGAGTGGATTAATATCAGACGTTCTCATTTCAGACATGTAGGCCCAGCCTTGGGATTCATAACATGGTCAGCCACAGCCAAAATTTCAGCTGAAATTGAAACCAAGAAGTAGGACCGGCCCTGTTCCTTCTGTGAACATTGGTTGGCCACAGAAACTTTGCTGGAGGATTTGTGAGGGAATGTTCCTTGGATGGCAACCAGCCTGTGGAATAGAAGAGATTCCGTCCACGCTTCATGCCGTTCCCTGTACAACAGCAGCGTCTTTGTCTGGAGAAGGAGCTACCAAGCGCTAGGAGAAGAAATGTTCTGCCAGAAACCTGCAGAGAGGCAAAGCTGCCGCCAGTCTCTCCTCTGCGCCAGAGAGTCTCAAAAGGTAAGGCAAGCGTCTTAATGAGCCGTGAGCCTATAAGATTTTCTATAATCTTATATTAATTTCTATATTAAAGATCGTTTTTCGAAAACAAAACCCTTACTTCCCAGCTGACTCTTGAGAATGGAAAACAAAGTTTCCAATCTTGTTGAAAAACATTAAGTAAGTTGGCAGAAAGAAGAGGTTGGTTTGGTTGTGGGTCAAGTTGCCAACTCTTGGAAGGCCCAGATCTGCCAAGGAGTGGGGTGGAGCCTGGCCCAAGGCCCAATCACTCATGGGCAGGACCAATGATTTCAAGGGCAGAGTCTGTGTGTCAAGGACATGCCGAGAGGTCAAAGGGCAGAGTGACCTAAGGTGTACCCCCCTTCTGGTTGAGGAGATATAAGCTGGTGAAAGGGAAACAGAAACGGCAGCCAGAGACAGCCGCAGTGTTTAGCGAAGCTGCTTTAGAGGTACAGAAAAGCCTCTGGTGAAAATGAAAAGGAACATTGGCTGCAAGGCTTGAAAAGCTACAGCACAGAAAATGCCTTTGGATTATAAGGCAGTAAATAGTTACAATCCAGCCTCGCATTCCTATTCTCTCAATTATATGGGGAAAAAATCCCTCTCGACTGAAAACTAGCCAGAAAGAAAATAAACAAGCCTTTCAGAGCCATAGAAGATGTTTGCTGGGCAGTCAACTTGCCCCAGTTTTCTCCCTGATTTGCCCCCATCCTGCCCCAGGGCACTTCCAGTTAAAAGGGGTACATGAGTAAAATTGGGAAAGACTGTGAAAAGTCAGACTACCCAGTGCTAAACTAGGCAGACCAATGGTCTGATTTGGCTCAAACATCAGCTTCATACGTTAGGTTGAGAGCCTTGCCAGGCTAGTAGGAAGGATGATAAGGTTCCCAACATCCAGGTGGAGCCTGGGGAGATCCTGGAATTGCAGTTCATCTCCAGTCTGCAGAGATCAGTTCCCCTGGAGAAAACGGCTGTTGTGGAGGGTGGACTCCATGGCATTAGAGGTCCCCCCCCTGCCCAAACCCCACCCTCCCCAGACTCCACCCCCAAATCTCCAGGAATTTCTAATCCCTGAATTGGCAGGCGTAGGGAGAACCCTTCCCTTACATCAAACCCCCTTTTCCCTCTCCCCACTTCCAGCCTTATTAAGAAGAATCCAAACTCACCAGGGGATGAAGTTTCTGACAACTGGAACAGCAAAGCTGGGGTTGGCCTCCGCCGACGGATCTAGAGCAGGAATCAGAAGGAAGGTTACTTTTCTCTCTCATCTTCTTCTGGGCAATGCATATGTTCTCAGACCAGGCTTTTCAAATCTCTCCAGGCCGGTCCGTTTTCCCTTTCTGACCCCCAAGACTAGACTACTGCAATACACTCCTCCTGGAGCTGCAGTTGTAGGTTGTTTGGGGATGCCATGCTTCTGGAGAGACAGACCGCTTTATCCTATTGCGCCGGTGGTCCGGAGAACTTCAGAAGCTGCCTTTGACGGGCCCTTTCCCTTATGTCTCCTCCAGGTCCGGCTGAACTGGGGAGGCAAACTAGACACCTTCCTGGGGTGCCAGGGATAATATACAACGCAGGAAAGTCACAACTACCCACCCCCACACTCCCCCAGTGACCCCTGCTCTAAATCCCTTCCTGACTCCAAAGTGTAGATCAGCATCACCCTGGCCACGGAACCCTGAGAGCCAAGCACTGGCTCATCCCCTCCGGCCCTCCCTCTCAAGGTCTGCCTCACTCCATGGAATCAGCACCATTTCACAGAGTTAATAGGATGCTGGTCAGTTCCTGATCTTTTGGCCGGCTCTTGTTACGTGAGCTGATAGGAAGGATTCACATCTCCTGCAAAGATTACAGTTAAAATCTAGATATGATATAGATAAAAGGCAAGGGATTAATAAAACATTGAGTGCCTTTGAGAAGACAATAGTGATAGGGAATGAGAAAATAATTAAGAAAGTTTATAGATTTCTAACACACTTAGAAGTGCAAGAGGAACCGATAAGCAAGGAAATGATAGCATGGATGCAGGATTTTGGTTATTCTATACCTACAGATGACTGGGGAAAAATATGGAAAGCAATAAAAACAGTGAGGGCAGCGTCCTATAAAGAAAACATTTATAAAGTCTTTTATAGATGGTATTGGACCCCGGATAGATTGATGAGGTGTTATAGTGATGTTAACAAAAAATGCTGGAAATGTTTAACGGAAACAGGAACATTTTTTCACATGTGGTGGCAGTGTAGAAAAGCACTTAAATTTTGGAGGATGATAAAGAAAATGATCCTGGATATTATAGAAATTAAATTGGACTTGAAGCCAGAATTTTTTTTTGTTAAACATGCTTCCTAATGATATGCTTAAAAAAATGTATCCTTTATAATATATGTATTAACAATGGCGCGAATTCTATGGGCAAAAAAGTGGAAATCAGAGGACGTGCCAACACAGGATGAAATTGTACAGAAATTATTAGAGGCTGCAGAAAGTGACCGAATGGGTCAAAGGCAGCTAAGTGACGAGGAAGGAGTACAGTACGAAGAAGATGATAAATGGTTTAGAATGTATATATGGTTAGATAAATAGTAAAGGTTAGGCTCAGATTTATGCCAATATATATTTTTTCTTTTGTGATATGAATTGTATAACTTAAAAACTCAGATAAATAAAACCTTAAAACAAACAAACAAAAGAAAACAGTTGAAGCAATCTCTTGGGCTAACCTTACTTCCCCCCCCCCTTCCTTTGCCTCCCCCCACCGGGGGGGGGGGTGGAGGGGACATTGTATCTCACCCTGTGCTGTGGGAAATTACACTGTAAACCCTGGGGGCAGGAGCCTTACGTCTGGGCTGATACTGCTCCATCATGAGCCATTTGAAGGAAGGTAGAGAACGCTTATTCCAGGCGTCGCCCAGGAATTCAGTTTCCCTCCTACAAACCCAGCTCATACGGATGCCAGGCGCCAGGTGGGACCTGGGGATCCTCTGGAATTACAGCTCATCTCCAGACAACAGAGATCAGTCCCCGTGGAGGAAATGGCTGCTTTGGAGGGGGGGCTCTCTGGCATTGTGCCCCACTGAGGTCCCTGTCCTCCCCAGGCTCCACCCCCAAATCTCCAGGACTTTCCCAGCCTGGATCTGGCAATCCTGCCGCCCCATCCCCTGCTCGAGATTGATCTGGGCCCAAAGGCTCCACAACAGAGCTGCGTACAAATGTCAGGGGGAAGACCCACATTCAGAATCAACAGTAGATGTGTGCTAGACCTAGGGTTGCCAGCCTCCAGGTGGTGCCTGGTGATCCCCTGCTGTTACAACTGATCTGCAGATGACTGAGACCCGTTCCCCCTGGAGAAAATGGCTGCTTTGGAGGGTGGGACTCTATGGCACTGTACCCTGCTGAGGTCCCTCAACTCCCCAAACCCCGCCCTCCCCAGGCTCCACCCCCAAAACCTCCAGGTATTTCCCAACCCAGAGCAGGCAAGCCTCGCCAGGCAGACACTCGGCTCAGCACAGGAGCTTAGCTCCCTCCCAGCCTCCAGCGGCAGCTCCTGGGCCTGTGCCGCCACCCACCAGATCCAACCCCAACCCCTGAGGCATTGCATGTGCACTCGCACTGGCATCAAAATGGCAGCAGCCATGGGTCGGACCCATCTCATTTTGCACTTCGTGATTCTGGGGCCCTAGGCACTCACCGGGCCCCTCCAAACAAAAGATGCGCCCTTCTCACTGATTTCAACAGACCGAGAAGGGCGTAAGATGGCACTGCTGTCGCAGCGTAAACACTTGCAGGGAAGCGCCTGCTTCGTCCGATGCGTGAAGTGTTATCTTAAGTTGGCATGTATACAGACCAAAGCACAGAAGGGAATTTTTAAAGAATGTGACCGTTCAGCCTTTAAGAGGTATCAGTGAGAGGCGTAACACGGAAGAAGCATTCCACAGTCTTCGAGAGCCATTGTCTCCCGCCTCCTCCCTGCGCCCGTGTCCTCCTATCTGCCAGCCAAGGATAAGCCCTCACGGGCTGGACAAAGGGGAAAGTTTATGCCTCAATAAATCTGTGAGTCTTTGAAGCTGTTCGGGACACCGTTGCTTCTGCTGCTAACGTTCCCATAAAGCTGCTCCTCTGGAATATGTCACCAACCAGGCCCAGCAATTCTTTCTTGTGCCCCGACCTAATATAAGTCGATCATGTTTATATATGTTTTAAAAACAGACATTCAAGTAAATAATATTTTCCTTGACCTAGCCAGTGTGCTGTAGCAGGATTGGAAAGCCACTATTTATATGGGGAAGAGGGCTGAGTCTACCCGCCAACGACCTGCCTAACAAAGCAGCCATGGCCAGGCCTGTATTTACGGTACCCAGGTATTTATACCCTGCTTTTCACCCCCGTGGGAATCCAAAGCAGCTTACAATACCATTCTCTCTTTCTCCTCCATTAAGGGTTGGGCTGAGATAGGGAGGCGGTGACTGACTAAAGGCCACCCAGCATCTCACGTGGCAGAGTGGGGATTTAGGGTGGCCAGGTCCCCAGGGTGGTGGTGGGGTTTGGGCAGGGGGAGGTCCTCTAATGCCATGGAGTCCACCCTCCACAACAGCCGTTTTCTCCAGGGGAACTGATCTCTGCAGACTGGTGGGGGATGGGGGGCAGGGTTGCCAGATCCAGGTTGGGCCTGGGGATCTCCCACTTTTACAACTGATCTCTGGCTGACAGAGATCAGCTCCCCTGGAGAAAATGGCTGCTCTGAAGGGTGGACTCTATGGCATTCTACCATGCTGAGGCCCCTCCCCTCCCCAAACCCCGCCCTCTCCTGGCTCCACCCCCAAAGTCCCCAGGTATTTTCCAACCCAGACCTGGCAACCCTATCCCCTCAGGATCTGCAAATCTCTCCTCAATGTCCTCTTAATGACCGACATGGTTTCAGGAGATAAATCATTTCGGAAAAGCATTTCCGCCTGCCCTGTTGGTGAATCTGCTGTTTTTCCTACTTAAGAGAATTGCCAGCCTTTTGTTTGCTTGTTTGCAAGACACAAACCTGGAAGCCCAAAATCGAGAGGCAAATCCCAATATGAAAAAGGCCAAGCGTTCATATGCAAAGCTACTTCTGGAGGGGTTGCCATTCCCCAGGGGGGGCCTGGAGATCTCTCAGGATTGCAACTGATCTCCACGCTACAGAGATCAACTCCCTGGGGAGGAAATGGCTACTTTGGAGGATGGACTGTATGGCATTGCACTGAGGCCCCTCCCCTCCCCAAACCCCGCCCTCTCCTGGATCCACCCCCAAAGTCTCCAGGTATTTTCTAACCCAGACCTGGCAACCCTAACGTTGGGAGACGCCTGGAGATTTGGGAGTGGAGCCTGGGGAGGACAGGTACTTCAGTGGCGTGCCAGAGAGGCCAGCCTCCAAAGCTGCCATTTTCTCCAGGGGAGCTGATCTCTATCATCTGGAGACAAGCAGTAACTCCAGAGACGCCCCAGGTCCCTCATCTCCCAGCTCCTAGACTGACACTCTAACCGCTAGGCCACACTTTGATATTGCATATAATCAGGGGTCCTTTCGTAGAACAAGAGGTGCAGGAGCTCATTAGCATAACTCATTAGCATTACTTATTTGCATATGCTACACCACCTGACATCACCAGAACTATGTCAGAAGGCAAGAAAGAAAGGAGAGAGAGAGAGAGAGAGAGAGGAAGAAGGAAGGAAGGGAGGAAGGGAGGGAGGAAGGGAGGGAGGGAGGGAGGGAGGAAGGAAGGAAGGAAGGAAGGAAGGAAGGAAGGAAGGAAGGAAGGAAGGAAGGAAGGAAGGAAGGAAGGAAGGAAGAAAGAAAGAAAGAAAGAAAGAGCTGGCAGAGAGGGGACAGCAACTAATCCAAGCCTCAGAAATACCACTATCCTGGGAGGATAGCTTCAGTGGTGGCTGAAGCCTTCAGAAGGCTGGTCGGAGGAACCAGGACCTTTCCAGGGGACGGGGTCATTTTGCTGCAGCCAGGACACAAGCAGGCATTCCCCCGCGGGGTGGGGGGCTGGCACCAACTCCTGGAGTTGCGCTCCCCCAAGCTCCTGCTCAAAAGGACCCCTGCATATAATAAAAACATACATTCTGCACTGGGAAACCCAAACTCTGAACACTGAAAACTACACAACACTTACAAAGTACTTGTTTATTCACTATAAATGGGGAGGGGCTGTGGCTCAGGGGTAGAGGCTCTGCTTGGCATGCGGAAGGTCTCCCGTTCAGTTCCCAGCAACTCTTGTTAAAGGGACCAGGCAGGAGGTGATGTGGAAGACCTCAGCCTGAGACCCTGGAGAGCTGCTGCTGGTCTGAGTAGACAAGACTGCCTGTGATGGGCCAAGGGCCTGATTCAATATAAGGCAGCGTCACGTGTTCCTGATTTCTTCTCACCTGGCAATCACAGCGATGAGTAATGGGGGTAGGGATGCCAGCCTCCAGGTGGGACCTGGGGATCCCCTGGAATTGCAGCTCATCTGCAGACTAGAGCAATCAGTTCTTCTGGAGAAAAGGGAGGATTGGAGGGTGGACTCTAGGGCACTGCACCCCAATGAGGTGCCTGTCCTCCCCAGGCTCCATCCCCAAAACTCCCCAGGGATTTCCCTATCTGGAGCTGGCAACCCTATCTCCCCATTCCCTGCTAGTTGCCTGGGGGGGGGGGGTGGACGGAGCTGGCAGCCCTAAATGTGGGGCACAGAAACCCCACCCCCTGCCCATAGTGATTCCTGATCAGCAGCCCTCTTGCCCTCAGCATTAAAGATTTCCCTGGGCATTAAAGTCCACTCACTTCCAAGCCCACCGTCCAAGCCAGAAGGGCTCGCAAACCAGCTTTTCTTTTCTTTTTAATGCAAGCCAATATTTCCAAGAAGTTGAATTCAGCAACCAATGTGTGGGTCTTTGCCGGTGCGCGTCTGAGCACAGAATCACCGACAGCACGCGAGACAAGTGCACACGGCTTGGATTTGCATGGTGTGAGAAATTGTTTCCACCCTCCCCCCCCCCTTCTTCCATGCCAAGGTGGCTTCCGCACATTCCCCAGGAGATCTAGCGTCCAAGCACCGAACAGCCCCACACGGTTTGGGTTTAGCGAGGTTGCTGTGTACGTCCCAGACCTGCCCTGGAACATAACACTTGCACAAAGAGCCATTTTTTAAAAAAGCATGGAGAAAAAGTTTGTACGTCTGCAAACGATGGAGAGTTCGGTGTGCACATAGGAATGCCTGCGAGTGTGAAAATCCACAGAGATACAAGTACCTGAGACAGGTATTGCTTGCCCAAAGGGGTTCTTGATTTCTGGACTGGAGTGTGAATGGGGAAGAGCGAATAACGCACCTCAGTGCTCCTTGTACATGCGCCTTTCAAGAGAGCACCATGTCTACCAGCATTTTTCCCCCCTTGCCTCACCCTATTAATGCATTGCTGGTGTGTATTCACAAGTTTGCAGGAGCGCCCAGTACTTAACTTATTTAAAGGCGTGTGTGTTTATCAAAATCTGGGGTATGAATCGCATAGAGGGCGCATTCCAGCCCCGGGAAAGATGCATAATAGAACCTGTGTCTCTGAGACCTAGCGAGCCTTCCCCAGTCTTCTTAACCTAGTAATTTGGAAGGAAGTCCCGTTGATATTTCCATGCTGCGCCCTGAGAAGCAAAGTGCCCCGTAAGGTTACGCCTGCAACACTTAAGAGCCTGTTGATTTGTACCAAAGGGCAGCCTTCCCTCTAAGCTGAGTCAGTGTCAGCTAGCCCTCAGTTCTTTAGCCTCCGGCGCACACCTTTTGGTCTTAGCCCCGGAAGGACGGCGCCCGAGCAGACGACCTGATGCAGGAGCCAGATGGCTCGCTCACAACTTCGATGCCAGGAGCTCACCAAGGAGAATTTTTGCTGGGAGGGGAGCGCTGCCGAAGAGTGTAAGATCCGGCCGAAGACGTCCAGCCCCTGGGGGCCAGCTCCGTCCCTCGACCTGGAGGAACCCCTCCCCCCAATCCGTCCAGCCCCCCCCCCCCCTTACCATTTCGACCGCCCTGGGGTCCAGCTGACCGGGGGGAGCGGGCACCGAAAACTGGATCTTCTTCCGCTCCTTGGGGTCCATCCTGGCGTCCGCGGCAGGGGAAAGGCTCCGGCTCGGTGGCTGCTCGGGGGGGTCTCTCCCCAGCCCCTCTGGATCCCCCTCCCCGGGCAGGCTGTGCCCCCGCGAGCGACCCCCCTTTGCCTCTCAGCAGCAGCAGCAGCAGCGCCCTGTGCCAACTCCGGGGAGGGGGCAGCGCCCAAGCCTCATGCCTGCCTGCCTGCCAGCCTGCCGCGCGGGGAACTGACGGCGGGGGTAGACCGGGCAGGAGGAGGGCAGGAGCACCGGGGGGGGGGGGCCGCTGGGAGCGAAGGGGAGGGGCGCTGGGTCCCTCCCTCCCCCCTCCCTCCCTCCTCCAGCAGCTGGATGATTCCGCCCTTTCCTCCCAAGGCAGGTAGGCAGCCCCCCCCCCCCCCCCCGGGCGCTGGCTCCGCACAAGCCCTCGGCTGGGCGCCCAGGAAAACCATGCCCGAAAGAAGACACCAGCCGCCCGCTCGCTCGCCCGCCCTTAGCCCTTTGGTCAATCAGCAAGCTCCGGGAGGGGGAGGGGATGGGGCGGGGGACTCCCGGCCAATGCTCCCTCGAAGCTGTGGAGTCCTGTGAGCAAAACTTCTACTTTGTGAGCTCCTGGCGCTAAAGTGGTGAGCCAGCGATTTGGCCGCTGCATGAATCTGTCTGCTCTGGAGCCCTCCTGCCTGAGCGGAGACAAAAAACGTGTGAGCCGGAGGCTAAGAAACGGTGAGCTGGCTCACACCAACGCAGCTTAGAGGGAACCCTGCTCCCGGCAGTGGAGGCCCTCCGTCTCGGCCAAAGCGTCTCTCCGCCGGCACCAGCAGCATCCCCAGAGCTCCGGGCCAGGTCTCAGGACACAGCAGGGGACCACTTGTGGCCAGGGCTCATCTCCTAGAAAAAGAGGTGCCGGAGCTCATTAGCAGAGCTGGTTAGCAGAACTGATTTGCATATGCTACGCCGCCTGACATCGCTGGAAGTATATCAGAAGGCAAGAAAGAAAGGGGGGGGGGGGGGGACAGCTACTAACCCAAGCCTCAGAGATACCCCTGTTCTGGGAGGATAGCTTCAGTGGTGGCTGAAGCCTTCAGAAGGCTGGTCGGAGGAACAAGGACCTTTCCAGGGGACGGGGTCATTTTGCTGCAGCCAGGACACAAGCAGGCATTCCCCTGCTGGGGGGGGGGGGGGGGCTGGCACCAACTTCCGGAGCTGAGCCCCCCCCCCCCGCTCCTGCTCGAAATGACCCCTGCTTGTGGCTTCATGGGCATCCTTGATACCTCCCTCCTGAATGAGGGCCCAAAGTGGGTGAGGTGGTTCCCACCCTCCTCCGTGTTATCCTCACAACACCCCTGTGAGGAAGGTTCGGCTGCGAGTATGAGCGGCCCAAGGTCACCCAGCGAGCTTCTACAGCAGAGCAGAAACTTGAGCGGGGTCTCCCAGTCCCTATTTCAACACTGGGCGATTCTGCATTGGCTTTCCCTCCTGTTGTTTTACCAAACCCACCTTGGAACAGAAATTCCCCTCTGCATTGCATGCCGCTTTCATTTCCTTTGTCACTGGAGTTTATAGGACCCTCTAGACCGGGGTGTCAAACATGCAGCCCGGGGGCCAGATCAGGACTGCACTGGAACTGGCCATCTCCTGCTTCCAGTTCTGCTGCTGCATCATAGCTTGCTTCGCCAGACTCTCTCAGTTGCTCAGCCATTTCATGTTTTTCCCCTGGGTCCTAGTCTTAGAACTCTGAGCATGAGATTTCTGTGGTGAATGTCAACAAATCAAAAGTAGGTTAGCCGCTTACAGATACACACCTGAACAGCATACTCAAGACTGCAATAGCACAGACATTTGGATGCAGTGATTCAGAGCAAGAGGTGTCAGTTATCAGAGACTGTTAAATAGACAAAATATTGCAAGAGTGCTAGTGTTTTAAACATGTTTTTATTTTAAGTAAAAAAAAACCCTTTGTGTTTATGTCCTTGCTGTGTATTACTATCGCAGTCACCATGTGCTCAGGCAATGGCGACCGTCATGTGGTCATTCGCACATGGCCTGAATCTACCTGAGCTTTGGCCAGGTAGAACAATAGCCAGCCGGATCCTAAATGGCCACCAATCATGTACCTAGGTTTCCCCTGGGGACCTATGAAATGTAACCATGATCTTAAGGTCCTATCAGGACATCTGGGTGAGGTCAGAGGTGTGCCTCTAGCCAGCATAAAAGAGGGCTCTGAGCCCGGGGTTTTCATGTTCCATCTTGACCCGCAATAAACCACCATGCTGATTTCACTGCTACCGGCCTCCCGACTCCAGTACTTTTCAGTCCTTTATAAAGTTGATATCTCCACTACCTGGCATTACATTTTATGACACACATGGCCCGGCCCGACAAGGTCTCGTTTATGTCAGATCCAAAGGCGTCAACTATGGGGGGGCTTGGGGGCTCGGCAAAACGGGGTGCCCCCCCGGCAAAACGCCATGCCTCCCCACCTCCTTTCCTAGGCCCGCCCGGCTGCCCCCTGCCCGGCTCCCCTGAACCCACTCCCTCCCTCAGCCATCTGGGCGACTGCCGGGGCGATGCTCTAGCAATCGCCCCCAAGACATCGAGTTTCAGGGCGATTGCCAGAGCGTTGCCCTGGCAACGTGCCTGACATGATGACATCACTTCCGAGTGACATCATCACACTGGGCAGTCGCCCGGATGGCCCCGGGAAGGAGGGAGGGAGAGAGCAAGTGGGTTCAAGGGAGTGGGTTCAGGGGAGCCGGGAGCTGGGCGGGGGGAGGCTCTGGCGGCGGTGGCGGGGACATCATCCCGGCGCACGCGCAAGAGCCCCCATCCCCCCAGGAAATTAATAAGTCTACGCCCCGGGTCAGATCCAGCCCTCATAACAAATGAGTTCGACACCCCTGGGCTAGGCTGCATGCCGCTTTGGCTGTCTTTGACCATTGAGTTTTATGGAATGCGCATAGATTTATGGCCGTTTTATGACCATGCAGGGGTGACTTTGCAGTCAGTATATTTCCCCCAGTGTGTTTCACTCTCTCTTGTAGTCCCAGAGGGAGGAAAACACATGTGGAAAGGGGGGGGGGGGACGACCCAAAGCGATAGCGACAAACGAGAGACAGAAAGGACAGTGCGGAAGTGGCCGATCTGTGGTTTTGAGCTGCACCTTTCCCTCAGTGTTGAGACAACGTGGAGCGAATGCCGGATGCAGAACCAGCCACTCTGACCAGGAAGAAGGGGGATGACCGAAGATATGCAGAGTGCTCAGGTATGATGGCAGTAGGCGAGCCCCGACTCCTTTGGAGGAGAGAGAATGGTGTCTAGCGCCAAAGCCTTAATTAACCCTCAAGTACACCTAAGGTTTCACTGCATTTGGTTGTCTGGCCAATGGGCTAGGCTGCCAACCTCCAGGTGGCACCTGGCTATCTCCCGCTATTACAATTGATCGGCAACCAAGATGAGTTCCCCTGGAGAAAAGGGCTGCTTTGGATGGTGGACTCTATGGGAGGGTACACTGCTGAAGTCTCTCCCCTCCACAAACCCCACCCTCCTTAGGCTCCACCCCCCAAATCTCCAGGTGTTTCCCAAACCAGAGCTGGCAACCCTATCAATGCGACCAGGCAGCTCCCTTCCAGTCATCCGCAGTCCAGGAGGTGACTGGCATCTCATTCCTAGGTTCACGCCAAGCCGAGCCTCTGTAGGAGGGGGTGGATCGAACTTGTTTGAGGGAACAGAATGCCTTGAAACAGTCCTGGGCTCAGCACCCCAGAAAGTAAGCCCCAAAGCTATGAATGACAACCGGGCAGAGAGCGCTTAAAGCTCACTGTTTTGTCAACAGACAGAGGACTTCTTGTGCCAAATTCGATAGGTCACTATCGGAATCGCTCAGGATTGTTTCGAAACATACGTGTGTGGTTCTGTCACGTGCCAGAAGGGTCAGCCCTTCCCGAGTTGGCCTAACCTGCCTATAACAGACAAAAATCGCCCAGCCGCACAGTGTTTTATTAGCTTATTTCTTCGGGGACGGTGGCCAAAAGAGTAGAATCCCAGGGCGATGTGCCAGCCTCAAGGCAGTTATTTGCTGTCTGGACTGGTGTGATAAGCTAGTTTGCTCTCTTCTCCGTCAACACTGCCCCATGACTTGCTAGGGGCCACTCCCTTTCGCCAACAGGCTGGGAAATCAAAAGGGCCCAGGAGCTAGTCGAGTACAGCCCTGCAGGACTCCCCTGGTTCAGACCTAGCCGACAGCACCAGGCAAACCGTGAGGGAGCCAACGCCCAGGCTGAAGGCTCGGAGCACTGGTTCACACATTATGAAGCCCTAGTTCACGGTTTTTTAGCCTCCAGCTCACACATTTTTGTCTTAGCTCAGGAAGGATGGCTCCAGAGCAGACTGATTTATGCAGTAGCCAAACGGCTCGCTCGCAACTTTGATGCCAGCAGTTCACAAAGTGGGATTTTTGCTCACAAGACCCCACAGCTTAGAGGGAGCATTGATCACCAACAGGCCAAGTCAGCCAATGTGCTCCAGGGGTTCCGTGCATGGAATTAACTCTGGTAGGGTTGCCAGCCTCCAGGTGGGGCCTGGGGACCTCCCGCTATTACAGCTCATCTCCAGACAACAGAGATCAGTTCCCCTGGAGAGAAGGGCTGCTTTGTAGGACAGTCTCTGTGGCATTATGTCCCACAGAAGTTCCTCCCCTCCAGGTATTTCCCAACTCAGAGCTGGCTACCTTGACTCTGAGGCCTGCAGGGTCCGATTGGAACTGGGGCCACAGGACTCAGGGAAAGAGGGCTTAAGCCTTAACCCGCCACCCCCGCTCAGTGTTCCAGACCAGGGTGCCATTATTTGTCCCACTGGAGGCACCTGTGCCTAGCTTTTGGGTTTAGCAAGCTGAACAACACTTCAGCAATTATAGAGTTAACTTGGTTGGTCAACAGGAAGTCATGTGTGTTTACTGTAATCTTGGGTAAACAACTCCTCCATATATCTCTTTTTATAAGGAGTAAACCCACCTTTTCTCAGCTTAGTTCCAAGATTGGTCACTGATGTCCGATATAAACAGTAGTAACTCTAGAGTTAACCTTAGTTTAATGTGACGGGAATGTTTAAGAATTGCTGTAATACAAGCTAAGTCTTTAACTTTGTATTCCAATATATTATTAAGTATCTCCAATATATAACACACTCTTTACTGCTTGTACCCTTTGAATCCCTTCAATAAAGGAGAAAAAAAAGTATAGAGTTAACTTGGTTAGTCAACAGGAAGTCATGTGTGTTTACTGTAACCAGTCTGTTATCAAGTGAGAAAAGCCTGCAGATCTTGTAGGAGGCCTTAGTTAAATGACCTGAACTTTAGCATTGTGATAGGAAAATCAGTGTATCATTTTGCATATTGGGGTCTCTTCCAACGCTCCCTCTAAGCTGTGGAGTCTTGTGAACAAAAAATCTACTTTTTGGGGGGGTAATAATTTTTATTGTATTTTCCATAAACAAGATCAAACACATCATTTACAGTTCTTACAGTTGTTTATATAGGACACATGGGTAAAACATAAAAGGTTTTTCTAGTCCCATACCTCTTAGTGCAGTGCTGGTGAACCTTTTAGAGACCGAGTGCCCAAACTGCAACCCAAAACCCACTTATTTATCGCAAAGTGCAAGCACGACAATTTAACCTGAATACTGAGGTTTTAGTTTAGAAAAAACAACTCATACATTAACATATTTTGTCTTAAAAGAAAAACACAATAACAGAGCTTTCAGTGATACAGACAACTTTTTATTGAAAGGTAAAAGTTTGCATTTGGCATGCTTTTGAACAATTAATGTGATTTTTGCTGTCCAATCTTGCGAACTCTGTGCTGGGGCGATGCTGTGCGTGCCCACAGAGAGGGCTCTGAGTGCCACCTCTGGCACGCGTGCCATAGGTTTGCCACCACTGTCTTAGTGTGTAGTGTAGCATTACAAGTACAAACTTTTCTTGTTGTTGTTAACTTAAATCAATGAGTTGTCTACTTTATAGTTCCATATTAATTGTTCACAATAGTCCAGTATTTATAATATGACCAACTTTTCACACTTATCTCTATTTTTTGCCATCTTGTCTAAAAAAGGAAACCATTTATCTATTGGGTTAAATCATTTTCTTTCTGTATTGTCTCTTTCATTGTATACGGAATACTTTTCAAACGTAAAATAGTCCCACAGTTTACTATACCAGTGTGATAAATTAGGAGGGGATTTGTCTTTCCATCGCTGTGCTATTGTGGCTTTTGCCCCCCCCCCCCCCCCCGTTAGCATCAACAAAATTAATTCCCTGTCTCCTGTGGGGGGATTATCTGTTTGCCAACAGTTTAACAAAATTATTAGAGGGTTCATGTCAAGTGTTTGTCCTGTTATTTCTTTGATTTCCTTTATAATTTGCTTCCAAAATTCTTCAATGTGTTTGCATCCCCACCAGGTGTGTATAAAGGTTCCTTTTAGCCGACATAACTTCCAACAGAAGGCATTGGCCGCTGATGTCATATACGCTATTTTTTCAGGAGTTAAATACCACCTAAGCAGCACTTTGTATACTGTTGCTTGTATGTTTTGCGATTTTGAAATCTTACTGTCACGTTTCCATATATCTAACCATTGGTCTTCTGTGATGTCTACCCCTAAATCTTTTTTCCATGCTTTTTGATATGTTTGTTCTTTTTTGGCTTCTCCGTCTACTAGTATATGATATATTTTAGAAATCAGTCCTTTTTTTTAACCTAGATTTCTATTTGTCATAAGTTTTTCCATTTCTGTATACTGAAATTCTAGGGTATATTTTGTTTTTAAATGATCCACGAGGTGCTGGATCTGCATGTATTCATACCAGGGCAGTTTTATTTTGTATTTCTTTTCTATTTCTAATCTAGTTACGCTTTTCCCATTTTTAATTATATCTCTAAGTCTAGTAATCCCTACTTGTCACCATTTCCTGTATGTCTTAGGGTCACTTGCAGGAGGGAACCAGGCCTGTCCTGTAAAAGTACTCAGAGGAGACAGATTGGATACTATTCTGTTCTTTATGGAGTGCCATATTTTCAAAGAGGCCATTAAATATGGATTGTTTATTTTGGGTAAAGTTCGGCGCCATAAAAGTTCTTCCGGTGATGAGCAGTTTGTACTTCCTTTTTCAATTATCATCCAGTCTGTTTTTTCTTGTTCTGCACATTGCCTAATCAATGAAGAGATACTAGTGGCTTTGTGAGCTACTGGCATTAAAGTTCCGAGCGAGCAATTTGGCTACTGCATTAATTAGTTTGCTCTGGAGCCCGCCTTCCTGAGCTAAAACAAAAATGTGTGAGCCGGAGGCTAAAAAAACTGAGCTAGCTCACACTAACTTTGCTTAGAGGTGTCAGAATCTGCTGATTCAGACAAGGATTTCTGGGACTTTCTGCTATGCTTCCTATTGCTATGTGCTGTGTGTAACCTGTGCCTGCACCCATTATGTATTCATGCCTATTATGTATTCATGCTTATTGCTTTTAGTTGCCCCTATGCCCACCATGTAACCATATCTTTTGCCAGGATGACTGTATGCTATGTGACCCCAGGTTTATGGCTTTGACCAGGCCTGGTCTGTGTAACTGTTTGCCCGGGAGAGTGACAACTTCAAAGCATGGGAACAATGGGCCTCTCACACTCCTGCCTCCGCATTCCATTCATCCCGGCTGGGAGGACAAGGGGAGGACAGAGACCATTTCTTATCAACGTGCGAAGGCCTTGAGGAAAGCATTTGTTATGTGAATATGGTTACATCTAAGGGGTCTGGTTTGGGAAGGGAAATTTACAGCTTAACACCTAGCTTTCTTTCCTGTGGGAAGCAAACGGCCAGAGACCCCTTTTGCCCGCCGTTTTTCCCCTTTGGTGATTGGTTACCTATGGGCAATTCAAATTGTACTGAAGGGTATAATAGACCTGCTTCTATCATATGCATTATCTCTGACAATAATCCGAGAACCTGTACCAATGTAGAGATTGGAAATAAAGAACTGTGTTTCATCAACAAAGATCTGATCCTTGACTACTTTGAGCAGAAGTCTCACAAGAGGGAACACTGGACTCTCTCTCTCCTGTCTTTGTTTGCTTGGAGAAGAGACACCAATCTTCTACCGGTGGTTTTCTAGCTACAAACATGTAGGATTTAGAGACTAATGTTTTAAATCCCATTTACCTTTTCCCTGTTGGTTCAAGTAAAGTGATTTTTTCTTTTCAAACATACACCTGGACTCTGACTCTTTTTCATTGATCTGCTCATTTAATCTCTGCTAAAGAATATTTTCCTAAGGATACCTTTCAGTAGCCCTCCAGTACACACACATTTCCCCAGTGGGATACACAGAGTGCTCCCGGAAGGCAGTTTTAGGATGGGGTAACTGCTCAGGAAGAACCTTAAAACCCCTTTCCTTGTGGCCCCAATCCAAATTGGGTCCATGCATGCCTGGGGATTAAATTTTGAGCAACCAAGCTCCAGAAAATGCCTGATTGGCACAATTTGTGGCAGCCACACGGACGGTGCAAGTCTGAGTCAAGCCCCCCCCCCCACTGCAGGTGGTACACCTGACTGCCAGTGTTCTCCAGGACTGGGGACCCTCTAGGACAGGGGTCCCCAACATGGTGTCTGTGTGCACTGCACCCACCTTTCCTGGCAGTTCTTCTTGCCAAGTGTTATTACAAAGTGGGCGGAGCCAGGTGGGGCTTTTGCCCAGCAAGCCTTCTGATTGGCCACTGGAGATTTGATTGCAGAGTCTTAACAATGTTGCTTCAGCAGCAGCTGCCACCACAACTCCTTCCCCGGCACCCAAAACTCCAGAGACTTGGAAACCCTAGACCTGAGGCGGCAGAATTCGAGATTTGCCGGGCTCTTCCAGGAAATCCTAGCCCAGGGACAAGCAACCTTTTAGAGCCAACACACGGAGTCCACATGAAGAACAAGAGATCAACAAGAAAGAAGACCAGGTAGGAAAGTCTGTTTGCATCACTGAAAGAAATATAGCAAGAATCCAGGAGCACCTTAAAGACTCACAAAAATTTGTGGCAGGGAAGGAGCTTTCGTGAGTCACGGCTCACTTCTTCAGATACCTTCAGATATCTGAAGAAGGGAGCAGTGATTCACAAAAGCTCCTCCCCTGCCACAAATTTTGTGAGTCTTTAAGGTGCTCCTGGACACTTGCTCTTTTCTGCTGCCACAGACCAACTGAGATGGCTACCAATCTTGAAAGACACACATAAATTAATGTCACAGATAATGGACACAGTGATTAATAATCCAGAAAGCTTTGCAATCCAAACACTGGTTGTTTCAGATCCCTTCTGAGGAACTGGCATGTACCCAGCCTCCCACTAACGGTAACATCCTAAGCAGAGTTCTTGGAAAGCCCATCAACATCAATGGAATGAGAAGGGTGTAACTTGGTTTAGGATTGCACTGTAAGTCATAAATATACACAGGAGCACATGTCACAACTACTTTAGTGCACTGGCATAAATCTGCACCTGGTTCACATCTGGATTCCAGGCAGTTGTTCACCTCTACCTAAGCTTGCCACCTGGAGATCTCCTGGTATTACAACTGATCCCCAGACAACAGAGATCAGTTCCCCTGGGAAAAAATGACTGCTTTGGAGGATGGACTCTACTGCATTATGTACCAGTGATGTCCCTCCCTCACCCAAACTCCACTTTCTGCAGGCTCCACTCCCAAAATCTCCAGGTATTTCTCAGCCCAGAGTCGTCAAACTGTTATGCCGCTGACTGCCACTGGGCGCTAGCGGCATACAGTCAGAGCTTCCGAGAGACAATAGGGGTCAAGGATCCTAGACCACCACTAGCCCTCCAATAAGAACTCTGGCGGGAAATTTAAACCCGCCAATAGGACTTTGGAGTGTGTCCTAGGAGTTGTATATAGTTGGCCATCTCAGCCGGTATTGCATGCTTGTTGTGTACTCAATAAACCAATGCTGATCACTGCGTCGTAGTCCGGACTTTCCATGTGTCAAACCCAGTACACAATACAAACCAACCTCTCTTGTTTCCCTCTCTGTTAAAGCCTCTCTAAGAAGCCCTTGAGTCCCATCAAAATCTCTGCCTGACATTCCCATCACGGCCTGGTTATTCCAGCATCCCACCCACCCCTCCAATAGATCTTAACTTCAAGATTCCCCTTTTTCTTCCTTTTTTAAAAAGAAACATTTTATGCCGTAGGGAGCCGAGTTTGGCTCAAGAGCCCCAGGTCGCAGACACTTGCCTTGGACGGATAAAACAGGGATCTCTCCTTGCCCCCTGGGACAACAGGATCTGTGGCATGGCAGGAAGGCTCAGGTGTACCTCAAAAGGGCAGCTGTGTTTGTCTACTGAAGCAAACTGACCCAAACATCCAGTGGCATCTTAAAGGCTCAGGTCAAAAAGAAAAGAGGGAACCCCCCCCCCCCCAAAAAAAAAACACTAGAACAAAGTTTGAGTCCAGGGGCACCTTTAAGACCAACAAAATTTTATTCTGGGTATAAGCTTTCTCATGCATGCACACTTGTATCTGAAGAAGTGTGCATGTACACAAAAGGTCTCAGGCAGAGGTCTTTCACATCACTTCCTGCCTACTCCCTTTAACTGGAGATGTCGGGGGTTGAACTGGGGACCCTCTGTATGCCAAGCCAAGGTTCTGTTACAGAGCCACAGCCCCTCCCTGAATGCCCTGGTGGTCCCTGGCAGACACGCTGAAATTCCCACATCAGGATCAAGGGCTGTGAAGGAAAGGATATAGAATTTTGTGCTGAATACTACATGCCAGATTTGTGCATGCAGAACCACAGAACGCAAGTGTACAAGAGTCCAGTAGCACCTTAAAGACGAATAAAATTGTGGCGGGGTATGTATGAGCTTTCACTGCTCACTTCTTCTCATACCCAGCCACAAATTTTTGTGAGTCTTGAAGGTGCTCCGGGATTCTTGCTCTTTTCTGCTGCTACAGACAGACCCACACGGCTACCCATCTTGATCGACCTTCATGGAAAGAACACAAATGTGTTAAATTTTTTATTTATTTATAACCCTATCGTCCACCAATCCACCTCCAGTCCATCTTTCCATCCCTGATGCAAATCTTTTTTTAGCCCCTCCTATCTGTTTAATTTCAGTTCTGAGGCTGACTCCTAATAGCACGTTCCTGAGGGCAAGTCCCATTGAACAACATGGGACTTAGGGTCATTTTACACCTCCCCTCTAAAGTAGTTTGACTGCTGTCTTTTCCTGTGCTGATTTCACAGTGGTGTGAAATTTCACTCCAGGGGGTCTAAGTCCACTAATCAACAGCAATTGTTTAAAGCAGAATGAAGCCGGTTGAATACTAGCTTGACCACAGGAGGGCAATTAGTAGATGTGGACATTTCAGTAGCAGCACGGTTTCACACCACACAGAGGTGTGGGCAGGTTTTTTTGGAACTAGAATGATTCCAGCGGGAATGTCAGATGTAAAAACAGCCTTCATTTTGAATAGACCGGCTTAGGGTTCCCCTAGGGACAGAGACTGCAATATTTTCATTAGCTCTTAATACAGCATTGCGCAAATGACCAACGTCAAAGGAGAATCAGTGGCTGCTCCCCCCTTCCCCCCAGTGCCTTGCAAGGAAGAGTTCAGGACCTGACATCAACTTTCAGCACAGAGGAGCAGCAAAGGTAACTGGAGAACGTTGGCTTGAGGAGACACAGCCATAAAACAAGCCAGCTTGCAGACTCCAGTTTAATCGCTTTTGCTCAGTCGCTGCATCATTCCCCGGCTGGGCTGCATATTTATTCTGGAAGCCCGTGAAATAAATAAAATAAGCAGAAATCTCTTCTGGCCAGTTACTTAACCCCAGAGATCTGGACAACTGCAACAGAATGTCAGAAGTGGGAGAGCAAGATAAAATGAAGGAGGAGAGAAAAACGTCGTAAGCTTTTTGTCCCCACCAGGGAGAAAATTAAGGACCTACATACCTTTGGGACCACCTCTCTACGTAGGCCCCTGAAAGAGTGTTATGCTCAGGGAATAAGAACTTCCTGGTGGTCCCTGGCCGGAGAGACATCTGGATATACTCAACTAGGGCCAGGGCTTTTTCAGTCCTGGCCCCCACCTGGTGGAAGTCTCTGCCTGAAAACACCTGTGCCTTGCGGGATTTGTTAACTTTCTGCAGGGCATGTTAGGCAGAGATGTTCCACCAGGCGTTCGGTTGAGGACAGCGACGGGACAGTTTAACATCTGGCACTCTCATTTACTCCCCCCATCCCTTGAACCTCCCCCCCCCCGGAGGCTGGGGGGGTTGAATTCCCCCCCTGCCATCTTGGACTGCGTACTGTTTTATTTATCAATCTGTTTTTGAGTAGTTTTAATGCTGGTTTTAACTTAAATTATTTATGGTGTGCTATTCTGTTGTAAGCCACCCCGAGCCCTACTTGTAGGGAAGGGTGTTGGGTATAACAAGTTTAAAACACTTCAGTATTTAAAGGGTTAATGTTGTTTATATTAGTCAACAGGAAGTCACATGTTTGTTTGTACCAAATCTGTTTACACAATAGAAAGCCTGGGAACTTTGTAAGAACCTTTGCGCTCTGATTGGAAAACCATGTATCAGGTATTTAACATATTATGGTTTCTCCTTCCTGCCGTTTGTCTTGCTTAGAGAAGGAGATACCATTCCTGTTTTATCTCTCTAGCTGTAAAGATGTAGCAATCTAGTTCTGTTTATTATTTTGTATCCTGTTTACCTTTCCCCATGTTAGGGTTATAGTAAACTTTTACCTTTTAAATACACATGGACTCAGCCTCTCAATTTGTACTCTGCTGATGCTTATCAATTTTACTCTGCTTAAATATATTTTTATCAAGAATAACCAACAAAAAGGTTATGGGCCCAGATCTGTTCCTTTCTGCACACCAGTATTGAAGAGCTGACCATGTGTGTATGTGCTGAGTTTCTCAGAAACTTTTAAGAATAGCACAGGCAAGTTTTTGAAACTTGCAACAATTTTTTGAAAACTTTCAAAGGGCGGCCCAGTAAATCTAATTTAATACATACACACATGCATACATACTTACATACATACAGTCCTATTAATTTCATTAGCAGTGTTAAGTGCATGCCTTGGGTTGCACGTTTATTTGGAAGAAGATCCTGTTGAACTCAGCAGCAGCACTTCTGAATATGTATATACAGGGTCGCATTGCACCTCTCTCCTCTCGAACATCAGAGGCCTGGAGACCAAGCCTGTAGGAGGAGAAAAGGCTGAGGGGATTTGGGAATGTCCAGTCTGGAGAAGAGGAAATGGGGGGGGGGGGGGATGGATGATTGCTCTCTTGAAGTCTTTGAAGGGCTGTCCCTTTGAGGAGGGATGGAGCTGTTCCTGTTGGCAGCAGAGGAGAGGACTCGCAAGAATGGGTTGAAATCAAGGGTGGGAAAGTACCAGCTGGATATTAGGGAAAACTTTTTTACAGTTAGAGTCATTCAGCAGTGGAATGGGCTGCCTAGGGAGGTGGTGAGCTCCCCTTCACTGGCAGCCTTCAAGCAGCGGCCAGACAAACACTTGTCAGGGATGCCCTAGGCTGATCCTGTATTGAGCATGGGGTTGGACTGGATGGCCTCTATGGCCCCTTCCAACTCTCTGAGTCTATCATTCTAAGTAAATAAAACTTAAAAGAATTTAACTTTGGTTGCATTGAGTCCTATATTAGATGGACAGAGCAGGTGTTGATGGGGAGAGAGAACAGAACGTGAAGTCTAATTACCAACTGCCTGGAGAAAAACACCCTGTCCCTTTAACAGAAGCTTAACAGGATGCTATCTACCAGGTAAAGTTATTTACCTTCCTTAAAACTCCTCATTCAAAAGGAGTAAGTTTCTGAATACCAGTGCTGGAAAGCCACATCTGGAGACATCCTTGTTCTGCTGTGGCCCCTCTAGAGTAACTGGTTGACCCCTGTACAAGACAGGATGCTGAGCCAGATGGACCATGGCTCTGATTCTGCTGGGCTTTTCTTATCTCCTTGAAGAAGAAGAGAAGAAGAGAAGACACTGGATTTATACCCGGCTCTTCACTACCCGAAGGAGTCTCAGAGTGGCTTACAATCGCCTTTCCCTCCCCCTCCCCACAACAGACACCCTGTGAAGTAGGTGGGGCTGAGAGAGCTCTCTGGAGAACTGCCCTTGAGAGAACAGCTCTGAAAGAACTTGTGAATGACCCAAGGTCACACCAGCAGCTGCACGCGGAGAAGTGGGGAATTAAACCCGGTTCTCCCAGATTAGAGTCTGTGTTCCTAACCACCACACTAAGCTGGCTCTTATCTTCTTGCCACAGAGAAGCTTCAACAGCACTTTTAAGCCTCTACTAAAGGGACGGGATATATATATTTTTTCTCCAGGTTGTCAGCAATCCTAACATGAAAGGGGGGTTGGACAGAGCATCAGGGTTAGTTGGACAGAGAAGAAGTTACTATAAACTTGCAGGTAGCGATTCACATATCAGTATTATACCAGCTGAACTGTCATGGCTTCTGCCAAAAGATGTTGGGAATTGTAGTTTGGCAAGGGTGTGTGGAGAAATCTCTGTTCCTAGGGAGATGGGCTAAATTAGGGTTGCCAGCCTGCAGGTGGTGCCTGGAGATCTCCCAATATTACAATTGATCTCCATACTACCAAGATCAGTTCCCCTGGAGAAAACAGCTGCTTTGGAGGGCGGACTCTATAGCACTTTTCCCTGATGAGGCCCCTCCCCTCCCCCAACCCCGCCCTCCCCAGGCTCCACCCCCCAACATCTCCAGGAATTTCCCAAACCAGAGCTGGCAACCCTAGACTAAACAGTGAACATGTTAAATAAACAGAAATAACTGAATTACAACCCACCTCTCGTGCTGAGACTCAAGGCAGATTATAAAATTAGAAAACCGGTGGAAAAACATACCATGGATAATGCGACTGGACTAAAAAATCTAGAAAACAATGCAGCACAGACAAGGTAATACATACAAGCAGGGGTCATTTCGTAGAAAAAGAGGTGCAGGAGCTCATTACCATAACTCATTTGCATAACTCATTTGCATATGCCACAACCCCTAACATATCTATAAGAATGTAAGAAAAGCTCTGCTGGATCAGACCATTGAGGGTCCATCTAGACCAGGATCCTGTCTCACACAGCGGCCAACCAGTTCCTCTGGAGGGCCCAACAACAGGATGTAGAGGCTGAGGCCTTCCCCTGATAAGAACATAAGGAGAGCCCTGCTGGATCAGACCAGGGGTCCATCTAGCCCAGCATCCTGTCTCACCCAGTGGCCAACCAGTTCTTCTGGAGCGCCAACAACAGGGCACAGAGGACGAGGCCTTCTTCAGAAAATAAGTTCAGCCCTGCTGGCTCAGACCAAGAGTTCATCTAGTCCAGCCTCCTCTCTCACACAGGGGCCAACCAGGTCCTCTGGACGGCCAACAACAGGGCATAGAGGCTGAGGCCTTCCCTTGATGTTGCCTCCTGGCTCTGGGATCCAAAGGTTGACTGCCTCCGAATGTGGAGGTTCCCCTCAGCCATGCTGGCTAGTAGGCACGGATAGACTTATCCTCCATGAATCCATCTAATTCCCTTTAGCAGCTGTTTATTCCTGTGGCCATCACTACATGCTCTGGCAGCAAAATTCCACATTTTAATCGCTCTCTGTATAAAGCAGTATTTCCTTCTGTCCTTCCTGAACCTACTGCCCTCGAGTTCTAGTCTTTTGGGAGAGGGAGAAAAAGGTTCTCTTTGTCCACTCCCTCCACCCCAGGCCTAATTTAGTTTAGACACGTTTCCCTGCTGCAACAGCACCCCACTGAACCTATTTTGTGTTTAAGAGAAACTCTGTGCGTGTGTGTGCATGTGTGTATTTTTTTTTTTTAAAGACACTAGACAAGATGGAATTCTATCTCTCCTCTCTTTCCAAGAGATTCTTGGGCCCGTGACAAAACCCTGTAATTTGGCGGACACGATTCATTACAAAACGTTTAGGCTAGCTCGGGAGGGAGGGACCGGAGGCCTCCGCCGATGAAACTCTGGGAATTTCGAGGCAACTCAGCCGCCTCCGTGGCCAGCTTCCAGCCGTTTCAGCAAGAGGAAAAATATTTACCCTAACAGAACGTCCAGCCAGGAGCTCCGTACCGTCTTATTCAGACCTGTACTGTTGACCCAAAAAATAAAAATAAAAGTGTGTGTGTATGTCAGGGAAGATCTGTGTAGGCTCTTTCTCTATGTTTTTTAAAAGAGCGTGAATACTCCAGAGACAGCTCAAGGCTGTGGACTGGGCTGAATTAAAAATTTGCCAGAAATCTGCTTTGATCAAAACAGGAAAGACACGTAAGCAGCAGTCGTACAGATATACAAACACAGAAAAGTCCTGCTCAGTCAGACCAAGAGAGCACATAGCCCAACATCCTGTTCCCAGCAGGGGCTTGATCAGATACCTCTGATAAGAATTCCAGGTGGGTAACTGTGCGACTCTTGCGGCAAAATAAAACAGGAGTCCGATGGCAACGGCTTAAAGCAATCAAAGCTCTTTCCAACAGGAGGGGCGTGTTGCAGAGGCCAGTTTAAAAACGCTTTGCAACACCTGACCCCCCCCCCCCCCCCTTCTCTACTTTTCATCCTTTCATATCAACTCATCAGCCTTACAGATGTACAATTAGGACTGCCAACCTCAAGACAGGGCCTGGAGATTTCCCGCTATTACCACTGATTTCCAGACAACAGAGACCAGTTCTCTTGGGGCCTTTGGAGGGTGGACTCCACGGAACTCCAGAAGTTCCTCCCTACCCCAAACCCCACCTTCTCCAGGCTCCACTTCCAAAATCTCCAGGTGTTTCTCAACCAAGAGCTGGCAACCCGATGTGACACTTCATGTATCTGATTCAGTAAGCTCTGATGCCCAAATGCTCACGTTGCTAATCTTTGGAGTACTGCACTCAAACACAAACAAAACAGGTACATGGATATAACCAGGGGTCCGTTGGAGCGGGAGCGCACAGGAGCGCAGCTCCGGGAGTGAGGAGCCCAGGGGAAGGGCACATGACCAAGCCCCGCCCCTCCTTGGCTTCCCCGAGCAGTGCAGAGGCGCAGCGCCCCGGGGAAAGCCCTGCTAGGGTCTTTATTGATTTTAATGGTTTGTTTTAATATTGATAATTTTATCATTGTTCCTTTTATGACTGTGTGCTGCTTTTCCAGAGACTTGCTCAAGGTGGCATATAAATTTTCTAAGTATACCATTTTTTATCTGGGCACATGGCACATAAGTACTGGAGAAATTTCACCAACCCTTCAGCAGCTTCCACCCCACCAGTTTGGTGTAGTGGTCAGGAGTTGGACTCTAATCTGGGAGAACCGGGTTTGATTCCCCACTCCTCCACATGCAGCTGCTGGTGTGACCTTTGGCCAGTCACAAGTTCTCTCAGAGCTGTTCTCTCATGAGCAGTTCTCAAAAGACCTCTCTCAGCCCCACCTACCTCACAGGGTGTCTTGTTGTGGGGAGGGGAAGGGGAAGGGATGGGTGGTGCACATGTCCTGGGTATCTCAAGTCTACTTGAAACCTGGTGGTTTCAAGGGAGCAGGAAGAGAATGAGGGTGTGTTCTTTACGCTTATTTTTATTGCACCAAGTGTTGGATGGGGAAGGGAATGGAGGAAGAGCAGGTCAGTTTCACTCACCTGTGGAGTGGAGCCTGAGGGGTGGGTGTTGCCTTCTGACACACTTCCGGTATGTTAGGGGGTGTGGCATATGCAAATGAGTTATGCTAATGAGCTCCTGCACCTCTTTTTCTACGAAATGACTCCTGGATATAACTACTAAGATATATTTTAACAATTCAATAAATCATTACCAACAGGCACGCTGGCCACATGAGAGTAGTTCCGTTGCAGGATCGGTGGCCCGTCTTCACTTTTTTCCTTGTTAGTGGATGAGGCAATTTCTGCTCAGCGAACATGTATTAGTTATGCTTATTACATAAATATGGAGTTTCCTCATCTCAGTGAAACTGGCGAAATTAACATGTAGTACTTTATGAATCTTATGTAAATCTTCTGACAAAGATTTATCGAAACGAAAAATACAATCCGGAGTCTTCGTTGGATTCAGCTGGATTCAGCTGTGTTATTTATAATTTTGGCTTTAATAGCTGTTGTTAATAAGTTTCATTGATGTCTGTAAAATAGAGTGATAATGATTTATTGAATTGTTAAAATATATCTTAGTAGTTATATCCATATATCTTTTTTGTTTGCGTTTGAGTGCCGTGCTTGTTTTCTAATAGCATTGATTACTGCTGTTCATCGTTTATATATTTGCTAATCTTTGGAGTGCCACTGGAGTCCTAACTGTTTTCTGGATGCCTTTGGTATATGGGATGCCAGCCTCCAGGTGGGGCCTGGGGATCCCCTGGAATTACAGCTCATATCCAGGCTACAGAGATCAATTCCCCTGGAGAAAAGGGGTGCCCTGGAGGGTGGATGCTATGGCACTGTACCTCCCACTGGGGTCCCTGCCCTCCCCAGGCTCCACTTCCTAATCTCCAGGAGTTTCCTAACCCGGAGTTGACAACGCTACTCCTTCATCCTCTGCCAGTGGCCTGGCAACCCAAGCAAAAGCATGGAGGCAGTTTCTCTCTGCAGCTTTGGGTCCTCCAGAACCTCAATGTTAGACTCTCTCTATACTTGGAGGTTCCAATTTGCTAATAATATTTGTAGGCCTGTCCTGTAACCCTAGACATACTTCCCTGGGATAGGTTTGCCAAGTCAGCCTGGGGGCGGGGGATCCCCCGCTACAGGGGTTCCCGATCTGCCAGCCAGCATTCGGCCAGCGGGGGAAACCCCGCCCCCGAAGTCGTCCAGCCTGGACGACTTCCCTCACGTAATGACGTCACCCGGAAGTGACGCCATCACGTTGGGGGCGTTGCCAGGGCAACGCTAGAGCGTCGCCCTGGCAACGCCCCCAACATGCTGCCGTCACTTCCGGTGATGTCAGCCGGCACGCATGCTTTGCGCGCGCACCGATGAAGCTCCCAGCCAGCAGAGGACTCCCCCCCCGCCGGTAAGCTCGAGGGACTTGGCAACCCTAGCTTGAGACCAATCCCAGTGCATTTGGCAGTATTTACTTCTCAATCAGCCTTCGCTGCATGAATGCAAGAGACGGTTTCTTCCTTAAGCAGGAATGATGCAACACCCAATGGCCCTCGGCTGGAATCGCCCTTGCCAGGGTGACTCTATTGACTTGTTTAAAAGATTCACATCCAGTCCTCTCCAGAATCTTCCAGGGCACCTAACGATAAAATATATATGTCTAAAACTCAACAAACTAAAAAAGACAAACAGCAAACCAATCTTCAGTATTTTGAAACAACAGACAGTAAAACCAGAAGAATAAAATCAGCACAAAAGCTGACGCAAAAGAGAATGGCACAGAAGTAGGGTTACCAGCCTCCAGGGGGGAACTGGAGACCTCCCAGAATTACAAGTGATCTCCAGAGAAGAGAGATCTGCTGCCCTTGAGAAAATGGCTGCTCTGGACTCTGATGGCAGGGTACCACATGGAAATCCCTTCCTTCCCCATTCTCCACAGCCTCGAGCCTCAAATCTCCAGGGGTTTCCCAACCCAGACCTGGCAACCCTACACAGAATTGGGGAGAAAACCAGGCCAGGGATGGCATCTGCTATTAGACTTGTGCTTGACCTTGAATTGCGCACTGACCAGGGGAAAAAAGCTGACCTCACCTCACCTCACCTGCTCTGATGTTTTGAGCAGTACAGAAATCACCTTTCCACAAGCAGGAAGGTAAATATTATTGCCTGCCAACACCCAGGCGTTAACAGTACCATCCTAAGCCGAGTTATACCCTTCTAAGTCCATGGAGGGTAGTGGGTTTTGAAGGGTGTAGCTCTGCTTAGGGTGGGCCTTTGGGTTGCCAACTATGCCTTGGGAAATTCCTGGAGGTTGAGGGGCGGAGCCTGGGAAAGCAGCGTTTGGGGAGGGAGTTCAGCAGAGTTGCACTCCAACATGGTCTCCCTTCTGAAGGTGTCATTTCCTTCGGGGGGGGGGCGTGGTCTCTGTAGCCTAGAGATCAGTTGTACTTTCAAAAGAGCTCCACCCCCACCTGGAAGACGGCTACTTTAGGGACTATAAAGTTGCTGCTTAAGGCTGATTTTACACCTCCCCTCTAAAGTAGTTTGACTGCTGTCTTTTCCTGTGCTGATTTCACAGTGGTGTGAAATTTCACTCCAGGGGGTCTAAGTGCACTAAGAAACCACAATTGTTTAAAGCAGAATAAAGTGGTATAATACTAGCTTGACCACAGGAGGGCAATTAGTAGATATGAACATTTCAGTAGCAGCACTGTTTCACACCGCACAGAGGTGCGGGCAGGTTTTTTTGGAACTAAAATGATTCCAGCGGGAAAGTCAGATGTAAAATCAGCCTAAGAAAAATACTAGCTTGACCACAGGAGGGCAATTAGTAGATATGGACATTTCAGTAGCAGCACGGTTTCGCACCGCACAGAGGTGTGGGCAGGTTTTTTTGGAACTAGAATGATTCCAGCGGGAAAGTCAGATGTAAAATCAGCCTAAGACTGAAGACAGAGCAACCGGGAGAAGCTGAATCATTGGCAATCCTTGGCCCAGACTGTAGGGTAGACGTGGCACCCTCCGACTTTGCATAGATATAAGGACAGTCTGATTATACAGATTGGAAACACACCAAGTGCTCTGTCCTGTCCTGTTTCCTGAAGAAGGGTTTGTTAGTGCACTCCTTCAGGGGGGAAAGCTCTTTAAGGATGTTTAATCTTGTAACTGATCTGATTTTCCTTCAATATAAGAAGTGCTGGAACACAAACACACTTAGCAAACATTTACCGTCTGGACAGGTGGTTCTACGAGTTCAAGATCCTAGGCTGAGATGCGTGCACTCTGGACTGAAGCATGAATGTACCACTCAGAGATTTAAGTTCCAGGGTTACCATATTTCGAAAAGCAAAAAGGAGAACATATTTCCCAGCTCAAACAGGTGATCTCTATGACAAATCTCCTTTCAAATACCCCTGCTGTTTACGAACTAGGAACATTCCTCACCTTCCAACCCCAAAAGAGGACCTTTTCATCAGTTTTTTAAAAAGAGCCCCACGGAGGACAGACACCAAAAGAAGAGGACTTATCTTCCAAAAAGAGGACATCTGGTAATCAATGTCTGAGATGCAACCTGTGGTTCAAATGCATCGTGTCTGGTTCCAGGGTGCGGCCTGTGAATCACCTGAGGGCTTTTTGCTGTTTTTTTTTTTTGAACAGTTCAAGTTTAATTCCCTGACAATCACATCTTGACCCTGGGGCATTCGGAAGAATTACGGTCAAGAACCTGTGCCATCAGGGTGGCTCCGTCTCAGGAAGAACTGGCTGAGCTGAAAACAAGCGATGCACGATGCACGCCTGGAAGGAAGTATGGCTGCCCACTGGCAAGAGGTTGTGGGGAGGGGCTTCCCTTTTCTGTGTCTGCCCATGCTGTGACATCACTTCCAGCGTGACCCAGAAGTGACATCATCACTGTGGAGCAACAAAAGTGAGAGTTGCCAACTCCAGGTTGGAAAATTCCTGGGGATTTAGCAGAGGAGCCTGGAAGGGCAGGGTTTGGGAAGGGGAGGGGGTTTATCGGGGCAGGGGGTCTGCCCTCCGAACTTGCTGTTTCCTCCAAGGGAAATTATCTCTGTAGTCTGGAGACCAGGAAAACGTTAAGGCCCACCTGGAGGTTGGCAAGCCTAGGATGCTAGCATTCTTCCCAACTTCTATGGTTTAACCATAGAGTTTTGGGTGAATACTAGAATGTCAGTCAATGTGCTGACATTGGAAACGACGTCTTGGCATTGGCGAGACACCAGCCCCTCCCCCTTCTCACTGAGCAGCAGTGGGCAGACATCCTGGGGAGCAGGCGGTTCCCCTGTGCCAGGGGTGGGCAATTGTTTTGGCTCGGGGGCCATTTTGTGGGAGCGGAGGTTAGTGGAGGGCCGCACCTTTTAACATGATTGCATTCATTAGTTAACTTTGCATTTCAGAAAAGGTATAAATTGTATCATAAAAATCAATAAATATAAATTAAATAAAATAGTGGTAGTTTTATTCAATTTATTTATTGTGCTAATTTCATATCATCTATAGCTGCAAGCACATTTAATTTTAGAATCAGTTTAATGAGACAAGTGTACCCTATCACACTTTTCTACAATTTTTTTGAAATCAGGAGTGAGATTGCTTGTTGAGAAACCTCGTGGCCGACTGTCTTGGTGGGCCGCAAAAAACTCAGTGGCGGGCCGCATGTGGCCCTCGGGCCGCTATTTGCCCACCCCTGCCCTATGCTATTTCCAGCCAGTTTGGTGTAGTGGTTAGGAGCGCGGACTCTAATCCGGGAGAACCGGGTTTGATTCCTCACTCGTCCACATGCAGCTGCTGGTGTGACCTTGGGTCAGTCACAGTTCTCTCAGGGCTGTTGAGAGAGCAGTTCTCGAAAGAGGTCTCTCAGCCCTGCTTCCCTCATAGGGTGTCTGTTGGGGGGAGAGGAAAGGAAGGAGACTGTAAGCCACTCTGAGTCTCCTTTGGGTAGTGAAGGGCAGGATATAAACCCAATCTTTACCAAAAAGAAATCAACTTTAAACCGTTGTCTTACCTTGGCTGTTTTAGCGAACAAATATATGAACGTAGGAAGTAAGAAACTTTTCATGGGGTTTATTGATCTTAAAAGCACTTTTGATACAGTCTCTAGAGAGAGATTGTGGAACAAACTGTCGAAATTAGGAATTGATCCATGTTTATTATTTCTATTAAAAAAAAACTTCATACAGCTAATATGTGCCAAGTGAAATACATGACAAGTGGTCTATTAACCAAGAAAATCCTAATACAGAAAGGTGTCAAACAAGGTTGTGTTTTGGCCCACCACCTTTTAAATCTTTTCCTTTCTGATTTATTAGGATATCTAAAGGCAGTTAATGGTCATCCACCTAGATTAGGGGATTTCCCATCCACTCTTCTCCTTTATGCGGATGACACATGCTTTCTTTCCCAAACCAAAGTTGGTCTCCAAAGATATTTAGACTCTTTTAACACCTATTGTCAAATAAATTCTCTCTTGGTTAATTATACCAAATCAAAGGTGACTGTATTTTCCAAAAAATGGCATTGCTATAAATGACATATTGGAAATTCTGAAATTGAACAAGTCAAATCTATTAAGTATTTGGGTCTTACTTATAATTACAATCTAAATTGGGCTGTACATCGACATAATGTCATAAATCGGGTTGGAGTTTCTATAGCTTAAATTAAGTGCTTCTATTTCTCCAGGGGAAACCAATATGTTCCAGCTGCTGTTCGAATATTTAACTCTAAATTGCTTACTGTCAGAGTCCCACAGCAATCGGTCCCAACAACATTCCTTCAGAAGGATCGAGTTTATTGAGTTCAGTAAAGGCAGGTCATCTGTGCAAACATTTAGTGTCAGGAATGGCTCTCAGGGCTGGAGCAGGGTAGTTATACAGAATTCAAAGACAAGAGTCAATCATAAAAAGCAAGCAAGCATGCCTAAAATAACGAATATAGGTTCCCAAAGGACTGAGAACAAGGTCAGACCTAGGCAGAGAGATAAGACACAGAGCAAGAAATGAAACCTAAAATCCCAAGAGATACAGGCATTTTTTTTTAAAAGTATTTTTATTAGTTTTCCAATCTTTGCTTAAACAATAATGCCGTCAGCTTTTCAATGAAGAGAAGCACTCTACAGAATATCTCTAAATAAGGCACATATAATAAATCAAGTTATAAAATCACCTTCATCCAAAACCAATCTAACAAAATCTGGTAACTTTACTACAATTATACTGCTAATTAGTCTTTTCATTCAACCAACTGTACAATTTTGCCCAGACTGTTCTAAAAGATTCATCATCTTTACCTCTTAAAATTCTAGTTAGTTTAACCATCTCAATCACTTCGAGAAATTTTTGTAAAAATTCCTGACTGCTCGGGATTTTAGTTATCTTCCAATACCTCGTATAGGTAATTCTAGCTGCTGTAACACCATGTATCAAAATGATCTTATCTGACCTTTTTATACGTTTCTGGTATCAAATTAAGAAGAAATAGCTCCGGTTTAAGGGGTATTTTTGCCTTAATTACCTCTTGAAGAAAATTTTGTACCATGAACCAAAATCCTTTTGCTTTTTCACAAAGCCACCACATGTGATAAAAGCCATTCTGTACAGGCATTCACCCAGCCGCTACCAGCCTTCCCCCGCTCACAACGGCAGCATAGCTAACACTTACTCAGGTTTTGTACGGCATCCCTATCTGGTTTAATGCTTTTAATCAAGATCCGGAGCACTTACAGGGAGTGTTCCTTAGACAAATTATGGGTATCCCAAAATGTGTGCCCTGTTCTACCATCTGCTTAGAAACAGGTCAAAATCTGATTGAAATGAAGGTTTGGATCCATGTGATCCGATTGAAATGAAGGTTTGGATCCATGTCAGAGGCGTCGACTTTTAAAATCCCCGGGGGGGGGGGCTCAGGCCAGTCCTGGGGGGAGGCGGCAGCAGCCGGCGGGCGGGCAAACAAGGCAGCAGCCCGCAAGTTCCATATCCCCGCCGCCTCCCCCCCCCGCCTGCTCCTGCCTCCGTTCCTCCGTCCAGCACGCTGGGCATTTGCCCAGCTGGTTCCTGGACGGAGGGAGGGAGGAACGGAGCAGGGGGAGAGGCGGTGGCGGCGGCAGCCGGCCAGCCAGCCGGCCTGGATGCTCCATTTTCCCGGGGGTGGCTGAGCCCCCCCCCCGGGAAATTTTGGGGGTGGCTCAAGCCCTCGAGCCCCCCCATAGTTTACGCCTATGATCCATGTGATCCGTTATTGGCTCAAAATTCTTTTTAGAGCCAATCCAGGATCCTTACTGAGCCATCTAAAAAGTGATCTGAATAATGCAATCTGGAACTCCACAATTATAAATAAAATTAAAGAAATAGGGATTGGCCTCAATGATCTTGCCTTGTCTGGTGAACATATTATTCTTGGGATCATCCAACAAAGACTTGTTGATATCAAACAGCAAAAACTTTGTCCCGCGAAACCTTATGTCTGTTCTCCCGCAATGTTGTGTCTTGATCGGATGGCTCATTATTTTTATAACCTTGAGGATCCTCATCGACATAGAGCCTTCTCTCTGGCTAGATCGAATGCTTTCCCTTCTGTGATGCTTCTCAATCGTTACCAACACTTTCCATTCCAGGAACAAATCTGTCCCTGCAGTCTAAATTCCTTGGACTCAATTAACCACATAATTTTGGATTTTTTCTTTAAAGAGTTGATTCGGAAAAGAATACTCCTCAATGTATTACAGTCCAAAAGTCATCTGACTAATGAACATAAATGTTGTTTTCTCCTGTGGCTCCACTCCAGATGTTACTGAAATTGTGGCTAACTATTTAGCTGAAGTATTAAAATCAAAGACAATTCTGTATGGTAAGGCCGACTGCTTTTCAGTTCTGTACTATATGCCCTGGCTGTAAGTGGTTCTATAGTTTTGTTATGCCAGTAAAAAGGTATGTGAAGTGAAGTATAAATCCAGTCGCCTCCTCCTTCTCTGAAATTCCTGGAGATATGGGGGTGAAGCTTTGGGAGGGCAGGGAATGGGGAAGGGGGGGGGCTCCGCGGGGTACAAGGCCACAGAGTCTACCCTCCAAAGCAGCCATTTTTTTCCAGAGAAACTGATCTCTGTCGTGTGGAGATCAGTTGTAATTCCAGGAGACCTTCAGGCCCTACCTGAGGACTGGCAACCCTGGTTACCAGGAAAAAATGTCACGCAACCGACACTTATATGGATTTCTGATCCTGTGTCCCACTATTGAAAAGACATGGATGCCCTACTCTGGAGATCTCTGAACCCTGAAGGACTCCGCGGCACGTGCCCACACTAGCCCCTTTTACACAAAACTTCCCCAAAATGCCGAAAAGGAGGACAGTGATTAACTAGGTACAAGTATTAGAAGATAAGAACAGTTCGTTCCCACTAAATTGTTGGATGCCGTGCTGTTCAGGCATTCATCATCCTTCGGGGTGCACTCAAAAACAACAGGATTACCCCCCCCCCCCAAGAGTTGTGACTCTAATCCAGCACACACCTGTAGCTGTGTACAATATATTATGTTACTCATGGCATATGGGCAGAAAGCCAGGCAGGCGCACCCAAACTCCCAGGTAAAGGGAGACCCTAGAAAGGGGGAGGAGGGAAGAGTCAGTGAAGGCCAGAGAGGGAGGGGTAGGAGAGCTGCCAGTTTCTATGGGGCAAGAGGGGGGCATACACCACAGGGTCACATGCAAACTGGTACCCGCATGCTAACAAGTTCACAGAGCTTCAAATTCAAGATGGCAGCGCACATGGCAGGTGTTCAGTTATGCCTGTACATCAAGTGCCTAAGTCTGTGTTAGTCACTGGGGACAGCCTGAGCCAGGCCCCACACCAAGGCTTGCCAGTTTCCAGGCGGTCGCCGCTGGAGACTTCCCACTATTACGACCGATCTCCAGGTGACAGAAATCAGTTCACCTGGAGAAAACGGCTGCTTTGGAAGGTAGATTGTACAGCACTATACCCTGCTGAGCAGGGGCGTAGACTTTGTAAATCCCCGGGGGGGGGGCTCTTTTGTCCCCACCGCTTCTCCCCCCCCCCCAGCCCCAGGGAGGCAGACCCGGTTTCTTTCCACCTGCTGCTGCTGCCTGCTGCTGCTCTGGGCAGCTCGCTGACCGGCCGGTGCCTCCTGCCGCCGCGGGCGCGTTTGTGTTGGGGAGACCGCCCGGTGCCGCGTGCTTGCCGGGCTCCCTCCCATGGCGGGGGAAGGCGGGGACACACGGGCAGCCTCAGCAGGAGCAGCAGCAGTGCCTTGCACTCGCCTTTGCCTCGGGGCGTGTGTGTGTGGGGGTGCAGATCAGTGCAGTCTCGGCGGTGGCGGCAGCCAGCTGGCCGGCTGATTGCCGCGCGCGCGAAGCACGGGACCATGTCCCCGCGGCCTCTCTTCCCCCCCCACCCCAGGGAGGCAGGAGGGCAGGCCGGGGGTGGAGGGGAAGGAGAGGCGGCGACGGGGGGAGAGCCAGCTGGCGGGGGGAAGCCAGGGGAGAGGATGGCGGGAGGAGCTACGCAAGTTTCTAGACAAAAATTTGGAGCGCGGCTTTATCCGCCCAGCGAAGTCCCCGTTTGCCGCCCCCGTTTTGTTCCGGAAAAAGAAAGACGGGGGGCTGCGCCTGTGCACGGACTACCGGGGACTGAATGCCGTCTCCACTTCCAACGCCTACCCCCTCCCGTTAATAAAAGACTTATTGACCGAAGCGGCCAAGGGAAAAATATTCACCAAGCTAGATCTTCGGGATGCTTACTTCCGGGTGCGCATAAGGGAGGGGGACGAGTTCAAGACTGCATTCAACACTCCATTGGGACAGTTTGAATACCTGGTGATGCCGTTCGGCTTAAGTGGCGCTCCTGGGGTCTTTATGAGTTTGATAAACGAAGTGTTGCACAAGCATCTGTTCAAGGGGGTGTTATGTTACATAGATGATATCTTGATTTACTCTACTGATAAGAGAGAGCATGTGAAACTAGTTCGAGAGGTCCTTTCCACCTTGCTGAAAAACCAACTGTATGTTAAGTTGTCAAAGTGCGAGTTTCACCGTGAATCAGTAGACTTCTTAGGGTATCGCATTTCTCAGAGGGGGTTGGAAATGGACCCAGCAAAAGTGGAGGCGGTAGTCCAGTGGGAAGCTCCGCGAACAAGAAAACAATTACAGAGCCTGTTAGGATTTTGTAACTTTTATCGAACTTTCATAAAAGACTTTGCGACAGTCACCCTCCCCCTAACGGACTTACTGAAAACCAAGGGGAGGGGGACGGAGGCCGGGAAGCCGGGGGAGAGGATTGCCTGGAATGGGGAGTGCCAAAGGGCGTTCGAGACATTAAAAACCCTTTTTACTTCGGAGCCCATCCAGACGAAACCAAAGAGTTCATAATCCATGTAGATGCTTCCGATGTGGCCATGGGGGGGGGCCGTGCTACAACAAGGGCCAGATGGGAAGTTACACCCCCTAGCTTACATCTCAAAAAAGTTTAACGACACGGAAAGAAATTGGTCAGTGTGGGACAAGGAAGCCGCGGCTATCCGGCTAGCGCTCACTACGTGGCGGCATTGGCTAGAGGGGGCGCAAACCCCGTTTGAGATCTGGACTGATCATAAAAACCTAGAAGTGCTGCGCACGCAGAGATCACTAAATGCGAAGCAACTGAGGTGGGCTGACTTCTTTTCGAAGTTTAATTTTGTGTTAAAACACTTCCCTGGCAAGGCCAACTCCTTAGCTGACGCGCTCTCCAGGTTGCCTCAACATGAGAGTGTGAAAGAAGAGGTGTTCGACTCCATGTTCTCCCCCCAGCAGCTGGGAGGGGCAGTCGTTACTAGAAGCCAGCACAAGCGAACCCAGCTGGACATTGAGGCGTGCGATTGGGGGGGGGATTATGCTCCCGACGAAGTCGAAGAACTGGAAACACTAGCTGAATGTTCAAAGAGGGAAAACCAGTGTTGGTACCATGGGGACAAAATGGTGGTGCCCCAAAACAAGCGTAAGGATGTGCTACTAGCGTGCCACTCTTCTAAACTAGCAGGGCATTTTGGGTTTCTAAAGACGCTTAACTTAATTCAACGTCAGTTTTGGTGGCCGCGCATGCGCCGGGATGTTTCCGATTTCGTCTCGGCCTGCCAGACTTGTTTAATGTGCAAAAAGAGGGGGGGAAAGGTTCCGGGACTGTTGCATCCTTTGCCCACCCCTTCTCGCCCTTGGGAGGCGATAGCTATGGACTTTATTACTAATCTGCCACCCTCGAAAGGGAAGACGGTCATTTGGGTGGTGGTGGACACGTTTTTGAAACAAGCCCATTTCACCCCTTTCAAGCAATTGCCCACGGCCAAGGGGATGGCTAAAGCTTTCTTCAACCAGGTGATAAAATTACACGCTTTTCCTAAGAGGGTGGTATCCGACAGGGGCAGTCAATTCGTTGCCAACTTCTGGCGGGAGCTCCTAAAAATGATGGACATAGAACCTGCACTAAGCTCGGGTTACCACCCAGAAACCGATGGACAGTCCGAGCGAACTAATCAAATCCTGGAACAGTTTTTAAGGTGCTACACCAACTACCATCAAGACAATTGGGTGGATTTATTGCCATTTGCGGAATATAGCTATAACAATGCGGTGCATTCTTCCACGGGTGTCTCCCCCTTCATGGCCGTGGGAGGATTTGAAGGAAAACCGTTGCCCACCATTGAGAATGTGCCCAATGCCCCCCCCCCCACAGATTTTAAGAGTTGGTGGACGACATTGCAAGATTCATGGCCATTGATAGCCAAGGCACTGGACCAAGCGAAAGAGGACTACAAGAAATACGCGGATCGGGGCCGAGCAGCAGGCTGGGATCTCCAGCCTGGGGACTCTGTCTATCTCTCCACTAAAAATATACATGGCTTACAACCCAGTAGGAAACTGGGATGGAAATATGTAGGGCCCTACAAAGTGTTGCGAAAAATTTCAGATGTATCTTTTGAATTGGAATTGCCTAAATCACTGAGTTCTGTGCATCCTGTTTTTCATTTCAGCTTGCTGAAGAAAGATCCTGGGCCGAATGCATGGCATCCAGTTCCTCCAGCTCCTCCTCCACTGATGAAGGAGGGGGCCCCTCATTTCGAGATAACTGAAATTCTAGATTCTAAAATGCGTAGAGGCCGACTGTATTATTTAGTTAGATGGCTTGATTTTGGTCCTGAACACAATGAATGGATTCGCTCTGAAAATGTGCATGCTCCTAAACTAGTCAGAATTTTCCATAAAATGTTTCCTGATAAAGCCAGGTGAAGTTAATTATGAGGAGGCCAGTGTGTCAGAATCTGCTAATTCAGACATTATATTATTCATGCCTGTACCTTATAAGTAGTTCTATGTTTAGTTTTGTGCTTATAACTGTTATGTATTTCTGCTGCTTGACCAGTCCGGGAGATTATAGTAAGTGAAGCGGGAGGGTGACACCCGTAAAGTATGTGAACAAGGAGGCCTCTCACATCCCTGCCTCCGCATTCCAGCTGCCCCGGCTGAGACTTCAAGGGAGGATACCTCTCATCTCTTATCACATGCAAAAGCCTTGAGGCCATTGATTGTTATGTGAACTGGTAACATCTGAGGGGTCTGGTTTGGGAAAGGAAATTTACAGCTTGACACCTCACTCTTTTTCCTGTGAGAACCAAACGGCCAGAACACCTCTTTGCCCGCCAATTTTCCCCTATAGTGATTGGCTACCTATGGGTAATTCAAACTCCTTGGAATGGTATAATAGACCTGCTTGTATTATCTGTCTCATCTCTGACAATAATCCGAGACGCTGTACTAATGTAGAGATTGGAAATAAAGAACTGTGGTTAACCAACCAAGATCTGATCCTTGACTACTTTGAGCAGAACTCTCACACTGACTGGCCACCGGCGGGCGCTCCATTTTGCCAGGGGTGGCTGAGCCCCCCCCGGGAAATTTTGGGGGAGGCTCGAGCCCTCAAGCCCCCCCATAGTTGACGCCTATGCTGCTGAGCAATGCTCCCTCTAAGCTGCAGAGTCTTGTGAGCAAAAATTCTACTTTGTGAGCTACTGGCATTAAAGCTGGGAGCGAGCAATTTGGCTGCTGCATAAATTAGTTTGCTCTGGAGCCAGCCTCCCTGAGCTGAGGCAAAAAATGTGTGAGCCAGAGGCTAAAAAACGGTGAGGTAGCTCACACTAACACTGCTGAGGTCTCCCCTTTCCCCAGATCCCACCCTCTTCAGGCTCCCCCCCCAAATCTCCAGGTATTTCCCAGCCCGGAGCTGGCAGCCCTACCCATACCCTAATTATTCAAAATCCTGCTTCTTTGATCCTGGAGATTCCATCAGGTCTCACCTGCCCCCTCAGGCTCTACCCCCCAAACCTCCAGGTATTTCCAAACCTAGAGCTGGCAGCTCGACACCACTCTGATAATAAATGATGAGGGTTTTGCCCTGACCTGGATAGCTCTGGCAAGTACTTGGATGGGAGACAGGCCCACTGCCAGGATTTTTTGGGATGGGGGCTTTGAATAAGTCGGGGGCACCCCCCACACACACACACCAAGCAAGTGGGCCTGCTCCCACCCTTCCCTTCAACCAGCCAGTTTGGTGTAGTGGTTAAGTGCGTGGACTCTAATCTGGGACAACCGGGTTTGATTCCCCACTCCTCCACATGCAGCTGCTGGTGTGGCCTTGGGTCAGTCACAGTTCTCTCAGAGCTGTTCTCTCAGTGGTTATTCTCAGGAGAGCTCTCTTGGCCCTACCTGCCTCACAGGTGTTGTGGGGAGGGGAAGTGAAAGAGACTGTAAGCTGCTCTGAGACTCCGAGTGAAGGGCAGGGCATAAATCCAATCTCTTCTTCTTCTTCGGGCAGGGGAGCCAAGGCTGCCAGGGCTGGAGAGAGGCGAGCACCCCTCCCGAGGAGGCTGCCTTTGTTGCCCGCCTGCCACTGCTGCTCACCCTCCACCCCTGGGCCGTGTTGCAGTGGGCCCAAAATGGGAGCCAGTGAGTTGGCAGAATTCCACCGAAATGCCAACACTACAAACTACTAAAATACTTTCAGTCCAGTGAGAGAGCGGCGTGTGATTGGAGGGCGGTGCGGGGCTTGATTTCTGGCTGGTGATGAGCGAGAGCAGCTGCGATCAGCAAGAGACAGCAGTGTGGGACTGGAGGGTGGCACGGGGCTTGACTTCTTACTGGCGTGGGATTGGAGGGTGGCACGGGGCTTGCTGGCAATGAGCCTGAGAGCAATAAATAAAATAAAATAACGGAAGTCACCAGGGGTCATTTCGTAGAAAAAGAGGTGCAGAAGCTCATTAGCATAACTCATTAGCATAACTTATTTGCATAAGCTACATCACCTGACATCACCAGAAGTATGTCAGAAGGCAAGAAAGAGAGAGAGAGAGAGGAAGGAAGGAAGGAAGGAAGGAAGGAAGAAAGAAAGAAAGAAAGAAAGAAAGAAAGAAAAAGAAAGAAAGAAAGAAAGAAAGAAAGAGCTGGCAGAGGGGACAGCTACTAATCCAAGCCTCAGAAATACCACTGTTCTAGGAGGAGAGCTTCAGTGGTGGCTGAAGCCTTCAGAAGGTTGGTTGGAGGAACAAGCACCTTTCCAGGGGACCGGGGGGGGGGGCTGGCACCAACTCCCGGAGCTGCACTCCCCCGAGCTCTTGCTCGAAATGACCCCTAACTGTACGCATATATATGAGCACGCAGCCATCCATGGCCTTCACGGCATGAGATTTTCCTGCTTCATCCTGTTCCTGCAGCCGATTGGAACTCCTGAAGTTTTCTTCCTGATGGAAAGAGGGGGTCTCTCAGGGGGCACTGCAGCAGGAGGATTTCCCAACCTACACAGAGCTGGTAACCCTAGAGGTAGCCAGGAGGCTCCCTTCCTTCGGGGATATTCTAGGTTCCTTCTCCAAATGTTCGGTTTCATTTTCAAAAGTAAATACGGTTCTACACAAATGAGACCCAGTCTGGTGTTGTGGTCTGAGTGCTGGATGAGGAGCTGGGAGGCCCGGTTGGCAGAGTTCAGACTTTCAGAGGAGCGGGTGCGCCAACTGTTTAAAGAAAATAACTCAGTTTATTAAAGAAGAAATAAACTCTGATAGAAAAGAGGAGAGGGAGGGAAGCTTAATTTACCAACCAACTGCTGTGAAAGACAGGAATGAAAGGGGAGGGCTCAACTGGAGCAGGGAGTCTCCAAAGAGCCAATCAGGAGATAGGAAGGACATAATCTGAAATTGTGGGACATCCTTAATCTAGCTGTGCTAACTAGGGCTGATTTTACACCTCCCCTCTAAAGTAGTTTGACTGCTGTCTTTTCCTGTGCTGATTTCACAGTGGTGTGAAATTTCACTCCAGGGGGTTTAAGTGCACTAAGAAACCACAATTGTTTAAAGCAGAATAAAGCGGTATAATACCAGCTTGACCACAGGAGGGCAATTAGTAGATGTGGACATTTCAGTGGCAGCACGGTTTCACACCGCACAGAGGTGTGGGCAGGTTTTTTTGGAACTAGAATGATTCCAGCGGGAAAGTCAGATGTAAAATCAATCTAGAAGTCCTCCAGCTGTCCCCGGAAGGCTGTGTTTTTGATCATCTTCAAGTAGGTGCGCTATAGACCTTGTATATTCCAGCAGACCCAGCTTCCCCTTCTGCCATAGAAGCACACTGGAGTGATGGGATATGGCCTTGAAGTCTGTACCTACTCCTTCTCCATGGATCTTAAACTGAGACTTATTCAGCAAAAAATTATGCTTAGGATATCCTGGACACCACAGCGACTGAGTAAAGTGTCTAATTGTTGGCACTGTAACTTACAGGACACATCCCTTGAACATATGTTTTGGGTGTATCCATTCATTCGGTTGTTCTAGGACTAACTTATTTCTCATATCAGTTTTGCATTAGAATGTTCAGGGATTGTTGAGGATTAGGGTTGCCAGCTTCCAGGTGGGGCCTGGGGATCTCCCGCTTTTACAACTGATCCCCAGCTGACAGAGATCAGCTCCCCTGGAGAAAATGGCTGCTTTGAAGGGTGGGCTGTACGACATTGTATCAGGCTGAGGCCCCTCCCCTCCCCAAATCCCGCCCTCTCCCGGCTCCACCCCCAAAGTCCCCAGGTATTTTCCAAGCAAGACCTGGCAATCCTATTGAGGATGCTTACGTGCTTTGAAACTGCCTGCCTGTCTCTTGGAGGCTAGCTGATGGTCAACAAAAATGGACCTCCCGTTATTTCCATCATTGTAACTGGACCATTTAGTAAGTTTTTTTGTTCCTCTGTAAATTTTTTATTAACAAATTTAGTTAAATAGGATTTAATTCCGTGGCTATTATTTCCCTTCCCCTCCCCACAACAGACACCCTGGGAGGTAGATGGGGCTGAGAGAGCTTTTTCCCAAGCTGTCCTTGAGAGAACAGCTGGTACAGAGATCTATGGCTTGCCCAAGGTCATCCAGCCAGATACAAGTGGAGGAGTGGGGAATCAAACCCGGTTCTCCCAGATTAGAGCCGCGCACTTAACCACTGCACCAAACTGGCTCTCTTGTAGCATCCGAGACAGCATTGGAATTGCCAACAATACACAATTCATCATAATTTTGTTCCGATATCAAGTCTCGAAGTCTATCATAAAATAATTCATGCCTCTGGTTGGGGGCATAGATATTAATCACCAACATTGACCTAGATTGCCTTACAACCTTAACTATTAAGATTTGTCCATCTTCTGCCTCATGAATTAATTCAGGATGCAAATGTTGTTTGATATAAGTTGCTACCCCACATTTTTTTTTTGTTTATCTGCTGCAACAAATTTTATACCCAGTTTTTTAGCATCCAATAAGTGTATATCTTTTTGTTTAATATGAGTTTCCTGAAGACAGACATTGTCTGCCTTCAGTTTCTGAATCTGCAAAAAAAATTTTTTCCTTTTTTGGGGAATATTCAAACCATTTACATTGACTTATAATACCTTACTTGTTCTCATGTTCCTGGTTCCCATTTTTTTGTTCATCTTTTCTTGATTGTGATCTTGTAACTACTCTAGAGGTAGCAAATTTCCCGGATTTTTTGCCTTTAACTGATCTTACTGTCTCTTTTCCTCTTTCTGAGGTTGTTAGGTTCTCATTTTCTGATTCACTACCATCTTCCCCATGCACTCCTAAATCTCTTCCATATTTTCTCGGGAATTCCTCCAATTTAAAAACCGAGGTCAAACTATACCTCGTGCCTTTATAGTAAAATGAAATACCCTCCGGTAAGAACTATTTATAGGTTATTTCATTTGCTCTTAAGGCTATGGCCAAGCTTTGAAAATCTTTCCTTTTTTCTCTAACTCGCCAGGAGGTATCCCTCAATATTTGAACCTCACTTCCTTGAATCATAAGTGGGTTAGATTTTACGTTCTCAAGTATCTTTTCCCTTATGGCTCTTTTATAGAATCTCATATGAACCTCTCTTGGTGTTTTGTTACGTTTTGCAAAAGCTGTATTTCTTCTAGCCAGTTTGGTGTAGTGGTTATGTGTGCAGACTCTAATCTGGGAGAGCTGGGTTTGATTCCCCACTCCTCCACTTGCACCTGCTGGATGACCTTGGGCAAGCCATAGCTCTGTACCAGCTGTTCTCTCAAGGACAGTTGTCTCAGAGCTCTCTCAGCCCCACCTACCTCACAAGGTGTCTGTTGTGGGGAGAGGAAGGGAAAGGAGTCTGTAAGCCGCTCTGAGACTCCAAGTGAAGCGCCGGGTATAAATCCAATCTCTTCTCTTCTTCTTCTCTTCTTCTATAAACCAACTCAACCTCGTTACTTAATTCACTAGAAGATTCAAGTTTCAGCCAATCATTTAAGTTTGTAACCACTGTCTCTTTGATATTCTCATCCCTTTTTTCAGGAACATTTTGAAACCTAAGTAACAATGCTGATTTCTCCATTTCTAGTAACATAAGGGAGTTTTCCATTGAGTCACATTTAATGCTTAGTTCTTGTAGCTGTTGATCTACCACCTCTTACTTCTCATCTATCACGTTGTTTGCTTTATTCAATTTAATTATGTCTTGTCTATTTTCTAAAATCTGAGATCTAAATTCTTCCATTTGAGTTGTTAAATGTTGTGTAATCTGATCCAATTTCGTCTGTATCGGGTCTATTGCAATCAAATTAGGAACTGTATTTTGTACCACTTGATTCATTGCTTCAGTTATATTATCAAATATTTGCGTATTTAATTCTTTTGAGCTCATTTGAGTTTGACCTGAGGTACCTGAAAATGACATTTTCCTTCCTCCACTTGCCATCTTAAATTTCTGAAGTTATATTAGCTAAAGAGACTTACCGACCCACTAGTTACTAACCTTATATGACTACAGCTAAAAGACTCGTATTACAGCACTGAAAAGATAAAAGCCTCTGGGAAATCAATTGATTGATTTGAACGCATGTCATATAGATGGCAATTGCACATAGGACTTATTTTGAGGTATTTGGAAATCATTTATAGAAACTGATGTGTGGATCTGCCACCGCTCTTGTTCTCATTTTGGCTGTGGTCACACTGACGGCTTGGGGCAATATGGTGCCATCTCTGATTGAACTGGTTTAAAGTGTTGCTGGGCATAGCAGCCACACAACACACCTGCTGTGGGTTACCCATGGAGACTTCCCGTGGTCAAGCATCCACATTAACTGCAGTGCCTCAGACATGGAGCACACTGCCAAAAAAATCCCAAAATTCATGTGCGCACATGAGCATATAGGCAATTTGAAAAAAACAAACACACACCTTCCTAGCAGCAGAATGAATCTGCAGGTTCAGACTGCCAAATCTGTTCTGCACGCACTCCCCCACGCTCAGGCCATGAGCAATGACTGTGCGGGGAACTCAAAACACCACATGTGATGTGGTGGCTCTTTAACCCGGCTCCAAGTTGTCCTATGATGGGTTGAGTGTGGCTGGGGAATGCCTGACAGATGCGGCTGTCTGACTGCGCCCATTTGATCCGGAGGGGAGGGGAGGGGAGGCTGTGTCAGGCCAAACTGGTCGTGTGATCACAGCCTTTGTCTCGTCATCATCATCGTCTTCTTCTTCTTTTAAAAATCTACTTAGATGCTGGATTTCAAGTTCTTTCTCTTTGTTCTTTTCGTTCCGTTCTTTGGAAAGAAAGAATTTTTAAAAACAGACACTGGCTGGGGGACCCTGGGCCAGTCACCCGCTTTCAGCTGAGCCCACCTTACAGAGCTGCTATGAGGATAAAACAAAGGGGCAGAGAACAACGTAAGGTCTTTGGGGGCCGTTGGGAAGAAAGGCAGGGTATAAATTAAGGAAATAAAAGAAGCACAGGAGTTTTCTTTTGCGCTGGGAGCCTGACATTGTAATATAAATGGAAGTGATTCAGGCATCAACCTTACCCCCCCCCCCCTTTCAGGTGGGCCACCCACTTTTTTGTTAAAATACCACTCCTCTATTCATGCATCACTCTTGTTTCCTTCTATTTAGAGAAGGCACAAACAAAGTGTTACACAATTTCTCCGGGGGCGAAGAATCCATGAAGTCACAGGCTCCAGCCAATCAGTGTTAAGGACAGCTGACTTCCGTTGCGAACTTGTAGAACTGGATTTATCTGAACTCAACACTTCAAAAAAAAAAATCATTTGAACCCAGAGGGTGTGTGTCCAGGGTAGCCCTAGAGCTCTGAGTCTTGAGATCTTCTGGTTATAGAGATATATTGGGGAGGGGGGGAATGTAAGGCAGTAGTCTTCCTAGTGGAAAGGAAGGCTGCCTCGAATGGCCCGATCTTGTCAGATCTCAGAAGCTATGCAGGGGGCGATTCTGCATTGGCTTTCCCCTCCGTTGTTATAGCGAAGGTGCAGCTCCAAACCACATTCAAATATCCCGGGGGCAACGGCAGCACACTGACTGCAAAGTCACCCCTGAATCGCCATAAATGTGTGCAGAAGCAGGGGTCCGTTGGAGCGGGAGCGCACAGGAGCGCAGCTCCGGGAGTGAGGAGCCCAGGGGGCGGGCACATGACCAAGCCCCGCCCCCTCCTCGGCTTCCCCGAGCAGTGCAGAGGCGCAGCGCCCCGGGGAAAGCCCTGCTAGGGTCTTTATTGTTTTTAATGTTTTGTTTTAATATTGATAATTTTATCATTGTTCCTTTTATGACTGTGTGCTGCTTTTCCAGAGACTTGCTCAAGGTGGCATATAAATTTTCTAAGTATACCATTTTTTATCTGGGCACATGGCACATAAGTACTGGAGAAATTTCACCAACCCTTCAGCAGCTTCCACCCCATCAGTTTGGTGTAGTGGTCAGGAGTTGGACTCTAATCTGGGAGAACCGGGTTTGATTCCCCACTCCTCCACATGCAGCTGCTGGTGTGACCTTGGGCCAGTCACAAGTTCTCTCAGAGCTGTTCTCTCATGAGCAGTTCTCAAAAGACCTCTCTCAGCCCCACCTACCTCACAGGGTGTCTTGTTGTGGGGAGGGGAAGGGGAAGGGATGGGTGGTGCACATGTCCTGGGTATCTCAAGTCTACTTGAAACCTGGTGGTTTCAAGGGAGCAGGAAGAGAATGAGGGTGTGTTCTTGACGCTTATTTTTATTGCACAAAGTACTGGATGGGGAAGGGAATGGAGGAAGAGCAGGTCAGTTTCACTCACCTGTGGAGTGGCGCCTGAGGGGTGGGTGTTGCCTTCTGACACACTTCCGGCATGTTAGGGGGTGTGGCATATGCAAATGAGTTATGCAAATGAGTTGTGCTAATGAGCCCCTGCCCCTCTTTTTCTACGAAATGACCCCTGTGCAGAAGGTACCATAAAACCCGATGATCAAAGAACGTGAAAGCGGCCTGCGATGCAGAGGGGCTCTGTTCCAAGGTGGGTTTGGTAAAACAATAGAGGGAAAAGCCAATGCAGAATCGCCCCCTAGGTTCAGTTCTTGGTAAGGGAGACCAGCAAGAAAAACTCTGCAGAGGAAGGCAAGAGCCAACCACCTCTGCTTCTCGATTGTCCCTAACTGTCCCAAACAGCCCTTGATCCAGGCTCGCATTTTCCCTCTCTGTTGCTTAGTAAGGAGCCAATCTGCTTCAGTCGTCAGGCCTTCTGGCCTTCCGGCCACTGAGCATGAAGGTCGTGGGGTGACTGCATGGAATGAGCACCAATCTTTTTCTTTGCTGTTATAAGAATTAAATGGGTTTATTCCGATTGTTTAAATAACATTTAATGAACGCCATAAGCCGCTCACATTGGTTTATAATGGTGCCCCTCATGCCTTGCAACACCCGCCCACACTGATCACAGTACCCTCTTTTTACGGGGGGGGGGGGTTGAATGGCCCCACCCTTGATCGTTTTCTTTTGCTGCCATGCCACCAAGTTGCAGCTGACTTATGGGGACCCCACAGCGTTAGCCGAATTGCTTTAATTTACGTTCAGCAATTGGCGAAATAACGGGTTCTTGCCAACTATACCAAGGTCCCGCCCCTTCCAGGAGTTCTCAGAAAATAGGCACGGAGGCTGAGTGGTTTCTTTGAATGGTGTTTACTGCAAGATGTTGTTCAAGCATACAAGGAATAATAACAAAACCACATACACACAAGATCTAAGGAAATCAGACGGAAAACAGCACTGTCGCATGAGCAGGAGTATCGTTGAGGGGGAGTACGTCACCTATCTTGGTGATGGGTGGTCTACTTCCACGAGAAGATCGAGGGAGGGATGAATGAGAAAAATGGGGGGAACGAGATCTGAACCTGCAGATACACGCTCCAGTCCTGGCTGCGCAAACCAGGGATTAAAGATGGAGGCAAGGTGTTGGGTACAGGAAGCTGGACATGAGAGGTTGATAAGAAGATAGGGGTTGAAGGTGGCTAGCAATGTGTTTCTGTTGTGCAAGATCTTTTATCAGGTGGCATTGGGGCGGGCTGCGCTGACCACATCCCATTGTCACACCCACTAATTTGTCCGTCCCTACTAGCCTTACTATTGGTCGGTGTCATAGGGAGGAGGGGGCAGGAAGGAGTGGACAATATTGCAAATCTAGGTGCTAAGCAGGATCTAACACCTGGGCCATCTGGTCGGTCTTCTTGGTGCCAATCTCTGGTCTCGTGGTGGCTTCGGCCAGGTCACTTGATGGTCAGCGATTAGTTGCTGGGCAACCTAATCTCTTACAGGAACTTTGGGGGAAGGTGTGAGGAGGCCAGCGTAAAGAATAAAAAGGTCCCTTTGAAATGGAGTCTTGGTCTCCCTGTTGGTGGGAACATGTGAAGTAGATGTAAGAGCTCTTTGAAATGGAATTCTGGTCTCCATGCAAGTGTGAACTCTGAAGGAAGTCTCCCGCTGTGGGCTGGAGTCTCTCATAGCAATAGAGAGTGCCTTTGCCTTAGGCAGAAAGCCAACCCAAAGGTCAAACTTATGATATTAAAGTTCATAAGAGCATATAAAATGCCTTGCTGGCTTACAACAGGGTTTTCAAGGCAAGAGACACACAGACCTGGTTTGCCATTGCCTGCCTCCACGCCATGACCCTGGTATTCCTTGGAGGTCTCCCATCCAAGTACTGACCAGGGCTGATCCAACTTAGCTTCCAAGATCTGATGAGATCAGGCTAGGCTGGGCTATCCAGGTCAGAGCCAGATGCAGAGCATCTTTTAGAGCTGTCAACTTCTGGGCTCTGGACAGGAGGAAACACATCCTGGCCCAGTTATCTTGGCTCAAGTGTCACTGGAGCAGAAATCCCAGAGCCTTCAAGAATCCCTTCAGGTTGAGTTGCCAACTCCAAGCTAGGAAATTCCCAGAGATTTAGGGGTGGAGTCTGGGGAGATCAAGGTTTAGGGAAAGGAGGGGACCAAGCAGGGATGCGATAACATCGAGTCCACCCTCCAAAGCAGCCTTTTTCTCCAGGGCAAGTGATCTCTGTTGTCTGGGGATCAGTTATAACTTTGGGAGAACTCCAGGCCCCACCTGGAGATTGGCAGCCTGACCCAGCAAGCTTCTTCTTGCAGGCCTTTCTGTGCTGTTTTCGTGTTACAAACTGAACGTGGTGCTATTGATGAATTATTTTAGTGTAGCTTGTACATGCTTTTAATTTTTAAAAATATATATAACGCTTTGCATCAAAACCTAAGATCAGTTGTCAGGTTCCAAGCTGGGTCCCCCTAAGGTTGCCAGCCTCCAGGTGGAGCCTGGGGATCTCCCAAAATTACAGCTGATCTCCAGACAACCAAGATCCGTTCCCCTGGAGAAAATGGCTGCTTTGGAGGGTGGACTCTGTGGCATCATACCCTGTTGAAGCCCCTCTCCTCCCCATACGCCGCCGCCCCCAGGCAGGGTGGCCAGCTCTGGGTTGAGAAATACCTGGGGATTTTGGGGGTGGAGCCTGGGGAGGGTGGGGTTTGAAGAGGGGAGGGGCCTTAGCAGGGTACAATGCCACACACAGTCCACCTTCCATAGCAGCCATTTTCTCCAAGGGAACTGATCTCTGTTGACTGGAAATCAGTTGTAAGAGTGGGAGATCTCCATGTGCCACCTGGATGCTGGCAACCCTATCCCCAGGCTCCACCCCCCCAAAAAAAAATTTCCAGGAATTCCCCGACTTGAAGTTGGCAGCCCCCCCCCCCCAGTTGTCATTCTTAGTTTGAGGCAAAACGGTGGGGCGTCTCTCACTTGGGGCTCGACCTGCCCAACAAGGCCACCTGTTCCGTTTCAGGCATCTTGAGCGGGAAACAGGATGCTGGACTAGATGGACCCTTGGTTCTTAGTTTCCTTTAGGTTCTTACATTCTGGCTTTTGCATAAATACAAAATCCTCCCACTGGTCCAGAGGTCAAAAAGCGGGCTCTCTTGGCAGCCCCAGCTCCCCGTTCTGTTCCGCTCCCCAAGGTAAACACAGGCTTGTGTGCTATTAAGGCCCCCCCCCCCCCGGCATCACTACCCTTATGCAAAGAACGTTCACTGTGCAAAAAACCACCCAGTCCTATGACCCACTGGATCGTAACATAACTTTTATGCCCCATCCCTTGCCTAAGATCACCTGTACATATTTGGAGATGCTACCTCTGGGCCTTCTCAAGTGTCTCTCCAAAACCACCTGGATTGCATAACTGAGCAGCTTTAATCGGCAGGCTGTCTCTTCCACCTCCACCTTCCATGCAACAGAGGCGGCCTCTCTGGAGGACTCCAGGTGACTCACAGCTCACTCTGGCAGCTGGGATCCGCTGTGCCCACCTGCGCCAAACTCTCCAGGCTCAGCAGGTGGAAAAGCTCTTTTGAAAACAGAGAGCGCTCCTCCTCCTCCTTGGAAATCAAAATCTTCCATCAAAGGGGGGTTGGTGGGATTGAGTGCAAAGTCAAGCAGAGGTACAGACAGGTTTTTACTACGAAGTCAGTGCCGGACAATCTTTATTCTCCAGGGTTTTTTAGAGGCTGCGTAGATGGCTCCAAGATAGACAGCTATCCAACAGGTACCAATTCCTGACATCCTTGCACATCTGTTCTGAGAGAAAGCTGCACCTGTTGGATTCCTACCTTTTACACAGCTGGGAAAAGCACGGGGGTCCTACTGGGAGGAAAGGAGCAACACAAGACAGGGTGTTATGTCATGGGCAGTTGTGAATTAGTTGACGTTCCCTTATTGTATGGCACACTTATTTTAATATGGTCCCTTAAGGTAAAAAGCCTTTGTTTTAGTTTCACTTTTCACTTATGTTGTTGATTGTGGATGCTTATGCTCTATCAGGACCCAGACCAGGCCTCGCGTAGGTTCAAATAAAGTTCGGTTTTCTTTTGGTACCGGTGTTGTGGAGTTATTATACAGGGGAAAAGAGCAAGAGTCCAGTAGCACCCTAAAGACTAACAAAATTTGTGGCAGCTTTTGTGATTCACTGCTCACTTCTTCAGATACAGCTAGAATGTGAGTCCATCTGTCCTTATATCTTGGAGAGCGGAGTGATTGCAGATGCTGAATGACAATAGCAGGTGAATGACAATAGCAGGCATGACTGGATTAGGTGTGATATGCAGAGGGGTAGTAGACCTTGAGAAATCAGCATTGGTAACGAGGCAGGAAACCTAGGTCTCAATTCAGTCCAGGAGGATGCATTGTCTTGAGCTTCATTATCATTGCAATTCAGCAGTCTCTCTTCCTAATCTCCCTCTGAAATTCTTTTGTAAGATGACTGCCATAAATTTGGTTAGTCTTTAAGGAGCTACCGGACTCTTGCTCTTTTCTGCGGCAACAGACAGACTAACACAGCTACCCATCTTGATCTATGCCAGTCTTGTCAGGATAAGGATTAGGTCTGGGGCAGGGGGAGAAATGTAATGCCAGCTGCTGTTTCTATTTAGGTCTGGCCGTCTATCTTTCCCGCTTATACTTTGGGAACAAAAAGCCAGTATTTTTAGCGCCTTTTATTGGGTGTGTTATCATAGTGAACCTTTTTGAAAACTGTATAATTTCCCTGGCCCCACACCTATCCGCCATTACTAACACAAAATGTGCATATGACCAGTGAGACCTTTCTTCAATAAAGATTTCCGGTTTAAGGACACTTGTTGTTGACTGACTCTGTGGGAGGAGCACGACTCCTATGGAAGGAAGTCTTGCATCCAGCCTCTATTGACAAGGATTACCTGCTAGTCATGATTTTGTTGGAATTCGGAAAAACTTCCGGCTAAAGCAGAGCAGAGGTTTAAAGCTTGAGGGCCTTTTGGAATTCTGACCCAAGCTGGTGGGTGCAACCACAAAATGGCTGCTGCAGGAGGTGCCGCTAACTATAAAATGTCAGGGAGTGAGGTTATGTGCAATTCTAATAGTAACTCCTCCACATTTTGGGCAGAAGCTCTGCTCAACAGGATGCCTCTTAAAATGAACATATTGGTTTAAAATATTTTCTTACATACACACAGCTTCAGTCATGTAGGGAAGATCCTTTTTTTGTTTTTTAAAATTTATTTCGTGTGTGTTATGTCTGGACATGTGCAGACTTCCACTCAGGCTTAATGGCTGCTGGTGCTAGTAGCCAGCATAAGGAGGCATGTCTGAGCTTGTCTGGGCAGGCCACCTAGTTGGAGCTTGAAGCCCCGGAACAAAGGCTGGCAGGATCCTGGAACCTGCCTGTGGATTGGCCCCTGAGGGCAGCCAGCCAATCTGGAGCCTGAAGGCAATTTGAACTCACCAATTGCATGGGGGCTGGGAGTGGCTTAGGTGTATATAGTTAGTTGCCCCATGTAAAGCATTCTTGTTGAGATGCAATAAACTGCTGCTTGTTGAAATCACTATGACCTCGCCTCTGCCGTGTTAAACCCGCTATTTAACAGTTTGTGTGTGTGTGTGAGCGCGCACGCGCATGCACACACCTGGTAGTCAAGGCGACCTCTGGTGACTGACGCCTACTGGGGGCCTGGAGGATATTCAGAGAAGTGCCCCCACCTCCCGACTGCTGGTATTCCAAGGAGGTCTCCCATCAGGCCTGTAGCTACAGTGGGGCCTCTCGGAGCCTGCCCCCCCGACTTTCTGCCAAGGCCCCATGACTTCCCATCCAGCCCAGGTGCGACTCAGTACAGGCATGTGTCTGCTAAGGGCTATCAAGTCGCTATTGAATCAGTGTCCTCCCAAACATCCTGTTGATAACAACCTTGCTCCGGTCTTGCAGACAGAGGGCCTTTGTGGCTTCCTGGATTGAGCCCATCCATCTCCTGGGGGGTCTTCCTCTCTTCCGGCTGCCTTCGACTTTTCCCAGCATTGCTGTCTTTCCCAGTGAGGCCGCGGTCACATGGCCCCTTTAAATCCGGGAGGGCTCCCGGATTTAAAGGGGCCGCATTTTTCAACCGCAGGTTGGGATGTCCATACATCCCAACCCCTGCGGCAGCACCAGCAGCAAAAGCAGCAGCCGCGGCCGCTGAAGAGGCGGCCGCAGCGGGAACGACTGCCACGGCGGCTGTGGCCGCGGCGGAAGCTGAAGAGGCAGCGGAAGCGGCGGCGGCCGCTGAAGAGGCGGCAGCCGCGGAGTGAACGGCGGCTGCGGCGGAGGCGGCCCCAGCAGCAGGAGAGGCGGCTGTGGCGGCCAAGGACCGCCAGCCGCCTGGGTAAGTTGTGGGGGGTTTTTCCCCCCCTTTTACACTTGGGCGCATGAGTAGCCATGCGCCCAAGTGTAAAAAGGGGGAAAAAATGGAGGGGGGAGGCCATCTGGACAGCCCTGCTCTCGCAATGCTTGCAAGAGAGGGCTGTCCAGATAACCTCCAATGCGGGTTCCTCCCGTGACTCCCGGGAAAACACTAGTTTTTCCCAGGGTCGGTAAAAGCGGGAGCAACCCGCATTGGAGCCCGCTTCGCTGCGGGACTTGCTGCGGGGCTATGTAGACGGCCCCTTTAAATGCGGGAGGAAGCAGCCCTTCCTCCCGCATTAACGGGCCGTGTGACCGTGGCCTGACTCTTGTCTTCTCAGAATGTAAGCAAAGTATGATAGATCTCAGGCATACATTCAATGTAGCAGGGTACCAGCCTCCCGGTGGGCCCTGGGGATTCCCCAGAATTGCATCTCATTTCCAGACTACAGAGATCAATGTGTTGAGGTTAATTGGTGTGGTTAGTCCAGTTACCACTAGTTAGCAGAGAGCTTAAATAAAGCTACAAACACAGCAGAGTCACTTTACCAGGTTACCCAGCTTACAAAGCTACGCAGAGCCACGTTGCAGGTTTAGGAGAGAAATACTTCTTGGCTGGTACTGTAAACATTCTAAGGGTTGGTACGCACACATGTGGTGGGAATGTATAGAAGTAAAGACCTTTTGGGGGGACATCATCAAAATTATTAGAAAAGTATGCAATATAACATTAACTATAGACTTTAACCTAATGTTGTTAAGTACAATAGGAAGCCCGTTGTTGGATAGGACTACCATATTTTTTGCTCCATAAGACGCACCTGACCATAAGACGCACCTAGCTCCGCTCGGTGCCATGGCTCGGGAAAGGTGAGGGGGGTTTAAGACGCACACACTTCCCCCCCCACTTTTTTTGGGAGAAAAAGTGAGTCTTATGGAGCAAAAAATACGGTATTCAAAATCTAGTTAAGGCTATGATACTGGCGGGAAAGGCGGTTATCGCTCTGGATTGGAAAGACAAAAGTAAATGGACAATAGAAATCTGGCACAACTATTTGTTTGACTTTATACAGTCAGATATTGTGGCGTCAATCAACAAGGGAAGATCATGGGAAGGAAAATCCACGGAAATCAAGACCAGATGGAAGACCTACCTAGACTGGATACTGAAAGAAAGAAGAAAAGATATTCAGTTGAAGATTAAGACTTTGTGCCCATGGCTGGGGCGAAAAGACTATGATTAAAAAGAGAGGGTGGGAGGGAGGGAGGATAGGAAGGGGTGAAATTGTAAATAACCATAAATACTCGATTTAACAAACTAAACAAATAATTAAAAAAATTAAGTGGGAAAAAAAGGAGCGAAATACTTCTCTCTTTATTTTAGAAGGAAAGAGTAGGGACAGGACAGGGTACTAACTTACTAGCTAAAGGATGGAAGCAGATGGCAAGAGGCCCATCTATCTCATGGAGCCACGAGAGGACAGCAGGTCGTCTCTCTTGATGGATGGAGGGAGAGAGTTCATCTTCGAGTGAGTGAGAGAACGCAAGGAAGGGGAATTGTCCCTGAGAACGCAATCAACATTTCAAAGGGGACAGTGGCAGAAGAGTTAAACACATGAAGAAAACTCAGTGTGCCTATCTAGCTATTTAGTCTCTCTTGTGGATGCTTTGAAAGTGGATGCTTTGGAGGGTGGACTCTCTGGCATGGTACTCAACTGAGGCCCCGTCCTCCCCAGACTCCATCCCTTAATCCTCTAGGTGTTTCCCAGCCTGGATCTGGCAACCCTAGCCCCCATTCCCCCCCCGGTGGTCGGGGGGCTGGCAACCCTAATTCAATGAAATTTTTGGCCCCCTTTTTAAGGACCTGCAGAAGAAATCTAAGATTTGGATATGATGCTCAGAGCAGGCTGTGCAGAACAAAACTCCTTGGCTTGCTGTCTGAAATGCCTGCAAGTGAGGAGAAGGGGCGGCCGAAAATCCCGGATGCTCCCCAAGATTTGTAGCCTGGCCCCTGCTGAGAACCACTAGGTTAGTGTGCCAAAGTCGGGTCTGGAAGTCCAGCATTCGAATCTCCGCTCTGCCGTAAAGTTTGCGGTGTGACCTTGGGCCAGTCCCTCTCCCTAAATCTACTTAGGGCTGGTGTGAGGATAAAAATTGGGACGGGGAAATTATTATATCAACCAGCTGGAGCTCCTTGGATGATGGACAGGAAAATGACGCTAGAGAATAGAAGTGATGTGGATGGGCTGATGATGCTGCAGGAGCTGTACTGATCTGGCCCGCCCTGCTTTCTAAGGGGGTGCGGAGGGAGCCAGTCTGGTGTAGTGGTTAAGAGCGCGGACTCTAATCTGGGAGAACCGGGTTTGATTCCCCACTCCTCCACTTGCAGCTGCTGGTGCGTCCTTGGGTCAGTCACAAGTTCTTTCAGAAATGTTCTCTCGTGAGCAGTCCTCAAAAGAGCTCTCTCAGCCCCACCGACCTCACAGGGTGTCTGTTGTGGGGAGGGGGAGGGAAAGGCTGTTTTTACATCTGACTTTCCCGCTGGAATCATTCTAGTTCCAAAAAACCCTGCCCATACTTCTGTGCGGTGTGAAACCGTGCTGCCACTGAAATTTTATTTATTTATTTATTTATTTATTTATTTATTTTCTTAAATTTATATTCCGCTCTCCCCACCAAAAGGCAGGCTCAGAGCGGCTCCCATCATTTTAAAATAGCATATCAACATTAAAATCATACATCAACATTAAAATACTGTCCATACAAAATACAAAATTGGCGGCATTCTAATTCAACCCGCAGGTGGGTCCAAGGAGCATTCCCATACATCTCTGTATGTAGATGTCAGTGCCACAAACGGGCGGCAGGTGGCAATGCCAATAGACGGGCTGGTCAGATGGAGCAGGAGCTGGGCCAGGGCTGAGATGTTTACCTTAGGCGGCCCCTACCCAAAGGCCTGGTGGAAGAGCTCCGTTTTGCAGGCCCTGCGGAACTGCATCAGATCCCGCAGGGCCCTGATGTTCTCCGGGAGCTCATTCCACCAGTACGGGGCCGCCACTGAAAAAGCCCTGGCCCGTGTTGTAACCAGCCGTGCCTCCTTCAATCCGGGGATAGTTAGGCGGTGTTGGGTCCCAGACCGTAGTGCTCGCTGGGGTGCGTATGGGGAGAGGCGGTCCTTCAGGTAGACAGGTCCCAGGCCATATAGGGCTTTATAGGTAAGCACCAGCACCTTGAACCTTATCCAGTACGCTATCGGCAGCCAGTGCAGAGCCTTTAAGGCGGGCTGTATATGCTCCCCCCTCGGGAGGCCCAACAACAGCCGCGCCGCAGCATTCTGCACTAGCTGCAGCTTCCGGATTTGGCACAAGGGCAGCCCCATGTAGAGGGCGTTGCAGTAGTCCAGTCTTGAGGTGACCAATGCATGGATCACTGTCGCCAGTTCATTGCGTTCAAGGAAAGGGACCAGCTGCTTGATCAGCCGCAGATGATAAAAGGCTGACCTCGCAGCTGTTGCAACCTGGAACTCCATCGTTAACGCGGAGTCTAGGCGCACTCCCAAACTCCTGACCTCCGCCGACGGTGCCAAAGGCACCCCCCCGAAGGCCAGAAGAGGGATCCCCGACCCTGGACCACTCCGACTCAGTCATAGGATCTCCGTCTTCGTCGGATTCAACTTCATTCGGCTCTGTCTGAACCATCCAGCCACAGCCGACAATGCCAGATCCAGATCACCCGGGCTGGAGGAGGACTGACCACCCAATAACAGATAGAGCTGGGTATCATCTGCATATTGATGACAACCCAGCCCAAACCTCCGCGTGATCTGGGCAAGGGGGCGCATAAAGATGTTAAATAACATAGGGGAAAGAACTGCTCCCTGCGGAACACCGCAATCCAGCCGGTGTCTCTGGGAGAGTTGATCCCCTACCGCCACCCTTTGTCCCCGATTCTGGAGAAACGAGGAGAGCCACTGTAAGGCTAACCCCTGGATTCCAATATCGGCGAGACGACAGCGCAGCAACTGGTGGTCGACTGTGTCGAACGCCGCCGACAGGTCCAACAACACCAGCACCGCAGTGCCGCCTCGATCCAGATGCCTTCGGAGGTCATCCGTAAGGGCGACCAGCACTGTCTCCGTCCCATGACCTGGCCGAAAGCCGGACTGGAAAGGATCTAACACAGAGGTGTCTTCCAAAAAGCTCTGTAGCTGGTCCGCCACCACTTTCTCGATTAGTTTGCCCAGATATGGCAAATTAGAGACCGGCCGGTAGTTGACTAAATCGGCCGGGTCTAGAGATGGTTTTTTAAGAAGTGGGCATACCACTGCCTCTTTCAGGGCATTGGGGAACATCCCTTCTGCAAGGGATGTGTTAATAATTTCCCCAAGTGCCCCTCGTACCTCCTCATGGCTTGCTTTAATTAGCCATGATGGGCACGGATCGAGCCTACAGGTGGTTGGGCGGACCAGCGAAAGCAGATTGTCAACCTCGTCCAGACAGAGTGGATTGAAGTAATCCAAAATATGACCAGCAGACGGGCTTGGAGCCTCAAGTTCAGCCACTGTATCAACTGTGGCGGGGAGGTCTCGGCGGAGTGCCAAGACTTTATCTGCGAAATAGTTCCCAAAAGCCTCACAGCCAATGTCCAATTCTCTATCGTTTGGTCTGCTCACTGGCAGAGTCGTCAATGACCGAATTGTCCTAAACAATTGGGCTGGGCGGGAACTCGCAGACGCTATCTCAGCTGCATAGAAAACTTTTTTAGCAGCTTTGACAGCCACCTCATAGGCCTTCATAAATGTCCTATAAGCTGTACTTGCAGCTTCGCCGGGAGCACGCCGCCACCACCTCTCTAGTCGTCTGAGTTCCCGTTTCATTATCCTCAACTCGCCCGTATACCATGGGGCGAGTCGGGAACGGGGTTGCAGAGGACGCCGGGGAGCGATCTCGTCGATGGCTGCCGAAAGACGATGTTGCCAGTCTTCGACCAACTCATCCAACGAGTCACCAGTGGGCAAGGAACCCCGCAGAGCTTCCTGGAATCGGCTAGGATCCATTTGACTCTGCGGGCGAGCTAAAATTCGCTCGCCACCCAAACAGGGTTGGAGGGGCAGGTTCACCCGGGCCTTCAGAGCTTGGTGGTCCGACCATGGTACCGCTGTAGCCGTAATCCGGTCCACCGTTACACCCCCCCCCCCCCCCCGCGAAAATCAAGTCAATGTCCACATCTACTAATTGCCCTCCTGTGGTCAAGCTAGTATGCAACCAGCTTCATTCTGCTTTAAACAATTGCTGTTGATTAGTGCACTTAGACCCCCTGGAGTGAAATTTCACACCACTGTGAAATCAGCACAGGAAAAGACAGCAGTCAAACTACTTTAGAGGGGAGGTGTAAAATGACCCGGAGTTTGTAAGCCGCTCTGAGACTGAAGGGCGGGGAGTAAATCCAATCTCTTCTTCTCTCTTCTCCTTCTTCTTCTCTTCTTCTCTCCCGAACACCATTTCCCTGATTGTCTTTTTCCTCATCTGAGGGACATTTTCAGTCTCATGGCCTGCCCTTTTTCATAACAGGGGTGAAAGGCAGCTTGGGAAAGCAGTTGTTTTATGAAGAAAATGACGCCAGAGAATAATTTCCCTCGTGCTTTCCACTGTATCTCAGTTCCAAATTATGTAAGGCCCTCTTCATATCTGCTTTTCGTGGATCAGTTCTATGTCAAGGGGGTCCACTCATCGATCTCCCCACTTGCACGTTTTACTCTCGTGTTGGCTTTGGTGACCGAAGAGGGTTCCGAGACAGACTGAAATTCATCGGCTGATCGCCTGCTGAAGGCCCGCTCCAGCCCCCAACTCTCCTGCCGTGCTCAGCTTGAGATGAGTCACCTGGAGGGAAATGCCAGCCGCGCCTGACAGAGAGCCAGGATCAGGCAGAAGATAAAAAAGGTCAGGGGCAGGGAAGAATAGATCCAGAAATGAACAGCAGAGGAGGCCGGAGGGGAGTAAGGCTGAAACCTCTGCAGGAGACATCAGACTGTGTGCACAAGTGGGAAGGGGGGGGGGGGTCGAGCAGCAAACTTTCTTAACCACTTTGTAACGAGCTCTTCTTCGGTGAGACCGCCGCTTGCAGAGGGGGAAAACGCACAGTTGTCATGGCAACAGGTGGCGTGTATGCTCACACGTGCGAGCTTTAAGCACTATTAGATAATATTTCCTTGATTTTTGAGATTGCAAAAAAAGGAAAAAAAAAAATTCTCCACGGAGATCACTCCCCCACCTTTGCTTTGACAGGTTTTTTTCTCCCTGACGAGGATGAGGCACGAACTCCCACCACCCCTCCCGTAGCCCCCCCTCCCCAAAGAGGGCCCGCGAGCTCACCAGATCACGACAAGACACTCCCGTTTCGCAAACTTGGCCTCCTGGAATTCTTTGATGGGAGGTCAACGGGTGCTAGCGTGGCCAGCCTCCAGGTGGTGGCTGGAGATCTCCTGGGATTGCAACTGATCTCCAGGCGACTGAGATCAGTTCCCCTGGAGAAAATGGCCACTTTGGAAGGTGGGCTCCATGGCATTAGAACCTAAGGAAGCCCCTCCAATCCGCTAACCCCACCCTCCTCAAGCTCCACACCAGAACTTCCAGGTATTTCCCAACCCGGAGCTGGCAACCCTACCTCGTATAGATCCACTGGCTTTTCTCTACCCCCTTCCTTCCATTCCTGCCCTCTGGTTCTTGGCTAGGGTTGCCATCCTCCAGGTGGGGCCTGGGGATCTCCTGCTTTTACACCTGATCTCCAGCTGACAGAGATCAGCTCCCCTGGAGAAAATGGCTGCTTTGGAGGGTGGACTTTTATGGCATTGGACCATGCTGAGGCCCCTCCCCTCCCCAAACCCCATCCTCTCCTGGCTCTACCCCCAAAGTCTCCAGGTATTTTCCCACCCAGACTTGGCAACCCTATTCTTGGCCTTCCTCCTCCTCCTCCTCCTCAATTCTGCATTTTCTATTCACATTTCTGGTACGGTGTCACTGACTCAACAAAAAAAAAGGTAAACTTTGCAAGAGGTGAGCTGTTTAGTTCAAGAGCATCATGCAAGATGCCAGCACCCCGGAAATTTTATTTATGCATTGTAAAATATGTTTATTGTGTATTTTTAAATTTTATATACCGCCACTCAACCCAAAAGCTACTTTCCAGGGATAGCTAAAAAAAATATCAAGCAATTAAAAGGGCACACATGCAGTAATTATTAACTTTACAAGCCAGAAAAAAACAGCAGACACGGAAAAAGATTAAGAGTGCAGACTTAAGGGGAGTTACATGGTTCTATTGAAATGGATAGGACTAGACAGATGTAACTGTGTAGGATTGGACTCTAAGAGCAGCAAATAAAATTCTGCAAACAGTTTGATGCAGTGGTTAAGTGCGCGGACTCTAATCTGGGAGAACCGGGTTTGATTCCCCACTCTTCCACTTGCACCTGGCTAGATGACCTTGGGCAAGTCATAGCTCTGGACCAGCTGTTCCCTCAAGGCCAGCTTGGGAAAGAGCTCTCTTAGCCCCACCTACCTCACAGGGCGTCTGTTGTGGGGAGGGGAAGGGAAAAGGAGTTTGTAAGCCGCTCTGAGACTCCCTTGGGGGAGTGGAGGGCGGGGTATAAATCCAATCTCTTCTTCTTCTTATTATTATTAGCAGACAGAAGACATTAAATTAAATTAAGATAGCATCAATAAAATCTAGCTTAAAAGTAGAAAAAACACCAGCAAATACAGCTGAGAAAGACTCCGGGATGTGGGGGTGGGATAAGAAGATGTCCAGCTAAAAACCCGGGGGAGCAAAGTCTTCACCCAGCACTGGAAGAACAGCAAATACATGTAAACACATGAAGGGAAGGCATCCCCCAGTTTGGGTGCCACTGCTGGAAAGGTTCTGCTCCACGTTACCTCGCCTCTCAAAACAGTGGCAGGCAGGACAGGAGCCCCGTGTCCATACAGATGAGTAGTTAGAGATCAGTTGCAAAGCTTGGAGAGAACCCTGCTATGGAGGCACTGCTTCAAGAATTCACAGGTTACTCTACTGGGGACAAGGGGATGCAGTGGCTCAAATGGTTAAGACGCTGAACTGCGGACTGGAAGATCGGTAGTTCAGCAGTTCGAGACCCGGGTGCTGCATGACGGAGTGAGCTCCCGTCTCTGGTCCCAGCTCCTGCCAACCGAGCAGTTCGGAAGCAAGAAATTGCAAGTGGATAAATAGGTACCACATCGGTGGGAAGGTAACAGCGTTCCGTGCACCTTGGCGTCTAGTCATGCCGGCCACATGGCCATGGAAACGTCTTCGGACAGCGCTGGCTCTTCAGCTTGGAAACAGAGATGAGCACCGCATCCCTAAAGTCGGATTCAACTGGTTTTTGGGAAAGGGAAACCTTTACCTTTACCTTTACACTGGGGACACAGGCGAGTATAAATGGAGTACACACAGAGAGAAATAAAAATAAAAATACCTTACTAAGCCTCTGAATCCCAGAGCCAGGAGGCAACATCAGGGGAAGGCCTCGGCCTCTATGCCCTGTTGTTTTGCCCTCCAGAGGAACTGGTTGGCCACGGTGTGAGACAGAATGCCGGGCTAGATGGACCCTCACTGGTCTGAGCCAGCAGGGCTCTCCTTAGGTTCTTATCAGGGGAAGGCCTCGGCCTCTATGCCCTGTTGTTGGCCGTCCAGAAGAACTGGTTGGCCCCTGTGTGAGACAGGAGGCTGGACTAGATGGACCCTTGATCTGATCTAAAAGGGCCCTTCTTGTCTTCTTATGAAGACGTCAGCCTCTGTGCTGTGTTGTCGGCCCTCGAGAGGAACTGGTTGGCCACTGTGTGAGACAGGATGCTGGACTAGATGGACCACTGGTCTGATCTAGCAGGGCTCTTCTTAGGTTCTTATGAGGGGAAGGCCTCGGCCTCTGTGCCCTGCTGTTGGCCGTCCAGAGGAACTGGTTGGCCCCTGTGTGAGACAGGATGCTGGACTAGATGGACCACTGATCTGACCCAGCAGGGCTCTTCTTGTGTTCTTATCAGGGGAAGGCCTCGGCCTCTGTGCCCTATTGTTGGCCCTCCAGAGGAACTGGTTGGCTCCTGTGTGAGACAGGATGCTGGTCTAGATGGACCGCTGGTCTGACCGAGCAGTGCTCTTCTGATGTTCTTATGTAAAGCTTTAATGTCTTGGAACTAGTTGCAAGAGAAAGTGGTGGTCCACAGGAAAATGCCCCTTTGAAATACCCCTCCTGCATCTCACACTTCTCAGGGGCTAGCCAGAGTCTTTTTCTGTGTATTCACCTTCATTCACCTGTCATCTGGGTCTGGAAGCTTGGAGGGTATCAGAATTAAACCCCCCCCCCCTTGTTTTGAAGCTGGTAAGAAAGGGACTATTTTGCCGTGGCAATTTCTCTCTCTCTCTCTCTCTCTCTCTCACACACACACACACACAGAGCATAAAAATAGAAGAACATTTGTGATAATTACCACTTACAACTTCACCCTCCTCGAGGAATTAAATTATATTTTATGACTTCGGGCTGTTTGGATAGAACATTATGTGTCTCTTTTTTGTTGCAGAGAAGTCATCAACTTCAGGGTGGGGGGAGGGGGAACATTTGGAGGCGGGGACACCGGGATGAGCTCCCCAACCCAGAAAGTGCAGTTTACATGCAAACACAGAAGACTTGGACCAGCTGCGCGGGGTGCGGCAAAAGCTTGCATAGCAAAGGTAGGTTGCAACAGCATCTCACAAATCTGCCATTTTCCCGCCCTGCGTTCTAGTTGTTTCCCCAGAAGCTCAGCTGGCACTTAGGTCATTCCTCGCAATTCAAACTTCAGTGAAATCTGCCGCTGGTCTTTCTTATACAGATTAAAATGTGGACTTCGCTGCCAGAGGATGTAGTGATGGCCACAGGAATAAACAGCTTTCAAAGGAGCTTAGACAGATTCATAGAGGATAGGTCTATAGGGTTGCCAAGTCTGGGTTGGGAAATACCTGGAGACTTTGGGGGTGGAGCCAGGAGAGGGCGGAGTTTGGGGAGGGGAGGGGCCTCAGCATGGTACAGTGCCATAGAGCCCACCCTTAAAAGCAGCCATTTTCTCCAGGGGAGCTGATCTATGTCAGCTGGAGACCAGTTGTAAAAGCAGGGGATCCCCAGGCCCCACCTGGAGGCTGGCAGCCCTATAGGTCTACCAATGGCTACTAGCCATGGTGGCTGAGGGGAACCTCCACATTCAGAGGCAGTCAACCTCTGAATCCCAGAGCCAGGACGCAACAGCAGAGGAAGGCCTTGGCCTCGATGCCCTCTTGTTAGCCCTCCAGAGGAACTGGACTAGATGGGCTATTGGTCTGATCCAGCAGGGCTGTTTTTAAGTTCTCATGTTCTTCTCATGTTCACCTACGGTGAATGATTACAGGAGAGATTTGGGCCCAGGGCTGGGGTCTTGCAAGGTTTGCATGAAAAGCCCGAGGGGTGGGTTGCCAACCTCCAGGTGGGGCCAGGAGATTTCCCGGCACTAGAACTGATCTCCAGCTAGCAAAGGTCAGTTCTCCTGGATAAAATGGTTGCTTTGGAGGGTGGGCTCTATGGCATTATACCCTCTGAGGCCCTTCCCTTCCCAAAGCCCACCTCCTCCAGGCTCCACCTCCATACATCTTGGCCAGGGCACTGCTCAACCTAAGGGTGTGTCCTAAAAACCCATCCAGGCAGAAGGTAGATTGGGGTCAACTGGAGGCCCTCTGGCCAGCAGCTAGAGGTTTGTCTAGTACCTGCTGGGATTTTTGCACCTTATGTTCTTTAGCAAGATCAGAGACTACCGGAATCCCTTAATGCAGTTTTATGCCTTGAGCACAGAATCATTCTTGTTCTATAAATGTAACCGTATTTCTAGTCAGCCCACCGTGGGTCTAAAACACATCCCAGAATCCCCTAAAGCAGGGGTGGGCAAATTGCGGCCCAGGGGCCACATGCGGCCTGCCACAGAGTTTTTTTGCGGCCCGCCAAGACAGTCGGCCACGTGGTTTCTCAGCAAGCAATCTCCTGATTTCAAAAAAATTGTAGAAAAGTGTGATAGGGTACATTTCTCTCATTAAACTGATTCTAAAATTAAATGTGCTTGCAGCTATAGACGATACGAAATTAGCACAATAAGTAAATTGAATAAAACTACCACTATTTTATTTAATTTATATTTATTGATTTTTATGAGACAATTTATACCTTTTCTGAAATGCAAAGTTAAATAAGGAATGCAATCATTTTAAAAGGTGCAGCCCTCCGCTCACCTCCGCTCGCACAAAGTGGCCCCCGAGCCAAAACAATTGCCCACCCCTGCCCTAAAGAATTGTTGGGGTTACACATAGCCGCCACTTCAGAGGTTGCTTGACAGATGAGACAACCTGGAAACGATTCCCTGAAGGCAGAAAGTATGGAGGCGAGGGACCTGGGCTGTGTCGTAGGCAGGGTTGGGTCACTGTCTGGCCCAGCTACAACAGAACATAAGAGAAGCCGTGTTGGATCAGGCCAGCGGGAATTCGCCACCCTTCCATCACCCATCGAAGCTGACGGGCTTTTCGCCGTCTAAGTCAAACAGGGCTGGTTGTTTTGTGTAAAATGTAATTTTCATTTTTTCTAGGGTTGCCAAGTCTGGGTTGGAAAATACCTGGAGACTTTGGGGGTGGAGCCAGGAGAAGGTGGGGTTTGGGGAGGGGAGGGGCCTCAGCAGGGTACAATGCCATAGAGTCCACCCTTCAAAGCAGCCATTTTCTCCAGGGGAGCTGATCTCTGTCAGTTGGGGATCAGCTGTAAAAGCGGGGGATCCCCAGGCCCCACCTGGAGGCTGGCAGCCCTGTTTGTTTCACTAGAGAACTTTAATCTGGACCAGGTGCCAAAGCAGAAAGCAGCAACGGCCGGGCATTTGGAACATTAATTACTACTTGACTGCTTTGCTGACCCGGGCAAGGGGATTGCGTCTTTGGCCACAGCACAGGGGGTGAACCAGGCAACAGCTAAGCCATTCCATCTCCCCAGCTTCAGCTCCGAAGGGGCAGATCACTCCCGTTTCGCAGCAACTAGACTTGAAACACCAAGTCTTTTGTTGAGGGCTTAAAATGAGCCTGGGGCTCGCTCCTGGGCCGCGGCGTCACCACAATCACCGCAGGAGTGATGCTTAAGCAGGTCATGCTCAGAAGAAGGATAAGCGAGCCTTCCATGGGGTGATGCTTACAGTCTTTTGGCTCCAGGTTCCTATGCAGTGCATTCTCACCCCCACATATAAGGGGCCTTTGAATGAACCAACAATCCCCCCCACCCCCCCACAAGAATCTTGCAGTCCCCCAGCTTCCCTGCTTAGGTTTCTTCCATCCTGTTACGAAAGGGCTGGAGAAGAGGGAACCAAGCACCTGTGTCTTGCTGTGCAGCCAGGAGGTTGTGAGTCTTTCCCCTCCTTGTCAGCGACTGTCCCGCAATGCACTTACGGTTGCCAGCCTCCAGGTGGCACCTGGAGATCTTCCACCAGGGGTCCGTTGGAGCAGGAGCGCACAGGAGCGCAGCTCTGGGAGTGAAGAGCCCAGGGGGCGGGCACATGACCAAGCCCCGCCCCCTCCTCGGCTTCCCCAAGCAGTGCAGAGGCGCAGCGCCCCGGGGAAAGCCCTGCTAGGGTCTTTATTGTTTTTAATGTTTTGTTTTAATATTGATAATTTTATCATTGTTCCTTTTATGACTGTGTGCTGCTTTTCCAGAGACTTGCTCAAGGTGGCATATACATTTTCTAAGTATACCATTTTTTATCTGGACACATGGCACATAAGTACTGGAGAAATTTCACCAACCCTTCAGCAGCTTCCACCCCATCAGTTTGGTGTAGTGGTCAGGAGTTGGACTCTAATCTGAGAGAACCGGGTTTGATTCCCCACTCCTCCACATGCAGCTGCTGGTGTGACCTTGGGCCAGTCACAAGTTCTCTCAGAGCTGTTCTCTCATGAGCAGTTCTCCAAAGACCTCTCTCAGCCCCACCTACCTCACAGGGTGTCTTGTTGTGGGGAGGGGAAGGGGAAGGGATGGGTGGTGCACATGTCTCAAGTCTACTTGAACCTGGTGGTTTCAAGGGACAGGAAGAGAATGAGGGTGTGTTCTTTACGCTTATTTTTCTTGCACAAAGTATTGGATGGGGAAGGGAATGGAGGAAGAGCAGGTCACCCTGTGGGGTGGAGCCTGAGGGGTGGGTGTTGCCTTCTGACACACTTCCGGTATGTTAGGGGGTGTGGCATATGCAAATGAGTTATGCAAATGAGCTCCTGCACCTCTTTTTCTATGAAATGACCCCTGTCTTCCACTATTACCATTGATTTCCAGACAACCAAGATCAGTTCCCTGGGAGAAAATGGCTGCTTTGGAGGGTGGACTCCATGACATTATACCCTTCTGAGGTCCCTCCCCTCCCAAACCCCGCCTTCCCCAGGCTCCACCCCATAAATATCCAGGTATTTCCCAACCCAGAGCTGGCAACCCTAAATGCTCTCCAGTTTGGCTCAGAAGAGAGTGTGCACCGCCTCAGGAGGAGCTATGGCTCAGTGGAAACCCCCCTGCTTGGTATGCCGGAAGGTCCCAGTGGGGCCAGCCCCAGGTTTTTTTGAACACTAGGTGAGGATACCTTCTGGCGCCCCACCCCCACCCCCGTGCACCCACCAATTTTCAAACATAAATGCATTTTAGGAAGAATGCAAAGTTGGGAGCAACTTGAGGGCACTTCACACTCACTCACACACGCACATAGTTAATGCAAATGCGGCACATGTCGTCTTCTCCCTTGCCAGCCCCCTGTAAAGAAACCCGGCTGCTAGTTGCCTCCTTGTTTTGTTCTTTTAACTTTCCATTGGTTTCCTCGTCTACATGATGACCCCCCCCCCTGCTGCCTGTCACAATCCACTTTCACAATTAAAACAGCCCCCCAGCGCCATTTGAACCCCCTTCCCCGCGGAGAAGGCGCCCTCGGGGTCCCTTAAGCAGCAACCTTCCCAGTCTCCCTGCCAGCTTTAGACTCTCCCGGGACCCGAAATATAAACGGGCTGGGAAGGTTTACACTGGGCAGTGTCTCTTCCGGGGGCCCTGAGCAGCAAGTCTTCCACCAAAGCCAGCCAGACATCCCCCCACCCCACCCCCTCCGCTCACAGAATCCGCTCCTGCTTCCTCCCTGCCACTCGCTTACTGGCTAACTACCCCCCCCACACACACACACAATGTGACCCCACCGTTTTCACAACTGGCCAAACCTCCCCCCCCCCAAAAAAAAGCTCTTCCCCCCCAGCTCTGCCTCTGGGGAAATCAAGAGGCAGTAGAAAAGCACCAGCCGGTGACGGTGGGAAGGGTCCTGCTCTTTAGGGAACAAACCGCGTGGACACGACAGAGCCTCACCGGGCCAGCCTCTCACCTGCGCGGACCCCAACACCACCCCCCCCAGTCATTCCGAAGGGTGTTTGTGTTGGGGGGACTGAGTGTGTGTGTGTGTATGAGGGGTGCCAATCGATGCCGGTGCGCAGGGCTCGTGGGAACCCTCCTTTCCCTCACCCCCACTGGCATCTCCCCCCCCCCCACCCGGCCAGTCCAGTCTTCAAAGGCAGCACAGGGTGGAGGCAGAGGCGGGGGGGGGGACTTATTGGAGCAGCGGCTGCAGGTCACCTGGCCTGCGCCTTGGCTCTGCCCACTCACCCAACACGGCTGAGGAGCGCTGCCGCCGCTACCTGTAAAGCGCACTGGGCTCTCGCGCTGTCTCTCACTCTCAGTCTCTCCACCGCTCCATTTGCCATCTGCACCCCTAGGCGGCCGCCTAGTTGGCCAAGTGATAGAGCCAGCCCTGGGTCCCAGGTTCAGTTCCTGGCATCTTCAGTTAAAATGACCAGGCAGTTAGTTGATGCGAAAGACCCTTTTCTGCCTGAAACCCTGGAAAGCCACTGCCGATCTAAGTAGACAATACTGATCTTGGCGGACCGAGGGTCTGTTTCAGTACAAGGCAGTTTCATATTCACACGCACACGCATGCACGCACGCACACACGCACACGCATATCCCTGGCCATTGCTTGCATGCAATCAGGTACCCCCTTTCCCAATCTGGGATTGGTGAGCCAGGCCAGAAGAAAGCCTTGCCCAATCACAGGAGAGCCTTGGCTATATGGGGGGAGGGGGGGTTCTTTTGGCCAAGCTGGGAGTCTGCAGGATACTTAGCCAGCCCAGGAGCCGTTCAGAGGGGCAGGATGACCTCGGAGGGCTTCCACTGAGTTTCCCCAGGTGAGATGGATAGGATTTAAACTTCGTGAGCCTTTCAAACACCCCCCCCCCAAGGAGGACTTGAGAAGGGTCGAGCCCCTTGAGCAAAGCTGTGGAGGATTTAATGGGATGAACTCTGGTTTGTAAAAGTCTTGTGGTGGGTGGTGGGTTGGAACACTGGTGCCTTCTTCATTTGGGGTCCCCAACCAGAGTTGTGGTGGAAAGTTCAGACTGGTGGGCGGACCTGTTCCTCTTCATGGCTGCTCCCGGAAGAAGGTTAACCCCTCCCAGGATTCCAGTTCCCTGGAATTATCCTCACGTCTTGCCCCCTAGCAACTGAGCTACCATGTCTGTGCTGCGTCTCTGGTATCTTATTCTCCTCTTCCTCTTGCAAATGCTCTCTCGGAAGTTCCTTCTTGAGCTCCAAGTTCAACAGACTCCTGGGCGGAGAAACCTGGCTTAATGGCTTGGGGGGGGGGTCCAGATAATAACAGGGTCTACTTTTCCACAGCGTGCTCATCAAGCAGAACCCAAGAAAATGTGACTTCAGAGCTGCAGTTTTACAGATGTGGAGGAGGAAGAGAGAGAACAGAATTCGTAAAGAAGGGGAAGGCGGAATGGATTAAAAAGCGGACGACCGCAAGATGTAGGCGGCTAAAAGACCTCACTTGATCCAGGAATGACAGTCATAATTCCGAATAGTTCTTGCAGAATGCCTTCAGCAAAAATAAAGACCGAGCCATATTCGGGCTGTCATTGCCCCCTGCTGGTCCCATCCTCTGTTACCAACGGAAATTTATGAATTCTATGGAGTGAAAATGATTCTCAGATTTGTATTTACCAAGAGTACCCTTTGGCAAAGGACGGACGTGACAGGCACCGCCCTGACCAGTTCACTACACAGACACCACCGCGGTTTGAAAGTTGATTTCCCCCATCCCTAGTCGGAAGACATTAATGTAATTTTGTTCTGATAAATTCCATGTTCAGTGAAATTTCCTAAATCATCATTGGCCATTGAAACTGGAGACAGATAATAGCTTTCCGAAGACCTGAAACCAATACCATCAAGGCACTTTTCCTACTTTATTTAGGCTGCGATCACACGCGCCAGTAGATCCAACATAGGCACAAATGCCCGATGGATCTAAAGGGTGTGATCAGACAGCAACATCTGGGAACCATCCCACAGTTGTCAGGAACCTGTGCTCCTCTGCCGCAAAAGCAGAGTAAAAAGACACCAGAAAAAATCTGCTACTAAACGGGCTGCGACAGGCCACAGACAAGCTTTCCCGTCTGATCATGCAAGTGCACACTCATGCCATCAGAATGGTCCGATCAGGCCATCCTGGCTCAGTGCTGCCCCCCCCTTTTTGCAGTATGTGCATCATCGCATTCCCATAGGGGCCCTCAGTGCGGAGGTGCAATTCCTTGTTTATGTGCATGGGAAACAAACGGCCCAAAAAAGGGGTGAAAACGGGAAACAAATGGCCAAAAAAAAAATCGACTCATGGCTGTGTCTGATCACACAGTGATGGGTTGCGCCCGCTGCTACAAAAGGCGGTGTGATCTTGCAACTGCGGGTCAAATTCCTCCAGAGGAAATAGCCTCGCTTCCCTTCCACTTCAACTGGCACGTGTGACCGCAGCCATAGAGAGTGATTAAAATGTAGCATTTGCTGCCAGAGGATGTAGTAATTCCACAGAATAAACGACTTGAAAAAGGGATCAGATAGATTCATGGAGGATAAGCCTATCAGTGGCTACTAGCCATGGTGGCTGAGGGGGACCTCCACATTCAGAGGCACTGAGCCCCTGAATCCCAGGGCCAGGAGGCAGCATCAGGGGAAGGCCTCGGCCCCTATGCTCGATTGGCTGTCCAGAGGAACTGGTTGGCCACTGCATGAATACAGGAGGCTGGAGTAGATGGACCCCTGATCTGATCCAGTAGGGCTCTTCTGCTGTTCTTATGAGGGCCTCAGCCTCTATACCCTGATGTTGGCTGTCCAGAGGATCTGGTTGGCCACTGTGCGAGACAGGGCTCTTCTGATATTCTTACATTCTTGTTGTACACACATCCATTCCTCCTCCCAAGCCCCGCTATGATCTCTGTTCAAAAAAAACACTTGCTGGGGTTAAATATTTCAGATGGGTAGCTGTATCAGCCTGTAGCAGCAAAATAAAAGAAGGCTCTGGTGGCGCCTCGGAGAGGAATGACGTTTATTTATTTATTTAAAACATTTATTGGCTGCCTTCTCTACCGAGCTCAAGGAAGCTTACAATAGAGAAAACACACAAAATACTGTCAATCCTGGCTGTCAAGTCACAGCTGGCTTATGGCCACCCCACAGGGTTTTCAAGGCAAGAGACATTCAGCAGTGGTTTGCCATTGTGAGCCTGGTATTCCTTGGAGGTCTCCCATCCCAATACTAGCCAGGGCCGACCCTGCTTCGCTTCTGAGATAAGGCTAATGAGCTCCTGCACCTCTTTTCTACGAAATGACCCCTGACTCCAAGTCACAGTAATTCTTCAGTAAGCAACTCAGTAAGAAAGTTATTTCAGTTTAGCCTTGGACCTCTACCTTTACCTGGCACAAAAGCAGGAGCAAATTGGGTTATGTAGGGGCACTGGATGAGAAGTACTGGGATCATTGGGATTGATTTTGCTGATAAATTAAGGGAGGGGTCGTAGCTCAGTGGCAGAGCCTCTGCTTGGCATACGAAAGGTCCCAGGTTCAATCCCCAGTATCCCTAGTTAAAAAGGCCCAGGTAGTAGATGATGAGAAAGACCTCCGCCCGAGACCATGGAGAGCTGCTGCCAGTCTGAGTAGACAATACTGACTTTGATGGACCGCAGGTCTGATTCGGTGTAAGGCGGCTTCATGTGTTAACATTTTCTTAAAAGATTATGTCATTTGTTATATAACATGAAGCATAATGTCTACAGTAGCAAAGTAGCATTTAAAAAAAAGATATTAGATGTCCTACAATAATACCAACAGCCCATTCCTGAACAATGTTTAAAATGTAATTAAATCCAATTAAGGTAGGGGAGAAGCAGATCTAACTTCTGTTTCACAGGTGTAACCACTGCAATAGATTAACATGCCATTATGATGCATGTGCGGGGGGGGGGGGGAGACACATCATTTTGTTACTTCTATAGATCATGGGGCAATAGAAGAAGAAGAGAACAAGAGATTGGATTTATACCCCGCCCTTCACTTGGAGTCTCAGAGCGGCTTACAGACTACTTCCCCTTCCTCTCCCCACAACAGACACCCTGTGAGGTAGGTGGGGCTGAGAGAGCTCTTTCCAGAACCGTCCATGAGAGAACAGCTCTGAAAGAACTTGCGACTGACCCAAGGTCACCCAGCAGCTGCAAGTGGAGGAGTGGGGAATCAAACCTGGTTCTCCCAGAGTAGAGTCCGTGCACTTAACCACTACACCAAACTGTTCATAGTATTAACAAGGCTTTCTGTTAGACTACTGCTATATACATTTTGAGTTGCCAACCAGGTTGGAGATGAGGTAGGGCTGCCAAGTCAGCCCGGGGGGTGGGGAATCCCCCACTATAGGGGCTCCCGATCCGCCGGCCGCCATTCGGCTGGCGGGGGAACCCCTCCCCCAAAGTCATCCAGCCTGGACGACTTCCCCAGCGTAATGACGTCACCCGAAAGTGACATCACCACATTGAAGGCGTTGCCAGGGCGACGCTCTGGCAATCGCCCCATTTGGGGTGATTGCCAGAGCATCGCCCTGGCAACGCCCCCAACGTGGTGACGTCACTTCCGGGTGACGTCACCGGGTGTGCGCGCTTTGCACGCGCGCCAGGGAGGCTCCTGGGCGAAGAAGGACTCCCCCCCGCCAGTACATGAGTACGACTTGGCAGCCCTAAGATGAGGAGTTGAGACCAAAACTGACAAATAAAGGGGGATGAGGAAGAAAAATTAAAAGTGGGGTGAGAAAGAAATAAAGGCAGATCATGAAAGGGTAGGGTTGTTAGCTTTGGGATGAGAAATACCTGGAGATTGGGGTGTGGGCGGGTGTCAGAGTCCCTAAGCAATCAGTCCCAACAACATTCCTTAATCAGGATCGAGTTTATTGAGTTCAGGTCATCTGTGCACACATTTTGTGTCAGGAAAGACTCTCAGGGCGGGAGCAGGGTAGTTATACAGAATTCAAAGAGAAACCCCTAATGCAGGGGTGGGCAATTGTTTTGGCTCGGGGGCCACTTTGTGGGAGCAGAGGTTAGCAGAGTGCCGCACCTTTTAAAGGAGGTTAGCGGAGGGCCGCACCTGCCTGCTGCGCCTCCGTGCAACCTGGGAAAGGCGAGGGTGGCAGTGGGCAGGGCTTCTCCGGAGCGTTGCGCTTTGGCGCGGCCCGGGGAAGGCGAGGATGGGAGCGGGCAGGGCTTCCCCGGAGCACTGCGCTTTGGCGCGACCCGGGGAAGGCGAGGATTAAGGTTGCCAAGTCTGGGTTGGAAAATACCTGGAGACTTTGGGGGTGGAGCCAGGAGAGGGCGGGGTTTGGGGAGGGGAGGGGCCTCAGCATAGTATAATGCCATAGAGTCTACCCTTCAAAGCAGCCATTTTCTCCAGGGGAACTGACCTCTTTCAGCTGGGGATCAGTTGTAAAAGCGGGGGATCCCCAGGCCCCACCTGGGGGTTGGCAACCCTAGCGAGGATGGGGGCAGGCAGGGCTTCCCCGGAGCGCTGCAGCCCCAGGAAGAGGAGGATGGGGGAGATAAGGTAACTTACCTTCCTTCTTCTGCCTCCTCGTCGCCCAACAGGGCTGCTGGGAGCAGGGGGTGGGGCTTGGTAATGTGCCCGCCCCCTGGACACTTCACTCCCGGAGCGCCGCTTCTCTGCACTCCGGGCCCAACGGAGGCCTGACTGAAACCATGTGGCTGACTGTCTTGGCGGGCCACAAAAAACTCTGTGGCGGGCCGCAATTTGCCCACCCCTGCCCTAATGGATGAGAGCCCATCATAAAAAGCAAGCAAGTGCGTCTCTAAACTAACAAATGTAGGCTCCCAAAGGAATGAGAGCAACTAGACAACAAGGTCAGAGCTAGGCAAAGAGATAAGGCACACAGCGAGAAACGACACCTAAAATCCCAAGAGATACAGGCATTCACCCAGTCGCCACCATCCTTCCCCCCTCCACAACGGCAGCATAACTGACAGGTGGAGCCTGGGGAGGGCAAGGTTTGGGGAGGGAAGGGACTTCAATGACACCGCCTTCCAGAGAAGCCATTTTTCTCCAGGCAGGGCTTGGAGGTGTTGGAATCCTCAAGAGGGAAATGAAGTTTTCAGTCTGCATACTGAAAACTCATGATGTTTTAAATATATCTAAAAAGAATTTTGTCCAAGAGCTTCCGGAACTCTGTTCTGGTGCGTTCCCCCAGGGACAAAAAGCCCTGTCACCTGGAGACCAGTTGCCTTCCCAAGAGATCTCCAGCCTGGTGGTTGGCAGCCCTGTGAAAGGAAGAGAGCAAAATGAAAGAGGAGAAAAGTGTGTGGGGGGGGGGGAAAGGAAGAGAAATTAAGAAAAAAGGGAAAGTTATTTTATTTTCTTCAACATACGAACAGGGCTACCCCTCTGCAAGATCTGTCTGAGCCGGCAAAACTATGGAGTCTGGTGGAAGGGAAGGGAAGGGAAGGGAAGGGAAGGGAAGGGAAGGAAGAGGGAAACAGATTGCTGGAAATGACCACTGGGCAATGACTGTGGCAGCCATGAGCTGTGCCAGCTGGTCTTGCCTGACTCCAGGGCTGGCTTGGTTCATGGGTTTAGCAGGATGGGTGTGTGTCTGCCTCCTTGTAATGAACTTTGCAGAAAGGGAAAGCCAGCAGACGGCCAGAGCTATGGCTGTTTATTGTGCGCTGCCTTCCCTGCGCCAATGGTGGCTGGCAGGGCATAACTAAATTAGAAGTTAAAAAAAAAATTGAGATGCGTTCTCTGGATGCAGCATGAGGCTGGCTGGCTTCAGGGGCCCTCCAGCTGACTTGGGCCCCAAGAATTTGGTCCACCCGTCTCCCCTTCTCAGCAGCCCTGCTTTTATTCTCCGGGTGCAAGGCAGGGTTTCCACAGGAGGCGGGGCCAATTGCTAAGGGAGGGGCTGTGCTCCTCTCCAGGACACCTCTCTGGGTCCAGGAGATGGTCAAAGTCACAGAGCTACAGCAGGGCTGAAACTTTTAGCCAGGTGATCAGATTTAGAAATCTTTAACCCAGTAAAAAAAATTGTCCCAGAATTAACAGGGTTGGATATTTCTTAAATATTATTTTTAAAAACAAGCCAAGGATGGCGGGCGCTGGCTTAGGACCGCGGTGTGAACTCAGCCCCCAGAGCGGGAATGAGGGCTCCCAATTCCAGCTCAGGACATTCCTGAATATTTGGGAGCGGAGACTGTGGAGGGGCAGCCTTGGGAAAGGGGAGGAACCGCAGCAGGGGATCATGGTTGGGAGACTGGCTTAGTGGAACAGAGTTTGCCCAGCCATAGAAGCACGATACGGCACGCAGTAAAGACATCTCCCAAGAAGCATATTGCAAAAAGGTGTTTATTTATTCAAGTCGATCCAGTTCACATTCCGGTGGCAGTCGAAAGGAGAGAGAGACGCCTAATCTAAAGAGTACTTCCCCTGTCACAGATGGCCAGCTTGTCCAGCATCATGCGTGTGCTGGAGTATGAGGGCATTGTCTCTACAGGAGAGACCTGCAGAGACATGTGTCTCCATGGAAGGCCATGGAGAGAGGGGGGAGAGGACAAAGTGAGTGAGAGAGAGGAGGGGTCAGAAGAAGAAGAAGAAGAAGAAGAAGAGATTGGATTTATATCCCGCCCTTCACTCACTTGGAGTCTCAGAGCGGCTTACAAACTCCTTTCCCTCCCCCTCCCCACAACAGGCACCCTGTGAGGTAGGTGGGGCTGAGAGAGCTCTGAGACAACTGTCCTTGAGAGAACAGCTGTGCCAGAGCTATGGCTTGCCCAAGGTCATCCAGCAGGTGCAAGTGGAGGAGTGGGGAATCAAACCCGGTTCTCCCAGATTAGAGTCCGCGCACTTAACCACCACACCAAACTGGCTCTCTGTCAGAGGGCAGCTCCCAGGCTAAGTCAAAGAGAGGCATCCCATTCAAGGACATAACACCTAGACACACTTAGAGTGGTGTAGCGCCCCCCAGTGTCCTGGCATGCTGAGTCGCTCACTCCAACAAGAATGCCCTAGACTCCACCGTCCAAAGCAGCCATTTCTTCATGACCTCTGTAGTCTGGAGATCAGTTGTAACCGTGGGAGATCTCCACGCCCCACCTGGAGCATCTCTGATAAGCTCCGTTCTTGCTGTGGTCTGTGTCAGCACCATCTTGTGTGTGTGTGGGGGGGGAGATCATGAACGCTTGTTCCTTCATATGCAAATGCCTGTCGATTTAATGCATTAATCGATCCGTTAAAATTCACAATGGATCAACGGAGGTTTTTTTTGCATTGGGTGACATCTGTTGGCTGCATACCAGAAAGAAAGGGAGACAGCAGAAATCTACGGCTCATGCCAGAAGTGGAGCCCGACAGGACTCATTCCGTAGCAGGAGCTCCTTTGCATATTAGGCCACGCCCCCTGATGTAGCCAATCCTCCAAGAGCTTACAGAGCTCTTCTTACAGGGTCTACTGTAAGTTCTTGGAGGATTGGCTACATCAGGGGTGTGTGGCCTGAGAGCTGCTGGCCAGGCAGACCTGGTCATCTCTCAGGCAGAAGCCAGGGGATTCTGCTAGCCAGGCCCAACTGAAGAAGCAGGTTTTTATTCCCTGATTTTCTCTCCCTTAGGGACCCTCGGGTGGCTTACAATTGCCTTCCCTTCCTCTCCCCACAACAGGCACCTTGTGAGGTAAGTAGGTGGAGCCGGGAGTAGGGCTGCCAAGTCACCCCGGGGGGTGGGGGATCCCCCGCTACAGGGGTTCCCGATCCGCCGGCCAGCATTCAGCCAGCGGGGGGAACCCCACCCACGTAATGACGTCACCCGGAAGTGACGTCATTACGTTGGGGACGTTGCTGGAACGACGCTCTAGCAATCACCCCAAGACTCTATGGTACCAGAGCATTGCCAGAGCATCGCCCTGGCAACGCCCCCAACAGGATGATGTCACTTCCGGTGACATTGTTGCGGTGCATGCGCAAGCGCGCGCACCGGGGAAGCTCCCAGTGCCAGGAGGACTCCCCCCCACTGGTGAGTAAAAAGGACTTGGCAACCCTAGCTGGGAGAGTTCTTAGAGAACTGGGACTGGCCCAAGGCCACCCAGCAGACTTCACGGGGAGAAGCGGGGAATCATACCCAGTTTTCCAGATTAGAATCCGCCACTCTTAACCACTACGCCATGCTGGCTCTCAAGGTTTTGCTTGGATGCTAATCGGGAGTCATCTGAGGCTGTTTTTACATCTGACTTTCCCACTGGAATCATTCTAGTTCCAAAAAAACCTGCCCACACTTCTGTGCAGTGTGAAACCGTGCTGCCACTGAAATGTCCACATCCACTAATTGCCCTCCTGTGGTCAAGCTAGTATTCAACCAGCTTGATTCTGCTTTAAACAATTGCTGTTGATTAGGGCACTTAGACCCCCTGGAGTGAAATTTCACACCACTGTGAATTCAGCAAAGTAAAGACAGCAAACTACTTTAGAGAGGAGGTGTAAAATGACCCTGAGTCTCTGAGGTCTTTAGTGTGGCCTTCGCTGAGCCCTTCAGTGTAGACCAGTCTCAACTGCCTGTTATTTTTTCCCCTGGGTCTTCCCTGTACGACCCCCCCCCCCTTTCAGTACTCTGGAATCCACCTCGAGGCTCAGTGAGAAAAGCAGGCCATAGATAAGTTAAATAAAACAAATATAATATATAGACAAGAGCATAATTAACTTACCAGACTCCCTGCCACAAAGGACCACTGTCTTAGACAGCTTTTGAAAAAGCGTTAGGGAAATCCCTGGGGGATTTGTCCAAGGGATTGTCCGTGATAGAATCCCCTTTTACTAAGTAAAGAATGCAGAAGTCCAGGATGGATGCCGGGATGGGCGTCGCCTACCTGCCCTCCTTGAAAAGTCCCAGAGAGATCTGGATAGCCAGATCTGGGAAGAGACTATTGAACTAGAAGGACCTCGGGTCTGGTCTAGCAGACCTGTTCTGTTGTTCTTATGATGGTGGTGGGCCCTCTCAGGGGGGTTTCAAGGCAAGAGGTGTTCGGGGCGGTTTGCCCTTGCCTGCCTCTGTATCGCACCCTCGGAATAAATCGGTAGTCTCCCCTCCAAATGGTGACAAGGGCCAACCCTGCTTAGCGTCTGAGCTCTGATGAAATCGGGCTAGCCTGAGCTATCCAGGTCAGGTCCGTTCTCATGACACCATCCCATATATTTGGCCATACTGAGGGACATTTCAAAAGTATCAGCTTGATACGCTTCTAACCTTCTCAGCAAAAAAAAAAAACCCTACTCAGAAGCGCGGTGCAAATTGGGGCAGGACGAGGCTGAAGGTGCAGCTGCAACCAGCCGTTCCACGAAGATATCCCAGCACAGGAAGGACAACCAGACTGTCAATGTGTGCGGATTTCCCCCTTGGTTGGGGCATGCAGTGCCACAGATGGCCAGCAGGTGTCAGTCCTTGGCCAGAGTTGTTGGCAGGGCTCATGCCCAGCTTCTGGCTCTTGGCAGAATCCTCGCGTCACAAGTTAAGAGCTGGGCATTAGATCAATGACCTTGGCAGGCAGAGATGCGGATGGGAGACGGGGTTGGATTAGACAGAATTTGGCAAATTGTAGCCTGGCTGACTCTGCCAAGCCTTGCCGGGCAATCAAGGTCTGTCTTCAGGTTCTCTTGTAGGAGAAATGAGCCTTGTTGGGTTCTTTCCCCCCTCAGACCGAGGATTCAAAGCACAGCGGAAATGAAGACACTTCTCCACTCCTCTGCTCGCTCCCAGGAAGCCCAGGAATCGTTTTCTGTATCAGAGCAATTAAAGCCATCACCGTAATGAGGATGCCTCTGAACATATGCAGAGAGTTACGTCCTTCACAACTGCGTTATTGCTGTTTGCCTCACACATTTGCGACAAAAGATAAACGCAAAAAAGACAGGGCTGCCTCGGATGCTCAAGGGGAGGGGCCGTGCCTCAGTGGCAAAAGGGTCCCGGCTTCAGTCTTTGGCCGCACCTCCAGGTAAAAGGATCGGGCAGGAGGTGATGTGAAAGACCTCAGCCTGAGACCCTGGAGAGCGGCTGCCAGTCGGAGGAGACAGCTAAACAAAAATGACAGCGATGAACTGATTCACTATAAGACAGCTTGGTCTGTTCTTATGTTCACAGCTCTCCACGCCCCCCCCCCCAAAAAGCGCCCAGGCTCCATCCCACAGTGTCGCTTCTCATACCACAACTACCTAAAGTGGATGAAGACTTTTTAACCGCTTCGAAAAAGAGTGCAAAATGTGGCAGGGTTGCGGGAATCGAGCCAACGGATGGCAGATATTTTGTTGGGTTTCGGGTTGCCTGGCTTTCCACTGGAGGTGCCTGCGGGCCTTAGCCTCAGTTCCCAGCCCCCCTGCTTGCTGGAGCTGGCGGGACACTAATGCTGCCCCACAGATGGCCGGTGGGAGAAGGAAGGGCCAGGAAAGGGGTGAATACATGGGCGTGTAAGAAGGTATACTTGCATAGTCGTCCCTTGAAAATGGAGGCCTGGTTCTCAACAGAATCCCAAGGCCACCATTTCCAGGAAGCATCATGTAGCTTTGGATCCAGAATGCATTAAATTAATTCATGGTGTTTGCTGGCATGATACCCATTGGCTTGGCTTTAAAGGGGGACCAGACGATAGACGTCAGTTCGGAAGGGGCCGTGGCTCAGGGGCAGAGTATCAGTTTTGCATGCAGAAGGTCCCAGGTTCAATTCCCGGCATCTTCAGTTAAGACCAGGTAGAAGGTGATGCGGAAAGACTTGGTTCTGAGAGCCTGAAAAGCCACCACCACTCCAAGTAGAAAAGACTTGCCTTGGTGAACCGGAAGTCTGACTTGATATAAGCCAGTTTCAAGCGTTCCCCTGTAGATATCAGGCACGATGGCTTAACACGGAACCTCCATTTTCAGAGGCAGTGTACCTCTAGATGCCAGTTGCCTGGAAACAAAAAGCAACGTTTGTCAGGGGGCTTCTGGAAGACACCTGACCACTGTGGGAAACAGGATGGTAGACTCCATGGACCGTGGTCAGATCTAGCAAGGCTTGCTTGATTTGCCTGCCACCAACATCCCTTTCTCTGCAGTGTGAACATAGAAATAAGGCTGCAGTCCTAAGGATACTTTCCCAGGAAGAAGGAGAGTAGGAGACTATTCGAAGGAGTCTCAGAGCGGTTTACAAACTCCTTTCCCTCCCCCCCCCCCCACAACAGACACCCTGTGAGGTAGGTGGGGCTGAGAGAGCTCTGAGACAACTGTCCTTGAGAGAACAGCTGGTACAGAGCTAGGGCTTGCCCAAGGTCATCCAGCCAGGTGCAAGTGGAGGAGTGGGGAATCAAACCCGGGTCTCCCAGATTAGAGTCCGCGCACTTAACCACTACACCAAACTGTTTTACACAAAAGAAATCCACTCCCCACAATCTCTGTATCCCCTTTAAGAGGCAGAAGGCCCGATTCATGTTACATCATATGTGCCCTGCAGGAGGCCACGGAGCATCATCACTACAGCTTCAAGATGGCTGTGTCAACCACATCCTGCCTCTAAAGGATCCTGTCCTGAAGGACATTCGGCTCCCCACTTGCAATGGGGTTCAGCTGACCCATGCCAACTTGGTTAAGAAGAAGACGACAACGACATTGGATTTATACCCCACCCTTCACTACCCAAAGGAGTCTCAGAGTGGCTCAGAAAAAGAGAAGAGATTGGATTTATACCCTGCCCTTCACTCACTTAAGAGTCTCAGAGCGGCTTACAAACTCCTTTTCCCTTCCCCTCCCCACAACAGGCACCCTGTGAGGTAGGTGGGGCTGAGAGAGCTCTTTCCCAAGCTGTCCTTGAGGGAACAGCTGGTACAGAGCTATGGCTTGCCCAGGGTCATCCAGCCAGGTACAAGTGGGGGAGTGGGGAATCAAACCCGGTTCTCCCAGATTAGAGTCCGCGCACTTAACCACTGCACCAAACTGACTCTCATCGAATGACACAGGGCTTACTTCTGAGTAGACCGGCTTCGGACTGTCCCATGAGGGTATGTGTGCATTCCTTTGACTTCCATCCACCTTCCCTTCCTTTGCCATGCCAACCTCAGCTTCATCTCCAAGCCCAAGGGGGTGCGCGGAAACAGGGTCCAGGGTTCAGCCTTGCTCCGTGCGACCTGAGAGGCAACTCATCACAGGCGCAAGCCCATGTCTCGGTTCCTAATGACTCGGTCCTCCCTTGCTCAGGGGTGAAGCCTTGGCTGGTAAGTGGCCTTCCTGGAGGGGGGGGGGGGGAAGCCCCCACCCACATTAGAAATCAGCATGATTAGAGAGGGAAGGAGAAGGAGGCGTGGCATCCCTTTTCGGCCCTACAGATTAGGGCAGGAGATCGGAAACCAAACGTAAACCTTTCACTTGCAGTTCAGTATTCTGAAGAGAACCACCCCCCCCCCCCTGCAACCTTCTGTTTGTCTGCAAGCAAACTCCATCTCCAGGGGCTTTGTAAGCCTCTAGAGGCAGCCTCCGAAGGCAAGGACGGAGAGCCAGCAATGGGAGTTAGGAACCAAGAGGCCTGGATTCTGTGCTGTGTACAGAAGTGGAATCGTGTGTCCCAGCCAGCCTTAAGTTTCGCTGACAGACGATGGGTCGGCACCTTAACGCCAGTCTCACCATACCAGGCACCAAAAAGTTCTCCTGCCACCCATGCATTCCCTCCCCCCCCCCCCCGCTCCCACTTCATATGGCGTCCTTCCTCTGCCAGTGATATTTTGTTCTCAGCCTGATGCCAACTAGCTTTCTGTCCGTGCTCGCCACAGAGCAGTCTTTTGCGGCATGCTGGCTCCGTTGGTTGGACCAGGGAAAGTCTCTTAGCTAGTCGCTATTTTGAAACACGCAGGCGTTTGAGTCATGCTCGGTTCTTTGCTGCATAGAATAAAAATGTGGTTTATTCCAGTGGTGGAAAGCTACAAGTGGCATGGGAAGGCAAGTGAAGGCAAGTGAGAAGGGAAGGCAAGTGAGAAGGGAAGGCAAGAAGCATAAGCTATGAGCCTAACACCCCTGGATTTCATGGTGAAGACTTCCGACTCCTGGCTTAAGACTATGAAGTACCAAAACGACCAGCCTCTGTGGCAATCCAGTTATCCCCAACGTGGTGCCCAGGAGCTTCCTCGTGCCCTCTGGCTTCTTCTCCAGGGCACAGAGCCAATGTCAGTCTTCCAGGAGGAGTTTCAGAAGGTCCCAGGAGGGGGAACCCTGAGAGCAGTGTGGGATGCAGCTACATATTGTCGCTGAGGGCTGCTGAAGTTAAAAGAGTACAGGTTGTCTGAAGCAGCTATCTACCATGATGGCTGTGGTTGAGGTAAAACTTGAAGTGAAGCTCAACCCTTTCTGGACAAAGTAGAGTTGCTGTTTGTAATTCCCCCCAACATAACAACAACAAAAAGCTGCTCTGACAGATAGTATCTAAATTAAGAGGAACAGGAGAGGGTGGAGAAAATTCGAAGGTGTGTAACTCTTCTCTGGCTATCTTCCCCACTTGCTGTTGCCTCTTCCACCATGCAGGAGAAACTCTTTCTTTCCCCCTCATGAATGAAAACCGACACACAAGGCACTGCATGGTCACCTGCTTTGCATTGATCAAGAGATACAACTGACTTTTTTCTGTTTGGTACTGACTCTCCGGTGCTGCACTTGCAGCAGTCACTGCCAAGCCTGATTCCTCCCACCCACTCCTCTCTCCCCCCCCGATCCAAGCTCATGATACATGGGATACCTTTGGGCTTCTTTGTTGTTTGGGAACCAAGGTCCACCATCAAGCAAGCAGCTAAGAGAAAGGGTTCTGCACACCCTGCGCACTGGGAATTGCTTGTACACCTCGCCTTCGTTCTAGTGTCGGGAAGACCCCTTTGGAAACAGCTGTGTCCATTATAGGAGGCCGCTTTGTCTGGGATCACCTAATGTTTTGTGGGGCTTACCAACATTTTGTGATTTCCACACACACACCCAACTTCTCCACAGCAGCCATTTTATTATTATTTTGTATTTTTTTTCATGTGTGTGTGTGTGTGTGTGCGCGCGCGTGCATGCTCGTGTGAGTGTGTGTGCACCTGAAAGTCCTGTCCTCTGGTGACTGCCCCTACTGGGGATATTCAGAGAGGTACCTGAATAAAGCCTGCCCCCACCTCCCGCCTCTGGTATTCCAAGGAGGTCTCCCTTCCCAGTACTTGCCAGAGTTGACCCTGCTTAGCTTCCAAGATCTGACGAGAGATCAGGCTTGCTTGGGCCAGCCAGGTCAGGGTGGCAGCCATTTTATTGTGGTACCCATTACCAATGTTCCCTCTAAGCTGAGTTCGTGTGAGCTAGCTCAGTTTTTTAGCCTCTGGCTCACATATTTTTGCCTTAGTTCAGGAAGGATGGCTCCAGAGGAAACTAATTTATGCCGCAGCCAAATCGCTCGCTCACAACTTTAATACCAGTAGCTCACAAAGTAGATTTTTTGCTCACCAGACTCCACAGCTTAGAGGGAGCATTGTTTGTCACCGGTTCTCAAAATTCCCACAGCGCTCACAGGCTCAGCAAGGCTGAGGACCCACATAGTAATCGATCTGTTCAGGAATCATGCAAAATAGCTTGTTAATTCTTATTATTGTTAGTTATTCTCAATCAGCTTCAAACCCCACCCATCTGTATGGAAGCGATAATACTGGCCTACCTTGCAAGAGGAGCATAAGGATTCTTGAGGTAACTTACAGGAAATACGGGGGGGGGGGGAATTATATATAGGTCAGGTATTATTGATTCAGTTATCTTTACACTGATTTGCAACATGTTACCTCCCACAAAGTTCCACTTAATGTGTGGGAAGTTACTTCCAAATAGGTAATTTTGATGGGGGGGGGGGGGCTGAGTCAAAACCCAGCCCCATGAAAGGGGTGCTGCTTGTTCCCTCCTTGCTGACCCACAGGAGAAAAAGTGAAAAACGGGGCATGGCATGTTCCAAGAGGTGCCTTTAGCCCGTGGGAGCTGAGGCCCTCCCCACCGCAACCCCCACATACCTCCATGGGACTGAGGGAGGGCCAACAGCCTCTTCCACAAAGGGAAAATGAGGCCCAGGGCAGCTGGGAGGAATGACTAGACTCTCTGCTGGAAAAAAAAATTTCCCACCGGCCAGCGGACAGCTGCTTGCATTGCATACCGGGTCCAGCAGTCCTGGAACATCACTCTCCCGAAAGGTGCTCCAAGAAAAATAGTTGCTGCTCAGCAATGCGCCTCATTTCAGAACATCTGTCACTCCTGGTTAAAACCTCTCTCTCTCTCTCTTTCCCTCTCTGTATCCCAAATATCAGTGCATCTGATCTAGTGATCTCAGAGTACATGAAAAAGAAGCTTTTGATACAAGAGGAGCCCTGCACCAAGCATGCAAATATTGTTATGAATTTGGATTTTGGGGAGAGGGGGAAATGTCACATCCACCCAGCAATAGACCGGCATATGCCTAAACCTATGGGTCAGTTTATTCACAGCTGCCCATCTAATTTAACATGTACTGGGCAACATTTATCCTCAGGCAGATCTCTGGATCGGGGCCATCATTTCATGAATTTCCCAAATATCAATATTCACACTGTATCTAGGAAATACTCCTTTAATTCCAAAATAGCACATATTTTTAAAAAAGGGCTCGGTTCCAGAGAAAACGACATAAACACATTCCAAAACATTGTAAATGTATCTTTTCAAAAATAGGTGTAGAAACGATTCCCCCTGACCTGTTATGTGTGCTATTTGAATGTTTCCCCATTTTTAAAACTGAAATGAGAATGGATCTTCATCTATTCCTTAATTTTGTTTTGTTTTTCTTTTTGGAAGACAGCAAACGGTTGTGGGAGCGTTTGCGTAATTTCAAACTCCCCCCCCCCCCCACAATAAAGTCCATTTGTAAAGTCTTCAAAATACTGCCAGATTTTTTTGCTCCGCATTCCTCAGCTGTTTGAAGAGAGGTGGCGGATCACAGCTTTCCTTCTGCAGGAACCACCTCCCCGTGGAACTCTTTGCCAAGAGAAGCTCGGCAGCCCCTTTCATTGTTCACTTGAAGAATAGGCGGCTACCTACCACCTTTTCATTCAAGCGGGCCTTTGCTCAATTACTTCCTTTGTCGGGCCAGCTTGTCCGCTGTCCGTGGGGTTTTCTTTAGTGGATTTATGATATGCTTGACGTGGCTGTATTTTCTTGCTCAATTGTAAATGATTTTTGCGCGTGTGTATACAAGCCAGCCTGAGAGTCCATTTGATGGGCTGAAATATTTGGGAAGGGGGTTTTCTATATTTTAAATGAAATGTAATTTCTCTTTGGAAACGTGTAGCTACCGTGGCTTTATTTTCCGCTTGCCCCCAAATACCACTAGAAAGGGAAACAATTGCAATTGTGAGGACTTCTTCTCATTGCTCGCAAATGCACTGTGAAAAACAAATGCTCTTCGGGATTTCAAAATATTTTTCTAAATGGCCTCGCTTTCCAATGGACCCCGAAGGTTAGGATTTGATGGCTGTTTTCAGACATGGGGCAGTTTCGGCTTGCTTTGTCCAGAAGTGTTTAGGAACCACCGGCAAACGTACTGAACCTCTGACAAAAAGGCCGTGGCGCTGAAATGCGGGTACATTCATAGAAACCGCCTGGCATGGCTAAATTGTGCGTTTTGCAGTCCCCCCCCCCCTTGATTCTGGGCCTGTCAGCGGCAGACAGGACCTGGGACTCGAGCCAAGGGAAAGACCTGGCACGTGTCATGGGCATGGGGCAACAGAGCCAGGCCTGCCGCCTCCTTGCAGGAGCGACCTGCTTTTGCCACCCATATGCCAAGTCCCCTGTGCCACTGCCAGACAAGTTTGAACGGCGGCCAAGAACCCAAGATGGAGTCAGCTGTGGTGCTGACCTCTTCCCTTCACCCCGCACAATCAGCTCTCTTTTTTACAGCAGGGCTCGAAGAAAGCCGCCGACTGCCGGGAGGGAGGGAACGGAACAACGACCGGGAGGCCTGAAGATGGGAAGACAAAGACCAGCCTCTGGAGGAGCGACTGGGGGACCAAGCAGCTCCTGTCTAGGGGCCAAGCTAGCTTTCATGGGCACATCATGACAATTAGCCCCAAAGACAGAATCTGCTTCTGGAGGGGTGGTGAGGGTCAGGTAATACGTTGTGTGTGGGGGAGTTTTCTTTCCTCCTGGGTTGCCAGCTCTGGGCGGGAAAATACCTGGAGATTTGAGGGGCGGAGCCTTGGGGAACTGTGGTTTAGAGAGGGGAGGGCCCTCAGAAGGGTACAGTGCCACAGAGTCCACCCTCCAAAGCAGCCATTTCCTCCAGGGGAACTGATCTCGGTCGTCTGGACAGCAATTGTAATAGCAGGAGATCTCCAGGTTCCACCTGGAGGTTGGCACCCCTGCTTTCCTCTACCCTTTGTTTCCCTGCTCCACCCACTCTGAAAGGCTCCGGCCCCCCATGGAATTCCAAATGTGGGCTGGAACCCGACAAAATGTTCCATCAGCTGACCGGAAAACTCCCCCCCCCCCCGCCACCCTCAGAGAGGTCAAGAGAGGCCCGGGCCACTTCCATTGTTGAGGGCCCCCTCCCCAGTCAATAAAAAAAACAAAGAAGCGCGAAAACAATGAAGAAGAAGAAGAAGAAGAAGAGATTGGATTTATACCCCGCCCTCCACTCCCCAAGGGAGTCTCAGAGTGGCTTACAAACTCCTTTTCCCTTCCCCTCCCCACAACAGACACCCTGTGAGGTAGGTGGGGCTGAGAGAGCTCTTTCTCAAGCTGTCCTTGAGGGAACAGCTGGTACAGAGCTATGGCTTGCCCAAGGTCATCCAGCCAGGTGCAAGTGGAGGAGTGGGGAAATCAAACCCGGTTCTCCCAGATTAGAGTCCGCGCACTTAACCACTACACCAAACTGGCTTTGCAATGATGCAAAATTCGTAGGATTAGATTTTAAACGTTTACATTTCATACAATAAGAAAAAGAATATTGCAAGACTTCGTAATAAATGTTCCCATTTTTATTTAACATGTGATTTAATGTCAAAAGTGTAAATATGAGCCCCCCCCCCCCCCAGAATACGAGGCCCAGGCCAAATGGCCCTGCCCCTCTTCTCACAGCCCCGAACCCGTTCCCGTGAAACGCTGCTCCAAGGGCTTACGAGACCCTGAGGAAGGGCGTGGTTGTCAGCTGCCTTGAGTGCTGCTGGGGAGAAAGGCGGCTAACAGGAGTTTGAAATGAATACATAAATGGGCTGGGGGAATCGGCGGCAGGAAGGGAGGATTGTCAGGAAGGGCCAGTGGATCCAGACCTGTGTTTGCAAGGCCGTGTCTGGAGGGGTGGGATTCAGGCCCATGGCTACAGTGGGGCATATCGGGGCCCGCCCTCCCTGACTTCCCATCCAGCCTAGGTCCCTGATTTCCTATTTTTTATTTTATTTGTGGCTCTCCCTCGGAGGTGTGTACAGGATGCCCCCCGATTTATCGAAAGGCCCCCCGAATTAAAAAATACTGGCTACGGGCCTGGCAGGATTCACATGACGCAGGGTCTGCGACCACAAAGAGGTGTCGGAAAGCGGTGGCGTGGGAGCAGAGAAAGCCCCTTGCTGCCTTCAAAGAACCTGAATGTCAAGATTTTAGAGAGCGGAGAAAAGAGGATGACTGGATTAGAACAAGAACTGTGAGGTAGGGTCTCCCAGGTTTTTTTTTTAAAAAAAGTTTTTGGAAAGAGGAGGGATCTACGGGTTACAAGGAGAAAGGTGACAGAGATCAGACACTCTTTGCTGTATAGGCCAAAACTGGAGTGAGGTCTAGAAGATGCCTGGAAGAATACGTGTGTGTACAAGAGAGGGTCTAGTTTTTGTTTTGCTTTGATTTTGCCATAAATCAATTTGACAGCCACCCTGTAGGGTTTTCAAGGCAAGAGACATGTCAGAGGCGGCTTGCCATTGCCTGCCTCTGTGTCGCAACCCTGGTATTCCCTGGAGGTTTCCCACCCAAATACCACCCAGGGCCTGCTTAGCTTTTGAGATCTGATGAGACTGGGCCAGTGTGGGCTGGGTCTCTGGATCATCCGGATAAGAAGGAATCTTTCCTTTTGAACGCAGAAGACATCTACAAATACTGCTCATGTATTTCAGATTGCGCTCCTTTTGTGTGACCCTCAGGGACTTATCAAGATCTGCACCCAGGCCTCTTCTCTGGGAACGCACTGGGCCGCCGAGCAGCGGGTGGGGCCAAGATGATGCACAGGAAGGGGCTGTTCACATGACCAGCCAACACCCCCCACCCCAATGCGGCAACCAGTCTGTTAAGCACGCGATCCAGATTCACTGAGACTGGAGTAAATCCGCACAGGATGGCAGCACCTCTCATCATGTCCGCTCACAACTCGTGTTCCTGATGGCTGTCAGCTTGCCACGTGTGCAGTGGCGACACACACACAGTCAGCTGAGTACACAATCACACCCCAAACCGAATGGCCCGTCACATTGCCGAGGCCACTTTTTCGTTTTCTATCGGCGTCCGTTTTTCTCAACGGCCTTATAGCTTTTGGACAGGAGAGGCGATGAAAGACCCACCTCGCTCAAGGAATTTGTTAAAACCATCAGGGCTAGGAACTTGCTTTCTGTTCAAGAGGGAAGCCGAAGCCTTTTCAGGAACCTGAACTCTGTGCCGCACCTCAAATTCCACATGGGATCCCTGCACTGGCGGAATTGGAATGACAGCCCTGGAACTGGGAGAAAGATTTTAAAAAAACAAACGAAAACAACCAAGCAAATCGCTTCCCTTTTCGGCTGTCTCTGCACCATAGGAGGAAGCTTGGGTTAGAGGCTTGGCTTGACTGGTCCCAGAGGGTCTCTTCTGGCTCCAGTTCCGATGAATCTAAAAATGTGGGAATTGGGGACGCGGGAAGGAAAAGCTTCTGTCTCTGCCAAGGGGGATGCATTAAATAGCCCCCAAGTGAGCTTTTACCCCATCTGCTGGTTTCACAAATCCCTCAACAGCACCGCATGTAAAGCGAGTACTGGAGTGGGGGGGGGGGGAGAGATGGGAGGGGGGACTGCTAAAAAAAGGCTCCAAAACACAGACTGAAAAATCTCTCTCAGTGCTGCCAGCTCTAGCAGCTTGAGAGGTTGACCGTTTTATTTGAAGGCTGACTCACCTCCCCGGAACCGGCCCTGCCAGCTCCAGGGCGGAGGGCCTCGGAGGTGCTCGGCCGGTCTTTTCTGGAGTGAGACGGAAACGATGGATTTCTGCTTTTCGCCCCCCTCAAATAAGACTCGTGCCGGTTAAGGTCAGCTGAGCTCTTGAAAAGCTTGATTGTCTGTGCCAGAGCAAAGCACCTGAGGGAAAAGAGCCCTCTGAAGGGCAGGGCAGAAATGCCAGGTACCGGCTGTCCAGAAGAGGCAGACAGGGGCAGTCTAGATGGTAAAGAGGTTGGTGCACGCTCCCTAGGAGGAAATGCTGAAACCCTTTCTTTTTTGGGGGTGGGGTTTGTTCAGAATAAAAGGATAACCAGAGAGGGGAGCCTGACAGAGGTTTGTAAAATCATGCTTGGGCTGGAGAGGAAAGAGCAATTTTCTGCTCTCCCATGCAGAACTAGAACCCAGAAGTCACCCAGTAACAATGATTAGCAGGTCCGTTTTGGACAGACAAAAGAAAGGACTTCTTTGCAAACACACAGTCAACTCACGCAATCTGCAGCCGCGGCTAGTTGTTTAGATGGCTTTGAAAAAGAATCAGAACAATTCTCGGAAGAGAGTCCTGTCACTGAATGGCCACCATTTATTTAATTTCTTTTTGTTTACTTGATGTTATCATCTGCCTTTCTTGCTGGGACGCAAGGCAGATTACAAAAGATAATGGCAGGGCGACAAAACCGGTGTAAGACACACCATAAACAGTGCAATTATTGGTAATAACATGGTAAATACCCTGACCCAGCTAGCCCAAGCTAGTCGATCTCAGAGCTAAGCAGGGTCGGCCCAGGTTAGCATTTGGATGGGAGGCCACTCAGGAATCCCAGGGTCGCTAAGCAGAGGCAGGCAATGGCAAACCGCCTCTTGCCTTGAAATCTCCATGAGGGGTCGCCATGAGTCAGCTGCGATTGGACGGCAGCAACAACAAACAAGACAATGATAAAAAAACAACAATCACCATCCCAAATCATGAAAGGTATTAGTCCGTTTTATAATCGAGGGCCTGTTATACTTGGAAAACTTCTTGGCTAGGCAGGCAAAATGTAAATTAACACATTTAAATCAACAAAAAGATTCTCCCCTCCCAAGAGCCTGAGCATGGGCAAAAAAGCATGGCCTGCTGAGAGCAGCTCAGAGGAAATGTCAGGGCGGAGGGGGACCAGGAGATGGAGGAATTGGCCTGCCCAGCATTGGGGTGAGCGACTCAGCAGGCCTGGACATTAGCATGCTGCATCACGCTAAGAGTGTCTCGGTGTGTTATCTCCTTGAAAGGGATGCCTCTCCTTGTCTTCCCTCTGACCCCTCCTCTCTCTATCGCTTTGTCCTCTCCCTCTGCTCATGGCCTTCCATCTCTGCTTGTCTCTCCTGTAGATACGATGCCCTCCTATTCTCACACACACGATGCCGGACTTAGCTGGCTATTTGGGACAGGCAAAGGACTCTTTGGATTACACTTCTCTCTCTCCTTTCGACTGCCACCGGAATGTGAACAGGATTTACCTGAATAAATGTAGTTTACCTTATTTGTAATATATTTCTTAGGAGATTTCTTTACGGCACTCCGTATCACACTTCTACGACTGGGCAAAACTCTGCTATATTAACCAAATATCCCAATAACCAGGCTGGGCCCTATGAATCTTGGAGGTGGAAAACTGTGTGTGTGTGTGTGTGTGTGTGTGTGTGGTGATGGAAATATGGGTGTTGCATGGTCTAAATTCAGTCATTATAGGGTTAATGTGTTTACCTTGTGTGCTGTTGTTTAGATTGACCTGGAAAGTCACTGGCACAAAGCCAATGGGGAGAAAGCCCATTGGAGTCTATTTATGAACAGTCACTGGATAATGCATTCAGGTGATTTCCTTCAAGGGTCAAGAAGAAAGGAGAATCTCCAGTACCAACCCTGGGATCAGTCAGTCTGTTGTTGTGCTTGTAAGGATGTGGTCTTAAGTGTTTGTTGTTTTGTAGATTTCCCGTGTACCTTTCCCTTTAGAAAGAAAGATTTTTACATAGAAAGCACATGCTTCCTCTCCAGTGAACAAAGATCCATTGCAAGCTCTGAATATCTAACTATTTTTACCAAATTTTCCAACACTGGGGGGGGGGGGGATTCCAAATTGCTTACCTTTCCACCACCTCCCATGATTCCACATCACTCATTCCCGCAAACATTTCAAGCAGGACCAGCTGCAGACAAGTTTGAGGTTTCCACATACTGTGGGACTCACTGGCCTTTGTCAATAATATAGTAGGTTGGGCAGGGCCAAGCACGCGATATAGAAAACAAGAACGCATCGGTGGAAGGGGAGTCAGGGTGATGGAAATATTGCTTGCTCAAGCTTATAGCTTCTTAGGAGGCAGCTTCGGATTGCGGGGGGGGGGGGAGGGGGAGGATTCCCAGCAATTTATCGCAAACGTCCAGTTCCATGCGGATCCACAACTTGTTCCCTCCAATCCCAAAATTAGGAGCAGCAGGGTCATTTCGTAGAAAAAGAGGTGCAGGAGCTCATTAGCATAACTCATTAGCATAACTTATTTGCATATGCTACACCACCTGACATCACCGGAAGTGTGTCAGAAGGCAAGAAAGGAGAGAGAGAGAGAGAGAGAGAGAGAGAGAGAGAGAGAGAGAAAGAAAGAAAGAAAGAAAGAAAGAAAGAAAGAAAGAAAGAAAGAAAGAAAGAAAGAAAGAAAGAAAGAAAGAAAGAAAGAAAGAAAGAAAGAACTGGCAGAGAGGGGACAGCTACTAATCCAAGCCTCAGAGATACCCCTATTCTGGGAGGAGAGCTTCAGTGGTGGCTGAAGCCTTCAGAAGGCTGGTCGGAGGAATAAGGACCTTTCCAGGGGACGGGGTCATTTTGCTGCAGCCAGGACACAAGCAGGCATTCCCCCGTTGGGGGGGGGGGGCTGGCACCAACTCCCGGACCTGAGTTCCCCCGAGCTCCTGCTCGAAATGACCTCTGATGAGCAGGATCCTAGAGGAAGAGATGGGTGTAAGGGGTCGGGTTGCCAGCTCTTGACTGGAAAATACCTGGAGCCTTTGGGCATGGATCCGGGGGAGGGGAGGGTTTTGGGTGGGGAGGGATCTCAGCATGGTATCATGCCATAGAGTCTGCTCTTCAAAGCAGCCATTTCCTCCAGGGAAGCTGATCTCTGTCAGCTGGAGATCAGTTGTAAAAGTGGGAGACCTCCAGGCCCCACCTGGAGGCTGGCAACCCTAGTTGGAGGACGTCATTCCTTTGAATATGTAAAGGGCAATGTTAGCCACGGGGCAGAGGAAGGGCTGCTTTGACTCAATCCTTCTCTGCATGATTTTTCTAGTTGGAACTGAACTCCTCCAAGGCCTTTGAAGTGTGGGGGGGGAATATGCAAAACCATGCTGAAATGGTGTCCCCTGTCTCAGGCAGACCCCATTCAATTGCTACTGTCCTTTTGAAAAAAAAAATCTGATGGCATCTAAGAGAAGAGGGGGTTGAGGGGGGACGGGATGGCTCTCCTGAAGTATTTGAAGGGCTGGCACTCAGAGGAGGGCAGGGAGCTGTTCCTGTTGGCAGCAGGGGAGAGGACTCGCAAGAATGGGTTTATATTAAGGGCAGGAAGGTTCCGGCTGGATATTAGGGGAAAGTTGTGCCACAGTGGAATTAGCTGCCTGGGGAGGTGGTGAGCTTCCCCTCACTGGCGGTCTTTAAGCAGCGGCTGGACGAGCACTTGCCAGGGATGCTCTCGGCTGATCCTGCACTGAGCCAGAGGGTCGGACTAGATGGCCTGTCTGGCCCCTTCCAGCTCTGTGATCCCAGGATTCTATGATGCAGTTATGGATCTCCCAGTCAAATGTCTGTTTTGGCCTTCACATTCGGGGCCAGTGCTACCATCAGGCCAACTAGGCAACCGCCTAGGGCGCCGACCTCAAAGGAGTGCAGAACAGGCAACCAGCGCCCTTTCAACCAGCCACCGGCTCTCACACTCACTCACTCACCAGCCCCGGCTCTCCCACACTTTTCCTCCTCTGGGCAGTCGTGGCGGCTGCAGCAGCAGCAGCTCCCACTGCTTGCCCACACTCCTCAGCCATGATCCCGAGAAACGGCAAAGAGAGACCAGATAAGGAACCACTAAGCACGCCCAGCTTGGGGAAGGAAGTGAGGCGGGGACTCCTTACCAGCCAGGGAGGGAGAGGTGAGTGACCCCTCTGGCCCTTGAGCAAAACGAGGGCAATTAGAGGGCAGAGGTGGCCCTGAGGCCAAGCGCTTGCCTTCCCCCGCCCCCCCAAGCCTGTGGGAGCCAAAGGCAAGGCTGAAGGGGCTTGGATCTCTCAGATCCAAACCCCTTCAGCCTTGCCTTTCCCTGTGGTTTAGCAGGTCGCGGCGTGTGCAGTCCTGATGTATGTGAAGTGCTTTGAACTGTCTAAAGTGCAGCATTCTCAATGTTGCCCTTACTGTCCTGGCCCTGCTCGGATAGTATATATGACACTTCAATGGAGATCTTTAACGACCCAAGCCTACAAAAATCATCCACAAGTGATTCTCGAGTCCAAGCTAAGGCTCCTGCTGATGCAATTAGTAAGTTCAAGTTCGTGGTATCCTTTCTTACATGGCACAACCTCCTTTTTGAAATTAATCTGACAAGCAAGCGACTACAAAATAAGGAAGCCGATTTAAATTTAGCTACAAGCCAATTACAAGTAACCAAGAACTACCTTGTGGGCGGTAGGTGTGATGAGGTTTTTGAACAAGTTTTGGGAGATGTGACTGAGATTGCAAAAGAGCTAGAAATGCTACCAAACTTTGAGACAGAACAAAGACCATAGGCGTACAGTATGGGGAGGCTCGAGGGCTTGAGCCACCCCCAAAATTTCCCGGGGGGGGGCTCAGCCACCCCCGGGAAAACGGAGCGCCTGCTGCCACGCCTCCCTGGGTCCCTCTGAGGCCCGGCGGCCGGTGCTGGAGAGGGAGAGGGAAGGGGGGGGAGAGAGATGCTGCTCGGGGAAGGGCCTGGGGAGGCAGGGTGGTTTCCCGGAGGGGGGGGGAGAACATCGTCCCAGCGAGCGCACGTGCAAAGCGCGCGCACTAAGGAGCCCCCCCCCCCCGGGATTTCCAAAACTCTACGCCCCTGACAAAGACAAAGGAGAAAGAAAAAGCAGTTTGAGTCTGAGGCCCCAGAAGATCCAAAGCAAAAAATTCAAAGTGAATTTCCATTATACTGTCTTGGATGTGGCCATACAATCAGTTGAAGACAGATTCCAACAACTACAACACTATAATACCCTCTTTGGCTTCCTGTATGATATATACAGTATTAACAAAAAATACACTGAAGATGTACGTAAGGCCAGGGGTCATTTGGGGCTGGAGCTAGAGTGGGCACTAGGGCAGCCACAGGCCGAATCAGATTCTCTGATCTGATTCAGCCCGCCGCCGAATTGCCGCCGAAACTCGGCGGCAGCTTAAAAAGCAGCTGGAGGGGAGGGGGTTTGAGAGAGAGCCTCCAAACTTGCAGGGTAGCTGCTGGGGCCTCTCCCCGAAATACCCACCAAGCTTCAAGAAATTTGGACCAGGGGGTCCAATTCTACAGGCCCCCAAACAGGTTGCCCCCATTCTCTCCATTGTTCTCTATGGTGGGGGAAAAGTACCATTGACCATTTCACTTGATGGGAGTGACACAGATCACTGATGAATGGGTCATTTGATACCAGACTAATTTGGAGAATTTGTGCAACTGCCACAGGCTTAGTTGACCTGTTGTAGCAAATATATAACATTCAAGACAGCAACACTTGGTCTTCTATAGATATGTATATACAAAATTCTGTATGCATTTTTGGATGTGTGTCGCTCTATAATAAGGAACATTGACCACTGAGGAAGGCCCATAGGGGCCGAAACGCGTATGGTCCTTAGGTCTAAGGTTTTATCCATCAGCTTGATATGCACTGCAATTAGGTCTTTATGAACCTAGTTTTAAATGTCTGATACTTGGACTGTCTCTTTTAATTTTATGCTGTTTTATTTATGAGTACACCCTAATAAATGTCTATATTTTCCATTATAATTATTCTGTTGTTAGCTTGACCCTCTCGGTTCGCAAAGTATCTGAGCTTCAGCTTCAGGATCTGGCCTTCCAGGGAACAGTCAGGGTTGATTTCTTTGAGGACTGACTGATCTGATCTCCTTGCTGTTCAAGAGTCTTCTCCAGCACCATAATTCGAAAGCATCTATTCTTCGGCACTTGGCTTTCCTTATGGTTCAACTCTCGCAGCCATACATTACTACTGGGAATACCATGGCTTTGACCATGCGGACTTTCGTTGGGAGGGTGATGTCTCTACTTTTTATTATGCTGCCTAGGTTTGCCATAGTTTTCCTCCCAAGGAGCAGGCGTCTTTTAATTCCATGGCTCATGGTTCATCTAAGTAGTCCTTAGCAATGTTAATGACTACGGATCTGTTTAGACTAGTGGCAGCCAGTGTTCCCTCTAAGCTGAGTGAGTGTGAGCTAGCTCACAGTTTTTTAGCCTCCGGCTCACAGATTTTTCTCCTAGCTCAGGAAAGATAACGCCAAAGCAAACTAATTTATCCAGGAGCCAAACTGCTCGCTCACAACTTTAATGCCAGTAGCTCACAAAGGAGAATTTTTGCTCGTAAGATTCCACAGCTTAGAGGGAGTATTGCGGTTTTGGAGAAATCCAGGGCAAACCTGTTTGGCAGGCATTTGGGTCAGTCGGTGCTGAAACCATCAGTTCATGTCAGATCAGCACAGTCGGACTTGGGGAGTCTGAATTAGTCAGACACATTTAACATGAAATCTGCAGTATTCTTAGAGCCCAACTAAATATGATGGGGAACTTGTGGCCGCCACGAGTCCACCGTCTCCATCACAGAGTTATTTTAAAATGCCACAAGGGCACAGAGCTCTCTCCCCTAAACCCTTTCAAGTGCTGAAACAGCTGCAGTGAGGGCGTGGCCTCCCACGGCTCATTTGGCACCTGGTTCGGGCCCTTGTGTAGGGTTGCCAGCCTCCAGGTGGGGCCTGGGGATCTCCCGCTTTTACAACTGACAGAGATCAGCTCCCCTGGAGAAAATGGCTGCTTTAAAGGGTGGGCTCTGTGGCATTGTACCAGGCTGAGGCCCCTCCCCTCCCCAAACCCCACCCTCTCCCGGCTCCACCCCCAAAGTCTCCAGGTATTTTCCAACCCAGACCTGGCAACCCTACCCTTGTGGCATTTTAAAAATCTCTTTAAAATGGAGAGAGTGATCTTGTGGCAGCCACAAGATCTCTGTTATGTGTGGTCTGGCTCTCAGTGAGCACCAGGCTTGGTCAGCTCATCCCATCTTCACTGTCATGGCACCGCTCCCTGTCTATACTCCTATTGCTTCTACTGCTCCCGCTTCCCTGTCATGGCTTCCCACAAAGAATCCGGGGAGCTGTAGTCTGGTGAGGGTGTTGAGAAGCCTCCATCAAAGCAGCAGCTTTCCAAGTGGGGAACTGCCAGGATTCCTGGAGAAGCTAACCAGGAATGTCTGTAAGAGCAGACTGGGATGGGGGGGGGGATCTTCCCCAATGGGGAACTGGCCCATCCTTTGCCATTTTCTGCAAAAGATCACTGGATGTGTGCTAGAGCCAGTGTTAGTGCATCGAACTAGGACCACAGAGACCCGGGTTGGAATCCCCACTGTGCCGTGGAAGTCTGGTGAGTAAACTTTCATCAGTCACTCTCTCTCTCAGCCTAGCCTGCCTCGCAGGGCTGTTGTTGGGAGGGTCAAATGCAGGAGGAGAGAATGCATGCTGTGACCATTTCACCCCAGCAGGGTGAAATATGGGGTCCAAATACCTAAATTAAATCATCCAAGCAGGGCAACAGTGAGGACTGAGGGAGGAAGGGCTCAAGTCCACCCGCCAGGCTCGTCACTGCTGAAGATTGTGAATAGAACATGAGAGGCAATTTGGGTTCAAACCCCGACTCGTGCCACGGAAGCTTGCTGGGTGACTTTGGGCCACTCACACTCTCTCAGCCTAATCTACCTCACAGGGGTGTCGTGAGGATAAAGTGGAGGGGAGGAGAACGATGTAAGTTGCTTTGGCTCCCATTGGGGAGAAAGGCAGGGTATTGTCAGGTTCCCTGTCTTTTTCTGGCTCTTCCCCTTTTTATTTCCAGGACCTCCAGTCGGGAGGTTGGTGTCCAGATCCAGTCCACGTCACCCCTGCCCCCTCCCATCCCTGTGTTGCTAATTCGTTTTGCCAGCTCTGCTTATCTGTATTGCTGAACTGTTAGCCTTGAGATGTCTCGCTCTGGGTTCTTCCAGGTGTCTATGCGTGGGAATGCAAGTAGAGTGCACTAAGGGGCATGGGAGGGGAGAGTTATGCTTTAGCTGTGCGCCTTTTTCATGAGAACATAACGGTTGCGGGTTTTCGCGCTTCAAGGCTTTACACCAATTGGTGCCTCTCAGTCAAGTGCCTTTTGAATACTGTATAAGAGTTCCTAGTCTCATTGATCTGGTATCACTAACAAAGAAAGTGTTCCTGAAAGACCATTAAGAAAATAAAGGACTTTGTTTTAACACGAGGCCTGGCTTATTGGTTCTCATCAGAAGTCTCACAGGTATAAATGAAGTAAATAAAGTAATAAAATACATAGATCCACCACCACCCCCGGCCCAGTATAGATGTATACCCCCCATAATACACAAAATACTTTTTAAAATAAAAAGGGGGGGGTGCTTGGAGTGGAGGGGCAGCTTTTCTCCTCTGAGAGCGCTTCCTCATCTGGCAGGCAGTCCCCCAACTGATAGGCTGGCTAGAAACCGGTCAATTGGGAATTCCTTCCCTAGGACCTTCTGATGCAGCCCAGCCAATGACAACCAGACACCCCGTTGCTCAGGCAGAAGACAGGCCTTTAATAGTGCCTGAGCTAACCTATTCATGCTGGTCTGAGTTAACTGCAGTACCCCCTCCCACCACTCACAGTGGTGGCACTGTAGAGCAGCAGAGATTTGGCCAGCAGTTCCCTCAGCCTACAAGCTGCCCTAGTCGAGCCAGGGTTCCACTGCCAAAGTCCCCAGAGAAAGAACTGTGGGGACTTATGCTCAGGATGAGTCCAACAAAGCCAGGATTGCCAGTTGAGATTCTGCAACATCAGAAAAGCTCAGCCAATCACTGCCAGAGGCTCTACTGCCATTAGAATTCTGTCGTTCAGTGTTTAGACTAGATACTGAATGAATGCTGCTAAGTTAGCTAGGAACCGCCACGACAAGCTACGTAAGGGAAGCTGGGACCCTACTACAACACACTGAACACATCCAGCATTGCTCCTATACAGCTACATCTCTTCTGTCTCAATCCAGTATCTCTAGTTAAAAGGATATCAGGTGAGAGGGAATGTGAAGAACCTCTGCCTGAGACCCTGGAGGACCACGGCCACTCTGAGCAGACAATACTGATCTTGATGGACCTTCAGTAGAAGGCAGCGTCATGTGTTCATGTACATGAGCTGGTTGCAGACCAGAAGGTCCCATGATGCCGTGCAGTTGGAGAAAACCCACGGGATTTCACTTCCGGAAAGCCTGCACCCCTTTTATTATTAAAGATGAGACTGTATCGGAAGAACTGGATTTTGTCTCACAAATACTGGAATAAACAAAGTAGGACTCCAGGACTCCAGGGGCACCATTAAGACCAGGGGTCCGTTGGGGCCGGAGCGAGGCAGAGCGAAGCTCCGCCAGCTCAGGAGTGGCCACTAGGGCAGCCACGAGCCGAATCAGATTCTCTTATCTGATTCAGCCCGCTGCCAAATTGCCGCCGAAATTTGGCGGCAACTTTAAAAGTGACTGGAGGGGAAGGGGTTTGAGGAAGAGGCTCCAAACTTGCAGGGTAGCTGCTGGGACCTCTCCTCGAAATACCCACCAAGTTTCAAGAAGATTGGACCAGGGGGTCCAATTCTACGGGCCCCCAAACAGGTTGCCCCCATTCCCTCCATTGGAGGAAAAAAGTTAACATTTTTTCCCCACCATAGAGAACAATGGAGGGAATGGGGGCAACCTGTTTGGGGCCCCATAGAATTGGACCCCCTGGTCCAATCTTTTTGAAACTTGGTGGGTATTTCGAGAAGAGGCCCCAGCAGCTATCCTGCAAGTTTGGAGCCTCTCCCTCAAACCCCCTCCCCTCCAGCCCCTCATATACCCTATGAGTTTTTGCCATTGATTTCAATGGCCCATAGGGTATAATGGGGCTGAAACTGACATTCCCTTTCTGACACACTTCCGGTGATGTCAGGGGACGTGGCATATGCTAATGAGGTATGCTAATGAGTTATGCTAATGAGCTCCTGCACCTCTTTTTCTACGAAAGGACCCCTGGTTGAGACCAACCATGTTTTGTTCAAGGCATAAGCATTCATGTGCCTGCACACTTCTTCAGATACTGTAAATGTTGTTAGTCCTGAAGCTGCCACTGGACTTCTGTTTTGTTGATTAAAAAGGCTATCTAACAGTCTAACTCTTAAACCTCCAAAGTTGGCTTTGTAGTGCAGGAGGGAAGGATTGGTAAAAATTCATAGCCAAAGGGGAGAGAGGTCAGTTGCCAGTTCCAGGTTGGGAAATGCCTGGAGATTTTGGGGGTGGAACCTGAGGAGGAGAGCGACCTCTCTCTTTTTGTTTTTTTGTTTTTTTGTATTTTGCATGTGTGCGTGTGCACAATGTGTGCGTGCACAATCCCTGGTGACTGACCCCTACTGGGACCCTGGAGGATATTCAGAGAGGGGGCTGAATAAAGCCTGCCTCCGACTCCCGACTGCTGGTATTCCTTGGAGGTCGCGCTTCCAAGTACTTGCCAGAGGTCACTCTGCTTAGCTTCTGAGATCTGACAAGATCGGGCTTTCCAGGGCTACCCAGGTCAGGGCAAGGGGCTTCATTGGGTATAATGTCACTGAATTCCCCTTCCAAAGAGGCCATTTTCTCTGGGGGCGCTAATCTCTGTCACCTGGAGATCAGTTGAAATCCCAGATCTCCAAACATCACCTGGATGTTGGCAACCTTAGAGCCAGGAGAGGCATGCAGCATGGCGAAAGACGGTCAGGGTGCCTCCAGGGGCTCCTTCAATGGTTTTGAGAAGCAGGCAGACTAGTGGGAATTTATTTATTTCAAATATGTATATACCACCTTTGGGCCCTATACTCAAAAGTCCGTTGTAGTTTCCCACATGTGCGAGTGCACATATGCACACACATCCAAGGCCATTTAATCCAGTGAGCAATGTTAAGAAAATCTGCTTCATTTGCACAATTTATATCCATCGCAGCAACTGGACTTCTGTCAGACTTTCTGTCAGAATCTGCTGATTCAGACAAAGTATTTCTTTTCCTTGCTGCTATGATTTCTGTCTTGCTGCTATGATTTCTATGCTGCCATGTATGTTTCTATAACACCTGCCATGTAGTTGCCCCCCTCCGCCATGTGACCCCTCACTTTGGCCAGTATGTATGTAATCTATATGACCCCAGGTTTATGACCCTGACCAGGCCTGGTTTGTGTAACTGTCAGGCCGGGAGGATGACAACTTCAAAGTATGGGAACAATGGGCCTCTCACACTCCTGCCTCCGCATCCCATTCATCCCGGCTGGGACAGCAAGGGAGGACAGGTCCCATCTCTTATCAACGTGCGAAAGCCTCGAGGCCAGCGATTGTTATGTGAAATGGTAACATCTGAGGGGTCTGGTTTGGGAAGGGAAATTTACAACTTAACACCTCACTTTCTTTCCTGTGGGAAGCAAACGGCCAGAGACCCTTTTTGCCCGCCGTTTTTCCCCTTTAGTGATTGGCTACCTATGGGTAATTCAAACTGTTCTGAAAGGTATAATAGACCTGCTTCTGTCATATGCGTTATCTCTGACAATAATCCGAGAAGCTGTACCAATGTAGAGACTGGAAATAAAGAACTGTGTTTCATCAACAAAGATCTGATCCTTGACTACTTTGAACAGAAATCTCACAGATTGTCAGAGATCTGTGACTGGGACTTGGCCGTTCCTGACCATGTCGGACGACGGTACTCTTCCCATCCCTACTACCGAAGACCAGCCGGTAACCCCTGGGGACCAGGGTGCCGGTGGTGGAGGCGGCGGAGGGGAGCCCGAAGTACCAGTGACTACGATTCAAGGGGCTCACTACATCCCGCGCCCACCTCCTCATCAGAGCGTGACCCCGAGGTACTCATGGAGCAATTTCGGTCGCGGGACCGTAGACTCCTGGGGGCACGATCGGAAAGGGGCACGGGTTTCATTCCAGGGCGATCACCTTGACCGTGGGAAGCCGAGTTTCCTGGGAGACGAACGCGAGACGACCTACGGAGGAGATTCGCGTCTCCCATCCCTGGAAGGAGAGAGAACGGGGCCGTACGGGCCCGATCCCTACAGAGAAGATCAGACTCAAGCCCTCGACCGGATGATGGGAGATTTGCGGTTCTAGCTTACTACCGAGTTGCGAGAGCTAGCCCTCGATCTCCAGTATCAGTTCCGGGACGCCCTCACGGCTATGCAAGCGGCTCAACCAGCACCAGCCGGGGGAGGACCTCCCGCGGTCGGAGTCCAGCAACTGGTGGTGCCTCCCGGAGGAGTCCTTGCCCAGGTGCCGCCGCAAGTGCCGCCGCAAGTGCCGCAGCAGATCCCCCCGGCCGTTCCCCGCCAGGTGCCCGCACCCCTACCTGCGCCAGCCCCCGTGCCGGCAGGGCCGGTGGTTCGCCCGGCTCCCGCCGATCCATTGACGGCTACTTTTGATGGGGACCCCGAGAAGTTGCGGTTCTTCCTGCTAGAGATCGAGCAGTTCCTAGACACCTGGGGACATCTCTACCCCACCGAGAGGGACCGGATTGGCTACATCGGGTCCAAGCTGAAGGACACCGCCAGCGATTGGTACGTGAGCCTGCACAACGCCCCCGGGCCTGAACTGCGCTCGCTGAACAACTTCATGTGGGCCCTCCGACACCACTACGAGGACCCCTTGGGAGAAGAAAAAGCCCGGAACCAACTGCGAAGGCTGACCCAAGGGCGGTCCTCGGTGAGGGACTACACCGACAAGTTCCGGCGCATCTCAGCCAAGATTCGCGGCTGGACGCAAGACCTGCTCATGGAGAAGTATCGAGAGGGCTTAAGTTACGAGGTGTACGAGGCGGTGTTGCGGGGGGGAAGACCCGGATCGTTGGCCGCCTGGATGAGGGCGGCCACGGACGTGGAAGAACGCTTCACCCTCATTAAGATGGGAGCTTCATTGATGGCTCAAGGCAAAGCAGCGCCGAAGACGAAACCCAAGCCCAATCTGCAAGATATTCGGGATGCCCGCTTCAAGCAGGGGCTCTGCATGAGATGTGGGGAGAGTGGTCACTTCCCCTCGGCGTGTCCTAGAGGAGGGGGAAAGGCTCCGAAGACCTCCACCCCGGTGTCCGGAAGCACCCCCAGCAGAGGGAAGACCCCGTTTAAACCCCGGGCTCTGCAGCTGGAAGGGGCAGCGAGCGAGCAGGGGGAGTTGGAGCTGACAGAAGCGCAGATGTCGGGAAACTCCAACGACCTGCAGTGAGCGGCACAGAACTGCAGGTCCCCAGCCACGACGCGCCATCTCCGGTGAGCATCCCTGGCCCCTTATTATATATGGTAGTGACTGTAATAGCCCCTGGGACCGGGACCCATGTCCGAGTCCGAGCCCTAATTGACTCTGGCTGTGCCCGGGACTTAATTAGCCCATTAGTAGTTGAAGGGCTGGGACCTAAGGTCACCCCATTGGGGGAGCCACTCAAGTTCACGCAAATGGACGGTTCGGAAATGAAAGAGGCGTGTGTGGCAGAGACCGAGAGACTAATTGTGGGGACGGGGGAACATTGGGAAAAGAGAGCCTTTGTCATCACTCCCAACACCCAATTCCCCATGGTGTTGGGGAGCCCCTGGTTAAGCTCCCATGACCCCTATATCAAATGGAGCGAGGGGAAGATCTCCTGGGTGGACGAAAAGTGCCAAGGCCACAAATGGGACCCGGGGTGGGGCCCAGGACCCCCAGTACCCCTCCGGGCGGCGGCCCTTGCCCTGGCGCCCACGACTGTCCCCCAGGAATATCGGGACTTAATGGGAGTGTTCAGTGAGACCGAAGCGGACGAACTACCCCCCCACAGACTATCGGATTGTGCCATAGAGCTGATCCCGGGTGAAAAACTTCCAAAGGGAAAACTTTACTCCATGAGTCCTCTGGAGCGGGAGGAACTAAGAAAGTTCCTAGACAAGAACTTGGAGCGTGGCTTCATCCGCCCTGCTAAATCCCCCTTCGTGGCCCCCGTTCTCTTTCAAAAAAAGAAAGACGGGGGGTTACGCTTGTGCACGGACTACAGAGGACTAAATGCGGTGTCTGCTTCCAACGCCTACCCCCTCCCCCTCATTAAAGACTTGTTAACGGAGGCAGCCAAGGGAAAAGTGTTCACTAAGTTGGACCTCTGAGACGCATATTTCCGGGTGCACATCAGGGAGGGGGATGAGTTCAAGACTGCCTTTAATACCCCGTTGGGACAGTTCGAATACCTGGTGATGCCGTTCGGTTTGAGTGGCACGCCAGGGGTCTTTATGAGCTTAATAAATGAAGTGTTGCACAAGCATTTATTCAAGGGGGTGTTATGTTACTTAGATGATATCTTGATCTACTCTGCTGATAAGACAGAACACGTGAAATTGGTCCGAGAAGTGCTCTCAACCCTGTTGAAAAATCAGTTATATGCAAAATTGTCTAAATGTGAATTCCATCGGGAGTCTGTAGATTTCTTAGGGTACCGCATTTCCCAGAAGGGACTGGAAATGGACCCTGCCAAGGTAGAGGCGGTGGTTCAGTGGGAAGCCCCCTGAACGAGAAAGCAACTTCAAAGTCTATTAGGATTTTGTAACTTTTACCGCACCTTCATAAAAGACTTTGCCACGGTTACCCTCCCATTGACTGAGTTGTTGAAAACCAAAGGGAGGGGCCTGGAAGCAGGGAAGCCTGGGGAGAGAATTGCCTGGACTGGAGAATGCCAGAAGGCGTTCGAAACTCTTAAGACCCTTTTCACCTCAGAGCCCATTTTAGCTCACCCCGATGAAACCAAGGAATGTGTAGTTCACGTAGACGCCTCAGATGTGGCCATGGGGGGGGCCATCCTACAGCAAGGGTCGGATGGAAGGCTGCACCCCCTCGCCTACATTTCGAAAAAATTTAATGAGACAGAAAGGAATTGGTCAGTTTGGGATAAGGAAGCTGCAGCCATCCGACTGGCCCTCACCACTTGGCGGCATTGGTTGGAGGGAGCGCAGACCCCTTTTGAAATTTGGACAGATCACAAAAACCTAGAAGCGCTGCGCACACAAAGATCCCTGAATGCTAAGCAGCTCCGCTGGGCAGATTTTTTCTCGAAATTCAATTTTGTGCTTAAACACTTCCCTGGGAAAGCCAACTCGTTAACAGACGCACTCTCTCGGTTACCCCAACACGAGAGTATGAAAGAGGAGGTGTTCGACTCCATGTTCTCCCCTCATGAGCTGGGAGGTGCGGTGACTACCAGGAGTCAAAGTAAGCAGGCGACAGCAGAACCGGGGAAGAGCGACTGGGGGGGGGGATTATTCCCCGGAAGAAGTTGAAGAGTTAGAAACATTAGCAGACTGCTCCCTCCGGGAAAATAAATGCTGGTACCACGGGAATAAACTGGTGGTACCCCGAAGCAAGAGAAAAGACATACTGCTGAACTGCCATTCCTCAAAATTAGCAGGGCATTTTGGATTTCTAAAGACACTTAACTTAATTCAGAGGCAGTTCTGGTGGCCGCGTATGCGCAGGGATGTCTCGGACTTTGTAACTGCCTGCCAGACTTGTTTGATGTGCAAAAGAAGGGGGGGGGGGAAGTCCCGGGACTGTTGCACCCGCTGCCCACCCCCTCTCGCCCTTGGGAGGCGATAGCTATGGACTTCATCACCAACCTGCCACCCTCAAAGGGAAAGACTGTAATTTGGGTGGTGGTAGATATGTTTTCTAAACAAGCCCACTTCACTCCCTTCAAGCAGCTGCCTACGGCAAAGGGAATGGCCAAGGCTTTCTTCAACCACGTGATCAAGCTGCATGCTTTCCCCAAACGGGTGGTATCCGATAGGGGCAGTCAATTCGTTGCCAACTTCTGGTGGGAGCTTCTGAAATTTATGGACATTGAGCCAGCCCTGAGTTCAGGGTACCATCCAGAGACCGATGGGCAGTCCGAACGAACTAATCAAATTTTGGAGCAATTTCTAAGGTGTTACACTAACTACCACCAGGACAACTGGGTGGAGTTGCTACCGTTCGCTGAATATAGCTATAACAATGCAGTGCATTCCTCTACTGGCGTTTCTCCGTTCATGGCTGTAGGAGGTTTTGAAGGAAAACCACTGCCCACAATTGAAAACGCATCAAATACTCCCCCCACAGACTTTAAGCGATGGTGGGCCACCCTGCAAGAGTCGTGGCCCCTGAAAGCCAAAACCCTGGACCAGGCAAAAGAGGACTACAAGAAATATGCGGACCGTGGCCGAGCTGAGGGCTGGGACCTCCAGCCCGGGGACTCTGTTTACCTATCCACAAAGAATATACATGGCTTACAACCCAGTAGGAAATTGGGGTGGAAACTTGTGGGCCCTTACAAGGTGTTGTGTAAAATCTCTGATGTGTCCTTTGAACTGGAATTGCCCAAATCACTGAGTTCTGTGCACCCTGTTTTTCATTTCAGCTTACTGAAGAAGAATCCTGGGCCGAATGCATGGCATCCAGTTCCTCCGACTCCTCCTCCACTGATGAAGGGGGAGGCACCCCATTTTGAAATTTCGGAAATTCTTGATTCTAAACTGCGTAGGGGCCAAATATATTATTTAGTTAGATGGCTTGAATTTGGCCCAGAACAAAATGAGTGGGTTCGTTCTGAAAATGTGCATGCTCCTAAGTTAGTTAAAGCTTTTCATAAAAGGTTCCCGGACAAACCCGGGTAGATTTATTTTCGGGGGGCCAGTGTGTCAGAATCTGCTGATTCAGACAAAGTATTTCTTTTCCTTGCTGCTATGATTTCTGTCTTGCTGCTATGATTTCTATGCTGCCATGTATGTTTCTATAACACCTGCCATGTAGTTGCCCCCCTCCGCCATGTAACCCCTCACTTTGGCCAGTATGTATGTAATCTATATGACCCCAGGTTTATGACCCTGACCAGGCCTGGTTTGTGTAACTGTCAGCCCGGGAGGATGACAACTTCAAAGTATGGGAACAATGGGCCTCTCACACTCCTGCCTCCGCATTCCATTCATCCCGGCTGGGACAGCAAGGGAGGACAGGTCCCATCTCTTATCAACTTGCGAAAGCCTCGAGGCCAGCGATTGTTATGTGAAATGGTAACATCTAAGGGGTCTGGTTTGGGAAGGGAAATTTACAACTTAACACCTCACTTTCTTTCCTGTGGGAAGCAAACGGCCAGAGACCCTTTTTGCCCGCCGTTTTTCCCCTTTAGTGATTGGCTACCTATGGGTAATTCAAACTGTTCTGAAAGGTATAATAGACCTGCTTCTGTCATATGCGTTATCTCTGACAATAATCCGAGAAGCTGTACCAATGTAGAGATTGGAAATAAAGAACTGTGTTTCATCAACAAAGATCTGATCCTTGACTACTTTGAACAGAAATCTCACAATTTCTTTGTTTCAGTGCGGCTGGGATGAGAGGCTTGTACAGGCGACTCCTTGACTCTTGGTCCACTAGACAAATTTCAGAGAGATCAGAATTCTCTGATCGAAGTCAGTGTTTTGCATATGCGTTATGAAAAACGGTTGGGGATACTAAGGGTACAGATGCTATCGTGTGAATTCTGAAATAGTGGCCTAATCATGGCGCCCAGGAAGAAGCTGAGCAGAAGCAAGTACGTCATTCCAGGGTGAAAGTGTTGGATACTGTAACTCTGCATGCAAGAGGATCTGGGAGGGAAAGGGTTAAGAGAATCCTCTCTCACTTGGGTACGCTTGACAGCTGGCCCCACCCGCTCATCAGTTAGATGTTGAGCCTCTTTGGCCACTGGTAGATTCAGGTGGGTCACCCTGTTCATCTGAAGCAATAGAACAACGTTTGAGTCCAGGGGCACCTTTAAGACCAACAAAGTCTAATTCTGGGTATAAGCTTTCTCGTGCATGCACGAGAAAGCTTATATCCAGAATTAGACTTTGTTGGTCTTAAAGGTGCCCCTGGACTCAAACGTTGTTCCCTTTGGCCGTTGCTTGTCGTCTGTTTCATCTTACGTAAGAGGAGGGTCAGAGGGCATCTCTCAGGTTAAGACAGAGACCGATTTCCCACAAGGTGCCGCCCTGGCGTCGCTCTTCCCTCTTCCCCGATTGCGTGCTTCAATTTCTCACTATGTGCAACGGGGCGCATTTTGACCCGCGGCTTCGCACGATTTCCCCCGCGGCTTCAGTGATCCTGTTTTTGAGGATCGCTGAAGCCGTGGAGAAAATCGGGCGGAGCCATGGATCAAAATGCGCCCCGTGGCAAATAGTGGGAAATTCAAGCACGCAATTGGGGAAAAGGGATGAACAATGCCGGGGCGGCGCCTTGTGGGAAATCGGTCAGAGAGAGGCATCCCATTCAAGGAGAAAACACCTCTACAGATAGAGTATAATGTAGTGGCCCCCCGCCCCACATGTCCAGGCAAGTTGAGTCACTCACTCCAGCACTCCTCCTCCTCCTCCTCCTCTTTTGAGATCCAACAAGTTCGGGCTAGCCTGAGCCACCTCAGGCTAGCCCAAACTTGTTGGATCTCAAAAGAGGAGGAGGAGGAGATTAGATTTATACCCCGCCCTTCACTCACTTAGAGTCTCAGAGCGGCTTACAAACTCCTTTCCCTCCCCCTCCCCACAACAGACACCCTGTGAGGTAGGTGGGGCTGAGAGAGCTCTGAGACAACTGTCCTTGAGAGAACAGCTGGTACAGAGTTATGGCTTGCCCAAGGTCATCCAGCAGGCGCAAATGGAGGAGTGGGGAATCAAACCCGGTTCTCCCAGATTAGAGTCCGCGCACTTAACCACTACATCAAACTGGCTCTCCCTGCTAAGAAGCTAAGCAGGGTCAGCCCTAGTTAGTACCTGGGCGGGAGATCCCCAAGGAAGACAAGATGCTGCCCAGAGAAAGGCCCTGGCAATCCAACTCTGTTCATCTCTTGCCTCAAAAAGAGAGGTCAGGGTCCCCAGAGGTCAGCCACAATTAAACAGCACTTTCTACTACCAATTGTTTGGGAAGTATTACCTTTCGGGATTCAACGGTGTCTGTGAGATCCCTAATAACAGCTGCCTATCTGCCTGGATCTGCGGCAGGTCAAATGTGCATGGTTTGGCACAGCCTGAGGGAGTTATAACTTTACACCCAGCACCAACCATTTCATTACTTGAGCCACCTGTGATGCTTTCACCTGCAGCGCAGCTGCAAAAGGAGCCCCAAGGCACCGAACATGGCCTTAAAGCTGTTCAGCGCGGTGCTGAAGTCAGGTGCTGATCAGAGAAGACCAAAGGACCTGATCCGAAGCTCGGCTGATGCTGTTGAAAACAGTATGATTACCTGCCAAATAGGTCTTCTGTGAAATCCTTAAGCTGTCTAATTTTTACAGACTAGTGTCTGTATCCAGGAACACACATAAAGAAGGATTTATACCCCACCCTTCACCACCCAAAGGAGTCTCAGAGCAGCTTACAATCTCCTTTCCCTTCCCCTCCCCACAACAGACACTCTGTGGGGGGGGGGGCTGAGAGAGCTCTTTCGAGAACTGCTCGTGAGAGAACAGCTCCGGGAGAGCTTGTGACTGACCCAAGGTCACACCAGCAGCTGTGGAGGAGTGGGGAATCGAAACTGGTTCTCCCAGGTTCTCCACGCTCCTAACCAGTACGCCAAACCGGCTCCTAACCAGTACACCAAACCACACCAAACTGAACATACATGAACGCACAAAGCTGCCTGATGCTGAATCAAACTCTTGTTCCCTCAAAGGCAGTGTTGTCTGCTCAGACTGGCAGCGATTCTCCAGGGTCTCAGGCGGGAGTCTTTCACATCTCCTTTCAACTGGAGATGCTGGGGATTGAGCTGGGGACCATCTCCAGGCCAAGCAGATGCTCTGCTGCTGAGCTGCAGCCCCCCTCCCAGAGAGGGGGGCAGGGAGACAGCACAGGTTACCAAAAAAGCGTTCTGACCCCACTGGGATGTGAATGTGGGGTTCCTCGCACCTAAACCCTGCGCTCTTCTCGTCCTGCTGTACCAACCCAGAAGAGGAAGACGTGAGAAACAAGGTAGGAGTTAATGATGCGTCGTGTCCAGCCTGTCCACACACAGTGGAGTTGCCCCGCTGTCCACGGATGGCCCTCCCGGCGGGCGAGGGCTTGCGGAAAGGGGCCAGAGGCCAGGCCTGCCTCCCTGCATCCCTCTCCTCCCTCAGTCCCAACCTGATGCTTGACTTACAATCACCGACCAGTTTGCAGCCTTCAGTCCCCAAAGAAAGACTAAAGTTAAAACATCTGTTAATTTATAAACCAATTTAACCATGACTGGTTAATAAATAGCGAACAGCTGCCAATTCCACTACCCCTTAGCTCAGAAGAAGGGCACTCTGGGAGCCAGGATGGGAACAGATTAATTGAGCTGCCTTTAAAAAAAGAAAAAGAAAAAAAGGTCGACTTCTTTCTGGGGCACGTGGCCGATCCTGGCTTTCTCTCTTCGCCGCCCCAGATCCGGGGGTGTGGGATGGGTGTGGGGGTGGAAATGGGCTCCCCCAGGGCCAGAACCCAATAAATGGAGGCTCTGTAAGAAAGATGGACTGAAAAGCCAACCTGAGTTGGCCTCTCTCGTTTGTTAAAAATCTGTTTGCAAATCAGAAAGCTGCCATGCTTCATTTCAGGAATAAGAATGAGGACTCTGACCCGGGCAGGCCCACAGCAGCCTTTGCTGATGCGGCTATTTCTGCTTTTAGAGGGTCGTCCGTAATCCGCCTTTACGGTGTTTTCCTCTGGTGCATCAAACAGTGAGTGAGGCTTGCCAGACTCCAGGTGGAACTTGGAGATCCCCCAGAATTGCAGCTCATCTCCCGGCTACAGAGATCAGTTCCCCTGCAGAAAATGGCTGCTCTGGAGGGTAGACTCTGTGGCACTGAGCCCCACTGAGATCTCTGTCCTCCCCAGGCTCCGTCCCCAAATCTCCAGGAGTTTTCCAACCTGGATCTGGTGCACACCAAAGTACAAAAGGATGGGGAAATGGGAATTCATTTCATGTGTCTGCTGTTTATTTCTATAGACTAGTGGAGCCAGTATTGTGTTGGGTGGAAAGATATCCCTTTCATTCATGGCAGTGGGGTCCAGCGGCTTGCCAGATCTCCCACGATCGGAGTTGCCCTGGAAATCTCCTGCTATTACAGTTGATCTCCAGGCAACCAAGACTAGTTCCTCTGGAAAAAATGGCTGCTTTGGAAGGCGGGCTTTGTGGCATTATACCCTGACGTGGCTCCTCCCCTCCCCAAACCCTCCCCTCTCCAGTCTCCACCCCCAAATCTCCAGGTATTTCCCAACCCAGAGCTGGCAACCAAACCCACTATGGTTGGAGCTCTCCTGCTGGCAGCCATGTTTGGTGGCAGCGGTTGCCTCAGAGCAGTGGCGGGGGGGATAGGGTTACCAGCCCCCAGGTGGGGCCTGGGGATCTCCCGCTTTTACAACTGATCCCCAGCTGACAGAGATCAGTTCTCCTGGAGAAGATGGCTGCTTTGGAGGGTGGGCTGTATGGCACTGTACCATGCTGAGGCCCCTCCCCTCCCCAAACCCCACCTTCTCCTGGCTCCACCCCCAAAGTCCCCAGGTATTTTCCAACCTGGACTTGGTAACCCTAGGGGGGGAGTCAGCAACTTTGGTGGTGGTGTTACATCACTTCCTGGAAAAACCAAGAAGTGGCATAGGGAAGCTCTAGCAGTTTCCATTTTACCATAGAGTTTCCAGTATTGCCTAGAGCTACCTCATGTCATGTCTGGATTTCCCCTCTAAGTGAGATAGCAATGCCGCCGACATCACCCGCCATGCCCCCCAGCCCCCCCCCCCTCCAGCTGCCAGGCTTTGCATGGCAACCCTAAAGAGGCCCGGGGAAAGGGAAGGTCTGGAAAACGTGCCGCCGGCCTTTTCTCTTTCGATGGGGGGAGCGGCTCTGAACACAATCACGGGTGCTCACAACACCCCCTAGCCTCTCCAGCTTCTTTCCGCGGGGCCTCCCTCCACACACTCCAACCTCTCACCCTGCTTCCTTGACAAACCCCCAGGGACTCCCCCAATGCCCTTACCAGTCTAGTTATTTATTTTTAACTTATTTGTTGACTTCACATACTGTTCTCCCCCAAGGGGGACTCTGAGCAGCTTACGTCATTCTTCTCTCGTTCAATGACCCTGTAAGGTAGGTCGGACTGAGGGTTCACCGGTCCCCCCCTTGGAGCACCAGTGGGGACAGGGCTGCCAGATCCAGGCTGGGAACTGCCTGTGATTTGAGGACGGAGCCTGGGGCAGGCAGGGACCTCCGGGGGGCTCAATGCCACGGAGTCCGCTCTCCAAAGCAGCCATTTTCTCCGGGGGAGCTGATCTCTGGAGTCTGGGGATGAGCTGTCATTCCGGGCGATCCCCAGGTTCCCCCCCCCGCCCCGGAGGCTGGCATCCCTGCCTGTCCGCCCTTTACCTAAAGATGTTGGCTGGTGGGTGCAGCTAGGGTTGCCAGGTTCCCCCTGGCAGGAGATGCAGGGGTTAGGATTGCCAGCTCCAGGTTGGGAGAGATTTGGGGGTGGAGCCTGGGGAGGATAGGGACCTCAGTGGAGAACAGTGCCATAGAGTCCACCCTCCAAGGCATCCCTTTTCTCCAGGGAAACTGATCTCTGGAGATGAGCTGCAATTCTGGGGGGATCCCCAGGTCCCACCTGGAGGCTGGCATTCCTGGACTTAGTCCAAAAGTGTGACTGGCCCAAGGTCACCCAGCAAGCTTCCATGGCAGAGTGACGGACTCAAACCTGGGTCTGTGGGATCCTGGTCTGACACTGATCGTTTCATCACACTGGACTGGTGGTCATTCATGGCAGTGGGCTGGTGAAAGGAAAGGAACTCTGAAAATTTGCCAAGCACCTTTTGGAAAGGAAAAACACTCTGCACATGAGCAGTGGCACATCAACCCCCGCTATTATCGATGCCATCACCTGGGTTCCAGTGGGCCGGACCCTGCAGCCTTGACTACACCGCAGGGGCCTCTTGGCTCAGGTTACGCCGTCTAAATGTGTATGTTGGGGTCGGGAGAGAAACGGGGGGTGGGGGGGAGAACATCTGTTGTAAAATAGCCAAGCATGCTGTATGATAATCAGATGTGCTTTTCTGCTGTTCATCCAGGTCCTCTGAATCTTCTGAATTTCAGTACCAGGAGGCAACATCAGGGGTAGGCCTCAGTCTCTGTGCCCTGTTGTTGGCCCTGCAGAGGAACTGATTGTCCACTGTGTGAGACAGGGTGCTGGACTAGATGGACCCCTGGTCTGATCCAGCAGGGCTCTTCTTATTTACTTATCAGGGGAAGGCCTCAGCCTCTCTGCCCTGTTGTTGGCCCTGCCGAGGAACTGGTTGGCCCCTGTGTGAGACAGTATGCTAGACTAGATGGACTCTTGATGTGATCCAGCAGGGCTCTTCTTCTGTTCTTATCAGGTGAAGGCCTGGGCCTCTCTGCCCTGTTGTTGGCCCTGCCGAGGAACTGGTTGGCCCCTGTGTGAGACAGTATGCTAGACTAGATGGACTCTTGATGTGATCCAGCAGAGCTCTTCTTCTGTTCTTATCAGGTGAAGGCCTGGGCCTCTCTGCCCTGTTGCTGGCCCTCCAGAGGAACTGGTTGGCCACTGTATGAGACAGGAGGCTGGACGAGATGGACCCCTGGTCTGATCCAGCAGGGCTCTTCTGATGCTTGTATGAAGGTCTTGGCCTCTATGCCCTGTTGTTGGCCCTCCAGAGGAACTGGTTGGCCACTGTGGGAGACAGGAGGCTGGACTAGATGGACCCCTGGTCTGATCCAGCAGGGCTCTTCTGATGTTCTTATGAAGGTCTTGGCCTCTATGCCCTGTTGTTGGCTCTCCAGAGGAACTAGTTGGCCACTATGTGAGACAGGAGGCTGGACTAGATGGACCACTGGTCTGATCCAGCAGGGCTCTTCTTATTATTGGAAGGCTTCTGTCTCTGTGCCCTGTTGTTGGTCCTCCAGAGGAGCTGGTTGGCTGCTGTCTGAGACAGGATGCTGGACAAGATGCTGGAACATTGGTCTGATCCAGCAGGGCTTTTCTTAAGTTCTTATGTTTTTACAATCCTTGGCTTTATTCACACTGCAGACAGAGATGCACAAAAGTCCCCAAAGGCTGATTTTGACACCTCCCTGGAGCTGTGAAGAAGATCCCCTGAGCTGATCCACAGGGCACTGTCCAGGAAATTTCCCGATCCTCAGGGCCAAGAGAGTCGCACCATCTCTGAGCTTGCCAGGAAGGTCCCTGACCCGAATGAGACAGAGCATTGCCAACAGAGAGAGGAGCCCTGTTCACATGTTCCGGTGGATGCATGTACATCTTGCATGTGTGTGTAGACATCCATTCGTAAGAGCCAAAGGGTGTTTGATTTACAAAAGAATCCGGGGACCATTAGCTGGATACATGTGGGGTTTAAATCACAAATGCAGCTGTACATGCTTTGCATGTAACATCTCAGTGCACATATGAAGAAAAATCAAGTGCACACTCTACACAGGCAAGATGTGCATCTGCTGTAACTTGTGAGAAAGTTACAGAGAGGAAGGGATATATTGGTTAAAATGCTGGACTGGACCTGGGGAAACCTGGACTGAAATCCTTGATCAGCCATGAAGTTCAACGGGCCAGCCCCCCCTCCAGGCAGCTGGGTAGTCGGCTGCTGTACAACAAGCACCCTGCAGCCATGAGGTAATCCCCTGTCCGAGTGGACTTTATGCTAACTGTATTAAGAAAAGGGAAACAAGCAGGGGTCATTTCGTAGAAAAAGAGGTGCAGGAGCTCATTAGCATAACTCATTTGCATAACTCATTTGCATATGCCACACCCCCTAACATACCAGAAGTGTGTCAGAAGGCAACACCCACCCTTCAGGCTCCACTCCACAGGTGAGTGAAACTGTCCTGCTCTTCCTCCATTCCCTTCCCCACCCAATACTGTGTGCAATAAAAATAAGCGTAAAGAACACACCCTCATTCTCTTCCTGCTCCCTTGAAACCACCAGGTTTCAAGTAGACTGGAGATACCCAGGACATGTTCACCACCCATCCCTTTCCCTTCCCCTCCCCACAACAAGACACCCTGTGAGGTAGGTGGGGCTGAGAGAGGTCTTTTGAGAGAACAGCTCTGAGAGAACTTGTGACTGGCCCAAGGTCACACCAGCAGCTGCATGTGGAGGAGTGGGGAATCAAACCCGGTTCTCCCAGATTAGAGTCCAACTCCTGACCACTACACCAAACTGATGGGGTGGAAGCTGCTGAAGGGTTGGGGAAATTTCTCCAGTACTTATGTGCCATATGCCCTGATAAAAAATGGTATACTTAGAATCTTTATATGCCACCTTGAGCAAGTCTCTGGAAAAGCAGCACACAGTCATAAAAGGAACAATGATAAAATTATCAATATTAAAACAAAACATTAAAAACAATAAAGACCCTAGCAGGGCTTTCCCTGGGGCACTGCGCCTCTGCACTGCTCGGGGAAGCCGAGGAGGGGGTGGGGCTTGGTCATGTGCCCGCCCCCTGGGCTCCTCACTCCCGGAGCTGCGCTCCTGTGCGCTCCTGCTCCAACGGACCCCTGGTGGAAGATCCCCAGGTGCCACCTGGAGGTTGGCAACCCTAAGTGCATTGCGGGACAGTCGCTGACAAGGAGGGGAAAGACTCACAACCTCCTGGCTGCACAGCAAGACACAGGTGCTTGGTTCCCTCTTCTCCAGCCCTTTCGTGACAGGATGGAAGAAACCCAAGCAGGGAAGCTGGGGGACTGCAAGATTCTTGTGGGGGGGGTGAGGGGTGGGGGGGATTGTTGGTTCATTCAAAGGCCCCCAATATGTGGGGGTGAGAATGCACTGCATAGGAACCTGGAGCCAAAAGACTGTAAGCATCGCCCCATGGAGGGCTCGCTTATCCTCCTTCTGAGCATGACCTGCTTAATCATCACTCCTGCGGTGATTGTGGTGACGGGCGGCCCAGGAGCGAGCCCCACAACAAGGCAAAGGATACAAGGCAAAGGAAACAAAAGGATACATAATACCTTTTCCCATATTCACTCTCTTCTGTCGTAGATCAAGAAGGGTAGCTGTGTTTTTCTGCAGCAGTAGAAACGAGCAAGTGTCCAGGAGCACCTGAAAGACTAATAAAATTTGTGACAGGGGAGGAGCTCACTTCTTTATAGCCTTTAAGGTGCTACTGGACCCCATCTCTTCTGTCATATCTAACTTAACAAACACATCAGATAATTCTTACTTTTATGTTGTGTGTTCTGTGTATGTTAAGCAGGGCTATTTTGGGGCAGGAATGCACAGGGACGGAGTTCCGGCTGGCTTCCGAGTTAGCCACGCCTCCAGCCTCCCCCCCTCAAGTTCCCCAGGTGCCCAGCAGGGGCGTCAACTTTTTAATTTCCCGGGGGGGCAAGAGCGCGCATGCGCAAAGCGCGCACACATGCCAGGACAATGTCCCCGCTGCCACCAGAGCCTTTCCCCCCGGCTCCCGGCTCCTGACTCCCTGAACCCACTCGCTCTCTCCCTCTCTCTCTCCCTCCCCCTCCCTCCCGGGGCCATCGCCCTGGCAGTCGCCCAGATGGCCCCGGGAGGAAGGGAGCGAGCGCGTGGGTTCAGGGGAGCTGGGGGGGGGGGCTAGGCGGGGAGACGCGACAGCAGCGGGTGCCCTGTTTTCCCAGGGGGGCTCAGTTCCCCCTGGGAAATTTCAGGGGTGGCCTGAGCCCCCGAGCCCCCCCGCAGTTGACACCTATGGTGCCCAGCAGCTGCGGGGCGCCTGGGGAAGCCAATCCAGAAACTGCCTTCCTTCCCTCGGATTCCCCATGTGCCCCACAAGCCATGGGGCACCTGGGGAAGCCAACCCTGGGAGGGAGCTGCACTGTCAGGGGTGTGGCCTGATGTGCTCATAAGTTTCTGCTGCTGGGTGTGGCCTATTACGCTAATGAGTTCCTGCTGGGCTTTTTCTACAAAAAAAAGCCCTGATGTTAAGTGTTGTCAAGTTGCTTCAGACATATGGCGATCCTATAAATTACAGTCCCCTGAAACGCGCTCTCCTTAACAGCCTCGCTCAGGTCTTGCAAAGCGAAGGCCGCAGGTTTCCTCGACTGAGTCAATTCATCTCATGTTGCATCTTCCTCTTCTCCTGCCACAAGCTCAAATACTGTACAACATCTGTATTTTCTAGTGGAGGAAACTTCTGTCTCCTAAAAGACACAGCTGAAAAATAGTGAAAGTCGGCTGCAAGCCCTGTGCTTCGAAGCCCTTAAGGGTGTAATGACTGACTGGATCTCTCTGATATTCTCTCGGCCACCATCTCACATGACCCAGAGGCTGAGGGGATTCTAATACCACTGAGACACATTCTGACATCCACTCTGTTCCACCACTTTCTCCAGCCCGTGCATCATTTTATAAACCACTACTGCCAAAGCTGCGGAGTCTTGTGAGCAAAAATTCTGCTTTGTGAGCTACTGGCGTTAAAGTTGTGAGCAGACAGTTTGGCTATGGCATAGATTAGTCTGCTCTGGAGCCATCCTTCCTGAGCTAAGACAAAAATGTGTGAGCCGGAGGCTAAAAAAACTGTGAGCTAGCTCACACTAACTCAGCTTAGAGGGAACACTGCTGTACACCCTTTTAGTCATCTTTCTGTCTCAACTAAAAAGCCCTGAACTCTTTAGCCTTTCTTCATTAGAAAGGTATCTAGGGTTGCCAGCTCCCCCCTGGCCCCCACTAGGGATGGAGGGTAGCACTGACAGATCCAGGTTGGGGGATGGAGCCTGGGGAGGGCAGGGACCTCTCAGTGGGGTACAGTGCCCTAGAGTCCGCCCTCCAAAGCACCCATTTTTCTCCAGGGGAACTGATCTCTCCAGTCTGGAGACGAGCTGTGATTTCAAGGGATCCCCAGGTCCCACCTGGCGGCTGGCGACCCTAGTTGCATCCCTCTTCATTGCTTTTGATTGCCATTTTCCGCTCTGTTTCCTTTGCGGTGAAATCTGGAACCCAGTGCACAGCCCCCAGCCAATGCTTCCTCTAAGCTGTGGAGTCCTGTGAGCAGGGCTATTTTTGGGCAGGAATGCAAAGGAACGGAGTTCCGGCTGGCTTCTGAGTTGGCTACACCTCCCCCCCCCCCCCCGGGTTCCCCAGGTGCCTCGCAAGCCCCCGGGGCACCTGAGGAAGCCAAGCCGATCCAGGGAGGGAAGAAACTGCCTCCCCTCAGGGCACCTGGGGAAGCCGATCCAGAAACTGCCTTCCTTCCCTGAGCCCCACAAGTCGTGGGGCACCTGGAGAAGCTGATCCTGGGAGGGAGCTGCGCTGTCAGGGGTGTGGCCTAATATGCTAATGAGTTTCTGCTGTTGGGTGTGGGCTGTTATGCTAATGAGTTCCTGCTGGGCTTTTTCTACAAAAAAAAGCCCTGCCTGTGAGCGATTAAAAGCTAGCAGAGCCCCCTCAAGTGGGATGGGAGCCGGAGGCCATAAGCCGACACAGCTTCAGGCCAGGGAAAGGTGAGGGGGCAGAATGGAAGAGGTGGGGAAAGAGTGACACCCGTCCGAGAGAGACCAGACCCCTCCAGGCATCGAGTGGCGAGAGGTTGCAAGCGAATGCAAAACAACAGCCCCCAAACTAGAGAGCCAGCGGTAGCAATAAATACTGGGATCTTTGGTGAATGTAGCAGAGTTTGGCCCAGTCACAGAATCATGAGTGGGGTCAATAAATCTCCCAAGAAGTATATTGCCATAAAGGTAAAATTGCATGTATTCAAGTAGAGCCAGTTCACATTCAGGTTGCAACCAAAAGGAGAGAAAAGGAGCCTGCTCTAAAGGGTCCTTTCCCTGTCCCAAATGGCCAGCTTGTCCTATATCATGTGCGTGGGAGTATGAGGGCAGTGTTTCTACAGGAGAGACCTGCAGAGACATGTGTCTCCATGGAAGGCCATGTCGAGAGAGGGAGAGGACAAAGCCAGAGGGGAGGGAGGGCAGAGGGCAGCTCCCAGGTTAAGCCAAAGAGAGGCATTCCTTTCAAGGAGATAACACCTATGCACATTTAGAGTGATGTAGCCACCCCCCCCCCACCCACCCCCGTCCAGGCATGCTGAGTTGCTCACTCCAACAATAAATGAAGAAACTTAGCCATTATCAGCACAGACTGTTCCAAATGCAGGATTCCAAGTCATCTGCAGTTACTGGACATGGGACATCACAGCTCCACGGGCATGTACAGAAATACGTGCAAGAAGAGATTATGGGCAGAAGGGAAGACATCCTGGCCCAACTATCTTTGCACAAATCTCACTGGAACAGAAATCCCAGACTGTTCAAGAATCACTTTCAGGCAGGGTTGCCAACTCCCGTCTGGAAAATTCCCGGATGTTTCGGGGCGGAGCCTGGGGAGGGCAGGGTTTGGGGAGAGGAGGGCCCTCAGTGGGATATAATGCCATAGAGTCCGCCCCCCAAAGCAGCCCTTTTCTCCAAGGGAACTGTAGTCTGGAGATGAGTCGTAATTCCAGGGGATCTCCAGGCCCTGCAAACAGGTTGGCGACCCTGCTTTCAGGGTACCAGAAGGCTCTTTGAGGCCCAGAGGATAACACACATCCCATCAGGAATGCAGAAGACCCACCGGGAATGAGACTGCGCTCACTAGTGACCGAGAACTGGTGCAGAAGCAGGGGAGGAGGACCAATGGAGTTTACTGGCCCTGGAACGTGAGGACAGGGGAAGACCGGGGGATATCAAGGTGCCCCATTTCACAGAGATCAGTCGTTCAAGGACCTGAAGCCATCTGAACTCACCCACTCCTAAGGGCCTCACAGAGAACAGAAATACTACGTTACATAGGTAGTGATTAAAATGTAGAATCTGCTGCAAGAGGATGTTGGGATGGCCACAGGAATAGACAGCTTGAAAAGGGAATTAGAGAGATTCATGGGGGATCAGTCTCTCTATGGCTTCCAGCCACAATGACTGGGGGGAACCTCCACATTCAGAGGTACTAATCACCTGAATCTCAGAGCCAGGAGGCAACATCTGGGGAAGGCCTCAGCTTCTAGGCCCTGCAGAGGAGCTGGTTGGCCACTGTGGGAGACAGGGTGCTGGACTAGATGGACCATTGGTCTGGTCCAGCAGGGCTTCTCTGATGTTCTTATGAAGGCCTCGGCCTCTATGCCCTGTTGTTGGCCCTCCAGAGGAACCGGTTAGCCACTGTGTGAGACAGGGTGCTGGACTAGATGGACCCTCAGTGGTCTGATCCAGCAGGGCTCCTCTGATGTTCTGATGTGAGCCAGTTTGGTGTAGTGGTTAAGTGCGCGGACTCTAATCTGGGAGAACCGGGTTTGATTCCCCACTCCTCCACTTGCACCTGGCTGGATGGCCTTGGGCAAGCCATAGCTCTGTACCAGCTGTTCCCTCAAGGACAGCTTGGGAAAGAGCTCTCTCAGCCCCACCTCCCTCACAGGGTGTCTGTTGTGGGGAGGGGAAGGGAAAAGGAGTTTGTAAGCCGCTCTGAGAATCCCTTGGGGAGTGAAGGGCGGGGTATAAATCCAATCTCTTCTTCTTCTTCTTCTTCTTGTTATCAGGAGGAGGCCGAGGCCTCTATGTCCTGTTGTTGGCCTTCCAGAGGAACTGGTTGACCACTGTGTGAGACAGGGTGCTGGACTAGATGGACCACTGGTCTGATCCAACAGGGCTCTCCTTATGTTCTTATGACCTGTTGTGACAGCCTGACGGAACCTCTATGTCTCAAAGCTGGATACGTGTGTGTACCAAATAGTGAGGACTACCCACACAGGGAGACAGTTATCTTCATGAGCTGCCTCTGAGCTTCTAGAACCTTCCAGGCTGGCTAAGCTTGGGAGACAGGGCAGGCTGGCCCTGGGAATGGTCCAATCTAGAAAGCAGCTTGTGCGAAAGACTTCCTCGTGGCACATCAGAGCTGTTTTAACCATTACAGGATGCTATGGCACGGTCTGTTCAGGAAGCTCTCACTACCCAGCCAAGCGCTCGCCCTCTCTCAGCAGCGTCGCTCCACATCATGTACTATTCAAGTTTAGAAAGCTGCCTTCCTCTGCCGTTGTGTTATTTTCTTTTCACTTGATCTTTGTCTGAACGTTTGTAGACTATGGTTCATTTTCTCAGGTACCAAAACGAACAGATTAGCAGCAAGCAAAAAGGGAGGGGGCAGTTATCTGGATCTGAAGAGGAAATGCCTTGATGGGATCTGCAGCAGGTCTCTTAATTTCTTCCATCGGGTTTTTTTTAACAGGAAAGGAATCTGTAGTCCCTGTTGAGACCAGGATTTGTGAAATTAAACCGTTGACTCTTGATCCAGTCTTGCTAGGGGTGCCATCTCTGAGTTGAGATTTGAGGGGGGGAGCCTGGGGAGGGGAGAGACCTCATCTAGGGTTTCCAACTTCCATGTTGCACCTGGAGATCTCCCACTATTACAAACCACTCTCCAGGCAACAGAGATCAGTTCCTCTGGAGAAACTGGCTACTTTGAGGGTGGACTACTCCATTTGAGGTCCCTCCCTGCCCCAAACTCCACCCTTCCCAGGCTCCACCCCCCAAATTTCCAAGTATTTCCCAACACAGAGCTTGCAACCCTAACCTCAGCAAGATGTAATGCCACAGAGTCCACCCTCCAAAGCAGCCATTTTCTCCAGGGGAACAGATCTTGCTTGTCTGGAGATCAGCTGCAATAGCAGGAGATCTCCAGGTGGGACCTGGAGGTTGGCAGCCCTAATTCTTGCCTGAATGGGGCTGATGGGCCCAGACCCCAGGGCCTGAACGAAAGCAGAGTGTGTGTGTGTGTGTGCGCGCGCGCATCAGAATCTCTGGCTGCAGGGACATGAGACACACACACACACACACACTTGTGCTATGGCCTCAAGAGACAGGAAGGAATCAATACACAGCTTCTCGGCAACAAGCCTAGTGCTCCTTCATTGGGAGAAGCTCAGAAGAAAAGAGATGCAGCGAGCGTTCCCTGAACCTGTGCTCAGGGACCAACTGATGACGCTTCTTCATGTTGGTAAGCAGGGTCAAGTGTTACTAAGCAACTGCCAAGTTCTTTCTTCTTCTCCATCCCTCAGAACTGGCAAAACAACCGCTGGAGTCTGAAACACCCAATCAAACACTAGTCCAAGGGTTGCAAGGTCCTCCCTGTCCACCAGTTGGGGGGGAGGGATCCCCAGGTCCCATCGGGAGTCTGGCTTCCAGGCCTGTAGCCAGGATTTTTTTTAGTCAGGGGGCATTTAAATTTCTAAGGGGGCACTGGTAATTTAATTAAAGTTAAACAGACTTTCTGGGGGATGTGCTGTCTGGCTCAACGGGGCCGCCATAGCCGGCCCTTCATGCCAGACAGCTGTGCAGGAATACCTGCCCCCTTCCCCTCCCCTGCCACTGCTCAGGGGCCCTAGGCTGGATGGGAAGGGGGGACTTGCCAGTGAGTCGGGGGGCCTAGCCCCAAGATGCCCCACTGTAGATACGGGCCTGCTGGCTTCCCTATCCAGTACTGTCTCGCGGATCTTGTTCAAGGAGGCAATGCAAACGGCTTTCTGCCTTTCCCTCTCTCTGAGAATCTGCAGGCACCATTGGCAGAAGTTGTAAGTTGGAGGGGGAAAGAAGGGGTTGAACTCTAAAGAGGATGGCTGGCGGGCAAATGCGTGCCATCCAGAGGAACAGATTGTAAGTTCCAGGTGAAACAAATGAAAAAATGGTCTTATGGAATCTGCTGCCACAAGATGTTGTAAAGGCCCATGTCTTCGTGCAAAGTTTGGGGGGGGGGGGAAGCTTGGGTAACCCACAGGCTGGTACTAAACCGAAAATCATTGGTACCTATGATGCCCCACGAACAGGGAGGTTGCTTCTCCCTGCATTTCGATGGTTCAAGCCCCACCTAGCTGGCACTGACAAGTCAAGCAGCCACAAAGTTATAGCTTTGAGGGGCAGCTTTCGGAAAGGAGAGAACTTCCCAGTGTCCTGGTCTTTTGGTCAGCCGCATTCAATGGAAACTTCATTTTTGTTCAAATAGGCTGAGCTTTCACCTGATCCTGCACAGCAGTTCTAACATAAATGCTGAGCTGTCACCTGACCCTGCATGGCAATTCTGACATAGTGTGTGCTAATTCCAGGAGGTCAGTCATGTTGGTCTGAAGCAGTAGAACAAGTTTAGAGTCCAGTGGCACCTTTAAGAACAACAAAGGCTTATTCAAGGTATGAGCTAAGAACATAAGAGAAGCCAATGTTGGATCAGGCCAGTGGCCCATCCAGTCCAACACTCTGTCACACAGTGGCCAAAAACACCAGGTGCCCTCAGGAGGTCCAGCAGTGGGGCCAGGACACTAGACACCGTCCCCCCCCCCCCAAACACCACGAATACAGAGCATCATTTGACCCGGACTGAGAGTTCCTATCTATACCTTGTGGCTAATAACCTCTGGTGGACCTCTGCTCTATATGTTTATTCAATTCCCTCTTGAAGCCGTCCATGCTTGTAGCCGCCACCACCTCCCGTGGCAGTGAATTCCACGTGTTCATCACTCTTTGGGTGAAGAAGTACTTCCTTTTATCCATTCTCATCCGACTGCTCAGCAATTTCACAGAGCGCCCACCGGTTCTCATAAGCTTAAGCTCATACCTTGAATAAACCTTTGTTGGTTTTAAAGGTGCCACTGGACTCTCAGTTTGTTCACAGCATATGCTAGGCGCTGTATTCTTTTATTCAGTTTCCATGTAACCAGTTCTTTCACAAATCCCACAATTATAAACTCATTTGTTAATATCACCTTTCTGTCGTCCTCCTATATTTCAGCGGAATCCCTGGCTAGGTGGTTGTTTGGTTTTTGTTCTTCAAAAAAGAAGACCTTACTTTTAAAAAACAAAAAACATAAATAGGAATGAGTAAACCAACATTTTTTTTTAAAGGCGGGGGGGGGGGGCTTACCCTCAAGAAGGCCCCTGTCCCTTTAAGATGCCGTAGCTGTCCTGGATCAGCCCAAGCGCCTATTAAAATTTTATGCGAAGTGTAAATGGGGCAAGTCTCCAGCTTCCTCGCTCCCATCGAATGATTTATTACTCGCAAATACCACAGAACTAATTAGTATAGTAATTAATTAATACGAATTTGCATATTTGCATGTGCAATTAGCGCAGTGGAGTGATTACTCTGAAAATGAGAAACTTGGGCTTGTCAGATGTTGGTGTGAACTGGACTGGAAAGGGGTGTGCAAATGAACTTTAAGCAGCCTCGCACACCAGGCAGGGGAGAAGGAGAGACACACAGGCAGGCAGAGAGAGAAGGCCTTGATGAGAAGGGGGGGGGGGGAACCAGAAAGGGCGTGAACGAGCGTGTTTGTGTGTGTGTGTGCGTGTGCAGTGATAGAGGAGGCAGATTTACACAGATACATGCTCTGCCCTGCCCTCCCTTCTCTGCACACTTGTCTATGTGCTAGATCAAAGCTGTCTATGTTGCAAAAATCCCTCCACTCCCCCCCCCCCCCGCTGGAAAAAAAAAAAGCTCCCTTTTATTCATGTATTTCTTCCGATGGCACCGCTCCAACTTTGCTGAGATCCAACCTTATTGTCATGCATTGCGCTTCTCTTTTGTAGCTAAGCTATGTGTAATGGGATAACACAAGCTGTTTTCCAACCCGGGCCTGGAATTGGAGCGGTGACACCTTAAAGGTACCGGACCTGATTTTTGACTTGTCTTTTCGCTCCCCCTTTATTAATTTTGTATATTTACTACACTGGCAAACCCGCCACACCGGCAATAATGGCCAACCCACAGAATTAACCCCCCCCCCCCCCGTTTGTTAACAATCACATAAACACATCAGCAGAAATCTGAGGGTGGGGGTGAAGTGTTGTAAACTCAACTTGCACCAGTGGTAAGGAGAAGTCCCAGAGTAAAGGCAATAACTGCTGGACCTCTATAGCCCACCCGTCATAGTAGATGGTTGCAAATAGGATCCACAACAAACTACCCCATGCTCTGTCTGCCTACCTCATTTCCGGAGCCCGTGGCGTGTGGGCAATGGAACTGGGCACAAAACCGGGCCAGAAGAATGTTAGCTTACAATTTTTTAAAAAAATGGCTGAGTTTCTAGTCCTTGTTATGTCCTGAATGCAATTCTAGGGTTAGATGAAACTCTAAGGTCAATATAGGTGTGTGTAGCAATGGTCTGGCAGCCCTGTAATGGCGCTAGCCACACGGTCCGACCGCATGGCCCAAGAAGGTCCAAGCTTGAGGCTAAAAGACAATAGTGCTCAGGCTCCTAAAGATCCTCCAGTCAGGGACTTGTATATATTTAAAGAGAACAATGTATGTCTGTGGCGGGAAGGGTAACCTATCCTGTTAGGGCTGCCAAGTCAGCCCGGGGGGCGGGGGATCCCCCGCTACAGGGGTTCCCGATCCGCTGGCCAGCATTCGGCTGGCGGGGGAAACCCCACCCCCGAAGTCGTCCAGCCTGGACGACTTCCCCCGCGCCAGGCGACGTCACTGGAAGTGACGCCATCACGTTGGGGGCGTTGCCAGGGCGATGCTCTGGCAATCGCCCCAAAACTCTATGATACCGTAGAGTTTTGGGGCGATTGCCAGAGCGTCGCCCTGGCAACGCCCCCAACGTGGTGACGTCACTTCCGGTGACAGCACTGGGGAAGCTCCCGGCCAGCAGAGGACTCCCCCCCGCCGGTAAGGTTAAGAGACTTGGCAACCCTCTATCCTGCGGTCTGGGTGTGGTCGGGGCAAGGCTTTTGCTGGGTATATACGCCGACCCCCAGGCCACCACCGGCATGCTTGTTCTGGACCTGAATAAACCTGATCATGCTTGAAATCACTTCACCGGCCTCCCGACTCCAGTACTTTTCATTAAGGATGCAAAGATGGGCTTGCGAGTTCATGGACAATTCCTAACGAAATCATAACACCCACAAGCAGGATTTCCTTTGGCCAAAGAGCCAGGTCTCAGTGGCCTGTACATTCCTTTTTTCGCCTTTCTAGGGAGGCCAGCCTCCAGGTGGGACCTCGGGATCCCCTGGAATTACAGCTCATCTCCGGACTACAGAGATCAGTTCCCCCCGGAGAAAATGGATGCTTTGGAGGGAGGACTGTATGGCATAGTACCCCACTGAGGTCCCCGTCCTCCCCAGGCTCCACCCCCAAATCTCCAGGAGTTTCCAAACCTGGAGCTGGTAACCTTCCCCCCCATCCCCCGCCGGGGGGAATCAAAGGCTTAATTTAAATAATTTATCCAGGCTGCAAAATTCATGGTAAATTTTTCAGTTGTTTTATTCTTGTTGTTTTGTTTTCGCAAAAGAATATGCCCAGCAAAAGAATATTTTTTAGCAAAAGAACATGCCCAGCGCAGCCTCTGAGATTGGAAGCCTATTTGGGCACAGAATGGAGTCCGGATGCACAAATCTGCCCCTGTGACTGCAAGATCATTGCCTCAGGATTCGTTAAGCTTAGAATCAACATAAGAACATAAGAGGAGCCCTGCTGGATCAGACCAGCGGTCCACCTAGTCTGGCATCCTCTCTCACACAGTGGCCAGTTCCTCCAGACGGCCAACAACAGGGCATAGAGGCCGAGGCCTTCCCCAGAGAAGAACATAAGAAGAGCCCTCCTGGATCAGACCAGTGGTCCATCCAGTCCAGCATCCTGTCTCACACAGTGGCTGACCAGTTCCTCTGGAGGGCCAACAACAGGGCATAGAGGCCGAGGCCTTCCCCTGTTGTTGCCTCCTGGCTCTGGAATTTAGAGGTTGGCTGCCTCTGAATGTGGAGGTTCCCCGCAGTCACCATGGCTAGTAGCCACTGATAGACTTTTCCTCCATGAATCTCTCTAACCCCCTTTTAAAGCTGTTTATTCCTGTGGCCATCACAACATCCTCTGACAGCAAATTCCACATTTTAATCCCTCTCTGTGTAAAAGTCGTATTTCTTTTTGGTCTGTCCTTAACCTACTGCCCATCCCATCGGCTTTATTGGATGCCCTCGGGTTCTGGTCTTTGTCCACTTTCTCCACCCCATGCAGCATTTTAGAAATCTCTCTCACGTCCTCCCTTAGTCATCTCTTTTCTAGACTGAGAAGTCCCAGACTCTTCAGCGTTTCCTCACAGGAAAGGGGCGCCAGCTCCCCCCCCCCCCCCCCCCCGATCATCTTGATCGCCCTCCTCTGTCCTTTTTCCAGCTCTGCAATTTCCTTTTTGAGATGCAACAAAGCTGCATCTTCTCCCAGTTGTGTTCCCGCCTCAGGCCCTACTGGGCTTGGCGATGTTGCTCCAGTTCTATCTTTGGGTTTGCCTTGAATAGTCCTCTAAAGACAGTGAAGATATTCCTCTTCATGATGGCAAGGCTACCAATATTTGAACTTTTCCATGCCGGAGAAATGAGTCTCTTTTCTGCCCCTCTCTCAACTCTTTGCAGACCTTTAGAAGACTGTGTGAAACATAAGGTTGCCGGGTTGGGAAATACCTGGAGATTTTGTGGGTGGAGCCTGAGGAAGGCAGAGTTTAGGCAGGGGAGGGACTTCAGTGGGGTATAATGCCAGAATCCACCTTACAAAACAGCCATTTTCTCCACATGAGCTGATCTCTGTCACCTGAAGATCACAGTTGTAATCAATGCTCCCTCTAAGCTGTGGAGTCTTGTGAGCAAAGATTCGACTTTGTGAGCTGCTGGCATCAAAGTTGTGAGCGAGCAATTTGACTGCCGCATAAACTAGTTTGCTCTGGAGCCCTCCTTCCTGAACTAAGACAAAAATGTGTGAGCCGGAGGCTAAAAAACTGCGAGCTAGCTCACACTAACTCAGTTTAGAGGGAACACTGGTTGTAATAGTGGGAGATCTCCAGCCACCACCTGGAGGCTGACAACCCTAGTGAAACAGCAGACTTAATGTTATGTCCGCTGACCACCACCAGGTGCCAGCGACATGCGGTCCGAGCTTGGCTCCTGGAAACAATAGGGGCCAAGGATCCTGAACCACCTCGAGTTCACCAATAGGGACTTTGGCAGGAGATTCAAACCCTCCAATAGGACTGTGGGTGTGTCTTAGGTGGGTGTATATAGTTGGCCACATCGGCTGGTATGTGTTGTGTTGTAAACCATAAGCTGATCATCATGCTGTTGTCCAGCCTTTCCATGCGTCGAACCCAGTGTGCAACATTGGCGATGAGGATGGGATCCCGCTGATTTAGCTGGGCTACTGGGGCACCAAAGAAGAAGGACTGTCGCCGCTGCTCCAGCCGATGAGCGCCGAAGGCACGCAGGCCGCTTCCGTGCCACAACCAGACAGCACAATGGCAGTTGCTCCGGGAGCTGGGCTGGTTCCACCTTTTGATCCAGCCCGTCCGCAGCAATGGGGAGCATGAGTCGCTGGACTCAAATCCATCCAGGTATTCCACCCGTGACCCTGGTGGACTTCCAGTGGAACCGCGTTCCGATACGGGGCGTGGGGAGTTTTCAAGTCCGGTATTGGGGTTTCAACGACTTCCTGGACTTAATAGTAGTCGAGGGCAACCTGGTCATCTTTTTGGGCCACGCATGGTTCGCTCCTCTGGGAATCTCCATTGAGGGAGTTAAGCAATTTACCCCATGAGATTTCAGCAAAGTCTGCGGTGAGTTCCTGTCTGTCTTCGACGGAACATTGGGCCTCTACAGGGGACCCCCTGTGTCCCTGCAACTTGACCCTTGCAAGATGGCAGCCATCTGCATGCTTTCCCCGAAGGTCCTGTTTGCCCTGCGGCCGAAAATGGATGCAGAACTGGGCTGCCTCGTGGCACAAGGGGTCCTGGAGACAGTATCCCATGCAGCCTGGGAGACCCCCATAGTCACCCCCATGAAGCCGAACGGGGACTTCCACATCTGCGTGGACTGTAAGTGCACGATGAACAAGGCTCCTCAGGACCATGCATACCTGGTCCTGGTTGTGAGCCATGTGCTAGCCACTTTGGCAGGGGCAAAGATCTTCGGCAAACTAGATCTCGCCCAGGAGTACCAGCAGCTCCCGTGGACGAGGCCACAGCCGCCGCTCAAACCATTGTTACACACCGGGGAGCCTTCAAAGTGAAGAGGCTACAGTTTAGGGTGAGAGCCGCCCTGGGTCTTTCCCAACATCTAATGGACTCTCTCTTGAAAGGGATTTCAGGCGTTTCGCCGTTCTTCGACGATGTGCTGATCGCTGTGGCCACGCCGGATGAGTTCGCCACCCAACTTCACGCCATTCTCCAATGCTTCCATGAGGCCGGGCTCAAGGTGAAGCAGAAGAAGTGCCTTCTCAGGGTCCCCTCTGTCGACTTCTGGGGCTTCACGGTCAACATGGACGGTCTCCATCCGGGAAGGGACAACGTAAAGGCCATTCTGGAGGCTCCTCCGCCCAAATCCAAGGTGGAGCTCCAGGTGTTCCTCAGCCTCCTGAACTTTTATCATGCCTTCCTCCCCCACAAGGCAGCGGTGGCCGTGCCCCTGCACCGCTTACTGGACAAGCATGCCCCTTGGTCTTGGGGCCCTAGCCAGGCTGCAGCTTTCAAGGGGGTCAAGGCGCTTTTGATCTCCAATGCAGTGCTGGCCCATTTCGATTAATCACTGCTGGTGATTCTGGCCTGCGATGCCTCCCCCTACGGTGGCTCACCAACTTCCTGACGGGAGAGAGGTGCCGGTTGCGTACTACTCCTGGACTCTGTCAGCTGTGGAAAGGAACTACACCCAGATTGATTGCGAGGGTCTGGCAATTGTGGCTGGCGTAAAAAAATTCCACGACTTTGTGTACAGCCAGCCCTTCACCGTCGTGACGGATCATCACCCTCTTCTCGGCCTCTTCGTGGCGGAAAAGCAGACATCTCAGGTCCTCTCCCCGCAGGTCCTCCAATGGTCCATCTTCTTGGCGGGCTATAACTATAGCCTGCAGTACTACCCTGGGAAGGCTATGGGACATGCCGACGTCCTCAGCCGTCTGCCCTTGCCTTCCATTGAGGAGGACCCGGCTCCAGCGCACCGAGTGCTCCTGATGGAAGACCTCCCAGATTCTCCCCCTGCAGGTGGCTGACATTGCCTGCCGCTCGGCCAGGGATCCTGTCGTCTCCTGGGTTCTGAGCTGGGTGGTGAGGGGGTGGCCCGCTGCCTCATCCCTATGGGCCGTGAAAGCTGCCTCTGTGGGCCCAGATTTCACAGCTTTCACGGCCCATAGGGATGAGTTGTCTGCCCACAAGGAGTGTCTTCTGGGGGGGGGGGGACAGAGTAATTGTCCCCGGTGTCCTGCATCACCGAGTCCTCAAGGCACTTCACGAGGCCCACCCAGGGATCGTCTACATGAAGGCCCTGGCCAGGAGCTATGTATGGAGGCCGGAGATTGATGCAGAGATAGAGGTATGGGTGAAGCGCTGCCAGACGTGTCAAGCTGTATGCTCAAATCTGCCGAGCACACCAACCCAAACCTGGGAATCCACCCACATGCCGTGGTCAAGATTCCACATAGATTTTGCAGGCCCCTTCCATGGACTTGTTTCTGGTCACTGTGGACTCTTATTCCAAATGGTTGGAAATATGCCCCATCTCAGCCACGTTCTCCAAAGCCACCCACCTGCACGTCGGATCTTCGCTACCTACGGATTGCCGGACACCATTGTTTCCAACAACGGGATGGCTTTCATATTGGAGAAGTTCCAAAAGCTGCTGCAAAGTAACTTGATCCGGCACATGAGGTCTGCACCGTTCCACCCGGCAACCAACGGGCAAGCAGAGCGGATGGTATGGACTGCCAAAGAAGCCCTCAACAACATCATGGAGGGTGACTGGGAATTCTGTCTGGCCCACTTCCTTTTGGCACAATGGACCACACCAAACCCAGTCAGCGGGTACTGCCCAGTGAAACTCCTGATGGGCTGACGGCCCGCCATTCTATTGGACAGATTGCATCTGGACAGGGCTCTAGAATCGCGCAGCCTCTCCAAACCAAAGGAAGTCCCAAGGGGGTTCTTCCAAGAGGACCCCGTGTATATCCACAACTTTGGTAAGGGCCCCCATTGGCTGGCTGGCCAAATCATCCGTCCTACAGGACCCGTGTCATATGAAGTCTCAACTGAAGATGGCCTGCTTCCTGCCCCAGCTGACGTCCATGCTCCAGAAAACATTGACGGAGGCCTGCCGGACAGCTCCGGACTTGACTCGCCCAACAAGAGGATCCCTGAACAGGCTCCCATTCCAGCTGCCAAACCGGACAACAGGTCGCCGACCTCTATTCCAGCACTGGAAGAGGTTTCTCCGCCACCACAGCCGAGTATACAGGTGGGTCTGCCTGAAGAGGCTTCGGAAGCCCTGGTACCCGCTCCACGGCATTCCTTGAGGGAGTGCCAGCCCCCAGCCTATTTACAGGACTATGTCATCTAGGCTGGGCTTGAACTATGGGGGTAGGGGTGTTATGTCTGCTGACGCCACCAGGTGCCAGCGACATGCAGTCCGAGCTTGGCTCCTGGAAACAATAGGGGCCAAGGATCCTGAACCACCACGAGTTCACCAATAGGGACTTGGGCCAGAGATTCAACCCTCCAATAGGACTGTGGGTGTGTCTTAGGTGGGTGCATATAGTTGGCCACATCAGCTGGTATGTGTTGTGTTGTGCACCAATAAGCCATGAGCTGATCATCACGCAGTTGTCCAGCCTTTCCATGCATCGAACCCAGTATACCACAATGGCGACGGGGATGGGATCAATGCATGGAAAGGCTGGACAACCGTGTGATGATCAGCTCATGGCTTATTGGTACACAACACTTAAGAACAACTCTGTTCAACCAAACCAGGAGGTTGTCTCTCCTCCTCTTTCTAGCAGCGGCCAACAAGATGCCACCAGGAAGCCCATGAAGCAGGACATGAAGGTATCCAACCACCCCCATTGGTGTCCATACCTTCTGGCATTCAGGGACACATGCCCACTGAACATGGAGATTCTCTGAGCTATCATTGCTTGGTAGGGCTGACAGATCCAAGCTGGGAAACACCTGGAGATTCAGGGGTGGAGCCTGGGGAGGACAGAAGACCTCAGTGGGGTGCAAGGCCATAGAGTCCACCCTCCCAAAGCATCCATTTTCTCCCGGGGGGAATGATCTCTGTAGTCTGGAGATGAGCTGCAATTCTGGGAAATTTGCTTGGCTTCACCTGGAAGATGGCATCTCAAGGCTCAGGTTGCCAGCTCTGGGTTGGGAAGTACCTGGAGATTTTGAGGTGGAGCCTGGAGACGTTGAGATGAAACGTAACACCATAGACTCCACCCTCCAAAGCATCCATTTTCTCCAGGGGAACAGATCTCTGCTGCCTGGAGATTGGTTGTAATTCCAGGAGATTTCCAGGCCCCGCCAGGCATAGGTGTCAACTTCAGGGGGCTGGAGCCCCCCCCCCCAAACCTTTCCAGGACGTGCTGAGCCTCCCCCAGAGACAATGTCTCTGGCCCAGCCCCAGCCCCCTCCCCCCCCCCCCCCCGGGAAATTGGAAAGTCTACACCCTTGCCACTAGGAGGCTGGCAGCTCTCATTCACGGTGCAGTGTTTCTGAATTCAGCCCCGCAACTTGAATAGCTGCTAATTACTCCAGAACATGTTGGTGCTGGAACCCATAGCCTGTCGCTGAAACATTCCCCGTTGCACTGAGCCAGCCATCTGTCCCTCCAGCTCCTCCTCCTGTTCCCGAGGAGCAAGAACACATGAGTTAAAGGGATGTGTAGTCTTCCCTCTCCTGCTTCAGGGAAAATGCCAGCCCAGCCCACTGCTGCAGGCTGTCTGGTCTCTGGGGAACTGCACCAATATACCTCCTGCTGATCCTGAGTGTGGAGAAGCCAAAACGGCAGCTCCAAATGGCTGATTAATCCTCCCCTTCCTCCAAGGAGCTCGAGATGGTGTACACATGCGTCTCCCTCCTCCTGCATTCTATCCTCACAACCACCCTGTGTGTTAGGCTGTGAGAGAGTGTGTGGCCCAAGGTCACCCAGCAAACACCAGGAGACTTTGGGGGTTGTGCCCAGGGAAGGTGGAGTTTAGGGAGGATGTGATGTCACTTCTGGTGGAGCTCTAGGCTGCTTACCCTTGCCTCTATGATCTTTATGGCAGAGATCAGGGGAAATTCCCAGAACATCACTATGTGAAGGCTGTCCCCATCCCCTCCCATCAAATTCCTTAGGGCTGGGAAATTGGGACTGGTAATTCTCTGCCCAGGGTGGGAGAATGGGAGCAGTGGGGATTTGAACTGGGGTTTTCAGATCCTCAGTTGTTCTTGCTAGCTGCAGTGATTTTTGCATCTGAATTCAAAACCACACATTCAAACACACATAGAGGTTCAGGACTGGGGCTTTCTCTTTCTTTTAAAAAAAATGACTCATAAAGTCAAAGGTTTGATGCAAGAAATAGCCGCCCTCTCTGGCAGTGACGCTGTGAGGACCAGACTTCAGTGCAAAAGATGAGGGCCCCAACCACCCTAGGGTTGCTGACAACCACCCACAGACCTCAGGGAGGTGAAGAGATGGGGGCGGCTGCTGGCAGTGGCATGAGATCAGTTCCAGAGAAACCTGGAAGTGATGCCATGCTTCTCTAAGAATCACCAGGAACTCTGTGGTAAAACTATAGAGTTTCCAGCAATTCCTAGAGAGGACTGATGTCACATTCGGGCTTTCCCTGGAAATGATGTCATGCTGGAGATTTCCAGGCCCTCCAAAGGTCATTTTTTCCCTCCCACCACCAATACTACCTCTAAGCTGTGGAGTCTTCTGAGCAAAAATTCTATTTTGTGAGCTACTGGCATTAATGTTGTGAGCGAGTGAATTGGCTACTGCATAAATCAGTCTGCTCGGGAGCCATCCTTCCTGAGCTGAAACAAAAATGTTTGAGCCAGAGGCTAGTACTGCCCACCATCACTTGAAGAGGGCGCCTGCCCTCAATCGGGGCGCTGGCAAGTCTAAAACAACCTGATTCGTGCTGTAGCTAGAGATGGGCAAATTATACCCAGCTCTCCCTCCATCTTTATCCTTTTACTTTCCTCTCTATAGAGCATTCTGGGAATTGTAGTTTCCCAGAGTGGCTAATATGAATGATGGGAAGGAGGGAAGTGCTTTAAATTCATCATATCCACTGTCTAAATGCATCTGTGGTGGACTATGCCTGCTCTGGCCTGCAGGCCCTATTCCACCCTCTTAGGTTTTTCTCAACACCTTTAGGGGCTTTTCTTCTACTCTTGGGTAGCTCGCCAACACCACCTCACCTTTGTATAGAATTGTCCACTGGAAGGGTCAGGGCTTTCAGCTTCCCTTCCAAGTTTGGAGTCCTTGCCTGTGTGCCCCGGAGGAATAGCCACTTGCCAGCTGCCTGCCTTCCCCCGGTGCTCCCTTTTTAAAATAGCATGTCTAAGATGGTGGAGGTCTGTGTGGTACAGAGAAGCACTACCAGCACCAAAAGTTACGAAGTATTTATTAAAGAGAAAATGTTTACAAGCATACTTTTAGCACAGTGCCAGTTTGAGCAAGGGATACAAAAGAAACAGGTAAAACACAAATCCTCTGTCCCTCTCTCTATACATGCCCTATCAGCTGGTAAAATATAGGACAGGCTCTTTAAGCTTAAGAGTTCTAAATCTCTACAGAGTACCCCTTACCTTAAGGCTTGCTCTGGCTCTTAAGGTGAGTACATGCTCCATGGCTGCCTTCCCAGTGGAGAGGTTTGTGTCCACTCCTGGACTCAGCACCACAGGAAAAAAGACCTCCTTCCTGCTGCAAGGAGTTTTTATCATATCTGTTTCTCTACCCACTGACCAGGTCAGGCCAGGTCAAAGAGGCTTTTCCTGGAGATCTCCAGGAATTTCCTTCACCTCCAAATCTCTGTTCCCTGCTTGGGGAAGGGGGAAAGTTTGACCCACCCATTATCTCTTATGCCAGATCTATTAGCATGTATATGAAGGTGAGCTGAGGTATGTCTGGAAAGCAATTGAACTGACTTCTCCCCTCCTTTCCTGCCTATTTTCTGCCCAGAGGGGGGAAAAACTGTTAAAATGCACAGGGGAGGTTTTGCTCATTTCAAACCTCTCAGAAAAATTTGCATTTAACTGCACCACTGCCCTCTGGAATGAAGCAATGGCTTTGCACTGTTATGCTGGCCCGGTTGGTTGGCTGGCCATTCCCTACCTTCTTTTTAGCCTCAGCTCTCCATCCGTCCTTCATTCCAGCTGCTCTTTTTCACCACAGGATGTGCAGGTAGGATGGCAATTCTTGGAAGGAACAGATCTGGCTAGGGGTGGACAGGGTAGAACCTGACCCGGGGTCCACTCATTCCAGCTTTTGGCTCAGTGGGGTCAAGGGGTGGAGCCCATATCCCCCGGGCAGATCTTAGAGGTCAAAGGGTAGAGGATTACAGCCCTCAGAAAATAATTCATTTGAAGTGCACAGGTCTGCCTTCCCTGTGTCACTCTCTTGTTCTGGCTGTGGAGATGTTAGGTGGAGAAGGAAAGCAGAAAAGACAGCTGCGGTGTTAAGAGGAGCTGCTTTTGAGGCACAGAAAATGTTGAAAATGAAAGCAAAAGTTGGCTGAAGCCTTTAATGCTGCAAAGGCCTTAAAAGGTGCTGCACAGCAAATGCCTTTGCTTTACAAGGCAGAGAACAGTTAAAACCAGCCTGCCCCCTCCTCCTGTTCCCTCCATTATATGAAAAAAACTTCCTCAGTTTACAGTCACCCTGAAAGGAGAAAACCAGCCATTCCAGTAGGTTGCCAGCATCTGGTGCTGGACTGGAGATCTGCTTGAACTACAAACTGATCTCCAGATGACAGAGATCTGTTCCCTTGGAGAAACCAGCTGCTTTGGAGGGTGAACTTTATGGCCTTAAACCCCTCTGAGGTCTCTCCACTCCCCAAACCTCACCCTCCCACAGCTCTACTCCAAAATCTCCAGGAATTTCAACCCAGAATTGGCAACCCTCGGTCAGCTGGCAACCCGATATGGAGGTTGTATCAGCAAAGCCAACAGGATGAGGGTTTTTTAAAAAAAAAAATTATTTATTTTGACCCAGTTCTCAAGGCATGTCCTTATCTTGGGCCACAGCCCAAACCCACCTTTCTGGAGGAGGAACCCCAGCCTGCCCTTCTTGCCAAAAAATATCTGCCCCTTGGCCTTGAGGCGGCAGCAAACACAAAACAACACCCATGGGTGGGTTTGGGGAATTGGAAAACCTCACTCTTCAGCACTGGCCACAGCTGTATCCTGGAGAGAGCCAGGATCTTTCACTGAGGGTTGCCAGGTCTGGGTTGAAAAATACCTGGAGACTTTGGGGGTGGATCCAGGAGAGGTCAAGGTTTGGAGATGGAAGGGGCCTCAGCATGGTACAATGCCATAGATTTCACCCTCCAAAGCAGCCATTTTCTCCAGGGGAGCTGATCTCTGTCAGCTGGAGAGCAGTTGTAAAAGCGGGAGGTCTCCAGATCCCACCTGGAGGCTGGCAACCCTACTTTCATTCCATCGCATTTTTATCCTACTGTTCTACTAGGGCTGCCAGCTCTGGTTTGGGAAATCCATGGAGGTTTTGGGGGTGGCGCCTGGGGGAAGAGGGGTTTGGGGAGGGGAGGGTCCTCAGTAGGGTACAATGCCATAGAGTCCATCCTCCAAAGCAGCCATCTTTTCTGGGGGAACAGATCTTGGTTGTCTGGAGAGCAACTGTAATTGTGAGGGAACTCCAAGTGCCACCTGGAGGTTGGCAACCCTATGTTCTACTGAGGGACTTATGGCAGCATGCCTAGCTTTCTGATCTTCCATTTTATTGCCCACAAAAGCCCTGGTGGTAGGTTAGGCTGAAAGAGGCCTAAGGTCGCCCAATGAATTTCGTGACGGACTGCGGATTTGAACCTGTGGCTCCTGAGTATTATTCTGACACTCTAGCCACTATTCTGTGCGATGATTATTCCTAGCCATCACCAATGGGATTCCTGACCCTATCGAATGGCCGGGGTCAGTGCTTGGAGCCCTTGGAGGTTTGTCCAAAGAGCTGTGTGGTCCAGACCTGATCCTTAGCCTGGGGGACTACCGGTGCCTGTGAGCTCTTTGGACTGGAAGAAGCGGAAGGGAAGAGAGGTGTGCAGCAGTGGTCTTTGTGATTGGCAGGAAACACGAAACCTCTCGGTTGGTTGGGTCTGGTGTCAAGACTGGGGGGGGGGGGGGCTTGCTGTCAAGGTCTGATCAACAGATCCATCGCTTTCACTGCTGTGCTTCTGGCTCTGGCAACTGACCTCAGGGGATCCGGATGGGGAGAAAATTCACTCCAGGGTTAGATCCAGGCATGGCCAGGGCACTGTAGCCCCAGCTGTAGGTGACTGCTTAAGTTGGCAGTGCCCCCAGAACACTGTATTGTGGCTCAAAAACCCAAACCCTGTACTTCCCCAAGAGGAGGTGCCAGGGCCCATTGCGGTTGACTTGGCCGTTACTAATGAGAGACAACCTGAAAGGTTCGGAGCCAGGGCTGGATGCGAGTGTGGGAGGGGGTGCAAAGAGACAGAAATGGCGTAGCAATAATTCATGCCTTGGTTTCCAGGTGGATTTGGAGGGGATGCTTCCTGGGCGTGTCAGGCCCTGCTCCCAGGAGCGAAAAATAGGAAAGTGGCACAATATGGTGGATGGCTGTGGCCACGAGTGCTGGTGAATTTGGCACTGCCAAGTACTCTTTGCAGGATGCCGTGCCTATGCCCAAATGCCCGACATGCAGCAATCAAATGATAGTACTGCCAACTCTGAGAATGGATGGATGGATGGACGGACGGACGGACGGACAGACGGACGGACGGGTAGACTGGCAGAGGTTTGTGTGTGTGTGTGAGAGAGAGAGAGAGAGAGATTCTGCTGAGTGGGAAGGGGATTTTTGAAAACAGGATTTTGGTCCCTCTAAGCTGAGTTAGTATGAGCTAGCTCATAGTTTTTTAGCCCTGGCTCACACATTTTTGTCTTAGCTCTGGAAGGATGGCTCCAGAGCAAACTAATTCATGCAGTAGCCAAATTGCTCGCTCACAACTTTAATGCCAGTAACTCACAAAGTAGAATTTTTGCTCACAAGGCTCCACAGCTTAGAAGGGAGCGTTGCTTATGACTTCCCCCAAAAGGCATGGGTAATTATTATTTCACATCACATGACAGGCGCGATCCCGTCATTACCTCCACTACCATGTCACCAGCTCTTCCTCAGGGAAGACCCGAAGCGGCAACACTTGCCCAGGGCAGGAGTCCCCACCCTTTCTGAGCTCAGGGGCACATTTGGAGTTCAGATTCATCATGGTGGGTGCTGCAACAAAATGGCTGCCACAGGATGAGCCAGCCACAAAATGGCTGCCACAGCTTAACTTCAGTCACACAGTGTGGATCCTCATGCTGTGGTGGCGGCGGCTGCCCAAGCGACACTGTAAAAAAATCTGCACAGCCAAATCTCCAGTGTCCAATCAGAAGCCTGGCTGGGCAAAAGCCCTCCCTGGCCCCACCCACTTCCTAAAAGCATTTGGCGAGCACCGAAACAGGTGTGGGCGGGTGCTAGGGCAACCACAGGCCCCACGCTGGGGGTCCCTGGCCTAGGTGTGATTTGGGATCTGGGTTCTAGAGCTGTCAAATTCGGAGTTCCTTGCAACAGGAGCTCTTCCTGGGATCATGTGGAACGGCAGCCCTCCTACCGGAAAAGGAAGTGTGTTGAATCTCTGGAGCTCATTCTCCTCTGATGGATTTGTTACTCGGGCCCCTCTTGTTCCACCTCTGGAAAGTCTCACTGTCCGCCACGATGGCTCCGTTGAGTTCCCCTCCAGAACTCACGCCAGTCTCATATTCTGTTAAGAGAACCCGTCTTCGCTGACAGCCCATGTCGCATCATATTCTTCCCCTCCCACTTCTTTCTCTTTTTCTTTCTTTTTTGCCATGTGCCGTCTCTGTGGCAACCGCCATCATTACGTCCCATTGCCGTGGCAACGGCTGTTGAGATGTGCCACCATCTCCACGTTGTCTATCTCCATCCAGGCCCATCTCCATGGTGACCTCTTCTCGGCCTGTGGATCTGGGATGTTCTCCTCTGGGTAAGCTCCACCTCTTGGCCAAGGGACAGGAGGCTGCCTTGAGCAAGAGACTCTCCCAATGACAGAAACAGAGTCCCGACACAGCATCCTCTCGTGGTCAGAATTCGAAACCGGTGCCACACTGACCTGATGGGAAATCCTGTGCTGGGTGTGCACTTTCCCCTTTCACGTACTACACCAGGGTTTCTTTGTGAGTCAAGACCTTTCAGATATTTTAATTAAGTTACTTGGATATTTCTACACAGCTTTTCTCCCAGTGGGGATCCAAAGTGGCTTACGAAACCACTCTCCCCTCCTTCATTTTTATCTTCACAACAGCCCCGTGAGGTAGGTTACACAGGGAATGAGTAACTGACCCAAGGTCATCTCCTGAGCCTGCAGGCACCTTCAGAATTCTGACATGTGGTGGCGGGCGCAGCCACAAAATGGCTGCCATAGCTTGCCTTCAGTCACACAGTGAAGATCCTTGAGTGGTGGTGTCAGCTGATACCTAAGCAATGTTTTTAAAAATCTGCACAGTCAATCAACTCTCCAATGGCTGATCAGAAGCCCTGCTGGGCAAAAGCCCCACTTGAACCAGCCCACTTTCTAAAAAACTTCACAGCCACCAGGAAAAGGTGTTGGAGACCCCCTTCTCTAACCACTACACCACACCGGCTGTCTTACATCTTAGCCATGCAATGCAGATCTTTCAATATGGTACCTGAAGATAAAGTCTTGGATCCTATCAATGGGCTTCGTGCACACTAGCTAGCCTCTACCACGGTCCCTGCTCCCTCTTGCACTAGTGCTTCTATTTGCACAAGGGCTCACTGAAACTCACTGATCTTGCACAAATGGAAGAGCTGTTGCAGGAGGGAGCACATTGCACGGCAGAGATTATCTCGTGCGCATGGCACTTGTCCACAGGATCCAAGCCAATTGCAACAGATACACAATGGCAGTTGTGCGTATCGTACAAATATCCAAAGGGAATTTGTGTCCCGGCACAAGGAACAACGCTCTTGTTGCCGCACTGTCAAAGACAAACAGATAGGAGTTGTGGCAGGTATTTTGTGAGACCTAAAACCTGCTTCAGTGGGGCGCACAGGATGTTATTTGCCCCACACAGGCATGCATGAGGGTGCTAGGAACAGTGGAATGAAAGGAAGCAGATCCAGTAGGTCTGTTGACATTTTCATGCAAAACTCAAATGTGTACGAGAGAGAAAAAAGTGACCCACCCGCAAGAGCTCGAATTGTTGATGCTTTCGTCCTAGCTATTCCTAGTCGGGAAGCGGGCCGCCAGGTGGGGCCTGGGGATCCCCTGGAATTACAGCTCATCCCCAGACTACCGAGACCAGTTCCCCTGGAGAAAGTGGATGCTTTGGAGGGTGGACTCTCTGGCATTGTACCAGACTGAGGTCCCTGTCCTCTCCAGGGGTTTCCCAACCTAGCAGCCCTAACACCCCCCCCCCAATCCCCTGCCGGTGGCCAGGGGGACTTGGCAACCCTACGTCCAAGGTAAATAAAAGAGTCCGGTAGAAAAGACGAACAAAATATGTGGCAGGGTATGAGCTTTCATGAATCACTGCTCCCTTCTTCAGATACTGCGAGAATGGGAGTCCGTGTATCCTGGAGGGTGGAGTGATTTCAGATGTCAGACGACGTTAGCCTGTGTTAGTCTTTAAGGTTCCACTGGACTCTTGCTCATTTCTGCTGCTACAGACGGACTGACACAGTGATCCAACTCAATCAGTCTCCAAGGTAAAGAAAGCAAGCCATGGTCCCACTTGAGCCCTAAATAAATATATCCAAAAGAGCTGACAAATTCCATGCTACGGTTTCCATCTGATATCCTTTCGGATGAAGAATTGTAATTTCTGGGTTGTAATACAAACACACTCCTTCAGGGGTGACTATGATGATGGCCAGGGTCGCCAACCTTCAGGCAGCACCTGGAGATCTCCCGCGGTTACAATCGATTTCCAGACAACCGAGATCAGTTCCCCTGAAGAACATGGCTGCTTTGGAGGACGGATTCTGTGGCAGTGTACGCTTCTGAGGTCCCTCCCCTCCCCAAACCCCACCCTCCCCAGGCTCCACCCCCCCCCCAATCTCCAGATGTTTCCCAACCCAGAGTTGGCAGCCCCAGCAATGGCTCCCACTGGGATCTAATTCCCTGCTCACGGGATGTACAAAATGGCACTCTGCAGTGTGTGAAACACAGACCTCTGGGGCAGTCTGGCCCTTCCAAATTTGGCTTTCCTGAGATGGAGCCCAGCATACGGAATTCTCTTCCCCTGTCTGAGTCATCCTTCTTCCTTCCTTGGCTTGAACGTGGGCATGCGTGTGCTGTTTCAAAATTTTGCTCCGTGCACACTTCCTCCCAGCAGCGAATTTGTACCACAGTGTTACCTGGACACCGATAGTATTGTACTCTCATTAGCTCTCTGTGTCTGCACGTGTTTTCTATGTGACATGTTTATATTCTAGGTTTGATTTATTTAATTGATTTACTATTTTAAACCTTTGTACAGTGTCTGAAATGTTTTAGCAGAAGAAGAAGAGTTGGCTTTTATACCCCACTTTCCTCTACCTTAAGTAGGGCTGCCAGCTCTGGGTTGGGAAATACTTGGAGCGTTTAGGGGTGGAGCCTGGGGAGGGCGGGGACCTCAGCAGGGCAGAGCGCCATACAGTCCACCCGCCAAAGCAGCCATTTTCTCCAGGGGAAAGGACTTTGGGCATTTGGAGATCAATTGTAATAGCAGGAGATCTCCAGCCCCCACCTGGAGGTTGGCAGCCCTAACCCTAAGGGATCTCAACGTGGCTGACAATCGCCTTCCCTTCCCCTACCCACAACAGGGACCTTGTGAGGCAGGTGGGGCAGAGAGAGTTCAGAGAGAACCACGACCCACCCAAGGTCACCCAGCTGGCTTCATGGGGAGGAGGATCCGGGAATCAAAGCCCAGCTCTCCCGGATTAGACTAACAAGGACACCAGGCTGGCTCTGGGTGCTGACGTTTGGTTTTAATGTTCACCACCTGGAGGCCCTGAATTGGGTGCAAAGGCAGCCTCAAAATGTCTTAAATAAACACATACGTACCTCAATAAATACACACATTTGGGCGTCTCTCTCCTTGAATGTGCAGCGACGTCTTTCTTGTAATCCAGGCTGCCCCGCCAGTCTTGCATCTGGTGAAGGCAGAAAAGTATTTTTCTTGCCAAAATACACTACCCATGACAAGCTGTTCCTGTCTACTCTGGGGGAAGCTTATGGGTACCAGTTTACCTGGGGGGGGGGAAGAATGAGGAGTATAATTTGTGCAGCCACACGAGTCTCCTCCTTAATACGACAGAGAGTGCAATTGTATGTATTTTAAAAAAACCCTTTGGGGAGGGGTTAGAGGAGCAGTGATCTGCATGTATTGTTTAGAGCGGGGATCCCGAACCCTTTTGAGCTTGTGGACACCGTTGAAATCCTCACACGGCATGGCGGGTGCGTCGACGAAACGGCTGCCTCAAAATGGCTGCCCCAGGAGGCGGAGCCGGCCACAAAATGGCTGCTGTGGCTTACCTTCGGTCACACGTTGAGGATCTTTGTAGTGTGGTGGCACGGCTGCTGCCAAAGCAACGTTTTAATAAACCCGCACAGCCCATCAAATCCCAAACGGCCACTCTCGCTGGGCAAACGTCCCACCTGGCCACGCCCACTTCCGAAAATGCTTGGTGGACACCAGAAAAGGTGCCATTGTGGCGCCACGTTGGGGACCCCTGATTTTGACCCACCCTTAAATCTTGGCTGTACATTTTGAGACTGTAGAATGGCCCTTCATCTGACTGGGGAATTAACAACGTATCTGTTGCTCGAAAAACCTTTGTTTATCCTCTCCCCTAAAAACCATTCCACAATCTAGGGCAGGACTTGAACCCCCAATCACTTGGACCCAAGACCAACTCATTTGCCAGAGGTTCGCCACGGCCTGCTTTTTAGCGGTATGCGCCAGAGCATCAGTGATGACTGCGCGTGGCAAGCTGCTGATGGTGGCTGCTGCACGACTCCTGAACATCCCTGCTCTCCAAATCTTGTAGTGCCCAAGCCTGGACTAGTCCGGAGCAACAGAAGACCCCAGTATGCCCCAGTATGTTAGCAGCTTGTCTAATACAGTTCCCACACCACGGAGAACACAGGTCAGGTTTGGTATCTCCCCCCCACCCCGTGACCTGTGCCACTCATGTCATTCATATCATACCCCAACACAAGTTGTGGGTTCACCTCAATTCCTGCACGTGGTGTGCCAGGTTTGGATTGCGATTGTGGGACACGGTAGAGAGGGCGGGGGGGGCAAGCTGGTGTAAATCAGGGACTCCTGGCTGGTGGGTCGTGCTTTTCACCTCACGGCTAGCCTTGTCCTAAAAGATAGGGAGGCCGGGGGTAAAGAAAGGACATGGGGGCAAGGGGGAGAGAGAGAATGGTTGAAAAGGAAGGTTGATAGATGGGCAGAAAGCGAAGATGAGCAGGAGTGAAATAGATTAGATCGCTCGTGCTCGCAAAGCACCGTTTCCTCCCTGTGCCAAATGCAATGGCAGGCAGCCAACTCTGTAATATTCCATACGCCGCTGCTCGGGTTGAGCGAAAAAGAGAGCGAAGAGGGAGGTGGGGACTGCAAAGGCCTGGAGCAAGCGGCACAAAGACGAGAGGGGTTATTGCCCATCCCAGGGGGGGGGAAGCAGAGGGAAAGGGGACCAGCTCTGAGCTGGCAGGGCTGCCATGGAAAACGGGGTCATCACACACACTCACGGGCGCGCAAAGAGGCAGGCGGGGCCCTCCCCGGCTCCAGCACTTCCCTGAAACTGGCAGTGCCAGCCGAGCTCGCTTGCACAACGTCCTTCGAAATGGGACTAAGCCGACACCATCTGGGCAAGGGGGGGGTAGGTGGTTTTTTTAGCACTTGTTCTTTCTCTCCCTGCAGACTGGCTCCTGCGAGTGCCAAAAGAGCTCTTGTTAATCCATGACATACTGTGGCGGTGTGGGTGCCAAGCATGCATTTGGGCTGCGAATGAGACCCTTTCCCCCGGTTTCCACCGTCGTGCTGGACGCTTATCCTCGGGCCCTTCCCTCGCCATCACTTGTGCTCCGTGGGTACCCGTGGAGAGGCAAAGGCAGACCTGGGGGCTCGCAACCAGGGCTCGCCTACTCACGCCCTCCCACCCCAGCCGCCTTTTTTTTCTTTTTGCAATCAGAATTAGTTATGTAAAACAGGGCCATTTGCATAACATGTTTAAAAGATGCCGCTTTCATCCTGGGTTGCAAATGTATGAGGGCCTGCCCATTTGGTTCCTGGTGTTACTGCAAGAATTAAGGCTGCTCTGAGCAGGAGGGGGTAATAGAGCAAAGGCTGGCATGGGGCATCAAGGCCAGGTTGGAATGCCAGCCTCCGGCCCGGTGATCCTCGGAATTAGAGCTCATCTGCTGACTACAGAGATCAGTTCTTCTCCTGGAGAAAATGGACCCTTTGGAGGGTGGGTTCTATGGCACAGTGGTGGGCCTACATTGTTCTGGGACCCTGAAGCTTGAACTGTTCCGGGGGCCCCTTCTCAATCAGCAACAAGAGGGCAAGATCCAATGCGGTCCAAAGGGCCTTCCTGCCCTTGCAAGGACCTCGAGGTCCAAATGGTGGAGAATGGGGTGGTGGGGTGAAGCTAGGGTTCCCAGCCTCCAGGTGGGGCCTGGGGATCCCCCGCTTTTACAACTGATCTCCAGCTGACAGAGATTAGGTCCCCTGGAGAAAATGGCTGCTTTGAAGGGTGGACTCTGTGGCATTGTACCAGGCTGAGGCCCCTCCCCTCCCCAAACCCCGCCTTCTCCTGCCTCCACCCCCAAAGTCCCCAGGTATTTTCCAACCCAGACCTGGCAACCCTAGGTGGAGCCCTTGAAAAGGGGCTAAAATGTGGGCTACAAATAGGTTCTGGCAAGCTCAGTGAGCCCAGACAGCTGGGGATTCGGGAGCTGCAAGCCACCCGAGAAAATTTTGAAATTACAGGGACATTTTGAGGCCATATGAAATGGCCACGAGAGCATATTCTAAGGTCAATATTATGTACTTCAACCCATTGGCTTATGACTCTGTCACTAAAATAGCCTTATTTTAATAACAAACACTTTAAAAACTCCATCAATTTTGTTGAAAAATTCACTCATTTTTTTTAAAAAAAGGTTGTTTCAGGGCCCCTACAGGATTAGGGGCCCTGAAGCTTAAGTCTCGTTAGTTTCATAGTAGATCCGTCCCTTAGGGTTGCCAAGTAGGATCTACTTACCGGCGGGGGGGAGTTGTTCTCCCCCCGGGAGCTCTTCTGGTGCGTGCGCTTTGCGTGCGCGCCACGGCAACGTGATGACATCACCCGGAGGTGACGTCATCACGTTGGGGGTGTTGCCAGGGCAACGCTCTGGCAACGCCCCCAACGTAATGACGTCACCTCTGGGTGACGTCATTACACGGGGGAAGTCGTCCTCACCGGACGACTTCTGGGGCGGGGTTCCCCCCGCCGGCCAAATGCCGGCCGGCAGATCGGGAACCCCTATAGCGGGGGATCCCCCGCCCCCCAGGCTGACTTGGCAGCCCTACCGCCCCTGCTATGGCGTGGTACCCCACTGAGGCCCCTGTCCTCCCCAAGCTCCACCTCCAAATCTCCAGGAGTTTCCCCATCCACATCTGGCAACCACACTCCCACTGGTGGCCAGGGCAGGACCTGGCAAACCTAGAGCCAGGCTGGAGCCATATGCCTGAATCCAGCCCTAGAATGGGAATCTTCCCTCTAAGCCAGGGACCCTGAAGTACATTGCTTAAGCTGGGAGATGAGTCCTGAAGACCAGCAGGCAGAAGGTCCGCCTGTGTTGACCAGGTGGAAGGCCAGTGGACCTTCTCAGACTGGGCATGATCACATGAGCACCTTGGCCCGACACAGCCACCCTTCCCCTCCAGATTAAATTTGTGCAGTCACACAGCCACATCTGCCTGGCGTTCCCCAGGCATACGCACCCTGTCATAGGTCGACTTGGAGCCGGGTTAAAAAGGCATGACCAGTGGTGTTTCCAGGTCCCTGCAGATGTTTGAATGCAGGGGAGTGTGCAGAATGGATTGGTGGTCTGAACCCGCAGATCCATTTCCACCTCTGGGGTGTGGGGTTTTGTGTGTGCTTTTGCCTGTGTGCGATGCTTGACCAGGGTATGGCCACAGAGGTAACCCACAGCAGGGTGTGCTGTCTGGATGATATGCCCCGCAACACTTTAAACCGGTACAGTCAGAGGCGGCACCATTTTGCACCAAGCTCCTAGTGTGACCACACCCAACGATAAACAGACCTGGCCAACCAAGAGATGTAATCGGGGGTAGACTGGCACCTCGAAAAAAGCCCTGGAAAAGCCCTGCTTGATGCATATAGTAAAACTTAAGGTCTATTGGAAAATAATACAAGAATATACGATCTTGTAAAAATGGAAACTGTCGGAGTGGATGTACAAATAATGTTTCGTAGTTTGGAAGTCTCGAAGGTGGAAAAGAATGTATATCTGTGAAAATGAAATAAAAATCTTATCATAAAAAAAAGAAAAGAAAATAGCCCTGGAAAAAGCTAAGCCAAGCGGCCCTGAGCCCTGGCAGCATTGCAGGGTTTACCGACGATGGCTTCGCCCCTCATCAAAGCCCACCCTCCGCAGGTTCCACCCACAAATCTCCAGAAACTTCCCAGCCTGGAGTTGGCAACTCTAGCTTGGACACAGGCAATTAGAGGGAATGGGTCTTTCTCACTGGGTGATGCTACACCTATTGTCATCGTCATTGTGGCCCAGGCGAAGAGGAAGAGCAGGTGGAGGAGGAAGAAGAAGAGGAGGAGGAGGAGGAGGAGGAGGAGGAGGAGATTGGATTTATACCCCACCGTTCACTCGGAGTCTGCGTGGCTTACAATCTCCTTTCCCTTCTCTTCCCCACAACAGACATCCTGTGAGGTAGGTGGGGCTGAGAGAGCTCTGAGAGTACTGCTCTTGAGAGAACAGCTCTGAGAGAACTGTGACTGACACAAGGTCACCCAGTTGCTGCATGTGGAGGCTCAGGAAATCAAACCCAGTTCTCCACCACTCTTAACCACTACACCAAACTAGCTAGCCTCACAGAGTCCCCTTGGCTCAAAGGATTAACCTGCACTCATTGGCTCAATGGGCAAACTGATGCCACTTGTTTCTTCACCATGGCCAGGGCGGTGGCCGATCAGGATCTTTCCTTGGGCTCTACAGGGTCAGTCTGTCTCTGGACACCAGCTGCCACTTTCAAAGGCTAATGCTGCACAGTTATGTTCCATTCTGGGTAGGGTTGCCAGCTCCGGGTTGGGAAATACCTGGAGATTTTGGGGGGCGGAGCCTGGGGAGGCCAGGATTTAGGGCAAGGAGGGACCTCAGTGGGACATAATGCCATAGACTCCACCCTCCAAAGCAGCCAGGGGAGCTGATCTCTACCATCTGAAGATCAGTTGTAAGAGTGGGAGATCTCCAGGTGCCAACTGTTGGCGGAGTTTCGATGTGCAGCAAAGCAGAGCACAAGCTTTTTAAAGAATAAAGCCGGTTTATTAAGAGGAGAACAACCTTTGTAAGAAAGAGGAGAGAGAAAGAGAAGTCTAGCTGTCTAACTAGCTAGGAGAGAGTGAGCGGAATAACAGTTCTTAACAGGAACAGGAAAAGCCTAACTGAGCCAATCAGGAGACTGTTTGAAAACAGCAGGAAGTCCCTAATCCCACTATGCTAGCTAGTCGCCCCCTGTTGGATGTTCTTGTCATCTTCCCTATCTATGCACAACAGACCTTGCACAACAGACCTCTATGCACAACAGACCTTGCATATTCCGATGCCATCTGGGTGAGGGGCAATCCTACTTCTTCTATACCACATTTTTTTTAAAAAATTATATCCTGCTTTTCTCCCTCACTGGGGCCCACAGTGGCTTTCACATCGTTCTGTCTTCTACTTATCTTCACAACAACAGCCTTGGTTGGTGGATACAGCTGAGAAATTGTGAGAGGCCCAAAGTTGGCCGGGAAGCTTCCATGACAGAGCAGGCATTCCAGCCTGGCTGTCCCAAATCCTAGTACTGAAAAGGTGGAAATTCTCCCCAAAAGTTTTTAAGACAAGTTATGGTAGTCATAGGAATGTATTAAATATATTGAATATGTAGAAGGATTTGGTCCTAAGAAGCGCCCAAGACCTGGTAAGAGATGTTAAAGGGATTGCACCGCTTGAGAAAACTGACCATAATGTTATTGAGTTCAACATTTGAATAAATAGGGAGTTGCCCAAAAGGACTGACACAACCACTTTTAACTTTAAAAGGGGTAACTTCTCTGATATGAGGGGACATGTGAGGAGAAAACTGAAAGGAAAAGTAGAAAGGGTCAAAACCACTGGGGAAGCTTGGAGACTATTTAAAATTACAATCCTAAAGGCTCAGAGAAAATATATTCCCGCGGGTTAGGAAAGACACAAATAGGTATAGAAAAAAGCCTGCATGGTTAACAACAAAGTAACGGAAGCTGTAAAAGGTAAGAAGGATTCCTTTAAGCAGTGGAAAACTAGTCTCAGTGAGGCTGATAAAAAGGAACACAGGCTGCAGCAAATAAAATGCAAGTCTGTGATCAGGCAGCCAAAAGGGGAATATGAGGAGCATATTGCAAAAAACATAAAGACCAACAATAAAACTTTCTTCAAATACATTAGAAGTAGGAAACCAGCCAGGGAAGCAGTGAGGCCCTTGGATGACCAAGGGGTAAAAGGTGTAGTGAAGGATGATAGGGAAATGGCTGAGAAGCTGAATGTATTTTTTGCCTCTGTCTTCACTGTGGAAGATGAGAAGTGCCTGCCCACTCCAGAACCACTGATTTCGGGAGGGGTGTTGAAAGACCCGAGTCAGATTGAGGTGAAGAGAGAGGAGGTCCTACGATTGATAGACAACTTAAAAACAAATAAATCACCAGGCCCGGATGGCATACATCCGAGAGTTCTGAAATAACTCAAATGTGAACTTGTGGATCTCCTGACAAAATATGTAATCTTTCCTTAAGATCTGCCTCCATTCCTGAGGACTGGAAGGTAGCGAATGTCACTCCCATCTTTAAAAAGGGTTCCAGAGGAGATCCAGGAAATTACAGGCCAGTCAGTCTGACGTCGATACCGAGTAAGTTGGTGGAAACTGTTATTAAGGAAAAAATTAGAGGGCACATTGATGAACAATATCTCATGAAGAAGATTCAGCATGGGTTCTGTAAGGGAAGATCTTGTCTCACTAACCTGTTAGTGTTCTTTGAGGGAGTAAACAAACATGTGGACAAGGGGGACCCAATAGATGTTGTTTACCTTGACTTCCAAAAAGCTTTTGATAAAGGACCTCATCAAAGGCTCCTAAGTAAGCTCAATAGTCATGGGATAAAAGGACAAGTCCTTTTTTGGATCAAAAACTGGCTAATTAAAAGGAAACAGAGAGTGAGAGTATTAATGGGCAATTTTCTCAGTGGAGGGAGGTAAGCAGTGGGGTACCGCAGGGATCAGTACTCGGACCGATGCTTTTTAACTTGTTTATTGATGATTTGGAGTTGGGAGTAAGCAGTGAAGTGGCTAAATTTGCAGATGACACAAAGATGTTCAGGGTGATAAGAACCAGGGAGGATTGTGAGGCACTCCAAAGGGATCTGTGGAGGATGGGTGAGTGGGCATCAATATGGCAAATGGGGTTTAACGTGGCCAAGTACAAAGTGATGCACATTGGAGCCAAAAATTCTAACTATAAATACACATTGATGGGGTCCAAACTGGCGGAGGCTGACCAAAAGAGAGATCTTGGAGTCATAGTAGATAACTCAATGAAAATGTCGAGACTGCAATGAAAAAGGCCAACACTATGCTGGGGGTTATTAGGAAGGGAATTGAAAACTAATCAGCCAGAATCATGATGCCCCTGTATAAATCGATGGTGCAACCTCATTTGGAGTACCGTGTGCAGTTCTGGTCGTCACACCTCAGAAAAGATATTATGGCATTGGAAAAAGTGCAGAAAAGGGCAACTAGAATTATCAAAGGGTTGGAACACTTTCCCTGTGAAGAAAGGTTGAAGCACTTGGGGCTCTTTAGCTTGGAGAAACAACGGCTGAGGGGTGACATGATCAAGGTTTATAAGATTATGCATGGGATAGAGCAGGTAGAGAAAGAAGTCCTTTTCTCCCTTTCTCACAATACAAGAACTCGTGGGCACTCGATGAAATTGTTGAGCAGTCGGGTTAGAACAGATAAAAGGAAGTACTTCTTCACCCAAAGAGTGATTAACGCGTGGAATTCACTGCCACAGGAGGTGGTGGCGGCTACAGGCATGGACAGTTTCAAGAGGGAGTTAGATAAGCATATGGAGCAGAAGTCCATCAGTGGCTATTAGCCACAAGGTATAGATAGGAACTCTCGGTCTGGGGCAAATGATGCTCTGTATTCTTGGTGCTTGGGGGGGGGGTAACAGAGGGAGGGGCTTCTAGTGTCCTGCCCTCACTGCTGGACCTTCTGAGGGCACCTGGTGTTTTTGGCCACTGTGTGACAGAGTGTTGGCCTGGATGGGCCACTGACCTGATCCAACATTGGCTTCTCTTATGTTCAGAGAGCCAGTTTGGTGTAGTGGTTAAGTGCGCGGACTCTAATCTGGAAGAACCGGGTTTGATTACCCACTCCTCCACTTGCACCTGCTGGATGACCTCGGGCAAGCCATAGCTCTGTACCAGCTGTTCTCTCAAGGACAGCTTGGGAAAGCGCTCTCTCAGCCCCACCTACCTCACAGCGTGTCTGTTGTGGGGAGGGGAAGGGAAAGGAGTTTGTAAGCCACTCTGAGACAATAAGTGAAGGGTGGGGTATAAATCCAATCTCTTCTCTTCTTTTCTTCCTAAGAAGAAGAAGAGATTGGATTTATACCCTGCCCTCCACTCGGAGTCTCAGAGCGGCTTACAAGCTCCTCTCCCTTCCCCTCCCCACAACAGACACCCTGTGAGGTAGGTGGGGCTGAGAGAGCTCTCTCGAGAACTGCTTTTTCAAGAATAGCTCTGACAGAACTATGGCTTGCCCAAGGTCATCCAGCAGCTGCAAGTGGAGGGGTGTGAAATCAAACCCGGCTCTCCCAGATTAGAGTCCGCGCACTTAACCACTGTACCAAACACACAGCACTTCAAAAGAATGTAATTCACATCATAGAGTCACACAACCCACAGAATGATGATTCTTAAAGTGATACAATCCAAAATAGTCCATAAGCACAAGCCCTCCTAGGGGGCAATGACAGTCCATAGAGAAAATAGTGTCCAGTATCGTACGTAATATTGAGACCATTTCGAAGACAATCCTTCATCAAAGGGTATAGTGTGTCAAGGTAGGTACAATGACCAAGGGTCCTTTCGTAGAAAAAGAGGTGCAGGAGCTCATTAGCATAACTCATTAGCATAACTTATTTGCATATGCCACACCACCTGACATCACCGGAAGTATATCAGAAGGCAAGAAAGAAAGAAGAGAAGAAGAAGAGATTGGATTTATATCCCGGCCTTCACTCACTTGGAGTCTCAGAGTGGCTTACAAACTCCTTTCCCTTTCCCCTCCCCACAACAGACACCCTGTGAGGTAGGTGGGGCTGAGAGAGCTCTTTCCCAAGCTGTCCTTGAGGGAACCGCTGGTACAGAGCTATGGCTGGCCCAAGGTCATCCAGCCAGGTGCAAGCAGAGGAGTGGGGAATCAAACCCAGATCTCCCAAATTAGAGTCCGCGCACTTAACCACTACACCAAACTGGCTCTCAATACCCTGCCCTTCACTGCCAAAATAGTCTCAGAGCGGCTTACAAACTCCTGTCTCTTCCCCTCCCCACAACAGACACCCTGTGAGGTAGGTGGGGCTGAGAGAGCTCTTTCCCAAAGCTGTCCTTGAGAGAACAGCTGGTACAGTGCTATGGCTGGCCCAAGGTCATCCAGCCAGGTGCAAGCGGAGGAGTGGGGAATCAAACCTGGTTCTCCCAGATTAGAGTCCGCACACTTAACCACTACACCAAACTGGCTCTCAGAGAAGAGAGAGAGAGCTGGCAGAGAGGGGACAGCCACTAATCCAAGCCTCAGAAATACCACTATTTTGGGAGGACAGCTTCAGTGGTGGCTGAAGCCTTCAGCAGGCTGGTCGGAGGAACAAGGACCTTTCCAGGGGACGGGGTCATTTTGCTGCAGCCATGACACAAGCAGGCATTCCCCCACGGGGGGGGGGGGGGCTGGCACCAACTCCCGGAGCTGCGCTCCCCCGAGCTCCTGCTCGAAAGGACCCCTGACAATGACCATGCACACACCAAAATGCTATTTTGTATTAAGTGGAGTCCAAGGCCTCTTAGCGAATTCACAACCCAGCAGGCAAAAGGACTCTCGTACAGCTCTCTAACCCTTAGGTCCCCAACCTTTTCGAGCCTGCAGGCACCTTTGGAATTCTGACACAGTGTGGTGGGCCAGCCACAAAATGGCTGCCATAAAATGGTTGCTGCGGTAGGTGGAGCCAGCTACAAAATGGATGCCTCAGCTTACCTTCAGTCCTTGCGCTGTGGTAGCAGCTAGTGCCAACGGAACATTTAAAAAAATCTGTTTAGTCAATCAAACCTCCAATAGCCAATCAAAAGCCTTGCTGGGCAAAAACCCCACCTGGCCCCACCCACTTTCTAAAAACGCTCCGGGGCACCAGGAAATGTGTTGGCGGGTGCCACGGTGCCTACCGGCACCATGTCGGGGACCCCTGCTCCAACCACTATGCCATACCTCCAGCCAGGAGATTCCTGGAGGTTCCTCTCAGCCTCAGGCCAGGAGGTTCCTGGTTCATGTCCCAGAATCTCTGAGATGGATTAATGTGCGTAGGAGAGATATAAATGCAATTGCATGAAGAAACATGAACGGCAATTTTACTTTCCAGAGGGCAACGCTTGTTTGGTAGCAGATAAGGATTCAGAGGGCTAACCTCCCTGAAATTCAGTCTTGGGGTCCCACGTAGGATTGCCAGCCTCCAGGTGGAGCCTGGGGATCTCCCGCTTTTACAACTGATCTCCAGCTGACAGAGATCAGCTCCCCTGGAGAAAATGGCTGCTTTGAAGGGTGGACTCTGTGGCATTGTACCATGCTGAGGCCCCTCCCCTCCCCAAACCCCGGCCTCTCCTGCCTCCACCCCCAAGATCTCCAGGTATTTCCCAATCCAGACTTGGCAACCCTAGTCCCACGTGGGAAGAAGAAGGCCTTCTTCAACAAGCAGGGCCTTTTTGATCATAGCCCCTGCACAGTGGGACACCCTTCCATGGGAATATCATTTGGCTGCCGCCACCAGCCCAGCTATTGTTCTGAAGCAGCAGGCAGACTTTTCTTTCTCAGTCTGCTGTTAATGATTATGAATCTTTTAAAATGACACCTTTTTCATACTCCACCTGCTAATCAGGCCATTTTCAGGGCCGGCATCAGGATTCAGCCTCCCTGAGCCATTGCCGAGGCCTGTGGCCTTGAGAGAGCCAGCGACAGCAGACGTGACCACAACCGGCCAGTGTTTCCTCTAAGCTGAGTTAGTGTAAGTTGGCTCACAGTTTTTTAGCCTCCGGCTCACCCATTTTTGTCTTAGCTTAGGAAGGATGGCTCCAGAGCAAACTAATTCATGCGGTAGCCAAATCGCTTGCTCACAACTTTAATGCCAGCAGCTCACAAAGTAGAATTTTTGCTCACAAGATTCCACAGCTTAGAGGGAACATTGCAACTGGCCCTCTTTCTGTGGCTGGTGGCAGTGGCGTTCATCCCTCCTGGAAGGATGCGGCCTAGGGCTGCCAAGTGCCGGCGACTTACCGGCGGGGGGGGGAGTTGTTCTCCCCCCGGGAGCTCTTCTGGTGCGTGCGCTTTGTGCGCGCGCCACGGCGACGTAATGACGTCACCCGGAGGTGACGTCATTACACGGGGGAAGTCGTCCTCACCGGACGACTTCAGGGGCGGGGTTCCCCCCGCCAGCCGAATGCCGGCCGGCGGATCAGGAACCCCTATAGCGGGGGATCCCCCACCCCCCCCGGGCTGACTTGGCAGCCCTAAATTGCGGCCTGCCCATCCCTACTCCCCACTTTCTGTGACGGTTGCAGGCGGAAGCAATGGCTCCTTCTGCTCCTCCGTGGCCAGAAAGACCGAGGGCAGCCAGCCTTCCATGGCCGGAGAGAGCAAGGATGGCTGCCGGGTACCCAGCAGAGGGCGAGGGCCCGTCACCTAGCAGTGCTGGAGGCCCATGCGGAGAATTCGAAAGCAACTGGCCCGAGGAGGAGCTGCTGCCCCCCACCTGCCTGCTTCCTCCACGCTCTTTTCTTGGCTCAGTTTCACGGACCACTCATAGTGAGACGCTGGGGAGCCTTCTCCTCGAGCCCGTCCTCTCCCTGCTCCCTGGGGGCTTTTACCCAGAGCCTGGGTGACCCTTTCCCCCAGCTGGATTCCTCTGCTCAGAATCAGGCCCCTTCAGGCTTTGCACAGTGAGCCCAAGAGACTGTCTGATCCTGCCTCAGACCTCCTTGGTTCATCACGGTCCGTACTGTCCACTCAGACCGGCGGCAGTTCTCCAGGGTCTTTCCCATCCCCTCCTGCCAGATCTTTTTAACGGGAGACAGCTCTTTTAAACCCAGGACTCGACCCCAGGGCCGTCTGCGTATGAAGCACACCAGGCTGCCAACCTCCAGGCAGTGGCTGGAGATCTCCAGGGATTACAACTGACCTCCAGGTGACACACCATCAGTTCACCTAGAGGAAATGGCCACTTGGAAAGGTGGGCTGTATGGCATTGTACCCCACTGAAGTCCCTCCCCTCCCCAACGCCTCCCTCCTCAGGCTCCACCCCCCAAATCTCCAGGTATTTCCCAGCCCAGAGCTGGCAACCCTACTGAAGCGGATGCTCTCCCACTGGGAGTCTCACAGCCTGGCCAGAACACAGCAGCCAGTCTGAATATTAGCAAAGCCACAAAACAAAGCCTGTGGCTTGGGCAGTTCTGCACAACAAGCCTTTTGACCCACCAAGGGTGGGAGGCACCCAGCACCGGCGTTCCCTCTCAGCTGAGCTAGGGTGAGCTAGTTTTCTCAGCCTCCGGCTCACACCTTTTTGCCTTAGCTCAGGGAGGATGGCTCCAGAGCAAACTAATTTATGCAGCAGCCCAATCGTTCGCTCACAACTTTAATGTCAGGGGCTCACAAGGTAGAATTTTTGCTCACAAAATTCCATAGCTCAGAGGGAGCATTGGTTGGCCCCCGAGAACCCCCTACCCAAAGGACTTCCGCAAGCAAGCCAAGCCATGTGCCCACTTCCATTTTTCAAAATACCCCCTTCCAGCTGGCTCTGGTGTGACCACAGGGCAGTTTCCCCCATTCTCCATCCCAGGAGCAGCGCCTCCCCTCTTCCTCTCCTGGACGCCTCACCTGTTCACAAGATCACACATTTTCTGCACAGCATTCATCCCAAATGACACTTCAGAGTTGCTTGCAGGGAGCTGAGCCTCCAATCCACCCATCAAGGATGCCCTGGAAGCGTGCAAAACAAATACCCCCCCCCCCCCCCCAATTCTGAGTATAATGAGGTGGTTCATTTGTGAGTCCAGGGAACGCAAAGGGGAGAGACAAGACCAGGTGGAGCTTTTGTTTGAAGGTGCCATCCAGCTCCTTCCAACTGCCTTCGGGGCAGCCTTCGGGACTTGGCAGCAGCCCTGCCTTGCAACCCCCTCTGGAGCCAGCCACGGAAGAGAGCCAGCTTGGGCCGTGTGTTCCCTGGAAAGAACTCCCAGGTGACCGAGCGTTTCTTAATGCACAAGCTAGGGACAACTCTTGCCTGTTAAGGACTGCCCTTGTCCACATAAGCTCTGCCGCCCATTGAGATCTGGGGGAGAAGAAATTTGCCTCTGAGTTTCACCTGCCCAGGAAGTGCATAGAATCACACAGAGTTGGAAGGGGCCATACAGGCCATCTAGTCCAACCGCCTGCTCAGTGCAGGATCAGCCCTAGAGCATCCAGTCTGGTGTAGTGGTTAAGTGCGCAGACTCTAATCTGGGAGAACCGGGTTTGATTCCCCACTCCTCCACTTGCACCTGGCTGGATGACCTTGGGCAAGCCATAGCTCTGTACCAGCTGTTCCCTCAAGGACAGCTTGGGAAAGAGCTCTCTCAGCCCCACCCACCTCACAGGGTGTCTGTTGTGGGGAGGGGAAGGGAAAAGGAGTTTGTAAGCCACTCTGAGACTCTTAAGTGAGTGAAGGGCGGGATATAAATCCAATCTCTTCTTCTTCTTCTTCTTCATCCCTGTCAGAGGAGAAGACAAAGAAGAGATTGGATTTATAACCCGCCCTTCACTACCCAAAGGAGTCTCAGAGCGGCTTCCAAACTCCTTTCCCTCCCCCCCCCCCCCACAACAGGCACCCTGTGAGGTAGCTGGGGCTGAGAGAGCTCTGACAGAAACTGCTCTTTTTCAGGAACAGCTGCGCCAGAACTATGGCTTGCCCAAGGTCATCCAGCAGGTGCAAGTGGAGGAGTGGGGAATCAAACCCGGTTCTCCCAGATTAGAGTCCATGCACTTAACCGCTACACCAGCCGCTGCTTAAAGACTGCCAGGGGGGGGGGAGCTCACCACCTCCCTAGGCAGCCCATTTCACTGCTGAACTACTCTTACTTTTAAAAAGGTTTCCTAATTTCCAGCCAGTACCTTCCCGCCTGTAATTTAAACCCATTCTTGCGAGTCCTCTCCTCTGCTGCCAACAGGAACAGCTCCCTGCCCTCCTCTAAGGGACAGCCCTTCAGCTACTTCAAGAGAGTGATCCTGTCCCCCCTCAACCTCCCCTTCTCCAAACTCTTCTCTTCTCCAACGTTCCCCTCTGCCTTGGGCTTGGTCTCCAGGCCCCCCCCCCCATCCTCCTCCTCGCTCCCCTCTGCCCCTGCTCCATTCTGCCCACATCCTTTTGGAAGCGAGGCCTCCAGAATTGCCCACGATACTCCAGGTGTGGCCTGACCAAGGCAGTCCACGGTGCAACTAGGACATCTTGCAATTTGTGCCTGTCAATAGACAACATTAGCCTTTTCTTGTCGCTGCATCACCCTGACTGCTCATACTGAGCTTGCCATCCACCTGTATCCCGAGATCTTGTTCGCACACACCCTGCTACCCAGAAGAGTATCCCCCATCCACCCGTCAGAGCAGAGCAAGGCCTTCTCGGGTAGGACAAGCCATCCTGCATAATAGCCATCCTTTTGTATAAACGGGCCGGCAAGGTTTACATTCAATACCGTTTCCCCCCTTTCGCAAACATGGTCAGTTTGCCTGTCTGCTTTCACTGGCTGCATTAGGGCTTTGGATTGGTACAGTCTGCGGCCTTAGGAAAAACGGTGTGGGATTCTTGGCTTCCTGCCGGCGGATAAAATTGCCGATCCAAAAGAAGCAGAAATATCTTCTTCCCTGCCCTCCCAGGAGGGATCGCTCGATTGGCTGGGCAAGTGGAAGGCCACTTGATTGCAAGATACTATTGGCTGGGAAACCTGGCTCTTCTCACCCTCCTGTGCCCTTCCCAGGCTGATGTCCAGGGTGGCCTGTTGTTTTTGATATCTAAGACCGGGGCTTGTGGGGGGGCGGGGGGGAATGGAGGAAGAGAGGAATAAAAGACACAAAGCACCAAGAGATATCTGCTGCAAGAGGCCAAAATCAGACAGGCAGGGGAAGGCGCAGAAGGGAAGGGGGCATGAGATGGACAGAGAACCAGCAGCTGGATTGGGTTGGCACAGCTGGGAGGCAGGGACAAAAACAGCTGAACGGCGCTGGCGACGGAGAGCGCCGGGGAAATAGAGATCAAGCTGGAGAACGACAGCAGCAAAATTGAGACAGACAAACAAAATTAACGAGGAGCAACAGCAAGGGGCGGGGGGTGGGGGGAGAGCCGCATTGGTGGCTGGCCTGGGAAGACAGAGCGGAGCACAGGCCGGGCCTCCAGTCGGGATGCAAATTACCGTATCTTTTGCTCCATAAGACTCACTTTTTCTCCCAAAAAACATGGTGGGGGGGAGTGTGTGCGTCTTAAACCCCCCTCACCTTTCCCAAGCCTCGGCACCGAGCAGAGCTAGATGTGTCTTATGGTCAGGTGCGTCTTATGGAGCGAAAAATACGGTAATCAGCTCCCCATTCAGATGGGCCAAGCCGGGCCAGGGGGCCGAAAGGAATGGGGGGCAAAAAGCACAAGGAAGGCTGGAGGGGCCAGGGCGTCAAGCGCCAGAGGCAGCTCTGCACTGCCCCAGATGCAAATGCAGGTGCCCTGGATAGTGTGCAGGGATGCCAAGAGGCCTGGAGGAAGACACCCTGTCCCTCAGTGTGTGGAAGCAGACAGCTGAAGCTTTCTTGTGTTGTGGAGGAAACAACACCTCTTGGTCAATAATACCCCATTAAGCCTCTACTAAGGGCCCAGGTGAGCCCGATGGATGGCCCAGGCTAGCCCGATCTCCTCAGATCTCAGAAGCTAAGCAGGGTCAGCCCCGGTCGGTATTTGGGTGGGAGACCGCCAAGGAATACAAGGGGTGTGACGCAGAGGCAGGCAATGGCAAACCACCAGTGTTGGTCTCTCGCCTTGGAAGCTAAGCAGGGTAAGCCCTGGCCAGTATTTGGATGGGAGACCACCAAGAAATACCAGGGTTGTGACCCAGAGGCGGGCAGTGACCAACCACCTCCGGACGTCTCTTGCCTTGAAAACCCCACAGGATTGCCGTAAGTCATCAGTGACTTAAGAACATAAGAACACTAGAGAAGCTATGCTGGATCAGGCCAACGGCCCGTCCTGTCCAACACTGTGTCACACAGTAGCCAAAACTCAGGGGCCATCCGGAGGCCCACCAGCAGGGCCAGAACTTCAGTGCCCCCCCCCAAGCACCAAGAACGCAGAGCATCCCTGCCCCAGGCAGAGTGTGCCATCTACACCTTGTGGCTAATAGCCGCTCATGGACCTCTGTCCCATATGCTTATCCAATCCCCTCTTGAAGCTGATAAGAACATAAGAGAGGCCATGTTAGATCAGGCCAATGGCCTATCTAGTTGGACACTCTGTGTCATACATTGGCCAAAACCCAGGGGCCCTCAGGAGGTCCACCAGCAGGGCCAGAACTCCAGAAGACCTCCCACTGTGTCCCCCCCAAGCACCAAGAATACAGAGCATCACTGCTCCAGACATAAGAACATAAGAGAAGCCATGTTGGATCAGGCCAATGGCCCATCCAGTCCAACACTGTGTCACACAGTGGCCAAAGCCCAGGTGTCACCAGGATGTCCATCAGTGGAGCCAGAACTCCAGAAGCCCTCCCACTGTTGCCCCACCCCCCAAAGCACCAAGAATACAGAGCATCGCTGCCCCGGACAGTGTTCTATCTATACCTTGTGGCTTACAGCCATCCATGGACCTCTGCTCCATACGACAGTGTACGCGTGCGAACGCACACCCACACCCACACAGAGGGGCAGGATTTTTTTTTTCCTCCAGGCAATTGTCAAGTCTAACCACTGGTGTCTTGGCAACTCCTGGAGCGGACTACAGGAAATGTGACTGCCATTCTTGCATCTTGAAACTCTGGCGTACAGGCACCAAAAGGAGATCGTAATTGGATTTGGGGGGGGGGGGTCCCCAATTCATGAACTGCAAGTTCGTACAAGTGCAGTTATGTCATTCCAGTCTGACATCACAGTCTGGGATAGGGGTAGGTCACGGTTTTGCATGCAGGAGGTCCCAGGTTCAGTTCCAGCATCTCTCATTCAGAGGACCAGGCAGAAAGGGATGTGAGCCAGGGCGCAGACTTTCCAATTTCCCGAGGGGGGGGGGCGTGCTGGGGCTGGGCCAGAGACATCACAATCCATTGTCTCCGGTGGAGGCTCACCACCTCCTGGAAAAGTTTTTGGGGGGGCTCCAGCTCCCCAGCCCCCTGGAGTTGACACCTATGGATGTGGGAGACCTCTGCCTGAGAACTTGGCCAACCACGGCCAATCACAGGAGAAGACTGACCTCTGAATGGGCTGTGAATATGTCAGCTTTGTTTAGGGACCAGCTGTGAGGCTCAGTGGCCGAGCACTTCTTTGGGATGCAGAAGGTCCCAGGTTCAAGCCCCAGAATCTCCCACTCGAAGAAAAAGGGACAGGCAGGAGGTGATGTGAAAGATTTTGAACTGAGATCCTAAGGAGCTACTGCCTGTCACAGTAGACCACACTGATCTCGTGGTGTAGCGGTCAGAGAGAGGGATGCCATCCTCCAGGTTGGAGCTGGGGGTCCCGTGGAACTGCAGCTCATCTGCAGACTACAGAGGTCAGTTCCCCTGGAGAAAAAATGGATGTCTTGAAGGAGGGACTCTGTGGCATTGCACCCCACTAAGCTCCCTGTCCTCCCCAGGCTCCACTCCCAAATCTCCAGGATTTTCACAACCTGGAGCTGGCAACCCAACCCCCCCCCCCATCCTCTGCCAGTGGCCAGGGGGGACCCAGCAACCCTAGACAGAGAGCTGGACTAGGATCTGGAAGCCCCAGGTTCAAAGCCTCACTCACCATGAGCTCACTGGGTAATTCTCTGTCTCTCAGGCTAACCTACCTCACAGAGTTGTTGTGAGGACAAAATGGAGGAGGGGAGACACAGCAGGGGTCATTTCATAGAAGAAGAGGTGCAGGAGAAGAAGAAGAAGAGATTGGATTTATACCCCGCCGTTCACTCACTTGGAGTCTCAGAGCGGCTTACAAACTCCTTTCCCTTCCCCTCCCCACAACAGACACCCTGTGAGGTAGGTGGGGCTGAGAGAGCTCTGAGACAACTGTCCTTGAGAGAACAGCTGGTACAGAGCTATGGCTTGCCCAAGGTCATCCAGCAGGAGCAAATGGAGGAGTGGGGAATCAAACCCGGTTCTCCCAGATTAGAGTCTGCGCACTTAACCACTACACCAAACTGACTCTCATTAGCACCTTAGCATAACTTATTTGCATATGCCACACCCCTGCCATCACCAGAAGTGTGTCAGAAGGCGACACCCACCACTCAGGCTCCACCCCGAAAATCTCCAGGGATTTCCCAACTCAGAGCTGGCGAATCTTACAAAGCTTTACACTTTGACCAAAGACACTTGAGGTTTCCTTTGCTCTTGCAGAGAAGCTGCCCTACAACAAGCATGCAAATACAGATCAAGTTAGTATGCTTTTGCTTTTTTCCACAGCACATCACTATATGTGCCCCACTTCTGGGCTTGTTATTCCCGGAAGGGCGTTCCTGCGCGTTCCTGCTCGAAATGACCCCTGGGCGCGCCACCCTGAGCTCTGTGGAGGAAGGCCCGGGGTCTGGCTCCATATCAGGCCACTTTTGCAACCTCTTTTGTTATGGGAAGAAAAGGACATTTGTGTGCCGACTGCAGTTGTCTGTGTCCACATAGTGCCCACATTTTTTGCTGCTAAGGGCTCCGGGAGGCAGAAGCCGAAGCCCCGTTAGGGCTGCCAGTGCCTACCAAATCTGCAATGAGGGCGGTGACTGCAGCCATGGAATTAAAAGACGCCTGCTCCTTGGGAGGAAAGCGGTGGCAAACCTAGAGAGCATCATGAAAAGCAGAGACATCACCCTGCCAACGAAAGTCCGCATGGTCAAAGCCATGGTATTCCCAGTAGTGATGTATGGCTGCGAGAGTTGGGCTGTAAGGCAGGCCGAGCCCCAGAGAATAGATGCCTTCGAATTCTGGTGCTGGAGAAGACTCTTGAGAGTCCCTTGGACTGCAAGGAGATCAGATCAGTCAATCCTAAAAGAAATCAACCCTGACAGTTCCCTGGAAGGCCAGATCCTGAAGCTGAAGCTGAAATACTTTGGCCACCAAATGAGAAGGGAGCCCTCCCTGGAGAAGACCCTGATGCTGGGAAAGAGTGAAGGTCAAAGAAGAAGGGGACGGCAAAGGATGAGAGGGTTAGACTGTGTCATCGATGCAACGAACATGAAATTAAGCAAACTCCGGAGAACGGCGGAAGACAGGAGGGCCTGGCGTGATGTGGTCCCTGGGGTTGTGAAGAGTCGGACTCGACTCTGCGACTGAACAAGTTGATTAAGCCCCTGCACCCCCCCAGCCGGCTCCCCTGAACCCACTCCCCTGAACCCACTCCCTCCCTCCCTCCCTCCCTCCCTCCCTCCCGAGGCCATCTGGGCCACTGCCAGGTCGATGCTCTAGCAATTGCCCGGAAACTCTATGGCACCATAGAGTTTCAGGGCGACTGCCAGAGCATTGCCCTGGCAACGTGCCCGGTGTGGTGACGTCACTTCCGGGTGACGTCATCACACTGGGCAGTCACCCGGATGGCCCCGGGAGGGAGGGAGGGAGGGAGAGAGCAAGTGGGTTCAGGGGAGTGGGTTTAGGGGAGCCAGGAGCTGGGAGCCAGGCGGGGGGGAGGCTCTGGCAGCAGCGGGGACATTGTCCCAGCCGGGAAATTTAAAATTCTACGCCCCTGAGTGGAATAAAGGTTTTAAATGAGGGAATGAATAAATAAGTGATATCTGGAGTCTGGAGATCAGTTGTAATCAGGGGTCCGTTGGAGCCAGAGCGCAGAGGAGTGCAGCTCCGGGAGTGAGGAGCCCAGGGGGCGGGCACATGACCAAGCCCCGCCCCCCTCCTCAGCTTCCCCGAGCAGTGCAGAGGCGCAGCGCCCCGGGGAAAGCCCTGCTAGGGTCTCTGTTGATTTTAATGCTTTGTTTTGATATTGATAATTTTATAATTGTTCCTTTTATGACTGTGTGCTGCTTTTCCAGAGACTTGCTCAAGGTGGCATATAAATTTTCTAAGTATACCATTTTCTATCTGGGCACATGGCACATAAGTACTGGAGAAATTTCACCAACCCTTCAGCAGGTGTGACCTTGGGCCAGTCACAAGTTCTCTCAGAGCTGTTCTCTCATGAGCAGTTCTCAAAAGACCTCTCTCAGCCCCACCTACCTCACAGGGTGTCTTGTTGTGGGGAGGGGAAGGGGAAGGGATGGGTGGTGCACATGTCCTGGGTATCTCAAGTCTACTTGAAACCTGGTGGTTTCAAGGGAGCAGGAAGAGAATGAGAGTGTGTTCTTTAAGCTTATTTTTATTGCACAAAGTACTGGATGGGGAAGGGAATGGAGGAAGAGGTCAGTTTCACTCACCTGTGGAGTGGCGCCTGAGGGGTGGGTGTTGCCTTCTGACACACTTCCGGTATGTTAGGGGGTGTGGTATATGCGAATGAGTTATGCGAATGAGTTATGCTAATGAGCTCCTGCACCTCTTTTTCTACGAAATGACTCCTGGTTGTAATCCTGGGAGATCTCCACCTCCCATCTGGAGGTTGGCAAGCCTATGTTGGGTGCTGCTAAGGATGACTCAGACAGCTGACTGGCCCAAAAAACAATCCAATGGGAAGTTCTCTTCCACAAGATAAACTGAAAATGCACAAGAGACACAGTCCCTTCCTACGGCAGGGGTCCCCACTGTGGTGCCCGTGAGCGCCCTAGCACCCGTGGACACCTGTTGTGATACCCGCCAAGTGTTTTTTTAGGAAGTGGGCGGGGCTAGGGAGGGCTTTTCCCCAACAAGGCTTCTGATTGACTGCTGGAGATTTGACTGGCTGGGCAGATTATTTTAACCGTTGCTTGGGCAGCAGCTGCCGCCGGAGCACAAGGATCTGCACTGGGTGGCGGAAGGCGAGCTGTGGGAATTGTTTTGCTGCTGGCTCCGCCTCCTGCAGCGGCCATCTTGCTGCTGCGCCTACCCTGTGGGGTCAGAATTCAAAATGTGCCCGGAGGCGCCAAAAGATTGGGGACCCCTGTCCTGTGGCGCGTGTCGTGGAAGCCCTTGGCAAGCTGGCCTTCTACGTTCGCCTTTGGAGGGGCGAGCAAGGGCGGGACCAGCCACCGGCCAAGCGGGGTCTTTGTCTGAGCTGATCGAGGCCCACCCGCCAAGAGCCCTTGTCTGAGGCCTCCAGGAAGCAGTGGGAGTCTCCCACGCGTGTTTCCCAGCTTGCCAGGTAGCTTGTGCCCGGGAGAGAGCTCTTGTCCCTCTCCCAAGTCTCCAGGGCTGAGTTGCAGCTGTGTGCTTGGAGCAAGAGCATGCAGGGGGCAGAGACAGGCCCCTCTCCAGGGAGGGACTGCGCGTTCCAAAGAAGCCGGGCACACGGTCTCAGCATCCGGTCCTCTGCTCACGCTGCTCAGGAAGCCCAGAAAAGGCTTGAGTCCTTGGGGGAGGAAGAACTTTGCCACCTGATGAAAAGACTGGGCTGTCCTGGTCCCATGACAGAATTCTCTTTGCCACATCACACATACAGCTGCCTTCTCCTTCGGTTGGTGTTATGTATTGACCACGCGGGCGCCATGTGCTCCCGTAATGGCGACCGCCATGTGGCCAGAGCACATGGCCAAGAAACTACCTGAGCTTCAGCCAGGTAGAACAAAGGCCAGGTGGATTCGAACCGGCCACCAATCATGTACCTAGGTTTCTTCCCAGGAACCTATGAGATGTAAATAGACTTATAATAGCCTATCAGGCCAGCTGGGTGAGGTCAGGGATAATAAAAGGAGGGCTTCGAGCCCTGGGTTGTATGCTTCATCCGGACCAGCAATAAAGATCTAGCTGTTTCACTGTTCCATGGACTCCCGACTCCAATACTTATCAGGTTGCCAGCTCCAGGCTGAGAAATACCTGGAGATTTGGGGGGTGGAGCCTGGGGAGGGGGTAATTTGGGGAGGGGATGGACCTTAGTAAGGTATTAAGTCCAGAGAGTCCACCCTCCAAAGCAGCCATTTTCCCCAGGGCAACTGACCTCGGTCGTCTGGAGATAACTGTAATAACAGATCTCCAGGTAATCCCCTAGAGGTTGGCAACCCTAAAAAGTTATCCTGAGTCAAGCCATTGGTCTCCCAAGCTCAGTGTTGTCTGATAGCGGCCTACCAGAGTTTCAGGCACAGGTCTTTCACGTCACCTCCTGTATGGTATCTTTAATTGGAGAGGTCAAGGATTGGACCTGAGACCTTCAGCCTGGCAGGCAAGTGTTCTACAACTGAGCCCCTCAACTCTCCCCTCAACTCAAGAGTCTGCCTCCCACTGCGTCGGAGCGGTGGCCACATTAGTCTGTTGTGGCAAAACAGAAGGAAGGTCTGGAAGCACCTTGAAGACGAACAACTTCTATTCCAGCATGAGATTTGGCAGTCGGAAGACAGGAGCTGTGACTCATTCCAGCTGATGCTGGAAGAAATGTTGTCCATCTGTTAAGGTGCCGCCGGACTTCTGTTTTGTTTGGATACTGAGTTAGACCCTTAGAATCACAGATTCGTAGAATCACAGAGTTGGAAGGGGCCGCACAGGCCATCTAGTCCAACCCCACCCCTCGATGCAGGATCAGCCTAGACTAGAGCATCCCTGGCAAGTGTTCGTCCAGCCGCTGCTTGAAGACTGCCAGTCAGAGGGAGCTCACCACCTCCCGAGGCAGCCCATTCCACTGTTGCACAGCTTTTTGCAAATATCCAGTCGGTACCTTCCCGCCCTTAAATTAAACCCAATATTGTGAGTCCTCTGCTGCCAACGGGAACAGCTCCCTGCCCTCCTCTAAGTGACAGCCCTTCAAAGACTTAAAGAGAGCAACCACGTCCCCCCTTAACCTCCTCTCCTCCAGACTGAGCATTCCCAAGTCCCGCAGCCTTTCCTGGGGCTTCTTGGTCTCCAAGGTCAGGCATATCTCTCCAGACCAGCTGCAGCTCTCCAAGGTCTCAGGCAGAGGTCCTGCTGAGCTGGAGGCGCCCGGGGTTGAACCTGGGACCTTCTGTGTCCGAAGCAGATACTCTGCCACTGAGCCACGGCCCCTCCCTGTCAAGGCAGAATATTTCAAACAACCAGCTCACCAAGTCATTCCAGGCCCAGGACCACAAATTACATACATAACAACTGTAGCAGCTGACTTGTGGCGACTCCAGCAAGGGGCTTCCGCAGGGCTATTTTGGGACAGGAACGCACAGGAACCGGCTGGCTTCTGAGTCGGCCACGCCTACAGCCTCCCCCTCCTTGGGTTCCCTAGGTGCCTCACAAGCCGCAGGGCACCTGGGAAAGCCAAGCTGATCCAGGAAGGGAAGGCCATTTTAACTGCCTTCCCCCTCCTCAGGTTTCCCAGGTGCCCCACAGCTGCGGGGCACCTGGGGGAGCCAATCCAGAAACTGCCTTCCTTCCCTCGGGTTCCCCATGCGCCCTGCAAGCTGCGGAACACCTGGGGAAGCCGATCCTGGGAGGGAGCTGCGCTGTCAGGGGTGTGGCCTAATATGCTAATGAGTTTCTGCTGTTGGGTGTGGCCTACTATGCTAATGAGTTCCTGCTGGGCTTTTTCTACACAAAAAAGCCCTGGGCTTCCGAGGCAACGGAGGAGCAGAGGTGGTTGGCCATTGCCTTCCTCTGCAGAGCCTTCCTTGGTGCAGTCCCTTCCAAGCACTCGCTTCCAAGATCTGGCTGCCCCATGCCGCCTTCATTGCCGGCCACAAAGTTACTTGTTTATTTATTATTTGGAGGGGGAGAGGGGGCTTGAATCGGTACCAGGTAAAGAAAGTGAGGCGCTGAAGAGCTTAAGGGAAGTCCGTAGCAGAGGCAGGACCAAAAGGAAGGCCTGGGATGGCAGAGAAAGGAAGTCCGGACTACTGCTCGTATGCCAAGCAGGGGGAGAAAAGGGGATGGTGGAGCCGATACCAGCCATACAGCTGGGAATAGAACCCAGCTGCTGTAATTCCCAGTTATGCCCCCCCAGCCCCCATCAATAGACCCAGAGTGCTTTGACACCATCATAAATCCCTCCTCCCCCCCCCCCCAGCAGCTTGCCAGTCTGGCTGGTAGCCAGATCCCCTCTGCCCAGCTCCGGCTGTCTATCGTGAACATGCTCTGGGGTGATGGAACGGTGGCTTATTAATACGCCTGTGCCCCATTAGAAACATCTGCATCGGTGGGGGAATGTGACGGGGGGGGCCAAGTGCAGGGGAGGGGGAGGTATTAATGAATTGCACCCCCGCAGGGATGCCAAAATAGGAAACTCCTTTTATGCACTGGAGGAATCTCTTGCATGTGATTGTTGGCTGCAGAGGTGGGGTGGGAAATGAAGGGTGTTCTTCATCCCACACCCCACATCTCTTCTGAGAGTCTTCCCATTCCCCCCCCCTCCCCCTTTGCGATGGGTCCATTACACACTTCTGTCACTGCGATCTGTCTCTTACCTTCACGTCCCAGAAAGGCTGCAGCATGGCGAGGTCGCTCCATCTGGCATGGCTGCCATGCCTGTCCCTCTGCCTTGTATTTCCTCCCCCCCCCCTTCCAAGACACACACACAACCCCAGCAGACATTGCTGTGTCACATCAGAAGGATTGGGGGGGGGGCATCACAGAGGAATGAAGGGTCGTCACAGCTTAGTCTGTAACAAAAAAATGAAAAGGAATTGGGGAAGAGCAGGGGGGGGGGGGGTTATGTGCAGATAAATCATCTGGAAATCATGTCTCCTAACCTGGAATCCTTGTCCTCAAATGGGGGGCTGGGGATGGTTTCCCAGCGGGGATGTCACTCTGCACTGGCTCTGTCTGTTGCGCAACTCCTTCCCATGTCCGGGGACTGAGGCCTGACACCCAGCCGCTAATAAAATCTCAAAGGGTAGCCATGATTGGTTTGTTGCAGTGCAACAGAACAGAGATCGAGCGGCCCTTTTAAGACTCACCAGGCTTATTCCGTTGTCAGGCTGACCCTCGAAATATTACGCTGGAATAAACTTGGTTAGTCCATGCTTCTGTTCAAGGCCCTTTCCACAGGGTATGTTGTGAGAATCTCATGGTAGCCTTTGCAGTATTTGGCAGGAGGAGAATGTGTGTGGGAGGTCTTAGCATGCCTCTGTGAAACAAGAGTAAGGAACAGCGAAGACGAGTAAGGAACAGGGGTGAGTAAGGAACAGGGGTGAGTAAGGAACAGCAATGAAAAGGCCCCGCTAGTCCCAGGGCAGACTTCTCAAAGGAGCGTGTGCGCAGTTTGCAACATTCCATGTACATTCTCTCTGTGGTCCCTCCACAAGGTAGGGCAGAGCCTGAGTGCCGATCTTGCAGGGGAGAGATAGCCCCAGGCTCCTTTCCCACACAAGCTCAGCCGCATCAGAGTCCCTCCGGTGTACCTGAAGGTGTGAATCGTGCAGCCAGGTGAGCTGGAAGGCTGGCTGTTTGGCCTTTCCTACCTGGGTAACACCTCACCAAGATGGAAGTTGTGTGAGCGCCTCACTCACTTGGTTGTGTTATTCACATGTGCTGCTATTAGGGGGGTGGGCATGGAAAGGGGGAGAGTCCCATGACATGAGATTGTCACTTCTGGGTTGAAGACCCTGATGCTACCATGTTGAACGACATTCTAGGAATTCTCCCTGTCTCTATGATAAAGATCACTTAGATTGGGGAAATTCCTGGAGAGTCTCTTCGTGCATTGGCATCCAGGTAAAGACCTAGAAGTGACATAACTCCATTGTGCAGTGCTGTCCCCCCATTTCCCACCACCACCACCACGCCACTGAGTGGTGACCAGACTATTTTGGAGAATCCGTGCAACTACCACAGGCTTATATTACTAGTTGTATATCTATAGCATTCAAGACAGCAACACCTGGTCTTATTTATATATGTATATACAAAATTCTGAATGCATGTATTTTTGGATGTGTGTCACTTCATAATAAGGAATATTGACCACTGAGGAAGGCCCATAAGGGCCGAAACGCGTATGGTCCTTAGGTCAAAAGTTTTATCCATCAGTTTGATATGCACTGCAATTAGTTCTTAATTAACCTAGTTTTAAATGTCTGATACTCGGACTCTCTCTTTTAATTTAATTTTGTTTTATTTACGTGTACATCCTAATAAATGTCCCTATTTTTCATAATAATTCTTTTTGTTAGCTTGACCCTCTCGGTTCGCAGCTATTTGTTGGGTTGAGTCCCCCCCCCCCTTTTTTTTTTGTGCTTTGTGCCCCTGCTAGTGTCTGAAGCTACCCAGTACATTCAAGGCAGAGCGGCATTTGAACCTGGGTGCCTTGAACCTGGGAGTGCACTCTTGATGTTTACATAGCAGCTGAAGAGGCAAGCGCTTTTGAAGGAGTCAGCAGAGTGTAGCAGCTAAGAGACAGAGCCATAAGAAGAACATAAGAGACGCCATGTTGGATCAGGCCAGTGGCCAAAACCCAGGTGCCATCAGAAGGTCCACCAGTGGGGCCAGAACTCTAGAAGCCCTCCCCCTGTTGCCCCCCCCCCCAAGCACCACTTCCTAGAGCTCATTGGCTAACTGAGCTGGAAACTCAGATCATGGCAGTGAGGGGCCGTGGCTTAGTAGCAGAGCATCTGCTTGGCATGCCGAAGGTCCAAGGTTCAATACCCGGCATCTCCAGTGAAAAGGCTAAAGGAGCAGGTGATGTGAAAAAAATTGACCTGAGACTCTGGAGAGCTGCTAGATAAGACTGATCTTGATAGAAGGCAGCTTGCTGGCTCATGCCCGCTTCTCTGCCCAGTCACTTAGCCCCCTGCTTCTCCAGCAGCAGTGCCAGCCACCACATGGTAAACCTCCAAGAAACCACCTGCACGCGCGAACACACAGAAAGCATGCACAGGTCTCCTCTGTGCATGTGTATAGCTTGGTTGCCTGACCCAGGAAGACATCTGAGCGTTCTGTGGTGTGCTGCAGGCTATTGACTTGGAACAAGCAGGTCCAAACTGATCTACCCAGGGGCCAGCTCCAGAGGGTGGCATTTGGGGCGGGGGGCCTCCAAGATGCACAGGGATACCCTGCCCCCCAAAGTGTGGCCTTCTTCCCTTTGCACAGAGCAGCTCAGATGCTGACTGAAGTCTCAGGTTGCACCTCTTCCAAATGTGTTGGGGTTTCCCCCCCTGTCAAGTCGCAGCTGACTTCTGGCGACCCAGTCGGATGTTCAAGGCAAGAGAGGCTCAGAGGTGTTTGGCCACTGCCTACCTTGGTGTCACAACCCTGGTGTTCCTTGGAGGTTCCCCTCCTTTCCAAATACTGGCCTGGGCCAGCCCCGCTTAGCTTCCAAGATCTGATGAGATCGGGTTAGCCTAGGCTATCCAGGTCAGGGCAAAACATATACGGCGAATTGCTAGCTTCATATTTGTGTGTGTAAAGGGTCGTCAAGTCACAGCAACCCTGTGGAGTTTTCTAGGAGAAAGGCATTCAGAGGTGGTTTGTCATTGGCTGCCTCTGCATCCTGACCCCAGAGAGCCAGTTTGGTGTAGTGGTTAAGTGCACGGACTCTAAACTGGGAGAACCAGGTTTGATTCCCCACTCCTCCACTTGCACCTGCTGGATGACCTTGGGCAAGCCATAGCTCTGTACCAGCTGTTCTCTCAGCCCCACCTACCTCCCTGGGTATCTGTTGTGGGGAGGGGAAGGGAAAGGAGTTTGTAAACTGCTCTGAGACTTCCTTGGGTAGTGAAGGGCGGGATATAAATCCAATCTCTCCTCTTCTTCTCTCTCTTGGTTGTCTCCCATCCAACTTCCGACCCCAGAACTATACGATGCAAACCAGGAAAGAGAATTGCTGCTTAATATTGATAAGCAATATGGATTTATAATATGGATAGATCAAGGTGGGCAGCCATGTTGGTCTGAAGCAACAGAATAAAGACAGAATCCAGGGGCCCCTGTAAGACCAACCAAGTTTCATTCAAGGTGTGAGCTTTCGTGTGCACACGAAAGCTCACACTTTGAATGAAACTTGGTTGGTCATACAGCAGCCACTGGACTCTGATTTTGTTTTATAATATGGTTGTTTAACTAGGACAACTCGATTTGAGAATACATCTTGAGAAAGAGTTCTTTCGGAACAGTGGATATCCGGACCTTGGTTGATGAACTTGGATGAATTACAAAAACTTTTGGCATTTGCGAAATGGTTTTGTGCAGGGGTGGGCAATTGTTTTGGCTCGGGGGCCACTTTGTGGGAGCGGAGGTTAGCGGAGGGCCGCACCTTTTAAAATGACTGCATTCATTACTTAACTTTGCGTTTCAGAAAAGGTATAAATTGTATCATAAAAATCAATAAATATAAATTAAATAAAATAGTGGTAGTTTTATTCAATTTATTTATTGTGCTAATTTCATATCATCTATAGCTGCAAGCACAATTTAATTTTAGAATCAGTTTAATGAGACAAATGTGCCCTATCACACTTTTCTACAACTTTTTTGAAATCAGGAGTGAGATTGCTTGTTGAGATTCTCATCACAGCCTGCAAGTTAATGTCTGTCAAAGAGCATCTATATTTACTCTTGTTAATCTTCATGTCTTGGCGGGCCGCAAAAAACTCTGTGGCGGGCCACCATTTGCCCACCCCTGGTTTTGTGGAATGGCCCGCGTGCTTCAGTGATGACTTTTGAAACCAGTGAATGGGAGAATATGACCGCATTCAGCGCATTCTCTTCATATGCATTGGGGCAGGACTTCATTTGTGAGGTGGACTATTTATAGTAATATTTTTGAAATGAATTGCTTATAGATCTTGAATATATCTGCTTTCTTTTGGATTGCATTGTGAGATCTGTGCATATTTTCCATGAGAGGAGGCGAAGAAGAAGAAGAGGAGGAGGAGGAGGAGATTGGATTTATACCCCGCCCTTCACTCAGAGTCTCAGGATGGTTTACAAACGCCTTTCCCTTCCCCACAACAGACACCCTGTGAGGCAGGTGGGGCTGAGAGAACTCTTTCAAGGACTGCTCTTGAGAGGACAGCTCTGAGAGAACTTGTGACTGACCCAAGGTCACGCCAGTAATGGCATGCGGAGGAGTGGGGAATCAAACCTGGTTCTCCCCGATTAGAGTCCGCGCACTTAACCACTACACCAAACTGGCTCTACAGTCTATACGGTTTCCTTCGTGGTTTGATTGGTGTTGTTCCTCTCTAACTTCCGAGATGTGGCCGGAGTGGTCAACCTGGGCGATCCCAGTCAGGGCCTTCCAAGTTAGGGGGGTTCCAATAAAGTTGCCAGGCGGCAGCTCCCCCACCCCAGCACCCGTGCCGGATGTTCCCTTGGAAAGTATTGGAGTTGGGAGTGATTTCATAGTAAGCTCATAGGAACGCGGCTGCACTCTCTCCCGGTTGCTGTTTCCGCTCGAGGAACTGGACTCGGAGCGCCAGCATGGATGGCTTCGGTGCGAAGTATCCCCCGAGCTGCTTTATCAGGTCATCGTAGGTGACGTCCAGCAAGTCTCGGAGCGAGATGAGGTTCTGGGCGAGGCGCATTGTTTCGACGCCGCAGTGGCCCAGAAGCCAGGCCCACTTCATGTCGGCCTCGGTGACTCCATGCACCTTCAGGAGAAACCCGAGTTGCCTGGCCTAGGCGTCCCAGGTTTCGGGTTTGGAGGGGTCAAATGGAGGGATGTTTCCCGCGGCGGCAGCCATAACTTCCAGAGGAGGAGCGGCGCTGTGAGCGATGTCCTCTTCGGCGCGCTGGGTCTCGATGGAGCCTGTTGCCAGCGGATCGGTGCTCGGTGTCCTCCTGCTCGGGTCGGCTGATGCGTCGCTCATCAGGATCCCACCTTCGTCGCCAGTGGAAAGTATTGGAGTCGGGAGGCGAGTGGTAGTGATTTCATAGTAAGCTCTTTATTAAGGGTCAAATGGAACGTGGGGAACCCCGGGCTCAGAGCCCTCTTTTATGCCGGCCGGAGACAATGCCCCGACCTCGCCCCCAGGTCCTGATAGGACCTTAAGTCCGTGGTTGTAGTTCATAGGTCCCCCAGCGGGAGACCTAGGCTCGTAATTGGTGGTTACTCAGGATCCAGCTGGCTATTGTTCTACCTGGCTGAAGGTCAAGTAGATTCTGACCATGTGCGCTGACCCCGTGGCGGTCGCCATTACGGGAGACCAGGCGATCGTGGTCTTAGTACACAACATCCCTGAAAAAATCACTTAAGAGAGGGAGCCAGGGAGGAGAGAGAAAAAAAGCTGTTTCCAAGAACAATTACCCAAGATAAGTGACTGATGTTGTCATCTGGGTTTCTCCCCATTCCCCCCCCCCCCAATCCCTCTCATCAGCTGCTGGAGGAAAGAAGAAAGGGAAGCCAGGAGGAGAGGGGGGGGGGGAAGATCCAGCAGATGAAAGAAGGAAAGGGGAGATGAAAACCAAATTGTTTCCTAATTATGCCGTGGACTTCCTCTAATGGGAGCCACCTTCCCACTTGTTCACACACATGAGTGCGTGCAAACACTCTCTTCATGCAGTCAGGCTGGGCTCTGCCTGGGCCACAGGGGAGTACCAAAACTGCACAAATCACACGTGTAAGAGACTCCCATTCACTGGGAAGCCCTGCATTTTTACCTGGAAGCCCTTCTCCTGAATCGCAGCTGTGTGTGCATGGCCAAGGAGGGGGAGGAGGAGGAGAAAGAGCAGGAAGAAGAGCAGGAGGAGGAGAAAGAGGGGGAGACTGGATTTATACCTTGTCCTTCAGCTTACAATCTCCTTTCCCTTTCCCTCTCTACAACAGACACCCTGTGAGGTCGGTGGGGCTGAGAGAGCCCTTTCGAGAACAGCTCTGAGAGAACTTGTGACTGACCCAAGGTCACGCCAGCAGCTGCATGTGGAGGAGTGGGGAATCAAACCCGGTTCTCCCAGATCAGAGTCCGCGCTCCTAGCCACTACACCAAACTGGCTCTTTCACCGTTTCAATCCACTTCCGCGACCGTCTGCAAGTAAAATCCAGTTGCAAGGCGCATTGAAAGGGGATCAAAAGTGTGTTGTTTCGTGTGTGTGTGAAAGTCCTTTGCAGGTGCCCAGAATTACTGTCAGGATTCAGACCCACAGCTTTGGCTGAAGGAGGCGACTACGGGGAAACGGGTTTTTGAATGGCGACACACCACACTGAAACGCCAGGGCTGCTGGGTCACAAGAGCCAGCGCGGTGGATGGGCTGGAGGAGACCGCATTCAACTCCCCAGACTGTCATGAAGCTCACTGGGCAACCTTAGGCCAGTCATTCTCTCTCAGACTAGTCTACCCAACAGGGTTGTTGTCACTCAGGATAAAGTCAGCTCCAGGGAGGAAGGGTGGGAGGAAATGTGACAGGGAAGGTGTGAAATCTTCTTTTGAGGGTCCGGGGACAGGCTATTTCTAGCTTGCCTTGACAAACAGCGTGCCCTCTTTGCGTCCCTCCTGGGCCATCAGTAGGGTTACGAACCTTCAAATGGTGGCTTGAGATCTCTTGGGACTACAACCAATGCTCCCTCTAAGCGGTAGAGTCTTGTGAGCAAAAGTTCTGCTTGGTGAGCGGCCAGCATTAAAGTTGTGAGCGAGCGATTTGGCTGCTGCATAAAGTACTTTGCTCTGGAGCCATCCTTCCTGAGCGAAGGCAAAAATGTGTGAGCTGGAGGCTAAAAAAACTGTGAGCTAGCTCACACTAACTCAGCTTAGAGGGAACACTGACTACAACCTCATATGACAGAGATCAGTTCCTCAGGAGAAAATGGCTGCTTTGGCAGGTGGACACTATGGCGTTTTACTCCATTGAAGTCCCTCCCCTCCCCAAACCCCGCCCTCCTCAGGCTCCACCCCCCAATCTCCAGGTATTTCCCAACCTGGAGCTGGCAACCCTACTCTCCAGGCATAGCCAGGCTCTGCCCTTCAGCCCATGAGATGCCAGCCTCCTCTGCCTCCACGCCGTGCCTGGCAGACACCAGGGCTCCTCACCTTGAGCCCACGGCTCTGGAGACTCGCTACTCTTGTGGGTCGTGGGATGCCTGGCCCATAGAAAAGCTTCCGGGTCAGGCCTCTTCATCAGCCTCTGTAGCAGTAAGAGAGGTCTGCTGCTGCTTCCTTTGGGCTCAGGCATATGTCGAATTCGCAGTGTTGCCTTGGGCAGTTTGTAGGAGAGGAGTTTAAAACATAACACGTGCACCATTTCATGGATTAGAATAAGGGCAATACATGGGGGGAGGGATGTCACGGATCTTGATATATTTTAAAGCAATACTGTTAAGGTTTTGTACTTGACCATGTATACTTGGGGACAGGGGTCGGTTGGAGCGGGAGCGCACAGGAGCACAGCTCCGGGAGTGAGGAGCCCAGGGGGCGGGCACATGACCAAGCCCCGCCCCCTCCTCGGCTTCCCCGAGCAGTGCAGAGGCGCAGCGCCCCAGGGAAAGCCCTGCTAGGGTCCTTATTGTTTTTAATGTTTTGCTTTAATATTGATAATTTTATCATTGTTCCTTTTATGACTGTGTGCTGCTTTTCCAGAGACTTGCTCAAGGTGGCATATAAATTTTCTAAGTATACCATTTTTTATCTGGGCATATGGCACATAAGTACTGGAGAAATTTCACCAACCCTTCAGCAGCTTCCACCCCCTCAGTTTGGTGTAGTGGTCAGGAGTTGGACTCTAATCTGGGAGAACCGGGTTTGATTCCCCACTCCTCCACATGCAGCTGCTGGTGTGACCTTGGGCCAGTCACAAGTTCTCTCAGAGCTGTTCTCTCATGAGCAGTTCTCAAAAGACCTCTCTCAGCCCCACCTACCTCACAGGGTGTCTTGTTGTGGGGAGGGGAAGGGGAAGGGATGGGTGGTGCACATGTCCTGGGTTACCTCAAGTCTACCTGAAACCTGGTGGTTTCAAGGGAGCAGGAAGAGAATGAGGGTGTGTTCTTTACGCTTATTTTTATTGCACAAAGTATTGGATGGGGAAGGGAATGGAGGAAGAGCAGGTCAGTTTCACTCACCTGTGGAGTGGAGCCTGAGGGGTGGGTGTTAGCTTCTGACAAACTTCCGGTATGTTAGGGGGTGTGGCATATGCAAATGAGTTATGCTAATGAGCTCCTGCACCTCTTTTTCTAAGAAATGACCCCTGCTTGGGGACATGATTCATAAGGAAGTTATCTTGGAGTGATCTCTTCCATAGGATCTTGCTCAGGAGAACTTCCCATTGGACTGTGCCTTGGATTTTCTTTCTGAAAGAAAGAACATAAGAGAAGCCATGTTGGATTGTGCCAATGGCCCATCCAGTCCAACGTTCTGTGTCACACAGTGGCCGAACCCCAGGGGCCATCAGGAGGTCCACCAGTGGGACCAGAACTCCAGAAGCCCTCCTAGTGTGCCCCCCCAAGCACCAGGAATACAGAGCATTACTGCCCCATCTATATGTAGTGGCTAATAGCCAACAAAATCCATAACTGGAAATGGGGCAGAAACTTTTCAACACCTGGGGATGAGCTATGGTTCAGTGGAAGAGCCTCTGCTTGGCATGCAAAAGGTCCCAGGTCCGATCCCTGGCATCTCCAGTTAAAAAGAGCAGGCAGGAGGTGATGGGAAAGACCTCCACCTGAGACCCTGGGGAGCCACTGCTGGTCTGAGCAGACACGACTGATGCTGATGGACTAATGGCTTTATTCTGTTTAAAGGCAGCTTTGTGTGTTCAACAAGAGACTGCGACTTTCGGAAGTCTTTGGTTGTGGGGTTTTTTTTACAAAATCAATGGACATGAGAAGCATTGGCTCACCCCCTTCCGAGTTCGTTGCGCTGCTGCTGAGCGGTTCTTTCGGGGCTCGGGAACCCGCTCCACCTCCCTCCCTGCTTTCTGTGCCAGCTTCAGTCCTTGGGAGATGGCTGGGGAGGTGGGCTGCAGATCCTAACAGGCGGAGACAAAGGAAATCACTGTCAATCTCTTCAGCGCGGAGGCAGTCGGGCAGAAGGGAGCCCACGAGGGCTCAAGCAGCCCTCAGGCCCCGGCAGCCGGCAGGGAGGGGGGGCAGATGGCCACCTGGAGGATTGTGGCATGCACCATCACGGCGGATCCTGTGCTATACCCTGGGGGACTTCAGCGTTTGCTCTCTTTTTGTTTCGCAGGGGAACCTCTTTCTCCCAAGAAATTCGCCTTCAAATGTCCTGGGGACCACATTCTTAGGTGACTTCCCTTTGTGCCCTTTTCTTGGGTGTTATTTGGGGATTCGGTTAATAGAGCAGAGTTTTGCCCAGTCGTAGAAGCGTCATACTGAGTGCTGTAAATAAATCTCCGAAGTAGTGTATTGCAAAAAAGAAGTAAACTTACATTTATTCCGGTAGATCCTGTTCACGTTCAGTCTGCAGTCAAAAGGAGAGAGAAAGAAGCCAATGTAGAGAGTCCTTCCCCTGTCCTAAATGGCCAGTGTTATGTCCGCACTTGACTCTTTGTCTGCAGCCAGGGAGCATGTCTGGGCATGTTCGCCTGCAATGGGATAACAGCAGAGCTTCCTTCCCCAGAGAACAATGGACCTAGGGCTCCTGCCGGTCCCCCTATCAGGGGCTGAGGATATTTGAATGGACCTATGATAGCCCTGACGGGAGAATAATCCCTGTTGGACCAATCCCCCTTAAGGGGAAGGGACAGTCAAGGTGTGGTTTACCTGTAAATATAAGGGGCTTCCCCATTCCTTTGTCCCCATGCTCGATCCTGACCTGCAAGAAATCACCATGCTGTATATATGATCCTGACTCCCTAATAAAAGAGCTATGATTGAAATCACTCCAATGGCCTCCCGAGTCCAGTACTTTTAAGTGGCGACGAAGGTGGGATCCCTATGAGCGACTCATCGGCCAGCAACCGCAGCCCGGATCCCAGCCCGCCGCAGGAGTTCCCGTCCCCACACGGCTCACACGCCGTCTCGCTGCTCTCAACTCCCGAGCATCCAGCGGCTGCCGCTCCAGGGGTTCGTCAACCGCTCCAGGCTTCGCTCGGCTCCAGTACAGCCTTGCCTCTCCCGGTTCCCGAGAGCCCCAACGCCGCTGCCCCAATGCCTCCAGAATGGGCACCTCCACTTGTGCTAGATGCGGCGACCTGCATGACCGCCGGACTTGCAGATTCCAGGATGTGGCGTGCCGGTTGTGCGGAAAGAGGGGACACATCGCCTGAGCATGCCACTCCAAAAGCAACTGCCGCACCCAAACCACACACCAGGGGTCTGCAGAACTCAACTAGTTGGACCTCTCACGCTATCAGGTACTGAACTTGCCCCCAGCCAGCCCCGATAAAATCAAGGTCTCTGTCCTCATAGAGGGCTCCCCCTGCTTGATGGAACTGGACACCAGGTCCTCGTATTCCATCATCTCAGAGGCCACGCTCAACAGACTCTGTCTGTGGAATCCCTCTGGCTAAGGCTCTGGGACTTCCAGAAGAATCCCGTAGAAATCAAGGGGTGGGGCAAGTTCAGGGTCAAATTTGGGGATTTCAAGGGAAAACTGGACCTCCTGATGGTGAAAGCAAACCTCACAAGCCTGTGGGTCTAGCTTGGTTCAAACCACTGGGATTAGGACTGACCGGGGTGCACCACGTTCAAGGTGCAGACTTCCAGGACGTCTGCGCAGAGTTCCCCACAGTTTTTGATGGAGTGCTAGGCTCCTATACTGGACCCCCCATTTCCTTGGCCCTCAACCCCTCGGTCCCACCTATCCGGGGCTGCTCACCATGCAACCCAAGGTCAAGCGTGAGCTGGACAAACTGGTGGCTCAAGGGGTACTTGAGCTGGTGTCTCACACGAAATGGGAGACTCCTATTGTGAGCCCGCTTAAGCTGAACGGGGACGTCCGCATCTGTGCGGACTACAAATGTACATTGAACAAGGCACTGCAAGCACACGCCTACCCCAAGCCAGTGATCAGCCATGTGCTAGCCACCCTCACGGGCACCAAGGCCTTCAGCAAATTGGACTTGGCTCAAACATATCAGCAGCTGTCGGTGGACAAGGCCACGGCAGAGGCCCAAATGATAGTGACTCACAGGGGGGCTTTCAAGGTTAAGGGGCTCCAATTCGGGATCAGTGTGGCCCTGGGAACTAATGGATCGCTTGTTAAAAGGCCTACCAGGGGTCCAGCCTTTTTTCGACGATGTCCTGATCGCTGCACCGGACGCCCAGACCTTCAGGGAGCGGCTCCAGGCAGTCCTTCAAGGTTTCCAAGATGCCGGCCTGAAGGTAAAACCGGAAAAGTGTCTCCTGGGCGTCCCATCTGTGGAATTCCTGAGGTTTGTCATAGACGCCCAGGGAATCCACCCCACACCCGACAAGGTAAAGGCCATCTCTGACGCTCCAGCTCCCACATGCAAGGCCGAGCTGCAGTCATTTCTGGGTCTCTTAAATTTTTACCATAATTTCCTCCCCCACAAGGCAGCAGTGGCAGAGCCATTGCACAGACTTTTGGACAGGAACGCGAGATGGGAGTGGAGCCCCCGCCACATGGCCGCTTTTAGGGCCATGAAGGATCTGTTGACTTCTAATGCTGTTCTGGCCCACTTCAATGAGTCCCTTCCCATAGTGTTGACATGTGACGCTTCTCCGTACAGGGTGGGAGCTGTGTTGTGGCTGTGTCGCGGCTGCCTGACGGCCGGGAGGTGTCAGTTGCCTACTATTCAAGGACCTTGTCGTCCGTAGAGAGGAACTACATGCAGATCGACAAGGAGGCACTGGATATTGTGGCGGGGGTGAAAAAGTTTCACGATTATCTGTATGGCTGGGACTTCACAATCACCACCGACCATAAACCCCTGCTGGGGCTCATCGCCCCGGACCGCCAAACACCCCCCCCCCCATGTTGTCTCCTTGGGTTTTGTGGTGGTCTATATTTCTTTCCGGCTACCAGTACTCCCTGGTCTACCACCTGGGTAAGGCCATGGGGCATGTGGACGCCCTGAGTCACCTTCTGCTGGCCGCCTGTGATCTGGACCCCGCTCCCGCCTACCACGTCACACTCCTGGAGGAGCTTCCGAATCGGCCTGTTCAGGTAACGGACGTCTCCCGGCGCACGGCCCAGGATTGCACGCTCTCGCATGTTCTGAACTGGGTGGGGAGGGGATGGCCCACATCTCCGAGGCTGGAATTTGCAGTGTTCACAGCCCAGCGCAATGAACTGTCTACCCACAAGGGGTGCCTGCTATTGGGGGCTAGAGTGGTGATTCTGGAATTCCTCCGCACGCGGGTACTGTGCGCTTTCCATGAGCACCACCCCAGGGTTGTGCGAATGAAAGCCCTGGCCCGCAGCTATGTGTGGTGGCCCAGCCTAGATAAGGACATTGAGGATTGGGTCTGCAGCTGTGCAAAATGTCAGGAGTCCCGTCCTGATCCTCCCCATGCACCAATATGCCCCTGGGAGTTGGCTCAAGGGCCATGGTCCTGAGTCCACATGGATTTTGTGGGGCCGGTCCAGGGGCAGTTGTTCTTCCTCCTTGTAGACTGTTACAGCAAGTGGCTGGAGGTCGTTCCCGTGAAGGCTACATCATCTGAAGCCGCCATCTGCGTGGTGTGGTGCATGTTCAGCACACACGGGTTGCCGGACACTCTGGTTTCCGACAACGGCACAGCCTTCACCTCCTTCGAGTTCCTGCAATTCACGATTACTTTTCAGACAGCTAAGTCCAGTATCATGCGTGTGGGAGGGCATCGCCTCTACAGGAGAGACTGCCTCTACAGCAGAGACATGTGTCTGTTTCTGCAGTCAGTTGTAGTTGAAGAACTTCCTGGCTATACAGCCACTCTGGAGAAGAGCCGCTTTAATAGAATTGAATAGCATTTACTAGAAATAACAGCACATGGATTCTCTTAAAGTTTGGCATTGGGGTTTTTAGAACAACCCCCGTAGTTGGTATCAAGTTGACTCTGTGGCTCATCTTGAGTGTCCAGACATGCTTTATTTCCACAGCTGGTGTTTCTTTCATTTCCCCCCAGTATTAACTTGTGTAAAAGGTACTGCAGTATCTATCAGATAAGCTGTTGGGTTTTGCAACATTATATCTTGTCTTTTCTAACCCATTCTGCATGAGCATTATTTCACTAAAAGCTGCCATTGTTATTCTGAAAAACGGGTTACACTGCAGGAATGGGACAGATCAGAACTGATTTGTTGTGACTGCATACTCAGTTGGTGCATAGATTTTTAACACTTCATTGTACCTGGTAAAGCAGTCTAAAAAGACGAGATGGGATAGCCAGCCATTGTGGAGTTGATTGCTTCTGATCCGACCGTTACATTTTCTTTGTCTGTCTCTATTGTATTGGGATGTGGAATAGCAGGGGTCCTTTCGTAGAAAAAGAGGTGCAGGAGCTCATTAGCATAACTCATTAGCATAACTTATTTGCATATGCTACGCCACCTGACATCACCGGAAGTATGTCAGAAGGCAAGAAAGAAAGAAGAGAGAGAGAGAGAGAGAGAGAGAGAGAGAGAGAGAGAGAGAAAGAAAGAAAGAAAGAAAGAAAGAAAGAAAGAAAGAAAGAAAGAAAGAAAGAAAGAAAGAAAGAAAGAAAGAAAGAGGAAGGAAGGAAGGAAGGAAGGAAGGAAGGAAGGAAGGAGGGGTGGGGGACAGCTACTAATCCAAGCCTCAGAAATACCCCTATTCTGGGAGGATAGCTTCAGTGGTGGCTGAAGCCTTCAGAAGGCTGGTCGGAGGAACAAGGACCTTTCCAGGGGATGGGGTCATTTTGCTGCAGCCATGACACAAGCAGGCATTCCCCCGTGGGGGGGGGGGGCTGGCACCAACTCCCGGAGCTGCGCTCCCACGAGCTCCTGCTCGAAAGGACCCCTGTGGAATAGTATAACATATAGTCTGATTTTGTCAGATCTTGGAAACTGAGTAGGGTTGGTACTTGGGTGGGAGACCACCAAGGAGGACTTCTCAGAGGAAGGCAATGGCCAACCACCTCTGCTTGACCACTTGCCTTGAAATCTCTGTGAGTTTGTATAAGTCGACTGCGGCTTGATGGAACTTCACACGCACAAACACACACAATCGCAGAGCTGTTATGTTTGTTAGCGAGGACTTCCAGCTGCCATTGGTGAAGCCAGCCTGGATCTCATCCATATGGTTCCCAGAGCCAGTTTGGTGTAGTGGTTAAGTGTGCGGTCTCTAATCTGGGAGAACCGGGTTTGAGTCCCCACTCCTCCACTTGCACCTGGCTGGATGACCTTGGGCAAGCCATAGCTCTGTACCAGCTGTTCCCTCAAGGACAGCTTGGGAAAGAACTCTCTCGGCCCCACTTACCTCACAGGGTGTCTGTTGTGGGGAGGGGAAGGGAAAGGAGTTTGTAAGCCGCTCTGAGACTCTTAAGTGAGTGAAGGGCGGGATATAAATCCAATCTCTTCTTCTTCTTCTTCTTCTTCCCAGCCTCCAGGTGGTGGTTGGAGAGCTCCTGAGATTACAACTGATCTCCAGGCGACAAAGATCAGCTCCCCTGCCAGAAAGGGCCACTTTGGAAGATGGACACGACAGCATGATACCCCACTGAGGTCCCTCCCTTCCCCAAACCCCGCCCTCTTCAGGCTCCACCCCCCAAAATCTCCAGGTATTTCCCAATCCAGAGCTGGCAACCCTTTTCATCCAACAAGCCTGGCTCCACCTCTAGCTCATAAATCTCTTCCTCCCGGTTGCCATCAGCCAATAGGATGGGAAGGCAGCAGCCAAAACGAAGTGCTACTTCATACAGCAGGCAGTTGACTTGTGGGACTCCGACTCACCACCATGAGATACATTGATAGTCACTGGCCGAGATGGATTTAAAAGGAGGCTGGCAGATCTGTGGAGGATAAATCTCTGGCTGGCTATTAGTCCAATGGGGCCTTTGGGTTCAAGGCATTGTCAGATGCCAGGGACTGTCAAGTGTTGGGGAGAAGGCAGTGGGAAAGGTCTGTTGCCCGTGGGACCTGCCTGTGACCTCTGACTGGCCATTGTTGGAAAACTAGATGGACCTCTGGTCTGGTCCAGCAGGGTATATTTTATGTTCTTATGCTCTCCATTGGGCCTAGGTCCAGCCTCAGGCAGGAATGCTCAAATGCTGACCAGCCTAGCTCACACCCTCACACCCTGTTTGCCAGTGGTGAAGATGGAGCCAAATTTTTAACAGATTGTTCCTCTGCTGTTTGTAGCTGTTCAGCAGGTCGCTTCACTGCATGCCTGCCGAACGGTGCGATACACTGCAATTAACTTTCTGTGCGTGCACGTTCTCCCCAACCCCTCTTTTTGGGCTGCGGCTTCGCTCAGCAAACACTTGTCAAGACAGCCAGTTAACGCAGCCACAACATGTTTAAATCAATCATAAATGAAGACAGGGTGGTTTTTTTTTTAAAAAAAAATCCTGCCATTCACTGTACGTCCTCAGCAACACTAATGGCTGTTGGCAGGGCCATAAAAACAGGGCCAAGGCCGATGGTGCAAAATCAGGTAAAATATCTGTACTTTATTACTCAATTAAAATTCCTAAAATTCCCTACGCATTTTGCCAACAGGCTTCATCAGGGGAATCTGTTTCTCTTGCAGTAGTTTGTCAAAAAAGAGTAAAAGATCTACTGATTGTCACTGGAAGAATTATACTATACCCTGACATCCAGTTGATGGAATCTCTCTGGAAAGTATTGGAGTCGGGAGGCGAGTGGTAGTGATTTCATGGTAAAGCTCTTTATTGAGGGTCAGATGGAACATGGGGAACCCCGGGCTCAGAGCCCTCTTTTATGCCGGCCGGAGACAATGCCCCGACCTCGCCCACAGGTCCTGATAGGACCTTAAGTCCATGGTTGTAGTTCATAGGTCCCCCAGCGGGAGACCTAGGCTCGTAATTGGTGGTCGCTCAGGATCCCACTGGCTATTGTTCTACCTGGCTGAAGTTCAGGTAGATTCTGACCATGTGCGCTGACCCCGTGGCGGTCGCCATTACGGGAGACCAGGCGATCGTGGTCCTCGAACACAATACTCTCCCATTTTTTATTTTTTATTTTTACAGAAGCAAGATGAACAGATTCCCCCAACAAAGCCTGCTGGCAAAATGCGTAGGGAATTTTTGGAAATTTAATTGAGTAATAAAGTATATATTTTACCTGATTTTGCACCATCGGCCTTGGCCCTGTTTTTATCTCCCGTGACTGGTGTGGCTCTTTTTTTCTCGTTGACTGGGTGGGCATCAGCACACCCTGAGGTGGGGCAGTTCCCAGGACTTCGGGTGGGGCCCCCTGCCGCAGACCCTGACCCACACACTTCCCCTGCCACCACCTGTCTGTACCTGTGCTCCCAACGGCCTCGAATCATTGAGGAAGGGGATAGGGGTGGTGCACAGGGGCGGGGCGCCTGGTAGCCATGGCAGCCGCGCTCCCAGCTGTATCCACTGGCCACTGCTGTAAAGGACAGGGTGCACAGGTGGTGTAGGCAGCTGAGCATGGGGGGGTGTGGGGTAGAGAGGACGGCATGAGGGGGACCCTGAGGATGGTGGGCACACGGGGGGTCCCTGCCTGTTGATGTGTTTGGATCAGCAATGTTTTTACGTGTGCACAGTTTGGGGGGGGGGGGGGAACACCCAGTGCTAACCAGTTCAGCAGGGTTTTGCACTATTCGGTGCTGAATCGAACAGACCTGGTGATCAGCTGACATCTGATGGACACAGTTGACAAATGACTATCAAACACGTTTGATGTGAGATTTCTGACAACCTCAGTTCCATCCCTCCCTCCATCTTTTAGCTGCTGCCAGCGAGAAATGCTCAGATCCAGCTTAGTTGGAAATCCCTCCACAAGGCACATTTGCATTTCATTTGTCTTGATTTGTATGGGGCTTCGATGTCTGATGAGCTGATACAGATGGATGGATGGATGGATGGATGGATGGATGGATGGATGGATGGATGGATGGACAGACGGACAGAAGGAAGGATACATAGATAGATTTTGCAAGTAATCATGTAATGTTGACTAGCTAGTATTTGTATATAGTTGGTAAACTCAGTGCTAACAGCTGTACCAGGGAACACAGTTTGAGCCCAGTATACCCAGAATTAAACTGGGTTGGTCTTAAAGGTGCCACTGGACTCAAACTTTGTTCTGTTGCTTCAGACCAAAACAGCTACCCACCTGCAGCTGTATCAGGTGAAGGCCTCAACCTCTATGCCCTGCTTGTTGGCCCTTTAGGGCAACTGGTTGGCTGATGTGTGAAACAGGATGCCGGGATATACGGACCACTGGTCTCATCCAGCAGGGCACAACTAACACTTTTATAACGCATCAGCCTAGACCAAATCTCCCTCCAGTAGGATTTGATTTCCGCTTTTTGTGGCTTCTGCAGTAATTCCTCCTCTTCCTCCAGATTGCTATAGAATTGCTTGTGGTTGTCTTAAGTGCTTCACAGAATCATAGAGTTGGAAGGGACCTTGAGGGTCATCTAGTCCAGCCCCCTGCACCATGCACGGAATTCACAACTACCTTCCCCCATACCCTCAGAAGATGGCAAAAAAAACAAACCCTCTCCAGGATCCTTGGCCAAACTGGCCTGGAGAAAAATTGCTTCCTGACTCCAAAGCGGCTTCATTGCTTACATTTCAGTACTGTTAAATATGTGTGCTCAAGAGGCGTACTTCCATGTACCAAGATGACCTCCACAAGATTTCATATACTGTTTGGATCAGCAGAAAGCGTTTTCATTGTGGACCTATTTTAAAAACTGGTTCCATTTGAAATGCACTTGTGCAGTGATTTTACCAGTGTGGCTGGGCTTTCTTGAAAGACAACATACCCATTCCGGAAGCTGCCCTTCCCATGTACTGGCCATGAAAGATCTCATACACACCAGCCAGATGGCAGCAGAGCCAGCATCAGCTCAGGTGCAAGGAGATGTTTTCTCTTCACTGACCTACAAGGCTGGCTAAGTGATCACATGTTAGGTTGCCAGCCTCCAGGTGGGGCCTGGAGATCCCCTGGAATTACAACTGATCTCCAGATGATAGAGATCAGTTCCACCAGACAAAATAGCTACTTTGGAGGGTGGACTCTGTGACACTATGTGCTACTGAGGTCCCTCTCTTCTCTACACCCTGCCTTCCCCAGGTTCTATCCCCAAATCTCCAGGAATTTCTCAATCCAGAGCTGGCAACCCTGTGGCCTCTGTGATGCAACATTTTGAAGGGCTCAAAAAAGGTGAAAGACAGAGACTCCTCTGCTGGCTTGAAGGGAAGCTTGGTGTTATGTCTTGTTTAGGGGTCATTTCGTAGAAAAAGAGGTGCAGGAGCTCATTAGCATAACTCATTAGCATAACTTATTTGCATATGCCGCACCACCTGACATCACCGGAAGTATATCAGAAGGCAAGAAAGAAAGGGGGGGGGGGAAGAGAGGAAGGAAGGAAGGAAGGAAGGAAGGAAGGAAGGAAGGAAGGAAGGAAGGAAAAGCTGGCAGAGAGGGGACAGTTACTAATACAAGACTTAGAAATACCACTATTCTGGGAGGATAGCTTCAGTGGTGGCTGAAGCCTTCAGAAAGCTGATCAGAGGAACAAGGACCTTTCCAGGGGACGGGGTCATTTTGCTGCAGCCATGACACAAGCAGGCATTTCCCTGCTGGGGGCGGGGGGGGGGGGCTGGCACCATCTCCCGGAGCTGCGCTCTCCCGAGCTCCTGCTCAAAATGACCCCTGGTCTTGTTTATGATGCATTGCATTATCAGGGTTCTGGTAGTTCAATCCCTTCTATCTTATTGGCTGCCTAATAAAGACTCCTTATTGGTCCTAAAGCCAATCTAGGGAACCAATCATAAAGCCCTGCTTGGGTCCAATGAGACTGCATGTAAATAGTTACAATGTTTATAGTTAACTGTTGAAACCCTATAAGTTGAGTGCCGCTCTTGCCAGAGCTGTCTCTGAGCTGAATGATGTCTGAAATAAAAGCTTGCATTTGATTCAACGTCTCCCGGCTTCAATACTTAAAACTTGGCATGAATCAGTCTCTAGCTCAGGGGTCCCCAAGTGCCCACTGACACTTTTTGGTACCCGCGAAGAGTTTTTAGAAAGGGGGTGGGGCCAATTGGGGCTTTTACCCAACAAGGCTTCTGATTGGCTGTGCTGGTTTTTTAAAGTTGCTTTGGCAGCAGTTGCTACCACAGCTCAAGAATCTTCACTGTGTGCCTGAAGTCAGCTACGGCAGCCATTTTAGGGCTGGCTCCACCTCCCGTGGTGAAGCGGTGAGGAATCACCTGTGTGACGATGGACCACCTTACCCAGCAAGGTAGTGAGGGACCGTCTCCAGAGAGATGGTGAAAGAGACACACGGAGACAGCGGTGATGCGAGGCATGAAAACAGGGCTTTTCGGCCCCTGCTTTTATTTGCTATACTTGCTGCATCAGTAGTTAATCATTTGTTCCGTCAGCTGGAGGATATACATGTTGTACATGATATATGAACTATGTTGCTACAAGATACAGTTCTTGCAGAAGGGGAGTTTTACATCAGAAGGCTGATTAGTTATGATCTATGGTTACGTTCTCTGATGTTATGCCTGAGTGAAAGAGGAGGGTCAAAGAGGAGTTCTTTGTTCCCTTTCAGATGTGGTTTGCCAACACCTTGAAGATGTCTGGTTATCTTTTAGACATGGTATGCCAAGGCCTTGAGATAACTAGAGACAACTAGAGAACTCCTTCACCGTGGCAGCTATTTTGGGCAACCGTTTTGTGACAGTACCGAAACCCATCACACTGTGTCAGAATTCCAAAAGGGCCCACAGGCTCAAAAAAAAAAAGAAAAGAAAGAAGGTTGGGGACCACTGTTCTACCATGTCCATATCAATTGACTATAGTCTTCTAAAGCTGCCCTGAAGGAACATGGAGAGCTTTTAAAGAGCTTATCTATTTTCATAAGAACACAAGAAGAGCCCTGCTGGATCAGACCAGTGGTCCATCTAGTCCAGACCACAGGATCAGACCAATAGTCCATCTAGTCCGGCATCCTGTCTCACACAGTGGCCAACCAGTTCCTCAGGAGGACCAACAACAGGGCATAAAGGACAAGGCTTTCATAAGAACACAAGAAGAACCCTGCTGGATCAGACCAGTGGTCCATCTAGTCCAGACCACAGGATCAGACCAATAGTCCATCTAGTCCGGCATCCTGTCTCACACAGTGGCCAACCAGTTCCTCAGGAGGACCAACAACAGGGCATAAAGGACAAGGCTTTCATAAAAACACAAGAAGAACCCTGCTGGATCAGACCAGTGGTCCATCTAGTCCGGCATCCTGTCTCACACACTGGCCAGCCAGTTCCTCTGGAAGGCCAACAACAGGGCATAGAGGACAAGGCCTTCATAAGAACACAAGAAGAGCCCTGCTGGATCAGACCAATGGTCTGTCTAGTCCAGCATCCTGTCTCACACAGGAGCCAACCAGTTCCTCTGGAAGGCCAACCACAGGGCACAGAGGCCAAGGCTGTCTCCTGATGCTGCCTCCTCCTGGCTCTGAGATTCAGAGGTTGACTGCCTCTGAATGTGGAGGTTCCTCTCAGTCACCATGGCTAGTAGCCATTGACAGACCTCTCTTCCATGAATCTACCTAATCCACTTTTATTGCTCTTTATTTCTGTGGCCATCACTACATTCAGGGCTTTTTTTGTAGGAAAAGCCCAGCAGGAACTCATTAGTATAATAGGCCACACAGCAGAAACTCATTAGGCCACACAGCAGAAACACCACTAACAGCACAGCTTATTAGCATATTAGGCCTCACCCCCATGTTACCAGAAGAGTGGTCATCCAGCCACACCCACCTTTTGCTTCTTATTCTGTTTACCTTGTTTGTTGTCAAAACCCAGGGCTTTTTTTTGTAGCAGGAATTAATTTGCATGTTAATTTGCAATTTAATTTGCACATACCCCGAATGTAGCCAATCCTAATGAGTTTCTGCTGTTGGGTGTGGCCTATTATGCTAATGAGTTCCTGCTGGGTGTGGCCAACTCAGGAGTCAGCCAGAGCTCCGTTCCTGTGCGTTCCTGCCCCAAAATAGCCCTGTCTACATTCCATTTTCACGTTGTCCCTTTTGAATGCCCAGTAATTAAAACATTCATTCTAGACTTTCCTGGAGGGTTTGGTGTTTTTTTGTTTTTTGCCCTCTTCTGGGTGTGGAACAGTGGTCACCTGGGGTGTGGAGGGGGCGGTGTTTGTGAATTTCCTGCACTGCGCAAGGGGTTGGACTAGATGACCCTGGAAGTCTTTTCCAACTCTATGATGCTATGATTCACTTTTCTTTCTGCTGGATAGGGTGGGGCACCAAATCATAGTTCCCATTGGCCACCAAAACGCCGCGGGCCAACCGCAATGTCTACCCTGGTGAACAGATTCGGAGGTGTGGTTCATGCCGAACGCTTCCGCACACTCTGCCAGGATGGACCCCCAAGATGACTTCAAGAAGATGACTTCATCCTGCTTCACAGACCTGCCGATTTCCAGAGTCCAGAAGGAGAAGGAGCCACCGAGCAGGAGAGCACAGCTGCAGCCTGGGCAGCGCGCCTCTGGGCATCCCCCCACCCCTGGGGCTGTTGCCTCGGGGCAAGTTTCCCTGTTGCCCATGGAGAAGGCTGGCCTTGCCGAGAATGGCATGTCTCCTCAAGGGAATAGGGCTGCCATCGAACTGAATGGCTCCAGAGCGTGTTTTGATAGAGCGAACAGGATTTTGACTGTAATGGCTGTGAAGAATGTAGGCCATTTTCTTTTATCCTTGGACTCTTGATCGTCGGTAATAATGCTGCTTGTACTGCACGGTTTTCTAATTTTGTTTTCCAGGGTTCCCCCCCCCCCCCCCCCATGGTCAGCAGTATGTGCATGATGCTGTTTTTATTGGATAGTTCACACCGTTTTTACGGCATTGCCATCTGATTCTGTAATGTGCCGTGAGCTTCCGTGAGAAAGGCGAACTATAAAGCGAGGAAGGAAGTAAATAAATAATGGCCCTGTGGCTAAAAAAAAAAAACAATGGCGAGGGTCAAGACAGGGAGTCTGTCTGTAACAGGAGAAAAGAGCCAGAGTCCAGGAGAACCTGAAAGACTCACAAAATGCCTGGCAGGGGAGGAGCTGTCGTGAGTCACGGCTCACTTCTTCTGATGCAGACTGACACTTTTTGGCTTCCGATTACTCCTCCCACCCAGGGCTCTTTTTGGGCAGGAATGCACAGGAATGGAGTTCCGGCTGGCTTCCGAATTGGCCACGCCTACAGCCTCCCTCCCCCCCAGGTTCCCCAGGTGCCTCGCAATCTGTGGGGCGCTTGGGGAAGCCAAGCCAATCCAGGGAGGGAAGGCAGCTTAAACTACCTCCCCTCCTCAGGTTCCCCAGGTGCCCCTCGGCTGTAGGACGCCTGGGGAAGCCAGTCCAGAAACTGCGTTCCTTCCCTCGGGTTCTCCATGAGTCCCACAAGCCACGAGGCACCTGGGGAAGCCGATCCTGGGCGGGAGCTGCACTGTCAGGGGTGTGGCCTAAGATGTTTCTGCTGTTGGGTGTGGCCTGTTATGCTAATGAGTCCCTGCTGGGCTTTTTCTACAAAAAAAGCCCTGCTCCCACCCAATTGCTTTTGATCCCACAGCTTTCTGAAAGTGTGGGTATAGAACACACGCCTCTGGAACCCCCAGGGTGGGAAATCAGTCTTGGGGGTCAATATGGAGCGCAAAAAGGGTCGGTAGAAAAAGAAAAGGCTTAGCACACTCTGTCTGCCCCAACCGTGGAGACAGATCAAGGTGTGTAGCCCTGTTAGTCTGTCTGTGGCAGAAGAAAAAAGCAAGAGTCCAGGAGCGCCTTAAAGAGGAACCAGATTTGTGGAGGGGATATGCACTTTTGTGAATGAGCAGTGACCAGGGGTCCATTGGAGCAGGAGCGCACAGGAGTGCAGCTCCGGGAGTGAGGAGCCCAGGGGGTGGGCACATGACCAAGCCCCGCCCCTTCCTCGGCTCCCCCGAGCAGTGCAGAGGCGCAGCGCCCCGGGGAAAGCCCTGCTAGGGTCTTTATTGTTTTTAATGCTTTGTTTTAATATTGATAATTTTATCATTGTTCCTTTTATGACTGTGTGCTGCTTTTCCAGAGACTTGCTCAAGGTGGCATCGAAATTTTCTAAGTATACCATTTTTTATCTGGGCACATGGCACAGAAGTACTGGAGAAATTTTACCAACCCTTCAGCAGCTTCCAGCCCATCAGTTTGGTGTAGTGGTCAGGAGTTGGACTCTAATCTGGGAGAACCGGGTTTGATTCCCCACTCCTCCACATGCAGCTGCTGGTATGACCTTGGGCCAGTCACAAGTTCTCTCCGAGCTGTTCTCTCATGAGCAGTTCTCAAAACACCTCTCTCAGCCCCACCTACCTCACAGGGTGTCTTGTTGTGGGGAGGGGAAGGGGAAGGGATGGGTGGTGCGCATGTCCTGGGTATCTCAAGTCTGCTTGAAACCTGGTGGTTCCAAGGGAGCAGGAAGAGACTGAGGGTGTGTTCTTGACGCTTATTTTTATTGCACCAAGTATTGGCTGGGGAAGGGAATGGAGGAAGAGCAGGTCAGTTTCACTCACCTGTGGAGTGGAGCCTGAGGGGTGGGTGTTGCCTTCTGACACACTTCCGGCATGTTAGGGGGTGGGGCATATGCAAATGAGTCATGCTAATGAGCTCCTGCACCTCTTTTTCTACGAAATGACCCCTGGCAGTGACTCATGAAAGCTCCTCCCCTGCCACAAACTTTGTTTGTCTTTAAGGTGCTCCTGGACTCTGGCTCTTTTCTAACGGCAAGGACTGATTGATTGATAAAACATAACTCCAGGCCAATGAAGCCTTCAACAATTCAAGATAAAAGAAAAAAAAAACAAGACCCCTGGATCCAAGAAATCAGAGTCCACTGCCAATCTGCTGCTGGTCCAGTTCCCGTTAATGCGGTAAAATCCTGCGTGACAGCCGGGCCCTGTCATGCCCTAAAATGTTTCTTCTGTAAAGGGTTCAAATGTACGCACAAGTTTCCTAAAGGCCAGCACAGTTGTTCTTTGTTTCAATTATGCAGCATTTTTGGAAAGTTCTTAGGATTTGGGTGTGCCAAATGTGACTCCAAGAACCCTCTCCGTCCTCAGATTTGTGTTGTTGTTGTCAAGTCCCAGCTGATTTCTGGTGACCCCTCCCACAGGGCTCTCAAGGCAAGAAACATTCAGGTTTGCCATTGCCTGCCTCTGCGGAGCAACCCTGGACTTCCTTGGAGGTGTCCCAGCCGAATAGTAGGCAGGGCCAACCCTGCTTAGCTTACAAGGTCTGAGGAGATCGAGCTATCCGGGTCAGGTCTCCCAAGATTAGATACTTTAAAAAAACACTTTTTGCATGGAAACCTACGCAATGATTGTAATATGTTCACTAATTTTACAAAACATTCATTCTCACACATTATTTCCAAGCCAGTTTATACACTGGGTAGAACCCAAGTGGCTAAACTCTTAACGGACGGTATTTCTTTAGGCTGCAGGTAGTTGTTCACATTTTTTTTTTAAAAAATGCACAAAATGTAATTCCTGGCACATTAAAAAGTTGCCTGTCAGGGAGACCAGAAGCTAAGCGACACCGTCTTCCCCAACCGGTCATGCTAGCTTTTGAAGTACAGAGAGGGGTTTTCCTTGGTGGTGGGTGACATCTTTAGTCACCCTAAGGGCTGTTGGAGGTGGGCTGTGCAGTCTAAGGAAGGCAAAGAATGTGTTTCCAGAAGGTGCGGCCAGAGCACAGATGAGGGCAGAGGCAAGCAGTGTACCTCGGGTTGTTAACCTCCAGGTGGTGACTGGGAATCTCCTGGAATTACCATTGCTCTCCAGACAACACAGGTCAGTTCACCTGAAGCAAATGGCCACTTTGGGAGGTGGTCTTTATGGCAGTACATCCCACTGGAGTCCTTCCCTTCCCCAGACCCCACCCTCCACAGGCTCCACCCCCAAAATCTCCAGGTATTTCCCAACTTGGAATTGGCAACCGTGGCACTCTTCCTGATTTCAGCAGGTGGGTTAAGTAGAACTTCAAGTATCACCATAGAAACTGTCAGGACTACAAAATAACTTTGATCGGTCTGGATTACTCCCTTTGAGCCAGTTTGGTGTCGTGGCTAAGTGTGCGGACTCTAATCTGGGAGAACGGGGTTTGATCCCCACTCCTCCACTTGCACCTGCTGGATGACCTTGGGCAAGCCGTAGTTCTGGCACAGCTGTTCTTGGAAAAGGGCAGTTTCTGTCAGAGCTCTCTCAGCCCCACCTCCCTCCCAGGGTGTCTGTTGTGGGGAGGGGAAGGGAAAGGAGTTTGTAAGCCGCTCTGAGACTCCAAGTGAGTGAAGGGCAGGGTATAAATCCAATCTCTTCTTTTCCTCCTCCTCCTTTGAGAGCAAGTGTCATCTCAGCCCCCCCACCCCCCACACATGCCAACCCTCTGACCACCCGAATCTCCAGGAGGAGGCCGTTCCTCTTGACTTTGTGGCCTGGGTCTGGCAGGCTGGAGGATGAGGAGGACCGCGTGCTGTCATTCCACCACTGCTTCTTAATGGGTCACTCCTGTTCCAAGGGGGAGAGGGGAAATAGGCTACCCGTGGAATCCTTGATTAATGGGAGCTTTTCAGATGAAAAGAAATAAAGATGCATTGAGGCAGGTGCTAATGACGCCCTATTATGTCCCGCACTCCCCGGCATTTACTCACCCAGCTATTATCCACTGTGAGTTTCCAAACACAACTGAAATTGATCCCTGATGAGTTCTCCCCCCCCCCCCCCACACGCACACTCTAGCTGGCAAAGCAAACCAAGAGCTTGAATGAGGCTGAGCTGGCGGCCTGCTAGCGTGTAAGTGCAAAGGCGAAAAATCCCAACGAAACTGAGGACAGGAACAGATCTTTCCATATGCCCTGGGGAGGGGGGGGGGGACACTCCGGTTAGGTGGGCTTCTGTTTTTCCCACCCAAGCCAGCTTGGAGTACATACTTGGAGTACGTTCACGAGTGGGCTTGCCAACTTCCAGGTAGTGGCTGGAGCTTTTCCAAAACTGTGACTGATCTCCAGGCTCTAGAGATCTGTTCCCCTGGAGAAAATGACTGGGTTTTTTTTTAATAAAACCGTTTTTATTTAAACAAAGTTCTTTTAAGATTATCAAATTATTTCATATTTATGACTCCCACCCTTACTGCAGTTCCTTCCCTGCCCCCAAACTCTCCAGGCTCTGCCCCCCAATTAAATAAATAAATACACTAAGAAGGGGGAATTGATGAGAATTGCCAGTTCAGTCTGAATCTAACCCTGTGTTTGACCCTTGGTTTATTTTTCCTTACTATTTTGCTTACTGAAGGTTTTATTTTTCTCTCTGGGATTGATGGTTTTGATTTCAAGTACAATGTTTTTTTCCCCCCTTGTACGAATGTGATGTTGTTGTGGTCATTCTACACTCGTGCATAAGGGTAACTTGGCCCATCTCTAACAAGTTAGAAGGAGAAGATGAGGAAACTGCTGCCTGGACTAAATTACTGCAACAAAGAGATCGATCAAGATGGGAGCCATGTGAATCTGTCTGTAGCAGTCGAAAAGAGCAAGGGTCCAGGAGCACCTTAAAGACTTACCAAATTTGTGGCAGCGGAGGAGCTTTCCCAAGTCACTGGTGTCTGAAGACATGCGCAGCAACTCACACAGGCCAACCATGGTTTCAACCTGGATTACTGCCAGGGGTCATTTCGTAGAAAAAGAGGTGCAGGAGATCATTAGCATAACTCATTTGCATAACTCATTTGCATATGCCACACCCCCTAACATGCTGGAAGTGTGTCAGAAGGCGACACCCACCCCTCAGGCGCCACTCCACAGGTGAGTGAAACTGACCTGCTCTTCCTCCATTCCCTTCCCCATCCAATACTTGGTGCAATAAAAATAAGCGTCAAGAACACCCCCTCATTCTCTTCCTGCTCCCTTGAAACCACCAGGTTTCAAGTAGACTTGAGATACCCAGGACATGTGCACCACCCATCCCTTTCCCTTCCCTTCCCCTCCCCACAACAAGACACTCTGTGAGGTAGGTGGGGCTGAGAGAGGTCTTTTGAGAACTGCTCATGAGAGAACAGCTCTGAGAGAACTTGTGACTGGCCCAAGGTCACACCAGCAGCTGCATCTGGAGGAGGGGGGAATCAAACCCGGTTCTCCCAGATTAGAGTCCAACTCCTAACCACTACACCAAACTGATGGGGTGGAAGCCGCTGAAGGGTTGGTGAAATTTCTCCAGTACTTATGTGCCATGTGCCCAGATAAAAAATGGTATACTTAGAAAATTTATATGCCACCTTGAGCAAGTCTCTGGAAAAGCAGCACACAGTCATAAAAGGAACAATGATAAAATTATCAATATTAAAACAAAACATTAAAAACAATAAAGACCCTAGCAGGGCTTTCCCCGGGGCGCTGCGCCTCTGCACTGCTCGGAGAAGCCAAGGAGGGGGCGGGGCTTGGTCATGTGCCTGCCCCCTGGGCTCCTCACTCCCGGAGCTGCGCTCCTGTGCGCTCCTGCTCCAACGGACCCCTGATTACTGTCATCTTCTTACGATCGATGGAGAACTGCTCACATTACACGCTTCACAGATATCACAAAACAAGGAATCTTGCTGGAAAAATCTGAGCTGGAGAAGCCAGCAAAAGTGACACTTCCCTGGTATAAATACCTCCAAGTAGCTCACCTATACACTACTTGGGGAAAAAAACTCAACTTCCACCAAAAACCTAATTTCTTTGAACGACTATTGATAAACACTCCCCATATAAAGCGGGGCCTAATCTCTTTATTCTACAGCGCCCTAATCTCAGTCCCTACAGACAACCTTCTGTCAGTGGGAAAAGCCTGGCATAAAGACTTAGGTAGGACTCTCACACAACACCAATGGGACAGCATCTGGAGTTCCACTGTCTATAAATCTAGAGCCCTCCCCGTGCAATTCCAAGCCCTTAAAACCTTATACCGTTGGCACATAACCCCGGCTAAATTATCACATATCTACTCAGAACAATCACCACCGTGCTGGAAATGCAAAAAAGCCGTAGGGACAGGGGTCCGTTGGAGCAGGAGCACACAGGAGCGCAGCTCTGGGAGTGAGGAGCCCAGGGGGTGGGCACATGACCAAGCCCCGCCCCCTCCTCAGCTTCCCCGAGCAGTGCAGAGGCACAGTGCCCCAGGGAAAGCCTGCCTGCCCCATCCTTGGCCTGACGGAGCCCAACCAAGGGGACTGAGGCAGGGGGAAGCCCTTCGCGGCACTCCCGCCCACCCCAGGGGGGGGAGAGACAGACACCGCGGCAGCCTTTGTTCTCCAGTCCTGTCCCCAAGCAGAGCCCTCTGGGGGGAGATCGACAGAGCCCAGCTTTGGGGGCCCTCGCCCACCCCTCTCCTGCCACCTATTTGTGTCTCTTTCTCTGTCTGGGGATATAGGGCCAGGGATCTTTCTGCCATTCTTGGGGAGTTAACTGCAGAGCCAGGAAGAGAAATGAGGGTGTGTTTTTTACACCTATTTTTATTGCACCAAGTATTGGCTGGGGAAGGGAATGGAGGAAGAGCAGGTCAGTTTCACTCCCCTGTGGAGTGGAGCCTGAGGGGTGGGTGTTGCCTTCTGACACACTTCCGGCATGTTAGGGGGTGTGGCATATGCAAATGAGTTATGCAAATGAGTTGTGCTAATGAGCTCCTGCACCTCTTTTTCTACGAAATGACCCCTGTGTAGGGACATACTAGCACGCCTGGTGGGCATGCCCTCTCATCTTCTCCTTTTGGGAATCCGTCCACATTGAAATACAAAAATGGCTTAACATCATCATCCCGATGGATCCTGCACTTATTTTACTTAACCTTTGGCCACAACAGCTTCCCACAGCAGAAACACGTGATCTAATCTCCATCCTTATAACTGCAGCGAAATACGCAAAAGCGGTTAAATGGAAGGACCCACACCTTCCCCCCCCCTCCACATGGTTAGCCAAAGTGTGGGACTACTTTCTTTTCGACAAGATTGCTGATGCAATACAATCAGCTGACGAACCGAACAACAGTAAAAGCCCGCTATTCGAATGGACCCCATTATCCACCCACTTTAAAGACGAAGGCGTAGACACGCTTCCAAAAACATGGGCAAACAACTCCTCGCTTTATCTGTTCTTTTGATACAGCATCCTGAAGGGTTTATCTGTTTGGAAATTTATCCTGTTATGCAGTATAGTACCGTTTGTTTTCAAAATTTCTAGATTTATCTCGTTGTAAAGTACTGTAATTCTTAACTTAAGATTCTCTTCGCTCTGTACCGTTTTCTTAACATTAATAAAAGCTATTATTAAAAAAAAAGTGTTCAGCAACTCCCAAAAGCCACTCCCCTGCCACAAATTTTATTAGTCTTTAAGGTGCTCCTGGACTCTGGCTCTTTTCTGCTGCTACAACAGGGAGAGATGCCCATGGCCCTCTGTCTGGGATAAATTGGAGTAGGTGGCAAGGCCAAGCCAGCCTGATCTTGTCAGATCTTGGAACCTAAGCAGGGTCGGCCCTGGCTAGCGTTTGGATGAGAGACCTCCAAAGAATACCAGGTTCGTTCCTTGTAGCCCGGTGATGGCAAACCACCTCTGAATATCATTTGCCTTGAAAACCCCACGGGGTCACTGTAAGTCTGCTGTGACTTCACAGCAAAAAAAGAAGAAGCTAGTCTGGAGCCATAAATGAATTGAAAAGAGATTTGTGGGTTGGCGGAAGAAATGAGATCTCGATTTGCTTCTGTAGAGGGCAGCAGTAAAAGCTTCTTACTTATGCTGGGGAGGCAGGGGGAACAGGACTGAAGAGGGGAACACCGCGTTGAGGGCCAGTGACTTGGGACCTAGGCCAGATGGCTGAATTCCAAATCCTCATAGTGTTTATTTGCAAGATCCATTCAGCCACATTCTTTGGTCCTAATAAAAAGATATTATGCTGCTGTTATGAACATAAGAACCTAAAAGGAACCGTGCTGGATCAGACCAGTAAGCAGGGGTCATTTCGAGCTCAGCTCCGGGAGTTGGTGCCGGGCAGCCCCCCCGCGGGGGAATGCCTGCTTGTGTCCTGGCTGCAGCAAAATGACCCCGTCCCCTGGAAAGGTCCTGGTTCCTCCGACCAGCCTCCTGAAGGCTTCAGCCACCACTGAAGCTATCCTCCCAGAATAGTGAGATTTCTGAGGCTTGGATTCGTAGCTCTCCCCTCTCTGCCATCTTTCTTTCTTTCTTTCTTTCTTTCTTTCTTTCTTTCTTTCTTTCTTTCTTTCTTTCTTTCTTTCTTTCTTTCTTTCTTTCTTTCCCCTTTCTTTCTTGCCTTATGACATACTTCCGGTGATGTCAGGTGGTTTAGCATATGCAAATAAGTTATGCTAATGAGTTATGCTAATGAGCTCCTGCACCTCTTTTTCCACGAAATGACCCCTGTCAGTAAGGGTCCATCTAGTCTGGGAACTTGTCTCACATAGTAGTCAACCAGTTCCTCTGGAGGGCCAGCAGCATGGCCTAGAGACTGAGTCCTCCCCCTGAGGTTGCCTCCTGACTTTGGGATTCAGAGGCTCAGTGCCTCTGAATGTGGAGGTTCCCCTCAGCCACCATGGCTAGAAGCCACTGACAGACTTTTCCTCCATGAATCTATCGGATCCCCTTTTCAGGCTGTCTATGCCTGCGGCCATCACGACATCCTCTGGCAGTTCAGTCTACATTCTGATCACGCTCTGTGTTCCTTATGCCTTTCCTGAAACCACTGCCCATCGGCTTAATTGGATGCTCCTCAAGTTTTGGAGGCGGTCACATTGTTTTGTGGTCACACTGAAATGTCGGAAACTGGCTGCTTTATGTGCACATAAATGCAAAATGAGAAACAGCCAGTTTTAAACTGAGATGTCCTGGGGAAGCGTTTTCCCGTTTGTCCAATCGGAGGGAAGTCGAGATGTGTTGGGCTTCTTGCTGCCAGACTCCGGGTGGAAGACAACCCAAGAGTGTTAGGGCAGCTGAGGCATCGTTAGCCACTGGGCTGGAAAGAGCTCCGTAGGGCTGTCAATAAAGGCAGAATCATGGGATCATAGAATGATAAAGTTGGAAGGGACCTCCAGGGTCATCTAGTCCAACCCCTGCACAATGCAGGGAATTCACAAAGGCTGGAATCCCAGCTCTGTTGCACCAGGGGAAAGGCCAGCTCCCCTCTGAAGCAGGGGTGTGGACTTTTGGAAATCCCGGGGGGGCGGGGGCTCCTTAGCGTGCGCACTTGCTGGAGAGATGTTCTCCCCCCACCCCGGGAAACCACCCTGCCTCCCCGGGCCCTTCCGAGGCCCACCAGCCGCTGTTGCCGGTGCCTCTCTCTGCCCCCCCCGCCACCCCTTCCCTCTCCCTCTCCAGCAGCGGTGGCCGGGCCTCGGAAGGACCCGGGGAGGCATGGCAGCAGGTGCTCCGTTTTCCCGTGGGGGGCTCAAGCCCTCGAGCCCCCCCGTACTCTACGCCTATGCTCTGAAGTCAGGGGTCCCCGACCTTTTAATGCCTGCAGGCTACTCTGGAATTCGGGCGGGCCCAGCCAGAAAACAACTGCCACAAAATGGCTGCTGTAAGAGGTGGAAGCAGGGGCAACGCTGTGGCCCCGGCTGACCTTCAGCCACACAGAGAAGACCTTTGCGCTGCAGTGGCAGTTGCTGCCAAAGCAAAGGGTTTAAAAAAAAAATCTGCACAGTCAATCAAATCTCCAGTAGCCAATCAGAAGTCTTGCTGGGGAAAAGTCCTGCCTGGCCCCACCCACTTTCTAAAAACATTCGGTGGGCAGCAGAGAAGGTGTTGCTGGGGACCAGGGCACCCACGGGAACCAACTTGGGGTCCCCTAACTCAAACAATGGAGAGCCAAGACAGACTTCCTTGGCCCTGCCTCCTGCCCATCCTTCCCAGCAGCCTCTTAAAGGGGCAACGCGGACACCACCCTCAGGAGCCCTCCATTAGCTCCACCTGGGACTGGACAAGTCAGGAGACCAGGGGAATGTGAGAATGGGACCCCCAGAGGCGGAGAACTGTTTGGGGACTGGGGCCCTGTTCCCTTTGCAGGAAGTCCTCTGGAAGGACATCCACATGATAATTTGAACAGGATTCTCTGTGGAAGCTTAAAGAGGAACGAGGATTTCATTCCATTGCAAGTGTTTGTGGGCTCCAGTCCACACCATCTCATGCTGAAATTAGGTCTTTTTTAGTCCTTGAGGCTGCTGACCTGGATGGCCCAGGTTAGCCCAGTGAGCCAGTTTGGTGTAGTGGTTAAGTGCGCGGACTCTAATCTGGGAGAACCGGGTTTGATTCCCAACTCCTCCACTTGCACCTGCTGGATGACCGTGGGCAAGCCATAGCTCTGCACCAGCTGTTCCCTCAAGGACAGCTTGGGAAAGAGCTCTCTCAGCCCCACCTACCTCACAGGGTGTCTGTTGTGGGGAGGGGAAGGGAGAGGAGTTTGTAAGCCGCTCTGAGACTCCAAGTGAGTGAAGGGCAGGATATAAATCCAATCTCCTTCTCCTCCTCAGATCTTGGAAGTTAAACAGATCAGTCCTGGTAAGTATTAGAATGGGAGACCACCAAGGAAGTCGAGAGTCGCTATGCAGAGGCAGGCAATGACAGACCACCTCTGTACGTCTCTTGCCTTGAAAACTCTGCAGGGTCTCCAGAAGTCAGCTGTGACTTGACGGCCCTTTTCCCCCACCAGCAGTCTTCGAGGTGCCAGGAGGCTTTGCTTCCTTTTTGTGGCAACAAACTAACAGAGCAACCCAAGGCAGAGTCACACCTTTCTAAGCCCACTGAGGGACACCTTGAAGGGGAGTCAGAAATGATGTCCCGCTTTGGGGGAAACAGTCAACTAGTCCTCTTTGTATCCTGCATGCGTACATATGTGTTCCCATGCACACGTGGCAGAAAGTGAGAAGGAACCCCCGTCCCTTCCCTAATGACTGTATGCATTCAAGTAAATACATCAATTTATTTCGTACATTTTTTTCCTGCCCTTCCTCTGAGGAGCACAGAGAAGCATTCTCACCTCCTCTGTCTTATGTATTTACTTGTTTACTTGTAGTTATCTATTTACAAAATATATACCCCGCCTTTCTGCCTTCCTCAGAGCCACCCGATACATACTCTGAACAAACAGCCAACAACACCCAAACTGCCCATTTGGGGGGGGGGGGGGGGGGTGTTCCACAAAGTGCAGTAAATCAAAAAAACCAAACTCAAATGACGCGTTGCCACCTTTCTGTGGGGAAGGCATTCTGCATCACACACGGTTGTGAACTGGCAGCAGCAGAATTTCCCCTGTTAAACCCAAAGGACTTAGGAACTGCCCTGCAGGATCAGATCCAAATTGCCTCTTCAGCATCCCGTTATCTGCAGTGGCCCACCGGATGCATTCGGGAAGCCCATAGGCAGACATTGTAAAACAGCTCTTCCCCCACTAGGGCTCCTAGCACCTTGATGTTCAGGGATAGATTTCCCCTGAAATCTGGAGGTTCTGCCAAGCCCTCATGGCCATTGATAGATCTATCCTCCATGAATTTGTTGACACCTACTGAAGTCAATGGCCAATCGGCACACCCTGTTTCAGAAAACTCTCAAGTTTAGTGATGAAAAGAAGTCCTTTCTTTTTTTGTTTTAAAGCTACTATTTCCAGTGGTGGTGGAAAGTGCCCTCAAGACACAGTTGACTCAGCGGTGACCCTGTAGGGTTTTCAAGGCAAGAGATGTTTTGCGGTGGATTGCCATTGACTGCTTCTGTGTAGAGGCCCTGGTGTTCCTTGGAGATCCAAATATTGACTAGTGCTGACCCTGCTTAGCTTTCAAGAATCTGGAACATCTAGATCAGGGCACTGTTTTCAACAAGAGGTTGTAAATTCTAGTTTCTGGAAAGATGGGGACAATTTTCTCTCTTTCTACTCTTCTCAGGCCCTCCATAACCTTAGAAATCTCTACCATATCCCCGTCTGTTTGTCTTTTCTCCAAGTGCTAAAAGCCCCAAACTCTTTAGCTCTTCCTCCTGGAGAAGTGGTCCCAACCCTTTGATCACTGTGGTTGTCCTTTCCTCCACCTGTCCTCCTGGAGAAGAGCTGTCCACAGTGTCTACAATGCACCTGCATTGACATAGGTACCCTACTCTGCCCAGCGCCCAAAGATGCTTTCCCTCTGTGGGCAAAAGAAGCACTTTCCATTCAAAGGTGGGGCTGCAAAGTTGGGAATGCAAATGGAAGGCAAAATGAGCCAAGAAGGTGATCTGATCAAAGTGACAAGCGACACTTAAAAAGTGAAGCTGCTTTTTCACCTTCCATCAATATCAAGGAAGAGAGAGAGATGGGACTTGGGCCACCATGAAGTTCTCCATTGGAATGAGTGGATGCTCCATAACAGCACACAAGTCTGGAGCCAATGTGCTGTAGTGGATAGAGCTGTGATACACCACCACCCCCCCCCCCAGTATGGGATCCATGGTGCCATCCAGTGGGCTTCCTAGTGCCAGTTTACTTAACCAACAAAGTAACTGTTCCTCAAAGTAAATAGTCCATCGCGGCTTTCTTCCACAGTGCTGGAAGAACCCTGTTCTGGAGGCATCGCAGGAGAATGCTTGGCTTGGGCCATGGGTCAGCCAGGGCTCAGCAATAGTGAGGACTCCACAGGAGAAGAGGAGCCTTGTGTAGCCAGCCTTGAGTTAACAGAGGCTGACCCACAGGGAAATGAGCTGCAGGCTTGTCAGGATTCACAGCCAACAGCTAGCACAGAGCCACGAACAACCTCCAGCCCTGATGCAGCAGGTGAATCTCAGTTGGCCATTCCCAGCCCACCAGTAACTCCTACACCCTTAGAGCACCACAGACAGAGGCTGAGAAAAGAGCTACAGACAAGACAGCAAAGTGCATGTCTCCTGACCTGATGCCAGCGGCTTGCTGGCAATGAAGATGAGTAGTTGCAGGATTGCTTCTGAGCAACTGGTTGCAAGCATGACGTTTAGGTGTGGAGCTATAAAACCAGCCAAGAAAGGCTGTTAGGCATGGACACAATGTGTATGATAGATGCTAAGCCATTGACTCTGCCTTGCTTGACTTCTGGACCTCTGACCTTGGACTGAACTGGTAGTCTACGTAATTCTCTTTGAAATTGGGTTCCATTATTCAGCCACTTATCCAAAAGAAGAGAAATCTGAAACATATATTTCCCTAGGAAAGGCATTGTTCAGCTAGAGGAGATTTTTCACTGGTTATCCTCTGCTTGATTTATGACTGCAGGAGGTCTTTGGACACTTTTATTGCACTTAAGCAAGGAGAATCAACAGGTTGGATTTATGTGCATACCTTGTTATCAGTGCCTGTGAGCACATCTACTGTTATGTTTATCTGTATCTCAGTGATGAAGTATGATATGCCATGAGCACATATGATTATATTTGGGGACATTGTATTTGTTTTGGGTTGTGGACCACCAACTCATTATAGACATTTATTTGTAATTTAAATACTTACTTAATGTAGCCTATACAGACATTTAAAGTGTATTTATTCTTTGATGGTCTTCCCTTGGTGTTTTTCTGCTGTTTTCTATTATTACACACCAGGGATCCTTGTCTTGTCTTACTCTGAATCAGACCATTGGTCCATCACAGTCAGTATTGTCTACTCAGACTGGCACTGGCTCTCCAAGGTCTCAGGCTGAGGTCTTTCACAACACCTCCTGTCCAGTGTTCCCTCTAAACTGAGTTAGTGCAAGCTAGCTCACAGTTTTTAGCCTCTAGCTCACAGATTTTTGTCTCAGCTCAGGAAGGATGGCTCCAGAGCCAACTAATTGATGCAGGAGCCAAATCGCTCACTCACAACTTTAATGCCAATAGCTCACAAAGCAGAATTTTTGCTCACAAGAATCCGCAGCTTAGAGGGAACATTGCTCCTGTCTGATCCTTTTAACTGAAAAAGCTGGGGAATTTGAAATGGACCAAAGTGAAATTATTCAGATTGACCATCACACACTAAATAATCCACTTCCAATGCACTTTTGAATTGGATTTTGCCAGTTCACACAGTAAAATCCAGTTGGAAAGAGCACTGAAAGTGGATTATTTAGAGTGTGTGATCACAGCCAATATGACTTTTCACTTGGTCCATTTCCTCCCATCATGGTAGAATCCCAAATCCCACTAATCCTAAAGAAAGGCTGTGGCATACTTTAGATGTGTCATGGGTCAGCCAGGGCTCAGTGATAGCAAGGTCTCCTCAGGAGAAAAGGAGCCTCGTGTAGCCAGCCTTGAGTTAACAGAAGCTAACCCACAGGGAAATGAGCTGCAGGCTTGTCAGGATTCACAGCCAATAGCTGGTGCAGAGCCATGAACAACCTCCAGCCCTGATGCAGCAGGTGAATCTCAGTTGGCTGCTCCTAGTCCACCAGTATCACCTACACCTTTAGAGCACCACAAACAGAGGCTGAGAAAAGAGGAACAGACAAGATGGCAAAGTGCATGCCTCCTGACTTGATCCCGGTGGCTTGCTGATAATGAAGATGAGTAGTTGCAGGACTGCTTCTGAGCAACTAGTTGCAAGTATGACCCTTAGGCATGGGGCTATAAAACCAGCCAAGAAAGGCTGTTAGATATGGACACAATGTGTACAATAGGTGCTAAGCCACTGACTCTGCCTTGCCTGACTTCTGGACCTCTGACCATGCACTGGACAACTCTGCTTTGTCTGACTTCTGGCACCTGATACTCAGAGCCTGCAAGCCAGTACAGCTTGGGTCCCTCCAACATTTTATACCTGGTCCCCACTCCCCTAATTAGGAGCCACTGATAGTGGTGCCCCACTTCTTTTGCCATCAAGTCACAGCTGACATGGCAACCCCATGGGTTTTTAAAGGCAAGAGACATTTAGAGGTGGTTTCCATTGCCTGCCTCCATGTCACAACCCTGGTATTCCTTGGAGCTCTCCCATCCAGATACTAACCAGGGCCAACCCTGATTAGCTTCCAAGATCTGATGAGGTCAGGCTAGCCTGGGCTATCCAGGTCAGGGCACTGCTCATCTACCTTTTCACAAAACACCAAGGATGCCCAGAAATAGGTGAGGGCTTGAGTCAGAGAGTCAGACTAGGATCTAGAAGAACTAGGATCATTTCAAATACTCTCCCCTCCTGTGAAGTTCACACTCTCCAACTGAAACTACCTTGTAGGGTTGTTGTGAGGATGGGCATGGCAGAATGAAAATGCAGTAGGCAGATGGACAGGCAGACAGATGGTGGTGGAAAGTGCCATCAAGTCACAGATGACTTATGGTGACCCCTCATGGGGTTTTCAAGGCAAGAGACATTCAGAGGCAGTTCACCACTGCCTGCCTTGGCATAGCAACCCTGGACTTCCTTGGAGGTCTCCCATCCAAGTACTAACCTGGGCTGACCTTGCTTAGCTCCTGAGATCGGATGACATCGGGGTATCCTGGGCATAGGCATCAATTTCAGGGGGGCTGGGGAGCTAGAGCCCCCTGGGAACTTTTCCAGGAGGTGCTAAGACTCCCCCGGAGGTGACCAGAGCCTTGTACATCCCCCCATGTTGAAAGTGAAGGGTTTTTTCCCCTCCGCTTTCTGTTGGATGGGTTGGAACTGGAAGGGAAGTCAGGCAGGGCAGAGGCTTGCTTCCTGGAAGCTAAGCCCCACCCCCCAGGCTCCCAGCAGCTCTCAGTTCAGCTGGAGCCTGGAGGCTGCACATGGCTTCCCTGTTTTCCTGCACAGGCAGACTGCAGAGAAAGCCAAGGGCGTAGACTTTCCAATTTCCGGGGGGGGGGGGCTGGGGCTGGGTCAGAGGCACTGCTATGCTAGGTCCTAAAAGAACTGAGGCCCAGTGGCATCATAGGGAGCAGCCAGTGACATCACATGCCATTGTCACTATCTATGGAGGCAGAGCCATGTGGGACTTAGGAAGGGGCTCTCCAGAAATTTAGGGGGGCCTGGGAACCTTGGGGACCCCCCTAGCCATTCCCCTGGGCTGGGCTAAACCCAGGAAAACGTGGGAATTGGTCAGTGGTTATAGTGGTATCTCAGAGGTCTCCTGCAGTGTCCTTTATTTAAATTCACTTTTAGAATAGTCACTTTAAGATCTGCAAATATACATACCACGTGCATAAGACAAACAAATGGCCACAAATTTGAAAGTAAGGAGGGCAACACAAAAAAGCATGTAGGGGAACATTTTAAATTTTTTTCCTGGACATTCATTTACAGGAGTCTTGTTTCTGCCTTATTCATATGGGTGACTTTGTACTGAAATTTAGTAAATTATGGCATCACAGATGCCTTTGTTTGGTAAATGCATGGCTGAAGTCCCTGAGCTAGAATACCAAACAGTTGCTGTGCACTCGATTTCTGAGCAATGTACAGAGTTCAGAGTAGCTGCAGTCTTCTTCTTACTTCAAACTCATATCCTACAAGTGAGTACAAGTCCCTAGAGCACTGAGCCTATTCCCAGGGGCTGTCCCTAGAATTCCCATTCCAGTCCCAGGGCACAGATTCTATTGCTAAGGATCGTCATTCCACTCTGGGGGCTGTCATTCTAGTCCCAGAGCACAGATTCCATTCCTAGGGACTGTCTTTCTACTCTGGGGGCTGTCATTCCAGTTCCAGAGTAGCCTATCTGGACCCAAAGACCTTAATGGAAAAACCACTCCACGTTTTCTTTGCAACCTTTTTTGTGCTGCAATGTATTTCAGTGGAGCCCATGCAAGTCAGTCAGCATTCCTGGCTCCCATTATCTCCAGTGGGCCTTCAAACCTCTCCCATTGTTTCCAATGGGCAATCCTGTCATTCCTTTTACACATCCCCGTTAATTGTTCCTTTGAAACTGTACCACACCATTTTAAGTAACAGCAAAAGTGCACATTTCTTGCCAGTATTCTCTCTGGGCTGCACATGGCAAAAGGAAATTTTAAAAGGACTCTGATCTGCATGCCCCCCCCCCCAAATCTTGTTCATGCAGATGGGCTTACCATTTAAAAACTGACACCCTGTGAGGTAGGTGGGCTGAGAGAGCTCTTTCAAGGACTGCTCTTGAGAGAACAGCTCTGACAGAACTATGGCTTGCCCAAGGTCACCCAGCAGGTGCAAGTGGAGGAATGGGTAATCAAACCCGGTTCTCCCAGATTAGAGTCCATGTTCCTAACCACGACACCAAACTGTCACTCAAAACCTATCTCTTTTAGAAGCAAGTATAAGAAACATAGGGCACCCTCTCCACCACTTCAAACTTTAAGCAGATAATTTCCAAAACAGTCCTTCAAAGCCTAATTACATGAACTAAGCAGCAAGTAAGATACACTGTTTTGAAAAGTACTTCCCTCATAAATACTCAGAGATCCTGTTGTCTCCTGGCAGTGACATTTATTCACAAGCAATGGACAACCCAGAAAACTAAAGATGCATCAGAGTCCTCAACATGATGCTTAAGCAATGGGGAGGGGGGAGAGAATGAGGCACTTATATAAACCAAAAACATCAGGACACACTTCAGTTTAGTAAGCTGCCAACATTGGACAGGTCATTTCACTTGTGGCCATTATTGAAAAAAGATGGTTTATCTACAGCATTTATTATCCCAGATACAGTTGCCAGCTCTGGGTTGGGAAATACCTGGAGATCTTGGGGGTGGAGCCTGGAAAGAGTGCAGTTTGGAGAGGGGAGGGACCTCAGCACGGTATAATTCCATAGAGCCCACCCTCCAAATTAGCCATTTTCTCCAGGAGAACTGATCTTTCGATCTTTGTAGTCTGGAGATCACTTGTAAAAGCAGGAAGCCTCCAGGCCCCACCTGGAGATTGTGAACTCTAATCCCAGACCTGGCATACTTTTCACTTTGCTTGTTAAATTAAAAACAGCAGACCATGTGTAAATAGTGTTTCATAAAAGTGACAAAATTTGAAAACTAGAAAGTATATCCTTATTTGAGTTTAGTCTGGCATGCAGCAGCATTGGAGGGAGAGATAAAGTTGGCCCCAACTGACTTCTTCCCTAGAAGACTGGCCTAAAAGAATGGTTGTAGCAAATGTTGATGGAAGAGGAGAAGGATGCATGCGGCTTGCACCCCCTCTTCCACTGGCTGGCTCCACGCTCAACACACACTGATGACAGTGCTGTCCATGGCAGGCTGAGGAGTGCCAGGCTGTGGCCACTGAAGAGAAGGACACATGCAGCCTCCTTCACACATCTCCAACCCCCACCTCCATGCATCCCCCCAGGGCTCACACACTCTTTGCATGCATGCGCGCATACACACATGTGTACACGAACACACATGACAGCTGTGTTAATGAAGACGCCCCCTCAGCGGTTGCCAAAGGGGAGAAGCAGGACACGTGCAGCCTTTCCCCCCCCCCACCACTCTATGCATCCCCCTGGCACTCTCTCTCTCTCTCTCTCACACACACACACTCACACGAGGGAAGGTCTTGGGGATGAAGGGGGAAAGGGTCAAGTAAGAGAGTGGAGTCTCTCTTCCCTGGGCTGGCAAATGTAATCAAAGGGTAGTGGTTTGGGAAGGCTGGCACTTAGGAGCCTGGGACAAAAAAAGGGGAGTTGTCCTTGCTAAGATAGCATCCTGCCTGTGTGCCAGGAGGTCTCAGGCAGCATAAAGTGAAGGGCATCCCCCCCTCCTATTTATTATTAGATGGTTCCTATACGTCCCTGGCTCATGAGAATCAGGTGGGAGGGAGCATGGGAAGAGATATTTCCCCCTCCCTCCCACCTCCCCCACATTTCCCCTTGTGCGCGCTCTCTCTCTCTCATGGTATCCTTGAACACTGAGGAGCCAGTTGCTGCAGAAAGGAAACGTTTTCATTAAGTTAACAGCACTCAGGCTTTTTTAAAAAAAAAATCTCCTTCAGTTTCTACCAGAAACTTTACCTAGGCAAGCCCCCTTCTTAGAAATGCAAAAGTTGAAAAGCACATGGTAGCTTACATTTCTAAAGACAGAGCGGGGGGGAGAAAGACTGCAAGAAAGTGGCAGCCAAATCATCAGTGGGGAAAGGAGGAGGGGTTCACTAACATAGGGAATGAAAAGAGCCAAAGGAAACTGCGAGAAGGAATCGAGGCTTAGCTTTCCTGGGCAAGCATGCTTTCTTATCTTGCTCTGTGCGTGCATGCAGAGCTAGCCAGTCTCCATGTGCAGCCCTCCAGCTCCTCTAGGCTGAACTGAGGGCTGCTGGGGGTGGAGCTTAGTTCCCAGGAGGAAGCAAGCTCCTGCTGTGAGTTCCTTCCCTCCCTCCCTCCCTCCCTGTCCCAACCCAGCCTCCGAACATCATCTCAGAAAGCGGAGGGGAAATACCCTCACTTTCAAAATGGGCTGGAACCTGCCCCCAGGGGAGGCTCAGCACTATCTGGAAATGTTCAGGGGGGCTCACGCTCCACAGCCCCCTGAAGATGACACCTATGTTTCCATTTATTCTTTGCATCCTCCTGGACTGAATCCTCTTGTACCAAACTAAGACCTAGGTTCATTACCAGTGCTGATATCTCTAATCCTACTACCCCTTTGCATATCAATCTGATCAAGCTGGCGATTGCCATTCAGCATCTGAAATCATCTTTATAAGGTTTATATCTCGGGCACCTTGTGCTACATTTTATGGCACACACGGCCCGGCCGGACAAAGTGACATTTCTTTCAGATCCAGCCCTCGTAACAAATGAGTTTGACACCTCTGTGTGCTAGAGAGTCATTCCACTCTGCAAATTTAGAAGCTCTGGGGAGCCCCCCTAAATACCACATGGCTCCACCTCCATAGATAGTGACAATGACCTGTGATGTCTCTGGCCCAGCCCCAGCCCCAGCCCCCCCCCCCCCCGGGATATTGGAAAGTCTTCACCCTTGAGCCTGGGCCATTCCAGTCAGGACAGACAGACAGGCAATCTCCTGGTGCCCCTGGCATTGGGCAAAGGGAGGGGATGCCTGGGGGAGTGGAGGCTGGCACCATTGGCAAAGGCAGAGAAAGATCTGATGCTAGGGCCACCTCCCACCTGGCCCTTGTACCGCCCATGCCCCTTTTGGGAAGGAGGGGAGCTGCCCAGGAGCTGAACTGGTTGCAAAGAAGCCTCTGAGCTGGAGAATTTCCCAGCAGTTCATCTGTGGGTCCCCGGGAGGATCTCAGCCATTAACCCTTCCGCCCTGGCCTCCCAGCTCCCAGCCCCTCAGCACCCGAAAGGGAAAAAAAGTTCCCCTCTGGGAAATAATAAAAATAAGAAGACCGCACTCCTTCGTTCCTGTCTTCTTCTTCTTTTTAAAAAATCATTTGTGTGTAGATCGTGTGTGAAGAACTGGCCCTGGGGGGGGGGGGGGGGGGGGAAAGACCCTTCTTCTGCTGAATGTTCCTGAATGCGTCTGAGTGAACCTGCGTATAGGACCGCACCCCCGCACCCCCCCCCTCCCCTTCCCCGTGTCACAAGGAGGATCCTTTTTAACAAGAGGCGCCCAGGTCTCTGACATCTCTTCCTCCTGGGTGATTCTGCCACCAACCAATTCCACATACCATCTCTCTCTCTCTCCCCCCCCCCCGTCCCCCCTCCCTATTGTTTCCCTTGCTGTTTCCTATGGCCCTTCATCTTCTCAGACTTCTCAGAAGTAGATCTGGAGGTAGAAGCTGGGTTTTTCTTTTCTTTTCTTTTCTTTCTTCCTTCCTTCTTTCCTTTCTGTCTTTCTCTCTCTCTCTCTCTCTCTGTCTCTCTCCCCCTCTCTCTCTTTTTGAAGGGTCGGGGAGTGACAGATGGCGGGCCCGCTCTCCCCAGAGAGCCCGGTCCCCCCACATGCGAGCGGATGTCAATCAGCGCAGCTCATGTGATAACTCCAGCGGATGACGTGCCAGCCATATGGTCTGGCAGCAGAGTTGGTACCCCCTCTGCCTGCTCGAAGCTGCCACTTCCCTCCTCCTTTTGGATAAGACGCCGAAGGAGACGGGGCGGACCTCGACGAGCCTCCCTCGCGCGCCTCCCTTTCTTCCCCCTTTCCCTCGTCTCCCCCCCCCCTCCTGACTCCCAAAAGATGCGGGGTTCGAGGAGGACTTGAGGATTCCTACGCTCAGCCTTGGAGGTAAGTTAGGTAAGAGGGAGGGGACCGGGGGGGTCCAAACTTACACACAGGGTCGCAACTTGCCTCCCCCCCCCCCCTTCACCTTCTCCCGTCTTCCTCCGGAGAAATTTTCTCTCTCCCCACACGCACGCACGCCCGCCCACCCCCCTCTAGCCCCAGCCCCGTTCATCTGTCTCTTTGGGGAAGGGCGGCTGGAGCGCGGCGGCTGGCGGGGGGCTATCTCTAGGCGAGATATCCCCCCAAAAAAACAAATAGATTTAAAATTGCTTATGTAGCAAAGGCTGCGTTGGGGGGGGGGGAAGCTTTTCTTTGAAAGAAAGAGATCTCGGCGATCTGCCTGGCGAATTTAAAGAGCCCCCTGCTTTTTCTTTAAAAATAAAATAAAGCGATCCCCCCCCCGCCCCCGGCAGGATGCAGCCGCCGAGCAATCTATTATCCTGCAGTTTGTCGAAGAAACAAAACCGAACGCGCTCTTTGCAAATTGTAGGATATCGTTGCGAATCGGGGTGTGCGGTGGCACCCAAAGGCCGTCAGCGGGCACCCGGGCATTCTCTGCTCATCGAGCAAGCGGCTCCCTCTGAGCCCGAGGGCTTTTCTTTTTCTCCAAAGGCACCCCCCCCCGACCCCATGCGCGCCTGCCAGCCCCCCCCCCCCCCGCGCGCCCTCCGCCCCGGACAGGCGGTCCGCCGCGACCTGCCAGGCGGCCAGAGAATCTTCCGGCGCATCGCCGTCTGTCTGGAGCCGACGGAGCCCCGGCAGGGAGATACGGGCAGAGCGCCGACCGGCACGGGAGGGCGGAGGGGGGGGGCAAAGCCGGCCAACTGGTCGCCGCCGAGGTCGCCCGGAGAGGAGGCAGCTGGTGGCTCTTCGTCCCGCTCCGAGCCCCCCCCCCCCACCTCTGGGCAGGAGACCAGAACGCCGCGCAAAGGGGAAGCCCGGCCGGGGGACTAGGGGGTGATTGGTGGAAGGGGAGGGGGGTTCCGGCTCCCAATCCGAATCCTGAATCCGAATTCCCCCGCCCCCCCCCAAAAGACGTTTGGGAGACCTGCCGGCTTTTGAAACCACGGGTGACAGAGAGCAAAGTTCGAGGTTGAACTGGGCGCTCTCCGGATTCCAGGAGGTTCAGGGAAATGGGGGGGGGAGGCAGGGGGGGAGCCTCCTCCAGAGGGAAGACGCTGCGGGAGGCCACACCGGCTCTAAATTCCATCGAAGCAGATAAAAGAATCCGAAGCTTCAACAAATAACCCCCCCCCAAAAAAAATAATTCTGGAGATGCCTATCTCCTCCGTGTATTCCCGAAAAGGAAGGCGAAGTGGGTCCAGATGGAACGGCCTCGGTATCGAAGTCAGCTTTGCAACCATCCGGCAGGAAGGCGAACCAGACACCCGTTAATTTTAACCGCACTTTCAAACCAGTCAATTGCTCTGGGGGGGGGGGGGAGGCTAATTTCCAGCCAGCCCTAAGCAGCGCCCCTTCCTCAAAGGCTCCAAGTACAGTGCATTGGGTGTTGTTGTTTTTTTATCCCTTTAAACCTGGAGGGGAGGTGGTGGTGGTTTTGTCCTGGGGACCCGAAAGGGTCAAGGCAATAATTCGGCTGGAGTTCATATTGCCGGTTTCCCTACCCCAAACCGTCTGGGCGGCGATTTGCGCCATGGAGAGGTGAAGTCGGGCTTGAGAAGCGGCCTGCCAGATTCGGGGCGGGGGGGGGTTGGGTTGGGTCGAAGCCCTGTCCCAGAGCGAAGGGCAGGGAGGGCAAAAAACTCAGAACTCCGCCAGGCGAGATGGAGAAGGCGGCGCGGGTCGGAGTCCGGCGGGCCAGCCCCGCCTTCGATGGCGCCCCGTCTTCAAACCGCGGCATGAAAACCTCGCCCGGTGCGGGAACTGGACGTTGTCCAAATCTTGTAGAAATCGGGGGCGGGGGAGGGGGCCTGGCCCTTCAGCAGGTCCGAGTGGGTTTGCGCCCCCCCCCCCGAACGACTTCGCCTGGCTCCAGGAGCAGCCCAAGCATTCAGTTTGGGGTGTTGGAGGGTGTCTGGGTTTTGGGGGGGGGGGACGACGAGCATCAATCTAAATACAACAATTTGTTATTATTATTATTACTATTACGGGGGGAGATGTTGGAAGGAGCGCGTCCCGATCGTGTTGGCAACGGCAGGGGAGGCTGGCAGGCACTCTAGCGGTTCCCGCATCCCGCTTAGAACTGCTTGGCCGTCCGGATCGGGGCGGGTCAGGACCGACGTGCCGGAGTCTAGAGCTGGGGAGCGAGTGAGGCCTGACCTGGGGGGGGGGGGAGGCGGTGATGTCCCGGAGCCAAACTGAGCGCTTCTTTCTTGTCCTTCTGCCTCCCGCCCTCCCTCCCTCCCTCCTCCCGCTCCCCCTCCCGTGTGTGCCGGTCCCCCCCCCCCGCCCGGTCCCCTTCTCCAGCCACCATGCTGACGCGGCTCTTCAGCGAGCCCAGCCTGCTCCCCGAAGTCCAGAAGTTCTCCAGCTGGGCGACGACTGCGAGGATGAGGAGGCCAGCGACAAGGAGGGGCGCAAGTCCAAGGGCTGCCCGCTGGACGACCAGACCGACGGGGAGATGAAGAGGAGAACGATTTGGGGGGGGACGAGGAGGGAGGAGGAGGAGGAGGAGGAAGGCCTGGAGGAGGCGGAGGGCGACCGGCCCAAGAAGCGCGGCCCCAAGAAGCGCAAGATGACCAAGGCCCGCCTGGAGCGCTCCAAGCTGCGGCGCCAGAAGGCCAACGCCCGCGAGCGGAACCGGATGCACGACCTGAACGCCGCCCTGGACAACCTGCGCAAGGTGGTGCCCTGCTACTCCAAGACGCAGAAGCTCTCCAAGATCGAGACGCTGCGCCTGGCCAAGAACTACATCTGGGCGCTCTCGGAGATCCTGCGCTCGGGCAAGCGGCCGGACCTGGTCTCCTACGTGCAGACCCTATGCAAGGGCTTGTCGCAGCCCACCACCAACCTGGTGGCCGGCTGCCTGCAGCTCAACTCGCGGAACTTCCTCACCGAGCAGGGCCCGGAGGCCGGCCGCTACCACGGGCCCGGCTCGCCCTTCGCCGTCCACCCCTACCCGTACCCTGCGCGCGGCTCTCGGGCGCGCAGTGCGCCTCCAGCACCATGGCCAGCTCCCAGCACGGCCTGCGCGCCCACGCCTACTGCGCCGCCGCCGCCGCCGCCGCCGCCTACGAGTCCCTCTACGGGGGGAGCGCCTCGCCCGACTACAACAGCTCCGAGTACGACGGGCCCCTCAGCCCCCCGCCGCCCCTCTGCGTCAACGGCAACTTCTCCCTCAAGCAGGACTCCTCCCCCGACCCGGAGAAGAACTACCACTACTCTATGCACTACGCCGCCCTGCCCGCCTCCCGCCCCGCCGGCACAACCTGGTCTTCGGGGGGGGCGGCCGCCGCCATGCGCGGCGGGGGCGGCGGCGGCGGCGGCGGGGGCGGCGGCGGCCACTCGGAGAACGTTTTGCCTTACGAGATGCACCTCCACCACGAGCGGGGGCCCATGTACGAGGAGCTGAACGCCTTTTTCCACAATTGACGCCTTGGACGACGCCCTCCACCCCACCCCACCCCACCCCACTCCGGACGCCGATCCCGCCTTGGGCGACCCGGCCCCCCTGCTGGGGTCCACGCCGAACAAAAAACCACCTGTAGGTTTCTCAGGGGGTTGGATTAGAAGGGGAGGGGTGATGGGGGAGGGGAAAGCGACCCTCAGCCTTCTGTGACCCTCCCCCGCCTCCTCCAAGAGTCGCAGCGCTGCAAGGGTGAGCCACTCCCCCACTCCCGCCCACAGATTAGCCGTTCCGATCTGCCAACTAGTTGAGCCGACGTCCAGGTGTTGAAGGCGGAGGGGGCCGATCCACAAGCCGCTTCAGCCGACGTTTAGGGATTTGAATCCCAGCAAGGCCCGATGAATTCGGGAACGGATTGAGTCGGTTGAAGCCGACGATTTTCCGTTCCAAGGGGAGGTTCGAGGCGGCTGGGAAAGTCCGCTGCGTTCCATCGGGCTCCCGGCTTGGCTGGCCCGTGGTTCCGGGTTATAAAGCGGATCTCTTGACATGCCCTTTCCTGCCCCTGTTAAGTACGATTCAGAGAAACCAGGTGCAAGAAATACGGTAAATGTTATTTCTTGGTAACAACAAACTGTAATAGATCAGACCTTTTTAGCCTGACTCTCTGGAAAGAGGTTTGGATCCAACCTGGAAGTGTTCTTAAGGGGGGGGGGGGGCACCATTGCTCAAATGGATGGGAAGGGGAGATCTAAACAACAACAACAAACCCCACCGCTTTTCACTACAGTGAACATAAAAATAACATACCCTAGTGTTCACTGTCTGATCAGAATGGTTTTTAAGGAGTCATTCAGGCAGGGTCAAGGGGTCGGGCGGGGGCCTTGCCTCCATTCCAGCGATGGAATCGAGAACCCCTTGAAACTTTAACCCATTTTAAACGGATTTTTTTTAAAAAAAACAAACAAACGATGTTTGCAAACTTCAAGTTAGATTTCAATGAGAACTTTTTAAAAAGCAATAAAGAGGCAAACAGATGATAAATATATTCTATCTTTATCTATGCAAGTAGGTACTGAAACTAGGGGGGAAGGTTTTTAAATGGAAGGGAAAGAGGAAAGGGAAAAAAACACAAAAAGGAATCCATATGAAGTATTAAAATATGGACCTAGGAGCTCGCTGAGATTTCAAATCGTGCACTTTTTTTGATTTGGGGGACACGGAGGACTGTGGACTGTTTCCCTGGTATTTAACAATCACTGACTTTTGGAACCGCCCTTGTAACCCCAAGTAACTTATTTTCCAAAATTTGTGTGTCATGCTGTTTTCTACCTGTTTTAAAAACGTTAATGAAAAAAGTGGGGGGAAAAGATTTTTATGAAATGGCAAAAATGTTTTGTTATGCATGGATAGGAAGGGGAAATGCAGATATGCAAACTTTAAAGGTGATGTGAAGAGAACACTCATTATAATGCTTAATTCTTCGGTTAGCTACCCCCCCCTTAATAGTAATTCTCAGTTCTTTCTTTCTGTAATGAATTGGGGGGGGGGGAGAGGTATACGTTTATGTAACAATACACCAGTATATAAATCTCTATATAAAACCAACGACATCTTCTAAAGACTCGAACTGGCATAATTTCCTCCCCCTCCCCAGAAATGTTTCATTTCTCTTTCCTCTAATGACTTCCTTTTCAGCCAGGGGAGAATGTAAAAATGTTTTCTCAGTTCTCCAACTCCCCCCCCCCCTTTTTTTAATGTGGCCCGCATCACCTTTAGACATACCAGCATTTTTAAAATTCATAGGCAAGGGGAAATTTTTTCTGATCGATGTTTTTAAAACAAAATAATCAACAACGTTTTGCAAAAAAGAAAAAAAAGAAAAAAAAGGAGAAAAAGAAACAAGTTGTAGCCAAGATGGAAATGTCTATTGGACACCAGAAGTGCTTTTTTTTGTGTGTGTTTCTGTTCGGTTTCATTGAGATGAATAAATATTTATGTCAAATGATATGGTACCGATAACAGATTTCTCCCATTTTTCTTTAAATAGCCAGAGCTATCCGTTGTTTTTTAAAAACCCTGATCTCTTTGGTTTATGCAGCAGGCTATTCTGCGTTTAGGGAGGGAAACTTTGCAGACAGGATGCCTCTCCGATGTCCCTTTTGCCCTCTAAGACCATCCCTTTCCCTTAAAGGAAATTATAATACTAATGAAGACGTTGCATGGATGACTTTCCTGCCCGCTGCTACCCGCCTTTTTGAAATTCAGCAACAAGGGAAGATTTGCTTGCAAACTTCAGGTTTCTGTTTGCTTGCTTTCAGAAAATGTGCCCGATGGTTGGAAACAAGCAACCGGGGGGGGGGGGGGGGGGAGGCGTGCGTCAAACCGTGGCGTTCCCTGCGATGATTTTAATCATTCATTTCCAGACCTTTTCCCGAAATGCGCCGGAACACTTTTTGACTGGCTGAGAGCTTCGAGTCACCTAGGATCTTAGTCAAACGGGGAAGGAAGCCACGTCCTAAGACGACAATTAATAAATATTCGATGTCGACTCCCTCGGCTTGAAGTCGTTAACTTCAAACCAGTCGCGCGAAATATCCATAGGCGAGACCCCATTCTTTCACGGGAGCCGGGCGTGTTTCTTTGGAAGTGTGTGTGTTTGGGGGGGGGGGGGGGGGGGTTAGACGCCTTCGCTTGACACCAAGTCTGCGGAAAGATCTACTTAAAAATGTATCAGATCTCTCTCTCTCTCTCTCTCTCGAAATGTGTGTGTGCGGGGAGGGAGCGAAATCTACTTCTCATTTTATAAAGACTAATGCGGTTTTCTTGTATTGGACAGATGGCCTGTCCCCTGCTCTGTGGGAGCCCTCCCCCTCCCCACACCCAGAGAGAGGCAGGCACGCGCCTACGCACTTTCCTCCTGATCACAGAAGCCAGAGAGAAATTCAGAGCAGAAGGCCCTCTAGGCAAGTGCTTGTGTGGATGGACCTTAGAATTTCGGGGGACCCGATGAGCTGCGAGAAGGGGCCATTCGGTGCTCCTAGGCTGCGGGAGGGGGTCCCTCCCCCACCCACCGGAAGCCAGCTTGCTCCAAAGGTCCCCCTTCTTTGGCTAGGCAAGCCCACAGAGGACTGGGGAGCTGTCCAAAGCCTCCTGGTGCTGAACCGGAAGCTCTGGAAGAAAGCAGCCACGGGGGGGAGGGGGAGGACCCCTGTCGATGATCATCTCCTTTTCCAAGGTTCTCGAAGCAGGTGAACATACACCTGGGTCCTCCAGGGCAGAGAACAGAATAGGAAAGAGGGAAATGTTCATTTTAACAAGTTAGATTGGGGTCAGGAAGCCATTTTTCTCCAGGCCGGTTTGGCCAGGGATCCTGGAGATTTTTTTGTCATCTTCTGGGAGTGGAGCAGGAGTCACTGCGGATGGGGAGGGGGGAGGCATTGGTGAATTCCCTGCATTGTGTAGGGGGGTTGGACTAGATGGCCCTGGGGGTCCCTTCCAACTCTATGACTCTGGCGGGAACAGAGCGCACCTTCTGACCTACCTCCCCAGCATGGCTGTCTCAAGACGTGACAAACGGGAGTTTGGCCCTTGTGAGTGGGGGGGGGGGGATTTGCCGCTCTCTTTGTGGGGGTCAATTCGCAGTTTCTGGGGGAGGGATGTTTAGGACCCGGGAGAGTCACTTCCGGTTAGTGCGAGGCTCCCTGCCGGGCACACCGCGTGGGGTACCCTACCCCAGTCCATTCAAGGACTGCCTTTCTAACACGCTCAGCGACTCCTCAGTGGAACGCCTGGCTCCGGCGAATGGGCCGGCGCTGGTGTCCTTCGTGCGGTCCCCGCTGAAGACGTCGCGGTGGGCGAAGAGGCGCGCTGGAATTTGTCCTCCGGTGGCAGCGGATAATCCCCCTTTGCAGGAATGGAGGCGTTTCGCTGCTCTCCTGCCCTCTGGTCCCCACCGAAGTCCAAGATCGGCCGCGCCACCAAGGGGACTGAAGCTGGCTGGAAAGGGAGGCGAGGATTTGGGGGGGGGGGGCTGCTCTGCGTCGCGCCTGGCAATGCCCCCGCCCGCCCCCGCCCCCCAGGCAGGCGGAAGGAAGCCTTCCTCTCTCCCCGAAGTCCAGGCTTCGTCTTCGCACCTTCTGCTCCCGGGGCTCACAGCCCCTCGCGACCTTTGAGCAGCCACGCACCCCAAGGCCGCGGGCAGGGACCAAAGAAGATTATCCGCCCAGGGCGGGTGGTTGTGGGCCCATGCCGCCCCCGCCCCCCCCGAATTAGAAAACGGTGGTTTGTAGTTTGTTGAGTACCTTCTTTCCTGGTTCTTTCCTTCCTAAATTCGCCTTCCCTTCTTTTTTTCATGACACCAATGTCCGTCCGTCCTTCCTTCCTTCCTCCCTCCCTTCCTTCCTCCCTCCCTTCTTTCCTCCCTCCCTCCCTGAAACATCTGTTCCAAAATGCCGAAACTGGGTGGGGTTAGTCAGACCCTGCCCCCCCCCCCCCGCCGCCGTTGGAACAACACAGGCCAAAGCAGATCCTGCAGTCTGCAAAGGCAAATTCCAGGCCCACCCCCAGCCCATTCGCTCTTTTTCTGCAAATGGCTCTCGCCCCTCCTCACACTCTCCTTCGGAGGGAGAGCCAGCTAGTTACCTGGGCTCCTCGCCGGTCGGCACACAGGTGCGCGCAAGAGCGGTGGGAAGGAAGGAAGGAAGGAAGGAAGGAAGGAAGGAAGGAAGGAAGGAAGGAAGGAAGGAAGGAAGGAAGGAAGGAAGGAAGGAAGGAAGGAAGGAAGACTAGCCACTTGTATCTGAAGAAGTGAGCCGTGACTCACGAAGGCTCCTCCCCTGCCACAAATGTTGTTCGTCTTTGAGGTGCTGCTGGACTCTGGCTCTATTCTATCGTCACAGGCGGTTCGTCCTCCAGCAGCCCTCTGGGTCCAGGTCTCATGGAAGCCAATCAGGTTCGCTCCACGATCCACCTCCCAGTTAAAACCTGGAGCTTCCTTGCCAGTGATTAAGGCCGCAGTCCTGGGCACGCACCCCTTGGGAGGAAACCCCCATGAATAAAGTGGGGTGTGTTTATTTTAATTTCTGGGCAAACATGCACCGGACTGCACTGCAAGCGACTAACCCCCCCCCCCAAAAAAAAACCCTGCCAAAGGCTTGGTCACCCTCCCGCCCTCGGGGTTCCATCCCAGGTGCCCTGTCTATCAGGATCTATCAGGCAGTCGCCGTGCTGTTCCGCCGTTTCTCTTCCTTGGGGGGAAACCTAGACTTTTGTCTCCACCCTTGTTTCGGGCCGAAGGGAGACTCAAGATGGCAGACTGCCGGCCCCCCCCACCCCCACCCCCCATTCCTTCCAGATTTTCTTGGGATAAATTAAGTCCGGGTATGAAGGTCTTTATCGCCCTGTGTCTCCTTCTAGAGCTCGAGCGCCAAGAGAGCCAAGGGACGCTGCAACTCACAGGCGCGCGTAGGTACACGCGCGCTTTCCACCGGGAGCACCTAGGCATTGGCTGACGGTTCGATTCGGGCTTCCGATCTGTCCAGTTCACCGGTTCAGAAGACCTGGCGGAGTTCCGCTCCAGCCGGCTCCTCTCGGGGTCTTGGGGGCGGGGTTGCCCTCCCCCCCCCCCCGCCCCAATCGCTCTCGTTAACCCTCTCCATTTGCAGAAAGCAAACTCACGCATTCACACGTGCATTAAGCAAAATGAAGTCCCGATGGTTTTGAATTCAGGTGGGAAGGCGTTCGCCACGGGCACGAGGATATCCGGATTTCTGAACTGCTCGATTAACTGGCTCAAGAAGAGATCCACACCAGCTGGCTTCAGTCTAACCCGTCGCTTCCCATTAATTCACTTTCTATTTCTGTATTTACCGGAGGGGAGGGGGCCGTTAGATCCCCCTCCCCAAAACACCAAATCTATACAAATTTATTTATTTATTTTGTGACGAGTAGGGTAGGGCTCTCGTGGGGGGATGTTCTGGCTGCTCTCAGAATCCTTATTTTAAAAAGGGCCCCGCGGAGCCACCGGCGTCTCATCTGATCTTTCTCTGCAACCGAACTGAAAGCGCCCTGCCTGCCGCCCGCAGAAACCGGCATCAGGTTCCTGCAAAACCAAAGACCAAAAAACTGACTTTTCTGTTCCAAGGGGCACCAGCGCTTAGGTTGCGCGCCAACTTCAGAGGTGACGCGTTTTGCTGGGGTGCGCTGGGGTGCGCTGGGGGAAGGTTGCGTCCCCCGTCGTAGGTCACACTCAGACCTGTGGCCTTTTTGAGGACCTGCAGGCGTCGAGAAGTGGAGGCTGACCCCGGGTTCCCAAGCCCCGTACAAGAGGTCCCGCCGTCTTCAGACGCGAGAGCGCCTCTGGGGTGCTTGGACTTTCCCCTAGGCCAGGGGACATCCTGGGATGGAAATGCCCTCTGCAAAGCTATCTGTGAAGTTGGCCGTGTTCACGAAGAAATGAGCACTGTTCAGACTTCCCAATGCTTGGAATAACGGAGACATACAGGTATGTCCACACTGTCTTCGGCTGTACTCGTCTCCTGGCGCTGGGTATGAAGTGCACGTGTGTGTTAGGTCTCCCGTGTCCAGAGATACCCTCGAGAATATACGGATCTTTCCTGGGTCGGGCCGGGAACACGCCCGGCCCCCCACCCTTCGCTTTTGGCTCCCGGGAAAGTTGGGGGTGATGTCAAAACCCCTTCTCTCCCTAACTCATTCACACGTGCAAGTTCCCGAACAGTGCGCCGGCCTTCAAGAACCGACGCCTGCATCGCCTTCCAGACGAACATTTGGGAGGCTTTAAGCAGCCCGCAGGCGACCCGAACTTTCTCGGGGTGCCCGAGCCGCCGCCGTGACAGACTCCCGTGACAGACAAGTTCGTGTGAACCGGCCGTCAGAGTCTGCAACTCCTGCGGCTGCTGAACGCCACAACGGACCACTCCATCCCAACCAGACTTCGGGATCCCCCCCCCCCCGCCCCAGTGTCGAGTGACTGGCTGGAGGCCGGGATCCGCGAAACCCTCCCCGCGGGCTGGACTGGGCGCTGTACAGAAGAGCCAGATCCGTAACCGGACAAGACGCAGGCCTCGGCTGGGGGCAAAAGGGGACCAGGCCAGGGGCAAAGGGAGGCCCAGCTTAGCCGGGGCGAAGGGAAGTTGGGAAGGGGGCAAAGGACACGTGTCTCGTCGTTCCACCGCCCCCTCCGGCTGTCTGAACGCCTCCAGCTCTCCGGATCCGGCGATTCAAAGCGGTTCTGCAGAGGGACCGACGGCGCTTCCAGACGTCTGTCCGTCCGTCTGTCTGTCTGTCTGTCTGTGTCTCCCTCCCTCCCGGGCTCCTGCGGGCCTGCAGAGCCTGGCGAGGGAGAAACGGCCCCAGCCGGATCGGGACTGGAATTGGGGGAGGGGGGGGAGCGACAAGGAGGGCGAGGGAGGCGCAGGTTGCGGACAGAGGCCGGGAGCTCCACAGCAGCAGCCCCCTTCTTCAGCATCCTTCCCCTGTCTTGGAGATCGATCGAGACGGACAGGCGGATTAACCCGTGTCTGTCGCAGGAGGAAAGAGCCCCAGTCCGGCAGGAACGCCGCGAAGACGACCCGAACTGGGCTGCAGTTTTGTTTAGTCTTTAAGGCGCTGCTGCGGGACCCCCTGGCTCTCCGCCGCTGCCCCCGCCTGCTTCCCTTCCTCGGGCTCCAAGAAAGACCGAAAGGCGTTCAGGGCGCTTCGGGAGACTTTCCCGGGTCTGCAGTGGGGGGGGGGGGGGGAGGGAGTGTGCGGCGAGCTGGGCTGTCTGCCGAAGTCTGGCAGCCGCTGACCACCTGAGGCCCGCCGGGACGCTGAACACCGCGGAGGGGGAGGGAAGCGCCGCGGGGCGCCCACGACCCTCCGGACTCTCGGACTCTCCTCGTCCCCAAGAGTCGGGTCTTCTCTGCCTGTCTGAGTCACGACCCCAAAAGCTCGAAGTGCTGGAAGTTGGGAAGTCTGGGCTTCGGCCCTCCCCCCGGCAGACGCTCCCCCTTCCCCCCTTCCCTCTAATTCTCCAGCCGCTGCACGCCCCCCCCCCCCCAGCTTCCGGGGGGCTCTTCCGCCCCCCAGCTTGCCCTTGCCGCCACTATTCCCACCTCAGGCGGCCGGTAACCAGGCGCGCCTCCAACAGACCTTCCACCTCGGGAGGAACTTGGCAGCGCCAGAACGTCGAGCCCCCCAGGAGCCAGCCCCGCCGCCAGTGCCCGCTCCCCAGAGAATCCGCAGAAAGGCCGCCTGGAGGGGGGGGGGACCGCGGACGGGAGGGTCTTCTTCCTTTAAAAAAAAAACCACACACACCCTTCGAATAAACGTGAGGCGCAGCTCCCTCTCCCCCCCACCAAAAAGGGGAGCTTTTCGCACTGCCTTGGTGGGGGAGGGGGGAGGGAGAGAGGGGCGCCCCGGCTCGGCCCAGAAAGTTTTGCAAGGAGGAAGGGAGGGAGGGAAAAAAGAGAAAGAAGTCGTTTGGAGAGAGGTGGGGAAAGAAAGAAAGAAAGAAAGAAAGAAAGAAAGAAAGAAAGAAAGAAAGAAAGAAAGAAAGAAAGAAAGAAAGAAGGAGGGAGGGAGGGAGGGAGGGAGGGAGGGAAGAAGGAAGAGGAAAAAAGGAAGGAGGAAGAAAGAAATAAAGGAAAAAAGAAAGAAAGAAATTAAGAAAGAAAGAAAGAGAGAGAGAGAGGGAGGGAGGAAGTGAAGGAAGGAAGGAAGGAAGGAAGGAAGGAAGGAAGGAAGGAAGGAAGAAAGAAAGAAAGAAAGAAAGAAAGAAAGAAAGAAAGAAAGAAAGAAAGAAAGAAAGAAAGATGTAGGGAAGGAAGGAAGGAAGGAAGGAAGGAAGGAAGGAAGGAAGGAAGAGGTGCAGTCGTTTATTCAGTTACATAACACTGGTTTTCCTTTCCCCACTTTTTTAAAAATTAAGGGAGAACATATATTTCCGGATTTCCCCTTGACATTTATGCACACACAAACACACATCGAGAGGGAGGGAGGGAGATGCTTCGTCGCTACATAAAGCGAGCTTAGCTGGCATATTTCTGGTTGGCAGTGCCAGCTTCCCGATTTCCGCAGTAGTAAAAGAGAGGCTCTCTATGGGGAGTTCGATGCCAGTCTGTTGCCTGTGCCAACTGCCAGCCAAGGGCCACTGAAGGGAAGTGGTTCGCTTGCTACAACGGAGTGTCGGACATCTGTTCACTCCCGATCAGTTTTAAAGGGGAAGGCCCCCGGTATTCGAGGGAGGGAGGGAGAGGTGCACGCAAGCCGGCCGGCTGGGACACACGCACGCACGCACCCCCTCCACACACACAGCTCTGCTACAAACCAGCAAAACACACCCGCACGTGTGTGGAGGGGGGGGGGGACGACACTGTACACATAATGTGCAGATGTCTTCCGGAGAGGGGGTGCCTGTGCAATTCCTTCTAAGGTTTGGTCTGGTGAATGCCTCGAGTGTGGTTTGAAAAAGCAATACAGAAAGACGGAAAGACGGAAGGCAGGCAGGCAGGCAGGCAGGCAGGCAGGCAGGCAGGCTTGCTTATAGGCAGTAATGATGCCTGCTCTGATCTTTTAAATGTTGAGATAGATAGCTAGATAGCTAGCTAGCTGGATGGATGGATGGATGGATGGATGGATGGATGGATGGATGGAGAGTATTGACTGTAAAATATAGCGTTGAGAAGCGCCGCGTTCTTGGCGAGAGGCACCCCTAGGCTCCGAGGGGGTCCGCCCCGTCCATCTTCGGGCTCCGTCCTCCTCTGGAGGTCTGTTGCAAAGGAACGCGGGACAGGGTTATTCGGCGTCCTCCCCAGCCCCAGCCCCAGCCTCCCACCTCCCTCCCTCCATGGCTTGAAAAAAGGCCAAATTACAAAGCAGGAAGTCTATTTTTTTATTATTAAAAAAACACACCCCAAACAACCAAACAAACAATGAAGGCGGTCAGCAGACCAAGAGCGCCACACACACCCACACACCCACACACACACACATACTCCCCCGGCCTCTGGATCGATGCCGCCTTTGCCGCCATCAAATCCACCACCGGCTGGCAAAGAGTTTGTTTGGGGAAAGTTCGTGGGGAGGGGGGGGGGGCCGAGGCCGCCTGCCTGGGAGTGAACAGCCCCCCTTTACCCGCCCGAGGGATGTTTGTGTCCTCTCCCCCCAGCCCTCCTTTTCATGGATTCTGGTTTTCTTTCCAGAGCGCGGGAACGAGAGCGAGCGGGCGGGCGGGCGAGAGCGCCAGAGAGCGCGGGCATCAAAGGCCGTCAACCTGGCTGCCAAAGGGCCCCCCTGCCTCTCCGTGTGCCCACTGGCCAGGCGAATGCCAGCTCCAGCAGAAGGGGGGGGGGAGAGAGACCGGGGAGGGTAGGAGGAGACCTCGCTTCAGTTTAAATTTCGTGGCATCTGTTCATTATTATACAGTGTAGATTTTTATATGGACAGCTAAATTAAAGACAGATTTCTGCCAGAATTGCAGATATCATTAAAAAAGGAGAGAGAGAGAGAGAGAGAGAAAGACAAGAGGGCTGAGAAGCTGGCCGCTTCCGTGTATTGATTTATTTTTGGAGGTGGGGTGTGGGGAATGTAGGATACTGTAATTAAAACACACACGCACACGCACGCACACACACAAACCTCGGCTGCATTTTGCCTGGCAATCAATGTTTCAAGGTTGGGTTGAGGTGTGGCCGCTGCTCCCGCGCAGGTCCTCGCACGCTGTTGCTACGGCCCGGATCCGGGAACGGAGGGGAAGGGGGGGGGGGGAGAAAATGAAAACATGTTTCGAGTATTTTGGTTAGTAGAGATTTCTACAAACCGCAAGCAAGCGGCTGGGGGCGCGGAGGGCGGGCGAGCGAGAAGGAGGCTGTGGGTTCCCCGTCCGTTCGACGATTCGGGTTTATTGTTTTCGAGGCGATTTCTCCGTCTAGCCGTTCTTTCCGCTCATTCAGCCAGTTTAGATTTGCCAGGGCCCTCTCGCCCGGTCCTTCATTGACGCCTCCTCTTCCATTTTAAATCGGCTGTAGCGTAGATTTCCTTCCCTTCTACTGATCATCTAATATCAGATGGGATCCATTCCTTTTCCTTCCTTTCCTCCCTCCCTCCCTAATCCGGCCCGTAGGCGAGCGGTCGATTAGCGGGCCGGGAGACAGCAAAAGTGAAATCGACTAGGAGGCCTTTTGAAATCGACAAGACGCCGACCGGGCGTCCAGGCCAGGCTCGGACATCGTCTCGGTTTGGGAAGCGATGACTCTGGCTTTCGTCTGACGCCCGGTCAGGAAACTCTCTGGCTGACCCGAGGCCGGTCATTATTTCTTCACCTGGCCTACCTCACGGGGTTGTTACGAGGATGGGGGGAGAAAACAGACGCCCCCACCTATTCTGGCTAAAGAAGGGGGAATCACAACATGCTGCGGGGAGGTTTCTAATAAATGCGGGAAAGCCTCGGCGTTTTTGGAGCAGAGGCGCAGACAATGGGCACCCGCCCTGCGAGCAACCGTAGCGTCATGCGCTAATCGTGGACCCTTTTGCGGCCGTTCCGTGGGATCCCCGAAGATGCTGCCGGAGGTAGGCAGACGAGGACCCAACCGGCCTCGTAGTAGAGCCGGCTGCGCCCACAGGCCAGACAGAAATGCCGGGGGTCTGAGCTGCGCCTCGCCCTCCCTAAGAATAGCCCTACACTTTCCTCTAGGTTGCAGTTGTCCATAAGGGGGTGGGCTATACAAAGGAAGGGGTTTGGACTGGGTCCCCTCGGTGGGCATTCCAGACTGGCTCGTTCCGGTGTGCGGGGGTGGGCTGGCGACGTGTAGAGATGCCAGTTCCCACCTGTTTATCGGGAATGGCTGCAGGTCGCATCCCCGAGTCCTCAAAGAGGGTTCGAGGCGGTTTTTAAACACACCCCCCTTCTAATCCGACAGCCCCGCTCCTGGAAAGAGTTAAGCGAGGGACATCTGTGCCTGCGAATGACGGGGCGGGGGGGGGGGGGCATCAGGACCTGCCAACGAGGACTGCCATCCGCCCTGTAACAAATGCTGGATACTTCGGAACGCGGAGCCGCTTGGCGGGCCTCGCCGGCTCCGACACACAGGCGCGCGCGCGCTCAGGAAAGGAGGGGGGGGGGGGGGACCCACGCAGGGATCTACTTGCAACAAGCTCCCACCCCACCCCACCCCACCCCTTTCTCCCATTCAGTTTCTTCAAGATCTGACTTCACCCTTTCTGGGGAGGGGAGAGGAGAGGGGCGCTTGGGCTTGGTTGGCCGCCGGGTGAGCTGGATTGGACTGGACGAGATGGGCCTTCACTGGTCTGACCCAGCAGGGCTCTTCCCAGGTTCTTATCAGGGAAGCCCTCGGCCTCTCTGCCCTCCTGGTGGCCGTTAAAAGGAACTGGCTGGCCACCAAGTGAGGCAGGAGGCTGGACCGGACGGGCCCTCGCTGGTCTGACCATCTCAGCTTGACCGACAAACTCTGTCCGCCGGGGAGGCCCTGCTCTTGGAAGGGCGGGAGCAACACCTTGGGAAGGGGGTGGCACACACTGGAAGAGCTCACACACACACACACACCTCAGATCCTCACCGACGGGTGCTGATTCAGTGCTCCCTCTAAGCTGTGGGGGTCTTGTGAGCAAACATTCCACTTTGTGAGCCGCCGGCGTTAAAGCTGTGAGCGGGCCATTTGGCTCCTGCGCAAATCAGTTTGCCCTGGAGCCCTCCTCCCTGAGCTCAGACAGACATCTGTGAGTCGGAGGCTAAAAAACTGTGAGCTGGCTCACACGAACTCAGCTTAGAGGGAACCCTGGGTGCCACGCCAGCCTCCGGGCGTCTCCAACGCGACAGGAGCCGGCTCCGGGAAGCTCCCCCGGGGAAGCGCACCGCTTGACCCCCCCTCCGCGTCGGAGAGGCCTGTGCGCGGGACAGGAGGAGACGTTCCCGGGGCGGGGGGAGGCCTGCCCGTTGACATGGGGGGCTCTGGGGAGATGGAAATCCAGGGGGTCGTGACTGGGGCGCGGCGGGGCGGAGAAGAGAGCAGAGACGCGGGCGAAGGCGTTGAGCAAATGACCACAGTGTGTGGGACCTGGGGGGGGACATCACCTCTTCCTCTGGACCCCCGCATTCTGTACACCCGTCCTGTCTGTCTCACCCGGGCGAAAAGATTTATAATATCAATATTCGGGGAGGGGGGGAGTTGGGGGAGGAAGGTGGCGCTTCCTCGTCTGCTAGCCCTTCTCTCCCCCCCCCCCCGCCGCCGCCGCCCTTGACTATTGCCTCGCCCGTCCCCGAAAGGTCGCTCTCTCGCTCTCGGATCTGCTCTCCCCACCCCCCTCTTTTTAAACAATTCAATAAAAATAAAAATCGGAGCCTGGCGTCGGTCGCTTTTTGCTGGCCAAAATCGCAGGCTGCATTTTTAAAAAAAAATATATGAAAAAATCCAAGGATAGGAAGCTTCGCTCCAGGGGGGTCTCGGTGCCATTCGGTGCCCGGTGCCAGCTGGGGGGGGGGAGGGGAAATAGTGGGGAGGGGGAGACTGCAAGGGAAGGGGGGGGAAGCGCGCCTGAAATTCCAGGAGATCTGTCCGCCATCTAAGCGAGCGCTCTTGTTTAAAAGGCCCCGGAAGCGCCCGAGCCAACACGTGTCCCCCGTCAAGATCCCTGGGGAGGGAGGGGGGAAATGCCCTATTTTGGGGGGTGGGCGGTGGCGCCCTTGCACGCACAGACCCCACACTGGCCAGTCGCCCCCTCCCCTCGTTGCCCTGGCCGCCCCGCAGGCAGCTCAAACGGTGGGATCTCTGACCCCCCCCCTCCCCAATTCCCCCTCGCCTGGGATGGCTGGTGGGCAGGGACTGGCGGCCGCGCGCTGGCCCCGGCGAGCTCCTAAAGGACGGCACACCCGCGTTTTCTCCGCGAACTGGCGAAGCAAAAAATAACTAAAGCAATCCGTTTTCTCTCTTTCCTTGGCAAGCTGCGAGGCAGAGGTCAGAGGGCCAGCCCGGCGGGGGAGCCGCAATCAATGACGCCGCGGCCCTGTTCGGACCGGCTGAATTTGGAGAAAGGCCCGCAAAGCGGCCCCTCCCCTTCCCGACGCTTGCCGTTGCAACCTCCGAAAACAGGGCAGGCGGGAAGGCGGTGGCTGCAGCCAGGGCGGGCCCGTTGGGGCGGGAGGCCTGGAGGAGGAGGGAAAGGCGAGGGGCTTCGAGGGAGGGGGCTCCCCCAACTGGCCCAGGCCGGCCCAGCCAGCCAAGCCTGCTGGCCCCCTTCCCGCGTCTGCTGCCCTTCTGGCCAACTCCCCCCTCTCTCCCCCCTCCCTTTGCCCTCCCCTCCATATTATGCGATTCCCCCCACCCCCCATTCCAGTCCTTCTTCCCCTTTCTTTCTTGTCCCTCCCCCAACTTGCCAAAGGCAGGTAATTGCAGGTTCTTTCTTCTGCCTATTAGATGGGGGGGGGGGGTGCGTGTCTAGGACTGGAGAGGAAGCAACTGACATTTGGGGGCAAAGGCTTGCCAGGACTTCCAAAGAAGGGTGGGCTCGTTTTTAAAGGAACGGGGCGGGGGGGGGGGGGGGGAAATAGCCTCTCAAGCAATTCTTGGGCACTGGTGGGTGAGCAGGGAGGAGACCCAACACGGTGAGTACTTTGCTTATTTGATTGCTTTAAAATGTTTAACATGCTTTTGTGTCGCTTTTATGGTACTTTGTACCTATTACTGTTAGCCGCCCTGAGCCTGTTCATGGGGAGGGCGGAATACAAACGGAACTAATAAATAAATAAATAAATAAGGCGAGGCTCACAAAGGGGCTTGAGAAACACATTTCAGGGCTGTTTGGGAGGGATAAGCATTTGCAGCAACCAGAGGTGCTCTTCCAGTTCCCCCTCCGGCCTGCCTCTGATTTGGAGACTGGGCTTGATTCTCCTGCGGCCACGACCTGAAGCAAGATAAGAGTTCTTTCTTCCACACACAGCTCCATCCCGGCACCTCACCACCACCACCCCCCGCCCCATACACACACACTGCTTTAGGGCCTCAGGCAGACAGATATAGCTCAAGCTACCCCTGGCCCAGACTGGAGGACTTTGGGGTCTCTTGCCAGGTCTGAGGTGGGATAGCAAGGGTTCCAGTCCAGTCCAGTCCAGTCCAGTGCATCCTATACTGCTGTGGAGGCCTTGCTGAAGCTCGGATCCTGCTATAGGATTTTGCATCCTGTTAATGTGCTCCTGTTAATACTTATACTTTTCGCGTCAGTTCTGTTTTGTGACTTCCAGTTGGTTCTACAACCTTAACCCTATTCCATTGTTGATTAAATGTCCCATCCTGTTGATTGTCTGGAAAAAATTCCTGGCTATGGGGCTGTGTGTAACCGTCCAGTCTGGAGAGGAGATACAGGCTGTTAAACCTTACAAAATATTGTGAAAGGTGTGGGAAGTCAGTGCTTGCGATGGCCCTTCACCCACCCCCCATCTAAAGACAATACTAGCTGCACCTTCCCCATTTCCTTCCTTCCTTCCTTCCTTCCTTCCTTCCTTCCCTCCCTCCCTCCCTCCCTCTCTCCCTCTCTCCCTCTCTTCCTTCCTTCCTTCCTTCCCTCCCTCTCTTCCTTCCTTCCTTCCTGTTTGGTGTAGTGGTTAAGTGCGCGGACTCTAATCTGGGAGAACCGGGTTTGATTTCCCACTCCTCCACTTACACCTGCTGGATGACCTCTGGGAAGCCATAGTTCTGGCACAGCAGTTCTTGAAAAAGAGCAGCTTCTGTCAGAGCTCTCTCAGCTCCACCTACCTCACAGGGCGTCTGTTGTGGGGAGGGGAAGGGAAAGGAGTTTGTAAGCCACTCTGAGACTCCTTCAGGTAGTGAAGGGCAGGTTATAAATCCAATCTCCTCCCACTCCCTCCCTCCCTTCCTCCCTCCCTCCCTCCCTTCTCCAAGTTGACTGGATTCAGGCATATATCTCTCATTTATTTATTTACTTCATAGTCTGCCTTTCTTGGTGAGACACCGAGCACAGCACAAAAGTTCAGACAAGGCAGTAGGATTCAGCACGAGGCCTGCAACAAACAGTGCAATAAGACTGGATTACAGAGCTGGGAGGCAATGCCCTCAAAACAGTACAAGACATCACATATGGGAAACGCAAGAACTGGATTTCCTACATCAGAAGACAACGCAGCAGCAGCAAGACAGACCATGCAACAGACAGGGCCCCAAACGCCATCCCTGGTCTCTCTGTAAAAGCACCGGCTGGGACAATCCCTTTATCCTGCAACCCTGTTCCCGTTACAAAGTGGCCTGCTGGATGTCTTGAGGGGGCTTCTACAGGTCTTGGCATCTAGATTAACTTAATCGATGATGGAAAACAAGAGATGGCTGAGATACCCAGAAAACCCTTTCCAAAATAGACTCACCTCCTTACCTTCCTCTGCTTTTGAGGGCCTCACTTTCGACGTTGCACGTGGGTCTGGAAAATGCTCAAGACCTCTGAACAAGGAGATGGCAACGGAGCAGGAGAGACCACCAGAGAAGAGCAGTTACAGCTGAAGCCTCTTCCCAAGGCAGAATGGCTTTTGAGGATCACGGTTCTTAGTTTTAAAATCACGGACGACAAACGGGGGAGGGACACTAGAAAGGTTCCTAAAATAGTGACAAGGTTCATAAAGTGGAGACTGAAAGGGTATTCCTCTTAGAAGGGGAATCGAGCATCAATTCTTTGGACTCTGTGCAAACTTCTCACAGCTCCCCCACACAAGACCCCTTCCTATTAGGATTGCCAACCTCCAGGTGGTGGCTGGAGATCTCCCAGAAATACAGCTGGTCTCCAGCCAGTAGAGATCAGTTGCCCTGGGGGAAACAGCTGCTTTAGGAGTCGGCATCTGAAGAGCCTGGAGAGGAAACAACTGAGAGGGGAGATGAGAACCATCTTCAAGGACTTGGAAGGCTGTCATCTAGAGGATAGGATGGAGTTATTCTCTGTTGCCCCAGAAGGTCAGACCAGAACCAACGGGTTGAAATTAAATCAGAAGAGTTTTCAGCTAAACATTAGGAAGAACTCCCTGACAGTTAGAGCGGTTCCCCAGTGGAAGAGGCTTCCTCGGGAGGTGGTGGGTTCTCCTTCTGTGGAGGTTTTCAAGCAGAGGCTAGATGGCCATCTGACAGCAGCGTGGATTCTGTGAACTGAGGCAGATCATGAGAGGGAGGGCAGGAAGGGTTGCCTCAGTGCTTAGTTCTCATGGCCCTTTCTTACACAGCCACGGAAATGCTGATGGCCACTTTGGGGTCAGGAAGCAATTTTTCTCTGGCTGGTTTGGCTGGAGATCTTCTCGGCATGGAACAGCGGTCACTGCGAGGGTGGAGGGGGAGGTATTTGTGTATTTCCTGCACGGTGCAGGGGGTTGGACTAGATGATCCTGGCGGTACCTTCCAACTCTATGAGTCTATGATCTATGGCATTATGCCCTGCTGAGTTCCCCCCCTCCTCCCCACCCCCTTCCCTAAGCTCCGCCCTCCGAATCCCCAGGAATTTCCCAACTCAGCGCTGACAACCTCACTTCCTAGACATACACTCTAGTGAGTCGCGAAGGAAACATTTTCTGTTTTATTTCTGAAATGACATAGACAGAGGAGATCCTGACATTTAGCCTGCAACCGCTCCTGGACTTCCAGGCGGGAGGTCAGCCGTTGGGTGCCGTCCCCTCCCCACATGGGCCCTGCTTGCTGGCATCATCTCAGGGTCCCAAGATCATCCAGTCAGGCAGGACATCCGAAAGAATCTTCTCTGCTTAACCCACCAAGTTCATTACCAGGAGATGTGGAGATAAGCAGTTAGCCGAGAGAGCATCTGAGTGAAATGAGTGGTGATGGTCGGACTTGACTGACGCAGTGATCCCAAAGGGTGCCCACAGATGTGTTTCCTGACATCTGCTTGCTTCTTCCCCGAATACCTGCTGGGGCCTCTCCCCCAAATACCCACCAAGTTTCAAGACGAGTGGACAAGGGGTGTCCAATTCTACAGGCCCCCAAACAGGTTGCCCCATCCCGTCCATTGTTCTCTATGGTGGGAAAAAACATTGCCACCATAAAGAACAATGGAGGGAATGGGGGCAACCTGTTTAGGGGCCCATAGAATTGGACCCCCTTGTTCAATCGTCTTGAAACTTGGTGGGTATTTGGGGGAGAGGCCCCAGCAGCTACCCTGCAAGTTTGGGGTCTCTCCCTCAAACTCACTCTCTTCCAGCCCCTCATATACCCTATGGGGTTTTGCCATTGACTTCAATGGCCCATAGGGTATAATGGGGCTGAAACTGACATTCGGCCGGTGATGTCAGGGGGCGTGGCGTATGCTAATGAGTTATGCTAATAGGTATGCTAATGAGCTCCTGCACCTCTTTTTCTACGGAATGACCATCTTAGTGCATCTTTTCACTGCTGTGTGTTTTCATTGTTTTACTCCTGTTTATATTTTCATGAGTTTTATTGTTATGTAAATATTATGGGATCCCCCCCCCCCGCCTCACTTATTGTAAGCCACCTCAGTTTTTGTGTTTGTGGGTGTTCGTTTTTTTTAAAGTAGAAGGGTAGGCCTGAAATCTTGCAGATAAATAGGCTCAATTGCTGTCCAGCAGGCAGGTGTCTGTGATTTTTGGAACCACTGCTGACCGTAATGGCTGTGGATGAAAGTGGAATGTTTGGATTTTTTTTTTTAAATTAATGCTCTGTTTCCATGCTACCCTTCTCTTCAAAGTGGGAGTTGCTGACAATTTTCAATACTTTCATGGGGGGGGGGGGTCCATTCCCCCTCACACTCTAATGTGAACAAGAAATGGACTCCAGACTGGGTCTTTGCGGACAAAGAAGCATGTAAATAAGACAGGCAAAGTCCTCAGAAGTTTCCGTTGGGTTTCACCGGACAAATTAAACAGGCTCAAAGTAGATACAGAGCAGGGCTCAGGAGCTGCTCCTGCGTCAGAGGGACACACTGGAACGCCTGGACCCTCCCCTCACCCGTGGGAGAGGAGCGCCTTTGCCAGTGATGTGGAAGGGAAGACCAGTGGTGCTTTCACACACAATAAATAATGCAGTTTCGATCTACTTCAGTGACCATTTGCAAGTGAATTTTGCTGTTGCACACAGTGAAATCCAGTTGCAAAGTGCATTAAAAGTGGATTGAAAGCGTGTTATTTTAGTGTGTGTGAAAGTGCCTACTTCAAGATACAGGATTCCTTGCAGAGTCTGGGACACGACAGTCTTCATTCCTTGGTTTGCCACATCCCTCCCACCCTCTGCTCAAATCTCCCCTCCTTTAAAAAATCTGGGTTTCTGTAAGGGGGGGGGATCCCTGGAGCCAAACGGGAGTCCTTGTTTCACAATCCAGTCTGGTTGCATCACTCTCCGCTCTCTGATTCAGAGCTGAGCTGCTGTGCGTCATCTTCGCTCCATTCTAGATGATGGGAGGATGTCTTTGAAGTCGATGCGCCAAAAAGGCAGAAGGCGGGAGGGTGGTGGATGTTGCAGCAGATGACGGTTAAAAAGTGCCACCCTGTGTGCCCTTGGAGAGCCTGCGGTTCCAAGCAATCCAGCGTTCAACTCTGGGCTGGAATCTGGGAAGCAGGCATCGAGTAGGACCTCTCCCTTACTCCAGGGAGAAAGTGTGTGGGTGTGGGGGCTATTTTGACCTATAAGGACAACAGTCCATATGTGATAACTGAATCCTTTGAGAAATGAAAGGGTCTTTTTAAAATGTATCAGGCTCATTGGGCGGAATGGTGGACTTGAACCAGGGAGACCCTTAAGACCTGGGTTCGAACCCTGGTTTAGCCATGGAGCCTGCCAGCTTCTTCACAGACTACGTTATTTCAGACATACAGCAAAGGGATTTTTAAATTGTTATTTTTTAAAGTGTATACCCAAAGATGGAAATTGTGAATGTGACTAACTGGTGTCCGGCTAGCGTCTCTTCAGCTGCCAACTGAGCCTGCCACATGGAATCTGTTGCTTTGTTTACTTCATTTATTCCCTGCCTTTCTCCACAGCGGAGGCCCAAAACAGCTTACATTGCCTCCTCCATTTATCCTCACAACAACCCTGTGAGGTAGGTTAGCGAGAGAGAGAGAGAGTGACCAGCCCAAGGTCACCCAGCAAGTGTTGTTGGCAGAGTGAAGAGTCAAACCTGGGCCTCCCTCGTCTGACACTGACTCTAGCTCTGCACTCCTGTGGCTACTTATTTGGGATTGAACCCCCATGCACTCAGCGCCAATGCCTGCGGAGCAACCATGCATCAGATCAGGCTGCAACCAATGCTCCCTCTAAGCTGTGGAGACTTGTGAGCAAACATTCTACTCTGTGAGCCACTGGCATTAAAGATGTGAGCAAGCAATTTGGCTACTGCATAAATTAGTTTGCTCTGGAGCCATCCTTCTGGAGCAAAGACAAAAATGTGTGCGCCAGAGGCTAAAAAACTGTGAGCTAGCTCACACTAACTCAGCTTAGAGGGAACACGGGCCGAAACTATTTTAAAGATCTTGGCTGGTTTAGAAGGGGGGGGGGGGCGATAGGCCCCCTTGGCACTGGTTGGAAGACCTCTCTGATGCCACTCCCATCCTGTAGTCCCTATTGATTCAGGGGTCCCCCCCCCCCCGTGTTTTGCTCTCTCTAGTAGTCCCAGAGGGAGCAAAACACATCTGGAAAAGGGGGAAAGAAAACAACCTGCCCTTGATCAGCTTGGCTTCAGCAGTCCCCATTCTTGGGCAGGGTATGTATGTGAGCATGGACGCACACCATGCATTCCTACATATCCGAGAGGGGGAAGGCGCGTTTTATCCCTGTTTTAAAATACCGGTAGGCAGCCCCCTGTCCCCTTCAGCACATCAGGGTGGTGGGTGGTGGATGCTGGTCCAGGCCAGGCCTCCCCCCTCCCCTTCTTTCCCAGCCTCCTGCCTCCTCCCAGCCCCTCCCTCCCATCCTCTCTCTCTCTCTCCTCCCCGGTGACTCGAAGCAGACTGGCCGCCATGCTGGCACTCACAGCTGCAGCCCATCTGCTTTGATTGAATGCTGACATTGATGAGACAGGTTCCCTGCTTGAAGCCCCCTCCGCCGCCTCCGCCGCCGGCTTGCAGGGGCTGCGGCGAGGCGTGGGGTGGGGTGGGACGAGGGGGAACTCGGAGGTGCTCCGGGTGGGAGGGGAGAAGGCAGGTGTTTTGCAGAAACATACCCTTGTATCCCTGTGCCAAGTACCCTTTCCCGGCACAGCCCAAGGCGGCCATGTGCTCCAGACCAGCGAGAGGAGTCTGGTTCTATAGAACTGGGGGAGGTGACCCCCCCCAATCCTTACCTGCTGCTGGGGGAGGGGCTCTCACCTCTCCGATGCATCTGCTGCTTAGCAAAGCATCTGGCAACCTGGACTCAGCTGCCACACTTGGGATGCAGCGTCTCTCTACGTCCGTGTGGGGGCCTGCAAACAAATGCACACTGGCCAGGAGCTGGGCACCAGTAGTGGAAGCTGCCATAGGGCAGGGTGGGGGGGAGGCCTGTTAAGCAAAATGAGCCTAGGATCTAAAGACACCTTCAGAGGAGAGAGATGAAGATGGGTCGCCCTGTTCGTCTGTCGGTGGCAACAGGAAAGAGCAAGAGTCCAGGAGCACCTTCAAGACTGGCAAAATTTGTGGCGGGGGAGGAGCTTTCGCGAGTCCCTGCTCACTTCTTCAGGCGGCTGAATTGCAACTGGTAACAAAGCTCAACATCTTCCTGGACTGAATCAAGACTTAGGTTCCTTATCTCATTACCAATGCTGGTTTCTCCATGCCTACTACCCCTCTACATATCGCACCTAATCCAATCACGCCCGCGATTGTAATTTGCCTGCTATTGTCATTCGACATCTGAAATCACTCCACTCTTTGATATAAGGACAGATGGACTCCCATTCTAGCTGTATCTGAAGAAGTGAGCAGTGACTCATGAAAGCTCCTACCCTGCCACAAATTTGGTTAGTCTTTAAGGTGCTACCGGACTCTTGCTGTTTACTACCTTCAAAGGAAGAAGAGAGGGACACGTAGTAGCCAATGCGTATACCCCACCACTGGGATTCTAGAGCCTGTGAAGGGAGGTGAGAGCAAGCCAGGATCTTAGAACTCAAGACCAGAGGACCATGTGTGGCTGCATCAAGCCTCCCTTGTCCAACTGGCCTGCCTGTTTACTGCATAAAGAAGGAAAGTTGTCAAGCACCAACATACCAACCTGGGGAGATGCATTCCATTTGGCGGTGTGTGCAATTTGGACATAACAACACCATAACTGGGTGACCAGAAGAAGGAGGCGCAGCGGCGACAACAGAATCAGAAGCAGCAGATGCAATGGCAGGAAACTACAGAAAAGTACCCCGAAACCATTTGGGCGCAAATTCCAAACTCTCCAAAACGCATGAAAACATTACCATAGAGTCGCCCAAAGGGAATGGGCCACAGGATTTTGACTTCAGTCCGTTGTTTCAAGGTCAGATGGCTAACGGATCCCCCAACCTGACCCAGCCTACTCCGTTCAGACCAAAGTGTGCTGTAAAGAAAGAGCAGACACTCTGGAAGAAGGCAGGTAACTCGAGCCAGTGAGCCAAGCTGCATACCACAAGGGAGGCCAGAACCCTATCTCAGGGTCACCAGATGGAAATGTAATTCTGGCTCCCAAATGTGATGGTCCATCAGATCCTGAACATCAGCAAAATCATTCCACTGAAACTTCCTGTGCGACATGGTGTTGACCAATGTTCCCTCTAAACTGTGGAGTCCTGTGAGCAAAAAATTCTACTTTGTGAGCTACTGGCATTAAAGTTGTGAGCGGGAGATTTGGCTTCTGCATAAATCAGTTTACTTTGGAGCCATCCTTCCCAAGCTAAGACAAAAATGTGTGAGCTGGAGGCTAAAAAGCTGTGAGCTAGCTCACACTAACTCAGCTTAGAGGAAACAGTGGTGTTGGCTGAGCCAGGGCGCGATGCCTCAGAGCAGGCATCTGTTCCACTGCTACCCTCTGACAGCTGCTTGTTACCTTTACCTTGGCTTTCTCTCTCCTTCTGTCTTCCACCCTTGCCTAAATTTAGACCAGGTTTCCCCGATGTGATGCCTGTGGGCACCATGGCAGCCCAGCAAGCTTTTCAGAAAGTGGGTGGGGCCACTGTAAGGCAGAGCCTGTTCTCAGCTGCCCTCATCCAAATGAAAGGGCTTCCCACAATGGAGAATCAGGAGGACTGGTAAGGACCTGGGCTTTCCTTAGTCAGCCTGTGATTCCATTCCCCCTTCAGGCATTCCTTCTTCCCAGGAAGTACGAGGAGGGAGACAGGCCATTCAGCTCCACCTCCTGTGGCAGCCATTTTGGGTTTGGCTCCACCTTCCATGGCAGCCATTTTGGGGTAGCGCTCACAACACTCTCTTAAAATTCCAAAGAGGGTCCAAAATGGTTAAGGCCTCCTGATTTAGACTGTAAGCTACTTGGGGCTATCAGCCTCTGAAGCCCAGAGCCAAGAGGCAATGCCAGGAGAAGGCCTCGGCCTCTCTGCCCTGTCGCTAGCCATCCAGAGGAACTGGCTGGCCCCTATGTGAGACAGGATGCTGGACTAGATGGACCCTCACTGGTCTGATCCAGCAGGGCTCTTCTTAGGTTCTTATCAGGGGAAGGCCTCGGCCTCTGTGCCCTGTTGTCGGCGGTCCAGAGGAACTGCTTGGCCAAGGGCATGGACTTTCCAATTTCCCGGGGGGGGGGCTGGGGCTGGGCCAGAGACATTACAGGCCGCTGTAGGGCTGCCAAGTCCAACTCCGGAAATATCTGAGGACTTTGGGGGTGGAGCCAGGAGACTTTGGGGGTGGAGCCAGGAGAAAGGAAGTGACATCATTTTGTGATGTCACATCCTGTGATGTTGCTTCCACATGCTGACACATGAACTCATGAAGTTTCCTAATACTGAATCAGGCCATTGGTCCATCAAGGTCAGTATTGACTACTCAGACTGGTAGTGGCTCTCCAGGGTCTCAGGCTGAGATCTTTAATGTCACCTATTACCTGATCCTTTTTTAGCTGAAGAGGCTGATACCTCCTGCATGTCAAGCAGATGCTCTATCACTGAGCAACGGCCCTACTGAATCCTTCCTCATCTCGGCAGAATATGAAGCACTAAGTGCTACACAAGTGCTAAATATGATTTTCATATCATAAGAACAGGAGAGAAGCCACAGTGGATCGGGCCAACAGCCCATCCAGTACAACACTCTGTGTCACACAGTGGCCAAAAATACCAGGTGCCCTCAGGAGGTCCAGCAGCGGGGCCAGAACTCCAGAAGCCCTCCCACTGTTGCCCCCCAAGCACCAAGAATGCAGAGCATCATTGCCCCAGACAAAGGGTTCCATTTAGACCTTGTGGCTAATAATAGCCACTGATAGACCTCTGCTGGATGGGGACAGAGAGAGAGACAGACAGACAGACAGACAGAAAAAAGAAAGAAAGGGGGAGGGGGAGAGAGAGAGAGAAGGAAAAGAGCTGGCAGACCCCAGCAGCTTACCCCAGCAGCAACCTTGCAAGCCACATGCAAAAGCAGGCCCTTCAGTACAAAGAGCCTAGTCCCTCCTTAATCTCTGGGCGGGGCTCTCTTGCTCGCTCAGCTCTTAAAGGGGAAATGTCTGTTGAGGCTTTTTACTGCAGGGCAGGCTCTCTGCAGACATTTCCCTTTTAAGAGTTCAGGCCTGGCAGGGAGAGGGCAGGGCAGGCTCCGACATTCCCCTGCTGGCAGCCATTGCCTCCCCCGGTGGCCAATTTTGAAAAAGCGGGGGTAAGCTTTAAAAATCGGTGTTTCCCCCGCCCTACCGGGGGACTTGGCAGCCCTAGGCCGTTGTCTCCAGGGGAGGCTCAGCACGTCCTGGAAAAGTTTTTTGGGGGGGCTCCAACTTCCCAGCCCCCCTGAAGTTGACACCTACATGGTTGGCCACTCTGTGAGGCAGGATGCTGGACTAGATGGACCATTGGTCTGATTCTAGCAGGGCTCTTCTGGTGTTCTTATACACTCACATCTAAGCAAATGGTTTCCGTGCACTCCATGCCATTCACTTTAGTCTCAGAGCGGCTTACAATCTCCTTTCCCTTCCCCTTCCCACCACAGACACCCTGGAAGGGAGGTGGGGCTGAGAGAGCTCTTTCGAGGACTGCCCTTGAGAGAACAGCTCTGAGAGAACTTGTGACTGACCCAAGGTCACCCAGCAGCTGCATGTGGAGGCATGGGGAATCAAACCCGGTTCTCCCAGATTAGAGTCCACCACTCTTAACCACTACACCAAATTGGCTCAGATGATAGGCGGGGGGGGGGGGGAATACAAAGCTGACATTGCGCATGTCTAGGTTGCTCAAAAGGAATGTCAGAGCTCTGCATAATGCATGCCAGTGGTGCATTGTTAGAGAAATGTGGCTTTGAAAGAAAAATGACAACTTCTGGCAAGGACACTTGCCATGCCTCTGACGGCCGATCGCTGAGTCTTGCAATCAGGGAAGGCTCGTCCTTGGGGTTTCTCAGCTGAGCAGCATACAGGACCTGCCCACTTTGCTCCAATGGAGGCCAGACTCCATTTTGTCTGACTGTTTCTCCCCCGCACACCACAGACAGGATTCCTAAAGGGGTGCCCTGTGTGTGTGTTTCTCTCCGGGCAGAGCGCATAGAGATACATGACACCAACGTGGTGCCCCTGTTGAGTGCCGTGGTGCTCGCCAGTGCCTTTCCTGGTGCCCACCAAGGGTTTTTAGAAAGTGGGTTGGGTCAGGCAGGGCCGTTGCCGGGCAGGGTGTTATGTATCGCGGTCACGGTCACCACGCGGTCTTGTCATGGCGACTGCCACACGGTTGTCCTCACAAGGCGCGCAGCTGCGGAGTTTCGGCCAGGGAGAACAGTAGAGAGCCGGATCCTAACTGGCCACCAATCACGGACCTAGGTTTCCCCAGGGGAGCTATGCCAGGTAACCACAGCTGTAAGGTCCTATCAGGACATTTGGGCGGGGTCAGAGGATTATCTCCGACCAGCATAAAAGCGGGCTCTGAGCCTGGGGTTTCTCATGTTCCATCTGCCCCACAATAAACTACCATGCTGATTTCACTACAACCGGCCTCCTGACTCCAGAACTTTGCACAGGACTTCCGATGGGCCCCTGGAGATCCGATTGGCTGGCCAGATTAAAATATCATTGTTTCAGCAGAAGCGGCCCCTGCAGTATTGGTTTTATTCTCTTCCACTCCTCTTTCCTGCTGTCTTTTTTAAAAAAATTATCCCTCTCCTCCTCTGTGCTTAGGCTTTCTCTCTGTGTGTGCGTGGCTCCACCTCTTGCAGCAGTCATTTGTGGCTGGGCCCAGCATAGGCGAAGAGTACGGGGGGGCTTGAGGGCTCGAGCCACCCCCGAAATTTTCCAGGGGGGGCTCAGCCACCCCCGGCAAAACAGAGCGCCTGCCGCTGCGCCTCCCCGGGTCCTTCCAAGGCCCGGTCGCCACTGCTGGAGAGGGAGAGGGAGGGGGGGAGAGGCACCGGCAGCAGCAGCTGGCGGGCCACAGAAGAGCCCGGGGAGGCGCGGTGGTTTCCGGGGGGGAGAGAACATCGCCCCAGCGAGCATGCACGCTAAGGAGCCCCCGCCCCCACCCCCGGAATTTCCGAAAGTCTACGCCCCTGGTGCCCAGCACCCCATTTCAGAATTCTAAAGGTGCCTGCAGGTGCAGAAAAGTTGGGAACCCCCTGCATTATACCATCTCCAGAAGTATATGTGTGTGTTTTTGGGGGGGTTTCCCAGAAAATCTCTCCCTTTGCACACATTTGCATCCATTGGAATGACATGTATTTTGTGTGTAAATAGTAACCGTAGCGAAGTTCTTGTGTGTGGTGAAGTAAGCTCAATAGTCATGGGATAGAAGGACAAGTCCTCTTGTGGGTCAAAAACTGGCTAATTAATAGGAAACCGAGAGTGAGTATAAATGGGCAATTTTCTCAGTGGAGGGAGGTAAGCAGTGGGGTACCACAGGGATCAGTACTGGGTCCAATGCTTTTTAATGTGTCCATTAACGATTTGGAGTTGGGAATAAGCAGTGAAGTGGCTAAACTTGCGGATGACACAAAATAGTTCAGGGTGGTGAAAACCAAGGAGGATTGTGAGGCACTCCAAAGGGATCTGTCAAGGATGGGCGAGTGGGAGTCAACGTGGCAAATAGGGTTTTGTGTGGCCAAGGGCAAAGTGATGCACATTGGAGCCAAAAGTCCTAACTATAAATACACGTTGATGGGGTCTGAACAGGCAGAGACTGACCAAGAGAGAGATCTTGGAGTTGTAGTAGATAACTCAATGAAAATGTCGAGACTGCAATGAAAAAGGCCAACACTATCCTGGGGGGTTATTAGGAAGGGAATTGAAAACAAATCATCCAGTATCATGATGCCCCTGTATAAATCGATGGTGCGACCTCATTTGGAGTACTGTGTACAGTTCTGGTCACCACACCTCAGAAAGGATATTATAGCATTGGAAAAAGTACAGAAAAGGGCCACCAGAATGATAGAAGAGTTGGAACATTTTCCCTATGAAGAAAGGTTAAAGCGCTTGGAGCTCTTTAGCTTGGAGAAACAACGACTGAGGGGTGACATGATTGAGGTTTACAAGATTATGCATGGGAGAGAACAGGTAGAGAAAGAAGGACTTTTCTCCCTTTCTCACAATACAAGAACTCGTGGGCACCCCATGAAATTGCTGAGCAGTCGGGTTAGAACGGATAATAGGAAGTTGAAGAGAAGAAGAGATTGGATTTATACCCCGCCCTTCACTGCCCAAGGGAGTCTCAGAGTGGCTTACAAACTTCTTTCCCTTCCCCTCCCCACAACAGACACCCTGTGAGGTAGGTGGGGCTGAGAGAGCTCTGAGACAACTGTCCTTGAGAGAACAGCTGGTACAGAGCTACGGCTTACCCAAGGTCATCCAGCAGGTGCAAATGGAGGAGTGGGGAATCAACCCCAGTTCTCCCAGATTAGAGTCCGTGCACTTAACCAAACTTCTTCGCCCTAAGACTGATTAACACATGGAATTCACTGCCACAGGAGGTGGCGGCAGCTACAAGCATGGACAGTTTCAAGAGGGAATTGGATAAACATCTGGAGCAGAGGTTCCTCAGTGGCTAGTAGCCACAAGGTATAGACAGGGGTCATTTCGTAGAAAAAGAGGTGCAGGAGCTCATTACCATAACTCATTTGCATAACTCATTTGCATATGCCACACACCCCTAACATACCAGAAGTGTGTCAGAAAGCGACACCCACCCCTCAGGCTCCACTCCACAGGTGAGTGAAACTGACCTGCTCTTCCTCCATTCCCTTCCCCATCCAATACTTTGTGCCATAAAAATACACCCTCAAGAACACACCCTCATTCTCTTCCTGCTCCCTTGAAACCACCAGGTTTCAAGTAGACTTGAGATACCCAGGACATGTGCACCACCCATCCCTTTCCCTTCCCCTCCCCACAACAAGACACCCTGTGAGGTAGGTGGGGCTGAGAGAGGTCTTTTGAGAACAGCTCATGAGAGAACAGCTCTGAGAGAACTTGTGACTGGCCCACGGTCACACCAGCAGCTGCATGTGGAGGAGTGGGGAATCAAACCCGGTTCTCCCAGATTAGAGTCCAACTCCTGACCACTACACCAAACTGATGGGGTGGAAGCTGCTGAAGGGTTGGTGAAATTTCTCCAGTACTTATGTGCCATGTGCCCAGATAAAAAATGGTATACTTAGAAAATTTATATGCCACCTTGAGCAAGTCTCTGGAAAAGCAGCACACAGTCATAAAAGGAACAATGATAAAATTATCAATATTAAAACAAAACATTAAAATCAATAAAGACCCTAGCAGGGCTTTCCCCGGGGCGCTGCGCCTCTGCACTGCTTGGGGAAGCCAAGGAGGGGGCGGGGCTTGGTCATGTGCCCACCCCCTGGGCTCCTCACTCCCGGAGCTGCGCTCCTGTGTGCTCCCCCTCCAACGGACCCCTGGCTATAGATAGGATCTTTCGGTCTAGGGCAGGGGTGGCCAAACTTGCTTAACGTAAGAGCCACATAGAATAAATGTCAGATGTTTGAGAGCCACAAGACATGAACAAATATTTATTGAAAAATATGTGAATTTGCTTTTTTTTAGCATTAAATGAGTGTCAAAAATAACAACAAAAGGGGTAAAAACAAATATCGATAATGATATCTATTTGTCCAATGATATTTATTTGTTTGCTAATGGTATTTATTTTTAAGAGAGAGAAAGAGAAGGAGAGGTGGAAAGAAAGAATAAAAGAGGTAGAAAGAAAGAGCGAAACAAAGAAAGACAATAGATGGAGGAGGGAGGGGGAAGAAAGAGTGAAAGGAAGGAAGAAAGAGAGAAAAAAAGAGAGAAAGAAAGGTGGAAAGAAAGCAATAGATGAGGGGGTGAAAGAAGGAAAGTAGATGAGGGAGGGAGAAGTGGAAAGAAAGCACTTTCAACTAAATTGGCTTGGAGAAGGAATTTCAAGAGACAAATGGCTTTTCCAAGCTGGCCAGCACAGGGGGTGGTATGCTTTAAGAATGCATTTAAAGTTGCTTTCTTTCTCTGCTCCCCCCACCTCAAGCCCACTCAGGGAGGGGAACGCTGGCTAGGGAAGGGAAGACCAATAGGTGAGGCATGCCTCCTCTTCCTTCCTCAGCTTATCTGCCAAGAGCCATAAAATATGTGTGGAAGAGCCACACGTGGCTCCTGAGCCACAGTTTGGCCAACTCTGGTCTACGGCAAGTGATGATCTGTATTCTTGGTGCTTGGGGGGGGGCAACAGTAGGAGGGCTTCTAGTGTCCAGACCCCACTGCTGGACCTCCTGATGGCACCTGGTATTTTTGGCCACTGTGTGACACAGAGTGTTGGACTGGATGGCCCATTGGCCTGAGCCAACATTGGTTTCTCTTGTGTTCTTATGTTGAACCTTCCTAATCCCAGCAGGCTCCAAGAAACCCATTTGGAAAGGAAATCCTACACACACAAAATCCTTTCTCAGTTTAGCCAACCCTGCCTTTAATCCTGTGGGATTCATGACCACCACTTCTTAAAACGTCTTGCATTCCAATTTCCAGACTGATGTATTGTCACACACACACACACACACACACACACACACACACACACACACACACTGACTGAATGTCTTGTCTCTTAGATATTTCCTGATGAGCAACTATGAAAAAGGGCAGTAGTTGATTGGTTGATTGGTTGGTTTTAAAGCATTTTCCTAAAGAGCCACAGAGCAGGTTCGGACCAACAGGAGACTCTGTAATGTCTTTAATGGCAACTGCCATGTGGTCGCCACAACACACATGGCTGGGCTAGCAGCCAGAGCTTCAATCCGGCAGACAACAGCTCGGCCAGATCGTAATTTAAACCAATCATGCACTTAGGATCCGACAGGGGACCTATAGCGCACAACCGTGGGAAACTGACCCTATCCGCTTTATCGGGTGAGGCCGGGGGCGCGGCTTAATTGGGAATATAAGCAGGCCCCCAGACCACAGTCCAGCATGTTCATCTGACCAGCTAAATAAACTTATGAGTTGATTTCACTGCAACGCATCTCCGACTCCAGTACTTTATACTGGCGATGAGGATGGGATCCGAATGAGCGACAAACCAGCCAACTCCGGCACCGCAGCAAGCACTGACCCGGCTGATCCCAGCGACCAAGACTCCAGTGCCCCACTGCACCACCTTCAGCTGCGTCGAACCCCAGCAGTGCATCAAGCACTGATCCACTTGCTCCCAGCAATGCAAGGCTCCAGTGCCTCACTGCACCACCACCGACTGCATCAAACTCCAGCAGCACATCGAGCACCGATCCACCAGCTCCTGGCAGCGCAGGGCTCCAGCACTCCACCACACTGCCATCTGCTACAATGGACCCCGCCCACCACACCGACACTTTGCCATGAGTCATGGCTGCTGCCGCCGCCACTCCAGAACAGACCCCAGCATTCAACCCAGCCAGACCTGAGCTCTGGGAAGCATGGGTCAACCAGCTCGGGTATTTCTTTGAAGTACAGGAGGTCACCGACACCAGCAAAAAGAAGGCTTGGCTCCTAAGCGCATGCAGGGTCAACACCCTGCGCTTAGTTCGAAGCCTCATCTTGCCACGCACCCTGGCAGAAACCTCATCCGATGACATCATCACGGCGCTGAACAGCTACTTCGTGCCAAAATCGTCCATGATGGCCATGCACATGGACTTCTGCAGCCACACACAGAAGCTTGGTGAGACCGTGGCTGCTTCCATTGCCAATCTCCGCAGACTGATGGTTGGCTGCAAGTTTGCATCGATGTCAGCTAGGCTGTCATAAATAAAAGGGGGGGGGGGAGAGAGTGGCTGCTATGAAGAAAAGGAGGGGTGGAAGTTTATTTATTTATTTTTTATATAAATGTTTTATCGCTTTTTCTAATATCTACATCTAAACGCTATTTACTATGCTACATATATCTTATACAGAGAATACTTTAAAAAAATGCTTAATTATATCTGATTATATAAAAAAACTGAAGCATTAATAAAAACCATGGTTAACTACAGGTTACATTGTTACTGTTTCTACTATAAAAGCTATTTGGCAAGTATGCATACTTTAAAGAAAGCACTTAATAACATGGCTTATACATCATATTAGTGCACATGCTTAATATAATGATTTTTAAAAAATCATTTCTTCCTTTGTCCTCTTCTTGTCTTCTTGGTCTCAACTTGTACTTTTGGGGCTGCCGCCCTTTTTCCGAGTCTGAAATATCTTCATCGCTTTTAGATCCATCGAAACCGTACATGCTTTCTTGCGAAGCTAGCGAGTCATCTGAGTCTCTGTCTTTTTTCTTTCCTTTATCAATTTCCAGAAATTTTTTCGCTTGTTCAACAGAGTCAATCTTATATTTCTTGTCTTTGATGCTGAAACTTAGTCCCTCTGGAATATTCCAACGATACACAATAGACTCAGACTGAAGCCACGTTGTTAACTTTCTGTAGGCTTTTCTTCTTTTCCTTATTTCAAACGGTATGTCCTTCAAAACTTTCACCTCTTCTTCTTGGATCTTCAGAACAGCTTTGTTTGTGGTTCTTAAGACCACATCCCTTGTAGATTTTTTGGAGAACCTTATCATTATTTCACCAGGCAGGCTTTTCTTTTTAATATATTCAGGATAGGTCCTATAAACCATATCCATGTCGTTTTTTATATCCGCTGCTTTTAAGCCTGTTACTGGTTCCAGTGGAAGTTTATTGACACTGGAATGTTACTTTTGATTCTCCTCCAGCATTTGTCTCTGTTTACATACGATCCCAGGTTTCTCTTGAGAGTTTCCTGCTTGGAAGTAGAAGCCATTATTTTCCGTGCAAGGGTAACATGGCATTCATTGGCTTGTAGCCATCTGACACCCCGGTTTGAACCCCATATAAAATCCCTTTCCCACTTCCCCTCTTTAGTCTTAACACAGATAGTGTTTAGAGTATGTATAGTAAACTGACAACAATAAACTGAACCTGCTTAAGGTAAGTTGTTGAGTGCTGATTACTAAAGACTCTGACAGTCAGTCGAGGACAACCTCCTAACAAACTTTGTATGGGGAGTCCGTGAGCCAAAGCTACGCTGGAAACTGGTCTCAGTGTCCCATGTGACCCTGGAGAAGGTTTTCCAGACCGCCTACGCCTTCAAGAAGGAGCAAAAAGATCAGCACGGCTCCTCCACCTCCACACACCGAACCACCACATCGTCCCGCTCCAAGGCCTCCGACGAGGATGACGTCCTGCAACTCACCACACCCCCGGCCTCGCCCAATAAAGCGGATAGGGTCAGTTTCCCGTGGTTGTGTGCTATAGGTCCCCTGTCGGATCCAAAGTGCATGATTGGTTTAAATTACGATATGGCAGGGCTACTACCGGCCATGTGTGTTGCGGCGACCACGTGGCAATCGCCATTAAAGACATTACACCCCTCCCCCCATAGTTCGGACCCATCCTAACACACATAGTCTTTTAAGTAGGATGGCCGCTGTTGTTCTCAATCTGATTGGCGTGGTACTGTTGCTAAAGGGGAGTGTTCGGGGGCAGCTGCAGGTGGTACAGGGGCTTGTTCCAATGGCTCCGGTACCCAAGGGATGTCCTGGGGCGTGTCGGCTGGGGGCGGAAGCTGCAGCAGTACTGGGTTCCTGCTACCTTCCGGGTTGGGAACAGGAGACTCAGAAGGATGGAGCTGACAAGACAACACCTTCTCCACCAGCCTTACTTCCCTCCCACGGCTTCTTTCCTTCCCCTCCCAATGGTTCATCCAATGAGCAAAATCCAGAGGGGTTCTGTGGCAACATGATGCTGAGCCCTGAGTGGAAAGGGGTTTGGCTGCTCGGAGGTCCAATGGGGTCCAGTGACATTTGGGAAAACACTGGGGGGGGGGGGGGAAGAGCAGTGAGTCAAATACCAAAGGTCTCTGCCACGAAAGGTCAAGCAGGCCTTGACTCATCCAGGCTTCCTCTACCCTGCGGATGCCCAGACTCCGGCATGACGGGGCTCCCTCCTGCTCTTTCTGGAGTGGCAGATCTCTTTCTCTGTGCTGCCTCCGGTCAGCTGAAATGGTTTAGGGGGAGACAGGGTTGCCAGCTCCCCCCTGGCCACCAGTGAGGGATGGGGGGTAGGGTTGCCAGCTGCAGGCATGGAAACTCCTGGATATTTGGGGTGGATCCTGGGGAGGACAGAGACCTCACTGGGGAACAATGCCATAGAGTCGGCCCTCCAAAGCACCCATTTTCCTCCAAGGGTCTGTGTAGTTTTGAAATGAGCTGCAATTCCGGGGGGTCCCCAGGCCCCACCTGGAGGCTGGCATCCTTAAGGGGGAACTAAGGGCTTGCTCTACCATTGTCCTTTTGTTTTGGCAGCTCCACCACTCGGATCTTGTACATGTCTTTATTTTCAGTTTAGTGTACATTTTTATCCTGCTTTTCTCCCTCTACGGGGAGTCCAATGTTCCCTCTAAGCTGTGGAGTGTTGTGAGCAAAAACTCTACCCTGTGAGCTACTGGCATTAAAGCTGTGAGCGAGGGATTGGGCTACTGCATGAATTAGTCTGCTCTGGAGCCATCCTTCCTGAGCTAAGACAAAAATGTGTGAGCCGGAGGCTAAAAAACTGTGAGCTAGCTCACACTAACTCAGCTTAGAGGGAACACTGACGGGGACCCCAGGAGCCGTACAAAAAAAATACTTTTAAAGCAAATCTACATAAAACGCAGCATTTAAAAAAAAATCTAAAAAATGAAAGACAAAAAGTAGATAAGTATGGTTGCCAGATTTGGGGGGGGGGGGTTAGAGTTGCCAAATCCAGGTTGGGGAATTCCTGGAAATTTGGGGGTGGAGCCTGGGGAGGGACCTCGGGGGGAGGGGGGCACAGTGCCACAGAGTCCACCCTCCAAAGCATCCATCTGCTTCAGGTCTCAGTAGTCTGGAGATATGCTGTAATTCTGGGGGATTTCCAGGTCCCAGCTGGAGGCTGGCACCCCTATAAGATGAGACATCCCAGCTTGGCGTCTGCCAGGTTCATCCATCTAGCCAAGGCCATGATCTGTGTGAACTAAGGGCTAACAGCCAAGGGCCAACAAGTCTTAAGCTTTTGCCCCTTGGCTCAAGCCCCCAGCCACACCCAGGCTTTTGCAACAGGAGAGGCAGAAAAACTCTGCCAGCTGGTTCAAGCGGACAGTCCAGGTACGTATGTCATACACACACAAATCGACGTAGAAGCCACTTCAGGGGTGGACCGGCCCTTTAATTTTTCCAGGAAGGCTCCCGTTGGGCTGGTACATTGGAGGGCTATTGACAGTGGCATAGGACCTGCTGGGCTTGCTTATGCCTGTCACTGTTTTCCCTGGGTCTGAGCCCAGTGGACTCAGCCCTGTAAGGTCCACAGTTGGCTCGAGTTGCCCCCAATCCACCCCTGTGCCAATCCCCAACATTCCATTACACTCCAGAGTGCCAAAGGAGGAGGAGGGAGATTGGATTTATACCCCACCCTGCACTACCCGAAGGAGTCTCAGGGTGGCTTCCAATCCCCTTCCCCTTCCCCTCCCCACAACAGGCACCCTGCTGTGAGGCAGGCGGGGCTGAGAGAACTCTTTTGAGAACTGCCCTTGAGAGAAAAGCTCCGACATAACTCGTAACCGACCCAAGGTCAGGCCAGCCGCTGCATGTGAAGGAGTGAAGAATCAAACTTGGTTCTCACAGATTATCATCCGCCCTCCTAACCACCACACCAAACTGGCTCCAAGAAACAGAGCCCAGGATGGGGCTGTGCCGATTGTAGGCTGGCTTGGCTTTCAATAGCTGGGCTGACCAGGGAGACCACTCGCTTTCTTTACAGGACTTGCAACGTTTGTCAGCATTCTCTCTCTGAGCTTTCCACCCAGAAATTAGAATGTTTATGAAGATACCATGACATCCCAACAGCTCAGCTGATGACTGGGTGTGCATACGTAAAGGCAGGCAACAGGTGTTGGTTTGACTGATTATTCTGAGTAAAAATGTGAAATTCCTCTTTTCTCACACAGCTTGCCCTCTAGAGAGTTGAAAACCCCTCCTCTTAATCCTCTTCTGCCCCCTTGCAAGCTCTCCCCCCAAGGTTCCATCCTTCCGCTCTGTGTTCCTTGTTGACAAAGGGACACAGATTGGCGGCAGTAGCTTATTTCCTGCTTGTGTGTGTGTGTGTATACATACATGTGTGTGTGTGTATTTTGAAACCCAGGAGGTGACTAAACCCCTTTCCTGTTCTAAGCTGCCTGCATATCTCTGGAGCTTCCACCGCAATGTTAACATCTGTTATTTCGGTTTTAATCCCATTAATATGGCAACAATTTCTCCAAGCACTGAGAGCAGGGAAAAATAAAACCTTGTGTGTGTGCATTGCACGTGTGTGTGTGTTGGGTCTACTCGACGTGCACCTTTGCTCAAAAGCAGACCCCGTTGGTTTTACAAGAGACACAAAGACCGGCTCTTTTTTTTTTTTAACTGTCACTCCCCGTTGTGATCAGTTCTGCAGGTTATCTCTAAAATGAATCCATGAAGGCCTACAGGAGCAGGGGCCAATAAATTATAGAAGTCATCCTATAAATCAGGCTCTTTCTGCTTTCGTTGGGAGTGTCTAAGTCTCATGGTGTGTGTAGGGAACTGAAACAATATGTTAATGGCTCAGAAGGTCCAGGTGAAATCGGTTTTTTTTTAAAATCTCATTAGCGAAATGTTGAAGATTCTCTGTATACTCCAAATATTCGCCAAAGATTCAGCGAATAGTTGGGGAAAGATTTTCCATCCAGTGTCATTTACTGCCAGGGGCGTAGAGTTTTGTAAATTCCGGGGGGGGGGCTCTTAAGCACGCGCACTTTGCGCGCACTCACTGGGGCGATGTCCCCCCCCCCGCCGGGAAACCTCCACGCCTCCCCGGGCCCTTCCGAGGCCTGCCAGCCGCTCCTGCCGGAGCCTCTCCCCCCCCACTCCTTCTTTCTCCCTTTGCCTGGAAAAGAGGGAGAGAGAGGGAAGGATGGAAGAGTGGCCAGGCGGGGGGGGGGAGGCTGCCGGCCTCGGAAGGGCCCCGGGAGGCACGGCAGCAGACGCTACGTTTTCCCGGGGGGGCTCAGTCCCCCCCGGGAAATTTCGGGGGAGGCTTGAGCCCTCGAGCCCCCCCGTAGTCTACGCCTATGTTTACTGCTATCAATATTTGACTTTGACAAATATATTGATCCTTTAGAGGGGCCAAAGAATTGGACTTGGCCCTGGGAAACATACATGAAGCACGTGAAATTGCCTTACACTGAATCAGACCCTTATTCCATCAAGGTCAGGATTGTCTACTTCAACCAGGAGCAGCTCTCCAGTGTCTCAGGCTGAGGTCTTTCACATCTCCCCCTATCTGATCCTTTTAACTGGAGATGCCAGGAATTGAACCTGGGACCTTCTGCATGCCAAGCAGAGGCTCTGCCAGTGAGCCACAGCACCTCCAAACCTGGGATAGAATCTTAATCCTAATGAAACTCAGAGGGCTAGCCTGCCTCTCTCAGCCTAATCGACTTCCCGGGGCTGTTGAGGATAAAAGGAGGGGAGATGAGACCATGAATTTCATCTACCTAGTGTGAGACTTCTGCTCAAAGTAGTCAAGGATCAGATCTTTGTTGATGAAACACAGTTCTTTATTTCCAATCTCTACATTGGTACAGCTTCTCGGATTATTGTCAGAGATAACACATATGACAGAAGCAGGTCTATTATACCTTTCTAGGCAGTTTGAATTACCCATAGGTAGCCAATCACTAAAGGGGAAAAACGGTGGGCAAAAGGGGCTCTGGCCGTTTGCTTCCCACAGGAAAGAAAGTGAGGTGTCAAGTTGTAAATTTCCCTTCCCAAACCAGACCCCTTAGATGTTACCATTTCACATAACAATCGATGGCCTCGAGGCTTTCGCACGTTGATAAGAGATGGGACTCGTCCTCCCTTGGAGTCTCAGCCGGGACGAAAGGAATGCGGAGGCAGGAGTGTGAGAGGCCCATTGTTCCCGTACTTTGAAGTTGTCATCCTCCCGCTCTGACAGTTACACAAACCAGGCCTGGTCATGGTCATAAACCTGGGGTCACATACTCTACATACATACTGGCCAAAGTGAGGGTTTACCTAAGGGAGGGGCAATTACATGGCAGGTGTTATGGAAGCAGCTATAAGACATACATGGCAATATGCATATAATATGGTATACAGACAGGACAGCGAGAAGCATAGTAATAAACCAGAAGACATAGCTGTAAGCAATAGAAATACTTTGTCTGAATCAGCAGATTCTGACACCTAGTACCTTTCACAGTGCTTAGAGCAGCTCTCATATTTTCCTGTTTGCATAGGCGTCAACTTCAGGGGGGTTGGGGAGCTGGAGCCACACACACACACACACCCCCCCGAAGTTTTCCAGGACGTGCTGAGCCTCCCCTGGAGACAATGGCCTGTAATGTCTCTGGCCCAGCCTCAGCCCCCCCCCCGAAATTGGAAAGTCTACGCCCTTGCCTGTTTGATATCAGCCACAAATGACACGATGAAGGCGCCCCACTCACCCACCCCACACAAACAACAAATAGTACTTTTTTTCAAATTTTAAGAACACATCCCACACAAACTGAGTTCAGATTTCAAGGTCAAAAATTCCTTACAGGCAGGATGGGACCCAGCTCTGACACATACATTTTAGAACCCTTCTGCGAGAGCCAGCATGGCATAGTGCTTGGAGTGGCAGACGAGGATATGGGAGACCCAGGTTCAAATCCTGACTATGCTGTGAGAGCTCATTAGGTAACCTTGGGCCAGTCACTCTTTTTCAGCCTAACCTACTTCACAGGGTTGTTGTGTTGAGGATAAAATGGAGGACAACAGTGTTGTAAACCACTTTGAGTCCTCCTTGGGGAGAAAAGCTGAGTATAAATTGCTTCTTTACCCAAAGAGTCATTAACACGTGGCATTCACTGCTGCAGGAAGTGGTGGCAGCTAAAAGCATAGACAGCCTCAAGAGAGGATTGGATAAACACACGGAGCAGAGGCAGGCCCATAGCTACTGTGGGGCATGGGGGGGGGGGCTCTGCCTCCTTTCTTAAAGGCACAGCCCCACAAGAATTTCTCCTGTAAATGCTTTTTTTTCAATAATATTAAAACATTTCTTGAAAGGCATACGCTCCTTTAAGCAGAGTGGGGTGCTGTAGTTGACTAATTCCTGGTTGGAGTGGGTTAGGATCTCTTCTAACTCTGTGTCAAGAAACTGGTCTCCTTTAAGAGAGTTTTTCTGCCTCAGTGTTAGCTTTCTTTACTATAGAAGACATCACACACACTTGCCAGCTTGTTATGAGAAGAAGAAGAAGAGAAGAAGAGATTGGATTTATATCCCGCCCTTCACTCACTTAAGAGTCTCAGAGCGGCTTACAAACTCCTTTCCCTTCCCCTCCCCACAACAGACACCCTGTGAGGTAGGTGGGGCTGAGAGAGCTCTTTCCCAAGCTGTCCTCGAGGGAACAGCTGGTACAGAGCTGTGGCTTGCCCAAGGTCATCCAGCCAGGTGCAAGTGGAGGAGTGGGGGATCAAACCCGGTCCTCCCAGATTAGAGTCCGCGCACTTAACCACTACACCAGACTGGCTCTCTATGAGAATTGTTGCTTAGGCTGGCAGAAGTAATTAACTTGCAGCAGCTGAGAACTGTCATCTAAAGTGGCTGACAGCTTGCAATTTAGAGATCTATCCTGGTAACAGCTTTCTAGTGGCTAAATGGCTTTTCTTTCTGCATGGAGAACTTGAGCCCCACCAGAAAAAAATCTGCCCCATAAGCCACAAAATCCTGGCAGTGGGCCTGAGCAGAGGTCCATCAGTGGCTCTTAGCCACCAGGTACAAATGGAACACTCTGTCTGGGGCAGTGATGCTCTGTCTTCTTGGTGCTTTGGGGTAACAGTGGGAGGTCTGCTGGAGTTCTGGCCCCACTGGTGGACCTCAGACTGGATGGGCTGTTGGCCTGATCCAACATTGGCTTCTCCCAAATTCTTAAGAATATCTAATCAAAGCCCTTTTTTGAGCTTTTATTAATTAAACTATTTATATTCTGCCTTTCCTCATGGCTCAAGGCGGGTTACAAAATTATAATGTAAAAATTTACCATTCAAAAACAATAAAAACCTCTCCCCAGACAACCCCCCCCCCCAAGAAACACCTGGCTATCCCTCATTAAAAGCCTGTCAAACAAAAACGGCCCCTCAGAGCCTCCTGGAAACGTCTCAGGACAGGGGCCCTCTTTCCTCCTCATGGAGTCTGTGCCACAGAAGCCGGGGTGTCCTTCAGTCTGTGATGAGCGAAAACATTTCGAAGGCAGCCCCTCCTGCCCCAGTCGGAAGGTCTGCATGGAACCTACAAGTATACTACAGTACTGACGGAAGGCTCCATCCCAAATCTGGGAGGGGAGGCATGGCTGATCCTGCAACCTTCAGGCACATTCTCATCATGAAAGTTTGATAAAAGACTCAGGTGGTCACCGTGTTGGTCTGAAGCAGCGGAAAGAAGTTCGAGACCAGAAGCACCTTTAAGACCAACAAAGTTTTATTCAAGGTATAAGCAGGGGTCCGTTGGAGCGGGAGCGCACAGAAGCGCAGCTCCGGGAGTGAGGAGCCCGGGGGGGGGGGGCACATGACCAAGCCCCGCCCCCTCCTCGGCTTCCCCGAGCAGTGCAGAGGTGCAGCACCCCGGGGAAAGCCCTGCTATGGTCTTTATTGTGGGGGGGGGGGGCACATGGCACATGGCACATCAGACCAGTGGTCCATCTACTCCAGCCTCCTGTCTCCCACAATGGCCAACCAGTTCCCCTGGAGGGCCAACAATGGGGCACAGAGGCCAAGGCCTTCCCCTGATAAGAACATCAGAAGAGCCCTGCTGGATCAGACCAGCAGGGGTCTGTTGGAGCGGGAGCGCACAGGAGCGCAGCTCCGGGAGTGAGGAGCCCAGGGGGCGGGCACATGACCAAGCCCCGCCCCCTCCTCGGCTTCCCCGAGCAGTGCAGAGGTGCAGCGCCCCGGGGAAAGCCCTGCTATGGTCTTTATTGTTTTTAATGTTTTGTTTTAATATTGATAATTTTATCATTGTTCCTTTTATGAGTGTGTGCTGCTTTTCCAGAGACTTGCTCAAGGTGGCATATAAGTTTTCTAAGTATACCATTTTTTTATCTGGGCACATGGCACATAAGTACTGGAGAAATTTCACCAACCCTTCAGCAGCTTCCACCCCATCAGTTTGGTGTAGTGGTCAGGAGTTGGACTCTAATCTGGGAGAACCGGGTTTGATTCCCCAGTCCTCCACATGCAGCTGCTGGTGTGACCGTGGGCCAGTCACAAGTTCTCAGAGCTGTTCTCTCATGAGCAGTTCTCAAAAGACCTCTCTCACAGCGTGTCTTGTTGTGGGGAGGGGAAAGGGAAGGGATGGGTGGTGCACATGTCCTGGGTATCTCAAATCTACTTGAAACCTGGTGGTTTCAAGGGAGCAGGAAGAGAATGAGGGTGTGTTCTTTACACTTATTTTTATTGCACAAAGTATTGGATGGGGAAGGGAATGGAGGAAGAGCAGGTCAGTTTCACTCACCTGTGGAGTGGCGCCTGAGGGGTGGGTGTCGCCTTCTGACACACTTCCAGTATGTTAGGGGGTGTGGCATATGCAAATGAGTTATGCAAATGAGTTATGCTAATGAGCTCCTGCACCTCTTTTTCTACAAAATGACCCCTGGGTATAAGCTTTTGTGAGGGGTCTGGTAACCAAGTCCTGTGAGGAAAGGTTGAAGGAGCTGGGTATGTTTTGCCTGGAGAGGAGACGACTGAGAGGTGATAGGATAGCCATCTTCAAGTATTTGAAGGGCTGTCATGTAGAGGAGTGGTTTCCTGGAGCACCAGAAAGTTGGACCAGATCCAGCAGGTTGAAATTAAATCAGAGGAGTTTTGGTTAAACATTAGGAAGAACTTCCTGACCGAGCGGTTCCTCGGTGGAACAGGCTTCCTTGGGAGATGGTGGGCTCTCCTTCCTTAGAGGTTTTTAAGCAGAGATGAGAAGGCCATCTGACAGCCATGCTGATTCTGTGAATTTAGGTAGATTGTGAGAGGAAAGGCAGGAAGGGATGAGCCAGTGTTCAGATCTCCTGCCCCTTTCTTACACATCCAGGATAATGCCGATCATCACTTTGGGCTCAGGAAGGAATTTTCCTCCAGGCCAGATTGGCCCAGGGATCCTGGAGGGTTTTCCCCCTTTTCCCTGGGCATGGAGCAGGGGTCACTGGAGGAGTGGGTGGGACGGTAGCTGTGAATTTCCTGTGTTGTGCAGGGGTTGGACTGGATGACCCTTGGGATCTCTCCCAGTTCTATATTTCTAAGTGGTGGATGAAAAGTATTGGAGTCGGGAGTCCATGGAATAGTGAAACAGCTAGATCTTTATTGCTGGTCCGGATGAAGCATACAACCCAGGGCTCGAAGCCCTCCTTTTATTATCCCTGACCTCACCCAGCTGGCCTGATAGGCTATTATCAGTCTATTTACATCTCATAGGTTCCCTGGGAGAAACCTAGGTACAGGATTGGTGGCCGGTTTGAATCCACCTGGCCTTTGTTCTACCTGGCTGAAGCTCAGGTAGTTTCTTGGCCATGTGCTCTGGCGGTCGCCATTACTGGAGCACATGGCGACCGCATGGTCAGTACATAACAGTGGACATGTCAGTATGAACCAGACTTCTGAGCATTCGCATCCGTTGAGACGTCAAAGCGACATCATCCTAATTCAACTGAGTCTCATTCATAACGCCATAATCAGACCAGTCGCCCAGCCGCCTGTTTCCCACATCAGCCAGCCACCGTTCCTCCCTGAATTTGTCTAACCCCCTTTTTAGAGCCATCAAGCCAGCCAAGGACTCTGAACAGAGCTTCCCTGTGACAGAAACAAACCCTCAACCTGAGCTAATTCAGCCTGTTTCCCCTCTAACCCATACCAGGAAGGTCAGCTGAATCCATGCTGATCCATAGTCCACTTAAATCAGTGCCACTCATCCGATGAAGCACTGGCCAGATGTGTGCCAGATGTTTGAGAAAGGGCACCAGACCTTCCGCAGCACAGCAGATGTTGGCCCCCTCTCTGAAACCCCTCTCCTATCCCTAATCATGTGAGATTGGCTTAGACCTCAAATGAGGTTTTAGTTCATCAGCTTTTAAAAACCTTCCTCTCAAAATGACAGCGGCATTGGATTTTGAGTGTGGTCGGGGTGGAAGGCGGAGGCAGTGAAAGGCAAAGGATGCCGGAGCAGAGGTAGTGTGGAAAACAAGCTGCCAGAAAACAGCTCAGAAGACCGGAGGGGGGTTGGTCCAATAGGCACTCTCTCCATTCACCTTAAAGGGATTCCCAGAAAAGCAGGGCTTTTTCTGCCATAACTCTACACGACTTCCTGATTTGTTGAGTACAGCCCTCAAAGTTGCAGAGATGTCACAATGGGAGAATTCTTCCACGTAGCCACCTTCATAGCTGTTGTGGTTGCTGGGCAGAATGTGGTTAAGAACACAAGAATGTAAGAAGAACCCTACTGGATCAAACCAACAGTCCGTCTAGTCCAGCATCCTGTCTCCCACAGTGGCCAGCCAGTTCCTCTGGAGGGCCAACAACAGGGCAGAGAGGCCGAGGCCTTCCCCTGATAAAAACATCAGAAGAGCCCTGCTGGATCAGACCAGGGGTCCATCTAGTCCAGCCTCCTGTCTCACACAGGGGCCAACCAGTTCCTCTGGATGGCCAGCAACAGGGCCTAGAGACTGAGGCCTTCCCCTGATGTTGCCTCCTTGCTCTGGGATTCAAAGGCTCAGTACCTCTGAATGTGGCGGTTCCCCTCAGCCACCATGGCTAGTAGCCATTGATAGACTTCTCCTCTATGAATCTATCTCATCCCCTTTTATTCCTGCGGCCATCACTACATCCTCTGGCAGCGAATTCCACATTTGAATCACTCTCTGTGTCAAATCATATTTCCGTTGGTCCATCCTGAACCTCCTGCCCATCAGCTTCATTGGATGCCCTCAAGTTCTAGTATTTTGGGAGAGGGATAGCATTTTCTTTTTGTCAGCTCTCTCCACCGCATGAATAATTTGCAGGCATGTCATGGGTTCCTTTCCCTTGCGTATTGTTTGAACTGCAGTTAGTGATGAGAGTACACCGCCTTCTCCCACCTTCTCGTTTGTAACATTTATTGCACCATTAAAAGTAATCATTATTATCACAATTTTCCCGAGTTTTCTATGGGAACTCCTAGCCAGTATATTTGAGTGCCTAAAATCCTGCATAGTGATTGGTAGAATATCCTTAAACCATATTTCATATCCAGTATATCGATACCTGTAATCCCTAAACCCAGTATTACTAACAGTCTGTGAAAATGTCCCAAAAGATATAGTCCACAACAGGTCTCCTTAAGCAGTAAGTCCTTTATTTGTAGAGAAGATCACTGGAGTCAAACACTTCCACTGTTAGTAGTACTGGGTCTAGGGATTACAGGTATTGATATACTGGATATGAAATATGGCTTAAGGACAGGGGTCATTTTGTAGGAAAAGAGGTGCAAGAGCTCATTAGCATAACTCATTAGCATTATTTGAATATGCTACACCACCGGACATCACCAGAAGTATGTCAGAAGGGGAGAGAGAGAGAGAGAGAGAGAGAGAGAGAGAGAGAGAAAGAAAGAAAGAAAGAAAGAAAGAAAGAAAGAAAGAAAGAAAGAAAGAAAGAAAGAAAGAAAGAAAGAAAGAGAGGGAACAGCTACTAATCCAAGCCTCAGAAATACCACTCTTCTGGGAGGATAGCTTCAGTGGTGGCTGAAGCCTTCAGAAGGCTGGTTGGAGGAAATAAGACCTTTCCAGGGGATGGGGTCATTTTGCTGCAGCCATGACACAAGCAGGCATTCCCCCGCGGGGGGGGGGGGCCTGGCACCAACTCCCGGAGCTGCGCTCCCCCGAGCTCCTGCTCGAAATGACCCCTGCTTAAGGATATTCTACCAATCACTAGGCAGGGTTTTAGGTGCTCCAATATACTGGCTAGGAGTTCCCATAGAAAACGCGGGAAAATGGGTTCCCAGAGAATAATGATGTTGAACATCTCTAAAGTTCAGTTCCCAAGACATGGATAAGAAGAGTACAAAATACCGGTGTGTTTGGCTCACACATAACTGCTAGCACTCCTGTTCAAGGACAGGGCACAGAGATAACAGGGAAGAAGCAAAGCACTGAGGCGGGCATGCGCAAGCGAAGCAGCTAAGCAAGCAAGCGAAGCAGAGCACACATTCCAGAGGAGGGAGTCATGGCTCCATTGAGAACTCCCAGGCGGGACCTGTCACCAATCAGGAGGGAAAAACACATGAAAGCCAATAATCTGTTCAGGGGTCATGTAAATACACTCCGTAGCAGTCATACAGGTACTGAGAAGAATTTATGGCAGTTAACTGACATTTGGTTAGCTGTAAAGTATTCCAGCTTTGTGCACCATCTATATATCTAATTCCCAAGTACCCTCCCCCGTGCGGATACCTAAATCCATGTGGGGGGGCACTTGGGGGTGGGGTTTCTACACATGGGGGGCAGAAAAATCCTAAATGTTTAAAAAACTTTTCGGGGGATCTTTAAATCCCCCGAAAAGTTAAAGCGTTCTCCGCGCGTGCGCAGAGAACGCTGTGGCCGCTGTAGGGGAGGGGGTGGGAAGCGGCGTGACGAGGACTCGCCGCCGCCGTTTGCAGGGGGGAGGGAGGGAAGAGCCTCGGCGGGCGGCAGGTCTCTATGCCTCCGCCGCTGTTTTGAAAGCAGGGGGGGAGGGGGGAAGCCTCAGTGGACAGCGGGTGTCCCTGCCGCCGCCATTTTGAAGGCGGGGGGAAGCCTCGGCAGGCAGCGGTCTCCCTGCCGCCACCGCCTTACAGGGGGGGAGCCTCGGTGGGCGGCTGTCTCCCTGCCGCCGCTGTCGTTTTGAAGGCGGGGGGGAAGCTGCCTGGAGGGGGGACGGGGTAGAGGCTCGGCACGCGGGGCCAGAGGAGGGGAAAGAGGCTCACCTACCCCCCCCCCCCCCCGCGAGTATCGCGGGTCCTCCGGCTTGTTTCTATCTAATCCCATTTTCTTACACACCCAGTGGAGGCTGTGTCAGAGTGCCTATTTAGCCCAATTTTTGTTGTCGTCGTCGTCGTGTTTTCATGGAGGTCATCTTTTAGCACCCTAAGCTGGATGGCCCAGGCTAGCCTGACCTTGCCAGATCTCAAACGCTAACCAGGGCTGACCCTGGTCAGTATTTAGATGGGAGACCACTAAGGAATACCAGGGTCACAACACAACGGTAAACCACCATGGGCCATCTTTTGCCTTGACTAACCAGAGCCAACCCTGCCAGTTGCTGAGATCTGATGAGCTCGGGCTAGTGTGGGCCATCCAGGTCAGGGCACAACTGCATGCAGAGCCAGAGAAAAGGGGGGGGGGAACCTCCCTCCTCTGTGCTTTCTACTGTCAAAAGTGGGATGGAAGGGAAACCGGAAGCTCCTTCTTCCCACTCACAACACTCTCTTGCAGCGCTGCTTGGAACGGAACGCGTACTTTGTCAGGTGAGTTCCCTCGATGTAAATCTGACTGTCAGTCTGGTTGTGCATCCGTGACCCGACACGTGCCAGCTATGTTCCCTAATTTGCCCCTCAGATGATCATGAGCCTCACCTTGCCCGATCCCATGTTGCAGGCCCCATCATGTACCCCTCAGGGGCTTGCCTTGGCTGAGGAGGATCAGTCTGGGGTACCAAGCAAAATGGTCTGTCGTGCTATTGCTTTGGCACGCATGCTGAAAATGGTTTTCCCATGACCCAGTTCTGTATAGATTGGGGGGGGGGCATGGCACAGTTGTCCATCACGTGTGCTCCCACCTGCTGTTTCAAGTGACCTAGCCCAGAGAGACTGTTACTCCCTCGGTGTGACAGCCGTTCTGAACCTGATATGGAGGCCCACAAGTCCAGATTTACTTGGTATGGTGACTGATCCAAGGCTGAACTAAGGTTTTTATAAATGCCATGAACAATAAATAACACAGTAAGTACAACAGATGTGGGCAACAGTCCAGAGGAATCCAAAGAAAGGGACGAGGTTCTCCAGAATAAAATCTCGTTTCGTCAGAAGACTTCATCCAGGCAGGAATATTTGTTGAGTTGCATGATGCGTACAAAACAGGACATAAGAATCAATTCTACATCAGTATCTAGTACTACAATTCAGTGGTAACAAAACATGTCGAATGAAGGCTAAACCAATGTGGAGTTCATAATTAGCCTAGAACTAAGGTTTTTGGCACCCAAGGCACACAAAGACCATGGTACCCATCTAATTGAAACATTCCATTGTCTGTAGTGCCCAACCGGATGTTTTTGAGCAACCAACGAACATCGCACAAAGGTCGCAGCTGCCCCCACTATGAACCCCAAGCAAGTGGCATTCCGACAGACACAGCCTTTGCATGTAGAACTTAAGTTCCAGCCTTCGTCCACCCTCTCCTTCTCCATTCCTCCCTCTCATCCACCCAAAGTTTCTAAGAAACTCACTCTGGTAACCCTCAGGACATGTTTTACTCCATCAACATGCATATGAACATAAGAACATAAGAGAAGCCAATGTTGGATCAGGCCAGTGGCCCATCCAGTCCAACACTCTGTCACACAGTGGCCAAAAACACCAGGTGCCCTCAGAAGGTCCAGCAGTGGGGGCAGGAAGCCCTCCCACTGTTGCCCCCCCAAACACCAAAAATACAGAGCATCACTTGCCCCAGACTGCAAGTTCCTATCTATACTTTGTATAGATGGACTTCTGCTCCATATGTTTATCTAATTCCCTCTTGAAGCCATCCATGCTTGTAGCTGCCACCACCTCCTGTGGCAGTGAATTCCACGTGTTAATCACTCTTTGAGTGAAGAAGTGCTTCCTTTTATCTGTTCTAACCTGACTGCTCAGCAATTTCATGGCGTGCCCACGAGTTCTTGTATTGTGAGAAAGGGAGAAAAGGACTTCTTTCTCTGCCTGCTCTATCCCATGCGTAATCTTATAAACCTCAATCATGTCACCCCTCAGCCGTCGTTTCTCCAAGCTAAAGAGCCCCAAGCACTTCAACCTGTCAGAATCAGTTAATTCTGTCAATGTAATCTTGCATGCACACTATGTATTCTGTTATATATTGGACCTGTATTTTCTCCTTGCTTGGTCGGGAGGGTGACAACTCCTAGGGTGAGAACAACGAGGCCTCTCATCCCTGCCTCCGCATTCCAGCTGCCCAGGCAGTAACTTCAAGGGGAGGAAAGGCTCTCATCTCTTATCTATGCTAAAGAACCTTGGAGCCATGAATTGTTATGTGAACGGAGGGGTCTGGTTTGGGAAGGGAAATTTACTGCTTAACACCTCACTTTTTTCCTGTGTGAACCAAACGGTCAAGACACCTTTTAGCCCGCCAATTTTCCCTCCTGGGGATTGGCTACCTATGGGTAATTCAAACTCCTTGGAATGGTATAATAGACCCGCTTGTATTATTTGTCTCATCTCTGACAATACCCCGAGACGCTGTACTAATGTAGGAATAGGCAATAAAGAACTGTGGTTAACCAACCGAGATCTGATCCTTGACTACTTTGAACAGGACTCTCACAGATTGTCAGAGATCCTTGATTGGGATTCAATCGTTCCTGACCATGTCAGAAGACGATCTCGTCCCCCTCAAACCTACCACTCCAGAGGAGGCCCCGGTTACCCCGACGGATCCGGGGAACGGGGGTGGCGGCGGCGGAGGAGGTCCCGAGGTGCCGGTGACCACGAGCCAGGGGGCTTACTACATCCCGCGCCGCCCGATTACCCATCAGAGCGTGACCCCCCAGTACACTTGGAGCCACTTCGGAGGCCGATCCGTGACTTCGTGGGTGCACGACAGGAAAGGGGTGAGAGTTCCGCTCACCGGCGACCAGCTCGATCGCGGGAGACCGAGCTACCTAGGAGACGACCGCGAGCCAGTCCGCCGTGGAGGACCGCGTCGCCCGCCTCCCGAAGAGGAGACACTGGATTTGTATGGGCCCGATCCGTATCGAGAGGAGCAGACGGTCCCGCTGGATCAGATGATGGGAGACCTGAGGCTACAACTCACCTCCGAGCTCCGCGAGCTGGCCCTCGATCTCCAGCACCAATTTCGAGACGCTATGGTGGCGATGCAAGGCGCCCTCCTCGGTCAAGGAGTCGGAGCCCCACAACCGCAGCCAGCACCCGGAGGGGTTCCGGCTCAGCCACAGGCGCCCGTTGTACCCGCGCAGCCGGCTCAGCCGGTCGTCCCGGTTCCAGCCCCGGGGCCCGTCCCCGCACCGGCCCCAGTCCCGGCCGCGCCGGCCGCTCGCCCACCCCCTTCCGACCCGCTGACGACTACTTTCGATGGGGACCCCGAGAAGCTACGTTTCTTCACGCTCGAGATCGGGAGATTCCTGGACAGTTGGGGCCACCTGTATCCTACCGAGAAGGATCGCATAGGCTACATCGGATCCAAACTGAAAGACACCGCCAGCGATTGGTATGTGAGCCTGCACGACAACCCTGGCCCTGAGCTGCGTTCCTTGAACAACTTCATGTGGGCTCTTCGGCACCAGTTCGAAGACCCGCTGGGTGAGGAAAAAGCCAGAAATCAGCTGAGGAAGCTGTTCCAGGGAAGATCGTCAGTGAGAGAATACACTGAAAAATTCCGGCGCATTGCTGCCAAGATCCACGGATGGCCGGAGGAACTCTTCATGGAGAAGTATTGGGAGGGTCTAAACCCGGAAATCTACGAGACTGTGTTGCTGGGAGGCCGCCCGGGCACGCTGACTAGCTGGATGAGGGCGGCCACCGACATGGAGGAACGTTTCGCCCTAATCAAGATGGGAGCATCCGCAACCGCCGCTATCAGAGCGGGCCCACGAGCGAAGCCCCGATCCAACGTACAAGACGTCCGCGACTCGAGGTTCCGGCAAGGGTTGTGTATGAAGTGTGGGGAAAGTGGCCACTTCGCCTCGGCGTGTCCAAGAGGAGGGGGGAAGGGCCCGAAGACCTCAACTCCAGGACCTGCAGGCACCCCGACTCGGGGGAAGACCCCCATGAAACCCCGGGCTTTGCAGCTGGAAGGGGCAACGAGTGAGCAGGGAGAGCTGGAGCTGATGGAAACCCAGATGTCGGGAAACTACAACGGCCTGCAGTGAGCGGCGCAGAACTGCAGGTCCCCCACCACGAAGCGCCATCTCCGGTGAGCATCCCCGGCCCCTTGTTATATATGGTAGTGACGGTGGTGACCCCAGGATCAGGTACCCACATGAGGGTCCGCGCTTTAATTGACTCTGGGTGTGCGCGAGACCTAATCAGCCCCCTAGTAGTGGAGGGGCTGGGACCCAAAGTCACCCCGTTAGCGGAGCCCCTGAAATTTACCCAGATGGATGGGTCCGAAATGAAGGAGGAGTGCATAGCAGAGACTGAGAACTTAATTTTGGGAACGGGGAACCACTGGGAGAAGAGAGCTTTCGTCATAACCCCTAATGCCCAATTCCCTATGGTGTTGGGTAGCCCTTGGCTCGGGGCGCACGACCCCTATATAAAATGGAGCGAGGGGAAGATTTCGTGGGTAGACGAACGCTGCCAGAGCCACCGCTGGGACCCAGGATGGGGTCCCGGGCCCCCCAGCCCGCCGTCTCCCGCGGCCGCCCTCGCCCTCGTCCCGGCCATGGTGCCTACAGAATATAGAGACTTACTGGAAGTGTTCAGTGAGACCGAGGCGGACGAGTTGCCCCCCCACCGGTTGTCGGACTGTGCCATAGAGCTCCTCCCGGGCGAGAAACTCCCAAAGGGCAAATTGTATTCCATGAGCCCGGCGGAGCGAGAAGAGCTGCGGAAGTTCTTGGACAAAAATCTGGCCAGGGGGTTCATCCGCCCCGCCAAGTCCCCTTTTGCGGCGCCCGTGCTGTTCCGAAAGAAAAAGGATGGCGGCTTGCGATTGTGCACGGATTATCGGGGGCTAAACGCAGTCTCCACCTCTAATGCTTACCCCCTCCCGTTAATAAAAGACCTTTTGGCGGAGGCGGCCAAAGGGAAGATTTTCACCAAGTTGGATCTGCGAGATGCCTACTTCAGGGTGCGCATAAGGGAGGGGGATGAACCCAAGACTGCTTTTAACACCCCCCTGGGGCAGTTTGAATATCTCGTGATGCCGTTCGGCTTAAGTGGCGCGCCCGGGGTCTTTATGAGTTTAATCAACGAAGTATTGCACAAGCACCTATTTAAGGGCGTGTTATGTTACATAGATGATATCTTGATCTATTCCACTGATAAGAACGAACATGTGACTTTGGTCCGAGACGTGCTGTCAACATTACTAGAAAACCAGCTGTTTGTGAAACTGTCTAAGTGCGAGTTTCACCGCGAGTCTGTGGACTTCCTGGGCTACCGCATTTCTCAGAAGGGGTTGGAAATGGACCCGGGGAAAGTGGAAGCGGTGGTGCAATGGGAGGCTCCGCGAACGAGAAAGCAGCTGCAGAGCCTGTTAGGATTTTGTAACTTCTATCGGACTTTCATCAAGGACTTTGCCAAAGTCACCCTTCCCTTAACGGACTTGTTAAAAACCAAGGGGAGGGGTCCCGAGGCAGGAAAGCCGGGCGAGAAACTGGCGTGGAATGGGGAGTGTCAGAAGGCATTTGAGGCTTTAAAAACTCTTTTTACCTCAGAGCCCATTTTGGCGCACCCGGATGAGACTAAAGACTTTATAATCCATGTTGATGCTTCGGATGTAGCAATGGGGGGGGCCATCTTACAAAGGGACTCTGAAGGGAAACTACACCCCTTAGCGTACATATCGAAGAAGTTCAATGAAACTGAGAGGAATTGGTCGGTGTGGGACAAGGAAGCTGCGGCCATTAGGTTGGCGCTCACTACCTGGCGCCACTGGCTAGAAGGGGCGCAAACTCCGTTCGAAATATGGACGGATCATAAGAACTTAGAAGCTTTGCGCACGCAGCGGTCCCTCAACGCCAAACAACTGCGCTGGGCGGACTTCTTCTCAAAATTTAACTTTGTGTTAAAGCATTTTCCTGGGAAGGCTAATTCCCTGGCAGACGCGTTGTCCAGATTGCCCCAACACGAGAGTCTGAAAGACGAGGTATTCGATTCCATGTTCTCCCCCCAGCAGCTAGGAGGAGTGGTTGTCACCAGGAGCAAAGCAAAGAAAACCGAGCTCACCACTGGGGACTGTCAATGGGGGGGGGAATATGCCCCTGAGGAAATAGAGGAATTGGAAGCAATGGGAGAGTGTGAAAAAAGAAAGGACAATTGTTGGTTCCGTGGGGACAAATTAGTGGTGCCAAAAACCAAACGTAAGGAAATCCTGCTAAATTGCCACTCTTCAAAGCTTGCCGGGCACTTTGGATTCCTAAAAACCCTTAACCTGATCCAACGGCAATTCTGGTGGCCGCGCATGCGTCGTGACGTCTCAGATTTCGTCTCGGCATGTCAAACCTGCTTAATGTGTAAAAAACGGGGAGGCAAAGTCCCGGGATTGTTACACCCCCTCCCCACGGCTTCCAGGCCCTGGGAAGACATAGCAATGGACTTCATTACCAATTTGCCCCCCTCAAAAGGAAAAACAGTGATCTGGGTAGTAGTTGACACGTTTTCCAAACAAGCCCATTTCACTCCCTTCAAACAGTTACCCACCGCCAAAGGGATGGCTAAAGCCTTCTTTAACCAGGTGATAAAATTACATGCTTTTCCGAGAAGGGTGGTGTCCGATCGCGGAAGTCAATTCGTTGCCACCTTCTGGCGGGAGCTTTTGAAGCTAATGGACATAGAACCTGCCTTAAGCTCGGGTTACCATCCAGAAACCGATGGCCAATCAGAGCGAACTAATCAAATTCTGGAGCAGTTCTTAAGGTGCTACACCAACTACCACCAAGATAACTGGGTGGACTTATTACCCTTTGCAGAATATAGCTACAACAATGCAGTGCATTCTTCTACTGGGGTCTCACCTTTCATGGCAGTGGGAGGTTTTGAAGGTAAACCGCTCCCCACCCTCAAGGAAGACCCCCAGGCTCCCCCTTCAGAGTTCAAAAACTGGTGGTCCAGTCTCCAGGACTCCTGGCCGTTGATTGGTAAAGCCTTGGACCATGCCAAGGAGGACTATAAAAAATATGCTGATCGTGGCCGAGCACCGGGATGGGACCTTCAACCCGGGGACTCAGTTTATCTCTCTACCAAAAATATCCACGGGCTGCAGCCCAGCAGAAAATTAGGATGGAAATATGTTGGACCCTTTAAAGTGCTACGAAAAATCTCTGATGTCTCCTTTGAACTCGACCTGCCTAAATCACTCAGTTCTATACATCCTGTGTTTCATTTCAGCTTGCTGAAGAAAGATCCTGGGCCGAATGCATGGCATCCAGTTCCTCCAGTTCCTCCTCCACTGATGAAGGAGGGGAGTCCACACTACGAGATAACTGAAATCCTGGATTCCAAGACAAAGAGGGGCCATTTGTATTACTTAGTTAGATGGTTAGATTTTGGCCCGGAACACAATGAATGGATTCGTTCTGAACATGTTCATGCCCCCAAGTTAACTAAACTGTTCCATAAAATGTTCCCTGAGAAAGCTAGGTGAAGGGAATCATGGGGGGGGCAGGGTGTCAGAATCAGTTAATTCTGTCAATGTAATCTTGCATGCACACTATGTATTCTGTTATATATTGGACCTGTATTTTCTCCTTGCTTGGTCGGGAGGGTGACAACTCCTAGGGTGAGAACAACGAGGCCTCTCATCCCTGCCTCCGCATTCCAGCTGCCCAGGCAGTAACTTCAAGGGGAGGAAAGGCTCTCATCTCTTATCTATGCTAAAGAACCTTGGAGCCATGAATTGTTATGTGAACGGAGGGGTCTGGTTTGGGAAGGGAAATTTACTGCTTAACACCTCACTTTTTTCCTGTGTGAACCAAACGGTCAAGACACCTTTTAGCCCGCCAATTTTCCCTCCTGGGGATTGGCTACCTATGGGTAATTCAAACTCCTTGGAATGGTATAATAGACCCGCTTGTATTATTTGTCTCATCTCTGACAATACCCCGAGACGCTGTACTAATGTAGGAATAGGCAATAAAGAACTGTGGTTAACCAACCGAGATCTGATCCTTGACTACTTTGAACAGGACTCTCACACAACCTTTCTTCATAGAGAAAGTGTTCCAACCCTTTTATCATTCTAGTTGCCCTTTTCTGCACTTTTTCCAATGCTATAATAGCTTTTTTGAGGTGTGGTGACCAGAACTGTACACAGTACTCCAAATGAGGTCGCACCATCAATTTATACAGGGGCACTATGATACTGGCTGATTTGTTTTCAGTTCCCCTCATAATAACCCCCAGCATAGCATTGGCCTTCTTCATTGCAGTCGCACACTGTCTCAACATTTTCACTGAGTAATCTATTACAACTCCAAGATCTCTCTCTCGGTCAATCTCCACCAGTTCGGACCCCATCAACGTATATTTGTAGTTAGGATTTTTGGCTCCAATGTGCATCACTTTGCACTTGGCCACATTAAACCCCATTTGCCACGTTGATGCCCACTCGCCCATCCTCCACAGATCCCTTTGGAGTGCCTCACAATCCTCCCTGGTTCTCACCACCCTGAACAACTTCGTGTCATCTGCAAATTTAGCCACTTCATTGCTTTCTCCCAACTCCAAATCATTAATAAACAAGTTAAAAAGCATCGGACCGAGTACTGATCCCTGTGGTACCCCACTGCTTACCTCCCACCACTGAGAAAATTGCCGGGGTTTCCGGTTGGGAGAATGGAGGTCTGACACGCTTTGCAAATGCGCAAGGCGGACAGCGGCTCTTCCTGACAGCTTGGGTGGGTTAATCCACCCGACGCAACCTCACACAGGTAGTGTGAGGACCAGCAAGCAATATAATCCAGGTTTGAGCAACCTCGGTGAAGGGAAAGTCTCGGAGGAGACTTTTCCGACACCTTGAGCACTGCAGCCGAAGAGGATTCTTGCGAGTATCTCTAAGGAGCCGAGCTGAGCTGAAAAATTCAGCATAAAACCTCCAATTCCCCTAATTCCTTAACAAAGAAGACAAAGTTTAAACGTTGGGACCACATCTGAAGCGAAGTAACAACAAAAGGTAACGGAAAAAAGTTTTTTGCCTTACCATTGCCGCGTTTTGAAAGATGAAAAACAGATCGGGTGAAGCAATAGACTGATGTTGATTGGATGAGAGCAGTTTTGAAGTGCTAAAAAACCGAATTTGAACTTAAAAAGCCAAAAAAACAAGTTGTTTAACATTCCTGCGGTTAAAAGGAGTCGGGAGGGGAAGCCAAGCATCGCGAGACAAAGAGGGAGAAGGGAACCAAGCATCGCGAGATTAAGACGTGAGGACTGAATCAGGAAGTGACGGCTAGAAGAGCAGACAAGAAGGAAAAAGGAGAAGAACCGGAAGAAGGTAAAGGGGACTCTAAATACTGCCGGACCAGAAAGGGGACTCTAAATACTGCCGGACCAGAAAGGGGACTCTAAATACTGCCGGACCAGAAAGACCATAACAGGAAGTGACGTGCAGAGAGCAGACAAGTAAAGAAAAGGAAGGGACAAAAGGAAACTACGGCAAGCCAGAAGCAAGGTAAAAAGACTATAACCTTTGACATTAACCATAGAGAAGTCGCGGCCGCCATTTTGGATTTATAAAATTTTTAAACTGCAATATCTCAAAGATTATATAACGTAGAAGGCTGAAACCAACATAATTTGACTTGGCAAGATTAGCTTGTTTGAATGCACTAATTGGTGTTTGATTTGGAAGACAAGATAAAATCAATCTTTTTAAAGAGGCAAAACGGACCGCGGACTAAGATCGAGAGCAGCCACATGGTCCTCTCCTACAATGGCAGCAAAAAAAGAAAAAGAGCTACTAGCCGTTATGGAAGCAATGGAAAAGAAAATGTTAGACGCTATAGGAGAGGTAAATGTTAAAATGAATAATATAGCGGCTCAAGCAGATAAAAATTGCATGGAATTAAAAGCAGAATTTCAAAAATTATCCACAAGAACACAAGATATAGAAACTAAAGTAAAAGAACTGGAAGAAAACACCCATAAGACAATGAGAGAGAACGAGAGGATGGAAAAGATGATGCATTATAAAGATATGCAAAACCACTTGAGATTTCGAGGGATTGAGGAAAAATTGAATGAGGATATTTTTACAAGAATGCAAGAAGCAATAGCAGATTTTTTACAAGAACAGGAAGAAGTTGTTAAAGGACACATGGATCTTGTTTATAGAGTTAATTCTACATATGCAAGAGACAAAAACATACCAAGAGACGTGGTTGTCCAATTTACAATGAAAAGAACAAAAGAACAAATCTACAGGAAGTGCTTTACTGACCCCTTTGTAATAGATGGAAAGAAAATCATAGTAATGAAAGAATTGCCTAGAGCAATACTGCAAGAAAGGAAAAAATTCAAGCGTCTGACGGATAAACTGAAGGAGAAAAAAATCAGATTTCGTTGGGAAATACCTCAAGGACTAAGTTTTTATTATGGCAACTCCAGAGTAGTGATTAAAAGCACAGAAGAAATGTATGCATTCCTGGGAGAGAATAAAGACGATTTTGGAGATATTTAAGAATATATCAAAATGGATTACAAAATACTTACATGGAATGTAAATGGACTAAATTCACCCCAAAAACGTAGAATGGTAGGTCATTGGTTGGAAAAACAAAAATGTAATATAATTTGCTTGCAAGAAGCTCATCTTAAAAACCAAGACCATAAATATTTAATAAGGAAAAAATTGGGAGAAGAATTTTATTCTTTAGCAAGCAATAAAAAAAATGGTGTTGTAACATATGTCAAAAAAGATTTGGAACCCAAAGTAATATTCAAAGACAAAGATGGAAGATATTTAGCTATTGAAATTTTACTGCAAGGAGTGAAAACTTTGATTGTGAACATTTATGCTCCGAATGGAGCTAAAGAAAATTTTTTTAAAGAACTTCAAATGGAATTGGACAATGTAAACTATGATCAAATTATGATGTTAGGAGATTTCAACGGAACTGTAGATAATAAACTAGACAGGCGCTCTAAAAGAAAGGATGAGACGTTAGGGAAGCTTCCAAAAAACTTTTTTGAACTGATAAAACAAGAAAAGTTGGAAGATATTTGGAGGAAAGCTAACCCACAAGGAAAAGACTTTACCTTTTACTCTAACAGACATGACTCACATTCAAGAATTGACATGATTTGGATGACTACTAACCTAACCTTTAAGACAAGAAAAGTGGAAATTTTACCCAGAATAATCTCAGATCACAATCCGTGTTTATGGACAGCTGGGCAGATTAAAAAACAAAAGAGATGGAGAATAAACGAGGACTTATTAGATAATCAAGAAATAATTAAAAAATTACTTGAAGAAACAGACCTATACTTCCAAGTAAACATGCAGAAAGAAGTTAAAATTCAAACCGTATGGGATGCATATAAAGCAGTGATGAGAGGACTATTGATATCGTTAAATGCTAAAGATAATAAAAAGAAAAAAGAGCAATATGAAAATATTTTACAAGCCATTAAAACAAAGGAAGAAGAACTGAAGAAGAAACCAGGGAAAAAGAAACTGCAAAAGGAAATTTGGATGCTACAAGACCAAGCAAAAGCCATTTTGAACCAGGAGATGTACTGGAACTTAAAAAAACTTCAACAAAAAGCATTTGAAGGTGCAAATAAACCCGGAAAATACTTAGCATGGCAATTAAAGAAAAAACGTGAAAATAAATTTATCACTAAAGTGATAAGAGATAATATTGAGATAATAGATAACAAAGGAATAAAAAGAGAATTTTTTAAATACTACGCAAAACTTTTTAAGAAGGAAAACAAAGACAGAAGAAAGATTAAAGAATACCTGCAAACATTAAAGCTACCAAAACCAACAGAGAAAATTAAAGAACTATTTAATAATCCAGTATCATTACAAGAGATCAAAAATGCAATAAATGACTCAAAATTAGGTAAAGCACCTGGACCGGATGGATTTACAGCGAAGTTCTACAAAACGTTACAGGAGTCAGTTTCACCGGTGTTACTGCTATTGATGAACGATATAAGAGTTACTGGAGAGGTACCAGAAACCTGGAAAGATGCATCCATCTCACTGATCCCGAAAGAAAATCAGGATTTGACCAATGTTAAGAACTATAGACCGATCTCTTTACTGAAAAGTGATTATAAGATTTTTGCTAAGATTATAGCGGATAGACTAAAAGAGCACCTTAAAGAGACTATACAAACAGAACAAGCAGGGTTCTTACCTAATCGACAAATAAGGGACAATCTAAGAGTAGTAGTGGACGCTATAGAATACTACGACAAACATCCTGAAAAGGAAGTGGGCTTTTTCTTTTTAGATGCGGAGAAAGCGTTTGATAATTTAAACTGGGATTTTATGTTTGAAGTTTTAGAACATCTTGAGATCGGTGAATATATGCTTAACTTCATTAAAGCAATATATAAAGAACAGAAATCCTCAATAATAATTAATACTGAAAAGACAGACGATTTTAAAGTTGAAAAAGGAACAAGACAAGGATGCCCGCTTTCGCCGCTGCTATTTATTTGGATTTTAGAAGTTCTACTGTTAAATGTGAAGGAAGACAAAGATATTAAAGGCTTAACAACTAAAGGTTTTTCTTTCAAATATAGGGCCTTTGCAGATGATGTGATGTTTATAGTGGAAGACCCCTTATCCACATTACCACATTTGTTACAGAGAGTAAAAGAGTTTGGTGACTTAGCAGGATTTTATGTAAATAAAAACAAATCGAAAGTAATGTGCAAAAATATGTCAAATAAGAAACAAAACGAGTTACAAAAACTTACAGAATGTGAGGTGGTGAAAAAGACAAAATATCTGGGTGTAAACCTAACTATGAAAAATATTGATCTTTATAAAAATAATTATGAAAAATTATGGTTGCAAATTATGCAGGATATTAAAAAGTGGAATGTATTGAATTTGTCATTGCTGGGTAGAATTGCGGTGGTCAAGATGAATGTGTTACCACGACTAATGTTTTTGTTTCAAACTATTCCAATTGTGAAAGATGTAAAAACATTCAAATGTTGGCAGAAGGAGCTGTCTAAATTTGTGTGGGGAGGGAAAAAACCAAGAATTAAGATGAAAATAATGTGTGATGCCAAAGAAAGAGGAGGGTTTCAACTACCAAATCTAAGGTTATACCATGATGCAATATGTTTGACCTGGGTAGGGGCATGGACTATGTTACAAGATAGAATGTTATTGTCCCTGGAAGGTCATGATTGTAGATTTGGGTGGCATGCATATTTGTATTATGGCAAAACAAAAATGGACAATATGTTTAAACATCATTATTTGAGAAGAACACTAATGGATACGTGGACAAGATATAAAAACTTTTTTTTAGAAGAGATACCCATGTGGATTGTACCCGCAGAAGTCTTACATCCAACATCAAGATATAAAGGACAAGATTGGCTGAAGTATAGAGACTTATTAATAAGACATGGCAAGGATTTCAAACTGAAGGAGCAGCATCAGATTGATTTTGATTATGGTTGGTTAAGATATAGACAAATATATGACTTGTATAGAAGTGATAAAAACACGGTTTCAGGGAAAAAAATAATGAAATAGAACAAGTTTGGGAGGAAGGTGGGAAAAAAATGATTTCTAAAATGTATAAAGTCTTGCTAAAATAGTTTAATGCTGATGAAATGGTAAAAGAACAAATGGTAAAATGGGCGATAAACTTTAACAAAGACATTGAAATGGAATCTTGGGTATTTTTATGGAAAATGCTTTGAGTATATCTACGTGTTATAACTTAAAAGAAAATTGTTTTAAAATGATGTATAGATGGTATATGACACCAAAAAAAATTGCAAATATTGGTCAAAATATGTCTAACAAATGTTGGAAGTGTAAAAAGAAAGAAGGGTCTTTTTATCATATGTGGTGGACTTGTGATAAAGCAAAGACTTATTGGTCAAAAATACATGCAGAAATGGAAAAAATCTTGAAATGTACATTTAAGAAGTTGCCTGAAATGTTATTGCTAGGACTTAAACTAGAAGAGATAAATGTAAAGAAAAGGACAATAATATGGTATATGATTACAACAGCAAGAATGGTGTACGCACAAAACTGGAAAAATGAAAAAATACCAGAAGTGTGGGAATGGTTGAAAAAATTGTTATATATGGCTGAAATGGATAAATGGACTAGAAAGTTGAATAATCTGTACTCAGAGACTTTTTTAGAAGATTGGAAGGATTTGAAAGAATATGTTGAAAAATATTGGGACATGAAAAACTACATTTATACATGGTTATAATAGCATAAAGGAATAGAAATAGAGTATATGAATGTACTAAGGATAATTAGATAATGAAGTTGTTTTTTAGAATTATATAAGAATATAGAAAATAAGAATTGGTATATAAGTATTTTAAAGATATATAACTGTTACCAGAAATGTAAACATAGATATAAGTATTACTATTTTGGATAAAGTGGAAAATGTGTTATGCTTCAGATGTGGTGGGAAACCACCAATACAAGATAAAAGCAAGACTATACAAATAGAACAAAATGTTATTTAATATGGAAAAAGGGATTTGTATAAGGTTAAATGTATTATTTTCGATGTTTTTTTTTTTGAAAAATAAAAATTTCTTTACAAAAAAAAAAAGAAAATTGCCCATTTATACCCATTCTCTGTTTCCTTTTAATTAGCCAGTTTTTGATCCACAAAAGGACTTGTCCTTCTATCCCATGACTATTGAGCTTACTTAGGAGCCTTTGATGAGGAACTTTATCAAAAGCTTTCTGGAAGTCAAGGTAAACAACATCTATTGGGTCCCCCTTGTCCACATGTTTGTTTACTCCCTCAAAGAACACTAACAGGTTAGTCAGATGTGATCTTCCCTTACTGAACCCATGCTGAATCTTCCTCAAGAGATATTATTCATCAATGTGCCTACTAATTTTTTCCTTAATAACAGTTTCCACCAACTTACCCAGTATCGACGTCAGACTGACTGGCCTGTAATTTCCAGAATCTCCTCTGGAACCCTTTTTAAAGATGGGAGTGACATTCACTACCTTCCAGTCCTCAGGAATGGAGGCAGATTTTAAGGAAAGATTACATATTTTTGTCAGGAGATCCACAAGTTCACATTTGAGTTCTTTCAGAACTCTCGGATGTATACCATCCGGGCCTGGTGATTTATTTGTTTTTAAGTTGTCTATCAATCGTAGGACCTCCTCTCTCTTCACCTCAATCTGACTCGGGTCTTTCAACCCCCCTCCCGAAATCAGTGGTTCTGGAGTGGGCAGGCACTTCTCGTCTTCCACAGTGAAGACAGAGGCAAAAAACCGCATTCAGCTTCTCAGCCATTTCCCTATCATCCTTCACTACACCTTTTACCCCTTGGTCATCCTGGCTGGTTTCCGACTTCTAATGCATTTGAAGAAAGTTTTATTATTGGGTTTTTATGTTTTTTTGCAATATGCTCCTCATATTCCCCTTTTGCCTGCCTGATCCCAGACTTGCATTTTATTTGCCGCAGCCTGTGTTCCCTTTTATCAGCCTCACTGAGACTAGCTTTCCACCGCTGAAAGGAATCCTTCTTACCTTTTACAGCTTCCAGTGAAGGAAAAATACCAACTAATGTGCGACATGGTCAATCTTGCTTCCAGGGTCAGATCTTGGTTTCCAAAATACGAAAGCAAGCTGTGGGAAGGGCAGGGGGTGGCCAGTAGGAAGGATTGGCCCGGGCCCACTTGCAGAGGCTTCGCAACCCAGTTTTGGGTCCCCACCAAGGGCTTGGGCAACGCTGAACCAGGACTCCAGGCCCATGCTCTCTCTCTCCTGTGTAAAATTCTACAGGAAGAGAATAAGAGATTTATTCCCACCAGGCAGGCCCATAGCCAGAACAATTTGAGGTGGAGGGGGGGGCACAACATTACTTCCGATGTCACAAAAGAGTCTCAGCTCAGCATCCAGCGCCTCCCTGCCCTTCCTTCACCAAGTGTGAAGTTTGAGGCCAGCAGATTTTCTTTGAAGAGAAGAAGAAGAGGAGGGGGAGGAGATTGAATTTATCCCCCACCCTTCACTTGGCATCTCAGAGCAGCTTACAAACTCCTTTCCCTTCCCCTCCCCACAACAGACACCCCATGAGGTAGGTGGGGCTGAGAGAGCTATTTCCTAGAACTATCCTTGAGAGAACAGCTCTGAAAGAACTTGTCACTGACCCAAGATCATCCAGCAGGTGCAAGTGGAGGTGTGGGGAATCAAACCCGGTTCTCCCAGATTAGAGTCCGTGCACTTAACCACTACACCAAACTGGTGTTAAGGAACTGTTTGTGGCGGCTGCACTGAGGTACAGGACCCGCTAGTCCCCCCCCCTCCCCAACACACACCATGGCCTCAGTTGAGCTGGCCCAGAAGCTGCAGTGGTGATTGCAGTGGGACAGGAGGTGTTCGGAGCCCACTCCTGGCAAGGAGGAAAGTGAAGAGAGGGTCACTCTGGGAGGCACAATGAGCACGCAGCCATGGGATGGAGAGGCAAGATGGCGCATGGACGCACTGGCCGAGCAGATGCCTCACTGTGCCTGTGCCAGCCCAGGTCACATGATGCCGGGTCACAAAATGCCAGCAGCCGGGGCACATAACCCGGGGTGGCTGGGCTGGGCTGGTGCAGGTGCGGTGAGACGTCTGCTCAGCCAGTGCATTCATCCACCATCTCGCAGCAAGACTCTCACCTCTCTCCCCCAGGGCAGTGCTGCGGGGCCGCTGCTCGCTGCAGAGGTAGCAGTGGGGGGGGGGGCATTCCACCCGCTGTCTTGTCTCTCTCCTGTGGCTGTGAGGACAGTGCTGGGGCGGGCCATTCCATTCACCAGTTGCCACAGGAACCCAGGGGCAGGGAGGGACGGGGAGGGGAGGGGCAGGGTAAATTAGGGAGGGGGCATTGCCCCCCCCATGGCTACAGATCTGCTGCCAGGCCTGCTCAGTTTTACTAAGTGGAACCAGCTTCCTGGCAGAGTTTTTAAAGCTTTTGAGATTTTTTTTTAAAAGACAAGCCTTTCAACACTCCCTCCCCGCTTTAAAAATGCAAGGATGCCCCAGGAGCTCAGTTTCAATTAGAAGAGACAAGCAGGGTTTGAAGGGTTAAACCTATTCTGCATGGCCTGAGTCCCCATCCCTGCCACACACCTGCACAGTTTATTTTTTAAAACCAAGGGAGATCTCTGATTATATGTTAGGGTCCTAGTCCCTAACAATTTAAAATTACATAAATAAGGCCAATGGCATAAAATCAGGTAGACTATATATTTTATTACTCAGTTAAAATGTTTCATTGCTCCTGATCTTGTACTCCTTTTGAAGAATTACTGCGAGACAAACAGATCCCCTCGGCAAAGCCCATTGGCAAAATATATAGGGACTTCTGCAGGAAATTTTCACTGAGTAATAAAATATATTTTATCTGATTTTGCACCATCAGCCTTGGCCTTAATTCTTCTTTCCTGCGGCTGGTGTGGCCCTTTTATTTTCTTCTTGGTCCTAGTCAGTAAGCCAAGAGCTAGGAAAGCAGACTTTACCCATAGAGGAAATAAGAGGTGGATCCAGTCTTGGGGGGGGTTTAATTATATTGTGCCTGACTATAAATCTTTCAGCTGCCCTCCTTAAGCCTCTATTGTAAAGTAATTGAGACACACACACACAACTTTGAAATAATTATATTAACCTGGCATCCCTGTTGATTATTAGAACAATTAAGCCTATTTAAAGTTCAGATTAGGCTGGAATGGAATAGGATCCTGGCAAAAAAAAAAGGCAAATGAATTCCTGCCAAATTAATCACATTTGTCACCCCAAACAGCTGTGACGATAATCCTAATTCTGACCCTTTTTGGTGGTGGAAATCGAGAGCTATACTCCGAAACACACCACCACGGGGGATGAATGACACAGAAGGGCTGGGGGGGGGGGCGCAAATTAATCCACCTCTTTGCATTGCTTACAGAGTTGCAAAGGATTAACAGGCTGCTGGCAGGGGAGACTGGGGGGGGACAAAATTTGGGGGGCCCAGGTCAGCTGGAGGGCCCCTGAAGTTGGTGACATGCTGTATTTATGGTTCAAAGTTTGAGTCCCCTATGGGACAAGGCTTTGCCTCCGGCACTGAAGGAGAAATTGAGGCTGTAGATCGCATTTTTCTACGTTGTCCCTCCTATCAAGATGCTCGTATCCAGACCATCATTCCTTTGATCAGTAGAATACCTGGAAGAAGGAGTTTGGGATACGTTCGGTCAGGGGTCATTTTGCAGAAAAAGAGGTGCAGGAGCTCATTAGCATAACTCATTAACATAACTTATTTGCATATGCTACACCACCTGACATCACCGGAAGTATGTCAGAAGGCAAGAAAGAAAGAAAGAGAGAGCTGCCAGAGATAAGATCACTACTAATTAGGGTTGCCAGCCTCCAGGTGGGGCCTGGGGATCTCCCACTCTTACACCTGATCTCCAGCTGACAGAGATCAGCTCCCCTGGAGAAAATGGCTGCTTTGAAGGGTGGACTCTGTGGCCTTGGGCCATGCTGAGCCCCCACCCCTCCCCAAACCCCACCTTCTCCTAGCTCCACCCCCAAAGTCTCCAGGTATTTTCCCACCCAGACTTGGCAACCCTACTACTAATCCAAGTAGGGTTGCCATCCTCCAGGTGGGGCCTGGGGATCTCCTGCTTTTACAACTGATCTCCAGCTGATAGAAATCAGCTCCCCTGGAGAAAATGGCTGCTCTGAAGGGTGGACTCTGTGGCATTGGACCCTGCTGAGGCCCCTCCCCTCCCCAAACCCCACCCTCTCCTGTAGGGCTGCCAAGTCCCCCAGTAGGGCGGGGGAAACACCGATTTTTAAAGCTTTCCCCCGCTTTTTCAAAATTGGCCACCGGGGGAGGCAATGGCTGCCAGCAGGGAAACATCGGAGCCTGCCCTGGCCTCTTAAAAGGGAAATGTCTGCAGAGAGCCTGCCCTGCAGTAAAAAGCCTCAACAGACATTTCCCCTTTAAGAGAGAGCAAGAGAGCCCCGCCCAGAGATTAAGGAGGGACTAGGCTCTTTCTGCTGAAGGGCGTGCTTTTGCATGTGGCGTGCTGCTGGAGTAAGCTGCTGGGGGAAGCTGCTGGGGTCTGCCAGCTCTTTTCCTTCTCTCTCTCTCCCCCTCCCCCTTTCTTTCTTTTTTCTGTCTGTCTGTCTGTCTGTCTCTCTCTGTCCCCATCCAGCAGAGGTCTATCAGTGGCTATTATTAGCCACAGGGTCTAAATGGAACCCTTTGTCTGGGGCAGTGATGCTCTGCATTCTTGGTGCTTGGGGGGCAACAGTGGGAGGGCTTCTGGAGTTCTGGCCCCGCTGCTGGACCTCCTGAGGGCACCTGGTATTTTTGGCCACTGTGTGACACATAGGGCTGCCAAGTCCAACTTGGGAAATATCTGCGGACTTTGGGGGTGGAGCCAGGAGACTTTGGGGGTGGAGCCAGGAGAAAGGAAGTGACATCATTTTGTGATGTCACATCCTGTGATGTTGCTTCCACATGCTGACACATGAACTCATGAAGTTTCCTAATACTGAATCAGGCCATTGGTCCATCAAGGTCAGTATTGACTACTCAGACTGGTAGCGGCTCTCCAGGGTCTCAGGCTGAGATCTTTAATGTCACCTATTACCTGATCCTTTTTTAGCTGAAGAGGCTGATACCTCCTCCATGTCAAGCAGATGCTCTATCACTGAGCAATGGCCCTACTGAATCCTTCCTCATCTCGGCAGAATATGAAGCACTAAGTGCTACACAAGTGCTAAATATGATTTTCATATCATAAGAACAGGAGAGAAGCCACAGTGGATCGGCCCATCCAGTACAGCCCATCCAGTACAACACTCTGTGTCACAACAGTGGCCAAAAATACCAGGTGCCCTCAGGAGGTCCAGCAGCGGGGCCAGAACTCCAGAAGCCCTCCCACTGTTGCCCCCCAAGCACCAAGAATTCAGAGCATCACTGCCCCAGACAAAGGGTTCCATTTAGACCTTGTGGCTCATAATAGCCACTGATAGACCTCTGCTGGATGGGGACAGAGAGAGAGAGACAGACAGACAGACAGACAGACAGAAAAAAGAAAGAGGGAGAGAGAAGGAAAGGAGCTGGAAGAGAAACTTACTTTGCCAGCCACATGCAAAAGCAGCTCCTTCAGTCCCTCCTTAATCTCTGGGCGGACCTCTCTTGCTGTGGAAGCTCTCTTGCTGACTTCTTAAAGGGGAAATGTCTGGTGAGGCTTTTTACTGCAGGGTAGGCTCTCTGCAGACATTTCCCTTTTAAGGTAGCCATTTTGTCCCCCCGGTGGCCAACTTGGAAAAGGCGGGGGAAAGCACTAAAAATCGGTGTTTCCCCCGCCCTACCGGGGAACTTGGCAGCCCTAGTGACACAGAGTGTTGTACTGGATGGGCTGTTGGCCCGATCCACTGTGGCTTCTCTCCTGTTCTTATGACATGAAAATCATATTTAGCACTTGTGTAGCACTTAGTGCTTCATATTCTGCGGAGATGAGGAAGGGTTCAGTAGGGCCGTTGCTCAGTGATAGAGCATCTGCTTGACATGCAGGAGGTATCAGCCTCTTCAGCTAAAAAAGGATCAGGTCATAGGTGACATTAAAGATCTCAGCCTGAGACCCTGGAGAGCCACTACCAATCTGAGTAGTCAATACTGACCTTGATGGACCAATGGCCTGATTCAGTATTAAATAAAATGATTCCATGGCACTGCAGGGTTTTGAGCCAGGCTCTCCCAGATCCCAGCCAAACAAACTGACTGCTACATAACACTGACTCTTGTTCAGCGACAAAAAACAGTGGCATAAAAGTCACAGTCTGGGTAATGCTGCTTGCAAGCCTATAAAGCTCAAGGCAGCAGCAGAAGCTCAGTATTAGGAAACTTCATGAGTTCATGTGTCAGCATGTGGAAGCAACATCACAGGATGTGACATCACAAAATGATGTCACTTCCTTTCTCCTGGCTCCACCCCCAAAGTCTCCTGGCTCCACCCCCAAAGTCCTCAGATATTTCCCAAGTTGGACTTGGCAGCCCTACTCTCCTGGCTCCATCCCCAAAGTCTCCAGATATTTCCCAACCCGGACTTGGCAACCCTAAATCCAAGCCTCAGAAATCCCACTCTTCTGGGAGGAGAGCTTCAGTGGTGGCTGAAACCTTCAGCAGGCTGGTCGGAGGAACAAGGACCTTTCCAGGGGACGGGGTCATTTTGCTGCAGCCAGGACACAAGCAGGCATTCCCCCGCGGGGGGGTGGGGCTGGCACCAACTCCCGGAGCTACCCTCCCCTGAGCTCCTGCTCGAAATGACCCCTGCGTTTACTCCTAGAAGATGGAAATCCAACAACTACAGCCTCAGTTGCAAAATTTTGTGCAACAGCCTATAAAATCCGCCAGTTGTTTTCGTTATCGGGGTTTATGTAACTATCACCCATTTATATTACTGCCTATTTGTATTGTGTAGTATTTTATCTACGTTGGTCTTTGACCGTCGAATAAATTTTGAATTTGAATTCATGGAACAAAGTTTGAGTCCAGAGGCACCATGAAGACCAACAACGTTTAATTCGGTTTATAAGCTTCCGTGTGCATGCACACTGCTTCAGATACCTGCATAAGGTATTCACAAAATACATTTTAAAAAATATATTTCTGTGTGCAGTTCCGACTGCAGCCATTAGGGGCGCGGGGAAGGCAGAGGACAGGGAAGGTCCCTCTCTAACTCTGGGCCTCTCTGCAAAGTGGACGGGGGAGGGGGGTGGGCTGAGGGTGACCCTCCCTTCCCCGGGCCTGCTAAACCCTCCAGCCAAGCCAGTGTTGGAACAAGACCAGCCCAGGGCGGCCAGGACAAGCTACAGGAAATGCCAAGATGCAGCCTGCAAACCAGCCAGGGCTATGGTTTCCTTTTCCCTTCCCTTCCACCCAGCTCCTGCGCAGCCAGACCTCACAAAGGGGGAAGCCTTCTTAGTGTGCCGTGGCAAAAGAAAAATACCTTTCATTGCCTTTTCGTAGCTATCTCTATCTAGGGTTGCCAAGTCTGGGTTGGAAAATACCTGGAGACTTTGGGGGTGGAGCCAGGAGAGGGTGGGGTTTGGGGAGGGGAGGGGCCTCAGCAGGGTACAATGCCACAGAGCCCACCCTTCAAAGCAGCCATTTTCTCCAAGGGAGCTGATCTCTGTCAGCTGGGGATCAGTTGTAAAAGCGGGAGATCCCCAGGCCCCACCTGGAGGCTGGCAACCCTATCTCTATAGGAAAGCACTCCAGAGAGTCATCACCACAGCCCAGAAGATAATTGGCTGTCCTCTCCCACTTCTGGAGGAACTGTACAGTTCTCGATGTCTGAAAAAAGTGAAGAACATCCTACAGGATTTATCACATCCTGCATATTCCTTGTTTGAACTGCTGCCTTCGGGCAGAAGATATAGGACAATCAAAACAAGGACAAATAGACTTAAAAAACAGTTTTTACTCGAGAGCTATTATTGCCCTGAACGCTGCATGAGACCGAAATCTGGGGGAAACAGTGGTTTGGTTGCTATATAAATTACAAGGGAGAAGCAGTCGTGAATGTCTGTGTGAGTGCGCATGATTATATGTTGCGAGTCACTGAATGATGGCACTTTTTAATTTCATTGTACTATGTACAATGACAATAAAGTATATATATAAAGTATATATATATCTCTTTCCCACACTTTGTTCCCCCTACATTTTGCTCTCTTCCTTTCATGCCCTGCCATCCATTTATCCCCCCACTTCTAATTTTTCTCCCCCCCCCCCCCCCCCCACACACCCTGCCGCACACATTTTGCAGTCTCGGCTGCTCCTCGCCTCTCCTGGTGGGCAACCTGGAACGTGCTGCATAGCAGCTGAGGAGCAAAACTTTGTTAATGGGATGAACAGAAAGGGGGGGGGGAGTTAATGTTCCCCCATAATTACTCAGAGTAGTAAAAGGATCCTTCCCCCCCCACACTTAACATGCAGGATAATACGTGTTAATCTGCCTCAGTGGTAACAAAGGAGGAACGGAATTTAGGACTTCTTTCTTAACTTTATTTATATCCCACCTTTCTCCCCAAGAGGAACCCAAAGTGGCTTACATCCTTCTCCTCCCTTCTGGTTTATCCTCACGACAACCCTGTGAGGTGGGTTAGACTGAGAGGGCGTGAAAGGCCCAAGGTCACCCAGCGAGCTCCCATGGCAGAGTGGGGGGTCCAACGCTTAGACCGACACTTGAACCACTACGCAAGCTTTGCTTACCGTGCAAATAGCATGGAGGTCTGCAGATAACCTGGGCCGGGGCATTCCAGTTCCTTTCATTTTTGGCCCTGGGATTCCCATGATCACCTTGAAAATGGCAGCCAATTTTTAGATTCCTGGTTTTCTTTTCTGAGTTATGCCGGCCAAAAAGGGCCTGTAGGAATCTGCAAGGACTTGCAGCAGGCATCTCATTCCACCACCACCCCGCCTTTTCCTCTTTCTCTTTCCTGAAAGCCCCCATATAGGGCTGCCAGGTCCCGGGGGTGGTTACCCAGTCTTGGGTTCCCCAACCCGCTGGCCCAGATCCAGCCGCCTGGGGGAACTCTGCCCCAAAGTGCCTGAACTGGGCCAACGATACCATAGAGTTTTAAGACCAAACGCTAGAGCGTCCCTTAACAACATGCCCGGCGTGATGATTCACAGAGACAAAGCCTCTCTGCTCTTCCTTATAGGGCTGGCAAACACTGTGTGAGTGTGTGTGAGCGTGTGTGAGAGTGAGAGTGAGGGGGAGGATCTCCTGGAATCACAACTGATCAGTTCCCCTTCGGGTTGCCAGCTGAAGTTGGGAAATTCCTGGACATTTGAGGGTGGAGCCTTGGGAGGGCGAGGTTTGGGGAGAAAGTGACCTCAGCAGGGTATAATGCCATAGAGTCCACCCTCCCAAGCAGCCATGGCTTGTACTAAGATAATTAAAAGTACAGAAGTCTGAGTCGAAGCGAACAACTGTATTTGTATGGATATATACTGTTGCCTAGCAACAGCCACGGAGGGAATCCCTTGATTAAAGCTACAGGTGCTCCTTTTATCATTTTTGCGTTTTTAAACCCCCAAAGTTGTTGCTATTTTTTTTTTTTAGATTTCACATTTTTCTGCAAACCTGGTTTGTAGGAAGATCTGCCTTGCCTGTTCACAGCTTCCGTCACCGCATTTAAGTATCCAAAGATTTCCTGACTTAGACAAGTGGGAATCTGCAAGGACTTGCAGGGAGCATCTAATCTCCCACTCTCCCCCACTTCCTCTTTCCCTTCCTGAAAACCCAGACAGCCTCTCCCAGCCCACAGCCAACCTACCTTTATTTGCCCACGTCTTCAGCTGCCCCCCTGCAGACTTTACCTAGTAAAACTAAGGCCCAGTTGTGCGGTGCCGGCTGGTGGGCCAGGCCTACTTGCATGGAAGGGAACCCTCAAGGACTTGTGGGATGGAGCACATCACTTTCCCCTGTATCCCCCTTTCTTCATTATTTCCTTTTCCCCTCCTCCCGGCAACCCCCATATCCTCTGCCTTTTCCCTGCCTCATTCTCTCCTTCTCAGCCATTCACCAACAGTGGAAGGGCCTTGCTCCCATCCCATGCCTTTTATTGATAAAAAGTGGGCCTAGAATGCTATGGTTGCCTAGCAACAGCCACTAAGGGCTTCTGTTTCTTAAAGCTATAGGTGCTCCTTTTATCATTTTGGTGTGTCCCCCCCCCCCCCCATATTGTTTCTTTTTGTAAAAAAAAAAAAAGATTCTTCTGCCCACCTGGGACATTTTTCAGGTTTGTAGAAAGATCCGGATTTAAGTATCCTCAGATTTAGCTGACTTGTCTATTGGTATATAATGATAACAGCCACCAAAGCGATTTGTTTTGTTAAGGTATTTAGTTTGGATCAGGGTCATATTGGGGGGGCGAGAGAGATGGAATCTTTGTCTGAGGCATAGAGTCTGAAGTCTCTCCCTGATGTTGCCTCCTGGCACCTGGATACAGAAGTTGACTGCCTCTGACTGTGGAGGTTCCCTTTAGTCATCATGGCTAGTTGCCACGGATAGACCTTTCCTGCATGAATCTATCTTATCCCCTTTAAAAGCTATGCCTGTGGCCATCCCTACATCGTCCAGCAGCAAAGTCCACATTTTAATCACTCTCTGTGTAAAGAAGCTCCGTGGCACCTACCACAACAGCCTCAAGCATGGCAATTCTCTGAAAGACTATTTCCACAGCAGAACAAAGTTTGAATCCAAATATCTGAAGATGTGTGCATGCACACAAAAGCTTATGCCCAGAATTAAACTTTGTTTGTCTTCAAGGTGCCACTCTGGACTCTGGTCCACCATTTTCTCCAGGGGAACTGATCTCTGCTACCTGAAGAGCAGTTGTAATTCTGAGTGATCTCCAGCCTGCACCTGAAGATTGGCAACAGTGGTTCCCCAAGAGGGAGTAGGGCAGAGTCCATGGCATTCTACCTGACAGAAACCCCACCCCTCCTCAAACCTCACTGTCTCCAGGCTCCATCCCTCAAATCTCCAGGAATTCCCCACCTGGAGTTGGCAAGCCTATCTCCTTCCCAGCCAAGCATCAACCTACCTTTATTTCCCCCTCACTGTTCAGCTTTCCATCTCCCCCCCCCCACTTGCAGCCTCTACCATGCTCTGAAGCCCTGACTGCCACGTCACATTGGCTGTCATGGGGGGGGGGGAATCTCAGCAGGGTATAAAGACACAGAGTCCACCATTTTCTCCAGGGGAACTGATCAATGCCATCTGGAGAGCAGTTGTAATTCTGAGTGCTCTCCAGCCCTCACCTGGAGATTGGAAACAGTGGCTTCCCAGGAGGGAATAGCTGGTTTGGAGGGGAGAGTCTATGGCATTGTACCTGTCTGTGGCCCCACCCCTCCTCAAACCTCACCCTCTCCAGGTTCCATCCCTCAGATCTCCAGGAATTCCCCTCCTGAAGTTGGCAACCCATTCTCCTTCCCATCAACCTACCTTTATTTTATCCTCACTCTTCAGCTTTCTATCTCCCCTACCACCACCTGCAGCCTCTACCATGCTCTGAAGCCCTGACTGCCACGTCACCCTCTTTTCCCACACTTTTTGGCCTTGATGCAGCTGGGAACTGTGAGCCAGCAGATGAGGAAGCCCCATTCAACCCAGTGAGTGATACCCATGCAGGCCCCTCTCTGAAACTACAGCTCAATTGAACCTTAGGGAGAAACATTTGAAACAAACAACCACAGACAGCAGCCATCTTAGAAACACAGGTAACTGCCATTTCGTTACACCTACCAACAGCCACTGAGGGAACAGTTGGTCCCACACAGGAGGCAAGCAGGAGAAGCGTCTTCGTCAAGAGAGAAAGCCGTCTGCCAGAAATTCTGACAGGGCACAGAGGCTGAAGGAGTGGGCAGGGAAAAGGAGCAAACCCAGCACCCAGCCAATGGCATGTGAGTACTTACAGCCAGTGGATAGGGACAGCTTCTGAGTGACACAGCAGGGAGCCAACTGATTTTGGAGCGTGTGGAATGTTCTGGAGAGTGCCACTGCCAAATCAGGATTATTATACAGAGAGATGGCCAATGTAAGGGCAATGCACTTTGCACATGATCAGAGGCCCTCTCTACTTTATGACAACCGTGCACTCTATGTTCTATATGTGAATCCAGTCTCAGCACCCCAGTTTAAGGACTGTCTAGACTGCAGGCAGGATCAGTTCCAGCGGGTGGCAAGGTCAGGCACCCCCGACCTGGAAAAGGCCCCCTTTGCCGTCACATCACTGCTGCGCCCACTTTGGAGACAGTGTCCGAGAAAAAGGCACTTGTCCAGTGTGCAGGAACTTGCTGTGAGTGATGGACCCATGGACAGCCCTCCACCCCCCAAAATCCCTGAGCTGTCTTGGCAGAAGGCACATACGCAGAGGCCTGACATGGGGGTATCTTTGCCCCCCGATGTGCCCAGATGCCCTTCCTCAAACCCACTAAGAAAACAGTGATGATCCCATGTTTATGAAGCTGGCCGCCTGCCCTTCCGACTGCTGATTCCTCCAGGGCAAATTGCAGAGCAGACTGGGAAGTTGTGTGAATTTTCAGAAGGCCTGGGAGGGCTCAATCTGTTATCGCTGCGCCGTGGTCTGAAATTTCCATCTCTGGGAAGGTTCGTCTTGCAAGCAGCTCGGAGAATCTCTCTCTTTTCTCTTTTTGCTGACTTCCACCCCTCTCCCAACAAAACACCTTGTCCACCGCCTCCTTCCCCTTTAAAAATATTGTCCCACAAAAGAAAACCTTTTGTCTTTCAATCACCACGAGGTCTAGTTCTCCCCCCGACCCATTTTATTCAGGCAGAGACAGTTTGGAGGAAGAGAAAGAGACCCCTTCCCTTCCCCATGTCCATTTCTTTGAGGAAGCCGCTACAGAAGGGTTAGGGGGAAGGAGAAGAGGGGGGGGGGAAGAGCAAAGTGGGGGGGGGGAGAATAAAAGGCTATTCACATCTTTCAAAGGTACCTCAGGGAGCATTTTGCTGCAAATGTCTATTGGCGCTTTTTTATTAAAGTTGCCAAAAAAATTGTGTTAGCTAATGGGTTCTTAATTCTGTCGGAAAATGGGTGCAGGAAAATTACTCCATTCATCTTGTATTGGTTCGGAATCACATCTGACATCTAATCGATCATGGTGCGCAACATTAACTCTTTGGATTGGGACCAACTTTCTCCCCCTTGCCTCACGCTGCGTGTTCTTTCTCTCTCTCTCTCTTTGTGTGTGCGTGCACACACACAAACTGTGTCTCAATTTAACTACTTTGCTGCTGGTGTTCCGCACCCATCGATGGGGCTGCTTCTCCTTTTCTCTTCTTTTTTTAAAAATTCGCTACGTGCTATGTGCTGCGTATGTTCGTTCCGGAGCATTATTTTCATTCCTCATTTGCTGACAGATTGTGATGTTGTGTTATCATCAATTCTCTTCCCACCCCCCAGCATTTTAATGCACATTTTAACTTCCCTGAGCCTCCTTCACCATGCCTCCCGGTGACCTCGACTTGACCTTGCAGCCTCCCGTCTCCTAGACAAGGAGAGACAATTGTCAGTCTGGCCGCCTTCCACCGAATTCCGGGTCCTGGCCCTGCAGGAGAGCCAGTTTGGTGTAGCGGTTAGGAGCGCAGACTCTAATCTGGGAGAACCGGGTTTGATTCCCCACTCCTCCACAGGCAACTGCTGGGTGACCTTGGGCCAGTCATCAGTTCTCTCAGAGCTGTTGTATCAAGGGCAGTCCGAGAGAGAGCTCTCTCAGCCCCACCTAACTCACGGACTGTCTGTTGCGGGGAGGGGAAGGGACAAGAGATTGTAAACTGCTCTGAGACTCCTTCGGGTAGTGAAGGGCAGGTATAAATCCAATCTCTTCTTCTTCTTCTTCTTCTTTTTCTTCTTCTGTCTTTGACACCCCCTCAGGAGGTATAGTTCCTTTCAGTCTGTTATGTCTCCTGTAAGGGGCAGACTCAAGGTGATGACACAGATTCACTGTGTCCTTTAAAACAACCAGTGTGTGCACCTTATCCTGAAACAGATCCTTGGTCCCTCAAGGCCAACACGGTCTCCAACCAGCATCAGCTCTCCAGGTTCACACAAGAAGCTGCCTTACACTCAGTCAGACCATTGGTCCATCAAGGCCAGTCTCGTCTACTCAAACTGGCAGTTGCCCTCCAGGGTCTCAAGCAGAGGTCCTTCACCTTACCTGCAGCCTGGCCCTTTGTAATGAGAGATGCTGAGTGTTGAACCTGGGACCTTCTGTATGCCAAGCCGAGGCTCTAAAACTGAGCCACAGACCCCTCCCTAAAGGGTGTCAGGCAGAAGTCTTTCTCATCCACTACAACCTGATCCTTTTCTACTGGAGGTGCCAGGGATCAGGCCCCTAGCCAGGATTTTGTGGCTTGTGGGGCAAAAAAATTTCTGGTGGGGCTGAAGTTCTCCATGCAGAAAGAAAAGCCATTTAGCCAATAGAAAGCTGTTACCAGGATAGATCTCTAAACTGCAAGCTGTCAACCACTTTAGATAACAGTTCTCAGCTGCTGCAAGTTAATCACTTCTGCCAGCCTAAGCAACAATTCTCATAACAAGCTGGCAAGTGGGGGTGACGACTTCTATAGTCAAGAAAGCTAACACTTAGGCAGAAAAACTCTCTTAAAGGAGACCAGTTAAGAGTTAGAAGGGATCCTAGAGGTCACCTACTCCAACCCCCTTGCTCAGTGTGGGAATTAGTCAACTACAGCACCCCACTCTGCTTAAAGAAGCGCACGCCTTAAAAAAAAAGTTTTAAAATTATTGAAAAAAGCATTTACAGGATAAATTCTTGTGGGGCTGTGCCTTTAAGAAAGGGGGCGGAGCCTCCCAGAGCCCAACCACAGCTACAGGCCTTGAACCTGGGGCCTTCAGTGTACCAAGCAGATACTCTACCACTGAACCACAGCCCCTTCCCTAAAGGACCAAAAGGGCATTTTAAGCATTGCTAATGATGGAGTATAATTCTGGGTGTGTCAGAGGAGATACGCAGTATTTCCAAACAATCGTTCTCATACATAGAAACAACTGGCTGCGCCATCCTAACAACTACACATTTCTAAGCTCATAAATGGACATAGGAGGATGTGACTCTGCTTTGGATCATAGAATCCTAAAGTCACACAGAGCTGGACGGGGCCGTACAGGCCCTCTAGCACAGCCCCCTGCTCAATGCCGGATCAGCCTAGAGCAGGGGCGTCGAACTCATTTGTTACGAGGGCCGGATCTGATATAAATGAGACCTTGTCAGGCTGGCCCATGTGTGTCATAAAATCTGATGGCAGGTAGCGGAGATATAAACTTTATAAAGGACATGAACACAAAGATTATTTTTTTACTTAAAATAAAAACATGCTTAAAACATTAGCACTCTTGCAATATTTTGTCCATTTAACAGTCTCTGATAACTGACATCTCTTGCTCTGGATTATTGCATCAAAATGTCTGTGCTGTTGCAATCTTGAGAATGCTGTCCAGGTGTGTATCTGTAAGCTGCAAACCTACTTTTGATTTATTGACATTCACCACAGAAATCTCATGCTCAGAGTTCTGCGTCTAGGACCCAGGGGAAACATGAAATAGCTGAGCAATTGAGAGAGTCTGGCGAAGCAAGCTATGATGCAGCATCAGCAACAGAACTGGAAGCAGGAGATGGCCAGTTCCAGTGCGGGACTGGTAGAAACCCTGTTTGACACATTTGACACCCCTGGCCTAGAGCATCCCTGACAAGTCTTTGTCCAGCTGCTGCTTAATAGAATCATAGGATGGCACTGTAGAAACTCTCTGCCTGTCTGTCATCTCTAAAAGTTTTGCTATGCTTGTCTTTCAGAATTCGTGGCAGCGCAGGAGCAGGGTGTATTCAAAGACGCAGGAGTCTGTTCAGAAGTTGGCAACCCTATGCAACAATCACAACAGTGATAAATGTGCTACCCGGAGGCAAGAAAGTTTCTTAGGGGACCGGATTTGGCTTGCATGCCACCAGTTTACTGTCGATATTTTGAAGGACTGCAGGGTTGTGCTGAACTGGGTCTCCTTCGGAAGGCATCATCACAAAAACTCTGCGTTGTCACAGTACTAGATGGGGTGTGGGGGGTGCACCTTGCTTGGGAAAGACTGTGCCACTGCCAGGGGTCATTTCATAGAAAAAAAGGTGCAGGAGCTCATTACCATAACTCATTTGCATAACTCATTTGCATATGCCACACCCCTTAACATACCAGAAGTGTGTCAGAAGGCGACACCCACCCCTCAGGCTCCACTCCACCAATGAGTGAAACTGACCTGCTCTTCCTCCATTCCCTTCCCCATCCAATACTTTGTGCAATAAAAATAAGCGTAAAGAACACACCCACATTCTCTTCCTGCTCCCTTGAAACCACCAGGTTTCAAGTAGACTTGAGATACCCAGGACATGTGCACCACCCATCCCTTCCCCTCCCCACAACAAGACACCTTGTGAGGTAGGTGGGGCTGAGAGAGGTCTTTTGAGAACTGCTCATGAGAGAACAGCTCTGAGAGAACTTGTGACTGGCCCAAGGCCACACCAGCAGCTGCATGTGGAGGAGTGGGGAATCAAACCCAGTTCTCCCAGATTAGAGTCCAACTCCTGACCACTACACCAAACTGATAAGGTGGAAGCTGCTGAAGGGTTGGTGAAATTTCTCCACTACTTGTGTGCCATGTGCCCAGATAAAAAATGGTATACTTAGAAAATTTATATGCCACCTTGAGCAAGTCTCTGGAAAAGCAGCACACAGTCACAAAAGGAACAATGATAAAATTATCAATATTAAAACAAAACATTAAAAACAATAAAGACCCTAGCAGGGCTTTCCCCAGGGCGCTGCGCCTCTGCACTGCTCGGGGAAGCCGAGGAGCGGGCGGGGCTTGGTCATGTGCCCGCCCCCTGGGCTCCTCACTCCCGGAGCTGTGCTCCTGTGTGCTCCCACTCCAACGGACCCCTGGTCACTGCTGTTTTCCTCCCCTATTAATAATCTAAAAAGAAGGTGCAGTTTGGGAGATGGGGGTTGCAAAACACGGAAGGAAGGAAGGAAGGAAGGAAGGGAAGGAAGGAAGGATATAAGAGAAGCCAAGTTGGATCAGGCCAATGGTCCATCCAGTCCAACACTCTGTGTCACACAGTGGCTAAAACCCAGGTGCCCTCAGGAGGTCCACCAGTGGGTCCAGAACTTCAGAAGCTCCCCACTGTTGCCCCCCCAAGCACCAAGAATACATCCCTGCCCCAGACAGTGTTCCACCTGTACACTGTGGCTAACAGCCACTGATGGACTTCTGCTCCATAAGTTTATCCAGTCCCCTCTTGCAGCTGCCTATGCTTATAGCTGCCACTGCTTCCTGCAGCAGTTAATGCCATGTGTTAATTAATCTTTGGGCAAAGAAGAGCTTTTTAAAGCTTTAAAGTACAGATAAAATTAGTGCAGGCAAGTGCCAGGGTGAGGGAGAGATTTGTGCTGTTCGTCCAAGATGGGAGAGCCAGTTTGGTGTAGTGGTTCAGTGCGCGGACTCTAATCTGGGAGAACCGGGTTTGATTCCCCACTCCTCCACTTGCACCTGCTGGATGACCTTGGGCAAGCCATAGCTCTGTACCAGCCTGTTCCCTCAAGGACAGCTTGGGAAAGAGTTCTCTCAGCCCCACCTACCTCACAGGGTGTCTGTTGTGGGGAGGGGAGGGGAAAGGAGTTTGTAAGCCGCTCTGAGACTCCAAGTGAGTGAAGGGCGGGGTATAAATCCAATCTGTTCTCTTCTTCTTCTTCTTCTTCTAAGTGGTCCCTCCAACAGCAGTGAAAACAATAAGAAATTAAATCATTAACGCTTTGCAGCTCTACCATAATCCCCCCAGTCCCACACTCAGTAGCTGCCCATGCTATCAAAACTGTCCATGTGAACAGTGTCCTTTTTGGAAGGAAGAACCATATTCCCCCAAGGTCTAAAATAAACGAAAGTATTTTGGTGTGTGATGCGTCCTCAAGAGAGGCACAGGACTGAGGGAAGGGACGTTTTACATAATAGATTGTGTTGCATGGTCTTTTGGTCTCGGCTACTTTATTTCCCCCAAAGGAACCCGATTCTGCAAAGGTTGTTCTGGACCAGGGGACCCCAGCATCTTTCTTGGCGCCTACCAAGTGTTTGTAGGAAGTGGGCAAGGTGGGGAGGAGTTGCCCAGCAAGGCTTCTGATTGGCCCCTGGAGGTTCAATGGGCTGTGAAGATTTTTTTAAAAAACACTGCTTTGGCAGCAGCTGCCACCAGAGCACAAGGGGCTTCTTCTTATGGCCGAAGGTCAGCTGCAGCAGCTGTTTTATGGCTTGCTCCGCCTCCTGTGGCAGCCATTTTATGGCCACCATTTTGTGGTTGCCCCCACCGCACAGTGTCAGAATTCCAAAGGTTCCTCCAAAAGGTCGAGGACCCCTGTTCTGGATGGTTACAAACATCCCCTATGGGAACACCCCCAGAGAGCACTGAGGTCAGGGTCTCAAAACTGCTTAACCCTCCTGGGACCAAAAGATGTCTGACCGGCCTGCCAGGGCCTTCTCAGTAGCGGCTCCATACTGGTGGAATGAGCTCCCGGAAGACAACAGAGCCCTGCGGGACCTCTTACAGTTCTGCAGGGCCTGCAAAATGGAGCTCTTCCATCAGGCCTTTGACTAGGAGCTGCTACCGATACCAACACCAACTGAACAGGGCAAGGCCCTCGATGATAACAGCAATCAGCCTGTGATGCCAACAACTTCAGCCCTGGCCAAATGTCTTTGTTACCATCATGTTATGGCCTACAGGGATTATGAGGCAATGCTACCGCCACCAGCACATTATTTGCACTCATTTGTCACACGTTACGTGCTATATTATGTATTTGGTTTTACGATCCTGCCTTGTGTTAATGCACTGGTGTTTCAATGCATCTTAATTTTTACTGTAAGCCGCCCTGAGCCTGCCTTGACAGGGAGGGCGGAATGGAAATCGAACCAAATACAAAATGGATTTTCTCAAGGCCTTAACACAGCTACCTTGCTGATGACAAATATTCAAAACCTGTATTTGGAGGTGTATTTGTATCCCAAGGCAAGTTCCAAAAATTTGGGGGTAGAAAAATTAAATAACTGCTTGTGGTGACAAAAGGACATTGTGGTTCAATGCCGAGAGCCTCAGAACACACTTTCACACTAGGCAGGAAACATCTAACGTTCATAATTGCTCATGCTGATGATATTTTGGGGATCGTTGCTACTCCAAAAACATATTTATTTGTATGCTCTCCCTTTCTCCCCAGTGGGGACCCAAAGTGGTTTCCATTGTGCTCCTCGCCTCCATTTTATCCTCACAACAACCCTGCAAGGCAGGTTAAGCCGAAAGAGTGCGACTGTCAGAGTCTCCTGAAGTCTCTGCCATTAATTGTTGTTATCTGGGGTCTCTGTCTGTAATCTACAGTTTGCCTTGAGGTTTATTGCCTGTCCTGCTTAATGTATCTTCCTTTCCCCGGGAGGATGGCTTGCTGCATTCCATCGCGTCACATAAACAACCTGGCTATCTTGTCGTGTCACCTCCCTTTTCTCTCTCTGGAGACTCGAATGTTTTATCTGCTTTTGTAACCTTGGAGAACTGGGGGACTGTTGTTCTAGCCAGGTGTCTGGTCTGTAAACTGCAATTAGAGGTCACTAAGGGGCATGGGGGAGATTTTAGTACTTTTGCGCCTTTTCTGTGAGAACCAACGGCTTAGAGATTTTCGCACTTTTTTGTAATCATCCTGATTGGCCCTCTGCCTGCTATTACCTGAAGGTGGGGGGGTATATTAATCCTTGCTGTCTGTAACCAAGTATCTCTAACAAACATGAAGTTCCTGAACCATCATTAAGAATAAAAGAACTCTTTGCTTTATCAAAAGTCTGGCTTATTGATTAGATTCAGAAGTCTCACAGCGACTGACTTAAGGTCACCCAGCGAGATTCCAGGGCTAGGGTTGCCAACCTCCAGGTGGTGGTTGGAGGTCTCCCGCTATTGTAACTGATCTCCAGGCGACAGGGATCAGTCCCCCTGGAGAAAAGGGCCCCTTGGGAAGGCAGATTATTTGGCACTGGAGTCCCTCCCATCCACCAAACCCACCTTCCTCAGGCTCCACCCCCCAAAACTCAAGATATTTCCCAACCTGGAGCTGGCAACCCTGTCCATGGCACAAGTGGGGATTTGAACCTGGGTTTCCTCGATATTAGTCCAGCACTCTCAGCCACTACATCACAGTGTTTCCCATATCTCTCTGTGACCATCTCTCTCTGGTTCTGATCAGACAGCTCTTTAGATCTAAACGTAATGTCCAGACATCAACATCTGACAAACGTCCCTCTTCTGAGAGCATCCCGTTTTGCCGCACTTCGGAGCCGTCATAAAAAAGATACTAGTTTAAATCTAGAGTTTTCGGTTCCGATGGGCCAGTTGCGGACTTTCCCTGTCTGATTGTTTGCTCCAGTGTGCAATCATCTCGTCGGGGTGGTGATGTCACAGCCTATCCCAAACGGGCACATGCGCAGATCAACAAGGATGCAATGTCACGCCTATGCGCATGCGCAAACAGTGTTTAACCCCACCACCACCACCACCGTGCGTGCCTCCTGCAGTGGATGCCATCTGGACAATCCACAGTGGAGGCAGCACACGGTAAGACGATTCACTGGGGGGGCTGTCTGGTCGTGCAATAACGGACTGAAAAGATCGGGATCAAATCAGAGCCAGGCTACTGGCAGGATTAGCTGCCCGTCTGAACGCACCCTCTGCGGAGTAAATGCTCTCCAGGTTTCCAGGACAGACTGTATCTTTTCAGAGTATTTAAAATGCTTCCCTGGATCAGTGTTTTCTGGAGGCGGTGGTGTTTTTGTACTGAGATAACAAAGCACCTCCAGCAGTAGCTTTCTGGGGTTGTTTTGTACCTCAGGTGCTTTTTTTTTTTGGTTTAAAAATGGAAAACTTGAGAGAGGAGAGCGGCTGAGCTTTGGAGCCTTGTGCAGGTGACAATGTCCTAGAAGGGGGGGGGGGGGGAATCTAAAGCCACTTTCTCCTGAATTCTGCCAAAGCAAAAGCCAACAGGGTAGAAATTCTGCTCCAAATGAGCTAAAAGATTTTGTTTCGTTAAGCCTTCCCGGCTGGTGGGTACCACTCATTGAGAAACTTCTGCTGGAGAGGAGTGAATGGGAAATGCAGTTTGTGCAGCTGGATGTGGTGGGAAAAGGAGACTGTTTGCCACTGGTTGGGAGGAAGAAGAAGAGGGGGAGGAGGAGGTTGGATTTATACCCCACCCTTCACTACCCGAAGGAGTCTCAGAGCGGCTTGCAAACTCCTTTCCCTCCCCCTACCCACAACAGACACCCTGTGAGGCGGGTGGGGCTCAGAGAGCTCTTTCCAGAACTGTCCTTGAGAGAACAGCTCTGAAAGAGCTTGTCACTGACCCAAGGTCATCCAGCAGCTGTAAGTGGAGGCGTGTGGAATCAAACCCAGTTCTCTCAGATTAGAGTCCACACACTTAACCACTACATCAAACTGGCTCCACCACAGGAGGAAGGGGGACTCAGAGGGCATCGCCACTTTGGGGGTGGGGGGGGGGTTTGCCTGTGTTTGTTTGTGAATGAACAGATTTTAAGAAAATGCTTTCAAGTCTCCAATACAAAGGGAAACTGACCATGGAAATGGTAATGTCCTGTAGCAGTTTCCGTTGCTTGGGGGAAGAGTCTGTGGTTTTCAGTTGACCCCCAAAAAAGGCCTAATGGCAGACATGAAAAGGTTTTCTAAAATGATGCACAGGGTGGAGAGGGTTGACAAAGGGAAAAATTTCTCTCCAAATACTAGAACTTGAGGCCATCCAGTCAAGCTGATGGGCAATAAGTTCAGGACAGACAAAAGGAAATATGATTTTTCCACAGAGAGTGATTAAAATTGGGGATTCGCTACCAGAGGGTGGAGTGATAGCCACAGGAATAAACAGCTCGGAAAGCGGACTAGACAGGCTCGTGAAGGATAAGTCTATCAATGGCTACTAGCCCTGTGGTGACTGAGGGAAACCTCAGTCACGCTTTGAATCCCAGAGCCAGGAGACATCATCAGGGAAAGCCTTGGCCTCTCTGCCCTGTTGTTGGCCCTCCAGGGGAACTGGTTGGCCATTGTGGGAGACAGGAGGCTGGACGGAATGGACCTTCACTGGTCTGATCCAGCAGGGCTCTTCTGATGTTCTTATAAGGGAAAGGCCTCGGCCTCTCTGCCCTGTTGTTGGCCCTCCAGGGGAACTGGTTGGCCATTGTGGGAGACAGGAGGCTGGACCTTCACTGGTCTGATCCAGCAGGGCTCTTCTGATGTTCTTATAAGGGAAAGGCCTCGGCCTCTCTGCCCTGTTGTTGGCCCTCCAGAGGAACTGGTTGGCCATTGTGGGAGACAGGATGCTGGACGGAATGGACCTTCACTGGTCTGATCCAGCAGGGCTCTTCTGATGTTCTTATAAGGGAAAGGCCTCGGCCTCTCTGCCCTGTTGTTGGCCCTCCAGGGGAACTGGTTGGCCATTGTGGGAGACAGGAGGCTGGAGTAGATGGACCACTGGTCTGATCCAGCAGGGCTCTTCTGATGTTCTTATCAGGGAAAGGTCTTGGCCTCTCTGCCCTGTTGTTGGCCCTGCAGAGGAACTGATTGGTCACTGTGTAAGACGGGATGCTGACTACATGGACCTCTGGTCTGATCCAGCAGGGTTCTTCTGATGTTCTTATCAGGGAAAGCCTTGGCCTCTGTGCCACATTGTTGGCCCTCCAGAGGAACTGGTTGGCCACTGTGTGAGTCGGGATGCTGGACTAGATGGACACCTGGTCTGTTTCAGCAGGCCTGTTCTTATGTTTTTACATAGGGAAAGTGTGTGGGGGGGGAATAAGAACAGCAGAAAGGTGGCCATAAGAGTGTGCAAAAGACACGGCCATTCTGGACTTAGAGGGACCTTGAGGGGTCAGTTCTCACAATGCAGCGCCACTGGCCTTGCACTCCTTCCTGTCCAGCTGTGCACAGTGGCATTCCTCGAACCTGACCCCCACACACGCACCCCAGCTTCAACCATTTCCCAACACCACTGTCTCTGTGTAATATGTGTGTGTGTGTGTGTGTGTATCTCACACCCACCCACGCGCAGATCCCAATCTCTCCTTTGCTGCCGTGCTTCCTCCCCCTCCCCCTTGTGCAGGATGTCTGTTGCAATGGGGGGGTGGGGGGTCTGAGGTGGCGAAATAAATAAATAAAGAGAAGCCTTATGGTGCCGACTGATTTGAACTCGGAGGCGCCTAGAGGCGAATGTTAATGCAACAGCAACTCTGAGTAGAAGAAATCTAAATGACTGAAGAGGGGCAGCGAGTGAGAACCAGATGTCAAGTCACGATCGCGGGGATACTCCGGTTGTGTTGCGGGGGGGGGGGGGGGGGGGCCTGGCTTCTGCCAACCACCCTGGGCCCTTTCAGCTCTGTTGCTGCGGCCTGAGCAAATGGGCGCCCCTGCCAGTTGGACCACTGGAAGGCTGTGCTCTGGGCCCTTCGGAAGCCATGAGACATCCCAGCCTCCAGAAGGGACCTGGGGATCTTCCAGAATTACAGCTCATCTCCAGACTACAGAAGTCAGTCCCCCTGGAGAAAATGGCTGCTTTGGAGGGGGGGCTGTATGGCATAGTACTCCACAGAGGCCCCTGTCCTCCCCAGGCTCCATCCCCAAATCTCTAGGGGTTTCCCAGCCTAGCTCTGGCAACCCTATTCCCCCTCCCTGTGCTGGTGTCAGGAGGGGGGCAGGCAACCATAGTAGCTGTCCAGTAGGAAAACATGACTGTGGGGATGGAGTTCTTGGCCGACAGCCCCCCCCCCCCTGGTTCTTCAGAAACTAATTGGGTACTGGTCCCTACTTCCTCATTCTCTGCTTTCAGTTCCAGTTTGGTGTAGTGGCTAGGAGCACGGACTCTAATCTGGGAGAACCAGGTTTGATTCCCCACGTCTTCACATGCAGCTGCTGGTGTGAGCTTGGGTCAGTCACAAGTTCTCTCGGATTTGTTCTCTCAAAGACAGTCCTCGAAAGAGCTCTCTCAGCCCCACCTACCTCACAAGGTGTCTGTTGTGGGGAGGGGAAGGGATTGTAAGCTACTCTGAGACTCTTTCGGGTACTGAAGGACAGGGTATAAATCCAGTCTCCTCCTTCTCCTCTGCGCTTCTAACCACTACACCAAAGAAAAAGTGCTATGGCACCCTCAGGCACTACGTTGGGGACTTCTGGCTAGCCCAGGGGGGGCAATTGTTTTGGCTCGGGGGCCACTTTGTGGGAGCGGAGGTTAGCGGAGGGCCGCACCTTTTAAAATGATTGCATTCATTAGTTAACTTTGCATTTCAGAAAAGGTATAAATTGTATCATAAAAATCAATAAATATACATTAAATAAAATAGTGGTAGTTTTATTCAATTTATTTATTGTGCTGATTTCATATCATCTATAGCTGCAAGCACATTTAATTTTAGAATCAGTTTAATGAGACAAATGTACCCTATCACACTTTTCTACAATTTTTTTAAAATCAGGAGTGAGGTTGCTTGTTGAGATTCTCATCACAGCCTGCAAGTTAATGTCTGTCAAAGAGCATCTATATTTACTCTTGTTGATCCATGGGTGTCAACTACGGGGGGGCTCGAGCCTCCCCCGAAATTTCCCGGGGGGGGCTCAGCCACCCCCGGCAAAATGGAGCGTCCGCAGCTGGTCGCCGCCACCTCTCCTTCCCCCCCACCCCCGGCCTGCCCTCCTGCCTCCCTGGGGCAGGGGGGAGAGAGAGAGAGGCGGCGGGGACATGGTCCCGCGCTTCGCGCGCGCGGCTGTCAGCCGGCCAGCTGGTTGCCGCCGCGACTGCACTCATCTGCGCCACCCCCGCACGCCCCCAGCGCGAGGCGAGCACGGGTCTGCCTCCCTGGGGCGGGGGGGGGAGAGCAGCGGGGACATGGTCCCGTGCGCGCGCGCACGAGAGAGCCCCCCCCCAGGGATTTACAAAGTCTACGCCCCTGTGTTGATCTTCATGCAAGAAAAAGTTTGCTCACAAATATATGTAGACCCAAATATAGAGAACATTTTCCAAATATAGAGAACATTTTCCCGTGGCCGACTGTCTTGGCGGGCCGTAAAAAACTCTGTGGCAGGCCGCATGTGGCCCCCGGGCCGCCATTTGCCCACCCCTGGGCTAGCCCCTGATGATGGGGATTTCTGTACAGAACATGTTACATTAAGTGTTGTGTGGGAAACACACACACACACCATTTAAATCCTATTTTGTAACCCACCTTGCCCATTCTGACCATGATGGAAAGAAGCTGCTGCGACTGAATTTCTTCCCATAACGCCACTGTCAGCGATGCAGGCCCTCCAGGATGCTTGTGGCTCCTTGGTCTCTGGGAACTGTTTTTCGGCACTGACTCGCTTTCACACAGGCTGAAGAATGCAGTTTCAATCCACTTCAGCAACTGTTTGCAGGAGGATTTTGCCATTTCACACAGTAAAATCACAGTTGCAAAGTACATTATTTATTTACTTACTTAGATTGGTATCCTGCCCTTCCTGCCGAGGCAGGCTCAGGGCAGCTCACATTAGTGCATTAGTGCTATGAAAGTGCATTGAAAGTGCTTTAATTAGAGTGTGAGAAAGTGTGTAACTCCTCCCTCCCTCCCTCCCAGTTTGGCATAGTGTGGTATAGTGGTTAAGTGCACAGACTCTAATCTGGAAGAACTAGGTTTGATTCCCCACGCCGCCACTTGCAGCTGCTGGATGACCATAGTTCTGTCAGAGCTGTTTTAAAAGAGCAGTTCTTGAAAGAGCTCTCTCAGCCCCACCTACCTCACAGGGTGTCTGTTGTGGGGAAGGGAAGGGAGAGGAGATTGTAAGCCACTCTAAGACCAATTTCCCACGAGGCGCTGCTCCGGCGTCGTTCTTCCCTTTGCCCCGATTGCGTGCTTGAATTTCCCAGTATTTGCCCCACGCCGCATTTTGACCCGCGGCTTCACCCGAATTCCCCTGCGGCTTCAGTGATCCTGGTTTTTGAGGATCAGTGAAGCCACGGGGGAATTCAGGCGAAGCCGCGGGGTAAAATGCGGCACGGGGCAAATACTGGGAAATTCAAGCATGCAATCGGGGCAAAGGGAAGAACGACGCCGGAGCAGCGCCTCGTGGGAAATTGGTCAGACACTCCTTCAGATAGTGAAGGGCAGGGTATAAATCCAATCTCTTATCTTCTTCTTCCCTCCCTCCCTGTATGGGCTCCAAAGGGAGTTCATTGCATTCCATCAGCTATCCGCAGGGTGGGGGTGGGGCTCATGTAATCCTCCGGCACACCTGTTTGCTTTGTGGCTGAGATGTTAAAAATAAAGACTCTGTACACACGCCCCCTTTCTGTTTATTTATCAGCACCTGCTTCTTGTTTTGATGAGAAGTCGCAGGAATTCTGTATGTCAGCAGTGTTTTTGGTACTTCCATCAACATCTCTCTGATGGAATGACCAGTGTTAGATGTACGTTTAGTCCACGGTTGAAGTGGCCAGACAGTGAAAAGGTAATGGATACTGGAATTATGACCTTAAACAAAAACGCAGGCCTCAGTATTGCAAAGACAGGGCTGAAAGCATGGAAGTGGCGTTGAGTGAAATCTCAGCAGGGGCACTGGGCTGTGCAGGATCCCCATTGGTCAGGAGGCAGGACGTCGGTCAGTGCACTGCGCACATCTTTGACCCTCCCCAAGACTAGCAGATAGGGTTGCCATCTCTAGGTTGGGAAATGCCTGGAGATTTGGGGGGGGGGGGGAGCTGGGGGAGGGGGTGGTTTGGAGAGGGGAGGGACCTCTGGGGGGCACAATGTTATAGAACAGGGGTGGGCAAATTGCGGCCCGGGGGCCACATGCGGCCCGCCACAGAGTTTTTTGCGGCCCGCCAAGACAGTTGGCCACGTGGTGTGATAGGGTACATTTGTCTCATTAAAGTGATTCTAACATTAAATGTGCTTGCAGCTATAGATGATATGAAATCAGCACAATAAATAAATTGAATAAAACTACCCCTATTTTATTTAATTTATATTTATTGATTTTTATGATACAATTTATACCTTTTCTGAAATGCAGAGTTAACTAATGAATGCAAGCATTTTGAAAGGTGCGGCCCCCCGCTAACCTCCGCTCCCACAAAGTGGCCCCCGAGCCAAAACAATTGCCCACCCCTGCCATAGAATCCACCCTCCAAAGCAGCCATTTCCTCCAGGGCAACCGATCTTGGTTGTCTGGAGTTCAATTGTAATAGTGAGCGATCTCCAGTTGCCACCTGGAGGTTGGCAACCCTCCTAGCAGAACCAGAATAAATTGTATAATCTGCATAATTTATCCAAATGCAGGATTTCTCAGATAATAATTTGGGATGCCTGGACTGGCTGATCCCCTACCGTCCCCACTGTTCTTGAATTCTCACTAGCTAAAATAAACTGTTATTTTGCGGCACCGTAAAGACTAACAAAATGTTATTCCCGAATAACCTTTTGTGGCCTAGAGCCCATTTTTTGTGTGCAAGGAACTAGCTGTTTCCCTAAAGCATTAATATTTAGCTACCAACCCCTGGGGTGGTTCTGGAAAAGGACCTACCTAAATCTTTATGTTGTCATGAAAGGAAAATTTGGGATTTAGCCTTGACAAGAATTCATTCATTCATTCATTCATTCATTCATTCATTCATTCATTCATTTAATTCAGTTTTTATCCCACCCTCCCCATGAACACGAATTCAGGGCGGGTTACAAAGTCACACCGTTTCGGCAACAATAGTTAAATAATTAAAAGTAATTTAAAACAATAATAGAAGAAGCAATCAAGCTTCATGTTGCTATGTGCCATTTAGGTTGATCATAGAGCCAGCGATTTCAGCATTTATTTATTTATTTATTTATTTATTTGATTGATTGATTGATTGATTGACTGACTGATTCATACCCTGCCCTCCCCACCGAAGCAGGCTCAGGGCAGCTTGCATAAAGATTTTAAAACAGATAAAAACAGAACAAATATAAATATGATTATAAAACCCAGCATAAGGTGCCGGTAAACAATTTGTATAACAGTGGCGAGGCACTGGTAGAAATCAATCATCGTAAAGAGCAGGGTCGGTGTGTCCATGTAGGCAAGTGGGGCAGCAGTCTAAGAGCGCCGCCTTCCATGGTGCGCTGCCAGGCGGCCACTGAACACCCCCTGCCCCGCCCCTCCCGCGCCAGGCGAGCACTTTTCTTGCCAGAGGCAGAAAGAGGGGCAAGGGCAGGGCTTGGCACGAGGCTCCAGAGGGGAGAGAGATGTTGGTGCACCAGCAGCCCCTTCCTCACTCACTTGGACATGGATCCTTGCCAGGGCTATTTTTGAGGAGGAACATACCGTAATGGTGTCCCTGCTGGCTTCTCAGTTGGCCCCACCCAGGGAAAGCCCTGCCCCCAGCTCCCAACAGCCCTCAGTCGGGCCGGGAGGAGCGGGAAGCAGCACGAGCTGCCTCCTCTTTCAGCCGCCACCCCCCCCCCCCCCAGCAAGAAGGCAGGCAAGTTGGTGGGTGGGGTGGGTGGGAGAGGCGTGGGCAGGAGCCCAGTGCAAGGCAGCGGGGGTTGGGGTCTCTCAGATCCCAGCCCCTCCAGCCTTGCATCTCCCTTTCCACCCTCCCGAGCCCACAGTACAAGGCGGCAGGGGCTCAGATCTCTCAGATCCAAGCCCTTCCAGCCTTGCCTCCCCCCCCCCCGTGCCTGTAGAAGGTCCTGCAGGGCCCTAGTGTCTTCTGGGAGTTTGTTCCACCAGCGTGGAGCCACCACTGAGAAGGCCCTGGCCCTGGTTGAAGTCAGCCTGGCATTCTTGGGACCCAGGAGGGTTAGACAGTTTTGGGACCCTGAACGCAGTGCTCTCTAGGGATTATGCGGGGAAAGGCATCCCTCAGGTATGTAGGCCCCTGACCACAAAGGGCTTTAAAGGTAAGAACCAGCACTAATAGAGGTTCAGCACAGAGATTCGACTTCTTCAGTGTTCCCCCCATAGACTTTCCCCCTCCCATTTTCTCCTCATGCTTGTAGCAGTTTTCTTAACTATTCTGCTGTCTGTTAAGAGAACCTAAAGAGAGCTAGTTTACAAGAAGTCGGAACTCCTTGGAAAAACCTTAGGACCGTAACGAAGATAAGCCAGTTTTTTCCAATTCTCCACACAGTCCTTTGGGTAAAACCTCACAATATTACAAATGCTGAGAGAGAGACCTAAAGACTGTTTTGTGAGTGCTTCATGGCTCAGAAAACAGGTTTTTTTTAAATCAACCAGCACAAATTGGCAACAAGCTGGATTTACCAGGATAAAACACTTTATAGAAAGTAACAGACAAAGCTAAACTAGAATTGAAAATTAAAAAAACAGTACATTGGTATAAATATCTTCAACTAAAACATTTATTGGATTCCCCTCAATTATTGGCAACTAGAAAAAGAACAAAAACCTCTTTTGAAAATGTGTTAAGTCAATCAAAAGAACAAATAACAGGTTTAATTACAAAAATATATAAATTGCTAACAGAATATAAAGAAAATCTAACCTAATATCAAAAACAATGGCATCAAGATTTAAATATTGAATTATCTGAAGAGGACTGGTTAAATATATGGTCAGGACCCAGTATGACATCAAAAATTTATGCAGTTAAATTTCGATCATTCAAAATATTGACAAGGTGGTATATACCTCCTATAATTTCTAACAAAATAAATAAAATGTACTCACCATATTGTAAAAATGTGGTCAAAGAGCTAACTTCCTACATTGCTGGTGGGATTGTCCGCAAATCGAGCAATTTTGGAAGAACATCTTACACTGCATTTTGGAAATAACTGGATTTAGAATACCATTGAAACCAGAAGTAATCTTATTAGAGCATTGGGGAAATTTATCTATCACACAAACTGAAAAGGTAAAGATCTCAATATCATTAACAGTTGCTAAGAATACTATAGCTGTAAAATGGATAGACTCATCTACCCCCATGATAGCTATATGGCAGCAGAAACTGTGGGATTATTTTCTGTTATCAAAAACCTCATATTTAACCAGCGATAGTTCACCAGTTTTATATCAAAAGAAAGTTGTAAGTGTGTGGTACACAATTATAAGCTATTTGTCAAAAAATAAAATTCTTCCAGCCAATCCGGCTTATCAGAATATGATCTATCTGTGATGCAACGTTTTAAATTTGGGAGAATGTGCATTCGGTGAGGGTCGTTATTTTGTAATGAGTTAAACTGTATTATTGTATTTTATTATATTTTATTGTATCTCATTGTATTATAAAGTTTGTGGTTGTTATATTTTAAAAAGTGTTAATTAAAAAAAAAAAAACCAGCACAAGTTCTAACAGCCCTGACTTGGAGAGTCCAGACTAGCAGCTTCTCATTAGATCCTGGGAGCTAAGCAGGGTCGCCCTGGTTAGTATTTGAATGGGAGACCACCAAGGAAGTCCAGAGTCACTACACAGAGGGAGGCAAGGGCAAACCACCTCAGCATGTCTCTTGCCTTATTGTAAACTGACTGTGACTTGGGGCGGGGGCACTTTCCACCACAAGTGATATCAGGGACATTGAAAGGATTAATGGAAAAGGCAAACCAGTTTTTGCTGAAATTAGGCACAAGGAGGTTAGATGCTAGGTTTCAGTGTGGAGAGCGAGGTCATGGATGCGGCGCAGCACGCCTTCAGAGGTGCTTCGTGTTGTCACAAAAGAACACTTTACAAATTACGGACCCCTCCTCAGACACATATGTATGATTTTTGATACGATATTTGTTTGTGTTGCCAAGTCTGATCTTTTCCATGTAATCAGGACATGTAGCTGCAGGGGTCATTTCGAGCAGGAACTCGGGGGAGCGCAGCTCTGGGAGTTGGTGCCAGCCCCACCCCACTCCAAGGGGGAATGCCTGCTTGTGTCCTGGCTGCAGCAAAATGACCCCGTCCCCTGGAAAGGTCCTTGTTCCTCCGACCAGCCTTCTGAAGGCTTCCGCCACCACTGAAGCTATCCTCCCAGAATAGTGGTATTTCTGAGGCTTGGATTAGTGGCGGTCCCCTCTCTGCCATCTCTTTCTTTCTTTCTTTCTTTCTTTCTTTCTTTCTTTCTTTCTGTCTGTCTGTCTGTCTGTCTGTCTCTCTCTCTCTCTCTCTCTCTCTCTCTCTCTCTCTCCCTCTCCCTCCCTCCCTCCCTCCCTCCCTCCCTCTCTCTTTCTTTCTTTCTTTCTGTCTGTCTGTCTGTCTGTCTGTCTGTCTGTCTTTCTTTCTGTCTTTCTTTCTCTCTCTCTCTCTCCCTCCCTCCCCCCTCTCTTCCTTCCTTCCTTTCTTTCTTTCTTTCTTTCTTTCTTTCTTTCTTTCTCTCCCTCCCTCCCTCCCTCCCTCCCTCCCCCTCCCCCCTCTCTTTCTTTCTTTCTTTCTTTCTTTCTTTCTTTCTTTCTTTCTTTCTTTTTTTCTTCCTCCCTCCCCCTCCCTTCCTCCCTCCCTCCCTCCCCCCCTCTTCTTTCTTGCCTTCTGACATACTTCCGGTGATGTCAGCTGGTGTAGCATATGCAAATAAGTTATGCTAATGAGCTCCTGCACCTCTTTTTCTACAAAATGACCCCTGCGTAGCTGCAGCCTTTTTTTGAAGCCGAGCTTGGAAATGGGTAAAGAATGGCACAATATGATATTCTCTGGGAAGAGCCTCTGGCCCAGAGGTAGAGCATCTGACTTGTCTGCCCAAAGGCCCAGGTTCATTCCCTGGCCCTTCCAGTTGAAACAGTCAGGTAGAGGTGATGTGAAAGACCTCAGCCTGAGACAAGATTGACAGATCCAGGTCAGGAAACTTCTGGAACTTGGGGGAGGAGCCTGGGGGGGACAGGGACATGCCTGGGGTCCAGTGCCATAGACCGCCCCCTCCCCCCTCCAAAGCAGCCATCTTCTCCCGGGAACTGATCTCTGTAGTCTGGAAGTGAACTGTAATTCCAGGGGGCCTCCAGATCCCACCTGGAGGCTGGCATCCCTAGACTATAAGGTATCTCACGTGCATGATCCCAAAGTAGTAATCTGATATTATCTGAAAAGCACTAGATTAGATGAAGACCTTGAATTCATTCCTTGTCTGTTGCCGCTGTTAGAAAATGTCTTTGCCTCGGTTACTATTGGAAACCTACCATATCCACCCGTCTGGTAGGAGTACAGACTATAAGTGTTACCTGTTAATTAACATGACAGGAAAGTAAAAGAAGCAGCTATTTTGAAATGGATTCCTAATGCACTGGCAGAGTAGGTGTCTAGAAAATATGCCGCTTCATACATTTGTGTAAATTATATTATTAAAGATTATGGTTGTTATTATCAGGGCTATTTTGGGACAGGAACGCACAGGAACGGAGTTCCGACTGGCTCCTGAGTTGGCCACGCCTACAACCAAGTCCTCTGGCATGCGGGGCTACAGAACACGCTGCCCTCCCCACGTTACACACAAGAGGGAAAGGTTAAAATGCCCTCTTTCCCTCTGGGAAGCCCATGGAGATTTCCTTGTCAATTTCACTCCTGGGGAGTCAGCAGAGAGTGAAATTGACAAGGAAAAGCCTCTCTCTGCCTTCCCTTCTCTAGCTGACATGTGGCAGCTGAAAAAGAGCAGGCAGGGAACCCAGGCAGGTTGAAAATGCCTTTCTTTCCCTCCTCGATCTGGGGGAGGGACTAGAGAAAGGAGTTTAACCATGCCCCCCCCCACTTCCCTGAGTCTCTCCGAAATAGATCCCCGGCACTTTCGGATCCCAGGTTCGGGGGTGGGGTGGGGATAGACTAAAAAGGCGATGTTGATGTTGGGCAGAGAAGCTCGGGGCGGGAGGAAGAGGCAAGCTTCTATGCCTGCCCTGTGCTTTCCCAGCCCCCCCCGCCTAATATGCTAATGAGCTGGGCTGTCGTGGGTGTGGTCTAATATGCTAATGAGTTTCTGATGTTGGGTGTGGCCTATTATGCTAATGAGTTCCTGCTGGGCTTTTTCTACAAAAAGAGCCCTGGTTATTATATTAGAATAAAAATAAGCAAGGAAATAGGGCCCATGGCTTTCTGGGATGGGGGGGAGAGCTACTTTTAAGCAAGCATGGCCACAGTTACATTCTTATGGGCTTCCAAAATCCAACAGTCAAAGAAAGTGATATTTCTAATTGGGGTTAAGATTCAAATTATCACCTTCTAGAGCCCCTAAAGATATCATTGTTCCTTATCTTATTTATTCACTTCCTTTATCTTTCACCCCAGAGGGGACCCAAAGCGGCTTATGTCATTCTCCTCTTCTGCGTTTTTATCCTCACAACAACCCGGTGAGGTGGGTTTGGCTGAGAGTGTGCAGTTGGCCCAAGGTCACCCAGCAGGCTTCCATGGCACAAGCCGGGATTTGAACCTGGATTTCCCAGATCTTAGGCTGACAATTTAGCCACTGCACCACGCTCGTTCTGAGCACCAGAACAAAGGAAATGACATTTAAAAAAAATGTTTATTTTCAAAATACACATACCTCAGAACCAATGTTTCCTCTAGAGTTTAAGCTGTGGGGAGTCTTGTGAGCAAAAATTCTACTTTGTGAGCTACTGGCATTAAACTTGTGAGTGAGCGATTTGGCTACTGCATAAATTAGTTGGCTTTGGAGCCGTCCTTCCTGAGCTAAGACAAAAACGTGTGAGCTGGAGGCGAAAAAACTGGGAGCTAGCTCACACTAACTCAGCTTAGAGGGAACACTGCTCAGAACTACTTCGATAGAGCCCGTGTTTCTTTTTAAAAATCCAGTCTGGAAATAGCATTGCGAGGATAGTGCCCTGGTCTGCCTTTAGCATCACTCTGAGTTCCAGAAATTATCCAGTGAAGCTGTTCCCGAGAAGGAGATGTGAGGGGGGTGTTATTCACTGCTAATGCCTGTAGAGCAAGCTGTTTTTACAGCCACAAAAAGCACAGGCTACGAGTTGCAAAAGTTAGTCTAGTAATTGCCAACTTCTTAGCTTTGTGCAATGATGAGCGTGCTTACTGGGGAGTCAGTCCCATTAAATGCAATAGGATTTACATCTGAGTAGACATGGTTAGGGTTCCACCGTGAGTAGCCTGCTGTGAACAAACCAAGAAGTTCAGTCTTTTTCCCCCTCCACTAGTTTGTTTCTAGGGCAGGAAAATCTCCACCTGCTAGATTTGTGCAGAAGGCTGATGAAGGGACCTGTCCAGGGCCAGTAAGAGGGGGATCTGGAATCTTGCTTTTCAGAGTTTAGGGGTAGGTACTTCCCTGCACATAGGCACCTTGGCCACTAGGGGGTTCTAAGAATTTTTTAAAAAGAGACCTGGTATGGGAAATTGCTCTGCTTTGGAAGGAACTACTGAATCAAGTTTGGGAAGTTTACTGAGAATGTTGGCTGCTATCGGTTGACTGGTGTTCTGTGTTTTCTTACAGGAATATCGTCTTTACCAAAAATCCCCCCCCCAGAGACATATTAAAAATTCTGCAATAAAAAGAACAACTTTTTCACACCATTGGTGACACCGGGATTTAATGTTATATATAGACAGGGGTCATTTTGTAGAAAAAGAGGTGCAGGAGCTCATTAGCATAACTCATTTGCATAGCTCATTTGCACATGCCACACCCCCAAACATACTGGAAGTGTGTCAGAAGGCAACACCCACCCCTCAGGCTCCACTCCACAGGTGAGTGAAACTGACCTGCTCTTCCTCCGTTCCCTTCCCCATCCAATACTTTGTGCAATAAAAATAAGCGTGAAGAACACACCCTCATTCTCTTCCTGCTCCCTTGAAACCACCAGGTTTCAAGTACACTTGAGATACCCAGGATATGTGCGCCACCCATCCCTTCCCCTTCCCCTCCCCACAACAAGACACCCTGTGAGGTAGGTGGGGCTGAGAGAGGTCTTTTGAGAACTGCTCATGAGAGAACAGCTCTGAGAGAACTTGTGACTGGCCCAAGGTCACACCAGCAGCTGCCTGTGGAGGAGTGGGGAATCAAACCCAGTTCTCCCAGATTAGAGTCCAACTCCTGACCACTACACCAAACTGATGGGGTGGAAGCTGCTGAAGGGTTGGTGAGATTTCTCCAGTACTTATGTGCCATGTGCCCAGATAAGAAATGGTATACTTAGAAAATTTATATGCCACCTTGAGCAAGTCTCTGGAAAAGCAGCACACAGTCATGAAAGGAACAATGATAAAATTATCAATATTAAAATAAAACATTAAAAACAATAAAGACCCTAGCAGGGCTTTCCCCCGGGCGCTGCGCCTCTGCACTGCTCGGGGAAGCCGAGGAGGGGGCGGGGCTTGGTCATGTGCCCGCCCCCTGGGCTCCTCACTCCTGGAGCTGCGCTCCTGTGCGCTCCCGCTCCAACGGACCCCTGTATATAGACATCCATTAATGCTAGTAAACACCCTAAGGCTGCAGAACTCCAGGTGACCAGTATGCCTCCATGGCAGAGTAGAGATTCTTGCATTGCATTCAATTAAGATCCATGCCTAAAATGCCCTAAACCTTTTGGGGATTTATTGACAATAATTCACCTCAATTCCCATGTCTTTCTATTGCCCAATAAACTCCTATTGTTCTCCTCGCTTCTGTTTGAGGAGCAGTCTGAGAGAAGGGGCTGGGGGGGGGGGGATCTCACTTGTGGATGTCCAGGTGGGCTGTGGGAGCTTGAGCATCTTCATAGCGTCTTTCTTCATAGGGAAAGTGTTCCAACCCTTTTATCATTCTAGTTAAACAGGTTGGAACACTTTCCCTGTGAAGAAAGGTTAAAGTGCTTGGGACTCTTTAGCTTGGAGAAACGATGGCTGAGGGGTGACATGACTGAGGTTTACAAGCTTATGCATGGGATAGAGCAGGTAGGGAAAGAAGTCCTTTTCTCCCTTTCTCACAATACAAGAACTCCTGGGCAATCCATGAAATTGCTGAGCAGTCAGGTTAGAACAGATAAAAGGAAGTACTTCTTCACCCAAAGAGTGATTAACACATGGAATTCACTGCCACAGGAAGTGGTGGCGGCTACAAGCATGGACGGCTTCGAGAGGGAATTGGATAAACATATGAACAGAGGTCCATCAGTGGCTATGAGCCACAAGGTACAGATAGGAAAGGGGCTGCAGTGGCTCAGTGGTTAAGATGCTGAACTGCAGACTGGAAGGTCGGTAGCTCAGCAGTTCGAGACCTGAGTGCCGCATGACGGAGTGAGCTCCCGTCTCTGGTCCCAGCTCCTGCCAACCTAGAAGTTCGAAAGCAAGACATTGCAAGTAGATAAATAGGTACTGCTTCAGTGGGAAGGTAACTGTGTTCCATGCACCTCGGTGTCTAGTTATGCCGTACACATGACCCCAGAAAAGTCTTTGGACAGCACTGACTCTTCGGCTTGGAAACGGAGATGAGCATCGCCCCCCTAGAGCTGGATTCGACTGGCTTTCAAGCAAGGGAAACCTTTACCTTTAACCTAGAGATAGGATCTCTCGATTTGGGGCAAGTGATGCCCTGTATTCTTGGTGCTGGGAGGGGTCAACAGTGGGAGGGCTTCTAATGTCCTGGCTCCACTGCTGGACCTCCTGAGGGCACCTGGTGTTTTTGGCCACTGTGTGACACAGAGTGTTGGACTGGATGGGCCACTGGCCTGATCCAACACTGGCTTCTCTTACATTCATATGAGCATGCTGTTATCCTTCTTGTACAAAAGCCACAGAGAGAGAGAGGAAAGCCCAGGTGTTCTCCTCCTAGAAGCTAAAAACCTTGGTGATGAGCTCTGCTGGCCATCCGAAGAGCCTGAAGGGGTGGCAAGCGGAGGTTAAAGGGAACCAGGGTAGGGCCGTCCCCTCCCTTGTGGCCAGGCTTGCCACCCTCCAAGTGGCAGCTGGAGATCTCCCACTATTGCAACTGATCTCTGGGTGACATAGATCAGTTCACCTGGGGAAAGTGGCTGCTTTGGAAGGTGGGTTCTGTGGTCTTATACCTCATTGAAGTCCTTCCCCAAACCCTACCCTCCTCAGGCGCCACTCCCCCAAATCTTCAGGTGTTCCTAGGGATGCCAGCCTCCAGGTGGGAACTGGGGATCTCCTGGAATCCCCCAGCCTGGGTTTGACAACCCTATGCCCTTCATCTCTCTCAGTGGCCAGAGGGGACCTGGCAACCCTATCTGAGCAAGGGCATAACTGCATGATACAAGCAACAGACGCAGGGTCACTGGGGTGCAACCGGACTCCCAATCAGATATACGTAGGGGAAACTCACCTTAAAACTTGCTTGTTTGCTCAGCACTGCGCAGGAGGAGAAGGAGCTTGTTTTCCCTCCCATCCTGCTTTTGCCAGTGGAAAGGGGGGTGTGTGTGAAGAGGGATGCTTTTTGCCTCTTTTCTTTGGATCCTAGGAAGAACACACGGAGCCAGAAAAAAGGAGCAAAACCCCCTCCCTTGTGCCCTTCCTACTAGAGAAAGCAGGGTGGGAGGGAAACTGGAAGTTCCTTCACCCCCATCACCGTGTTGAGCAAACAAGCGCTTTTTAAGGCAAGTTCCCCGTTGTACATCTGACCACAAGCCTGGTTGCTCCCCCACGACCCGCTAGATGTCAGATGTATTGCATCGTTTGGACCCAGGGATTTCTTAGCTGCAGTTGCCAACCTCCAGGTGGGGGCTGGGGATCTCCCAGAATTACAGCAGATCTCCAAATCACATAGGTTCTTTACTTAGTATTTATTTATTTAAAACATCTGTTCTGCTTCTCCTGGAGAAAAGGGCTGCTCCGGAAGGTGGACTGCCTGGCCTTGGACCCTAGGGAGGTACCCGCCCCTCCCTAAACCCCACCCACCCAGCCTCCAGCCTCAAATCTCCAGGTATTTCCAGACCTGGAGTTGGCAACCCGAGGTCCAGGACTGTTTTCCTAGCATGGTTTTGAGTGGTGGTTGATTCTTTTTTAAAGAGGCAGATCTGTCCTAACCGTGGCAACTCCTCCCCTGAACACAACCTCTGGAGAAAGAACTGGTGTGTCCGCCTCAAGTGTTCTCTTCAGCCGCTCCCTGGGGCTAGAACACATCTTTATAGTGTGTGAGTGAGGCTGTAATGACTCCATTTGGCAGGGCCAGAAGCCTTCATGCTGGCGAGCTACGGTTCCCGGAACTGAGCTGGAACCAGAGCGCGCCAGTCCCCAGCCCCAGGCCGAGCTGCAGGATTTATTGCTGACATCATGTTGAAGATTTTTCAAACGTCTGTGTCAGGAAGAGGAAATGGACCGAGTGTGCGTGTCCATGTCTCTGATGCCGAGAAGAAAAAACGGGGGGGGGGGGGGGGGGGATGTGGCCAGGTTTGCAGGTGACACCAAATTATTCAGAATAGTGAAAAACCTGTGGCTCCGAGAAGACCTCCACAGACTGGGTGAGTGGGCAACTGTGTGGCAAATGAAGCTCAGTGTTGTTAAGTGCCAGGTGATGCACGCTGGGACAAAAAAAATCCCAGCCTCAAGTCTAGGCTAATGAGGCCTAGGCTTGCGGAGACAGAGAGGGAAGAAGATCTTGGGGTCATAGTGGATAGCTCAGTGAAAATGTCATCCTAGTGTGCTGCAGTGGTGGAAAGGGCACCCTCTGCATTAGGGATTATTAGGAAAGGGATTGAGAATGAAGGAGCTGATATAGTAATGCCCCTGTATAGTAATGCCCCTATGGTGTGGCCTCATTTGGAATTCTGGTCACCGTCTCTCCAGAAGGACATTGCTGAGCTAGAAAAAGTACAGAGGAAGGCGACCAAGATGATTGGGGGATTGGAGCCCCTTCCCTACGAGGAAAAACTAAAGAGACTGGGACTTTTCAGGTTAGAAAAGAGATGACTAAGGGGGACATGATAGAGGTTTTTTCCTCCCTCTTCCAAAATACTAGAACTTGAGGGCACCCAATGAAGATGATGAGCAGTAGGTTCGGGACAGACAAAAGGGAATACTACTCCAGCTAGGAGGAAAATGAAGAGAGGAACAGCCAACTCCCCACACACACACACAATCCACAGTCCCTGCTGTGAGTTCAGCAGAAGGAGCCGTGGCTCAGCTTGGCATGCAGAAGGTCCCAGGTTCAATCCCCAGCATCTCCAGTGAAAGAGTCTGGCAGTAGGTGATGTGGAAAGAACTTGACCTGAGACCCTGGGGAACTGCTCCCTATGAAAATACAACAAACAAACCACTGTGACATAAATATGCAAATAATTTTATCAATGTTTATATATTATTTTTTATCAATATTATTTTTTATCAAACTTACAAGATTACAAGAATATACTCTCAATGAAAGTTTACTACAAGGAAAGTCCATACTCAATGAGCACCCGGATATAAGCTCATTTCATCCAAATTTTCCTCAGGAGTAGTCCTATTATGTGGAAAGGTATCAGCCTCTTGATGCAGTTCAATGTTTGTTAAAAGCAAACCAATGCTTAAACTTCTTTACTTTTTGCATTTTAACCTGGAAGAAAGTAAAGAAGAAGTTTAAGCATTGGTTTAAGCACTCCTGAGGAAGCTTAAGCACTCCTGAGGAAGATGTGGATGAAATGAGCTTATATCCGGGTGCTCATTGAGTATGGACTTTCCTTGTAGTAAACTTTCATTGAGAGTATATTCTTGTAATCTTGTAAGTTTGATAAAAAATAATATTGATAAAAATAATATATAAATATTGATAAAATTATATAAATGTTTATGTCACAGTGGTTTGTCTGTTGTATTTTCTTATGGATACCTGTGACCCCCTCTTGTTTTTTTGCTGAACTGCTCCCTATACCATATACTAAAGGAATGTCCTCAATACCTGTAAAATTGCCCTCGCATTATGTTTTTGGTAATTATATTACCAATGTGTTTTTCCCTATTCCTTTTTTCTTTCTGTATCCCTTTAAAAAGGAGAACTGCTGCCAGTCTGAGTAGATAGTACTGAGGCTGATGGACCAAGGGTCTGGTTTGCTATAAGGCAGCTTCCTTTTTCTTTATGGGTGTTCAGAAAGGACTGTCCTGTCGACTGGGCGGAAAAAGGTGGACATGCCTTCCAATGCTCCCTCTAAGCGGTGGGGTCTTGTGAGCAAAAATTCTACTTTGTGAGCTGCTGGCATTAAAGTTGTGAGCAAGCGATTTGGCTGCCGCATAAATTAGTTTGCTCTGGAGCCATCCTTCCTGAGCGAAGACAAAAATGTGTCAGCTGGAGGCGAAAACACTGGGAGCTAGCTCACGCTAACTCAGCGTAGAGGGAACACTGCCTTCCCCTCCAAGGGTGTCTTACTTTCTGCCAGCCTCCAAGGCCAACGTAGCACATTCCTCATTCCTCTTCCCTGAAGAAGACCCTGAGGGCAGTGTCCCCACATGACCCGACACAGCTTTGCCACCAACCTAGGGTTGCCAACTTCCAGGTAGTGGCTGGAGATCTCCTGGATTATAACTGATCTCCAGGTGACACAGATCAGTTCACCTGGAACAAATGGCTGCCCTGAAAGGTGGACTCTGTGGCATGATAGCCATTGAAGTCCTTCCTCTCACCAAATGCCACCCTGCCCAGGCTCCACCCCCAAATTCTCCAGGTACTTCCCTACCCAGAGCTGGCAACCATACGCTGACCTCCGGCCAGGAAGGGTCCAGATACAGCAGCCCTGAACCAGCAGGGGAACGGCAGTCTGCCTCTGAACTGCTCCGTGGTTTCCAGTAGGGCCGTGGGAGAAAGGATGTGTGCCAAGAACGCCAGACCGTCCATCTGATGTAGCAAGAAACAATGTCCTTCAGGAAGTGCAGAACTAACAATGCCTTCATTGTTAAGTAATCCCACGTACGAAGCCTCAATCTGTAAATTGTAAAGCAGGGGTGCCCGAGCGTTGTGAGCCTGTGGGCACCCTTGGAATTCTGACAGAGGATGGTGGGCGCAGCCTCAAAATGGCTGCCCTTTGGAGGCAGAGCCAAACTCAAAATGTCAGGGAGTGAGGTTGGGGGGAGGGGAGCAGTAACTCTTCAATATTTCAGGGAGAAGCTCTGACTAACTGGGTGCCTTTTAAAATCAAGCTATTGTTTAAAAATACTTTCTTCCACACACACAGCTGCCCTTCAGTCTCACGATGAAGAGCCTTGTACGGTGGAGGCAGCAGGAGCAGTTTTCAAAAATCTGCACAGAAAATCAGATCTCTAACAGCCAATCAAAAACTATGCTGGGGAAAAGCCCCTCGGGCCCCGCCCACTTTCTAAAAACACTTGGCCGGCACCTGGAAAGCTGTCGGTGGATACGATGGGGCCCGTGGTCATCTTTTTGGGCACCCCGGAATAGACAGTACAGAACTCGAAGGACCAAGCGGGTCTGATTCGGTATATGGCAGCTTCATGTGGCCAGTTTGGTGAAGTGGTAAGGAGTGTGGACTCTAATCTGGGAGAACTGGGTTTGATTCCCCATGCCTCCACATGCAGCTGCTGGTGTGACCTTGGGTCAGTCATAAGTTCTCTCAGAGCTGTTCTCTCAAGGGCAGTTTCTGTCAGAGCTCTCTCAGCCCCACCTACCTCGCAGGGTGTCTATTGTGGGGAGGGGAAGGGAAAGGGAAAGGAGTTTGTAAGCCGCTCTGAGACTCCTTCAGGTAGTGAAGGGTAGGGCAAAAATCCAATCTCTCTTCTCTTGTCGTGGCCTCAGGTTGCTCAGAACTTGTTCCAGGAAGTCTGCAAGCAATGGTACACAAGAACTCAGTGTTCATTTTATACTGTTGGAGTTGGGAAAAGGGGATTTCATGTGCCTATTCCACACAAGCCTCAGGGCTACATGTGGAGGAACTGGGGGGGGGGGGGGCGGTTGGGGGTGGATGTGGCGCAGTCCACCAAAGGAAAAGGTTGTGCCAAACCCAGCCAAACTCAGCTGACTTCCAGCACTGTCTGTCTATGGCGAAGGTTCTGAGCTGGCAGCCAAAGGACTCCATTAGCGAGGTGTCTCGTCTGATCTACGGAGGCATCCATCACTCCAGCCCTCTGTCCAACCAGGCGTTTTCCATTTTATTTATCCATCTAGAGTCTATCCCACCCTATCTGTGTCTCCGTTCCTTGCACCCATTCCATTCCACCTGTCCACTTCCCGCCCCCTCCCCCATTTTATTCATCTGTCTATGAGTTCGGAACCAGGTTCTGGAGAATCTCGAAAGAGGAAATGAATAGTGATGGAACGGCTCTCATAAAAGTCACCTTGCTCCGTCTTACCCCCCTCCCCGCAACACAACTCTTCCTCTGCAATATGTAGATCCAGGGGGGGAGATGAGTAGGTTGCCAGATCCCCCTGGCCACCGGCAGGAGATGGGCGGGGCAGGGTTGGAAAACTCCTGGAGATTTGGGGATGGAGCCTGGGGAGGACAGGAACCTCAGTGGGGTACGATGCCGATAAAGCCCATCCTCCAAAGCACCCATTTTCTTCAGGGTAGGTGATCTCTGTAGACTGGAGATGAGCTGTAATTTTGGGGGATCCCCAGGTCCCACCTGGAGGCTGGCAACCCTGGTGCATTCAGGCTATGGGGAGCAATGCTGAGCCTCCATAACCCTGACCAGGGCTTTTTTTGTAGGAAAAGCCCAGCAGGAATCCGTTAGCATAATAGGCCACACCCAACAGCAGAAACTCATTAGCATATTAGGCCACACCACTGACAGCACAGCTTATTAGCATATTAGGCCACACCCCCGTGCTACCAGAAGAGTGGTCATCCAGCCACACCCACCTTTTGCTTCTTATTCTGTTTACCTTGTACGCTGTCAAAACCCAGGGCTTTTTTTGTAGCAGGAATTAATTTGCATGTTAGGCCTCATACCCCGAATGTAGCCAATCCTAATGAGTTTCTGCAGTTGGGTGTGGCCTATTATGCTAATGAGTTCCTGCTGGGTGTGGCCAACTCAGGAGCCAGCCGGAACTCCGTTCCTGTGCGTTCCTGCCCAAAAATAGCCCTGACCATTGCCCCCACCACCAACTATACTCCCAGAATCGACTGCAACACTCGGGGGCTCTGTGGTGAATGGTCAGCGGTGCCCTTGGGAGACACAGCAAAGTTGGAACATGTGAAAACCACTGATCTTGAGATCCAGTAGGGTACAGTGGCTAGAGTGTCAAGAGTAAGACCTTGGAGACCCAAGTTCGAATTCCCACTCTGCCAAGGAAGCTTGCTGGGCGACCTTGGGATTAGTCACAGGCTTTCAGGCTAACCTACCTCACAGGGTGGTTGAGAGGTTAAAATGGATGGGGAGAAAGTCGAGGTGCAAACAAAGTAAATAAATAAATGTAAACAGATCTTCAGGATCTCTTTGACGCTCCTTGCCACTCCCTCCTTTCTTCCTGTGCCTCTATTCCATCGGTTCTGCATGTCTTTGGTTCTGTTTCCTTCTCTCTCTATCCATCTATTAGTCCAGGCCTTCCAGCCATTCCAAATACCACCTTAGTGCGTTTTCCAACAAATTCCACCCCTCCATTTCTTCATTGATTCTTTTATCCCTCCATCTTCCAACCATAGCTCCATTCCATCCATCGTGCCCTCCACCTCCCCATGGAATATTTACATTCCAGCCACACGGGACCATCCACAGAGGATCAGGTTCAGGATGGCGCTGTCCTAGGCACGGGTCGCCGATGTGGTGCCCCTCGGCACCTGCTGACACCTTTTTTGGCGCCCACCAAGTGTCTTTAGAAAGCAGGCAGGGCCAGGTGGGGCTTTTTCCCAGCAGGGCTTCTGACTGAGCACTGGAAATGTGATTGGCTCTGCAGGTTTTTTAAGATGTTGCTTTGGCAGCAGCGGCCACCACAGCATAAAGATCATCACTGTGCGACTGAAGGAAAGCTGTGGCAGCCATTTTGTGGCCGGCTTCACCCCCCGGGCAGCCATTTTGTGGCCAGCTCCACTTTCCGTGGCAGCCATTTTGTGGCTCCGCCCACCATGAATGTCAAAATCTCAAAGGCGTCGACAGGCTCAAAAAGGTTGGGGACCTCTGGTCTTGAGTCTTTAGTGTCTCTGTGGCAGCCTCAGGGTTGTTTCCAGAAGCCAGCCTCCCTTGCCACATGCCAAATACGGGGCCGAACTCAAGCCCCTGCTGACCTTGGCTGTCGTAGAAGTTCCCAGACTCACCCTGGGGCTGAAAGGCAGCCCCTCCCTGCAACACTGGGCCCTCCTTGCTGGCATCCGTGTTTGCTCCCTCTTCGGCCGATCCAGTCCAAGTCCCTTTCTTGCGGGGAGTCTGTCTGCGGAGGGGTACCGAAGCCGCCCTTTGTGGAGGCTGCTACGCATCCCCTTCCCCAAGCCCCCATTTTCATCGGTAGCTGGGGCCCCACTGTGTGCGAGCTGCCGAAGGTATCAATCATTGTAATGAAGCTGCGGCCTGCCATGCATGCCGGGCTCACCGCGGGAGCACCGAGGAGTGGAACCGGTGCCAGCTTTTCCAGACGGTTCAGAGATGCTGGGCCGAGAGGAGGAGGAGGAGGAGGAGGCGGCGGTGGTGGCTGGTGGAATATGAATAACTTCATATGCGCCATGGCAACCGCACCTTGACAACACTGAGGTGCAGTTGGCATCCTTGCGTTGGGGCTTTCAAGATGCAGCTTCGAAACTGGGGTTGTCACCCTCCAGGTGGTGGCTGGAGATCTCCTGCTATTACAACTGATCTCCAGGCAACAGAGATCAGTTCCCTCTGGAGAAAATGGCTGCTTCGGAGGGTGGACTCTCTGGCATTACGCCCTGCCGAGCTCCCTCCCCTCCCCAGGCTCCATCCCCCCAAAATCTCAAGGCCTTTCCCAACCTGGAGCTGGCAACCCTCATTTAGGTAGCACTGATCTATCTATTAACACAAGCTGGACAACAGACAGAAGTTGCGTCCACCTGGCCAGGTCCTTGACAAGGCTGGTCAGAGCCAGGCCTTCCTGTATGGCTCATCCTTCCAAGGACTGGACAGTGCCTTGATCAGACGCAAAGCTTCAAGGCGCCCAGAGACATTCATCAAGGAAGCAAGTGTCCTCCAAACCTTCCATTTGCTCCAAGGGAACTGATCTCTGTAGTCTGGATGACAAGTACTGGAGCCGGGAGGCCGGTGGAGTGAGTTTCAGCATGATCAAGAGTTCAGCCTGTGCTGAACGCAGTTCTACACACAGATTAATTATCACAATCAGGTATTTGACTGGTAGATAGTGTTCTGCAGTTAGAGCTCTAGCCAAGTTCCTGGGAATTGCAGAGGTATCTTTGCAGGATTTTTGCTGTTCCAAGCAACTGGGACAGACTGCTCTTTTTAAGAGGCTAAGGCTTAGAAGTGCTGTACCAACAACTAAAGGGCTGCGAAGGGTCGGTTCTTCACAGACTGCTCCATGGTACAGCAGTAATCTGAATGATCAACCATGGGGTGAGCGCACGGTGAGGCAAGATAAAGGTGGCATGTTTGGTCAAAACTCTCCAGAACAAATAATACTGGATAAATTAGAGGTGCGGCCAGGCCGCACTATGCCTGATGTCTGACCACAGCCATTGATGGCAGAAATCGGGTTTTCTTGGCATAGGATTTGGATAATCTGCGTAGTCTTGAACGTGAGTAGGGAAATTCCAAAAGTGGTTATAAAAATGAAACTAAAATGAATAAAACATAGTGCTCCAGAGACTTTCTTTCAAATGTCATATTGCTATCTGTCTTGCATTCCCTGCTCTTTTGTCGATGAGTCCAAGGGAAATGCGAAATGTAAAATAGTTTTGTAATTGTGCACAGGCATTTCCATTCAGATGTCTCCGTCTCCAAGGCAGAAATCACATTGCACTATGTTCTTAGATTTTTCTGTTTTCCCCTCCCCCCTAAAAACCAGATGAAAGGGGGATCATGCTGGGGTTTGGGTTTGATACCTTGGTTTGTGCCCTGAACTAGCACACCTAAATCTTCAATCTATTATCTCTCTAGTCAACAGAGTTATCACAGTAGAAGCAATTGATATATCAATACAAGCAGAGTGCCGAACCAGTGAGTCTAGCCAGAGGTATTGCTTTGCTCAGACAATGAAGCTAAAAGTGAAAGTTCACAGAATGTTGCAAGAATGGGGAACTGAAAGTTAGGCTGCTAATTATGTCACACAAATGTAACACCCCACAGATTTCCATCACAATTACATCCACACACTCTGGCTTTAAGAGTAGTCAAGCTGCTATCTATATGCAGGCCTGTATGCAGGGCTATTTTGGGGCAGGAACGCACAGGAACGGAGTTCCGGCTGGCTCCTGAGTTGGCCACACCCAGCAGGAACTCATTAGCATAATAGGCCACACCCAACAGCAGAAATTCATTAGGATTGGCTACATTCGGGGTATGTGGCCCAACATGCAAATTAATTCCTGCTCCAAAAAAAAGCCCTGGGTTTTGACAACAAACTAGGTAAACAGAATAAGAAGCAAAAAGTGGGTGTGGCTGGATGACCACTCTTCAGGTAACATGGGGGTGTGGCCTAATATGCTAATAAGCTGCACTGTCAGTGGTGTGGCCTAATATGCTAATGAGTTCCTGCTGCTGGGTGTGGCCTATTATGCTAATGACTTCCTGCTGGGCTTTTTCTACAAAAAATGCCCTGCCTGTATGTATGTCAAAATCCCGGAGGAGCACAAAACTCAGGATATGGAGCTGGGTACCGAATTCCACTTTGCAAGATCTGGGGCATTTAAAAAACAAACAAACATGTTTTTAGCCGTTATTATTACACAGATATTAAGCCTGAGATTGTGTAGGTCAGGGGTGGCCAACCTTGCTTAACGTAAGAGCCACATAGAATAAACGTCAGATGTCTGAAAGCCGCAAGACAGGAACAAATATCACACACACGTTTTTATTTTTAAAAATATGCAAATTTGCTTTTTATTAACATTAAATGGGATTGCCAAAAATAAAAACAAACGAGGAAAACCGGTTATTGATAATGATATTACTTGTTTGCTAATGATATTGAGAGAGAGAGAGAGAGAAAGAGAGAGATGGAAAGAAAGAATTAAAGAAGTGGAAAGAAAGAGAGAGAGAGAAACTAGGAAAGCAAATAGATGGGAGGGAGGAGGGAAGGAAGGAAGGAAGGAAGGAAGGAAGGAAGGAAGGAAGGAAGGAAGGAAGGAAGGAAGGAAGGAAGGAAAAGCATGCCTCCCCTTTGCTTCCCCAGCCGCCCTGCCAGGAGCCGCACAATATGTGTGAAAGAGCCGCATGTGGCTCCCGAGCCATAGGTTGGCCACCCCTGGTGTAGGTAATGTTTAGTGAGATCACAGAAGCCGGGAAAGTTGCAAGGTTTCCACTCCTTTATGCACGCACAGCTTACAGCAGAGAATCCGAGCAGTCACGCCTTTAAGCTTGACTTCGGATTCTGTGCCTGCAGTACGCACCATTCTTTTACTCCTGTGTATTTAATCTGAAGCCCAGAATCAATACACCAAGCTCTGAGCAGCCTTCTCATACTACCTGGTTTGAACTGGGCGGCTTGAGAAGGCAGCCCAGTCAGGCTCGCTGTGTGTGCAGAGAGCTGGCAGCTCCTGGCAGGTGCAGTTTGGAGCTGCCTCCTGCTGCCCAGCTGAAATCAGGTGGTGGGAGAGAACAGCTCAGCCGGCCTTGCTGTGTGTGCGGGAAGCCAATGGCTCCCGGCAGGCACAGCTCAGCATTACCTTCTCATGCCACCTGGTTCAAATTAGGCGTCAGGAGACAGCAGCTCAGCAGGGAGTCGTTTTTTTACAAGCGGCATGAGCCACACCCACTTGGAAAAAAAAGTTTAAAATGTAGGCGGGGGAGTGGCCTACAAGGAGCAGGTTACAGGGCAGGGGGAAGTCCGAGGGAATCGGTATGCTCTTCATTTACCTTCAGCTGGGAAGCGAAGCAAAGGAAAAACCGCTACAAAACCACTCTCGCAAAACCCGGTGAAACAGCGAACAGAAAGCCAACTGAACACTGAAGGGAAGAATTCAAAATGCAGAAAAAAGAAAACCCGGTGGACGTGTACAGTGAAAGCGAGGCAAAACACCGGTGCATAAAGGGCCGGGGTAGGGCTGGGAAATACTTGGAGGTTTTGAGGGTGGAGTTGGAGGACGGCGAGGGAGGGACTTCAAGGGAGTACAATGCCATAGAGTCCACCTTCCAAAGCAGCTATTTTCTCCTAGGGAACTAATCTCAGTCGCCTGAAGATCAGCTGTAATCCCAGGTGATCTCTAGCTACCTTCTGGAGGTTGGCACCCTTAGGATGGGGTGTTCTGTATGGTTACAATAACAGATAACAAAAATACAAAAGCACTGTTATGATGCAGAGAAACAATTTGTATCAAATGACTCCTAATCAAAACATGCAAAGAAAATGTCTATTACAGTATTGCAATAGGATACAAAGCTCACAGAATAAGTATGTCTTTTACACTCAAAGCATAAAGCTCACAATATCTTCAAGAACATGTCTTCAAGAAAAAATTCTTCCAGAGCACAGTATCCAGTGAAGGAAGACGAAGATGCCAGCTTTTTCTCTTCGTTTCACTAATGCTTCCTAAGTAAACTCAATTCTTAATACATGAAGCACAAAAGTGCTAGACTCAACTTCCAACTGGATCAAATTCCCCAAAGAGTTCAGTGTCCAGAATTTATTACCATAACCTTTTGGTTCAAGACAAACGGGCTACCGCTCATTCCCCACTTCAAAAGTCGGTGCTGCCTAGGAGCTAACCCTGAAAATGTGTGTAATTTATACCGGTTTGCAGAACTCTGCTTATCACAGAAGACATTCACTTGCTGTAGAATTCCTGACATATTTCCACACACACGCACTGCCCCGTGAGGTACTTTCCTGGTACAAAATACTGAACTTTGGATGTGTAAGAAAGCCTCCATCCCAGCCATAAAATGCCATTTTGAGGAGAGACATAATAGCGTGATGAAACCGGGCACGGATTGTGCAAAAAGATGATAGAGATGATGGTCTTGTGGCTGCATATACTTGTGTGTAGCATGTAGTCTGTGGGGGAAGAGAGAGAGAGAGAGAGAGAGAGAGACCTTTCTCCAAGCTCTCATTTCCATGCCGCCGTCTGCCAGGCTCTTTCCACCCACCCGCCAGCACTGTCGTATTTTATGTGGCGCGACGTCCTTTGGAGAATGCTCGCTCTCCGACCCCACCTGTTCCCGAGCTGCGCGAAAGCCCATTAATGAAGTTGGGCTGGCCCAGGAAGGCAGCCAAATCCTCATGTCCTCATCAAAAGAGACATCTGTCCTTATGAAGAAGGAAGAGATCCCTCAAGGGGGAGAGGGAAGGAAGGAGGGGGGGAGAGGCAGGGGGGAAGGGGGGGAAGCTTTCTCCCTTTGGTACCAACGACCCCCCCTTGCAAAATCCACACACACACATACCCCAGTCCTGCATTCCGCAGCACAAGAGACACACACCCCTCCGATACACACAGACACACCGCAGTGGAGTTGCGTATCAGGCCTCAGCAATGCCCACAAGCACCCCCGCACACACCTGCGAATGCCACCTTGTTCCGGCGTGCCGGGGTGGAGAAGGAATTGTTTAAAAAGCTCCCAACTTTCTTTTATTCATGTGCTATTTTATTGCTGGCAAAAGCTGTCAGAGGGCGACTTCTGCCAAAAAGTGTCCCCAAGCATCTTGGCCTAACATACAAACGGCATGCTAATGTGGAAATTTTAAAGAGCCTCTTTTGCTTTTTAAATCGGAATTTTAAATGAACGGCAGAGCACAGAAGGGACCCAGTCAAAGCTAACAATAATATCACATCTCTCCCCCCCACACACACACTCCCCTGCAGTAGATCCAACACCTCCTTTTTCCTCCAGGAGACAACAGACGTGGCAAGAATTTACCACCCTGGGCCTTCTTAGGGTTGCTACTTGTGTGTTTTCAGTTTTCCAGGGGAGACAGTGGACATGCCTGAGGGATTGTTGGCCAGGAGAAAGGCAGTCTGTCCATGCTCAGAGGCACTCTCTTCTGGTTCTTGTTGCTGTTGAATGTGCAAGGCCTTGGTACTGGGGGAAAAGATCTTGAGGTCTGCAGCCTCAAATTCAGGTCTAGTGCCAATGCTGGTATGTTCAACAGCAAAAGGAACCAGAAGAGAGAGGGAGGGGCTGCGGCTCAGTGGCAGAGCCTCTGCTTGGCATGCAGAAGGAGCCCGGTTCAATCCCTGACATCTCCAGTTAAAAGGACCTGGCGGCACGTGATGTGAAAGACCTTTCTTTGCCGGAGCCCCTGGAGAGCCGCTGCCGGCCTGAGTAGAAAATACGGATCCTGATGGGCCAACAGTCAGTTTCAGTGTAGCTTTGTATGTTCATATGCCTCTGGCCAGACTGCCTGTCTCCCATACTTGAGTGACTGTAACCAGCCCAACAGGAGTCGAGAAACTGGATTTTTAGTTAGCGGTACACCATGGCCGAAGGGAGGGAAATGCCAACATTTCCATCTTAATATATGCTACATGTCTCTGTATTTATTAATTAAAACATTTATACCCTACTTTTCCTCATGGTTCAAGGTGGCTTGGAATTGTGTAGGATTTTTATACATGGCCCTGGGGTGACTGTGGGAATAGAAGTTACTGAGAAGCATTGCGGCTGAGGCCGAACCTCAATTGTAGGAATGCCAGCCTCCAGGAGGGACCTGGGGACCCCCCAGAATTACAGTTCATCTCCAGACTACAGAGAACAGTTCCTCTGGAGGAGGAGGAGGAGAAATTGGATTTATACCCTGCCCTTCACTCGGAGTCTCAGAGCGGCTTACAATCACCTTCCCTTCCTCTACCCACAACAGACACCCTGTGAGGTAGGTGAGGCCGAGAGAGCTCTTCTAAGACTGCTCTTGAGAGAACAGCTCTGCGAGAACTTTGGCTTACCCAAGGCCACCCAGCTAGCTGCATGTGAAGGAGTGGGGAATCAAGCCCAGTTCTCCCAGATTAGAGTCCGCCGCTCCTAACCACTATACCGAACTGGATCTGGCAACCTTACCCCCCATGCCCTGCCAGTGGCCAGCAGGGACTCGGCAACCCTAACTCCATGTGACATGAGAGGCCTGTCGGTTTAAACAGACCTTGCGTGGCCCTGAGGTGTCCTGAGAATTCTGTCTGCAATGTTAGATTTGTGCCTATTTCTTCCAACGTACAAGGCCAGGAGCAATGAACTCGTAGATGCAAATACAGCCCACTGCAGAACACCTTCACCCAACAAGGGGAATGACTGATTTTTTTAAAAAACAGAGATATCAGGGGCTCAAGTCTAGCTCCCTAGTCACACCTTAGCTATTATCCAGAGCTGGGTGGCACATGCAGATTAGTCACTCCACTGGCTGCCCATCAGTTACTGGGTTCAATTTAAAATATTGGCTGTCACACACAAAGCTCTTCATGGCCTTGGCCCCTCGTATCGGTAAGACTGTCTCTCCCCCATGCCCCACCACAACAGCATTGTTCTATAACCCTAATCCTGTTTAATTGTCTATTGAATATCCCATCCTGTTGACTGTACTCAGGGGTCCGTTGGAGTGGGAGCGCACAGGAGCGCAGCTCCGGGAGTGAGAAGCCCAGGGGGCGGGCACATGACCAAGCCCCGCCCCCTCCTTGGCTTCCCTGAGCAGTGCAGAGGCGCAGCGCCCCAGGGAAAGCCCTGCTAGGGTCTTTATTGATTTTAATTTTTTGTTTTAACATTGATAATTTTATCATTGTGCCTTTTATGACTGTGTGCTGCTTTTCCAGAGACTTGCTCAAGGTGGCATAGAAATTTTCTAAGTATACCATTTTTTATCTGGGCACATGGCACATAAGTACTGGAGAAATTTCACCAACCCTTCAGCAGCTTCCACCCCATCAGTTTGGTGTAGTGGTCAGGAGTTGGACTCTAATCTGGGAGAACCAGGTTTGATTCCCCACTCCTCCACATGTAGCTGCTGGTATGACCTTGGGCCAGTCACAAGTTCTCTCAGAGCTGTTCTCTCATGAGCAGTTCTCAAAAGACCTTTCTCAGCCCCACCTACCTCACAGGGTGTCTTGTTGTGGGGAGGGGAAGGGGAAGGGATGGGTGGTGCACATGTCCTGGGTATCTCAAGTCTGCTGGAAACCTGGTGGTTTCAAGGGAGCAGGAAGAGAATGAGGGTGTGTTCTTTGCACTTATTTTTATTGTACAAAGTATTGGATGGGGAAGGGAATGGAGGAAGAGCAGGTCAGTTTCACTCACCTGTGGAGTGGAGCCTGAGGGGTGGGTGTTGCCTTCTGACACACTTCCGGTATGTTAGGGGATATGGCATATGCAAATGAGTTATGGTAATGAGCTCCTGCACCTCTTTTTCTACGAAATGACCCCTGATTGTACTGACTCATAAGAACATCAGGAGAGCCCTGCTGGATCAGACCAGTGGTCCATCCAGTCCAGCATCCTGTCTCACACTGTGGCCAACCGGTTCCTCTGGACAGCCAACAACAGGGCAGAGAGGCCAAGGCCTTCCCCTGATAAGAACAGAAAAAGAGCCCTGCTGGATCACATTAAGAGTCCATCCAGTCCAGCATCCTGTCTCCCACAATGGCCAGCCAGTTCCTCTGGAGGGCCAACAACAGGGCACAGAGGCCGAGGCCCTCTCCTGACGTTGCCTTTTAGCTCTGGGTTTCAGAGGTTGACTGCCTCTGAATGTGGAGGTTCCCGTTAGCCACTACAGCTAGTAGCCACTGAGAGACTTCTCCTCCATGAATCTATCTAATTCCCTTTCAAAACTGTTTATTCCTGTGGCCATTACTCCATCCTCTGGCAGCGAATCCCCGATTTTAATCACTCTTTGTGTAAAAATCGTATTTCCTTTTGTCCGTCCTGAACCTACTACCCATCAGCTTCATTGGATGCCCTCAAAATCTAGTATTTTGGGAGAGGGAGAAAAAATTACTCTGAGTAATCTGCTTTAAGGTCAAGTGAGAAAGCTGGACTAGAAATAACATACATTAGTAAACAGACAAACTTGTCCACACAAGGTGTGCATGTGGATATACACAGCGGCTCTGGGGTTAAAAAGCTAAAGACTTAATATAGTGAGGTCGTATTGTTGTGATCTGTTAAGATGTGTAGAATTGTTTCAGACATAACACTGATTTTGTGTCTCTTATGTCTTCCATGTGGCTTTATTTTCTGATGTTGTATACTGGTTGGTCTTTTGTAGTTTTATACTGTGTTGTGTGTGTGTGAGAGAGAGAGAGAGAAGTGCTCTCAAGTCACTTTTGAATTAAGGCCATCCTTGTTAACAGCCTTGCTCAGGTCTTGCAAACAGAGGGCCATGGCTTCCTTGATGAAGCCAATCTATTTCCTCTTGGGTCTTCCTTTTTCCTGCCACCGAGAACTTTTCCTAGCATTATTCTCTTTTCCAACGAGTCTGGTCTTCTCGTGATGTGACCAAAGTACAATAGCCTCAGTTTAGTCATTTCAGCTTCTAGGAGGAGTTCAGGCTTGATTTGACCTAAAACCTACTCATTCGTCTTTTCAGTAGTCCAGGGTTTCTGTAAAACTCTCCTCCAACACCACATTTCAAAGGAATCTACTTTCTTTCTATCTCTTCATTATCCAGCTTTCACACCCATACATAGTAATGGAAAACACTATGACATGAATTACCTTGATCTTGGTCACTAGCAGGGGTCCTTTTGTAGAAAAAGAGGTGCAGGAGCTCATTAGCATAACTCATTAGCATATGCCACGCCCCCTGACATCACCAGAAGTGTGTCAGAAAGGGAATGTCAGTTTCAGCCCCATTATACCCTATGGGCCATTGAAATCAATGGCAAAAACTCATAGGGTATATGAGGGGCTGGAGGAAAGGGGGTTTGAGGGAGAGGCTCCAAACTTGCAGGGTAGCTGCTGGGGCCTGTCCTTGAAATACCCACCAAGTTTCAAAAAGATTGGACCAGGGGGTCCAATTCTATGGGCCCCCAAACAGGTTGCCCCATCCCCTCCATTGTTCTCTATGGTGGGGAAAAACATTACTTTTTTCCCACCATGGAGAACAATGGAGGGAATGGGGCAACCCGTTTGGAGGCCCATAGAATTGGATCCCCTGGTCCAATCTTCTTGAAACTTGGTGGGCATTTGGGGGAGAGGCCCCAGCAGCTACCCTGCAAGTTTGGAGCCTCTGCCTCAAACCCCCTCCCCTACAGCCGCTTTTAAAGTTGCTGCTGAATTTCGGCAGCAGGCTAAATCAGATCAGAGAATCTGATTCAGCCCATGGCTGCCCTACTGCCCTTCCTGAGCTGGCGGAGCGCTGCCTCGCTCTGGCCCCAAAGGACCCCTGGTCACTAGCAACATATCCTTAGCCTTAAGAATCTTTTCTAGCTTCTTCATGGCTGCCTCCCCCGTCCCAGTCTCCTCCTGATCTCTTGGCTGCTGTCTCCCTTTTGGTCGACGATGGAACCAAGGAATAGGAAATCTTGAACAATTTCAGTTTCTTCATTGTCAGCCTTAAAGCTGTGTGGCCTCCTGGCTCAGTTCAATCTCCAGTAAAACAACATCAAGCCATTTGACACCAGAGACAAAATCTAGGCCGGGACGGTGAAGCCCGGCCCTCTGTACCTAAGCAGGTGCCACCTGACCAGGTGGCCAGATGGGGAAAAGCCTGGCAGGCATCCCAGGAAGTAGCTGTGAAGATAAGGAAGGAGGAACAGGCGGAGGACATCTTACGCCAAAGCTGCCCACCCCTGTTGAGCCTGCGGGCACTTTGAATAGTTTGAGCAAGGACAGTGGGCACCAAGACAAAATGGCCGCCCCCAGAGGCACAACAATCACAAAATGGCCACCGGGGGGGGGTAGTAGTTACAAAAAGCCAACTTTTGCTCTGTACCAGAGGTCCCCAACATGGTGTCCACCAGCATCCTTCCTGGTGCCCGTGAACTGTTTTTAGAAAGTGGGTGGGACCATGTGGGGCCGGGGGTGCCAGCTCTGGGTTGGGAAATACCTGGAGGTTTTGGAGGTGGAGCCTGAGGAGGGTGGGATTTGGGGAGGGGAGGGGCCTCAGTAGGGTGCAATGCCATGGAGCCCACTTCCCAACGCAGCCCTTTTCTCCAGAAGAGAAGATCTCTATCATCTGGAGATCAACTGTAATAGCGGGAGACCTCCAGGTGCCAGACTTCTTTCCTACCCTTGCGGTTCTTGATTCCAGTTCTTGGGTCAAGTTTGCTTTCCCCTCCCTGGGTCTTACTGCCAACTGGAGGTTGGCATCTCTATGTGAGGCTTTTCCCAGCAAGGCTTCTGACTGGCCACTGGAGATTTGACTGGATGCGCAGACTTTTAAGGAGTTGCCTTGGCAACAGCAGGACAAGGAGCTTCACTGTGTGACTGAAGGTAAGCGGTAGCAGCCATTTTGTGGCTGACTCCACCTCCTGTAGCAGCCATTTTGTGGCTGCACCCACCACACTGTGTCAGAAGTCCAGAGGTGCCCGCAAGCTAAAAAATGCTGAGAGACCCTGTTGTATGTGAAGCAGCTGTTTCCGAGGGGGGGGGGCTGCAGAACCGAAGGCGATGCTTCATGGGGGTGTCTTCAGAAGCCCTTCCTGCTCCAGTGAGGTGAAGCAAATCCAGGTTTGGCTGTTTGCTATAGGGAAGCAATTGGGGGGGGGGGGGGGGAGCATCAGGAAACCCATCAGTTGGCTCCACGGGTGCCATGTTTGATTTACTTAGTTAAAACATTTACCTACTGCTTTTCTGACAGGTATTCAAAGTTGTTTGGGGAATCACTGCCTTATTAGTCTGCTCTAGGGTTGCCAGTGGGGGTGGGGGGTAGGGTTGCCGTATCCAGGCTCGGAAACTCTTGGACATTTGCGGATGAAGCTTGGGGGAGACAAGGACCTCAGTGGGGCACAATGCCATAGAGTCCACCTTTCCAAAGAATCCATTTTCTCCAGGGGAACTGATCTCTGCAGTCCCCAGGTCCCACCTGGAGGCTGGCATCCCTAGAACAAGTTGCTCAGACCGAATTTCCAGGCCAGAATCAGCAGAACCCCTACTGGCGCTTGCTATCACCTGGCTTTGGTTGGGTAGGTAGCTGCAATACCAGCCATTTCCAATGGAGGCACCGCAATGAGAGAAGAGGCCAGAAGGTTCCCTTTCTGGTGACCTTCCACAGTAGCTCAAAGAACCTGGGTCCTTCCACTTGCACCCCTGGTTCAAGACCACAAGTACCTCTCAGTGATCAGCACAGCTGCCACGACAGTCAGTCTATGTATTACAACTGTATATGATGGCATAGGCAAAGAGAGAGGGCGGCGGGGGGGGAGAAAATGAGTAGCTGATTTGGCCCTTCTTCACTATCTCTTCTGTAGAGGTTGACTCGTGCTGTCTGGACAGAAATGCTGCTGTTTGCCACAGAATATTCTCTGCCAATCCCTGATCTTCTGCACAAGTCGGCATCACATCTAGGGTTGCCAGGTACCTTCTGGCCACCAGCGGGGGTGGGGGAGGGGCTGCCAGATCCAGGTTGGGAAGCCCCTAGAGGTTTAGGGATGGAGGCTGGGGAGGACAAGGACCTCAGTGAGGTACCATGCCACAGAGTCCGCCCTCCAAAGCAGCCATTTTCGGCAGGGGAGGACTGATCTCTGTAGTCTGGAGATGAACTATAATTCCGGGGGATTCCCAGGTCCCACCTGGAGGCTGGTATTCCTAATCGTATCACCACACCTGCACCTTCTCAGCAGACGAGAGGTCCATTCCAGATGTTTCCTGTATGGAAACAATTGCATCAAGACCTCTATTACATGCACACACTCTCACAATATATACACACAAATGAGAGCTGGGGCGGGGGCGGGGGAACCATGCAGAACTTGGGAACCTCCCTGTAAACCCCTTTGCCAGAATTCTCCCCCATAGCTGGTGGGGAAAAGGTGATCTCTAGGCTAGTCTATGGGCTGACTCAGCTTTGCCTGTCTGCAGCAACAGCTTGCAATTTCTCTCTCTCTCTCTCTCTCTCCCCCCCCCCCGCCCCGTTTTTTGCAAGCCACATGGCGTTCCCTTTTTTCCCAAAACAACAAAAAAAAAGCTATGGCACCCAGATCGACTCCTCCCCCCACCCCCTCCCTGCAGTTTTGGCCATAACATTGCCAGCAATTTATCAAGGACAAATGTACCGATTGTTGCTAAGCAACAGGTCTCGGCACAGGACAATCAGAGGAGGCAGCGTGCCGGTGACCCAATGGGAAATGCATTGGAAAAGTTGCCCAGAACTGAGTCTCAGCCTGGAAGCTGGGCACAAAGGCGTGTTCCGGTCTTTCCACATAATTATGTAAAGCATGCCCCCAAATACTTTATTCTATTTTTTTCCCTGGCTTGGTGAAACAGCATCATCACATCCTTTCAGAAGATGGAAGCGCAACATCACATCGCAGAGAAGGGAACAGCTCTGTTGCTTGGTTTGGGGACGGGCACGTTGTTGGCCATTTTGGCTCCTGCGCCGGTCGCAGACATTTATGAGACATCTAGGTAGACTAGATAACCCTGTTCAAGAGTGTGGGGAGGGGAGGCAGGAAGAGATTTGTGATGCCAGAGGACCAGAGAGGCTGGGAAATAAGGTCAAGGGGTTTTGTGGAAGTCAAATACTAGTAGTAGGTGGGGCTTTTGGAAAAAGAAAATTATTTACTCACTGCGTTGGGTTGACGCTTTCTCTTAAAAACATTCAAGGTGACTTTCCAGATGCAATTGGAAATCAATTTAAATGCAACGCAATCATCTTTAAAAGAATGGAGTTAGAAGCAGCAAAAAGGCAATGTAAACAATAGGATCATTAAAATATATTAGATTGTCACCTCAGCGGGGGGAAAGGTTTCAAAAATTAAAAGGGCCATAGGCGTCAACTACGGGGGGGCTCGAGGGCTTGCGCCACCCCTGAAATTTCTCGGGGGGGGGACTGAGCCCCCCCGGGAAAACGGTGCACCCTCTGCCGCACCTCCCTCGGCCCTTCCTAGAGCCGCTGCCGCCTCTCCCCCCCCCGGCCTGGCCACTCTGACCCTCCCTCCGTCCGTCCAGGGGCCAGCTAAGCAAATGTCCAGCTGGCCCCTGGACGGATGGAGGGAGGGATGGAAGCAGGAGCGGTCAGGCGGGGGGGGGAAGGCGGCAGCAGCAGGGACATGGTCCCGGCAGGCGCACGCGCTTCGCGTGCGCGCACGGAAGAGCCCCCACCCCCCCCAGGAGTTTTTAAACTCTACGCCCCTGAAAAGGGCCTTCAGTCAGATGGAAGGAGCAGGGCTGGGGCTGAAGGGCCCCCGCAGCTTGGGAGGGGAGCCTGGCTGGCGTAGTTTGCTGCAGACATGAGCTCCTCACTCTATGTATGAGATGAGACAGCTTGGTTGTGAGCCAACCGGATGCGATTCACTCTGCGCTGCGTAAGGAGAAGAGGGTCAGGAGGACTACCCAGCCACCCCAAGTGCCCTTCGGCTAGGCTCCAAGGCAGGGTGCCAAGGAAACACCTGTACAGCCCACCTGGGATGGAAGACCCCGAGGCAGCGGTGGCCAAGACGCATTGTGTTGCCACCTGTTATGTTAGGAACTGCCCAGGATCCTTTGTCCAAAGCAAGGAGCATCATGGGTACTGTAGTCCATGGGAGCCATGATGCAGTATGACTCTGAGCCAACCAGATATACCTAGAATTCACTTTGAGCCAAACCAGGTGTGATGGGAGACCCAAGTGTGTATTTCACCACATCTACCTGGTTATATCCACAGTGGTGTGTCGAGGGGAATATTTTTAATAAACTTGGAAGTGTTTGGAGGTGTTATTATTCAAGCCAACTTCACGTGCTGCTTTTGAACGGGAGGGAGAAGAGCACTGACCAGATCTTATTACCTGGCATCCGTCCATCCATCCATCCATCCATCATGAGCAGCGTTCCCTCTAAGCTGAGTTACTGTGAGCTAGCTCACAGTTTTATATCCCTCCGGCTCACACATTTTTGTCTTAGCCCAGGGAGGATGGCTCCAGAGCAAACTAATTTATGCAGCAGCCAAACTGCTCTCTCACAGCTTTAATGCCAGGAGCTCACAAGGCAGAATTTTTGCTCACAGGACTCCACAGCTGAGAGGGGAGCATTGATTGTGAGCCTCATTAAGATATGCTGCAGAAGGAGACAGTAACAGAACGTTGTGGTAGAACGTCGGGTTGCCAGCCTCCAGGCTGTCGCTGGCGATCTGGGATGACAACCGATCTCCAGCCAACAAAGATCAGTCGCCCTGGAGAAAATGGCTGCCTTGGCAGGCGGACTCTGTGCAGTTGTACCTGCTGAGGCCCCACCCCTCCCCAAACACCCTGCCCTCCTCAAGCTCCACCCCAAAAATCTCCAGATATATCCCAACTCCAGTAGAATGGGATGTCCCACTCCAGAATGGGGGGGGGGGTTACATTTTTTTGAAGTTTTCTAGGCTAATCCAAGGATGTAGACTTTCCAATTTCCCAAGGGGAGGCTGGGGCTGGGGCAGAGACTTCACAGTCCATTGTCTCCGGTGGAGGCTCAGCACCTCCTGGAAAAGTTTGGGGGGGGGCTCAAGCTCCCCAGCCCCCCTGAAGTTGATGCCTATGGCTAATCATCATGACTTGCAAGTGGAAAACCATCTCCACATGTTAAACATTTGGCTAGAATATTTCTCCTTGCTATTTTTATTATTATTATTTGTAGGGAAATTGTTACATGGCAAGTGTTTAAAATGTGAGCTTTCTCACTTGCTGTTTGAAAGGACGCAGCATGTTCTATTATCTCAGGAATTTTACCACCATCTGACTTTATGTAGAGACCAGGCCGTACATGTGTCAAAAATACGCATCTGTCACACGGTTTGTTTTTTTTTTAATGTGCACATGTAAAATATTTTATGTTTCTCACTGCAAACAAAGCGTCTGAAACAACCCTTAGGGCTAATGATCTAAATGCTCCAAATGAGGATAGGATAGAGGCGGATAACAAGCACGCAAACACACACACACATACACACACACCCTGTTTTAAGAGAGACAAAGTATGTGCGCTTTGATGTGTAAGTGCGGGGAATGTGAAAGTGAAGATGAGTAAATTAGAGCAGTGTTTTTCAACCTTTCTCGAGCTAAGGCACATTTCTTTCATTGAAAAAATCCCGCGGCACACCTGACAATATCTCACGGCACAGTGGTTGAAAAACACTGAAATACAAGATAAATGGGTCATTAATTGCCTCAGCTCAAGTATTAACTATGACAGTATTACAAATACACGTAATAGCCACTCAACTTGAAATCGTAAGTTACAGATCCAAAGTATAATGGCTCCTTCTCATAACACTGACCTGAGTTTCAGAAGAAATATAATGTGGATGTATTTTAATACTGCGATTCTGCTAAAGTTTTTCAAATAGAGAGTTTAAACTCTTACTCTTATGTGAACGGCATTCCGCTGACCATAAGTGATTTGAAGAGAAGCACAGTACACCCATTCTTCCCTGAGGGACAGTTACTGATTTGAACCCCACCCTGACAGAAACAGCTAGCTGTTACCATCAAACATATTCATGTTTACTGGAATGTCTTGGTGCAAATCACCCTACCTCAGGCCGGCCACAGAGCGTGCGAGCGGAATCAGTGAGACCGCGCCACTGTTCTTTCTCGCATGCGCAAACGCGTCCCGGAAGGTCAGCCCGGAAGGCACAGTTCTTTCATTGAAAAAATCCTGCGGCACACCTGACAATATCTCACGGCACACCAGTGTGCCACGGCACAGTGGTTGAAAAACACTGAATTAGAGCACCTGATGTGAAAAGAGAACATAGATGTGGTGGGCCTGTCGGAAACCTGTGGGACCAAAAAAAAAAATCAATGGTATACAGCAGAGGTGGCCAAACTTGCTTAACGTAAGAGCCACGTAGAATACACATCAGAGAGCCACAAGACATGAACGACTATATAAGCCACACGTTCTTATCAGAAAATATGCAAATTTGCTTTTTATTAACATTAAATGAGACTCCCAAAAATAAAAACAACAGGGGGAAAAACAGAGGTTTTACTGCAGATGGGGAGGGAGGGGAGAGAGAGAGAAAGAAAGGTGGAAAGAAAGAAAGGTGGGAAGGAAGGAAGGAGATAGGGGAAGGGAGAGGTGGAAAGAAAGCAAGGAGCAGGGAGGACCAACCAGGGAGGCACGCCTCCCCTTCGCTTCCCCAGTCACGTTGCCAGGAGCTGCACAATATGTGTGACAGAGCCGCATGCGGTTCCTGAGCCGCTGTTTGGCCACTCCTAGTATATGGTCATCCAGGGAGAGAAAAAGCTACATATATGGCAATGAAATCTGAGACTCTCACAATGCAATCCTAAACAGAGTTCATACCCTTCAAAGTCCATTGATGTTAAAAAAAACTTAAAAGGGTATGATGCTGCATAGGATTGCACAGTCAGAATCAGGGGTCATTTCGTAGAAAAAGAGGTGCAGGAGCTCATTAGCATAACTCATTTGCGTAACTCCTTTGCATATGCCACACCCCCTAACATACCAGAAGTGTGTCAGAAGGCAACACCCACCCCTCAGGCTCCACCCCACAGGTGAGTGAAACTGACCTGCTCTTCCTCCATTCCCTTCCCCAGCCAATACTTTGTGCAATAAAAATAAGTGTAAAGAACACACCCTCATTCTCTCCTGCTCCCTTGAAACCACCAGGTTTCAAGTAGACTTGCAATACCCAGGACATGTGCACCACCCATCCCTTTCCCTTCCCCTCCCCACAACAAGACACCCTGTGAGGTAGGTGGGGCGGAGAGAGGTCTTTTGAGAACTGCTCATGAGAGAACAGCTCTGAGAGAACTTGTGACTGGCCCAAGGTCACACCAGCAGCTGCATGTGGAGGAGTGGGGAATCAAACCCGGTTCTCCCAGATTAGAGTCCAACTCCTGACCACTACACCAAACTGATAAGGTAGAAGCTGCTGAAGGGTTGGTGAAATTTCTCCAGTACTTATGTGCCATGTGCCCAGATAAAAAATGGTATACTTAGAAAATTTATATGCCACCTTGAGCAAGTCTCTGGAAAAGCAGCACACAGTCATAAAAGGAACAATGAAAAAATTATCAATATTAAAACAAAACATTAAAAACAATAAAGACCCTAGCAGGGCTTTCCCCGGGGCGCTGCGCCTCTGCACTGCTCGGGGAAGCCGAGGAGGGGGTGGGGCTTGGTCATGTGCCCGCCCCCTGGGCTCCTCACTCCCGGAGCTGCACTCCTGTGCGCTCCCGCTCCAACGGACCCCTGATCAGAATGCTAAGTGCCTGTTTGAGTCCAGCGATACCTTTAAAACCAACAAAGTTTAATTCTGGGTATAAGTTCTCGTGGGCATGCACACAAAAGCTTATACCCGGAATTAAACTTTGCTGTTCTTAAAGGTGCCACTCTGGACTCAGACTTCATTCTGTTGCTTAAGACTGACACGGCTGCCCACCCGAAGGTGGCTGTTTGGACAGTGAAAACCAGGAGACATTATAAACACCAAGCCTTGACGTGCTATGTTTGGGAGGTAAAGATGAAAATCAGGTAGGCAACTTTTGATTTCAAATGAACTCCTTCCTGGGAGATGACAGGTCAGGGGCCCGGACAGTTGTAGATGTCACTAGGTTGACGGCTGGCGCAGGACGAGCAGAACATGGCAGCATCTCCTGACGGCTGAGTTTTCAGACCAAGGCGGAATACGCAGCGTGCAAGAGTTTTCAGAACCCGGCATACCTTTCAAAACACGCTCAAATCAGTGGCCAAATCAGCAAAATACCGGCTGTTTGGCAACGCTCGCCTAAAGCAGAGATGAGGTGGCATACCATGGCAGAGTTTTAAGTGGATCATTGAGGACCAAACGAGACGTGACCGAGGCAGATCCATCTGTTTAGGCACAGATCTGCCCCATTCACAGAGGAGAGAGGGGCGACTGTATGTCGCACACCATTACGAGGCCTCACTGGCTCACAACCTCTTTCTCCAAGCTTTCCCTCCCCCCCACCACACACACACACTCGCCAGGAACACTTGCAGTTATCAGAGATCAGCTGAGATGAAAAGCGTCTTGGGGGAGAGACTGCGGGGGGGGGGGGAGCAGTGGGGTTCGGCTCTCAGCACCTGCACCCCTCTTTCGCTGTGAAAATCTGTCCCCCGACCCCACGGTCTCCTTCCTGCACGACTGGGGCAAATTTGTGTTTAAAGACACGGATCTGTTACTGGTGGTGGAAAGGGACGTCAAGTTGCAGGCAATTTATGGCAACCTTGTCGGGTTTTCAAGGAACAAGACCAGCCCCGTAGGTAGAGATTTCGGGTTGCAGGGGCGTGGGGAAATTTTGTGGGGCAGGAGGGGAGGGGCGAGGGAGGGGAAAGGGGCAGCAGCTCTTGTGGGATGTGCCTTCACATCTGAGGGGGGCAGAGCCCCGAAATGCCCCACCTTAGCTACAGGCCTGCAAGAGACATTCAGAGGCGGTTTGCCTTTGCCTGCCTCTGCGTAGAGACCCGGGACTTCCTTGGTGGTCTCCCATCTAAGTACTAACTGGGGCCAATCCTGCTTAGCTTCCGCGATCTGACAGGGTCGGGCAGGCCTGTAGCTACAGTAGGGCTGCCAAGTACCGGCAACTTACCGGCGGGGGGGAGTTGTTCTCCCCCCGGGAGCTCTTCTGGCGTGTGCGCTTTGCGCGCGCGCCACGGCGACGTAATGACGTCACCCGGAGGTGACGTCATCACGTTGGGGGTGTTGCCCTGGCAACGCCCCCAACGTGATGACGTCACCTCCGGGTGACGTCATTACACGGGGGGAAGTCGTCCTCACCGGATGACTTCTGGGGCGGGGTTCCCCCCGCCGGCCGAATGCCGGCCGGCGGATTGGGAACCCCTCTAGCGGGGGATCCCCCGCCCCCCGGGCTGACTTGGCAGCCCTAAGCTACAGTGGGGACTCTTGGGCCCTGGCCCCTCGACTTACCACTGAGTTCACATCCGGCCCTCGCCCCCCAACTTCCAATGTTTAAGTTTTATTTATGGCACTTGTGTCGGGGTGCAGCTGTGTGTGGGGGGTGCCCTGGACTTATTTAACCCCCCCCCCCGCCCAATTAAATAATACTGGCTACAGCCCTGGGATCAGGCTAGCCTGCTCCATCCAGATCAGACCCCACAGTGTTACCAACAAAAGCCTATCATTCTAACCAGGGGTCATTTCGAGCAGGAGCTCGGGGGAGCTCAGCTCCTGGAGTTGGTGCCAGCTTCCCCCCTCCCCATGGGGGAATGCCTGCTTGTGTCCTGGCTGCAGCAAAATGACCCCGTCCCCTGGAAAGGTCCGTGTTCCTCCGACCAGCCTTCTGAAGGCTTCAGCCACCACTGAAGCTCTCCTCCCAGAAGAGTGGTATCTCTGAGGCTTGGATTAGTAGCTGTCCCCCTCTGCCAGCTCTTTCTTTCTTTCTTTCTTTTTCTTTCTTTTCTTTCCCTCCCTCCCCCTTCCTTCCTTCCTTCCTCTCTCTCTCTCTCTCTCTCTCTCTCTCTTTCTTGCCTTCTGACATACTTCTGGTGATGTCAGGTGGTGTAGCATATGCAAATAAATTATGTTAATGAGTTATGCTAATGAGCTCCTGCAACTCTTTTTCTACGAAATGACCCCTGATTCTAACACTAACATTTAGGTTTGTTGGTTTGTTTTGTTCATTTTTTAAAAGAGGCATCTCATAAGATGAGGCCCTAAACTGCAGCTTACTTCTACAGTTGCCTCTCCCGGGGTAGAAAATTCCTAGGCAGTTGGGGATGAAGCTTGGGGAGGGTGGGGTTTGGGCAGGGGAGGGGAGGGGAAGGCGCTCAGTGGGATATGAGGCACTCTGGGACTTCAGTTTCTCCTAGACTATGGTACCCCATTGAGTCTGCCCTCCAAAACTGCCTTTTCCTCCAGAGCAAGGGTGGACAAACTTCCTCAGCGCAAGAGCCACCTAGAACAGGGGTGGCCAAACTTGCTTAACGTAAGAGCCGCAGAGAATAAACATCAGATGTTTGAGAGCCACAAGACATGAACAAATATTACCTGCTTTTATTGGAAAAGAAGCACATTTGCTTTTTATTAACATTAAATGAGACTGCCAAAAATCATAACAAAAGGGGTAAAAGCAGATATTGATAATGACATTAATTTGTCCAATGATATTTGTTTGCTAATGATATTTAGCTTCCCCAGCTGCCCTGCCGGGAGCCGCACAATATGTGTGAAAGAGCCGCATGCGGCTCCCAAGCCACAGTTTGCCCACCCCTGCTCCAGAGGAACTGATCTATATAGTCTGGAGATCGTTTGTAATTCCAGGAGATCTCCAGGTCCTACCTGGAAGTTTCCAATCCTACTTACTTAGCTTGTGGGTAAACCTGGCTCTTCCCAAGAACATCAAGCAGGAAGCTGTAAATACATCAAGATAAGTAGCCATGTTTGTCTGTCTGCATCAGTAGAGAAGAGCAAGAGTCCAGGAGCGCCTTAAGGACTAAAAAAAAAATGTGGCAGGGGAGGAGCTGGTTAAGCTGCAGACCGGGAGGTCAGTAGCTTGACAGTTCGAGACCCGAGTGCCACGTGACGGAGTGAGCTCCCATCTCTGGCCCCAGCTCCTGCCAACCTAGCAGTTCGAAAGCAAGGAACTGCAAGTAGATAAATAGGTACCGCTTCAGTGGGAAGGTAACAGCGTTTCATGTGCCTCAGCGTCTAGTCATGCTGGCCACATGACCACAGAGAAGTCTTCGGACAGCGCTGGCTCTTCGGCTTGGAAACAGAAATGAGCACCGCCCCCAAGAGTCGGATTTGACTGGCTTTCAAGCAAGGGAAACCTTTAGCTTTACCTATGAGCTTTCATGAGCCATTGCTCCCTTCTTCAGATCCTGTGACTCACAAAAGCTGATCTCTGCCACAGATTTTGTTAGTCTTTAAGGTGCTCCTGAACTCTTGCTCTTTTCTACTGCTTCAGGCTGTAAGCTTGCTTGAAGTTTCTCCTCAAGTGCTGTATGCACATCAAACTAGCACACCCCCAAGATCATCTGCAGGCAGACCTCACAAGTAGCTGGAGATTTGGTGTGTTTGTGTGTGTTTCTCCCTTCCCCCTCCTTTGCAACCAGGAGGAGAAATGCAGTGTGTGTGTGGGGGGGGGGTGCACTGAAGGGGAAGTGAGACTTGCTGTAAAGGAGGTAGAGAGAACATCTGGTTCAATTTGGAGTGACTCTTGGTTCGGAGCCAAGAGGAACCATCATCAGATGCTTTAGGAAGTGATGGGGAGAGGAAAGATGAAGGCACGCCTCAGGGGAGGGATAAAGCGGGCGGGAGGAGACGCAGCAGGGGAATCTGGAGGGCTGGAGATCAAGGCTGGGGGGGGGGATCAGTGGAGACAGGGAGATTTCACACGAGAAGGAAGCAGCAGAGGAAAAATATTTTTTCCTACTCTGTATCTTTATTCCAATGCCCTTCAAGTGAAACCAGTGCAGAAAGGGTGGCTACCCCAGGATGGCAGATTGCGCAAGCAGGCCATTGGGGGGAAGCTGATCTGTGTTAAGTGATCTTGGGAGGGCGAGGGTGTGGGGTGTGTGTGTGTCTGTGTGCTGCTGCTGCTGCCCGTAGTTGCCAACCAGCAGAATTTTCCTGATCTGGTGAGAATTTAGTCCTGTCAGCCAGTTACCAGAATGGAAGGATTTAGAGACAGAGGGGAGGGAAACTGCATTTGGTTATTTCTCTAAATACTTCTTGCAGAAAGTGAAGGGGGGAGAGACTTTTTCCGCAGGGGGCCTCTGTACAGCTCAAAATACTGCCCTGACACTGACACCTCGCTGAAAAAGACAGTTTCCTACTAGGAGGAATTCTGCATATGAGAGCCAGCATGGCATAGTGGTTAAAGTGTCGGACCAGAATCTGGGAAACCAGGGTTCGAATTCCCACTCGTGCCATGGGGGCTCGCTGGGGGACCTTGGGCCAGTCACGTAATCTCAGCCTAGCCTACCTCACAGGGTTGTTGTGAGGATAAAATGAAGGAGAGGGGAGCAATGTAAGCTGCTTTGGGTTCCGTCGGAGAGAGAGGCGAGCTATAAATGAAGTGATAGATAAATAATGCTCAGAGACACGGTTTCGTGTGTGCGTGGGGGTAAAATTGTTTATCTCTGGGGAAATACATTTCGCAAATCCTCTCAGGCACACAGCTTACAGGGCCGTGATTTCTAGATGTAGAAATTCACCATTGTAGCACTCCAGAAAGGGGGGGAGGGAACATGGCAAACTGCCTTATTAGTTGTCCAGGCTGTCCTTGAGTGCTTTGCAAGCTTTTAGGTCAAATTTACATCTGACTTTCCCGCTAGAATCATTCTAGTTTAAAAAAACCCTGTCTATACGTGTTTCTAGTTTCAAACCATACTTGTTCTAGTTTATAAATTAATGTTTACATTCGTTAATTGCACTCCTGTGGTCAAGCTAGCATTATACTGCTTTAAACCAATGCTGTTGCTTAGTACTCTTCAGACCCCCTGGAGTGAAATTTGAAACCAGCGTGAAATGAGCTTGGGAAAAGACAGCAGTCAAACTAGTTCAGAGGGGAGGTGTAAACTGGGCCTTAGGCAAGGGCACAAAACTGACCTTCTGAGTGGCCAAGGGCAGGCACCCACTCTCCATCACTGCTTACCTGACAGTCTGGTGCATTCAAATCCTGCCCTTCCTTCCAAGGTGCTCAAGATGGCGTACAAGACTGCCCCTCCCTCAGAATACTCTTACAGCAACTCTGGGAGGCCAGGTTCCCTCTCAGCTGAGTCAGGCCACGGTTACACAGCCCTTTAATGCGGGAGGGTTCCTCCCACGTTTTCCAACCCCGGGAAAATCAACTGTTTTCCCGGTGGTTGCGCGAGGAGCCCACATTTGAGCCATCTGGACAGCACTCTTTCGCAATCATTGTGAGAGCAGGGCTGTCCAGATGGTCCCATCCGCCATTTTTTCCCCCTTTTACACTTGGGCGCTTGGCCACTCAAGCGCCCAAGTGTAAAGGGGGGGGGACCCAAACTTACCAGGTGGCCAGCAGGGCTTGGGGAAGGGTGCCTTTCCCAGCCGCCGCCACCAGAAAAAGGCCTCGCCAGCCGCCGCCTCTGCCGCAGCCACCACACGCTTCACAACGCTGCTCACTGACAACGGGGCGCCGACACCTCCTCCTCCGGACTCCTCCGCCGCCTCCTTCGCCACCGCCGCCTCTGCCACCACCCACCACCGACAGGGTTGGGATGTAAAAAAGGTAAAAAAACATGGCCCCTTTAAATCCGGATTTAAAGGGCCGTGTGACCACGGCCTCAGTGTGAGCCAGCTCACAGTTTTTTGGCCTCCGGCTCACACATTTCTGTCTCAGCTCAGGAAGGATGGCTCCAGAGCAAACCAATTTATGCAGTGGCCAAATCCCTGGCTCACAACTTTAATGCCAGTAGCTCACAAAGTAGAATTTCTGCTCACAAGTCTCCACAGCTTAGAGGGAGCATTGCTAGGAGGTTGGTAAAGTCGAGAGCATCCCTGGCCCAAGCAAGTTTCGGGGGGAGGTGGGTGGACCTGAACCTGGCTCTTCCACTTTATCACTCAAGCACTCTGATAAGAATGTAAGAGCCTTGATGGATCAGACCCAAAGCTCCATCTAGCCCAGCATCCCATTTCCACCAGTGGCTAGATGGATGATTTTAGAAAGCCTGCAAGCAAAACAATGAAAGTAACAGCCCCCAACCCGCTCCCATCACCTGTCTGCAGCAGATGCTGTGCAAGGGTACACTGCCCCTACAAATGGAGGTTCCACTTAGCCACCATATGCAATAGCCATGGATAGATCTAACCCCCCCCCATAGCTGTCTAAGCTTATTAGTGACCATCATAAGGTTGACAGGTCCCCCTGGCCAATGGCAGGGGATGGGGGAAACAGGATTGCCAGATCCAGTTTAGGAGGCTCCTGGAGATTTGGGGGTGGAGCCTGGGGAGGACAGAGACCTCAGTGGGGAACAATACCATAGACCCCACCCCCCAAGCAGCCCTTTTCTCCAGGGGAATCGATTTCTGTAGTCTGGAGATGAGCGGTAATTCGGGGGGGTCACCAGGTCCCAGGCTGGAGGCTGGCATCCCTACCACAATATCCTGTAGCAGTGAATTCCACAGGGTAACTCCACTCTGTACTCTCTTTTGTCTATTTTGAACTGCCTTCCAATCTGTTTCACTGGATGACCCTGACTCTTACGAGAGAAGAGGGGAAAAGGGAAAGGGAAAAAAACCCTGGCTTGCTCCCCCGGCCTGCCTGGCTCGCCCAGTGGGAAACGGCTCGAAAGTCCACCACCGCTTGGACTAAAGGCGGGCGGAATTAAGATATAGAATGTTAACGTATGTCAGGAATAAATGAGTGCCACAAAGGAGTATAATCTGTTTTTCTAATATGACCACAAGCAGAGTGTTAGTGGAATTAGGCCGACAGCTGCTACGATATTCCCCCCCCCTTCCCTCTCTCTGTCTCTCTCTCCCCCCCCCCCTCCTCCCAAGCACTCCACGCGCCAGTAGGAAAAAAAAAATACCCAACAAAACACAGCACCCAGCACCATCCTATTTCTCTGCCTCCATTCTGCGGTTTTTCCGCAGGCACTGCTGCCGAGTTGGCAGTCCTTCGGCGTCACACCTTACTGCTTTTCAAGATTGCTCCGTAGAGAGCTGGGGGAAATGGCAATTTTGTGTTGACGCTGCTTGGCAGCAGGGGGAAGAGTGGAGAAAAAGTTGGAACCCGTGCCAAGGCTTCCCTGGGGAGAGATAGGGAAAGATAGAGAGAGACAGGCGTAGGGGAAGTTCGCACACGCACATGGCTCACATACATGAGCCGCAGCCGAGTCCTTTTGCATGCATGCTCCAGTTTGACAGACTCTGTTGCAATGGACCGGCTTCCTTCCAAACATACAAGGCGCCCTGCACTGGGAAGTGACTGGAAGGAAAGGCGGGGGGGGGGGGGGGAAGCGTGTTCCTTTCTGTGTGTTTGTGTATGTTGCTTAATTTTTTTTTTTTTTTGGATAGCAGTAGAATGCAGTATGCAAATGAGATTGTTATTACCGCAATGTTCATCAAGCTGAGCTGAGAAGACATTAATAGCCTGATGAATATGCATGTGAATTTGTTAATTAAGTTAATTATTCTGCTGAAAATGCATTCGTCTTCCAAGGACATTCTCCCAATGATTTCTACATGCTCCAGTCATTAGTCATGCTATATTTTATCAGTGAAATGAGTTTGCTTAAGTTGTAAAAATTTTTAAAAAGGGAGAGAGAGAGAGAGAGAGATAAGAAATCCGAAAATAAAACAAAGGCATTAAAAGGGGGGGGGGGATAAAAGAATGAGGTGTAAAAGATAGGAAACAAAAGAATTTAGGGTGACTAAAACACACACAAAAAGTTTGAAGGACTTACTGGTTTGGAAACAACAATGCGATATCCTTGCTTTTTTACAGGGGCTGGGGGGAGGCTGCATAAGGAATCCAGGCGCGCTCAATTTGTCTTTCCGTCTGTCCATCTCTCTTCTTTAACTTCTGTCTTTTGTTTGATGAAAAAAAACAAACTTTTTTTTTATTCTGGTGCCAAATTTCCAACACATTAATTAATTGTTGTAGCCAATTAACTGTAGTTGTGCAAATGAGTTTAGCACTAATTACCATGCAGTGCTTGTAATCACATAAAAACTTGCTGAGAGAGAGAGAGAGAGAAAGGGGGGGGGGGCAGAGAAGAAGAGAAAGAGAGCGGAAGAAAGAAAAAAGAGAAAGGAAAAGGGCAGGAACAGCGGATCCTGTCAATGTGATGACAACTTGAAACAATGTGGTCTCTGAGTGTACAGAAAGCGCGGAAATGATGGTAGCCAGAATACTAGAGTCAGGAGTTAGAAGGCAAATGGAACATCCTTTGCCCAGGATATGGGGCGGAGCTTTGCGGGATTCCGGGAAATGGCTTGAGAGGTCAGAGTGGCACCTAAAGACATTGTACAGAAGTATAAAGACTCAGAGATCTTCATTGCTACTCTTACCTGAAGAAGGGAGATCTGACTCTCAAATAGGGATGCCAACCTCCAGGTGGGACCTGGGGAGCCCCCGGAATTCCAGCTCATCTCCAGACTACAGAGATCAGCTTCCCTGGAGAAAAAAAACTAATGCTTTGGAGGGTGGACTCTGTGGCGTTGTACCCCACCGAGGTCCCTGTCCTCCCCAGGCTCCATCCCCAAATCTCCTGGAGTTTCCCAACCTGGATCTGGCAATCCTAAACCCTCCATCTCCCGCCAGTGGGCAGGGGAGACCCGGCTACCCTACTCCTGAAACTGTTGCGGGTCTCTAAGGTGGCCCTGGACTCGAATCAAACTTTTCTACTGCAGACCAAGGCAGTTTCCTTCTGGAACTGTATTCATCCCAGCTACACGTGCAAGAGCTTGTCCCAGACTTGAAAACACTCACAGCTTCACTGCCTCTACTATTGAATATTATTACATTACCATATAATCTGGGCCACGTAATGGCGTGTGAATGTGTCCCTTTGTGTAAATGGTGTGGACAGAAGGTCTCTAAATCTAAGTATCAGGCATAAGGAAATCAGGGGATCTGTTGCAGCTAAAACAGAAGGATACCAGTTCTCTTGTAAGAATATAAGAAAGACAGCACTGCTGGATCAGACCAGTGGTCCCTCTAGTCCAGCATCCTGTCTCACACAGGGGCCAACCAGTTCCTCTGGAGGGCCAGCAACAGGGCAGAGAGGCCGAGGCCTTCCCTTGATGTTGCCTCCTAGTTCTGGGATTGAGAGGTTGACTGCCTTGGAATGTGGAGGTTTCCTTTAGGCACCATGCCTAGTAGCCACTGATAGATCTATGGAGGATCAGTCTATCTAATCCCCTTTTCAAGCTCTTTCTTCCTGTGGCCATCACTGCATCCTCTGGCAGCAAATTCCACATTTTAATCACTCTTTTGTCCATCCTGATCCTACTGCCCATCAACTTGGGAGAAGGAGGAAAAATTTTCTTTGCCAACTCTCTCCACCCCAAGCATAATTCTATAAACCCCTATCATGTCCCCCCTTAGTCATTTCTTTTCTAAATGGAAAAGTCTCAGACCCTTCAGCATTTCCTCACAGGGAAGGGGCTCCAACCCCTCACCATCGTCTGGGTTTCCTTCCTCTGTACTTTTCCCAGCTCTGCAATGTCCTTTTGGAGATACGGAGACCAGAACTGTACACTGTATTCTGAATAAGGCCATCCCATAGATCTATACTGGCCGTTTTATGTTCAGTCCCTTTCTTAATCACCCCGAACACAATCCTGTCCAACGTTAAATGCTGAGAAAAGGCAACATTCATTGATTTCTGTGATGCTGCTCCGGACTTACCTTTCTCTGGGCGGGGGGCAATCCAGGACACTCCTTGCAGACTCTACTTCCTTCAAAGAAGAAAGGTCCCAGATAATGCCCTGAGCGTTTTTGTAATAATCTTGCAATTAAGAAAAAGGAGACAGATTAAGCATGTTTCATGGGGGTGCAGCAGCAAGTGCACAGGGAGTCACATTTCCCAAGCAGCATCAGTTCATAGATATAGATTATATAGATATATGTATATATATAATTAACCAGAACAAATATACTAAATACAATACTCTAATACACATATTATAAAAACTTAAAATTGAGAAGTTAGAATTAAGAACTTACCGTATTTTACTTACCGCTCTCTTCTTTCCTTTCTCTATCTTTCTTCCTTCCTTCCTTTCCTTTCCTTTTTTCTGTCTGTCTGTCTGTCTCTCTCTCTGTCCCCACCTTTCTTTCTTCCTTTCTCTTTCTCTCTCTCTCCTCCTCCTTCCTTTATCTCTCTCTCTCTCTTTCTTTCTTTCTTTCTGTTTCATTTTATTTATTTATTTTTCTTTATTTTATTTTATTTTTGTATTTATACCCCGCCCTCCTCCTCTAAAAACAAGGTGCGTCTTATGATCAGGTGCGTCTTATGGAGTGAAAAATACGGTATATAATTAACCAGAACAAATATACAAAATACAATACTCTAATACACGTATTATAAAAACTTAAAATTGAGAAGTTAGAATTAAGAATTTACCGTATTTTTCGCTCCATAAGACGCACTTTTCCTCCCCAAAAAAGTGGGGGAGAAAGTGTGTGTGTCTTATGGAGCGAATATGGAGCTTTTCTTACCTGTAACAGGGCTCTTTCTTCCGCAGGAACGCAGGGGAACGCCATTCAGGCTGGCATCCCAGCCTTCCCCGCCCCTCCCTGCTGGGCCTGAGCTGTTAAGACTTAAAAGGGAAATGGCAGGAAAACCCCCACCAGGCTAAGTACTCTTTCCCTTGAAGTGCTTTCCCCCTTTAAGACAGCCAGCAGCAGAAAGCCCCGCCCACAGATTAAGCTCCGTGGCTACTTTGCACAGAAAGGCCTGGCTTTGCATGGCATGCCGACCTCTCTCTTCTTTCCTTTCTCTATCTTTCTTCCTTCCTTCCTTCCTTTCCTTTTTTCTGTCTGTCTGTCTGTCTCTCTCTCTCTCTGTCCCCACCTTTCTTTCTTCCTTCCTCTTTCTCTCTCCTCCTCCTTCATCTCTCTCTCTCTTTCTTTCTTTCTTTCTGTTTCATTTTATTTATTTTTCTTTATTTTATTTTATTTTTGTATTTATACCCCGCCCTCCTCCTCTAAAAACAAGGTGCGTCTTATGATCAGGTGCGTCTTATGGAGTGAAAAATACGGTATATAATTAACCAGAACAAATATACAAAATACAATACTCTAATACACGTATTATAAAAACTTAAAATTGAGAAGTTAGAATTAAGAATTTACCGTATTTTTCGCTCCATAAGACGCACTTTCCCTCCCCAAAAAAGTGGGGGAGAAAGTGTGTGTGTCTTATGGAGCGAATATGGAGCTTTTCTTACCTGTAACAGGGCTCTTTCTTCCGCAGGAACGCAGGGGAACGCCATTCAGGCTGGCATCCCAGCCTTCCCCGCCCCTCCCTGCTGGGCCTGAGCTGTTAAGACTTAAAAGGGAAATGGCAGGAAAACCCCCACCAGGCTAAGTACTCTTTCCCTTGAAGTGCTTTCCCCCTTTAAGACAGCCAGCAGCAGAAAGCCCCGCCCACAGATTAAGCTCCGTGGCTACTTTGCACAGAAAGGCCTGGCTTTGCATGGCATGCCGACCTCTCTCTTCTTTCCTTTCTCTATCTTTCTTCCTTCCTTCCTTCCTTTCCTTTTTTCTGTCTGTCTGTCTGTCTCTCTCTCTCTCTGTCCCCACCTTTCTTTCTTCCTTCCTCTTTCTCTCTCCTCCTCCTTCATCTCTCTCTCTCTCTCTTTCTTTCTTTCTTTCTGTTTCATTTTATTTATTTATTTTTCTTTATTTTATTTTATTTTTGTATTTATACCCCGCCCTCCTCCTCTAAAAACAAGGTGCGTCTTATGATCAGGTGCGTCTTATGGAGTGAAAAATACGGTATATAATTAACCAGAACAAATATACAAAATACAATACTCTAATACACGTATTATAAAAACTTAAAATTGAGAAGTTAGAATTAAGAATTTACCGTATTTTTCGCTCCATAAGACGCACTTTCCCTCCCCAAAAAAGTGGGGGAGAAAGTGTGTGTGTCTTATGGAGCGAATATGGAGCTTTTCTTACCTGTAACAGGGCTCTTTCTTCCGCAGGAACGCAGGGGAACGCCATTCAGGCTGGCATCCCAGCCTTCCCCGCCCCTCCCTGCTGGGCCTGAGCTGTTAAGACTTAAAAGGGAAATGGCAGGAAAACCCCCACCAGGCTAAGTACTCTTTCCCTTGAAGTGCTTTCCCCCTTTAAGACAGCCAGCAGCAGAAAGCCCCGCCCACAGATTAAGCTCCGTGGCTACTTTGAACAGAAAGGCCTGGCTTTGCATGGCATGCCGACCTCTCTCTTCTTTCCTTTCTCTATCTTTCTTCCTTCCTTCCTTCCTTTCCTTTTTTCTGTCTGTCTGTCTCTCTCTCTCTCTCTCTGTCCCCACCTTTCTTTCTTCCTTCCTCTTTCTCTCTCCTCCTCCTTCATCTCTCTCTCTCTCTCTTTCTTTCTTTCTTTCTGTTTCATTTTATTTATTTATTTTTCTTTATTTTATTTTATTTTTGTATTTATACCCCGCCCTCCTCCTCTAAAAACAAGGTGCGTCTTATGATCAGGTGCGTCTTATGGAGTGAAAAATACGGTATATAATTAACCAGAACAAATATACAAAATACAATACTCTAATACACGTATTATAAAAATTGAGAAGTTAGAATTAAGAACTTATTTATAATTGGAGAGAAGCAAAGGGGAAGTAACAATTATTTTAACTCAGTTAATTCAAAAACAGCTCATAGTCCTTCCTATCTGGGATAATATTATTGCCCTTGAGATATTCTATCACCATGTTCCACCCCTCTTCCTGACTAGCTTTCCATTTATTTATAACACTTTCCTCAAAGAAGGAATTATTTGTTATTCTACACATTACATACATCTCCCATATTTTATTATCCCATTGCATCTTTGTAGGTGGTGTATCTATCTGTTTTCCAGTGTTTAGCTATTAATAACCTTGTTGATGCCAACAATATTAAAATTAATATATATTATTTTGTCAGTGTACAATCATGCCAAATATCAAACAGCAATAGTTTGACATCATGACTTCGAACTCAGCCAGCTTCAAACACAGCAAAATCCAGAAATTGAAAGTCTTTCACCAGTCTGCCCAGGGCTGAGGCCACTCCACACAAACTGTGCACCCTGCAACCCATTGTGGCATTGCAAAGGATTCTGGGGAATCACTCTTTACTTGAGTAAGTCAGCCATGTTAGAAAACCACCCACAAAGGAAACTTCAAATGCTGCTTCTGACATATTCATACCCACTCTCTCAACTTGACCATACCATCCAAAAGCTGATCAGCAGTAGGTTCAGAACAGACAAAAAACAAACAAACAACTTTTCTTAGAGAGTGGTTAAAATGTGGAATTTGCTGCCGGAGGATATAGTGAGATTCACTGGACTAAACAGCTTTCAAAGGGGATTAGGTAGATTCATGGAGGAGAAGACTGTCAATGGCTACTAGCCATGGTGACTGAAGGGAACCTCCACATTCAGAGGCAGTCAACCTCTGAATCTCAGAGCCAGCAGGAGGAGGCAGCATCAGGGGAAGGCCTCGGCCTCTCTGCCCTGTTGTTGGCCCTCCAGAGGAACCGGTTGGCCACTGTGTGAGACAGGATGCTGGACTAGATGGACCCTCATAGGTCTGATCCAGTAGGGCTCTTCTGATGTTCTTATGAAGGCCTTGGCCTCTATGCCGTGTTGTTGGCAGTCCAGGGGAACTGGTTGGCCTCTCTGTGAGACAGGATGCTGGACTAGATGGACCACTGGTCTGATCCAGCAGGGCTCTTCTTATCTTCTTATGTTCACACAAATGGTCATGGTGAATTTTGGGGTGCAATCCCCAGCTAAGCAGGAAGCAGCATGACAGCCAGGACTCGCCAACACACCTCAAATTGGGCCACCCTAGGTAGCAGTCCAATGGAGCCCTCCTCAGCAGAGGAAGGACGCAGACTCCAGTGGACTTCGAAGGTCACAACGGTGCTTAGGACAGCAGTGTCAGCTACCCATCCAGTTGACCCAGTCCCAGCCAACTCTCAACGCCCCCCTCTCTCCACACACGCAGGTCCATGTTTCTGGTCCTACCACAGGAGGCTCTCCATCTCCTCCTCTATCCTAAAAAGTGGGCACAGCTTCCAGATACATTCAAGGTCAATGCTGGCAAAAGGCTTATTTCCAAGAATGAATGGTGCTGGACAAGTGGCCTCCTCAGCCAGATGCCGCGTGGTTTGGATAAGGGGACAGGCGCCAGGCAACTGCCCAAGGTCCAAGGCAGGCTTGGTACAGGTAGTTACGTTTCCCCCCACTAATGGATAAAAGCAGTTTGGTGGAGTGGTTAAGTGCGCGGACTCTAATCTGAGAGAACTGGATTTGATTCCCCACTCCTCCTCCACTTGCGGCTACTGGATGACCTTGGGCAAGCCGTAGTTCTCTCAGAGTTGTTCTCTCAAGAGCAGTCCTCAAAAGATCTCTCTCAGCTCCACCTACCTCACAGGATGGCTGTTGTGGGGAGGGGAGGGGAAAGGAGATTGTAAACCGCTCTGAGACACCGCGTGAAGGGCAGGGTATAAATCCAATCTCTTCTTCTTCTTCTTCAACATGGGGGGTAGCAGTTTCCTGCAAGAAAGTGATACAAGGGGAAAGTCCTTCCAAAAAACCTTCTACTGCTGATGCACCATTTTTTACTCTGTTGAGAAAAAGTATACCCAAGTAGCTGGCTGTTGTTGCAGGGATGAAGCCATTTCACAATCACGCTTATCTCTCCTTTGAAAACTTGACTATAGTCACGACTTGGTCTTTGTAGCAAAGGCAGAGCTGGTAACTGCATCTTCTGAATGGAATTCATATACATACATACAACCTTTATTGGCATAGCATAAATATATCGAACAAAGAGAACATTGAGCAGTAGGTACAAAACAAAACAAAGCAAAGCAAACAACATCCATCAATATTCTCAGTGTTCCAGAGTGTAAAACAATCCTAGCATAAATTGCAGGAATTATCTCCTCTGAGTTATTAATTTTGTACAGAAATGAGCTGTGAGAGAAACCAGGCCAAGCAGGTAGTGGTGAGTGAGGCACTGCCATTGGCTGTGGTAGCAGAAAGTTTATTTGCAGAAAGTTAAAAAATCTGGACACATGAAAGCTAAAGCATTTAACTATAAGATATTCTAGAATGAAGCTTGGTTCAAAGCATGTAGATATGGGTTGTTCTAGAATGAAACCTTACAAGATTGTGTCCAAAGTACTTGCTTAACACGGCACACCACGGCACATCAGGAGAACAGAACTATCCATCCACCTTTTTCTAAACCATGAGGTGTGCCTTCATAGAATCATAGAATCACAGAGTTGGAAGGGGCCGTACAGTCCAACCTCCTGCTCAATGCAGGATCAGCCTAGAGCAGGGGTGGGCAAACTGTGGCTCGGGAGCCGCATGTGGCTCGGGAGCCGCATGCGGCTCTTTCACATATATTATGTGGCTCCCGGCAGGGCGGCTGGGGACGCTAAATATCATTAGCAAACAAATATCATTGGACAAATTAATATCATTATCAATATCTGCTTTTACCCCTTTTGTTATTATTTTTGGCAGTCTCATTTAATGCTAATAAAAAGCAAATTTGCTTATTTTCCAATAAAAGCAGGTAATATTTGTTCATGTCTTGTGGCTCTCAAACATCTGATGTTTATTCTATGCGGCTCTTACGTTCAGCAAGTTTGGCCACCCCTGTTCTAGGTGGCTCTTACGCTGAGCAAGTTTGCCCACCCCTGGCCTAGAGCATCCCTGACAAGTGCTCATCCAGATGCTGCTTGAAGACTACCAGTCAGGGGGAGCTCACCACCTCCCAAGGCAGCTGATTCCACTGTGGCACAACTTTTTCCTAATATCCAGCTGGTATCTTCCCGCCCTTAATTTGAACCCATTATTGCAAGTGTCCTGTCCCTTGCTGCCAGCAGGAACAGCTCCCTGCCCTCCTCCAAGTGACTGGCCCTTCAGATACTTCAAGCGAGCCATCCTGTCCCCCCTCAACCTCCTCTTCTGCAGGCTGAACATTCCCAAGTCTCTCAGCTTTTCCTCATAAGACACCAGCCTTGAAATGGTCAGAAAAGAGTAGCCTTGCACCTGTTACGAAAACTGGCACAGCCCTTCTGAAGAGGTACAGCCAGCCAGGAGTAAGGAGGGTTGCCAACCTCCAAGTTGGACCTGGAGATCTCCCGCTGTTACAATTAATCTCCAGATGACCAAGATCAGTTCCCCTGGAGAGAATGGCTGCACTGGAGGGTGGACTCTACTGACACTGTATCCTGCTGACGGCCCTCCCCTCCCCAAATCCCGCCCTCCACACGCTCCACCCGCAACATTTCCAGGTATTTCCCAACCCGGAGCTGGCAACCCCTAGGAGTAAGGTCTGATGCTAAAAGAACCCTGTCCCTGACCACAAGCAGGAGAAAGGTTCCGTTTTGGATGCTTCTTCTGACATTCAAAAGTTTGGGTCCAAGACGTTTGAATGACTGATGTATAAAAACGCAGGTACCCAGAGCTTCTGAGCATTAGCATGTCCCCCACACCTCATCCGTGCTTTCTCCCTCTCTCTGTCCAGACCATCCCTGCATCTATTTTTATGTTGTTTATTTATGTCATGTATAGTCTGCCTTTCTCCCTGGGACTCAAGGCAAATTACACAGAGTAAGTCCATAAAATCAACTGGATGGGATATTCAGTAAACAGTGAAACAGGATTCGGGTTGTAGATTGGGGTTACCGTATTTTGAAAAGCAAAAAAAGAGGACGTATTTCCCAACCGACTACGTCAAACAAGCGATCTCTGCGACAGATCTCATTTTAAATGCCCCTCCTATTTAAACTGCGATAATTGCTACTAACTCAAAACATTCCTAGCCTTCCCACCCAAAAAGAGGACACTGTCATCCGTTTTTTAAAAAGAGCCCAAAACAGGACACACACAGACGCAGAAAGAGGGCATGTCCCCTAAAAAGAGGACAGCTGGTAACCCTAGTTGTGGAACCAAGTAAAGGCAAAGATTTCCCTTGCTTGAAAGCCAGTCGAATCCAACTCTAGGGGACGGTGCTAATCTCCGTTTCCAAGCCAAAGAGCCAGCACTGTCCAAAGACTTCTCCGTGGTCACGTAGCAGGCATGATTAAACACCAAGGTGCACGGAACGCTGTTACCTTCCCACCAAAATGGTACCTATTTATCTACTTGCAATTTCTGGCTTTCGAACTGCTAGGATGGCAGGAGCTGGGGACAGAGATGGGAGCTCACTCCATCACGCGGCACTCGGCTCTCAAACTGCCGAACTTCAGACCTTCCAGTCTGCAGCTCAGCATCTTAACCTCTGAGCCACCACGGCTCCTTGTGAAACCAAACAGAAGGCTAAAAACCAGGACTGAAGCAAAGCATGGGTGTTAGCATAACACATTAAATGATGCAAAATGACACACTGGGATCCAACCCACAGCAACCTATACATAGTAGTACAGTATATATAAAAGATTTACCAGCTGCGGGTTGGGAAACACCTGGAAATGTGGGGGACGGAGCCTGAGGAGGGACTTCAATGGGGTCTAATGCCATAGAGTCCACCTTCCCAAAGTGGCCGTTTTCTCCAGGTGAAATGATCTCTGTCCCCTGGAGATCAGTTGCAATCCCAGGAGATCTCCAGCCATAACCTGGAGGCTGGCAACTCTGGTACATAACCTTCACTTCGGAAACTTATCTCCTCCCCCCCCCCCCCCCACCCCGGTAGCATCTCTTAACAACTGGCCATGCGTAGCCTGGACTTGCAACAGAAAATTCACAGCCAAAACCAAAGAGATAGCCTCAAAGAATGGACACGAAATAACGCAGGAGCCACAGCATTCTGTACAGAGTGAGCGCTCTCCAATCCAAAGGGCATCAGGCACTGGCCACACTCAAGGGTCATTTCATAGAAAAAGAGGTGCAGGAGCTCATTTGCATAACTCATTTGCATAACTCATTTGCATATGCCACACACCCTAACATGCCGGAAGTGTGTCAGAAGGCAACACCCACCCCTCAGGCTCCACTCCACAGGGGAGTGAAACTGACCTACTCTTCCTCCATTCCCTTCCCCAGCCAATACTTGGTGCAATAAAAATAAGCGTAAAGAACACACCCTCATTCTCTTCCTGCTCCCTTGAAACCACCAGGTTTCAAGTAGACTTGAGATACCCTGGACATGCGCACCCCCCATCCCTTTCCCTTTCCCTTCCCCTCCCCACAACAAGACACCCTGTGAGGTAGGTGGGGCTGAGAGAGGTCTTTTGAGAACTGCTCATGAGAGAACAGCTCTGAGAGAACTTGTGACTGGCCCAAGGTCACACCAGCAGCTGCATGTGGAGGAGTGGGGAATCAAACCCGGTTCTCCCAGATTAGAGTCCAACTCCTGACCACTACACCAAACTGAGGGGGTGGAAGCTGCTGAAGGGTTGGTGAAATTTCTCCAGTACTTATGTGCCATGTGCCCAGATAAAAAATGGTATACTTAGAAAATTTAGATGCCACCTTGAGCAAGTCTCTGGAAAAGCAGCACACAGTCATAAAAGGAACAATGATAAAATTATCAAGATTAAAACAAAACATTAAAAACAATAAAGACCCTAGCAGGGCTTTCCCGGGGCGCTGCGCCTCTGCACTGATCGAGGAAGCTGAGGAGGGGGCGGGGTTTGATCATGTGCCCGCCCCCTGGGCTCCTCACTCCCGGAGCTGCGCTCCTCTGCGCTCCCACTCCAACGGACCCCTGGCCACACTGAAGTCAAAAGGGAGCATCACAGAAAGGGCTTGTCAAAATGCCCCTAACGGGCAGTCTTGTTCGATCAGAGACTCCACCCCTGAGGATGACCAGGAAGGATCTTGCAAGGGAGATCTGGATCTGCCAAAGAGAAGGGGCTGTCAAAAGCAACAGTGGTGCGAGAGGCAGTCCTTCAGGCATGAGGGCCCCTGGCCATGAAGGGCATTGTCGGTAAGAACCAGCGCTGCAAGTTGAGCCCAGAAGCACATGGAAGCCAAGGCTGTTGTTTCAAGACAGACACGTGTGCAGTTCTCTTCATTAACCCTCTGAAGAGGGGCAGATACACTCTTACGGTTGCCGACCTCCAGCTGGAGTTCTCCAAGGATTACAGCTGATCTCCAGGCAGGCTGTAGCTCCGCCCCCTTCCTTAAAGGCACAGACCCACAAGAATTTTTCCTGTAAATGCTTTTTTCAGTCATTTTAAAACAACTTTTAAAAGGTGTGCGCTCCTTTAAGCAGAGTGGGGTGCTGTAGTTGACTAACTCCTGCACTGAGCAAGGGGGTTAGAGTAGGTGACCTCTAGGATCCCTTCTAACTCTGTGCCAAGAAACTGGTCTCCTTTAAGAGAGTTTTCCTGCCTCAGTGTTAGCTTTCCTGACTATAGAAGTCATCACCCCCACCGGCCAGCTTGTTGTCAGAACTGTTGCTTAGGCTGGCAGAAGTGATTAACTTGCAGCAACTGAGAACCGTCATCTAAAGTCGTTGACAGCTTGCAATTTAGAGATCTATCCTGGTAACAGCTTCCTGTTGGCTAAATGGCTTTTCTTTCTGCACTGAGAATTTCAGCCCCACCAGAAAAAAAAAATTGCCCCACAAGCCACAAAATCCTGGCTACAGGCCTGTTTCCAAGGTGACAGAGGTCAGTTCACCTGGAAAAAATGGCCACTTTGGAAGGTGGGCTCTATGGCATCAAACCCCACTGAAGTCCCTCCCCTCCCCTCCCCAAACCCCACCCTCCCCAGGCTCCACCTAGGTATTTTCCAACCCAGAGCTGGCAACCCTCGGCATTCTGCCCTAACTGAAGTGTCGAAGAGATCTTCAATGGGAGCCCCATACAGAGCGTGCTGCAGCAACCCAGCCGTGGGATTACAGAAGTTTAGGTCAATGTAGCTAGGTCAGAAATGTATTCTGTCAGTAGTGCTTTGCAATATTTTTTGTTCCCTTACTTATAAAGATTTATACTGCGCTCTTCTCCAGTTCAGCTCTCAGGGTGGAAGGCATTTTGATATCAGCAGGGTAGGGTTGCCAAGTCTGGGTGGGAAAATACCTGGAGACTTTGGGGGTGGAGCCAGGAGAGGGTGGGGTTTGGGGAGAGGAGGAGCCTCAGCATAGTACAATGCCATAGAGTCCACCCTCCAAAGCAGCCATTTTCTCCAGGGGAGCTGATCTCTGTCAGCTGGAGATCAGTTGTAAAAGCAGGAGATCCCCATGCCCCACCTGGAGGCTGGCAACCCTACAGCAGGGTGGGGAGGAGGACTGGGATCCAAGTCCTCCTTTTCCATCGCCAGGAGACATCAGAATGGCACGCATGCAAACACACACCCGTCATGGATTCACGCACTGCTTTGGGGGAGGCTAGCGTGGATTGCTGCAGGGCGGGGGGGGGGGGGCACTTGAGGAGACGAACTTTCCTCCTGGTGGTGGAACTCCTCGTCCTGGAGACGCAACAACTTGACTTTGTAAGAAGGTGGTCCATGGCCTGCAGGGCTTTGTTTCCAGATACGCACAAAGCAATGAGTTTAAGTTTACAACAGAAGCCCTGTGCCCTAAATTCCAGGCGCATCAGAGCTGGTGTCGGATCTGAGCCTACTAGCCCAGGCCTGTTGGGTTAGGCTGCCGACCTCTAAGTGGGGCCCGGCGTTCTCCCAGGATCTCAGCTGGTCTCCAGACTACAGAGGTCAGTTCCACCGCTTCAGAGCATTGACTCCCTGGCCTCATACCCCTTTCCGAGCTACCTACCCTTCCCGAACTCCGCCCTCCCCGGGCTCCATCCCCAGATCTCCAGGAATTTACCAACCCAGAGTGGCAACCCTACACACTAGCCACTGCCCTCCAAGGTCTGCCGCCTGTGACCTTCGCATCTTGAGATGGGCCAGATTAAACCTGGGACCTTCGTTATTCAGAGCACGGACTAAGGAACGACTTCCACCATTACGTATTATTAGGGCTCCCACCAGCTCCCAAGTCCCAGCAGAAGTTCCCCTGCTTTTGGTGGCTTCGATCCACCGCAAGCCAGCTGACCAGCAGGGGAAACCCCCCACACACACACACACACCCAAACAGGGATGTTTGTCACGCAATGTCCTCAACGCGATGATGTCACTTCTAGGTGCTGTCATGGCACCGGGGCACTGCGCAGCAACACTTGGGTTTCGGGGCAAACTCTGTGGTTTTAAAGCCCCAAAGTTTTTTGCCCAAAAACTAGAGTGTCAAGCACGACATCCGCCCACCCCTGGAACGCACCCCCCCCCAATCCTCCCACCATGACCGTGAGGGGACCTGGCAACCCTACATATTATTGATAGAGTAAGAACCTAGGAAGAGCAGGTCCCTTTTGCCTGCTGGTGGGGGGATGGGGGGGGAATGTTCTGGGAGGGAGAAGTGACGTCACCCCCCCCCCCCATTCCCACTAAAACAGTGACATCACACGTGATGTGCCCGTGTCACCCAAAACTGATGTCGGCGACGTTGGGGTGACGCACTGGATTTTGGGCAAAACTCTATGGTAAAATTGGCATCAAACCATAGAGTTCTGCCCAAAATTCAGAACGTGACCGCCCCACCCCCCACCCCCGACATCGCCATGCTAACGTCACTTCTGGGTGATGCAGGCATGCTGCATGTGACATTGCTGTTTGGGGGGATTCCCTCCTCACTGGCAAGAGCCCGCAAGATCGGAAGATCCCCTACCCCTACCGGGCAAATGGCAAACCTAAAGAAGAGCCCTGCTGGATCAGACCAAGGGTCCAGCTAGTCCAGCATCCTGTTCCTCTGGAGGGCCAACAATAGGGCACAGAGGCCAAGGCCTTCCCCTGATAAGAACATAAGAAGAGCCCTGCTGGATCAGACCAGTGAGGGTCCAGCTAGTCCAGCATCCTGTCTCACACAGTGGCCAACCAGTTCCTCTGGAGGGCCAACAACAGGGCAGAGAGGCCAAGACATTTCCCTGATAAGAACCTAAGAAGAGCCCTGCTGGTTCAGACCAGTGAGGGTCCATCTAGTAGAGCATCCTGTCTCACACAGTGGACAGTCAGTTCCTCTGGAGGGCCAACAACAGGGTAGAGAGGCCAAGACCTTTCCCTGATAAGAACATCAGAAGAGCCCTGCTGGATTAGACCAGTGGTCCACCTAGTCTAGCATCCTGTCTCACATAGGGCATCGAGGCCAAGGCCTTTCCCTGATGTTGCATCCTGGCTCTGGGATTCAAAGGTTTAGTTCCTCTGAACGTGAAGGGTCCCCTCAGCCACCATGGCTAGTAGCCACTGATAGACTTCTCCTCCATGAATCTATTTAATCCCCTTTTCAAGCTGTCTATTGTTGTGGCCAATGTGTTGACGTACTTAGCTATTTATACCCCTCTATTCTCCCAAATGGGGGCCCAAGCTGCTTACCTCATTCTTCTCCCTGCTTCCATTTTACCCTCACAACAACCACCCCCTGAGGCAGGTTAAGCTGAGAGCATGTGACTGGCCCAAGGTCACCCAAGCCACCTTTCGCGGCAGAGGTAAGATTCGAACCCAGGCCTCCCAGATCCTAATCTGACACTGTAACCACTGCACTACGCTGGCTCACCGACGCTCAGTGACAAATGACTGCTGAAAGGCAGAACCAAGAACTTTCTCAATCTCAGATCACATCAGCTCTCTGAGAGGTGAGGAGAAAGTCACTCTGTGCATGCTCAGATCTGCCCTTCTGAACCTTGGCCGTAAAAAACAAAGTGGAATTGGAGCATGAGGGGGTCCTGCCCCTCGGATGGCTGCCTCTCTGCCATCTGAGTGGGAAGGAGTTAAAGCACTCGGGGTGGGCACACCATAAATTTCCCTTTGTAGAATGCAGAGGGAACGGAGTTAGGGGAGCGGGAGGGGGGAGGCGAAATGCTGGGAAAACGCCAGTAGCCCTGTCTCTAGGTAACAATAAAGACTACAACCAAGTAGCATCTGCTTCCCTCACTCCTGCTGCATCACAATGTTGGAATAACGCTAATAAATTGGCAGCCGCAAACGCACACTCACACTTCAGCATGGATCACGAGGCCAGGCCGGAGTGACCCACAGCTCGGCTGGTCTTTCCCATCCAGGAGGAGATTCCCAAGAGCCGGCATTCTGCACGGAGGGGCTGTCTGCCACAGCCCGGTCACTGAACCAGACGCTCGACACAGACGCATAGAGGAAAAGCCACATTTGTGATCTGCCGCAGGCGTGGGGGGGTCTGCCTCCAATCTCTCTCACTGGAAGGGGCTAGACGGGTGGGCTCTGGGACAGCAGTGTCTTCTCAGGGCTGGCCCCAGTTCCCTGGAACCCATTGCCCACAGAGACCCATTTCAGCCTGATGGGAACATTGTTTAAGAAATCATTCTCTCCTGTCAAGGTTCAAAGGGCAGCCTAGCGTGGCCCCTTTTTGAGAGCAGTCATCTTGGCCTGTGTGAATACAGTGGAGTCAAGGGAAGGGAAGGGAAGGGAACGGAAGGGAACGGAAGGGAGCGACGTTTGTTTTGCATTATGTATGATCTCTGCGATATGAGGGGGTTAAAATGTTCTTCACAAAACACATGAGGGCTATGAACCCTTTTACATTTAGGAGGGCATTTAATTAGGACAGTTCCCCAATTAAATACATTTTGGTTAATTGTATGAATTGCAGCCAATTAATCAATCATGCTCACTCTTTAGCTTGCATCCTACCCCTCCGCTCCGCTCCGCGCAAACGACTCTGCAGTTAGCTGAACAGAGGGGCAGGATCCAACCCTTTGCGTCTGAGAAGAGACAAAGACACATGTGGCCTGGAGCCGCCAAACTCCAGCTGGCGGCAGGAAATCCCCAGGAATTACAGCTGGCCCCCAGGTGACACAGAGGAGAGAAAACGGCTGCTTTGGAAGGTGGACGCGACGCTGTGGCATCGTACCTTGCTGGGGTCCCTCCTCAGGCTCCACCTCCCAAATCTCCAAATGTTTCCCAGCCCAGAGCTGGCAACCCCCTAACCTTGCTGCAAGCGTAAGAGCAGAAGAGACATCCGTTCCTGTGCTGAGAGAGAAACAGGAAGGGCTAGGACCAGTGTTCCCTCTAAGCCCAGCTGCTGTGAGCTAGCTCACAGTTTCTTAGCCTCCAGCTCACACATTTTTGCCTTAGCTCAGGAAGGAGGTCTCCAGAGCAGACTAATTTATGTAGCAGCCAAACCGCTCGCTCACAACTTTTAATGCCAGGAGCTCACAAAGAAGAATTGTTGCTCACAAGACTCCACAGCTTAGAGGGAGCATTGGCTAGGACATCCCATCACCATCGGCCCAATTTTTAGTAAGTGGTGGAAGCTGCCATCAAGTCTCAGACAATCTAGGGTGACCCTGTAGGGGTCCGATAACTACTAGCTTTTCAAAATGACAATGTTTACAATCATCTGTCTGATTAATCAATAACATCTTGTCGATCATGGGAAATTTTTCAAACAAGAAAATGCTACAGCCCTGCTTTTAAACCAAGGGACTGGCCGCTACAACTCTCTTTAACTCTTTTTAAAAACATATTGTAATGTGTGTTTTAATTCTTGTGGGGTACCGATGTTCGTCTGTTGCGCTGAAATAAATCAAGTCTCCGGTGGTACCTTAACAGTATAATACCGGGGTCCCCAACCTTTTTGAGCCTGCAGGCACCTTTGGAATTCTGGCACAGCATGGCTGCTGCAGGAGGAGGAGCCAGCCACAAAATGGCAGCCGCAAAATGCCTGAAAAAGGAGGTGGAGCCAGCCACAAAATGGCTGCCACAGCTTACCTTCCATCACCCCTTGAAAAGCCTTCTGTTGTGGTGGCAGCTGCTGCCGAAGCAATGCTTTTAAAAACCTGAGCAGCCAATCAAATCTCCAGTGGCCAATGGCTCCACATCTACAGACACTTGGTGGGCACCGAGAAGGGTGTCGGTGTGGGCACCACAGCACCCATGGGCATGATGCTGGGGACCCCTGGTATAACAGAATTCCGGAGGCATGAAACTTATGTCTACTTAATGGAGAAGTCCTCCAACACATCTGACAAAGTCAAGCTTTTTTCTTAATGGCGTGTTTTGTTTCTTTCTAAACAACTGTGTATAACGCTGATTCATAAGCCCCCCTTATGAGCAGGTGGAGTATTGTTCCAAAAGGAGGCTGTGAAACTAGAGAGCAGTTGTGACCTGGCCTGCTTCCACTCACACCAGCGTCTCCGTACTGGGACAGCCCCCTCTTCGGTCCTGATGCAAGCAAAAAGAGAAGTCCGCAGCCATCCACAGCCGAGGCCCCTGCCTGGGAACGGCGAGGAAGAGAGGGCAGATGGTAAAAGAGGTTGGAGCCTCCAGCTCAGCATCCTGCCCAGGGATGCCAACTGGTCTGGAGGGGGGGAAAAGGTTCTGTTCCTTTAACAGAGGCTTAATTTACTAGGTGATGTCATTTTATTTATTTATTTGGATTTATATCCCACCCTCCCCGTGGGCAGGCTCAGAGCAGGTTCCAACAATATAAAATACAATACAATAAAGACCAGATTAAGAACAACAGTTTAAAATAACATAACTCCTAGGTACCGTGTCAACTCTAGTAAAACCACGTCAACACTAGTGGAAACCTTAGTGGTTAAGACGGCATTAAAATATTAAGGATTTTAAGGATCCAGGCCACTGATGGAATGAGGGAACGCCCGCCACCTCAACCAAAAGCCCAGTGGAAGAGTTCCATCTTACAGACCCTGCAGAATTGCAATAGATCCCGCAGGGCCCTGATTTCACTTGGGAACTCATTCCACCGGATAGGGGCCAAGGCGGAAAAGGCCCTGGTTGAGGGAAGTCAGACGTCCCTGGGGCCGGGGACTACTAAAAGATGTTCCGTCAATCTTAGTGCTCTGTTTACCTCCATGCCATGAAAAGTTTCAGCTGCCCAGTTTTATTTAAAAAGATAGGCCATATTTCTCCAGGCCGGTTGGCAGTCTTATACCCCCACCCCAAGGAGACTGGGCAAAGCAGACCAGCTCTCCCTCGTTGGCTGGTAAATCCCAGGGCTCTCTCCTGGATCGGGATAGATCAAGATAGGCAGGGGCGTAGACTTTTTAAATCCCCAGGGGGGGGCTCTCTCGTGTGTGCGCGCTCGGGACCATGTCCCCGCCGCTCTCCCCCCCCCCCCCGCCCTAGGGAGCCGCCGCCGCCGCTTCCCTCCCCCGGGCCGTGCCCGCCCGCCGCGCTCCCCACCCCCCTCCCTTCCTCTCCCGGCTCACCTCGGGCGCCAGCGGCCGGCGCGTCGCCCTTGCGGGCCCCCAGCTCCCGCTCCGCCTCGCGCTCAGGGCGTGCGAGGGTGGCGCAGATGAGCGCCGCCTCTCTTCCCCCCCCCCCCGCCCTAGGGAGGCAGGAGGGCAGGCCGGGGGTGGGGGGGAAGGAGAGGCGGCGACGGCCGGCTGACTGGCCACCGGGCCTCCATTTTGCCGGGGGGGGGGCTCGAGCCCTCGAGCCCCCCCGTAGTTGACGCCCATGAAGATAGGTAGCCGTGTTACTCTGTCTGCGGCAGCAAAAAAAGAAAGTGTCCAGGAGCACCTTAAAGACTAGCAAAATTTGTGGCCGGGCTGGAGCTTTCATGAGTCCCAGCTCCCTTCTTCAGTGACACAGCTCCTTTCTCTCTCCTGCTCAAAACCCGTCTTTTCTCGGTGGCTTTTTGCTTAACGGCACAACCCTCCCTCCCAGCTTGACCCCGGCCTGAGCGTTTTGGTCTCACGCCGGCGCAGCTCGCCGTGGCTTTTCACACCGTGGCTCCCCCAAGGCAGAGGGTTTGGGAACTTTTATGACTGTGAAATTCCACAAGGCAGCATGCGTGTCGATGGCGCCGTAAAAAATTCAATAATTTGGACAACACTTCTATTCATATTCTCCATTCCGGGTTGCTGGGGGTTGGGTTTTTTGCCCTCCGCACACGTTCCACCAACAGCCTTTTGTGCCAGGCTGAACGATCGAAAGCAGCAGGGGAGAAAACAGCAAACGTGGGCAGAAGGCGCGGCTAAATTGGGGAGGAATGGTCCCTCCCTTGCTAAATAGATGGCGACGAGTGAGCAGGTAGGGAATGGAAGACCCTCCACCACCCCCTCGCTCTCATGCACGCACACACCCTCACACAGGCATGCCCACTGCAGGTCACAGCTGGATGGCAGCTGTCCTTCCCCCTGGCACGCCCCATGCCAGCTGTTACTGTGTGACCCAGACAGCCTGGGTTTATCCCAAGTTTTCATCTATTTATTTATTGATAACTCTCCACCGCTGCGCAATGGACCCCGTCACGTCCCCGACGACCATTTCTCACATTCTTCTGCTGCCCCCAAAGAAGCCCCTCGGCTGCCAAGGAGGCCTCTTTGTCTCTCTTCCCTTCTCTTGACATGCCCTCTGCCACTGAAGCTTCCCGTCTGCTCCCATTCCCTCCCCGGGCCCTCTTCTAGAGACCACCTTTTCCAGAAGCAGTTTTTCCTTCACACCCTTCTCAACTGGGGGAAGACAGCTCCTGTCTACATGGATCTCGGTTCACAAACCAAGGTTTTCCTTCCTGCACCCCACCTGCCTCAGGGAGGGACGCCAGCCTCCAGGTGGCATCTGGGGATCCCCCTGAATTACAGCTCATCTCCAGACAGCAGAGGTGAGTTCCCCTGGAGAAAAGGGATGCGTTGGATGGTGGACTCTAGGGCATTGAACCCTACTGAGGTCCCTGTCCTCCCCAGGCTCCACCCCCCAATCTCCAGGAGTTCCCCAGCCTGGAGTTGGCAACCCTGCCCCCCGATCCCCCATTAGTGCCCACTGGGAAGTTGGCAACCTGACCTGCCGGATGACCTGAAGCAAATCTAACCGCACAAAGATCAGAATGTTTAAACTTTAAAACTGTCAGCAAAAGCCAGACTTATTTTTAAAAATCTTTTTTTTTTCTCTCTCTCTCTGTCGGTCTCCTCCCACCTTTCCTTCTAGACTTCATCTGATCCAAAAGATCATAAAGATCCAGGCTGATAGATTCAGGGGGGCAGCCGTGTGGGTCTGAAGCAACAGAACAAAGTTTGAGTCCAGGGGCACCTTGAAGCCCAACAAAGTTCAGTTGTGGGTATAACCTGTGGTGTGCATGCACAAACTGATGTCCGGAATTAAACTTTGTTGGTCTTGAAGGTGCCCCTGGACTCAAACTCTGTTCTAAAGATCCAAATTGTTACTCTCATTTTGGGAAGAGAAAGTCTTCCCCCCCTTCCTGAGGAAAGCCTCTCGTGGATTCCAGCCTACACGGAAGAAGAAGAGGAAGAGATTGGATTTATACCCTGCCCTTCACTCCCCAAGGGAGTCTCAGAGCAGCTTACAACCTCCTTTCCCTTCCCCTCCCCACAACAGACACCCTAGGAGGTGGGTGGGGCTGAGAGAGCTCTTTCCTAAGCTGTCCTTGAGGGAACAGCTGGTGCAGAGCTGTGGCTTGCCCAAGGTTATCCAGCCAGGTGCAAGTGGAGGAGTGGGGAATCAAACCCGGGTCTCCCAGATTAGAGTCCGCGCACTTAACCACTACACCAAACTGTTTTACACAAAAGAAATCCACTCCCCACAATCTCTGTATCCCCTTTAAGAGGCAGAAGGCCCGATTCATGTTACATCATATGTGCCCTGCAGGAGGCCACAGAGCATCATCACTACAGCTTCAAGATGGCTGTGTCAACCACATCCTGCCTCTAAAGGATCCTGTCCTGAAGGACATTCGGCTCCCCACTTGCAATGGGGTTCAGCTGACCCATGCCAACTTGGTTAAGAAGAAGAAGACAACGACATTGGATTTATACCCCACCCTTCACTACCCAAAGGAGTCTCAGAGTGGCTCAGAAAAAGAGAAGAGATTGGATTTATACCCTGCCCTTCACTACCCAAAGGAGTCCCAGATCGGCTTACAAACTCCTTTCCCTTCCCCTCTCCACAACTGACACCCTGTGAGGTCGGTGGGGCTGAGAGAGCTCTGACGGAAACGGTTCTTTTTCAAGAACAGCTGTGCCGGAACTATGGCTTGCCCAAGGTCACCCTGCAGGTACAAGTGGAGGAGTGGGGAATCAAACCCCGTTCTCCCAGATTAGAGTCTGCACACTTAACCAATTCACCATGCTGGCTCTCCTTTCCCTCCCCCCCCCCCCACAACAGACACCCCATGAAGTAGGTGGGGCTGAGATCTCCTGAGAACTGTCCTTGAGAGAACAGCTCTGAGAGAAACTGTGACTGACCCAAGGCCACACCAGCAGCGGCATGTAGAGAAGTGGGGAATCAAACCCGGGTCTCCCAGATTAGAGTCCGCACTCCTAACAACCACTGCACCAAACTTGGGGTTATCCCAAACCCCACATTATTACTGGAGAAGCAAGTTAATGCAGCTGCAAAAAAAGGCTTTTCCTCCAGCTCATTCTAGCCCAGAAGATGCACTGCTGTGTTTGTTTGTATGTAGTGCTTGGTGTAGTGGTTAGGAGTGTGGACTCTAACCTGGGAGAACCAGGTTTGATTCCCCACTCCTCCACTTGCACCTGCTGGTGCTACCTTGGGTCAGTCATAAGTTCTGGAGAGCCAGTTTGGTGTAGTGGCTAAGTACACGGACTCTAATCTGGGAGAACCGGGTTTGATTCCCGCACTCCTCCACTTGCACCTGGCTGGATGACCTTGGGCAAGCCATAGCTCAGTACCTGCTGTTCCCTCAAGGACAGCTTGGGAAAGAGCTCTCTCAGCCCCACCTGTTGTGGGGAGGGGAGGGGAGGGGAGGGGAGGGGAGTTTGTAAGCCGCTCTGAGACTCCAAGTGAGTGAAGGGTGGGGTATAAATCCAATCTCTTCTTCTTCTTCTTTCAGAGCTGTTCTCTCAAGGACAGTCCTCGAAAGAGCTCTCTCAGCCCCACCTACCTCACAGGGAGTCTGCTGCGGGGAGGGGAAGGGAAAGGAGATTGTAAAACGCTCTGAGACTCCAAGTGAGTGAAGGGTGGGGTATAAATCCAATCTCTTCTTCTTCTGTCAGAGCTGTTCTCTCAAGGACAGTCCTCGGGAGAGCTCTCTCAGCCCCACCTACCTCACAGGGAGTCTGTTGCGGGGAGGGGAGGGGAGGGGAAGGGAAAGGAGATTGTAAGACGCTCTGAGACTCCAAGTGAGTGAAGGGTGGGGTATAAATCCAATCTCTTCTTCTTCTGTCAGAGCTGTTCTCTCAAGGACAGTCCTCGAAAGAGCTCTCTCAGCCCCACCTACCTCACAGGGAGTCTGTTGCGGGGAGGGGAAGGGAAAGGAGATTGTAAGCCGCTCTGAGACTGGCAGTGAAGAGCAGGGCATTTTCCAACCCAGACCTGGCAACCCAAGCCAACGCAGAATCGCCCTCTGCTGTCCGGAGACCAACTGCAACAGCGGGGGATCCCCAGGCCCCGCCTGGAGGTTGGCAAGCCTGCTCCCCCGCCTGGTCGGCCGGCGCAAGGGCGGGTGGGCTGGCGCGTTGCCGCTTGGGCGCAATCCCGGCCCGCCGAGGCCGTGGCGAGCAACCTGGAAGTCTCCCGGCCAAAGCACCCTCCGGAGGCATCTGCGGCCCGGCAGCTGGCACGCTTCGCTCCCTGCCCGGGCGGGCGCATTCCGACGCAGCGGAGGTCGTGCTCCGGCCACCCCCGGCCGCCCTCGCCCGCCACAGTCACTCCGAGGGCGCCGCTAAATATTGATGAAGCGCGTCCTATATTGGAGAGGCAAGGAGCCCCTGGGTCTCTCTCCCGCACACCCGCGCACACACACACACACACCCGCCCTCTCCTTCTCCAGGGCAGCTGCCCCCGCCCCATGCCTCCTCCCCACCGCGGAGGCCAAAGCCCCCCACCTCTCCAGCAGGAAACCCCCCCCCCACTCCCTTGCCTCCTCCCTCCCCTCCTCCTCCTCCCCGCCGCCGCCGCCAACTGGGGACTCGCCAGAAGGTGAAGGGGGGGCGGGGGCGGGGGTGCAGCTGAGCAGGAGGCGAGCCGCACCAGCTGCGCAGTCATTTCCAGGGGTTTCTCTCCCAGCCAGCCCCGGCCTGGCTTTGCCTCCCTTCTGACGAGGAGGCGGCCTGCAAAGACCTGCAAAGGCAGGTCAGGAGACACTGCAAATGCACGAGCAAAAAAAAAAAAAATGCACTTTTCAAAATGCAAAAAGTGAGCGAGAGAGAGAGACCGTTGGGGGGGGGGAGGACTCCGTGGAACAGTCCCGTCCCCGTCCCTCCTCCGCCCCCCCCCCCCCCCGTTAATAGAGCCAGGCAAACCCGTTGGGTTCTGAGTTGCAGGCATTCGCTTCGACTCCCTCCTCCCCCGCGGGAATACGGGTTGCCAACCAACCACAAGGAAATGGATTGGCGGGGGGGGGGGGCGGCGGAGTGTTTTGGGCCAGTTGCCAGACAAGAGGGGGGGCAAGGCTATCCCTCCCCCCAGCTGCCTTGGCTTGACTTTTATATGTTAGGTGTGTGGAGCGCTTTTTGTCCTCAGCTGCCTCCAGATCCACCAAAACGAGCAGAAGAGAGAAAAGAGAAGAGATTGGATTTATACCCCACCCTTCACTCACTTGGAGTCTCAGAGCGGCTTACAAACTCCTTTCCCTTCCCCTCCATCGGCCTGTGAGGTTGGTGGGGCTGCGAGAGCTCTTTCCTCGAGAGAACAGCTGGTCCAGAGCTATGGCTTGCCCAAGGTCATCCAGCCAGGTGCAAGTGGAGGAGTGGGGAATCAAACCCGGTTCTCCCAGCTTAGAGTCCACGCACTTAACCACTACACCAAACTGGCTCTCCATTTATGCAGGGTCCATTTATGCAACTTGGACACATCATCTCCATTTCCCCCCTGAACCCAATTTGTGGTGCTTTCAGTCACACTAAATACCGCACTTTCAATCCACTTTCAGTGCTCTTTCCAACTGGATTTTACTGTAGCCCATTCTGCACCTAGCATTTGCGCCATTGTTTTACCAAACCCACCCTGGAACAGGAAAAGATGCGGCTCAAAGCCACATTCAGACACCTGGGGTCAACACCGTACTGACTGCAGAGTCACCCCTGAACGGCTATAAACCTATTCAGAGTCAGATCCATAAAACCGAGAAATCAAACGAAGTGAAAGCGGCAGGCGGTCTGGACACTGCCATGAAATCTGACAATCAATCCAAGTGAACGTGGCATGCAATACAGGGGAGTTTCTGGTCCGACGTGGGTTTGGTAGAACAGCGGAGCAAAAGCAAAATGCAGACTGGGCCTGTGTGAAGTGGCAAAATCCACTTGCAAGCAGTCGCTGAAGCGGATTGAAACAGCATTATTTAGCATGTGTGAAAGTGCTTTTTATTTAGTCAGTAGGTGACATGCCCTGCCTGAGCTCGGAAGTGAAGCAGCATCGGCCCTGATGACTATTTGGATGGGAGACCTCCAAGGAAGTCCAGGGTCGCTGCACAGGGGCAGGCAACGGCAAACTACCTCTGAGCTTCTCTCGTCTTGAAAACCCGAGAGGGGTTGCCAAAAGTCCGCTGTGACTTGACAGCAAAAAACAACAAAACGTGATAGGAAATTTCAGCCGTTTTCTCTTTCCTTTTCTGCCTGTCCCATGTCAGGCCTCCCTAAGTGGGAGGGGGTTCCTCTTTGGAAACACCGCCCCCCCCCCAAGAAGGTGAGGGCAGAGATCATGGGCCCCACATGGGCAAAAGCCCCATGGGGCTTGCAGCTACGATGAGCCTGAGGGAATCAAGCAGAAATGCTGGCAGGATCCAGGCCCAAAATGGAGTGGTCTTCTACACAGAAATAAAACCCTGCTCCTGGGCAGTCTCGGTTCTATGCCATGAAAACAGAATCCCACAACTTGCAGAAAGCAGGCAAACTGAGGGCGTTTTCTCACTAGCTTTCCCCCGCGGTTTACACCGAAGCTAGCACCGGAGCTTCTGGTCAGTTTCCCACCATTTGCTCCGTGCTCACAATTTCCTCCAGAGTATCACTGCACTGCTCCGGAGCTTCCCTGGAGCAAGAAAATCCTGCTAGGAACAGGAACAGGATTTTCTTGCTCCAGGGAAGCTCCGGAGCAGTGCAGTGATACTCTGGAGGAAATTGTGAGCACGGAGCAAATGGTGGGAAACTGACCAGAAGCTCCGGTGCTAGCTTCGGTGTAAACCGCGGGGGAAAGCTAGTGAGAAAACGCCCTGAGCAAATCGGCATGGCTGTGTTTTGTCTTAAATGTTCTGGGTTTGATAGTTACAGGGAGAGCCAAGGAACCAATTTCTGGATTTCTAATTCATCCATTTCTTTAGATTCTGAGATTTCAGCCAGCCTCGCCCACTAAGCCGTCACAGCCAAAGGGCAAGAAATGCATCTTTTTTTAAAAAACTGTCTCAATTTCAGAGAAGTCTGCAGCTGTAATTTAGCAGCCGTCAAGCCTGTTAGTTGACCTGACTCCCAGCCAGGAAACCCGGGGAATTATGAGGAGGATAAAAGGCAATGAATGTTCCCTGTAAACTGTGACGTCTTGTGAGCAAAAAGTCTACTGGCTACTGCATAAATCAGTTTGCTCTGGAGCAGTGTTCCCTCTAAGCTGAGTTAGTGTGAGCTAGCTCACACTTTTTTAGCCTCCGGCTCAATTTTTTTTGCCTTTGCTCAGGAAGGTTGGCTCCAGAGCAAACTAATGGATGCAGCAGCCAAATTGCTCGCTCATAACTTTAATGCCAGCAGCTCACAAAGTAGAATTTTTGCTCCCAAGATTCCACAGCTTAGAGGGAGCATTGCTCTGGAGCCATGTTTCCTGAGCAAAGACAAAAATGTGTGAGCCGGAGGCTTAAAAACCTGTGAACGAGCTCACACTAACTCAGCTTAGAGGGAACACTGGTAAAAGGTAAAGGTTTCCCTTGCTCAAAAGCCCGTCAAATCCGACTCTAGGGAGTGGTGCTCATCTCCATTTCCAAGCCAAAGAGCCAGCACTGTCCGAAGACATTTCTGTGGTCATGTGGCCGGCATGACTAAATGCCAAGGCACGTGGAACGCTGCTACCTTCCCACCGTAGTGGTACCTATTGCAGTTTCTTGCTTTCGAACTGCTAGGTTGGCAGGAGCTGGGGCCAGAGACGGGAGCTCACTCCGTCACGCAGCACTCGGGTCTCGAACTGAGGGTAGGAATCTCTAATAGAATTCTCAGCGTCTTCACAAAAGCTGCAATTCCAAGGACCTCTACAGGGGAGTTGTGACAACTAATTTGGTTTCAAACTAGGGTTGCCAGCTCTGTATTGGGAAATACCTGCAGATTTGGGGGGGGGGGTGAAGCCTGAGATCGAGGTTTGGGGAGGGACCTCATCCGGGCATGATGACACAGAGGTGACCCTCCAAAGCAGCCATTTCCTCGAGGGGGACCAATCTCAGCCATCTGGGGATCGATTGTAATAGCAGGAGATCTCCAGGTGCCACCTGGAGGTTGGCACAACCCTGTTTCAAACCTGTTTGACTTTGGAGTGTGGGTGTGTAGACCAGGCGATCTGATCGGGAAATTTTTTTTTCAGGTTGGGATAATCCGTTGCAACCTCCTTTCGCTGAGCTCTGCTACACAGCTGGTCCTCATTTCCTCTATTAATTTCAAATGCCCGTATTATCTTTTCAAGGTGCTCCTCTACATTCTTTAATACTTTAAAAATAGAGTTCACCGTTTTAGCAACAAGGTCAACCATTTCTGCCACTTCTATAGTTTTATTTACAGTGGAAATCTCTTGTTCCCTGTCTTGTAAGTGTTCTTTTTCCCCACTAATCACTCCCTTCTCTCCAGAGGTATACGAGTAGAGCATATCAGTCACCTCTCCCATTTTCTCAATTTCTCCCATTCCTTCCACAGCCGTTCTATCTATGTTGTGGCCTTGTAGCCAAGGGAGTGAAACGATTTTGGACAGGAATGTTATAAACAGTGGCAGTCTCTGGTATAAAGAAGTCCTCTATTCTGGTTTGTTTGTATGCAGGAGAGCAGGAGAGCATTTCGAGTCATCATTTTCCCCACTTTCATCAAGATCTCGCAGTCTCTTCCCTTTGCCCATCTTTAAAACTTGTGCCAGTCATATAAAATTTTAAACAGAGAAGGAAAAGGAGAGACCCGGCTAACCAGCCATAAATTCCAGCTTTCTGTGCTGCTGCAAATATAGGCTTTCCCTTTCCCCTTATCTTGCTATTTGGCTGAGGCGTGGGCGTTCAGAAGCTTGGAAGATTAAGAGCCAAAGGTTAATGCCAAATAGAAATTTTTCCTCTTCCCGTCTTCAAAATAAAACAAACAAACCGATAAATCCAGCCACTTCAAATGTCTTTAAAACAGTAAACAGGTAAATATTTTAAAACTTGCGTAGCATATCAGCTAGCTGTCGTCCGCCTCCGCCATCTTCTCCCCCCCCCCCCCAGCAGGGCTTTCCCCGGGGCCATCCCAGGTCGGGGCCCAGGAAGACTAAAAGGGGGACTGGACATTTTTATTTCTACATCTTTAAAAGTTGACTGTTCAGAGTTGTTCCCCCTAGATCAGTTGGCACTGGCTGTCATTGTGACCTGACCTGGGGGCAGTCTTTGGATTATAAATTCTTATCTCCCACCAACAAACAAAAAACTTGAGAGAGAAGAAAATTGGTGGAGGCTAGCGCAATATGTCAGGTCTCTCATTGCTAACCATCCCGAAGCTAAGGTTCTAGTGGCTGGTGACTTAAATGCGCGCCTAGGACCAGATGATTTCTCCTTGGCAACAAAATATAAGATGACTCCAGAAGAGGGCAGAAGGCATATATATCAACTACGAAGATTCAAAGATAAGAACTCAAATCATGCAGGGGCCCTGTTAACAAAGTTTGTGTCCAGACTAAGCATGTTTATTTTAAATGGTTCGATTAGAGGAGATATTCCCAGTGAATTTACATTCCAAGAACCAGCACAGTTGATTACATGATAGTTGATAGTGTTTTGCTCTCACAGGTGGCTAGCTTTCAGGTCCTTCCTTACCTTGAGGGAGACCACTTCCCATTACTGTTGCAGCCCCGTTTAGGTCTTGAAGTACTACAATCCATACACCCTATAAATTATCCTTTGTTAGAATGTTACGGTCATCAGGTGAGATGGTCCCCTATGTTAGAACTAAAGGTAAAAGAAATTCTGACAGCTGAAAACCTGCAGCTACTCTGTCAAGTATCTAAGGCTCACTTAGATGCAGACGACCCTCTAAAAATGTATGATGATCTGGTGCAGAGGCTGAGGATGTTTCTGGTCTGCCCTCCAAAAGGAAAACCGGTTAAAGTTAATTTTCCGTCAAAACCGTGGTTTGATTCAAGCTGTACCCAAGCAAAAAAGGCTCTAATTCACTCCTATAAGATAGCACAGAGAGCCAACAATGAGACTAGACAGAAAGCATACCATCTACTTTCGATACAAAAAAGCGAGTACAAATCCTTGGCCTCCCATTGTAAGAAACAATATACAAGAAAGCTGTGGGGGGATCTAATTGCCGCAGCAAAAGCCAAAGATACATCCCGTTTTTGGAAACTGATAAACAACAGTAACTCCAAAGCTACTTCCCCTCTGATATCTTGCATTACCCCTGATAGATGGACTTCCTTTTTTCAAAAAATGTATGAAGACCCTATACATACACCTCATGATCTATCAATAAATAATTTGGAAACCTGGCCTCCTGTTTCTACCAATGAGGTAAAAGCCCATATCAGTAAATTAAAGAATTTCGAAGCTCCAGGCCTTGACGGTATTCCTTCAGAACTACTTAAAGCAAGCATAGACTGGTGGGCTACCTTGTTAGCCCACCTGTTCACTTATATTGATAGAACCGGCCATATCCCAAGAGACTGGGGTATGGCTATAGTAGTTCCCCTCTATAAAAAGGGAAAGAAAGAGGACCCATCTAATTATAGACCGATTAGTCTTTTGAGTACAGTAAGTAAGGTATATACTGCACATTTACTAGAGAAATTTTTAGACTGGGTAAGGAGTGAAGGGAAAATTGCAGACGAACAAGCAGGTTTTAGAACTGGGAGGTCAACGATAGATCATTGTTTAACAATGCAACATCTAATTGAGAAATATGCTTCGGGGGGTCAAACATCACTCTACGCAGCATTTGTGGATCTAAAAGCTGCCTTTGATACAGTAAATAGAACCCGACTATGGGGGAAACTGCAGGCCTCCTCTATTGACAGGCGATTACTGTTTCTTGTAAGGGCCATTCATGCGCAAACAGCTCTCAGAGTGAGATGTAGCCGAAATGGGCATTTGACCGAACCCGTCCAAACATTCAGGGGAGTTAGGCAGGGCTGCCTTTTAGCACCCTATTTGTTTATCTATTATATCAATGATCTAATCGATTTTCTAAATGATCCCAGTTTCCATCCTCCCAAAATAGCAAACCAGCATATTCAAGTTTTGCTATACGCAGATGATGCCGTACTGCTCTCTAGAACCCCTGTTGGGCTGAGACGAGTGCTAAAAAAATTTGCTTCTTATTGTGAGGCCGAATACCTCACCATTAACTATCAGAAGACTAAAGTCATGGCTTTTGGGAAGAATCCAAGGATCAGACATTGGGAGCTTCAAGGTCATGGGTTAGAGCAGGTCACCAGCTTTAAATATCTAGGAGTGGTTCTGCAAGCTTCTGGAGTGAGAACAATCCATAATAAATCTGCAGCTGACACAGGAAGAAAAAGAGCAAAGAGCATAGTTAAATTTTGTCAGTCACAAGGAGGGCACTATGTACCGGCGGCTCTTAGACTGTTTAAAGCGAAATCACTGGCCCAGCTTCTATACGGAACAACTCTAGGGCCTCCATCTTCCTCCTTTTCCCCACTCGAGAGAGTGCAGTCCAAATTCTTAAGGGCAATACTGCAAGTACCCAAATGTGTACCAAACTCCTGGATCAGATTAGAGACCGGAATGATTCGGGTCGAAGCAAAAATTGGTATGCTATCGATCTATAAGTGGCTGGCAGGAAGCATTAATCGACAAGGGTTGTTCCCTTTAGTCCTCCAAGACCCTTTTCAATCCAGTTGGCAGAAAGCGGTCTTGAGAACGATAGGAAAACTAGGTTTCTCTCCCCAAGAACTTTTGAACCAAGGGCCAGACCAAGCCAGATCATTAATTAAACAAAGAGTGATAGATATAGAAAGACAAACTGATATTCATAGAACACCTGGTTTCATTTCTCCTCCAAATACAAGATATGTTGCTGCTTCCGCTGCATACCTTTACTTTCTTGAATCAAATAACTCCAGAAGGGCCTTTACATGGGCAAGCAGCTTTACCTTCCGCTGTTTTGGAAGGAAGGTTCAAATCAGTTCCCTATATGCATAGGGTCTGTTCTTGCTCTCTAAAGGAAATTGATTCAATGGAACATATATTCTTTAATTGCCCTAGGCATACAGAAATTCGGTCAAAATACATTGAGCCGCTGATCAGAAACTTCCCTGGCAGATTAAATAAAACTAAACTTGACTATCTCTTGTCTGATCTAAACCATGAAACAACCCGAACAGTTGCTAAATTTTGTGCACAGGTGTACAAAGATGGGAAAATGCATACAGTAGCTTGTGTGTAACTTTTAAAAGATGTGAAATATAATGATTTGATTTTAGGTAAACCTTGCGTATTCAGGTTGCTGACTGTAATTGTGGTTGGGGGAAAATTAAAAGCTGACTAGGGTGGCTGTCAAACTTGCATAATGAACTAGGAAAGGGAAAATGCAGACTGATGTATCTCTATCTATCTATCTATTGACTGTTATAAAACTTTTTACCTTGTACAATTTAAACCTCCGACATTTTAAATTTTTAGAATCCTTTTTATAATCTTAGATGCTATTATGCTTTATAATTTTAATTGCTCTTTTATCTGTTACTTACTTGTTTTTATTGTGCCACTTGCTGGTCTAGGACCGTAATAAATAGATTGACTGATTGATTGAGGTTGGGATAATCACACATCCCTCCCCAAACTGCTGGCACCCGTGCTCCAGGCACCGTCCAGATAGCCGTGCCGCCGCATGTGCACGTGGCCAAATCACCGCTCCCACTGGGACTCACCGTACTCCCTTTTTTGGAGCCCTCCCCCCCCCCACCCGAAGAGCGAACAAAATTAACCAGCAACATATAACTGAGCACTGGAGTCTAGATGTGTGCTTGAATGTTTATGCACTGAATTTATTCAGCGCAAAATTGCTCACGCACACAATGGCAAAAGCTGGGGGGGGGAGAGAACATCGTGAGGAGGACGTTCAGACGACCCAATTGTGATCATTGTGAGAGATGGCTGTCCAGATCGGTGAAACTATGGATTCAAAGCGCAAATATCCAGAAAGTGCTTGATTTTCCAGGTGTAGGAAAACTCGCTAGGGAACCGGGAGGATTGCGTGAGTCAGCCCACCTCGGTGCGGGAGATGGATGCAGGTATCTGATCAGCAATTTTAAATGCGAGAGGGAACAGCAGTGAAACCCGATCAAAATGGCTGTGTGACCACGGCCACTGTCACGTCACCAGAGACAGAAAATGAGGCCTCCGGATTTTTCCATTCTGGATTTCTAACCCTCCATTCATCTGTATGTTCTACAAAAAATCATTCCCATTCCCATTTTGCAGAAGGGGGGGGGGGGGGGGGGACGAAGCCTGAGCTGCTTGACCTAGCTCGTTGCTCAAAGCAGAGGGAACTTAAGCAGGACTTAATTTTTAAAAACCAACATTTGCAAAGTTTGCAAACGTTGCAGAGCATTAGGCTTAGAAAGGATATGAAAAAAGCACCTCTCGGCATGGGCGAGGAACGTCTCCTTCACCGCTAAGGACACACATGAAGCTGCTTTTTACTGAATGACGTCCAAGGTCAGTACTGTGTCTGTTTTGACTGGTAGCAGTCCAGTGCCCCGGGAGGAGGTCTTCTCGCTGGCCGAAAGCAAATAGGATCCGGGACTGGGGGAGAAGAGAAGACAGGAGATTGGATTCATACCCCAACCTTCACTCAGAGTCTCAGAGCGGCTTACAATAATCTCCTTTCTCTTCCCCTCCCCACAACAGACACCCTGGGAGGTAGGTGGGACTCAGAGAGCTCTTTCAAGGACTGCCCTTGAGAGAACAGCTCTGAGAGAACTTGTGACTGGCCCAAGGTCACCCCAGCTGCTTCATGTGGAGGAGTGGGGAATCAAACCCGGTTCTCCCAGACTAGAGTCCGCGCACTTAACCACGACACCAAACCAGAAGAGGGGAATACCTATCATATGCATCGTGGCTCTCTTAAATGACAAAGGGATTTCTGGCAATGTCCAAAGTTCTTTTGGATATTGTTGTTGTGCGCCCATCTAATCACGGTCTCTTTGCAGAAGGCCTGGCCTCAGCCTGGCGTCTCTTTCCCATGCTAGGATTTGGACCTGGAATTAGCTGGGGTAGGGTTGCAGCTCCAGGTTGGGGAGGGAGGACCTTCATTCTTGGGGAGGGATATGCTGTAGCGTCTACCCTCCAACAGGGTTGCCAAACTCCAGATGGCGGCTGGAGATCTCTTGGGATGACAACTGATCTCCAGGCAACAGAGATCAGTTTGCTGAGAGAAAATGGCTGCTTTGGAGGGCAGACTCGATGGCACTACAGTTTGGTGTCGTGGTTAAGTGCGCAGACTCTAATCTGGGAGAACCGGGTTTGATTCCCCATGCCTCCACTTGCACCTGCTGGATGACCTTGGGCAAGCCATAGCTCTGGCACAGCTGTTCTTGAAAAACGGCAGTTTCTGTCAGAGCTCTCTCAGCCCCACCGACCTCACAGGGTGTCTGTGGTGGGAAGGGGAAGGAGATTGTAAACCGCTTAGACACCAAGTCAAGGGCAGGGTATAAATCCAATCTCTTCTCCTCCTACTGAAGTCCTTCCCGTCCCCAACCCCCCCCCTCCTTAGACTCCACCCCCAAAATATCCAAGTACTGCCCAACCCAGAGGTGGCGACGCTATCCCCCCAAAGCATCCATTTCCTGCAGGGGAACTGATCTCTGTAGTCTGGAGGTGCGCTGTAATTCCGGGAGGCACCCTAGATCCCACCTGGAGGCTGGCGTCCCTACCTGATATATACAGTGTTCATAAAATGTGTTGCTGCAGTTGAATCTCAAAAACAGCCAAGAACAGGCCTCACCCTTCCCTGGCCCTCTCGTGCTCTCTATGCGATGCCTGAAACGGCAGGCCTGCGACTGCGCAAGAAGCAGAGCTCCTGGAGGCCTTTTGCATGGCGCCCTCCTTCCGTCCCAGCCCTCGGCCACCATAGCCGGCTCCCAGCTGCTGTCCCTCCCTCCCCCTCTCTCTCTCTCTCTCTCTCTCTGTGTCTCAAGACTTCTGCATGAGATGATGTGGCTCCCTGCAGGCCTCAGAGGCTGGCGCCCTTCTTTGCCACTGAAAAACAACAGCCTCGTCCATATTTGGAGCTTCCAAGGAGAAAGGCCCAGCAAACTTCCACGTGGGAACTCCCGCCCTGGCCTGAGTGGTCTCCCGCAGACAACCAGAGCATGTCCTTAGAAGGTGGGGGGGGGGGGGGCAGATGAGTCCCTTTGATTCCTTCCCCACCATCCTACGCACACGCGCCCCCTCTCCCTGTCTCTCTCTCGCTGCCCATTTCCCTTCATGCCAAGCGCCGTTCCAAGCAGCCCAAAGTGGCCCTTGATTGATGGCGGTGTTTGCCCACTAAGAGCACCCTGCGGTCCAATCCTCGCGCATTCCCCAATTCCTCCCCAGTCCCTATTCAAAGACTGTCGGTGTCTCATGTCGGTCCCCGAGGTGCTATTAATTAAAAATACATCCAATTAAATGGCAGGTGAGGACGTGCCATGTGAGCGGCCGCCTCCTCCTCCTCCCGCGCCGACCGGCTCATCTGCGCTTTGATTTGAACGAGACACAGAGAGAGAGAGAGAGAGGGGCTACAGGAGGGTTCTCTGAGCCGGTGCCAACGTAGGCCATGCCAGGCTGTTCGGGTGCTGCGGCGTGTGTGTGTGTGTGTGTGTGTATGCGTGTGCGTGGGGTGGGGTGGGGGGAGATGGATTTCCATAGCCGGTGTTTGGAGCGGTTCAGTTACATCAGCTGCAGCCTTCCCCATCTCTACACTCCCTGCTGTGCAAGTACCCAGCCTGGGGGGTGAGGGGAGAGATTCTGTAACAGAAAAACAACAGCAAAAGTCAACAGCAGACCCCTTGACACAAGATTCTTGGAGAATCCTGCAGGCAAAGAGAAAGCTCAGAATTTTCAAACCAAAGCCTGCAACTCAATTTGTCCCTTGTGCCTTGACCCAGAGCAGGGTCTCTCCCCCCCCCCCCCCCCCCCCGGCCTTGTTTTCCAACAGCCGCTCTCTGCCTATGGCAAGTTTCCCCCAATTATCTTGGCTCCCGGGCTGCTGCTTCACCTTCCTGACCTCCGTTCTCCCAGAGTCTGTCCATGTGTCTGTTCTCCCTTCCAACTTTCTCCTATCCCAGTGGTGGGCAAACTTGCTCAGCGTAAGAGCCACCTAGAACAGGGGTGGCCAAACTTGCTTAATGTAAGAGCCACCTAGAATAAACATCAGATGTTTGAGAGCCACAAGACATGAACAAATATTACCTGTTTTTATTGGAAAAGAAGCACATTTGCTTTTTATTAACATTAAATGAGACTGCCAAAAATAATAACAAAAGGGGTAGAAGCAGATATTGATAATGATATTAATTTGTCCAATGATATTTGTTTGCTAATGATATTTAGCTTCCCCAGCCGCCCTGCCGGGAGCCACATAATATATGTGAAAGAGCCGCAAGCAGCTCCCAAACCATAGTTTGCCCACCCCAGTCCTATCCCATTCTGTGCACCATCCCCCTTCCTGACTTCTAGGACCCCTGTCTTTTAGCTTCCCCATATCCTTAGCCTTCTCCTTCCTTCCTTTTTCTTCTTTTAAATTTCTTTCTTTAAAAAAAAAAAAAGGAAGAAAAAGATCAAGGGCAAAAAACCCTAATATCCAGCAATTAAGTAAGATTTGAAAAAAAACCCATCAAAAACAATACATAAAGACAAGGCAAAGTTGTAGCAACAGTGTTAGCAAATCTACGCATCAGTTTCTACAAATTATTTCCAAATATCTAAAAAAAACAGGTCCATACACAATTGCCATCTATGTGCCATGTGTTCAAATGTGGATCGAGTTCTAAGGTCCTCAATCCATTGATTTACCGGAGGTGGGCTTTTATCCTCCTAGTATTGTAATATGAATCTTTTAGCTGTAGTCAAAGCACAGAGGGTCCATTTCCATTGACCACTGGTTAGCCTCCAGGAGACGAGCAGATAGTTTAAAAGTATGTAGGAATCCTCAAAAATCAGTGAATATTCTAACACAAAAAGGACATGACTAATAAGAACATAAGAACATAACAAAAGCCCTGCTGGATCAGACCAGTAGTCAATCTGGTCCAGCCTCCTGTCTCACACAGTGGCCAACCAGTTCCTCTGGAGGGCCAACAAGAGGGCAGAGAGGCCGAGGCCTTCCCCTGAGAAGAACATCATAAGAGCCCTGCTGGATCAGACCAGTGGTCCATCTAGTCCGGCATCCTGTCTCACACAGTGGCCAACCAGTCCCTCTGTAGGGCCAACAACAGGGCACAGAGGCCGAGGCCTTCCCCTGATATTGCCTCCTGTCTCTGGGATTCCTCTGAATGTGGAGGTTCCCCTCAGCCACCCTGGCTAGTAGCCATTGATAGACTTATCCTCCGTAAATCTATCTAATTCCCTTTTCAGGTTGTTTATTCCTGTGGCCATCACGACATCCTCTGGCAGCGAATTCCACATTTTAATAATTCCCTGTGTCAAGTAGTATTTCCTTTCGTCTGTCCTCAACCCACTGCCCATCAGTTTCAAGTTCTAGTATTGTGGGAGAGGGACAAAAAATTTCTCTTTGTCAACTCTCTCCACCCCATGCATAATTTTATAAACGTCTATCGCGTGTGTGTGTCCCCCCCCCCCCAAGTCATCTTTCTTGCAGACTGAAAATTCCCAAACTCTTCAGTCATCTCTCGTAGCCCTCCTCTGTACTTTTTCCAGCTCTGCAATGTCCTTTTGGAGAGACAGTGACCAAAACTGCACACACTATTCCAAATGAGGCCAAACCATAGATCTATGCAGGGACATTACAGTATCGGCCATTTTACTCTCAAGAGAGCCAGTTTGGTGTAGTGGTGTAGTGGTTAGGAGCACAGACTGTAATCTGAGAGAACCAGGTTTGAGTCTCCTCTCTTCCACATGCGGCCAGCTGGATGACCTTGGGTCATTTCTCTCAGAGCTGTTCTTTCAAGAGCAGTTCTCTCAGAGCTCTCTCAGCCCCAACTACCTCACAGGGTGTCTGTTGTGAGGAGAGGAAGGGAAGGAGATTGTAAGCCGCTCTGAGACTCTGAGTGAAGGACAGGGTATAAATCCAATCTCCTCCTCCTTCCAGAGTTTGCCTTTTTCACTGCTGCAGCACACTAGGTAGACACTTTCACTGAGCTACCCACTATGATTTCCCCCCTCTCCATCTCAGCAAGTTCAGACCCCATCAGCCTATACTTGAAGCTGGGAATTTTTTGTCCCAGTGTGCATCGCCTCGCACTTGCCAACACTGAAGTTCATTTGCCACTGAAAAACTGAATGACTAAATGTGCTCAAAAGAAATGACTAAGGGACGCATCCTGTAAGGCACACTCCTCCTTCCCCTTCTGCTCTTTCCCTCGTCCCCACTACAAGCACCAGCACAGGTGTCCTTTCTTCATTGTATTTGTATTTATACCCTGCTTTTCTCCCAGCCAGCAACCCAAAGCAGCTTACAATACCATTCTCCCTTCCTCCGTTTTACGCTCATAACAGCCACCGGGCGAGGTGGGTTGGGCTGTGAGAAAGTAATGGGTCCTCAGATCACCCAGCCAGCTTCCATGGCAGTGTGGGTCTCTCAGACTGCGCAGTCTGACCCTCTAAGCACTATACCACACAGGTCCCGTGTGAGGTTTTGTCCCCAGTCCCAATGTGACACTAAGGAAAGCTCAGTTCAGCAGTTCCCATCGATTATGTGAATTTTATTTTATTTCTCTTATTCACTCCATTTCTGCGAGCCACGGAAAATCCCGAACAGCCCTGACGCTCTTCTATGAGTTCACCAAGCTTTACTCACTCGCCCTCAGTACTAACTTCACTGTCTCAAGGACTAGAATCTTGTTATTTTGGGGGGGGGGGGGATTAAACTGGAGTGTCCCTGAGAGTTTTGCACCCGATGCTAATTTTGTTATACTGTAGTGCATCAGTTGCTGAATTGAATTCACATAATCCTGGAAAAGCTCACTAGTTTTTTTATCTTGTTCAAATCCAAAATAGATTTCTCTTTTAAGAATGTCTGAGCCAAAGGAGAAAATGTTAAGATGGACAGCCTTCCATCTCAGCATTTTCCTACAATTCGTGGGAGTGCCAACCTCCAGGTGGGGCCTGGTGACATCTTGGAAGTATAACTGATTTCCAAACTACAGAGATCACTTTCCCTGGAGAAAATGGCAGCTTTGAAAAGTAGACTGTCTGGCGTCACAGCCCCATGGAGATCCCTCCCCTCCCCTCCCCAAACCCCGCCCTCTCCAGGCTCCACCCCCCATCTCCAGGGATTTCCTCAGCTGTATTTAGCAACCCTCTCCACTCCTCTCTTCTAGATGCCAGGCCAAAACGTTTCTTTGTTCTCAGGCTTTTAATGAAATTGTTGTGTACTAAGACCACGATCGCCTGGTCTCCCGTAATGGCGACCGCCACATGGTCAGCGCACATGGTCAGAATCTACCTGAGCTTCGGCCAGGTAGAACAATAGCCAGTTGGATCCTGAGTGACCACCAATTACGAGCCTAGGTCTCCCGCTGGGGGACCTATGAACTACAACCACGGACTTAAGGTCCTATCAGGACCTGGGGGCGAGGTCGGGGCATTGTCTCCGGCCGGCATAAAAGAGGGCTCTGAGCCCGGGGTTTCTCATGTTCCATCTGACCCACGATAAAGAGCTGTACTATGAAATCACTACCACTCGCCTCCCGACTCCAATACTTTCCAGAAATGGTTGCTCTTTTTTTAAAAAAAACTGTTTTGGCTTCTAGCCTGAGAACTGGGTTGTCAACCTCCAGGTGGTGGCTGAAGATCTCCTGGGTTACAGCTGATCTCCAAGTGACAGAGATCAGTTCCCTTGGGGGAAAGGGCCACTTTGGAAGGTGGATTCCTGTGGCATTTTACCCACTCCCCTCCCCAAACCCCACCCTCCTCAGACTCCACCCACCAATCTCCAGGTATTTCCCAACCCAGAGTTGGTAACCCTAGACCTCAGCAGGGTACAATGCCATTGAGTCCACCCTCCAAACCTGCCATTTTCTCTAGGGGAACTGAACTTGGTCGTGTGGAGGTTGGTTGCAATTCCTGGAGATCTCCAGGCCCCATCTGGAGGTTGACAACCCTATGGCCTCCTCTCTTTCTCTCCGTTCTATGCCAATGTAAGTAAAAATTGATGTCTCCAGCCTTTCCCAGGCAGCTTAGCAGCCCATGCAGTTTAAACCAACACCAGTTATTACTTCCTGCTCCCCTCCACCCCCAGTTCCTGTGCCTTCCGAAATGTAGCACCTGGAACAAGCTCACCTTTCTCGGCTTGTCTGGCTGCTCCTCTTTCTCCACCCCCCCCCCCAGTCCCTTTTGCAGGCACACTTCTGAAACGAAGGAGAAAAACGTGTGCGAATTCAGCCCCTTGCATATTGACACAGAGAGAATGCCCGTGCAACTGGCCGTGGGACTTCCTTCCAAACAAAACATGCAAAGGATGGGGCGGCCAGCTGGCAAGACGTTCCCCCCCCCAAACCTTAAAATAGAATAGGACACTTTTATTCCCATTCTCAGAAGAACTGAAGAGGGAGATTACAGACAAAGCCACCTAGTGAGCTTAGGGCTGGTCTGAGCTCTGAATCTAGGTAATAATAATTAAGATTATCATCTCCAGGAGACAGAGATCAGTTCCCCTGGAGAAAACGACTGCTTTGGAGTGTGGACTCATTGCTGTCAGATGGCCTTCTAGCCTCCGTTTTAAAACCTCCAAAGAAGGAGAGCCCACCACCTCCCGAGGAAGCCTGTTCCACTGAGGAACCACTCTAACTGTCAGGAAGTTCTTCCTAACGTTTACCTGAAAACTCTGATTTAATTTCAACCCGTTGGTTCTGGTCCGACCTTCCGGGGCAACAGAAAACAACTCCGCTCCATCCTCTATAGGACAGCCCTTCAGGTACTTGAAGATGGTGATCCTATCCCCTCTCAGTCGTCTCCTCTCCAGGCTAAACATACCCAGCTCCTTCAGCCTTTCCTCACAGGACTTGGTCTCCAGACCCCTCACCATCTTCGTTCCCCTCCTCTGGACACGTTCCAGCTTGTCTAAATCCTTCTTAAACTGTGGTGCCCGAAACTGAACACAATATTCTCGGTGAGGTCTAACCAGAGCAGAGTAAAGTGATACCATCATTTCACATGATCTGGACACTATACTTCTGTTGACACAGCCCAAAATGGCACTTGCCTTTTTAGCTGCTGCATCACACTGCTGACTCATGTTCAGTGGATGGTCGACTAAGACCCCTAGATCCTTTTCACACATACTACTGCCAAGACAAGTCTCTCCCATCCTATAATGATGCATTTGGTTTTTCCTACCTAAATGCTGAATTTTACATTTATCCCCACTGACACTTATTTCATTTGTTTCAGCCCAGTTTCCCCGCCTGTCAAGATCATCCTGTATCCTGACTCTGTCTTCTACTGTATTTGCTACCCCTCCCAATTTAGTATCATCTGCATATCTCCAGGTATTTCCCAACCCACAGCTGGCAGCCCTGTCTGTTGGCAATTGTCAACCAGGTCAAAACAGAACTTGCCTGATGGGGTAGTTAGAGCACTGGGGCCTCGAGAGGCCTAGCCCCAAGTCCTTGCCTGCCATGATGACCCTGCTGGGTGACCTTGGGCCAGTCTCTCTCTCTCTCTGAATGATGGGATAAAATAAAGTTGCCAACCTCCAGGTGGGACTTGGAGATTCCCCAGAATCGCAGCTCATCTCCAGACTACAGAGATCAGTTCCCCTGGAGAAAATGGATGCTTTGGAGGGTGGACTCAATGGCATTGTACCCCATTGAGGTCCCTCCTCTGCCCAAGCCCCACCCTCCTCAGGCTCCACCCCCAAAATCACGAGGGATTTCCCAACCCAGAACTGGCGAACCCTACTGAGAACTGTTTTATGAGGCTTGTTTTTAAAATGCCAGACTTTTTGTGCTGTTTTAATGCTCTGGTTGGGTTTTTGATGGCTTTTTAATAGCTTGCTTAATGTTTGTTTTATGCTGTTTTATTATTAATTTTGCAATCTGCCTTGAGCAGGTTCTCCAGAGAGGCAGCACAGAAATTTTCTAAATCAATACACTACTTCTAAACAGCTGTCGTAACCGTCAGCGGTATACCCAGACAGGCACAGTCTGAATTCTAAGATGCTTGTGGGGTCAAGAATTCATAGCTGAGGATTCTCTGCTGAGGTGGGGCAACAATTGAACTCAAGACCATGAGAAACTTAAAGCTTTCCAGCAAAAATGGAACCAGAAGAGGAGGAGGAGGATGTCATTGTGGACAGATTCAAGTGGGTGGCCATGTTGGTGTGAAGCAACAGAACAAATTTGGAGTCCAGAGTGGCACCTTTAAGACCAACAAAGTCTTCGAAGTGTGCATTCACATGAAAGCTTATACCCAGAATTAAACTTTGTTGGTCTTAAAGGTGTGCATGTACACAAAAGTTTATACCCAGAATTAAACTTTGTCGGTCTTAAGTATGCAGGCACACGAAAACTTATACCCAGAATTAAACTTTGTTGTCTTAAAGGTGCCACTGGACTCAAACTTTGTCTTGTTGTGGACAATTTTATATAAATCATTGCACATGTTTTTAATTTCTCGGCCATGGAAAAGCCATTTCCCTAGCTGAAAATTAAGCCTGGTTTTGTGATAGCAAAACGTTGCCGTTCATGTACAAAATAACTATAAGAGAAAAATGCTAACTGTAACCCACAATGATAACACAACATTCAAGAAAATGGAAAGGGGTGTGTGGATGGAAAAGTGAACAGTGGCCCAGGCCCGAAAGGGGGTTCAGTTCACCTCTGCCCCGGGGTGGAAGGAGACGCAGAATTAGTGCTCCCAGCATCGGAATCTGCCACACTTCGTCTTGGCTTCACTTTCCTGCTAATTGGAGATTTTAATCTTCAGCGACTTTCTGCTCAGGGTGCTGACAGGATCACCAGCTGTGCAGCTATTCCAGGGAGCAGCGGCTTTTTAATCAAGCCATCTTGGCAGGGAAGGTGGAATGGTGAAATTGGGGAAGAGGAGGGGGTGGGAATGAGGAGGGTTTGGGGCTCATCCCCCCACCTCTGCAAAAGAAAAAAAATCACGAAGCTGGAGAATGCAGGAAGGACATCTCCCTGCAAGAACTAAGGGTGTCAAAAACCCCGAGAGAGAGAGAGAGAGAGAGAGAGAGAGAGAGAGAGAGAGATTGCAGGAACTCCTGCAGAGAGCAACTTAGATTTTTGCAGAAGGATTCCAGGACAGAAGTGTAGGGTGCACGTGTGTGGGGGGGTGGGGGTGGGGGTTACCATTATAAAGAGGTACCATCCAGTACAGTTGCTGTTTTGAACTTTGACTATGGTTGCCCCGTGCCCACCTCCTCTCCACTCAATGACTCAGCAGCCTGAAGAACTGCCTAGCAGGATCAGACACAATCAGCCATTCCATTCTGTCTCCGATAACAGCCAGTTTCAGGGAAGCTGCAGCTCAGTGGCAGAGCATCTGCTTCGCATGCAAAGGGTGCCAGGTTCCAATCCCCGACATCGCCACAGGTCAGAGCTGATGTGAAAGACCTCTGCGCCGGAGACCCCCCAGAGACCTGCTGCCAGTCTGAGTAGGCAGTACCAACCCTGCGAGCGAGGCCTGACTAGGGCTGCCAAGTGCCGGCGACTTACTGGCGGGGGGGAGTTGTTCTCCCCCCGTGAGCTCTTCTGGCGCGTGCATTTTGCGCGCGTGCCATGGCGACGTAATGACGTCACCCGGAGGTGACGTCATCACGTTGGGAGCGTTGCCCTGGCAACACCCCCAACGTGATGACGTCACCTCCGGGTGACGTCATTCCATGGGGGAAGTTGTCCTCACCGAACGACTTCTGGGGCGGGGTTCCCCCCGCCGGCTGAATGCCGGCCGGCGGATCGGGAACCCCTATAGCGGGGGATCCCCCGCCCCCCGGGCTGACTTGGCAGCCCTAGGCCTGACAGAAAACGCCATGAGAGTAGGGTAGCCAGTCTCCAGGTGGGAGCTGGAGATCTCCTGGGATTACAACTCATCTCCAGAGATCTGTTCCCCTGGAGAAAATGGCTGCTTTGGAAGGTGGAATTTATGGTATCGTACCCCACTAAGGCCCCTGCCCTCCCCAAATCTCCAGGAATTTCCCAACCCAAAATGGGCAAACCTACGGGCAAATTTCCATTGTTCCATGGTCGAAGTTATTCATCCCTCACCTCCACAGCAGGGTTGCCAGGTCCCCCTCCCCCGTCCGCCGGCAGGGGTTGGGTTGCCAGCTCCAGGTTGGGAAACACCTAAAGATTTGGGGATGGGACCTGGGGAGGACAGGGGGCCTCAGTGGGGTGCAATTCTGTATAGCCCCCCCCTCCTCCAGAGCATCCATTTTCTCCAAGGAAACTGATCTCTGGTTTGGAGAAGAGCTGTAATTCTGGGGGATCCCGGGACGTAAAATGCCTATGGGGGTCAACATCAAGACCAGTGAAAGTCAGAATTGGTGAACATAGGAGTTGTATCAGATTAAAGAAAAGGAATGCTCCGCTTGTCAAGCACTATCTGGGACACACTGAAAAAAAGCTGAAATTCTGGATTATAGAAACAATTCAGACGACAAATTCAAACAGGTTCAAGCTTCTCCAAAGACGAGAGTTGTTTTGGATACATCATTTACAGTCAGGGGTCCTTTCGTAGAAAAGAGGTGCAGGAGCTCATTAGCATACCTATTAGCATAACTCATTAGCATAACTGGCCGAATGTCAGTTTCAGCCCTATTATACCCTATGGGCCATTGAAGTCAATGGCAAAAACTCATAGGGTATATGAGGGGCTGGAGGAGAGGGGGTTTGAGGGAGAGGCTCCAAACTGGCAGGGTACCTTCTGGGACCTCTCCCCCAAATACCCACCAAGTTTCAAGAAGATTGGACCAGGGGGTCCAATTCTACGGGGCCTCAAACAGGTTGACCCATCCCCTCCATTGTTCTCTATGGTGGGAAAAACGTTACTTTTTTCCCCACCATAGAGAACAATGGAGGGAATGGGGGCAACCTGTTTGGAGGCCCGTAGAATTGGACCCCCTGGTCCAATCTTCTTGAAACTTGGTGGGTATTTCGGGGAGAGGTCCCAGAAGCTACCCTGCAAGTTTGGAGCCTCTCCCTCAAACCCCCTTCCCTCCAGCCACTTTCAAAGTCGCCACCAAGAATCTGATTCAGCCCGTGGCTGCCCTACTGCCCACTCCTGGGCTGGCAGAGCGGCGCTCCACCTCGCTCCGGCCCCAAAGGACCCATTTACAGACATCAACTCCTCAAGGACTTCATGAAGACGTGGATTGGACTTGCTGCCTTTGAAAAAAATGTATACCTGTCCTTCTGTTTGTGGTAATGCTGACCTTGTGGGTTCCCCCCCCCCTCAGTTCTCTCTCTCCTCTTCACCCACCTTGTAATCCCTTCCTTGGCAATAGCATTGTGCAATGCAGGTGGGTGATTCCATCATCCCTGGGTTCTACTATATAAGAATGTAAGGTCAGCAGCTTGTGACTTGAATATTACCCTTGATGGAAGTGACGCACATCCTGACTAGGGTTGCCAGCCTCCAGGTGGGGCCTGGGGATCTCCCGCTTTTACAACTGATCTCCAGCTGTCAGAGATCAGCTCCCCTGGAGAAAATGGCTGCTTTGAAGGGTGGACTTTATGGTCTTGGACCATGCTGAGGCCCCTCCCCTCCTCAAACCCCACCTTCTCCTGGCTCCACCCCCAAAGTCCCCAGGTATTTTCCAACCTGGACTTGGCAACCCTAATCCTGAAGAATGGGACATTTGGTACTAGGTCCGTTACCTATTTAAATATCTTTCAGGCAAAATATTTTTAGGCTAAACTATTCCAGAAATAGACTAGCTTTAAACTGTAATAATTATATTTTTATTTTTATCTAGAATAATTTAGAAAATTTGTGCAGCTATTACGCAGGCTCATTATACAAATTTGTAGCAACTGCATACTATTCAAGGTAACTCCAGTAAAAATTTCTTATTATTTTTTAAAAATATTTTATTACATATATTTTCTATATACAGTTGAAATATAATAATCTGGCCTTTTTTTCTTTCCCCTTTTTCCACCAGTTTCAGAAAGCAACACATGGTCACCTATGTATATATATACAAAATTCATTGTGCATGTAATTCTGGATGTGTGTCATTGTGAAATAAGGAATATTGACCACTGAAGAAGGCCCATAGGGGCCAAAACGTGTATGGTCCTTAGGTCAAAAGTTTTACCCATCAATTTGATATGTATAACAATCAGTTCTGAATGAAATAAGCTTTTAGAGTCTGAAATTTAGACTGTTTCTTTTAACCTCATTATGTTTTATTTATGTGCACACCCTAATAAATATTTGTATTTTTTATATTAATTTACTTGTTAGCTTGACCCTCTTGGATCACAGCTCCCCGGGTCCCACCTGGAGACTGTGGCATCCTGAGGCAGGTTTTAGAGAAAGAGAAATGGAGGAGATGGGAATAGTTCTGCGTTTAGCCATTTTCCTTCGTCTCTGGGCACCTGCCCGTGGGGGCGGGGAGATAGAAAGCCGGTTCCCTCAATGTGGAAAGTGCGAACGATCCTGGAACTATTCTGCTGCCCTGGACCCCCACCTCATCCAAAGAAGCGCTCTTTCGTTTTCAGGCCAGGGTCTCTGACAAGCCAGCCTTTACTGCGGATTCTGAGATTCCTGTGGAGATTCATACGGAGTATCCAGAATGAGGCGTGGAGTTGTTAGAGTGTCTGTCTAGTATCAGGGATACCTAGGGTTGCCAGCTCTGTGTTGGGAAACACCTGGAGATTTGGGGGTTGGAGCCTGGGGAGGGACCTCACTGATATATATGGCCCTAGAGTCCACCCTCCAATGCAGCCATTTTCTCCAGTGGCGGCACCAAAGCTGTTCCTATGCCGAAGAAACACACAGGCTTGATCTTCTCATAAGAACATTAGGTCAGGCCAATTGCCCATCCAATCCAACACTCTGTGCCACAGTGTCCAGAACCCAGGTTCTCTACAACGTGTATTGTTTTTATACCAAGTTTAATCCGTGGCCTCCCCCTGCAAAGAATCCAAGCAACCATATTTTGGTGAGGTTGCCACGAACTGCTTCCATCCCACTCACAGAAATGCAGTTCCCCAAGGAGAGGCTAGAGGAGAGAAAAGATTGGATTTATACCCCACCCTTCACTACCCAAAGGAGTCTCAGAGCGGCTTACAATCCCTTCCCCTTCCCCTCCTCACAACAGACACCCTATGAGGTAGGTGGGGCTGAGAGAGCTCTTTTGAGGACTGCTTTTGAGAGAACAGCTCTGAGAGAACTTATGACTGACCCACGGTCACACCAGCCAGCTGCATGTGGAAGAGAGGGGAATCAAACCCGGTTCTCTCAGATTAGAGTCTGCACTCTTAACCACTACATCAAACTGGCTAGTAAATAGGTTTAAGGCCTTTGTCCATGCATTTGAGACATTTCCAGATGCATCCAGTCCTAGTTTGAAAAACAACACTCAGGTTAGTGTTTAGCTGTTTCAGTTTGGGGCAGCTGAAGAGTTTAGCTGTTTCAGTTTAGGGCAGCTGAAGAGCCTAGCACTACCTTCAAAGCCAATAAAACTAGGTGTTTGGGGTCGGTCACGCAACCCGGCATGATAACGCGTGCCTCTGAATACATGCACAGTTTTCATGAGACCAGATTGGTTCCAGTAAGAAACTTGCTTTCAATATATGACTGGATTTGGACAACATGGCAAAGAGAAAGCATCTGGTGGCTTGACCCCATTAAAGGTAGGAACAGAGTGCATGCCCTGGGCATGAAAAGGTCCAAGATCGTATAATATATTGACATGTATTTAAAGAAAATAATAAGTTACGCAATGCCTTTGTTCCAATATGGAATAACAAAGCCCATTTTCATACCCAGATATCCCATCGCATGGAAGAAGAAGAAGAAAAAGAAGAAGAAGAAGAAGAGGAGGAGGAGGAGGAGGAGATTGGATTTATACCCCGGCCTTCACTACCCGAAGGAGTCTCAACAGCCTAAGGAACAGCAAGCACTGTAAGGACCATCAAAATGAACGCTGTGAGCTGACTGTGAGGTGAGAACTTTGAATAATGGCTGCTATTGTCATATGAACAACAGTGACCACTAGCACTTCATTGTGGTTTTAGAATTGTTTTAATTGTAACTTATGTTTTAATGTAACTTATCTGTTTTGTGTAAACTGCCCTGAGCCAGCCCTGGCTGGGAGGGCTGGGTAAAATTTGAAAAAGAAAGAAAGAAGCAACTTATGTAGTCCGGAGATCAGATGGGAGGAGGAGGAGGAGAAGATTGGATTCATACCCCGCCCCCGTCACTACCCGAAGGAGTCTCAGAGCGGCTTACAATCCCTTTCCCTTCCCCTCCCCACAACAGGTGGGCCTGAGAGAACAGCTGGTACAGAGCTATGGCTTGCCCAAGGTCATCCAGCCAGGTGCAAGTGGAGGAGTGGGGAATCAAACTTGGTTCTCCCAGATTAGAGTCCGTGCACTTAACCACTACACCATACTGGAGACTTAGTAGGGGCAGCAGGCTAGGCAGAAAGCATTTTTAGCCACAGAAAATGGCTGGGTTAGAAGGTACAAAACAGACTGGAGCACTGGAACAGGTTTCTATTTTTCCCTCCACAGCATTTATTGGATTAGGAGATCTTACCATTTTCCAGCTATGTTTTCCCACGTCCCAGTGCTGGCTTTCATGAGTGCCCAATCAGTAGTACAGATGTGACTAGTGGCACTAGGAGAGAGGCCAGATTCCCCAATTTGCCCGGCCTAGGAGGAAAAGCCTGAACTCTCCCTAAAAACTAAAACGACTAAACTGCGGCTATCATACTTTGGTCACATCACGAGAAGACGAGAGTCACTGGAAAAGACAGTAATGCTAGGAAAACCTGAAGGCAGCACTAAAGACTGGATCCCCAAATTTGCCGCTCGACTGGGTAAATTATTATGACTAGAGAGTCTGAGTGAAGCCAGAAGAGTTCACAGTGACACCCTTTGATTTTAATAGGATTGTTGTGTGGGATTTCACCCCCCCCCCCCTTCAAGTTCTTTGCAAACTACTGTTTCCTGAGCTTTGAGCTTTTGAGGAGGCGATCAAACAAAACCTGGATGGCCCAGGCACGCCCGCTCTTTTCAGATCTCGGAAGCTAAGCAGGGTTGACTCCGGCAAGTACTGGGATGGGAGACCTCCTTGGAATACCAGCAGTCGGGAGGCGGGGGCAGGACCCACTCAGCCACCTCTCGGAATACCCTCCAGGCCTTCAGTAGGGGTCAGTCACCAGAGGTTGCCAGGACTTCCAGGTGCACACACGCTCACACATACGCACAGGGGTCCTTTCGTAGAAAAAGAGATGCAGGAGCTCATTACCATAACTCATTTGCATAACTCATTTGCATATGTCACACCCCCTAACATACTGGAAGTGTGTCAGAAGGCAACACCCACCCCTCAGGCTCCACTCCACAGGGGAGTGAAACTGACCTGCTCTTCCTCCATTCCCTTCCCCATCCAATACTTTGTGCAATAAAAATAAGCGTAAAGAACACACCCTCATTCTCTTCCTGCTCCCTTGAAACCACCAGGTTTCAAGTAGTCTTGAGATACCCAGGACATGTGCACCACCCATCCCTTCCCCTTCCCTTCCCCTCCCCACAACAAGACACCCTGTGAGGTAGGTGGGGCTGAGAGAGGTCTTTTGAGAACTGCTTATGAGAGAACAGCTCTGAGAGAACCTGTGACTGGCCCAAGGTCACACCAGCAGCTGCATGTGGAGGAGTGGGGAATCAAACCCGGTTCTCCCAGATTAGAGTCCAACTCCTGACCACTACACCAAACTGAGGGGGTGGAAGCTGCTGAAGGGTTGGTGAAATTTCTCCAGTACTTATGTGCCATGTGCCCAGATAAAAAATGGTATACTTAGAAAATTTCGATGCCACCTTGAGCAAGTCTCTGGAAAAGCAGCACACAGTTATAAAAGGAACAATGATAAAATTATCAATATTAAAACAAAACATTAAAAACAATAAAGACCGTAGCAGGGCTTTCCCGGGGTGCTGCGCCTCTGCACTGCTCGGGGAAGCCGGGGAGGGGGCGGGACTTGGTCATGTGCCCGCCCCCTGGGCTCCTCACTCCCGGAGCTGCGCTCCTGTGCGCTCCCGCTCCAACGGACCCCTGTACACGCACATATAAAAAAAAAATACCCACCAAAAAAACCCAGACATGCACAAACACACACAAAGTTCTTAGTACCCTTTTCGTTCAAAATGGTGACAGCAGCCCTTGGCTCCTCATGACCGTCCTGAGAGCTGGCGTGTTCAGGTGCCCATTGCATGGATGGGAAAAGTCGGGTCGAGCTGTAATCCCCATGTGCCGGAGATTCCCTCAAAATCTGAGGCCTTTCTCCATCCTAGGGAGACCTTCTCCAGTAGAAGGGGCTCTTGGGGCAGAAATGGGGCCCTCCTTACGCTTGCAGGCGGCCTCAAACTTTGCTGAACAGAGGGGGCAGGATACGTGACAATGACTTCTCCCATCAACCTGCTCTCCTTTCCCCGTGAGATCCCTGCGGGTGAAGTTGCCTCTCCTCTGCTGCGCCGGCCGCAACAGCCTGAAGGTCCCTTCTAACCGTCCAGTTTGGGGCTTGCCCATATCCCTTCCTGTGAGGAGCGCCCTCCCCACACATCACTGCATCTCTTCCTTTTAGGGTTACCAACTCCAGGTTGGGAAATACCTGGAGATTTGTGGATGGAGCCTGGGTGGGAAGGGTTGAGGGAGGGGAGGGTTGAGGGAGGACAGAATGCCAGGCAGTCTGCATTCCAGAGCAGCCATTTTCTCCAGGAGAAGTGGAACAAAGGCTTTAAATAAATAAAGGAGGCTAGGCTGTCGATGACCAGAACCAGGGCTTTCTCAGTGGCGGCCACATACTGATGGAATGAACTCCCGGAGGAGATCAGGGCCCTGCAGGACCTCTTACAGCATAGGTGTCAACTTCAGGGGGGCTGGGGAGCTGGAGCCCCCCCAAAAAACTTTTCCAGGACATGCTGAGCCTCCCCCGGAGACAATGGCCTGTAATGTCTCTGGACCTGAAAGAACAGCTCTGAAAGAACTTATGACTGACCCAAAGTCACACCAGCAGCCGCATGTGGCGGAGTGGGGGATCAAACCCGGTTCTCCCAGATCAGAGTCCGTGCTCCTTAACCCCCACACCACACGGGCTCCAGCCCTCACTTCCAGGAAGAGCCAGCCTGAAAGCTGGCAGCCCTGTTTCCTTCACTTCCCTCCCCCCAACCCTGTGAAGATTTGGCCTTAACCCTTTAATCCTCGTTCCCCAAACAGCCAATGTGGCACAGTGATCAGAGTATCGGACTAAGACCTGGGAGTCACAGGTTCGAATCCCCATTCTGCCACTGAGGCGCACTAGGGGACCTTGGGCCAGTCACCCACACTCTCAGTCTAACCTACCACACAGGGTTGTTGTGAGGATAAAAAGGAGGTGTGAGGAGAATGATATAAAGAACATTGCTTGATAGAATGGTATATATGAAGAAAAATAAAAACAATATATCATGACCTTGGCAAATTGCATTGCTGTGCGGGCTTTCAAGAACAGAATATAAATTTTTCAGCAGTCAGCTTTAGGTTCCCTTAATGTAGACTGCCAAAGGGGACACAAATGTCACACGGCCGTCCCACTGAAATCAAACCGTCCACCTAGGGTTGCCAGCCTCCAGGTAAGGCCTGGGGATCTCCCACTTTTACAACAGATTTCCAGCTGAGAGAGATCAGCTCCCCTGGAGAAAATGGCTGCTTTGGAGGGTGGACTTTATGGCATTGTACCATGCTGAGGCCCCTCCCCTCCCCAAACCCCACCCTCTCCTGGCTCTACCCCCAAAGTCTCCAGGTATTTTCCAACCCAGACTTGGCAACCCTACGTCCACCTGTGAACTAGGATTGCCAGCCTCCAGGTGGGGCCTGGGGATCTCCCGCTTTTACATCTGATCTCCAGCTGACAGAGATCAGCTCCCCTGGAGAAAATGGCTGCTTTGGAGGGTGGACTCTATGGCATTGGACCATGCTGAGGCCCCTCCCCTCCCCAAACCCCGCCCTCTCCCGGATCCACCCCCAAAGTCTCCAGGTATTTTCCAACCCGGACTTGGCAACCCTACAGTGAACTCTTCTGGCTTTTAGGGCAAGACTGCCACCCTCCCCTCTGAGCCTCGAGAGTGGACCGCTCTCACTGCTGCCCCCGTCCCGGAACAGCTCTCCTTCCGCAAGTGGCATGGGGAAACGAAACCACAACAGAGCTCAGATGGGGTTAACAGGCCATGATGATCCAAAGAGAGATGCCAGGACTATTTTCCCGGCTGGAGGAACAGAGGGTTTTATTGAGGTGTGCTGCCCTCTTGTGTCTGACGGAAAGACTGCCGCTTTCATCAGGAGCAAAGGAGCTGGCAGTCTCCAAAAGACTGTGTTTAGTTGCACACGGAGCTGTTTCTGCAGCAACACCCCTTTCATAGTATCGTAGAGTCGGAAGGGACCTCCAGGGTTATCTAGTCAACCCCCGTGCACAATGCAGGAAATCCATAAATACCTCTCCCCATACCCCCGGTGACTAGGGTTGCCAAGTCTTCGGAACTCACCGGCGGGGAGGAGTCCTCCTCCGTCCAGGAGTTCCTCCTGGCGCGCGCGCTCCCAGCGACGTCACCGGAAGTGATGTCAGCACGTTGGGGGCATTGCCAGGGCAACGCTCTGGCAATGCCCCCAACGTGCTGACGTCACTTCCGGTGACGTCATTACGTCGTCCTCACTGGACGACGGGGGTGGGGTTCCCCCGCCGGCCAAATGCTGGCCGGCGGATCGGGAACCCCTTTAGCGGGGGATCCCCCGCCCCCCGGGCTGACTTGGCAGCCCTACCGGTGACCCTTGCTCCATGCCCAGAAGATGGCAAAAAAACCCAAAAAAACCCTCCAGGATCCCTGGCCAAATTGGCCTGGAGAAAATTGCTTCCTGACCCCAGAGTGGCGACCAGCATTTCCCTGGGTGTGTAAGAAAGGGCCACAAGAACTAAGCACTGAGGCAACCCTTCCTACCCTCCCTTCTCATTATCTGCCTAAGTTCACAGAATCTGCATTGCTGTCAGATGGCCCTCTAGCCTCTGAAAACCTCCAAAGGAGGAAGAAGAAGAAGAAGAGATTGGATTTATACCCCGCCCTTCACTTGGAGTCTCAGAGCAGCTTACAAATTCCTTTCCCTTCCTCACAACAGACACCCTGTGAGGCAGGTGGGGCTGAGAGAGCTCTTTCCCAAGCTGCCCTTGAGAGAACAGCTGGTACAGAGCTCTGGCTTGCCCAAGGTCATCCAGCAGGTGCAAGTGGAGGAGTGGGGAATCAAACCTGGTTCTCCCAGATTAGAGTCCGCGCTCTTAACCACTGCACCAAACTGGAGAGAACCCGCCACCTCCCGAGGAAGCACAGAGGAACCTGCAAGACGGAGCTCTTCCACCAGGCTTTCGACTAAGGCGCTGCCATCATTATTCACATCATTAGTCAAGAGACGCCCGACTCCACTAGTATCGCTTGCGCTAGATCGAGAACTGGAGAGTAACCATTGCCGCCATCTCAAATGTATTTGCTGCAGCTCGCTAGCACTTTATGTTTTAAACTGTTTTTAGATGGTTTTATCTTGTTATAATTGTTTATGTTGTTTCTGTAAGCCACCCTGAGCCTGCTTTGGTGGGGTGGGTGGGGTATAAAACAAACAAACAAACAAACAAATAAATAATTGTCGTGAAGTTCTTTGTAATGTTTAGCCGAAAACTCTGTTGATTTATTTTCAACCCATTGGTTCTCGTCCAACCTTCTGAGGCGACACAAAACAACTCCAAACAGCCCTTCAAGTACTTGAAGATGGCGATCCTATCACCTCTCAGTCATCTCTTCTCCAGGCTAAACGTACCCAGCTCCTTCCACCTTCCTTCACAGGACTTGGTCTCCAGACCCCTCCCCATCTTCATTGCCCTCCTCTGGACATGATGCTCCCTCTAAGCTGTGGAGTCTTGTGAGCAAAAATTCTGCTTTGTGAGCTGCTGGCATTAAAGTTGTGAGCGAGCGATTTGGCTGCTGCATAAATTAGTTTGCTCTGGAGCCATCCTTCCTGAACTAAGACTAAAATGTATGAGCCGGAGGCTAAAAAACTGAGCTAGCTCACACTAACTCAGCTTAGAGGGAACACTGGTTCCAGCTTGTCTATGTTCTTCTTAAACTGTGGTGCCCAAAACTGAACACAATACTCTCGGTGAGGTCTAACCAGAGCAGAGTAAAGTGATACCATCATTTCACATGATCTGGACACTATACTTCTGTTGATGCAGTCCAAAATGGCATTTGCCTTTTTAGCTGCTGCATCACACTGCTGACTCATTTTCAGTGGATGGTCTACAAAGACCCCTAGATCCTTTTCACACATACCACTGCCAAGACAAGTCTCCCCCATCCTATAATGATGCATTTGGTTTTTCCTACCTAAATGCTGAACTTTACATTTATCCCCACTGACATTCATTTCATTTGTTTCAGCCCAGTTTTCCAGCCTGTCAGGATCATCCTGTATCCTGACTCTGTCTTCAGCCATATTTGCTACCCCTCCCAGTTTAGTATCATCTGCAAATTTAATAAGCATTCCCTCTATTCATCATGCTCTGAATGCTGTCCTCTTGGGGAAAGAACACTGTCCTTCACCGGGAGCAGGGCCTTTTCTGCAGTAGCCCCTCAACTGTAGACTGAACACAGGGTTGCCGATCTCCAGGGGGCACCTGGAGATTTCATGCTATTACAATTAATTCCCAGGCAACCAAGATGGGTTCCCCTGGAGAGAATGGCTGCATTGGAGGATTGGACTCTGTGGCATTGTACCCTGCCGAGGTAACCCAGTTCCCCCCCAAAAAACCCTCCCCGTGCTCCACCCCCCCCCCCCCAAATCTCCAGGTATTCCCAATCCAGCACTGGCAACCTAAACAGCGCACCTCAACTGTCTTTTTGGAACTTTGGCGTCTCCTGCCAAATATTTATGAAGCCGTAGATACTGATTTACTGTCACTTTTATTGGCTGCTTCATTGTTTTTAGTTACTAGTTTTATATTGTTCTAAATGGGTTTTTTTGTACCTTTTGTTATCTTTTGCACACTCACTCGCTTAGGCTCGGGCAGGCTGTAGATGTTTCCGATAGTTAACAAAATTAGTCCCATGAAGCCGGATCTCAGCGGCGGCGGCTGGCCAAGAGAGCTGCCCCAGCGGCATTCGGGTTCCTTTGCTCCTGGCTCAGAGCTGTAGCGACAGGGCTGGATTCAAGAAGGGTTGGGAGACCTTTCCTTACCTTTCCCCTGGCTGTGTTCAGATGGCCAGTGCTAAGGGAGCAGGGTTACCAACCCTGGGGTGGGAAATACCTGGAGATTTGGCCTGGAGCTGGGGAGGGAGGGGGTTGGGGAGGGACCTCAGGGGGGTACAGTGCCGTAGAGCCCACCCTCCAAAGCAGCCATTTTCTCTGAGGGAAATGATCTTAGTCACCTGGAAATCAGTTCTTGAGAGGGTCTCCCCACGATACCCCCTGGAATGTGGAATGCCACAGGGGGCGATCCTCTCTCCAATGTTATTTAACATCTATATGTGCCCCCTCACTCCAGTTAGTCCGGAGCTATGGGCTGGGTTGTTATCAGTATGCTGATGACACCCAGCTCTATCTGTTAATGGATGGCATACATCTTCCGTTCCTGAAAACTTAGCTGAGCTTTGGACGCTGTGGCTGGATGGTTGTGGCAGAGTCGGTTGAAGTTAAATCCACCAAATCCTGTACCTGGGTCGAGGGGGTGTGTTATGTATTGACCATGCGGTCGCCATGTACTCCAGTAATGGTGACCGCCATGTGGCCAGAGCACATGGCCAAGAAACTACCTGAGCTTCAGCCAGGTAGAACAAAGGCCAGGTGGATTCGAACCGGCCACCAATCCTGTACCTAGGTTCCTCCCAGGGAACCTATGAGATGTAAATAGACTGATAATAGCCTATCAGGCCAGTTGGGCGAGGTCAGGGATAATAAAAGGAGTGCTTCGAGCCCTGGGTTGTCTGCTTCATCCAGACCAGCAATAAAGATCTAGCTGTTTCACTGTTCCATGGACTCCTAACTCCAATACTTCTCAGGGTGCCAGGCTCCCTACACTGGAAGGGACACCTTTGGTGCCAGTCCAGACAGTGAGGAGTCTGGGAGGGACACTGGATGCCTCTCTCTCTCCATTGGGGGCCCAGGTTGCTGCAGTCACCAGATCTGCGTTTTTCCATCTCATGCAGATCAGACCACTGAATCCCTGTCTTCCCCCCGCCCAAGGCCTAGCGATGGTGACCCATGCAAGGCTCACTTCCAGACCTGATTACTGCAACTTGCTCTATGCAGGCTGACCCTTGAGGCTGACCCGGAAATTATACTTAGTGCAGAATGCAGCGGCACGCCTGCTGATGTCAATGCCCATGAAGGCTCACGTTAGGTATGTGCTCCACCAACTGCATTGGTTCCCAGTTGAGTACCTGTTGTATTCTTATTATTTTACAGCCACAGCTTGCAGAGACTTTGGGATGCAAAAGGCCCTTTCTGATTGGCTACAAATAAAGACTCTCATTGGTCCTTAAGCCACTCTAGGTAACCAATTGCTGAGCCTCGCTTAGGTCCAATAGGATTGTTTGTACATAGTTATATTGTTTGAAGTTATGAGTTGGAAACAGTATAAACTGAGGTGCCGCTCTCATAGAGCTGTCTTTTGAGCTGAAGCAATGTATTTGAATAAAAGCCTGTTTGTTGGATTCATCGCCTCCCGCTCAATACTTAAAACTGGCGACGAGGATGGGATCCCAGTCCTAACTGAACAGCTGAAATCACTCTGCCTGCCCAGCTGAAATCACTAAGGGCGCCCAGAGCTAAATCACTCCCAAGGGCCATATCAAACCGTTCGACCCAAAGGTTGGGAACTGGGACTCATACCTCGAGCGACTTGAATGCTACCGCATAGCAAACAGTATTGACGGGGACGATGTCTGCCGCGCCACTTTTCTGAGTATCTGCGGCCAGGCTGTAAAATAATAAGAATACAACAGTACCGGATTCACTTCAAGATGCTGATTTTGATCTTCAGAACCTTATATGGCCTGGGACCAACATATCTAAGGGACCGTCTCTTCCCATATATGCCTCAAAGAGTGTTATGCTCTAAAGATCATCACCTCCTGGGGGTCCCTGACCCGAGGGACATCCGTCTTGCTCCGACCAGGGGCAGGGCCTTTTTTGCCCTGGCCCCTGCCTGGTGGAACGTGCTCCCCATTGAGATCAGGGCCCTGTGGGATCTTCTTCAATTCCGCAGGGCCTGCAAGATGGAGCTGTTCCGCCAGGCCTTTGGCTGAGGCAGCGGGTGCCCATATATGGGCTTCCTTTTTTTTTTTTAACAACTGGTTTTATTTATTTCTTTATAGCAACCAACAATCATTCATATAACATAACAACGTAACAATATAACAAGAGTATAATGGCCTATACATTTTTAGATAGGACAATCAGTAATTAATACACTAAGTGTAATGTAGTATGCTCTGTGTAGCAACCAGCCTGCCATGTGCTCCCAGGTAATGGCGCCCGCCGCATGGCCAGAGCACATGGTCAGGCAGAGAGGGGAGCTTGAATCTGGAGGAACAACAGACATCCGGATTGAAAGCCTCCACCAATGTGGGACCTAGGTTCTCCCTGGGGAGCCAATGCAATCAAAGGCTCCTCCAGGGAACCGATGACAAACATGCGCATATGTTAAGCCCCTATCAGGTCTTTTGGGTGCGGCCGGAGGTGTGGGTCCGGCCAGCATATAATGAGGGCCCTGGAGCCCTGGAAGCATGCTTGTTCTGACCATCTACTGGGCATGCTGAATCACTCAATAAAGGCTTCATGATTTCACCGTTCCTGGTCTCCTGAGTCCAGTACTCTTCACTAAGTAAGTCGGGTAAATATTGTTTCATAAACAGCATTGTGATAGTTGGATAACAGGCTTATTGGAGTTAGATATGAGTGTTAGACTGGCATTGGTATTGATGTTAACTGCAGGTCTGAGCAGATGTGTTGTGGTGTGTGAATGGCTTGCAGTACAATCTGATATAACAGAGCAAGTTTTAAAGAATTAGCCTTTTATGATAAGGGGTTGGCTGGAAGTATATCATGGGTTAGCATATAAGAAAAGATTGGATCACCTCGAATTTAGAGTGGTGTGTAGCATTTGTCTGAGATTTGTGGATCAAATCCAGAGGTTGCTCTCACCCACCCACCTACTGACTATTGACAACTGGCCTTCATTTACTTGTACCACCGGGGCAGAATTTTTATAGCCAGCTGATGTCTGTCTTAAGCTGTACCTGTTGCTTTAATGTTTATATTGTGTTTGAAATTGTAATTGTATTTATTATAATGGCGTTACCCACCCTGAGCCCATCTGCGGGACGGGCAAGATATAAATACAGATAATAAATAAAATAAATAAATAATTCTGACAGATCTCCAGGGCCCACCTGGGGGTTGGAAACCCGACTGAGGAGAAAGGCACTCCACTCCTAGCCAGAGGTACCTGCTTCCTTCAGTTTGCAGGCAACAGAAAATCGGAGAAAGTGAGAGGGGGATCCTCCCTAAACACACTCTGGGTGACGTGAACGGTGCTATCCCAAGCAAATTTTTTGGCTCCGAGGCCTATTCAGAATTAATGCCCTGTGCTTTTGTTGGAACCACTCTGGCTTCTGGGCAGAATTTAGTCCTGTTCAGGGGTCATTTTGTAGAAAAAGAGGTGCAGGAGTTCATTAGCATAACTTATTTGCATATGCTAAACCACCTGACATCACTGGAAGTATGTCAGAAGGAGAGAGAGAGAGAGAGAGAGAGAGAGAGAGAGAGAGAAAGAAAGAAAGAAAGAAAGAAAGAAAGAAAGAAAGAAAGAAAGCAAGCAAGCTGGCAGAGAGGGGACAGTTACTAATCCAAGCCTCAGAAATCCCACTATTCTGGGAGGATAGCTGGTCAGAAGGCTGGTCGGAGGAACAAGGACCTTTCCAGGGGACGGGGTCATTTTGCTGCAGCCATGACACAAGCAGGCATTCCCCCGTGGGGGCGGGGGCTGGCACCAACTCCCGGAGCTGAGCTCCCCCGAGCTCCTGCTCGAAATGACCCCTGGTCCTGTTTAAACTCACAGAAACCGGGTTTCCCTCAGCATTTGCGTGAGCTAGCTCAGTTTTTTTAGTCTCCGGCTCACCCATTTTTGTCTTAGCTCAGGAAGGATGGCTCCAGAGCAAACTAATCTATGCCGTAGCCAAATCGCTCGCTCACAACTTTAATGCCAGTAGCTCCAAAAAGTAGAATTTTTGCTCACAAGGCTCCACAGCTTAAGAGGGAGCATTGCTTGGGGGGGGGGCAACAGTGGGAGGGCTTCTGGGGTCCTGGCCCCACTGCTGGACCTCCTGAGGGCACCTGGTTTTTTGGCCACTGTGTGACACCAAGTGTTGGACTGGATGGGCCACTGGCCCGATCCAACATGGCTTCTCTTATGTTCTCTTTATGTTCTTGCAGACAGTGAGAGCTATGCTTGGGGGGGGGCCTTCAACCCTGCCATGTTCCTATAACACAAAATATATGCAGGGGATGGCTAAAGTGGTGGGACAGCCTTGGGGTGAAACCAGGAAAAGGAGGAAAGTAATATTTAAAATTTAAGCTTTCCTTTCCTGTAGCTTGGTTAGAGCGTCATCTGGTGGTTTCTTAACTGTCCATCATTCTCACCCAGCACAGCTAGAGAACAGGCAAGAGAGTTTAAGATAATTTGTTTACTTTATTTATAACCTGCTTCCTCCCCAAAGGGGACCCAAAGCACCTATCATTCTCCTTGCCTCCATTTTATCATCACAACAACTCTGTGAGGTAGGTTAAGCTGTCTGCCCCACGGTCACCTGGTGATCTCCTGTGGGAGAGTTGGGATTTGAAACTGGATCTCCCAGATCCTAGCCCAACACCTTAACTGACACTCAAAGACCCTCCAAATGTTTTGAAAGCAGCGCTGCTTTGTTTGGGGACCTACGCTCCACTTTCATTCCACACGGCTCTGTTCAAACAGGTTTTGCAAGTGTTTGAAACAGTAAAAACCTGCCGAGCCTGTGTAGCAGAGATGAACAGGACTGGATCTGTGTATGGCACACCTGATCTGGACTGTGTAACTCGACCCAGAAAAGGAAGCTGGAGGGAAGTACATTTAGGCAGGAATTCTGAGTCCCAGAGATGACTTCTTAGTAGCAATCATCATTGCCACATTTATTGATGGATGTCGTATATTTTTCTCCTGCCCTTCCTTCAAGCAGCTCCAGGCAATGTACATCATTTCCCCTTCCTCCATTTCACTCTCATTTCACTCCATTTCACTGGCCCAAAGCCACCCAATGCATTTCATGGCAGAATGGGGATTTGAACCTGTGTTTCCCAGATCCGAATCCAACGCCTTAACCACTACACCACACTAGCTCTCTCATTATATTATCAGAAGAGTGCAAAACACTCATACAAACTGGCCCGCCTTCTCCAGACCCCAATGCAGAAACCCTTGTTGGCAGGAAAACTTTTATACACTGGCCACAGAGGAGTGGGAGCTGTGGTTCAGCGGCACAGCCTCTGCTTGGCATGCAGAAGGTCCCGGGTTCAATCCCTGACATATCTCCAGTTAACAGGATCAGGTAAGAGCTGACAGGAAAGACCTCTGCCTGAGACCCTGGAGGAGCTTCTGCCAGCCACAGTAGACAACACAGGCCTTGGCGGACCAATGAACTGATTCAGCATACAGTTGTTCCACCCAATCTAGAAATCTGATTACTTAGAAAAGCTTGGTCCTTCCTAGTGCCAAAGAAGCAGGAAGAGAGCAGGAGGGTCAAGTTTAAGCATCTTCCAGCCAGCATCTGAAAAAGACAGGTAGCTTACCTGAAACTGGTGATCTTTGAGTGGACATCTGTGCATTCAAACCCTTGGGATCTAGTGCACCTGTCCCGATCCCAACTGGTCAACTTAAAAGCTGGAAAGGATTTCCGTGCCCATTCCCTGTGTCACGTGCAGGGCGCTCCACTGCTCCTGGCAACAGGGAAGGGCACAAAGATCCCGCCAGCTCCTTCTGACCGCTGCCATCAGCCCCAGCAGAAAAGAGGGCCAACAGCAGAGGGGAAGGAGGGCGGGTGGTGTGAATGCACAGATGACCACTCAAAGATCACCAGTTACAGGTAAGCAACCTGTCCATCTACTTCGTGGTCTCTGTGCATCACACCTCTGGAAGAATAATGAGCTCAGGCTTACCTGGAGGAGGGTGGTGGAAGGGCCTCAGACACACGCCAACTGCAATACATTGTGCCCCACTGAAGTTAGATGATGGAGAAGACACATATCTAGAGCGTAGTGCTTCACAAAGGTGTGAGATGTTGCCCAGATAGCTGCATTGTAAATGCCTCCTAGGGCAGGCACTTGAGGAAAGCCGTGGAGGCAGCTCATGTAAAATGAGCACAAATCAGCCTAGGCAGTGGCCTCTTGGCTAGCAAATAACAGAGCTTAATAGTCTTTACTATCCATTTGGATGATCTCTTGCGAGGAGAGTCTACGTCCCTTCCTGGGCGCAGCAGAGGACACAAAAAGAAGTCTCTAGTCCTGTGTAAGCAGAAAAGTAACACTCTCTTCGCATCAAGCGTGCAGAGGCATCATTCCGCTTCGTCCCGTGGAGAGGAGAAAAACGCCAGAAGAGTTGTGTCTGCCTGGAGGTGGAATTCCAAAAGCCCTTTGGAGAGAAAGGTGTCATCCAGAACTCAGGTGGCACCTTCCTGATGAAATGTGAAGTGTGTGTGTGGGGGGTCACAACGCAGTGCCATTAATTCCCCCACTCTTCTGGCAGAAGTGATCACAATTCAAAAGGCAGTCTTCCAGGAAAGCAGTTGAAGATTGCAGGTGACCATGGGTTCAAACGGTCGCCTGTGAGTCTTGTCAAAATCAGTGGAAGGCCCCAGCATAGGCGCCAACTACGGGGGGGCTCGAGGGCTCGAGCCACCCCCGAAATTTCCCGGGGGGGACTGAGCCCCCCCCTGGGAAAACGGTGCGCCCTCCACCGCACCTCCCTCGGCCCTTCCTAGAGCCGCCGCCGCCTCTCCCCCCCCCCCCGCCTGGCCACTCTGACCCTCCCTCCGTCCGTCCAGGGGCCAGCTAAGCAAATGCCCAGCTGGCCCCTGGACGGACGGAGGGACAGAAGCAGGAGTAGTCAGGCGGGGGGGGAGGCGGCAGCGGGGACATGGTCCCGGCGGGCGCTCGTGCACGGAAGAGCCCCCCCCCCCCCGGGAGTTTTTAAACTCTACGCCCCTGGTTCCCAGGGTGGTATGGGACTACGAACTGGTGGGAAGAGACAAATGAGCCCCTTCAGAAATTTCTTGGTGCGTGGATGACTAAAGGTTTAGTGCCCATTGATGGTAGTGTGGTGTGCCAGAATAGCAGCTAAGTAGACCCTGATGGATGAATAGCCTGGACCCCGGTCCACCAGGGACAATATGAAACCGAAGATAGTTGAAAGACTTGATGGGGATGAGGGTAACTTAACTGAGTCAAGATTTCACAGGAACTTCTTCCACTTATAACCGCTCAGGATTGGCTACTAGGGCAGCCACGGCTGAATCAGATTCTCTAATCTGATTCAGCCCGCTGCCGAATTGCCGCCGAAATTCGGCGGCAACTTTAAAAGCCACTGGAGGAGAGGGGGTTTGAGGGAGAGGCTCCAAACTTGCAGGATTGCTGCTGGGACCTCTCCCCCAAATACCCACCAAGTTTCAAGAAGATTGGACCAGGGGGTCCAATTCCACAGACCCCCAAAAAGGTTGCACCCATTCCCTCCGTTGTTCTCTGTGGTAGAAAAAAAGGTAACATTTTTTCCTGTTTGGGGGTCCGTAGAATTGGACCCCGTGGTCCAATCTTCTTCAAACTTGGTGGGCATTTCGAGGAGAGGCCCCAGCAGCTACCCTGCAAGTTTGGAGCCTCTCCCCCAAACCCCCTTTCCTCCAGCCCCTCATATACCCTATGAGTTTTTGCCATTGATTTCAATGGCCCATAGGGTATAATGGGGCTGAAACTGACATTCCCTTTCTGACACACTTCCGGTGATGTCAGGGGGCGTGGCATATGCGAATGAGGTATGGTAATGAATTATGCTAATGAGCTCCTGCACCTCTTTTTCTACGAAAGGACCCCTGCTTATAACCATAGGATCTGTGAGTGGAAGTTCTTCTTAGCCTAGCATGACGTGAACTGTCCTCCGTTGCAGATCAGTCAGAGAATCTTCCACACTGGGAGCTCCAGACATGGACTGTTGTGGTACGATCCCTTGGAGAGATGCAGAAGCGTCAGGAACCAGTGCTGGCATAGCCACCACAGCATAATCAGGATGCTCTTCGGGGACTCCCTCATGACTTTGTGATCACCCTGGTGGTCAAAGGGATGGGGGGGAGAGAGAAATAGGTACTGGTGGGACCAGAGGTGTCCAAGTCTTTCTCCCGGGGAGAGCGGGTCCCAGCCCAGCCCCCCCCCCGAGCAGAATCTGCAGCCTTTCATGTTGTGTCTAATTGCAAAGACATCCACCATAGGGTGGCCCCAGGCATCAAAGACTGGTTGTAGGTACCTCCAATTGAGCTCCCACTCGTGGAGGGATGCCCCCCCCGCTCAGAAAGTCAGCCATGACAGTCTGGATGCCTGGGAAGCTACAGGGAAGATATTCTGGGTTTGACACCTTCCCCAGATCTCTAAAGCTGTGAGACTGTGCCACCCTGTCGATTTATGTAGTAGAGGGCAGTTATAATGTCTGTGAGGATCGAAACTACCCGATGGTAGATCATGTGGCAGAAAGATTGGGGGGGGGTGTCATATCGTCAGAAGCTCCAGATGATTGATGTGATCGTGGGGCAGGTGAGCTTTCCCAGTTGACTCCTCTGCAAAGGCCATTTAGGTGGGCACCGCAGCCCCAGAGAGATGGGTCTGTTGTCAGTGTTAGGGATGAGAGGAGGAGGATGAAAATGTGCTCCGCCCAGGAGGTTCTGACCATCATTTCACTCCATTCCAGAGAGGTTAGAATGGGGGTGGGCAAATGGAGGTGGTGTGACTGAGAATGACGTAAGGGGCTGAAATGTCTCAGAAACCAAGGCTGTAGGCATCTCATGTGGAGTGTGGCGAAGACTATGACTGAGGTGATGGTGGCCATCATTCCTAACAGGCATTGGATCTGAAGAGTGGAAGCGTCACCCTGCGACCGAATCCAACAAATCAGAGCAACGATGTCTTCTGCCCTCTGGGGAGGAAGAAATGCTCTGCTGGCCTGAGAATCTAGTATCGCACTGATAAACTGAACTCTCATGGAGGGGGTTAGCATGAATTTTTTGTAGTTTACTCGAAGGCCCAGGGAGTGTAGTCGGGTCACAGTTACTTCTATCTGTTGTATACGGGTAGATCTGTGTTGTTGTTGTTCAGTCACACAGTCGAGTCCAGCTCTTCACAACCCCATGGACCACATCACGCCAGGCCCGCCTGTCTTCTGTCGTGCTCTGGGGTTTGCTTAATTTCATGTTTGTTGCATTGATAACACTGTCTAACCATCTCATCCTTTGCTGTCCCCTTCTTCTTTGACTTTCAATCTTTCCCAGCATCCGGGTCTTCTCCAATGAGTGCTCCCTTCTCATTTGGTGGCCAAAGTATTTGAGCTTCAGCCTCAGTATCTGGCCTTCCAGGGAACAGTCAGGATTGATTTCTTTGAGGACTGACTGATTTGATCTCCTTGCAATCCAAGGGACTCTCAAGTCTTCTCCAGCACCATAATTCAAAAGCATCTATTATTTGGCACTCGGCCTTCCTTATAGTCCAACTCTCGCAGACATACATTACTACTGGGAATACCATTGCTTTGACCATACAGACTTTTGTTGGTAGGGTGATGTCTCTGCTTTTTATAATGCTGTCTAGGTTTGCCATCGCTTTCCTCCCAAGGAGCACGCGTCTTTTAATTTCATGGCTACAGTCAACATCTGCAGTGATCTTGGATCCCAGGAACGTGAAATCTGTCACTTCTTCCACAACTTCCCCTTCTATTTGCCAAGGAGTGATGAGGCTGGATGCCATGATCTGTAGTTCGCTACTTGTAGTCCGCCAATTGTCTATGTACAAGGAAAATCTTATGCACCGTAGACGAAGATGGGCAGCAAAGACCACCATAATCTTTGTGAAGATGTGGGGGACCATTAATGATTTCTAAAATGTATAAAGTCTTGCTAAAATGGTTTAATGCTGATGAAATGGTAAAAGAACAAATGGTAAAATGGGCGATAAACTTTAACAAAGACATTGAAATGGAATCTTGGGAATTTTTATGGAAAAATGCTATGAGTATATCTACGTGTTATAACTTAAAAGAAAATTGTTTTAAAATGATGTATAGATGGTATATGACACCAAAAAAAATTGCAAATATTGGTCAAAATATGTCTAACAAATGTTGGAAGTGTAAAAAGAAAGAAGGGTATTTTTATCATATGTGGTGGACTTGTGATAAAGCAAAGACTTATTGGTCAAAAATACATGCAGAAATGGAAAAAATCTTGAAATGTACATTTAAGAAGTTGCCTGAAATGTTATTGCTAGGACTTAAACTAGAAGAGATAAATGTAAAGAAAAGGACAATAATATGGTATATGATTACAACAGCAAGAATGGTGTATGCACAAAACTGGAAAAATGAAAAAATACCAGAGGTGTGGGAATGGTTGAAAAAACTGTTATATATGGCTGAAATGGATAAGTGGACTAGAAAATTGAATAATCTCTACTCAGAGACCTTTCTGGAAGACTGGAAAGATTTGAAAGAATATGTTGAAAAGTATTGGGATATGAAAAACTATATCTATACATGGTTATAATAGCATAAAGGAATAGAAATATATTATATGAATGTTTTAGTTAAAATTAGACAATGAAACTGTTTTTATTTAGAAATACATAAGAGTATAGAAAATAAGAATTGGTGTATAAGTATAAGTATTTTAAAGCTATATAACCGTTACCAGAAACGAAACATAGATATAAGTATTACTATTTTGAATAAAATGGAAAATGTGTTATGCTTCAGATGTGGTGGGAAACCACCAAAACAAGATAAAAATAGAATGTACAAATAGAACAAAATGTTATCTAATATGGAAAAAGGGATTTGTATAAGGTTAAATGTATTATTTTCGATGTTTTTTTTTTTGAAAAATAAAAATTTCTTTACAAAAGATGTGGGGGACCATTGAGATGCCAAAGAGGAGGGCTTTGTACTGATAATGCTGCTCCCCTATGGTGAAATGTAGGAATTGTCTGTGGTGATTATGAATGGACTGGTGGAAATAGGTGTCCTGTAGGTCCAGAGTCACCATCCAGGCTCCTTTCCACATGAAGGGTAGGATGTTTGGTAGTAATGTCATTCAAAATTTCCTGTATACTGTGAAGTAGTTTAGTGCTCTGAGGTCCATGATGGGACTGAGGCCTCTGTTTTGCTTGGGGAGTGCGAAGTAACGGGAGTAGAAGCCATGGTGTTTTTATGATTCATCTCTTACACGTTGGTAGTTTATCACCTGGGCTTGGGAGCAGAGTGTCTAGGCTCTGTTTTTAAACCCAGTGGGTTTTTTGGATGAGAACATGCGTATTTCTCTGCAGCTTGTTTTGGTTGCCGCCCTAATACCGTGTAATGCATGTATAATGTCACTAGATGTCGCTATAGCACAGTGACTAAGGACAGGATAGGACAGAGCGGGCCTTCCAGCTCCCAAAGCGCTAGCACCTTCCATCCACATCTGTAGCATGGAGGAACAAAACCAGTTCAGTTCTATGGAAAAATGAACAAAGGGCTTTTCTATATTCTCATTTTCCTTGTTTGTGCATTCTTGTTTCTTCCGGGGAGGGTGTGTGTATGTCTGTTCCACATGAGTTTTGCTCCCTCTAGTGGTCGATTTGGTATTACATCACTTTATGCCCGGCATAAAAACCTGCAGTCAGATATGCCTGACATAAACTAATATCGAATCTGCCACTAGAGAAAGCAAAACATGAGAGGGGTTGGCGTGATGAGAAGTCCATTGTTTACACAAACAGGCAACCCGGCCAGAGAACAATCTCCCCGGAGAGATCCCTCTCATAGCAATCTTTCCGAAGGGGGGGAGGTGCTATAAATGGAAGATGAAAAGTAATTCATGTGGGTTATGTAATACATGAGTAAAGAAACCAATTTGGAATACAGAGAAAGTAAACCCTTCAGGTTTCTTGTTTAATGACACCTTTAATCAGGGATTTTTTCCCCTGGTTGAGGAAAAATACTTTAGAAACAAACCTGAACGTCTGAGATCAGCATATTGATGCCGAGTTGATCCAACACAAGAGGCAACACGAAGAGCAAGATGCACATTCTCGACACTTCACACGTGCCCTTTTCTCTCCGCTCTGCCTCCCTTCCTGTTTCAAGGAAACCCAGATTCAGCACCAACATTTGGTCTAACTTAATCACGTTGGTTTTTTTGGTTTTTACCAAACTGTGAACATTTTCAAAATTATTTCTACTCCTTAAAAACAGCCAGAAGAGTTGAGAATATGGAAGTTGGAGGGTAAAATAAATAATCCTGCATTTAGAATATGACGGCCAGGTAACCACAGGTTGCAGAGTTTACAAGAGTCTCGTCAAGACGCGCACGGATTTCCCTCTCCTTTTGTACTGAAATCAAGGCCAGAAAAGGAAGGACAAGAAGTTTGAGATTAAATGCCGCTGGTGGAACTTATCAAAATGCCCCCAACCTGGCTGCCATACCAGAAAATTCATAAACGTATGGGGATGTGAGTGAAAAAAAAGCCACAAACAGAACTATTTACAGGAGTGCGGTGGTGCAGCGTAAATAATCTCAGCTTTCCCCCTGAAAGGAGCAAGTTTCTAGCAACTACGGCACTGAAGACAAAAGTCGTAGATGTCCTTAGACAGCAGAATGCCATTCAAATCCACCATTCAAGACCAACAAAGTTTTATTCAAGGTATAACCTTTCGTGGGCACTTCATTGGTCCTAAAGGAGCCACCGGACTCAAACTTTGTTCTGCTGCCGCCCACCTGAATGTAATTAGACTGGTGTTAAGTAGCACCCTGCATTTTATTCTATTCGATGAAGAACTTCAAAAGGAACACTGACTTATGTTTGTCTCCATGTTCTCCTATATTGTCCCTGGTATGACGGTATATGTTTTACTCTTTTAGACCCAATTCTATCTAATATGAGAGGTTGCCCAGATGTTTTGAAGGTGCGCTGTCTCCTGAATGACCTGTCACCCGAATTAACTGAAAAGGTTGCTCTATTTCTAAGTTTGGTAATTAAGGATCATTCGCACAACGCATAGCTACATATGATTAACTTATTTTTCCCTGTTACCTTTCTTTCTGATTATGTCTCTTTCTGTAACCTGTTTTATGCCAATAAAGGTATATGTATGTATGACTTACGTTTGCATTTATGAACTGTGGTAAACATGGCGATTGCCAATAAATAGCACACGCTCACAGCTCCTGGAAAGCAGCAATGATTGGCCAGAACTTAAACAGGCTGGCCGGAAGCATGATCGGTGGTGGAAAGAGCCATCAAGTCGCAGCTGACTTTAGGGATGCCAGCCTCCAGGTGGGACCTGGGGATCCCCCGGAATTACAGTTCGTTTCCTGACTACAGAGATCAGTTCCCCTGGGGAAAATGGGTGCTTTGGGAGGTGAACTCTATGGCATTGTCCCACCCCCCCAGGCGCCATCCCCAAATGTCCAAGAATTTCTTAACCTGGATTTGGTAACCCTACCCCCCCATCCCCCACCGGTGGCCAGTGGGGACCTGACAACCCTACTTTTCAAGGCAAGAGACGTTCAGGGGTGGTCTGCCATTGCCAGCTTCTGTGTAGCAGCCCTGGGCTTCCTTGGAGGTCTCCCATCCAAGTATGAACTTGGGCCAACCCTGCTTCACTTCCGATACCTGGCTAGCGTGGGCCATCCAGGTCACGGCACGATTAAAGGATGGCAAATAACAAAAACATTGCGCGGCGGGGGTGGGAAAGGTCCCTTTTTATTTATTGGGTTCGTACTGTGAACTAGGTAGAGAATACATGCAGGACATTTCCTGTGTTATAAACAGGGGTCCTTTCATAGAAAAAGAGGCGCAGGAGCTCATTAGCATAGCTCATTAGCATATGCCAGGCCCCCTGACATCACCAGAAGTGTGTCAGAAAGGGAATGTCAGTTTCAACCCCATTATACCCTATGGGCCGTTGAAATCAATGGCAAAAACTCATAGGGTATATGAGGGGCTGGAGGAAAGGGGGTTTGAGGGAGAGGCTCCAAACTTGCAGGGTAGCTGCTGGGGCCTCTCCTCGAAATGCACACCAAGTTTCAAGAAGATTGGACCACGGGGTCCAATTCTATGGGCCCCCAAACAGATTGCCCCCATTCCCTCCATTGTTCTCTATGGTAGAAAAAAAGGTAACATTGGAAACCATCCAAAAAAGGTAACATTGGAAACCATCACCGGCATTGGAATTGGCATCGGTGCCGGTGATGGTTTCGGCATCGGTGATGGGAAAGGTCCCGGGGCCGGTGGGTCTCGGCATCGTGAGACTCTCGACGATGTCGACTGGCGGTCCCATTCCGCCGGGTACCACTGCGGTGGCGGAGGATACGAGGAGCCGTATAGGTACCGCCATTGCCGGACGTCCCACGGCACCGATGAGGGAGGAAGACGCCAGTCTCGTTCTCCTCTCGGTGGTGGTGATGGATCGGGTCCGGTCTCTGGACTACTTCGAGGGACTTGCGTCAGCTCGATGTCAGGGTCCGAGTCCGTCAATTGGATGGGTCGCGGCATCGGGGAGATGGAGCTGCCCCGGGGTTGCTCGCGCCCAGAAGGGTCAAGCTGTGGAGACCCATGTTGGGTCACGTCGGACGCGACCTGCGTCGACTGCGCACTCGATTTTTTGTGCTTGTGCTTGCCCTTTTCCTCCTTGCCCTCTCTGTGCTTTTTTGCAGGAGTTTGCGGCATCGGGAGGGATCGTTTCGGTACCGACGTATAGGTACCGATGGTGCTCCTTGTCGGAGACGGTGCCGGGCCTGTCGGGGCCGATGGAGACGTCGCCGAGGCCTCGGTGGCCGACATCTTTGGCGATAGAGCTGCTTCCAGGAGCGCTACTCTCAGCCTCGCCGCACGGTTCTTGCAGGTTTGTTTAGAGAAGGCAGCGCAGCTCGAACACGAGTCCACACGGTGCGACTCGCCCAGGCACAGGAGGCAGAGAGCGTGTTTGTCTGGAGGCGCTATTTTACTGCCACAGTCCCGACAGCGCTTAAAGAAGCCCCACCGCTGGGCCATAGGCCGAGCGGGGAGAAAGTGAGGGAAATTCGAGAGAGAGAGTCCAGTAAACAGTCCGAGTTCAAGAAAGGGAGAAAAATCAGTCCGAAAAAGGCTTTTTCCAGGGAAAAAAACGAAGTACTACCGACCGGAGCGAGAGAGGGGTCCTCACGACGCGGCGGTCAGAAGAGAACTGGCGGGATCCTCGTGCCCCTCCCCGGGTCATGCGCAGTGGGACGTGCACATGACCGGGGAGCTGGCGCGAAAATCCGTTAGGCTTTGAAGATTACCGATCGGGATCGGCGCAGGCGCACTTAATCCCAGAGGTGTGATGCACAGAGACCACGAAGAAGATCATAAAGAGAGCCTAAGAAGAGCCCTGCTGGATCAGGCCAAGGGTCCACTGAGTCCAGCATCCTGTCGCACACAGTGGCCAACCAGTTCCTCTGGACAGCCAACAACAGGGCATGGAGGCCTTCCCCTGATGTTGCCTCCTGGCTCTGGGATTCATAGTGCCTCTGAATGTGAAGTTTCCCCTCAGCCACCCTAGCTCGTAGCCAGATAGACTTCTCTTCTATGCATCTATTGGATCCCCCTTTAAAGCACTTTATTCTTGTAGCCATCACTACATCTGAGCATCAGGAGAGCCCTGCAGGATCAGACCAGTGGTCCACCAAGTCCAGCATCCTGTCTCACACAGTGGCCAACCAGTTTCTTACTGGTCCGCCCAACCACCTGTAGACTCGATCCATGCCCATCATGGCTAATTAAAGTGAGCCATGAAGGGGTCCGAGGGGCCCTTAGGGAGATCATCAACACATCCCTTGCAAAGGGGATGTTCCCTAGTGCCCTGAAGGAGGCAATGGTACGCCCCCTCCTAAAAAAGCCATAATTGGATCCGGCCAAATTGGCCAACTATTGGCCGGTATCTAACTTACCCTACCTGGGTAAGCTAATTGAGAAGCCGGTGGTGGACCAGTTACAGAGCTTCTTGGATGACACCTCTGTATTAGATCCATTCCGACTAGTATTCTGTATTAGATCCATTCCGACTAGGCCACGGGACAGAGACAGTGCTGGTCGCCCTCACAGATAACCTCCAGAGGCATCTGGATCGAGGCGGTACAGCGGTGCTGATGTTGTTGGATCTGTCGGCGGCATTCGACATGGTCCACCATCAACTACTAGCCCACTGCCTTGCCGATACGGGGATCCAGGGGTTAGCCTTACAGTGGCTTTCCTCGTTTCTCCAAGATCGGGGACAGAGGGTGGTGGTTGGGGAACAACTCGCCCAAAGGCACCCGCTGGTTTGCGGAGTGCCACAGGGAGCAGTACTTTCCCCAATGTTGTTTAATATCTACATGCGCCCCCCTCGCCCAGATTGCCCGGAGGCATGGGCTGGGTTGTCATCAGTATGCTGATGATACCCAGCTCTATCTGTTGTTGGGCGGCCAGTCAGACTCTAGTCCGAGTGATCTGGACCTGGTGTTGCAAGCTGTGGCTGGTTGGCTCAGGCAGAGCCGACTGAAATTGAATCCAACGAAGACGGAGGCCCTGTGCCTGAGTCGGCGTGGACGAGGGGTAGGGATCCCTCTCCCGGCCTTCGATGGGGTGCTGTTGGTACCAGTGTCGGAGGTGAGGAGTTTGGGAGTGCTCCTGGACCCCTCGCTAACGATGGAGGCCCAGGTAGCAGCCGCTGCAAGGTCAGCCTTTTATCATCTTCGGCTGATCAAGTAGTTGGTTCCATTCCTTGAACACAACGAACTGGCTACGGTGATCCATGCTTTGGTCACCTCAAGATTGGACTACTGTACTGCTCTCTATGTGGGGCTGCCCTTGTCCCAAATCCGGAAGCTGCAGCTGGTGCAGAATGCAGCGGCGAGACTGACGTTGTGTCTCCCCATGCGGGAACACATCCAGCCCACCCTAAAAGCACTGCACTGGCTGCCTATAGCATACCGGATAATGTTCAAGGTGCTGGTGCTTACCTATAAAGCCCTATGTGGCCCGGGACCGATCTACCTGAGGGACCGCCTCTTCCCATATGTTCCCCAGAGAGTGCTTCAATTGGGATTCCAAAATCGCCTGGCTCTCCCAGGGCCGAAAGAGGCCCGGCTGGCGATTACAAGGGCCAGGGCCTTCTTGGTGGTGGCCCCACACTGGTGGAATGAGCTCCCAGATAACATCAGGGCCCTGCGGGACTTATTACAGTTCCGCAGGGCCTGGAAGACGGAGCTCTTCCACCAGGCTTTTGGGGCTGTCCAATCTTTGGCCCTGGCCCGACTGAGAATCTGCCAGCCTGAGTTGCCTGACCATCTTTATGGTTTAATATCTAAGACGCTACCCTAAGAAGTAGAAACGCCATCTTGTAGCGGGGTATGTTATTGTTTTCTTCTGTATTGTATATGTTTTTAACGATATTGTATTTACTGTATGTTGGTAGCCGCCCTGAGCCCGCCCTAAGGTGGGGAGGGCGGGATATAAGTTGAAGAAATAAATAAATATAAATAAACAACAGGGCACAGAAGCCAAGGCCTTCCCCGGATGTTGCCTCCTGGCACTGGGACTCAGAGGCTGACTCCCTCTGAATGTGGGGGTTCCCTTTAGTCACCAGGGCTAGTAGCCACGAATAGATCTTTCTGAGAAAAACTGCTTGAAAACTGATGAGGAGTCAGAGAAATTCCTCTCTCCCCTCCCACTGAATACTGAAGTCTTCTGCAAACTCTGCCTGAACTGCCTTGGAGGCACCTCTGCAGTTGTGGAGCACTAGGAAAACGATCAGCGCTGGACTTCGGGACCCTTAAACATCAACTAAACAAGGAGCTACCCTACAGCCATGTTCCACTAGGTTGCCAGACAGCTAGGATTTTAGATTCAGGTGGGTAGTTATGTTGGTCAGAAGCAACAGAACGAAGTTTGAGTCCAGACTCCAGCAGCACCTTTAAGACCAACAAAAGATTTATCTTGGGTATGTTTGTGTGCATGCACACTTCTCCAGATAGATCAAAATAGAGACTTCCTCAAGCCTTACGTATAGGTTGGAGTGGGGGGGTTAGTTGCCAGGAAGGGCTAGTTAGAGTCAAGATGCGTAAGTAACTGAGCAATAAGTAGTTAAGACTGGATTAAAGCAGTTGGTGAGACCTGTGAATGACAGCAAATTAGCATACAAATAAAAGAGTTAACAGAGTTAAAGAGTTAAAAGAGTTAACAGACAGGAGAATGAAGTGCCACTGGACTCAAACGTAGTTCTCACATCTGTTTGTTAACTCTTCTTTATTAACATGGGTAGCCGTGTTAGTCTATCTGTAGCAGTAGAAAAGAGTGAAAGTCCAGAGAGTCCAGAAAGTCCATAAAGAAGAAGAGGAGATTGGATTTATACCCCGCCCTCCACTCCCCAAGGGAGTCTCAGAGCGGCTTACAAACTCCTTTTCCCTTCCCCTCCCCACAACAGACACCCTGGGAGGGAGGTGGGGCTGAGAGAGCTCTTTCCCAAGCTGGCCTTGAGGGAACCGCTGGTACAGAGCTATGGCTTGCCCAAGGTCATCCAGCCAGGTGCACGTGGAGGAGTGGGGAATCAAACCTGGTTCTCCCAGATTAGAGTCCGCGCACTTAACCACTACACCAAATCGGCTCTCTAAAGAGTATGGAGGCAGATTATGAGTAGTGACTCACAAAAGATCATACCCTGCCACAAATTTTTAGAAGAGAAGAGATTGGATTTCTACCCTGCCCTTCACTACCCAGGGGAGTCTCAGAACAGCTTACAGACTCCTTTCCCTTCCCCTCCCCACAACAGACACCCTGGGAGGTAGGTGGGGCTGAGCGAGCTCTGACAGAAACTGCTCTTTTTCAAGGACAACTCTTATCAGAACTATGGCTTGCCCAAGGTCATCCAGCCAGGTGCACGTGGAGGAGTGGGGAATCAAAGCCGGTTCTCCCAGATTAGAGTCCGCGCACTCAACCACGACACCAAACTGGCTCTCTTTTAGTCTTTAAGATGCTACTGGACTCTTGCCCTTTGATTGGTGACTCAAAATCTCATACATGGCCACAACTTTGGTTAGTCTTTAAGGTGCTACTGGACTCTTCCTCTTTGAGCAGTGACTCAGGAAAGTTCATACTCTGCCACAAACGTTGTTAGTCTTTAAGGTGCGACCAGACTCTTGGTCTTTTCTACTAGGCACTGCAAGAATTTGAAACTATCAGCCATAGTCAATACAGGTTCTTTCAAAACAGTCAAGAGGTTAGACTAAGAGGTTAGACTAAACGGCCACTCATATAGGAGCAATCACATCGCATTGGGCATGCCTCCACATCGTTGATACCCCTAGCCAGGGCTCTTTTTGTAGAAAACGCCTAGCAGGAACTCATTAGCATAACAGGCCACACCCAACAGCACAAACTCATTAGCATATTAGGCCACACCCCTGACAGTGCCACTCCCTCCCGGAATTGGCTTCCCCAGGCGCCCTGCAGCTTGCGAGGTGCCTGGGGAACCCGGGGTGGGGTTGGGAGGCTGTAGGCATGGTCAACTCAGAAGCCAGCCGGAACTCCGTTCCTGTGCATTCCTGCCCAAAAATAGCCCTGCCCCTAGCTGCTTGAAATTGGCAAAGCTGTGGATTCTGTGATTATGCAGAATTTTAAAACAGCCACAGCATTCGAGAACCAGAAAATCTCATATTTCAGTTTTTAATAGGAAGTTCCTAGCTCTCAAGGCTGCAAAGAAGTAAAGTGAGCAGTGACTCACACAATCTACCCTGCCACAAATTTTGTTCGTCTTTAAGGTGCGCCTGGACTCTTGCTCTTTCCTAAGGCTGGGAAAAGATATGCTTGAATGTTTGTGTGCAATGCCAGACGAAGCATGGGGGACTGAGCAGAACTCACTGCTTAGGGGGCGGCTCGCGTTTCTACAAAGAGGTCCCAAATAGTAATATACAATAACTAGAAATAAGGCCTGTTGTGGAAATAAATACAATGGGCTCTAGGAGGTGGCTTTGGGAGAGTGCCCCGGCCTTGGGCACTCAGTGTCAATTTGCTGTGGCAACCTCAGCTGGGTATAATGACACAGAGTCCACCATTTTCTCCAGGGGAAGATCTCTGCCATCTGAAGAGCAGTTGTAATTCAGTGTGATCGCCATCCCTCCCCTGGAGATTGGCAGCAATGGTTCCTCTTGAGGGAACGGATGGTTTGAAGGGTGGAGTCGATGGCACTGAACCTGTCTGAGGGCCCACCCCTGCTGAAACCTCACCCTCTCCAAGGTCCACCCCTCAAATCTCCAGGAATGTCCCCACCTGGAGTTGGCAACCCTACCTCCCAGCCAACCATCATGTATCATTATCTGCCCCCCTAGTTTCAGTTTTCTATCTCCTCCCCCCTCCCCTCTAGAGAGCAGTTGTAATTCTGAGTGATCTCCAGCCCCCACCTGGATATTGGCAACAATGGTTCCCCATGAGAGACTTGCTGGCTTGGAGGGTGGCGTCTATGGCATTGTACCTGAGGTCCCACTCCTCCTCAAACCTCAGGCTCCACCCCTCAAGTCTCCAGGAATTTTCCACCTGGGGTTGGCAACCCTATCTCCTTCCCAGCCAATCATCAACCTCACTCTTCAAGTTTCCATTCCCCCACACACACAGCCTCCACCATGCTCTGAAGCCCTGACTGCTATGTCACATTGGCTGTCATAAAGGGTCCATCTCAGCAGGGTATGAGGACATACAGTCCACCATTTTCTCCAGGGGAACTGATCTCTGCCATCTGGAGAGCACTTGTAATTCTGAGTGGTCTCCAGCCCTCGCCTGGAGATTGGCAACCATACTCCCCTGGTGGAAAAGTAGTCTTTCGCTGCAATGGGGACCAAAGCAGCTGACATTATTCTCCTTTCCCCCTTTTTGACTTGCACAACAACCCTGTGAGGTAGGTTAGGCTTAAAGTCTGTGACTGGCCCGAAATCACCCACTCAGCAAGAACCTGGGTCTAGCAGATCCTGCTCTGAAGCACTGACTGCTTATTAGTCAGCCAGTCGTGGTGGAGCCAAGCAGGAGAGGGCCTGAGGAATTTCACACAGCCAATATGTTCCGTTTCAGGAACTCTTCAGTAACGGTTTCTGTCAGGCATTTTACACAGAGCCTTATTAGTACCGGTTCCCTAACATAACATATTGGCCCTTTCACACAGAAACGTGCCTCTCCCGCTGGGGAAGCGTTCCTGAGTCGGTTTACCTTGAAACATCCTCCCAAGCGTTCTTCAGTGCTTGTACTGGTCCTGAAGCGCTGCGAGGTGCTGTGTGAAATGGCCCTCTGTTTCTGACAGTTTATTCTGGGCATGCTGGCAGTGTGTGGGGGAGGGGGTTATGCTGAAAGTCTTTTCACTGACAGAAACAGGCCACTGAGGGGACAGTTAGACCCACCAGGCAGTGGGCAGCAGCGAAGAGTGCACCCAGCAGGTTATTACCCTTCGCTGGTTCCCTCCAGACTGAGGCCGGAACGCTGGCTGGTGGCTCTGTGGGCGGGACTGAGGCAAAGCAGGGAGAGAATACAGGCAATGGCCAGGGTCCCCCTTTTGAGTGGCAGTCCATCCAGCCTACTGATTTTGGCGCCCCATGGAATCTTAAAACGGATTTATATAATAGAAAAGATATACTTATATTCACTTACTTTGCGTAACGTATGCATGAAATCTGCTTTCCCTGGTTTTGGAAAAGCATGCAACATGCCCAGGGACTCATCAACCCGGATTTCTAGAACACGTTTCTGTGTTTAAAGTGCTTTATCACTCATTTACCCCCAAAAAACACTTCATGATGTAGACTTGCAGCAGGTTACAGATTGCGGAGGGATGCAAACTTTTTTTTTAATCTAAAAGGGAACTAAGCTGGGCCTCTCCTATTCAAATGGTCACCTAAGCCACACCTAAGCCACACATTCATGGCTGAAATCTACTGAGCAATTATGGTCACATCATCTCATTTTTAAAAAACTTAAAGAGTTGAGCAAAGCACAGGAAAAGGCAAACTGAGGCCTTCCTGTATGAGTTTTTGCCACTACTGACAGAAAGCATCACCCCCCCCCCCCCCCACCATACACATGGTATTACTTGTAGGTTATTCCCCCCACCCCCCACCCCGCGTGCACACAGTTTCCCCGTGTTTTCATTAAGGGAGAAAACTTGAAGAATTGGGACAGCAACAACCAGCCACTGATAACTGGAAGTCTGAGAGGAGAAAAACAATGCGTTAAAGAAGCTGGGCTACAGCAAACACTTGGCACCAAAAAGCCCCTAGAGAGAATGTAGACAGGAGTTCAAGAATGGAACTAAATACAGAGAACTCTTGGTCAGCCAATGGCAGCACCTGAAAAGGAACTTCCGTACAGACTAAAAGAACTGGCCCATAACACTCATCATTAACTTACGAGACTCCCTACCACATGGTGCAGAGCTAGCCATTCACTCGGTTGACTGTGGCTGAAGGACTGGAAATTCATGAGAAGAGACGTTAATGGCTCCTTAGACTACGGCAGAGAATGGAACCTCCCATGGACAGAGGCACCGCGGACGGCTCTGATGAGACGAAACGGGTCCTGGGGAGGATGACAGCTAGTCATCTCCCATTATGCTTATGAAAGATGTGGGGAACTCTGGCTGGCTACTGGCAACAGAATATGGAGCTAGATTGAAGTGTAAACAGGATGTTGTCCCCATTAGGAGCTGGCTCATAAATGTGTTCATGCTTATTCCAATGGTCTGCATCTGCGACGGGTCAACTGCCTGCACGGACACATACCCCATGAGGGCACCAGGGCCCAAGTTCTACCAGTGGCATTTGACATCCTGCTGCGCTCTCCCCAGGAGAAACAATAAAAATGCCCCCCGCAAGGTCATGGTTTCCTGAAAACCTAGGAGGAGGAGCTCTTCTGCTGCTCAGCACATTTGCCATTTTACTTCTGTCTCTACAACTAAACTGCCTGCGGCAGTGTGTCTTGCGGGCTGAAGCGCTGAAAATAAAAGATGGAGGCTGTTAATTGAAAAATGCCCAGGTTCAATTCACGTGGCTGTTTTAGAACCTTGCCCCTCTTTCCTCCTACTCTCTCAGTGCCTCCCATTTCCCTATATCCCCTGCTAAGTTACCGTCCCTCAAACTCTGCATCCTTTTCGCAGTTGGATGTGTGACACTCAATACTGGGGGCGGGGGGGGGGGGAAGAGCTCTCAATCCAATAAATGGCGAGTGGTTACCCAGGGCAAGTGGTGGCCCTTGAAATAACAAAGCCACACAATCATTGAATTAAGCAGTGTGTGTTGGCTTCAACCAAAAGGCAACCACACATGAAAACGGATTATGTTTGCTGTCCTTAGAGGGAGACCTACCTTGCAACTTTTGCTGATCCTGTTAAAAATTCAAGCAGGCACTCATCGGAAATGCTCTTAAATTGGTGGGACTGGGCAAGCTCAGTTTACATTGCTATGAGCCTTACACACTGAACTAGAATGGGCATATGGAGGTGCAAGGTTAGGACACTGATACTAGAGATATGGGCAGTGTTCCCTCTAAGCTGAGTTAGTGTGAGCTAGCTCGGTTTTCTAGCCTCTGGCTCACACGTTTCTGTCTCAGCTCAGGAAGGATGGCTCCAGAGCAAACTAATTTATGGAGCAGCCAGATCGCTCGCTCACAACTTTAGTGCCAGTAGCTCACAAAGTAGAATTTCTGCTCACAAGACTCCACAGCTTAGAGCAGGGATGGCCAAACTGTGGCTCCGGAGCCACATGCGGCTCTTTCACACATGTTGTGTGGCTCCTGGCAGGGCGGCTGGGGAAGTGAAGGGGAGGCAGTCTTCCCTTCCCCAGCCAGTGTTCCCCTCCCTGGGTAGGCTTGAGGTGGGATGGGGGAGCAGAGAAAGAAAGCAACGTTAACTTTAAATGCGTTCTCAAAGCCTCCATCCCCCGTGGCCAGCTTGGAGATAACATTTGTCTCTTTAAATATCATTATCAATAATCTTTAATTTTCCCCCTTTTGTTTTTATTTCTGGCTTATTTACTGTTAATAAAAAGCAATATTGCATATTTTCCAATGAAAATGTGTGTAATATTTGTTCATGTCTTGCGGCTCTCAGACATCTGATGTTACTTCTGTACAGCTCTTACGTTAAGCAAGTTTGGCCACCCCTGGCTTAGAGGGAGCGTTGGATTTGGGTAGGAGACCTTCACACACACACACCCTAAAGACAACCTCTGAAGCTTTGGAGGAAACGGCTGCTTTGGAGGAAACACAGGGGTTAGTGCAAGTCAGCACCTCTCAGCCTCTGAAAATGGGGGGGCGGGGGGCGGCTGCCTTCAGGTGAGCAGGTTTATGAGAAGAGCACAGAGAAAATTGGCATCCACAACAGGGCTGTACAGTTTCTTTGCCAGTTTCCTTGGGGCAGAGAGGGGCAGAAAAGCCAGGCATGCCTGAGGGGAACTCCAGGACCTCATGAGATGGAGGTTGCTAGCAAAACACTCAGCAAAGAGAAGGGAAAAAGAAGTGTTTAAAGAAATGCCTTGGAGAGGACTCTGTTTTATTCACCATCCGCGGCACATACAGCACTTCCTGTTTTGCATGTGAGCCGTAAACTGGCAACTGAATTAAAAAAAAAAATACACATACAATTTACACTTGGAATTTGCAAACTCACTACGCTCCGTAGCATTTAGAAGTTCTTGTAAGTTTGTAGAAGGGGGACTGATATATTACAGCTAATATTGCCCCCCCTCCACACAAAACTTTCCAATTATTTCAAGGCCCCCCTCGCCCTCCCTCCCGCCGATCTCTCTCTCTCTCTGGTCTGGCTGTACTTGTAAGGCGTCTCACGTTTCCCATCCTCAGCAGCAATGAACTACCCAGTTGGACAGCTGTTTTCTTTCGCATAATAAAAAAGAAAATAAAAGTCAGTTTTGTGGAGCAATGAAGCCAGAGCAGGCCCTCTAACTTCTGACACATTTCTCCCTCTGAACACTGCAAATTTAAAGGAAGAGGGGAGAAGGTTACATTTCTTTTCCAGCCAAGAATTGCAGTCGCTTAAGTTTCCACGCTGTTTTATGGTTCAAGACCACAGCCTCCAACTAGTGCGCGCATCATGTTCTCTCTCACACACCCTTAAATCCTTTTTTTAAAATAAAAGATTCTCGCTGAGAAAAGTTAACACTGCAAACAGCCAAATCGCTTAAGAGGTCCATTATCTGAGACTCTGAACCCCCCAATATTAATCCCACTTTTTGAGGTTCCCTCCACTGCCTCCCACCCCCCAAGAATGTGAGGATTACAAAGTTTCCTTTTTCTTTTTCTTTATTTTAGCCATTTACTTTGGCCTGAAGAACTTCCAACAAAAAGACACTTGTCATTAAGAGAAATTTAAAAAAAAAACAAAACCCAAAAACCTAAACTCATCCAAAAGTCAACAGACTCCTTGATGCTACAGAAACTCAGTTCAACTAAGGTCTGGGAGGTGAGGGTGGTGGGCGCAGGGGTCTTTCACAGTAGAGTGGGACAGTCTGTCCATGAAATAATGTCGCCTCCTGCCTTTCCAGGTGAAGAAAATACAGCTGGGGGGGAGGCGGGGTTCCCAAATCTGACGCAACGTGAACCAAATTCTCTTAATTCAGTATAAAAAGGCATATAGGCACCGACTGACGAATCTTGAAATTCAAGGAGGCAAGGGAAGGGGGGGGGACATATGTCACCAAGGCAAGAATCAGCCTGGACTTGCACATGGAAGGAAATGAGGTGGCAAAGAATAGATTGAACTCAACCAAGGCTGCAAACGGAGGAATTGCATTTTTTTGCCCGGCCGTCCCGCCACCCCATATAAAATCTCTCCTTCCTATCAGTAAACTAATATAAGGAGGAGGGGCACAGCAAACACCCCTTTCCCAGATGTTCTGAGTTGTCTACTTGCAGGGTGGGTTTTTAAAAAAAAAATGGAGCAAAAGAAAATGCAATCAACTGTTCCTTTCGTCACCTCACTCTGGATATTGACCGCTGTGCCAATTCACTTCATCCAGATGTTTTGGCTCCAGGCTAGAAAACACAATTCGTATTTGCCAATTTAATTATCGACTTTTCAAGGACTCCTTTCCTCATCTCTGAGTGGGAAAATTCATTCTATCAAACCCAAATCAAGAGGCCTTTTAAGTATGGACAGATTCCAATTCAGGACAAAGAACTTCATTCTAAATCCTCTTGAGGTGAAGGGGGGGGGGGGAGAAGAGAAGAGACAATAGCCCAGTGAACAAAAAGGGGAAAAGAAATACCAACGATAAACCGATTTTCTTTGTGGAGGCCACACACAGGTGGTGTGGGTTGCCCTGGCCAACTGGCCGCTTTAAGGAGTTGAGAGCCACCACCCCTTTCCGAAGACACCGTCCCCTCCGGTCGTTTAGTAAGGTACCCCTCTTCCTCGCCCCCCTCTCGGGGGCACTCTACTTGGCCCGCGGAAGGCCTTCCCGTAAGCAGCGGACTGGGCTGGATTCCCCCACGTGTGACTGGTTCCTGCGTCACTAGAACTAGCGTTTGCCACTCCCGTCTCGCTATAGTTGTGGATTTTGGCCTCCGGGTGCGCCAGGGTGTTGTGGCTCCCCTCAGTTTTGATGAAGGACTGCCCGACAGCAGACTGTATCCCCAAGGGGACCCGAGTGAAACGGAGGTCCTGGTCCCCGGGGAACTGAACAGATCCTGCACCCTGGTAGCTGCTCGACTCCCCGAGGTGACTCGTGGAGCCCAGAAAGGTCCTACTTTCCCCCAAGGGCTGGGGTGACGTCTCTGTCAAAGTCTGGCTGGAATTCCGTTCGTCGACATCAAGGCTGCCGCCCTCTGGCCCATCGACCCCAAAAGTCCTGGCTGAGTGTTGTGACCGGGCATAATCCGAGGAAGGCCTGGTCAGCTGGGGTTCGTGCTTTGGGTGGCTCGTTGGCCCTGCCTCTTGCTGGGACAGGAGGTGGAGGAGGGCAGCGGTGACAGCCGGGTTCAGCTCCTGAGCCGCATTGGAAGCATTCTCCTCGGCCAGATCTGGCGGCGGCGGCGGCGGCAGCAGTGGTCCAGAAGGCTCAGGAGGTCTCTTCTCTGGTGGGAGAACGTGAGGACAGGCTGTGGAATGGTTATTTCTTTTAAACACCATCTTAAAAGCACACGTGAACAAACATCAATACATTTTAGAGACAAGGCCCTACCGGACCCGGGGGGGGGGGGGGGGGGCAGCTCAAAGGTATGCTTTATTTACCGAAGCTCTTGGGTCACAGGACTTGCAAAGATCCCTTCCTGAGATCTTGGAGAGCCCCTAACCAGTGGGGTAGGTGGCAAACGGGTAAAGAATTATAAGTGGGGCTGCGGGTCCTCCGAGCTTTACGTAGCAAGCCTCCCCTGCCCAAAGAACCCTCTCTGCGCCAGTGCAACACAAGTACTGAGACCTGAATACAAGATGGAAGTTTATTTCAATTTGCATGGTTTATTCCAGGGGCGTCCAAGGCCTGGGGCCCAAAACCAGGGCTCTTATGCAGCCCACAAGCAACTAAGGCAAGGGAGAGAGTGCGGGGGGGGGGGGGGGGGAGTGGGCGGAGCCTCTCCACTGTGGCTTCAGCGCGGCAGAACAACCTCGTCTGCAGCAGTCAAGCATCGTGGGAACATTTGCCCAGCGCTGCATTGCTGCCTCTCCGGTCCACCTCTGTGGGTTTTCCTCTACACCCCCCCCCCCCAGCCCACGGGGCCTTGCAGTGAGGGTACAACCTGGAGCTTACCAGCTGCTGTCCTTCATACAGTTTACATCTCCGGCACCTGGAATTACATTTTATGGCACACATGGCCCGGCCCGACAAAGTGACATTTATGTCCGATCCGGCCCTCGCAACGAATGAGTGCCACCTCTGGTTTATTTTGTTTTGGCTTGATACTGGGAGATGCAAAGAGCTAAACAGGGCACTTAAATCCCCGCCACTGAAATTACTGCAAAGCCTCCTTCCCCCCCCTTCAACTTCTGGGACTTCTGCAGGTACCACTCACCTGCTTCAAAGTCTACCTTCGCCACCAGGAGGGCTGAAAGCTTAAACAAAAAGATTCTCACAGTTCAGTACCGCACGGTAGAAAATTCCATCCAGGTGGCCCAGAAACCTAATCTTGCCCGCAGCCAAATCCTTTATTGAACAGGTACCTCCTAGCCGAGTTCTGTGCTGGGCCAGCCTGAGGGATCCGAGACAACTTCTAGCCAGGTGAATGCCAGGAAAAGTGGAAGGCAGCGGGAAAAGAGGAAGCCCTAACATGAGATGGGCTGACTAGTCAAGGAAGACACAAGGGCCCTCCGTTTGCAAGACCCGAGCTGGGCTGTCAACGAGAGGGCGTTTTGGGGACAGGACTTCAGAGGGTCGCTACAAGTGACCTGATGGCGCCCAGCACCCAAGTCAGGGCAACCTCAGACAGCTGCTGCCATTTCAGGTCCCCAGAGCTGATTAAAAGACACCTGGACACACAAACCACCAGGAGTGCCTTCACATTATTCTCAGTACAACTTCCAGTTGGGTGAGGGCTGGTCTACTGCAAGCCCGGACCTGGACAGCTCAGGCAAGCCTGATCCCCTCAACTCTTGGAAGCCAAGCAGGGCCAGCCTTGGCGAGTCTTTGGATGGGAGACCTCCAAGGCACACCAGGGGGCGTAACGCGGAGGCAGGCAATGGCAAACGGCCTCTGAACTTCTCTTGCCTGGAAAACCCTACGGGGTCGCCGTAAGCAGTGTCTCCTCTAAGCTGAGTTTGTGTGAGCTAGCTCACAGTTTTTTAGCCTCCAGCTCACACATTTTTGCCTTCGCTCAGGAAGGGTGGCTCCAGAGCAAACTGATTTATGCAGGAGTCACATAGTTCACTCACAACTTTGATGCCAGCAGCTCACAGAGTAGAATTTTTCTCTCACAAGACTCCACGGCTTAGGGGGAGCATTGGCCGTAAGTCGGCTGCGACTTGACGGCCCTTTCCCCCACCGCCGCATTGCAGCAAATGGGAGAGAGTCCTGCAGAACTCAAACACAGCCTGGGCTGTGGTTATTTCCTTCCACAGGAGGGGCAGCCAACAGAACGGGAGGCTCTGGCTGTGCAGAAGAACTTGTGCCTGTAGACAAGGGGCCGGTACAGCGGCTCAGCTCATTTCTTCTGAACTGCCTTGTCATGGGCTAAACAATGAAGATGTTTCCATCCTATTTGCTATGGAGGTTTCACAAAGATAGCCTCATGGCATTTAATGACAAAACTGGGAGAAGAAGAGGCACGAGCCAATCCAAACATTCAGAAGAAGTACTTAGTTCAGTCTTGGGAAGGCTTTACCACTGAAGAATGTGCTGGGGGGGGGGGGGAGTGTCAACTGGTTGGTTAAATGCTCCCTTTGCATTCCCTGATTCACCCTCCTCTTGCTTGCTTGCTTGGTTATTTTTACATATGCACTGTTTTTACAACCGGGATGGCCCAGGCTAGCCCAATCTCATCAGATCTCGGAAGCTAAGCCGGGTCAGCCTGGCGAACCCAGGAGATCCAGGGAAACACAAACAGAGGCAGGCAATGGCAGACCACCCCCTGCTCATCTCTTGCCTTGAAAACCCTACAGAGTTACTGTCGGGTTGGCTGCAACTTGATGACGCTTCCCACCACCGTTTTTTAAAGGTGGTTTTCAATCTCTGTTTGCCACGTTCAGGGTCCTAATGGGCGGCGTGCAAGTTTTAAAAGAAATAAAAATCAGTAGAGAGTATTCAAAAAAGTCTTCATATATGGAAAGGCACGCAGCGAGGAGGAAGGCTCCAGCCCGTCCTCCTCACTGCCACGCCAGCTCTTTGTGCATGTGGAAGGCTGGACCTGGCTGAGTACAAGCAGTCGCTTCATTAGGAAGGTCTGGTACGCTGCTTTTGATAATTGGGCGGAATTGTACGACTGACAGAACACGGACTGGATATTTCTTTTTCACTAATATGTGTGTTAGAACAAAGTTTGAGTCTAGGGGCACCTTTAGGACCAACAAAGTCTAATTCTGGGTATAAGCTTTCATGTCCATGCACACTTCTTCAGGAAGCTTAGACCCAGAATTAAACTTTGTTGGACTTAAAGGTGCCCCTGGACTCAAACTTCGTTCTGCTGCTTCAGACCGACACAGCTGCCCCACCTGGATCAAACGCGCGTACTCTTCGTGTCTATGCCAAATTTTGTCAAGTGGTATGGGATGTACTTCTTTCTTCCCTTTAACTGAATTTTAATCGCCCAGAATGTGGTTACAGCTAATAAATTCAATAAAGACCTTTTTTTTAAAAAAAAACCAGGAAACCCCAACCAGCATCCTGAAGTACCAGCTACAGCACTGGAGGGCCACGTCACGCCCTTCATCTGTGCACTGGGAGCAGGCCTGTGCAACGGACAGTGCCGCCACCCAGGCATTCAGGCGAGCGGTAGAAACGTGCTTCTCAGTGGCTCAGTCTGAAAACCACCTGGTGGGGTAGATGCTGATGATGATTACGCCCTTTTCCTTACAGACTAGCAGACTACTAGGGGGAGGTGGCTCTTTGAGGCTGGCGGCGCCCAACTCACTCAAGGCTCGACAAGGGCGATTCTCTGGGACTTGGAGCTGTAGCCGGATTCCACACACACTCAGAGACGACTACCAGGCGTGGTTAAATAATATTCAAGGTATTTTTTATTTACTCCTCGGAAAGCGCCCACGACATCGTCTCTCTTGAGGTCTTGGGGAGCAAGGGGTGGTGGTGGGGAATCAGGATTATTTACCTGCTGTTTCCTCCTGAGGCAAAGGGGGGGTTTTCTGCAGCCCCCGCGGCTCGCTGCCCTTTTCGCTGCTGTTCTCCTCCCCGCTGGCTGCGGACTCCTGGTGCTTGATGAGCTGGCTCAGCAGTGCTGCCAGCACATTCTGCATGTCTCCCTGAGGGGCAGCGGCCTCCGGGGTGGATGGCTCCTCAGGCGGCTGGGCCGGCGGCGGCTCCTCGGCGGCGGCTTCCTCTTTGGCGGCCTTCTGCGAGCCCTGCTGCGTGGTCGTGGTGGCTTCGTTCAGAGCGTTGATGGACTGGTTGAGGGCCTCCAGCTGCTGCTGCATCTCCGGGTTCGAGTGGATGTTGAGCAGCTGGGCCATCTGCGGGACGCTGAGGTCGGTCTGGCTTTGCAGCAAGTTCAGCAAGACCGCCAGCTCGCTCTGGTTCAGCTGCTGCGTGATGTCGCCGAGTCCAGCTGCAAAGGACAAGCCAGGCCACCCGAGTGGGAAGAAAAAACGACAGATCAAGAGTGAACAACGGAAGGCACGCACAAACAGATTCAGGCGGGGGGGGGCTGTGTTGCTCCGAAGCAACAGAACCAGGTCTGAGTCCAGTGGCACCTTTTAAGACAAACAAAAGTTCAGTTCTGGGTACAAGCCTTCGTGTGCACGTGAAAGCCTGCACTCAGAATTAAACTTTGCTGGTCTCAAAGGTGCCACTGAATTCAGTCTTGGTTTCCTCTCTCAGAAGTGAAGACACAAGAACACATGAAACTGCCTTAACGCTGAAACGGACCCTGGGTCCATCAGAGTCAGTACTGTCTACTCAGACTGGCAGTGGCTCTCCAGGGAATCAGGCTGGGGTCCTTCACATCACCTGCTGCCGGGTCCTTTCAACTGGAGATGCTCCCGGGGATTGAACCTGGGACCTTCTGCACGCTAAGCAGATGCTCTACCACTGAGCCACAGCCCGCTAAGACATTTGCTTTCCTTCCCGAAGGCTGGGATTTTTTGTGCGTGGTTACCAAATGCAGGGCTGCCAAGGGGCCTAGCCATCCAGGGGCACAGCCTGTGGCTGCAGGCACACAAGGGGACCCATCATTGGCTAAGCCAATCACAAGTCCAGCCACCCAATAACAGTAAGACGAAGGTGCTGTTGAGTCATGACCAATTCATGGAGACCTCCCCCCACACACACACACACACCGGGCGTTCCAGGCAGCAGATGAGCACAAGTGGCTTGCCATTGCCTTCCTCTGCACAGCAAACCCGGTATTCCTTGGTCTCCCAACCAAGTACTGCCATGGCTAACCTTGCTTAGCTTCCAAGCTCTAATGAGCCCTGGCTAAACGGGGTGATTTGGGCTCGCTCCAACAAACATACCAAGAAATGTTACACGTCTCCTGAAGGACCTGAAAAGTTCCTGACCTGTCCAGCAAACACTCATCTACTGGTCTGACAAAGTGTAGAAAGTTTCATCTTTTCCCCTCCATACAATCATGCACACGTACTCATATATCCACATGGATACACTCTGGAACAATCTCTCTCATTTTTTTTATCTAGCTGCAAAAACACATTCCCTCCAGCTACTGCCCACTGGGAATATAGCTCCAGGTACCTCGAACCTGAATCATGGCTTCGATTCTTCCCAGCCTCCACAGCCTCTGGTTACGTTCACAGAAGCTGCTACTTTCATTGAGCAGTAGAAAAGAGCAGGAGTCCAGTGGCGGCTTTAAAGCTAACAAAATTTGTGGCAGATTATGAGCTTTTTGTGATACTGCGTTTCAGATATCTGAAGAAGCAAGCAGGGATTCGCAAAAGCTCCTCCCCTGCCACAGACTTTGTTAGTCTTTAAGGTGCTACGGGATTCCTGCTTTCTTACAGCTACAGACAGACTGACAAGGCTACCCATCTTGTTTTATTGAGACTTGTAATCCACATTTAATCCCTCAAAGGAGGAATTCAAGAGGGGGAGCACTGGTACGGGTTCCTCCTTAAAGGAAGAGAACGTTCACGCAAGCATTCTGAGAGCCACACCAGAAATTAGTGATCAGGGTACATGCTCGTGATTTGCAAGCAAAAGGCCCCAAAACTCAGTCTTTCTAGCATCCGTTTCTTCTGTGGAGTGCGGAGCCAGGAGATGAAATGTGTGTCAAAGAGCCAAGCCACAAAGATCACCATGAAATGTGTGTCAAAGAGCCAAGCCCACCATTATAAGCAAGTAAGAGTCACAATAACACAATAGTTACAGTTTGGGGGGGGGGGGGGGGAAGGACGGCTCCTCCTCCTTCAACCACCAGGAGCAACCTGATTGGCCACCAAGGGAAAGACCACATTACCACTGTCCCCAGACTCCTTTTCAGATCAGGCAGAGAAGATGCTTATCCTCAAGCCTAAGAGTCTGGGGTAGTTTGAATTCTCTAATAAATAGGACTGGAAGCTTTAATAGATCTGATTAATAGAAGAAGGAGATTGGATTTATACCCTGCCCTTCACTACCTGAAGGAGTCTCGGAGCGGCTTACAATCTCCTTTCCCTTCCCCTCCCCACAACAGACACCCTGTGAGGTAGGTGGGGCTGAGAGAGCTCTGACAGAAACTGCTCTTTTCCAAGAACAGCTGTGCCAGAACTATGGCTTGCCCAAGGTCATCCAGCAGGTGCAAGAGTCCCTCAAGGACAGCTTGGGAAAGAGCTCTCTCAGCCCCACCTACCTCACAAGGTGTCTGCTGTGGGGAGGGGAAGGGAAAAGGAGTTTGTAAGCCGCTCTGAGACTCCCTTGGGGAGTGGAGGGCGGGGTATAAATCCAATCTCTTCTTCTTCTTCTTCATCAAACCCGGTTCTCCCAGATTAGAGTCCGTGCACTTAACCGCTACACCAAACTGGTGTAATCAACGCAGAATCACTCAAGCCTATGGCACTGAAATCAGTGAGCAACTCTGCATAGGATTGTTCCGTAAATCAACTTTAAATTTAGTTGTTTATTCAGTGGGCCCTAGCTTTAATCTGTGAGGCGGGCGGGGGGGGAGGGGAGTTTGGTCCTGATTTGTTACTCCAAAAGGGAATTTTAAAAAGGAAATGGTAAAGGCAGTCTTTTTCTTCCAACAGGTAGACGTTTACAGTGTGATTCTCTAAACAGCCATCGGTCCATTAGTGTACAGCCCTATTAGCCTCACATCTTTCTCCATGTTTAGCTGGCTGCCTCGGCTTTCCTGCACTTGAACAGCCTCATAGTTCACTTGTGAGCAAGGTCCACATGTGCTGGACAGCCTCCGAAGTGGAGCAGGCTGCCACTTTACGTTTGCACAAGGCCTCACTGAAGAACACTGATCTTGCAACAAAAGTGAGCGCAAATGAGGAACTGTGCTCAGCAGCACAGCGCGTGTGGGGCTTAAGAACATCAGAAGAGCCCTGCTGAATCAGACCAGTGAGGGTCCATCTAGCCCAGCATCCTGTCTCACACAGGGGCCAACCCCTTCCTCTGGAGGGCCAACGGCAGGGTGGAGAGGCTGATGCCTTCCCGACATTGCCTCCTGGCTGTGGGATTCAGAGACTGAATGTCTCTGAACATGAAGGTTCCTTTTAGACACCATGGCTAGTAGCCACTGATAGACTCATGAAGAAGAGGTCGGTCTATTTATTTATTTTTTCGAATTTGTATCCCACCCTCCCCGCGAATCTATCTAATCCCCCTTTTAAAGCTGCGTATTCCTTTGGCTATCACCACACCCTCTGGCAGCGAATCCCACATTTTAATCACTTGCTGTGGAAAGAAGTATTTCCTTTTGGTCTATCCTGAACCTCCTGCCCATCAGCTTGATTGGATCCCCTTGAGTTCTAGTATTTTGGGAGAGAGAGAAAAAGTTCTCTTGGTCCACTCTCTCCACCCGATGCATAATTTTAGAAACTTATATCATGTCCCCCCCCCCCCCCCCCCCAGTTGTCTCCTTTCTAAACTGAAAAGTCCCAGGCTCTTCAGCCTTTCCTCATAGGGAAAGTGCTCCAACTCCCTAAACATCTTGGCTGCCCTCCTCTGTACTTCTCCTCCAGCTCTGCCTGTTCACAGGATCCAAGCCACGGCTGCAACAGTTAGAACGCCATGTGCCACAGGATTTGTCTGAAGAGAACTGGCTTTTCCTTGACCACTCTGTGCTGTGCAGGGCTTTTTCTCCCCGGATTTTGGGGGGGGGGGGGGGAGAGTTGCCGCAAGTCTCGAGAGGGAAATGAAGTTCCCAATCTGTATACTGAAAACTCACGAACTTTTAAACATTTTTAAAGGAATTCTGGTTGAAGAGGTTCTGGAACTCCATTCCGGCATGCTCCCCCAGAAAAAAAAGGCCCTGGGGTTATGGAGTTTAACCTGGTAGCCTAGCGAGGAACGAGCGGCTACCTGTCATTTGGTTGGTCCTAACAAAGGGCATTATGTGGCCAGTGCTCTCGGTTTCCAGCAAAGATCAGCCCAGGGTGAATCCTGCGCCAGTACTGTCAGCTGTCGATAATATGGTCAACGTCCCAGGCCACATACTAACCGAGTGAGTCTCCGGCACTTGGGTGGGTTTTGATCTGGGCAGGCGGTGGTTGCGCCGGACTGCTGTGGTTCTTGATGGCGTCTGTGCTGATTGTGGAAGCGGTCTCCTTCCGGGAAACCTTTGCTAAAGGGGGCTCTTCTACCAGGATCCCGCTCTGCCGTTGCCGTCGACGCTTCTTGCTCCACAGTTCATGGCAGTCTTGCCAGTGAGGGAGGCTGGAAAGACAGCATGCGGACATTACTGAGAAGGAAAGGATGAAGTGGCTGAAGGGGGGGGGGGGGGGTGTCAGTTGCCCACAAGCTCTCTCATCCAGTTCTCACTCCAAGTTTTCCACTAACTGTAAAGAACATGAACACATGAAAGTGCCTCAAACTGTATCAGACCTCCTTGGTCCATTAAAGTCTGTATTGTCTACTCAGACTGGAAGCGGCTCTCCGGGGTCTCAGGCTGAGGTACTTCACATCACCTGCTGCCTGGTCCTTTTAACTGGAGATGCCGGGGACTGAACCTGCGACTTTCTGCGTACCAAGCAGATGCTCCACCACTGAGCCACAGTCCCTCGCTAAACATGGGGTGGGGGGGAATCTTTTACAGTGCTTGGTGCATTCATATTCTGAGTCTCTTGGCAAACGTTGATGACTTGTGGAAGAAGCGAAATCAGCCACACGCTACTCTGAACTAGAGAGAAAGGCAGAAGCAAGCAAGACTCAGGTAAACCTTCCACCTTTTCCACAGCTCATAATACACCAGAAGTCTCCCGTGCGTGTTAGCAGGTAGGCAGGCGCAACATGGACCTCCGATAATGGCTGGCTAATAATCGAAGCCAGAACTCGTGGATTCCCGCAGCAAGACACAAATGAACCTTGGATTTGCCACAGAACGAAGTTTTGGGCAGATCAGGACTGGCAATCTACTGCGTCTTTAAGAGAAAGTAATGAGAGTTGGGGGTAAGCTGAGGTGGAGAGGATGAAAGATCCCAAGTGCCCTCTGCCAGGGTGGAGTAATTAAGCCAAGAAAACAAGGCCAACTGAAATCATGGACTTCATGAAATCAAAATTGGCCATTTGTTACCCAGATACTTCCTAAAACAAAACTGCACACTAATCAGATGCTATAACTGTAACAGCATGTTGACTTAGAGCTTTTATCCAGGCTCAGAAAATACATTATAATGTCAACCAGCATAGCGTAGTGGTTAAGAGCAATGGACCCTAATCTGGAAAACTGGGCTTTGGTTCCCCACTCCTCCTCCCCATGAAGCCCGCTGGGTGATCCTGGTCCAGTCACGGTTCTGCCAGAGCTCTCTCAGCCCCACTACCTCACAAAGTGCCTGTTGTGGGGAGAGGAAGGGAAGGCAATAGAGAAAAGCAGGGTATAAAAACCAACTCTTCTTCTTCTAAAAAATATAACTTAATATTTTAAAATATATATTTACTTATTTTAGATTACCTGGCTTTCCGGAAGGAACTTGAATCTGTTCTTGAAGCTATTAATGCTGTGGTATTAGTTTATTTGTCTTTTGTCAGTTCTAAGTTCAACCTCACTGTTGCATTTATCTGGTTGTATTACCTAGTTGCTATTGTTTATGTATCGGTATATTGTTGCTGGGGTTTTTTTCCATGTGTTTGTATTTGATTATTTACAGCAATAAAGTTTATTTAATTATTTTTTTTTAAACTTAACATTTAAGAAAATGATACGCAACGTACTGCTGATCTTTGGATACCTTAACGATCATTACTCCAGACTGTGCCTCTTAACTGCTTCCAGCCAGGATAGATTTTTGAAAAAAGGTACTGACTGGAACCACCGTTACAAAATGTGTTATCTCCCCATGTTCCTTTTGGTTTTGGTCCAGCCTTTCTCACTCCCCCACCCCCAGGTCAATAAACTCAACCAGCAGCTAAGGTTATGATAGCTACTGGGCAAATCAGTGTCCTCCATGAGACAAGAAGTCTCCACAGAATCCAACTTTTCCTCATCTCAAATTTACTCGCTGAATCAGTAGTGAAGTTCAATTTCCCCTGGAGCCTTCCGCCGACTGACATGCTCAAGTCACCTGGGTATGTGCCTCCATGTCACCCACATCATTTGGGGCTCTGAACTGCATTGCCTGCTCTGAGTTGGTTTGGGGTGGGTGGGGGGCTAGATGGGCCTATTCTGCAACAAACCCATAAGCCACCAACCCCACCATACACATCTGAGATTTGGTCTAAATGATATGCTTGCCATATCTGCAGCTGCATGGTGTGGGTCACCCCCCTCGATGTGTTGCTCACTGCAGGTGGTAATATCCACTGTGGGGTGTAATGGACTGGTTAAAAACTTTTCCACTGGAGTGGGTTTCTCACCCCACCCTGGAACTCCAGAGGTTTCATATTCCATGACTCACTCATAATTTTTTAAAGGAAGCTGTGGAACCCAGGACTTTGACGGAAAGCCACAAATGGCTAGACAGTCTCCATTCTTTCAGACGAATCAGAACATAGTACCTGGATAGGTACCCTTCCCCATTCCCCCTTGTGAGCATAAAACAAATGTTCAAAAAATCTCAGACCAAAAAGATGACATCAAATTACCATAGAAATCTTCAAGGTAGTTCCGGTTTGGCAGTTTTGATGGCGGGCGTGACTCCTCGCAGCTCCGAGAGAGTCGGCCCGTAACACCCCGGCTGGGAGGGGATCCAGTTGATCTGCACCCCCCTCCCCAGTCCTTGTAGGAGACTCCTAGCCAGGGGACGTGGAGGTAGCTGCTCCGGAGGCAGATTGCCAAGGCTTTTCCTATGCCCCAATGGTCCTGCCGCTAATGGAACATCAAAATGGCATCCGAGCAAGCGTCTAAATTACCCCCATAAAGCAATTTACACATAGTAAAAAAACAGTGAGTTAATGATGGCTGACTAAAAATAACCTTTTGTCCAAAGCCCTATTTACAGCGTGGGAGGGGGAGGAAACTCAACCCCCCCCCCAAACCGGCTGAAAACAAGCGAACTAAGAAAACAACTTTTGGGACTGGGCACAGAATGCTTTCTCACCTCTATCAAATAAAAAGCATATTTATCCATACTGTCCACGGGCTTCCCTCGATGTTTTAGAAGTTTTTCCTAGAATGTAAGCATGAGTCGGACCAAGAAAATGGCGATGAGATCAAAGCAATCACCGGGAACTACAAGATCAGTGCTTCCAGTCACAAGACCAGATTCTACTCCAGACCTCTCTCTGGTGCAGAATGCTGCGGCCAGGCTTTTGATGGGTCTCTCTTTGCGGGACCACATCTGGCCTGTGCTGCGGTGACTGCACTGGCTGCCTATAGCATACCGGATCAGGTTCAAGGTGCTGGTTTTAACCTTTAAAGCCCTTTATGGTCAGGGGCCCGCCTACTTGAGGGACCGCCTTTCCCCATATAGGCCCCAGAGGTTACTGAGGTCGGGCACCCAAAATCGCCTGACTCACCCCGGTCCAAAGGAGGCCCGGTTGTCTTGTACTAGGGCCAGGGCTTTCTCGGTGGCAGCCCCTTACTAGTGGAATGAGCTCCCGGATAACATCAGGGCCCTGCGGGATTTGTTGCAGTTCCGCAGGGCCTGTAAGACGGAGCTCTTCCGCCAGGCTTTCAAATAGGGGCCGCCGCCGGGGAGAAAAGCCAATCATACCATCACCATGGCCCTGTTGTTCGCACCCTGCTGCAGTCACCCACCGGAGCGTTAGGAAGCTGCCATCTTGTGGTAATTAATTTTAGTGCCGTTTTAAATGTTTAAATGTTAAATGTTTTAATCTGTAAATTTGTTTTTATGTTTTTATATGTTGTAAGCCGCCTTGAGTCGGTTGTAAAACTGACAAGGCGGGATATAAGTGAAACAAACAAACAAACAAACAAATAAATAAATAACACGTTGGCAGCAGCATTGTACCCTCAAATGACTGTCAGGAATAAAAATTTGGATGCAGTACAACAGCAGCTTAAGCATACCAATATACAGTCGGAGAAGACTGCCAATGATGTAAAGAAAATTGACATTAAGACCAAAAACATGGATCAAAGACTGCAAGAAGTGGAAAAAGAAAGGAATTCGGAAAAAGATCAACTCTTAAAACTTCAAATAGAATCAGCTTATGCCCTGAGATTTCAAGGTGTCCCTGAGCAGGAAAGTGAGGATCTTAAAGAGCTTCTGAGTCAAGCATTGTCTCCGACGACGGATTTAAAAGCGGATTTTTTTTTGAAAAATGATACGGATATGATCTATAGGGTATATCCTGAATACACTAAAAAAAATAATCTGTCTGGGGAGATAGTAGTTAGATTCTCCAAAAGAACAACAGAGATGGGGTGCTCAAGGCCACAAATTGGTCCGTCTTGAAAATCATGGACAAAAATGTTACAGTCTTAAAAGACGTCCCATTTGAAGTTAAGAAAAGAAGACGACCCTGTAAGAACTTAACTGTTTCTTGCAGGTGGATATTCCCTGAAGGCCTAATGTTTAAATACAAAGATAAGATAGAAAAGATTGACTCTCTCCTTAAAGCGAAGGCTTTCTTGGACCTACAACAAAATCCAAAGAAGGAAACCAAGACAACGGAGGAGAAAGAAGAAGGAGAGACCAGCGAACATGATACAGGGAGTCTGGAATCAACCAGTTCCAACAAGACAAGCGAAGAATCTATCTCTGAGATAGGGGCAGCCGCCCCTAAACAATCCAGGGTCCATTCCCAAGAGAGGCAGAAGAGGAAAAAAAGTGAGAAGATCTAGAAAATGTGAAGCCCTAGCAACATTTACTTATATACTGTTTTTATTATTTGACTGAAGTGCTGATGTATCAGCATATTATCAAGCTATGATAATAATCAGACAATATCTGTTTTGTATTACCATGGGAAACATTTAACTATGAAACTTTATTTAGCAAATCTGATCCTTGTATACTTTAGGTTAGTTTAGTTTTTTCTTTCGTAGTTGTAGATTAGTTGTTAGATTTTGAAAAAAACCAATAAAATACGTTTAAAGAAAAAAGAAATCTTCAAGGTAACAGGCTAACAACTCAACCGCCTAACGTGCATGAAGAGCAGAAAACTCCATGCAGTAAGTGTAGGGTTTAGACCAGGGGTCCTCAAACTTTTTAAACAGGGGCCCAGTTCACTGTCCCTCAGACCGTTGGAGGGCCGGACTACAGTTTAAAAACAAACAAACTATGAACAAATTCCTATACACACTGCACATATCTTATTTTGAAGTAAAAAACAAAATGGGAACAAATACAATATTTAAAATGAAGAACAAGTAAAGTTAAATCAACAAACTTACCAGTATTTCAATGGGAACTATGGGCCTGCTTTTGGCTAATGAGATGGTCAATGTCCGGTTCCATATTTGTCACTGCTAGTCGTAACAAGTGATGCAAGTGTGCATCAGTTAGTCTAGATCTGGTTGGAGATTTCAGATGTTATTTTGCGGGTAGGGAAGGTGCACGGAGGGGGGGGGGGTGCGCGCGCAAGCAAGGCACCCTTGACGGGGCTATTTTCTTTCCCTCTCCGAAGAAACAAAGAACTTGGCATCCTCACAAACTTTTTAAGGCAGCAAGCCCCCAGCTGCTTCTCCCTGAAACTCCACTACTGCAGGCATCATGATGGGAAAGAGAAACCTCTCTCTCTCTCTCCCTCCCTCCGATTCCCAGCAGCACAAAAAGCCTCGAAAAAGACCCCCGCCCGGCTCTTGGGACTGGCGCAGGTCTCCTATCCAGCTGAGAGGCCTCTCAGCCGGCTAGGAGACTTGGGGCCTGCAAGAGCGCCTGCCACCCCTCACTTACCCTCCTCCAGTCTTCCTTTTGCCTCCTCCTGGCTGACTGGAAGCAGGGGGGCGGGGCTTTGTCATGTGGCCCGGGACGAGTCGGCTGCAATTTTTCCGCTGCTTTGTGTGCTGCTGGGAATTGGAGGACAGGCAGCGGCACACCCGGTGGGCCAGAAAAATGCCCTCGGCGGGCCGCATGTGGCCCGCGGGCCGTAGTTTGAGGACCCCTGGTTTAGACCATGCCTAAGAGACTAGGCCCCGTTTCACACACCAAGGCTCTCTGGCCCAGAGGAACCGGGGGGGAGGAGCCACTTACTCCGGAGGATCCATCTTGCTGACATCAACTTCTTTCAGGAAGTCACTCTGCAAGGCCTGCTCTGCAGTGCATCGTTTATTGGGGTCCAGCGTCAGCATATGGTCCAGCAGGTCGAGAGCAGCAGAAGGGATGCTGAGCAAAGCACAGGGAGAAAATCAGTACAAATGGACCCTCTGGTGAGGGCAATGACACATGCTCTTCTTCCTACCAACAAACTTTTTATCAGTTAACTTTTCAGATTCCTCCCACTGTGTCATGGCAAGCAGAACTCGACTATTAGACCACTAGAGAAGCCATGTTGTCCGAGGCCAGTGGCCCACCCAGTCCAACATTCTGTGTCCCACACAGGGCTGCCAAGTCGTACTTACGGACTGATGGGGGGAAGTCCTTCGCCACCCGGGAGCCTCCCTGGCGCGCGCGCCCGGTGACGTCACCCGGAAGTAACGTCACCACGTTGGGGCGTTGCCAGAGCGTCGCCCTGGCAACGTCTCCAATGTGGTGACGTCACTTCCGGGTGACATCACTAAGCTGGGGAAGTCGTCCAGGCTGGACGACTTCGGGGGTGGGGTTCTCCCTGCCGGCCGAATGCCAGCCGGCGGATCGGGAACCCCTATAGCGGGGTTTCCCCCACCCCCCGGGCTGACTTGGCAGCCCTAGTCCCACAGTGGCCAAAACCCAGGTGCCATCAGGAGGTCCACCAGCAGGGCCGGAACTTCAGAAGCCCTCCCACTGTTGTGCCCCCCTCAAGCACCAAGAGCATCACTGCCCCAGACAAGAGTGTTCCATCCATACCTTGTGGCTAACAGCCACAGCTGTGGCCATCTGCTCCATATGTTTATTACTCCTGTATTACCTATGAGGCAAGAGGGTGGGGCTTGCCTAAGAACACCCAGTGTCTACTTAAAGCCTGAGAGGCCTTTTTGGACTGGGAGACTAAGATGGCAACCCCCTATGTGCACTTTCACAAACATAAGCCTGCTGGAACTTAGCTCCATGCCAGCACGCATAGCACTGGGCTGTTCAGGTATCTAATTATATTTGCATCACTCTCTTCCTCTTCCCAAGAAGCCGAGAACAGCATTGTGGCTTTACAACCATCCTAGGAGGTCGGTTCTGCTGAGAGGCAGTACCTCAAACCAGGCCATCCCAGTGACCTTGATTACTGAGCAAGAATAGGGACTTGTGTTTTGCACATTCAGATCTAACACTCCAGAAGCTGAACAACACTAGGTATACTGAAAAGTTTCGCTGCATTTTTTAACTGGCTGGCCACCGGAAAGAAATAACATTTCTGTTTGTCCCGAAATAGCTTTCTGCTCTCCAGTTTCTCCACGGCTGGTTCCCCCTCCCCTATTATTAGAACTCGTTTCCTGCCTCCAGACCACGCCTCCCCTTTTTCAGGGGGTGTAAGGAACAGAGGCTGTTTAGGTTTATAAGTTTAGCAGGACCTAGCCTTGCATGTTGCTGGAAGCAATCTGCTTGCAGCGTCATTATATTCAGCGGCAGAGATTATGTTAGGGTGGAGAATCCTCCTTGCAAACCTCCCAAATCTTTTTACAAGCCAGAAGGGCTAATTAGGGAGTTGAGTTCTTACCAGCTGGCCGCCTTACTAAGAAGAGGAAGCCACTGTGGTTCTTCACGCTTATTAGGCATTGCAGGGTGGGGCCGGCTACACGCCGTGTTGAAACAATCCTGATTCTTTCCAACCTGATAATGGACTTCTCTTAAGGACTGGCCTCACAGAAATGAGTTATGGTTTTCATCGGTCCTCTCACCCGGCTTTTTACTGCTTGTTTTGCCCTTGCTTGTTATGACTGGACGTTTCCTACTTTGCAATACATCCCTGCAACTTCAACTGGTTCTATTCAATTAAAGCCGGGAGTCCTCTTTTTAAATCTTGTGTCCAGAATTTATTTTGCTGAGTGACTGTGTCTATCTACATAAAAACGAACTCCAAGGTCTTTTGGACCAGACAGGGGGCCATGAAAAGGTTACAAAGGTTGGGGAATTTGCTCAAGAGAGGACAGACTACTAACCAGCAGGGGTCCACAACTTGGTGCCTGTGGGCACCGTGGCACCCCACCAGCACCCTTCCTGGCACCTGCCAAATGTTTTTAGTGACTGGGTGGCGCCAGGTAGGGCTTTTGCCCAGCAAGGCTTCTGATTGGCTGTGCAGATTTTTTAAAAATGTTGCTTTGGCAGCAGCTGCCATCACAGCACAAGGATCTGCACTGTGTGACTGAACTTAAGCCGTGGCCATCTGGCTCCGCCTCCCGTGGCAGCCATTTTGCTGTCGCACCCACCATGCCATGTAGGAACTCCAAAGGAGCCTGAGGGCTCAAAACGGTTGGGGATCCCTGGCTTACGGTATCTTGTGACACAGGAGCCACCACTTGCTGGCAGCTCACATGCTTCCATGTGTTAGAAAGTCCCAGATTCAACCTGGGATTTCCAGTTAAAAGGACCTCAGTAAGCAGGCCTGGGAAAGAGCTGTCCCTACAGAGCCAGCGCCAGGCACAACGTATGGTTCTAGAACAGACGCCGCAGAGGGCTCACGTGATTTAACTGGGGTGGATTAAAAACCAGTGATTTCATCTTTTACAAAACCTACACTGTTTTGATAAAATGCTTTTTGAGGAAAAACCTATAGCTTCTAACTCAGACACATTATAGCTCAAAGACACCTCATCATGGAATAGTGATTAATAATTTGTAATTCTATAGCAGGGGGTACATGCAACCTCTTTGCGCCTATGGGCAGGGGTCCGTTGGAGCAGGAGTGCACAGGAGCGCAGCTCCGGGAGTGAGGAGCCCAGGGGGCGGGCACATGACCAAGCCCCATCCCCTCCTCAGCTTCCCCGAACAGTGCAGAGGCGCAGCGCCCCGGGGAAAGCCCTGCTAGGGTCTTCATTGTTTTTAATGTTTTGTTTTAATATTGATAATTTTATCATTGTTCCTTTCATGACTGTGTGCTGCTTTTCCAGAGACTTGCTCAAGGTGGCATATAAATTTTCTAAGTATACCATTTTTTATCTGGGCACATGGCACATAAGTACTGGAGAAATTTCAGCAACCCTTCAGCAGCTTCCACCCCATCAGTTTGGTGTAGTGGTCAGGAGTTGGACTCTAATCTGGGAGAACCGGGTTTGATTCCCCACTCCTCCACATGCAGCTGCTGGTGTGACCTTGGGCCAGTCCCAAGTTCTCTCAGAGCTGTTCTCTCATGAGCAGTTCTCAAAAGACCTCTCTCAGCCCCACCTACCTCACAAGGTGTCTTGTTGTGGGGAGGGGAAGGGGAAGGGGTGGTGCACATGTCCTGGGTATCTCAAGTCTACTTGAAACCTGGTGGTTTCAAGGGAGCAGGAAGAGAATGAGGGTGTGTTCTTTATGCTTATTTTTATTGCACAGAGTATTGGATGGGGAAGGGAATGGATGAAGAGCAGGTCGGTTTCAGTCACCTGTGGAGTGGAGCCTGAGGGGTGGGTGTTGCCTTCTGACACACTTCCGGCATGTTAGGGGGTGTGGCATATTCAAATGAGTTATGCTAATGAGCTCCTGCACCTTTTTCTACGAAATGACCCCTGCCTATGAGCATCTATGGAATTGTGGCAGGGTGATGGGTGCAACCACAAGATGAAGGGAGAGAGGCTGTGCATCATTCGAAGAATAACTCTTGAATATTTCGGGTGGAAGCTCTGGCTAACAGGATGAGTTTTAAATTGAACATCTGGTTGAAAAGTATTTCCTTACATATATGCAGCTCACCTCCAGGCACCCAGTGAAGATCCTTATATGTTGTGGTGGAGGCGGCAGTTGCTGCTGCAGCAGCAACCACTTTATAAAAACCTGCCCAGCCAATCAGGTCTCCAGTGGCCAAATGGAAGCCCTGCTGGAAAGCCTCTCTGGGAAGCCAACTGCCGGGGTGGGGGTGCCAGGAAAGGTGTCAGCGGATGCCGCTGGGCCAATGTTTTTATGCAATGTTTAAGAAAAGTTTTGTGAATGAGTCCCAGAAACCCTGAAGGCCCAACATCATGCTCTCCCAGAGCCTTCTATAAATACTGTTTCGGTTAGTCTTTACTATCTATCCAACAGGACTCACTGCTCAGTCTAGAAGATACCACCACAGACGCTTAGTTTTGCAGTTCTCAAACTATTGATTTGTCTCTTCATTTCCTGATGGAGCTATAAAACTGATCTGAAAAGTTTCAAAATAAATCCCTATGTAAAAATGTATAGTGTGTACCTTCCAAAAACAAAACAGGCATCCCTCTCTCTCTGATTTGGGAATATTTATTTATTTAATTCATTTATAGCCAGCCTTTCTCCCTGGTGGGGCCCCCCTAAGCAGCTCACATCATTCTCCTCTCCTCTGTTTCATCCTCATAACAACCCTGTGGGGTAGGCTAGGCTGAGAGTGTATGAGTGGGCCCAAGGTCACCCAGCCAGCTTCCATGGCAGAGCAGAGGTTTGAACCTGAGTGTCCCAGCTCTTCAAGCCCAACACTCTAACCGCTACACCACACCGGCTCTCTTTCAAGGTTAAAGCCTGAAAGTTAGAACAAGCAGCAAGACTGTTTTTTTATTTAGAAACAAGGGTTCGACAGAGCAAAGTTTGAGTCCAGAAGCACCTTTAAGACCAACGAAGTTTTATTCCAGGTATGAGCTTTCATGTGTGTGCATACTTCATCAGAATTACTCGACTGGTGGATTCCAGTCATGATTTCAGTCAAACCCACCCTGGGTATAACACACCTTTATAACTGCCATCAGCAGTCTGCCTGCACCAGCCCTGACAGCAGAGAGGAAGGCCCATTCAGGAAGAAGAGAAGAAGAAGAAGAAGATTGGATTTATACCTCGCCCTCCACTCCCCAAGGGAGTCTCAGAGCGGCTTACAAACTCCTTTCCCTTCCCCTCCCCACAACAGACATCCTGTGAGGTAGGTGGGGCTGAGAGAGCTCTTTCCCAAGCTGTCCTTGAGGGAACAGCTGGTACAGAGATCTATGGCTTGCCCAAGGCCATCCAGCCAGGTGCAAGTGGAGGAGTGGGGAATCAAACCCGGTTCTCCCAGATTAGAGTCCGCGCACTTAACCACGACACCAAACTGGCTCACACTGACATGAGTAGTTCCAGGATTTAGCAACCCAGCCACCAATTAATAGCCACGCAGCACACTGGATTAGGATTACTGTGGGCTGCTGGAGCCTGGCCTGTTTCAGCAGAGTACCGGGGGGAGGAGGAATGGGCACGGGGTGGACGGGAGATATTGTTCAAGCCCATGCAGCCCTCTTCTGCCTTCAACTCAAAAGGCAAATAAACAACTCAACTGTATTGGCTCGGAAAAAAGAGGAGGGGAGCTGGCTCTTGATACACGATTAAACCCTGTATGTTCTGCCTTGGCTTCCATGGGAAACCCAAGACCATAACATAAAAACAGTTAAAGTCAGCCTACGTAACACGAAGCATACAAAAGATCTACACCATATAAAACGGAAATCCCATACAAAGCAGCAGTCTACAGTAGCTCCGAGGACACTTCACACACCAACCCAACAAACAGCAAATATTTTATTTAGATATTTATACCTTGCTTTCACCCCCCATGGGGACTTAAAGCAGCTCACAACCTTGTCCTCCCTGCTGCAACCACCCTGCGAGGTGGTGTAGGCTGAGAGTGACTGATCCAAGCTTTCCTGACAGGGATTCAAACTTACTCCCAGATACTCAGTCCAACACCCTAACCAGTAAACTTTCCTAAATAAAACGGCCTTTGCCCATTTTCTGGAGGAGGAGACATAAAATATTTTCATGCCTGGCTTTCTGCCAACACAATAGGGACCCAAGGTGAACAGCAATAAAATAGCTAAATCAACATAATTAAAAGCAAGCAAAATTAAAGCCACAATAATCGATGTCTCCGAAAGGTCTTTCAGTACATGCTCTTGGACCCAAAAAACTTGCCCTTCCAAATAGCTGTTTTACAGACTCTGTAAGAAATTGGATCAAGATGGGTAGCCATGTTAGTTTGTTTGCAGCAGTAGAAAACAGCAAGAGCCCAGGAGCACCTTAAAGACTAAAAGCACCCTGAAGACTAACTAAGGTGCTACTGGATTCTTGTTCTTTTCTAGAAAGTTAGTTAGGTTGGAGGGCTCTCCTCACCTCCTCGGGGAGCCTATTTCAGAGCAGGGAGTGACCAACCCCCCCAAAAAACCCACAAAAACAAAAACCCTCACATCTGTGGAGGAGCTGATCATGTCCTCACCAGAGAGGAGGGAGAGGGAAGGCACTGATGGGTCAGGATGGAGTTGCAACACAGTTCAGTAAAAAGAGTGGTGGGCCTTCCAGAATGTTGGACTCAAGATGTGAAGGGATTTCAAAGGTAAGCACCAGCACCGTGAACTGAGCCTAAAAACAGGCAGCCAGTAGAGACATCTCAAAATGGGACAAGCGCACTTCTGATAGACCCAGGAACAGGCTTGTCCCATTTTGAGATCTCTCCACTGGCTGCCTGTTTTTAGGCTCAGTTCACGGTGCTGGTGCTTACTTTTTAAATCCCTTCACATCTTGAGTCCAACATTCTGGATGGCCCACCTCTTTTTCTGAGCATGTCAGGAATGGGTTTGTCCCATGTGGAGATCTCTCTGTGGTTTGCAAGTCATCTTCAAAGGCAGTCCCACCTAGCACCCAGAATCTGGATGCCACTAACCAAAAACCACATCCCTTCAGCCACTCCCCACACCTCGGACAAATGTACATTCTATGCTTTCATGGCCTTATCAGGACCATAAGAACTTAGAGACAGCTCCCCCCTTCCCCTCCCAGTTTTAAAACTCACAAGGAAAATTCTTCCCGCAGGCGCCTTCGGTATTGCTTCTTCGGTTTCATGGTGTTGAAGTAGGGTAATTTGATGACATCTGGCCACACAGCTGGGCAGGGACTCCCACAGAGCCGGCTGCAAGAAAGTTGAAAGGGGAAATAGTTGGGAGAGACTGATAAAAAATTTTAAGGATCAAATCAAACAGCTTGCACTGGAAATGACTACTCGCAACTAGTCACACCAAATGGTACGTTTGCCCTTTGGGTTTTGCACAAAGACGTTGCCTGAAATCCTATTGTATGGAGAAATGAAGCCGGGTTTCCTGCTAAGAGCAGATCGGCCCATGGATACTCAAGACATCAAATACAGGGGAAGTGGCTCTTTCCTACCTAACCTAGTGCCAGTTAGGTGAGCATTCAAATGAAATCCATAAGAAAAGGAAACACCCTCCGAAGAGAATGGCTTTGAGAGAGTCACATCTCTTTGCCCTGGTGTGGCTCTAAGTTCTCCTTTCCAAACACGCTGGTGTGGCTCCTTTCCAAACACGCAGCAATCGCCGTTTGCAGGCCCAGAGCTACTAGCTACCCTTACATTACTATTGGCTCCAGACTGCATCCCGAAAATTTTTTTGCCCAGGAGAGAGAGGTACACAATTGAATCATTGTTCAAGGGAAGTATACCTGGCTACGGCAGCAAGTTATCCAGAAGGAGGATTAAAAAAATAAAAACTTATCCAGAATGAGGATTTTTACAAAACCAGAATGAGGCCTCGGATTTATATCTCTGCCTTAGATCACAGATGACAGTGGTGGTGGAGGAGGAGGAGGGGGAGAAGAAGAAGAGATTGGATTTATACCCCACCCTTCACTTGGGAGTCTCAGAGCAGCTTCCAATCTCCTTTCCCTTCCCCTCCCCACAACAGACACCCTGTGAGGTAGGTGGGGCTGAGAGCTCTCTCGATAACTGCCCTTGAGAGAACAGCTCTGACAGAACTGTGGCTTGCCCAAGGTCATCCAGCAGCTGCAAGTGGAGGAGTGGGGAATCAAACCCGGTTCTCCCAGATTAGAGTCCACGCAGTTAACCACTACACCAAACTGGCTCTCGAAATGACTGTATTATTGTAATGTCTGGAGCCATTCAATAACCGTATTGTTTGACCACTGAGGAAGGTCATTTGAGATTAATCTTTGAGATTAATGTGTAATTTTATTCTCAACTGAGGCTGTTGGTTAGGCCTATTTTTAATTGAATTTGCAATAAATACATGTATATTTTTGCATATTTGGTAATATTTATGCTTCAAGTTTATACAGAATTATCTGGCCCTTATATTCTGATTTCGGTTCTTAATTCAATTCTTTTTGGGTTGTCTCCCCCCCGCCCCCCAATTCCTTTGTCTCTTCCAGAGCTACTAGATGACCAGGCCTCTCACCAACCTGCAACAAAGGTAAGCCCTGGTAGCCCCGGAAAAAGCTGGCTGCCTGTTAAGACCAGCCAGCATGGAAATTGGAGAAAACTCCAGAACTACGGGAATGGTTGAGAAAACTGCTATTTATGGCAGAAATGGACAAATGGACAAGAAAACTAAACAATCAAGACTCAGCAAAGTTCTCAGAAGATTGGAAAGAGTTGAAGGAATATATGGAGCAAGAGTGGAATATGAAAGACAATATTTTTACACTTTCTAACTACTGAAATGAGGGACAGAATTATAACACAAAAAACGAATTTTTTAATTGGCTGCAAAATTAAACCTTTTTTCTTTTTTTAACCAATATATTTTTTAAATGTATAAAAGTTATAATAGCTCAAAATGTTACCTTAGGAGGCAAATACTTTTAAAATACATGTTTACCGGTTGATATATATGAAGGTGCGGGTGGAGTGGGAAGTCATTTAATGATTATATCTTTTTAGCTAAATGTGCAATTTTATAGAGAATGGAACACGTATAAAAGCTAATTGCATTGGAGAATAATAGAAAAAAATAAAAATAAAAATTCTATTGCAAAAAAAAAGACCAGCCAGCATCACCAAGACTGAAGGTACAAATGGCTCTCTTTGGAAGCTCTTTTTTCCATGGGTGGAAAACAATGTCTTACCTGATCAATTCGAGCTGGGACAACTCAAGATTGGCTTGAAAAATCGGCTTCTTTGTGAACAGTTCTCCAAGGATGCAGCTGGGAACGAAAAAGGAGAGGGGAAACACGCTGAAATAAACAGCAAGAATACCGGGGCGAGCCTTTGAACAGGGAATGAACAACTCAGTTTAGGAGGGCTTTTAAAAATCCAAGATCAGAAGCCAGGCAGCATGCCTGCAGTTCCATCCACCTCCAGGAAGAAACAAACATCTTAAAGTTGCCTTGCGGAAAAGGCGTCCCGGGGGCATGTGCCATTCCCACAGGTGGCTGCAAAGCAAGGCCAGGAAGTCTGACTGGATTCCATAAAGACTGGCAGCCTCAGAGACAGGGAGACAGGAAGCAACCACCTCTACTAGGACGGGCTGCTTTGAATCTTCTCCTTCAGAGCAGCATTCTGTATTCCTCAGCACCCCACAGAGAAATCTTCTTGCAACCGAGAATGCCATGTTGTTGCTGCTAAGTTTTAAGGACAGCAATGAGCTGTATGGGAAAGCCCCAAACTCCTAGGGCAGGGGTGGGCAAATTGCGGCCCGCGGGCCACATGCGGCCCGCCACAGAGTTTTTTGCGGCCCACCAAGACAGTCGGCCAGATCAACAAGAGTAAATATAGATGCTCTTTGACAGACATTCACTTGCAGGCTGTGATGAGAATCTCAACAAGCAATCTCACTCCTGATTTCAAAAAAATGTAGAAAAGTGTGATAGGGTACCTTTGTCTCATTAAACTGATTCTAAAATTAAATGTGCTTGCAGCTATAGATGATATGAAATTAGCACAATAAATAAATTGAATAAAACTACCACTATTTTATTTAATTTATATTTATTGATTTTTATGATACAATTTATACCTTTTCTGAAATGCAGAGTTAACAAATGAATGCAATCGTTTTAAAAGGTGCGGCCCTCTGCTAACCTCCACTCCCACAATGTGGCCCCTGAGCCAAAACAATTGCCCACCCCTGGCCTAGGGCACTCTCAGACAAACAGCGCCTTCTCACCTGTATTAAATTTAAGTGCTTTTTCAGCTTTTGTACCACAGCTATTTTTTAAAATAAAATTAATCCTTACGGTGTGTGTTTCAACGAGTTGTCACATATAGACAAAAGCCGCTGTTCACACAGGAGATTTTTAATCAGGGTATCGTGGCATCAGAAGGTAGAAAGCATTAAAGTTACTGGCTCACCCACAACTCCAGACGTCTATGGCTGGTGTGTAGCGTTCTTCCCCTAGCAGCAACTCAGGTGGTCGATACCATAACGTAATAACTTTATTGGTGTATGGACGGCTTAAAGAGAAAGAAAGAAGATTAATAGTAGCCTTGTGTTCTTATGGAGAAACACTGGCAGCAGAGGTCCATCAGGGGCTATTAGCCACAAGGTCTGGATGGAACCCTCTCTCTGGGGCAATGATGCTCTGCATTCTTGGTGCTTGGGGGGGCCATACTGGGAGGGCTTCTGGAGTTCTGGCCCCACTGGTGGACCTCCTGACGACAACCGAGTTTTGGCCAATCTTTGACACAGAGTATTGGACTGGATGGGCCATTACCCTGATCCAACATTGGCTTCTCTTATGTTCTTACCCTGAGGGTCTGGAGAGTTCCATAAAGAATTGGAGCATGCACGGAAGAGCTGGAATTGGGTAGCAATCTAAAGTTTGGGGTTACCAATTCAATTAAAAATAAATCAGTCTCTTGGCCTTGTCTGACCCTCTTTACTCACACAGCGGCCCACATGGAAGCCAGTGGTCTGGACAGTAATGAACATGTGTACATTAAGTGCCTATGCAGCAGCCATGAAGGAAAGGACCATCACATGGGTCTTATACATCCAATCAGCACTCAACCAAGAGACAGACAGCAAATCAGGTGGGATAACGTTTTATCCAAGTCACATGTCAGGTGCTTTCACAGGTGATGCTGAGGACTACCACAGGCAGGGCCATCCTAAGCAGCTCCGCCCTTCTAAACCAACTGAACCTCATCTAAACCCCTGGTCGGTCAGACTCCACCCCAGAAGACCCGGACCGGGCATTAAAAGCCGTGGCTGGCTGGCTTAGGGTGAGCCGGCTGAAACTGAATCCAACAAGACTGAGGTCCTGCGCTTGAGCCGGGGTGGCCCGAGGGTGGGGATCCCACTCACGGCCTTCGACGGGGCGCCATTGGTGCCAGCGCCGGAGGTTAGGAGTGCTCCTGGATACCTCTCTAACAATGGAGGCCCAGGCAGCAGCCACTGCCAGGTCAGCCTTCTGCCATCTGCGGCTGGTCAGGCGGTTGGCCCCCTATCTGGACCGCAACAACTTGGCCACAGTGATCCATGCGATGGTCACCTCGAGACTAGACTACTGTAACGCTGTCTACATGGGGCTGCCCTTGCTGCAAATCCGGAAGCTGCAGCTAGTGCAGAATACCTCAGCCAGGCTGCTGATGGGTCTCCCTAGATGGGAACACATCTGGCCTGTGCTGAGGACACTGCACTGACTGCCAATAGCATACCGAATTTGCTTCAAGGTGCTGGTACTTACCTTTAAAGCCCTATATTCCCAGGGTCCGGTATACCTGAGGACCGCCTTTCCCCACATATACCCCCGAGAGCACAATGGTCTGGGTCTGGCAATCGGTTGACCCTCCCTGGTCCTAAGGACACGAGGCTCACTGTCACCAGGGCCAGGGCATTCTCGGTGGTGGCTCCATACTGGTGGAATGAGCTCCTGGAGCAGATCAGGGCCCTGTGGGACCTATTGCAGTTCCACAGGGCCTGCAAGACGGAGCTCTTCCACCAGGCTTTCGATTAGGAGCCCCCCCCCCCCCCCCCCCAACTATACTATCACCAAATTGTGGCCGGACGGTCAGCTTGACTATCGAGGTCAGAGAAACTTCAGACCATCTTGAAATAAGACCATTAACAGCTCTATTATTATTAATGTTTGGATTTTATGATGTTTTATTGGTTTTAAATGTTATTAATTATGTATTTTGTAAAGGTGCTTTAAGAATGTGAGCCGCCCTGATCCTGCTGACAGGCTTAGAAAGGTGCAACTCTGCTTAACATGGTACTCTTAATGAGTAAAAGCTGTACAGCCATACTGGTCCAAGCAACACCTGACAACAACAAATTGGGTATTAATGAGGCCAAAGGTCACAATGGGATTTGAATCCAGGTTACAATGGGATTCAAACCCAGGTCCAAGGTGTTTACCCTCAAGCTCAACTGAGCAACAGCAACCAACAAAGCACCAGTACCACATACTGGGCAACCTCCTTGAGACAAATGGGAAATATGCCGGAGAGCTCTTGTGCCCCTTCACAAGCAACAGGATTCAGGCAGCGGGAGATGGTCCTGATGGAGATCAACTTAATCCATAACCTGCCCCCCCCCCCAACCTCCCCCCAAGCCGCTCACCTTTCTTCTGAACTGTAGAGCCGGGCAAGTCCAAAGTCGGCTAGTTTGATCTGCCCGCTGACAAAAATAAGATACAGTGGACAATTACTAACAAGGACTCACAAACACACGAACAGGCCACTGAAAATTAGTAGCACTGACCAGAAGGAACATGATTGTAGGCATCCCGGACAAACCTTGCCCCCCAAGTGCTCCTGGCAGGGAACGGTCTCACCCACACTGGAGAACGGCAGGTGTGTTTCTAAGAACTTTAAATGTGAACAAATGTATCGGCATGGTGCGAGTCTCCAGAAGGTCATCGTACAGAAACCTGATGGACAGGCAGCTAGAGCCATCTACCCTTGTTTAAAAATGGGGGATTCTGGGTTAGACCCAGACTAAAATTTCTGCTTACAGAAAATATCCCCCCATTCCCCCTTCCAGCTCCAGACCTCCAGCACTTCTCACACGGTCCCTGGTGGTCCCCTGCCCCTCAGGAGCGGCATCAGGGGCGGAGGGACATTCTGTTCCACTGACAGAAGTGCGCTGGTGAGTAGAAACTGTAGTGTGGATCCAGCCCCTCTGTTTGTACTCTTTATAAGTTGCACCACAACTGAAGTAGGTATCTGAACTGACGGAACTGCCTTATACTGAAATGGCACACTGGTTCCTCTGCATCACCAAAGAATCTGAAAAGCCATTGCCAGCCACAGGAAGACCACTCCCAGCACTTTTCAGTGGGATTCCAGGGTCTGAATCTGGCCCCTTCTGCAAGCACAGCAGACGCTCTACCTTCGAGCTACAGCCCCTCCCCCAGGGACGCAGCTCCTGTGCTTCCTGCCTTTGCCTGTTCCTCTCTTGCTGCTGCTGTGGGAAAAACATACTACAATAGCGGGGTTGGTGAAAGAACCTGGAGAGAAATGGGCTGCAGGAAGAGCTACTGCACGCATTCCAATGGCCTTGTAGTTTTAAAAACCCTCAGGTAGGATTCTCTGGAGAGCAGTGATTCCATTTTTACTGAAACCGGACTGATGTCTAAATGGAAACAGCCTCCACTGAAAACATACTTTTCAGGAGAGATGACAGTCCCATCTCAGACATGTAACCCGCAACCATTATTCCACAAATGTCAGCCAACACTGCATCGAAACAAGAAACTGCACGTTATTTCTGGCAAGTGCTGGAACTGCTATTCCACAGAGGGCTTGAGAGAGAAAAACGGTGCACCTTCCTCCTCTCTTCTCAAACTTGCCAGCCACTTCCCATTCACCCCAACCAGCTCTGTATGATTGATACAGCCCGATGTGATGTCCATGCCAGAGGGCAGGACTACATAGGCATTCAGCTTGAAACTGGATGTCTGGTTCCAAATTCAGCCGTGCAAAACCCCCAGCTTTTGTTGAAATGGGAAAACCACCAGATTCTAGTCCTGATGTCGGCACAGAGATGCTTGCAGATACACAGATGGAGCCTGATAAAACCGCAGGGTAGCCTAGGGAGACTTCCAGGAGTTAGGGTTAGGGTTTGCCAGACAACACTGTCATGGATCCCAGCTTATCCTCCCACAGGTTTTCAAGGAGCGCAGGCAGATATGTAAAATGCAGCGTAGTTTCAAACTTGAAAACAGAGCTATCTGAATGGAAGCTGTGCCAGAGGCCTGTTCAACCCAAAATTTCCACCCCTGGACCAATTTTCAGGAGGGTTAGGGGCAACTGAGACCTCTTGAAAATTTACGCTTCACCAATTTATAAACTGCCCTCTCTGCCTGAAGGCATCCAAGATGACATACAAGTTTTAAAGGTGTGAATCCAAGAACCCACAATGAAGTGTTAATAGGAGCAGTGGCGGCGACTGCAAACACGTAAAACAACATGAACGGCCAACTGTATAAAAGAACTTGTATTCATCAGTGCACAGAGGGAGTTCAGAAAAAGACAATTTTTTACTTACTGGTGGAATTATAGGAGGGAAACAACCAAGAGCATCTCCTTTAGCAGGGCATTCCACTGGGCAAGTACAGCTATGGCAGAAGCTCCACTCTGAGGTCCCACCATTTTTGCTTGGTAAATGGCAGAATGCAGAACAAAGTCTTCCCACAATAAATCAAGGAAGGGGGATGGGCAAGGGAAGGACATACAGGAGAAGGAATTCCCTACCATTATGGATCTGGACGGACAGAAACCCATCTCCCATGTAAAGTCCAAACCGGTCCAGCATAAGGGGAAAACTCAAGCCGCTTGCCTGTTGTTTAACAAGATGTTGGAGCACTTGATGTCTCGGTGCAGAAAGTTCTTTTTGTGACAGTAGTCCAGCCCCTCCATCAACTGCTTCATGAAAGACTTGATGTGGTCCTCAGAGAAATGCACCAATCCAGATTCTAGCAATCCCATGAGGTCATGGTCCATATATTCAAACACAAGGTAAAAGGCACCTGGCAGGAATGGAAGAGGAGGGAAAACACAGCGCTTTTAAAGACCGAGGGCCTGTAAGATTTGACTAGAGTTCAATAGCAGAGGAAGAAAAGGCTTCCGTATCAACACTCCTTAGTATAAGCATGGATCAAAACACTCAGCACTCTCTCAAGCACACAGATGGGAAGATCCATAAACCTCTCCCCTTTTGCTCCATGAACAAACTTGCTGTCTGAATTTCCTTCCACCCCTCCTCTTAGCCTTCATCAGCAGATGTTGTGAACTTTAAACATCACTTGCCTCAAAATCATGCAAACAGGCTTACCCAAATCTGCAAAATTCCCCCAACATCCCCACTCCAACCGATAAGGGCTGCTAATGTGAGGAACCTTATTCTCTAGGGAGGCAATATTTACCACTTACTGGGTTGGCATGATTCGCTGGCAAGTGATGCACTGGAACACCAAAAAAAATTATTCTCGAAATCTAAAGACCTTCAAAATGTAGAGGAAATTTCAAGGCATTTGCAGTTGTGTTAGGGAATGTCACTCCCATTTTGGCATCCCGGGGAAATATTCAGATATGACCACCCAAGTTTCTTTAGTTGGATCCTTCCACACAAAGATTGTTTGCTGTTACTGAGGGGATACTCCGACCCAACTCACAGGCAGCTTGGCTCTGGACCCGTGTACTGCTGCTGAGCAATACTTCCTACACCAGCGGATACCTTTGTCCTTCTTGAAATCCAGTGCATCTTGTTTATCCGTGACTATTTCCTTCATGTTGACAACGCTACGGTGGATCAGCTGTCGGAGGATCTTGATTTCGCGAATCGCCGTGATGGGGAAGCCCTCCTTCTCATTGTCTAGCCGCACTTTCTTCAAAGCCACCAACTCACCTGCCAAATTCAAACTGCATCTGGTGAGAAGACAGATCATTGTGCCCAAGAAGAAAACTGTCCTGTTAGCACTGCCACTCTTAGTGAACTGGGGGAAGACGTTCACAAGGTACATCTTTGGGGGCCAAAATGAATTGCTGGAGATGAACGATCGGGAAATTCTGCAGACCCCCAAGTGCTGGACAGGTGGCTTCCCACTGAAGGGGATGCAGTTAATTTGAACTGAAGAAAGGATTTTTTCTAAAGTCCTAATAACCATCAGCCCCCCTCCCTGACTCTTAGCTTTAAAGGGCTCAGAGTTCTTAAAAGCATCCTGGACTTGGGAATAATTAGGGTCTGAGAATGCACAGTATGTCCCTAATTGTTCCTTTCCAGGAACCCACAAGCTGTTAAAGAGTTCGGAGATGATACCTTGCCTCTCCCTCCCCAGCTTCCCCCCCACAAACAGAGCTCAACTGCCCTTTGTATTCCATGCAAAGTAATATTTTCTGCATAACTGGGAAGTTCCCTTGTGTATGAAGAAGATGACTGAGGGGGTGACATGTCAGAGGTCTACTCAATTATGCATGGGATAGAGAAGGCAGAGAAAGTAGCAATTTTCTTTCTCTCTCATAGTAAGAGAACTCACGGGCACTTATGAGCGCTAGGCTTAGAACAGATAAAAGGAAGTACTTCTCCCAAAAAAGTAATTAACACGTGGAGTTCACTGCCACAGAAAGTGGCGACGGCTACAAACACAGACAGCTTCAAGAGAGATGGCCTGACAAAGGCATCATTGTCTCTGCTTTCGCTTTCTCTGTTCAAATGAATTGCAGCTTGTCTCCCTCTCTGTCTACTCCCCCCTCCCCTGTTTTATCACTTTGAGATATATTGCTTGTATGAGTCCTGGACAATGTAACCACTTTCGGCGGGAGAATGGCGACCCTGCATTTTTGCACGTCACCGAGAACAAATGGCCTTTCCTCCCATGCATCCCTCCTCCCTGTTCCCAGACCGAAGAATGTCTTATCTTATTGTGAAAACCCTGAAGGTCTGTTATTGCCACCAGAGCGGGTTGTTATGCATAGGCTTCACACATCTGGGTCACCCAGATCAAGAAGGGAATTTTTATAACTTTCGCACCTCACCTTCCTGTGGGAATCCAAACGGCTCGATCCCTTCTCCCGCGTTTTCTATTCTAAATCTGACTGGTTTCATGTTGGGGTTCAAACGAACGGGAGGGTATATTAACTTTGTCTGTTTTCTATCTGGTATCTCTAACAAACATTCGAGAACCTGTTAAGCAGTATTAAGACTAATAAAGAACTTTGCTTCATCAACAAAGGTCTGATCTTTTGCTGTTAATACAGAAGCCTCACAGAAGCAGAGGTCCATCAGTGGCTATTAGCGATAAGGTATAGATGGAACACTGTCCGGGGCAGTGATGCTCTGTATTCTTGGTGCTGGGAAGGAAACAGTGGGAGGGCTTCTATTGTCCTGGCCCCGCTGCTGGACCTTCTGATGGCACCTGGGTTTTGGCCACTGTGTGACAGAGTGTTGGACTGGTCGGGCCATTGGCCTGATCCAACATGGCTTCTTTTATATTCTTACCTACTTTTTCAACTTCTCAAATGACAGGTAAAGGACTGCCAAGTTCGCTATTTGTCTGTATGTAAATGGGCAGGAAGAAGATCATCAATAATTAGGAAATCCCCACCCACTGAAGACCAGGCAGTAGTGCAACAGAATTGGATCTGGGGCTAGATCTGCTGCTTCCAGCTCATCTAGCCCTGAATTTCAGATATCTCACCCTATAGCACAATTGGCCTGACTGTGGCCATAAACCTGAACCATACAACAGAGGAACTGGGTATTTTTACCCTCTGCAACTATTCTGAATGAGAGAATCTCATAGGGGAGAGATTGGGGTGGAAGAGCATGCATCTCACAGTATTCATCCTACAACTCTAGTTTCACTCCTTGTTCCAAAATGTGACAAGTTATTAGGAGCTTCACTCTCTTCACAGTTAAAAAAATCCATGGAGCAGGGGTGCAACTGATGAAGAAGGTTCTTTTCCTCTGTCTCAATTCCCACCCACCCTGTTTCAGACCAGTCACAGCTCTTAAACATATTGTGGCATCCTGGTACAGCAGGGAAAGGAAAACTAGGGTTGGGGAATGCACACTTCACAGCACACAGCACCTGGACACAATAAGGACCCAAAGAAGGCCAATGCCCCATCATTTTCACTGAACTGTTCTCCCCCTCACACACACTCAACTGCTCCCCTCCCAGTACTCTGTTCATGTTCAGGCTCAGTGCTCTTTGGGCCATTTGAAAGGGTTTTTTTGTTGTGGTTCTTTTCTTCTAATATGGGAACTACATTTTTTCTTGATAGCTGAGGAGTTCCCCAAGAATACCGAAAACCCTTACCTTGTCTAAGGCTGGCACAATACTACTAATTTTTTTTTAAAAAAATTACGCTGCACTTTTATGCCGTATATGCTTCTCTGCAGTTAACATCACTGCAAAAAATACAATGAATCAGCACCATGCGCACACGCAGCTGACAGATGTCTCCGTGGTCTATCTGGTTCTCAAGGTCCTCCTGCTAATTCAGCTCTGACTCTTGCTCCTCCGGGGTGCAGTGACCATGGGTATAAACACACCCCACCAGAAACAGGTTCCCAAGATAAAATTCCACAACTGGATCTCATCAGTCTCTGTGGGAGGGAGTGGGGATGCCCTTCCCGGCACCGCTCCCTCTGTGAAGCTGGAGGAAGGTGGCCTTGAACTCCCGATAGGGCCCCAGCTGGTCACCTTTCTCTCCCTGATGGACTCCGCAAGCAGGCTAAAGCATAGCGCTACCCAGTTTGCTATTATAAGGAGTGATGGCAACTCTTATTCGACCAACACAAGATGATCTAAGTTTGAAAGAACCTGGTTAGGGGTGTGCAATTTTTTTTTTCAGTTTGGGTCTACTGGATCCCTAAAAACCTTGGGATTCTTGAAAAATTCTGGATTTCAAAACCGGTATGGTATTCGAATCTGAGGGGGGGGGGGGGGGGTTGGAAATTCCAATTTTTTTCAGGTTTAATAGGACAGAGAAGAAAAATACTGGTTAAAAAAAAAAAGACAGCCCTATCTCGGTTTAAACTAGGGCTGCACGAGAAGCCAGCCCCAAGCCAAGCCAGTGGGAACGCTCTGCTCCCCCCAGCACAGCGGACTTTTGGGCTGTCTTCTGCAGTCCCTTTAAACTTTAAAAGGACCGCAGTAGAAGCTCAACAAACAGCTGAGAGGCAGGAGCAATCCGCTTCTCCCTCGCCACTGCTTTTGGATCCACCCAGTAATTCCCGAATATACCCAGACTTTTTTTCGGGGATTCCGCCCCCCCCCCCGGTTTTCTCAAAAAAAACAAAAAACAGATACATCTGGGATGCTGAAATCTACCCCAAAAATACCAATAATTTTTTCCCAGGTATATTTTTGGCTCTGGTAGGTCCAAACACACATCCCTAGGCCTGGTTGCTCTCAACTCACTGGGAGAGACACAAGTTCTTTGTATTTGCCTTATCGGTGAAGTGGAAAAGGTGTGCCTTTGGGAGAAGACAGAGCCTTTCATAGCCCTAGAAGTCTGGGTTGCCAAGTGAAACTGGTTCGCAGTAGATTCTAAAGCATAAGTACTTATTTCACACAACGCACAGCAAACATGGGTTTCACTGCCATAAAATGCATCAATAGATAGTGTTTTAGATGATTTTCAGAAAGGATCAAACAAATATGTGAAGGACATAGGTCCAACAGCAGCTACCAGCAGTGACAGCTCTGTGGAACTTCCGCGTTCATTGACAATTTACCTCTGAATATCAGATGCTCGGAACAAACAACAGAGGACTGCGGCCTTCAGGCCCTGCAATTGGCTTCATGGACACATCCTGCTGGCCACATCAAAAGCCAGATGCTGAGCATACACTTTTGGTATGACCCCCCACCCCCCAAAAAACAGGGCTTCTATATTCTTACAGTATCACTAGCACCCTTCCTTGCAGTTTGTTGCGACCTTATTTCCTTATTTCACTTATACCCTACCTACCTCCCCAAGGTGGACCCCAAAGTGGCCTGTGTCATTCTCTTCTCCATTTTTCTCCTCACAACAAAATTATGAAATCGGTCAAGGCAAGTGCACGTGACTGGGCCGAGATCAACCAGCAAGCTTCCACGGCAGGAGCTGCAGGATGCTAATGACTGCATAGCACTCTGAATATTGTATACAATAGAACTGATCAATAATACACCTCTTAGCGCAACTGCTTCCACTTAACCATCTCCCAGTTTCACATGTGTGAAAGTTCTGTTAGCCAATATACCACATTTGACAAAGCAGCTATTTTAAGACTCAAAGCGATATTAAAAAATGGAGCAAGGGTAGCACATGCCAAACACCCACCTGTGTCCTTGTCCTTGGCTTTGTACACTTGACCGTATGTCCCCTCGCCAATAATTCCAATGATATCAAATTTGTCTACACAACGCTTTCCCCAGTCGCTTTCTGTCTGCCTCCTCTCACCGTAACGAGGACAACAGATTCTGGAAAGGAAGAGGAGACAGCTGTCAAAATCACAAGCATTGAACTGGAAGGATCATGTTCTTTGGAGGGGCTGTGGCTCAGTGGTAGAGCATCTGCTTGGTATGCAGAAGGTCCCAGGTTCAATCCCTGGTATCGCCAGTAAAAAGATCTGGCAGTAGGTGATGTGAAAGACCTCTGCCTGAAACCCAGAGAGTCGCTGCCAGTATAAGTAGACGATACTGTCTTTGATGGACCAAGGGTCTGATTCAGTATCAGGCAGTTTCACGGCTTCCTGTGCTGTTGCTAAGACAAGATCTCAACACGTGAAGCCCTATTGCTGCAAATAATCCAAGGACATGCAGCGTGCAAAAAGACTGTAAAACACCACCAACTGTTATCTAATATAAAAATGTATTATGCATGTATCTTGATGTTTGTTTGGAGGAGTTCAGAGCTACTTATGAATGGTTCCCAGTTGATCTTCCACCTACGTAGTTTGCACACCTGATTAGCGTACATGAAGCTGCCACAGAGTAAATTTGCTCAGTGTCCAAAACTGTCCTGAACTGGAACAGCTCTCTAGTGTATCAGACAGAGGTGTTTCCCACCCCTGCTACTAAATATTCTTTAACTGGAAATGTGGGGAATTGAACTTGAGAAACAAGCACTCTGTCAATAGGCCATGGGCTGTACCCAGACAACAAGCTTACTTTAAGCAACAGAGCTGTATCATTCTTTCAGACTATTCTCTGGAGAGAGAGACAGACAGACAGACAGACATATTTCATATGGCCTTCAGCAAAAAAAAATGACTTCAGTCTGTACAGCATGAAACAAAACTCAAGGCTACTTAACTAGAAGAAGAAGAGAAGAAGAGATTAGATTTATACCCCGCCCTTCACTCACTTGGAGTCTCAGAGCGGCTTACAAACTCCTTTCCCTTCCCCTCCGCCCAACAGACACCCTGTGAGGTAGGTGGGGCTGAGAGAGCTCTTTCCCAAGCTGTCCTTGAGAGAACAGCTGGTACAGAGCTACGGCTTGCCCAAGGTCATCCAGCCAGGTGCAAGTGGAGGAGTGGGGAATCAAACCCGGTTCTCCCAGATTAGAGTCCACGCACTGAACCACTACACCAAACTGGCTCTCTAACTCTCTAACTAACTTCATGACCAGCTCTAAGAGAGAACGTAATGTGAGAAGCTCAGTAGATGGCGCTTCCTGGGTCACTTCCCTTTGGAGGACAGGAAATGGGAGTCTTGTGGCATTCCTTGTGGCGTTCATTTGCAAACAGACAAGCAGAACAACAGTGGGGGCAAAGTGCTCTTAGAGGATAGCAAATCCACTACTCCACATCTGATCTCCCGAAAATCCTGTACCCAAGATGCTTCGGCCAACTCACAGCAGCAAAGGTCTACTTCTGTCTCTCTACCCCACTCAGAATAAATGACTGCTGATTCTTCAAAAGAAGAAAAGAAGAAACACACATCTGCACCCTTCCCTCAGCTGGGCAGGCTTAGCTTCCCAAGCTCTAATGGGCAGTTTCAAGAAGCCATTGGGGAACTATTCCATAACAATTATTCCCCATTGAGGAAACAGCCGCAGTAATTAAGGAACATTAACGCCCTTTTGTCATTGGCCCTGGGTTGGCTGTGGTCCCTGAAGGCCAAGCCCATTTGTACTGACTAGACACTAGAGTCACAGCCCCACAGACTGCTGCTTAGTTTTTAAGTGGCTCGCTTTCACATTGTTTTTGTTCCTTGCTCTGGATATTTTGACACCAGAAAAGCAAGTTATAATGGCTCCTTCAAGGAGCCTGAAAACCTATTCTCTACAGGGGAACTACTCTAACCTCCCCTCAACATACCCTCTTTTCAATAGATTTTATATGGCTTTTCAACATGACTCACTTTGATAAATAATGATGTGCCAGAGCCAAAGCAAAACCTGTGTATTAAATTTACAGGTGTTGGTGACTTCTTAAGTCTTATACAAGCTTTAAAAAAATGCTGCCTTCTAGATGCCTTCCCACATCCACAAGCCTAGCTGGCTCCCTTTTGGCCTGGCTTTAGTTTCCTAGGCATTTTTAATTCTTCCAGGCCTTCCACAGTATTATTATAAGTGACTGTGAACCTGGGCAGAAAGACAAAAGTACAAATAAACGGATTTGCATTCTCCTGACTGCAGTGTCAATCAAACAAAAGCTTCAGTTGGAGTTTACAACACCATTAAGATGGCTCACCATTAAGATGGTGTATTCCCTATAGAGCAAGAGGAACAACCTCCCCACTCCCCTGGTACCAGATTACAAAAAAATGTACCATTATGCGCACTGAGAGTTAGGGCAGCACAGTGGTTAGAAGACAGCATTTGGAACCAGCAAGCAAGTCCCCAGTTCAAATTCACCTCTGCCTTGAACTCACTAGCTGATAGTCATGCACAAACCATTCTCCCCCTCAGACCTACATATGCAGCAGGGTAATAATGTTACTGGCCATTCTTACAGGGCCGCCATAAGGCCTGCCAATAAATATGAAGCGCTTTGAACACTCTAAAGCACGGCAAAGTCCAGTCGCACCTTTAAGACCAACAAAGCTTTATTCTGGGTATAAACTTTCGTGGGCATGCACAAATCATACCCAGAATAAAACTTTGTTTGACTTAAAGGTGCCCCTGGACTCAAACTTTGTTCTGCTGCTTCAGATGAACACAGCTACCACCAGAAGCAATCTAATCTAGCACTACCACAACTGCTAATTACTACTACTACTGCAACAACATGTCTCTCGACAGCTTGAACAGTGATCTGGCAAGCGACTCGTGGGAAGGCTTCTTCCTCAGCTCGGATGAGTGGCCATGTTCATAAGGCCGGCGCTTCAGATTTCACCCAGCTCATTCTGTCTCCCCACCCATCTGCTCTGGACTCTGCAGATCTACCACAGCAAACAACGTTGCGACAAAAACCCAAAATGCAGTCTGAAATTGGTGCCAGACCATCGGGTGGGGGCCTCCTTACTTTGGTCTCTTTCTCAATGGTTGCTGAGGTGGTGTGGCTGCCTTTGGTTCTGGAGACTCAGGTGGTGAAGGGTCTCCGCCGGGAAGCTCTGGGGGTAGCGGGAGGTCCATGAGCGAGTGCCGTGGTCTCTGCTCTTTCTCCTTCTTCACGGGCTTTGGAGGAGCGATCTCTTTTGGACTAGAACGGTGCAAAACAAGAATGAGCATGTGAATGGTTTGGATGCCCCACCTGTGACAGCAGAGATAGTGATCAGCCTCATTCATACAGGGAGGTGGTCCCTGTGACTCTGCAACAGCCAAAAGGCAGCAGCTACAGAATCCTCAGGCGTTTGGCCAGTCTAAGGGCTTGCCACATAAACAACGAATTCGGTATCTGCCATAGATCTGGGTACACTGAGAATCCGAGCTTTCCCCCCAAAATCAGCATGCAGCACTTAGCCCACATGGGTGCAGCGAAAAAAGTACCAAAATGAACTGGCAAGGAAGGGCTGGTCAAGCCTCAGGAGCTGCCAGAAGGCTTGCCTGTAACTGATAACATGGGGATCTAAGAGCCAAGCACAGCGCCTTGTCTCTCTCCTGCAACTATTCATCTACTTCATGTACACCCCCCCTTACTTCCCCACCCATACAATGCCTCACTACGACTGATGGGGGTGGGAGAGGCCAGCTTGCAAATGACACACCACGGGCCCTGTTGCAACCCCACCACCACCACCACCCAATCATAGAATCAGAGTTGGAAGGGATCTCCAGGGTCATCTAGTCCAACCCACTGCACAATGCAGGAAATTTACAAATACCTCCCCACCCCCCCCAAAATCTCTTCAGATATATCCATGGCTACATACTGGGTAAGCAGAAGCAACAGGGGCAGGAAACTGCCACCCCGAGGGAGATCCAAGGGGCTGCACCCGAACAAGCAGGGCTGCACGCTGATTAGCCATCTCCTCCAAGTCCGGCACGGATTACTCTGACTGGCAGCAGCTGCCCAGAATCCCAGACTGAAGGTCTGCAATGTGAGATCCTTTACATGGGACTCACATGGGTTTCTTTGGCATTTAAGAGCTGGTTATTACCTTTAATGCATAATAATTACCTTCGATTACGAGCACCCTCGTAATTATCAAACTGCTTCTCCCTGAGCCAATTATGTTTCTCAGACAGCCTCCTCCTGAAGATGCCTTCCCGCAGCAGTGTCCCTGGGGCTCCACTAGATCTCAGGCTTTCTCTGCGGCAGGCCCAGTCCTTTCGTATCACCTGCCTGAATGGGTGCCGTGGACACTCTCACTTGTTACATTCAGGAATGAAAGTAAGGCACTCTTATGCTAGAGTATTTGGTGGAAGGTAAAGTGTTCTGGCGATTTGCCTACATTCACTCTAACTGTTTTTTTCAATCCTGAGTGCTCTTTGGTGAGTAATCTGTGCATTTTAATCATGTTAACCGGACTAGAAATGAGCATGAGTCCAGTGGCACCTTAAAGATAAACAAAATCTATGGCAGGGTAGGAGCTTTCGTGAGTCACCACTCACTTCTTCGGATACAGCTAGAATGTGAGTCCCTCTGTCCTTATACCTTGGAGAGTAGAGTGATTTCGGATGCTGAGTGACAATAGCAGGCACATGACAATAGTGGACGTGACTGGATTAGGTGTGACATGCAGAGGGCGAGTAGGTGTGGAGAAATCAGCACTGGTAAAGAGACAGGAAACCTAGGTCTTGATTCAGTCCAGGAGGATGCATTGTCTTGAGCTTCATTATCAGTTTAACAGCACTGTTAGAATGTGTGTCCCCACAACCTGGTTGCTGCATTGTTAGCTGCCTTGAGTCCCAAGAGATAAAGTGGGAACAAAAGGCTGGATGTAAACATAATCATGCTCTTCATCACTACATCCCCCATCCCCAGGAACTGGAAGCAGGGCTCATACATTCAGTATACCTGGGTGTTCTCTCCACATCCTAAGGACTCACCACAACTTTTAAAAATATATACATTAGGGCTTTCCCCCCATCAAGCCTACTAGTTTTAGGGTGCCAATGCACACACTAGACATTTCGGTTTTGAACTTGCGCCACAAAATGAGCAGATCCCTGGATTCTAAACCACAGACCACAACATTCCCCCATACTGACTGGAAGAAGTTTCTCAGTAAGACTCCCTCCCCACCAGGCCCCGCTTACCTATCCATGTCATCTTCCCCAGGCAGGACAGGCGGGAAAGGGAGGGGAGGCAACGTTGATGTCTTCAGATGGGGGACAGCGGTTGTCACCGAGAGGTGCACTTTTGAGGAGGACTGCACGGTGGTCTGAGAGTTGGCCTGAGTAGTCAGAGATGTCCTGGAGTGGGAAGAGGCAGGCAAAGACGAAGGAGCAGAAGCAGGGGTGGGAACAGTGGGCGACTGGGCAGGGGGCAGAGGAGGAGCCGCCAGCGATGGGGGCAGAGGGGGCAACGGAGGCGGAGCCTGGGGAGGGGGCGATGATGCCGGCAGAGGAGGTAGTGACTTTACAGAAGGCAAAGGAGGCGGGGCCTCCTTCTCAGCTGTCTCTGTCTCCTTGGGAGTCACAGTCTCCTCCTTGGCAATCACAGGCTTCACATCTTTTGTTCCCATTGCTTTTGAGTCTTTCGGTGGAGCAGGCAGTTTCCTCTCAGAGTTCTCTACCGCCTTTGTTTTTACGGGATCAGCAGCAGTTTTTGCCTCCGCATTGTGCTGTGCCACATTTGCTGGCTCCGCATCAGAAGGGCACTTTTCAGGCTTAGTCGTTTTTGCCTTCTTGGCCTCCGCTGCCAGCTCCTTAACTTCAGCCAAGCTGTTCTCTTTCCTAGACAAAAAACTAGGGGAGTCCTTGGTCTCCTTTCCATCAACTTTTGCAGCAGCGGCTGCTGCAGCAGCCCTCTCCTTTTTCTTCCTACTCAGCTCAGCACCCAGACTGGAGTTCAACGGTAGCCGAGCAGGTGAGATACTGGAATGGCGGCTGCGGGACCCCGATCTCTGCTTTTTGCTGTGAGATGACGAGTGCCTTGAATACGCAGGACTTCTGCTTCGGGATTTCACGGGTTTCCTGTAGAAACAGAAGAGGAAAATTTGAATCCCTGAGATCTCATATAGAAAAATGCAAGACTCTAGATCTCCTGATTATAGAGGTTTCTGTCAGAGCTCTCTCAGCCCCACTGACCTCACAGGGTTTCTGTTGTGGGGAGGGGAAGGGAAAGGAGTTTGTAAGCCGCTCTGAGACCCCTTTGGGTAGTGAAGGGCAGGGTATAAATCCAATCTCCTCTCCTTCTCTTCTTCTAGAGATTCAGGTGGGTAGCTGTGTTGATTCGAAGGAATAGAACAAAGTTTGAGTCCTGTGGCACCTTTAAGACCAACAAAGTTTAATTCTGGGCATAAGCTTTCACACTCACACTTCATCAGATTGTTAGCCTAATTGCTCTATTTGCTTTAATAATACTGGGGAATTATGAATATTAATAACTGGCAATAGGCATAAACGGATCACACCTGTTTATACAGAGGTTGCGCTTCTCCCAGACAAACCAAGGAATTGACAAGGAGAGTGTTATCAGTATAAAAAGGTTTTCTTTTACTTAAAGAATAAAAGGTAACTTATTCAAGTGTTACAGAAACGTCCACACATTCATACAGTTCTAGGAAGTCAGATAGAATTAAAGAGATGGTTGCATTATCAGGAAATCATTGGTATGCTATATTTACCTGTCCAGAGAGAGTTGGTGTGGTCCTGCTGGAAAAACAAGGAGGGTTTATAGAGAATTGGGGGGGGGGGGGGGAGGTTTGTGAACCCGGAGCCATGGTAGGGTCAGAGCGTGGTGAGGGAGAGGGGGAGAGAGAGAGAAGCAAGAGAGTGATGCACGAGAGAGAGCGATGCTGGGAGTTCTTTATTTGGGGGGTGGGAGGTGGTCTCTGGGGGCAGGCTTGGCCAGATGCCTGTCCTGAGACCACCCCTTAGAGGGTCCACCCACTAGCTCTTATCCAGTGGAAGAAGGGCTAGAAGAAGTGGTCAATATTTGATTCTACCTGATGGTCAGAGAAATACCTATGGCCGGAAGCTGACATCATTGGCTGGAAGCATTGTCTCTCAGAGGAAAGCAGGCCTTGGGCAGCCAAAACCAGTTCTCCCGGGAAGCTCCCTGCTGGGATGAGCTTCTTTGTTACATCAAACGGGGAATGTTTGGGGGGGGGGGGGGTGCAGCCTGCGAAGTGTAGAGAGCATGTAATATGATGGTGTCTGAGAGCACATGTTTTTAGCCAAAAGGACAACATGGCCCATATACTGTGTAAGCCTCTTTGTGTTGGGAGAAGCTCGCCTGGAGTTGGCAGCCTTGGAAAACGCAGTCTCAAGTCTCTGCTGGAGATGTTTGCAGCTGTTTTCTCCCTGCTCGCTCTGCCCCAGTCTCTCTTACACATTCAACAACACAGTTTATTCATCACTTACGAACTTCTCATGCATAAGTGCGCAAAAAGCACCTTGCAGGCTTACATGCATGCACATGAAAGCTTATACTGAAAATTAAACGTTGCCGGTCTTAAGGTGCCACCGGACTCAAACTTTGTTCTATTAAACTAGGTTTACCTCAGAAGCAGATCCCACTGAAATCAAATCCAACTCAGACGGTCTGTTAAGACTACAGCATTTGGAAGTCAGTCTCACTGATATCAAGCCAAATTGGTCAGGCGAGTCTGTCAAGACTACATTATTACATCGAACTGGATCCTGGTTGGGAGAACATGTTGGGCTACAATACTGGGAAGCAGTGTTTAAGCTGAGTTAGTGTGAGCTACCTCAGTTTTTTAGCCTCCAGCTGACACATTTTTGTCTCCGCTCAGGAAGGATGGCTCCAGAGCAAACTAATGTACGCAGGAGCCAAATCGCTCACTCACAACTTTAATGCCCGTAGCTCACAAAGTGGAATTCTTGCTCCAAAGACTCCCCACAGCTTAAAGGGCGCATTGGCGGAAAGTAAACCCCACTGGAAAATCAGGTCACCTTGGTTAGACCTAGCTGTTAAGTTTCTCTCTTTCGCCTACTTTTCAAAACTTCCCTCCAGTTTCCCCTCTCCTAATCTCTTCAGCGCCTTTCCCTTCTCCTCTGCTCTCTCATGCTCCTGCCCTCTCTGGGCGATCCCGTCGTCGCCATCCCTCCCAACTGCTCCTTCGCTCCCCCGCCTTTTTTGCCAGCGGGCAAAAGCCCAACTGGACACTTGATCCCTTTGCAATAAGCACAGAATATCCAACAGTGGCACGGGGGGGGGGGAGGGAAGTGCTTGAAGGAGAGCGTGCCACACCACCGTCCAACGCCCGGGGACCCTCCAACACCCAGGTAAAGGGAGATGCGGCCTGAGAGGTGGAAGAGGAGCGGATGGAAAGTTTGTAAACTCCAGGGGAGGCACACACAGGTAGCAGCACCCGAGAGACAGAATAGGCACTCGTGCGTGTGCACCACTCTGGTCTTGTGCCTGTGGCAGCTCAGCTGTGAGTCTGCGTCGTCTTTTTCCTTCTGGAGACCCAAACTGTGCATGTGTCCACAGAGAGGGCTCTGCACGGCCCCTCTGGCACGCGTGCCATAGGCTCTTGCCACCTCGTCCTGAGCATGAGACCACTGTCTCTCTAGCTGTCTGAGCTCCCGCTTCATTGACCTCAGCTCCTGTGTACACCATGGAGGGAGTCTTGGGTGGGAGCGCAGAGGACACCGGGGAGCGAACCCGTAGATGACTGCCGAGAGTCGGTTTTGCTAGTCCTCGACAAGCTCATCTTAACGAGCCACCAGGGGGCCTCAGGTCCCGCAGGGCCATCTGGAATCACATGGGATCCATTTGGCTCCGTGGGCAAGCTAAAATACGCTCGCTGTCCAAAAATCAGTTTGCTCTGAAGCCATCCTTCCTGAGCAAAGACAAAAAAGTGTGAGCTGGAGGCTAAAAAACTGTGAGCTAGCTCACACTAACTCAGCTTAGGGGGAACACACTGATGCCTTGTCACCTCTCCAAGGAGCTTCCTCTGCCCATAAGCCCCCCCCCCCCGCCCAAACCATTCCTCTTGTAGATTAATCAGGAGGAGAAGGGAAAGACTAGAACATTCTGGTAATGGCAAATGCGGTGTAGTGGAAGAGGTCCCCAACGTTTTTGAGCCTGTGGGCGCCTTTGCAATCCTGACACAAGGCAGTGGGTTCAACCACAAAATGGCTCCCACTACACACAGAGAAAGCCCACTGACATGGGAGGAAAGTAGTGAAAGCAAACACTGTGGCTGCAGCTGCCAATGGAACAATATTCTTTCAGTCTGCGCAGCCAATCAGATCTTCAGTGGCAAACCAGAAGCCCTGCAAGGCAAGAACCCCACCAGGGCCCACCTGCTTCCTAACAACACTCGGTGAGCACACACACACACACACACAAAAAGAGGGCACCATACTGGGGACCCCAAAGCACTGGTCTAGGATCCGTTATCTCCAGGTTCGAATGCTTGCTCTTTCACGGGAGCTTGCTGGGTGATTTTGGGCCAGTCACACACGGCCAGCCCAATCTACCTCCTAAGTTGGCCGTGAGGATACAGTGGAAGGGAAACGATGGAAGCTGCCGTTCCCACTGGGGAAGAAAGGAAGGGTTTAAGCGAAGTAAATAAATAACCGAGGCTCAAAGGTCCCCATTCCTCTCAGCTCACCTGTCCTGGCTTTCCTCTGTCTTCCGTGGCTGCCTTCCTTACAATTCAATCCACTATGTCGCTCTGCAGCTTGGAATTTAGATGGCATTGCGAAAGGGAGGGGGAGAGAACCGGCTTTCTTTTGACCAGACCCCTCATAAGGGCTTAACCTCTGGGCATTCAAAGAGTGTAAATCCAACATTTACAAAGCAAAATGGAAACATCTTTACACAGATACCTGGGGCTTGGTGTCAGGGCACCACAAAAACACAGAAGTTTGCGAGTACCCTTTCCTTCTGTGGCTAGAGGGGTGTCAGATGGCTTGGGAGGAAAGCAAGAGCAGTGACACCCTTTGACTGGACTAGCTCCACTCTCAAGCTCCTCCCTCTTCCCGGCCAGTCTTCTTGGCACTTCCTCCAAGTGCTGAAGGCTGAGGTGCCCAGCCATCTCCATCTCAGCACAACGGCCTCTGGGACCCCATTCCATAAGTGCTGGAAAGCCTGAAGGATGGCTTGCCAGCTCACAAGTAGTGTTCCCTCTACGCTGAGTTAGTATGAGCTAGCTCACAGTTTTTTAGCCTCCAGCTCACACATTTTTATCCTGGTTCAGGAAGGCTGGCTGACTCTAGAGCAAACTGATTTATGCGGCGGCCAAATTGCTCGCTCACAACTTTAATGCCAGTCGCTCACAAAGTAGAATTTTTGCTCACAAGATTCCACAGCTTAGAGGGAGCATTGCTCACAAGTGCCAGGAGATGCTGCAGGTACATTGCGGAGACTGCTGGCTTTGCCACTTCCAAGTGCTCAGGAAAAGGTGCAGCTGCAACTCCAAACAGGGTTGCCCCCTTCACTCTTCCCAGCACTTGGGAGGGGGGGCAGCTAATGGAGGGCTGATAAGGCTGCAGATATATACAGCATATATTATTATTACATGAGTAAATTGTCCACATATGTTATGTGAAATAATAATACCCCACTGAATAGTTAAACGTTTTCAGTGTTACAGAGCTCAACTCAATTATCCAGACATGTTGCTAGCCTTATGATGGTGGGGAATGGTTTCTGTTCAAACACCACCTCTTCTTTTCTTTACTACAAAGTCTGTATTTTCTATTTTCATCTTTTATTTTTCACTAGCTCACAGATGGCAGAAACAAAAGGCATGTGCTAAGATCCAGTTCCCTCTCAATTTAGCACTGGGTGTAATTAGCAACTAGAAAACGAATTTTCCAGTTTAATAAATATGCCAACTAGGACAATTTTTTTATGCTGAGCTATAAATTATTAATTTTATGTTCTTAAAGCAGTAAAACAAGTTCAGCCTTGATGAGGAGGTAAGCACGGTATAGGTTTTCATTCTAAACGAAAAACACACCACTCTGTCCCCAACCACGGCTTAGGTTTTATGAAATGTTTACATCTTCGGGCTTCACTTTGCCACGCGTGAGCTAACAGTCAATAACAGCGCTACAAAAAACTGGATAAAACAGCATCGCAGGCCAGGTCTTCTGGTTCATTGGCCCTGCTCACCTACACAAATCCTAAACTGTAACACTAGATAATTATATTCTTACTGAATTCTTCGAAATAAACTAAACATGAAATTAAAGTGCAAATAAAAAGTTTATAAACCAGCTATTTCAGTCCAGCGCTCTCAAATGCTGTCACACGTCTTCCCATGAAAAGTTACCCATGCTACAGTCTTGATACCCAATGGAATCATTTAAAAATATCCCCGTATCCCTTTAGGCATCCAAAGCAAAGCTGGTAGCAGGAAATATGGGAACTTCTTCAAAGCAGATTCAGTTTGTAATATAAATTGATGTTCATAAGATTTATTAAATGCTACTGTCATTTTCATCAAAGTGCTTGTTTGATTTCAAACCGGCTTCTGGCAAACAGTGAAATCTGGCTGCCTAGTTACTTAAAGGCAACTTAATGGTTTCGGAGTCTGAATTACTCCAGCACTTCAGGAGCTGCTTGTTTTGACCCAGTACACAGTGCTGTTACCTTTGGCAAAAGTCGTGAGTTTTATTATAGTTAATTTTCACTACTCAATATCAGCATGGTTTCTGAGATTCAGACACAATGCTGGAAAAATCCCAGCTGGCAAGATTTTGGCAATGGTGGTTATGGCACTTTAGGTAAATCTGACAGTACACTGGGGTCACAAGGAAGGAAAGCACAGCCAAAAAGGCAGCCCACAAAGCCACTAAAAGCTACCAAGTATGTACCACTGATGTAAGTGCGTTCCATCCAATTTAATGTACAGATTTGAGTCCCATTTCAGGCCAATGACTTCAGCTTCATTCTGTTTACTAACCAAGCTCTCAGTAAGTAACTTCAACAGGCATACCTGTCATTTCAGCCACTGGCCCAAGAAGAGTAAAGGATTCAAAGGCAAGAAAGCAATGAGGTATTTGCAAAGCCAATCAGGTGACCAAGAGTGTGCTAAAAATGAACAGAAATGCTCACTCAGACACATAATTCCTTATTGTTTTCCATTGCCTCCATTTGTCCTATCAATCTTAACTGAAGCAAGTTCCTTTGAGATACAATTACATTTATCCAACAAAAAAAACCAAGCACAATGCTCTATGCTGCGCATGACAGTGGCTCATCCAAGTGGTCATCTTCACATGGCAGCATCCAAAAAGTACATCAGGTACCTTGAGATGACAGCAGTCAACTCGTGTGAACTATTTCTGTCTCATTAACCACAGAGATGTTGCTATGCCAACTTCCGGCAGGACTTGCTTAACAAGAAGGAAGCGGGAGCTCCTTTAGTCCAGAAGCTGAGCTAACTTGTCCTGCCCTGAACACATTAAATACTGGACTCCAGCTGTAATGCAGCAAATAGGAGCCTGCTACCAGAAAATGCTTTGTGCTTGGAAGGACAGTTGAATGATGCAAACTAGCTGCCCCATGAAGCACCTAATAATGGCAATTTAATTAACCATATGCTCACCTACCCCCCTTCAAAGACAGCAAAAAAAGCCCTTTGGAGCCCTTTGAAAATATTTTGGAAATATTAAAGTAGGTTCTTGCTTTAAAGAGGAAGTCTTCTTAATTGGTCACATGCAACAGTACAACTCTGATCAAGAAATGGTACTATCTTTACTAAGCGAGACACACAGAGAACAACGTCTGAGTCCAGTGGCACCTTTAAGACCAACAAAGTTTTGTTCAAAAATATCATATGGAAATGCAACATATTCTCCGTTGTGTTGGAAAGGCTGTGGGCAAATTGGCACGTTTGCACATTGTTGGTGGGGTTGTGACAAAATCAAAAGATACTGGACTCAGATCCAAAAACTAATTAAAGAAGTAACATCTATAACGATTGAAATCTCTCCTGAATTTTTAATATTAGGACTTTGGCCACAAAATATCCAGTCACACAAACATAAATCTACAATGGAAGTCATGCTTTTTGCAGCCAGGACTGCGATTGCCACAGTTTGGAAGTCTCCAGACACCCCTACTACACACATCTGGTACGAAAAACTCTGGGACCAGTTTCTAATGGAACTTATAACACACAGATTAAATGAAACATCTCCAAACCCTATTAGGAGCAAATTCCGAGAAAAATGGGAACCAATTTTAAATCACCTATCAAGAGAGCAGATGGCACCAGGTGGCTGGGCAGAACTCCAAAAATGGATATAGGTATGCGCTATCTTTTTAACACTTTTAAAATCTTTGGAATGTTAAGGATTCTATTGGGACTCAGTATGGATGGTCAGATATATAAGAAAAAGGAATTTCTGAACTTCATAGAATATGTAATACCTAAACAAGATTCAGAAATGAATATAGAAGTAATAGTAAACTGGAAACAAAGAAGAATATATAAAAGTTTATGATAGATTTATTATACAAAAGTTTTATTATATTTCTATTGTTTATTCAAATACGTGTATGTAGTGTCAAGAAACTGTTCAGTTATGACAATTGTTGAAGTTGCAAGAAAACTGTTTGTATTGTATCGATAAAAGAAAATAAAAAATTGTGAATTAAAAAAAAAAAAAAGACCAAGAAAGTTTTGTTCAAGGTATAAGCTTTCATGTGCATGCACACTTCTTCAGACATCACATCTATATCTGAAAAAGGAAACATGTACATGAAAGCTTATCCCCAGAATTAAACTTTGTTGGTCTTAAAGGTGCCACTCGACTCAAATCCTGTTCTGCTGCTTCAGAACCAACACAGCTACCCACCTGAATCTGACAAACATTGTTTTGGCAAATTCTTTGAGATCTTAGTCTTTTCCCACGTAAAGAAGAACAGTTACTAGGAAGGTCACAGTGAAAAACTGCAGAATTTCACAGAAGTCGTATTAGGATATAAGTTGGCAAAAAATGCTACATTACATAGGAAAACCTAATAAATTAATAAGTTTTTTTTCATGCTAGGCATAATTATATGTAAAACTTATTAGAAGTATATTCTTTGTAATTTTATTTTTGTATTTTGGGGGGAGTAAGCTACCCTATGCCAGGCTTGGAGGTTCATACTACTAACGACCTTTCCCACTCAAACCTTGTCTTAGTCATGGAACAAAGTGCCTGGCCTTTGGCGACTTGTCATTTTCTCAGCCACAACACCTGCTCATGCCCCAGTCTACAACACACGATCATCACAAGAGGCCTGTATACAGTGCTGTTGTAAGCACTGAAACATGTAAGCAAAGCACTCTGATTGCTCAGAAAGCATTGTACAGACACTGAATACTAACCTTGCGCATAAAAGCAGTGTTCCCTCTAAGCTGAGTTAGTGAGCTAGCTCACCGTTTTTTAGCCTCTGGCTCACACATTTTTGTCTTCGCTCAGGAAGGATGGCTCCAGAGCAAACTAATTCATGCAGCAGCCAAATCGCTCGCTCACAACTTTAACACCAGTAGCTCACAAAATTTAATTTTTGCTCACAAGACTCCACACCTTAGAGGGAGCATTGCATAAAAACTAGTTTCCAAGACCCATTCTACTCTAATAATAATGAAAACATAATACAGGGTAGAGATATTCAGACAAGAGGGAAGTTTGACTCGGTTCACCTGGGCCAGGAGCAAGTGGAGTCCTCGCTCCAGAATACCCCTGTGTAACTGCTGGGCTTCCTCCTATCACCGAATGACTGCCAGCTGTTCACATGGAAGCTCATCACACTAGAGAGCTGTATTTATTTACTACCTTTATATCCTGCTTTTCTCCCCAACGGGGATTCAAAGCAGCTTGCATCATTTGCCTCTCCTCCATTTTATCCTCAAAGCAACTCTGTGAGGAAGAAGAACACGGGACAGGTTTTGAAAAGCAGGCCTAACATAGCTAGTACACCGACCTTCCTCCAAAGAGCTCAGGGCAGCTTGCGTGGCTCTGTCTTCCCTATTATATTCTCACAGTCATCCAATAAGATAGATCCAGGTTGTCATCCACTAAAGTAGACTTGGTTGAGACAGATTTAGGTGGGTAGCCATGTTGGTCTGAAGCAACAGAACAAAGTTTCAGTAGCACCTTTAAGAGCAACAAAGTTGGTTGGTATTAAAGGTGCCACTGGACTCAAATGTTTTGTTTTGATAGGTTGAGACAGCATGATCAGTCACCCAGTAAGCTTTATCCTAGAGTGCAGATTCAAACCTGGACTCCCAGGTCTTATTCCATCTCTTTATCCACAAGACCACACTGGCCTTACACCTGCTTCTCCTGTACAATTTCATTTCTACCCTTCCTCATCCTCACTCCCTTCCAGTCACCGGACATTTTGATGAGCTAGTAGCTATTTGGGAAGTGTGTCCCTCACGAAGAATGCTTTATGCCACTTATTTCATTCATTCTTCCAACAGCCCTGGGAGGAAAGTCATTAGTATGTCCACTGTACAGAAGAGGAAATCGAGGGTTGGAGATGGTAACTTGCCCGGGCTAGCCAGAGTTCACAGCAGAACAGATATGAACCATGTCTATAGCCAGCAAAACCAGGGGACAAGTATACTTGGTCTACAGTGACAAAATCCTAGTAGCTATACAGAGCACAGACAAGCCGCAACAAAACTCCAAGGTCACATACAAAGTGCCAGCACAGAACTACCCATCTGAGATTCCATAACACACTGGAAAACTTCATTTTGTCTTGTGAAGCCTTCTCTAGCTTGACAAAAGTTACTCTCCAAAGAGGAAGTACTTACTGAAATGTACAAACTACATTAACATGAAAAGACAAGAGAATCAGACATCCTGAGCACCACTGTAATCAGAGATTTCAGTGCTTATTGAGTTCTTAAACCATGGTACCTTTCAGGGGCCTTTTTGGAATTGTGCTTTATATACTTAGGACTGAGATAGAATAGTTCTGAGTAGTTTGAAACCTTGCCTGTTTTAATCAACTTAAGCTGCCTTTCCAAATTAAGTCCCCACAGCAATAGAACTGGGATAATTACCCAAACCACAGGACTGTTGTAAGATAAGTTATAAAAATTATGTGCATTAAATGACTCTCATCACAAATTTCTTTTTTTAAAAGCTTTTTTCCCCCCCAACAGTAATATCAGCTTCAGGTTATCAGGATCTGCAGCCACACCTGAACCAGAAAGGTCCACCTTTTTTTGATCAAACATAAAAGCCACATACCTGGACACAGGACTCCGGCTCAGCGACCGCTTGGAGATAAAAGGACTGCTGGAACGCCGCCGATTGAATGGACTGGGGGACCGTCCGCTATATGATCCACTTCCCCTCTCATAGCTAGATGACCGTCTCCGGCTGTAGGGGCTAACAGACCTCTGGCGCCTCCCATAAGGGCTGGGAGAGCGCACACTGGACTGATACGCAGCAGGTTCCTTGTATGGTGGGCTAACTGATGGCCTCCTTGAGGACCCACCGGGGCTCTTCTTGTAGGAATCATAGTTACTAGAAGTGTGCAAACGTGGAGGACTTAGCTCATAGTCTTGGGTGTAAGATGCGCCCGAAGCACTGTCATCTTGCTTTGGACTGTCCGACCATTTGCGGTGAGGACTCCTGGATTTGCGCTTTGGACTGTCAACTGATTTGTAGCTCTTAGGGGCATCCCTTTTCCGGTGGCTTTTGCTTCGGTCTTTGTGCCCAGATTTCACCTCCCGCTCTTTCCTGGACTTCTCCTTATGTAATTTGGCTGAGCGGGACTCCTTGCTACTGCTTTTGGATGACTTTGAGTGGTCATCGTTCTCTTCATGGAGTCTTCTGGAGGTCCCCAACACTCTATCCTTGGTAGAACTCAGCTTGCCCAAGGACTCTTGGTTCCTCTCCGTCCTCTTTTCCTTGTCCACCTGCTTGCTTTTCATCAGCTCACGGACGCGCTTGTGCTGGTGATGGCGATGCCTATGCAACCGGTCGCTCCTCTCCGATGCCCCTTTCTTCTCATCGTTCTCCCGACGTTCCGGCTTTAGAACTGCTTCGTCCGAGAAGGTATCGGAATCAGAACTGATGTCGTCATACTCCACAAGCGGTTTGATCATGCCTCCCAGAGACGCAGCTCCTTCTTGGGAACCCAAGGGTGAGTCTTTGGAATGCCTGGACTTGTGTCTTCTGTGCTTGGCGAGCCGGTGCCTCTCTTTGCTATTGGAGCTCCCACTGCTCGCCACCACTTCCTGATGCAAGGACCCCCCTCCCCCCGCATCCTTCTTGCCCACATGTCTGTCTGGGTTTGGCATTCCTTCTCCACTGTGCTTGGAAAGAGGGGGGGGCAAGCCTCCAACCCCCCCCCCCAAAAAACGCTAGCCTTTCTCACTCCCTTCCACAACCGAGGGGCTCTTCTCCCTTTCCCTTGGCTTTTCTCCTACATTCAAACCCACCTTTCTCACTCCTGCATGAGGGGGGTGGGGGGAATGTGGCCGATGGGCAAAAGCCCGGGTCTATAGAGAAGGCCAGATCTAGAAGACAAAACGCTTGGTCTACTAGGCCCGTTGTCTCAGAGGCAGATCTCGGGGGTGGGGGGGGGGCTCTCCTAAACTCCCCGGGCAGAGAGCAGGTAGTTCTGCCTAGATCACCCCCAGCCTCAGGGTTTAGGACCCCGGGTCGGCCTCCATCCTACCTGCGGGAAGGGTGTGTGTGTGTGTGTAGAGTGGGGGTTCTGAGACCCCCCCCCACTGGCCCCCAGCAGAGGGTCTCCAGGCAGCGGCGCCTTTCGCGGACGAGACCCCCACCCCACCCCACCCGGGGGTCCAAGGGGGCCCAGCGAGGGGGACCCCCTCCCCACTCACCGCAGGGAGCGGCGCCCAAGGGGTCCCTGAGGAGGAGGAGGAAGAGGAGGCCGCCGCTCCCCCGGCCTGGCTCTTTGGGAAGCGGCCCCCCCCCGGGTCTGGGCCGCCGCGCCCCTGCAGGGGGAGTCTTCTCACCGGCCTCCCGCGGGGCGCCCCATCCTCCGCCTCGCCCGCCTCCCCACAGCCGAAAGGGCGCCGCTTCGAGGCTCCGGGTTGAGGGGGGGGGGGGGGGGGCGGCGCGGAAGGTAGGAAAGTGAAGGGAGAAGGTTAGCCGCCCAAGTATCGCGAGAGTACGGAGGAGCCGCTGTTGCTACCGCCGCCCTCGTCGCCCGTCCGTTCTCGCGACGCCGATGCCGCCGCTTCCTTTACGACCGCTCGGAGCGGGGGGGGGGGATTCTTTCTCCCCCTCAACTCCTCTCTCTCTCTCGCTCGCTCGCTCCCCCTCTCTGGTTGGCTCGCTCGCGCTACCTGCGCCTGCCCCGCCAAGTACCGCGAGAACACGCACGTGCGCGTTCTCTCTCGCTCTTCCTCCCGCGCAGGCGCACAGAGCCTCGCGAACTCTCGCGGGGTGGAAAGGGAAGAGGAAAGGGAAGACGAGAGGGAGGTTGTCCCCCTCTCTCACCCGAGAGGTTTTTTTAAAAAAAACTTTCTGGACCCGGTGGTCGTAATCTCGCGAGAGGTCTTGGGGAGGGGGGAATCATCCCTCTTTAAAGGGAAACACCCCTTCCCCGGTTTGGCGGAGCAATTTTTGGAGGAGGGAAAACTTCGTTCCGGGGGGGGGGGGGGAGAGAGAGGCTGTGAGGCTGGATAAGAGCAGGGTGCTGCTTCATGTAAACTTTAACAAAGTTTAATTTGGGGGGGTGAGTGAGAAGCTAGGTAAGGAGCCGCGTGGGTCTGAAGCAGCAGAACAAAATTCGAATCCACTGGCACCTCTTTAAGACCAACGAGGTTTAATTCTGGGGATAAGCTTTTGTGCGCATGCACCCTTCTTCAGACACACTTATGCCTCCCTCGGAAACAGAACAAAGTTTGAGTCCAGTGACACCTTTAAGCCCAACAAAGTTTAATTCTGGGTAGAAGTAGAGAAGAGGAGGCGTACAGTACCACCTTAAGGACTAATTTAAAAAGTGGCAGGGTATGAGCTTTCATGAGTCACACCTCACTACTCCTGGGTAGAAGTTGCCAACCATTACACAGGGGTCATTTCGTAGAAAAAGAGGTGCAGGAGCTCATTAGCATAACTTATTTGCATATGCCACACCCCCTGACATCACTGGAAGTATGTCAGAAGGCAAGAGAAAGAGAGAAGGAAGGAAGAAAGAAAGCTGGCAGAGAAGGGACAGCCTCAGAAATACCGCTGTTCTGGGAGGATAGCTTCAGTGGTGGCTGAAGCCTTCAGAAGGCTGGTCAGAGGAACAAGGACCTTTCCAGGGGACGGGGTCATTTTGCTGCAGCCATGAAAACAAGCAGGCATTCCCCCGCGGGGGGGGGGGAGCTGGCACCAACTCCCGGAGCTGAGCTCCCCCAAGCTCCTGCTCGAAATGACCCCTGCCATTACATATAATTAGAGAATGGGGAGGGTGTTGGCAGGGAAGGCTAGTTAAAGTCAAGATGCATAAGTAACTGAGCAATCTATATAGCTAAGATTGGATTAAGGTAATTGGTAAGATCTGTAAATAGCAGCTAATTAGCATACAGCCTAATAAGAGTTTACAAATAGATGTTAGAACTGAATGACATTAGCATGTGTCATGGGATAAGAAACCGATATCTCTGTTTAACCCTGGGGGTTCCATTGTTCTGAGTGTTGTGATAAGAATTTCAGAAACTGACAAGAATGGGAGATTGTTGAAGTTACAAGTTAACACAACACTCAGGAAAATGGGACCCCTAGGGCTTATACCCAGAATAAGACACTAAAACTTATACCCAGAATAAAACTTTGTTGGTCTTAAAGGTGCCACTGGACTCAAACTTTGTTAAATTGTATTATGAAATTCAAGCCCAGTAGTACCCTCAAGACCAATGAAATCTTCTAGGCTTTAGTGAGTGAAAGTTGTTACCATGGGAAATGTTGGTCTTTAAGGCACTACTAGACTTTAGTTTGGTTCAGCTGCTACAAACAGCTCCCCACCTGAAACAACTATTATTGTTAAAGCTTGAGATGTCCAAGTGCCCTCATTTCCAGTATCTTGCCTCTAGCAGTTAATTCAGCCAAACATTTATTCACTATACTCTCTTTTCTCCAATGATCAGTGAGCGAAATAACAGTCTATAAAGTGTATCACTTTTTGGCCTTTTGGCTAAGATCAAGTGTATAAAGTGTAGGGGGACTTTCTTTCTCCCATTTCTCTCTTCCCACTCCCTCCTGTTTTTATTTTCCAGAAAATTAGGCCTCTTGGTAATAACACAGTCTCCAACAGCCTCTTGAGTTGCCTCTTTTCCATTCTTCCACAGAACTTTTTTTAAAGGTACTTCTAGGGTTACCATATTTTGAAAAAGCAAAGAGGACGTATTTCCCAACTGACTACTTCAAACAGGTGATCACTAGGACAAAGCTCATTTTAGATGCAGGTGGGTTGTCTTGTTGGTCTGAAGCAACAGAACAAAGTCTGAGACTAGTGGCACCTTTAAGACCAACAGTTTAATTCTGTGTATACCCAGAATAAAACTATGTTGCTACTAGACATGAGTTTATAAACTTCGTTGGTCTTAAAGGTGCCACTGGAGTGGTTGCCAGTCTCCAGGTGGTATAAATATATAATGGTAACACAGTGAAAGGAAGTTTGGTGCAAAATCACAGCACTGGCTAGTCAGTTTTAGGACTTTATGTGTCCAATTGAATTTTTTCCACACAGTGCTGCAGACTCAGTGCTGTGATTTTGTACCAATCACCCGGGTGGTGGCTGGAGATCTCCTGGGATTACAACTCATTTCTAGGCAATAAAAATCAGTTAACCTGGAGAAAATGGCGACCTTGGAAAATGGGCCCTATGACATTATAGTCCCTCCATTCTCCTCTTCGGATTCCACCCCCGAAAGCGCCAGGTATTTCCCAACCTGGAGCTGGCAACTCTACTAAGTCAAATCTCATTTTAAATACCCCTTTTTAAGCTGTGATAATTGCTTCTCACTAGCAATACTCCTAACCTTCCAACTCAAAAGGAGAACATTTCCGTCACCTTTTTAAACAGAGTCCAAAAGAGGACAGACCTCCCCCCGGACACCAGGCAACCCGAAGTATTTCTAAGCCACCATCTCCCATAACTCCCTTCGGCAGTCCCAACTACAGCATCCCAAAGAATCTCGTTGCCGCGTCGTTTAAAAAGAGAAAGGAGCGTCCAAATCTCGCGAGAGGTCCCCCGCTTCTCTCCCATTGGCTAGGCCTTCTCCAAACTTCCCGGACTTTGGGTACGCGCCTCACTGACCTCTTCTCAACTCTCGCGAGAAGAGGACGGAAGCTTCGCGCGGCCTGGGACCTCGGGAATGGCGGTTGCTGCAGAGTAGCTCGCGCGGGGCCCGCTCAGTCCCCGACCCGCCTCGGCAATTGGGGGGCCGGGTGGGGGCGGGGCCTGGTGGGGGTGGGGGCGGTTCCGTTTTACCCCCATGAAAGAGAGTGGAGGGGGGCGGCTGGCCCCTTCCCCATCTCGCCCTCCTGAGGGATGAAGGCGGCCCAGGGGGGTGCCGAGGGTGAGTGACCGAGCCGCAGGGGGGGGGAGGGTCCCAAGCCTTTCCCTCATCAAGGGGGGGGGGGTCCCAAGTCTTTTCCTCATCAGGGGAGGGGTCCCAAGTCTTTTTCTCTTCAAAAGGGGGGGTCCCAAGTCTTTTCAGCATCAAGGGGGGGAGGGTCCCAAGCCTTTCCCTCATCAAGGGGGGGGGAGGGTCCCAAGCCTTTTCCTCATCAAGGGGGGGGTCCCAAGCCTTTTCCTCATCAAGGGGGGGGGGTCCCAAGCCTTTTCCTCATCAAAGGGGGGGGTCCCAAGCCTTTCCCTCATCAAGGGGGGGGTCCCAAGTCTTTTCCTCATCAGGGGAGGGGTCCCAAGTCTTTTTCTCTTCAAAAGGGGGGGTCCCAAGTCTTTTCAGCATCAAGGGGGGGTCCCAAGTCTTTTCCTCATCAGCAGATTGAGGCGTGGGGGGGGAGGTGTCTGTTTTCCTGGGTTGGAGAAATCTGTGCGTGTTCCCTCTCCAGGTAAAGAGGACTTAGAGAACAGTTTAGGGGGGGGGGGATTATCGTTTGAGTTGCCAGCTCTGGATTGGGAAATACCTAGAGGTTTGGGGTGGGGACCAGTGCTCCCTCTAAGCTGTGGAGTGTTGTGAGCAAAACCTCTACTTTGTGAGCTCCTGGCATTGAAGTTGGGAGTGAACGGTTTAGCTGCTGCATAAGTTAGTTTGCTCTGGAGCCATCCTTCCTAAGTTGAGACAAAAACATGTGAACCGGAGGCTAAAAAAACCTGAGCTAGTTCACACTGACTCAGCTTAGAGGGAACACTGGTGTGGCGCCTGGGGGAGGGGCCTCGGGGGTACGGTGCCATAGAGTCCACCCCCCCAAAGCAGCCATTTTCTCCAGGGGAACTGACCTTGATCATTTGGAGATCAGCGGTAATAGTTGGAGATCTCCTGGTGCCTCCTGGAGGCTGGGGAACCTAATTATTGTTGAGATGGTGGAAGCGGGCTGTGGAATTATGGAACAGGGTTGGGGCTAGGGCTGCCAGGTCCTTCCTGGCCTCGGGGAGGGGAGGGGGAGGGGTACGGTTGTGAGATTCAGTCTGGGAAGCTCCTGGGGATTTGGGGATAGAGCCTGGGGAGGACAGGGATCTCAGTGGGGAGCAGTGCTGTAGCGCTTATCCTCCAAAGCATTTGTTTTCTCCAGGGGAACTGATCTTTGTAGACTGAAAATGAGGTGTAATTCCAGGGGATCCCCAGGTCCCATCTGGAGGCTGGCATCCCTACTTGGGGCTGTGGCTCAGTGATAGGGCATCTGCTTGGCATGCGGACGGTCCCAGGTTCAATACCTGACATCTCCAGTTAAAAGGAGTAGGCAGGAGGTGATGTGAAAGACCTTTGTTTGGTGCAGTGGTTAAGTGTGCGGACTCTAATCGGGGAGAACTGGGTTTGATTCCTCACTCCTCCACTTGCAGCTGCTGGATGACCTTGGGCAAGTCATCGTTTTGTCAGAGGTGTTCTTGAAAAGAGCAGTTTCTGTCAGAGCTTTCTCAGCCCCACCTACCTCGCAGGGTATCTGCTGTGGGGAGGGGAAGGGAAAGGAGTTTGTAAGCCGCTCTGAGACTCCTTCAGGTAGTGAAGGGCAGGGTATAAATCCAATCTCCTCTTCTTCTGTGCCTGAGACCCTGGAGAGCTGCTGCCAGTCTGAGTAGACAATACTGACCTTGATGGACCAGGGGTCTGATTCAGTATAAAGCAGCTTCATGTGGTCATGTGATAGGTGGAAGGAGCTGGGGGTGAGCTTGACTTGCCTTTATAACTTTCCTGAGATCTATTTGATACAAAGTGGGGGGGGGGGGGAACAGACGGTGAAATTTGAATAGGAGCCTTCCAGAAATATATATTACACTTTGTAAGGCTATGAGAGAACAACCCCCTTCCCCCTGGCGCCCATTTTCCTTGTTCTTACTGGGACTGTACTAAAGCTAATGACTAGAATGTCCGGTGGGTCTTTAGAGGCCTGTTGGATATAATGGGACACAGGAATGCTGGTTGACTTTACTGGCTGCACTGAAACACATGGAAATACTGTGAAGGTGCAAATAAAACAAGGAACTAATTGAGAGAAGTAGTGGATGGAGCCTAGCATGGACCCTGGGAGGGACCGTCTCTGGGAACAGAATGAGTGCTCTGTGTTTGGTATGACAGTCCCCAAGACTGGGGTGACTGATCTAGGTTTGTTATGATGGCCCCTAGGAGGTGGAATGATAGCCAGGAACGTAGGATGACAGTCTCAAGAGTGTAATGGTGGTCTTTGTGCGTAAAATGATTTAGAGATGTTTGGAGTGACAGCCCCCGAGAGTGGAATGATCTGTATTGTCCAGAGCCATGTTTTGATACATCTGTAACGTTGGCCAGACTAAAATCTGATCATTTTCATTCCAGATTTTCATTCCAATCAATCCACCATCATTCTGCTCCTGTAGTACAATCTTATGCAGTGTTCCTCCACTGAAATCTGTGGGTTTAGAGTGGATTAACTGCATAGGATTGCGTTCCCAGTGACTGATTCCCGTTTTGAGATCGTTTCAGACCATGATGAGTCATTCTGCTCCCAGGGTCTGTCATGTTGGGAGTGTGTCATTCTTAACCTTGCCGACTAGCTTTACTGCATTGTTTTGTTTGTATAATAATTTCCATATTTGCATTCTTTTTAATTTTATTACGCTATTTTATTGCATTGCTCTTAATTGTGTGATACACTTTATGTCTCCGTGAGAAATGTGCGCTATAAACAAAGTAAATAAAATAAAAAATACATCCTAGTTCTAGGGACCATGTTTGACTTATTCAGTTCGTTTTTTCTGGATCTGTTCATTGATTTATTTACACCTTTGCAGTATTTCACTGTGTTTCAATGGAGGTCATCAAAACTTATTAGTGTTCCTGGCTGCCATTTTATTTAGTGGACCTTCAGAGACCTCCTGTTATTTCCAGTGGACATTGTTGTCATTTCTTTAAACCAGGGGTGGCCAAACTGCAGCTTAGGAGCTGCATGTGGCTTTCACACAGTCTAATTTAATGTTAATAAGAAGCAAATCTTTTATTTTTTCAATAAAAACATGTGTGTAATATTTGTCCATGTCTTGCCGCTTTCAAACATTTGATGTTTATTCTATGTGGCTGTTATGTTAAGCGAGTTTAGCTACCCCTGGTTTAAACACACCTTTTAACCTATACTGCATTCCACTTTTTGTTACTGTTTAATTTGTTCTTTTTCCCACCCCCAAAGCCTTAAAACATAGCTGACCTTTAGAATGGGAAGGGGCCAATGTGTGAAAGAGTGGTTTTACAGTCCTCAAGGAGAGTGGGTTTGATAAGAGAGAACAATATGTGTGAGAGGGCAGGCTTAGTCAGGAGAAGAAAGCTAGAGGTTGGTCATCCTTGCTTCCTATGGATTAAAGATTTGTCCTGCAGGACCACAACAAAGACACTTTGATGCCGTCATTCTGGCTCCTCGCATTAACCACCTAGCTCCTCTTGCAGGGCTTGTGTGCAAGGGCATAATGGAGGGAACCACCTGTTCATCAAAGGCCACAGAAAAGAGCAAGTTTCTAAGTCTTTTGCTGGGAAGGGATGATGACCTGGTGACAGAGCACAGGCTTTTCATGCGCAGGGTCCCAAGTTTAATCCATGTCCTCTCCAGTAAAGAGGGGATCATTGTAGAAGGTTCTCCAGAAGGCTTTGGAGAGCAGTACCTATCACAGCAGAACACCCTGGACCAGATGGATCAGTGGCATGGCAGGAAGCATCACGAGATCATAAACTGGGAGCAGAAGATTCCTTAGAACTGTCCGTGATTAGAAAGACTACAGGTGGCCACCTGGAAATATATTCAATTTAAAATAGTGTTTAGTTGCTGTCTTAGTACTTAAGAGATTTTTCCAGCCCTCTGAGTCACATTCACGTAGTTAAATGAGGTTTGCTTATTCTCATTGTAATTTCTAATGACATTTACGGATGTACATATGCATCGTATGTACATACGCATACCATTGCCACATCTTTCAGGCTTTTCAAGCTATGTTAAAGAGCTTACCCAGAAGTATTATTCCAACGTAAAATCCAGCAGGCCTCATCGCTGCTCGTACGAATATAACGTGATCTCTAGAACATGCCCCAGAGTCTTCCACAATGCATGGCTGTCCCACATTAGACATATATTCTGTGTTGTCTAAATCAGTGTGCAAATGGTTCTCTAAAAATAGAAAGCTTGAATACCGTTGGTCTGACAGCACTGGGAAAAGGCCATAAAAGCTGGGAGCCTTTTAGTCATTTGTATTTGGAATCATGGGTGGCATTGCCTAATCTGCTTTTTTCATAGGCCTCTGAAATATTTGGTCTTTGTTAAAAGTGGCAATGAGTCTTGGATGTGATGGCAGTGAGATTCAGTAAGACCGCTAAAACGGGTGTTCATTTCAGTTCGTGAATCTGCCCTGTTGTACATTGTCAAGGTGGATTGTGCCATTTCAATCACATGCATTTTAAAAGTTCTAATTTTATAAAACATCACAGTGAATACACCAGTCCCAACACATGGGGGGGGGGGGGAATAGCAATACAGGGCCAGCCAGTCTATGAGAATGATGGGATGTGGGTCCTGATGACTAGCCCCTGAGAGGGAGCCTGGGGAAAAGCTATTTGCAGGGGAAATGGTCTGTTGTGGGGAGAAAACTGGTCTATAGAAATAAAATGGGAAGTAGTAGATCTAGGCAAGGATAGACTTCTGTTGATGTTCTTTGGCTTGATTAATAGAGCTAAATCATGGGAGTAAAAATGTACTCAACTGCTATTAGCTTAGTTTGTCATTTGTATAGCAGTTATTGCTGTGTCTCTTGGTTACTGCTGTTCCTGTTTCACAGAGGAGGAACTGAGGTAGGAAGGCAGCTGGACCAAGAATCTGTGAAAGGGGACTTGAGCACAGGACTCCCCACCTGTTCACTTCTGTTGCAGTTGTTTCATGCAGTTTCACTGATGTATCAATTCACTCTTGTGGGGTGTCCTTTTTTTTCTTTTTTTTTAAAGATTTGTAACCTGCCATATCTGCAGAGTTCACAAATGGTAAGCCCCTGGTTATGCAATACAAGAGAATATAAGGGCGAACCACAGAGGGTATCTATTGCCACATGAGCCTCTAAAAGACATCAAGTTCTACTTTGCTGTAAGTAAAGAGAGAGAGGAGGAGAATGGATTTTATACCCCGCCCTTCACTACCCAAAGGAGTCTCAGAGTTGCTGACAATCCCTTTCCCTTCCCCTCCCCACAACAGACACCCTGTGAGGTAGGTGGGACTCTGAGAGCTCTTTCGAGAACTGCTCCTGAGAGAACACCTCTAAGAAAACTTGTGACTGACCCAAAGTCACACCAGCCCCTACATGTGGAGGACTGGGAAATCAAAACCAGTTCTCCAGATTAGAGGCCACTGCTCTTAACCACTAAACCAAACTGGTTCAACTTGATCTAGTAAGGTTCTTAACTTTTCTTAAAAAGTGGGAAACCTTTTTCAGCACCATCACCTGAGGTCCTTTAACCAAAGAGGTCAAAGTTTAAACCCAGAGGCTTTTTACTTGCAAAGCCACTGAGGTATATTGATCTTCCTTGACATCTTCCCATTTTTCAGGTTGCTTTAAACCTCTCCATTTTTAGAAAAACAGGTTTTCCCTCTCTTAACTGGAGGCAATGCTGAGACTAAACAAGTCTTGTTAGCTCCGTTCATTTATGTAGTCTTGCTCAAATACTTCTTTATTGTCTTCTGGACTTAGTAAAATTTGTTGTAACTTTTATGTGATGGTTAGCTTTGGCAAGCGTCATAATACAGATGTATTATCTGCTCTCACTACATGTCTACTAGTTCCACTGTATCTGTGGGTCAGGGGTAGGCAGAAAGTAGATTATGGTTTACCAGTAAGCCGCTGTTCAACTTCTGTTAGACCATGGGGTACTGATTGTCTTGGAAAGAATGATGGACAAGATGGCCCTTGGTGTCATCCTGCAAAGCACACATCCTCGTGAAAACATAGATATGTAGGATCAATTAATACTGATTAGTATTACTTAGGACATCGTGGAGGAAGAAAGTGACTCTCTTTCTCAAACAATTTAACTGTATTACTCGTTTGACTGGCTTATGCTTTTTCCTCACAGAATCTGAGAAACTGAATAAGATGAGTTCCCTTTTGGAAAGGCTTCATGTCAAGTTTAATCCAAACAGCAGACCGTGGACAGAAACCATGAAGCTTGTCCGGCAAGTCGTGGTGAGCAGCTTTTGTGTAGCAGTGTTTGGCAAACATCCCTTGAGAACGTTCTTTTACAGCTGCGGTGTTCAAAATTCCTACCCTCAAGGATCACTGCCCGTAGCAGCTTGTCTGTCTGCCAGGACTCTTGTTTGTATCCTTTATTTATTTAATTAATTATTTTTATTTTCCACGCTTTTACCCCGCCCTTCCCGCAAGCGGGCTCAGGGCAGCTTACAATGTGGTTCATAGTGTCAAAGTAGCATAAAACAGTAAAATCGTATTAAAATATGACAAACAACAAATTAAGGTGCTCGCAAAGATGGCAACAAAATTCAGATAGCGTGGTATAGATTCCTTCGATGGCATACGCTAGAGTCATAGTCCGGCCCTCCAAAGCCGCTGGGCCTGAGGTTCGTTCAGGGCCATCCCTCATCCCAGATGTTAATCGGGATGGGTGATGTTATATGATACTGATGGTAAGTGGTGGCAGCTTCTAATCAAAGGCGTGGTGGAAAAGCTCCGTCTTACAGGCCCTGCAGAACTGCATAAGATCCCACAGGGCCCTGATCTCCTCCGGGAACTTATTCCACCAGAGAGGAGCTGCCACCGAAAAGGCCCTAGCCCTCGTTCCAGCAAGCCTGGCCTTCATAGCACTCCAGCACTTGCAAAGGATTCTGGGTTGCATTGTGTCAGGTGCTTTACAACGTTGGTGAGGCATGTCAGGCTTCACTGTTGTATTCGTTGAACTGAGAGCAAGATTTGCCTGAGCGCCCTCTGTGTCAGTTGTGCTGCAAGGAAAGACAGGTGGACAACTTCTCATCCAAGGAAGCTACTCAGAGCTCTGCGGTTCTCTGATGAAAAGATTGGTCAGGGTGAAAACCACTATTGTAAATGTCTAGTTAAAATAAAATTCTCTTTCAATTTCAATCCTCATGGCTTTCTGGCATTCCACTGGGAGTTTTGTTGTTTTCAGTCCGTTTGAGTTGGAGTAAGCCATATCAATGGTTTAGCTTCATTTAGTAGTGTGGTGCAGCTATTAGATTGTCGAAATAGGATCCGGGAAACCCAGCTTTGAATCTCCATTCTTCCATGAACAATTGCTGGGTGACCTTAGGCCATCATGTTCTCTCAGCCTAACCTACCTCACAGGGTTGCTGTGAGGATTAAAATGGAGGAATAGGGAACAATTTAAGCTGCCCTGGGTCCCCACTGAGGAGGAGGATGGTATAACGTGAGTAAATAAATAACGTGCAAGGAGGGCATCGTTGGAGGCGTGGACTGGGTTCTCTGTTTACTCTGGGCAGTGGAGATCAGGAGCAAAGGCAAGTAACTCAAAGGTTCTGAGGATGTAGCTGAGTGTTGTGATCATGTTGCTGAATGTGGTATCAACATTTTCTCCTGCACTTTTCTTGAACACAGGAAAAACGCATTGTAATGAACTCTGGAGGGCACCAGCAACTCGTCAGCTGCTTGGAAACTTTGCAGAAAGCCTTAAAAGGTTGGTAGTGTCCTAGAAACATAATAGCAAAACGTTGCATTTAAAAAATAAATGTATAGTTGTGAAGACCATCACAGAACCTCTGGGACTTGTACGCATGGGAGACACTGAATTTATGTACTTGCTCAGAAGCAGGCCTAGAGTCTGCATGAGCGGAAACTTTCAAGCTGGCTTCAAGGGCAGCTGCGTACAAAAAATTAATTGATTAATTAACATTATGGTCCACCTTTCTCATTAAGACTCAAGGCAGATTACAGAATAAAAACAATAAACTCATACAGCTTAAAACATCCAAAGAACAGTGCGATAGGCTTACGATTACAGTTCGAAGACAATGCAGACAACAAATTTGCAACAGCCAGGTATGTATAGATAAGGCAGAAGGTGGATTACAAGGCGAAAACAGGTCATGTCTACAGTAATCGCGATCTTCTAGTATAGTCTTATTCCATTATAATGGCACCCCACTGGGCTGTCCCATTTTACTACAGTTCTAATTTATTTTTTTAATGTCCTCTAGAATATTACTGTTCTGCACATTGTATGAAACAATGAATGTGTGGAAGCCTTCCTATCATCCTTGGATAGGCCATTCTGAAACATGGGAGTCACCACAGAGAATGGGCATGAACAGGCAGTTGGCAGCCTTACCCATTTGTAGGGTGGCACCTTCAGGAGACTTGTGCAGACCAGTGAAGCTGTTGTGAAACACAGCAGGAGAGGCTGTCCTGCATGCATGCGGGTCCAAGGCCAATAAAGGCATTTAGATAATAACCAGTACTTTGAACTGAAGTGGTCACCAACAGTAACTAATTGGTCACCAACAGAGTGACTGAAGGATGGCTGTGTCTGGTGTGGTCTGCCTGGAAGTCACCCAGTGATTGTAGTAGTGAAACCTGGAATTCACAGAAACCTGAAATAATTTATCTAGAAATCTATAGAGTTTGTGAGCAAGTAGTAAGTGGAAGACAGCACTCTTAGTAACAACTTCAACCTGCTTTTCAAAACCCAGGCCTCTGCATTTAACAGATGAGAGAACAGATGGTACAGAGTTATGGCTTGGCCAAGGTCAGCCAGCCAGGTGCAAGTGGAGGAGTGGGAAATCAAACCCGGTTCTCCCAGATTAGAGTCTGCACACTTAGCCACTACACCAAACTGCAAGTGACCAATCCAAACAAACACTGCCTAGCAATTGAAGACCTATTCTGTGGCCGTCAAGGCAGCAAGCATTCCTGTCTCTGCCATCATTGTGACTGAGTAGATGTAATGTGGAGGTTTTCCAGATGATGAATGAACTGTTTCGGCCTTGTTCCCATCATGCCAGAAACCTTGACAAGATGCTAGATAAGTTTTGAGGATTTGTCTTCAGATAAAATTATATCAGTTCCAACTTGGTTGCCACTTTAGAAATGGTGTCTGTAACAGAGGGGTTCCAGAGCCTCTTTTCTGTTGTATTAGGTGACTTTATTTTATTTCTTAAACTTTTTTTATCCTGCTTTTCCCTCAGTAGGGACTCAGAGCAGTTCACAGCTAAAGTATGTGGACAAAATACTTGGCATTGTTCATTCCACAATGTGCCCTCTTGATCCATGCCCATCTTAATTCACAGAGGCTAGCCAGGGGAGGTTATTAAACTGGACTGTAGAGGTTGTCACTGTGGAAAGTGTTTCCATGCTGGCATGGATGAGAGGCAAATAGAACTTGACAGTGTATGAAAATGGACTGGCCCAATGGAGCCTCACAGCCTGAGAACAGCTCCATTCAGCCAGATAGACTTCATTTTACAACTGGGAATTTTCACACCCCTCTATTGGGCAGACAGAATCTGGTGGGTTTTGGGCTCCAGAATCTGAGGTCCAGATTGGTTAACGCCCTTTGGGCCATGTGGGAGAAGGCCTGAAAAGGAGCTGTCCCTCTGTGTGTGTGCGTGCATGCACGATTCCACGTGTGTGATCGTGGGTGGAAATACTGAATGGCCAGCATGCATACCGTGCCTGCACCCATCTGTCTACCTCCAGCCAAGGAATGAACAGATTCCAGAGAAACTGGAGGTGTCAGTAACCTTTCCCATGTCCCTTTATTTTCATAGCATCCTACTGTATTTAGTCTGGAATTGTGCCTTGTAGTACTAAAATTGTCTTAGTTAATTGAAAGTGCCTTGTAGTAATAAAGCTGTTTTAGTTAATTTAGTGTATTGAAAGCAGCACACTTTTAACATGCAGGGCCCTCCTAATATCTCTGGTATCAAAGCTTGAGCCGAGTAGAAGAGTGCTGAGTGAGGGAAGCTGTAGGGAAATAAGCCAGGAGCAGAGTAAAAGCTCTGGGCACCTTGCCATCAGAAGTGTCACCCCTTTCTATATGGTGCACAGAGCTGCCACTATCACATCTGGTTTGTCCCTCAGCTTAATCACGGAGCGTGGAATAATAAGGACCCAAAGGTTGGCTGATGCAATGCTTTTCTAGGTTTTTAGCCTACCCTTTCCCGGGGCCTCTGAGTGAGTCACTAGAGAAGTAAATAGTAAATGTCAGCAGTGTCTAATAGACAGCATCGATGTGAAGCCAACACTTTCATCCCCTAAAGCCAAGATGAACGAAAAGGGTTTGGCCCACTTAATCCTCATGCTGGACTCCGTTGCAGATTGGTGTGTAGCTGAAGGATTTTAAGGACAAGTTCCACAGGTATCCAGCTCCAGTTCTGCAGTGTGATGATTCGTGTACATTGGGGGAGGGAGAGCACAAACAGTAATCTTGCCCATGGGCAGTGAGGGCAGCAAATGGGTTTCAGGGGCCTGCCGCCACCCATAACTGCAACAACAATGCTGTATTGATGTACTCTGTTCCAAGTTCCATTTGCCTCTATATAAACCTGCCTGATGTGGGAGGCTGTCTGTTCTTGGATCTAAACTAGCTTTGGCCTTTCCTTTCTAGTGACGTCTCTTCCTGCCATGACAGATCGCTTGGAGTCCATTGCTCGACAAAACGGGTGAGTCTCCCCTGCCCCAGAAGCAGTCACTCTCTTTAGAAAGGACTGTGCCATTCTTGTGGGCATTTTAGCCTGGGTGCTGCTTCCATTTGAATTTCACCTTCAGTCTGACTGCATGGAATTTACTGCAGAATCTCATGCTGATGGTGACCTTGGAGGATTCCTTCCTTTCCTTGCAATATGTGGTTTAATTAACTTGCCTTTGTTCCTTGGAACTAACTACAGTACGAGTCCTTCTTTTAGTGTACCAATTGTGCCCGCTGTAGTTAGGATTATGTGTTTGATCCGTAAGGGGACTGATAGTCATCTCCCCCCCTCTTCAGGAGACGAGAGGGTCGGATATAAACCAGCAGACATGCGTATTTCTTGATGTGCCGTGCATTGCTGGTGTAGCCAAGTTTTTCAGATCTCAGAATCTCAGCAATTTTGGTTTCATATTTCTTTTCCTTGTACTGAAGCCTCGGATCTCACCTTAGCCCAAATGGCACTGAGTGTTACATAACTTCGGACATGTTCTATGTGGAAGTCCACTTGGATCCTGCAGGGCAGCTGTGTGACGTCAAGGTGGCCCATCATGGCGAACAGCCCGTGGTATGTAGAGTTTGCAGCTCCCAGCAAGCTGCCCTTTTCTCCTTATCCTGAGGGAAGGATGTGCACTGATGAAACCTGTCTTATTCGAAAGGTCACAGGAGTTTAATATAAAGCGTCATCTTTAAATCCAGCCCTTTGTTCAGATACTTTTATTGTTACTTCTGTGTCTAGCTGTTCCATAGCTGAAGCCATTTTTTTCAACCAATTCCTTTTCCTCTTTCTTAGCCCAGCCCTTTAGGAGAAATTGCCGGCTATTCTAATTTTTGATTTTTCCCAGTTCATGACCCCCAGCCCTCAAGTGAGTGGCAGTTTGCTAACCAACTAGTACCCTTGTGTACTTTGACCTTTCCTCTGTACTTGTAGTTTGCTACTTATCTGGGTGGGAGAATAATCCGTATTGCTTTGAGTCTTACGCCCATCATTTCACGGTTGGTACCCCGGCTGGGGTTCATTGTAGGACAAAACTTAAACTTGAGAGGTTTGATGTGTACACTGCCATTCTGGATGGCCTCAGGGGGACTGGAGCTCAGTTGGTGTAGTGGTTAAGGGCGCGGACTCTAATCTGGGAGAACCGGGTTTGATTCCCCACTCCTCCGCTTGCACCTGGCTGGATGACCTTGGGCAAGCCATAGCTCTGGACCAGCTGTTCCCTCAAGGACAGCTTGGGAAAGAGCTCTCTCAGCCCCACCTACCTCACAGGGCGTCTGTTGTGGGGAGGGGAAGGGAAAGGAGTTTGTAAGCCGCTCTGAGACTCCAAGTGAGCGAAGGTCGGGATATAAATCCAATCTCCTCTTCTTCTTGGTGCGGCCAACTGTCCACCTATGGAGAAAGACGGCTAGAAATAGTCGGCAACTCCCTGTTCAGTGTATTACACAAATACTCCTGGGGGGAAATGGGGCGGGGGGTGGGAGAAAGGGGTCATTTTTTTGGCAGCATGAACTTTCTACAGTTGATAGTAGCTGGTAGTCACAGTAGCTTCAGTTGATCTTGGGACAAACACGCGGTTTGTTTTTCCTTTTCAGAGCTGCCCAGAACTGGTGCAGCACCTCAGGTGAGTGCCGTGTGTCTTTCATTGCTGGCTCGATTAGTTGTCCTGGCACTGAGTCACAATTCTGTTGCATGGTTTCAAGTTTCCAACACTGGTACCCACTCGTTCTCCTGCTGTAAGCCCTCCCGTGTCTTTTTATGTTTATGTACATCATTTGAGGTTTCAGGGGGGGTTTTAGTCTCAAAATTTGGGATTCTCTAGAACTCTGAACTCAAATTCGTGCTTTTCAAATTCTGAACTCAAATTCGTACCTTTTCCAAAGAGTAGGTAGGCAAAAAATTAAATGATGAAATCCACGCACACTCTCAGTCTCTCATCCCACAAGGAAAGGCAGTCCGGAGCAGATCACTCTTGTGTTTCTTCTGATATTTGGAAAGAAGGATTCTTCTCCCTGCCCAAATTATTGTTGCTTTAGTGGGAGCAAGAGTAGCCACATTGTTTATTTACCGTATTTTCCGCTCCATAAGACGCACCTGACCATAAGACGCACCTAGCTCCGCTTGGTGCCGTGGCTTGGGAAAGGTGAGGGGGGTTTAAGACGCACACACTTCCCCCCCCCCACTTTTTTGGGGAGAAAAAGTGAGTCTTATGGAGCAAAAAATACAGTATTTATTTTATGTTATTTTGATTTATAGGCCTCTCTCCCCGCTATTGCGGGCCCAGAGCGGCTTACACACTTGGCGAGCCAAGATTCATAAATACATCCGCCATTTAAGGCCATTTGAAACCTTAAAACATTCATAATTCACAATAAAAGTTTAAATAATTTAAATAAAGTGCTCAGTATAGTGGATGGCGTACCATGCACCCCCAACTTTTTCAGGCTCCCAGTGTCAATAACACTGGGGCCAGATGGTAATTTCTGGCCGTACGTTGGTGGTATAGAGTGGGGGGGAGAAAGGAAGGCAGCGGCCCGTATTCGTATGCCTGGCGGAAGAGCTCCATCTTACAGGCCCTGCGGAACTGCACCAGGACCCGCAGGGCCCTGATCTCTTCCAGGAGCTTGTTCCACCAGGAAGGGGCCGCCACCGAGAAGGCTCTCCCCCTCGTGGCAGCGAGCCTGGCATCTCTGGGGCCTGGTGTGCTCTCATTAGTTTTCAGGGCATGATGAGTTCTCTCAGTCAGGGCTCAGGAAGGTACCTTGCCTTAAAGGAGCTCCTTGGGGTCCAGTCTGGCAGGGCCTGAGGTTCGGGAGGGCACTTGGCCGTAGGTAGGCAGCCTGGGCCATCCCTGGTCAAAGGAAGGAGAGTGAAAGGAAAGTGTGCAGAGAGCTTGCAAACACACCCACACGCCCCGTTATACTGTTTGGAAAAAAGAGCAGACATCACTGTGAACCTCAAGACGTTCTGAAAGAGCGTAGTGATGAGGTGTACTATGGAAGCTCTGACATCAAGACTTGGGTAGGTCAGATTATTGCTCCATGAGTGTCTTTGGCATGTATGACTTCCCCCAGATTCTTTGGGTGCAATGTGTTCCTTTTTTTCCCCTCCTAGTGAGAGAAACTTCGATGAATTTTCTAAGCACCTGAAGGGTCTTGTCAATCTGTATAAATTGCCTGGTGACAAGTAAGTATTTCATGATACAATAATTCTATTTTGTTGTAAATCAAAGTATACCGAGCATAGATTTGTGGTGCTGCTGGGTCAGATGCCTATTAAGGTAGCCTTGTGTGGAAGGTCTGAAAGCCTTTGCATGTCCCACCCTTTCCTTCTCTTTACAACTTAGACGCCCTTTTTCGCTTTCCTGCATTGCCACGTGTCGTGTAGCAGGTGCAGGCAGACAAGCCAGACGTGTTCAGGTGCTCACACAGAGTTCAGTCCCAGAAGTCCACAAACCAGAGGATCGTTACCGGGAGGGGTGAAGCAGGGAGTATAGTTGGGTTCCAAGGGTCATCCACAAGCCAGAGAGTCATAAAGGTGAAGTCACAGCCCCAAACCTCTCCAAGGTCACATGAAGAAAGCAGAGTCACAAGTTGTGGTTGCCGAGTCCAGCAGAATGACAGGTTGTATTCACAGCATGCAGGCTCCCAGCCCTGGGTTTTATAGGCACTACCTAACAAGCCCTTGTAAGCAGCCAGCTGCTTGGGAGTACAGCTGCAACTATTTCAGGCTGTCATCAGCAAGCAGCTCCTGACGGACCAGGAGACGTGCACTCTGCCTTCTTGCTTGCAGCTCCCTTCTAAGCTTTTGTCTCTGGCACTCGAAGGGTGGAGGTGAGCCTGGTGGACTGGCCTTAATCACTTGAGTCTCACCTGCTGCATCAGAGCTGGGGGATGCTCTGGATCAGCTGTTGGTGGTGAGTCTTGGTCAGCCTGCAGCTCATCGGCCTGTTTACTGGCTTCTGCTGACTCAGAGGCAGCCATGCGCGGCTCCCCTTCTCCTGAGGAGTCCTCCTCCCTGAGGACTTCATGCTGAACTCAGGCTGACCCAAGACATAGCAGCGTTTTCAGCTGGAGTACAGAACTCTTCCCAAAGCTAGAAAGAGCACAGAATAAAACCAGGAAAAACTGGGTTTCTGTGGGCATGGCTTTGGAGGCAGAGATATGGAAGCCCAGAAAAAAAATGGGGGTCTGCTTTTTTCTGGGTTTTTGCCCCAAGGCCTTTCCCCCATTTTTCTGACAGAAAAATTGGAAATTTGGCAGATATTGGGGGGGAAACTCCTTTTAGAATGAGTGAAATGCTTTTCAAGACAAGGTGGACATGCTGTAGGCATATAGAGCTCTTAAGTCCAGATGCATTTTTGCACCTAGAAGAATACCAGATCTTCATGAGGGGAGCATGCAGGGCTTTCATTGCTTCTCAACCACTGCATGCCTTCTGTTGTCCTTTTGACCTGACTTGTGGTTGACCTTTTTCACCTCTCCATCAAACTACTGTGACACACAGATTGGGTAAAAAGTAACTTACAGGGTTGTTGTGAGGGTGAGAAGAGAAGATAGGGTTGCCAACCTCCTGGTGAAGGCTGGAGATCTGGGTCCATAAAAGATCTCCAGGCAGCAGAGATGGAGAAATGGCTGTTCGGGATGGAGGGCTTGATGGCATTATACCACTCCCCAAGTCTGAAGTCCCTTCCCAGACTTCACCCAGACACTGGCTTGGCTGGAGGGTTTAGCAGGCTCAGGGAAGGGAGGGTCACCCTCAGCCTCCCGGTCCACTTTGTGGAGAGGCCCAGAGTCAGAGAGGGCTCTTCCCTCTCCTCTGCCTTCCCCGCGCCCCTAATGGCTGCAGTCAGAACTGCACTCGGAAATAGTGTTTAAAAAATGTATTAATGCGCTCCATGAATACAGCATGTTGCCAACTTCAGGGGCCCTCCAGCTGACTCCCCGTCCCCCCAGCCCTCCCCCTCTGTCAGCAGCTCTTCCAGGCTTCAGAGGAAGACTCTGAAAATTTCACTGAAAACTGGGTTCTCGCTAACCAGATGACACAGAGCACATCAGAATTGCAGTTTTCTCTCAAGTACTGGATAGGTTTGCAGTTTTGCTTGTACGAAACCAAGGCGTTTATAACTTGAATTCCATAAATATGTCAAATATCTCAAGATTATGTGCTGTATGTTATGTGTGATGTATTTTATGCTGTTAAAGCTGGAAAGTTAGCTTAGGTTTGATAGGACTGTAAGCGCTGGATACATTGATTCCCCTCAAAAAAAGAAAAGGGGGGGTGGGATTTCCAGCAATTTTACATCTCTGTTTGGAAGTGCCGAAAGAATGGCTTGATGCACAGTGACCTCCTCTCATCCAAAGGGGATTGTTTTGTCAGGAAACTGCAAAGGCAAGGCAGGGTGAGGCCCCAGGGTCGGTCTCGGGCATGTCAGGGGTCTAGGCTGGCAAAGACCTCCCGCCTTTGGAGGGCTGCTGGAGGTCATACCAAGACTCAGGGTGACTCAGTTACAGGCGTCTTCATGGATCTGCTCTTCTTGTACTATTCTTCAGGGCAGGTTTTCTTTCTTCATTTTCATTTCAGCAAACTCAAAACTAAAATGTACCTGGCTCTTCAGTCCTTGGAGCTGGACCTTTCAAAGATGGCGGGGATGTACTGGTAAGAGTAGTTTGCCACCGTGTGCTCAATATGTTACCTGTAACCGTAATAAAACCATAAATGTACTGATGAGAAGATGAGGCGTAGGACTCAGTGGGAGGAAAGGTTCGAATCACACCTGACCTGTGGATCCACTGAGTATCCCTTCTTGAGTCACATTGTATTTTACTTTATTTACACTATTTAGAGTTTGTCTTTCTCACTGCGACATGGTGGATTACACAGTTTAAGTCAGTATATAATCAACATGACCACCGTCTGTAATGGTGGCTGAACTGTTGGTCTTTCGTCAAAAAGGGTGAGGGCCTTCTCAGTAGTGGCCCCTGCCCTGTGGAACCAGCTGCCTGAACAGATGCATGCCTTATGGGACCTCCCTGGGTTCCTCCGGCATGCAAGGCTGCTCTTTTTTGGGTGGCCTTTGGGTGACTGTGACCCGCCAGGCAGCAGCTGGGGTGCTTCAGCCATGTCTTTGCCACCCACACATCCTACTCTGCTTGATAGTGGGTAGATTTTAATGGGGATAGATTTTTAATATATTGTATCTTTTCGGCAGGGGGGGGGTGTTTTATATGCTGTTAGGTGCTCTGAATCCCATTCAGGGGAGACGGAGCAGGGTTTAAATTTGATAAATAAAGAAATGATCACTCTCATGAGGTTTTGTTGAGGGCAAATGAGAGGAACATTCTAAGGAACCTGGCACTTCTAAGGTTGGCACAAATTCTATTGAAATGCATCTAAATTGTTGCATAGTTATAAAAATGTAAGGTTCTAAAGATAGATGTGAATCATCTCCGGCCTTTAGCCTCCTCACTAAGGGCAGAGCCTCAGCTGGACTTGGCAACCTCCAGGTGGGGCCTGGTGATCTCCTGGATCTCCCCTCCCCCCACTAGCCTCATTGTGCACCTACATCTGTTTGCATACATGCACACACAGTAAAAAAAGATTAAGTGCTCTCTGTTTTGGCTGTCTGGTCCTTTTTTTTTTTTCTTTTTTTTTGAAAATAATTTTTATTGAAGAAAACATTTACCAGAAGAAAAAACAAAGTTGCTCAACATATCAACATTGTCAATGTAGGAAAGGAATTACAGCAAATAAGTAATTTGTCATAACAAGTAAGTTCAGCTAACAGATTAACAGTACGTGACTCGTATCTGATGACTCTACTCAGCCCTAGTTAAATGAAAAACAAAAAAGAAGATAAACTTCCAAAATACCTTCGCCTCGTAGAATATGAGGTAGTAAAAGTCAGAGAAGAGTGTGACAGAAAGGCGATAGATAGATAGATTCAGAAATAAAGCCAAGAGGAGTAGCTAGGGTCTCGGGGGAGTAAGTTGTTTTCAGTCATATAGTGTAGGAAGGGGTACCAGGTGCACACGAAACGCGAGGAAGTCGCATCTGAAGAGGTGCTGGGAGGATTGAGACTGTCAGTAATCTTATCCATAAGAAATTGATCCCAAATTTTTTTTCTCCAGAGATCCAGAGTCTGGTCCTTTTTTTAAAAGAGTGGCACACCCCAAATGGTGGCTGCATCTGTCCCACCACCCGGCTGGGGTTGGGCAGCACCAGATCGGTTGCATCCTGACAGGCTCTGGGCAAGCAAGTGATAATTTCCTGTTGTGCCTTGATTGTGCTGGTAATGATTTTCACTCTCAGAACTGTCCTGAGAAAAGGGTTGTTGATATCCTTGTCTGGCTGAGAAAGGGCGCTGGAGAGGTGGCATAAAAGTGTCCTAAATTAATAGATCTCAGAACTGAGACTGGGACAGAAGGATTGCGGCAGTCTGTGCAAGAAATCCATGGCAGAGGTGTGACTTGAACTGAGGTCTCCCCAGTGTAAGACCAGCTCCTTGTCCAGTAGTCAGGGGTGTAATGGTCTGAAAGAGAAAGGATATGTGTTTGGAAGAAATATGAGTTTCTTCAGTAAATGTCAGTGTATTGCTGAACCCAAGATTTGGGCCACATGAAATACCCTCCCAAAGGTTTCTCCTGCAATAGTCTTGGGTTATGACTTTGCAGCCGTAGATTGTAAATCTCCCGCTGTGTTTGCTTTGCAGGCAAGCCACCAATGCGAGCCCCTTGGACAAGATTTTGCACAGCACTGTGGGCTATCTCACCCCACGGAGTGGCGGTAAGAGGTTGACTCTTGCTATTAAAGTAGGTTTGGGTGTCATGTGCGTGAGCAGAGAGTCTCGTGATATGATACACTTAACTGGTACTCCCCGCTTGTTTCCCCTGCCTTGTCCGGTTTATAACATCGAATTGTTCTACCAAGGTGTTCTGCAAGGGAGAAAGTCAACTGGGCGAGCAGAATGTCTTAACAGTAAAAGGCACGATCTGTTCTGGTTCCACAGGCAACAGAAGCACAAGACTTGGGAAGCTGTGGGGCTTCACCAGCAGGGCCATTTGGGGAGAGGGGAACACAGAAAAATTGTGAAACCCCATCAAGAATTCTGATCTCTCCCCAAGTTCATTAAGGCCAAGTCTACAAGTTTTTTTCTTCCCCTCCCCAATCTGATCTTCCTCCTTCCCTTAACAACCGTTCTTCTTCCAGGTCACCTGATGAATCTGAAGTATTACGTTTCCCCCTATGATTTGATCGAAGAAGGTACCGGAGCTCCCGTCGTTCTCAATGAGAACAATGGTATGTTCTTCATGCAGGGTAATTCTAACCCTTCTTTGTGCCTCTAAAAAGTGACACTGTTTAAAATAAGACTTACATTGTTTGGAAGGTTCTCTTTGGGCCCTGAGCAGAAGTTTCTTGCCTCACCAGTGGTAGCACTGTTTGAGTTTGCTCGATGTGTAGGATTCTGCTAACTGTCTAAAGTAATGAATACTTCATGAGACACGGGCTACACGTACGAAACATCGTCTTGTAATTCCGCCTGCTACTCCTCCCGGTAGTTTCTACTATAGTTTCTACTGAGAGCCCGGGAAGATCACATAGCCCAGAGGCAGGCCACGTGGAAAGATGGCAACAAGTGTCAGTGAAGAAGTTGGTGTGTTGGCCAGCAGAATGGGAGTTGGGGCAAGGGTGGTACTTTGCCGAGCATACCAAGAGCAAGCTGAGACACGGGTGCTGACAAGCTCCCCAAGGGCTCTCCTGGTGCCCAGCTGGCAACTCTGTGGGTCAGGGAAGCCACAGCAGCAGGCTTAAATTTTGCCTTTCACTTTCTCCTGCGCTCTTGGCCCAGAGGTGCTACTGGCTCCTCAGGGGCTGGGGCTGAGTGTTCCCTCTAAGCTGAGTTAGTGTGGGCTAGCAGAGCTCACAGTTTTTTAGCCTCCAGTTCCTCACATTTTTGTCTTAGCTCAGGAAGGATGGCTCCGGGGCAAACTAATTTATGCTGTAGCCAAATCGCTCACTCACAACTTTAATGCCCATAGCTCACAAAGTAGAATTTTTGCTTACAAGACTCCACAGGTTAGAGGGAGCATTGATAAGACCCAGCCCTGTGCGATCTTGCATCCCATTGGTTTGGCACATGGTTTGCCTGCCCCTGATCAAGCCCAAATGCCTATTGTAAGGTGTCTTTCCACACATCTGCCCAGCCTCTCTCTTGCACAGTAGCTCTCGGCCATGTAGTTTTCAGCTTGTATTATTTATGTATTTACTACATGTCTAATCCTCCTTTCTCCCTGAGACTCAAAGCAGAGTACATAGTGTAAGGTAACGTGGAGAGATGTCTAATAAACAATGTACTAGGGCTAAGATTACAGAAGGCTGAACAAGCACTGCATATTAGACACAGTACGCAGTGCATATACAAAGTGGGAAAATGGTGTTACAGTAGTAGCAAACATTGCCGTGACAAGAGCTTAATCTGTGCAGCAAAAAGACAATGCATCCACAGTGCTACAGTCTGCAGTCCCTTTCTTTTGGAAAACACCTTCCTGAACAATTCTCTTACAGTACCGCCCTGTTACCTTTATAGAAAAGCCCTCCTGAACAACTCTGTTTTAAATAGTTTGCTGAATGACAGAAGTGTGGGAGCTTCCTGACCTCAGGCAGGCCATTCCACAAGGTAGGAGCCACACAACAGAGACAAATTGTGTGTTCTTGTAAGCGGGCAAGCGGGAAATGAAACCACCATCTAACTCCCCCGGCCTTCCCCGCCTGCTGCTCCTGTACCCTGTTCCCTTCCACCATTGTTGTTGTTTCAAACCGTGGGGGGGGGGGGTCTTGTGCTGTCTGGTACTTTTAACAAACCCACGTGTGAAAAAGACCACACGTGCACACAAAGTACAGCCTCAGTAGTTCATCCACGGTAGTTCTCTGTATAGATATGACAAGCGGTATCAGACAATCCTGCACACAAAAACAGACTCCACTCTCCAACGAAGGAAGTTGTTTGGCGCAAGCCAGGAAGTGTGACTAGGTTGGAAGGCCTGTAACTGCTGTTGGAGGCGTGGCTGTAAGCTTAGCTGGTAGGATCGTTTTTTCTGGGGCTCCTTGCAGGAGAGATGCTTCATGCATTCCTTTGAAGCCTTGAGGCAAATAGTCCTCATAACAAGAGGTGGACACCAGTCATTCCCCTGCAGAGGGATTGTTGTTGTTGTTTTTTGTTTTTAAAAACTGCAACTGTCTAAAGGGGTCATTTCTCTCCTCTTTTCAGTTCCTCGACACCTGGGTATGAATGTGTGTGTTACTATTGAGGGAACCTTGACTATGAACAAACTTCCAATTGCTCCTCTGATAATGGGGTCTCATCCCGTGGACAACAAAGGGTAAGCATGGGATAGAGCAGGTGGAGAACGAAGTCCTTTTCTCCCTTTCTCACCATACAAGAACTGGTGGGCACTCCACGACATTGCTGAGCAGTCAGGTTAGAATGGATAAAAGGAAGTACTTCTTCCCCCAAAGAGTGATCAGCACGTGGAATTCACTGCAGCCGGAGGTGGTGGCACCTACAAACACAGACAGCCTCAAGAGGGGATTGGATAAACATAATGGAGCAGAGGTCCATCAGTGGCTGTTAGCCACAAGGTATAGGTGGAACACTCTGTCTGGGGCAGAGATGCTCTGTATCCCTGGTGCTTGGGGGGCAACAGTGGGAGGGCTTCTGGGGTTCTGGCCCCACTGGTGGACCTCCTGATGGTGCCTGGATTTTGGCCATTGGCCTGATCCAACATGGTTTCTCTTATGTTCTTAAGCAGAGGCTCTGCCCATCCACACCAGCACAATGTTACCCTAGCACAGGGGTGGGCAAACTGTGGCTCAGGAGCCACATGCGGCTCTTTCACATTTATTATGTGGCTCCCGGCAGGGCGGCTGGGGAAGCTAAATATCATTAGCAAACAAATATCATTGGACAAATTAATATCATTATCAATATCTGCTTTTACCCCTTTTGTCATTATTTTTGGCAGTCTCATTTAATGTTAATAAGAAGCAAATTTGCTTATTTTCCAATAAAAGCAGGTCATATTTGTTCACGTCTTGCGGCTCTCAAACAGCTGATGTTTATTCTGTGCGGCTCTTACGTTAAGCAAGTTTGGCCACCCCTGTTCTAGGCGGCTTTTACGCTGAGCAAGTTTGCCCACCCCTGCCCTAGCAGATGAGGGTAATTCCAGAATTCATCAGCAGTTGACAATACTTGTATGTTTTCTTCTCTATAATAGATCAGCTTTTTTTGTCGTGTCCTTTGCTAAAGAAACTGTCCTGGCTAGGTGAGAGCAGGGGCCAAAGCAGTGAACATGTCTGGGCAAAACGTTCAGGGCTGGAGAGTGGCAAACAGCTGAGTCCCTTCGTTGGGAGTTGTTTGCACCTAACTCAGTGAACCTAGTGAGACTCAAGAGTTTTAAATGCTGCTTAGATGCGTCTGCTTTTTTCTGAGCTGTGCTCATGGTTTGTTTGAGGAGAAGAGATCGGTTTACTTGGTGGTGTTCTGGGTTGCTGACCTTTAACTTGCAACAAGAGAGTCATGGGCACACCACACCCTGGCAGAGAGCGAGGATAGGACATGGACTTCCACACAAGCCTTGGTCTGTGTGAGTTTGTTGACTGGACCTCTTCTTTCTACCCCAAAGAGCATTCAAGGCAGTTCTGAGTAATATCCTACAGAAAATTCCTAACCAAAATGCATTCCAACGGTAGCATTAATGGATCAGCTGTGTATGTAGGTTTGCTTCCTCTGGCCAAAGGCCTGTTAAAATAAAAACACGGTCATAGCCTGCCCCAAATTGGAGAGCCAGTTTGGTGTGGTGGTTAAGAGCGTGGACTCTAATCTGGGAAAACCGGGTTTGATTCCCCACTCCTCCCCATGCAGCTTCTGGTGTGACTTTGGGTCAGTCGCGAGTTCTCTCAGAGCTGTTCTCCCCAGGGCGATTGTAAGCCCCTCGGAGACTCCTTTGGGTAGTGAAGGGTGGGGTATACAGCCAGTCTCTTCGCGTCCTCTCAAGCAACAAGAACACCGTGCCTAAAGCCTTAGCGGACCTCCATCGCAAGGGAATCCCCATAGCTGGAGTTCTGTCTCAGTAGCAGAGATAAAATACAAATGTCCCTTTCCCCCTCTTCCAGAACGCCGTCCTTCTCCTCCGTCACCAGTGCCAACAGCGTTGATTTGCCAGCGTGCTTCTTCTTGAAGTTCCCAAGGCCCATTCCAGTATCTCGGGGCTTCATTCAGAAACTTCAGAACTGCACAGGTCAGTCACCAATCAGCTCCCTGTGAGAGTTTTTTTTAGGAGGCTGACATCTAGAGGGCAGAATTGGCGTGATTTTGGATTCCTCGTTGGGTCCTTGGTGAGCCTTTCTGCAGCTAAGTCTAGAGAAGTCAGAGGAGGGCTGAGCACAGTTGTAACCTTAGCTTGTTATTTAGCTTTGTCTTCGCATATCTTAAGACAACTTCATCATGTTAGATGTTAATTTGCTGTTCAGCCTCTGTGTGTAAGTTTGAACTCTTACCTTCCATTCCAACGTATTTGAAAAAGCGTGTCTGCACATGAAAGTTCATACCTTGGATAAACCTTTGTTGGTCTTAAAGGTGCCACTGGACTCCAAATTGGTTCCACAGTTTATGTGGTTATAGTGAAGGGACTTGAATGTTCCTCATCTGTTTCCCCATGCCCCAATGTTTCAATATCCGTACTTCCAGTGTTTTAATATTGAATTTTTACAGTTTTAACTGATTTTGTAATTAATCTGTTGTAGATCGCACTGAGCCCCATGCAAGCAGGGAAGGGTGGTCAAGAAATCTAATAAAATAAATAAATGCCTCCACAGGTCATGCAAAGTTAATCTCCTATCTTATAATGTATGGTTACATTTCCCTCTTTTTCTGTACTCTGTAATCTGCTTTTCGAGTCTCAGTGAAAAAGGCAGGCTGCTCATAAGACCAATAAATGAAATAAATCCTCTTGGACCCTGATTGTGATAGTAAAACAAACATGCAAGGCAAGCAAACACAGGGAAAACACGTCATGTGCCTATTTCACTGAGAGTGGAATATGTTGATTCCCCATGGCATGAAATTTTGGATTACTCATCTCTCTTGAAATTACCATTACTACCGTAGTTGCTTCCCTCAAAGGATTCTGGGGCAATATGTTGTTGTCAAAGGCTTTCACAGCCAAAATGCATTAGCTGGAGATTTCCTGGGCTGTGTGGCCGTGGTCCTGGCATTGTAGTCCCTGACGTTTCGCCAGCAGCTGTGACCAGTGTTCCCTCTAAGCTGAGTGAACATGAGCTAGCTCACCGTTTTTTAGCCTCCGGCTCACACATTTCTGTCTGAGCTCAGAAAGGATGGCTCCAGGGCAAACTAATTTACGCAGTAGCTAAATTGCTTGCTCACAGCTTTAATGCCAGTGTGAGAGAGTCCCAATAATATAATCCACAACAGGTCTTTGAGTAAAAAGTCCTTTACTTGTAGAAAGATCACTGGAAACAAACACTTCTTCTGTTAGTAATGAAACACTATGGGTGACATTCACTGATATACTGAAATGATACCTGAGCGAAAGCTTGACCCTCCAATCAGTATCCTGCCTTCTTCCTGCGGGAGCAGTTCTCACCAAAAACGTGGGGGAAATTAGTTCTCAGGAACCTCCAAACTTTCCATCCGAAACTATCTATGTATTGAGACTACAACGCCAGGTTCCCAAAATCTGCTAGCAGAACATTCACAGTCCACAGAGACTCCCCTCCTCCGCCCTGGCCCTGGCACAGACACTTCAGATAAGACATTCCAAAGTGTTAGCGAAGCTGAGGGAAAGCTGAGCGTAGCGAGGGGGGGAGGGAGAGATGCCCCGCATTCCTTCGGGGCGGGTGGAGGAAGGGATGCTAACTCCCAGTCAGGAACCTGCAGGCATAAAAGGATTAGGAACAAATACGCTCATATGCAAAGGGGACCCATTAGGCCTTTAGATATGCAACACAGAGTAGAAAGCAACTGGGAGGAAAGGGAAAGCAAACTTTGTGTATTCCATACAGAACATAAGAACAACTGCAGGGATTGCAAGAACTGTCACGTCAGGCACTGACAGCCAGTAGCTCACAAAGTAGAATTTCTGCTCACAAGCCTCCACAGCTTAGAGGGAGCATTGGCTGGGACTGGCATCCTCAGAGGTATAACACAGAAAGATAGAGTACTCTCTGGGTCAGTGACACAGACATTGGGTCAATGACATTGACACAGAGAGTACTCCATCTTTCAGTGTTATACCTCTGAGGATGCCAGTCACAGACGCTGGCGAAACATCAGGTACTACAATGCCAAGTCCATGGCCATACAGCCCGGAAAAGCTACAACAACTAAGGATTCTGGGACAGGATGTCATTTTTATTCCTCTTCTGCAGATTATTGGGGGGGGGGGGGGCTTGGAGAGAACCTTCATCTTCCCCGGGGCCCCTTAGTAGGGATATGTTCGAACCCAAGTCGATGACGTCATAGAATGGAATGTTTAGACCCATTAGGTGAACGAATTTTGGGTTTGTCGCTGAAATCTGTGTAATTTCTGAGTAGTTAGTAACAGTCCCACCGAGCACTGAGCATCTCCCGCGAAAGAAATCTCAGAATTGTGCTGAGAACTCCTGTGGTCTCTTTTGGCAAATTGGTGGTAGGTTAACATCTGTTCTTGGCTCAAGTGGGACAGTCTCCGAGTTGAGTGATGGTGGTCTTTTCCTTTGTATTCCCAGGCATCCCATTGTTCGACACCCCCCCAGCGTATGTTCCCTTATATGAGCTCATCACACAGTTTGAGCTGTCCAAAGACGAGGACCCTGGACCGCTGAACCACAATATGCGCTTCTATGCAGTATGTTGCCAGATGGGTTAAGATGTATTTGGGGATGGAAAAATGCATTGGGACTAGGCGCTAAACTTGGTTGCTTGTTCTTCCCCCCAGCCATGATAGGAAGGCCAAGTTCTGTAAACTGAACTGTCTAGAGTACTAGACTGTGTGGTAGGTTTATTTGTATCTACAGGAACCCTGCTGTTATAATTTATTCTGAGGTTTCTGCAAGAGTGGAATCCATCTTCCATAGTGGGGAAGGCCTTGGATTGATTGATTTAGCTATTAATACCTTGCTTTCTCCTCCATGGGAATCCGCAGTATCTTACAGTATTCTTATCCTCACAACAACCCTGTGAGGTGGGCTAGGTGAGAATGTGTGACTGGCTCAAGGCCACCCAGCAAGCTCCCACGGCTGAAGGGGAATTCCCATACTACCCCATGCTGCCATTTTCAGATTATTGAAATAAAAGGGGCAATTACATATCCAAGAGACCCCACAGATTAATGTTACTCCTGATCTGCAAAAGAGTTTGTTTCTGAACTTTTCTAGAGTCTGTATACGTTGTAAACACTTTTAGGCTATCGTCTGAGTAACGCAGCAATTAAGATGCTAAAATTACCGCGTTTTAAAAGTGTTGACTGTCCCAAGTGCTGTGAGATCCTAGAAATGTTATCTGTTTTAATGCTACTGATGTGGTGTTTTGGTTTTGTGCTCAGTCAAAGCAATCGCCCAGGGTGCTCCTGAGCCAAGCAGGGAAGGTGAAGCTTAAGGGCAGGGGTCTCCAACCATCCGATCCAATGGGCACCTTTAGAATTCTGACACAGGATGGGGGGAAATGTTCCCTCTCAGCTGTGGAGTCCTGTGAGCAGAAATTCTACTTTGTGAGCTACTGGCATTAAAGCTGTGAACAAGCGATTTGGTTGCTGCATAAATTAGTTCATTCTGGAGCCATCCTTCCTGAGCTAAGACAAAAGTGGGTGAGCCGGAGGCTAAAGAACTGTGAGCTGGCTCAGACTCACTCAGCTTAGCGAAAACACTGATATTGGTGGGTGCAACCACAAAATGGCTGCCATGGGACGGGGAGCCACACATAAACCCAGAGGACGTCTAAGGGCAGGGGAGAGGAGGGTAATTTTTAAAATGGCCTGGGAAAGAGAAAAAAGAGACAGAATAAAGGCAATGCTGGTGGTAGCTGCTTCTGGAGCAACGTTATTTTAATCTGCACAGCCAGTCAGATCTCCAGTGGCCTATCAGAAGCTGTCCTGTGCAAGAGCCCCACCTGGCTCCCATCTAATTTCTGAAAACCCTCAGTGGGCCCCATGGCACTCGCAGCCACCATGATGGGGACTCCTGGCATAAGGCATTCACACTGGAACCCGTGTTCTTTAATGCACCTTGTTTCTTATTCAGAAATGACGTTATCCATTTAACATCCTCCAGCAGTACATAGCTTTGATCACTTTCATCCATAGTTTTTAATGTGTGGTGGCGGACAGTGCCATCAAGTCGCAGCCAATCCATGGCAGCCCTGTCGGTTTTCCAAGGCCAGAGACAGACGGGTGGTTTGCCATGGCCCGCCTCTGTATAACAACTCTGGACTTCCTCAGTGGTCTCCCGTCCCCCTGCTTAGCCTCCAAAATCCAATGAAATTGGGCTAGCCTGGGCCATCAAGGTGAAGGGTGATAGCTGACGTGAGGCTGTTTTCTTTTTTCCTCTCAGGCTCTGCCGGGACAGCAGCACTGCTACTTCCTCAATAAAGATGCCCCCTTGCCGGACGGGCGAAGCCTTCAGGGAACTCTGCTCCGCAAAATCCCTTTCCACCATCCCAGCCGGGTGCCTCTCCTCCTCAACTTGATTCGGCACCAGGTGGCATACAACACCCTGATAGGCAGCTGTGTCAAGCGAACAGTCTTAAAAGAAGGTGGGGGCTTTCCACAGTTCTTCTTTACAAGTGTTTTTCGAGGATGCTGGTCCTCATGATTGATGCCGTAGTCTCGATCTTGTGGGCACGGTCATCAAGAGAACAGAGAGGAAAAAGAGAGAAAACAATGTGCTTAATGGGGGCAGCATCCATTACTTCAGGAGAACCGACACAGGTGCCAAGACCAAACAAAGCCTGGCTTGGCAACTGGTTCTGTTCCTCATGAGCATATTTCCTTGGGTTGGGTGTAAGTGCAGGACCAGGGAAACAGAGGAAGCGAACCAACTGCAACCCAGGAAACTGGGGCTTTTTGAGTTCAATTCTTAGATCAAATAACAAATAGACTGTATGCTCCAGGAGCGTGATTAAGGTAAGCACAGCTATGTCAGTGTTGTTCCATTCAGGGGACAGGCAGATCCATGGGAAAGGGAAACCTTTTTGCAAACTCTTACATATCTTCATTCTGTCTGCCCAGGGGTACACGATATGTACATCAACAAACCCAATTTAAGGGCTCCTTCGTGCTATTTATTCTTTACAAACAGGGTCTAATGCCAGTTTCTGAAGATCTCCTTAGGGAGTTGTGTGTATAATGTCTTGAGGAGACACAAACAATTCCCTCACCAAATACTTCCCCCTCTTGACCCCAGTTTTGTGTATATTTTGTCTGAGCTGTGGGGAATAACGTGGGACTTGTCTTCTGTATTTCTCTGAATTCAGCTGCAGGGCGATGTCTTTCCTCCTGCAGACTGGAAGGGCCCTTGCTTCCAGGTCTGTGGGTGCCCATCCCAAGCAGTCTCTTCTGTCTTTTCAGATTCCCCAGGGATCCTGCAGTTTGAGGTCTGTCCCCTGTCTGACTCATGTTTCAGCGTGTCATTTCAGCATCCTGTGAATGACTCCTTAGTTTGTGGTGAGTTGGGGGGTGAGAGCAACACGGGGCCTGTTCAAACAGTCGTTGGGCAAAAGTGGGCTTGCTTCCTTCCAGTATTAACACTCTGCTTTGATCCCTCTTTGTCTTCCAGTGGTAATGGATGCACAGGATTCTACCCACGTGAACTGTAAACTGTATAAGGGGCTGTCTGATGCACTCATTTGCACTGATGACTTCATTGCAAAAGTTGTTCAAAGGTACGTCATGCTTCTTAAGTCAAAGCAAAAGCCGATGTTTGGAGACTGGTTAAATATAAACCTGTCCACCAAGGGATGCCTTTATGAGAAAGTTTCACAAAGGGAAATGTCATTTCATGGTGACTTTCCTACACATGTGTTTATATAAAACCATTTGAAGTACTAGCTTGAGTCTGTTTTCATTGTATCAGTAAAGCGGCAAAAGTTGACAAAGAGCAATTTCTTCAACGATGAGCTGCAGTGCCCGTTCAAGGAGGCCTCTGCCCTTTGATTTAAGAGCAAGGAGATCCTGAAGTTGCTTTGCCATAGGTTCTGGACCATCGCACCGGGTATCATTGAGCACTGCAGCGTACTGCTTGATCTAACTCAGAGCTCTTTCCCGTCTCCTGTTAGCCATACACCTCTTGCCTTCCCCGTCCAGAAATACACGTCCAAGTCTATAGTGTTGCAGCAAGTTCAGGCATCACTTTGTTTTCTTCTTGCTCCTCATCCTCTTTAATAGTCCTCCTGAAAGTAAATTGGATTGACCCCACTTTGGGAAGCCACACCGGAGACACTGCTGACCCATCAATTCATCCCCTGCTTTTGTGGATGGCGTGCCTTGCTCTTATAAAGTTCCATCCAGCTGTGAGGCCTGAGATCAGCCTCTGGCTTCTTTTGGCTGTTTTCCCCTGGTGGGGCGAAGAGAAGTATTTCTTCCCTAGCGAGCAGGACTCCGAAGCTGCTGCCTGGTTATGGACCAGCAACAGAGTGCCGGCTCAGACACCATGTTTATCCTTCGCGGATATCATTTCTACTTAAGAGAAAACATGCGCACAGTTATTTCCTGTTCCACCGTGTGTGTTTGACTGCAGCTGCGCAGTGTTTGTTCACACCATGAAATAACACAAGTATTCTTCACACTTCCTGTATCGTGATCCATTACGCACACTTTTACCTGTGCTGAAGTGATGTTTGTAGAAGTCTGTCATGTGGGGAACGGATCGGGGGGGGGGGGGGATCATTCCTGGACCGTATTCCATAGAACAATAACTTCCATTCAGCAGATCCTTAGTAAGCTTCAATTCTGTTCATGAAATGAGGCGGGAGCATCTCTAATGAAAAATGCGTGTTCTGACGAGTGTTCCCTCTAAGCTGAGTTGGCGTGAGCTAGCCCACAGTTCTTAAGCCTCCGGCTCACACATTTTTGTCTTCACTCAGAAAGCATGGCTCCAAAGCAAATTAATTTACGCAGTAGCCAAATTGCTCACTCACAGCTTTAATGCCCAGTAGCTCACAAAGTAGAATTTTTGCTCCCAAGACTCCACAGCTTAGAGGGAGCATTGGTTCCGACTTCATCATAAGGATGTGAGCAGAGCAGAGGACACTTTCAGGTTCGCCCAAATGCCACTGCCTTTTCTTCCTCTGTAGAAAGGAGAGCAGAGAATAGTTTCCTATGTATTTTGCTGAACACGATTCTCCTGGGGGGGGGGGGGGAACCAGAGCAGGTGAGGTCGTCACTTAACCCCACCAATCTTTCTGCCCCCTTATGTCTTGCAGGTGCATGTCCATTCCTGTGACCATGAGAGCCATCCGCAGAAAAGCTGAGACGATCCAAGCCGACACGCCAGCCTTGTCCCTCATTGCCGAGACTGTCGAAGACATGGTGAAGAAAAACTTGCCGCCGGCCGGCAGCCCGGGTTACGGCATGACGACCAGCAACAACCAGATGAGCGGCACCACCACTCCCACCAGCACATTCCCCGGGGGGCCCATCTCCACCCTGTTCGGCATGGGCATGGGCATGAAAGAGCGGCACGACTCAGCGGGCCACGGGGAGGACTTCAGCAAAGTGTCCCAGAACCCCATCCTCACCAGCTTGCTGCAGATCACGGGCAACGTGGGCACCACCCTCGGCTCCAGCCCCACCCCTCCCCACCACACCCCTCCCCCGGTGTCCTCTCCGGCCAGCAACACCAAGAACCACCCCATGCTCATGAATCTGCTGAAGGACAACCCGGCCCAAGACTTTTCGACCCTCTACGGGAGCAGCCCGCTGGAGAGGCAGAACTCCTCCTCCGGCTCCCCGCGGATGGAAGTCGGGCCGGGGGGCAACAAGCAGAAGAAGAAGAAGTCGCGCGCCCCGGCGGACAAACCCAGGCACCAGACGGAAGACGACTTCCAGAGGGAGCTGTTCTCCATGGACGTCGACTCCCAGAACCCCATCTTTGACGTCAACATGACCGCCGACGCTCTGGACACCCCCCATATCACCCCGGCACCCAGTCAGTGCAGCACGCCGCCCACAACCTATCCGCAGCCCTTACCTCACGCCCAGCCCAGTATTCAGAGGATGGTCCGGCTCTCCAGTTCAGACAGCATCGGCGCCGACGTCACGGATATCCTGTCTGACATAGCAGAAGAAGCGTCCAAACTGCCGAGCGCCAGTGAAGACTGCCCTCCTGTTGGAACGCCAGTAAGGGACTCGTCCAGTTCAGGGCATTCCCAGAGCGCCCTGTTCGACCCTGACGTCTTTCAGTCGAACAACAGCGAGAACCCTTACACCGACCCTGCCGACCTGATTGCCGATGCCACCGTCAGCCCAAACAGTGATTCTTCCAATCAGTTTTTCCCCGATGGAGTGGATTTCAACCCCGATCTCCTGAACAGCCAGAGCCAAAGCGGTTTTGGAGAGGAGTACTTTGACGATAGCAGCCAGAGCGGAGATGCCGACGACTTCAAGGGCTTTGCGCCGCAAACGATAAGTACTCTGGGTGTGCAAGTGCTGGGGGGAGATGGAGGGGAGAGTAGCAAGTTCAAGGCGAGCAGCCAAGCGGACACGGTCGACTTTAGTATTCTCACTGCCGCCAGCAAGGCCCTGGGAACCTCTGATGTCGTGGAGCATCATAGCGGAAGCCAGAGCCCCTTGTTGAGTACGGGAGATTTGGGGAAGGAAAAGTCGCAGAAGCGGGTCAAGGAGGGTAACGGAGCTGGGAGTTCCTTAACAGGTCCTGGGCTGGATGGCAAGGGAGGAAAACGCAGCCGCACCCCATCCAGCGATGGGAAGAATAAAGAAAAGGTCCAGAAGCGGAGGAAGGTAGAGCCAGAAGGCAAATCTCCTTCTCATAGTTCATCCACCAGGCCTTTCACCCCACCAGCAAGCACGGGCGGCTCCAAATCTCCCGGAAGTTCAGGCAGGTCTCAGACTCCCCCTGGGGTGGCCACTCCTCCCATCCCCAAAATCACCATCCAGATTCCCAAGGGGACCGTGACTGTTGGCAAGCCTTCCCACGGGCAGTACACGAGCAGCGGCTCGGTCTCCTCTCTGAGCAGCAAAAGTCATCACAGTCATTCCTCCTCCTCTTCTTCCTCTTCGTCGTCCTCCTCCTCGTCCTCTTCGTCTTCCTCCTCGACCTCGGGCAAAATAAAGAGCAGCAAGTCGGACGGCTCTTCTGGGTCCAAGATGAGCAGCAGCCTCTACTCGGGCCAAGGCGGCTCTGGATCAGGTCAGTCCAAAAGCTCCGCCCAGTCTGTGGGCAAGCCCGGGTCCTCCCCCATCACAAAACACGGCCTCAGCAGCGGCTCTGGAGGCACCAAGATCAAACCTCAAGGGAAGCCATCATCGCTTATGAACCCTTCTATGAGTAAACCAAACATTTCTCCTTCTCATTCTAGACCCTCGGGCGGTTCTGACAAGCTGGCCTCTCCGATGAAACCCGTTCCAGGTACTCCCCCGTCGTCTAAAGCAAAGTCCCCCATTAGTTCCAGTTCTGGAGGATCACACATGTCTGGGACTGGATCAAGCTCAAGCATGAAGTCCTCTTCCGGAATGGGGTCCTCCGGTTCCGTGTCCCAGAAGCCACCCCCTTCTTCAAACTCTTCGACAGCGTCCTCCTCTTCCTTTTCATCTGGCAGCTCTTCCATGTCCTCATCTCAGAACCAGCACGGGAGTTCCAAAGGCAAGTCCCCCAGCCGAAACAAGAAGCCGTCACTGACTGCCGTCATCGACAAACTCAAGCATGGCGTCGTCACCAGCGGCCCCGGTGGGGAAGACCCAATGGATGGACAGATGGCCCAAAGCTCCGGTTCCTCGAGCCACTCTGTGTCCTCCAAACACAACTTGTCTGGAGGCGAACTGCAGGGGAAGCGGGAGAGAAGCGACAAAGAGAAGTCCAAAGTCTCTGTTTCAGGAGGCTCCTCTGACTCTTCCAAGAAGTCCTCCGATCCGAAGAGCGTCGGGAGCACCGGAGTGGCCAAGATCATCATCAGCAAGCACGACGGTGGCTCTCCCAGCATTAAAGCCAAAGTTACCTTGCAGAAGCCCGGAGAAGGAGGCGGAGACAGTTTAAGGCCACAGATGACATCTTCCAAAAGCCACGGCTCCCCCCTGATAAGCGGATCTACCCCGAAGCACGAGCGCTGTTCTCCCAGCCACAGCAAATCTCCGGCCTATACGCCCCAAAACATCGACAGCGAGAGCGAGTCAGGGTCCTCCATCGCCGAGAAATCCTACCAGAACAGCCCCAGCTCCGACGATGGAATCAGGCCTCTTCCAGAATACAGCTCCGAGAAACACAAGAAGCACAAACGAGAGAAGAAGAAAGTGAAGGATAAGGACCGGGACAGAGAGAGGGACCGGGACAAAGAGAGGGACAAGAAGAAAACTCACGGCCTGAAGCCCGAGAGCTGGTCCAAGTCCCCCATCGCTTCCGAGCAGTCTCTGTCTGTGACCAGCAGTGCCATCCTTACGTCAGACAGGCCGTCTCGGCCCAGCCCCAGTTTCTCGATTGGGGAAGAGGATGATGACCTGATGGATGTTGCCCTGATAAGAAATTAATTTTTTTTTTTTGCTGGGAGGGGAGGGGCGGTGTTTCATTTGTTTCTTTAAGGATATTTTTTTAAGTCCTGGGCATGTGGAGTGCCCAAATGGGTTCTAATAAAAAGAAACAAAATGTCCATGGACGGAGTGTAGCTAATCAGAAATATGTGTAAGCTCTTGGGAAATGTCATGAACACAGAGAGAGAGAGAGAGTTCTAGCTAGAGAAACAGTTGCCCCCTTGCTAGAGCTGCACACCTGTGGACTAGCACAATAGAACTGAAATTCAGGCAAATGTTAAACGTTTCTCCTGTTTATTTTTTAAAAAATCAGGATCAAATATTTCTCTCTCACCACATCATTTTAGGAATGTTAACATTTTGGTGCATCTTTTGTAAAGTCCTTAGCAGTCGGTGTGGGATTTGTTATTCGCATTTAACAAAAGGAAGGAAAAAAAAGTATTCCTCAAAAAAACAATTTAGAAGGATTTGTCCAGGGCCTGGCACCTGCTGCAGTTCCCCCAGAGTGCTGACTGCCGTCTCCTGGAATGGGGCGTGTCAAGGGAGAGCGGCATTTTATTTAGCCTTCATCCAAATGGTTAAGTATTTTGGCATCTCTGTGTTACCTACCTTTGAGGTGCTTTGAGTCAATTAATTTGCAGTAATCATTTTCAGAGGTACTGCACAAGCTCTGCTTGCTTTCTTCTGCATTATAATTGGACAATGTAGAACTGCAGCTTGGTAAAGAGAGGGAATGAGAGTTTGGTCAGAACCTTTTGAGTATGGAATTTTGGACTTCCTGGCCCCTCTAGTCATGATGTAGGTACAATTTACTGGGGAGAAGATGCTCTTAATATCAGTGTGTAACTGGCCTCCATGAATCCAGCTCATTAAAGTTACCGCCATGAAGCCAGTTACCGCTTTGTCATGGCGGCCAATGAGGCTTGAGATTAAATGGGGGGAGGAGTCAACAGCCCAGCAGCTTCCCATAGCAAGATCCTCCCAGCTCCTTGGGAGAGGCAAAGTGACAGTGTTGTCGACTTCCTCTACAGGGCGTTCAGTGCTTCTGTTTTACCAAAAGAGCGTGGGGACAGTTATGCTGGTGCAGCTCGCATGACAGCAAGGTAATCTAGGAACCGGCCTCCTGTTGAAGAGAGTCCTCTAAAGTGTGACTTGTTGAGATGTGTACCTAGCTGGCCCGTACTCCTTTCCCCATCTTGTTGCAAAGGGACGTACTCAAAAACTTGCCCTCGACCACATACTCTGTGTACCCCATGCTGCCATAGCGGATTAAGGTTCTCCTTTAGAATTTACCTAGCTGTATTCTGCATCGGGCCCTGAGCTAACACCTTGCTGGCTTCCAGTGTGCATGCAGAGCTCTGAGTGACTAGCCAGTGCCTCATTCTCCAGTATTCTCCGATGAGCCATTCCGCCTTATCACAGGAACAGGGTGGCTCCTCCTCAGAGCTCCTTGTGCACAGCTGGGGTTAAGGTCTAAGCATGCAGCCAGTGTAGGGCCACACATCTGGAGCATGATTGTGGTCCCAGGGCAGTATGGTACCTAACCCTAGGTCCAAAACTGTTTGTACCCTTACAGGTTTGTATGGGATGGATCTGACCCACCGTGTTTGTGGTGCAACTGAGAATCTGTCACAGGGTTTCTCCAGACTTGCACTCCTTCCTGTGTTTCAGATGTGGGGGAGATGGTCAGTGACTACAAGATGTGACTCTGCAGTCTGTGGAATGCCAAGCGTTTCAGTGGCGACATCTGATGCAGTGGTGGCCACATCTTGAAATATATGTGTCTGGTTAGGCTACGACACATGGTTGTCTGCTGAATTTGCCACAGTGTGTTTTTTTGCTTTGGGGTGGCTGGTGCTGAAGAACTCTCTAAACCGAAGGTTTCGCTTTTCAAGACCCCTGGGAAGCTTTTCAGCCACAGCTTCTGAATAGTGTTTTCATGGTGGGGTGCTTTTTATACCTTCTCTCTAGCCCCCGCACAAGTTGAATGGTATTGCTGGAAGAGTCGGTTGCCAGGATGAAGGCTGAGCTGCAACGGCATGTAGTTGGTCCTCCAATTGCAGATAGTATCCAAAAAGTTAAAATGGGTATTGGCTCCTGGATCGTGATCCCGCTAGATCTTTGAGAGCAGCTGACCAGTTCTGGTGCCAAAGACTTCTGAGCGTATAACTATTCTAGCTCCGTTGCAGACTTTCGAGTTTCAGAAAGCCACTTGAGTTTAAGAACAGTGCAGGCCCAGCACAGTCTGCCACGTGGACCTGTTCACTCATGACAGAATGTTTATAGGCCACAAAAGAGCTTTGTCCTCTCCCATCCCCCATCGGGACACGGGCATTCTTCATGCTGTGCCCCTCTGTTTCTCCTGTTGGTCTGGAACGCAGAGTGCTCATTCATGGCACCACGGACGTGGTTCCCCATTGGCCTTGACAGAGCCCTGCCCACTCCCTGATGGGTACACAATACCAGACGATGACAGGAAATGGGAGGCTGGAGACCTGCATGGGAAGAACAGTTCTATTGATCAGAACTAGTGTGCATATGGCAGTATCAAAACAGTCTGCTTCTTTAGTAATGAACGGTTTCATATTTTTACTTTTGAAAATGCATTTGCTTGTTCCCAATATTTTACATTGTTCAGTATTAGGAAGTAAAAGTAAAGGATAGGAACCAGGAAAGAGCCCGATCTCTCAGTCTTCAGTGAAGCCACTTAACCCTGAAATTAGAAGGGTTCGCTCTTTCCTTAACCTGTAAATAATAGGCCCTTTTCTTTCTTTCTTTCTTTTTGTCACCGATTGTAAAGTTAACTGCAGCATCTGATGACTGAATGGGAGGAAGAGTATAATATGGACTTTCACTTTTGGGGATGTGCTTCAAAGAACGTGTTGGTTTTACAAGCAAATAAACGTGTTTGGTTTAAAAAAAAAGTTTGCCTCACTCTCTGAACTTAAACATTGTTGGCTTCTTGAGAGCCAGTCTGGTGTAGTGGTGAAGTGCGCGGACTCTAACCTGGGAGAACCGGGTTTGATTCCCCACTCCTCCACTTGCACCTGGCTGGATGACCTTGGGCAAGCCATAGCTCTGTACCAGCTGTTCCCTCAAGGCCAGCTTGGGAAAGAGTTCTCTCAGCCCCACCTACCTCACAGGGTGCCTGTTGTGGGGAGGGGAAGGGAAAAGGAGTTTGTAAGCCGCTCTGAGACTCTTAAGTGAGTGAAGGGCGGGATATAAATCCAATCTCCTCTTCTTCCTCTTCTACCTTGGCAGACATTCCGATTGTCAAAACGGTGGCCTTAGAAGCTTTGGCTTTTCAGACTTGCAGACAGCTGAAAATGTCCTCCCATCGTGGTGACTGTTGCTTTTTCCCGTGATTGTCAATTTAACACCAGCTGTGCACTAGAGGTCATACTGATGACAGAAGTGACCCGGTCCCCTTCCCTGAGGATTTCATCTGTACAAGGCTAGAGGCACGGAAGAGAGTGTGTGTACTAATGAGAAAGCCATTGCAGATGGCCTCATTGGCCTAAAGCAAAATCCAAAAACAAGACATCCAAATAAGATGAAGACAAGGGTGAAGGAAGAGGAAGGCAGCTACGAGGCTTGCAGTGAGTTGTCTCTGTATCTACCAGCCATGTGGTAAGCCTAGTACTCCCAAACCCTTTTCAAATTTTTGGATAGTAGCATAATAATGCTTATTGAACTGTTACGTTACCAGTGACTCTCTCCCCTTGTGGCTGCAGCTCTTACACTGTTCACTTCAGGGTCTTTTTTTTCATTCCTAATCAGTTGCGTCAATCCTGTGACTGGAAGCACTGGCCGTGATGCACAGAATGTGGATGTGGACCCAGTGAGCAAGCTGAGTGCATGGCAGATGTCTTCTGCCACAGAGCGCAATTCCTGTTGCGCTACCACTTCTCTTAGCACAAGATCAATGGTTTTCCGTGAGCCCTCGCACCAGTGAGTGCAGCTGCAAAAAAGGCTTTCTCCCAAGTCAGCCTAGGCCGTAAGATGGCCCCTTTACCTTGATACAGCCGATTTGGCCACCTGGATCCACCATGCCACAATGACATTCAGACTAGACTTGTAGTGTCCTGTACTTTGGTCTCCACCCTCAGAATCGATTCGGAAACTCCAGTTTTCACAGTACACTGCGACTTGGCTATGAGAGGGAGCAGGCAGATTACTCTCTTTCTGCAGTCACTCCACTGGCTAACCATCAGTTAGCGGGCCCAGTTTAAGGTACCGCCTGTCATGTACAAAGCCCTTCATGGCCTTGGAACCACATGCCTGTGAGACTGCCTCTCCCCCTGCGGTCCACCACGACAGTTTCACTCATCTGAGCAGGCCCTTTGCAGGTGCCAACCTGCAAATGGGCAAAATCAAGTGCCCACATGTGTGCCTTCTCCGCTGTGGCCCCCGCCTGATAGAATGGCGTGGAGAGAAAACTCTCCAGGTTTTCTGCAAACTCTGCAAAACTGAAATTATTCAAGAGGGCTTTTCTACCCAAGCAGTGGTAAATGACTCACTAAGTTACTTAGATAAATTTTTAAGAACGGTGGTTTATACTTCTGTGTTCAGCTTGCTGGACCTGGGGTCCTGCTGTGTGTTTTTTGCATATCCATCGTGTTAAGACTCATGCTTTGCTTCACGTGTTTTTAGATTTCTGATTGGTTGCACAACCCTAGTCCTATTGTATTGCTTATTGAAACCCCCCACCCTGTCTGTTGTGTTGACTCACTCTGTGTAATCCGCTTTGAATCCAAGTAGGAAAGGTGGAGAATAAATGTCATAAATCTTAAAAAATGGAAGCGCTAGTGGAAGAGGGAGCAAGCTTCATAGGGGAGGCTCTCCAGCATGCATGGAACTTGTTTGTAAGGTCCAAGCCGATAGAATGAAGATAAATGCAGTGCAAGCACTGATAGGTTGTCTCAGATCTGTGGTTCTTGGACTGTGTGCTAGGGAACAATGGCCAGATCCGTCACCGCAAACGGGCTTCTGAAGACAGCATGCCCACAACTTTTGCCCTATAGAGTGCATCTGCAGGTGTATGAGGTATGATCTCAGCTGCATTTCAGTTCATGTGATGGCAAAGTTCAAGTAACCTAGTCTGTGAGAGGTAAAGTATGTGAGGCTTCTGCTCTATCAGCAAGACATCAGACCTTTGTGGTTAAACAGAGTTCTTTATTTTCAAATGCTGGAAACAGGGTCTCGATGTTTGTTAGAGATACATGATAGAAAGCAGTCATGGTTAATATACCTTCATGTCACAATTGAACCCAGACATGTAACCAATCAGAGTCGGTGCACTAACGCGGGAAAAAGAAAGGCGACCGTTTGGGTTCCCACAGCGAGGTGAGAAAGTTATAAAAATTCCCTTCTTAATCTTGGTGACCCACATGTGTGAAAGCTAGGCTAAACATTCCTGTTTGCATCAATACACTAGCTTCAAGATTGTCACAATAAGATAATATTCACAGAGCCTCAAAGGGAGGAGGAGGAGAGGATGGCAGGACAGAGCCATCTGTTTAAATGACGTGTAGGAATGCGAGTTGCCACCCTCCCGCCTAGGAAAAGTAACATTAAGCAGAGCAGGCAATATACTTCTAAAGAGAATATATGGTTACAGGAAGAGGAGGGGGGGAGGATTTGATAAGGATGTCAAGGCAGGCAGTACATGGTAACACTGGAAACGAAAGTAATTCACAAGATTCTGACAAAGTATACTGTTTATATGTTTCATTTATGCCTTGCTTTTCTCTCAAATGGGGTCCCAGAGCAATATACATTGTTACTCATTTTATCCTCACAACAACCCTGTGAAGTAGGTTACTCTGAGAGGGTGCCACTAGTTTAACATCACCCAGGAAGCCTCCATGGCAGAATGGGGACTTGGAATGCCCCCCCCAAAGGCCTCTACAGTGTTCTGGACTTCCTCAGCAGCCAACGTGCTGTGGGAAGTATTCCTTGAAAGTAAGGCAAGTTTGAAAACTACAGCTTTAGACTGATGCCCCCACCACAGCCCCCAAAATGCTGGATCAGAGACCGCTTGTTCAATCTTCTGCAAACCCTTTTTCAGGGGGAGAGGTATTTTTTCCCTAGGCCCCACTGGAATATAGAAACATACATTCTGGACACTGTTTTTGACCTGCAAAAAAGTTCTTCAACAAGAGATTCAGGGGGAGACTTCAGTGTGAAAATGCTGAAAGTAGGATTCATTACGATGTTTTGCACCATGCCTACCCAAACAAAGATCTGGTATTTCATAAGAACATAAGAGAAGCCAATGTTGGATCAGGCCAGCGGCCCATCCAGTCCCAACACTCACTCAGTGGCCAAAAACACCAGGTGCCCTCAGAAGGTCCAGCAGTGGGGGCAGGAAGCCCTCCAACTGTCCACCCCCCCAAGCACCAAGAATACAGTGCACCACTTGCCCCAGACTGAGAGTTCCAAGTTCTAGACTTTGTGGCTAATAGCCACTGATGGACCCCTGCTCCATATGTTTATCTAATTCCCTCTTGAAGCCGTCCATGCTTGTAGCCGCCACCACCTCCTGTGGCAGTGAATTCCACGTGTTAATCCCTCTTTGGGTGAAGAAGTACTTCCTTTTATCCGTTCTAACCCGACTGCTCAGCAATTTCTTGGAGTGCCCACTAGTTCTTGTATTGTGAGAAAGGGAGAAAAGGACTTCTTTCTCTGCCTGCTCTATCCCATGCATAATCTTATAAACCTCGATCATGTCATCCCTCATCCGTCGTTTCTCCAAGCTAATTTCTCGTCATTTCTCGCTCATTATCAGTATATAATCTTACCAAGACCTAGGACTCCTCCCCTCTTTCAGGTGTTAACTAGTTTAGAGGTGGTAGTGTATATTCATGTTTGGCTTTGAATTCTATATAATTACATTTTGTCCTATACTTCTACATTTCATGACCCCTTAATTTTTTATTTCATGTTCCATAAAGTGTGCTTGCATAGTGTAGGATCAACTCTCTGGAACGGGAGAAGAATCCTTTAGCCCATGAAAGCCTTACACTACAATGAAATGTTAGTCTTTAAGGTGCTGCAAAACTCTTCATCAATTCCAGGACTCTTATTGAGCATCGTGGGATGCTTTGGAGATTCCTGGTTTGCGTCCCAGAACATCCAAACACTGCTGTCCTAGTTCACCCACTCTGAGCGTATGTCAGTTGGTGGTGGACACTGAGGGTGGCCATTCTGCCGGTGGACCTGGAGTTTTCTGCTATTTCAAATGATCTCCGAGCTCCATTCCTACTCATGCCTAACGGAGAAAGTTTTGACTCTTGAAAGCTTTATGCCCTGGAAATCCTGTAGGTGACTAAGGAGCTACTGGGCTTGAAGTTACATGGAGAGAATGGCAGCTAGGGAACCAGCCCCACTAGCTCCCTCCTCTTGCCAAATTCCAGGAGTTTCCAAGCCAGTGGTGCGCAATCCTGTGCACACCAGAGCTACATGAGAGGAGCGATCTGGTATCAGAATGAGTGTTCTTCCTCCCACTAACATGTTAGCTTTAAAAAAAGAAAGAAAACTCTCTTGAAGGATAAGAAACTTCCAGTCTCTGGTCTAAATTTCCCTTTGTTATTTGATATTGTTCCTCAGCTGTAGAAACAGGGGCCACTGCATGTAAACAAATTTTGCCAATTTAAATCAAACTTTTTAAGCAAAGGAGGAGAATTTATGTTGCCTGAAACTCAGAGCGGATTAATCTTCAACCAGAAAGGCCGTGGTAGGCATGCGGGGGGGGGGGGGGGATTATTCATATTAGGTGGACATGGAATAAGAGGCTGGGGAGAAATAATCTGCCTTGAGACGGTTGGCAGAGTTCTGGAAATAATCCAGTCCATACAGAAGCAGGCATCTGGCCATTTCAGCTAAGGTGCAGCTCTTCCTTTCTGCCACTCCACTGTGGTCAGGTGTGCATGGCGCAGTTAGTTGTCTGGGGCTCTATACCCTATTCCTTTAGGTACTGCTCCACTTCTTGACTTTGATATATCTCTCCCCTCCCCTCCCCCCCCTTTCTCTCTCTGCTATGGGTCAGTGCTTGTGCTCTTGACGGCCTCTCTGTCACATTAGAGGCCTGCAGTTCATCATTGTGTTTCTTCCAAATCCTGTTGCAGTAAATTCTTTAAAAGCAAACTCCCAAGGCATGGATTGGATTATTTCCAGGCTTCTGCCAATACAGACTTCCTGGGTAGGCATTGGGGGGGGGGGGGGGGGAGCAGAGAAAGAAAGCAACTTTAAATGCATTCTCAGAGCTTCCCCCCCCCCCCCCGGCTACAAATATCATTAGACAAATATTATCAATATCTATTTTTACCCGTTTTGTTTTTATTTTTGGCAGTCTCCAAAGCAACAATAAAATAAAAAGCAAATGTGCATATTTTTCAGTAAAAGCATGTCTAATATTTGTTCATGGTCAAGCGGCTCTCAAACATCTGATGTTTATTCTATGTGGCTCTTACGTTAAGCAAGTTACGTTAAGCAGATGTCCTCCTTTTTTCTGTGTCTGTCCTCTTCTGGGCATTAAAAAAAAAACCCTGATGGAACTGGTTTTTTGGGGATGGGAAGGTTATTCCTAGTCGGTAGTAGCACTGGACACAGTTTAAAGAGGAGAGGGGTATTTAAAAGGCGCTTTGCCCCAGTGATCCCTCCTCTGAAGCAGACAGTCGGAAGGGAAATTTGACCCCAGCTCTTTCCCACTTCACTGTCGCGGATTGCCTGCAAGCCCCGGTGCGCACACCCGTGTGCGCGCCCCCCTGCCAAGCCCTCGCTTCCTCTGAAGGTCCCTCCGCGTTTGATTCCCCCGGCCATTGTGACGTCAACGCAAAAAAAAAAGGTCGCCTCGTCTCTGATTGGACCTCGCAGCTTTCGGCCGGAAGCGGAGCGAACAGAAAGCAGAAGCGCCTGACTGTCGCAGCCTGGCGGGGCGGGAGAAGGGACGCCTTGTCCTTTAGCGGGCTCAGGGGGGCTGGGGCTGTCCGTCAACGCCTCTTTGGCTTTAAAGCCTTCCGGCCCACGAAGAACATGTGATAGCAAGGCTACGGTCTCTCCAGTTGCCAACTCCAGGTCGGGGGACTCCTGGAGAGTTGGGGATGGAGCCTGGGGAGAGCTGCACAAATCTGGGCCCGGTGGGGAACACACACAGTCGGAGTCCAGGGAGCTGGATAAATGTTTGTGTATTGGTGCGCTGGTAGGAGAGAGAGATCGTAACCCAGAGCATCCGTTAGCCAAGCTGTTTCTTTGCCTTGTACCAGACAGGGTTGCTAGTTTTACACCTTAAATGACATCTACAGGTTTACATTCAAGCAGGGGAATTTTTCCTTTCGTAGAAAAAGAGGGGCAGGAGTTCATTAGCATAACTGATTAGCATGACTTATTTGCATATGCTGCACCACCTGACATCACCGGAAGTATGTCAGAAGACAAGAGAGAGGGAGGGAGGAAGAAAGAAAGAGAGGGGACCGCCACTAATCCAAGCCTCAGAAATACCCCTATTCCGGGAGGAGAGCTTGAGTGGTGGCTGAAGCCTTCAGAAGGCTGGTCGGAGGAACAAGGACCTTCCCAGGGGACGGGGTCATTTTGCTGCAGCCAGGACACAAGCAGGCATTCTCCTGTGTGTGTGTGTGGGGGGGGGGGGGGGCTGGCACCAACTCCCGGAGCTGCGCTCCCCCGAGCGCCTGCTCGAAATGACCCCTGCATTCAAGAACAAACGTAATTGGCTCACGGTTGCATTGGCATATGTTGATACAATCTCACTGGAGACACACACACACACACACACACCCCTTATCTGGGGTCTAATTACATTCACTTTAATTTATTGATCAGTTGTTTTTATCACAAAAGGCACCAGGACTTCCCTCTGGAAGTATTCAAGGACCCTTCGGGCATGTATCCCTGATAAGAGGTGCGATTTATGACACTTGTGGAAGGGTTTTCCTGGATTGGAGGAGACTTGAGTTGCAAACATAAGTTTAATGCCCATGAATGCTGGGCTCTCCTTTTCTACTATAGCATATTGTAAAAGCATAAATTTTCCATTCATTGGTGCAGGGGAGGGGGCAACAGGGGGAGGGCTTCTGGTGTCCTGACCCCACTGCTGGACCTCCTGAGGGCACCTGGAGTTTTTGGCCACTGTGTGACACAGAGTGTTGGACTGGATGGGCCACTGGCCTGATCCAGCATTGGCTTCTCTTATGTTCTTATGTTCCTCTCACTGGCAAAATAAAGACAGTCTAACTTCCAATCGGTGTCCTTCAGTTACTGTATACAAAAGCTTGCTGTTGCTTTGGGAATGAACAGAGACAAGACAAGATACCTCCTCCTTCACACAGGATGTTGACAATAGAAAGGAATGTGCAAAAGAAAACTCTTCTCGGCACAGAACCATAGAATAAGATTCAGCAGCTTTTGCTTCTAATATTCCTGACTTTTGTTTCTAATGCAGCAAAATCAGTTCCCACCTATGTAGGGTGTTGCCAAGACCGGGCTCAAAATGAGTATTCTATTATGCTTTCCACAGGAAGACGGGGACCAGAAGGTCTGGGGCAGTGTTGCTCTGTGTTCTTGGAGCTTGGGGACAGGGGGCAACAGTGGGAGGGTTCCTGGAGTTTTGGCCCCGCTGGTGTGTGCACGCATACTTTGTCATCTTCTGAGTGTGGAATGGGTCACTGGGGGTGTGGGGGGGGAGGTATTTGTGAATTTCCTGCATTGTGCAGGGGGTTGGACTAGATGTCCCTGGAGGCCCCTTCCAACTCTGTGATTCTGTGGTAGACCTTCTGATGGCCCCTGGGTTTTGGCCACTGGGTGACACAGAGCATTGAACTGGAGGAGCCATTGGCCTAGAACCAGCATGGTTTCTCTCATGATCAGTGGGTAGGGCTTTTTTTCTGGGGGCATGTGCTGGAACAGAATTCTGGAACCTCTTCAACAAAATTTTTCTAAAAATGTTTTAAAGTACATGAGTTTTTCAGTATACGTATTGAAAACTTCATTTCCCTATTGAGAGTTCCAGCACCTCCCTCCCCCCCAAAAGCCCTGGATACAGTATCATCATAGAGTCTACCCTCCCAAGCAGCCATTTTCTCCAGGGGAACCGATCTCTGTAGTCTAAAGGGGAGCTGTAATTCTGGGGGGATCTCCAGTTCTCACCTGGAGGCTGGCATCCCTGCTGCTGGCATTGCTTTCAGTGCTTCCCTTAGATCAGAAGCCTCATTGATTGTCTGCTTGGGTGTTTTTATCCTGCTTTCCCCCTGAGGAGCTTGGGGGAAGCACATGTCATTCTCCCCGTGTCCATTTTACCATCACAACAACGCTCTGGCATAGGTAGGGTTGCCAAGTCCGGGTTGGAAAATACCTGGGGACTTTGGGGGTGGACCCAGGAGAAGATGGGGTTTGGGGAGGGGAGGGGCCTCAGCAGGGTACAATGCGAGAGAGTCCACCCTTCAAAGCAGCCATTTTCTCCAGGGGAGCTGATCTCTGTCAGCTGGAGATCAGTTGTAAAAGCGGGAGATCCCCAGGCCCCACCTGGAGGCTGGCAGCCCTAGGCATAGGCGAGGCTGAGCAAGAGAGTGACTGGCCCAGGTTCCACTAAGCAGGTCCTGGCAAGTGAGGGTTTAAACCCAGGTGACTTCATGGTCTTAATCTGAGGTCCTAACCTTGACATGCTGGCTCTCATTGCTCAAATCAACGTGTGTCTTGGTGGCAGACTAGTAGTAATTTAGAACCGAATGAGTCACGTGCATTTAGGGGATTCTCCCTTTAAAAAAGGGGGGCGTGATCTGAGTTATGGCAACAAACCAGGCAAGCGGCTCATGGCAAAATATTCACCACCACCCTTTTTTAACTGTGCTACTAGCCAGTTGTAGAAACGGCAACCAACAGGAATGGAGAAACTGCATATTTTGAGGGCAGAAAATTCATCTTCCCCCTTTGCAGAGAGAGGCCAGTTCAAGCCCTCTTTCTTTTAACCTTGAAAAGCCTTCACAGTATTCCATCCAAGCTGCACTGTACAATCTTACTGTGCGGGTTGAGCCCATTGGCTGAGGCCTTTCTTGTTGTATCTCCGCAAAATTAATTTTCACAAAGGCCTCCCTCTTTTAATGTCCCCATGACGTATAATCATGGTCAGGGCTTTTTTTGTAGAAAAAGCCCAGCAGGAACTCATTAGTATAATAGGCCACACCCAACAGCAAAAACTCATTAGCATATTGGGCCACACCCCTGACATAGGGTTGCCAGCCTCCAGGTGGGGCCTGGGGATCTCCTGCTTTTACAACTGATCTCCAGCTGACAGAGATAAGCTCCCCTGGAGAAAATGGCTGCTTTGGAGGGTGGACTCCATGGCATTGTACCATGCTGAGGCCCCTCCCGTCCCCAAACCGCGCCTTCTCCTGGCTCCACCCCCAAAGTCCCCAGGTATTTTCCAACCTGGACTTGGCAACCCTACCCTGACAGCACAGCTTATTAGCATATTGGGCCACACCCTCATGTTACCAGAAGAGTGGTCATCCAGCCACACCCACCTTTTGCTTCTTATTTTGTTTACCTTGTTTGTCGTCAAAACCCAGGGCTTTTTTGGTAGCAGGAATTAATTTGCATGTTAGGCCACATACCCCTAATGTAGCCAATCCTAATGAGTTTCTGCTGTTGGGTGTGGCCTGTTATGCTAATGAGTTCCTGCTGGGTGTGGCCAACTCAGGAGCCAGCCAGAACTCCGTTCCTGTGTGTTCCTGCCCAAAAATAGCCCTGATCATGGTGGACTTTTTACATCTTTTACAATATACACTTACAGATATAGTGAGAATTTGAACTAATGGGGTGGATTTATTCGTAACTAGTTAAAGTAAAAAGTTGTAATGCAGAAAGGAAATAAATCTTGGGATAGTGTAATTTTGGGTTCTTCTGGGATGTTATAATTGCTATAAGCATGGTGCTTTCCCCCTTCTGTGAGGTCTTCAGTGGGGTGCAGAGCTGATCTAGAAGCATAGATTCAGAAGGGGCCATATAGGCCCTCCAGCCCAACCCCATGCTTAATGCAGGATCATCCTAGAGTAGTGGTGGCCAATCTTGCTTAATGTCATGTAGAATAAATGTCAGATGTTTGAGAGCCGCAAGACATGAACAAATATTACATGTTTTAATTGAAAAACATGCAAATTTGCTTTTTATTAGCATTGAATGAGACTGTCAAAAATAACAAAAAGGGTAAAAACAAATATCGATAATGGTATTTATTTTTAAGAGAGAGAAAGAGAAGGAGAGGTGGAAAGAAAGAATGAAAAAGGTAGAAAGAAAGAGAGAAACAAAGAAAGAAAATAGATGGAGGAGGGAGGGGGAAGAAAGAGTGAAAGGAAGGGAGGAAGAGAGAGAGAAAGAAAGGTGGAAAGAAAGCAAATAGATTGGGGGGAGGGAGAGGAAGGAAGGAAGGAAGGAAGATGAGGGAGGGAGAAGTGGAAAGAAAGCACCTTCAGCTAGCTTGGCCTGGATAAGGAATTTAAAGAGACAAATGCCTTCTCCAAGCTGGCCAGCGCGGTGGGGGGGGGGGGGCGTGCTTTGAGAATGCATTTAAAGTTGCTTTCTTTCTCTGCTCCCCTCACCTCAAGTCCACTCAGGGAGGGGAACACTGGTTGGGGAAGGGAAGACCAATAGGCAAGGCATGCCTCCTCTTCCTTCCTCAGCTGACCTGCCAAGAGCCATACAATATGTGTGGAAGAGCCACATGCGGCTCCCAAGTGACAGTATGGCCACCCCGGGCCTAGAGCATCCCTGTCAAGTGTTTGTCCAGCTGCTTCAGTGAGAAGGCGCTCACCACCCTAGACAGCTGATTCCACTGCAATCTGGCCTCCAACATTCCTGCTTCTCATTACGCTAAGTGGCACCCCTTTGCTGGTAGTATTAAACAAGATTATTTCCCTACACGTAAAATGCATCTCTCTGAGAAACTGAAGGTGCAGGTTTTAGATGGCTAAGCAGGGACAGACTGGCCATTTCACTGACAGGGAAATTTCCCATTGGGCCACTGCTCGAGAGAGGCCACTGGAGGCCAGGAACAAGCAAGAGCCAGTCCCCTCAGTAACTTTGCCTGTAGCTCAGGGCCACTCCGCTCAGAGTCAGACCCTTCATCAGCAATAGCAATTGGCTTATCGACTGCAGTGCTGCCAGTTTGGGGGAGAATGCCGTGGGTGAACTAATGCCTCCTGCTGACCGCACTAAGCTGAGTAGCCTGAAAGAACTAACTTGTAGAGCCACACGGGGCCGCTCAACTGGGCTTGCTCCAGGACCATTTTCATTCCCCAGACCACTCCCGTGAATAGCGATTAGAGGAGCTGTAGTGAAGGAGGCTGCAGATCCTGGATGTGTGGGCCTGCTCTTAAGGGAGATCTACATACTTACAGTTGTTAATCTCTCCTCCTAAAGAACAGCATCATTAGCACTGTCACCCTTTAGCATAACAGAGTCTGATCCATTTAATCCATGTGCCTGTTGTACTTATTAGGCGTACAGGTTAACGTGTGGGGTGGCTGTGGAGGACTCATATGGAGACAGAGTCAAAGCTGGGTCTGATGCGTATGGAGACAGAGTCAAAGCTGGGTGCAGAATAGGAGGGAAATCTCCCCGTGTGCAGCTGTGATCTCTTTAGATGTAGGCGCATGAGATTCCTGGGGGGAAGCTGGAAAATATGGACAGCAACAACAGGATGTTTGGGAGGAGGAAATATCAAAGTCAATGTAGGGAGTTCTGCTAAAAACCACTGCAGTGACTGAAGGGCAGGGGTCCGTTGGAGTGGGAGCGCACAGGAGCGCAGCTCCGGGAGTGAGGAGCCCAGGGGGCGGGCACATGACCAAGCCCCACCCCCTCCTCGGCTTCCCTGAGCAGTGCAGAGGCGTAGCGCCCCGGGGAAAGCCCTGCTAGGGACTTTATTGTTTTTAATGTTTTGTTTTAATATTGATAATTTTATCATTGTTCCTTTTATGACTGTGTGCTGCTTTTCCAGAGACTTGCTCAAGGTGGCATATAAATTTTCTAAGTATACCATTTTTTATCTGGGCACATGGCACATAAGTACTGGAGAAATTTCACCAACCCTTCAGCAGCTTCCACCCCATCAGTTTGGTGTAGTGGTCAGGAATTGGACTCTAATCTGGGAGAACCGGGTTTGATTCCCCACTCCTCCCCATGCAGCTGCTGGTGTGACCTTGGGCCAGTCACAAGTTCTCTCAGAGCTGTTCTCTCATGAGCAGTTCTCAAAAGACCTCTCTGAGCCCCACCTACCTCACAGGGTGTCTTGTTGTGGGGAGGGGAAGGGGAAGGGATGGGTGGTGCACATGTCCGGGGTATCTCAAGTGTACTTGAAACCTAGTGGTTTCAAGGGAGCAGGAAGAGAATGAGGGTGTGTTCTTTACGCTTATTTTTATTGCACCAAGTATTGGATGGGGAAGGGAATGGAGGAAGAGCAGGTCAGTTTCACTCACCTGTGGAGTGGAGCCTGAGGGGTGGGTATTGCCTTCTGACACACTTCCGGTATGTTAGGGGGTGTGGCATATGCAAATGAGTTATGCAAATGAGTTGTGCTAATGAGCTCCTGCACCTCTTTTTCTACGAAATGACCCCTGCTGAAGGGTGCTATATAGGACTGGATGGCCCAGACTAGCCCAGTCTCCTTAGATCCTGGAAGCTAAGCCGGGTTGTCCTGGTTAGGACTTGGTTGGGAGACCACCAAGGAAGTCTAGGGTTGCTAGCACAGGCAGGCGAGGGCAAAAGGACCTTTGTCTGTCTCTTGTTCTGAAAACCCTATGGGGACACCTGTGACTTAAAAAAAATTATTTTACCATTTAAGGGGACAGAAAATGAAAAAGGACAAAGGGAAAGATGAAGCATAGAACACCCATTTGTTAAATACATTTTAATGACATTGCATAAGATAAGAATGTAAAACATGAAAGAGTATCATAGCAAAGAATATAATAACAAATCAAAATACGTTAAAATAATCAATATCTATGGGGCTAGGTAGGAAAACACATAAGCAAGAAACATAAGAAAGGAGTAAGAAACAAGGTTGATACTATCATATAATAACTAGTCAATACGTAACTATAAAAGAATAATGAATATAACTACAAGAATATAATTATACGGTTTGAAGTATTAATCAGTTTAAATTTTTTAATAACTCCTCTTAACAGCTTTTTATGTTAGATGGTAAAATTCCTAATAGCATAGTCTGAGGTTTCATGGGAAATTTTAAGTTTAAGGTTTTCTGCATTTCAATATGTATTTCTACCCAGAATTTGTTGATCTTTTTGCAGGACCACCACATATGGTAATAAGTCACTTGTGACTTCAGGGTATTTTACACAAACATAGGATTGGATATTTGGGGGAGGGAGGTGCGGACTATGGGATTAATGCATGAATCTACTTTGTGGGACACAATCCACAGAAATAGCTGTTTTACTTCCCTTTCTCCCGTGTCAAGTGGATTTCTTCAGCTTAGGATTCAGGACGTTTTCTAAAACTGAGTAGTCAGGGCTCCAGCTTGCTTGGATGTGCTGCCTTAATTAAACATGGTGATGAAGTTCTGGAAGTAGTCACTGGTGGGAGAAGGCTTGTTTTGGTACATGTGTTTCATGTTTTGGTATATGTGTGTTCCTTTAAATGTTGAGTGTGGCTGCAGTACTGTAGGTGTGAGATTTCTGCTCAACGTAGTCAAGGATCAGATCTTGGTTGGTGAACCACAGTTCTTTATTTCCAATCTCTACATTAGTACAGCTTCTCGGATTATTGTCAGAGATAATACATATGACAGATGCAGGTCTATTATACCTTTCCAAGCAGTTTGAATTACCCATAGGTAGCCAATCACTACAAGAGAAAAATGGCGGGCAAAAGAGGTTCTGGCCGTTTGCTTCCCACAGGAAAGAAAGTTAGGTGTCAAGCTGTAAATTCCCTTTCCCAGACCAGACCCTTCAGATGTTACCACTTCACATAACAATCAATGGCCTCAAGGCTTTCGCATGTTGATAAGAGATGAGACTCATCCTCCCTTGAAATCCCAGCCGGGACGAATGGAATGTGGAGGCAGGAGTGTGAGAGGCCCATTGTTCCCATACATTGCAGGTGTCATCCTCCCGCCCTGACAGTTACACAAACCAGGCCTGGTCAGGCACTTAAACCTGGGGTCACACATTCTACATACATACTGGCCTAAGCGAGGGTTCACTTAAGGAGCAAGTACCTGGCAGGGTTATGGCAGCATCTGCACTACATACATGGCAATAGGGTATAAGATAGCCTGACACAACATACATAGCTATAAGAAACAGGAATCCTTTGTCTGAATCAGCAGATTCTGACAGTAGGGAGGGTGCTAGAGGAAGACAGGTGTGATGTGGTGGGCTGAGGACTATGACCCTGCGGGAGGAGAGATGTTCTGAGAGGGATCTGGGTGTGTTTGGGTTTTAGGACAGAATTCTGTGTGTGTCTTGGGAAGGAGACCTAAGTGTGGAAGAGGTCTGAAGAGAGTCTGGGTGAAATTTAGTCTGTGTGGATAAAACAGACTAGCCGGTGTGGCTATAAATGTTGGAGAGAGAGAGAGAGAGAGAGAGAAAAAGCGTAAGAAGTACAGGAGCCTGTCAGAGTGTGTTTTGGAGTTTAAGAGACTGAAGCACCAAGCCTTTCCAGTTACATTTACAAGTTCCTTTCTTCAGAGACAGTTCAAGTTAACCAGAAACTTATTTTGCTCTTTATTTCAATAAATCCATGTTTTGTTTAAACATATCCCAGGAATCAGGACAGTCCTTCCTCAGGGCCACATAGACCTCTGAAGCAGCCCAGACCCTAGGTCATACTACCAAGAGAGAGAGAAAGATTTGGAATTTTAAATTCCTGGTGGCAGCAAGAAAACTACCAAATTTATATAGGCAGATTAGGATTTAAAGTAAATGCTGTCCCCCCAAATAGCAAGAACATCATACCCACGCATCTGTTGAACCCCCCTTTAGAGCTTTCTGTGCTGGGGTGGATCTACTATGAAACTAATGAAGCTTAAGCTTCGGGGCCCCTAATCTTGGAGGGGCCCTGAAGCAACTTTTTTTTAATGAGTGAATTTTTCAACAACATTTCTTGTGTTTGTTATTAAAATAAGGCTATTTTAGTGAATTCCCCATGATACCTGCAATACAACACTCAAAAAGTTGTTTTTTTTTTCCTATTCTCAAAAGCCATATCCAGGGGTCCTGTCGTACAAAAAAAAGAGGTGCAGGAGCTCATTAGCATAACTCATTAGCATATGCCATGTCCCCTGACATCACCAGAAGTGTGTTAGAAAGGGAATGTCAGTTTCAGCCCCATTATATCCTATGGGCCATTGAAATCAATGGCAAAAACTCATAGGGTATATGAGGGGCTGGAGGGGAGGGGGTTTGAGGGAGAGGCTCCAAACTTGCAGGGTAGCTGCTGGGGCCTCTCCTCGAAATACCCACCAAGTTTCAAGAAGATTGGACCACAGGGTCCAATTCTATGGGCCTCCAAACATATTGTCCCATCCCCTCCATTGTTCTCTATGGTGGGAAAAAATGTTAACTTTTTTCCTCCCATAGAGAACAATGGAGGGAATGGGGGCAACTTGTTTGGGGGCCTGTAGAATTGGATCCCCTGATCTAATCTTCTTGAAACTTGGTGGGTATTTCGAGGAGAGGTCCCAGCAGCTACCCTACAAGTTTGGAGTCTCTCCCTCAAACCCTCTCCCCTCCAGTGGCTTTTAAAGTCACAGCCGAATTTCGGTGGCAATTCGGCGGCGAGCTGAATCAGATTAGAGAATCTGATTTGGCCCGTGGCTGCCCTACTGGCCACTCCTGGGCTGGCGGAGCTTTGCTCCGCCTCGCTCCGGCCCCAACGGACCCTTGGCCATACCTATGGTTAGGGAATTTTAGACTCTGAGTTTAATGGGGTGAGTCTGTCATCTGGGGCCCCAGGAAGAAAACCTTAAGGCTACAGTCCTGTATACTTCAGTATGCTCCCCTATGTGCCCCTACCTTCAGAGGTGAGGTGTGTGGCAACTAGAGCTGGGGCGCTCTCCTGGCACCTGCTTCGCCTTCTATCAGGCACCAGGCAAAACCACATTAAAAAAAAAACAAAAAACCCAGGATTTTAATTGTGGGGTTTACCCACTTTTTAATGGTCATTTATGGATGGTTTTTATGATGATTCCCTGCGATGGCTTGTTTTCTTCTCTTACGTTGTAAAATTGACCATTATAGTCAAAATATTCAAAAGATGTACTTAAAAGCTTAGAGCTTCGATGAACCTTGCTTCACTGGAGACGAGACGTTTTCCTTAGTTTTAAAAATGCTTTATTAACTAAAGGAAAGGGTAAACGGGAATGCTACAAAACGACAAACGCCTAGAGAGCAACATCTTGTTACATCTCACCGCTAAGACATACTTAGATCACAATGGAGAATCTCTCCTTCTTCTTGACCCTAGAAAGGAAGTCACCTGGATTCAGTATCCAATCAATACCGCAATACCCCTGTAGATTCGCAGCCTTTCCCCACATTGGCTGGTTGCCAGGTTCCTTCCGGGTCAGTGTATACAAAAGCACTGCAGGTAAACAAAGTTAACCCTATAATGGCTGGAAAGTAAGGTCTTGTTAGCTCATACTTTTCCAACATCTTATACTGTGTGTTTTCTAAAACTCTAAGCTGCCTTGGGCAGGAATCTGAAGAGGCGTCATGGGAATACCCTAAAGAAATAAACAAGCCGTGGAATACAAGGCCCAGGAGGCAACACCAGAGGGAACCCCTTGACAGCTTTCCTTCTCCGTTGGTCCGTGAAAGAGGATGCTGGGAGGGCCACTGGTCTGGTCCAGCAGGGGGCACCCCTTGACAGGCGAAGCGGCTTTCTTCTGAGTCAGTATCGTCTACTGGTAGCAGCTCTTCAGGGTTGCCAGCTTCAGGTTGGGAAATTCCTGGAGATTTGGGGAGGGAGCTTAGTAGGGATGTGATGACATAGACTGAGTCCGCCCTCTGAAGCCGCCATTTCCTCCAGGGGAACTGATCTCTGCAGTCTGGAGATCAGCTGCAATTCTGGGACAACTCCAGGGCCCACCTGAGGGTTGCCAACCCTGGCAGGACTACCTGATCCTTTTTTAAAAAATGGAAGGTGCCAGAGAGTGAACTTGGGACCTTCTGCCTGCAAAGCAGATGCTTTAGCCCTAATCTGCAGCTCCTCCTGTTTTTTTTTTAATTTCATTTATACCTTGACTCCTCACTGGGGGTCCCAAAGTTGCTTACCCTCATTCTCCTTTCCTCCATTTTATCCCCACAAGAACCCTGCGAGGTCGGTTAGGCTGAGAATGCACCACTCTTATGACTTTGGATGAGGATTGGGGTGGCTCCACTGCAGTGGGGATGAGGAGGACCCTTGCTAAGCATCCTGCATGGGATGCAGCTCCAGAGGCCTTCACACAAATTTTTTTCTTTCCCACACCATCCTACCCAGGCTGATGGAGAATTGTGGAAAACTCAGAAGCTGACGCAATGTGTGTGTTATGCTGGCTGGTCTTCCTAAAATATATTTACTCGAAAGGAAGATGACCCTAGATATAAATAGGGTTGCCAGCTCTGGGTTGGGAAATACCTGGAGATTTGGGGGGTGGAGTCTGGAGAGGGCAGGGTTCGGGAAGGGACCTTAGCAAGGTACAATGCCAGAGAGTCCACCCTCCAAAGCAGTCATTTTCTCCAGAAGAACTGATTTCTGTCATCTGGAGATCAGATGTAAAAGTGGGGGGCGGGGTCTCCAGGCCCCAACTCGAGGCTGGCAACCCTAGATATAAGGCAGTTCCGTCATATACAAAACAATGTTTTAAATCATTGGACATGGCTATAACTTGTATTTGACTGTAAGAAGACAGCCCCCTTTTGATGTCATATGGGGGATAGAGTTGCCAGGTCCGTGCTTGTCACCAACAGGAGGCAGGGGGTCGGGCTGCCAGCTCCAGGTTGGAAAAGTCCTGGAGATTTGGGGATGGAGCCTGGGGAGGACAAAGACCTCAGTGGGGTACAAGGTCACTGAGTCCACCCTCCAAATAATCCATTTTCTCCAAAGGAACTGATCTCTGTAGTCTGAAGATGAGCTGTAATTCTGGGCGATCTCTGAGTCCTGCCTGGAGGTTGGGATCCCTAGGAGGGGGAATGGACTCAGTGTAGTATTTGAGTATATACTGTATACAGGCAGGTTTGGCTTTCCTAGTTCAGTATCCCCACTGCAGCCTGGTCACCCAGAAACAAGGTTGCCAACTCTGGGTTGCGAAATTCCTGGAGCTTGAAGAGGAGGCAACATCAGGGGAAGGCCTGGGCCTCTCTGCCCTGCTGTTGGTGCTCCAGAGGAACTGACTGGCCACTGTGGGAGACAGGAGGCTGGACTAGATGGACCCTCACTGGTTCGACCCAGCAGAGCTGGTCTTCTGTTCTTATGAAGGCCTTAGGCTCTATACTTGGCACTCTGGAGGAACTGGTTGGCCATTGGGTGAGACACAGGGTTGCCAAGTCTGGGTTGGAAAATACCTGGAGACTTTGGGGGTGGAGCCAAGAGAGGGTGGGGTTTGGGGAGGGGAGGGGCCTCAGCATGGCCCAAGGCCACAGAGCCCACCCTTCAAAGCAGCCAGTTTCTCCGGGGGAGCTGATCTCTGGCAGCTGGAGATCAGTTGTAAAAGCAGGGGATCCCCAGGCCCCACCTGGAGGCTGGCACAGATGGATTCTTGGTCTGACCCAGGAATGCTTTTCCCTCCCTCCACCTATTTTCTTTCTTTCTTTCTTTCTTTCTTTCTTTCTTTCTTTCTTTCTTTCTTTCTTCCACCCTCCCCGCAGAAGCAGGCTCAGGGCGGCTTACACAATAAAACATAATAACAATAAATATCATGAACATTTAAAACAATTCCCAGGGGAACTGATCTCTGTCCTCTGGAGACAAGCCATAACTCTGGGGAAGCTCCAGGCCCCACCTGGGGGTTGGCAGCCCCACCCCGGAGAGCGAGAGAGCGCCGCCTTCCCCCTCTCCCAGGGCAAGCTGAGGCAGGCGGGCGTGTGTGTGCGCGCGCACCTCCGCTCGGGGCCGTCCCTCCCCGGGTGCTCTGCGCCTGCGCGGCCTCCTCCCCTCCCTCCCCTCCTCCCCCGGCCTGCGCCGGGCTGGCCCAATGAGCGGCGCTGTTGCTGGCAGGTGCGGAGTGTTTTTGTTTTGGGTTGAAGAGAAGAAGAAGGGGAAGAAGTAGTAGTTGTAGTGGGGGCGGCGGGGCTCTCGGTGGCCGCGGAGGGACCGGCGCGCCCCTTCCCAACCCCGGGGCCACCGGCCGCCTTTCCTCCGGCGCCCCTCGGCCTCCAGCCTCAGCCTCGCCCGGGGCGGCGGGTTGACAGACCGACCGGCCGGCCGACCGACCGAGGGGCTCTGGCCGCCGCTGTCTTGCCCGCGGCGCGGAGGGGACGGCCAGGCCGGGCTGGGAGCGGGCCGCCCTCGCTCTCCTCCCGCCGCCGCCGCTGCTGACGCCGCCGAGGAGGAGGGGGGGCCAGGCCTGGCCCGGCTTGGCCTGGCCGGGCCTCACCCGAGCCGACCCCCGCCGGGCATCCACCATGAGGAGGGAAATGAACGGCGTGACCAAGAGCCGCTTTGAGGTGAGCGGGGCGGGAGGCTGCCAGCCTCCAGGCGGGCCCGGGAGTTCTCCCGGAGGGAGACCCCGGCGCCAGTTCCCTTCGGAGGAGGAGGGCGGGCGGGCGGGGGCGCTCTCTCTCCCCCCCTCTCCCTCCCTCTCCCCCCCTCTCTTTCTCATCTCGCTCCTTCCCCCCCCCCGGGGGGGATTTCGTGCATCTGTTTTGTTGTATTACGGCCCACAAGAGTTGGCGAAGGTATAATGGGGGGGAGGGGGGGTCCCTGTAAATGCGAGGGGCGCTCTTTTGTTTTTGTTTCTGGCCTCTGTGTGACACACCGAGTGTTGGACTGGACGGGCCACTGGCCTGATCCGACGCTGGCTTCTCTTCTGTTCTTTTTTCTTTTCTTTTTTTACAATCAATTTTATTGAGTTTTCAAGAAAGTATTAACATTAAAGTAGAATCAGTAGTAACATATCTTTGAAGATGAGGCAGGACGGTATATATAACCTTAAAATACATGTATATGTTCTCTTATGTGATTAACGAATGTGGTGAACTGGATGCATTAGGCGTCAACTTCAGAGGGAGCTGGAGCTCCCCCCCCAAAAAACTTTTCCAGGACGTGCTGAGCCTCCCCCCCCCCCAGACAAAGGCCTGTAATGTCTCTGGCCCAGCCCCAGGGCCCCCCCCCCCCCCCCCGAGAAATTGGAAAGTCAAGCCCTACTGGACGGATGTGTCACGGATTGTGGTTTGGGGGTAAGATTAGCTCGCCTTCAAGGAGGGTTAGTTAGGATCAGTGCTGCCTCTTAAGCTGTGGAGTCCTGTGAGCAACGATTCTACCTTGTGAGCCGGCTGCTGAGTTTGCTCTGGGAGCCATCCCTTCCTGAGCGAAGACAAAAATGCGTGAGCTGGAGGCTAAAGAACTGTGAGCTAGCTCACACTAACTCAGCTTAGAGGGAACACTGGTCAGGATATTCCCTGTTTTGAAATCTCATAAGGAGGACGGTGTGGGGTGGTGGTTTCTCGGTGGTTCTTTGAGTAATTTTGGGGTGGTGGTGATGGATTGGTCTGAACTGAAGGATGTTTGCTCCTCTTTCGACTTCCTTTACAGGCCGTCTGTCTAACAGACTTCCTCTCTCGCCCCATGTAGGTGAAAGAAAACGAGTTAGCCAGGAAGGGAGTTTATGGCAGAAGAGGAGAGGACACATTTCCCTGAGTTGGGGGCAGGGAGGTGAAAGGCCTGAGCTCTCTGTGTGTGTCTGAGTGAGACACTGTGTGTGTGTGTGTGTGTGTGTGCGTGTGGGAGGGGTCAAACTGCAGAAACTTTGGGTCTCTGTGTGATCCCTGGATCTTATGGGGGCCATATTGTGATGGGGGGAGCAGCCAATGGTGCAGGGAATGTTGGGGTGCTGTCCTGTGTGGAGTAACTGCAGCCTGAGCCTGTTGAAATCAGTTGACTTAGATTGGAGTAAGTCTGCATAGGATTTCACTGTTAGTATTTTAGATGGATTACATTGCATTGAGGCAGTTCTTTTTTAACCACCCCACCATCGAAATGAAGTACCATTCGGTATGAGCTAAGCGAGATTGGATAGGGGACTGTGGTGTGTTTATGTGTGTGAGATGATGGTCTTGAGTTTTGTGTGCCAAATCGATTAATGTTCAGAAGCACTAAGAAAAGCCCTTCAAAAACCTGAATTCTTCGAATTCCTAGGTTTGTTTTTTTGGGGGTGGTCTAGGAGGGACAGACTACACTGAGGAAAAGTGATGAACTGCTGGAGAAATTAGAAAAGTTAACCATGATGGGAGGAACATATTGCAAAGCGTGGAGGTGCTTGTTCATTAAAATGTTTGTTTCTGAGGTGTTCAGGATGGTGGGAGATGGTGTGTGTGATCACGTTGGAATTATGGGGTGGTAGAAATGGTGAAAGGTGGGGATTGCAGGAGACGTTCTGGAAGGATGTTGGTATTTCCAAGTGAAAGAATATAAATTCAAGGAATTTACTTGTATGTAAAAAAAGCCAAGGGAGTATGTTTTCTGTGGGAGTCCTGGGAGGTTTTCCGTGGGAGTCCTGGGAGGGGGGTAGTGCAGGAGGAGAGGCCTAGCAGATTGCAGAGTGGGATTGGATGGAAGATGATACACTGAATAAGGGGAGGTGGGTGGGAAGGAAAACATAGGTGGGAAGAAAAACATTTTCCCTGGAAAACATAGAATGGGGGGGGGCACACAGTGATGGCTGATCTTAATTATGCTGGCGGGCAGGTCTTGCCTGCTACTGGCTGTGCAGGTGTTGGTCCTTCCTGCTTAGGTAGGGGGCAAGGACACAAGTGTGCACACTCGCAGAGAGTAATGTTACCTGTAGCTTATTTGTTTTGATTGGGTGAAGGAGGACATCAGTGCTGCTGCATTGTGTTGTTTTTTATACAAGGAAAAAGTAAACACTGAAGACTGTAAAATATCACCTTGTAGATATGGGAAAGTGTCTGATCATCTTTTTGTGCAGTGATGGGAAATTCATGGACATGTGGGTGCAGGTCATCTTCTTTTTAAAAAAGCACAACAGGCATATGACCTACACATGTGTATTGATTGTAACTGTGCGTGTAGGTTCTAGCCAGTGGTGTGCTCATTGATAAGAGCTTACAAAGAACATGTGGCTCTCCTGCGTGTTGATTCCAGGGGAAGGGAGATTTTTCTGCCTAATTATTGGCAGGGCTTGTATAGCATGGTTTATCTTAAAGTAACCGATGTGAGTGTGGTTTAAGGGTCTTGTCGGATAGGCTGGACAACTGTTCATAGTGTGTGGTGCCATAGGCATTATACAGAATTAATGTTGAAGATATTTTAGGGGGAAATACGGAAACGTAACAGTGTGTGTGTTTGACTTCAGAAAGCACAAAAGATAAAGTCCACTACTTGCTTTATCTCCAGTACGGGGATGGGAATTTGAACACTGGGGAGCCAAAGGGGTGGAGATGCTGGAGGGAGCGCAAGCAGAGGGTAAACAATGAGAGCTATTCAGGACAACGTGGTACGTAATGAGCATGATCTGGGACCACACAGAAGCACCCTATCAAAGGAGAGTTCCTTCCAATTCTTTGTTGTAACAGCTGTATTCTTTCTTTCTTTACGAAGTTAAAGGGAATGGTGGGGAGGGAACACAAAGGAGAGCACTAGTATGTTCCCTCCCTCCTCACTTTGTGCAGATTTCACAGAGGAGAGAAATAAACTCCCTGAGGGTGGTCGCTCAGCTGTGTGACCCAAGGATCCCTTGAAAAAGGGGTAGAACCCTGGACCTGGTTACTTTCCTATGCTGTGGTCTGGAAAGGAGGTGCGAGCGTGACTTGAGCGGGATACAGTCTGGCAGAGGGTAATACTTCTGCAGGATGAAGAGGAGCAGTGTCTTCATCCAGAAATTGGCCGGAGGATTGAGACAGGTAGAAACTATGCTTTGGCTTTGTTCTTCAGTTTCTTAAAAACACCAGTGGTTGTTTAATGCAAAAATCAAACTAAAGAGGTTTAGGAGGAAGGGGTGTGTGTTTGGATTAAACCGCCATGGATTATATAGCACAGTAACATGTGAATTGGTGTAGAAACAGTAACACACACTAAAATATTATATTCCAATTTGCAGGAAAGGTGTTGAAATTAAAAATGAGGAATCTTCGGATGCTGGGAGGATTACTGGCGATGAGGCTTTCCTGGCTTGTTAGTTTTTAACCTCTGGTTGAATTTTACAGCTGTGTATTGGCAGGCCTTTTTTCCCCTTGTGGAACATGTGTGCTGGCACTGATGGGAGCAAAACATTTTCCCCTGGAAGAGCAATGTCTGTGAGATGTGCAGTTTTGACGGGGGGTGGGGAATCATGGATTTTTGGGTTGAAAATAATTGTAGCTGCACACTCTTTGTGAGGGAAAAGAAAATATATACCAGTTTGGCAAATGTGTGTATGATGTTATAAAAAGACAGGAACTGTGAAAATGGTCTCACAATCAATACGAGGTACAGAAGTACATGATGGCTTTTTGTTGTACCAGTAGCCGTAAAAGGACTGTTATGCAGAATTCCCCTCACACAACCGAAAGGTAGTGAATTCCCAGCCTATACAGCGAGAGGCTGCTTCAATGCACATAGCTGCAGCCAAAGTACATTGTGGCCTAATGGCCAAATTGCTCAGTTCTTCAGCCACATGTATGCGGTCCGTATTGAGCAGGAGAGTGTTGTCTACCGTTGCAGTGAGCCAAGATTTCTACTCCAGTAAAAGATGCTCGATTTCTTAATTAGAGCAGGGTCATGGGGCTGGTGCAGGCATAATTTTCTGTCATTCACAAGTACACTTACCCGTTGTTAGCAATAGTTAGATGATGCCAGACTATGGCTGAGAGGGGTGTGGGGGTCTGAGCATTCATTTTGTCCTGACTACTGCTCCAAGGTTAGTGTTTGAAGTACGGTACATCTATGACAGCCCATAAATAAAGAGGAGAGAATTGCAGAGCAGTCTCTTTTGTATTGTAGCAGCTAACTTTCAGAATACACAAAGCAAGCTTTTTAGTCGTGCATAAATATTTGTTTATTATTTTATACCCCAGCTTTCTTCCCAATAGGGCAGGGGTGGCCAACCTGTGGCTCGGGAGCCACATGCGGCTCTTTCACACATATTGTGCGGCTCCTGGCAGGGCGGCTGGGGAAGCAAAGGGGAGGCATGCTTTTTCTCTCTTTCTCCCTTCCTTCCTTCCCTCCTCCCTCCCATCTATTTGCTTTCCTAGTTTCTCTCTCTCTTTCTTATAACTGGTTTTCCTCGTTTGTTTTTATTTTTGGCAGTCCCATTTAACGTTAATAAAAAGCAAATTTGCATATTTTTTAAAATAAAAACGTGTGTGTGATATTTGTTCCTGTCTTGCGGCTCTCAGACATCTCTATGTGGCTCTTTCGTTTATTCTATGTGGCTCTTACGTTAAGCAAGGTTGGCCACCCCTGCAATAGGGACTCAGAATGGTTTACGTCATTCTCCCCTTCATTTTATTCTCACAACAACCCTGTGAGGTAGGTTAGGCTGAGAGTGTGTGACCGGCCCAAGCTCACCCAGCAAGGCTTCCACGGCATGAGTGGGGATTTGAACCCAATTCTAGTCTGACGCTTTTAACCACTACACTATGCTATTGAAAGAAAAGAGCGGGGCAACAGTGATACATGCCCAGAATGCTGCTGCTGTATAATGTCTGAAGAAGTGCCGCAAGGTCCTTTAGACAGTAACTGTAGCTAACTTGTCTTGCTTGAAGGTGTGGGTTGGCAACTTGTGTGTGCACCATTTCTGCCAGAGAAGCAGAGAACATTAGACTGTAAGTCATCTTTGCCCTATCGTGCCTAACAAAATATAGGGAATATTTAATACACAATATATTAATCTGAAGACGTGGGTTTTTGAGAAGGTTAGTTATATGTGAAGTGTTGCAAAATGAGCAGTTTGAGAGGAATAGCATTTGATTTCTGAATCAAGGAGTGCTGCTGCTAAAACTTCTTAGCAGTTTATCTTTAAAGTAGTACAGCATGACTGTTTGGGGATGCAGTGCAGAATGGACTGAACAATGATTTGAGGGTGTTAGTGTCTCTAAAAGAACACATTAAGCATCTCCTTCAGAGTGCAGAATTCCTTCTGACTTTAGTAGGAGTTGTGTGTCTCAAGAGTATTGAATAGGTCCCTTGGCAGGCATTGCTGTTTCTCCGAACAATGGAGTGTTACAAAACTGTGAATAAAGCTGATTAATGTTATAATTTCTGTTTCACTGTTGTTGTTTTTTCTTTTTGAGTAACAGGAGATCTAGAGGGGCTTGTTGGCCCAATTAACCGACATTCTCCGTTCTGTCATATTCCAAAAGAATACAGCAAACTTAACACTTTTTTTGTCTGCCTGAAGTGCAAGTTGGGGGCAAACCAAAGGAAAACACAAGTTGTTAAGTACATGCAGATGCCATTTCAGTTGATTAAAGAGCTCTTGAGGTTACAGCAGTAATGAAATTGATGGTGTATGTTTTAAGCATATTCTAGTACTGTCTCAGTGAAGTCAGGGTTTCTTCAGTTTGCCTTACTGAACTTTCCAAAATCAAGAGAATGGAAATTATGCAAGCCTCCCACCTTGGTGGGAGCTAAAAGCAGACAAAGGTTGGAAATTGTCAGAAGCAAGTAGCAGGCTTCTTGAGCCTGGCAGCATATATGTTCAAGCCAATACATCTGGGACTTCTGAGTTTAGAAAACAGATTATTTAGAAAATAGACAATTAAGGGGGGACCTAATAGAGGTTTCTAAAATTATGTGTGGGGTGGAGAGAGTTAAAGGAAGTTTTTCTCCCCCTCCCAAAACACTAACTCTCAAGGGCATCCAGTGACGCTGATGGGCAGTAGATTCAGGACAGACAGAAGGAAATAAATACTTCCTTACATAGCGAGTGAGGAAAATGTGGCGTTCACTGCCAGAGGATATAGTGATGGCCACAGGCATAGACAGCTTTAAAAGTGATTTGATAAAGTCATGGAGGAGTGGTCTATCAGTGGCCACTAGCCCTGGTGACTAAAGGAAACCTCCTTATTCCGAGGCAATCAAGCTCTGAATCCCAGTGCCAGGAGGCAACATCAGAGGAAGGCCTCAGTCTCTACGCCCTGTTGTTGGCCCACCAGAGGGACTGGTTGGCCACGGTGTGATGGTTGTTAAGTTCGACTCATACCTGCGTACATTTAATTATTTTAGTACAAAACATTCTATAATGAAAAAAATCAATCTCTGTCAAAGCAATAGATGGAGAGGTCCCGCACGTATTAGGTCCCTTGTTGAGAGTAAGATACACATTTATTGATGTGGTTCCCCACATTGACTGTATCTTATTGATCTGATGAAGTCTTTTAGGATGCAGTGAGGGACCTGATACGTCCAGGACCTCGTGATCTATTTACACAGATCTGGAAAGCTTCACTGGACATTTTTTACTCTCCCTTGTCTTATAGTCTGTATTGCTCTGACAGAGATTGTTTTTCATTACAGAATGCATTGTACTAAGATAGTTAAATGTGTACAAGTATGAGTCAAACTCAACAACTGTATTATAAATAAATAAATAAATAAATATTTGTATATACACACACACATATACTGGCCACTGTGTGAGTCAGGATGCTGGACAAGATGGACCTCTGGTCTGATCCAGCAGTGCTCTACTTATTTTCTTATTCTGTGCCGTACTCAAGAGAGTAACTTGCCTCCAGCTGGGGACATCAGCTTTTGTAGGTGCAGCTTGCTTCAAGCAGAGTATGCCTTTGCTTTGTAGGTGCAATGTGTGCTTGCCCTGCCCTTACTGAAAGCAAGAGTCAGTCTTCAGACCTGTGACTCATTAATGTGCATTGTCTTGTTGTGGACTGAACCTTTCAACTCGCTGTTTGAGCCTTAGCTACTGTGTGTAGTTCCCTGATGTAGCCTGCTTTATGTTTTGAGAGCTATGGCGCTAGATCAGGGGTGGCCAACCTTGCTTAACGTAAGAGCCACATAGAATAAACGGCAGATGTCTGAGAGCCGCAAGACAGGAACAAATATCACACACACGTTTTTATTTTTAAAAATATGCAAATTTGCTTTTTATTAACGTTAAATGGGACTGCCAAAAATAAAAACAAACGAGGAAAACCGGTTATTGATAATGATATTACTTGTTTGCTAATGATATTGAGAGAGAGAGACAGAAAGAGAGAGATGGAAAGAAAGAATTAAAGAAGTGGAAAGAAAGAGAGAGAGAGAAACTAGGAAAGCAAATAGATGGGAGGGAGGAGGGAAGGAAGGAAGGGAGAAAGAGAGAAAAAGCATGCCTCCCCTTTGCTTCCCCAGCCGCCCTGCCAGGAGCCGCACAATATATGTGAAAGAGCCGCATGTGGCTCCCGAGCCACAGGTTGGCCACCCCTGCGCTAGATACACAAATCTCTTCCTCATCTAATGAGATTTGTGTCCCTAAACAATTGTTAAACGCAATAAATAATCTTTTAAACTGCAGATGGTTTTCCAAAATGCTTTTGGGGTATGCTGGGAAACTGCCTGTTTTTGTATCATGACACACTTGATAACATATGGACTGTTCATTAAATATTGTTTTCGTTCTTTTACTCAACGCGTCACCATTTCATTGCAAATGAAAGCCCTTTTTTGTGGCAGTGTGAGCTGGCTGATTTCTGTGCTACAGTGAGACCATATGTTAAGAATGTCTGTCCTGAAGGTGTGGCTCCTGTGGAGAAAATAGTCACTTTGGCTGCAGTTAAGCAAACAAGGCAGAGGGAATTTCTCACTAGGCTGCCTCCTTACCCTTTTGAATGGTTGGGGACCTTAGTGTAAAACAAGTAGAAATCCAGTGCTTTACAAATTATTTCCATTCACTTGTAATAATGAAAAAGGCCACGTTCACACAGCTAACCCAAATGCATGTGAATTCTTTAATAATTTAGCTTCTGTACAGCCTGTGTTGTCTTATAGTAATGAAGAACGAGAGTATCAAGTCCTTTTAAAATGATAGGTGGCCTTGGTCACTGCAGGCAGTCTGTTTGGCTAATCAAGATATGAATGATACAGGGGATGTGAAACCGGTTCCAGATAAATGCAGAGATGTTTGCTGTTGTTATATATATTGGGGAAGTATATATACTTTTATTTATTTTATTAATACCCTACCTTTCTCTTCAGTAGGGACCTAAAGGTTCTTACAACACTCTTCTCCCCTCCTCCATTTTATCCTCATAACCACTCTGTAAGGTAGACAAGGCTGAAAGTATGTAACTGGCCCAAGGTCACCCAGAAAGCTTCAAAGACGGAGTGGAGATTTGAATTTATTTATTTATTTAGATTTATATCCCGCCTGACCAACATAAGCGGCTCTAGGAGGCTCACAACATTAAAAACAGTACAAACAATATAAATTAGTACACTAAAATACAGTACAGTACAATTTCAATTGGCTGGATATCCCGGATCCTGAGCTGACACTCTAGCCACTACGTAGCACACACTGTTTGTGAAAGAGAAGCCATTACATATTAGGTAATGTGGTGAATTAAAACAGTAAAAAGACAAGAGGGGGAGAGATGGTAATAGAGCAGTGGTACTTAATGCCTGGGAAGCCACCTGTGGCTCTTCTGAGCACTGCTCCGCAATATAACACCTGCCCCACGTTATAGGAAAGTCAGCAAGGCTGTTGCCCAATGGGGCTTGTGGTTGGCAGGTGGTTCCCAACTTGGAACACATGATGCCAGAGGTATTGTGGAGTACCAGCAGAGCATCAAGTCAGATTCAAGGTTTTGACCTTTAAGGCCTTGAGCAGTCAGGGACCAAGGTATCTACAGAGCCACCTCCTCCAGTGGGGAGAGTGTTATGCTCTGCACAGAATAACTTGCTAGTGATCCCTGGCCCTAGAGACATCCGGCTGTCCTCAGCCAGGCCTAAGGGCTTCTTGGCCCCGGCCCCGACCTGGTGGAACTCCTTGCTGAATAACATCAGGACCCTGCGGGGTCTTACACTGTTCCGCCAGGCGTTTGGTTGAGAACAGCGATGGCTTATATCACGGCTGGCACCCTTCCTGGACCTCTGCCCCCTAAAGGATTTAACTCCCCTCCCCATACCCACGAGGCACCCACAGGCCGGAAATGGGAGGGAACCTTAGAAAATCTGCCGCTTAATTTTAATTAGTCAATTCTATGCGCTGCAAATGGTTTTTACGGTTTTAATTCTGTACATCATCTAGAGCCCCACAGTTGTGGGGATTAGGCAATCCAAAAAATGTAATCAAATAAATAAAAAAACATTGTGGGGCAGGAAAGCCAGAAGCCTCTGTGAGCTGTGGGCTTCATACCAGGGTGAAAGTAAAGGCCTCGTCCTCTTCAAACCCCCCCCCCCCCCCGGTACCTCTGTGCAGCCTCTGTGCTCTCACCCCAGCATTCAGGGATCTGTTGGTAAGACACCAAGCCGGCCTCAGAGAAGAGAGAATAAAATCGCCCCCTTGGTAGACAGGAAGGGAAAGAGCAAGCTGGTCTTACTCCCCTTTCTCCACAGCCAGTTTGCTCTTCTCCAGGCACCTGGGCAGCCTGACTCTCACCTGAGTTGCTGTGCCTCAGATTGGGGAGAAAATGAGAAGGCAGAGAGGCAGTCCCTTCCCCTTACTCCAGCTACTCAAGTGTTGGCTAAGGTTCAAGAGTCTTGAGAAGGGACAACAATAGGTATATGCTCAAACATACTTTAGCAACATGTTTAATATTACGGTATGCCAAGATGAGTAGTCGTGTTAGTCTGTCTGTAGCAGTAGAAAAGAGCAAGAGTCCAGTAGCACTTTAAAGACTAATGAAACTAGTGGCAGGGGAGGAGCTTTCGTGAGTCACTGCTCACTTCTTCTGATACATCTAGAATGTTAGGATATATCTTGGAGAGTGGAGTGATTTCGGATGCGGAATGACAATAGCAGATGGGACTGAATTAGGTGTGATATGCAGAGTGGTAGTAGTCGTGGAGAGAAATCAGCATTGGTAATTACACAGGAAACCTAGGTCTTGATTCTGTCCAGGAGAATGCATTGTCTTGAGCTTCATTATCAGTTGCAGTTCAGCAGTCTCTATTCCTAATCTCCCTTTGAAGTTCCTTTGTGAGAGCAATGCTACTCTTATGCCAGCAACTGAATGTCTCGGAAGGTTAAAATATTGCCCTGCTGGTTTTTGAATGTTGTCGTTTCTAATGTCAGTCTTATTTCCATTTATTCTTTGTCGTAGGGGTTGGCCTGTTTGTCCAACACAGAGGGTGGAAGGGCATTGCTGACGTGTGATGGCATAAATCACATTAGAGGATGAGCAGGAGAATGAACGTGAGATGGCCTGGCTGACGTTGCCGGGTCCAGTGATGGTGTTGCTAGGATCTATATCAGAGCAAAGCTGGCATCTTGGTTTGTTGCAGGCCCTGGTACCGGAGTTCGTGTTACTATTAAGTAATTTATCATTGTGGGTGAGAAGTTGTTCTAGGCTGGCAGGCTGTCTGTAAGCAAGAAGGGGTCGGGCCTCCAGAGCCCGTATGAGGGAAGTGTCGCTATCCAGCATGGGTTGTAGGTTGTTAATAATACGTTGAGTTGGCTTGAGTTGTGAGCGGCGTGCGACCATCAGCGGTGTTTTGTGGTCATTTTCTTTGGGCTTGTCTTGTAGCAAGCTGTTCCTGGGTATCATTCTGGCTTTTCCAATTGTCTTTCATACCATTATCAGGAGGATATTGTAGGTGCAAAAATACCTGCTGTCGCTCCTTCAAGCGAGTATCTCTGTCAGAGGGTTGGAGCAGGTTTGAGTGTAGTGTAGGGCTCGGCTATAGACAGTGGATTGTTTGATGTGGCTGGGGTGGTAGCTGGAAGCACCTTAGATGTGTTTGCTGATGTGTCAGTTTCCTGTGTAATGTGGTGCTTATGTTTCCTGTCTCATTGCCCATGCTGATTTCTCCATACCTCCAAACCTTCTGCATATCACACCTAATCCAGTCACGCCTCCTATTGTCATTTGCCTGCTGTTGTCATCCGGCATCTGAAATCACTCTTCTCTCCGAGATACAAGGGCAGATGCATGCACATTCTAGCTGTATCTGAAGAAGTGAGCAGTGACTCACGAAAGCTCCTCCCCTGCCACAAATGTGGTTAGTCTTTAAGGTGCTGCTGGACTCTTGCCCTTTTCTACTGCTACAAACTTAACACGGCTACCCATCTTGATCTATCTCTGCGGAAGGCACCACATTTAGCTGTGAAGAAACTTGCACAGCCGCAAACAGACATCATTTTTATCCAAGGAGCTACTGCAGCATTCGGTCACAGTCTTGCACCAGAAACAGAAACTGATCAAAGAAAAGCTCACTTAAACTTGACTCCTCTCTAACCTTTTTCAGAGGAATTTCACAACAGGAGATGAAGCATCTACAATATGCAGCTAACTTCTCTACCAAAGTGGAAGGACAGAAAAAAACAACAACTTTCCAACCTTTTACAAGCCGCAACTAGTCACAGCAACAGCCCTGCCAGAAATATTATTAACCTTCCCTACTCTCAGCTTAGCAGAGGAATCTGTCCTTTCAAGAGGATTATCCTTCTGCCCCACTAAACTCACACAGACAATATAGCTCTGTGGAGACCTGGAGGCCTTTTTCCGCTGTCTGTGTTTAAAGGAATACTTTCACCACAGAACAGAACACACTTGGACAGACAGCCTCCTCACAGCTTCAGCAGTCCACTGCTGAACAGCCACCTCCTCACCCTTCCACCAATGAACAATATAAGGCTGACCAATTAGCTCCCACTCGGTGCTATAGAAAGAAGGACTCCATGTGGACCCCCTGAAGGCTGCAACACCACACTGGACCTATATATAGAGTGCTTCCGCCGCCGGACCCATGCTGAAATAATCAACAAAAAACACCACTCGATCCAGTCTCAGCCGCACAGAGAAGAATGCCATAAGCAGCCTGAAAAACAATCCAGATATTATAATAAAACAAGCTGGCAGGGGAGGAGCCGTTGTCATAATGAACAAAAAAAACCTTGCACACAAAAAGCTTGAGCAACAACTCTCAGACGCTAGTTTCTGTAGGCTGCTATCCTCAGACCTCACACAGGAAGACCAGCAAGAGCTCAATAAAATCATGAAGAAATTACCAACACATAATACAGGAACAAATGTACATGGATGCACCCCAAGAACATCAACCAGGCGCTTTCTACATCTTGCCAAAGATACATAAATCTGGCAACCCTGGACATCCAATTGTCACTGCATCCTGAGGTCATACATAATTAATACCCCCAGCTGTGTCTGTGATACCAAGAACCTCCTGAAGAAGCTGCAGTCCGTCGACCATCTTCCGGAAAACAGCATTCTAGCCGCCATGGATGTTAAGTCTCTGCACACTAACCTTGCTCATAAGGATGGGCCACAAGCCATTAGAAACATCATCCCCGACAACACCGCAGCAGATCTGGCCACTGAACTCTGCATGTTTGTTCACACCTACAACTAGTTCAGGTTTGGTGAGAACTTACACCTTCAGGTCAGTGGCACAGCCATGGGCACCATCATGGCTCCACGGTATGCCAACATTTTCATGGCAGATCTAGAACGGCATTTTCTGAAGCCCTGCCTATTGGCACTTCTCCTTTACATAAGATTCATCGATGACATTTTCATTGTCTGGACCCATGGCGAAGAAGCCCTCTAAAGATTCCACACTCCAAGATATAAGGACAGATGGACTCACATTCTATCTGTATCTGAAGAAGTGAACAGTGACTCATGAAAACTCATACCCTGCCATATATTTTGTTAGTCCTTAAGGTGCTACTGGACTCTTGCTCTTTTCTATAAAGGTATGCATTTGGGTTGATGGTATTTGCAAGTGTGGAGCTCTGTGAGCCACGGAGTACCACTGGGACAGAGCAATATCCAGTGGGTTGGGCCAAAGCAGCAGGTTTCTATGGAGGAAGAGTTCTGTATATAGTTACACAACTGGGCCTTACTACTGGAGGTGTTGCACATGTAGTCATTGTTGCTCAGCCTCCTTGTGTTATAACCTTGCAAATATCAGCCGAGACGTATTTATATCATCATGCCTTTCTCCTCCAAATGACAGTGGCATTTATTCAAGCTGTTTGAAGAATATTGATGTGATTTTATCTAGGTTTTGAGAATCAGCACTCTTGGTTTAAAACATTATCCAGGCTTTTATTTTTGCTTTTGTTTCAGAACCCAGATTGTATGTTACAGCTTTTTATTCCAGTTATTTTTGTTCCTGTTCACCCTTCACTTAGACCGGTGATGCTTAGTGGCTTGAAACACTTCTTGACTGTGGCAACTGCCCAGGGTGTCAGGAAAGTGGGCAAGATGGTTGCCTGGTGGGGCTTGTGGTTAGTGGTTCCTACCTTGAAATAGCCTCCGCTAGAGTAATGCATAAGCTACAAGCCTCCCTGAAATGCAAGCTTCCTGCCAGGGATGGAAGTAAATGTGGCTGTTCTCCCTCTGAGAGGAGGACATCTTGATGGGTGTTTCCCACCCTATCTGTAGGGAGGCAGGAACTAATTCTTCACTTCCTGTCCTCTGGTGGGATACGCCCCTTCAAGTCAGTTCTGTTCCTGCCTCAGTAGGGAGAGCAGCACTTAGTGGCCACTCGTGCCTTTTTTGTACTTTCACTTTCCATTCTTCTTCATACCTTTTCAAACTTTTTTCAAACCTTTTTTCTTAAATGTTTTTTTCAAAAAACGGACGTGGATGATTGCGCAGGCGCCATTCTGAATTGCCCCGATCCCGGGAGACCACAGAAAATGGCGGCCCAAGGCTACGGATCGGCTGTCGCCGCATCCATAAGCCCAGACATGACTAGCGACGAGAAGGAAAAGCGCGCCAAAAAACGGCCCCAGAAAGACGTGGATGAGTGCGCAGGCGCCATTCTGAATTGCCCCGATCCCGGGAGACCACAGAAAATGGCAGCCCAAGGCTACGGATCGGCTGTCGCCGCATCCATAAGCCCAGACATGACTAGCGACGACGGGCAGGAGCTTCCCAGTGCCCAGGTCGCACACCAGCCCCATTTGGGAGACACACCAGCCGAAGGTCTACTCGTGAGTAACTCCGGAGATGGAGAACAGACTATTTCCCCTGCCCTACTCCTGGCCCTTAAACAAGCACTGTGGGAGGAGGTATTGATCATCCACTCATGGGGAGCCCCTTGTCACCAGGACCAACCCCATAGAGATGTGCCAGACAGGCACTACCAAGAGGGCGAGGAGGAAGACAGACCTCGCTGGCCCACTAAAGCAGCTAGGAAGGAACTTTCCTACCCCGGCTGGGTCCCTCATCACTGGATCCCACCTAATTATGAGGACAGTGATACTGGGGTTACCGGGGAAAGAGAAGAGGCTGAATTCCTCTCTGATGAGGAGGAGGAAGAGGACTTGAAGGTTCCAGAGCCCTCCATGTGCTTCTTTAAACCTGAAGAATATCCTTACCTCCTCTCCAAATCCCTGTCAGCATTAGAGTTACAACCAAAGCTGCAGGGAGAGGACCCAGCCGGATCCTCAAAAGCAGATGGCTCCAGACCCAGAGGGAGCAAAGACTACTTCCCCAGGACCCCAGGGGCAGAAAAGGTCTTCCCCTTCCCAGAATTTCTAGTAAATCAGCTAGTCAAGGAATGGTCCAAACCCATGGCAAACAAACGCTGCCCACCTAATGGGAGAAAGCTCTTTACCTTACCATATTTTATTAATAAGCTTGTACAGGTCCCTCTAGTGGATGCTCCTGTTATTGCGCTCCAGACTTCGGGTCTTCTTCCGAGGATGGCGTTGGCCTGGTCAGAGACAGTCTAGACCGCAAGGCCAAGTTTGCACTCAGGTAAGTGCATGAAGCCTCCGTTATGGCCATCAAAGCATCCGCTACAGCCACAGTCGTGGGCCACACAGCCATTGCCTGGTCCAGGAAACTAATACAGCTTATCCCACTGTCTAGTAAGCGTCTCACTGAAGGAGCTAACCACCCTCTCGAGGCCTCCTCCTTCTCCACTGATGCTACGCTCGATGCCAGGATTTTCCCTTCCAGGGCTCTGGCTTCAGTGGTGGCTGCCAGGCGTACCCTCTGGCTCAGGGCCTGGCCAGCGGACCTGCGCAGCAAATCTGCCGTCACTTCTTACCCATTCCAAGGAGATTGCCTATTTGGAGATTCCCTAGACAAAATCCTAATAGAAACTAGGGACAAGAAAAGGCGATGCCACATACCCTGGGCAGGCCTGATAGGAGGGGATTCGGAAATTACCCTTTTAGTTCCCAGACGACACCATTAGACCGCTTTGTTCCCTCTCCCCTGATCAAAGACGCCTCCAAGCTACAAAAAACGATAGAAGCTGTCCAACACCTGTATACCATCAGCCATAGAACCTGTCCCTATCCAGGAATGGGGACAGGGAATTTGTTCCATTTTCCTTACTTTTCCCAAAAGGAACGGCGGCTGTAGAGCGATACTGGACTTAAAATACGTCAACAGATTCGTAAAACTAAGACGCTTCCGAATGGAGACCCTGCAATCCATCTCAGGGGCTCTACAACCGGGAGAGTTCCTTCCTCCATCGATCTCATAGAGGCGTGTCTGCACGTCCCCATGTTCCCGGGTCACAAGAGGTTCCTCTGATTCTTCGTCCTAGACCAACATTGGCAGTTCAGGGCGCTCCCATTCAGACTCTCCACTGCTTCAAGAGTCTTTTCCAAGATCCTCATCCATCCCATTGCCCTCCTTGGGGAACAAGGCACCCATGTCCAGTGTTCCCTCTAGGCTGAGTTGGTGTGAGCTGGCTCACAGTTTTTTGGCCTCTAGCTCACACGTTTTTTGTCTTGGCTCGGGGGGGGGGTGGCTCCAGAGCAAACTAATTTGTGCAGTGGCCCAATCGCTGGCTCACGGCTTTGGTGTCAGTAGCTCTCGAGTGGAATTTTTGCTCACAAGACTCCACAGCTTAGAGGGAGCATCATGTCTATCCTATCTAGACAACCTGCTGATTCGCTCCAGCTCTAGAAACAAAGCGCACAAAGACACTCAGGAAACCATCTGCTGCCTGAAAGCACACGGTTTCCTTGTAAACCTCCAGAAGAGCTCCGTGAACCCCTCGCAGTCCCTAGAGCACCTCAGGGTCATCTTAGACATGGTTCGGAACCGCATGTTCCTACCTCAACACAGGCAGACAAGATCCGCTTCTTCACACGACAAATCATCATGGCCAGACAATCCACCCTGATGTCCCTGGCTAAACTACTGGGCCTCTTCATCTCCTGCATGAACTCCGTGCCCTGGGCGCGCCTCCATGCCAGACCACTACAATAACTCATATGGCCCTTCCAATCCAGGATAATCCAAAAAACAGGACCTCCCCGTGTCAGTCCCTCACCTAGTCAAGGCCAGCCTATCCTAGTGGATCACGCCATGAAGAGGGGCTGCAGTGGCTCAAGTGGTTAAGACGCTGAATTGCAGACCAGAAGGTTGGTAGCTCAGCAGTTCGAGACCTGAGTGCTGCATGACAGGCTAAAAACTTGAGCTCAGGCATTCTTAGCATTGAGTTCCACAGGCCTGTGGCCAGCTTCCTCTCATGCCTGCCTTCTAGAATAAAACCAACTTATATCTATCCTAGAGGAACAGCTTCTATGTCAAGACTGGAAGCAGATTGTCAAGGATGCCAGCCTCCTGGGATGGGGCGCAGTCTTCCTCCACCTCCCTGCACAGGGATTATGGTCCAAGGAAGAACAACTTCTGCCCATCATCCTGTTAGAGCTTCGGGCCATCCGCCTAGCCCTCCTCCACTCTAGGGAACAAATCGCCGGTCATCACGTCCTCATCAGGACAGACAACATAGTGGCGAAGGCATACATCAATACCCAAGGAGGCTCCAGATCCTCAGAACTCCATCGAGAAGCTCTGAAGCTCCTGTCCTAGGCAGAACGCAACATACTATCTATCAGAGCGGAACACATCAAGGGCTCGCTGAATACCAGAGCGGACTGGCTCAGCTGTCAGATACTACAGGAAGGGGAATAGTCCCTCAAAGAGGACCTATTCAACCTCATAACATCTCACTTCAGACGTCCGATGGTGGACCTATTCACATCTCCACTCAACCACAGGGTTGCCAGATTCTTGATACTACCATCAAGCAGCAGAAGAGACGGACGTCCTGGTCTCCCAATGGCCCAAGGGTCTCATGTACGCTTACCCTCTGACTCCGGTTTTACCAAAGCTCCTCAGAAAAATCAGAGAACAACAAATGGAGATCATAGTGGTAGCCCCGTATTGGCCAAGAAGACCTTGGTTCTTGGAACTCCAGAGCATGGCAACTGCCCCGTTACACTCCCAGTATCCCCAGGCATGCTGACCCAGGGCCCCATCTGGCACCCAGATCCTGCATGGCTCTGTTTGATCGCCTGGAAGTTGAATGGCAAAACTTGCTCAGCTTAGGCTACTCCAGACCAGTAACAGACACCATGCTAGCCTCTCGGCACCCTTCCACCAAGAGGATCTACAATGCCACCTGGCAGGCCTTTGTTCGCTGGTCCCGGAGAAAGAAGGTCAACCCGTTACACCCACACTTGTCCAGTGTTCTGTCCTTCCTTCAGGGCGGTCACGACTCGGGTCTGAAGGCGTCCACTCTCCGCTGTCAGGTAGCTGTCTTGGTAACCATAGTTCCCAGAGTAGAAGGCTGGACTCTGTCCAGACACCCTCACATCCACCATTTTTCTGAAGGGTGCATCACTTAAGGACCCACCGGTTCCCCACAGGTTCCCCACATGGAAACTTAACCTGGTTCTCTCTGCAGTAGCCAAACTAGCCTTCGAGCAAGTCCAAGAGATTCCTCTGATGTGGCTGCGAATGAAAACCCTGTTCCTGGTAGCTGTCACCTCCACCAGAAGAGTCTCCGAGCTTAGGGCCCTCTCCGCCAAACCGACTCTTTGCACCTTCCATAAGGACAGAGTAGTCCTCACTATCGGCCCTTCCTTCTGCCCGAAGGTCAACTCAAGATTTCACCGCTCACAGGAGATTTGCCTACCGTCCTTCTTCCCGAACCCTACCCACCCAAAGGAAAAGTTGTGCCACTGTCTGGACGTCAGACGTTCACTTGAAGCCTTCTACATCGCACCAGCTCCTTCTGGAAGACGGAATCATTATTCATCTCAGTCTCACCCCCCAACAAGGGCAACAAAATGTCCACAGCATCCATCAGTGCCACTCTCAAAAGATGTATAGCAGAAGCCTATAGGGCCCTCAAGATACCCCTCCTCCGGGTATCACGGCCCACTCCATCAGAAGTGCAGCGACTTCTGCAGCCTTCACCAACCAAGCCTCGGTGGAAGTAACCTGTTGGACAGCCACATGTCTTCCATTTCTACCTTTGTCAGGCATTATAAGACCGACTTCTACAACTCGACCAATGCAGCCTTTGGCCGGAGGGTCCCGCAGCAAGCTCTCATATCTGAAGACAATGTCCCACCCAGTTAAAGGGACACTGCTATGGGAGGTCCCATCAAGATGTCCTCCTCTCAGAGGGAGAACGCACCAGTGGATACTCACCGTGAGGGGTCCTTCTCCTCTGAGATAAGGAGGACATCTTCGCCCTCCCAAGATTCATCGTCTTCCTTTTCTATATTCTGAGTTTATCTTCCTTCCTGTCTTGTTCAAGCCACATTATCTGTTTACTGTTCAGACTAATTATGTTCATATTTTTCTAGTTATGGTTAGCCTTTGGTTTACAGCTGACTACTGCTTCTGGGAGTCCCCGAACTGACTTGAAGGGGCGTATCCCACCAGAGGACAGGAAGTGAAGAATTAGTTCCTGCCTCCCTACAGATAGGGTGGGAAACACCCATCAAGATGTCCTCCTTATCTCAGAGGAGAAGGACCCCTCACGGTGAGTATCCACTGGTCCGTTTTCATTGATGTTAACCTCCGATGTGCCTCTCTGTAAGCTATGGAGTGAGTCCCACGGGCTTAGATTTTTAATCACACCTGTGCACTGTGGGTTTCCTCCTTGACATAACTTGTTACTGAAGTCTTTTTTTTTTTAACTTCTGGGTGACACAGGCAGAGGTAGTATTAAGAATGTTTTACTGCTTCAAATATTAAAAATTAATTCCAGTTTATTGCCAGATACTTTTTTGGCTCTCCTTGAAAGAAGGAAAGCTCACCAGTGCAGACACAACAAAACAAATGAGCCTTACACTCCTAGCAGGCGTAGAGCTAGTGAGATACAAATCATTCTCCCGAAAAATCACCTTATCAAAACATCTCTGCTGCATCATATATCAGGATAAATTGTGGTTCAGAGACTAGCCCACTGTGTTGTGTTTCTGAAATGCGTTATGTTGACTCCAATTTGTTTAAGAACTGTTTTCCTGCCCTTGCCCAAGAATTATATAAATAATGTATTAAATACAGAATAATTTTAAATGTGAGTATTTTTATGGCCTGCATAAGACCACCTTACTCCCAAATGCTGAAAGCCATGCAGGTTCTCTAGGGAGAGGAAATTTCATTTCAAGCTGACCGAGGGCGAATTCTTTACCTGAGAGGGCCAGCTATTTTCTAGAAGCCTTTTTGGACATCTGAAATAGGGAGATAACTTTAGCTATTGATAGAAGAGCTCCTAGGTATTCTCTCGCAGCTATGACAGGCCCAAGCCTCTACGCTTGGGTTTAATAAGGAGTTACGGGCAATGAGGCAGCAAGAATGATAATGTGAATGCAGGCGGAAGAAGCAAGTGTGATCCAACACAGCGTAGACCCCATTTGAAGGTCTGCTCCTTGGCAATGCTGGTAGTGAAGAGATCTTTGCTGCCCTAGCATGATTGCAGTTGGACAGGTTCAAATACTGAAAGAGTCTTCACAACCGGGCTGTCCTTCCGTGGGAGATTTAAAGTCACCACTGCCTTATTGTGATGCTTCTGAAGAGTTCTTTGTAGAGAAGAGCACTTGAATCTTCTGACTTGATTCTGCAGAGATCTTCCTCTGTTCAGGTTCTGTTGCATGAGTTTCAGAGTAAGCGTGTTAGATCAGTTTGGGTTTTTTTTACTTTATTTTAAAAAAAATATTTATGCCCTATTTCTCTTGCTATCCAGAGAGGCTGGTAACAGAGCTGATCAAGCAAAACATTTAAAACAGTGTCATAAAAAATTGATAAAAATTCAAGCACAATCCATCCATTTCTAAAACATTGCAAACAGCAGTGGGGGAAAAATCAGCCTCCATCAAACTTTAAAAGACGTGCAACTAAACAACCTGGCAAATCCACTAATTATATGGGATAACTTATCTTGACTATTTACTTCAATCACTTCTAATTCCCTCCCCTACTCTATTCTATTTTGTGTATCTACCTACAGAGAACTCGGGAAGATTTCTCCAGCAAGAGGTCATATTGGCTGCCGCAGCCATTTTTTCTGCATCTGACAGGCTCACAAAGCACATTACTCAACCGCTCTAAAAGAATGGAAAACCATGAAGGTACCAATAACTTCCTCTCCTTTGAAGTTAGAAGCCCCCCATACCACCAATCCCGGTCATAACACTGGTGCGATCAGCACAGATTGTTCTGGAGCCACACCAGCTGCCATTCCCAGCACGAAGAGATTGGAGGTTCAGAAGCACACCCCAAAAAGGCGCAATTCATCCCTACCAATGGAAACCACGGCAGCCATTTCTGGCCCTGTCAACACCGATGACCTTGCCAACTACCAGGAGGTGGCTGCGGAGTGGTTTTCCCCACATCCATAAGCCAGTCAGTCAATGTCAGGCATGAGAGCCAGTCAAGCCTTATTTCAAATAGCGGGGGCAACAGGGACCAGCTTTGATAGCCAAGGTACCCTCGAGAGAAATGCGCTGGGATCAGAGACTCAGATTTCCTAAATTTAATTAGACAAACTAATTTTTATCAGGGTGCTGAGGGAAGAGACAGGTCACCCTCCGGTTCATCCTCCTGTCTTCACCCTCCCAGGCAGGGAGATTTAGAAAGAGCTATTTCCCACAGAGGCAAATCTAGCTGGCCCACGAAAGCAGCTAGGAAGGAAACTTATATGAGAGAGGGAGAGAGAGAGAGAGAACACAAACGAACTCCCAGTGGGAACCAGAACTATATGCAGGTAGTGAAAGGGCAGAAGGAGAGTTCCTTTCAGATAAGGAAGAGGATGAAATAGAAATTCCAGAGCAGTCCATTCAATTTTTTTTAAATCAGAGGACTTTCAGTATCTCCTATCTAAGACCATGGCAGCCTTGGATGGAACTACAGGAGAATTCCTCAGGAGAGGAAATGGGTCCTTCCACCTCAGAACCCAGAGGCAGACCCAAGGGGAACAAATAATTCTTCCCTAGATCTAGCACAGTGGAGAGGGACTTCCCCTTCCCTGAATTTTCTGAGAAGCAATTAAAGGCAGAATGCGCTAAACCTATGGTGAGCAGGCAACATCCCAAGCTTTATTAAGAAACGGTACACTTTGCCATCATTTACTAAACAGTTTTTTCAGGTCCCATTAGTGGATGCTCCAGTAGCAGCATTACAGTCATCTGGACTAATATCAGAAGATGATGGTGAGAGCACAGTCTGGGATAGCCTGGACAAAAGGGTTGAGTTCAGCCCAAGACAAGCCAATAAAACCACTTCAGTGGCTATCAAGGCCTCAGCAGTCACCTCAAGAGCTGTCTGGTCTAGGAAACTTCTTCCGCTCATACCAACCAGCAACCACTGCATAGTGGAGGGAGCCAACAGAGTTCTCAAAGCCAACTCTTTCACAGCAGATGCAGTATTAGATTCCTTAATTTTTCTCCTCAAGGGCATCTGCAACAGCTGCCAGTAGAACCTTTTGGCTCTGGGCCTGGCAAGCCGACATCTATGCCAAGTCGATTGTTACTTCCTACCCATTAAAAGGTGACAGATTATTCAGGGATACTCTTGGTAAGATTCTTATCGAAACCAGAGTCAACAGTTGAATTCCACTTGGGAGTCATCTTCTATACATTCAGGAAATGCGGGCCACAAAACAATGCTTCCCCTAAGCTCTGGAGTCTTGTGAGCAAAAGTACTACTTTGTGAGCTACTGGCATTAAAATTGTGAGCAAGCGATTTGGCTACTGCATAAATTAGTTTGATATGGAGCCATCCTTTCTGAGTGAAGACAAAAATGTGTCAGCTGGAGGCTAAAAAACTGTCATCTAACTCACACTAACTCAGCGTAGAGGGAACACGGGACCAAATCTCACACAGAGAATTGGACCCTGGAGATAGTCACCGAAGTGTATTCCATAGAATTCATCAGACCTCCATCGGAACATTTTCTCTTCTCCCCCATGTACAAGAATTCAGGAAAACTCTGAAGAACCTATGCTGCTGTCCAGCATCTCCTGAGCATTTGGGCCATAGAACCTGCCCCTCCTTCAGAAAGGGGACAAGGGGTATACTCCATATTCTTCATGGTGCCAAAAAAGAACAGAGATTGGAGGGTGATCCTAGACTTAAAGTTCAACAAGTTCATCAAACTAAGGCATTTCAAAATGGAGGCTCTGAGATCCATCACATAGTTCTTGCAACCAGAGGAGTACCTTACTTCATTAGATCTAACAGAAGCGCATTTCCACATTCTGATCTCTTCTAGCCACAGAAGATTCTTTCAGTTCTGTGTTCAGGGGTCCCATCTACAGTTCAGAGCACTCCCATTTGCCCTCCAAGGGTCTTCATGAACATCTTGATCAACCCAGTTGTAAAATTTAGGGAGCATGGCATTCACATCCACCCTTATCTTGACTACTTGTTGATTGGGTCAGGTTCCAAGACCAAGTTGCACGAAGACACAGAAACTACTATACAATATCTTCATGCTTATGGGTTTTTGATCAACCTACAGAAAAATTCCTTATTACCCAAACAGAGACTAGAACATCTGGGGGTCATAGTGCACACAACATACAATTGCCTTTTCCTGACTGAAACAAAGGCAAAGAAAATGAAGGAGATGTCACAAGCATTCATCTTCACTGATGATACTTGTGAAACTAATGGGCCTTCTGATTCGAGCATTGACACCGTCCAGTGGGGTTGACAATACACAAGACCCTTCTCTGTCTGAAGAAGGCGGCCTGAACCAGGAAGGAAGATTCTCAGGCCAGAGTTAGCTGTAACTACTTTTGGATTTGGGGGCAGGAGAAACCTCTTTCCATAAGTTACTTGCAAACAGCTGCGTTGAATCAAGTCCCCAACATGCCAAATCAAGTCCAGGCGAGTGATAAATAATCTGAAGAAGCTGATAGCCTTTGTCCTAGAGTTCGGTGGAAGGCACATGGTGCAACCACTTTGTTGAAGCTAAGCTGGTTTGGGTCTGAATGGGAAACTGTGTGGTTGTTATATCCCACTTTTCTTTACCTTAAGGAGACTCAGAGCGGCTTACAATCACCTTCCCTTCCTATCCCCCCCAGGCATCCTGGGAGTTGGGTGGGGCTGGGAGAGTTCTAAGAGAACTGGGAGTGGCCCAAGGTCAGCCAGCAGGCTTCATGGGGGGGAGGAGGAGTGGAGAATCATCCCTGGGTCTCCAGAACAGAGTCCACCGCTCTTAATTACTGCACCACGCTAGAAAACCTAAAGCCATACTTATAAGACTAGTACTGAAGAAGGCCTCCTTGTACGCCCTCAAGATACCTATTCATGAGAGTCCATCCTTGTCAAGGTGGTAAAAGTGGGATGTGGCAAAGCAATTTCAAGGACTCTTGAATGATATGGGTTTTAGCTTATTTTTATTGATGTTCCAGCTGAGTTTGGGGACTCATACTGCGTTGGTTGACCTAGTTGGTCATCTTTTGATATATTTTTTTCTGCTTGCTTTTACTGCTGCTAATTAATGTATTCTATTTTGGTTCTCTGTTTTGAGTGTGTTTATTTGAAAAGCAATTTATACATTCTCTAAATTTAAAAAATTGCTTTAGCTTTTACCCCGCAGATTCAGAACTATAACCAGGGCTGTGTGTAATGAACTCTACATAACTAGCTCTGCTCCTGTGTCATCCATGTCCTGTTTGGTGGTGAGCTGAGTTCTCTTACTCATATATTACATGACCTCCACAAAAGTACACCGTCTCTCGTGCGGAATTCTATTTGTTGTCCTAGTTTGTACATGTTTTTGCTCTCATGGCGAGTGGCATATGTAGAGTGGTAAAGCCTTCCCCAGCCTCTAAGAACCACGTTCATTGCCCCCTCTGATGTCTGAGAGTCCAGCAGGCATTTCTCACATTCTTTTGAAGCATATCTTCATAAACACAGTTTTGAAGCTTTTTTTTTAAAAAAGCCCTGAGTTTCTTAGAAAGCTGAATTCCATGTTTCTTTTCCCCCTGTGCTCCCACAGACTCATGGTTATACACACAGCCTTAATTGTTAAAGGGGTGTGGTGTGTTTAAAATGTATAAGCCTCTCTGACCTTTTTAAAAACACGTAATAGAACTATGATTTCAATCTTTAGTTTAAGCGTGTAGGTTCTTATTCTCCATGTCAGCTTAACCCTACTCGGAAAAGATTAGCCTGTATAGGAAAGTCTTCAGGTTTGTCTGGAAACTGTTCAAGGTTTGGGCACTTCTCCAAGACGAATTACAGAGTAGTCAGAGCCAGTCTGGTGTAGTTGGTTAGGAGTGTGGACTCTAATCTGGGAGAGCCAGGTTTGAATTCCCCACTCCTCCACATGCAGCTGCTGGTGTGACCTTTCGGTCAGTCATAAGTTCTTTTAGAGCTGTTCTCTCAAGGGCAATTCTCCAGAGAACTCTCTCAGCCCCACCTACCTCAGAGGGTGTCTGTTAAGGGGAGAGAAAGACAAGGAGATTGTAAGCTGCTCTGAGACTCCTTTGGGTAGTGAAGGGCGAGGTATAAATCCAATCTCTTCTTCTCATCAGGGTTTCCACACCCTTTTCACACTCACTGTCTTGGGTCACCAGGGATACAGCTGGCAACACCTCATCTCACTGGCAGATTAAAATAAATGTTGTGTTATTTCAGTACAGATAATTATACTATTAACAAGGGTAAGTTTCTCTTAGCCAAGTGCAAGCAAATAATTTGTCCAGAAATCATTTGACTTGACCAAAAACATCTTTTTTTGGTCCTGAATCTTTTCATGGTTCTGTCTCAGTTGGTGGGGATAACCTATTAATTAATGTTGTAAAAGCAGTAAATGTGCTACTGGATTCTTTCTACAGCTGTAAGAAACCACATCATTACAAAAAACCAGTGGGGGGACATTTTAACCTTTCAGGACATTCAGTTGCTGACCTAAGGGTGCGATCATACACACCTATTTGCCACGCAAGAGGGACGATTCAGCGACGGATCAAACTGGCGCGATCACACCAGCACATCTGGGAGGTGTCCCAGAACCGTCGGCAAGCCGGGGCAAACCAATTTGATCCAGCAGAGAATCGGGATAAAAAGCTACTGGTGAAAGTCCAGGATCAAATGATTTGCTGCGGCCCACAGCTGGATTTTCCCCGTGTGATCGTGCCACGCGGAAGTGTGGCGTCACAGATAGCATCATCACACGCTATCCTGATGCCACAGTGTTTTTTTTGTCCCCCTTCTGTGTGCACATCATCAAAAGCCCGTAGGGGGGAGAAGCGAGTCATTGATCCCCCCTCCTTCCTTCCAGCGAGGCATCAATCCCCCCTTCCTTCCAGCGAGGCATCGATCCCCCGTTTAAGCGCCTCGGAAACCCACCACCACAAAAAAAACCCACTTGCCCGTGGTTGCGTCTGATCACGCAGCGGCAGTTTGTCCCAGCAGGTCCACGGAGCTGTGTGATCGTGCAACTGCGAGGCAAATTGCTCTGGGGCAAAAAAGCCTCAATTTCCCTCCAGCTTATCTCACTCATGTGGAAGGGACCTAAGAGTAGCAATTCTCCTACAGAGGAATTTCAAAGAGAGATTAGAAAGAGAGACTGATGAATTGCAACTGATAATGGGCTGCGGTGGCTCAGTGGTTAAGACACTGAGCTGCAGACCAGAAGGTCAGTAGTTTGGCAGTTCGAGACCCAAGTGCCACGTGACAGAGTGAGCTCCCGTCTCTGGTCCCAGCTCCTGCCAACCTAGCAGTTTGAAAGCAAGAAATTGCAAGTAGATAAATCGGTACTGCTTCGGTGGGAAGGTAAACAGTGTTTCTTGCACCTTTGTGTCTAGTCATGCTGGCCACATGAACACAAGACGTCTTTGCACAGCACTGGTTCTTCGGCTTGGAAACGGAGATGAGCACCACAACCCTAGATTTGGATTCGACCGGCTTTCAAATAGGGGAAACCTTTACCTTTACTAATGAAGTTCAATGCATCCTCCTGGGCTGAATTGAGATCTAGGTTTCTTCTCTCATTACCAATGGCTGCTATTGTTATTTGGCATCTGAAATCACTTCACTCTCCAAGATATGACAGATGGACTCACATTCTAGCTGTCGCTGAAGAAGTGAGCAGTGACTCATGAAATCTCATGTCCTGCCACAAATTTTGTTAGTCATTAAGGTGTTACTGGACTCTTGCCCCTTCCTCTGATAAAGATTGTAAGCTATGCTGTTAGGTTTCTTTTATTATTATTTTTTCATCCATTAGAACTGGAAAGGGGGAATCTCTCCAAGTGAAATAATGTGTTGCTTTCAGACTGGGCAAAATTCACTCATTGCTAGTGATGATAATAAAAAGTTTAAAAAGCAAGGGGGGGGTAATGAGAAGAAAGGCAGCCAGTGAGGTGGGAGGGGAGAGAGGGAGAGAGACCACATGTTGAACTGGAATATATGGAACTATGAATTTATTTTTAAATACCTACCCATCTACTTCCAGTCATTAAACCATGGGATCCAATCCAAGTGCTGTAATCCCTAATCAGGCTCTTTTTGAAAGAAAATCCAAGATAGGCAAAGAGAAATCTAATCTTTAATTTAAAGAAACTTTTCAGAATAAGCCAAAATAATTTCCCTTTAATTCCCCTTATCCCAGATGCATCTCTCACTTGCCCCCCCTTCCTTTTTAACATGTGTGTGTGTGTGAGAGAGAGAGAGATCAGGTCTCAAAGTAATCAGCAGAGCAGGGCTTGTCAAAAGAATCTCCCTTTCTCTATCTAAAGAAGCGTGCATGCACAGGAAAACTTGTAATTGTAATAAAACTTTGTTGGTCCTGAAGATGCCATGGGACTTCCTCTCCAAACGGGGGGAATAGGGACTTGGGAATGCAGCAGCCGCCCCAGAGGAAGAAGCAGGAGAGAACAGAGGGAGCTTTCCTCTGGTTTGCACATGTGCACTCTCTTTTTCCTTCCCCCTTGCTTCTTCTCTAAAGGAGGAAGAGAGGCTTGGTAATGCAGCAGCAGTCCTAGAGGAGGAAGCAGGAGACAGCAGAGGGAACTTTTATCTGATGCACACACATGCACTCTCGTTTTCCTCCCCCCTTTGCAGCCGCAGTAGAGAGAAGCAGGGAAAAGGAAGCAGTTGCTTGTGGGCCAGATACCAGCCCTGCAAGGGCTGGATCATGCCCATGGGCCGCATGTTTGACACCCCTGGTTTATTGTGTATAGAAGATGTTAATTTTATCATTGTTGCATATTCATTTAATTTATTCTTCTGTTCCTTCAAATCTGCGCATCTTTCTGCCTTCCATTTTGCTTCAAATATTACTCTTGCCACCATCACTATATACTTAAATAATTAATGATGTATTCTTGTAATATTGCTTAGTAGAATATTTAATAACATATTTTTAGGATCCATCACAAACTTGTGTTTTAATATCTTTTGCATTTCTTTGTGTATCTCCAATATTTTCTTGGCATGTCCACCACATATTATAAAACGTGTCTGTGTTCTAACATTTCCAGCATTTCCCATCATACTCTTTCTTGGTTTTTGCAATGTCTTTGGGAGTAATGTATCATCTAAAAAACATTTTGTACCAGTTTCCCCTTAATATTCAACATTCAGCAAACTCGATTTCTTTAGTCTGCAAGTTTTCCTACTTATTCATACATAACATTTTCTCCAAAGCTTTGCATCCATTCTTTTACTTGCTCTGTTTCTGTAACTTATTACAATGATATTTTATAAATGTTTCCTAATAGGCGCTTTGAATCTCCAGGGGTTAATTGTTCAAAAGTTGTTTTTTCTCTTAACCGACCCACTTCCTTGGCTATTTGTTTTGGGTATAAGATATCTGAAGAAATGTGCGTGCACACGAAAGCTTATACCCAGAATTAAACTTTGTTGGTCTTAGAGGTACCACTGGACTCAAAGTTATTTATAATACAGCTAATGGTGACCGTATGTTCAGACGGTATTCACGCCGGCTCAGTTCACTCGACGTATTGTTCGGTGGGCACAGGCTGGAGATGAAAGATGGTGAAGCCAGGGCACGGACACGCCTCGGTGTGTAATGTCAGCTCAGTTAAGTAGACACGGGAAAGTACTTTTTTGATTGTGTATTTGACCAATATTACTGTGTTCACGCATACTGTGTTTACACATGAAGCTGTCTTATCCTGAATCAGACCCTTGGTCCATCAAAGTCAGTATAGTTACTCAGACCAAAATTAATTGTTTGACCAGTAGTGCTGTGTTTGAAATGGGGAAAGGCTGTGGCTCAGTGGCAGAGCACCTGCTTGGCATGCAGAAGGTCCCAGGTTCAATCCCCGGCACCTCCAGTTGAAAGGACCAGGCAGGAGGTGATGTGAAAGACCTCCGTCTGAGACCATGGAGAGCTTTAAAGAGGGGCTGTGGCTCAGTGGCAGAGCACCTGCTTGGCATGCAGAAGGTCCCAGGTTCAATCCCGGGCATCTCCAGTTAAAAAGGAACAGGCAGGAGGTGATGCGAAAGACCTTTGCCTGAGACATTGGAGAGCTCCTGCCAGTCTGAGTAGACAGTGCTGATCTTGGTGGACGAGTGGTCTGGTACCAGTATAAGGCAGCTTTTTGTGTGTGAGAGACTGTGAAAGAGTGCAATAAAGTGGTCCGTTAGTAAAGAATGAAGTACTAAAAAGGTTCCATGGAACACAGGCCAATTATTCTGCTCTGGTCTAATCAACACCATGGTTGTGTTTGTCTCTCACACACATGCATGAACATACTAACTATTCCTGTCTTGTTGGTGGAGTGCAAATCAAATGCCTTCTGGGCAGAGACTGCTTTACTTAAGCTTTGTATAGCACCTTCAGCGTGCTTGGTACTTAAATAGTAGCAGTTTTCACACCACTGTCAGCAGCGTTCACTGGAAATAGGGAGGCTTGGCAGTTTGTATTTAGTATGTTGTGGTGGTTTCTAAGTCAGTAACTATTAGAGGCATTATTAAGGGGGGCAAGACTGTGGCTCAGTGGTAGAACATCTGCTTTGCATGCAAGAAGGTCCCAGGTTCGATCCCAGGTTCAGTCCCTGGCATCTCCAGCTAAAAAGACGAGGCAGTAGGCAATTTATTTGGACTTATTTATTTATTGTTTAGACTTTTAGGCCACCCTTCCCTGCAAGCAGGGCTCAGGGCGGCTTACAACAGAATAAAAACACACAATCCAAGTTAAATAAGACCAGCATTAAAACACAGTACAGAATCATAATTAAAAAGCAGTTCCAAGGTGGTGAATAAGTTAAACAGAGATTAAAACTACCCCGCCTCCAAGGGGACAGGTAAGGGAGGGGGGCAGGAAACCTGAGAGCACCAGACAACTTGCTGTCCCATCGCTGTCCTCAACCAGAAGCCTGGTGGAACATCTCTGCTCTACAGGCCCTGCGAAAGGGTAATAAATCCTGCAGGTCACGGATGTTCTCCATAAGAGAGTTCCACCAGGCAGGGGCTAGGGCCGAAAAGGCCCTGGTAAGGACAGCTGGATCTCTCTCGGGCTGGGGACCACCAGGAGATTTTTAGTACCCGAATAATAATAATGCTCTATTGGGGGCATACTGAGATGTGAAAGACCTCAGCCCGAGACCTTGGAGAGCCACTGCCAGTCTAAGTAGACGATACTGACCTGATGCAGTATAAGGCAACTTCATGTGATCATGTGCATCTGGACATCCTACGGAGCAACATTTCACATCAAAGCCCCCAAACAGGCACCATGGAATAATAATATATTTTTATTAAGACAGCAAACTAACACAACCCATGGTGCTGCAGGCATTTTGAGTTGTCCAGATCTCATCAGAATGAATGGATGCTTCAAAGACAAGGGGAGGAGGGAGGAGGGAGACCACAGTTGTAAGGCCTCTGCCTCTTCGTATCTTGTCTCTAGAAGGCTCTGTTGGTTTTGGTGGGCCTGGGGTGTGACTGACTGTTACAAAGTTGTGTCCCTGGCACGTTGGGAAGAAGTCGCAAAAATGGATTCCATCCGGCAAAGATACAAAGTCAGCCTCTTGCATGCCAGACAGAACCTCGCAGGTCCCTTAAAATGCTGAGAGCGTGGGAGGAAATGTAGCATTCTTTATATCAACACTGCTAGAGTTCAGTTCAACTTGGTACACTAAGTAAAGAGTTAATATAATCTAAAATGTGGGAGTATTGCCTACCGCTGCTTCCCAGCTCTTCTAGCTGAAGGTATTTACTTGTGTGAACAGTTCTGGAATTCATGATGGCTCATCTTACAGAAGGGAGGAGAGTGGGTAGGTGGCCACTGCTTCATGAACTGGAACTGTGGTTGGTGCAGGGTTTGGAGACAGGGATCCAGTCCTCTTCTTTGCACCTCTTGGGTCCTCTGGTGGGAGAAAGTTTTCCTTTCATCCTGTTTGCCCTCTTCAGGTTGTTCCTCTGCATGTGTGTTCTCTCTCTGTCTGTCTGTCTCTCAGCAAGGGAGTCAGCCTGATGCACCCTCCTTGGCTCCTGGCTATTAGGTTTAAATAGCTGTCAGTAGCCTCTAGAGCAGCAGTGGCCAAACTGTGGCTCAGGAGCCACATGCGGCTCTTTTACACGTATTATGTGGCTCCCGGCAGGGCGGCTGGGGGATCTAAATAACATTATCAAACAAATATCATTGGACAAATAAATATCAGTATCTGCTTTTGGTGTAGTGCCAGTTTGGTGTAGTGGTTAAGTGCGCGGACTCTAATCTGGGAGAACCGGGTTTGATTCCCCACTCCTCCACTTGCACCTGGCTGGATGACCTTGGGCAAGCCGTAGCTCTGTACCAGCTGTTCCCTCAAGGACAGCTTGGGAAAGAGCTCTCTCAGCCCCACCTACCTCACAGGGTGTCTGTTGTGGGGAGGGGAAGGGAAAAGGAGTTTGTAAGCCGCTCTGAGACTCCCTTGGGGAGTGGAGGGCGGGGTATAAATCCAATCTCCTCTTCTTCTTCTTCTTTTACCCCTTTTGTTATTATTTTTGGCAGTCTCATTTAATGTTAATAAAAAGCAAATCTGCATATTTTCCAATGAAAACATGTCTTGCAGCAGCTCTCAAACATGTGTTGTTTATTCTATGTGGCTCTTACGTTAAGCAAGTTTGGCCACCCCTGCTCCAGAGCCGCTGCATACCATCCCACATTCTTGCAAGACTTCCCCTGTCTTGTCCAACCCTTGTTTCCACGGTGACTGACCTGATGCATAATGCCACACCCAGCCTTCCATAGGACATCAGGCTGGTTATGAGCCCTGAGGCCTGGCACCTTTGTTCAAAAACCACATATGGCTGCCTTGCTTTGCCCCTTGGGAAGTTTGGTTTTCAGGGGTGGGACTTCTACCTAGCTATGTGGTGGTGGCAGCGGCGGTGGCATCTCTGTGTGCAGGTTGGCTTTGGATGGCTAGGGGATGACTAAGGGGTCTGAGATCAAATCCCTGCTCAACCATGATCCTCACTGAGCTGCTTTGGGCGAGTCACCTTTTCTCCCCCTATAGATTGGACTCCCTAGTACTTAGTTGGCTAAAATCACTTTTACATAGAAAGAATGCTCAGTGGAATACATCTGTCCTACATCCAGACAGTCCTTTACATGTCAGTTTGCTTGCTGCTGAACTCCCATGCATTGCAGAGTGCTCTTGGCCATGCTCTGGAATGTGATCTACATTTCCCAGAAGCTCAGATGGTGAGAGTGGGTGACAAAGGCTGCAATTTGAAGAACACTTTTTTAGGAGTAAGCTCCCTTGAATAAAATGGGACTTAGGCAGTGGCAGAGTGTTGGAAAAGGCTGTGCCTGGTGGTACAAAGAAGAGAAGACAATTCAGTAGGACAGTGAGTTCAGCACCTTCTCTCTCCCGTTAAGTGTCATTCCTTGTCTCCAGATTGCTGCTCTCTGCCCAGTTTCCCCCTTCTTCTTGGAAGTGCCACTCAGTGCCACTCAGTGTCTGCTCTCTCTCTCAGCTAGAGATGTAGCTAGGAACCTATCTCTGTCTCTCCTCTTTCCTATCAAGTATGTTAGTTCCTAAATAAAGCTTTATCTCCGCTTTAATCAGGTTGTGCACCGTTACTGTTTTGATTACTCTGCCAACACAAACTACCTCTGCTTTATTCTTGCCTGGAACGCCATGTGGCAGTTGCACTCAACTGTTGCACTCAACGGCACATTCTCCTACTTCTGAGTAGATCTGCTTCCCCAAAATGGCTTACTGTCTTCAGAAGGTCATGATGTGTTTTGAACTCTAATTGTGCCGTAGGATTCTTTCCTATGGTGCAGTAGTAGATGGCGTTCAGGTCTTCATTCTTCTTTGTTAACTGTGAGGCGATGCTTACCTTTTCGAGCAGCGGATGTGTTTTTTTTAGTCCTGCTTCCTTTTCTGTTTTGCATGCTCTTGGGTGAGTAGCATGAGATTATGTGACGTACTTCTTTACCAAAGTACCAGCAATACAACACCAGTACTGTGGAATCGGAGGCATTCAAAGACTTTGCTGTTAACAGAGTATGCCGCGAGCCTTACAGGAATGGTCCCTTCAAAGTGTAGCAGTTGTACTGGCTTTACCAAAGAGCCAGTTTAGGTAGCCATGTAAACATCTGGTTGAAGTAGAAGAAGCAAGAAGTTGGAACAGCATTGTCTTGTTGTCTCGCCCTCTGTTCTGTTGCCCAGAACAGGGGAACTGGGAGTTTTGCTGCTAAACATTTGCTGAGAACAAAGAGCAATTTCTCAGAAAACATAGAAACACTTAGACATATGTTTCAAAACTCTATTAATAGCAGTTTATATTAGGCTGGTTCACAGCAGGGTCAGATTCAATCAAAGCCTCAGCAACAGATGATATTTGAAAGGATAATACTTCCTAATTGGACTTCTGTGTGCTGTGTTAGACATATTTTATCGTTCTTAACACTAATAAAGAAAGTTTAGCGTTCAAAACAGCTACCCACTCCCATATGTTACTTTTCTCTCACCTCTCAGATCCTGCACACAAACTTGTAATAGGTAGATAACTGAACTTACTTTGCCTTTATGTTGTTTCTGACATCCATATTCCACTGTGAACTTTTGGGGGGCACTGAAACGTATATCAATAGAAACGGAGATGCTGGGTATGCAACAGGAGGCTGTTGCTATTAATTTAAATTAAGCCGCCTTGCCTTTCTGCCTGATGATCGGAGTGGGAGTGTCCGTTATCAGTCTCCCCTGTATTCAAGAAGTAAGATTGGGACATGAAGCAACCTTCTTCTGCGGTGGCCCTCGCATGATAGAAATCAAAAGTTTTTAAGGTTGGCATGGCCCGTGAAAGCATGATCTGGCCACAGAAATGGGAACGGCTGCCCAAGTCTGCTCCTTTTCGTGTGCTGTGATTTAGCAGCTTAGAAGGCCAACTACTAGAATGCATCCTAGTGTTCTTTCATTTTTAACTATTAAGGTACTTATTACACACTGTCCAAGTGGCTGACAAAGCTCTCCCTACCTATTTACGATCTCAGCGACCCTGTGAGGCAGGTTAGGCAGGGAGATAGCTGAGCAGAGATTTGAATCCTGGTCTCTCTGACCAGATAGTCTTCTCTACTGCATCATGTAGAGCAAGCAGGACGGTCATCCAGGACCACCAAGCGTCTCCTTTGACTCCCCCCTCCACCAGCATTTCCTGACTTCTCCGAGACTGCAGCGGATGCCGCTCCATAAGTTCAGGGAGCTGACAGATGTTAGAGCTATGCTGGCCCTCTGTGTTCTGTTCTTCAGGTTCTGCTGGTGCTTGGAGCAAAACAGCAAAGGAGAAAGGCTGCTGATGACAGAGCTCACCTGAGACTGCTGCGTTAGACTGCAGATGGCCGTTTCCCGGAGAGGTTTTAATACAGATTTTTAAGTGAGCTGCAAAAAGGAAAGGGATTTGGGAGGAAGTCCCCGGACAGCCGGGAAGTTCACCTAATCTGAATTGTATTTATTATTTATACATTTGCAGTGCACAACATGCTATGTACCTCTTATCCCAGAGGAATGGTGGGTTTTTAAATGCCACTAGTGGAAGCAGAACTTAGAAGTGTATGGAGGTCTTATCGCTCCATGGTTTGTAGCAGGTTGGCCTCCTAGCCTGTGAAATTGCTGGAAGCTTCATGGAAAGCAGTTACCAAAATGTGCCTCTTGTTGATCTTGCCATGTCCTCAGGATCCGCTTCAGTTCTAATAGCATATGCTTATTTGAAACTGAAAAATCTTAGCTGCTGTTTTCTCGCCCCACTCACTCCTTTTCCCCTCCTGTAGGCATAGGCAAGACAAGCTGTGTGTTGGTGGTATGTGAACAAGTGTTCAGGCTTGGGCATTCCCTCTGCTCCTCGCATGCTCCAGTTCCCTCACTTTTGTGGGAAAGCAGTATGCTACTGAATCCAAACTGGCTTGCACTTGCGCTGACAACGAGAATTGCCAATGGTTTGCAGGACAAGCGTAGCCAAAGTTTTCTGGTTTGGGTGTTAACTGTGAACTGTGGTTTGCCATGAAATCAATGGGAGGACTGCATACTGAAGCTCTGGGAGAAAGGGGTGCGTAAACCTGAGACTCGTTGACCTACCACCAGTCTTAGTTTGGCATTATGTCTGATCCTGAGTCATGGACTTGCATACAGTGGAATAATTCATACACCTTTCCAGTTTAGTCGATAGTGCCCTTCATTTCATTTCTTCATTTCACTGAGAGCCAGTTTGGTGTAGTGGTTAAGTGCGCGGACTCTAATCTGGGAGAACTGAGTTTGATTCCCCACTCCTCCACTTGCACCTGCCGGATGACCTTGGGCAAGCCATAGCTCTGTACCAGCTGTTCTCTCAGCCCCACCTACCTCACAGGGTGTCTGTTGTGGGGAGGGGAGGGGAAAGGAGTTTGTAAGCCACTCTGAGAGTCCAAGTGAGTGAAGGGTGGGGTATAAATCCAATCTTCTCTTCTCTTCTCTTCTTTTTCTAAGAGCTAGATAATCTTCGACATGGTCTCTGTGCTTCACATCTATGGGTTTACTGTGCCTGCACAGAAATCTATCGGTATTGTAGAAAGCTTTAATGGATTTTCGCGCCCAGCGCCTCCAGGCATGCACCGGGGCCCCAGTGCGCATGCCCAGAGGAGCAGGAGGCGGACATCCCGCCAGTTCTCTTCTGACCACTGTGCTGCTAGCAGCTCTGTTGGTTAGCTCTTTGAACTTGTGGAAAGCTCTTTTTGGAAGTCTTTATCTTCCTCTTTCTTAGTTATTTCTTTTTATTTATGTTTGTTTGTTTATGTTTTCTTTAAAAACCCCTTTCTTTGGGGAAGGGGTCCTCCCCCCTTCTTACTCTACTTTCGCCCTTTGGGCATTTTTTCTTTTGGCATTTTGCTCGCTCTGCATGGCGAAAAGGTGGGGCTGCTTCAAACGCTGCTCATCCTGTGGCAGTAAACTTGCTGCGCCGGACAGACACTCCTTTCGTATGTTTTGTTTGGGAGAGACCCACAGCCTAGAGTCTTGCATTCACTGCGCAAAGTTCTCCAACGAGATGCACAAAAACAGAGCGGCTCATCTCAAAGTGGCTCTTCTGGAATCTGCCTTGCTCCCCGCCGCTGCCTCAGATTCCGTACCGATGGAATCTGACCGTCCACAGATCTCTTCAATGTCGACTGCAGCTTCTGCGCATCTGTCGACATCGAAGGCCACCTCTGACATCGCTAGGTCGACGTCGAAGCGCCCAGCACCAACCCAGTCGGCGGCCTCGACACCACTAAAGAAAAAGAAGAAAGACAAATCGGAGAAGAGACACAAGACCTTGGCGCCTGCCTCTGGTAAGCCTCCTAAGAAGGGCCCAGCGCCTGAGACAACAGCCCTGCTGCTGCCCCCGGCCTCTGCCACGTCACTTGCCCTTGAGGTCCCGACTGCAGATGTACCTGTCATGATGGTAGAGCCTCCTTCCGTTCATCTTTTGGATTCACCGCTGCAGCAATTGAATCCACCTATGCCGGACCACATCTTGGAGGCTCAAGAATTCTCCAAGGTCGACAGAGTGGAAGTCTTCTCACACTCCCCTCGGGGTGATAGGTCCGCTTTGAAATCTCCCTTCTCCGACAGATTCTTCTCTCCTGTCGACACTGATTTTCACCATCGACGTCCCCGACCAACCGGCGTTGATGACCCTCCAACCTGCCATACCCCATGGACAGGGGTCACCGTCTTGATCATCGGGAGTGATCGCCTCGCCACAGATCGCCAATGGGGATACCTGCCTATGCATCCCATTATGCTGTGGAATCAACACCATTACCAATATCCATAATGGAGTGTATCTGTTATCGTCGTCCATGCCATGGCTCATGCCTGCAGCTCATTCCGACTGGGACCGCTTTTCCTCGCACCGCTCCCCAAGTCCCTTCTGTCCGCTGCCGTCAGCATCCCTTACAAAGCCACCTTCTCTGTCCGCTACAATCACAGAGTGATGCTCCCCTCCTCCATCGACACCGATTACTTCCGTACCAAAACATACCTCCATATCGACGGAAGCACTACGCCGACCAATCAGTCCACCTATACCGAAATGTCCAATATAGACGCCGCCTCCTCCACCTCAAGAGCAGGGACAGAGCACAGTCATCCCTGACCACTTTCCACCATTGCAGTCCGTCATCCGAATCATCGGAGAGAGACTCTGAGGACGAGGGATCAGAGGCCCATAGTTCCCCCAACAATCCGTCGCCCAAACCAAATGTGGCAGACAACCTTCTGATATCACCATCTGAGGACCTCACCTCATATGGTGACTTAATAAAGAGGATGACACATTCCCTTTGCCTGTCTGTTGTACAACCTAAACCTGTCGTCACTGATGCGGTGTTCGACGTGGTCCTGTTGGACATATCGACTTCGATAGCCCTACCTATGTCATCTGTACTCCTCCAAACTGCCAAAACACCTTGGGGCAAACTGTCATCTGCACCTGAGTCCTCAAGGCATATGTATCGTGTCCAGGAGACTGGAGCTGAGTTTCTCATGAACCACCCTAGCCCAACTCTATGGTGGTGAATTCTTCATTGAAATCGAAGAGAAAACACTCCATCCCCTCTGACAAGGAGAGCCGAAAACTGGATGCTTTTGGCAGGCGATTTTACTCTCCTGGAGCCCTGGGTCTGAAGACCACCAATTATTTGGCCTGCATGAGCCACTACCAGTACGCCTTATGGGAACAGCTGTCGGACACTTTAGCCACCCTTCCTTAGGAGCAATGGCTTGCCGCCAGGAGGATATAGAAGGAGGGACTTGTCCATGCTAAACAGCAAATAAATTTCTCCAAACACACACTAGACACCTTCTCTAAGATCATGACTTCCGCCATCGCTTTGCGCTGTCATTCATGGCTCTGCACCACCACCCTACAACCAGACACTAGAGCTTATGTTGAGGATCTCCCCTTCAATGGCTTTGGCCTCTTTCATTCAACCACTGACTCTGTCCTCCAAGAAATGGACAAAAGTATTAAGGCCTCCTGTACCCTTGGGGTTGCTTTGTCTTCCAGATTGTTCAGACATCGCACATGGTCTAGACCCTGGTCCAGACAGTCATCCAGCAGGAGCTCACCCGACTGCTCCTGGCACCCCCGCATGTCACTGGGTACCCAACGACCGCCTTATCAGCAGAAGCAGGAGTTCTCACCTGCTAAGCAATCAAACCACTCCAAGACATCGAGACTCGCCAAACAGGGTCTTTGGCTCTTCTCCAATTACTATAACCCCCACACGCCTGGTTCCTTTTCTTTGGACTTGGCATCTGGTCACTACAGACTTTTGGGTCCTCTCTATCATCACCCAGGGGTATCTCATAGAAATTGTTCAGTCCCCTTCCCCACTCCGCCGTCAGACATCCTACTTCGGGAAGTTTCCACCCTGCTCCACAAGGATGCTATAGAGCAAGTTCCCGCTCAACAACAATGAATGGGTTTCTATTCCAGGTACTTTGCGGTACCCAAGAGGGACGGTGGCACCAGACCTATCCTGGACCTTCGGGGACTGAACCAATACATAGAATACCGTTGCTTCTGCATGGTCACACTTCATTCCATACTTCTCCTCTTCCGCAGGAATGCCTGGATGGCCACCCTCGACCTCCAGGATGCCTATTTCTGTTTGAACATCTGTCCTCTGCACTGCAAGTACCTTCATTTCGCCATCGGTCAGGACCACTATCAGTACAAGGTGCTTCCGTTCAGTCTCTCTTTGGCCCTGAGAGTCTTCACAAAGTCTATGGTAGTCATCGCAGCCTTTCTCCACCTTCAGGGCATCATCGTCTTCCCATATATCGACAATTGGCTGCTAGTTGCGGACTCTCAGGAAGCCCTCCTCAGATACATCAGTTTCACATGCTCCTTACTGATACTTGGGTCTCAAAATCAATGAAGACAAGTCCCATCTTTCTCTGGCACAACAAGTCTAATACATAGGGGCCGAACTGGACTCTTTAGCCCTCAGGGCGTAGCTTCCATGGGACAGGGTACTTCCAATCATAGCCCTCGCCTAAGAAATCCGATCCCAACCCCTCTCCACTGCCCTTGCCATACAGCGCCTTCTCGACCTCATGGCAGCGACTACTGCGGTTTTGACCTTTGCAAAACTAAGAATGCTCCTCTTGCAAATATGGTTCCTCCGCTCCTTTCATCCGCACTCCCAACCGTAGTCGACCCTCCTCTTACCTCCTCCAACAGTCAGAGACTCCCTCGACAGGTGGACCTGATGGTCAAACCTCCTTCAGGGGGCACTGTTCCATCTCCCCACACCCAAGCTGACATTGACTACTAACGCCTCCAGATGGGGATGGGGTGCACATCTTGGAGGCTTCAACACGGACGGAAAATGGGACACCCATTTATTGTCCAAACATATCAACTATTTGGAACTTTTGGTAATTCTGTTTGCCCTTTGCACCTTCCTGCCTCTAGTAACAGGCCAATGTGTAGCTGTCCTAACTGACAACACCACTGCGATGAGCTATATAAACCACCAAGGGGGCACAGTGTCCCGTCACCTCTGCTGCCTATCCATCCAGCTATGGGATCCTCCTCGGAGCCACACAAATTCCGGGCTCTCTGAACATACAAGCAGACCTCCTCAGCAGAGGACACGCTCGCCCCCACGACTGGGAACTCACCTGGTCTTACCTAGTCCCTGTGTTCCGCCACTGGGGCTTCCCCGAGGTCGATGTCTTTGCGACCAGGAACAACAGGAAATGCCCCCGATTCTGCAGCCAGGGAGGGGTTGACCCCCTGTCCCTAGGGGATGGACTCCTTTACCCCTGGACCCACAATTTTCTCTTCATATTCCCTCCGCTTCCATTGCTCACTCGTGTGGTTTGCAAGATTATCCAAGACAGGGTGAACTGCAGTCTGATATCCCTGTGGTGGCCCAGGCAAGCCTGGTTCCCGATACTGCTCTCCCTAGCTGAGGGACGGTACTACCACTTCCCTTTGAACTTGAACCTCCTTGGTTTCTCCAACACCCCTCTACTTAAGGACGACACCCCATAACGCAAACTCACTGCGTGGAGGCTTCTCCCTTCGTTTTCTCTGACTGAGTAGCTGATGTCATTTTGAACTAAGGCTTCCACATGTAAGTCTTGCACTTACAAATGGTCACGCTTCTGTTCCTCCCTTGCTGACGCTGGTCTCTTGCACTCCTCGTTACGGGTATATCTGTCAGCCATTTCTGTGTTCCACGACTGGGTCAACAACTTTGCCGCCTTTGCCCACCCACTCTCCAAGCGCTTCCTTCGGGGTCTGCTGCAGCTGTATCCCCCCATCAAGGGACCCACCCAGCTGTGGGACCTCCCTCTGGTCTTATGTCAACTCACCGGAAAGCCGTTTGAGCCTCTGGCGACCTGTGAGCTCAAGCACCTGGCCTGGAAAACAGGCTTCCTAGTCGCCATCACTTCAGCAAGGAGAATCGGTGAAATCCTTGCCTTCAGACATGACCCTCCATATCTTTCCTTTCTATCTAATGGAGTTCGTCTGGTGCCTGACATATCCTTCCTCCCCAAGATCCTCTCTGAGTTCCATCTTCACTCAGAGGTATTCCTTCCGGACTTCTTTCCCACTTACACTTCAGAGGAGGAACATCTTTTACATACACTGGATGTCAAACCAGCTCTCTTGTTCTACCTGCACGTACCAAGCCGACTAGATGAAGTCTCCGCCTCTTCGTCTCCTATGCAACCAACAAACTTGGGGCAGAAATTACGGCCCAAAGACTCTCGAAGTGGATTGTTGAACTCATCTGCCTATCATACCTAATGGCCCGCACTCCGCTCCCGTGTCCACTTTGAGCCCACTCCACCAGGGCCATAGCGACATCGACTGCATTTCTCAAGGGTGTCTCCCTTACTGACATATGCAAAGCGGCTACGTGGGCGACCCCTAACACATTCATCAAGCACTATACTCTTGACACTGAGGCCATGAGATGTACCACAGTGGGTCGCCTCATCCTCTCTACGGCTTCTACCGCTTCTCAGTGACAACCTACCAGCACCCCCCTCCAGGCTGGCTACTGCTTGCCAATCACCCATAGGTGTGAAGCACAGAGACCATGTCGGAAGATAAACAGGTTGCTTACCTGTAAGTGATGAACTTCGAGTGGTCATCTGTGCATTCATACCACCCGCCCATCCTACCCTCTGCTGCCAGGCCTGGTCTCCTCCTTTATCTAGTCTGGTTTGCAGCGGTCAGAAGGAACTGGCGGGATGTCCGCGTCCTGCTCCTCTGGGCATTTGCGCTGGGGCCCCGGCACATGCCTGGAGGTGCTGGGCGCGAAAATCCATTAAAGCCTTCTACAATACCGATGGATTTCCACGCAGGCTCAGTAAACCCATAGGTGTGACTGCACAGATGACCACTTGAAGATCATCTGTTACAGGTAAGCAACCTGTTTTTCTTTCAGAGTTGTTCCAGGCATATCAAACTTGGGAAAGTTCAGCCATATTTTTCCTAAATTAAAAAAACAACAGCATTTTTTCGGGCAATAACTGTAGGTCTGAATATAGATTCTGGTGGATAATCATGCTGGTCTGAAGCAGCAGAACAAAGTTTGATCCAATGACACCTTTAAGATAAAGTTTTATTCAAGGTGTGAGCTTTAGTGCGCATGACCACTTCTTCAGATACAGGCCTGACTGTTTCAGTGCAAGGCCAATGGAAGGACATGGTTTCAGCTCCAAGCCAGGGAAGCCCGTCTGACCAGATCTCCTTTGCGGTCTTGTGCTTAATGGCGTGATGAGGTCAAGGTCCTCTTTCCAAGCTGGCAGTTTCTGCCGGTTGCTGCTTTTGGCACTGATCCTCTTAATCATAAGGGCCTGCACAAGTTTTTTAAAAAGAGAAAAGCCCTAATGCTTTCTCAGCTGAGAACCAGCTGAGTTTGCCAACAAATCAGTATCTGTTCTGACCTTGCTCAAGCAGGGCTGTGAAGAGTCCCACTCTTCTGTACACTGCACTGCTGAATCGGTTTGAAATTAAATGCAACAAAATCTGAGCAATATTAGTTGTTGTAGATTTTCCGGGCTGTATGACCATGGTCTTGGCATCTTCTGAGCAATGTTGTGCATAACATAACGTATTCTGAGCAGTGTTGTCCATAGGGATTTCACATTTTTATTTATTTGCTTGCCTTGTTTCACTTATATTCTGGGATGTGAAGGGGGTTCAGATAAATATAGGAGTGTTAACTATTGCTGTAGGTACTTGGGAACTGTATCAGTCTGTATTTATTATTTACATAATTTATCCCTTGCCTTTCTCTTTCAGTGGGGACCCAAAAGGCTTACAGTGTTCTGTTCTCCTCTGTTTTATCTTTGCAACAACCCTTTGAGGTAGGTTAGGCTGAGTGGGTGTGGCTCACCCAGCAACTTTCCCTGACAGAGCAATGATTTGCACCTGAGTCACCCAGACCCTTGTCTTATACTCGAAACACTACACTTGCTTGGTGAAGGGCCAATATCTAAAATCTTTTATTTCATTAACTTTCCTCCCAAAATGAGGATGACAGAAGTCCAGTAGCAGTTTAAAGACTAACAAAATTTGTGGCAGGGTATGAGTTTTTGTGAGTCACTGCTTGCTTCTTCAGATACAGCTAGAATGGGAGTCCATCTGTCCTTATATCTTGGAGAACAGAGTGATTTCAGATGCTGAATGACAATAGCAGGTGAATGACAATAGCAGGTATGATTGGATTAGGTGTGGTATGCAGAGGGACTGTAGGCAGGGGTCATTTCGAGCAGGAGCTCGGGGAGCGCAGCTCCGGGAGTTGGTGCCAGCCCCCCCCCCCCCCCACGGGGGAATGCCTGCTTGTGTCATGGCTGCAGCAAAATGACCCCGTCCCCTGGAAAGGTCCTTGTTCCTCCGACCAGCCTTCTGAAGGCTTCCGCCACCACTGAAGCTATCCTCCCAGAATAGTGGTATTTCTGAGGCTTGGATTAGTAGCTGTCCCCTCTCTGCCATCTCTTTCTTTCTTTCTTTCTTTCTTTCTTTCTTTCTTTCTTTCTTTCTCTCTCGCTCGCTCGCTCGCTCGCTCGCTCGCTCGCTCGCTCGCTCGCTTGCTTTCTGACTTCTGGTGATGTCAGGTGGTGTAGCATATGCAAATAAGTTATGCTAATGAGTTATACTAATGAGCTCCTGCACCTCTTTTTCTACGAAATGACCCCTGACTGTAGGCATGTATTCATAATGGCACAGAAAACCGAGGGCTTGATTTAGTCCAGGGGGATGCACTGTCTTGACTTTCATGACCAGTTGCAATTCGGCAGTCTCTCTTTCCCAATCTTCCTTTTCGAAATTCCTTTGTAAGAGAACGTCTGTCTCTCATACATTGCCTTTGTTTAACCAGACTCCCTCTCTGGCAGTTTTCCTCCTTGCCTCAGCGAGCAGTGCAGGGACACTCGAGGAGCTCTGTTTAACAGTACTTCTAGGCAGCATTTTACCTCAGTTTTATTTCAGTTCAGCTGTTTCTACTGCCTTCATTCTCACATTCCTCACCCTGTTGGTTTTTGTTTTTTTTTAATATATTCTTTCTCTGGTTATGCTGTATGTAGCTAGGCTGATGGCTGGGAGAAACTCCTCTGAAGAAGCTTTTGACTCCAGTAGAGGAGCTTCGAGAGATTTTGCTAGGGCTCAGATTCAGGATAAGGTCCTATGTTCAATGGGATCGGTTGAGTTTTTAATATATGTTTTCTCAGGTGTGCTGGAACAAGTGGAACTTATCGGTATGCAGCCCAGTATTTCATGCCTCAGTGACATCTAGATTAGATGACTGTTAACACGCTTTGTAGCTGCCTTTGAAAAAAGTACCCTCAAACCACAGGTGCCAGACTACAGGGATCAACAGGGAATGTATAATGTCAGTTTTGCTTACAGATATGTTGCTACTCCTTTTATGAGGAATGAGACTCTTTGTTTCTGTACTAATAAAACACTTTTGCTTTCTTCATTACAACATTTGTATTTTCTCTTCTCAACTTTTATTTTTCCCTGCCTCTCGGCTGGAAAAAATAAGATACGTGTGCTAAGGTAGCATAGGCTGCTAAGGTTTGCAAAGATCTCTCTCTCTAATAATTTCTGGGTGTCATTGCAATTTGCTGGTAGAAAGCTAAGGCATTTGTACTTTTCATAATTTCATAAATATGCCAAATATTTTACGTTAGGGAAACAATACAGTAAGTTTCGCCCTGATAAGAAAATAAGTATTGCATATATATAAACTTCCCCTCACATCAGGGAAAAAATGGTGGAAATTCTTGTTTTTCCCCTCTCTGAAATTTATAGAAATTTTACATCACTAGTGTTCCTTGCCATATGAAATGCAATACGTGGACGGGGTCTTCTCAGAAGTGGCACCAAAGTTATAGAACTCCCTCTCCAGAAGTCTGACCCCCTTCTGAATTAGTGAAGTGTGGGTGGATTAACCATTACCTTTCTGCCACTTTTAAGTGCCAGTGAAGACAAGGGAAGATTTCAACCTCAGACACTTCTAACTACATCATTTCTTGCTTTCCTTAAAATGGGACCTAGTTTCTATGGCAGTACTGTGTAATGGTAGGGCAACTGCATGAATTGCAAAGCTTGCCTCCTGTGCTGCACAGTGGTGACTAATTGTAAGTGAATCTGCTTATATGGAGACCACTCTTTAGCTCCATAAAGTACACACAGATATATTAGCTGGATTGGACAGGACAGGCCTTTCTTTGGTCAGGGTTCTTTTAGAAAACATACAAGAACAGCTTATGTGAGAAAAGTAGCAATAGGGGGAGCAGGGAAAAGAAACATATTTTTTTTGCACTCTGGTAAATATTTGGGTAATAAAAGAGCAATTGACTGTGGACCTGGGAAGTGCAGTCTCAGACCTTTGCTCAGCGCTTAATCTTCTCTCATCTGATTTAGTTCACTGGGAGAGTAAAATAAGACATGGGTGCTATGATGCCTATTTCAGTCTCTTGTAGGAAGAGAAAAGCAGGCAAGAACTCACCGACAATAAAACAATTATTTATAGGTAGGGCATGTTATATACAGTGTTGAACTACACTAGTTTCTGTTTCCAACTTCACCAAATTTATCCGGAGGATAGTGATGAACTCTGACTGCAAAACTGAAAACCCCTCACTTGCCCTAGCGCAATGGATACCTATATCCATCAGTTCTTGGGTGCAGGTTTAGCCTCCTTACGGTCGTCCTGCTCACGGGAGTCCGTGGAGCTCCTGGGGAAACGGGAGGCCTGGTACCCAGTTGAGAGCTCTGGAGATGTGTCATCAGGATTTCTTTGCTTGCTGAGTGTGGACTTTTGGAGGCGGCAAGGTTAAACAAAAACCTCGCATGGCCTCTTTTGACGACATTCATCTAAGGGACGGGCCAAGTCCACAGCTTCAGCAGTACTGCTTCCAGTCGGTTCGCTGCTCGTTGCAGGTAAAATTTGACATTGGAACCTGGACTCAGTAGGTCACGGGAGTGGCTGTCACACTACACACAGTAAACACCTCTTTGGGTGTTTGTTTACATGTTGCTATGCCTATTCAGTAGCAGTAGCTATTGGGTGAGGCTCCTACTGACTGGATCCTGTATTTAGTATGCTCTGTGCAACCTCCTCACCACCCCCCCCCCCCCCCCCAGGCAGTACACATAGAGTTATCTGCATTGCTTGGTGTTCTGGCCTTGACTTGTAGAGTTGTTGTTGTTTAACGCATCAGGGTATGTATCATAGATCTGGCAAGGTGGGTTTCTCTCCCTCAATGGATTTGTTAGATACTACTTTTCAGGCAGCTAATTAACATCTCTGCCTTCTTGTAATGGGTCTCACGTTTGTATCCTTTCCTTTCTCCAAGGAGTCTGAGGCAGCATACGTGGGACTGAAGATGGTATCTTACCCAAGGTTAAACAGAGAACTTCATGGGAATTTGAACGACGTTTCCCCATTCCAGGACTGACTTCATTCACTATGGGCTCTGGCTCTTAATTTCCTCTCCTTTTTACCTACTCTGCAATTTAATTTGTATGGGGAAAGCATAGAAAATCAGAAAGGCAGATGGTGTTTCGCAGTTGTGGTTATGCTGAGCCTGGGTAAAACCTTGGGAGCCAGTTTAGTGTAGTGGTTAAGTGTGCGAACTCTAATCTGGGAGAACCGGGTTTGATTCCCCACTCCTCCACTTGCACCTGGCTGGATGACCTTGGGCAAGCCATAGCTCCATACCAGCTGTTCTCTCAAGGACAGTTGTCTCAAAGCTCTCTCAGCCCCACCTACCTCCCAGGGTGGGGAGGGGAAGGGAAAGGAGTTTGTAGGCCGCTCTGAGACTCCAAGTGAGTGAAGGGTGGGGTATAAATCTAATCTCTTCTTCTTCTTGTTGGTTTAGTGGTGGGATAGGTTAACTGGTCTTGAAGTCTTGGGTAACAGCATCAGTCATCCTTGAAAACTGCTTCTTGAACCCACCAGCCTGAACGAACCAGTGAACTAGCCAGCCTGTAAAACTTCCTTGTGTTCTTCCTTTCTGCAAACAGTCAGCGGGGCTTAGGAGCAAAAACCCAAGTAAACAAATTAAACTGGGAAAGCCATCAAGACGATTTAGTTAGAGAAGCCTTGAGAATATGTCATTTTTAGTCATATATAGATCCTTATAGACTATAAGACAACAGAACAGATGAAAAAGTTGGTGTTTGACAGTTTTATTAAGTACGCCCATTAACTGAGTTGTACTTAGAGCTGTGCATACCTGGGGTGGGCAGCCTTCGATAGATTATGAAGCCCCAGCTGCTTTTTAAAAGCTGCTGCCATTTGGAAGGACTTGCTTCTAATATGAACGCATGGAGAGCAAGACCACCACCCTTCCACCTCTCTTTGCAAGTGTGCTGAAAGAAGCAGCTGGGCAGTGAGGCAAGATCACTCAGTAGTGAAAAGAATTCTTTTGTGGCTTGGTATTCCTCATTATGACACATGCCTCCTGGTGCTCTGCTTAGATTTTCTGTTCTCAGTTCTCTTGGTCCAGTACCCATGGTTCTGAGCTTGGCTCTGTTGCAGTAATAACTCTGTTTCCCCCTCTTCTTGTCACTGACTGTGTTGTCACATGCTTGTAGCTCAGAGGGTCCTGGTTCTGAAAAGACTGAAGCTGTTGGCTTAGAGAACTGCTGTGTGAGCAGCATATAATGGGGAAGGAACCCTGAACTCTGTGCAAGACCATGGTTACCCTTGTAGGGAAGAAAAACAACAAAGCTTGCTGTTTTCCTTTTCACAGAGGGGAACTCTGATCTTGCAGGAGTTTGTGATTCCCTCGTCATGCTGAGAGAAATGTGGAAGGTTCCTCTCAGTGTGTATTTCATCCTCTGTTTCTTGGTTTTTTCCCTAAGAATTATTTATCATGACATCCAAATCAGTGTCTGCTGGTTGGTGCCATGGTTTGCAAACCTGTTTCAGCTCATGGCTTGCAATTGAAGCGCTAACCAAAGTTTGCTGAGGGGGAGGAAGGGGGGCACATGATATTATGCAGGGGCGTAGACTTTCTAATTTTCTGGGGACGGGGGGCTGGGGCTGAGCCAGAGCTGCTATGCTAGGTCCTTAAAAGAACTGAGATCCAGTGACATCATAGGGAGGAGCCAGTGACATCACAGGCTATTGTCACTATCTGTAGAAGTAGAACCATGTGGGATTTAGGGAGGGACTCCCCAGAAATTTAGGGGGGACTGAGAACCCCTGAGAACCCCCTAGCAATGCCCCTGGGCTGGGCTGGGCTAAACCCAGGAAAAGGTAGGAGTTGACCAGTGGTTATAGTGGTAGGAGTCTCCTGTTGTGTCCTTTATTTAAATTCACTTTTAGAATAGTCACTTTAAAATCTGTAAATACACATACCATGTGCATCAGACAAAGTCATGGTCACAAATTTGACAGTAAGGAAGACAACACAGAAAAGCCTATAGGGGAACATTTTAAAAGTTTTCCTGGATGTTCATTTATAGGAATCTTGTTTCTGCCTTATTTGTAAGGGTGACTTTGTACTGAAATGTACTAAATTATGGCATCACAGATGCCTTCATTTGGTAAATGCATGGCTGAAGTCTCTGAGCCAGGACAGAATACCAAACAGTTGTTGTGCACTCAATTTCTGAGCAATGTACAGAGTTCAGAGTAGCAGCAATCTTCTCACTTCAGACTCATATCCTATGAGTGAGTGCAAGTCCCAGAGCACTGAGTCTATTCCCAGGGGCTGTCATTTTTCTCTGTGACCTGTCATTCCAGTCCCAGAGCATGGATTCTATTGCTAGGGATTGTCATTCCACTCTGGGGGCTGTCATACTAGTCCCAGAGCACAGATTCTATTCCTAGGGACCATAGTTCCACTCTGGGGGCTGTCATTCCAGTCCCAGAGTAGCCTGTCTGGGCCCAAAGACCTTAATGGAAAAACCATTCCACATTTTCTTTGCAACTTTTTTTGTGCTGCAATGTATTTCAGTGGAGCCCATGCAAGTCAATTGGCATTCCTGGCTCCCATTATCTCCAGTGGGCCTTCAAGCCTCTCCCATTGTTTCCAGTGGGCAATCCTGTCATTCCTTTTACATATCACAGTTAATTGTCCCTTTGAAACTGTACAGCACCATTTTAAGTAACAGCAAAATGAAGAACATATACAGAGTGCACATTTCTTGCCAATGTTCTCCCTGGGCTGCCCACAGTAAAAGGAAATTTTAAAAGGACTTTGATCTGCATGCCCCCCCTCCATCTTGTTCATGCAGATGGGCTTACCATTTAAAAACAGACACCCTGTGAGGTAGGTGGGGCTGAGAGAGCTCTTTTGAGGTCTGCTCTTGAGAGAACAGCTCTGAAAGAATTTGTGACTGACCCAAGGTCACCCCAGCAGCTGCCAGTGGAGGAACGGGGAATCAAACCCGGTTCTCCCAGGTTAATCCATGCTCCTAACCACTACACCAAACTAACTCAAAACCTCTCTCTTTTTGAAGCAAGTATAAGAAACATAGGGCACCCTCTCCACCACATCAGAGCCTTTAAACAGATCATTTTCAAAACAGTCCTTCAAAGCCTAGTTACATGAACTAAGCAGCAAGCAAGATACACTGTTTTGAAAAGTAGTTCCCTCATAAATACTCAGCGATCCTGTTGTCTTTCTGCTATTCCTTGCTGGCTGGGTGTGGGTATAAATCCAAATGAATGAATGAATGAATGAATGAATGAATGAATGTATGTCTCCCAGCAGTGACATTTATTCACAAGCAGCAGACAACCCAGAAAACATCAAGAGTCCTCAACATGATGCTTAAGCAATGGGGAGGGGTGAGAGAATGAGAAGGCACCTATGGAAACCAAAAACACTGGGACACACTTTAGCTTAGTAAACTGCCAAGCACATAAAAGATAGGACAGGTCATTTCACTTGTGGTCATTACTGGGAAAAGATGGTTTATCTACTGCGTTTATGATCCCAGATACAGTTGCCAGCTCTGGGTTGAGAAATACCTGGAGATTTTGGGGGTGGAGCCTGGAAAGAGTGCAGTTTGGAGAGGGGAGGGACCTCAGTGTGGTGTCATTCCATAGTCCACACTCCAAATTAGCTATTTTCTCCAGGGGAACTGATCTTTTGATCTTTGTAGTCTGGAGATCCATAGTAAAAGTAGGAAGCAACCAGGCCCCACCTGGAGATTGTCAACGCTAATCCCAGACCTGGCATACTTTTCTCCTTGCTTGTTAAATTGAAAACAGCAGACCATGTGTAAGTAGTGTTTCATAAAAGTGACAAAACTTGAAAACTGGAAAGTATATCCTAACTTGAGTTTAGTCTGGTATGCAATTCCAGCAGCATTGGAGGGAGATATAAAGTTGGCCCCACTGACTTCTTCTCTAGAAGACTGGCCTAAAGGAACGGTTGTAGCAAATGTTGATGGAGGAAGAGAAAGAAGCATGGGGCTTGCACCCCCACTTCCACTGGCTGGCTCCACACTCAGCACGCACACACACCAATCACAGCGCGGTCCACAGCAGGCTCAGGAGGAGCGTCAGGCTGTGGCCGCTGAAGAGGAGAAGGACACATGCAGCCTCCCTCGCACATCTCCACCCCCCATCTCCATGCATCCCCCCAGGGCTCACACACTCTCTGCACGCATGTGCACGCGTGCGCGCGCACACACACACACACACACACACACACACACACACACACAGCTGTGTTAGTGGAGACTCCCCCTCAACGGCTGCCAAAGGGGAGAAGCAGGACACGTGCAGCCTTCTCCCCCCCCCCACTGCTCCATGCATTCCCTTGGTGCTCTCTCTCTCTCTCTCACACACACACACACACGCACATGCACACAAGCTCAGGACAAGTTCCCAACAGCTCCTGCGAGGAGAGGCCCACATTCCCATGGACGACTGATGAAAATAAAGAGGTGTGTGTGCTAGCGCAGGCTGGGGGAACCGCCCCAAACACGTGCCAACTATGAGTCCTATAGCAGTTAAGACGGCTCTAGCCTTCCAACAATAGGCATACCATAGAGAGGAAGTGCTAGAGTGTCACCCCCACTGCTAAGGGGTTTTCAGACCGGGGATCCTCCGCTCCCACCTGGGGCCTGCCTGGTAAGCCTAAGCTGAGCCTAATTCATATTTTCAATGTTGCTTGGCACTGGTTGCCCGGGGGGGAGGGGGCGCTCATTCACCCCTGGAAAAATTCAGGGGAGGCCCCTGCCCCCGCGAAGTTGACACCTATGATATTATGGTATGTGATGTTAGGCTCCAAGGCACAGTCTAGGCAACAGAGCAAAAACTGCATGCAGGACTGGAGTTGAAAGCCAGTTGTAATTTTTAGGAGTCAAGTTTTGAGATAATTGCACAGGTGTGTCAAGGTGGGCAGCGGTGTTGGTCTGAAGCAGTAGAACAGAATTAGAGTCCAGTGGCACCTTTAAGACCAGCAAAGGTTTCAGGCCTTGAATAAAACTTTGTTGGTCTTAAAGGTGCCATTGGACTCTTAACTTTGGACAGGTGTGTGTGATTTTGCTAGCCTTTAAGGAACAAGTCATACGCCGCTCCACTGTAATATAGCTGTATGCTAACTGAACTTTTTATTTGTTTGTTCTTGCAGTTAAATGGTGATAGTACAGCTAATAAAACCCTGAGCGACAATATCTGCATACCCAAACATTTGCATATAAGTGATGGGAAACCTGAACTGACTAGTCATTTTTTTCCCTTGCTGTCAGGCACTCTGTGTGTGTGTGTGCACTCTGTGTGTATGTGTGTGTGTGTTTGACTGAACCTTAATATGCTGCCTGTGGCTTCAGAACAAAATAAAACAAAAATCCTGAGTTGTGTCACTTGTGAAATCATGCTGGCTGTCCCGCAATTTCAGTTCTTTGTGATTGCATTTCATATCCTTGCTTTCCCTTCTCCATTGCAAATTGTGGGTATATATCTGTGCAGAAATCCTACCCTGCTGTATTGTCAGTTGCAATAGCTTTGGACATCTCCCTTATGAATTGTAAGTATGGGTGGAGGAGGCATACAGAAATAGAGAACTTTTCTCTGATATACAACCAGCAAACTTCCACAAGTTCTGCCAACTGTCTATCTTTGGAGCGCAGGCTGGAAAATAATGCTGAGGAAATTACCAACCCCCTGACCTCTCTATCAGCCAACTCCATTTCTGGCTGGCTGCAGTGATCTTTATGCAGGTCACACCTACGGTTAGTAATCTCCGAGGTGGCAGACATATGTTTGTGTTGTACCACTTCAGACAGCAGTGGGGTAGGGTACCCGCCTGACAGAATGTGCCTCCAAATGAAATTGTTTCATGCACATAGAAAATCAAATGCATGAAGAAAAGTTCTAGCCTAATATCCCCGAAATGTTAGTTTCCTGTAAGTAAGGAATTTGTTTTTGTACAAGGCAGAATTTTATGAACTTCCTGGCTATAGTCTGATGTAGTAGCTCCTTACTGAGGATGAGATTTTTTTAATGTGTGTATCAGGTGAGGTGACTTATTTATATAAAAAGTTACATGGATTAACATTTTCAGCCCCCTTCCAAAAAAAACTATCTCATCAATCAGTGTGTGCAGTTTGTGTATATGATGTGATACACAGTCAACATTCTGCTGAAACCTGTGAAATATTTAACCTCCTGAAAATGAGTCCCAAAATGTGTCCAATGCAGGCATAAGGTCCACAAGCATAGCCTTGCATGCTCCTTTATCTCTCTCTCTCTTTTAAGAGGTACGGTTAAAAATGAGAAAACCTTACAAGCAAACAGTGAAAAACTAAACAAGGCAGTGAAGCAGTCAGTCAGCGTGGGCAAAGAAATTCTAAGGAAACCAGACTATCTAAAGTTTAACATGCTGCACTGAGCAAAGGGTGACAAGGGCAGAAAACACTGAACTGTAATAAAAAAGAGGGTGATGCACACAATAGACAATATTGCAATATACTGCAATATCATCTCTGATAGCTGTAATCCCTCAGGCTAATCCACCTGTGTTATAAAGTTTCCATTATGGGTTAACATAAATTTATAAAATATAAAGCCACAGGGAAAGAAAAACAAAATTAAAAAAATAACTATAGTCAACATGAACTAAATTGAAATCTATATTCAGCTATATCTGTTTGACTGTGTACTTTGGACTAAGGACACAACAGAATGAGACTCCCAAACACCACACACAGCCCTGTAGGGGAGAGACCTTGGCTTTTTATATCCATTCAGAATTGGCCAAATATAACCCAGTAGAACTATATTGTCCACAGAAGGCAAGACCAAAAAAAAGTGCCCCAAAAGTAGTCCTCACAATTGGCACCTGTGCTGAGCTGCCAGATCGACAACAGTTCCGAGTTCCAGCAACTGGGCTTTGGTCCTTGGAACTGTGTAAACAATCTCAACAAACAGAGTGAAATAATTTAGGCAGAATATAGCAATGTGGGTAAAGGGGGAAAAAATTACAACTGGAAACATTTTAAAATTAAAAAAAATTATATCCATCAGATACCAGGGAGACCTCTCGGACCAGCTATTATTTATTTCTCTTCCTACAAGACCATTTCCAAGGCCCCTTCTGCAGTTATTGAGTAGTTAATGAGTTCATGACAACTCTCTGCAGATTCTGATTCTTGTGTTGTTTCCTCCAGCATGCTATTTCTGTATGCCTCTCCTTTTTCCTTCAGAAAACGAATCACCTTGGCAAAAGTCTTCTTTATGGTCTCTGTCAGCTCGTTGGTCTTTGAATTTAGATTGTCTTCCTGCTCTGTTGTGGCAGGGCCGGCCCTCCCTTTCCCTCTTCTTACACACGAATCCCCAGTTCCTCTCTTCTCTCAGAGCTAGCCATGGTACTAGCTCCACCAAAATTTGTGCTAACCACAGTTAGCTTTAATGTTGTGAGGACTAGGTTTTAGCCATGGTGGAGAAGCTGGGTGAGGCTTTCAAGAGTAGTATGATGTCCTTGTTTATGTAAGAGAGCCTCTTCTGTTTTTGTTTTGCTAGAAGTATAATCCATTCGCCATGTTAGCCTTTACCACGGGTAGGTATGAGCGTACCGTCCTGTGCATTAACAAAAACAAAGTTCACATTCTGTGACTAGGACAAATTCTACCAGCTTACATGAATGTATTTTACAAAAATTTTATTCTGCTTCTTCTAGTTTTGGGATAGGCAAGAAAGGGCTAGGGAGGACAGGATATTCTGCCTCCTGACCAGTAGAAATCTCTCTTTACCTGCACCCTCTGTAGTGTATGAGATTTTGCTGGCCATTGCCCACACACTTTCAAGCCACAATGGAAAGAGCTAAAAACTTGCTTTTTAAGGAAGTACGTTAAATCTGAGACTCCCGGGTGATTGGCTTGCGAACCTGACACTAATATCTTCACTCGACATATGTGGTTGTGGTATACGTGGCAGCTTCCATCATGGAAGCCCAAGTTCAAGCACAACTATTGTTCTCTTTTTGATCTTGGTACTTTTGGGTCAGGGGTCTCTAGGAAAGATTTATGCTTGAAATCCCAAAGACTTGAGTTGAGATATGATGATAAGGTTAACATTACAGAGCTAAATGAGCCAGTGATGTAATTTGAGTATAATCGACTCCTTGTTCTTTCAAATATAGCTATCTGACCCAAGCCATGTTCCACTTCCCCATAAGCCAGAGAGCAGGTAAAAATCAGTGAAACCCATGCTAAAGTCAGAATAAGATTTTCAAGATGACCGTGAACCAAATAGCTCACTTCCCCAGAAAGCAAAAAGGGCCCCAAGGATTGCTAGTAAGTTTGGTCCTAAGGAGTATTTTTATCCCACAGGAGAGTAGAACCTACTAGGTTAATCTAATAGAAAGGCCACTCTCCTTATCCCCAGTCCAGCTGTAGCAGACCCATTTGCTCCAAGAAGAACCAAGGTTTTTCCCAATCTCAGCGGCCCAGTACTAAACTGCCAAAATAAACAAATATCTTAAAAATCAGGCTTCATAATTTAGATAGAATTCCTAGACGTTATTCTGGCTAGCTTAGGCCCAACCATCTCAGTGGAGAAGTTTTATTTCTCCTTGCTGACGAAGGCCCAGTAGTCTCCCACAGAGTTGCCTTTTTTGCCTTAGCTGCCGAGAAAATTCGATCCAAGTCAGTATCCAAAGACTAGGCCAGCAAAATGTTATTCTTTTCTATAGCCTGCTGGAGAAATATCTGAAGGACCAATTTTATTAAATGAATTTTAATTGTTAACAGAAAGGTAGCTTTTAACAGTTTGGTAACAATATGGCTTTATTGTTTCATTTACCCGTTGTTATTTCACGTTTGTTCTTGTTTGGCCTCTGGCACTACGCAGGATAACCGAACGACCGTTTATAGAAAACAAACAGAACATTGTGGTTTACAATATGCTTTGAAACCAAGTTTAAAAATAAAGATGTAATCTGAGTGGGTGACACAGCGGAGGGTTTAGCAGGCAATTTAAATGCCACCCATTCAGAGTCCCAAAAACTCTCCCCCCCCCCGCCACCAGTAAAGTGCCATCAATCAGATTTGCTTCTGTTAAACCCTCTCCTGTGTCACATTCACCTGATTTTGATAAGAAACTATGATCCATAATGACCATGCAAAAGGCTAAATGTGCTTTATTGCTTTTTCTTTCACCCGCAGATGTTCTCAAATAACGATGAGGCCGTGATCAATAAAAAGCTCCCCAAAGAGCTACTGCTTCGGTAAGCTGTCTTCTGGTTTGTTTAATGCTAGTCTGTGAGTTTAGGCAACATCAGCACGAATGGGAGGCCTTAGGTTGCTGCAAATAACAACAACAAAAAATCCCCATATTTTGCAGCTTGGCAAGCAAAGTTGTACAAATCCTGTCTCTCCTTGATCCATCAAGTTGGGTCAGTGTGGTTGGATTTTATACTGTTTTTCAGCACCAGGAGGAAAAATTGGGTTACACCAGCCTATGTGCGATATATTAGCACTTCCCCAAATAGTATTGTTCTGTGCCCCTCAATTGCCCAGGTGGTGAGAAATCCATGAGTGCAGCATTATGGTGTTTTGCTTTCTTTGGATTAGGGAAAGCTGTGGGAATTTTTGGCGTCTTTGTTATCTGTTTGCGAAGAAAATAAGGAGAGCCTGTTGGAAACAAGCAGGGGTGTTAAAACAAGCAACACAACAGCTTACAGCAAACGAGTGCACCTTCACCTGTTGGCAGTTTATGCCCACCGTGTTTCACCTTCAGCCAACTGCAGCTCAAAATTCTCAGAACTATACATTGTTTATGTGCTTCTTCCACCAGCTCTGCCTTCCAAAGGTGGGGCATTGTGAATGTGAGGCAGGGGGGAGATTTCTGGCTTTGAAGGAACATTCATGTTCTTTTTGTTGTGTCCTTGATAATCCATTGGTAATCCTTCACAGTAACCAAATTGCTAAATTTGAAACAGTATAATAGCAGACCTCCACTCCCCTGTGATTACTCTGGTAATTACCTATGTGAGGAGTCGAACACAGGAATGTATCCATGCTGTGTTCTGTGGACATCCCGGTGGCTTTCAGTGCATCAGCCAAGGTCTTGTGGGGTGCACAGCTGATATGGGCCGGGGGAACATAGTTTTTAATGGCTTCATTTGTTCCTGAAGTGTAGGCCTCAGAAGTGGTGCTGGGGAAATGGCTGTTGTATCCTTTGGCCTGTGAGATTCTATGGGCTCCATTTTATTTTCCATGCCGTTTATTTATGTGAAATTACCCAGGGTGAGGTCTGAAGATCTGGGGTGCAAGTGACATGCAGCTCTATCTGCCTTTCCCATCAGATCCTAGAAAGTCAGTTCTGTACCAGTGTGAGATCAGTGAAGGATTAAGCTTCTGTTTTAAGCCTCTAATCTAGATAAGATGAAAGTTAATGTGAGTTGTTGGGGGGGAGGGAATGTTCAGCATTCGGCTTAGAAAGTTCTCTGCATGCATCCTTAAAAAATTAGGTGTATAACCTGGGTGGGTTTAAGCTAGTATCTAATTCTGAACCTGGCCACAAAATGTGGATCAACAAATCCATATAGAGAAGAAGCACTTTTCACTTTGAGGCGGAGGACATCTTGGGTTATTCCCATCGTCCTATTAGGGAGAGGCAGGATTCATTTTTCTTCCTCTTCCTGTGTGGCTTGGGAACACCCACTTCCTCAGTTTCCTTCCTGCCTCTATAGGGAAAGGTTGTTTTAGGCTTTGCCTCCAACCGTTTTGAAAGTTTTAACAGATCTAAATCTCATTTCTATCTTGAATGTGGTCTCTGTGCTTCACACAGATGGGTTTACTGCGCCTGTGCGGAAATCCATCGGTATTGTAGAAAGCTGTAATGGATTTTTGCACTCAGCGCCTCCAGGCATGTGCGGAGCCCCCAGCGCACATGCCCAGAGGAGCAGGGCGCGGACATCCTGCCAGTTCTCTTCTGACCGCCGCGCTAACAGCTCTTTCAGTTAGTTGAGTATTTCTGTAGAAAGCTCTCCTCTTGGTCGCTTCCATTCTTTCTCTCCTTTGTATCTTCTCTTATCTTCCTTTCTTTTCCATCAAAAAACTTTAAAAAAAAGTCTGTCTTTTCCTTGGGCAAAGGGGGGGGGGGTTCCCTTCTGCCTTCGCCCCCCCTTGCTGTCTTCCTTTTTCTTCGCCTAAACTGTATGGCTAAGAAGTGGGGCTGTTTTAAGCGTTGCTCTGCTTGTGGCAGCAAACTTGCCGCCCCTGACGGCCACTCCCTGTGCACCTTCTGCTTGGGAGAGAGCCACCGACCAGATTCCTGTCTCCATTGCACGAAATATAGCAACCAAACACGCAGAAACAGAGCGGCTCAACTTAAGGTGGCCTTACTGGAGTCTGCACTGCTCCCCTCATCAACCTCAGCCACGGCGATGGACTCTGCGCATCCACCGACGATGTCAATGGACGACTCCACAAGGCCATCGACATTGAGGCCCGCCTCCGATATTGTCTGTACAGCGTTGAAGCGCCCAGTCCCCACCCAGTCTGCGGCTTCGACCCCTCTAAAAAAGAAGAAGAAGGACAAGTCGGAAAAATGCCACAAGGAATCAGCTACCACCTTGGGTAAGCCTCCTAAGAAGAGCTCGGCTCCTGCCCTGACTGCCCCTCTATTGCCTACCACCTCCGCCATACCTCCCACAACTGAGGCTGCGGCTGCGAGTGCCCCACCTTTAACTATGGAGTTGCCTCTAATCCACCTCCTTGACTCCCCGATTAGGCAACTAGACCCACCCATGCCGTACCACATCTTAGAGGCACAAGAATTTTCCGAGGTAGACCAGGTACAAGTCTATGCCCGCTCCCCTCGACATGAGAGATCTCTCTCAAAATCTCCATTCTCTGACTGATCCATGTCTTCGATCGATACCGACCTCCACCGTTTGCAGAGTCGACCAATCAATGCCAATGCTCCCTCAGCCCATCCTGTGGACAGAGGCTGTCGCCGGGACTACCAAGATCAACCCCTTGTCATGGGTCGCCTCGACATCGTTCGCTGATTCCCCCGCAATGGGGCTACCCGCCTCAGTCAGTGGTGCCCTGGGACCAACGTCAGTTCCACTATCCATACGGGGCCTATCCATTGTCCTCATCGATGCTGTGGCTTACACCTGCATCCTATTCTGATTGGGACTGTTACTCCCATCGCGCTCGATCACCGAGGCCGTTCCATCCGCCTCCTTCAGCTTCGCTATTGAGACCCCCAGATGCTCCCACCGGGGAAATGCTGTATTGTTCTTCTCCGTCTACCATACCGGTCGCCACTGTGCCCAGCCACGCACCGACACCGACTTGACATTGAAGGGAGTCACCGTCACTGCCGAAACATCCGACATCGACGCCACCGCCGCAGCAGAGCCACGGCTCCAATATCCCCACACATCTCCCACTGCTGCCTCCGTCCTCCTCGTCGGAGAGGGAATCTGATGACGATCAGTCAGATACCCAGCTCTCCAGATAACCCCTCCCCCAAGCCAGATGTAGCCGATAATCTCCCCATCTCTCCGTCGGAGGATATCACCTCCTATGGTGATCTGATAAAAAGAATGGCTCTCACTCTAGGTTTATCAGTCGTCCAACCGAAGTCCGTGATTACAGACGCGGTCTTCGATATAGTCCAGCTAGACACCTCAACGTCAATAGCCTTCCCCATGTCAGCAGTACTACTCCAAGCAGCAAAAACCCCATGGGACAAGCCGTTGTCCGCACCCGTCTCTTTCAGATGCATGGACCATATGTACTGCGTCCAGGAAACAGGAGCAGAATTTTAATGAATCACCCTGTCCAAACTCTGTGGTCGTTAACTCCTCTTCAGAGTCCAAGAGGACCCACTCTACTCCTTCAGATAAAGAGAGCCACAAGCTGGACGCATTCAGCCGTTACTTCTATTCTGCCAGTGCCCTGGGCCTCAAGACAGCCAATTATCTGGCCTGCATGCGTAGGTATCACTATGCCTTATGGGAACAACTTTCCAAGACCATATCCTCCCTTCCAGAGGAGCAGAGGCTTGCTGCTCGAAGGATCCAGAAGGAGGGTTTGGTCCTCACCAGACAACAAATCAACACTTCCAAACACGCCTTGGACATGTTCTCCAAGACGATGACCTCGGCTATTGCCTTGAGACGCCACTCCTGGCTCCGTACCACTATTCTCCAACCAGACACCAGATCCTATGTGGAAGACCTCCCCTTTGATGGCCTGAGCCTCTTCCACTCAACAACTGATTCTGTCCTCCAAGAGGTGGACAACAGCATAAAGGTGTCCCGCACCCTCGGAGTCTCTTCCTCTTCAAGGCAGTTTAAGCCCCTTACCTGGTCTAGGCCCTGGTCCAGGAGATCGTCTAGCCGAAGCTTGCCCGACCATTCTGGGCACCCTCGCACATCACCTGGAGCCCAACAAGCACCCTACGCTCCGAAGCAAAAGTTTTCGCCAGCCCAACAGTCCAACAGTCTGGCTGCTCCAAGACGTCTAGGCAGCCTAAGCAGGGCCTTTGACTCCATCCCTTCAATACTGACTCCCACACGTCTGGGTCCCTTCCTCCCAACGTGGCTTCTCGTGGAACAGACTCTTGGGTCCTCTCTATCATCTCCAGGGGATACCTCATTGAGTTTGTTCAGTCCCCCCCTGCTCCAGTGGTTGTTTTCACCCCGCCGTCAGACATCCTTCTCCAGGAAGTCTCCGCCCTGCTCACCAAGGATGCTATAGAACCAGTGCCTACTCAACACCAACAAACTGGCTTCTAATCCAGGTACTTTGCAGTACCCAAGAGGGATGGCGGCACCAGACCTGTCCTGGATCTCAGGGGACTGAACCTATACATTGAGTACCGTCGCTTCCAAATGGTGACACTTCTCTCCATACTTCCTTTGCTATGCAGATGTGCCTGGATGGCCACTCTCGATCTCCAGGATGCTTACTTTCACATAAATATCTGCCCCCCCCACACCGCAAATACCTCCGCTTTGCCATAGGTCAGGACCACTACCAATACAAAGTCCTTCCCTTTGGTCTCTCTACGTCTCTGAGAATCTTTCCAAAGACTATGATAGTGGTTACAGCCTTTCTCCACCTACAGGGCATTGTCGTCTTTCCCTACATAGACAACTGGCTACTAGTGGCAAATTCTCCGCAGGCTCTCCTAGACATCACACGCTCTCTTCTAGAGGACTTGGGTCTCAAGATCAACAGGGACAAGTCCCACCTGTCTCCGTCCCAACAGGTTCAGTACATAGGGGCTGAACTGGACTCTGTAGCCCTGCGAGCATACCTTCCAGAAGACAGGGCCCTCCTCATCACTGCCCTCGCTCAACAAATTCGATCCCAGCCCCTCTCTACCGCCCTCACCATACAATGTCTACTAGGCTTCATGGCAGCCACGGCGGCAGTTCTAACCTTTGCAAAGCTGAAGATGCGCCCCCTGCCATTGTGGTTCATCCACTCCTTCCATCCACAATCCCAATCGCAGTCGCTCCATCTCTCACCACCCTCGGAGGTCAGAAACTCTAGTGTGTTGGACTCAAAGGTCAAACCTCCTCCAGGGGGCTCCATTTCATCTCCCCATGCCTTGGCATACTCTGACCACCGATGCTTCCAGATGGGGATGGGGAGCGCATCTCAACAGTTTCAACATGGGCGCAAGATGGGACTCCCACTTCTTGTCCCATCACATCAACTATTTGGAACTCTTAGCAATCCTCTTTGCCTTTCGCACCTTCCTACCTCTGGTGAAGGGCCAATGTGTTGTGGTTTTGACAGACAATACCACTGCAGTCAGTTACATAAACCGTCAAGGGGGCACAGTCTCCCGCCACCTCTGCTGCCTAGCTATCCAGCTGTGGGACTGGTGCATGGACAATGGAATCTTTCTATGGGCCACGCACATGCCGGGATCCCTTAACATACAGGTGGACCTCCTGAGCAGGGGTCAGGCCCGATTCCATGACTGGGAACTCACCTGGACCTACCTACGTCCAGTGTTCCACCCACTGGGGCTTCCCAGAGATCGATGTATTTGCCAATTGAAACAACATGAAGTGCCTGATGTTCTGTAGCCAGAGAGGAATCAACCCCCTTTCCCTAGGGCAGGGGTGGGCAAACTGTGGCTCGGGAGCCGCATGCGGCTCTTTCACATATATTATGTGGCTCCCGGTAGGGCGGCTGGGGAAGCGAAATATCATTAGCAAACAAATATCATTGGACAAATTAATATCATCAATATCTGCTTTTACCCCTTTCGTTATTATCTTTGGCAGTCTCATTTAATGTTAATAAAAACAAATTTGCTTATTTTCCAATAAAATCAGGTAATATTTGTTCATGTCTTGTGGCTCTCAAACATCTGATGTTTATTCTATGCGGCTCTTACATTAAGCAAGTTTGGACACCCCTGTTCTAGGTGGCTCTTACGCTGAGCAAGTTTGCCCACCCCTGCCCTAGGGGATGGGCTCCTCTACCCCTGGTCCCGTGACTTCCTCTGTATGTTTCCACCCCTTCCCCTGCTGACTTGTATGGTCCGCAGGGTCATCCATGATGGGGCGAACTGTATCTTGATATCCCCATGGTGGCCCAGACAACCCTGGTTCCCAATTCTACTCTCCTTAGCCAACGGGAGATTGCACCACTTCCTGCCACAGTTGGACCTCCTCAGTGTCTCTGACACACCCCTTCTGCATCACAATATCCCCCGCCTCAAGCTCACGGCATGGAGGATCATTTCTTCGTGTTCTCCAACCGGGTAGCCAATGTTATTTTGAACTCCCGCAAGGCCTCCACACGTAAGTCTTACGCTTATAAATGGACATGTTTCTGCTCCTCTCTCACACATGATAATGTCTCGCCACCTTCTGCAGGCTTGCCTCGGATCTTCGACTTTCTCCTATCTTTGGCAGACGCTGGATTCTCACATCCCTCGTTAACAGTGTACCTGTCAGCCATCTCAGCGTTCCACAACAGGGTTGACAACTTCTCAGTCTTTGCCCACCTACTGTCTAAATGCTTTCTAAGGGGACTGCTTCACCTGTATCCCCCCACCAAGGCATCAGCCCAGCCATGGGACCTTCCCTTGGTATTGTGTGTGCTCACCAGGAAGCCTTTTGAACCATTGGTGACATGTGACCTCAAACTCATGGTGTGGAAAACAGCCTTCTTAGTCGCCATCACATCAGCGAGAAGATTAGGAAATCTGTGAACTGGAGGAGGACTGCTCAGCGTCGCACCCCTTCGAAACCTACACATATGTGGGTGGGCAGCAAGTGAACCCCCCTTAGAAGAAGGCAAGACCAAGTTCAAGGCTGCTACCTGTTTACTGAGAGTATTTGATTTTAGACCAGTTTTTAGGCCATCATTCAGTAATTCCAGGATGGCATGCATAGGAGGATTCGTGGCATTCACAGACTTTCTTCTGCACCACCTATGAAAGGCTTTCCAAATAGAGTTATATATTCTGATGGTGGAATTTTTTCTAGAAGCTAAAATCGTGTCCGTTACACTTGTGGAGTAGCCAAGTTTTAGGTAAGTCACCCGTTCAAGCTCCATGTGGTCAGAAGTAAACGCTCTGGATCTGGATGCCACACTGGAGCCTGAACTAGCCTGTCTGGGAATATTGGGAGACGTAGTTTCTGAGTTCCATCTAATCGGAGTCTGCATACGGTCCTCTCTGCTCTCACTAGACCACCCTTCGAACCCATCCAGGATGTGCCATTGAAGTGGCTTCGAATGAAGACCTTATTCCTAGTGGCAGTCATGTCTGCCAGATGGGTATCAGAGATCGGAGCACTCTCTGTGAATTCAGGACTATGTGTTTTTTCACAGAGATAAAGTAGTTCTTCGCACTGACCCAACGTTCATACCGAAAATTGCCTCACATTTCCATAGATCACAGGAAATTTGCCTTCCGTCATTCTGCCCTGATCCCAAACATCCACGGGAAAAGATCTGGCACACTCTGGACGTCTGTAGGTCCCTTAAAGCATATCTGCTAGTATCAGAAAAACAGAAGCGATGTTCATCAACATCTCCCCACTGAATATGGGGGAACAAGATGTCCAAATCCGCTATAAGCTTGACCATTAAGGCATGCATAGTGGAAGCATACAAATCCCTTGAACTAGATGTCCCTACAGGGATTACCGCCCATTCTGTCAAAAGTGCATCCACCAATGCAGCACTGACAAAAAATGCCACCATTGAAGAAATTTGTGGAGCGGCCACCTGGTCCTCGATATCTACCTTCATCAGACACTATAAGCTGAATGTATATGACTCAGCTGATGCTTCCTTTGGAAGAAGAGTATTGCAGCACATCATGGAAGAGGAGAGCGATCTCCCAGCTATGGCGTCGGGTACTGCTTTGAAAGTACCCAAGATGTCCTCCACCTCAGAATGAGAACAACCCTTGGCACTTACTGTGAGGGGTCCTTCTACTCTGAGAAAAGGAGGACATCTTGCCCCACTCAAGGCTACGCTCTCTCTCCATTTCTATTATCCTATTTCCTCCTCATTATACTCATCTGGATGTATTTCTATTACTCTTCATGTCTGATGTCTTCTCTGGAATGTACATAGTTTATTCTCCTGTTGGGAGTTCGTGTCTAACCACGTTCTTCCCTTGTTTATGTTCTTCCCTTGACTATGTTTGTAGTTTCTCTCCTTATTCAGTAGGGGAAGTTATTATTGTTCAATGCTGCTACTGGGAGTAACCTAAACTGAGGAAGTGGGTGTTCCCAAACCACACAGGAAGAGGAAGAAAAAATGAATCCTGCCTCTTCCTGATAGGACGGTGGGAATAACCCAAGATGTCCTCCTTTCCTCAGAGTAGAAGGACCCCTCACAGTAAGTGCCAAGGGTCAATTTCTGTAGTTTTGGGAACCTCCAGGTTTGCAGAAAAGTACTAAAAGTTTTAAAAGATGTGGGGGGGGGATAATTGAAATTTCCTCAAAAAGGAGAAATCTCAAGTCTACAGTAACCATTTTAGGGTGGGTTGCCTAGTAACCAAGGCACTAGGCTAGGGCCATGGCCTAGGCAATCTCAGCAGCAGCAGTATCTTGGGACAAGAACAGGAAATAGTGAGTGGGGCAAAATACAGGGAAAACTAGGAAGAAAGACAGAATGTAGAAAAGGGAGGTGGGAGAGGAGCCTGGAAAAAGGGGGACATGGAGAAGAAAAAAGAGGAGTGAGGAAAAGTCTGGAAAGAGAATAGAAAACACCGGGGAGGGGGAAGCTGGAAAAAGGTGGGAAGGGGGGATTGGTGGGTTTGAAAAAGAGCCTGCAAACAGCATGGGGAAAGGGCAGAAAAGCAGGGGGGTGGGAAGAGGAAAACAGAGAGGGGAAGGAAACCTGAAAAGAGGGAGCAGGTGTGAGGCAGTGTGGAGGGTAAGGATTTCCTTCCTCTTATTCATGGGTCCTTTGTTTCTTCATCATTAACCATAAAAGCTCAGGTAGGGACGGTGCTGTCAGCTAGGCTGCCAGAATAAAAACGTGGGAGTAAAGAGGCTGGCTGCCATAAAGGGGGGGGGGGGGGGAGGAAGTTTACACTGGGATGCTAACTTTCAATTCTCCTCTAGCATTTGTCTTTGTTTTGACAAGATCTCTGGTTTCTCTTGTGAGTTGTCTGCTGGGAACTAGGGGCCATTATTTTCCAAGCGAGGGTAACCTGGCATTCATTGGCTTGTAGAGATCTGACGACCCATGCTTGAACCCTGTATAAAATCCCATTCCCGCTTTCCCTCTTTAGTCTTAACACAGATAGTGTTTAGAGCAATGTAGTAACCTGACTAAATAAACTGATCCTGCTTAAGAAACGTTGTTGAGTGCTGATTAGTAGAGACTCTGACAGGTGCCTGACAGGGAGGTCTCTTTCCACTTTTGGTTGCTACTCCTTGAAGCGATCCAATCTTTGATCACGCATGCCTTCATTGGCATCCAGATCAGATTACTGCAATGTGTTCTATATATGACCGTCTTTGAGGCTCTTTGGAAACCACAGTTGATGCAAAATTCAGCTGCAGGAGAGACACCGGTACTTTGCCATCTTCACTGACTTCCTGTTTATTTCCTGGGCCAAGTCAAAGTGCTGATTTTGATCTTTAAAGCCCTAACTATCCAGGGCCCAAGATATCTACCTCTTCCACTGTTGGGCAAACCACATTCACCCTGGCCTTCCGCTCAAGCTGTGCTTCATCTTTCCCTGCAATCTATGGTAGAATACCTTCTCAGTGATTGTGCCCATTCTCTAGATTCTTTTCCCCAGAAGCTCATTTATTTTTTTTTATTTTTTTATTTTTCGCATTTCTATCCCGCCTTTCCAGCGAACTTTTGTCTCCATCACCGCTTGCTTGTCAGCAACTGGGAAAAACTGTTGTTCTTGTAGGCACTCAGTAGCTACTTTGTCTTAATGCTGTTTATTTACTATCTCTGCTGCTCGTTGTTTAGCTTTTTTAATGCGTTGTTTTTCTTATAATGTTTGATAGTGTGGTATTTTTATTGTTTTTGGCCATTTATTTTATTTACATATTTATTTCTGAGCATTTTTAGGCTTCTTTTCTCCCCAGAGGAACCCAAAGTTATTTACAGAAAGAAAAACAAATCATTTTTAAAAGTTTATATGTTATTGTTAATGGCCTTGAATGCCATAGTGGAAGAATGGTGGCATGAAAGACGTTCTAAATAAGTAGAGTGCTCTGTAGGTAAAGGCAAAGGGAAGTGAAACCTGGATCCCCGCTAAACATCAGTGCTCCCCGTTGCAAACCATGACCTGTCCTGCTAGCCCGCAACGTACATTTGTTTGACCGTACTAAGATTATTTCCAGAAGCTTGAAGCCTGAAACTATTCTATCTTTTGGAAAAAAAAAAAAGCTCAGAATATGAAACTGGTGGATTTTCTGTGCGTGAAATTGAGTGCCCCTGGAAGAGCACTCAAGAATAAGAATCTCCTGGTGGTCCCTGGCCCAAGAGAGGTCTGACTGTCCTCAACCAGAGCCAGGGCTTTTTTGGTGCTGGCCCCAAGCCTGGTGGAACTCTCTGTCAGAAGACATCTGTGCCCTGCAGGAGTTATTACCCCTCCGCAGGGCATGTAAGACAGAGATGTTCCACCAGGCTTTCAGTTCAGGACAGCGATGGGGACAATATGACATCTGACACGCTCACATACTTCCCCATCTCTCATGACCCTCCCTCCTGGGGAGGCTGGGGAGCTGAAATTCCCCCCCCCCACCTTGCAGTATATGTATATAGTTCTTATCTATTGATCTTCTTCTAGGTGGTTTTAATCTTGATTTTAACTTATAGAATTTCTGTATTTTACTTTGTTGTAAGCCGCCCTGAGCCCTACTTGTAGGAAAGGGCGGCCTAGTAAATCTAATTTAATAATAAATTACAGCCATGCTGTAAACTAGCATCCCCAAGTATGCCAGCAGAATTAAATTGCTTAAGAACTAGAGTGTTGGTTGCATTTAGTCAGAGTTAGAAGCCAAGACTGGTAGCTGATGCTAGTAGATGGACAGTATAGTGGATTTTAATGGGCTGAAACTGGAGTAACTCCACATAAAGATTGCACTGTAAGAGTCTGCCTCAAATCTGGTTGAAACTGCACCTCGAGTAAGTTTTTATGGAATATCTGCAACGTCATGTGCTAATAAGGCTGCATTCAGGCTAGAACATGACCACTGGTTCTCTATCAGAGCCACTGTTAAGTGTGACCCTGATGCTGCAGAAATGAGATAACGTTAGTGATGATAAAAGTATCATCAGAAATTCAGAGTGGACACAGCTTAAAGTGCAAAGAAGTTCAGTAAGTAGTACTTGCTTCTGGCAGTCCAAGTAAAGGAAGGAGAGGCAACTTGATTACCATCAAAGAGACACCGAAAATCGATTCTAAGGCAGAGGGCAATAGGTAACTTGCATATTCTACTAAATTCTTTTCATTTACCTTTTTGATTAATGTGGCTGGTGCTAGATTCTTCCAGTTCGTCTGGAAAGGCAGGATATAAATGCAAATAATAATATGCTAAATGAATACTATGGTAGCTCCTTTGTCTGATCCTACAGCAGCAGCCCCCATAGTGCCTTCCAGCCTGCTTCCTGGTACCCACTTCCCTGAGTCTGGAGGTCAAACTCTAAAGGGTCTTAAATGGGACAGAAAACAAAAATGAAGCTTCAGGTTGTGCCCTACTGTCTGACTGACTAGCAAAACACCGAGCTCATTCCAGATAGCCATGGCACAGGCACGGATATGCCTTCTGACTGGCCAGAAGTCTGAGATTTCCTTACATCTCTGGGCTTGGAAATCTCTCAAGGGCCAAACCTGTTCTTCTTTCTTCAGTAACTAAAACCAAACAGCCTCTTTTCCCTAGAGCAAAGAGGAGGGCCCAGATTCCCACAGGCTCTGTGCTGCAGGAGGTTCTTCAGGAAAGGCCAGGAGACATTGGCTTTGCTGCTGGGGACATCCATTCAGAAGTAATGAGCTCCACTGTAGGAGGATGTTGGGCTTGGGACCTCCCAACGTTTTGTGATTGGTCCTTCCCCCATGGCAGACATTTTCTGGCAGCTTTCACTGCCATTTTGCAAAATTTCAGAAGTGTCCACAGACTCGACAAACTTGGGACCCTGTCTTAACACTATTCTTATTCAGAAATTGTCAGGTACGCACAATGGAAGAAACCAAGTCAGTCTCTTGAATCTTGATATACAGATTTCAGAGACTGAGAAAGGGAATAAATTTGCTCTGTCCTTTATTTTTAATATGAGACCAGTGCTTTTTAGAAAAGGTTCAGGATTGACCTCAGTGACCTGTATTTTGAAACCCAGAAACTGAACGTGTCTTTCTACTGCTGGCTGAGACTCTCCTGAGCCTTCCCCAAGTGCCATATCATGAAACTGAACATACAGAGAGAATATACTCGTGTGCTCCTACGCTCAGTTTACCACCTTTCTACTGCAGGTTTGCAAGTTATACCAGTTTTTAACCCTCCCTGACTAAATGTCAGCAGTTCCTCTAGGGTAGCTTGTGTGTGTATACCGGCAAGCAGCAGCCATCACCTGCCAAAGTGCAGACGGTGGATTCTAATGTTCAGAAAGAGATTCTGAGAGCCAGTAAGACAAGTTTACCAATCCAGTTAGTTCCGGTTATGGAGACTATAAAAGTTAAAGAGTCCTCATAGATTGACAAAGGCCGCTTCACGTGATGGAGTCAGATAATTGGTTTTGAACATTGTGCTACATCGAGGGTCCCCAGCGTGGTGCCCGTGGGCGCCATGGTGCCTGCCAGATGTTTTTTAGAAGTGGGTGGCATTAGGGTGGGGTTTTACCCATCAAGGCTTTTGATTGACCACTGACAATTTTTAGAAACCTGACTTTGACAAGAGCTGTCACCACGGCACGAGGATCTTTACTGTGTGACGGAAGGTAAGCTGCAGCAGCCGTTTTTGTGACTGGCTCCACCTCCTGTATCAGCCATTTTATAGTTGCACCCACCGTGCTGTGCCAGAATGTCAAAGGCGGCGGCAGGCTCAAAAAGGTTGAGGGCCCCAGTGCTACATTACACTGGCTGTTGGATATAGCATCAGTTAGGTTGGAAAATGGTCTCTTGCATGTAAGCTTGCTTGTTTAATTTACAAGATTTTGTTTCTTAGTTGTAAAGCAAACTGTTCTAGCCCTGGGCCATCATACTCTGTCAGCTGAATATCACAGGGTTTCTTTGGGGATTAGATAAGTGTATATTGTGTGTCCCCCCCCCCCCCCAAAAAAAAGAAGAAAAGAAAAGGTGGCTGAACAGGAAATGGGAAGCAATCGTGCAGGCCCCTCAATAACACTTCTGTTTGCCTGTGGATCTTGGTTTGTGGGTTGCCCATCTTTGTGCTACTAGTTTGTTGTGTGTGTTTTTAACAGATGCAACACGTGTTTGGATTCTCTGAAAAACAGACCAAAACCTTGTGGCACTTGGTGAACCAGCTTGCAGGTTTTATGTCTGTCTTGTGACATCGTCCTTCCTCCAGTTTGGTGTCGTGGTTAAGTGCGTGGACTCTAATCTGGGAGAGCCGGCTTTTATTCTCTACTGCTCCACTTGCAGCTGCTGGATGACCTTGGGCAAGCCATAGTTCTCTCAGAGCTGTTCTCTCAAGAGCAGTCCTTGAAAGAGCTCTCTCGGCCCCACTTACCTCCCAGGGTGTCTGTTGTGGGGAGGGGAAGGAAAAGGAGTTTGTAAGCCGCTCTGAGACTCTTGAGTAAAGGGTGGGGTATAAATCCAATCTCCTCCTTCTCTCCCCCCCCCCGACTCAAACTTTGTTCTGTTGCTTCAGACCAACACGACTACCCACCTGAATCCATGTTTGCTAGTCTGAGCCCCTTGTAGGAAGAACAAAATTAAAATGTACCAGATGCATGGCTTAATATCATGACACTTTTATGTTAGGCTTGATGGTGGGAACCAAGGACTTGGTACCACACACCACGCGCTGGCTCTGTTGCGTGACCTCTTTATTCCTTATCTGCCCAGTATTTACCACCAGCCCTTGCTTCTAGTTGAGATGATTTACTTTTGCGAGGTGGTGTAAGCTGGAAGGAACTCTGGAAAGAAGCGACACCTTTTCACGTTGATTCCAGCCCAGCCCAGTCTAGAGAGATATTTTGCTTATCGTGGCTGCAGGACTGTAAAAGAGACACTATCTGGGGTCATGGCTATTACGCTATCTTAAAACAGGCAATGTACTGGATATCGTTTTCTGAAATAGTGACGTTATTGTGTTAAATATTTAAGGGATTTAGGGCATAGCCTCTAAGGTTATATGTAGACTGTTAAGTTCTAAGTACTTTCATTAAAGATTATAGCTACCACCCTTCACGGTTTTACTTAGAAGTATCTAATAACTGTGAAACATTTTGATGTTTAAAACAATTATTTAAATTAACTTTCTCTCTCTCTGAGATTCAGATTGCTGATTTAAATCGCTGGTTTAAATCAGTCCCATGTGCTTTGAGCCAAATTTTGCTGCTCAGAAACAGAAGATGCCGGTTTGCTCTTGGCATAGTCAAGTATGTTTGCTCTTGGCATAGTCCCAACAAAATACATGCCTACTGCTGGGAGTGGGAGAGACCTTGACTGTATCTTGCAAAATCCAACTGTATACTCCGAGCTGAGATTTACTTTCCTTTAGGCCCTTCTGAAAAACTTCTGCACTATCAGAGAATTACTAATATTGAAGCATAGCAGAGACTGCTCTTTAAATGAATAAATGAGGGAAGGGATTATCTCGTTTTGTCCCACAGCTCTGTGAGATAGGCTGGGCTTGAGAGTAAGGATTTGATGATAGGCGCCTCTCATCCATAACCCGGACTTTCCCTGCCTACATTACATTTGCTGTTGTAGGCATCCTTCACGATAGCAGGACAGTTTGTTTGCCTTGGGGAGGGGCCTCCTATTAAGGTGACATGCAAACTGTCCCCAAGGCCTCTTTATACTTGCAGGAGAGGTCAGGAAGCAGGATAGTGGTTGCAGAATCTTATGCCACCATAAATTGGTTAGTCTTGAAGGTGTGTGTCTTTTCTCTTTTAACTCCCCTGCAGCAGCAGACTGTCATCTTTCCCCTTCTGGAATTTCCCCTGACAAAACCGAGTTGCACGTTCAAGGCTTTGCCGGACTCTGCTTTTGAGAAAAAAGTAAAGCCAAGCTTATAAAAAGTTGAACAGTTCTGAGAAATGGAAACTTTATGGTGTGCATACTGAGAAAATTCATTAATGCAGTTTGGCAGGGCCGCCTTTGAAAGAGAGCCTTATCAAGCGGACTGTCTTGTAAATGGCCATCAGTTTCTGCAAGACAAAGGCCGGTGTGTTCCCACACAGTGCGGCTGTGTTAAGTTCTTGTCCCCCTCGTTCCAAGGAAGGTCTTGACGTCCCATGTACGTGGGGGTTGAGTGAAAAGCATTATTTTTCTCCTGTTCAGTCATGGCAGCGTAGACAACTGGTGGCTTCTAATTGCGATGACTTTGCGGTGGGATTCCTGTGTCACGCCCGACACTGAAGGCTTATTTGCCCCTTCTGCAGCCATTTCATCATGTGCTGGGAACCCCAGAAGAAGGCAAAGAGGTCTCCTCTTTGCCTTCTTCTGGGGTTCCCAGCACATGATGAAACTAGGCGGACAGGAGTTACCATGCCAGCACCGTTCTATGCAGGGATATACACAGGATTTTTTTTATCCAGGTCAATTTCAGCTTGTGCTAGGAACCCCAGAAGAAGGCAAAGAGATCTCCTCTTTGCCTTCTTCTGGGGTTCCCAGCACATGATGAAACTAGGCGGACAGGAGTTACCATGCCAGCACCGTTCTATGCAGGGATATACACAGGATTTTTTTTATCCAGGTCAATTTCAGCTTGTACTGGGAACCCCAGAAGAAGGCAAAGAGGTCTCCTCTTTGCCTTCTTCTGGGGTTCCCAGCACATGATGAAACTAGGCGGACAGGAGTTACCATGCCAGCACTGTTCTATGCAGGGATATACACAGGATTTTTTTAATCCAGGTCAATTTCAGCTTGGTTAAGCATCTGTCATATGTGCTGTTCGGTAAGCTACGGTGTCTGTGGTTTGGGGGTCAAATGTGGTCCCCCCTCCCCAAGATAAGTTCAGAACCCCACAATAAATTTTTGGCCAGCAGGGTGTAATGGTTAAGAGCGGCAGACTCTAATCTGAAGATCCGGGTTTGATTCACCACTCTTCCACATGAAGCCTGCTGGGTGACCTTCGGCCATGTACAGTTCTCTTAGAGCTCTCTCAGCCTCACCTCCCTCCCAAGGTGCCTGTTGTGGGGAGATGAAGGGAAGGAGACTGTAAGCTACTTTGAGTCTTCTTAGGGCAGATAAAAGTGGAGTATAAAAACCTCCTTCTCTTCTTCTTTACATATCTATGAGTAACATCACAGCTCAAGTAATAAGTCAGGGAGGCTTCTTGCTTAGGGAGAATTATTGCTCTTCCCAAGCAAATAGCTGATTTCGTTCTGTGATAGCCAGAGAATCTACAGATAAGGTTGTGACTTAGCATTTTATTTTGCACCAGAATACATGCCCCTTATATATTCTATATCCCACTTAGACATAGCAGTTCCAGCACTGTACTTGTGATCCAAGGGAGAGACCTAGTTCATCTTCCTGTCTTCTGTGAAGTCCCCCATGGGGATTGCCTCAGAGCAGGCCTGCCACAGAGTTTTCTCCAAGCTTCTAGAATTTTACAGCTGAGTGCTCCCCCTTCCCTTGTCGCAGTAGAGCTACAGGCCCTGTTCCCGCCCAAGTGATCAGGTAAGGAGGGGCAGGGAGCGCACTCTTCCCTCAGTCTTTTTTCTGCCGCCGTGGAGAAAGGACCCACTACAGCTTCTTCTGGTTGCCTCAGAGAATCCCTCTGAAAAAAATCTTATGGGTTTGGATCACAGATTGTCCCTATCTTACTACAATGGAACTCTTTAGGAAATGCCTCAATTGTGCCGTGAAAACAGCACAAAATGATGACCATGACCATTGCTTCATGTGCTTGGGGAAGGGCTCAACACAGCTTCTTGTAATGCATGCAGCCTCTTCACCCTGAAAGTGTAGCAAAGGAGGGCTCTTCACCTCAAAGCTGCCTTGTAGGAGCAATTGCTTGGAGTTTTGAAAAAATTGGATTCCCCTCAGAAGAGAGCCTGGACCCCCTCAGTGGTCTCTGTGCCGCTTGCAAAATCTCAGCCTGACGCCATGCGAATGACTCAGGCCCCAAGAGCAACTTCCAAACTGGGTATTAAAAAGGCTAAAAAGAGGTCTAAACATTCAACGTCATCGCCTGCTCGACCCCAACGTTCTGACTCTGACACGATGTCAAAACTGCCAAACCAGGACTCTGCACACATTGATAGTCCACTTCCTCTCAACAGCAAATTCCATTGACATCACCACCAGGTCAAAAGGACCCAACTCACCATCAATCTGCGTCTTTGTCTTGGACCTGACTTTCAGTCTCTGCTCATTGTTTGACGTTGAGATACCTGTCCCTTCGACATCAAAGTCCCAACAGTCAACAGTGTCACCAATTCTACCAAGACAGCCCACCTCACTTCTGAAAGCCCCATACTCCTCCTCTCTCCATGACTTCGAAGGAGTACCAATCATCCAACAAAGATGTCATTGAATTAATCACCCGAGGACAGAAGATGTCAATACAGAAGCCAGCCTCACTCTCCGATGCCAATACTTCGCAGATGTCGGAGTGGAGCTCTCAACCACAGTGGGGTAATTCCCCCCCTTGGTTCATGCCTCCATGGAACCAATGGGATCCATCCTCCTTCATACGTTGGCAACCATCCACCTGTCATACCCACACTGTCATAAGGTCACGATCATCCAGCAGTCATAGGTCCTATGCAGATCCAGAGATGCGTCCATACCAAGACTCTAAAAATGGCTCTGAATGCACATCCTCATGGCACCTGATGATTCCGTGGGGGACATCATGCTTGTGTTGCCTACAGAAGATTTCAAATTATATTCTGAACAACTTGTTTGAATAGTTAAAGCATTGCAAATTGATTATACATCACCAGAACCAAGGGTGGAAGATCCCATTATAAATGTCCTATATTCATCTGACCCGGGCCCAGTAGCCCTTCCGATGGCCAAAGACATCCTAGACATCACTAGAAATATATGAGCTAAACCAGCTTCTATTCAAGTAGAGAAGGGAAGAAGAGAAGAGATTGGATTTATATCCTGCCCTTCACTCACTTGGAGTCTCAGAGCTGCTTACAAACTCCTTTCCCTTCCCCTCCCCACAACAGACACCCTGTAAGGTAGGTGGGGCTGAGAGAGCTCTTTCCCAGGCTGTTCTTGAGAGAACAGCTGGTACAGAGCTATGGCTTGCCCAAGGTCATCCAGCAGCTGCAAGTGGAGGAGTGGGGAATCAAACCCAGTTCTCCAAGATTAGAGTCCGCGCACTTAACCACTACACCAAACTGGCTCTCTATCCATTAAAAAAGTCGAAAACTTATATAAAATTAGAGAGGAGGAGTGTGAATTCTTATTTCAGCATCCCCTCGGCTAACTTGTAAGTCACAGAAGTTCTGCCATCCAAGAAAAATGCAGAACACATTCAGTTCCTCTTGATAAGCTAGACATTTTAGGGTGCAAAGTCTACACTGTGGCAGTCTTGGGCCTCCGAGTCACAAACTTCAAAGCAGTTGTCCCATGCTACCAACTTTATTCATGGGAACGAATGTCTCAACACATAGAGACAATCCCTGATGTCAGAAACACTCAAGCAGCATCTATACAGGCAGAGGGGATAAAGTTAGGGAAACAAGAGCTTAACGTGTCAAGCCATGTAGCTGAACTATGGCTTCAGCAATAGTAATCAGACGTCATTCCTGGTTGAGAGCTTCGGCCCTACCTCCAGACACTAGGGCCAAGTGGAGGATCTTCCCTTTGAAAGGAAGATCCTGTTTAGTGAGCAGACTGATGCTGTACTTGAAAGAATCCGTAAGAATAGGTTCACAGCCATGTCTCTGGGTATCTCTTCCCAGCAATCAGGAAACTGTCAGCCCAGGTATTTTCCAAGACACAATCAGCAACCTCAATTTGGGAAGCCTTACCGGTTCCAACGCATCCAAAATTACCAAGAATACTGCCCTCCTTTCATGACCTACCCCAACCTGGACAGCAACAGCCAAGACAAAGGGGTCACCAGGGTCAATCTCCTCGAGATCCCTCATCCAAGGGCAAGCCACCACAATGACTAGACATCTTACCACCCTCTAAGCTGTGGAGTCTTGTGGGCCAAAATTCTACTTTGTGAGCTACTGGCATTAAAGTTGTGAACAAGCGATTTGGCTACTGTATAAATTAGTTTGCTCTGGAGCCATCCGTCCTGAGCTAAGACAAAAATGTGTGAGCTGGAGGCTAAAAAACTGTGAGCCAGCTCACACTAACTCAGCTTAGAGGGAACACTTCTTACCACTATTTGCTGATAGGCTTTCCCTGTTTACACTCCACTGGAGTTTAATTGCACAAGAAGTTTGGGTTCTGAGCACAAAATAGTTTGGATATTTTCTGGAATTCAAATCCACTCCTTATTGTACCAATTTTAACTCCAGAACATCAACCCCCCAGCTTGCTTCTGCAGCAAGAAATTAAAAACCTCCTCCAAAAGGAGGCTGTCCTGGTCATTCCCCCTGCAGAAGAGCAGGTGGGTTTTTATTCTAACTACTTTTTAATTTTTAAAAAAGGGGAGGTGGTAAGAGACCTATCTTAGACCCCAGAGATCATAACAAGCACTTGACCATTCGCAAGTTTCACATGCTAACTTTAGAAGATGTCTTTCCCTTTATTGGGAAAGGATGCAGTCTTAGATTTAAAAGATGCATATTTCCATATTGTTATCCGCAAAGACTGCAGGAAATTCTTGAGGTTCCAATTCAAAGGCCAATCTTATCAATATGCAGTATTGCCATTTGGTTTGGCCGCAGACCTGAGGGTCTTCACAAAATGCTTCTTGGTAATCATTGCTCATGTGCGCTTGACAGGCTGCTTGGTTTATCTTTACCTGGATGACTGGCTTCTCATTGATCCAACAATGTCACAGTTGGCGGAGCAGATATCCTTAACAATACACACACTAGAATGGTTAGGGATCCTCATAAATTTCCCAAAGTTTATTCTAGTCCCTACTCAGGAAGTCGACTTCATTGGAGCGAGACTCAGTTCTGTCTCACATAAGGCATACCTCCCAGTGAATAGAGCCAGATCAGAGCAAAAAATGGGTATAGAATTTTTCCCACTCTAGATTCCAGAAAGAGATCCACATTCAAAAGTTTTTAATGGCTTCCACCACATCCACCATTCAATATGCCAGACTTCGCATGTACCCCCTCCAGAACTGGATTCTGAGAAATTGCAAAATGGGGATTGATTCACATTGCAGGAGCCTCTCTATTCCCAGGGGGATTGTTAGATCTCTGTCTTGGTTATTAGATTCCAACTTATTAGAGGGGGTACCCTTAGCACCTTCCCAGACCTCCATTTATTCCCAGACGCTTCATTAAATGGATAGGGAGCTCCTTGCAGTTCAATACGCATTAATGGTCATTGGAGTCATGCTGAATCTAGACTCCATATTAATGTTTTAGAGCTTCAAGCTATCAGATATGCCCTTTTCTTTCAAACATCACCAAGAGAAGAACTCTACTGCTGTCCAAGGACAACATAGCAGCAATGTACCATATAAACAAACAGGGGAACAGGCTCCCTGAGATTATGCAGGGAGGCATCACTGCTTTGGGATTGGGCCATGCGAAACAGAACGGAGTTGCTGGCCATATGACAGCATAACACTTCATCACATGAGCAGGGACCTGCTTTTGACACGAGTGGTCCATGAACCACAAATATCTACTACCAATTTTTGAAACCTGGGGTCGCCCTCAAATAGACCTGTTTGCTTCAGCTTCTGCTCAAGAGGGCCATCAACGACTGCTCCATGGGAGACACATGCCAGTTAGTATGGTTTCACACTCTTTACTATGCGTTCTCACCTCCTCCACCACATAGTGCTGAAATTAAAAACAGACAGCACCACGTGCATTCTCATTGCCCCCTTTTAGCCCAGAAAAACATGGTTCCCCATACAGTTAACTCTGTCCAAGGGCAGGAGAATTCTACTGCCTCCAGCAAGAGACCTTCTTTCAGTGGGTTCAGTCTGTTACCATGATGTGGAGGCACTACATCTCAACATGTCGTTAATTTCACCATAGACCAGTACTCAGAGGGGTTTGTGGTTGTTTTTTTGCCATCTTCATGCAATCCATCCACCTGGAAATCCTGTAAGGCTGAGTGGCAACACTTTACAGCATGGGCCAAAGACAGGAAAATCAGACCACAGTCCTGCCACTTAGCAGAAATCTTTGAATATCTCCTTTCCTTGATAGATTCAGGTCTCTCCTCATCTTCCACCAAGGTTCACCTGGCTGCCGTATCAGCCTTTCACATTGGTATAGACTCTAAACCTATATTTTCAAATGCTCTCTCAGAAAGGTTCCTCAAAGGGTTGATGAATTTATACCCGCCAATGAAACCCCCAATTCCCCAAGGGAGTTTGTCTCTTGTGTTATCTCAAATAATATATAAACCTTTTGAACCCATGGCCTCATGTGACCTGTCTTTTTTACTGTACGAGACAGCATTCCAAGTGGCAATAACTTCAGCACACAGAGTGAGTGAGATCAGAGCCCTCAGTTGCAACCCAGCATTTACAAGGTATCACAAAGATAAGGTGGTCTTGAGATCAAGTCTCAACTTTACCCCTGAGGTGGTTTCCCAGTTCCACTTATCTCAGGACATAATATTACCTGTGGGTTTTTTTTTCTGAACCTCAGTCCCCTGCAGAGCAAAAAATGCACACACTAGACACTAGGACAGGGGTGGCTAAACTTGCTTAACGTTGTCAGATCCTCTGCCATTAATTGTCCTGTGTCCTGGGTCTCTATCAGTAATTTACTGCCAGCCTTGAGGTTTATTGCCTGTCTTGCTTAATGTGTCTTTCTTCCCCGGGAGGATGGCTTGCCGCATTCCACCACGTCACATAAACAGTCTGGCTATCTTCCCTGGCCTCTTCCCTTTTCTCTCTCGAGTGTCTCAAATGGCTTATCTTGCTTTTGTAACCTTGGAGAACTGCTGAACTGATTTTAGCCAGGTGCCTGGCCTGTGAATTGCAAGTAGAGTTCACTAAGGGGCATGGGGGCGGGGGGGTTAGTGCTTTTGCACCTTTTCTGTGGGAATTAACGGTTGGGGGGTTTTGCGCTTTTTTATGTTAGCCCTGATTGATTCTTTACCTGCCCATACCTTACTGTGAATGGTATATTAATCCCTGTTGCCTGTAACTAGTTATCTCTAACAAACATTGAGTACCTGAACCATCATTAAGAAATAAAAGGACTTTTGCTTCATCAAAGGCCTGGCTTATTTGATTCGACTCAGAAGCCTCACAAACGTAAGAGCCACATAGAATAAACGTCAGGTGTTTGAGAGCCGCAAGTCATGAATAAATATTACACACATGTTTTTATTGAAAAACATGCAAATTTGCTTTTTATTAACATTAAATGAGACTGCCAAAAATAAAAACGAAAGGGGTAAAAACACATATTGATAATGATATTTATCCAGTGATACTTGTAGGCCGGGGAGGGGGGATTTAAGAACACATTTAAAGTTGCTTTCTTTCTCTCCCCCCTCCCCCCTACCTCAAGCCTACCCAGGGAGGGGAACACTGGCTGGGGAAGGGAAGACCAAAAACAGGGAGGCCTGCCTCCCCTTCGCTTCCCCCGGCGTCCTGCCAGGAGCCACACAATATGTGTGAAAGGGACACATGTGGCTCCCGAGCCGCAGTTTGGCCACCCCTGCGCTCGGAGAACATTACAATTTTATTTAGGTTGTACCTCATCATTTCAAAAAGTCAGCAATCTCTTTGTTTCAGACACCCAAACCAAGGGAAAGCAGTATCATTGCAGATCCTGTCTAGATGGGTGACCGCTGCAATTAAGGTGTCCTACACTAGAGCAGGTTTGGAATGCCTGTTTTCCCTGGAGGCGCATTCAACAAGTACCCAAGTATCTTCAGCCTTTCGGTGTAATTTGGACATCAGGGAGACCTGCAGCGGTGGGACCTGGTCCTCTCCATCGACATTCATCAAACGTTGCTCCATTGAAGAAGAAGAAGAAGAGATTGGATTTATATCCCGCCCTTCTCTCACTTGGCGTCTCAGAACGGCTTACAAACTCCTTTCCCTTCCCCTCCCCACAACAGACACCCTGTGAGGGAGGTGGGGCTGAGAGAGCTCTGAGACAACCGTCCTTGAGAGAACAGCTGGTACGGAGCTATGGCTTGCCCAAGGTCATCCAGCAGGTGCATAGATTCTCGGAGAGAGGCAGCGGTTGGGAAGGCGGTGTTAAAATCACTGTTCCATTAACCACCCGCATCCACCTCCATGGGAAGTGAGCTTGCTATTCTCCCATGTGGGACTGCACAGAAGACACGGAGATGAAAACACGGTTGCGCTTACCTGCAACCAAAGGTCATTGAGTGTCTTCTGTGCAGTCACACATCACCCTCCTTCCCCACTGTGGGCCGTACTCAGTATTCATAATGTCCACAATGGCAGAAAAAGAACTGAGGGAAGAGTGATGATTTGGGAGGGGGAGCACTCAGCTGTAAAATCCTAGAAGCTTGGAGGAAACTTCTCCGTGGCAGGCCTGCTCTGAGGCAGTCCCCATGTGTGCCTGCACAGAAGACACCCGGTGAACATCAGTTACAGGTAAGTGCAGCCATGTTTTCTTTCTAAGGTGCCAAAGCATTGTTTGAGCTATACTGTTTTCAGTTGAGGGTTCACATGATAGAAAAAATTTCCTCTATGTACAAAACAAGAAATCTGAGAGAAAAATTCTAGCCTGTCCTTTTCTTTGACTTGCCTGGTTTCTTTATAGGCTTGGGTTTTTATTTCCGTGGTCAAATGTGCCCCCATGCCTGTTGTCTGAAATGATATCTGGGATAACAGTTTTTTACCATTTCAGTGAGTTCTGAATATGGGATATGACAAACACAGGAGGGGAGAGAGCAGGGCAAGTGAATATTTAGTCTAGGTGGTGGGCTAGAGGATTGAGGAATTTAGTCTCCCATTTCCAGACCACTGGCACAAATAAGTCTTTGAAGAACTATTTCTGAAGAAGAGATTAAAAGAAGAGAGGGTGGCCAGATGGCTTAGAATGGGGATCCGGTTCCAGGCAGAGGCATAGAATAAAACAGTTATTGAGTCTGTATGAGCCACAAGGCTGCAGTAAGAAGAACCAAATATCATGAAAGCTGGTGCCAGCTGAAACAGCGCAGCACGCCAAAAGCTGGGCCATCTGCAGGCGTAACAGTTGAGCATGGTTTGTTTTCCTCAGCCGTAGTTCATCATTGGATCTGAATACCTAAGCAGTCGGAGAACAGACACAAACCAGGATCTGAAACTGTGATCTGAGCTGGGTTTACAAACCATGGTTTGCGTCAGCCATAGCTACGCATTATCTGTGCCACGAGTGGACCGTGGTTATGGCAGTTTATCTCTCTGTCTTCTTGGAAAGTGTTATGTAATGACAGAGCTTTGCAGTTGCAAATCTGTCAATCTATAGAAAGTCTGCTGTCATTCTACCATGTGACCATCAATTGAAAGAGGCAGGGAAAGGGACCAAAGTCAGTGGGAAAGGGGCACTTTAACCTCCCTCTCCCTCCTAAGTGGAGCTCCCCCAACCAGCAAGGCTGTTGATTCGTTTGGGACCTGGGAATCAACTTCCTTGAGGCTGAAAGGGACTGCTGGTGGAGGAAAACATGGCAGAGATCAGCATCCATCAGCACCTTCCCTCCTTTTTTTAATAGAATCCAGATGATTAAGCAGTTTTTGTTATTTGGCCAACATGCACTCCCAGCACAGTAGCTCTATATGCAAAGCTGCCCACCGTGTTTACCAATTTTTTCAATATGACAGATTGTACCAAGACAAGTCAGAATTTATGCTCAGGATCAGCACTGTGTATGAAGATCCACTAAATCTGTAAAGCGGGGACCTCAACAGTCTCTGGAAACACTGGTTTGGATCCAGAAATCTGTCAGCAAGAGGCACTGACAGATGCAGATTGCTGTCATTCCCCCCCCCCCCCCACACACAGTTCCTTTGGCCCATGGAAAATTATTCCCAGGTCCCACAAGTGTTAACAGCCATGTAAGTGAGTGGGGGCTACACTGATGAAGGGGAGAATACCAGCTTTTGGAGTTGTTGCAGAAAGTATAACGGTGCCCCTTTAGACACTATATGCACAGAACACAGCCTTTATTGGCATGTAAGACACTATATACTTGGACTTTCAAGGCTTTTGACAAAGACCTACCAAAGACTCACACTGGAGGGAAGTAAGCAGCGGGGTCCCACAAGGATTGGTGTTAGGGCCAGTACTATTTGACTTGTTCATAAATCATCTGGAATCAGGGGTGGGTAGTGCAGTGACCACGTTTGCACATGACACAAAATTATTAAGGACAAGAAGGGGGCCCCCCATGATACTCGGGGGGGGGGAGAGAAGGAGCTCCACCAAGTGGAGGAAGCAGCCACAGGTGAGTCTCTCTCCCCCCCCCTCCCCCAGCTGCCACAGCGGGCCTGAGCGCCCAAGAGGTGCTTGGCCCACTGCTTCTCTCCCCCCCACCCCCCGGCTGCCGTGGCGGGCCTAAGCGCCCAAGAGGTGCTCAGCCCACTGCTTCTCTCCCTCCTGAGTGCCCAAGAGGTGCTTGGCCCGCCGCTTCTCCCCCCCCATCCCCCCAGCTTCCCCCCCGGCTGCCGCAGTGGGCCTGAGCGCCCAAGAGGTGCTCAGCCCACTGCTTCTCTCCCCCCACCCACCCCCCGTCTACCGCGAAGGGCCGAGCAGCTCTTGGGCGCTCAGGCCTGCTGCTTCTCCCCCCCGGCTACCGCTACCCCCCCCCCATGGGCACTGGCGAGGCCTGAGTGGCTCTCGCCAGGCCCGCCGATTCCTCCCACCCCCCTGTGGCTCTGGCGGCGAGGCTTGGATGCCTCCCAACCGCCGGCTGCCGCACAGTTCCAAGAGCAGGGAACGCTCTTTAACTTTTGGGGAAATTTAAATATCCCCCCAAAAGTTTTTTTTTTAATTTTAGGATTTTTCTGCACACAGGGGGAGTCCCCCCCATGTGCAGAAAAATTTCCCTGCCTCCCAGGTGCCCCCCCCCGCACAGATTTAGATAACCGCACACGGGGGTGCCTTGGGAATTAGATATATAGATGCTGCACAGTTCCAAGAGCATTCCCCACGCATGCACAGGGAACGCTCTTTAATTTTGGGGAGGATTTAAATATCCCCCAAAAGTTTTTTTTATTTTTAGGATTTTTCTGCACACAGGGGGAGTCACCCCCCCCCCCCCGCCGTGTGCAGAAAAATCTCCCTGCCCCCCAGGTCCCCCCCCCCCCCCCGTGCAGATTTAGATATCCTGATGCAGGGGGTGCCTTGGGAATTAGATATATAGATGCTGAAAACCAAGCATGACTGTAGAACTCCAGAAACTTTCCAGAAATTGGATGAGTGGGCAGCAGCCTGGCAAATGAAGTTCACTGTTGGTAGATGTAAGGTGATGCACATTGGGGCAAAAAGCCCTCCAACTTCAAGTATAGGCTAATGGGGTGTGAACTTGCTGAGACTGTTGAGGGGAAAAGATGGGGTCATAGTGAGTAGCTCAGTGAAAGTGCCAGCTCAGTGTGCTGTGGCAGTGAAAAGGGCAAACTCTGTATTAGGGATTATTAGGAAAGGGATTGACAGTAAAATGGCTGATATTGTAATGCCCCTGTATAGATCTATGGGGCAGCCTCATTTGGAATAGTGTGTACAATTCTGGTTACCATCTCTCAAAAAGGACATTGCAGAGCTGGAAAAAGTACAGAGGAGGGCGACCGAGATAATGAGGGGGTTGGAGTACCTTCCCTGTGAGGAAAGGCTGAAGAGTCTGGGACTTTTCAGTTTAGAAAAGTGATGACTAAGAGGGACATGATAGAGGAAATTGTGTTGTTTAAAAATACAGCATTTGGGACTTTCTTTTACTTTTCTTTTTGTGAACCTTAATATTTTTCTGTCTTCTGCTTTTCCAAAATTACCATGTCTGATGCATACAAAGCATGTTTCCTGCCAGAGGCTGCTGTAGCAAAGATACCAGCACGTGTCTCTTTCAAGTAGCCCTGCTTATCCCCTGCGCATTCTTCCCCAAACTGAACCATGGTTGTTACCCTTCAGGCAGTAAAGCTGGAGAGTTGAAATGGACATCAGAAATTGATTAGAACAGTTTAAAGCAGTTGCCCATTTAAAAATATCCAAATGTCAAATAGTAGCAGAAATGCGTTTTATTTTACGAATAGTGCAGTTCCTTGAATATAATACACTTGTACTTCCTTATCTCTGTGAAGTGCAGTTGTTTGTAATGTACAATCTTGTACAAACCCTCTTCCAAAGTATTCTGTCCAGGGGTCCTTTCGTAGAAAAAGAGCTGCAGGCGCTCTTTAGCACAACTCATTAGCATAACTCATTAGCATATGCCACGTCCCTTGACATCACTGGAAGTGTGTCAGAAAGGGAATGTCAGTTTCAGCCCCATTATACCCTATGGGCCATTGAAATCAATGGCAAAAACTCATAGGGTATATGAGGGGCTGGAGGAAAGGGGATTTGAGGGAGAGGCTCCAAACTTGCAGGGTAGCTGCTGGGGTCTCTCCTCAAAATACCCACCAAGTTTCAAGAACATTGGACCATGGGGTCCAATTCTATGGGCCCCCAAACAGGTTGTCCCATCCCCTCCATTGTTCTCTATGGTGGGAAAAATGGAGGGAATGGGGGCAACCTGTTTGGGGGCCCATAGAATTGGACCTCCTGGTCCAATGTTCTTGAAACTTGGTGGGTATTTGGGGGAGAGGTCTCAGCAGCTACCCTGCAAGTTTGGAGCCTCTTCCTCAAACCCCCTCCCCTCCAGTCGCTTTGGCGGCAATTTGGCAGCAGGCTGAATCAGATCAGAGGATCTGATTCAGCCCATGGCTGCCCTAGTGGCCACTCCTGAGCTGGCCTTGCTCCAGCCCCAACGGACCCCTGATTCTGTCTCACTCAAAAGTTTTAAGGCAGCCTTATTTTATTATTTAAAGCAAATCCATTGCCCACAGAAAAGCTGAGAGCCCAGGCAGCATATATAAAGTTTCATGTATAGTGGTACTTTGGAGACTCCCCTTTGCAATTGTGGTCCCTTTGCAATGCCCAAAGAGTCATTTTCAAAACTGGCAGAGGACTTTGGTGAGCAGTACACAGAGGTATAATTCATTTATTTCATTTATACCCCACTTCCCCCCACCCCCCAATGGAGACCTCTCCTTCATTTTATTCTCACAATAACCCTGTGAGGTTGCTTAGGCTAAGGGTGTGTGAGTGGACCAAGTCACCCAGGAGGCTTCCATGGCCCTGTGAAGATTAAAAACTGGGGTCTCTCAGATCCTCATCCAACACATTGACTACAACCCCACACCAACTGGGACAGTAATATAGGAAAGCTCCGGTGTGCACATCAGTTTCTCCTAGTCCTGGCCTAAGTATTTTGTCTTGTTTTACTTTTTAGTAGTGAGCTTGTGATGTATTCGCAGCACAGTCCTACGCACAACCACACCCTTCTTCATTGACTGAAGTCAGGGGGCTCTAAGAGATGCAACTGGTTTGGGGTGTACTGTTGCTTCCTGTCAGGTCCATGACCATCTGCTGAGGAGTTGTCACTTTAACAGTGGTAAAAAGGCTCAGTCTTCATGGGCCAGTGTTTGAACACACGGGTTTTCAGAAGCTCTTCTCCGTGCCGCCAGGATTTTTGTAACAACGCCCGGTAATAAGTGTCAAAGGTCTTGTTTAAATATACGTTATTGATCTAGAAGAACTTAGTCCAGTAAAATGAGGCCCTTTACAAATCAGTCGGGACTGCGGCTGCCTCTGCTCATGAACGAGGGCAAAGATACCTTAGGACCAGTAGAGAGAAAGGCCACGAACTTTCCTCAGGACTCTCCTTTGTCCTTTATCTGGGTCTCTGGGCACTATGGCCTGGATTATAGTTGGATGAAATGCAGTTTGTGACTCAGTAACAGTTCCTCCAACTGGTGCTGAACCCTGAAGTTTGGGCTCAGCAGCCTTTCGAAGAAGGCACGCTCCTTGAGCTAGTGGCTAGTCAGAGTATTTATTTTTTTATACTTTAAATTTGGCGTCTCCACTGCTGCCTGCTTGGCTGTACTGTAGTTAGGAGCAATGTTCCCTCTAAGCTGAGTCAGTGTGAGCTAGGTCAGTTTTTTAGCCTCCGGCTCACACATCTTTGTCTTAGCTCAGAAAGTATGGCTCCAAAGCAAACTAATTTATGCAGTAGCCAAATTACTCGCTGCAACTTTTGTGAGCATGGTTTTGTGTGGGTGTGTCAGTGTTTTGCTGACACAGATAAGCATCTTTATCCTTGGAAATGAAAATCTATGTTGGTATGTTTATGATTTCTTTCTTTTAGTTTTACAGAAGTAAAGTTTTTATGCCAGTTAGGCAGGATACAAATCTAACCAAATAAATAAATAAATAAATTTCTTGTTTAGAAGGTGCCCACCTGCCCAAAAATGGGCCAGATCGTTGATTATATATAGATTTGTCAAGTTTGTGTCTAGGTCAGGATACTGGGAGCCAGTGCTCCCTCTAAGCTGCGGAGTCTTGTGAGCAAAAATCCTACTTGGTGAGCTCCTGGCATTAAAGTTGTGAGCGAGGGATTTGGCTCCTGCATAAATTAGTTTGCTCTGGAGCCATCCTTCCTGAGCTAAGACAGAAATGTGTGAGCCAGAGGCTGAAAACCTGTGGGCTAGCTGACGCTAACTCAGCTTAAAGGGAACACTGGTGGGAGCCATTTTAGATGCTGAGTTATGCACTTCCCAGGGTTGTGAGAGGGGACTGGCTGGCCAGCAGCTTAGACGCAGGCTGCATTCAGATGTGAATAAAAACCCCACTTCTCCTTGGTGGGCAGAAATGTAGCTTGTGCTCCTGCTCAGAGAATCTGCTTCCCAAGCATTTAGAGAGCGATTGAGGGCTTCCTTAAGTCATTTTCCTTTCCCTTTTTCTTTCTATAACGGCATGATAAAAGCACTGTAAATAAACACATAAATAAAAGTTCTGTTCTGGGAAGGCTTGAATCAAGTTTCAGTTCACTCTGGCACCCAAACTCTTGAGTTAAAATATTTAAACAGCCACCTTGCACCTGTCCGCTCAGGACCCGAGTCAGGCTGCAGGCACATTTGGTTCTGAATCTTGGTTTGTAGAGGAGGGACCAAACAGCCGTTTGCCCAGATGCCTGCATTTTGGCTGTTATGGGAAACTGGGTCTTCGCTCACGGTTTCCCAGACCAGGAAGTCTTTGATTACGCTTCACACATATGGGGAGAAGACAGGGGAGGAGGTCGGAAGACACAGGAGGAGAACAAGCCACAGCAGTGCCCATCACAGAGAGAGCTTTGTCATAACATTAGAACAGCAACCACAGTTTTGTGTGGTTTAGGAAGCAGCTTGGTGGGCTCATATCCCTAAAAATGGAAACCATTCCTGCCAAGAGGAGAGGAGAGTTTCAGAGACAAGCATTATCTTCCAGGTTGGCAGTACTAATGCTGCTGCCTTTGTAAACGTTGTCATAATTAGTGGCTGACCATTCCTTTTCAGCCTGTTAGCCCAGAATGGGCAGTTGATGAAATATGAATGAGAGCGATAAATCTCCAGTGCGCTCTCAGCCAAAGGAACCTGGATAGCATTGCACCTTGAAAGTTCTCACCCTTTGGGGAAGCCGAGGCCACACAACACCGTTATGAGCTGTGGGATTTTGTTTCATTGAGAGAAACAAAGGGCTGCTGTGAGTGAACCAGTATGGAGAAAACCGCAACAACACAGCAGAATTCAGGATGTTTCACCAAGGAAATGGAAGATTGTAGCAGCATTTTTTGAGGACTGTGTTACAGGAGTTTATTAAGTTCCATAGAGTAGCGGTGAAGGAGAACCTGAAATGTCAGCAGGCAGCAAGTGAAGAGATGAGAATATTGTTTGAATCACCGCTAGAAGGCATCAAAAGGCCCTGAAGCCCAGATGCAGAGCCCCATAGTCCAGGGGTGGGCAAATTGCGGCCCGGGGGCCACATGCGGCCCGCCACAGAGTTTTTTGCGGCCCGCCAAGAAGATTTCAGGACTTCAAGAAAATTGAGCCTAAATTCAATTTGCTCTCTTATCCCATCACTGCTGATATTGATGCAGCACCTGAGGAGCTGCCGCTTGAACTTATTGCCATGCAGTCCGATCACACTCTGAAAGAAACGTTTAATGCTGTGACATTAGTTGACTTTTGCAAATTTTTGTCTGCTGAAAAAAATTCCATGTATGAAGAAATTTGCTGGGAAAATGTTCTCTATATTTGGGTCTACATATATTTGTGAGCAAAGTTTTTCTTGCATGAAGATCAACAAGAGTAAATATAGATGCTCTTTGACAGACATTAACTTGCAGGCTGTGATGAGAATCTCAACAAGCAATCTCACTCCTGATTTCAAAAAAAATTGTAGAAAAGTGTGATAGGGTACATTTGTCTCATTAAACTGATTCTAAAATTAAATGTGCTTGCAGCTATAGATGATATGAAAATAGCACAATAAATAAATTGAATAAAACTACCACTATTTTATTTAATTTATATTTATTGATTTTTATGATACAATTTATACCTTTTCTGAAATGCAAAGTTAACTAATGAATGCAGTCATTTAAAAAGGTGCGGCCCTCCGCTAACCTCCGCTCCCACGAAGTGGCCCCCGAGCCAAAACAATTGCCCACCCCTGCCATAGTCAAAAGTGGCTGAGGAGCTCCATGAAGTGAATGAGCCGCTGATGGGCTTGGACTGCAAAGTGTTGTGTGGAGTAGCTGAAAATCAAGAGGCTGCCTGCTGGCAGGGAGAAGGGCAAAAAGCTAGAACAGCCACCCAGGAATTTGGGGGGGGGGGAATCATGGGGTGGGAGTAAGAGCTAAAACAGGAGAAAGTGCAGCCCACCTTGTGAAAATGACAGGCTTGCAGTGGAATGTGCCCCTGGACAAAAAGGGCAGGCCTTTGATCTGTGTCTGGACCAAAGCATGAGTTAAACTGGCCCAAGCACCAGTTCAGGAGCAGCAAGAGGAAGAAAGAGGAATTCTCCCACAACTTGCTGTGAAGAGACATTTTTGCTTGGAATTTATATTTGAGCTTCATGCAAATATGCCTGGATGTCCTGGCCAAGCAAGCAGTAACCCTAAAACAAGGACAGATACTGGCAGTTTGTGAATTTGTATGTGGAAGGAACGTTGGAAGGACTGTGCTGTGTTTGTTTCTAGGATTAATTATTTGGATTTCTGTCCTACACTTGGGAAGATAGTTGGGGAAGTTTGGCATAACCAGTAACAAGTTACTTCTTGTAACTAGGATGGGGTGTGGGTGTGCCCTGACCTGGGTAGCTGAGGCTTGAGAGGTGCCCTGAGTCTAGATAGCTGAGTCTAGCCCGGTCTTATCAGATTTTGAGGGTGGATGGAAGACCTCTGAGGAAGTCCAAGGCTGCGATGCAGTGGCAGGCAATGGCGAGCCACCACTGAGTGTCTCTGGCCTTGAGAGCCCCATGAGGGGTCACCAATAAGTCCGCTGCAACTTGACCCCCCCCATATTAGGGGGAGGGGGAGTTTGCTTGTTGAACAGGCAAGCTTAGGCAATTAAAGAGACTCTAGTGGTGGAAAAATAAACCTGTGCTATGTGGTAAGTGTAAGAGGAAATGCCTTTGGCGAATTCATTATTCTCTTTCTGGAATACATTCCTCATGGTACGAAGTGGAATTCTCATCCTTGCTGACAGAGCTCTCATCATGGTAGGAATTGGCTGTGGGAACTAATGGGGCCTGCCTGCATTTGAGAAATCCTAAGTGCTGTGTGAGGTTGGGAGAGAGAAGAGTTGGAATTTTACTATCATGTGAACAAGAAAACACCTGTGAGTTAACCAGGGGTCATTTTGTAGAAAAAGAGGTGCAGGAGCTCATTAGCATAACTCATTTGCATAACTCATTTGCATATGCCACACCCTCTAACATACCGAAAGTGTGTCAGAAGGCAACACCCACCCCTCAGGCTCCACTCCACAGGTGAGTGAAACTGACCTGCTCTTCCTCCACTCCCTTCCCCATCCAATACTTTGTGCAATAAAAATAAGCGTAAAGAACATGCCCTCATTCTCTTCCTGCTCCCTTGAAACCATCAGGTTTCAAGTAGACTTAAGATACCCAGGACATGTGCACCACCCATCCCTTTCCTTTCCTTTCCCCTCCCCACAACAAGACACCCTGTGAGGTAGGTGGGGCTGAGAGAGGTCTTTGGAGAACTGCTCATGAGAAAACAGCTCTGAGAGAACTTGTGACTGGCCCAAGGTCACACCAGCAGCTGCATGTGGAGGAGTGGGGAATCAAACCCGGTTCTCCCAGATTAGAGTCCAACTCCTGACCACTACACCAAACTGAGGGGGTGGAAGCTGCTGAACACACACCTGTGCTTAGCCAAACAGAGCGGTAGGATTCAATCCCCACTGCATTGTTGTCTTGCTGAGTGGAAACTGCCAAAGGGGATATTCTAGAGCAGGGCCCCCCAGCGTGGTGCCTGTGGGCGTCAAGTGTTTTTAGAAAGGGGATGGGGCCCTGGGCTTTTGCCTAGCAGTGGTTCTGACCAGCCATGGGAGATCCGATTGGCTGTGCAGATTTTGAAAAATGCTTTTGGCAGCAGCTGCCACTACAGCACAAGGATCTTCACCGTGTGGCTGAAGGTAAGCTGTGTGTACGCAAGAAAATACTTTAAAACAATATGTTTATTAAAAAGGCATCCTGTTAGACTTCACTCCCTTACATTTTGTGGTTCGATCAAGATGGGCAGCCATGTTGGTCTGAAGCAATAGAAGAGCGTTAAGAGTCCAGTGGCACCTGTAAGACCAACAAAGTTTTATTCGAGGTGTGAGCTTTCATGCGCAAAGCACACTTCGTCAGACAATTAAATGGAATTACTGAACATATTTGTATATATAGAGGGAGTGGCTTGCTAAATTAGCATGCAAAATAGCAGAGCTGTTTTATAACAGATAAAAAGAACCGACAAGCTTGGTTTCTGATTAACATCTGTTTGGGTTCACTGGAGGGGGAAAACAAGATAGGTGGTAAATATGTTAGAATTGGAGATTGAGGTTCCCTAAATTGTGAGAACCCAGTCTTTAGGTCACATCCATCTCCTTTCTCACATGAAGGATAACTTTACAGCATCTTGGCTGTGTAGAGTATTTCTCTTGTCCTCAGAACAGAGAATTACATTTAAATCTACCGTTCCAAATTATATTACATATTGAATTATATTCTTGATCATTAAGAGTAGTAAACTGAGTTTTTTTTTTAAAAAATGACATTTTGCTTCACTAAAACATGGAGTTAACTGACAGAATCCTTTTATTAGGGTGCAGTGTTATGTCTGAGATTAACAAAACATTGCACTGTATTACAATCACTATGGGTTATGACTGCTGGATGGCCATTTGTTTGATACGCTAGTAGTCCAAAATGTTTGGCTCATGTTTCATAACCTACGGTTAGCAGATGGCTTCTAGATAGGTGGGGAATCTCTGTGCTTGAATGGTTCATACATTGTAGGTTGGAAATGATGATGACCCCACAGCTGAAGGAAGCAGGCAGAGGAAAACCATTTGAGAAAGTTAGAAAACTCTGATCTTTCAGAAGGGGTAAAGCACTTTGGGGTACAGGATTACTCTCTGCTTAACTGATGTTAAATAGCAGGTCTGCTGCTTTATAGGTAGTGTTGGTTTTACTTGAATCAGATTAAAACCACAAATTAAATCACTACTGAGGAAGACTAAGTTTAATTCTCCCCCCCCCCCCCCCATTGTACATGTTTATTTTGTATTCTTCACTCAGGCAATTTTAGGCTTCCCAATAGCTACACAATATACATTTAGTGGTTTATTTTGGATTTTGGGGGGTTAGTTTTGCAGCAACATCAGAAAACCAAATCTGGTTGTTTCATTTACCCATACTAATTAGGGCATGTACCTGTGTAGTCACTGGGAAATGAACTCTCTCTAATTCAACAGGTTGATTATGGACAACGTTTGGGAACTATTTTTGCTGCACTGTATTAGGAGGACAATAACCGTAACCAAACAGGCATTTATTTACATTGTTACTTAACTAAACCAACAAACACAAATTTAAACTATTTCAACATGACAAGTTTAAAATACCAGGTTATGTAGCTAACTCTGCCAGACTCTTATTTTGTCTTCATTGTTTTGAAAATAAAGATAAGCATTCCTGCTTTTTCAGTTCCTTAAAGTTTCTCCGTTTTGAATGAATTAATCCAAAGGAATAGAATAGTCATTCTATGCCTACCAAAGAAACGGCTAAATCCTGGATTATTCAGTAGTCTCTGAGTAATCCAAGTGCTTAAGTGATCAGTTCCCCAAGTTCACTGGTATAACTTTCTTTACAGCCTCGTTGGCAAACATACATTTCACGGAGGGATGATTGCTAGAGGCTCATATCATAGGCAGCTCCTTTACCTCAGAAGTTTAATGACACTAATACCCAGGGGTCATTTTGTAGAAAAAGAGGTGCAGGAGCTCATTAGAATAATTCATTTGCATAACTCATTTGCATATGCCACCCCCCCCTAACATACCGGAAGTGTGTCAGAAGGCAACACCCACCCCTCAGGCTCCACTCCATAGGTGAGTGAAACTGACCTGCTCTTCCTCCATTCCCTTCCCCATCCAATACTTTGTGCAATAAAAATAAGCTCATTCTCTTCCTGCTCCCTTGAAACCACCAGGTTTCAAGTACACTTGAGATACCCAGGACATGTGCACCACCCATCCCTTTCCCTTTCCCTCCCCACAACAAGACACCCTGTGAGGTAGGTGGGGCTGAGAGAGGTCTTTTGAGAACTGCTCATGAGAAAACAGCTCTGAGAGAACTTGTGACTGGCCCAAGGTCACACCAGCAGCTGCATGTGGAGGAGTGGGGAATCAAACCCGGTTCTCCCAGATTAGAGTCCAACTCCTGACCACTACACCAAACTGATGGGGTGGAAGCTGCTGAAGGGTTGGTGAAATTTCTCCAGTACTTATGTGCCATGTGCCCAGATAGAAAATGGTATACTTAGAAAATTTATATGCCACCTTGAGCAAGTCTCTGGAAAAGCAGCACACAGTCATAAAAGGAACAATGATAAAATTATCAATATCAAAACAAAACATTAAAAACAATAAAGACCCTAGCAGGGGTTCCCCTGGGGCGCTGCGCCTCTGCACTGCTCGGGAAAGCCAAGGAGGGGGCGGGGCTTGGTCATGTGCCTGCCCCCTGGGCTCTTCACTCCCAGAGCTGCGCTCCTGTGCGCTCCCACTCCAACGGACCCCTGCTAATACCAGATATTGACAAGAAAATGGTTTTGCAGTATGTAATTATACATTATAATCCTCACTCCATAATTATATCTTTGAGCAGACCTTGTTAAAATAATATACAGGGTGTGTGTGTGTTTACACAAAAAAAATATGTACTTTTAAAAAATCTGATTTTTTTTTAAAAAAAATTAAAAATACCTTTCTTTTTCTCAACCCTGGTTGTGTCCCTGTTTGCCTCCATTTAGGCTTTATTTGTAAATAAAGTAAATATTACAAAAATGCTATGACATCTCCAGGCTTCTCTCCTCTGAAGTGGACTGAACTTGATAGCCTGGTCCCTTGGAATGTGTCATCACTCAGGAAAGTGGGAATATATGTCTAGATAATTTCTGCATTATGGGAGCACAGATCAAATTGGCTGGGTTTGTCTTTTGAGTGTCCCGATTTATCTAGCCGACCTCCGACCCAGTGGGCTAACAGGCCAGCTATCATATGCCTTCAGAATATAGCCATTGCCTAGCTGAGTAATTATGGTACCAACATGCTGTTGAAAATTATGTATAAATTGAGCCTAAAATTGCAGCAGTGAAGCTGAGTGTGCTCATCCTGAAAACAGTATCTGTATGCCTTTTATGTTTGAATGTTCCACGGTTGGCTTCAGCTTTTAATGGAAAATAACTCCATGTTCCTAAATGTGAGGAAAAGGAAATATTGATGATGACAATGACAATTCACGCTAACAAAGGTTTTTTTTTTTTCAACAAAAGTTCTCACAACCTATCCTTTCCTTCCAAATTGACAGTGCAAATTAATTGATGATCAAATCAATTGATGATCTAATATGTACAAACCTAATCAATCTGTCAGATGATTATAGGCCACCTAGATGTTTGTTTGTTTTTTAATCTTTCAAGAAATTGGCAACCTTTATGTAAATATCGTATTCAGCACTTGTCTTATACTGATCCACTTGCCCGGTCCTGCAAACGTATTCTGTGTTTGGGGCAGGCATAGAAGAAGGAGGTGTAAGTAAAGACTGTATCCCCATGCCTGTCTCCCCATGCCACCATTGAAAGTCTCTCAGTACTCTAAGCATGTGCACTGTTTACCTGCAGGCACCGAAGCATGAACATAGTGATCTATGGCTCCTTCAGTTCTCTGGATTGGGGCCACTGTGGAATTAAGCCAACCATTCTCTTGCCATGGTTATAAGCGTGGTCTACCCATTCTGAAAATGAACTATTTAAGTAGAGTTGTTAAGCCACAGAGGTCAGAAAGTTAATTAAACATGCATGGGATTGAAATTGTATTAATCTTAAAACCAGAGATGAGCAAATCACTAACAAGCTGGTAGTCTTTGTGTAACTGGTTGAGATCATGCATGCATGTGTATATACACACACACACAATTAGAAGTGGGTTGTTTTCTCTTACATTTTCTCAATAAGGTATAGGTGTTTCTCAATAAGGAAACGTGCAGTGAACTGCTTATTCCTTTCACAGGTAGCTCTCAGCTAGAGTTTTGTAGATGAACAATGCTTTAATGAAAATTGGGAGGCTATGAATTTTGTTTTTATAGCTTCCATGGGAGATGGGCGAAAGGTTGAAGCGCTTGGGGCTCTTTAGCTTGGAGAAACGATGGCTGAGGGGTGACATGATTGAGGTTTATAAGATTATGCATGGGATGGAGCAGGTAGAGAAAGAAGTCCTTTTCTCCCTTTCTCACAATACAAAAACTTGTGGGCATTCCATGAAATTGCTGAGCAGTCGGGTTAGAACAGATAAAAGGAAGTACTTCTTCACCCAAAGAGTGATTAACATGTGGAATTCACTGCCACAGGAGGTTGTGGCGGCTACAAACATGGATGGTTTCAAGAGGGAATTCGCGGGGAGGGTGGGGTATAAATTGAAAAAATAAATAAATAAACATATGGAGCAGAAGTCCATCAGTGGCTATTAGCCACAAAGTATAGATAGGAACTCTCAGTCTGGGGCAAGTGATGCTCTATATTCTTGGTGTTTTTTGGGGGGGCAACAGTGGGAGGGCTTCCTGCCCCCCCGCTGGACCTTCTGAGGGCACCTGGTGTTTTTGGCCACTGTGTGACAGAGTGTTGGACTGGATGGGCCATTGGCCTGATCCAACATTGGCTTCTCTTATGTTCTTATGTTCTTATGGGTTGCATCCTTGGACTTTTAATCCTATCTTCTCCCTTCTCAGGACTAACAGGATTCAAGGTTATTTTAACTGTTTGCTCATGATGTTTCTAGCCCTTTAGTTATAATATTAATGTTAAAAGTGTATTTTTAAAACAAAATTAATACTGAAACACACATTAAGACCACACCCATCATCCAATCTCACTTTGGTCAAGATAATAACATGAGTTAAGACGGTTGTACTTTGGCATCTCTCCAGGGCAAGGAGGTCCACATTTGAGGTGTAGCATGATAAACTTTAGCCAAATTAAGAACTGTTCCTTCTTCTCTAGGACCCTTTGGAAATGTCATTCACAGCTGGGGGTGGGCAGGGCGGAGTAATGTGTAACAGAATTCTATACACTAATCAAACTACAATTCCCAGGATTCTTTCAGTTAAAGTCATGACAGTTGTAGCGTCAATAGAGCTTTAGGCTGTGTCTGCGCTTGACTCTGCTGTACCGGCTCACGCAGTTCACAGTCTGTAACCTCAAGAGGGTTCTCTCACATCTTGTTAGGAGGTCATGATGGGGCTTGAGGAAGGATCCACTCCCTTGTATGTATGTTCCAAATGCTAAGTGTGCAAAACACAGTAAAACTGATCTGACTCACATCTCATTGCTTCCAGTGTTCATGTCTAAGCTTTGGGAGTTTGTGTAAATTCCACTTTGCATAAATTTCATTGTGGGAAGCTGGTCCACTTGAAGATAGCAGTAGCCTCCCTTACGTCATTATCTACTCCTTACTCAAGATGGGTAGCAGCATTAGTCGGTCTGTAGCAGTAGAAAAGAGCAAGAGTCCGGGAGCACCTTAAAGACTAACAAAATTTGTGGCAGGGGAGGAGCTTTTGTGAATCACTGAAGAAGTGAGCAGCGACTCATGACCGCTCATGCCCTGCCATAAATGTTGTTAGTCTTTAAGATGCTCCTGGACTCTTGCTCCCCACCCCCTTCCTTGGACCAACTGTTTGATGATGGGAAGGATCCAGAATGTTGGGAAGGGGAGGCATGGACAATAGTCAGACATTGGCACAAACGGACTCAACGTAACTGCATTGTGGGTTTGCCAATAAGGTGGGCGCTGACGGGGATTGTTTCCATACCAGATTCTTATAGCTGCTCCCTCTTTCCAACCTCCGGTTCAGGCTGACAAAGAGAAGCTCTGCATCATGCGCTTCCCTACTGCTCTGGGGCACGTGGCTGCCTTGTCTGGCCTGGCTACAGACACTCTGTAAGCTGCTCTGACAGGGCTAAGAGAGCATTCGCACTGAGCTTTTAGTAAGCTTTGAGTGCTGTTTTTAGTTGGGGAAAGGTGTCTGTTCTTGGAAGGTTTGCAGGGTTCCTTAACCAAAAGACTTCTTGGAAGAGACCGTGCAGGTTAATCCTGTGGTTCCTGTCCATGGTTATGAACGTGCATTCAGATTTATGCCTGGATTTCACCTGCTGTCTGTTTTACTTGTTGTCAGTGCTTTTCTGTGGGTATGATATAGCATTTGTGTGCAAGGTATAGCATTTGTGTGTGGGTATGATATAGCATTTGTGTGCAAGGGGTGGAGGACGGAATAAGGGGAAATTCCAGGAACCGTTCTATCCAAAAAAGTAATTTTGGATTGTAAAAGTAATCAGGAAACCAATTGTGTTCTGTACTGGCAAGAGGGCAAGCTTTTTCATAGCAGGAAACTGAGGGCAGGAATGTGCAGGCTCTGTTTCTGTACAAGCACCGGAAAACTACAGAACTGTGATACTAGACACAGAACTCAGTTTTCAGAGTGTTTCTGCTCTCATTAAAAAAGAAGAGAAAAGAATGGCAGCCTTTATGGCTGTGCCGATAAGGCTGAGAGTAGTGGCCCTCGCCTACTGAAATCTCAGAAGCCAAAGAGAGAGGGATTGAATAATATTTTACACGGCTGAGGGCATGATTACAGCTCTTTGCAAAGCTCCTTTGCACTCTTCATGACAAGCAAAACCAGAGTAAATGATGCAGAATGGTTAAAAAAAAAACCTGTAGAATAAATTATGTTAAATAAGCAATTTTGCATTGATGTCCTTGTTATGTGGTTCAGATTTGGCACAAAGCTTAAGTTACCTTGATACAGAATTTATTTTTAAGCGCTGAGTGCACGTAATCTTGATTTAACGTTTATTGTAACATAAGCATTCATAAGCAATGGACTACTTCATCTTACCTTGTATTTTACACCCACCTTCTAACCCAGTAGCAATCTCTCCACCTGACACAAATAGCCCTAGTAGAAATCAAGTGCTGGTGTTGGGAGACGGGTCACTGTGTTTGTAGATCTGAAAAAAGATCTGCATAAACCTAGCTGAAAGATGTACTGCATTCCACTGGGTGGAATTGTCTAGGGCAGGGGTGTCGAACTCATTTGTTATGAGGGCCGGATCTGACATAAATGAGTTCTTGTTGGGCCAGACCACGTGTGTCATAAAATGTAATGCCAGGTAGCAGAGATATAAACTTTATAAAGGACACAAACACAAAGATTTTACTTAAAGTAAAAACATGCTTAAAACATTAGCACTCTTGCAATATTTTGTTTATTTTACAGTATCTGATAACTGACACCTCTTGCTCTGAATTATTGCATCCAAATGTCTATTCTGTTGAAATCTTGAGTATGCTGTTCAGGTGTGTATCTATAAGCTGCAAACCTACTTTTGATTTGTTGACATTCACCACAGAAATCTCATGCTCAGAGTTCTGAGACTAGGACCCAGGGGAAAAACATGAAATGGCTGAGCGAGTGAGAGAGTCTGGCGAAGCAAGCTATGATGCAGCAGCAGCAACAGAACTGGAAGCAGGAGAAGGCCAGTTCCAGTGCGGGCCTGATAGAAGCCCTCCGGGGGCCTGATCCAGCCCTCGGGCCGAATGTTTGACGCCCCTGGTGTAGGATGTGTAGATTCTATCCTTGTACGTCCCCCCCCCACAGAATAGAAATAGCAACGTTTCCAAAAAGAACGTTGCAACAGTTGGAAGATGGTTCTGCAATAACTCGTCATATGTTAATATGAATAATATCTGAAAATATGTGGTTTGCTGTTCCAGTAATCAATATTTTTTACAGTTCTTCTAAATAACTGACTGGTCAGTTCACCACGTTTTTGGTTTTTGCTAGTCAAGTGACTGGCACTGGTCTACTCTGAATGTTTCAGGGTTGAGTCCCAGCACTGGAAGAAGACTGCCAGACTAAGCTCTTTTGAGCTACAGTTTAAATCGAGCCCTGATGCAAACGACTTTGGGAGCAAATGGTGTGAAAGTTCCAGCACTTAGTTATTTGTATCTGTTTGTTTGTTAACAGAATATTCTCCTTCCTGGATGTGGTCACCCTATGCCGTTGTGCTCAGGTCTCCAGGGTAAGAATGCTTGCATACCAGCAGTACTGGTGAGGTTTTAACTGCTTGTCTCTTGGACCCCTCCAGTTGGCCAGCTTGTTTCAGAAAATCAGGGAGGCGTCCATGTGAAGTGAGTCTTATATGCAGTAGGGTTTCCACTCGTTCTTGTCTCATGCAGACAAACCAAAGTGGCAGCTCACAGGGCGTGTCTCTTGGGTTGCACAAAACGATGGGCTCACCGCTAGTGTGCCAGTCTCTCTTGTTGGACACATCCAGTGTGGGGTTGTGTGCTGTCTCTCTGTGTGCAGACCATGCAGAGGTTCTTTGGCTCATTGCAAAGCTCCCTCATAGTCCTCCAGAAGGATTCAGTAGCTTCCATTGATACCTGTGAAAATCAATACGGAGCTGTAATTTAGAATACTGTTGATATAGAAAGTAAACCTGCTCACTTTTTCTGCTACTGGGTTAGCTGCACGTCACCTCTCAGGAAATCAGTGGGTGCCATTTACTTTTGCAGAAGATCAGGGCTGCCTGTTGTACTGTCAGCTGTGTTGCTAAAACTTTCCATATCCCTAAAGTTTCAGGACAAATTATAACCTGTATCAGAAGACTTCTTTTGTTCTTCTGAATATTAGAGAATGACACTAGGTGAATGCTGGTGTCTCTATTTATTGTCTATTACGCATGTGCATGCACGCAAACACACACACTTCATTCCAGTCATTAAATGCTTGCCCAAAGAGAAACAATCTGCATCCTTTCTCAAAAGATGCCTGGGTTTGGTGGAACTCATGAAAAAGGGAATTGCAGTGCTGGAGATTGGTAACAGAGGAATAGCTCTGCATGCCCCTGTGGTTCAAAGCTCTCAAAAGGATGATGCACTTAAGTGGGTGTTCTTGCATGTTCATAGAGATCACAGCTTGGCTGTGTATCGGTCACAAAAATATGTCACGACTTAATGTGAGCAAAAAGGAGGAGGAGGAAACAAGGTTGTCACAGTTTGTGATGAATGTGGTGGGTCCTGGTGAAGTATGATGTCATACTTATTGTACGTCTCCAGGACAGCATTGCCAGATGCCGAGAGAACCACTCATGTATTATGCATACTGCCCCACTTCTCATCTAGAAAGATCCGCAGGGCAGCATAAACAGAATGATGAAATGCATTTAATTTGGGGAGATCTCCATCTCCTCTAACATACCAGCGCTCTAGGGTGATATCCCACCCAAGCCTGGGGTCTCCTTAAGCCGTTCTGTTTTTTCCCATCCTTTTTCATCCAGTCCTACTCCCCGAACTTCCAACAAGTAGAGGTTCACGGTTGCCAGGCTGTGACCTCTTTCTTTACTGCCTTCCCCCAAGGACTCCTCCCCGCCCCCCGACCAAGAGGGAGTCACCTTGCCTCTGCTGAGGCGCTGAGTGTTGTCTGTTGTCCGATCAGTCACCTGGCTGTGTGTCTCTCACGTTAGGGCAAAAAAATTCCTGAACTTGTGTGTTCAGATCTCTCTGTGACTACCCAGGAAAGAGATCTTGGTATTATGGCACATCCCCGGCAAATGAATTGGGCAAGGATTGTTAGGAAAAGTATTGTAAATTTAAAAGGCCAGTAACATAATGACTTCTTATAAAGTTATGAGGCAGTCACATATGGAATCCCTTGTACCGTTGTAGATATGGTATTCCATATGTAAATGCCCCATAGCTTTGTATTTGTCCCATGTCAAAAAAAACATTACCATAGAGCTGGAAAGGGTACAGAAACACCAAAGTATTCAAAGACTTAAAGGACCTTCCCTTTGAGGAAAGCTAAAGTGTTAGGAACTTCTTCAGGGTTTTTGGGGGGTCAAATGAAATGGGATGTGATAAGAGGTCTGTAAAATTATTAATGATATCAAGAGAGGGGGATATTTTTGCTCTCTCTCCTAATTGGGGGTCATCTGATGAAAATGACAGGAAATTCCAGGCAGAAAAAGATGATGTATGGATGTGGTAAAGGTCATTAGTTTAGACAAATGATGGGTCTTAGCCATTGAAACCTCTGCACCCAAAGAAAAAAAGTCCTTTGGAATAAATAGGGAATAAGTAGGGATCTGTTCGTAGGTTTGTTGGAGGCATCATGCTGGTCATCGTTGAAAAACGGGCACTTTACTAGATGGGCTGGGTTTGGGTTTTTCTCCCCTTTTCCCCCTCCTTTTCTTGACTTCCATAAGGAAAGTCCCATTTCTTTCATAAGGAAACCTGCTGTCTGGGTCTCAGAGGGCATTGGTGCCTGAACTAAAGCATCCCCAAAGCAAATGTGTAGACTAGGGGTACACAAAAAAACAACAACTCCCCCCCCCCCCCCCATTTAGGTCTATTGGACCCGAAAAACATTGGTATTCTGAATATTCCCAGATATCAATACTGGTGTTGTATTGGGATTCAGGTAAATATTTGGAAATGTCACCATTCATTTTAAACGCCTTCTAGCCCACTTGAATAAAAGCCAAGTATTATTAGCTCTTATTTGGGTGTGGCTGTTTCGGTAGCCGAATCAGATTCTCCAATCTGTATTCAGCTGAATAAATACTAAAAAAAATACCAATAAGGTATTTTTCGGATATTTATTCAGCTGTTTATGTACTGAGCACACACCCCTAATGTAGACATCTCTTGTTGGTCTCTGTAAAGAACGTTGTATAGCTCTGGCATCTGTGCCTAAATCATAGCTTTCCCTGTCTGGGGAGTGCAGAAGTTTCCGCTGATGCATATGTATGCCTGTACAAAAGTTGTCTGCAGTTTCTTTTTATTTATCTGAAGTCTGAAATAGCAGAACAATTCACTGTAGTCTGGTTGCCACCCCAAATCATTGATGCCTGGCTGGGTCCTGTCTTGCAGGGGTCTGCTGGTTCCCATGGCAAACACTCCATTAGCAGCCAATAGTGTGGAGCTGAATCTGACCAAAGATGCCACTTGCCTTTCATTCTCCCTCTTATTTGACTACCGATCTTACTTTCCTTCTCTTCCCCGCCTTTCTCTACAGGCATGGAACGTCCTGGCCCTGGATGGCAGCAACTGGCAACGCATTGACCTGTTTGATTTCCAGAGGGACATAGAGGTATAATTAAGTGATGTGCAAAAACCATTTCTCTTGTTAAACCGTAATTACGGCACTGCGTAAGATTAATAATAACCCATGTAACCTTTTGCAGCTCTTCCCCAGAGACAGGAACAATTAATTTTTAGTTCCTAGCTCCAGGGAGCCTTCACAGCTGTGGCAGCCATTTCACATGCTAAAACTACATTAAATCATTCTGAATGGAAGTGTGCATGCTCATCCACGTGCGCAGGCATGGGCCCTTGATATGAAAACAGTTGTTAATACATGGGAGAGAACCTTTTGTGTGTGCTTGTATGGGGGGTTTGGATGGAATCCCCATTTAGTAGTTTCGGGTAATTAGTTCGTCGAGCATAACTTCACAAGAACGTTGTGCCGTCAAGACACACGATGCAGTGAGGCCAGGTGTAGCAGCCTGATTCTGGCAGGGATGGAAATTATCAATTATTTGGTTTATGATAATGCATTTACCACTGGGGGGGGGGGGAGTGTCGTTTGGGCAGTCTTCTTCAGGCATCAAAATATCTCACACCCTTTCTGTTCTCATAAACTGCCCACGCATGAAACTGCCTTATACTGAATCAGACCATCAGTTTATCAAAGTCAGGCCCCATCCACACGAGCAAGATAAGCCGGACGGGAAGTGACACAAATTTGTGCCGACGCAATTTGCGCCGCTTTTGCAGGATCACACAGGTCCATGGACCTGTGAGGGCGAACCGCCGCTGTGTGATCACACACAGCCACGGGTGAGTTGGATTTTTTTTTCCGGCCGTTTTCAGTGCGCTTATCTGCTTCTACAAGGGATCGATGACTTGCCTCTCCACCCTCGGGGTCATCCGATGATGCGCATACCAGGATGGGAGGGGGGGGAAAAAACCAAAAAGCCCGCTCCCCAACGCCGCTTGTTTGCGCTGGCCCGATCACACCAGGAAAGGTCAGTTCTGGGCCGTCGCAAACCATTTGAGACTGCCTTTTCACTGGTAGCTAAATAAGCCGATTCCCCACCAGTTCAAAGTGGTTTGCGGCACTTTGACACCGGCTGCAGGACACTTACCAGATGTGCTTGTGTGATCACGCCACTTTGAGCCGGCGGGGAATCGTCTTCCTTGTGTCGCAAATGGGTGCGTAAGATCGCGCCCTAGTATTGTCTACTCAGACTGGCAGCAGGTCTCTAGGGTCTCACCTACTGCCAGATCCTTAACTGGAGGTTTGAACTTGGGATCTTCTGCGTGCCAAGCAGATGCTCCTACCACTGAGCCGTGACCCATTCTTTCAGCCACTGCTATGAAGCTGCCCGGCAATGAACTGTGACCTTTGCCGATTCAAATGTATTTCTTTGGTCATCCTGGCCAAAATCAGTTTCTTTCCATGCCTTGGCTCTCACACCCACATCATCAAAGATGACATTACAACTTTTCATTTGTGCCCTTGCTGGGGGGAAACTCAGTTGACCAGAGGTAAATCTTGACAGCCCAGGAATTAGGTGAAGTGGTCTTAGATCTGTTTTGTTGTGTCAGTGGCATGCGAGGTATTCTGTAGAATATAAATGATGTGTAGGTTTAGATGGACCAGGGGAAAGATGAAGGAGGACAGCAAGGTTTGGTGGAAAAGGGGATACGGAAGGAAAGATGGTATTGACATTTTTACTAAAGAAGAGAGACTGGGGAGAGATTTGCTGCTTGGAGAGTTTAGTAAGGCATTGTGGGCTCTGCTGATTATTTTAGAATATCATATCAGTGGCTTTCTCTTTCTGATCTGATTACAGGGACGAGTAGTAGAGAATATTTCTAAAAGATGTGGGGGTTTCTTGCGAAAGCTGAGCTTGCGCGGATGCCAAGGCGTTGGAGACAATGCATTAAGGTAAGCAGGTCTGATTTTCATGTTTGTTTTCCATAACAAAGATTTTATTTTCATAGCCAACAGGCATCTGGAATGACCACTGGTTACTTACCATGAGGGGTCCTTCTCCTCTGAGGCTTGGAAGCCATCTTGTGGGTGAGTCCCATCCATCACTTAGGGAAGCAGGACTAACTTCAAACTGTTTCCTGTGGTGGGGGAGACCCTAAGCTCAGTTTTGGGACTCCTAAAGCAATCTTTCAGTAAACAGTAAAGAAACTTGAGTATAAGTAAACACCATGCAAAAACTTGTAATTGCAATTCAGAGGTAGGACAGAAAGAGATATATACAGAGTAAAGACTAGTGTGACGATCCGGGAGGGCCAAGATGTCCTCCAAGCCTCAGAGGAGAAGGACCCTTCATGGTGAGTAACCAATGGTCATTCTGCCTCTGAGGTGGAGGCCATCTTGTGGGACCTCCCAGAGCAGTGTCCCTAAAATCAGGAGGGAGGGTTATCATCAAGAGACAGGACAGATGGTAGCACCTGTCTCCCGAAGGCAGCATCAGCAGAGTCGAAGACTCTTAGGCCGCATCCACACGAGCGAGATAATCCGGAGGGCATGCGAGGTTATTTTGCCCCGGAGCAATTGGCACCGCAGTTGCGTGATCACACAGGTCTGTGGACCTGCCGGTGCAACTCGCCGCTGCATGACCAGACACAAGTGCGGGCAAGTTAATTTTTTTTTTTGTGGTTGGTTTCCACTTTGCTTAAACGGGATTGACGAATCGCTCCTCCACCCTAAGGCCTTTCGATGATGTGCACACTGAGAAGGGGGGGAGGGAACAACAGCATGGCGTCGGGATAGCCTGATCAGAGTATTCCTGACGCCACAAGTTTACGCTGGCGCGATCACACAGGAAAAGTCTGGCTGTGGCCCGCAGCAAACCATTTGACACTGGAGTTTAACTAGTGGTTTTTTACTCCGCTTTCCTGCTGGAGCAAAACGGCTTGCAATGGTTTGACGACAGTTGCGGGACGCTTCCCAAATGTGCTGGTGAGATCGCACTGCTTTGAACCACAGGTAAATCGTCCCTCTTCCGTGGCTAATGGGTGCGTATGATCATGCCCTTATAGTGTCTAATGAACGTGGACAAGGAGGACCACATAGCTGCCTTACATACTTCTTCCACCAACACCCTATTGGTGAAGGCTGCATTAGTTGCTGTGCCATGTAGAGAATGGGCAGTGATTCTGTCCAGGACTCACAGATTCAAACGCTTGTAGGCCTCTGCAATGCAAGATCTAATGCTTATGGCTGAGTTTGGCATCTTCCTCCCCGTGTGTGGAGGAGAAAAATCAATGAACATAGCCTCCGTTTTTCTGAACGAAGCTTGTCCTGAGAATGTAGCATTTGAGTGTTTTACGCACGTCCAGGATACGCCGAGTCTTTTCCCTCAGATGAATGGGATGTGGGACACAGGATGGAAGATCTCTTGAGACCTATGAAATTTGGAGCTGACCTTTGGACAGAAGGTTGGGTCTGTTCTCAGCACCACCCCTGACCTTTATGAAAGGTACAGAGTTCTGACTGAATGGAAAGTGCATCCAATTCTGAGATTCTTCTAGCTGAGGTGATGGCCACTAAGGATAAGGTCTTCATCTGAAGGAACTTAAGCGAAACATCCCTCAGTGGCTCAAAGGGATGCTTGGTGAGTGCCGGCAGAACCGTATTAAGTCCCCGTGTTGGGAACCTGTGGGTTTGCGGTGGATCCTTGAGAGAAGCTCCCCAGAGGAACGGGACAGTATGAGGATGCTGAGATACTGAACTGAGAGCCAGTTTGGTGTAGTGGTTAAGTGCGTGGACTCTAATCTGGGAGAACCAGGTTTGATTCCCCACTCCTCCACTTGCACCTGCTGGATGACCTTGGGCAAGCCTGACACAGCTGTTCTTGAAAAAGAGCAGTTTCTGTCAGAGCTCTCTCAACTCCACCTACCTCATAGGGTGTCTGTTGTGGGGAGGGGAAGGGAAAGGTGTTTGTAAGCCACTCTGAGACTCCTTCGGGTAGTGAAGAGGGGGTATAATCCAATGTCTTCTTCTACCATAACACCTTGGAAACATGGTAGGACAGAGGCAAGAGCCGCCACCTGTCTTCTGAGAGTTGACACCTTGGAGACAAGCAGACGGTGGTGAAGCGAGCTCCAGAGCATCACCGGCATTTTGTTCCTTTAGGGGGGTGCTCTGATATCTGAGACCCCACTGATTCTCCCAGAGAGAGAATCGGTTGCAGGAGACTTGTCTTGATTTCCCCACAAGCAGTGGCGAGCGGCTGGATGACCGAGGCTGTCCCAAAGCATGGCGTGGAATGGCACAGTAATGGAGCCATGACTGCGAATAAGCTGTGAACACCCGATTAAGAGAGCTTGAACCTCACCATAACAGTGGTGAAGATAAGTCCTGATGTGAGTACCTATAACTTCAACAACTCATCTTTTAAGACATTCTGATCTTGCCCCCATAAACTTTCCAAAAGCAAGGGAACGCAGAGTCTCCCTCCCTCTCCTTCCCCCTCCTGAGCGACTGCCAAGAGACTGGGAAGTTAAAATCTCCGAAACCACATAGTGGGGCAAAAGAGTTGAATACTGCCATTTGAACATCTTAACAGATTTATCTGCATTAAGTGGAATTATTACTTTTGAACTTACAATGCAACGTCCTTTCCTTCTACTACATGGGATTTAAAAGTAAAAGAGGCTTTGCTTGACATTTATAACAGAATGGTTGTTTTAAAATGGACTCTGGCTGTTTTTGAAGGTTTGATTGCCCCTAAGACTGTGCTTTTACATTGAAGATATATTCTAGAGTAACTGCTTTTGAGAAATATAAAGCGATTTCTTGTGTTTTGGCTTATGTGAGAAGATTCTTGGATTTGAATGTGGCTACTGAATCTGGCATACTGAATTAATGATAAGCTCTTGGAGACTCTCTGGGAAAGCAAATAAAAGAGAGCTGACCTTGAGTAATAGATTGGAACTGTGCTATAATTAAAATGGAATTACAAGACACACAAGTTACCCTGCAACAATTTCAAGAGATGCTTCGATGAGAGATCCAGAACGCTTTTCATAGTCTGCATAATAAGGAACTGAACTTACAAGAGGAACTTGCAAGCGAAAATGAAGACTACTCGACTTTAACACACCCAGCTAAAGAGCAGGATTCTAACCAAGATGAACTACTGTATTTTTCGCTCCATAAGACGCACCTGGTCATAAGACGCAACTTGTTTTTAGAGGAGGAAAACAGGAAAAAATGAAACAGAAAGAAAGAGAGAGAGAGAGATAAAGGAAGTAAGGAGGAGGAGAGAGAAAGAGAAAGGAAGAAAGAAAGGTGGGGACAGAGAGACAGAAAGACAGACAGACAGACAGAAAAAAGGAAAGGAAAGGAAAGGGAAGGAAGGAAGGAAGGAAGGAAGGAAGGAAGGAAGGAAGGAAGATAGAGAAAGGAAAGAAGAGAGACGTCGGCATGCCTTGCAAAGCCAGGCCTTTCTGTGCAAAGTAGCCACGGAGCTTAATCTGTGGGCGGGGCTTTCTGCTGCTGGCTGTTTTAAAGGGGGAAAGCACTTCAAGGGAAAGAGTACTTAGCCTGGTGGGGTTTTTCCTGCCGTTTCCCTTTTAAGTCTTAACAGCTCAGGCCCAGCAGGGAGGGGCGGGAAAGGCTGGGATGCCAGCCTGAATGGCGTTCCCCTGCGTTCCTGCTGAAGAAAGAGCCCTGTTACAGGTAAGAAAAGCTCCATATTAGCTCCATAAGACGCACACACTCCCCCCCCCACTTTTTTGGGGAGGAAAAGTGCGTCTTATGGAGCGAAAAATACGGTACTTCAAGAAACCTTGTTTCCAGATAAAGACTTATAAGAAGCAATACAAAACAGTTCAAAGTAACAATGGGAAGAGGACCCACTGGTTTGATTTTTGAACTGCCAGAAGAAAAAATACAATATGGTCTGGCCTCTACAATCAAAAACAACACACAGAATAATATAAGACAGGAAACTTCCATCCAATGCAAACATGAAATACAGAAGAAAAGAAACAAAGACCATCTCCAACGCATATAAAGAGAAATGGCACAAGATTATGGTCATCATGAAAAATAAAATGCAAAAAAAGAGAGAAAAATACAAATATTATAACTAGACAGGAATAAGGAATGTTGATATATATTTAAGGGCTTAAGTTGAGCTACAGCTGAAAATAAAAGCAATCTAACAAAAAAACATTCAAAAAGGTAATTTATAGCTGCAACCCAGTAAAAAGATACTTTGGATTTAGATTTACATATTGATGATGACTTTTCTGTGAGCTATAATTAGAAATAACTAATCTTTTCTTCTTTTAGATTATTATCTTTATGCTGTTTCCATTAAAGACTTTGGTTGATATTGGAAATATAATAACTTACACGACCATAAACCAACTAACAGACAAACAAAAAACAACAGCAACAACATTACAATGAAATTTTAAGGCTTTGGTTTCTATTGGGATTTATTCAACTTTACTATTTTTAAAATAAGACAGTTATAACGGAAAAAATCAGTAGAAGACTGACTATAATGTTATGGACTATATTTGTTTGAATTGTTCCAAGTTCATATATATAGTAGGAAAAATATACACACATAGCAATGTGAAGAAAACTAGTAATTATTAAAAATATACAATGTTGTTAAAAAGATACTTGTTAACATTAGCAAACCTTTGGATAATTTTTGTTGATGTGTTATGTGTGAGCTACTAGATACTGTAACAATGTAACAATCTCTTTTTTTTCTTTTCTTTCTTTTTTTTCTCCCCTTTTTACTTTTGAAAACTAATAAAATATATTATAGATGAGAGTGGATGCCTTGAGGCCACTTGCCCTTCCACCTTGTAGGAACTTCAGTAGCGAGCTGAGACCAGGGTGTAGGGCAGGGGTCCTCAAACTTTTTAAACAGGGGGCCAGTTCACTGTCCCTCAGACCGTTGGAGGGCCGGACTATAGTTTAAAAAAAAACAACTATGAACAAATTCCTATGCACACTGCACATATTTTATTTTGAAGTAAAAAAACAAAATGGGAACAAATACAATATTTAAAATGAAGAACAAGTAAAGTTAAATCAACAAACTTACTAGTATTTCAATGGGAACTATGGGCCTGCTTTTGGCTAATGAGATGGTCAGTGTCTGGTTCCATATTTGTCACTGCTAGTCGTAACAAGTGATGCAAGTGTGCATCAGTTAGTCTAGATCTGGTTGGAGATTTCAGATGTTTCATTCTGGAAAAAGTCTGTTCACAGACATAAGTGCTGCCAAAGATGGTTGCCATTTTGAGTGCATGGTTCCTGAGATAAGGATATGTCTCAGAGGGGAGAGATGCATAGAAATTAGGAAGGCTGCTTGACTTGAATGCGTCTTTCAGAGAGTCACAATTCTGCAGTTCAGCCAGTTCCATTTGGTAAATTGTATCCACACTTTCAATGTCAATAGAAAATGGGTTCCGGAAAAGCTGTATGTCCTGTTCATGGAGATGAAGCTCTTTAAATCTAAACTGGAACTCCTTTAGCAACTTTTCCAGTGAATCCACACATGTTTTGTTTGGGAATGCAACCAGTGGTTTTTCCGCTAACAAATTTTGAGTTGTGGGGAGATGGCAGAAATTTTCCTCCTTCACTTGTTTGATGAGGAGGCCTAATTTTACTTCAAATGCTTTCACATGTGATTGCATATCACAGATGAGCTTCCCCTTTCCTTGAAGTTGCACATTGAGACTGTTGAGTAGCTCTGTTACATCTGTCAGAAAGGCAAGGTGCCATTTCCATTCTGCATCATTGAGCTCTGGTACTTCTTTGTTTTTTGAAAGTAGAAAAGCTGTAATCTGTGGAAGTAAGTCATAGAAATGTTTCAAAACTCTCCCTCGACTCAGCCAACGGACTTCTGTGTAGTACAGAACATCTTCATATGCAACATTCAGCTCAGACAGAAATTCCTGAAATTGTCTGTGGTTTAGTGCATTAGATCTAATGAAGTTAACACAAGATACCACAATTTTCATAACAGAGTCCCACTTCAGTGATTTACTACACAGCGCTTGTTGGTGGATGAGGCAGTGTATGACTATTGGATGAGAATGGTTATGTATGTCCATCTCTTGGTTAATGCGAGCAATTACTCCTTTCTTAGACCCCACCATGCTAGGAGCACCATCAGTTGTCACACTGGCTAGTTTAGCCCAGTCCAGCTCCAAACCATTCACAGTTTGGCAAAACTTTTCATAGATATCCTCTCCTGTAGTTGTTCCTTTGATGCTTTGCAGTGCAGCAAGCTCTTCTGTGACTTCAAAACAGTCATTTGTCCCACGAATAAAAATTAGAAGTTGGGCAGAATCACGAACATCATTACTTTCGTCGAGTGCCAAGGAAAAATAGGAAAGTTTTTTTGCGGAGTTTTGCAAATGCTGATGCAAATTGTCTCCCATTTCTTCAATCCTTCGTGTAATTGTAGGTCCTGAAAGACTCACTGTACTAAATAAATCGGCCTTCTCTGGACACATCTCTTTGGCAACAGAAAGAAGGCATTCTTTAACAAACTCTCCCTCCACGAATGGTCTGCCAGTGCACGCTATTAGCTTGGCAACTTGAAAACTTGCTCTCAGAGATGAAATATTTCGCTGCTTCTGCTTCACAAAAGTATTTTGCTGAGTTGTCAATATATTTTTCAGTTTTAATATTTTATCTTTTCTCACTTCTCCGACCAAACAATCATATTTATTTTTATGTTGAGTTTGATAGTGTCGACGCAAATTGTATTCTTTGAACACAGACACTATATTCTGGCATATCAAACACACAGCTGTTTCCTTGTACTGCATGAAAAAGTAATCATAAGTCCACTGTTCTTTGAATATCCTACAATCCGAGTCAATTTTTCTCTTTCTTGACATCATTGTTTCCTAGGGATTCGAAATTGCTATTAGTAAAATACCAATATATATATATATATAGCGCTACAAAAACAATATACCAGAGGGATTGAAGCCTCCCCGGGGGAGGCTCAGTACCCTACAGAAAAGTTTGGGAGGGGGGCCAGCTCCCCAGCCCCCCTGAAGTCTACACCAATGGCTGCTCCCCCCCCCCCCCGGAAAACATCCCCACCGGCTCCTGGGACTGGTGCAGGTCCCCTAGCCGGCTCAGGGGTACTCCTAAGCTGGTCTTTGCTAAAAACATCCTCAATCTGATTGAGGTACGTTCGCTGAGGTCGACCCCTTCCAACTCTCCCAGGTAACACCCTAACCTGGATAGCCCAGGCTAGCCTGATTTCGTCAGATCTTGGAAGGTATGCATGGTCAGCCCTGGCTAATATTTGGATGGGCGACCTCCAAGGAATACCGGGATCATGATGCAGAGGCAGGCAAAAGCAAAACCACCTCTGAATGTCTCTTGCATTGAAAACCCTAGCTGTGACTTGACAGCAACAGCAAATACACATTAATATAGACCCCAGACCCAGATAAATTCTCCAAGGGACTTTGTGAATCTTTCTGTACAGTGCCTACCCTATTGCGGAAAGCTGGGAGCCTTCCTGACCTCAGCCATGCTGTTGCACAAGGTGGGGGCCGCCAAGAAGGCACCCCTGGATGGGGACTTGCTGATTCTGCCCATTGGTGGTGGGGGCCCTGCAGGAGTTCCTGCTGCTCAGATGAGCAAAGTTGTCATGGCGGAGCGTAAGGGGAGAAAAGAACAAGAGTCCAGCAGCAACCGAAAGACTCACAAGATTCGTGGCAGGGGAGGAGCTTTCCTGACTCAGTCACAACTCAGGAGTTTGAAAGCTGCTCTGAGATTCCAAGTGAAGAGTGGGGTATAAATCCAATCTCCTCTTCTTCCAGCACAACTGAATTATTTCCCCCCATGACTTACTTGAGAGTAACCCTGCTCAGAATCCAGCTGAAAAGCTTTTTTTTCTCCTGTTGCAGAACTGAAACCCTCCCTAGTCTCTTTGGCCATTCAAATAGCAAAGCCCCCTCCCACCAGCCCCGAAAGGACTTTTCCGCCCTCCCTCCCCCCCTCCCACCTCTCTAGGAAGCAGCTCAGCACCATTTTAACCCTTACAATGCTGCAGTTCCCCTGGCAGCGTCAGCAACCTACATGGAACAGACATTTGCTATTGCATTTCAAAGCTATGTAATACGAACTTCCCATTTAAAAAAAAAAAGCACACAACAGCCTGCATTTCTTTCTCCAGCAGGGAGGGACTGAAGGCTTATTTCCCCCCCCCCCATTACATAATTGCCAGTAAACCTGCCTGGGATCGAGCTGAAGGGCTTTCCCCCCTCCAGTTGCAGTCTGCAACTTCAGTTGAGGATTCTGCCTTTGGGATGGTGTCAGGGGCTGGATTTTTTGAAGTTTTGAAATGGGGGGGGGGGTTGGAGGGAGGGAGGAGGGAGGAACGGAGGCAGGAGTGGCCAGGCCTGGGGGGGGAGAGGCAGCGGGGACCGCCTGCGCACATGCAAGAGCCCCCCCCCCCCCCGATTTCAGAACTCGAGGCCCCTGCCCAGAATTAAACTTTGTTGGTCTTAAAGGAGCCACTGGACTCAAATGTTATTTATTCAGACACCTGACAGTGCGGAATGCACAGAGTGCGCCGGAGAGCTCTGTGGCAAGCAAGGCGGGCCAAGCTGCTACCGAGGCAAAGCAGCGCCTGCCTGCCTGCCTGCCTGTGTGCCACCTTGTGCATTTGTCTCTGTTCTGCAAGGTTCCCCGCCGGGGCGATGTCATGCCCAAGATGCCCGGCAGCAGAGCCTCCTTGCAGGCGGTGCCCCATGCCCAGTGCTGGTGGGCTGACTCCCGCCTGCAGTTTTTGGCAGGGGCTCCCTCTCTGGCGGCAGCTGCCTCCGCCGCTGGGACTCCTGTGTACATGGGGCTGCCGAAGAGGAGGAGCCCAAGGGCAGCCCGCGCGGAGCCCAGCGCTTCCCCAGGCAGCTTGCACAGCGAGCGAGGACACGGCCCCAGGAGAGCGGGGAGGCTGCCGCCGCCGCTGCCGCCTCCTGGGCGCCAGACAGCCCCGACAGAAGCCCCTTGTCTCCTCTCCTGCCTCCACCACTGGCCTTTCCATCCCCTGCCATGGCACGGGGAAGGCGCCTGGAGGGCACCCGGCAGCAGTCCCTCCCTCCCTCGCTCACCCGGCCAGAGCGGGAGGCTGCTTCTGCTGCAAGAGCCAGAACGCCAGAGCGGGGTGGGGCAGCAGTCCAGGGGGCACCCCTCTCTCCCTAACCCTGCCTTATGGTGCTCCTGGCGCTCCTGCTTCGGCGGCGCCTCCTCTACCTCGGCCTGTGAACGTTTGAAACCCTGTCACTGAGAGCGCGGGGGGGGGGGGGGACACAAACAAACCGGCGCCAGGCGTTACAGAGGCTTCGACCGACAAGGCGAAGCTTTCACATCCTGCAAGGCACGTTTACTGACGGTAAGTCAACGTGCCAGCCCCCGGGACTTTCCAAAGGTGAAACGGGAGGGGTATAAAGACCCGTTGCCTGTTTTCACCGACCCAAGTCCAAGTTGCTGAGCGGAGAGAGCAGGGAAAGCGGTTTGAGCGCCCAAACTTACCGACTCCTCCTCCTTAGCGCGCCTTCGTCAAGCTGAGAAGTTTCCAAACTCTGGCGGGTGGAAAAGAAAAGCGGCCCGGAGGAGTGCAGAGCCGGCTTCCTCCTTCCCGCCGCTGCGAGCGAGCCCGTTCGCCTTTCCCTGCCCACTGGCCACACCTGGGCGGGATCGGGGCTTTTAGGGCTGCTCCTTCTCCTACGGGCCGGGCCGGCACTGAAATCTGTGCCCAAACAGAGAGGTGCCTGGAGCTGGCTGGTTCCAAAGGGAGCGGACTTGCCATCCAATCCGGGACGCCTCCCTTTCCCGCCACACGAGCTCCCTCAGCCCCGGCCACTCAGAATTGTGTGTGTGTGTGTGCGCGCGCGCACGCTGAACATAAGCTCTCCAACTTGGCCCTTGGGGTTGAAGGGAAAACAATGGACCCCTGGCGGCACACCCCGCGGGCCAGAAAAATGCCTCGGCGGGCCGCATGTGGCCCGCGGGCCGCATGTGGCCCGCGGGCCGTAGACCCCTGGTGTAGGGGATCTACCTTTTTTGGCAAGCCCAATGCACGAAGGCTTTCCAGGTGGTATTGTGTGTCCTTGATGTAGAAGGCTTTCTTAACACCAGTATCGTGTCAGTTACAGAGTCTTTGTAGCATAGTTTTGCAAACTGGTTCCTCTCAACTTCCAGGTGGTCAAGCAAAACCAGCCCAGATCTGGGTGCCACAACAGTCCCTGAATTAACATGTCCTCTGAGACTGGGAGCATGAGATGAGGGGACACCACCATCTCCCGAAGTGAACAGAACCAAGGGCAACGGGGCCGGTACGGTACCACCACTATGACTTCTGCCCTCAGGAGTTGTATTTTCTGCAGAAGTTTGGGTAAAATCGGAATAGAAGGAAACGCATAATGGAGGCCCTTGGGCCAAGGAGAAAGAAGAGCATCTGTGCTTTCTGCCTTCGGGTGAAAGTATTTGGTGATAAAATGGTGCAGTTTGCTGTTGTCCAGGGTAGTGAAAAGGTCCATTTGCGGGGTTCCCATCACCCATGTTATCATGTAAAAAAGTCTCTTTTGTAGTGACCATTCACCTTCCCAGATGGTCCGATGGCTCATCCAGTCTGCTTGAAGATTGACAATTCCTTGTACATGTTCCGTCCTGATCGACGCTAGATTGCCTTCCGCCCAGTTCAAGAGGACAGTCACCTCCCTGTGTAGGGCCAGTGACCTGGAGCCCCCCTGCTTGTTGAGGTATGCCTTTGCAGCAATATTGTCTGTTCAAATTAGGACATGGAGCCCTTTGACCTGAGGGGTGAAGTGGAGAAGAGCTAACCTTATGGCTTGAAGCTCCAGCACATTGATAGGTAGGATCTTCTTGTTCCTGGACCACATCCCCTGAACTGGTCTGTGTGATAACATGGCTCCCCAGCCCAACAGACTGGCGTCTGTGAAGATCTGCACTCGGTCCTGGATTCAGAAGGTCTTTCCCTGTGTCAGGTTTCAAAGGACCATCCACCACCAGAGGCATGCTTTGACTTGAAGAGGAGCCTTCAAGGAGAGATCCATCTTGAGCGCAATAGCGTTCTGAAAGGGTTGTAGAAACAGTTGTAGTTGTCTGGAGCGGAAATGGCCCCATTGAAGGGTGTTGAAGGACGCCACCATCAGTCCCATCATCTTGGTTAGAGTAGAGAGGGATGAAGACCATGGTCTTGTGATTTGTCTGGCCATATCCTGTATCTTCCTCGCCTTCTTGTCTGGGAGGAAGAGTCTTGTAAATTGAGTGTCCATCACTACTCCCAGATGTTCCAGACGTTGGGACGGAGACAGAATACTCTTCTGCGTGTTCACAAGGAACCTGAAGTCTTTGAGACATTGGATTGTCATGGTAGTGTCCTTTTGGAAACGGACTTTGGATGGGGAATGGACCAACACATCATCTAGATGCGGTTGTATGTGAATTCCTCGTTCCCAAAGACAGACGATCACTTGAATGAGAATCTTGGTGAACACACAAGGGGAAGAAGAGAGACTGAAGGGAAGTGCTCTGAACTGAAAGTGATCCCTGTTCACACAAAAACGAAGGAGTCTGCGATGAGGAGGAAATACTGGGACGTATAGATATGCCTCCATCAGGTCTATGGAAGACAGAAATTCCTCTGGTTGTAATGATTCCGCGATGGATCAGAGAGTCTCCACACGAAAGTGCTTTGTCTCTACATCTCTGTTTAAGTATTTTAAGTCTAATATGGCTCTCCAATCCCCGTTCTTTTTGGGGACTGTAAAGAAGATGGAATACAGTCCACCCATCTGCTCACTTACCGGAACAGGTTCTATGGCCTGTATTTCCAGAAGATGACTTATCGCGACCTTGGTTCTGTCCTTTTTGCTGGGTTTTTGTGTTTGGGAGAAGCCATAAAAAGCTGATGTGGTATTGATTGAATTTCTATTTTGTAACCCTCCATGATAATGTCTTTTGTCCAGGCATGTGGATGGGAGTCAAGCCATGCTTGATGGAATAGGAGTAGGCGGCCCCCACCAGAGGATCCGTATAGTCATGCCTTCGGGATCTTAGGGTCCCTCTCTCCTCTGTCTTGCCTGTTGCCATATGATCTAGGGAACCTGTTTGTAAATCCTCCTCGATGAAATGGCTGCTTGTTGTTGTGGTGGTTGCCCCAAGATGGTCTTCTGTCGTCCTGGCATGGTCTGGCCATGGACTAGTAGGGGCGAAAAGAAGAGGAGGAAGAGGAGGCTGTCCTCTTATCTCCCAGACGCACTGACTTAGGTAGAGCCTTCTTTTTGTCACAAATTTCCACCAGTATCTTTTCCAGTGGCTTTCCAAACAGTTTGCCCTCTTAGAACGGGTATGCGGAGATGATGGCTTTAGACTGGTAATCTGCCAGCCAAGATCGTAACCAGACCAGACGTCTGGCGACAGTACCTGATGTCATGGCTCTAGAGGTTAGCACCATAGTGGCATCAGCATTGAAGGAGATGGCTTTCAAGATTCTATTGGCACCCTCTAGTAATCTATGGTCATTACCAGGCGGCATCTGGATTAGTTTACACATTCAGAAGATGGATGCCCTAGACACTGTCGATGCGGCTAAGGATGCCTTAATCGCCAAGGAGGAGGCTTCATGAGATCTCCTTAGTGCAAACTCAGACCTCTTGTCCAGACTGTTTCGCTGGTTGCCATGACCATCCTCTGAAAGCAACCCAGACGATTGTAACACAGTTACTGGAGAGTCCACCACTGGAACCTGTAAAAAACTTGAAGCAGAAGAAATTACGGGGACAATCTCTTGACAAGGCCTGGAATGGCCTTGCTAGACAGTGGTTTTGCCCACTCTGCCTTAACCTTGCGCATATAAAAGTTGGGGAAGGGGAAGGCCCTCTCTGACAAATCATCTGAAGGAAAAAATTCATCTGTAATTTCTGACCCCTCTTGTTGCTCTTGATCATTGAGGTGCTTGATCCCTGCCCTTGCAGATTCTGGATCTTAAGAGCAGAGACAGTCTTAGATAGTAAATAATGGAGGTCCTCAGGTTTAAAAAGCCTAAGGGATTGCTCAGAAGCAACAGGAACCTTTTCCACTTCCTCTTCCTGGGAAGAGAATTCCCCCTCCTCCTTTTCACTAGAGACAACAGAAATATTGTCTCCCCCCCTTTGCTGGAATTCAGGGAGATAAGGATCTCTAGGAAAACCCTTCTGGGCAGCCTTGGTGGGCCAGGTCCCTCTTTCTTATGCCTATGAGGAGAGGGGGAGAGAGAAGAGGAAGAAGATCTGGAGCAGGTAGAACAGTTCCTTGATTTACAAAAAAGGGCTATTTCTTGCTGCATGGCCTCCTGAACAAGGCCATCGCTCTGGGGGACAGGGCAGACCCAGAGCTGCCAACCTTACCGCTCTGTAAGTCAATGCCTTCTTCATCCCCTCGGGCAGCATCGGCAGGATCGCCAGCTGCATGGTGGGCCCCGCTATAACCAGAGGTCCCAGGTCGCTTCCTGTCCGGAATAAGGCGCTGCTGGCCAGTACCAGTTTTCAAAATGGCCCCCACCATTTGCCTGCGGCTGTGGGAGCTTTTGGCGTGTTTTGCAGCACTGCTGTCCTCCGCCCATCTTGCCGGAGGAAAGGAAGCCGTCACTATCTCCCTGGTGCACCATTGCCATCCGAAGGGCTTCGGCCATCGGAGGGAGAGGCGTCTCTCAAGAAAGGCTTTTTAAAAAAAAAGAGAATAAGAGTTGGAAACAGGAAAATCAAGTAACAGAAAAATAAAGACAAGGAGTAAAATTAGTGAGCTATGATAGAGAACCAAAAGTGAAAGTTGGGCAAAGCCTACTTCTAGCTGCTCTCCCTACTGAGGCAGGAAAAGAACTGAGCCTAGGGTCTCCCCCACCACAGGAAACAGGAAATAGTTGAAGTTAATCCTGCCTCCCTAAGTGATGGGTGGGACTCACCCACAAGATGGCCTCCACCTCAGAAGGAGAACATGTTTACTCGGTGGCTTATTAACTCAGAGATTTATTTAGGTATAACCACAGAGGTTATAGCATCACAGAACTAAGTGACCTCTGTATTCTATTCAGTAGATTGTTATCCAGGGACTGTAGAATGATAAGCCTAGGTTGAGGAAACCCGAGTTCGTATCTCAGTTCTGGCATCCTTCATTCAGTGCAAGGAATGTCGCTAATGTTGCAAGGCAGCTCTTAAGCCACTCCCCCTTATATGGCCTCCACCCATATGGTTATTGTGAACATCATTGCTACATACAATTGTAGCTATGGCTTTCCCTGTCAGCACAATACGTATTTGGTTGGATCCATCAACCATTTTTGCTCTGTCTTGCCCAATCCCCCTTCCTACCGCAGCTCCCCTTCTCACATGGCTTTTGTCTATGAAGGTTCAGTGATCTCCTGCACAACATTTTTGATGGTCAAAAGAGACCCCTTCCTCCCTTTTGTTAACAGGAGAAAAGCTGGTTGGATCCCATGCAATCACTGGGACTCCAGCAGCTGCAGGTGTGCATGTACATAGGTCCTTAGCCATGAACACATTACAGACTCGCTCAGACTGAATCACTTTATATGCATTATGGCTCACCTCTGTGTTTTGGGGGAGAGAGAGACTAAATCCTGAGTGAGTTTTCAGTTGAAGCACAAACTCCGTTGTACTGAGATGAGCAAAGCATATGTTAGTATCGCATAAGGGGGATGGGTATTCAGAGATTAGCATATAGATGTCACACCTGGCCATCCGTCTCAGTGACCTAACAGCGGTCGATCCAGGGGGATCGGTGGAGAACTTCCGCCTGCTTGGTACCCATTCATTCCTCACTATACTCCACCTGTCTCATTTGCATGCTGTGTGCAAGGAATGCCGTGGTCCTGGGGAAACAGTTTATTGGCCAGATCCTCCTTCGGCAGGAAGTCTGATTGAGCACCCCACATTCTAATTGGGCCAATAGGTTTCTCTCGCTGCTCAACAAAGCCATGCCTCCAGTACGGGGGCCCCCCAACCTTTTTGAGCCTGCGAGCCCATTTGGAATTCTGACACGGCATACCAGGTGCTGCAACAAAATGGCTGCTGCAGTGGGCAGAGCCAGCCACAAAATAATTGCCACAACTGCTGGACCTCCTGAGGGCACCTGGTGTTTCTGGCCACTGTGTGACAGAGTGTTGGACTGGATGGCCCATTGGCCTGATCCAACATTGGCTTCTCTTACGTTCTTATGTTTGTTTATTTATCTATCTACCTATTTCATATTTTTACCCCGCCCTCCCCGCAAGCGGTCTTATGTTCTATGTTCTTAACTTCAGTAACGCAGTGTTGATCCTTGTGCTATGTTGGCAGCTGCTGCCAAAGCGACATTTTCAAAAATCTGCACAGTCAATCAGATCTCCAGTAGTCAGTCATGAGTCAGGAGCCTTGCTAGGCAAAGGCCCTACCTGGCCGCATCCACATCCTAAAAATTCTTGGCAGGTGCCAGAAAAGTTATTGGTGGGTGCCATGGCACCCATGGGCACTACGCCGATGACCCCTGCTCTAATGGCAGGTAGAGAGTATGGTTAACCTTTCCTTAAGGGCCTCGGGCCCCTGCACTGACAGGTAATTTTTTCCTAGGCCTCTGGGGACCAAAAAGTCCCAGTGTACGACTCTAATCTGAGCTTTCAGGGAAGGCTTCTGTGGCCGCAGAGTGATTTGTTTCATTCTAACCTGTGTTCCACTAGCCTCCAGGCCCTAGGATGTTTACGTTGTCTCTGTTCTGTCAGGCAAGCTCTTTGGTCCAGTTCTCTAGGAGCTGTGAGGCTTCTGTACTATCAGCAAGAGATCAGACCTTTGTAGTTAAACAGAGTTCTTTATTTCAAATACTGGAACAGGGTCTCGATGTTTGTTAGAGATGCAGAACAAAGATGACTTGGGTTAATATACCTACAGGCATAGATGCATAAACAAATCCCTCCAATCAGCATACACACAAAATGCGGGAAAAGAAATGGCGACCGTTTGTTCCCACCAAAGGTGAGAAAGTTATAAAAATTCCCTTCTTGCCCTGAGTGACCCAGATGTGCTAACTCCTAGGCAAAACATTTGGGCAGTGACAATAAAATAACTTTCAAGGCTATACCCACTCTGATAGCACCCTGAGAGTCTCCGGTAGGAGGGGGAGGAAGCCATGGCAAGATAGCCGTTGTTTATGTGACGCATCGGAATGCAAGAGGCCATCCTCCCGGGGAAAAGTAACACTAAGCAGGACAGCAATTTCTACTTCAAGGCAAGCAATAAAACATTTAGGTGATAGCAAGGTACAAAGAAACAGAAAGTAACTTTTCAGCACAACATGGAACAAACAAGCTTTTGTCAGATCCTGACAGGAGCCCGACTAGCTGTCTCCTCTTGTGGTGGGCTCTTCCCACTTGTCAGTGCTAAGCTTGCTATGACTCTGTGCCCACGGTTATTGCAGCAAAGGCGTTTCCCCAGCTGGCTTCCTTCCTTCCTCTGTGCTCATATCACTTATGAAGTTGGGAAGAACTGTCCCGCAGTGCTGCTGCATATGTTGCCCCCAGTGAGCGGAAGAGCTTTCGAAAGCAGATGCCGTCGATATAAAACGCATATTGCTTTAATAAGCGTGACAAGCAGTGTCTTTTCTCTCTGCTCTGCAGGACGTTTGCACAGAACTGCAGAAATATCGAAGTGCTGAACCTAAATGGCTGCACCAAGATCACAGATGCGTAAGTGGCCTTGGGGTTTGACAGTAACTTTAGTATGGCAGGGTAGAGAATTCCATGTAAGAAAGGACCGGTGGGTTGTAGGTATAAGAGCAGAAGTGGTGGTTCCTGCTTGTGGGTAGAAGAAGGGTAGTAAAGCCAGTGGCTGTTTGGGGGTCTTACATATGGACAGTGTTCTCTTTATTTCTTGGTAGAAAGTAAATATCACGGGGTTGTGTTCCTGCCCTGGACTAATTACTTGGAGCTTTCACTCAGTGGGAGGAACACAAACCTTCTACCATCTCAAAGGCAGGTGAAGAGATTAGAGATAACAGGTGGGTTTTCTTCTTGTGCCCTTGAAGCTTTCAAGCCATAGAAACATATCTCTTCCCCCCCCCCCCACAAACCCTTGGGTTTGTTTGCTTTTTTGAAGAAGTTAGAAAGTCAATGGGCCGCTACCTCTCGAATCTCTGCCTGACAGCCCCTTCCCCGCCATTACATGATGAACTACAAAGGCCTGCCCCAAATGGTACGTCGTGCACATTTTGGACAGGGAGGAGTGCATGGCCCAAGGTGCCGTGTAGCTTGCACAGAACAACTGTACTGTATCTTCCCTACAAGAATCTTCCATGTTGGATTCCAAATACAGAATCCAGTAGATACAGAATCCAATAGATTTGATTTTTTTTTTTAATAGCATGCTACATCATGTCTCTGCTTTGGTTAGACTTCCCTTGGAGTACTGTGTTCATTTTTGGGCACCACAGTTTAAGAAGGATGTTGACAAGCTGGAATGTACTCAGAGGAGTGTGGGGTCTGGAGACCAAGTCTGGAGGAACGGTTGAAGAAGCTGGATATGTTTAGCCTGGAGAGGAGACAACTGAGAGGTGCTTTGATCACCATCTTCAAGTACTTGAAGGGCTGCCATGTGGAAGATGGACAGGAGTTGTTTTCTGTTGCTCCAGAAGGTTGGACCAGAACCAACAGATTGAAATTAAATCAAGAGTTTTTGGCTAGAAGTAGGAAGAACTTCCTGACAGTTAAAGCGGTTCTTCAGTGCAGTAGGCTTCCTTGGGAGGTTGTGGGCTCTCCTTCTTTGGAAGTTTTTAAGAGCCAGTTTGGTGTAGTGGCTAGGAGGGCAGACTCTAATTTGGGAGAACTGGGTTTGATTCCCCACTTCTCCACATGCAGCCAGGTGGGTGATCTTCGGCAAGCCACAGTCCTCTCAGAGCTGTTCTCTCAAGAGCAGTTCTCAAAGAGCTCTCTCAGCTTCACCTACCTCACAGGGTGTCTGTTGTGGGGAGAAGTTAGGAAAGGGGATTATAAGCCACTCTGAGATCCCAAGTGAAGGGCAGGGTATAAATCCAATCTCTTCTTCTTCTAAGCTGAGGCTACGGTCGCCTGACAGCAATGGTGATTCTGTGAGTCGCTATGAATTTAGGAAGATGGTGAGAGGGCGGGCAGGAAGGGATGAGCCTAGTGTTTGGCTCTTGTGGCCCTTTCTGACATGTCCAGGGGAATGCCAACTGGCACTTTGGGGTCAGGAAGGAATTTTCCTCCAGGTCAGAGTGGTCAAGGATCTTGGCGGTTTTTTGCCTTCCTCTGGGTGTAGAGCAGGGGTCACTGGGGGAGCGGGAGGGGGTAGTTGTGAATTTCCTGCATTGTGCAGGGGGTTGGACCAGATGATCCGTGAGGTCCCTTCCAGCTCTGTGTTTCTATTTCACCTTAAGAATAATATAAATAAAATGAAATAATGTAGGTTTCCACTTCCCTGTGAATGGGCTTGGATGTTCTGGAACACAGTGGGAGCAGGAAACACAAGCATTTTGTCCGTCCTGTTCTCCTTCTCCCGTCCAAAACTTTTCGAGATGCATGGACTTACTGTCTGCATATGCACAACTCATGGGGGGAGATGTGGAAGTCTGTTTTATTTTCAAAAATATGCACACAGTTACTTCTATTTAAAACACTGCTGTATGCACACAGAGAGAAAATGAAAGAAACTGGGTAGTCGAGTTCTTTCTGTTCACTCTCTTTTTTACTTGTTGCCTCCCAAGTGCCGCCCCCAGTTTGTGTTTAAAAGAGAAAATGCTATATGTCACCTTCCACAAAGTGTTGAAAATGGCTGGTTGGTTTGACCCTTCAGTTGACTGCTGTGAGAAAGCCAGGCCCCTGCGGTGGCACAGTCATAACTCTGCCTCTCTGTGCCTTCTGTTCTCCTTCAGTACCTGTACAAGCCTTAGCAAGTTCTGCTCCAAACTCCGGCATCTCGATCTGGCTTCCTGCACTTCAATAACCAACCTGTCCCTCAAAGCACTGAGGTGAGCGATTTGCAACTCTGGTGATTACACCCTTTAACCTTGGGTCGCTAAATGTATAGTCCTAGCGAGGCCTTGTTGACTCAAAAAATATATATGTTACATACCTTCAGGGCTTTTTTTGTAGAAAAAGCCCAGCAGGAACTCATTAGCATAATAGGCCACACCCAACAGCAGAAACTCATTAGCACATTAGGCCGCACCACTGACAGCACAGCTTATTAGCACATTAGGCCACCCCCCCATGTTACCAGAAGAACGGTCATCCAGCCACACCCACTGTTTGCTTCTTACTGTTTACCTTGTTTGTTGTCAAAACAAAAACCAGGGCTTTTTTTGTAGCAAGAATTAACTTGCATGTTAGGCCACATACCCCTAATGTAGCCAATCCTAATGAGTTTCTGCTGTTGGGTGTGGCCTGTTATGTTAATAAATTCCTGCTGGGTGTGGCCAACTCAGGAGCCAGCCGGAACTCCGTTCCTGTGTGTTCCTGCCCAAAACTAGCCCTGCATACCTTTGCGATGGATGTGCACACTTCCCTTCATTTAATCTTGCTTTGCTTCAGCCCTTCAGTAGCTGCTGGTAGAAAAGCCTCCCGGAGATGGAATTTGGGGGAAAGGACACTTTACTCCTTCCTTGTAGGGCTCATTTGGTGGATTCAAGGAAACTGAAAATGACCCCTAAATATTCCCGTGGGCTCTCTCTCAGTCTGAAAGGTCACCCGTCGGAGTAGGGTTGCCAGGCCCCCCCCGGTGGTGGTGGTGGGTGTACGGTTCGAAGCTCCAGGTTGGGAAACTCCTGGAAATGTGGGGGTGCAGCCTGGGGAGGACAGGGACCTCAGCGGAATACAGTGCCCACAGAGTCCACCCTCCAAAGTGCCCATTTTCTCCAGGGGAACTGATCTCTGTAGTCTGGAGATGGGCTGTAATTCTGGGGGATCCCCAAGGCCCCGCCCGGAGGCTGGCATCCCTACTTAGGAGAAGAGGAAGATGGCTTCTCATTTATGTCGGGATCAGGCAAAGTCAGCAAAATTACTGGGCCGCATGGAAGCGCCCACTGCCTGCCGTTCTTCCAGACGGGAGCCGGCCAGTGTTCCCTCTAAGCTGAGTTAGTGTGAGCTAGCTCACAGTCTTTTAGCCTCCGGCTCACACATTTTTGTCTTCGCTCAGGAGGGACGGCTCCAGAGCAGACTAATTTATGCAGTAGCCAAATCGCTCGCTCACAACTTTAACGCCAGTAGCTCACAAAGTAGAATTTTTGCTCACAAGACTCCACAGCTTAAAGGGAGCATTGGAGCCGGCCATTGTTTTCCCTGTCTTTTTTTCTCCCCTCCCCTGCCCCCAGGATCTCTGGGAGACGTGGCCAGCGCGCAAGGTGCACGCACGCACCTGTTCCTTTTTCCAAGTAGGGTTTTCACGTGGGCGTCCTGGCCATCTTGCACCCCACCATTTGCCAGTCGTCCCGACAGTGCTTGCAGTGGGTGGTCGTCTCAGAGGCTGCTCTGAGCAGGGGCATCAGTCGTTCCCAGGCTTGAGTAATGATGGGCAGGCAAGGGGTTAAAACTCTCTTGTCCTGAAAGCCAGATTTTTTTTTTCTCTGACTCTTCTGCCTCCTTTCCCCCCCCCCTCTTCCCCTTCCACCTCACAAGCGAGGGGTGCCCTCTGCTGGAGCAGCTCAACATCTCCTGGTGTGACCAAGTGACAAAAGATGGCATCCAGGCTTTGGTGAGAGGCTGCGGTGGACTCAAAGCCCTGTTTCTTAAAGGCTGCACACAGGTACTCCTCTCCAGGGCAGGCAAGGGTGGACTGGATTGAGGTTAGTTTAACCTTGAGGAAAGGCAGAAAGAGTCTTGGACTGTCATGCATCTCGTTGGAAGCAAATACTTGGAGAACGGGGTTCACTTCAGAGGGGAGAAGAGGGGATGTTAACCCTGGGCGGTGGGTTAGGTTGAGAGAGCGTGACTGGCCCAAGGCCACCCAGCGAGCTTCCACGGCAGAGCTAGGATCTGAACCTGGGGCATCCCAGATCCTAGTCTAACCACTCAGCCCTGCCAGGCGTGGCTCCCTGTGCTGCCTTCCTGGTACCCAGCCCAAACAACTGCACCTATGGTTCTATTGCAGCACCTACCGCAGCACTTCCTTATAACAAAAAGAAAAACCTCAGCTTCCATAGCCAGACACATGATCCGCAAGCCAGTGGCCAATCAACAGCTTTTCCTCAGGGCTCATTTTGTAGCAGGAGCTCCTTTGCATATTAGGCCACACCCCCTAATGTAGCCAATCCTCCAAGAGCTTACAGAGCTCTTCTTACAGGGGCTACTGTATGCTCTTGGAGGATTGGCTACATCAGGGGTGTGTGGCCTAATATGCAAAGGAGCTCCTGCTACAAAATGAGCCCTGGATGTCTCCAAAAATGTCTTAGTGCAGTTTGTTGCAGGGGACTGAAACTGGCTCAGTAGGGGAAAGATCAGCATCATTTAGAGGGCACCAGACGATATTGTATCTGCATTGTCTGCTCATACGCAGAAGGTTGCTTGCATGTATTATCTCCCTTGGAGGATCCACTGATAGACCTTCTGAAGGCCCCTGGGCTTTGGCCACTGAGTGACACAGAGTATTGGACTGGATGGGCCATTGGCCTGATTCAGCACCGCTTCTCTTCCGTTCTTATGACTGCTGTGTGTTGTTCTGTAAAGGGAAGAGGGCAGTGAAAGAAAAGCAGGTTTGCAGTTGCCCAGAGAGCAACACCACAACCTACAAAGGAAGAAGCCCCAGTTAGAAGTTTTAGCAAACATGGATTTAATTTTAGAATCCAGATTAATAATTTTATAATCTAGATTAATTTTTAAAAATATCTTAAACTTTTGTCTTATTCATGGAAATCTGAGGGGAATAAATACCATCGGAGCTATGGCCCTGGTTATCTGTTGTTTGCCATCTGTTCTCCTAGATTTGAGGACTTTTAAAACATTTTTAGTGGCAGAAACAACTCATTTCCCCCCCCCCCGCCTTTTCAAAAATGTAATGCTTAAAAAAAACCCTCAACTCACACTCACTGGAAAGAAAGAAATAGTTATGCTAGAAATAAGTTATGCTAGAAATAAGGTATGTAAGAAATACATACCAATCCCGGCAGGCTCAGAGGCATCACACCTGAGTAGCGAAACTCTGATATTTTTGAATAGCTCCAGGAAGAGACCGAGTATTCTGAAGGCTGGGTCAAGGGAATCTGGGACTGCCACACCACAAAGGGTGCCTCTGCTGCAGTTCTCGGGGCTGCTGTGGGAGGCCAGCGTGGTGTGGTGGTTAAAGAAGCGGGCTATAACCTGGAGAACTGGGTTTGTTCCCCCACTCCTCCTCCACGTGAAGCCTGCTGGGTGACCTTGGGCCACTCAGTTCTCTCAGGACTCTCTCAGCCCCACCCACCTCACAAGGTGCCTGTTGTGGGGAGAGAAAGGGAAGGTGATTGTAAGCCGCCTTGAGACTTCTTAGGGTAGAGGAAAGCGGGGTATGAAAACCAACTCTTCTTCTTTTTCAGTGGGGAAGTCTAGCAGTTGCATGGTTATCTTCTGTCCTTTCTCCAGGGTAGGCATCATCCTGGCCAGAGGCTTTTGTTAGCCTTTCATGGCTTTGGAGGTGTGGTAGTTGTAGCAGAAACCACTGGGAGAGCCAGCGTGACATGGTGGTGAAGAGCAGCGGACTCTAATCTGGAGAGCTGGCTTTGATTCCCCACTCCTCCACATGAAGCTTGTTGGGTGACCGTGGGGCAGTCACATTTCTCTCAGAACTCTCCCTGCCCCACATACCTTACAGCCTGCTTGTTGTGGGGAGGGGAAGTGAAGGAGATGGTAGGCCGTTTTGAATCTTCTTAAGGTAGAGAAAAGCGGGGTATGAAAACCTACTCTTTCCTTTTATACCCTCAGAAGCTCATTGATTCACAGATCTTGAGCAGCAGAAGATACTCTCTTCTTCTGTTTCTTTTTTTTAATGCAAGGGCTAAAAAGACGGAGACAGATTTTGTGGTTGCTAGGATCCCTATCGCTGCGCAAAAGAGCCAGGGTTTCCAGAGTGCAGGGGAACAGTGGGTTGATCAAAGGCTGAATATAGTGGTCCGTTCTATTCTCTAAAGAACCTGCATTCAAGCAGGGCATGGAAGGTTGTATCTATCCTATTAAGGTCACAAGGGCAGATTCGGTCAGAATAGGACCTATTCAAAAATCTTCCCCCGAAAAACCATTGTAGGTATAATATTCAATCTTGCAAGCAAAAAAGCTCTATAGCAACATGGGATGCTGAGGTAGTACACATTGGGGGGGTGTAAAGATCTTGCAAAAGAAAGCCCAAAAGATAGGGATGAGCTAAGTTTGGTGTAGTGGTTAGGAGCATGGACTGCAATCAGGGAAAACCGGGTTTGATTCCCCACTCCTCCACATGTAGCTGCTGCTGTGACCTTGGGTCAGTTACAAGTTCTTTCAGAGCTGTTCTCTCACTAGCAGTCCTGGAAAGAGCGCTGTCAGCCCCACCTATCTCACAGGGTGTCTCTTGTGGGGAGGGGGAGGGAAAGGAGATTGTAAGCCGCTCTGAGACACCTTCGGGTAGTGAAGGGCAGGGTATAAATCCAATCTCTTCTCTCTCTCCAAACTCTGTGGACTCTCAGGATCAGACTGCTATAATCTGAATTCTAGGACACGCTTTTTGATCAGAGAAAATGCTTTGGATTTGCCCGTCTCAAAAACCCTACTCTTCTTCTTTGTCTTCTTAGAGGCCTACATTGTCTCTGTTGCCCATATTTGGGCCTCTGGTTGTTGCCCCTGCTTGACTTGGCTGTTAATGAGTTGCTTTTTTCTGTCCATTTCCCCCACCCCTTGTAAATTTATATTTGTAGCTGGAGGATGAAGCCCTCAAATACATTGGTGCGCACTGTCCTGAGCTGGTGACTCTGAACCTGCAGACCTGCTTGGTAAGTAATCAGTCCACGTGAATCTCCGTGTGGTGCTTTCATTTTCCCTAATGTGCAGGGGCTGTGTGGACTGAATCATGTGGCGGGACACACTCCCAAGGACGGCTTCTGTGATTCTCCTGTTGGCCTGGAGGATTGACACTCCCAGGGGCTTGTTGTTTTCCTTATTTTATAATAGCAAAATGTACCCTTGTGCTAGATGGGGAATATGTATGAAAATGCACCCATAAAAATGCATTGCAGCTGAGGGGTGTGGGCAAATGCTGCTTTGTTGTGCTCCACTCTATCCCGGCGTTCCTGGCTGGCAGAGCAGCCTTTGCTCCTTGGTTGCTAGGCATGCAGATAGGTGTGAAGCGAGGATAGGCATAGATGTGATGCTGATATCACGGATGCACTGATAACACCTGTGAAGAAATGTATTTTCTCCTGGGAGGCTGGCAAGCGGCAGACTTTCTTCTTTCTGGACAGAGAACAGGCTGGAAGGGGGAGGGGGAAGTCAGTTTGATTGTGCCTCAGCCCACCTTCTTACAAATGCTAATAGAGCTAGCAGGAAAGACAATAGGATAATCAAGCTTTCTCCCCCCCCCCCCTTTTCAGGCAGGGAGCAGAGAGTTGGGGAGTGTCAAATTCTAGAGAGGCTGAGGAAGTAGATTCCTGGAGACAACAGAAAAAGCTGCCTTGACCTGGGCTGACGGATCAAATTGCGGGAGGGGAACAGAGATGATAGAATCACAGTGCAACAGAAAATAGCCCTCTTTCTTTGGGATGTTCAGGCGATGAGAGGACACAAGACCCTTAACTCCTGAGGCAGCCATGTTGACCATATGCTCACCTAGGAGACTGGGAGCAAGCTTCAAGGTAATGGGGACTTTGTAGAGAACTAGAACAGCTACGCTAAAGATTCTGTCCTGTATTTTACCATCATGCATATGGGAAGGGGCAGAGGATTTGTGTTCTTTCCCATTTCTTTTTTTTCCCCTTGCTCAAATCTGGTGCAGTGCTAAAAGTATGCTTGTAAACGTTTTCTTTTTAATAAATGCTTTAAACTGTTGATGCTGGGAGTGGTCTCTGCACCACATAGACCTCCACCGTTTTGGACATACTATTTTAAAAGGGGCTCCAGTGGGATTGGCAAGCGCGTAGTACTCCCAGGGCGCCCAAGGCATTAAGTGGTCCCTGTGGTAGCCAGGCATTGGGCAGTGGAAGATACAGAGGCGAGGCCTCAGGACTGAGAAGGGGAGCTGGGGGCCCTGATCCTCCCAGTGGGTAGATGCCTACAACGATGGGGTGGTGATCACGGGCTACCCCAGAGAGAAAGAAAAGCCCCTCCAGGGAGTCTGGATCTCCTAGGAGGGCAGGGCGGAAATGAGGCCTGCAGGCTACAGCAGGCCTGTCGTGCCACAGCACCCTAAGAGGTAAACAGGCAGGCAAGCGCAACAAGACGTGTGAGGCATTCGCAGAAGGCTGACTTCCACAATGCGTGAAGATTAGCAACACAGCAAGTGGGGATATTATGAAGGGAGGGCTTGTGTGTTACGAAGGCCCCTGTGCGGGTCGCGTAGACATCATCGATCAGGAATGGCAGAGGAGGAAGGCTTTGCTCTCGCTGCAGTGGTGTCCTAAAGTGCAGCACTTTATTTTCACTCTTAGGAATGAATAGAAACCACTTAATATCGGTACCACCCCCAGCCCTTATGGGGGACGAGGGGTAGGGTTGCCATCTCCAGGTTGGGAAACTCCTGGAAATTTTGGGGGGTGGGGGCTGAGGAGGACAGGGGACCTCAGTGGGGTCCAATGTCACAGAGTCCGCCCTCCAAAGCAGCCGTTTTCTCCAGGGGAGCTGATCTCTGTCATCCGGAGACGAAGTATGATTCTGGGGGATCCCCAGGTCCCACCTGGAGGCTGGTGTCCCTGTGTAACGTGGGAGAACTGAAATGGATAGACTCCGGGACACCACTGGAGGGCAGGCTGGACCTTGCTCTGTGCCTCTGGTATCCCTAACCGTTGAGGTTAAGGCTGCTTCTGTCTATGTAGTCGCATCACACGAAGCTGCCTTGTACTAAGTCAGACTATCCGTCCATCAAAGTCAATTCTGTCAACTCAGACTGGCAGTGGCTCTCCAGGGTCTCAGGCGGAGGCCTTTTGCATCACCTACAACTTGATCTTTTTAACTGGAGATGCCAGGGATTGAACCTGGGACCTTCTGCACGCCAAGGAGATGCTGTTTCACAAAGCCACCCCCCTCCTCCAAGTGACATCCTACCTTCAGTTTCCGTCTCTTGGCCATACGGAAGTATGTTAAAAATCTGCAAGCTACTTTATTCCTAAGTTTTTTGGATAGTCATCATATCACAAATGCGGGGCTTGACATAAAGAAATGCCACAAACTGGACTGGCGGTTCAAGCTGAGGATTGTTGCGTAGATTTATTTTGGAGCATCTGGCAGGCGTCATTCTAATCTGAGCAGTTGTGCTCAATTTTCTGCGCGGTATTTTTATTTTATCTGACGCTCTTCCTTTCAAGTCAGGGCCACTGAGGAAGAAGCAAATGAATTCATGCTGGAGAGAAAGAGAAACAGGGGAGGGTTTCAGTGAATCCATCAAATAGCCTCTCATCTAGAAGGGCATCTGTACTGGTTTAAGTGGTAAATCTTCTTCCGAGGTGGCTCTTAAAATGCAGCTCACCTGAGCAGTGATTAGATTAGATTAGATTATTTATTTATTTATCTATCCATCCATCACATTTTTACCCTGCCCTCCCTGCGAACGGGCTCAGGGCGGCTCACAAAGCAGCAATCAGTGCCGGAACAGTGTAACCATTTAACAATTTAAAACACTTTAAAATACATTTTACAATACAACAACATAAAAACCACTCCAAACAAATGTTCTGATGGCGGCTTATAATTTCCCTTTGAGCCAATGTCAGGGTCCAGCCTTCTATGGCCTCCTGGCCCGGCTGTGTCCAGGGCCAGCTCTCGTCGCGATGTTACTGGTGATGATAATGATGGTAGGCAATGGTGGTAGGCGGTGGCGGCTCCTAATTGAAGGCCTGGCGGAAGAGCTCTGTCTCGCAGGGCCTGCGGAACTGAACAAGATCCCGCAGGGCCCTGATCTCCACCAGGAGCTCATTCCACCAGAGAGGAGCCGCCACCAAAAAAGCCCTGGCTCGACTTCCGGCAAGACTTGCGAGCATGGCAGACGTGCTCCTCCGCATCTGTGGGGAGCGCGATCCGTACCCGGCGGGAAGAAGGGGCTCTGGACTGGTGCCGAGCCCCCAGAGACCCCAGTGAGGGGGCTCTGCCTGGGGTGGCCCGAAGGGGATCTCTCCCTACGGTGGCGACCGAGGGATAGAGATCCCTTTTCATCACCCCCATAGGTTCCCCCGCTGTGGGAGCTGTATGGCTGAAAGCGCAAATCCGAGAAGCAGCAGAGAGTGCGAAGCAATGAGGCTGGAACTGACAGTTACGCACGGAGAAAACGTGAGTCTGAAGTAAGAAAAGCAGAACACAGCGGGAAGATGGCGGGAGGAGTAAACCCCCCCCCTCCAGGACTAGCGTACTTACGAGACTCTTTACGTGGCGTTACTGCAGGAATAAAAGCCCATCCGCCTTGCTAGATGGCAGCATCGCTCACTTGAAGATATAAACTTTAGAAGGACATAAGTGCTGTTTGAAAATTTGCTCCTTTCGTTCATCTTATCTATCTATAAACAAAGAGCGTAGTCTCAACAATGACGGGGAAACCGAAACCTTCCCCCAAACTAGGAAGTACAGCTCCGAGTTCAAAGGTTGATACCACGGAGATGAGTGCGGTGTTCTCCTCGTTATTGCAACCTCTAGTGGACCAAATGACAGCTCTCAACATTAAAATGGACAAAATGCAGCTAGAACTAAAAGAGTCGAATAAATCCACAGAGAAGCTGCAGCGAGAACTTCTGGAAGTAAAAACTTCAGTAAAAAACCAAGACGCAAGACTACCAAAAGGCAGAGAAGGAAAAGGCCTTCCACCACAATCAGCTTTTGAAATTACAAATGGATAGATCGAATTTTTTCCTAAGACTTCAGAATGTGCCAGAAAACACAGGAGAAGACCTTAAAAATTTGCTAAGTGAAGCACTTGAACCAGTGACAGGCATGAAAGCAGCGGATATAAAAAGCGATATGGATATGGTTTACAGAACCTATCCAGATTACACTAAAAAGAAAAGCCTGCCTGGTGAAATTATGATAAGGTTCTCCAAAAAATCTACAAGAGACATGGTGCTTAGGACCACAAACAAAGCAGCTCTGAAGATCCTGGGAGAAGAAGTAAAAGTGATGAAGGATATCCCATTTGAAATAAGGAAAAGAAGGAAAGCCTATGGAAAATTGACATCTTGGCTCCAGTCTGAGTCTATCATCTATCATTGGAATACTCCGGAAGGACTATGCTTCAGCATCAAAGATAAGAAGTATAAGATTGACTCTGTTCAACAAGCGAAAAAATTTCTGGAAAAAAGCAAAGAGCAGAAAACTGGGAGAGACTCAGATGGTTCACTGGCCTCGCAAGAAAGCATGTATGGATTTGATAGCTCAAAGAGTGAAGAAGAAGTGTCTGACTCGGAAAAGGGAGCTGCAGCTCCAAAAATAGTTGAGACTGTTAAGACAAGAAGAGGACGAAAGAAGAAATAGTGATTAAACTGTTTTATTAAGCATTGCACTTATGTATTATAAATGGTTTAATTAACCGTATTTCTCTAGGTGGGCGTGCCTGCCAAATAGTTTTGATAACTTTTATAGTAGCAGTAACAAGTAATTGAAATTTATCCAAGGTTTTAAATGCTTCATAATTATTTTATGTAACAAGGTAGTATTAAGCAAATGATAAAGTACTCTCTGTATAAGGTATATGTAGCTTAGATTGTAGCGTTATAGTTGTAATCATAGAGAAAAATCAATAAAAAATTTATTTAAAAAAAAAAAAAAAAAAGCCCTGGCCCTAGTTCCGGCGAGTCTGGCTTTCCTGGGGCCCGGGACCTGCAGTCGGTGTTCCGACTGAAGTGCTCGCTGGGGTATCTATGGGGAAAGGCGGTCCCTCAGGTATGTTGGGCCAAGATTAGACGGGCCATAAGGTCTGTTTTAACTGGGGGTGTGGGAAGGGGGGGGGGAAACCCACGTCCCACCGCAGGGCTCCCGGGAGCCCCGGGAACCGCCGTTCCCGCTGCGGCGGGAACTTTCCAGACTTACCTGGGGCCTCGGCTGGGGCCCATGGCCCCTCTGACAGGAGCAGGGAGGGGTTGGGAGAAGAAGGAACCCTGGGGGGCCCGCACGGACCCAGCCGCGAGACGGCCAAGGAGAGCAGGCCAAAGATGGGGCAGCCAGGATGTCCTGGCCGCGGGAGCTGCAAGGACCCAGGGCTGGCCCTGGCGCGCCTGCGAAGGGGGACGAACTAGGACCCCCAAGGGGTTCAGAGAGACCGGCAGGGGCCAGGCAGCCGCAGGAGCAGGCAGGAGAGAGACACCCCAGGACAGCCCCGGACTCGCCGCCACAGCTGAAGCAGGGTGGAGCCAGATGGGACGCCCAGAGCTGCGGGAGGGGCGGGGATGAGCCGAGCCGGGAGGAACCTGAGAAGCCAATGGGAGGGGGAGAGGAGCGGAGTAGCAGGGAGCCGCACAATGGGGAGGGTGGAAGGGAAGAGAGGGAGGGGCACCGAGGGGGGAGGGAAAGGGATAAAAAGGAGGAGATACGGGATGGCTGGGGAGGAAGTGGCATGCGCAGAGGGACGACTGAGAGCTGCCAAGAGGCTGAGACGCAGCGAGAGGCGGGGGGGGCAAGCAACCAGGCCGAGCACTCTCTTAAGTCACTGACCACACGGGGCTGCGTCTGGTGGTGTTAACCAGGCACCACCCGTTCTGAGGCCACGCCCCTCCTCCCGCTTGCCCAACCCCGCCCCTCGGGGCTTCAACGGGAGGGTGACGGACTGCCCACCACCGCCAGGGGGGGCGCGCATGGGCGTTACAACCCACCCTAAATGTTGGCCTAGATTTTGTAGTCTCTAACCTTCTCTTTCAACCCACACTATCTTTGGTTCTGCCCCTTCTTTAAAAGAAGGGAGAGGAATTATATGTTGTTCCTGTGTCTCATGTATTTCAATCATTGTTATTTCCTCTAAAAGCTTATGTGCTGTGTAAGCTTCCTTGAATAAATGAACGCTCTAATATTGTGCCTGTACAGAGAGAGGCCTTTCCCTCACCTCTAAGCAACTGCTTGCCACCCCCTGCAATCAGAATTAAGAAGCAGAGCTCCCATAGGGCTTGAGACCTGGCGCTTTTCTTTTTAGAAATCGAACACCATCCAGAGCTCCCTTAGGCTGCAGTCACAGACACTAAATAATCCACTTTCAGTGCAGTTTCCAACTGGATTTTACTGTCTGAACTGGCAAAATCCAATTCGAAAGTGCACTGAAAGTGGATTATTTAGCGTGTGATCGCAGCCTTAGAATATATTCCCTAGACCTTTGGGTGTGTGATCAGCGCCATCGTTGTTCTCAGCAAATTAGAACCACAGAAAGTTGTTGCTCCCAGCCCCACCTGCATGCCCACCAACTGCTGAGTATTTTGTATGCCCATTTAACATTTTTACTGTATGTTTGAAGCTGGATATCTTGTTGAATCAGCTAGTTATCTCAGCCAAATGATTCTAAAATGGTATTGGCCCCCACCTCCCTTAGACTGTGGCCCCCTAGCCACGAAAAGCCTACTAGACTCCACCTTCATCCCTACCAAAAACTTGCCAGGCTCTATTTGTGGAGCAGGTATTTTAAAAATGAGACCAGCCCTTACTGGAGGTATTATTTGGATAACGTGGGGAAGCCTCCGAAACAGCCCCAGTGCTAACATTTAGTGTGGCAGAGCCATCTGGGCGGGATTCATCCTTGTCCAGGAGGTCTTTCCAAGTTTGTTTGCAGGACCGGCTGAGAAAAATTGGTCGTTTGTCAAGCCAAAATGTTTTATTTGGTCTTCTCTCCAAGCTTAATTGTTGCATGTCTTAAAAATACAGTTGCTTGCGTGTTTTGTGTTTTGTTTTGTTTTTAAGTTGGATCAGGAAGCACATTTTTATCCTGCGAGAAAATATCCTGTATACCAATTTGTGGTCCTTGCCAAAAATGAAACATGCTAGCCCAAAAAAGGATCTGGTTCTGAGAGGCCATGTGCAGTTGGCATCCTGCTTTTCACATGACAGTTTTCCAGCAAGCCATTGCTTCACTGCCGAAAGGGAGTGGAAGTTAGTTATATCTATATCTAGCCATCTATAGATGTGTGTGTGTGTGTGTGTAGGCATGCACACGTATATTTGGTTTACAGATCTTTTCTTTTCTGCAAAAAAGAAAGAAAAGGGGGGGGGGGGAAGAAAGCCCTTATTACTGGTGACTTTGACTTCTCTCCCTCCCCCAATAGCAAATTACAGACGACGGCCTCATTACAATATGCAGGGGGTGCCACAAGCTGCAATCTCTGTGTGCCTCTGGCTGCTCCAACATCACTGACGCCATCTTGAATGCTTTAGGGCAAAACTGTCCAAGACTTAGGTAAGTAGCATTCGATCTACTGTGGTGTGTGTTGGATGTATGCAGTAGTTAGAATTTCAGACTAGAATCTGGGGGGGTCTAGGATTGCCAGGCACAGCCTGGCAACCAGCTGGAGACCACGGGCAGGGTGGGGGCATGGGAGGGTGCCAACAATGACAGTGATGTCACTTCTGGGAGAGACCCAGAAGTGACTTCCTGCCTCTCTAGAAATTGCTGAAAAGACTCTATGGTAAAATTATAAAGTTTACGGTGATCCTTAGGATGGACTGACATCACCACCACCACCACCACCCCCTGGTGTCATGGCAGTGTCATGGCATCAGTCCAGTGGGCCTGTGTGTGTGTGTGTCCTTATGGCATTTTTCTCCCACTGCCATTCAGGGTAGCATTGGAAAATGGCAGCGAGGGTCAGGAGCTTTCAGCTCTGGGGGGAACCCATGGGGAGGGACTCAGGTTTGAATCTCCACTCTGCCATGGAAGGTCGCTAGGTTATCTTGGGCCTCATTCTCCGCCTGACCCGTCTCACAGGGTGGTAACTGTTAGGATTAAACAGAGGAGGCAGATAAAATAGAGGAGGGGAAGATGATGTTGTAAGCTCCTTAGAGTCCCTGTTGGGGAGAAAAGTGTGAGGTATAAATATCTAAGGCTTGGATCCTGTGCATGAGTTCTAGGTAGCCTGTGCTGTGGAGCATGCTTCCTCTTGTGCTAATGTTTCTTTTGTGCAAGATAAGTGGCTAATCATGGTGGCTTCTGCGCAGTCCCATTCTGGGCTCAGGGCAGCTCAGTGCGTGACTGCACAGAAGACCACTAGATGAATAACGGTTCCAGTGGGGAGCTGTGTTGGTCTGCGCTAGAAGAGCCAGATTCAAGTCCAGCAGGACCTTAGAAACCCACAAGATTCTCAGGGTATACCGCAGAGCTTTTACCATGGCTAGATTCAGTGTTCTCCCATTGGCCCTTCTTGAGAGGGGATACACACGTACTCCGAATGTGAAACTGTTTTTGTCAGTCTGGATCGATAGAGGCAATAGAGCACGTACTCCTACATTGCCAGTATGGCCAGAACATCTGGAGAATGTATACCTTTCCAATGATATCCCAAGTATCCGGGCAGATCTAATCACTATTATACTTCCCTCCTTGCTGATTGTTGTACTGAAACCACTTTCAGGGTAGTGAGACTTTGTGCATTGGCATGTCTATGATCAGGTGGAAGATTACAGTTTCATTTTAACAATGTTAATTGATTTTATTTTAGCAATATATGCTTGCATTTCTATTTAACGTTATTAGATATGTAACAGGCGTATATGTCTACATGATCACTGATACACGTGCTAATGTTGGAGTGTAATAAACTTAAGTAAGAAAAAAAGAAAGAAAGAAAGAAAGAGCCTTTCAAAGCTCCCTTTTTCAGATATATTGAATGTATCTGCCAAAAGGATCTTTCACTCTGGAAAGCTTATACCCTGAAGCTTGTTGAATAAGTTACTGTTAAGTGCAATCCTGTTTTTTCAATGAGCCCTTGTGGAAATGCCCGTGCAGTAAGCATGCTGTGCACCAGAGGCAATCTAGCTTGCACGTTCACAGGATCTAAGCCTAAATTCATAGGATCTAAGCCAGATGGGAATCAAACACTCAAGGAAGGGGGCAGCATTGAAAGTGAAAAAGAGCTGGACCAGAGAATGGGGTATTTATTATTTTCGCTGACCCTCTACTGAAGGCCCATGGTAGGGGATGGATCCAGATGGGTAGCCATGTTAGTCTGTCTGTAGCAGTAGAAAAGACCAAGAGTCCAGTAGCACCTTAAAGACTAACAACATTTGTGGCAGAGTACAAGCTCTCATAAGTCACTGCTCACATTTTCACACTGTATGCTGGTCTCTGACCATAATAATAGTAATAATAGTAATCATTATCATTATCTAAACTCACTGCTCACATCTTCAGATACCGGAATATGTGAGCAGGGACTCACGAAAGGTCATACCCTTCCACAAATTTGGGTAGTCTTTAAGGTGCTACTGGACTCTTGCTCTTTTATAACGTTAGGTAATGGTTTTTAAAAGCAAAATCATTTGTTGTACTTAATTCCAGAGTAAAAAAAAAAAAAGATAAATTTAACCAGTCATTAAAGACATTAATCCAAAGCTTTGCTTCCACTGTAACCATGCCTGGCATCGAGAGCCAGTTTGGTGTAGTGGTTAAGTGCGTGGACTCTAATCTGGGAGAACCGGGTTTGATTCCCCACTCCTCCACTTGCACCTGGCTGGATGACCTTGGGCAAGCCATAGCTCTGTACCAGCTGTTCCCTCAAGGACAGCTTGGGAAAGAGCTCTCTCAGCCCCACCTACCTCACAGGGTGTCTGTTGTGGGGAGGGGAAGGGAGAGGAGTTTGTAAGCCGCTCTGAGACTACAAGTGAAGGGCGGAGTATAAATCCAATCTCTTCTTCTTCTAAACGGATTGCAGCATTTGATACGGTCGTTGAGACCTGGAATATCATTCTCAAAAATTTTGATTGTATTCTCTCAATTACAAGGAAATTCAACTGAACGTACAAAGGTGCTCCTGTATAGCAACTGTGGAAGAACTTTGGTATTAAATAATTTTATAGCAGCTTCCACATTTCTACCTTTACGCCAAAAAAACCTGAGTAGGGCACCAGTACTCCTCTGCGCATTTGCTGTATTTGATCTATCCACATGAAGCAAGCTAACTTTGGGAACATATGTAAAAACTCTAGATAATGCCAAACACCGAAGAATTTTTACACTCTTAAGATATAATGCTTTGCCCTCCGCCATTTTAGAAGCCAGATATAATAAAACCACAGAAAGGGAATGTGTTCGTGAAAGGGGAGAAGAAACTTTGGAACATGTCTTCTTTGACTGTAGATTATATCAACACAACAGAGAGATATTTATAAATATCGTAAGATCATATCCAGGATGTAGCAGGGAGACTCTCCTTTCAATTATGTTGGCAGATAAAAATCTGAATATTACTTGTATGGTGGCTAAATTTGGCTGGTTAGTCTATTGTATCAGGAGAGAGTGGAGGGACCGTAATTAATCAGTTAAATTTCATTTTTACTTGATCTGTATTGGAATTTGTAAATATTTTCAATATTTATAATTTATATTGTCATACAAGTCATTTTATCATTGCTTTGATAGCTGTTATATTAACTGTATTGGTTGTATTATGGTCTTTGACCGCAATAAACTTTCTACTACTACTATCAAATTCCAGAGTAGCAGCCATGCTAGTCCATTGCAACCAAACAACTTCTGTCCTTCCCTTTCTGTTTGTACTTGTGTGTGGTGTGTTGAGATACTTGCGTGACTGAGAGTTAACACTTCATGCAGCTGACAGAGTGGGTTCTTGCTCCCGAAAGCTTAAGCCACAATAAACTTTTTAGTTTTTAAAGGTACCACAGTAATGTTTATTGTGTTGATTTCATAGAATAACACTTCTGCACATCAAAACGTTTTTGATCTCCCCCCTCCCCGTGTCTGTTTAAGCCTGACCTTCATACACGCACAGACGCAGCAGTGCTGCTGGAAAAAATCTGAGGGGTAGACGTCGGCAAGTTTTATGGGGAAGGTATCCTGCTTTTTTGCAGTCTGTAAACAGTGTGGGAAGGCCACAGAGAGAGCTTTTCCATGTTCTCATTGTTCAGTAACATTAAGAGGCTTCAGAAGTCAGTGGAACGCAGTGGAGAAGATGGCCTCTAGGATGTACTGGGCCTAAACTGAGACTGGGTTTCTCAGATAAAAACAGCAACTTGAATCTGTCCCCAGGGGGAAACTGGGACGGGCTTGGGGGGCGGTGTTGGGGAAACTGGTGAGCATCGGGGTGTTGGAGGGATGATTAGGGGAGCACTGAGTTGGTTCACAGGAGAGGCGAACTAGGGGAAGTGCAGAACTTCTTCCCACGGATTTCCCCCCCTTCTTTACAAGTGCTCCAGAGTTGTGCTGGGAAGAAGAGTAAAAAAACCCATAACTTTTGAAATAGACAAAGACACGTCTGGTTTCCGGGTGGGTTGCTGGACATTGTTTATCCTTTCTGCATGGGGTTGCTGTTAGCCAAAATGAGCCCATGAGATACAGCAGGTGAGAAATAACTACCTGGCACCAGCAAACGAAGTGTTGTTCCGATGCACAGACAGCGTACACCATGTTTGTGGCATTTCAGAAAGGGGCTGGGCAAAGCATCAAACCGGCAGTTGTATTTACTGTATTTTATTTTCTGTGCAGAATATTGGAAGTGGCCCGATGCTCTCAGCTCACAGATGTGGGCTTTACCACTCTGGCTCGGGTAAGCGCCTGACTCCACTGTTCGCTTCCTGGGCATTTGCCAGCGTGTGCTCAGGCCGCCCTTCAACCGCATGCATTCGCTTTCTGATGTGGCAAATACCAGAGCCAGCGTTACCATTAAGTGGTACAGCTGAGGCTGCCTGACTCCGGCACTGCTGTGAGGGAGGAGCTTCTGACAGAGCGGCAGGGGCTTCTTCTTACAGATGCAGGTTTAGAAACCATGCTGCTGCTCAGGGGCAGTGGGGGCTAGAAGGGAAGCAAGCGTGGAATCCCACACAGTATACCAGGGGTGGGCGTGGTGCCCAGTGTGTTGTAAATGAGCACGGAGTGGGTGACAGCAGCAGCCTTCCAGGATTGGGAATGGAGTGCAGGTGAGAAAATAGGGCATGGGAGCAAAGGTCACTGAGGAAGGGTAAGAGAGGGGGACTTAAGTGGCCAGGGGAATGGATAGTCTGGTTTGAGTGGCCAGGGAAGGAGACTACACCAATCTCAGCAAGGCATCCAGGTTAAGCATCTGGCTAAAGAGGTGTTCCCAAGGACATTTTCAGATCCCATGGTCTGGCACACCTCAGAACCTTGGTTGGGATGGGGAAGGGTGGTCATTGGAAGGCCAGCAGGTTCATTTTTCCTGTTGGTTAAGAGTAGGGATGAGCACAAACCAGCTCATGAACAAAAGTTCATCGTGAATTTTGGGCGGTTCATGGTTCACAAACTGAAGACGTGCCACGAACATTCATGAATTTTAAAGCAGTTTGTGGCGGTTCATGAAGAGCAGAAAGCAAGGGTTTAAATGGCTCCACAAAAAGGGGTAGGAGCAGAAAGCAGCTCATGAACAAAAGTTCATGATGAATTTTGGGCGGTTCGTGGTTCACGAACTGAAGAGGTGCCATGAACATCCATGAATTTTAAAACAGTTCATGGTAGTTCATAAAGAGCAGAAAGCAAGGATTTAAATGGCTCCACAAAAAGTGGTAGGAGCAGGAAGCAGGGGTTTAAAGCCATTTAAACCCTTGCTTTCTGCTCTTCGCTAAAAAGAGCTGGGCAGCAGGGAAACAGAAATCAGGGCCATTTAAACCCCTGCTTTCTGCTTCCCGCCACTTTTTGTGGGGAAACCCCTGCTTTCTGAAAAAAGTGGTGGGTAGCAGAAAGCAGAAATTGAGTGATGGCTTGGAGCCCTGCTTTCTGCTCCCCCCCCCCCCCCCCCAAAAAAAAAGCAGCAGAAAGCAGAAGTCACAAACCTATACGAATTGGTTCAGTTCGCCAACCAACTTCCCGGTTCATATTGGTTCATCGTTCAGTTCATGCCTATCCCTAGTTAAGATGATGGTTTTTAGATTCTCTGTGTGTATTTTCCTTCCTCCCCATGCATGGTAGCAATCCCTACAGCACCCTGGTCTGCAGTCTGCAGAAGTCTCATTTCCACATCCTTCACTGAGTTTCAAGATCCCCCCCCCCCCAAAAAAAACCCTGAGCTCATGGGAATAAAATAAACTATTCCAGTCAATACCTTTGCATTACCAAACTTAATCTATATACTAATAGCCAAGAGTCCCCTGTGTGTGTGGATATCTAAATCTGCTCATTGGGGCACTTGGGGGGGCAGAGAGATTTTCCTGCACACTTAGGGCACTCCCCAGGTGTGCAGAAAAATCTAAAATGTAGAAAAAAACATAGGGGGGATTCTTAAATCCCCCCAAAAGTAAAACAGTGTTCCCTGTGCATGCACAGAGAACGCTGTAGGAACTGTGCCTCCTCTCTGTTGGGGTTGGGGGAGGAGAAGGCTTGGCGGGCCCGGTGGCTGGGAGTCATGCGGGCCTTGCCGTAGGGGGGCAGAGGAGAAGGCTCACCTGCAGCTTCTTCCTCCTCCTCCAGGTGGAGCTCCTCCCCCCCCCCCCCCACGAGTATTGCGGGTCCCCATTTCTTGTCTATTCTAATTGCAGAGCTGGGATTACTCTAGCTCCAGACTGGGCCGAAGGGCAGGATATGTAGCATACAGTTAGCTCTATTCACGTTGGGCAGGACGGATTTGTCTCCAGAGTGTCCAGTGCACTGTGGGAGTCTGATCTTTTGCATTCCTGTTTCTGAGCCTGAAAAAAAGGTTTACTATTCTTGTGTCAACTTCATTTGTCCAGCAGTTTACAATAGAGTAATCCCGTGGGGTGGGGGGACGGGACGGGACTGAGCCGTGGGCTGAGAAAAGAAGAACCTGAATAGCCTATGCTTTTAAAAACTTGGTGAATGCTTAGTTCTGTCTTTCTCTGTGTGTTTTTATTATCTCCAGAATTGTCATGAGCTGGAAAAAATGGATCTGGAAGAATGCGTTCAGGTAACTGTATCTTTTTTTTTTTCATGAAAGAATGTCCGTGTGGTAGGCACAAGGGCCAGGCTTTTGGCCCAAGGATATCCCAGCACTGCCATAAGTTGCTAAGAGAAGGGTTGTTCTTTTATTAAATTTATTAATCGCCCAGTCCCTGCTACTGCAGGACTCTGGGCATAATGTACAATATGAATAAAAACATTCACTAGATAAAACAATTAAAATCAAACAGCACATTTTAAAACAGATGGCAAACAAATTAATCCCATTTCAAACTGCCGGCCGCTTTACAGGCAGGGGGCAAGGGGTAAAAGAAACGTAGAGGGTGCCAGCCAAGACGAAAACCATCTTCAACCAAAAGCCTGGCAGAACATCTTAGCCTTGCAGGCCCTGCGGAATTTCATAAGGTCTCACAGGGCCCTGATGGTACTCAGCAGAGAGATCCACCAGGCTGGGCTCAGGACCGAAAAGGCCCTTGCCAAGAACAGCTGGATGTCTTTGGGGCTGGAAACCAGCAGTAAGTTACTGTCTGAAGAGTGCAACCCTCTCCCAGGGACATAACGGAGGTGACGGTCCCATAGAAGAAGAAGAAGAAGAAGAAGAAGAAGAAGAGATTAGATTTATACCCCGCCCTTCACTCACTTGGAGTCTCAGAGCGGCTTACAAACTCCTTTCCCTTCCCCTCCCCACAACAGACACCCTGTGAGGTAGGTGGGGCTGAGAGAGCTCTTTCCCAAGCTGTCCTTGAGGGAACAGCTGGTACAGAGCTATGGCTTGCCCAAGGTCATCCAGCCAGGTGCAAGTGGAGGAGTGGGGAATCAAACCCGGTTCTCCCAGATTAGAGTCCGCGCACTTAACCACTACACCAAACTGGCTCCTCATAGATACATTGGTCCCCGGCTGCTCAAAGCCTGATAGGTCAGTAACCAAAACCTTGAACTTGACTCAGTACTCCACTGGCTCCCAGATGTACGTGTGCCGTCCATGACGTTCCCATCAGGGCTCGCACCGCTGCATCCTGGACCTGCTTGAGAGTTCTTTCTGTACATTCCGAAAACACACAGTAGCCAGAACTCTGTGAGTTGTGCTTTCCGCTTTTAGGCTGTTCCTTTAACGTTAAACAAAAGAAAGTGTGGATATCCTCTCTCAAACATGGGGGCACTTTCATAAAGGAGGCCTCGCTCCAGGGAAAGATGTCCCTGAAGTTCTTGTAGTTTTAACATTGTGAGGTAGGAGTAAATAGACGCCATGAATTTCATTGGAGTACTTTCCCCCCCTTTTAACAGGATAGCCAGTCCTACAGATATGAAGTCCGTGGAGATGAATGACGGCTGCTGACAGCAGCAGTCTCCTCCCCCTCTCTGTGATGTGTAGTAAAAATATGTCATCTGACATTAGTTAGTTGAGGGTTTCCTCAACTGCAGCTTGTGAGGGCAAAGAAATTCTTGGTGCAACTATACGAGGGCACGTATTCCTTTGTGCCCTGACCGGGATAGCCCAAGCAAGCCCTATCTCATCATCTTGTACGATGTTTATGAGATCCTACGAGATGGCTTTGAAGACCGCTAAAAGGGAATTTTATACGGCCTCCATCGCACCTGCTAGCTTTCGCCCAGCACAATTCTTTAGTGTAATTAGGTTGTTAACCTTTCTTTCAGAGAGAATTCAAAATGTTAGGAATTCAGCTATTAGCTGTGTAAGGCTTTTGCGAGTTTTTTGCAGAGAAAATCCTGTCTCTCTGCCAAGACCTGCCTGCCAGCACTGACACAATACATGAACTTGAGGCCCCTTGGGTATCTTCGGGTCCAGTTTTGGACAAATTCAGCCGACTTGCCTGACCCAATGTTGACCGGATCCTGGGTGCTGTGAAGCCTACCACTTGTGTCTTAGAACTGTGCTAGTCATGGCTAGTGAAAGCCAGTGGCGATGAAATACAGGGGGCCCTGGTAGACATTATAAATATGTCCCTGAGTTCAGGGGTCTACCCTGAGGGATTAAAGGAGGCTGTGGGGAGGCCGCTCTTGAAGAAAACATCTTTAGATCCTACTGATCCGTCCAACTACTGCCCAGTATTGAATCTTTCATTCCTGGATGAGGTAGTTGAGAGAGTGGCAGTGGAACAGCTCCAGACCTTCCTGGAGGACACTTCAGCTCTGGGCCCATTTCAGATCAGCTTAAGGCCCAGCCAGGGTACGGAGACAGCACTGGTCGCTCTCACAGATGATCTTTGTAGACAGTTGGATTGGGGCAGGCTAGCACTGCTGTTATTGCTCGATCTGACACCAGTGTTTGACACGGTTGATTATGATCTATTGACCCACCACGTTTCTGATGTGGAGATCTGTGGGACATCCTTGAAGTGGCGTGCCTCATTTCTCCAAGGTCGAGGACAGAGGGTGGCGCTAGGGGAAAGGGTTTCACATGATACCCTTTGGTGTGTGGTGTTCCCCAAAGAGTAATCCTCTCTCCAGTGTTATTTAACATTTATATGCGCCTTCTCTCCCAGCTGGAGTGGAGATTTGGGCTGGGTTGTCATCAGTATGCAGATGACACCCAGCTGTATCTAATGGTGAGTGGCTGGCCAGATGCTGCCCCAGAGATTTTGGGCAAAGGTCTGTAGGCTGTGGTTGGATGGTTGACTCAGAGCCAGCAGAAATCAAATCCATCTAAGATGGAGGACCAGGGGGATTCTGGACTAAGGTCCCAATTGTAGTCGGGGTGCCTTTAACATCAACACCAACTGTTACGAGCCTGCGTGTGATCTTGGATGCCTCCCTTTAATTGGAGGCCCAGATCCCAAATGTGGCCAGGCTGGTGTTTTTCCATCTGTGCCGGGTTAGACAATTGGCCCCCTTCCTGTCTCGTTCTGACCTAGCCATAGTGATCCACGCAACGGTCGCCTCCAGGTTGGATTACTGTAACTCGCTCTACACAGGGCTACCCTTGAGGCTGACCTGGAGACTTCAGCTGGTCCAAAATGGCAGTGACGTGAGTTCTTACGGGAACCCCAATTAGAGCCACCATCCAATCAGTGCTCCACCAATTGCACTGGCTCCAGATTGAATACTGGATCAGGTTCAAGGTTCTGGTACTAACCTTTAAAGGCCTAAACGGACTGGGACCAGTGTGTCTGTGGGGCCGTGTTTCCTGTTACATCCCCCAAAGAGCTTTCCACTCAGTGGGTGACAACCAACCAGTGATCCCAGGCCCAAAAAGTATCTGGTTGTCCTCAACTAGAACCCAGGGATTTCTCAGCCCTGTCTCCAGCCTGGTGGAACTCTCTGCTGAGTTTGATGTGGGCCCTGTGAGATCTGAGACAACTCCACAGGCCTGTGAGGCTGAGATGTTCTGCCAGGCTTATGGGTGAGGACAATCGGCAGCCTCCACCATGGCTGACCTGCCTTCTTTGTCACTCTCTTATTTAACCGGCATGATATTTATGGCATCCCTTCTGGATAAGAGGCACTGTGCCGTCTATATGTGCCATTGTATTGATCGTTGTAAGATTGGTTGTTGTTTTTTTAATGTAATTTATAACTGGGTTGTTACCTGCTCCGAGCCTTGTTGTACAGGGGTGGGTGGAGTATAAATCCAATATATAAATAAATAAATCAGATTTCGGAAGCCAGGCACAGTCAGCCCTGATTAGCCTTTGGCTGAGGAACCACCAAGGAAGTCCAGGGTTGCAATGCAGAGGCAGGCAATGGCAAACCACCTCTGAACTTCTCTTGCCTTGAACACCCTATGGGGGGGTCATCATAAGTCAGCTGTGAGTCACTTTTCACCACCACCCTTCGTTGGTACTCCACGTTGCTAAGAGAGACAATGTTCTAGAGCTCCTGCTTTTGGAGTCAGTGATGCGGCTTCCGTAATTTCTATAAAGGCCTTCCAAACACTTGTCATGAAGGGTGGAAAAGTCTAGGTTACTGGGTCTCAGGCAGCCTTTCGCTGGACCACCCCAAGACCAGGAAGCACCGTGCAACTAAGACGGAACAGCTGCCTGCTTTTGTTCGCAGCCTGAGGGCAAGCCGGAGAAAGGAAAACGGGGGGAGCAGGCCTTCCGGCAGATTCTTGCTCTGATTTAAAACTGCATGGGTTTGGCTTCAGGCTTTTAAAAAATGGGAACCCCCATTTATAAAACAATAGTGTGTTGCCAGGGTCTTTTAATAGGTAAAACATAACCGATCTGTGTTCCAGGGACTCCGTGCACTCTTGCTTCCGAAAATATTACACAAAGTGCTCTCTTTTGGGATCTTCCCCGGGCCCAGGGCACTCCTCCTCAAACGTGTCCTTCTTGATCTTGTCCTTTCCAGATAACAGACAGCACGTTAATCCAGCTCTCAATACACTGTCCACGGCTCCAGGTTCTGGTGAGTCTTGGAGGGGCTTCCTTGCGCATCTTGGTCATGTTTTAACAGTTCTGTCGATTGGATTTTTAAGGAGCTTGAAAGGCCGGGGAAGAAAAATGAGGTGGTTCCTATGCTGTAAATCAGCAGACCTAACTCAGTGCACACCAGTTGCCCTTCTGATGTGTGAAGAGTCTCTCCGCCTCAGTCTTGGCTTTGCCCTCCTTCATACCAATCCTGTGAGGTAGGTCTTCCTGTTGGGCAGGAGCCGAGTGGGGGCGTGAAAGTGGCAGCAGCTTTGGGAAGCAGGGAGCCCAGCCAAGTCTGTTTAGATCAGGTGTGGCATAACTGTGGCTCATCACCTTCACCGAGGGTTCCCAGATCAAATCTTCCCCCAACCATAACATCAGTAGGTATACTTGTGCAAGCTACCATCATGGCTTTACCCTCCCACCACCGCCGTAGTCTGCAGTGTGGATAGAAGGATATTGATCACTCGTACCAGTTTGTTGTAAGGATTTCCAATATGACGTTGCATGTGAAATGCACTGTACCCATGTAAAACTCTGGGCTGCAGAACGGGCCTGCTTTGGCCTGCAAGTCCCTATTTCCACCCTGCCCTCATAGGAGTTCCCAATTCCAGGACTGACCTTTGTAAGGAACTGCCCACTGGGAGGGTCAGGACTCTCAGCTTCCTTTCCAGGATCTGAGGCCTTGCCTCTGTGTTTCCTGCCGCCCAGTGTCTGGTCACCCCAGGAACAGATTACTACATTGCATGCCCTTGGAGGGGTAGCCAAGTGCTGGCCTTCCCCCTAGCTGGCGCTCCTTTTAAAATAGTGTATCCAAGACAATGGAGGTCTGTGTGGTACAGAGACTAGTTCTGTGTGGTACAGAGAACCACTTGCAGCATTCGAAGTTATAAAGTATTAAAAAGAGAATGTTTATAAGCATACTTTAGCACAGCACCAGGCTTGAGCAAGGGAAATAAATCTTTAAAATGCAAATCCTCTGTCCCTCTCTCTATACATGCACTACCTTGCAGCTGTCTGTAGCTCTCTGGGCGAGTACATGGTCAAAAATGGCTGCCTTCCCAGAGGAGAGGTCTGCATGCACTCATGGCCTCAACACCCAAGAAGAAGAAGAGAGCTTCCTCCTCACTCTCCTGAGTCTTATCATATCTGTTTCCCCTCCCACTGACCAGCCCAGGTCAAAGAGGTGCTTCCTGGAGCTTCTTCCTGGAACTTATCCCTGGAGCCTTGCTACCCTAGTGTCCTCCAAATCTATGTTCCCTGCTTGGATGGTGGGGGGAGCTTGGCCCTCACATTGTCTCTAAGTAAAGGTAAAGCCTTTACTGGCTTGAAAGCCAGTCGAATACAACTCTAGGGGGTGGTGCTCATCTCCATTTCCAAACCAAAGAGCCAGCGCTGTCCTAAGACTTTTTCCATTGCCATGTGGCCGGCATGACTAAACACTGAGGTGCACGGAATGCTGTTACCTTCCTACCAAAGTGGTACTTATTTATCTACTTGCAATTTCTTGCTTTCAAACTGCTGGGACCAGAGATGAGAGCTCACTCCATCATGCGGCACTCGGGTCTCGAACTGCCGAACTACCAACCTTCTGGTCTGCAGCTCAGCGTCTTGCCTCTGAGCTACCGCAGCCCTCACATTGTCTCCAGCTAGACTTATTAGCATTTCTTAAGCGGTAGCCGAGGTGAGCCTGGTAAGCCATGGATCTACTTCCTCCTTCCCAGCCTGGTCTCTACTCAAGAGAGAGAAAAAAACCTGATGAAGTTTGGGGTTAAGAGAAGGAGGTAGTGGAACCCGTTGGCAGAGAAGCCTGTCTCTGTTCAGGGCTGGTTCTGTCATATAGGCAAAGTTAGGTGACCGCCTAAGGGCGCAGACATCGAAGAGCGCAGAAAGGACAATGTGAGCCCCTCCAACCAGCCACAGGATCCCCCCCCAAGCCCACAGGAGCCAAAGGGAAAGCTAAAGTGGCTTGGATCTCTCAGATCCAAGCCCATTCAGCTCCCCCCCCCCCCCGCCCCCCCCAAGCCCGCGGGATTCCCCCGGGTCCCTGAAGGAGATTGCTTTGGAAGTACCCCAGGGCCGCAGGGTGCTTCCTAGGTGTGTAGCAGGTTTGGAGGGGAGGCGGGTTTCCCCCAGCTTTGTGCGCCTCCAGCGGCACATGACAGGTGACTAGTTCGCATCGACCCCCCCCCCTCCGCTGTGCGCCTTCCTGCCTTTCCCACCCACCCTCATGGTGCAGTGGCAGAGGTGGGTCTGGCACCGCGTCCTCCCAGCCAATGCGTCAGGCATCAAGAGACTGGGCTCGGCGGGGGCCTGGCTGGCGAGACCTTTCCCAGAGGGAGGTATGTGTGTGCGCACTGGGCGGCAGATAGGGCGTGATCGGGCCAGGCAGGCAGGGAAAGGGGGGGAGGCAAGCGAGCCCAGCCTCAATGGTCTGCTCCTGCACAGCCCCCATTCACTGGCTTCCTTGCACATCCTGCTCGCCTTTCCTCCAGCTTCTGCGCCTCCAAACCAGTTCCTCCGGTCCTCCTCCACCCGGGTCTTTCCCTTCTGTCTGAGCCGTCCCATCCCCTTCTTCTTCCCCTCTCTGATCACTCCCCCCCCCCTTCCAGGTTTGGGCACGGAGCCTCCAGCGACATTCTCTCCCCCCCCCCTTCTACTCCAGCAGCCTTTGCACTCACTTGAACAGCAAAGTGGGGAATGGGATCCCCTTCGAGAGCAGGTCCCTTTTGGTGGGTGCAAACCTGAATGAGCGCCCATCTGGCTAGAGGAGGAGGAGGAAGAAAAAGAGGACCTCCCCCATGCCAAGTGGCCAGAGCGCGAACACCCTGGGGCACTGCAAGGGCATCCCCCAGGTAGAAGACCTCAGGTTGGAAGAGGCCGCCCTCTTGGCTGATCTAGACCCAGCTCCCTGTCTGAAGAACCCAGGTGTCCAGGCGTCAGTAAGCCCCCCCCCTCCATTGCCTCAGTCCCTACTTCCCTTTTAAAGACCCCAGGCGTCTAGGCTCAAAGCATACCCCACTCCTTGAAGAACTTTCCCACCCCACAGAACCCAGATTTCAGAAAGACCCCCCTCATTTCCAGTGCCCTAGGTATTAAGCCCCTCTTAGAGAATCCAGTCTCAAAGCATTCCGCCTCCACCCCAACCCTTGGTGCCCCTTCTCCATCCTAGAATTCAGGTGTCTAGGCTCCGATGCCTTTACTCCACATTTGGGATTTGGTAAAGGGGGGAACAGGGGAACACAGCCATGGTCAAGGGAAATACCACCTTCTATGCACAGAGAGAGAGAGATTTGCATTCAAGGAGAGCTAGATGGAAACCAGCTGGCAAGAGATGAACAGGAGCCAAAGGCAAGGCTGAAAGGGGCTACAAGCATGGATGGCTTCAAGAGGGAATTGGATAAACATATGGTCTATCAGTGGTTATTAGCCAGAAGGTACAGATAGGCTCTCTCAGTCTGGGGCAAGTGATGCACTTTATTCTTGGTGCTTGACTGGGGGGGGGGGAACAGTGGGAGGGCTTCTAGTGTCCTGGCCCCACTGCTGGACCTCCTGAGGGCACCTGGTATTTTTGACCACTGTGTGACAGAGTGTTGGCCTGGATGGGCCACTGGCCTGATCCAGCATTGGCTTCTCTGATGTTCTTATGCTCTTAGCATGTGCACACTTCTTCACATACATTGAAACAGATGTCCTCAAGTATTACATGCAGGTAGGGGGCATTAGTTGTCAGGAAGAGATGATTTAAGTAACTGAGCAATAAAAACTGCAAGACTGGAATAGCAATACAGTAGGATGTGTAAATTGCAGTCCTCTGCATAGGACAAACAGGTCAAGCCCTACACCAAAGGGTAAATGGACACAAATCTGACATCAAGAATCACGAAACGGAGAAAACTGAGGGAGAACTCCTGCTGCAAAAGAGACTATTTGGTTTGGCAGTTGTATCAGTTGAACACACTGAAGCGTCAGCACTTGACCTGAAGGAATTGGTGAGAGAATTTGCAAAGGAAATGGCACACAAAATGAGAATTTGATGTGCCTGAAATGGAAACATTCAAGAGCCTTAATTTTTGACATCACAATTCACAAGATTATTCAAAATGATCGGTGAGTTGTGTGCTCAAACTGTTTTCTGTTTGAGAAAGAAAACCAAAGGAAGTCATTTTACTCATTCTCACTTTTTAAAAAAAATAGCAATGACAAGTTTTGTGCTTTTAATTTCCCCGAGAATTCATCTGTTTTTGAAAATTGGGTAGCAGTGCCGGGGGGGGGGGGGGGGCAAGTAGTTAGCCTTGCCTAGGGCACCAAAAGGCTGGCACCGGCCCTGTCTCTGTGCCATCTGCTTGGCATCCAGAGTCCTTAAAATCGAGTAATCCAACATTTGCAAAGGTTGCTGGAATAATCTGGAAGGGACACAACAGCTGGAGATTCCTTTAGTTGGATTTTTAAGCTTCGCCCTGCTCAGGGGGAACAGCCCCCGTTACCTTGCAAACGGTGCGAAAGGGACTTTGTACATGCTGCTAGCTGATTCCCCTTCCTGATCTTGTTGGTTTTCCTTTGCGGCGGTAGAGTTTATCCCACTGCGAGCTGATCACTGACGATGGGATTCGCCACTTGGGCAACGGCGCCTGCGCTCATGACCGCCTGGAGGTAATCGAGCTGGACAACTGCCCTCTGATCACCGACGCCTCCTTGGAACATCTCAAGAGCTGCCACAGCCTGGAGAGGATAGAATTGTATGACTGTCAACAGATCACACGGGCAGGAATCAAGAGACTCAGGGTAAAATTATGTGTATAAAAAAATATTTCGGGTTTTGTTGTCATTCCTTGCAGTTTCGGCTGCCCTCTTAGAAAACAACTGACTAGGTCGGTGGTCTTCAGTCCATGGCTAGGAGCCCTCAGCTGGTCCATGGAGTCTCACCTGCAGGGATGGGGAATGCCTGCAGAGCTTCCATTGTTGCTCCTTTTTGGAAGCAGTTAATGCTGGTGTGCATGCAAAAAGGATGCCATGTCTCCTGATACATTCGAAGACTGGCAAGGATACAGAATTCAGGGAGAGTTACAGCACCCCTCCACCTTTGGATGCCATGTGGATGGGAAGGTATGTAATTTTGCAGGTCCCGCCCACATCAGCACCATTATCTTTGGGTCAGCCCTTGCAGCTGACAACCCCTGTGCTGTAGGCAGGGGTCATTTCGAGCAGGAACACGCCGGAACGCCGTTCCGGGAGTAACAAGCCCAGGAGTGGGCACATATGGTGATGCGCTGTGGAAAAAAGCAAAAGCATACTAACTTGATCTCTATATTTTCATGCTTGTTGTAGGGTAGCTTCCCTGCAAGAGCAAAGGAAACCTAAAGTGTCTTTGGTCAAAGTGTAAAGCTGGCTCGCCAGCTCTGAATTGGGAAATACCTGGAGATTTTTGGGGTGGAGCCTGAGCAGTGGGTGTTGCCTTCTGACACTTCCAGTGATGTCAGGGAGTGTGGCATATGCAAATAAGTTATGCTAATGAGGTGTGCTAATGAGCTCCTGCACCTCTTTTTCTACGAAATGATCCCTGGCTATAGGACAAGTTTAGGGTTTTTTTTCTTTAAAAGTTGTGAATTGCTATCATTGCTATATCGCAATGATGTCATAATGAGCTACTGCCACACAATGCACGAAGGTTTAGCCCTTTTCATTGTGCCGCTATAAGGGGAAAGATGCAGGCTGCACATTTCACCTTATAATTCTGCAATAAATCGATATAGATACATTCCTTTTTTAAAAAATGAAAACTGGAAATAATTATATGGCAGTAGATTGTTATGGGGTTACACAGTGCCCATCTAGTAATTCCCCTGTGTTTTTTTAAAGTCCTACAGTCAAGGAGGGAGGCTGCCAGGGAAAGTGAGGGAAAATCTGTTGTGTGTACACTTCGTTGCTGCTTTGCGTGCCTGGGCATTCACAACAGGAACGAGAGCTACACAGAGAATCATCTCTGTGCAGAAGCAACCAGAAACATGTCTTGGGTGGGGCCAATCATTTCCTGTCTCCCCGCCTCCCTCCACGCTCATCCAACTCTTTGGTATTTATAATTTCGGCTTTTCTGGATGGTTTCCTAAACAACAACCACAAAAAACGCCTTGTGTTTGTCTTTTCAGACTCACTTACCCAATATTAAAGTCCACGCCTACTTCGCCCCCGTGACCCCACCACCGTCCGTGGGGGGGAGCAGACAGCGCTTCTGCAGATGTTGCATCATCCTATGACGCGGGAGCCGGTTCACTCTGCGCAAAAGGAGAACAACTTGAGTCTTTGAATTGCCCTCCTAGACGTAACAGCAGGCACACCAGTCTCTCCGTGGAAGAGGGGTGCTGGCGGTCCCTTTGCCAGGGGCTACCGGGAAAGAAAGTAAAGCAGGGTGTGGAGGGGACTGGTTGCAGAACTGGGTCCTCCCTTTTGCCGTATAGCTACACACTCAACTACATGTCATGGTGTGTACGCACACACACATGCGAGCTCTCTTTCTTTTTCTCTCTGTCTCTCTCAGTGACACACACCCTCAAAAACACGCACACACATACCCACCCAAGTACACACCCCCACCTCCCTACATGTTCCAGCCAACAAGGAGGACCGTGGAGCTGGGGGGGCGGGGGGGATCAGTGAAGTCCTTTTTCTTCCCCTTTAGCTGGATTGATATAATTATGAACCATTCCTACTGGGCATGCTCAGAAGAAATCATGGGGGTGGGCGTGGAGAGGAGGGAGGGAGGGAGGGAGGGGAGCGTCACTCAGATCTGAAGAACTGCTGCCGCTTGGCGGGGTGGGGGTGGGGCCTTTCGATCCTGGAAACAGCAAAATCGGCAATCTCTACCCCACAAGCGTGTGGATGGGGGAGTGATAATTGAGGGATGGGAACAATCACAATAAACTCTGAAATCCTGCATCCACTGTCAAGAGGGGAAGAAGAACAAGTTTTAAAAAAACCAAGAGAACCCCATGGTTATATTTTTTACTTTAAAAAAAAAAACCATCATCCTCGTGTAAGGGAATGTTCCGACCGCAGCCATCGTGAGACGTTGATTCCTGCGCTTCTGTGCTTCCTTGTTTTCCATGCCGGCACAAACACTGAGCATGCTCACGTCGAAGGCCCGGCGCTTCCTTTTCCGCGTTTCATGGCATTTGGCTCAGAGGCTTCCTAGATTGTCGTGACGATAAAGCTAGAAATCTGTAACGTCAGGTCTGATTTATTTTCTTTTTGTTTCCTTTCCTTCTCTCTCCTTCAGAACCGCCAGTTTTTTTTTAAATGTCTAATTCCGAAATTGTATGAAATTATTGAACATAAAAATATATGTCAAGTTCATTTTTCTAAAATGGAAAAAAGAAAGGGGGGGGGGACTGACTTTTACCGCAAAGCCAAGCTTTGAAAACACAGTTGTGAAATGAGTTGGAAGTTATAAAATCAAAAGCCTTTTATAGAGATTATTTTCCATTTTTAAAAACAAACCGAAACATCCAAAAATGAAAGCGGCCTCAGGGAGGAGGCAGTGCCTGGATATCCCGGCTAAAGGACGTGCAGCACGATAAGCCGCACACAAGTCTATTGTTAACAATAATTCCCCGGCATCATTAGAGCCATTTCTGGTGGGGGGGACCCTTGTGAGCTGAAGCATTCGTGGCGACCTTGCCAGGCGTGGGCATTTTTCTCTATAAGTAAGCACTGGCACGGAAGCTTTCCAGATCCATCCAGTTCAGAACAAAAGCAGCTATTGGCTTAAAGCTGCATCTTCCAAAGAAGCCCTTTAGTGGTGCCTTTGATACTAAGTGGGATAGCCACTTCTGATTCTGGAAGGGGTCTGCGGCCCAATGGGTCAGGGTGCCACACATTCCAGTCTCCCTCAGTTCGCACTGTTCGAACATCTCAGTCAACTGCCTTCCTCATCTGATTTAGTTACTTCCACAGTTGATGCAAACAGGAGCTGTACACACAAGTCTTTATAGCACTTGCAGTTTTGGCCGGTGTGTGGAAAGCGCAAGGGAGGTCCCAGCACACATGATTCCCCCCCACTGATGCACAACCACTCTTTCTTGCACATGTCAAGGCTTCCCTGTCAACATTCCAGGCCCTTTCGATTGTCTGCTGCTTGGTTTGGCTTTTTGTTTTTGTTATGCAGTTTAGCTCAAGGAAGAGATCATTCCAGCACTTCACGCTCCCAAGGCACAGTTTGTAAAACAGCCGCTTCTCTCCCAAAACTGTTGGGTTTGAAGGCACGGTCCTGCATCTGAGCTGTTGAGGTGGAAAATGGTAGTCTTTTAAAAAACCAAAATAGACATGGTACATCAGAACACAAGAAGAGCCCTGCTGGATCAGACCAATAGTCCATCTAGTCCAGCATCTTGTCTCACACAGTGGCCAACCAGGTCCTCTGGAGGGCCAGCAACAGGGCAGAGAGGCCAAGGTCTTCATAAGAACATCAGAAGAGCCCTGCTGGATCAGATCGGGGGTCCCTCTAGTCCAGCATTCTGTCACATAGTGGCCAGCCAGTTCCTCTGGGCAGTCAGCAACAGGGCATGGAGGCCGAGGCTTTCCCCTGATGCTGCCTGCTGGCTCTGGGACTCAGAAGTTTAGTGCCTCTGAACATGGAGGTTCCCCTCAGCCACCATGGCTTGTAGCCATTGACAGACTTATCCTCCATGAATCTATCTAATCCTCTTTTAAAGCTGTTTCTTCCTGTGACCACCACTTTATCCTCTGGCAGCAAATTCCACATTTTAATCACTCTCTGTGTCAAGTTGTATTTCCTTTTGTCCGTCCAGACCCTACTGCCCATCAGAAGTATTCACGAGAATCATTAAATGCAGCTTTCCATTGGCACCATTAAGCTGTGTTGAAGGGGCTTAATGCTGCTTCCACAGAAATGTTAGCATCTCGAGATTTGTGCGAGGCACCAGTGGAGCCATACAGGTGAGGCTCAATAAACTACTTGCTCAGCATGCCCTCAGCTCTACAGATTTGAAAGTGACAGGATCCGCATCCAGAACTGAAGGTAGCAGCCCCACCACTGGGAGCCCAGCAAACGTATTGTACCAACAGATCAGACTCTGGCCAAGGTAGCATTAGATAGGTATTTATCGATTTCTCTTTGTCCTTTCAGACCTTGGTGAAGCAGCTTTAATAACGTGGATAGGATGAGGGGGGGTTGGGGGGTATTTCCCTGTGAGAAGTTTGATGGGTGGGTCTCTAAGGTTCATAACCATTCCTTTGCCATTCAGGGGGTGTTTGATTTCTCTTCGGTCCCTTAGAAATTCCTGTCTTTAAGCAATTATTACCTCTCCCCTATCGACACCAGTCATCCATTTTGCACACCCACCTATGTGTGGTGTTTTTCCCCCAAGGAAAAAAAGGAAGATCAGTTGTTTGTGAAGTGAACAATGCTGTCTTTTCTCCTGAATCTTCTTGTAGGGGTGGGGGGGGGGCATATTTCACAGTTTTGCTACAGAAATCTGACCTGTTGTCTTCCCTTGCCCCCAAAATTTAGCAGGATGATTTTACCCTCTGCTGTCCCAAAGATCCTTGCTGCACGAGACCTCTTTGCAATAGCTGCTCCCTGCTTCAGTGTTATCGATCCACTGGAATGAGTTAGGGGTGCATAATGTGTGTTTCACACCAGTGTGGTCAAATGTTCAGTGGCGTAATAATGGGGTGTCCGTTTTGGTTCTGTTTCCATCTACGAATCGACGGGCGAGGTGGTTCAGCCCTGATTCCGGCACAAACCCCTTGAGATGAGTGAGTCTCACTGGGCTGCGTGTGGAGGGCTAAACTTTGCCTACTTTCAGTAGCAACTCCCAAAGGGCCCCTTCACACGTCCACGCTTTGTGGGGAGATGTTTCCCTGTAGCGCAGTCCCATCTTGCTGGGAACCTGCATGTGGACTTGGACCCCATTCATGGATGGGCGGGTCTTTACGTTTCTCAGAAGCTTGGGATTGTACTGTGGGAAATCAACTCCTGCATGTGGGCATGTGACAGACAGATAAGTAGACGAAATTTGCTGGCTGTTACGTTTTGGAGAGCAAATTTAAGAAGTGCTCCTCCTTTAAAAGAAATAAAATTCAATTGTCATGTAGGGAAAAGGTTAATACACCCTGCAACCTTCTAGGTAGACAAAGCTGGATTACATTCCAGTCATCCATCAGGACTGGTATCTAGAGTCTGCATATCTCAAGCACCTATTATGGACCTGGGTGTGGTTATTATTGATTGATAGATTGAGTTGTACAAAATTTGTGTGCACCGTCAACTGTGAAGAGCGTGTACAAGTCAAATAAGGGGGAAGAAAGCACAGAAATGATGGCCAGTTTTTTAAAAACTTAAATGCATTGGGTGAGTTGTAATGTAAAGCAATTCCTCACACATATGCAAAACCAGTCCTGCAAGTCATGGTAGCTACGAATCCATGTTCTGAAGCCAGATCACAAAATTATTTACAGAATTAGGCATGGGTAGAGAAGTACGTTTCTCCCTTTCTCGCAATACAAGAACTTGTGGGCACTCAGTGAAATTAAGGAACAGTAGGCTTAGAACTGATAAAAGGAAGAACTTCTTCATCCAAAGAGTAATGAACATGTGGCATTCACTGCCGCAAGAAGTGCTGGCAGCTACAAGTATATAGACAGCAGCAAGAGGGGATTGGAGAAACATGGAGCAGAAGGCCCATCAGTGGCTATTAGCCACAAGGTATAGATGGAACACTCTGTCTGGTGCAGTGATGCTCTGTATTCGTGGTGCTTGGGGTGGCAACAGTGGAAGGGCTTCTGGGGTTCTGGCCCCACTGGTGGACCTCCTGATGGCACCAGGGTTTTGGCCATTGTGTGACACAGAGAAAATTCTCACCTTCCTAGAAGACTTTTGTAATACTAATCCTAGTGATTATTAAACACACTCCTTCCATCACCAACTACGTGAGAGAAGTTCTGGGAGCATAACCCACGGGGGCATTTTACTGCTTTTTTGTTTTGGTTTGTTTTTTTAAGGAAAGGAATTTTGGCCTGAAACTTCCCTGACTGGTGATGTGAGTTGGCATTTGAACTAGACTGGAAATGTACTAGCTGCAGCCACTGAGATCCGTAGGTGGGCCAAGCAAGCTGGGGGAATTTAAAATTTAATATCCTGTGATCGATATCTGTTCTCACAAGATGTGCCAAATCCATTATCTAAACAAAAAGGAATCTGTGTTTTCACTTCTCCCGTCAGTTCCAGCATGATTACTTTGACAGTGGAGTCCTAGACAGAGCTGTACCCTTCTAAACAACTTGACTTCAGTGGATTTAGAAGGGTGTAACTCGCTTTAGGATTGCACTGTATTGTGATCAGCAGAATGTTTGTCCTTAACATTTTTTACTAGTTAGCCCTGCTATCCCTTTCTTCCTTATTTATTAGAAGTTACGGTGGGGGGGGGGGGACCCAACAAAATTGTAGCATCATCTGATCTTGTGCCTGAACAATAGTAGGTTGTGCGTCAAGGGAAGCTCTCATTCTCTGTGCATGTGTCTGTCCGTCTCCAACCATATCCTGTGACGTTATAGAAGATGTTCAGCTCTTGACTGTCCTTCTCCATGCCCTTGGAGAGGGAGTGAAGGTAAAGAAGAGGCACCTGCCGGTGGAACCGTCGGAAGAACTTCAGGCTTGTGGAGAACAGCGGAGCCAACAGAATTTGATGTATTCTTCAGGTATAATGCAACCACAAGGCAGAATATCGAAACCATTCCCAAAGAGGATCTGTGGGTCAATCTTGCCCTATACTTAAAAACTTTTATAAACTCTTTTTTTAAAAAAGAAAATAATCTGAATATAGCAGACATGGCTGGCCCATGATTCTTTTGTGGTTGGGGTTGGTGATGGTAAAGGAGGAAGGCTGTATGACAGCTCCATAACCAGAGTGTCCTTTTTTCAAGAGGGAAGGGTTTGGGGAAGAGTCGAAAGTCTTAATTTGTGGTCTGTTCGCTTGGCTGAGGTTTGGGGCCAGAATTCAGAAATGAGGCTGCTGGTGTGTCGAAGGATGGACTGCCTGTGCTCTTGGCATGGGATCCTGCAGGATCCTGGAGGCCCTCGTGGGATCTCGCAGCAGCTGCTGCAGTCCAAACCACTCCATTGGAACTTGGAATGGTCGAGTGCCACTAGGAAAGCCATAATATCTATGAGAACAACAGCTATGGAATAAGTTAAGACCAGAGAATCATACAGCTGTGACAACACACTCTCCTATCAAGGCATATACATCAAAAATTTCCAAAAAACATACACAAATTATTGCAAAATATAATCCATTTAGTATAATAAGTGATGAGGGGTCCGACCCCCCATCACTTATTATATTAAATGGATTATATTTTGCAATAATTTGTGTATGTTTTTTGGAAATTTTTGATGTATATGCCTTGATAGGAGAGTGTGTTGTCACAGCTGTATGATTCTCTGGTCTTAACTAGGAAAGCCATGACAAAGCTTCATTCTTAAAACACCTTTTATTAAGCAAAAGAGAAACACTTCATTCTTGGTGTGCTCCACGGGCAGTATGGATGTTTATATATATATATATATATATCAGTTGCCCTTATTTCTGAGTTTTATTGGCTTCTTATGCCTGAAAATACAACTTTGGAAATGCTTTATTACAATTCCTCTCACAAGTCGCATGGTGTCGGGTACTTTTGGCCAGTGTGTGTTTTAAGAAAAATTCATTACGGGACTGTTATTTCTCTGCAGGCAAATATATTGGACACAAACGTGGGAACCTTGCTCTTGAGCCCCTGAATAACCTATTACACAGAGAAGTCTGTAAAATATTATTTCAATGATCCTGTACTCTGTGCTTTCCCCTTTCCTGGACACTCATGTGTGGATATAATGATGCCAATTAACTAAAACTATATATAAATATGTATGTATATATGTAGCTCAACCTTCTTTTTTCCTTGTCCATGTTACAATATTGTTGTAATCTTGGCTAAATTTGTATTGTGGGGAAACTGTTGCAAAAAAAGGAGAGAGAAAAACCCCAGATCCTTCGCATTTTGTGGCTGGGCAGGATGATATGGTAACTGTATGTGGAGGAGGAGAAAGCATAAGTGGTAATCAACTTCGCACTTCAGATGGGATTGGGGGGGTTTTAAGTACAACCATGGGTAGGTAGCTCTGGATCAGGTTTAGGCAATCCCTTCCATGACTGTTGAGTTCAAGGAACAAAGGAATTTGTCATCTGTTGCGGCAAAAAATAAGGGGACGTGTTCTATAGAAAACCCATTTTTACAGGAACTTCTAGTACACAATAGGTGTTCTGGGAGTAGTATTTGAGGGGCGTAGCCTTGTAATATGCAGCAAGAATAAGTGGGGATCTAGCAGCACCATAAAAACTATCAGAGATTTCTTCAGCAGAGGCCTTCGTAGACTAGGAACCAGTAAGGTCAAGAGCAATGTTCCCTCTAAGCTGTGGAGTCTTGTGCGCAAAAATTCTACTTTGTGAGCTACTAGCATTAAAGTTGTGAGCGAGCGATTTGGCTGCTGCATAAGTTAGTGTGCTCTGGAGCCATCCTTCCTGAGCTGAGACAAAAATGTGTGAGCTGGAGGCTAAAAAACTGTGAGCTAGCTCACACCAACTCAGCTTAGAGGAAACATTGGTCAAGAGTGGCATCCCCAAGGGCCTACGAAAATGGGGCCCTTCGGTACATATCAGAATCCAAACGCAGAAATTGTCCATGCTTTTCAGACCTCCAGAGCCCTTCACCAGGTTGGATATTTTTTTAAGAGGGAAGCAGGGAAAGAAAAGCCTCTCTCGGGCCATGATCTGAAGGACTGTGCCAGCATTCTGAGCGGGAGGCTTTTGGTGAGTTCAGGAAGCGAAGGCGGGGGCAGCTACAAGGTGGCACCCTGTGGCGTGCCAAGGAAGCGAAAAATGGAGGCCATCCCACTGAAAGCATAAAACCCAGTCACCGATGAAGTCTGTCTCTGGCATGACATGAAACACAGCCTTTTGTGTTCTGTCTGCATGGTGGTACAGTCTGGTACTCGTCACGTCCTGTCCCCCTTGGGGTCAGCAAGCATTCTACTTCAGATCCTGACAGAGAGGCCTTAAGATCATGTCCCGAGAGATCTCCTTCAGCCTCTCCGGTAAAACATTGGGCTTGATACGTTCTGGAGAACTCAAAAGTTGGCATGCTCAGTCGGGCTGTGTTTTATTTATGTAACACAGGGATCCTCAACCTGGCCCCGACACCTTTCCTGGCGCTTCCCGAGCTGGTTTTAGAAGGTGGGTGGGGCTTTTGCCCAGCAAGTTTTCCGATTGGCCACTGGAGATTTGATTGGCTGTGCGTATTTTTAAAAACTTGGATTTGGCGGCGGCAGCTGCCACCACAGCACAAGGCTCTTCACTGTGTGGCTGTAAGCAAGCTGCAGCAGCCATTTCGTGGCTGGCTCCACCTCCCATGGCAGCCATTTTGTGCTGCACCCACCCCACTGTCCCAGAATTCCAGATGCACCCACTGGCTCGGGGGGGGGGGGGGCTGGTTTAACATAATTTATATGCCGACATTTCTTTTGACAGCTCAGGCCCAGGACCCCCGTTGGATTTTTTTGTTGAGCTTCTGGTTTTTGAATACCGAAGACCCATTACCCACAGTTGTATGTTGCTTTTTGTGGTAACTCAAACAAGGGATTGTGGTCATGATCAGTACCACTGGTTTCCTCTAGGGCAGGAAGCTGGGCTGCTGCCCTTCAAGAGAAGCTTGTTTTATATATCCACACGTTCACATGTGGCTTCACCAAAGTGATCCTGGGACCTGCTTCACACATTACACAAGGCACCTGGGCTTGTTGCAGAGTGCATAGGTGATTCTGCCTTTGCTTTTCCCTCTGTTGTTTTACGAAAGCTATGTTGGAACAGAAATTCCCCTCTGCATGGCATGCTGTTTTCACTTTCTTTGATCATCAGATTTTATGGTACCTTCCGCATAGGTTTACGGCCATTCAGGGGTGACTTCGCAGTCAGTACGGCGTTACCCCGAAGCAGCTGAATGTGGGTTTGAGCTGCACCTTTTCCTCACCGTTGAGAAAATGTGAAGCGAATGCTAGATACAGAATCGCCCTGTATCTGGCTGGTAGCTATAGCCAATCCCGCTTCTCTAACAAATGTACCTAACCGATACATGTTTGCCCCCTGCGCGCTTTATATTTTGAGTTGTCCGCTGAACATTTTGTGAGCTGAAAGACGTGGCAGTCCTCTAGCAGCTTCCCCAGTGCCATGCGAAGTGGAAGCCTGAAGCTGTGGTCCCGCCAGGGCAGCCTTCTGAATGCAGGAGAAGCAGGCTCATTGTTTCACTCTGCAGGGTACTGTAGAGTCGCAGGTGCATCTGCTGGCAGTGGGTGTGCCACGCCGACTCAGAATTCTGGATTGTCACCCAGGAGTTTCCAAGAGATGGATTGTGTTAACAGACTTCTCATCCTAGGCCTAAGAATAAGCACTTTGTCTGTGTTTGCACAAATGCCTGCTGTGTATCTGGCATAAAAATAGAACACTCCTGGTTATAATTATATTGTTTCTCCCCTACAGCACTGAGCAACTTGAAGCCATTAAAAAAACCCTCAAAAACCTACCCAGCAGATGGCAGTAAGAGACAGCCGTATTTCACTCGTAACAGTTTTAATATAAAAGGCTTTAAACAGATAACAGCAATATCCAAACAAAAAATATATTTTTAAACAAAAGATTGCAGTTAATACTAAATAGGTGGGGAAATGATCTAAGTGGTAGAAGGGCTCAGGTTCCAGCTTGCTTGGAAAATAGCTGTCTCTCGATATCTGATGGGCAGCTGTGGCCAAACCCGGCATTCCCAGCTCCTGCAATCTGGATGCATTCAGCAAAGCTAGGAAATGGTAGTTTTCTGAGCGTATGTAATTCTTAACCGTTGCAGAGAATTGCTTTGGAAATTACTAGAAATGCAGCGCATTTGATATGTTAAGAAATGTATTGTTGTGGGCATTCTCTCAGTTGTATGACTTCTGTTCACCTCTCGTACCTCTGTAATACCTGGTGGCAGCGATGCATCCATTCGGCATCTCCCGTGAGAGCAGCATCTACCGACTGCATCTTGCAACACGAGCCTCAGACTTCCACCTCCCCCCCTCCAACTGACAGACAGGAGCACTGAGGCAGGGGAAAAGGGCTGAGGGCCTGAAGCAGTTCTTCCCAACCTGTGGGTCATAAACCTCCGCAAGTGGGTCACAGGCCAGACCTCGCCAACAGCCACCCCTGCCCTTCCCATTGCTTCCTTTTGCATCTTGTAAACTAAGATCTGATCCTGAGAAGAGCATCTTCCATGTCATGCACTAGTTGGGGGGTTTTCTTCTTCACTGCGTATACGTGTTGATCAAGTAAAATGTGTCCTGATGGTCACCAGAGGGAGGGAGGGGGCATGGCTCAGTGGAAGAGCTTCTGCTTGGCTCGCAGAAGGTCCCAGGTTCAGTCCCCAGCATCCCCAGTTGAAAGGATCAGGTAGGAGGTGATGAGAAAGACCTCCGCCTGAGACCCTGGAGAGCTGCTGCCAGTCTGAGTAGACAATTCTGACCTTGATGGACCCCAAGGGTCTGATTCTGTGTAAGGGAGCTGCATTCAAGGGAGGGGTCATAGCTCAGGGGCAGAGCACCTGCTTTGCACGGAGAAGGCCCCAGGATCTTCATTTTAAAAGGACCAGGCCGTAGGCGATCGGAAAGACCTCCGCCTGAGACCCTGGAGAGTGGCTGCCAGTTCTGACCTTGACAGACTAATGGCCTAATTCAGTAGAAGATGGTTCCATGTGGCTCGGTGGAAGAGGTTCAGTCCCCGGTTCAGCCCCCCGTCTCTCCAGTTAAAAGATGGGAAAGACCTCGGCCTGAGACCCTGGAGAGCCGCTGCCAGCCTGAGTAGGCAATGCTGACTTTGACCAAGGTTCCGATTCACTAGAAGGCAGTTTCATGTGTGTCCAAGGGGATCAGAGGGAGTAATAAAGAAGGAGAGGGTGGTCAAAGGCTAGAATGTAACCTCCCTACGCGAAGGCTGTGTCTCTCGAAATGCTTCTTGCTTGGAGTTCATCGTGGGAGCAGCTGCGCCCTTTGTGTGATGTTTGCTGGTTTCTCAAAAGCATCCGGTTGGCCACTGTAGAAAATGGGATGCTGAACCAGGTCGGTGCCAAGGTCATCGTTTGCCTCGGGCACCGGTCACCTTGGGCCAGCCCTGGATGGCTCAGCATGCCAAGTACATTTGGACTGGTTGGTCACCATACTGAAAAAGTTGGGATCTTCTGGCCTAAAGGATGGTCCGGGTGTTCCACTAGAACATCAGCAATGCCCCTCCGTTGGTGGGGGGAGCTCGGAGAACAGGAGAGGAACAAGACCTGAGCAAGCAGACTCCCTGGCCAGCTCCAGTGTGGGCTGGTGTCTGCTCAGGAGAGAGGCAGAGTAATTACTTCAGCAACCGACAGGTGAAGGGCACTTTGGTGATAGACTTGCAGAGGAGAATGGGGAGGGTTAAGCTCTCAACCTTTGGATTACCTGTGTAAACAGAGCCAAATCATGTATCCAGGGGAGTCTTGAATACTGCAAAAAATACACCCTCCCTTCTTTTGTGCAATAACCACACGATCTGGCGTCTTACCTCTTGGCCCCGGCTGCATTCAGACCTCATGATAAACCACTACAGAGGGGTCGAGCCCTAGTTAGCTGCAATGCTGTCCGAGGTTTGTTGGATGGCATTGCTGAGTTTGGGCACCACAGTCTGTATCAGTCGTGGTTTGTTATGCTGTCTGAATTCAGAGTTTTGTTGAACAGCTCCATTCCTTGCGGGGGCCAAGCCACAACTCTGTAGAGCAGACCACTTTTCTCGCAGGGTGGGGGACGGCAGGCAAGGAGGAGGCAAAGGGTTTCCCCCCAAACTAAGATTTGTGATTTAGGTCTGATATGTTACAGAAACAACAGTTCAAACAATTGGCAGTTTATGTAGACTCCTGAGTACGGCCCAAGCGCCATGTTGTGTTTTTTTAAAAAAATTAAAAATCAGTGCTTAAAAAAAAAAGGCCTATGCTACTTTCAAAGAAATCTCTACATTCTGCCTTATGCAGTGGAGACCCGGGAATCTGAATTGACTTCTTTCTGCATGACTATGGCAATTCTCTGCTGCTCCTTCCGTCCACGAACAGCATTTTTGCAATATGCTTTTGTTGCTGACCCACCATTCCCCCCCCCCCCCCGCCGTGGTACAAATCTCAGAACCAAGATGGCGAGGCCAGACAGAGGGCTACTGTCTCACAGGGTTGTTGCCTGCTATTGTGGGGGGGGGGGGGAAGCAGCTTCGATTCCTGATGCTGGAAGAGTCTCTCCTTGGGGAAATCTCAGGAGACACAGTGAGCTTGGCTTTGGGCTTGCTGCCTCTGTGCTTGGCACTGTCGTTGTTCTTGCGGTTCAGCAGCAAGTCTTCCGGAAGATCCCAGTCTATTTCAGAACTAAGTGATAGCCTTCGGAATTCTGCACTGTGGTGAGACACGGGAGGGAAACCGTCACTAGTGAAGGGGGCACGAATGGTGTTTCTGTTGCGCAGAGCTACTGGCCTGAGGCCCCCGGAATTCTGTTACTCTATGCAGGGCTATTTGGGGGCAGGAACGCACAGGAACGGAGTTCCGGCTGGCTTCTGAGTTGGCCATGCCTACAGCCTCCCCTCCCCCAGGTTCCCCAGGCACCTCACAAGTCACAGGGCACCTGGGGTAGCCAAGCCAATCCAGGGAGGGAAGGCAGTTTAAACTGCCTCCCCTCCTTGGGTTCCCCAGACGCCTTGCAGCTGCAGGGCACCTGGGAAAGCCAATCCAGAAACTGCCTTCCTTCCCTTGGGTTCCCCATGTGCCCTGCAAGCTACAGGGCACCTGGGGAAGCCAATCCTGGGAGGGGGCTGTGCTGTCAGGGGTGTGGCCTAATATGCTAATGAGTCCTGCTGTTGGGTGTGGCCTATTATGCTAATGAGTTCCTGCTGGGCTTTTTCTACCAAAAAAGCCCTGACTCTATGACTGATTGGCATTTTAGGAACTCCACATGCTGCCCATGTGGAGACGCCGAAGATGCGTTCTGGGAGAGGACTTAATTCTCAGGAGTGTGCAAGCCACCTGTAATTAAGGGCTACAGGTAAGTTTCCCCAACAAGGCAAACAGTCATTGTCTGGAGCCATTGCCCTAGCCTGTTGCAGTGTCCAGTAGTCCCTCAAGAGACCTGATGCATTTCTTACGAGCATAAGCTTTTGTGACCTAGGGATGCCAGCCTCCAGGTGGGACCTGGGGATTCCCCGGAATTACAGATCTCCTGACTAAAGAGATGAGTTCCCCTGGAGAAAATGGCTGCTTTGGAGGGCGGGCTCTGTGGCCTTGCACCACACTGAGGTCCCTGTCCTCCCCAGGCTCCACCCCCAAATCTCCAGGAGTCTCCCAACCTGGATCTGGCAACCCTACGTCCCCACACCAGTAGCCAGGAAGGGACCTGGCAACCCTAATTGTTGGGCGCATAATGTGTTCTCTTCACCTGGCAAATGACATTTTTCTGTCTGAAGCCCAAGACAAGAAGTGGCTCATCTGCAAAAGCAGTTTGGGTCACACTGCAAGAAGTGGACTCAAACCCCAAAGCCCCCATTTAATCTGTGCCCCTTCAAAGTAACACAAGGACCCTACTTATTTTCCAGGGGAGCATATGCTTACCTTTGGTTACAGCTGCTATAAAGCATGACTCATCGGGGAGATTTCTGACCATCTGTGAAAATCGAACACGAGAGCAAAGGCAAGGTTAGATGGTGAGGTTTCAGGTGACCTGGAATCGCCAACTTTAATAAAAAAAAATCTGAGAGACCTTGGTGGCAGATGGCGATGTCTAAAAGAGATTTTTAGATGGGTAATAAAATCTGCTGGCATTGTGGGTAGGACAGGTGTCTCAGCCAGTATGAAGCGCATGTTTATTCGAACGAACCGACTTAGATTTTGTGGAAAGATTCAGGTGGGCGGCCGTGTTGGTCTGAAGCAATAGCACAAAGTTTTGAGTCCAGTGGTACTTTTAGGACCACCAAAGGTTTATTCAAGGTAGGAGCTTTTGTGTGCAAGGCACGCTTCTTCAGACACACTGAAATGTTAGGCAAGGTTGACCACCTGAACCTATGGTCATGGAAGGCACCACACTCAGCCGCATGGAATGGAACTCCCATCAACCTGAAACCTTAGCTGCCATTCCAGTGTGTTTGAAAAAGTGTGCCTGCGCACAAAAGCGCAGACCTTGAATAAACCTTTGTTCGTCTTAGAGGTGCCTCTGGGCTCTAAATTTGTTCTGTTGCTTCAGACCAACACGGCTGCCCACCTGGATAAGTCAGTATTGTGCTGCTAGTCCATCAGCAGGTAGGAAGAAACCAGAAGCTCTATTTTTCTTTCTCACTCCAGGCTACTTAGATTTTATCCCCTGGATCATGGAGCAAGCAGGCACCAAGGGGCGCACTGGGGGGGGGGCCCGGCAGGGCATTGCTTACCCATATGTGCCTTTTCATATGACATTCACATTCAAAAACAGGTGACACATTAAAGTGTAGAATCTATGTTTACAGTGCATTCATTCCCCCCTTTTTCAATGAAACTGCATAAAAACTAAAATCTGACATTGGGGGAAATGGCAAGATTCATGGGGGTGTCCCATCCCCCCTTGACTCATGGATCCACGCACTCCCCTGGCTGGCCACCCCACCACAGTTCCCATGGTGGCAGGGGCAGCAAGAACTCCAGCTTCCCTACCTGCCTGCCCCCACAACTCTTGTGGCGGCTGGGACAACAGCACATCTTCCATCCCCCCGCCCACATTGCTGGCCCTTTGTGGATTTCGTGGCAGGGGGGAAAGCAGGGGGTCCTCTCTCTCTCCTCTCCCACTTGCATTGCTGCCAGTTCATGCCACGGGGTGGAGTGAGTTGAGGGATCCTGCTGTTTATGCAGTTGGGGGGGGGGGCTGGCATCATTCCCATTCCTAAGCTGAGTTAGTGTGAGCCAGCTCCCAGTCTTTTAGCCTCTGGCTCACACGTTTTTTGTCTCCGCTCAGGAAGGAGGGCTCCAGAGCCCAACTAATTGATGCAGCAGCCAAATCGCTCGCTCACCACTTCAATGCCAGGAGCTCACAAAGTAGAGTTTTTGCTCACAAGACTCCACAGCTTAAAGGGAAGCATTGGTAATCAGTGCCCCCAGTGGAGGTAAATGGTCTACGTTGGGGGCTTTAACCCCCCCTTTCTTTTTAAAAAAAAGCTTTTCAGGTTTTTCTGCAAAGCTGGGCGTCCCCTTAAGTTTGTAGAAAGATCTCCCTTTCTACGTGTCCACGGTCTGTGGATTTAAATATCCGCAGACGGGGGCCATGTTGAGAATGGGATATTTGATGATACAGCCATAGGGAGACAGGACAAATTGTTCGGGCAGCCAGAATCTGCCCGTGGGCTGTCAGTTTCGTGCCCATGCACTAGAAGGGCCTCACTCACCCCCGCATTAGGCTTCTGGCAAAAGGAATGTTCGCGTGAGATCTGGTTCACCCGCTCATGGTCCCTCTGGCTGGCGTGACCTTCACTGGCTGACAAAGATCAAGGTGGGCAGAGCCAGGTGAGTCTGTCTGCATCAGCAGAAAGGAGCCAGAGTTCAGGAGCACCCGAAAGACTCACAAAAGATTTGGGGCCGGGGAGGAGGTTTCAGGAGTCACAGCTCACTTCTTCAGTGATTAACGAAAGCTCCCTCCCCTGTCACAAACGGTGTTTGTCTTTAAGGTGCGCCGGGATTCTGGCTCTTCTGGCTTGCTGACAGGCGCTTGCCAATTAAGCCCCAGGGACGTTTGTTTCCCATCACCCATGTCAAAATGGCACAGTCTTGTGGCACCTAAACAGGGAGTCGGGGCGCAGGTGTATGATGGAGGCTTCTTTGGAGTCGGTTTGCCTCTCCGTCTGGCCCCACATCTCAACCGTCCTGTCAGAAGCAGCCACTGACTGCTGAGAGCGCAGTGTCCCCTGGCCTTGAGGCAGGAGCCCTCAGCCCCAGGTAGCTTCTCTCAGTTGTCTCTTCTTGGTGGCTAATTTTCCAACTTCTGAAGGAGGCAGAGGAGCAGCAGAGATGGAGAAAAGCCATCCAGAGGGGTAGCCATGCTTTGAACAGCAGTCCAGTACAGGGGCCCCCAACGTGGTGCCCGTGGGAGCCATGGAGCCTGCCAACACCTTTCCTGGTGCCCACCAGGTGTTCTTCGGAAGTGGGTGGGGCTTTTGCCCAGCAGCAGAAGGAGAGGAGGAGGAGGAGGAGATTGGATTTATACCCCGCCCTTCTCTCAGAGTCTCAGAGTGGCTTCCAAACTCCTTTCAGCCAGTCTGGTGTAGTGGTTAAGCGTGCGGACTCTAATCTGGGAGAACCGGGTTTGATTCCCCACTCCTCCACTCGCACCTGGCTGGATGACCTTGGGCAAGCCATAGCTCTGTACCAGCTGTTCCCTCAAGGACAGCTTGGGAAAGAGCTCTCTCAGCCCCACCTACCTCACAGGGTGTCTGTTGTGGGGAGGGGAAGGGAAAAGGAGTTTGTAAGCCGCTCTGAGACTCTTCAGTGAGTGAAGGGCGGGATATAAATCCAATCTCTTCTTCTTCTTCTTCTTCTTCCTTTCCCTCCCCCCACCAACAACAGACACCCTGGGAGGTAGGTGGGGCTGAGAGAGCTCTCCTGAGAACAGCCACTGAGAGAACTTGTGACTGACCCAAGGTCACACCAGCAGCTGCATGTGGAGGAGTGGGGAATCAAACCCGGTTCTCCCAGATTAGAGTCTGTGCTCCTAACCACTACACCAAGCTGGCTTCTGATTGGCCATTGGAGATTCCCCCCCCCTTAACAACAATGATATTTGTTAAAATATGCATATCTCATATTTCAACACATATATCTATGTAAAAAAATTTTTTGTTCTATCCTTTTATCCCAAGTGGATTCCCCCGATCAGTTTAAGACGAGAAATTTTAGAACACTAATAATCTGCCCCCCCCCCCAAAAAGAACTTTGAAGCAAAACTAGCCAACCTATAAAGAAGAAACAGTCAAATCGGCCACACCGACAAAAGTCTCCTGAAGCAGATGACAAAAGGCTGCCAAATGCCAACATAAATGTCAAAACTTTTTCTGAATACAAAGCTAACGCGACAAAGCTGACCGCACTGGAGCCTGGCCCATCAACAAGGGGAAAGCTCTTTATCGTAGCCTGCGTAAGATACGCAGAACCACTCAGGAGCTGACACAGCCCCAGAGCAAACAAAGCCCACCAGTCTGGCCAGTGCTGCCAATGGCCCAGGGTCTGCTCCACTCGGGCTCGGGCCTCAGCAACAATGGAGATGGTGGGTGAAGGACCAGGCCACCCCAGTTTGGTTGCATGCCTGCAACGCAACAGAAGTGTTGCATGGGAGCAGTGGCTCGGGAAGGTGTTCAGCCACGCAGCGCCTGAGCTTGGCACACGTCAGATGAGGGGAGGAAGCCTGGCAGAGCCTCAGCTGTGCCAGCAAGACGAGGGCCACGGAGACAGGGTGAGATCCTCTCAAGTCCTAAATGTAAATGCTCAGCGACAGTGGAGGTGTGAATTTGGGGGCAGCTACAGGGACCCAGCTGCTTATGAGAAATCACCCATTGTCCATCCAGGTGAACTCCAGCTGAGTAACTGAGAGCTTCCTCGTCCTTTATGTTGCAGCCCGGTTCCATCAGAATATACCGCAATCATGCACCATGCAAAGAGGGGGCATCTCAGAATCCCTAAGTAGGCCGATTCCGCACAAGGGCTTTGCTTCCCTTTCCTCCTGGGTTTAATTGGTCCGAATCAGTGAGCGCGTTTCTGCAGTACATGAATCTGACCCGGGTTGATGCCGGTTCTTCATTTCCGCATCTGTCCTTGCCCCGAATCTTGAGCCCCCACCCGTCTCCCCCTTTTTTAAATGTAGGCGGAGTTGCATTATGATGTCGTGATGCAACAAAGCCGTGATTGGCCATCTGAGCTTCCAAGCCCACGAAAATCATCCGTGTAAGAAAAAAAGAGTTTGCGCCAGGGTTGGAGGAGAAATGGAGGGTGGGAAAGGGATGGGAAATGGAGGGGGAACATGCAACACAACACATGTAACCCCTGCAAAAATTGTGTCCACACCACCCGCAGTACATTGGCCCCGCAAAAAATGTTAACCACACAATGATGGATCAATGTCGTGTTGTGTTGTTGTAATGCAACGGGGCGAGGGGGAGGAAATAGCTTGTGCTGTGCCTCAAAACCATCGATACATATTTTTATAGTGGCATGACTCAGGCACAACTTTTGTGCAACAAAAGATGCAACACAGAAATGTGCAGACATCAACCACAAAAGTACATTTTTAAAAAGACATTTAAATGCCAGTCAACGGTGGGTCAATGTCACGTCGTGTTGTTATAACACAACAAAGCAGGGAACAAAAAAAACCCTGCTCGCACCAGGGCAGGAAAGGGGAGAGAAAGAAGCAGAGAGGCGTTAAAGGGGTGGAGCAAGAAACCCCGATTTCGGAGTTCCCCACTTGAATGCCCCGACTTCACTCCCGTGGCAAAAAACAAACAAACACAGATCTGGGGAAAACGATGATTACATTCGGGCCAACTGCAGACCCGGAGCAACAAGTGTGGAACTGTTGCTCTGCCCCGGATTTTATCGGGGAGTGAAGCCAGGGTGACAGCTAGTGCGGAATCAGCCTAAATGAATCATCACCAAATGTACAGGTGCCCTGACCTGGTCGGCCCAGGCTAGCCCAATCTTGTCAGATCTCAGAAGCTAAGCAGGGTCGGCCCTGGCTAGTATTTGGATGAGAGACTTCGCTATGCAGAAGCAGGCGATGGCAAACTGCCTCTGAGCGTCTCTCGCTTTGGAAACCTACGGGGTCGCCATCAGTGCTCCCTCTAAGCTGTGGAGTCTTGTGAGCAAAAATCCTCCTTTGTGAGCTACTAGCATTAAAGTTGTGAGCGAGCACTGCGTAAATTAGTTTGCTCTGGAGCGGTGTTCCCTCTAAGCTGAGTTAGTGTGCGCTAGTTCACAGTCTTTTAGCCTCGGGCTCACACATTTTTGTCTTGGCTCAGGACCGATGGTTCCAGAGCAAACTGATCCATGCAGCAGCCAAATCGCTCCCTCACAACTTTGATGCCGGTAGCTCAGAAAGTAGAATTTTTGCTCACAGGACTCCGCAGCTTAGAGGGAGCATTGCTCTGGAGCCATCCTTCCTGAGCTCAGGCAAAAACGTGCGAGCTGGAGGCTACAAAACTGTAAACTAGTTCACACTAACTCAGCTTAGAGGGAACACTCTAAGTCAGGTGTCATTTGATGGCAAAAATAGAAACCCGTGCAGGACTGGGGAGCCGTGGGCGTCACCACTGTATGCCTCTCAAATGTTTGGGGCTATGAAGCCCCCCTCCCTTTTTTTCTTTTACACTTGTGATGCTTCAGTGGGCTTGGGCTGAGCAGTGCAAAGTCCATCTAAGTGGCTCCAGCTACTTCAAAGGAGCCCAGGAGAGGAGCGGAGTTCCCCGTCCTCATATCAGGGTTTCTCCATACCTGGTCACTGATGAGGATGTGAATTCCTGAAGGTCCCTGTCGGGAAACCTGCTGAATTTGATTGGCTGGGAGGCTGAGGAGTTCGGCCAGCTTATTGGTCAGTTCCGCGGCAGTGAGTTCTTCCAAATACAACTCCTGGTAAATGGCTTTCAGGCATGGAAAAGAGAAAGGGGGGGGGGGGGGGGAGAGAATGCACTTTTATAAAGGATATTGAAATGTGCCCACGTTTTAAAAGTCAAGCCAAATCAGGGTTGCCCACCTCCAGGGAGTGGGTGGACATCTCTTGGGATTACAACTCCAAGTGATGGAGATCAGTTCTCCCTGGAGAAAATGGAAGGTGGACTCTATGGCATTCTACCCCAGGCTCCACCCCCAAAATCCTCAGGCTCCACCCCCAAAATCTCCAGATATTTCCCAACCTAAAGTGGGCAACCCTCACCCAGATGCATAGACCAATCTTCCCCTGCCAAACCCCTCCCTCCCAAGTTTCTGTCCCTGCCCAAAGGGAATGGCTAGCCTCCCTTGCAGGACTTTAGCAAATGGATATTCCACCAGGCATTTGATGAAGAAGAGGGGGAACAGGAGGATGGATTTATACCTGGCCCTTCACTACCAGAAGGAGTCTCAGAGCAGCTCTTTTCCCTTCCCTCCCCACAACAGACACCCTGTGAGATAGGTGGGGCTGAGAGAGCTCTCTCGAGAACTGCTCTTTCCAGAACAGCTCTGAGAGAACTTGTGACTGACCCAAGGTCACCCAACTGGTTGCATGTGGAGGAGTGGGGAATCAAACCCAGTCCTCCCAGATTAGAGTCCACCGCTCTTCAGCGGTACACCAAGCTGAAGTCATTGGACTTACCGGGCACAGGGGTATTGGGGCTGTCTTCCCCACCCGTCTCTGCCTCCCTGGATATGTAGAGGATGAGCCGAGGACGCACGCTCCTAGGGGGCAGAAGGGAAACAGAGTGGTGGTCTGTCACCTAAGGCCTGGCGTGGTGCAGCAGCTAAAAGCATCAGCTGGGATGTTCCAGAGCTGTCCTCACTGGGGGGCGGGGGGCGGGCGCTTAGGCCGGGTATTCTCTCAGTGCCAGCAACACTGCATGCAGCTTGGGGAGTGTAATATTCACTCCCCGTTGCAGGACTGTTGGGGGGGGATTACTGAGAGAAAGCAAAACACCTTTGAACTTGCAGGCTGAGTGTTAGTATTGACCTTTTTTTCATTTTATTTTATTCACGTCATGTATAGTCTGCCCTCCTCACAGCAGGGGCGGAGAGTTTTAAAATCCCCCGGGGGGGGGGGACCATGTCGCCGCCGCCCCGACCTGGCCAGGCCACTCCTGCCTCCATACCTCCCTCCATCCGTCCAGGGGCCAGCTGGGCAAATTCCCAGCATGCTGGCATCACCCGGAATTGACGCCATCATGCTGGGCACGCTGCCGGGACGACGCTCTGGCAATCGCCCCGAAACTCTATGGTGGCCGGGGGGGGGGGGTGGAGAGGAGGCAGCGGCGGCCGGGTGGGCAGACAGGCAGGCCTAGGAAGGGCCCGGGGAGGCATGGCGGCGGGCGCTCTGTTTTGCCGGGGGGGCTCAGTCCCCCCTGGGAAATTTCAGGGGTGGCTCGAGCCCCCCAAAGTTGATGCCTGTGCCTCACAGGGACTCACGGGGGATTACCCACAAGAGTGAGTCAGTGCAGTCAACAAAATGAGACAGTCAGTGAACAGGGGCCTGGGATTGGAGACATCAGGAACCAACCAGAAATCTAAAAGATAGAGCTGAAGCGCAGCATATCTGTTAACGTGACAGAATTAAGCTGTGCAAAAATTATATAACAGGATCCTATGTCAATTAAGCAAAACACAGCAGGAGTAGACCACAGTCCCTGTTCATTTATTCAAGCAAGTTTGTAAAGCCATTTTGTACAGGACAGCGCTATGACCTCTGCGAAAAGACCCTCTTGGAGAATTCAGTTTTGCATAGTCTGTGGAAAGCCAGGAGAGCCTTCCTAACCGCATCAGACCGGCCGCTCCACAAGGCGGGGGCCACAACTGAGAAAACGTGTGTATGCGCAGTTGTGGATTTTGCATGTTTGCAGGTCGGCACCTGTGGAAGGCCCTGCTCAGACGAGCAAAGCTGTCATGGGGGGGGGGGGGGGGAGGAGTGGAGAGAGACAGTTTAACACAGGGGTGTCAAACTCATTTGTTATGAGGGCCGGATCTGACATAAATGAGACCTCCAGGGGAGCTGATCTCTGCCAGCTGGAGAAAATGTAATGCCAGGTAGCGGAGATATAAACTTTACAAAGGACACAAACACAAAGGTTTTTTTTTTAACTTAAAATAAAACATGCATCTCTCCTGTGTGACTGAGAGAGACTGGTAAAGCAAGCTGTGACATGGCAGCAGCAGCAGAACTGGAAAAGAAAGCCAAAAACAGCCAGGTCCTTGAGGGCCAGATTGGGGCTCTCCAAGGGCCCGATCCGGCCCTCGGGCCGCATCTTTGACGCCTCTGGTTTAGCAGATATGAGAGTCCAGTGCCATGAAGGGCTTTGTATGTGATAGTCAGTGTCTTAAATTGAGTCCAGTGACAAATGGGTAGCCAGTGAAACATCTGGAAAGGGTGGGAGTAAGAGGCAGGCTCCGTTTAGTTCCCGATAATAGCCGAGCCACAGCATTCTAAACCAGCTGGAGTTTCCAAGCTGAATTTGAGGGGAGACCAATGTACAGCGCGTTGCAGTAGTCTAGTCTCCATGTTACTGTGGCGTAAATCCAGGTGGCCAGGTCAGCCATCTCAAGGTACAGGGCCATCTTACAGGCTAGGCCAAGGGTGGCCAAACTGTAGCTCAGGAGCCACATGTGGCGCTTTAACACATATTGTGTGGTTCCCAGCCAGTGTTCCCTTCCCTAGGTAGGCTTGAGGTGTGTGTGTGGGGGGGGGGGGAGCAGAGAAAGAAAGCAACTTTAATTTTAAATGTGTTCTCAAAGCCCCCCCCCCCCCCCCCAAATATCATTATCAATATCTGTTTTTACCCCTTTTTATTTTTGGCAGTCTCATTTAATGTTAATCAGAAGCAAATCTGCATATTTTCCAATAAAAACGTGTGTGTAATATTTATCCATGTCTTGCGGCTCTCAGATCTCTGATGTTTATTCTGTGTGGCTCTTACGTTAAACAAGTTTGGCCATCCCTGGGCTACACTGAGTTGGTAGAAGGCTTTTTTTATTTTTTGCAGCTGCATTAAAATTGCTTCTCCAGTAATGAGGTTAGATCCAAGGCTTTAACTGAGTCAGCAAGGGTCAGCTCAACGCCATCAAAAGTGGGGAGCCCAATGTCCTTCAATGCCTCCACCTTCCCACCCAGCATGACCTCTGTCTTCTCAGGGGTTAGTCTCAGCTTGTTCATTTTTAGCCAGTTAACCAGGGCAGCCAGACTGCTATTTAGGGCCATTACCACATCATCACCAGGAGATCTGGATAAGGATATACAGAGCTGGGTATCGTCAGCATACTGATGACAAAACAAGCATGCTTAATTTCTAGAGTCAGGTGCAGGTCAAAGGTTGCCCAGATGTCCTCCTTTCTAATTCCAGACAAGTGGCAACAGACAGTGAGGTTTTGTTAAAAAAAATCAAGAAAAGAAATGTGTATGCTCAGAGGCACACTTAAGAACATAAGAAGAGCCCTACTGGATCAGATCAGTGGTCCATCTAGTCCAGCGTCCTATCTCACAGTGGCCAACCAATTCCCCTGGAGGGCCAACAACAGGGCAGAGAGGCCAAGGCCTTCCCCTGATAAGAACCTCAGGAGAGCCCTGCTGTCAGAATCTGCAGATTCAGACAAGGATTTTTGGGATCTCCTGCTATATATTATAACCTGTTCCTGTACCCATTTTGTACTCATGCCTATTGCTATCAGTTGGTCCTATGCCTACTATGTAATCATGCCTACTGCCATTTGCTTGACCATTGTGAATGTATGCTATGTGACCCCAGGTTTATGGCTTTGACCAGGCCTGGTCTGTGTAACTGTTTGCCCGGGAGAATGACAACTTCAAAGCATGGGAACAATGGGCCTCTCACACTCCTGCCTCCGCATTCCATTCATCCTGGCTGGGAAGACAAGGGGAGGACAGGGACCATTTCTTATCAACGTGCGAAAGCCTTGAGGAAAGCATTTGTTATGTGAATATGGTTACATCTGAGGGGTCTGGTTTGGGAAGGGAAATTTACAGCTTAACACCTAGCTTTCTTTCCTGTGGGAAGCAAATGGCCAGAGACCCTTTTTGCCCGTGGTTTTCCCCCCTTGGTGATTGGTTACCTATGGGCAATTCAAATTGTACTGGAGGGTATATTAGACCTGCTTCTATTGTATGCATTATCTCTGACAATAATCCGAGGACCTGTACCAATGTAGAAATTGGAAATAAAGAACTGTGTTTCATCAACAAAGATCTGATCCTTGACTACTTTGAGCAGAAGCCTCACACCTGCTGGGTCAGACCAGTGAGGGTCCATTTAGTCCAGCCTCCTGTCTCATACAGTGGCCCATCAGTTCATCTGGAGTGCCAACAACAGGGCATAGAGGCCTTCCCCTGATAAGAACATCAGAAGAGCCCTGCTGGATCAGATCTAGTGGTCCATCTAGTCCAGCATCCCATCTCACACAATGGCCAACCAGTTCTCCTGGAGGGCCAACAACAGGGCATAGAGGCTGAGGCCTTCCCCTGATGTTGCCCCCTGGCTCTGGGATTCAGAGGCTCAAGTGCCTCTGAACACGGAGGGTCCCCTCAGCCACCATGGCTAGTAGCCATTGTTAGACTTATCCTTCATGAATCTAGCTAATCCCCTTTTAAAGTTGTTTATTCCTGTGGCCATCATGAAAACCTCTGGCAACAAATCCCCCATTTTAATCACCTCTTTCCGAGCCTGAATTGTTATGAAGACCACGTTTAGCTATTAATATTGTAATGTTCGGTACGGACACTGAAGAGCACATAGCTCTTAGAGCAGGAGGAAATTGGAAGGAGAGGGTCATCTGTGTACTGTTGAGGGACAACCGACCGACAATTGATATGAAAACAGGCGGAGGGGCTCAAGCATGTCTGGAAATTTCGTTCTTTCCCAGAAAGCCTCTTTTTCATAGGGTGGATTTGCAGGTGGTTACCAGGTCTGGGTTGGATTATAGGGTTACCAGGGTTACCAGGCCTGGGTTGGAAAATACCTGGAGACTTTGGGGGTGGAGCCAGGAGAGGGCGGGGTTTGGGGAGGGGCCTCAGCAGGGTACAATGCCACAGAGTCTCCACCCTTCAAAGCAGCCGTTTTCTCCAGGGGAGCTGATCTCTGTCAGCTGGAGATCAGTTGTAAAAGCGGGAGATCCCCAGGCCCCACCTGGAGGCTGGCAACCCTAGTTGATTACCCAGTAGGGAAGGGCAGCCCGCATGTGGTGGAACTAGCTCCACCCCCTTTAGCCCTTGAAGGGGTTCTTTTCACAGCTGATCCATGGTGAAATTTTGCCTTGTGACTCAGCTGGGGAGCGGGAAAGGGATGGGGGCTGCTGGGCTTGACAGAGTTGCTGTTGCATTTGGTTTCTTTCCTGAAAATGCCACCTTCCTGGGATTTAAAAAAAACTAAGTCACAAGTGCATCTCCACTCCTCGTTCCATACCTGGCTTTTAGAGCGTTGGAAAGTCGAATGCCATCTGCGGTTCCGCAGATCTGTATGAGGTCACTGCGGGAGAGCTTTAACAAGTCGGCGCCTGCAGGGGGGAAAGAGCAATTTGAAGGACAAAATCATCCTCGCTCAGAATTTATGCTGAAGTTGTAAAATTCGTGGAATGTCCTTCTGGGGGATGGCAGCAGCTTGCTGAGCAGACGCATTTCAGCTTTGATGCCTTGGTTTTATCTGCTTGGGTAAGGAAGTCCCCCCCACACACACACACACGATTTAGAATCTATTTTTCAAATCTGATCAGAAAAATAAAACCTAAAACAGTTTATTAATCTTTTTAAAAAGATCAGTCTGGAAGCTGGATTGTAAAGGACTGAGGGAAGCTGACTCACACAGACGTACCTGGAGCTGCTCTGCCTTTACGCCTTCCCCAGAAACAAAAGATTCAAGTTTGGCTAAAAGTGGCTACAGCATCTGTAGAAGTGGAGGTACAGGAAGGGGAGACAGCCAATGTGGTGTAGTGGTTACAGCACTGGCCTAGGACCTGGGAGACCCAAGTTCAAATCCCCACTCAGCCACGGACTCACGCTGGGCGACCTCGTGTCAATTACACCTGCATGCACTGTCAGCCGAACCTACATGAGAAGCCATGTTGGATCAGGCCAGCGGTCCATTTAGTTCAGTGTTCTGTGTCACACAGAGTCCAATGCTCTGTGTCACATAGTGGTCAAAACCCAGGTGTTGTCAGAAGGTCCAGAAGCCCTCCCACTGTTGCCCCCCAAGCACCAAGAATACAGAGCATCACTGCCCCAGACAGAGTGTTCCATCTATAAGAACATAAGAGAAGCCAATGTTGGATCAGGCCAATGGCCCATCCAGTCCAACACTCTGTGTCACACAGTGGCCAAAACCCAGGTGCCATCAGGAGGTCCACCAGTGGGGCCAGGACAACAGAAGCCCTCCCACTGTTGCCCCCCTCCAAGCACTAAGAATACAGAGCATCACTTGCCCCAGACAGAGTGTTCCATCTATAAGAACATAAGAGAAGCCAATGTTGGATCAGGCCAGTGGCCCATCCAGTCCAACACTCTGTGTCACACAGTGGCCAAAAACACCAGGTGCCATCAGGAGGTCCAGCAGTGGGGCCAGGACACTAGAAGCCCCTCCCTCTGTTGCCCCTCCGGCCCCCCAAGCACCAAGAATACAGAGCATCACTTGCCCCAGACATACTGTTCCATCAAGACCTTGTGGCTAATAGCCCCTGATGGACCTCTGCTCCAGATGTTTATCACAACATTGTTCTGGAGAACCATGGACGACACTGCTGTTGCGCTTGTAGGAGGGAAAGGATTAAAAAATGGATAAACTGTCTGCCAAAGAGGCAGAACTAGTTCTGGTCAGCTGCTGCTTCTTCAGTGGCCTTATGCAACCAGGAGAGGAAAGAGTTTCTCTGGCTCATGGCTGTATTTGCAACCTCAAGCGCCTGGTCTGTTTTGCCAGCATACAATGGCTCACAGGGGTGGGGAGGGTTTGAGTGGAGCTACAGGGGTGGGAGGGGGTAGATACATATATTTTGACGCAAGAAGTCAAATCCTTACAAAATTGTTTCCAGTTCAGCTTCACAGGTGTTTATGAACCAGTTCAGATACTAACTTTAAATGTGGTTCATTAGCCCATTCACCTTCTCTGAACCAGTTCCAAGCTGTAGTTCATGCAACCTAATGTCAAACAGCAATGAAACTCCTAGAGTATGTGGAATTGGTGCATGAAAACAAGTTTAAACAACATAATTCTTTTCAAGTTAAACACTTAACATTCTATTCCTTTTATAGGCTTTGCTATATTGAAATGCCTCTTGTGTTCGAGAGGATATATTGAGATCATAATCTGAAACAGCCAAGCATTTCTGATTAAAATCTTAGACCCAGTCCATTTTAGGTATTGTCCTAATGTGTACCCAAATTGAATACACCTGCTTCTTTATATAATCTTTATTTAAAACGTTTAGATCTTTCCCAGCATAGGCTCAAGATGGCTTACGATCAATCAATTATATAGTTATCTTAACTTATCCAAATCCAAACATCAGTGATGGTCCACACTCATCTAAAAATCTTCAAATGTGGTCATTACTCTGTTACCTGGATGTCTTGTTTAGTGTTCAAGAAGGTGAGAAGGAAGGGGGAAAGGGAACAGAGAGCAACTCAGCAGATATGTAACTGACAGGGACATTTTCCAGTCATCAGAGTTACACACAGATCTTGCCACCACAGAGGATTGTGCTGCCTTTCCATAGTGGTGTTTACACCAATCACATTGTGGGATTACTGACTAAGGAGGGCTTTGATGTGATTCTGTATTATCCGTGGCTCCTGTTTCTTCCTGCTGTCTTTTCACGAGTGCTGCAGCGGCTGCCTATGAGCAAAAGTGGTTGGTTTGCACATGGGCTCTTAATCAATTTACATCCACGCATATCTAATGAAAGCAGGGGACAGGGTTTATTTTTAAACTAAAGCAGAACGTGCTACAAGGGGAACTGAACTCTGCAAACAAATTAATTGTGCAATGAATTAATTGTGATTGTAATTAATTAATTAATTAATTAGTGGCTAATTAATTGTACTGTATATTCTGCCTTATCTCCCCAAAGGGGAGTTCTCCCTTCGAACTCTTGAGAACCCCTCGTCCACCAGGCTTAAGTACTGCCTGCCCTGGCTGGAGAAAGAACAGGCATTCAGGCTGAGGTTGCGTTTGACTCCCAGCCTGTAAGACCACCAGGGCATGTTTGCGAATTACCAACTGGCTGATCTTGGTTTTCTTTTTTTTCTTCTTAGAGTTTTAAAAACTCCTTTTTTCTTCTTAGAGTTTTAAAAACACTTCTGCCCTGACCTGGGTAGCCCAGGCAAGCTCAATCTCGTCAGATCTCAGAAGCGAAGCAGGGCTGACACCGGCAAGTACTTGGAAGGGAAGGAATACCAGGGCCGGGACGCAGAGGCAGGCAATAGCAAGCCAGCTCTCTGAATAACGTCCAAGCCCCCAGTAGGGGGCACCATAAGTCGCCATGACTTCCAAGTATTCACACACATACGCACACACACAAATACCCCCCCCCCAAAAAACCCACTTCCCATCTTCTGCGAGCACCCAGGCTTGAATCCCTGCTCTGCTAAGCAAGCTTGTGGGGGTGACCTTGGGCCAGTCACACACTCTCCGCTTATCCTCCCTCACAGGGCTGTTGCGAGGGTCAAATGGAGGAGAGGGGAAGGGCGGAAGCCACTCGGAGCCCCAGTGGGGAGAACGGACCCAGTCTAAATTCCAGTTGATTGGCAATTAGTTAATTAATTACAATTAATGACCATCACAATTGATTGGCAATTAGTTAATTAATTACAATTAATGACCATCACAATTAATTCATGTGCAGTATCAAAAAAAGTAAAGATTGCAAACAACTTTTAATCTGATAGACCCTGGAGATATATGGGGCTAATGGTTTAAAGAACAATTAATTAATTCAGATTCAGAGGGGTGTAGTAGTTAAGAGGGTCAGACTGGTTTCTGGGAGACCCAGGTTCGAAGCATCACTCATGCCATGGAAGCCTTGGACCAGTCACACTCTCTCTCAGACTAACCTACCTCACAGGGTTGTTGGGAGATTAAATGGAGGAGAGAAGAAGAAGAGATTGGATTTATACCCCGCCCCTCACTTGGAGTCTCAGAGCGGCTTACAAACTCCTTTCCCTTCCCCTTTCCACAACAGACACCCTGGGAGGGAGGTGGGGCTGAGAGAGCTCTCTCGAGGGCTGCCCTCGAGAGAACAGCTCTGAAAGAACTTATAACTGACCCAAGGTCCCATCAGCAGCTGTATTGGGGGAACCAAACCCAGTTCTCCCGGATTAGAGTCTGCGCTCCTCACCACCACAACCAAACTGGAGAATGATGTAAGCCATGTTGGGTCCCCACTGGGAAGAAAGGCACGGTATAAATGAGTTAAATAATGAACAGATAACTAAATGAAACCAAGTAAATACATTAGTCCCAGACAGCCCCTTCCCTGGAAGAGGAGAAGCCTCACCAGTGTAGCTGGCGAAAACCCGGAAGTAACTGGAGAACCTGTTCTTGTGCAGCCACTGCTGAGTTTCCAAGATGGAGGCGCTCGGGCTCAAGGCCTGGAAGGAACAGACAGATGGAGTCACTTGCCTCAGCCTTACAACCCCAGGGCTCTGGGAATCCAGCCCGCCTGAGAAGTCACCCCAAGCAGTTCCCGAAGAAGCCTGCAGATGGGCCACATTGACTCACAGTGGGGGGTGTGTTCTTAGAAGGCACAGAGACAGTGGTCTGTACTAGGATGGCTTCTGATTTTTCCAGACCTGAACTCTGGCTAGGTTGCCAGCCTCCTCCTGGTGAGGACTGGAGTCCTCCCCGAATGAGAGCCGACCCCTAGACGGTAGAGATCAGATCCTACAGGAAAAGGCAGCTTCCGAGGGTGGACTCTGTGCCATCACATTCCTGCTGAGCTCCGTGCCATCCTCCGTGCCATCACATTCCTGCTCCCTCCCCTCCACAAGACCCACCCTCTCCAAGCACTGTCTCCACATTTGCACGAATTCCCTATGCCATGCATTCCCCATAGAACAAGAGGTGGAGATGAAGTGCACAGAGCAGGCTGAGCAGGCTGGCCTTGACAGAAGAACTTAAGAGAAGCCACCGTGGGTCAGGCCAGTGGCCCATCCAGTCCAACACTCTGTGTCCCATAGTGGCCACAACCCAGGGGCCATCAGGAGGTCCACCAGCGGGGCCAGAACTCCAGAAGCCCTCCCACTGCATGGCTTGCATGGTTCAATGTGCAAAAATGCAACTGGCTCTCTCCAAATTGGGGGCCAGCCAGCAAAGTTGAAGTGGGAACCAAGAGGATTATGAGTAATACAGAGCTTCTGGAGGACTTCATCTTACCACTCCGACACAACGGAACAGCCCTTGCTAGGCAGCTGAGTGTCATTTCCCCCACATTGCAAGGGTGGGGGGAAGAGACTAAAAGACAGCTGCTGGCCTACAGGCACCTAGAAATTTTGTGGCAACCACTTTCTTAGCCCCTGGCTTCTAAAGGAGGCACTCTCACACATGCTAAGTAACACAGTTTCAATCCACTTCAGTGACCATTTTTGCAAGTGGATTTTGCCACTTCACACTGTAAAATCCAGTTGCAAAGTGCATTGAAAGTGGACTGAAAATGCGTTATTTAGTGTATGTGAATGCAGCCAGAGTCTAGAAGCCCGTTCTTCTAACCTGGAGGGTGCTTCCTCCTTAATCTCAGATATATGTGGATCTATTTATTACGAATACCCTGTAGTGAAAGGAAACTCTCTGCACACGATCAGAGATAGTCTCCCAACTGTTGCAGGATTCTAGGATGGAGCCTTGGTATCAACAAGCTCATCATATAAGGCAGAATTGCAGACAGCCAATTCCATGGGAAGTTTGCTCTGTGAAATCATTCCTAGCCTGTGCAGTCCCTAAGGTCTGCGTGGCTTGCACACACAGAAAAAGCAACAAATGAAATGGGATTTCCAGGGTCAGTGATGGGAGGCCACTGCAGAGGCTCTGCAGAGAAAGGCAATGACAAACCACCTTTGCTTCCCACTTGCCTTGAAAGCCCCTTGCTGGGGTCGCCAATGCTCCCTCTAAGCTGTGGAGTCTTGTGAGCAAAAATTCTACTTTATGAGCTCCTGGCATTAAAGTTGTGAGCGAGCGACCTGGCTACTGCAGAAATTGGCTTGCTCTGGAAAAGCATCTTTCCTGACAAAATGTGTGAGCCAGAGGCTAGAAAAACTGTGAGCTAGCTCACACTAACTCAGCTTAGAGGGAACAGGTGGTTGTGAGTTGACAGAACATATTGTATGTATTTCTGGAAAGCTTTTTGAAAGTGGTTTAAAAGACACCGTCGGCTGATTCAGGATGACTTTTGTAGGACTTTTGTGTGCGCTGCATTTAAGACTCCAGAGGAGGTAACGGGGGGGGGGGGGGGGGAGCAGCATATTTGGAACACAGAGCAGCCTGGCATTGGGAGCTAGAAATCTTGGGCTCTCCTGTAGGTGGCTGCTTTGGCAGCCAACACCCTTCCCTTTGGTTTTTGGGCTGTAGAAGCCAATGCCAGATAACTGGCCGACTTTCCGCAATTAAGGCAACCTGTATATATATGAGTGTGCCAAAGCCATCCTTTGCCACCAGGGGGCACTCTTACATTGTATTTGGTGAGGACAAGGGCTGACTGGCGCTGAATACTACATTGGGTGGCTCCCGGCAAACTTTCTTGTGGATTTAAAACACAATCCATTAGCGCATTTTTATCCCTCCCACCCGTCCTCCAAGGAGCTCAAAGGAGCATATGCAGGACTCCCTCATCCTAACAACAACCCTGTTGGGTACAACAAATTTAGAGTCCAGTGGCACCTTTAAGACCAACAAAGTTGAATAAAACTTTGTGGGTCTTAAAGGTGCCACTGAACTCTAAATTTATCCTACCGCTTCAGACCAGCACGGCTGACCATCTGGATCTATCCTGTTGGGTAAGTTAGTTCTGGTTCAAGGTCCATTTCAGAGTGGGGAAATGAACCTGAGTCTCCCAGATTCTATGCTGATGTTCACACCATGAACATATGGACTGTCTATCCCCCACTCATGTGCCTCCATACCTGCCATCTGAGGCAGCTGCTTCCCCTTCTCTCTCGGTTAAGTCCCCCTCAGCCACTGGTTGCCGATCCCTATGCTAGGACAATGGTTTGCAGAGGTTCCTGCCTTTGGGGACCCCATCAGCCCAGATTCTGCACACTTGGGCTCAGACTGATGAGAAAAGGATCACACTTCTTGGGCCCATCTGTCAAGATTTCACATAGCCTCCATTTGCCTCAGAGATGTGCAGGGAAGGAAGAAGGATTTTAACCCTTCAGCCTCCATCTAGTTCAGCTATTCCAAACTGGCTTCTCTCTTCAGGTACTAGCAAGTTGAAAGGAAAGAAGAAGTGACCCATTAAGCATCCTGTCCCTTTCCTGCACGGCCTTGAGGCCAATTGAGGCTGCCTGAGATGGCTTCTTGCATTGTATGGACAGACCAAGATGGGGGATGTCGGTCGTTATCTATTTCAACCCTTGGCTCACATGGGACCAAGTGAGGAGGCCTGTGGTCATCGCTGTTGTCCTTTTAAGGGAGAATGTGATTAGATGAGAACACAGATCTAAAACCTGCTCTTTTATAGCTGCACACAGCAGGACATTTTCAGAAGCAGCCATCAAGCTATTTTTCTGGCTGGCTCATCCATCACTGTAGCCAGGGCTCATTTCGTAGCAGGAGCTCCTTTGCATATTAGGCCACACACCCCTGATGTAGCCAGTCCTCCAAGAGCTTACAGTAGCCCCTGTAAGAAGAGCTCTGTCAGCTCTTGGAGGATTGGCTACATCAGGGGTGTGTGGCCTAATATGCAAAGGAGCTCCTGCTACGGAATGTACCCTGACAGTCCTGTAGCTCTCATGAAGCATGCTTGCCCAAGTTCCAAGGAGCCTAGGGGCTGTGGCTCAGTGGCGGAGCACCTGCTTGGCATGCAGAAGGTCCCAGGTTCAATCCCCGGCATTTTTAATGGAAAGCGCCAGGTAGGAGGTGATGTGAAAGACCTTTCTCTGCCTGAGACTCTGGAGAGCTGCTGCCAGTCTGAGTAGACAATACTGACTTTGATGGGCCAGAGGTCTGGTTCAGTATAAGGCGGCTTCGTGTGTTCACGGAGCGGCCAAACCGACAGGGTTACCCAGAAGAACACAGCTGGAAGTAACACGAGAATAATGTTGCCACCACCTGCCACTCAGCCTTACACTTTATGTCTTCAGAGCATCCTGCAGGGATTGCCTTCAGCATAAACGTGGAAGGCAGCAGAATTTGAATGGCTGACAATTACTACAATCGGCTGGATCCAGCCAAGCCTTTTCACTCAGTTCCTCTCCTTATTACAGCTCCAGTCCTGCATGGCTTCTATCTATGCAGGTCTGATGAGCCCCAGCATGGCCTTTTCGGGTGGTCAAAGGGGACCCCTCCTTGCTTTTTCCACCAGTGGGAAAATCGGCTAGATCCAGCTCAACATCTTTCTTAGCTTTATGTTTACGGTACGCTAACTCGTGGGGATCTGCAGGAAAGACAGGGCAGGTCTTGTTCTAATAATGGCGGTCTCGATGCCGTGTCAATCGAGTCAAGAAGCGAGCAGTGGTCATACCTCCGCCGTGCTTTCTGACGAGCTGTCCGAGGCGTAGCTGGGAGAGGAACAGACCCTGCCAAGGAGAAGAGGCGACATAGCTTAGGCTGACCGGCTGACCGAAGACCAAAAGGAGGACGTCTTGCGGGTGTCTTACCTTTCAGGAGTTTGGAACTTGAAGGGGTGTGGAGAGACGAGGCCGGGGGTGGCCGGAGGACTGTGGAGGTTGCTGGAAGCTTCTGGCCACGGGGGACACTAAGGGAAGGTCGAGAGGAAGAAGGGGTCGATCCAGTGCAAGAAACGTTACAGCTTGGAAGCTGCATCTCACAGGCCCACCCCGGAATCACAGCTCATCTCCAGACTACAGAGATCAGTTCCCCTGGAAAAAGTGGATGCTTTGGAGCAGGGGTCCTCAAACTATGGCCCGGGGGCCACAAGCAGCCCGCCGAGGGCATTTTTCTGGCCCTCCGGGTGTGCCGCTGCCTGTCCTCCAATTCCCAGCAGCACACAAAGCAGCGGAAAAATTGCAGCCGACTCGTCCCGGGCCACATGACAAAGCCCCGCCCCCCTGCTTCCAGTCAGCCAGGAGGAGGCAAAAGGAAGACTGGAAGAGGGTAAGTGTGGGGTGGCAGGCGCTCCGGCTGGCCCCAAGTCTCCTAGCCGGCTGAGAGGAGACCTGCGCCAGTCCCAAGAGCCGGGCGGGGGTCTTTTTCGAGGCTTTTTGTGCTGCTGGGAATCGGAGGGAGGGAGAGAGAGAGAGAGGTTTCTCTTTCCCATCATGATGCCTGCAGTAGTGGAGTTTCAGGGAGAAGCAGCTGGGGGCTTGCTGCCTTAAAAAGTTTGTGAGGATGCCGAGTTCTTTGTTTCTTTGGAGAGGGAAAGACAACAGCCCCGTCAAGGGTGCCTTTTTGCACACCTCCCCCCCGCGCGTGCGCGCCTTCCCTACCCGCAAAATAACCAAAGAAAAAGCCCATCTTCATAGGTTTTTTTTAAAAACTATAGTCCGGCCCTCCAACGGTCTGAGGGACAGTGAACTGGACCCCTGTTTAAAAAGTTTGAGGACCCCTGCTTTGGAGGATGGGCTGTCTGGCATTGTACTCCAATGAGGCCCCCTCCCTGCCCCCCCCCCAAATATCCAGGAATTTCCCAACCTGGATCTGGCAAGCCCACCGCCCACCAGTGGCCAGAGGGTACCTGGGACCGGAAGCCGTGGCGCTCTCACCTCTGTCAGCATGGTGCTCTCGTAGGAAGGCTGGTACTTCTCCCGCTCTTGCAGGGACTGCTTTTCTATCTTCTCCCGATCCGTCTTCTGTTTCCGTCCGCTCCTTTTGGCTGGAAAATGCACATGGCGTGGGGAGGGAGTCAGATGTGTCACTACCCAAACGACACACTGTTCTGGAGCTTTGCGATGGACGTATTTCGGAGGACTAATCTGGGGGAGGTGGGGGTGAACTCCCCATGATAGCCTTTCCCGATAACAAATGGCTCCCCTAGGGTAGTGTGAGTCCTGGAAGCCAGAAAGCCAGGGAAAATAGACTTCTGATAGCAGAGATGTTGTGGGGGAGAGTCAACCCCTTCCGCTCTGACCCAGATTCCGCCTTCCCCCATAACCACTTTCTCCCCAATGATACATCTGGGCCGGTTTCGCACTAGCGTTTGCCCCAGGTTTGCCCTCATGCTTGCACCGGAGCTTCTGGTCGATTTCACACCAGTTGCTCCGGGCTCACGTTTTGCTCTGGAGTATCGCCCTGCTGCACCGGAGTTTCCCTGGAGCAAACAAATCCTGTTTTTAGAGGATTTTCCTGTTTGCTCCGGAGAAGAACCCAAAATGAAAATAGCCCACTCGCCCGCCTTTCATCAGGGCCGCCCCATTGTGGGAGTTTCTGATTTTTTTTTGAGAAAACCCTTTGTCACGCTATATCGAAAGGGCTGAGGTTCCAAGTGGGAAAATGAAGAAAATACTCCGGAGGAAACTGGGAGGGGAAATTCCGGAGAGAACGAGAGGCAACTGGCCAGAGCGAAATCGGCCCTGGAGTTCCATACATAGCATCTCTTGCAACCTGGCCCTGAGCCACCAAGAGGTAGGAGCAGAAAGCCGCCCCCCCTCGCCCCCACAACGGGGAGAGAGAGAAAGCAGAGAACAGCTGCGAATGGATCTCGTTTCTATGAACCCTAAAAAGAGGCAGCCGTCCCAACAGCGCCCCAGTGAGAGGCGCAAATGTGCTGAGCCAGCGGAGGCCTTCAGCTTCTTCTGTACTTCGCTGTGATTCTCTGCACATGAAAGCCAACATGGTGAATGTTGGAACAGATGGCACGGGGAAAAGGCACTGTGTGTGCTAGCTTGCTGGATAGAAGTTTGTGTGTGTGTGTGTGTGTGTGTGTGTGTGTGTGTGTGTGTGCACGTGCCATCTAGCTGCTTCCAACCCATGACAACCCTTCTGAATTAACAACCTCCCAAACAGCCTGCAGTCTTGCTCAGGTCTTGCCGATTGAGGGCCTTTGCGGCTTCCTTGAGGGAGTCCCTCCGTCTCCTGTTGGGGCTCTCTCTTTTCCTGCTGCCTTCCACTTTGCCCGGCATTCTTGTCTTTTTCAAGAGAAGAGACTGGATTTCTATCCCGCCCTTCACTACCCGAAAGAGTCTCAGAGCAGCTTACAATCTCCTTTCCCTTCCCCTCCCCACAACAGACACCCTGTGAGGCAGGTGTGGCTGAGAGAGCTCTCCCAAGAACTGCCCTTGAGAGAACAGCCCTGAGAGAACTAGCTGCTGATTGGTCTACAAGCATGAGAAAGAAAACAGAGGAAGAGATCAAACGCCATCAAAGTAAGTATACTGTCCACTCCTTATTTGTGAAGGGTGTGTGTGTGTGTGTGTGTGTGTGTGTGTGTGTGTGTGTGTGTGAAACGCTAAGAGGTATGTTTGCACCAATTTCCCCCTCAGGACTTGGGATACCCACATTCCCCCCCCCGGGATACCCACATTCCCCCCCCCCCCCAGGTACTGAAACCATTAAAAAGCCCTGATGCTGCCCAATTCAATGGTCCTCTGTCAGGAGCTGCATCTTTGGGGATAGGGTTGCCAACCTCCAGGTGATGACTGGAGATCCCCTGCAATTACAACTGGTCTCCAGGCGACAGAGATCAGTTCCCCTGGAGCAAACGGCTGCTTTGGAAGGTGGACTTTATGGCCTGGTGCCACATGGAAATGCTTTTGCTTTTTTCCACAGCGCTTCACCACATGTGCCCACTCCTGGGCTTGTTACTCCCAGAATGGCGTTCCTGCTCAAAATGACCGCTGAATCTCTGTGCAGTAATGGCCCTTGTTTGTTCCTATGCTCAGCCTTGAGCAGCCTGGGTGCATGAGAGATGAGCAGCGCCAGGATTCTCTCGTGCAACAAATCCTGAACCCCCGGGGCTGAGTTCAATTCCCGGCTCCCACCAGGCAAGGCACCTTTACCTTAAAGACTTTCACCAGGCAGCTGGCCGAGTGGAGGTGTTCCACGTGTTCGTCCTTCTCATTGGGCCGAAAGGTGTCCACCTGTATGCGGAAGGGGACCCCTTTCTCCCCACCACCCTTGCGCAGTGTGAATTCAGTGCTGATACAGTGGACCTATTACAGGGGGAAAGAGTGGCTGAGAGTAGAGTTGCCAACATCCAGGCGAGGAAAAACATATGACACTGTGTATAACAGATGTCTGCTCAAGGTAGATCTATTTTGTGCTTTTTATTTATTTTTTAAAAAAATTTCTATACTGTTATACAGGGGTCATTTTGTAGAAAAAGAGACGCAGGAGCTTATTAGCATAACTTATTTGCATATGCTGCACCACCTGACATCACCGGAAGTATGTCAGAAGACAAGAAAGAAAGGGGAGGGGGAGAGAGAGAGAGAGCTGGCAGATTGGGGACAACTACTAATCCAAGCCTGAGAAATACCACTATCCTGGGAGGATAGCTTCAGTGGTGGCTGAAGCCTTCAGCAGGCTGGTCGGAGGAACAAGGACCTTTCCAGGGGACGGGGTCATTTTGCTGCAGCCAGGACACAAGCAGGCATTCCCCCACGGGGGGAGGGGGCTGGCGCCAACTCCCGGAGCTACCCTCCCCCGAGCTCCTGCTCGAAATGACCCTTGCTATTATATAAATATTGGTGTCAAGTATTACCAAACATAGGTTTCACCAAAACAATACATCAAAGTGCAGGTTTACACTATGTTCAGTTATTCAAACAGCGCCTTGTCAGTTTCACAATCACTAGCCCCACAGGACTGTAGTAATTTATCCGTATCGAATACAGTCTTTTTTCAAGGACAGTGATATACATACAAGACTCAAGGTGCCATAAATTCTCTTTTGTGAGTATAAAACTCTTAAAATAGCAGCATTTTCCAAGGCTGCCTGATAGAACTTGAGAGATATGTCCTCCTAGAGAAGTTGTTATGTTTGCCGCAAAGGTTCCACTGCCCAAAATCTCCAGGGATTTCCCGAACCAGAGCTGGCAAGCCTAGCTGAGAGACAAGAGTGTGAACCACGAGGCAGAGCCTCATCTCTGCCACTCGCTCACTATTCAGGGTATTCTCTCCCCTCGACAAGAGGGGGTAACCCTACTCACCTACTTCGCAGGACTGTTGGAAGCAGGGCTTTTTTTTGTAGAAAAAGCCTAGCAGGAACTCATTAGCATAATAGGCCACACCCAACAGCAGAAATGCATTAGCATATTAGGCCACACCCGACAGCCCAGCTCTCTCCCAGGATTGGCTTCCCCAGGGGCCCTGCAGCTGTGGGGTGGCTGGGGAACTAGGGTTGCCAAGTCTTATGGACTCACCAGCGGGGGGGGGGGAGTCCTCCTGTGCCTGGGAGTTTCTTCTGGCGCGCGCACCCGGTGGCGTCACCAGAAGTGATGTCGGTACGTTGGGGGCGTTGCCGGGGCGACGCCCCCAACGTGCCAACATCACTTCCGGTGACATCATTACGTCGTCCTCACCGGACGACTTCGGGGGGGGGGGTGTTTCCCCCGCCGGCCGAATGCTGGCCAATGGATCGGGAACCCCTTTAGCGGGGGATCCCCCGCCCCCCGGGCTGACTTGGCAGCCCTATGGGGAACCCAAAGAGGGGAGGCAGTTTAAACTGCCTTCCCTCCCTGGATCAGCTTGGCTTCCCCAGGCACCCCATGGCTTGCGAGGCGCCTGAAGAACCTAAGGGGGGGGAGAGAGGCTGTCGGCGTGGCCAACTCAGAAGCCAGCCGGAACTCCGTTCCTGTGCATTCCTGCCCCAAAATAGCCCTGATTGGAAGCATTCCTGTGCAAAGCTCTGTGAAATGTCCTAGGTAAATACGAGGAATTATTGCCACTTGTGAATAGAGTGTGTTGGGGGGGGGGGGGGTAGATGTGAGCCTCTCCCCCTGTGGACTGATACACAGACAGGGAGAAATAAATCAAGTGCTATCGAGGGACACCCCCCCACTACCATCCACATCAGTTTTTAAAGCCAAAACTAAAACCAAGCCCTCAAACCTGAGGTGCTGGGCCTGAAACCTGCCCAGAAATGGCATACTCTCCAGGTCAAACATAAAACAGCGTCCAGGGGTACCTTAAAGAGCAACACAATTTATCCCAGCATGTGCGTCCTGGGGCTAGAAACTTAGTGCACAGCCAGATGAAGAAATGGGCTTCAGGCCTCAAAAGCTTCTGCTGGGATAAATGGTTCAAGTGGGTAGCTGTGTTAGTCTGAAGCAACAGAACAAAGTTTGAGTCCAGGGGCACCTTTAAGACCAGCAAAGTTTAATTCTGGGTCAGGCCTGTAACTACAGTGGGGCCTCTCAGGGCCTCCCCCCCGCCCCCGGCTTCCTCCCAAGGCCCCGCAGCTTTGGGGGAGAAGTGGGGGGGCACATGCCTACACTCCAGCCTGCGAATTTGTGGCTTGGCATGCAAGTGCATAGCCCTCACTTCTCCCCCAAACCATTTAAACTTTAAATGCTTTGGGGGAGAAGCAGGGGGAGGCCCCACATGCACAGCCAGGGCTGCCAAGTGCCGGCGACTTACCGGCGGGGGGGAGTTGTTCTCCCCCCGGGAGCTCTTCCGGCACATGCGCTTTTGCCAGAGGTGACATCATTACACGGGGGAAGTCGTCCTCACCGGATGACTTCTGGGGTGGGGTTCCCCCCGCTGGCCGATTGCCGGCCGGCGGATCAGGAACCCCTATAGCGAGGGCAGCCCTATGCACAGCTTGGAGTGTAAGTGTGCGCGGGGCCTCCCCCCACTTCTCCCTCAAAGCATTTAAAGGGATCCTTGAAATGTTTTGGGGGAGAAGCGGAGGCTGCACGTGAATTTCAGGGCCCCCTGATTTTTTAAAAGGCCCCCCAAATTGAAAAATCCAGGCGACGGGCTTGTTCTGGGTATAAACTTCCAAAGACGTGTGCATGGACACACAAGCTTATACCCAGAATTAAACGTTGTGGGTCAAAGGTGCCACTCTGGACTCAAGCTTTGGAGTAAACAGGGCTAGCCTCCCAAGTGCCACCAGACGCCAGACTTTGCCAGGAGACCCTGCCGCTTTCTCTTTGCGTATTCTTGCTCGTTTTCTTCTCCGGGGCCTTGTGCTCTAGTTTGCTCCATCCTGCGCACTCACCTGGACAAAGACGGATGTCCTCTTGGTCGGATCCCACAAGAACTCCACGGTGTTGAGCAGTGTAGGGTGGATGTGGGGTTCAAGGATGCCTACGGACATTGGGATATCTGTGGTAGGCCATAAAGTGGAAAAGGTTAGGTCAGGACTCCAGGACAACCTCCCCCCCCAAACAAATGATTGTTTCTATAGTACCAGTTTGGGAGAAGGAGATGTGTAGAATTGGGCACCACTGTCTTTTCCTGCAAAACCGCCCCCCCCCCCCAAAGCCACTGTTCCCACCAGACCTTAGTTTAAATCCTTAGTTCCTGGTCACAACGGTAACCACATATTATATATCCCCTCATTTCTCCCATGTCCATTCCTCTCTTCCCTTGTGTCTCCCTTCCCTCACACCATTGTCTGTTTTCGATTGCTCGTTCCTGTCTGTTTAGCCTTGGCTCAGCAGTAGATATTCTCCTCTGCAGGCAGAAGTTTCCCAGTTCAATCCCCTGGTATCTCCCATGAAAAGGATTAGGTAACAGGTGACAGAATCATAGAGTTGGAAGAGACCTCCAGGGTCATCTAGTCCAACCCCCTGCACAATGCAGGAAATTCACAAATGCCTCTTCCCCCAATACCCCCAGTGACCCCTGCTCCATGCCCAGAAGATGGCAAAAAACCTCCAGGATCCCTGGCCAAACTGGCCTGGAGAAAAATTGCTTCCTGACCCCAAAGAGGCAATTGGTATTTCCCTGGGCATGTAAGCAAGGCCAGAAGAACTAAGCAGTGATGCAGCCCTTCCTGCCCTCTCTGCCTAAGTGATGTGAAAGATCTCCTCTAGAGACCCTCTGCCAGTCAAAGCAAACAACGCTAACTACGACAGACCAGTGATCTGACTCAGGAGTGTTGTTTGGGGAGGGACTGTGGCGCACTGTCAGAGCATCTGCTTTGCAGGCAGAAGGTCCCAGGTTAAGTCCCCAGCAATGTTCCCTCTAATTTTTCCCTCCTACTGAGTGGAGCAGTTCTGAGCCGAGAGCCAGTTTGGTGTAGTGGTTAAGTGAGCGGACTCTAGTCTGGGAGAACCGGGTTTGATTCCCCACTCCTCCACTTGCACCTGCTGGATGACCTTGGGCGAGCCATAGTTCTGACATGAGCTGTCCTTGAAGGGGCAGTTCTCGGGAGAGCTCTCTCAGCCCCACCTACCTCACAGGGTGTCTGTTGTGGGGAGGGGAAGGGAAAAGAGTTTGTAAGCTGCTCTGAGACTCCGAGTGAGGGAAGGGTGGGGTATAAATCCAATCTCTTCTTCTTCTTCTTCTCATCCTGAGCAGAATGTAACTGCTGTAATCTTCAAATGGGCAATGGGCAGTGCAAGACCCTGTGCGGCTCCAGACTGCTGCTGAGCGGGGCTTCCTGTGTTAATGAACGGCCGCTCACAGAATGGCCTAGGTGGAACATTGCTGGCATCTCCAGTTAGAAGGACAAAGTAGCAGGTGATGTGAAAGACTTCTGTCAGAGTGGGCAATGCTGACCTTGATGGACCAATGGCTGGTATAGTATAAGGTAACCTTATGTTTATTAGTGTGTGTGTGTGTGTGTGTGTGTGTGTGTGTGTGTGTGTGTGTGTGACCTCCTATTAAAAATAATAACCGATGAGCTCAGGCCCATTGATAGCTTGGCCCTGATGTAGACAGTTAGGTACACAGCTCCCAGATCACACCCTGTGGGGCAGAACGTGTCTTAGGCCAGTCCAAGGGGTGGGCCCCATGCCTGCTGGAGGAACATCTGGGCCCCAGTTTCCACATGGCCATTCTCCCGGATTTGTTAAGCAAGTTCTCTCCTAAGTGGCATTCCCTTGTGAAAATTCAACTCTGCATCTTTCCCCTTCAGCATGCCCAGTTATGGATTAAGGATCTGAGAAGAAACTCAGTATAAAAGTACTGGTCAGCTTGGCAACAAGAGTCTAGGGACCCAGCATCTGTGAGTCCTTCTTTCAAACACAGGGAACGCTCCCTTACCGATGTCGAGGATGCGGTCACCGGGCCGGTTCCACCGCCACCCTTCTAGCTGCTGGTGCTCGGTATATTGTAGTCTCCGGTCATGGAACACCACCCTGGCCACGCTCTGAAGGGGGAGGGGAGGGAAAAGAGGAAGGGAGCATTGCAAACGGACAGGTGAAGCACAATTCCATTTAGGGCTGCCAGCCTCCAGGTGGTGCCTGGAGATCTCCCAGAATTTCTTTAGGGTTTTTAAGAATTATTTGTGTGTGTGTGTGTGTGTGTGTGTGTGTGTGTGTGTGTGCGCGTGTGTGCCCGTGCCTGGATGTCATAGTGACCTCTGGTGACTCCTGCGGGAATAGGGTTGCCAACCTCCAGGTGGGGCCTGGGGATCTCCTGCTTTTACAACTGATCCCCAACTGACAGAGATCAGCTCCCCTGGAGAAAATGGCTGCTTTGGAGGGTGGCCTCTATGGCATTGTACCATGCTGAGACCCTTCCCCTCCCCAAACCTCGCCCTCTCCTGGCTCCATCCCCAAAGTCCCCAGGTATTTTCCAATTTGGACTTGGCAACCCTATGCGGGGACGCGGAGGACATTCAGAGAAGTGGCTGGATAGCCTGTCTCTGGCCTCCTGGCCCTAGTATTCTCTGGAGGTTTCCATCACTGCGATGATGCTCTGGTTTTTGAGCAAAACTCTATGGTTTGAGGGCAAATTTACCATAGAGTTTTGCCCAAAAACCAGAGTGTTGCCCCTGGTGTCACTGGAGCGATGACATCACTTCCGGATGATGTCATCACATCATGTGACATCCCCGCCGACCCCTGGAATGCCCCCCAAATCCCCCCCTAGTTCGACAAGGGGACCTGTGGCAACCCTGTCTCCCATCTAAGTATTTCCCAGGGTCGGCCCTGCTGAACTTCCGAGTTCTGACAAGATCGGCCTTGCCTGGGCTGTCCTGATCAGGAGGAGATCTCCCGGAATTACACCTGATCTCCAGATGACAAAGATCAGTTCCCCTGGAGAAAATGGCTGCTTTGGAGGCTGGGCTCTGCGGCCTTATAAGCCAATGAACTCACTCCCCAAACCCTGCCCTCCCCAGGCTCCACCCCCCCCCCCAAATCTCCATGAATTTCTGAACCCAGAACTGGCAAGCCCTAATTCCATTTCAGTTGGCCAAATCAAGTCCTAAATGACTACGTCCAAGAACACTCGTAAATTAAGAAAGCTGGCAATATTTGGCTTAAAAGAACAGAAGCGGAGATATTTGAACAACAAATCAGTAACAGGGGAGTCAGCCAGAAAAGTCCCCTTCTCCCGTGTGGCTGCTGCACCTCGCAGTGGCAGTGAGTCCCATGGGTTGAGTAGGCATGGTGTGATCAGGCATCGTCAGTATCCCAGATTTTGGGGGGAAACACCAAACGCTTCCGTCCTCATTCCTCACCTTCAGCATCTTGCGGCCTTCTGCGAATTCTCCCATCTTGGGATTACAGAGCATCCGAATCTCGTAAGACTGCCCTGAGAAAGAGAGGACTCTTAGGAATGGGGAGCAACTTTTGGACAAACATCCGAACTCTTCCACATGCTAAATAACACACTTTCAATCCTGACTGTTATTTAGTGTGTGTGAAATCGGTTAGGTGTGTGTATGTGCCAGTGTGATTCAGTGTGGGAGCTGTTCAGGGCCCAATTCAACTCCCACCTCAGCAGTAAACTCACTGGGCTGATCCGGGCCCCATTCAAAGCATTATTTTATTCATTTACTTCTTTTATACCCTGCCTTTCTCTCTGGGATCCAAGATCACTGCAGATGGCGACTGCAGCCATGGAATTAAAAGACGCCTGCTCCTTGGGAGGAAAGCAATGGCAAACCTAGAGAGCATAATAAAAAGTAGAGCCAACGAAACCCTGCCAACGAAAGTCTGTATGGTCAAAGCGATGGTATTCCCAATAGTAGTAATGTATGGCTGCGAGAGTTGGACCATAAGGAAAGCTGAGCGCCAAAGAAAAGATGTTTTTGAATTATGGTGCTGGAGAAGACTCTTGAGAGTCCCTTGGACTGCAAGGAGATCAGATCGGTCAATTCTAAAAGAAATCAACCCTGACTGCTCCCTGGAAGGCCAGATCCTGAAGCTCAAATACTTTGGCCACCAAATGAGAAGGGAGCACTCACTGGAGAAGACCCTGATGCTGGGAAAGACTGAAGGCCAAAGAAGAAGGGGACGGCAAAGGATGAGATGGTTAGACAGGGTAATCGATGCAACAAACATGAAATTAGGCAAACTCCAGAACACGACAGAAGACAGGAGGGCCTGGCGTTGATGTGGTCCGCGGGGTCGCAAAGAGTCAGACTCGACTGCGTGACTGAACAACAACGAATTTCTCTCTAAACGGAACCCCCAGTGGCTTGCGTTGTTCTATTCTCCCGACCAGCCTGTGACGTAGGTTGTGAGGCTGAGAGCCCGTGAACAGCCCAGGGCTACCCAGCGGGGCTTCCATGGGGGAGTGAGGATTTGAAACTGGGCTTCCCAGATCCTAGGCCTACCAGAGTGGCTGGATGGCGCCCTCACTTGCTACTTTTAGGGAGGCATGCGAGTCAGTTCTGTGGCAGGGAACATTTGGAGAAGGGTGAACTAGAGTTGCCACCTTCCAACCCCGTATTTGCGGCTACCTGATAGATTTTGAAAGACATGATGTCTTAGATAGGTTATTACATTTGCCGCAAGGGGTAAGTGAGATCTTTTCACAATTTTAATGACTATAAATAAGGTGAAATGAAATTGTATTAATGTACTCATATTTTTGTTTATTTCAGTTCTGATGGGACCCTAGTCAGTGCTGGTATCTTAAGAGCTTTTGTGCTCACAAAGAAAAAAAGAAAAATTATTGTACCTTATGCCATTTATGTAAGAATCACAGTCCTTGGAAAAGATTCATTTGAAACAGGTATATTACTAGAGTCCTGTGGGACTAGTGATAAGGATTTTTGATAAAGTGCTATCTGAATGTAAACCTGCATTGGTTGTATTGTTTGGGTGAAATATATTTTTTTCTATGTATTGTTTGGGTGAAATATATTTTTGGTAATATTTAATACTAACATTTAGAGAACTTTAACGAAAAGGAATAAAGCATAAAATTGTTTTACTGTATACAGATATTTATTGTACACAGTGATATATATATATTTTTGGTACCTTCCAGGTGAGGCCTGGAGATCTCCAGTTTTTCCAACTGATCTTCAAACTACAGAGATCAGTTCCCCTGGAGAAAATGGCTGCTTTGGTGGGTGGGCTCTTGGGCACTGTACCTTGCTGAGACCCCTCCCCAAACTCTGCCCTCTTCAGACTCCATCCCCCAAATCTCCTGGTATTTCCCAGCCCAGAGCTGGTAACCCTCGGGTGATCAGTCTCAGCCGATTTAGCTGTGTGTTTCTATAGCAGAACTTCATTTTTATCTCTTAATGGACTGTGATGTTGTGCGTCCTCACAGCTTATAGTTTCAAAGTTCCATCCCCTTGAGTCAAATAAAATAAGATAGGGCATAAAGGTTTACTTAAAATAAATATTTAAGATTCTGATATATATATAAAAACCCTAGAGTAGCGGCACTTTCCAGCTCTCCCATTGGCTGTGCACTCCATCAGCCAACTGCCACTCAAGAGTACTCGCATGCCACTGGCTGGATGCTGGGCCTGCTCCTCTCCCCCACCCACTGCCAGCCTGGATGCTCTTCCCTGACAGAATAAACTGCCAAAAACGGCTGTCCTGACAAAGACGCTTCTACTTCTGCTTAGCTCCTCTGCGACAGGCTGGCTACTGAGGTGGGCCACCAGCTGTCAAACGATTCTCTTCTCTTGTTGTGGGGTTAACTTTTCCTTCAGTGGCTGTAGCTAGACAACCAAGCTTGGTTCTTTCAGTAAAAAGGCAAAGGCAGGAGGCCCTTTCCAGGCTGGCTTTGGCCTTTACGGGAAATTTATTAGGGCCAGTCCTGACTAGGGTTGCCAGCTCCAAGTTGGGAAATTTCTGGAGATTTTGTGGTGGAATCTACAGAAGACAGAGTTTGGGGAGGGGAGAGGCCTCAGCTGAGCAGTATGCCATAAAGTCCACCATCCAAACCAGCAATGTTTTCCTGAGGAACCATTGCTGCCATTCTCCGGGTGAGGACTGAAGATCATTCAGAATTAAAACTGCTCTCCAGATGGCAGAGATCAGCTCCCCTGGAGAAAATGGCTGCTTTGCAGGATGGACTCTGTGTCATTATACCCTGCTGAGGTCGCTTCCCTCTCAGGTAGAGGCTGCAGGTGAGGGGGGATGGAAACCTGAAGTCAGAGGGGCAGATAAATGTAGGCTGATGGTGGGCCGGGAAGGAGATAGGGTTGCCAACTCCAGGGTGGGAAATTCCTGGATATTTCAGGGGTGGAGCCTGGAGAGGGTGGGGTTTGAGGAGGGGTGGGACCTCAGACAGGTACAAGGCCATAGACTCTACCCTCCAAACCAGCCATTTCCTCCTGGGGAACTATTGTTGCCAATCTCCAGGTGAGGGCTGGGGATCACTCAGAATTACAACTGCTCTCCAGATGGCACAGATCAGTTCCCCTGGAGAAAATTTATTTTATTTTTATTTTATTCAGTTTATACCCCACCCTCCCCGCCAAGGCAGGCTCAGGGAGGCTTCCATAAAATGCATATATAAATACAATTAAAGCCCATCATGGACTCTGTCATTATACCCTGCTGAGGTGCCCCCACATGACAGCCAGTGTGACGTAGCAGTTAGCACTTCATAAGAACATAAGAGAAGCCAATGTTGGAGCAGGCCAGTGGCCCATCCAGTCCAACATTCTGTGTCACACAGTGGCCAAAAACACCAGGTGCCCTCAGGAGGTCCAGCAGTGGGGCCAGGACACCAGAAGTCCTCCCACTGCTGCCCCCCCAAGCACCAAGAATACAGAGCATCACTTGCCCCAGACTGAGAGTTCCTATCTATACCTTGTGGCTAATAGCCACTGACATGGAGCAGGGTCTGCCTGACCCACATTCTTCCTGTGGAAGCTGATTGGGTGATTTCAGACCACTCACAGACTTTCAGCCTAACCTACCTCACAGGGTTGCTGTGCAGATCAAAATGGGGAGAGGAGAATGATGTGAGCTGCTTTGATCCCCACTGCAGAGAAAGACTATACTTTTCCTAGGTAGAGACTGCAGGGAGGGAGGAGGAGACGGAAAGCTGAAGTCAGAGGGGCAGATAATGGTATGTTGATGGTTGGCTGGGAAGGAGATAGGGTTGCTACCTCCAGGTTGGGAAATTCCTGGAGATTTAAGGGGTGGAGCCTGGAGAGGGTGGGGTTTGAGGAGGGGTGGGAATTCAGACAGGTACGATGCCATAGACTCCACCCTCCAAACCAGCCATTTCCTCCTGAGGAACCATTGTTGCCAATCTCCAGCTGAGGGCTGGGGATCACTCAGAATTACAACTGCTCTTCAGATGGCAGAGATCAGTTCCCTTGGAGAAAAAGGTAAGCTCTGTGTCATTATACCCTGCTGAGGTCACCACAGAAATTGATGCTGAGTGCCCAAGGCCAGGGCACCCACGCAAAGCTTCTTTCTAGAGCCCACTGTATTTATTTCCACAACGGGCCTTATTCCTAGTATATAAACTTGTAAGGCTGTTGGCAGGGCTTTTTTTGTAGAAAAAGCCCAGCAGGAACTCATTAGCGTAATAGGCCACACCCAACAGCAGGAACTCATTAGCCTATTAGGCCACACCACTGACAGCACAGCTTATTAGCATATTAGGCCACACCCCCATGTTACCAGAAGAGTGGTCATCCAGCCACACCCACCTTTTGCTTCTTATTCTGTTTACCTTGTTTGTTGTCAAAACCCGGGGCTTTTTTTGTAGCAGGAATTAACTTGCATGTTAGGCCACATACCCCTAAAGTAGCCCATCCTAATGAGTTTCTGCTGTTGGGTGTGGCCTATCATGCTAATGAGTTCCTGCTGAGTGTGGCCAACTCAGGAGCCAGCCGGAACTCCATTCCTGTGCGTTCCTGCCCCCAAAATAGCCCTGGCTGTTGGACTGGATACAGCCCCTCTGTCTCATCCAGTTCCTTTCCTTATTACAGCCCTCTGTTCCATATGTCTTTTCTTCGTGCAGGTGGTAGGGATGCCAGCCTCCAGGTGGGACCTGGGGATCTTCTGGAATTACAGCTCATCTTCAGACTGCAGAGATCGGTTCCCATGCATCAGGCAGCTGTACCACTTCCTCCCCAGCCAGTGGTCAAGGGAGACCTGGCACCCTATAGCAGGTCCTTTGTTAGGTTTGCCAACCTCCAGGTGGCACCTGGCGATCCCTTGCTATTATGATTGAGCTCCAAGCGACAGAGCTCAGTCCCCCCCAGAGAAAAAGGCTGCTCTGGAGAGTGAACTCTATGTTCTCATACCCTGCAGAGGTCCCTCCCCTCCCCAAACCCCACCCTCCCCAGGCTCCACCCCCAACATCTCCAGGTATTTCCCAGAGCGGGCAACCCTATGATCCCCAGCATAGCCTTTTAGGGTGGCCAACCCCAGAAAGGCCTGTTGGGTTCCAAGCCACGGTCTCCTCCTGGCCCAGTTTCTAAGGATGCTGTCGGGATTGCAGCGCTCACGTGGCTCACATGTCTATGAAACACTCGGGAAAAGTGTGAGTTGAAGACTGTAGTATTTATTTATTTATTTTTGAAGCAACCCACTGTCTTGCCTGCCTTGGAAGTAAACCTTTTTGCCTAGTCCTCCTCCTTCTCCCAATGAGTCCAATTGCCTCTTCCTGGCTGCCAGGGGAGATAATTAGGGTGCTGTCAAGAATTAAGCAGGAACACCTGTGCACGCAAGTCTATTCCCGGTGCTCTTCAAAGCACCCTTTTGATGCTTTGAGATGGCAAGTGTGGAGCCAATCTGGGCCACATCCTGCACATGCTGGGACGGGTGTCTGACTCCCTCGGCAAAGCCCCATTCAAAATGCATGAGGAGGGGGGGAGCTTTTCCCCAGCCGCTGAATCCAGGTCAGGTTGGTTGCCTCATGCGAGGTGCACCAGTCCCCTTCTGGACCCGGGCGGCTGCCGGGCATTGCCTCAGAGGGCTTTGGCTTAGCCCTGGCTGGTAGTGGCGCAGGCCCAGGAATGCAGGGTTGCCAACTTCCAGCTGGGCCCTGGAGAGTTCCCAGAATCACAGCTGATTTCCAGACGGCAGAGATCAGTTCCCCTGGAGGAAATGGCAGCTCCAGAGGTTGGCCTCCGTGACATCACATCCCTGCTAAGCCTCCTCTCTTCCCCAAAAGCCCCCTTCCCTAGGCACCCCTCCTCCAAATCTCCAGGAATTTCCATCGCAGAGTTGGTAGCAATCCCAGGAAGTAGGGTTGCCAGGTCTGGATTGGGAAATCTCTGGAGATTTTAAGGGCGGAGCCTGGGGAGTAGAGGGACCCCAACGGGGTACGACGCCATAGAGTCCTCCCTCCAAAGCCACCATTTTCTCCAGAGGAGCTAATCTCTGCAGCCTGGAGATCAATTGTAATAGTGGGGCATCTCCAGGTGCCACCTGGAGGTTGGCAACCCTACCAGGAAGGGAATGCCACTCTCCCTTCTGTACAGCGATGACTGAGAATGAGCTCAGGTTGCCAGCGCCGGCCCCCTGCTTGCAATGCAAACCCCAGAAGCAGTTGGGTAGAGTGGGTGGAAGTGACATCACGGCCTCAGCGATGCTCTAGGAATATGCTTGGGGGTGACATTCTAGGAACTGATTCCTGGAGCGCTCGTGACCCTGTGGCGTCACTTCTGCCTGCTCAGCTGGAAGGGATACGACAGCATCATGCCCACCCCACAGTCCTGTTTTTCCCCTCCGGCTGCTCCACAGAGCAGGGTCACATGGGGCTGCCAAGTCTAGGTTGGGAAGTTCCAGGATGTTGGGGGGCAGAGCTGGGGAAGGGGTGGGAGCTCATCAGGGGCGTGATGTCATACAGCTCACCCTTTGAAGCTTCCATTCCCTCCAGGGGAACTAGAGAGCAGTGGTAACTCCAGGCAAACTCCACCAGGCCCCACCTGGAGGTTGGAAGCTCTAGCAGGCAGGGCCGGCTCTATCACTAGGCCAACTAGGCGGCCGCCTGGGGCGCAGCTGGCAAACGGGGCGGCGGAGAGACTGAGAGAGATTCAAACCAGGAGATAGTGGGCATAATGCAAACCATGATTTACCATTATGTCTGAATGCAGCTTTCCATTCAGGCTAAGAACTGAACTTGGCTAGCCTCGGGCCCATGCAGATAGACTTGTAGGCACTGCGGCCAGCCGGTGCAGGTGGCTGCTGGTGGGGCTGGATAGTTCCTGAGCCCGGGCAGGCGGGTGTGCGCTGGGGCCGGGGGGGGGGGGGGATCTCCAGTGGTGGAGAGGATGGCTCTTGCGGTGGAGGGGCACTACAAGGCATCCTCGCCTGGGGCGGGGGGGGGGGGGTGCCACAAGGTAGCCTCGCCTAGTGCGCAAAAAAGCCTGGGGCTGGCCCTGCTAGCAGGGCAGGAGACAGAAGCCACAAGCAGGCAGGCTGGCACTCCTGGGGCGAACTGAGCCCCCTGCACAGCATCAACAACCTCTCTGTGCCCTAGGTAGCTGGCCTGGAGAACTGGCCCACCAGGTATATATTCTAGTACATTCTAGTTCATTTATACCCTTCCCCAGTCAGACAAAGAAGAGGAGGAAAAGTTTGGTTTATAGCCCGCCCTTCACTCAGAGTCTCAGAGCGGCTCACCATCGCCTTTCCCTCCCCCTCCTCACGACAGACACCCTGTGAGGAAGGTGGGGCTACGAGGGCTCTCTCGAGGACTGCCCTTCAGAGAACAGCTCTGAGAGGACTTGTGACTGACCCAAGGTCACACCAGCAGCTGCATGTGGAGGAGGCGTGAGGAATCAAACCCGGCTCTCCAGATTCAAGTCCGCCGCTCTTAATCACTACACCATGCTGGCTCTCAGGACCCAAAGCGGTTTACATCATTTCCCTCCCCTCCGTTTAATCCTCACCAACCACTCTGTGAGGTAGGTCAGGGTGAGAGTGTGTGACCAGCCCAAGAAGCCGAGTGGGGGTTCACACCTGGGTCTCCCAGATCCCAAGACCTAGTCTGACCCTCTAAACCAGCACCTGATGCTGGTAAATGACATTCTGGTTAGTCTCCGTTAAAGCGACAGGACATCCTCCCCCCTCCAGGCAGTTGGCAACCTAGTCACCAGGGGCTCCATTAGAATATCAGCCCGTCCCCTAGATTCCAGCACTGCATTAATGTCCAGCTATTATGTATCCAGCCGTTATGAGCCGTTACCTTTGATTGGCCTAGAAACTGCCTAAAGCAGGGGTGGGCAATTGTTTTGGCTCGGGGGCCACTTTGGGGAAGCGGAGGTTAGCGGAGGGCCGCACCTTTTAAAATGATTGCATTCATTAGTTAACTTTGCATTTCAGAAAAGGTATAAATTGTATCATAAAAATCAATAAATATAAATTAAATAAAATAGTGGTCGTTTTATTCAATTTATTTATTGTGCTGATTTCATATCGTCTATAGCTGCAAGCACATTTAATTTTAGAATCAGTTTAATGAGACAAATGTGCCCTATCACACTTTCCTACAATTTTTTTTGAAATCAGGAGTGAGATTGCTTGTTGAGATTCTCATCACAACCTGCAAGTTAATGTCTGTTAAAGAGCATCTATATTTACTCTTGTTGATCTTCATACAAGAAAAACTTTGCTCACAAATATATGTAGACCCAAATATAGAGAACATTTTCCCAGCAAATTTCTTCATACATGGAAACTTTTCAGCAGACAAAGATTTGTAAAAGTCAACTAATGTCACAGCATTTAACATTTCTTTCACAGTGTGATCTGACTGCAGGTCAATAAATTCAAGCTGCAGCTCCTCAGGTGCTGCCAGTGGCCAACTGTCTTGGCGGGCCGCAAAAAACTCTGTGGTGGGCCACACGTGGCCCCTGGGCCGCAATTTGCCCACCCCTGGCCTAAAGAGGAATCCTCAAAGCGCAGCCCTTTCCTTCAGCTGGGTAGCTGCGTTGGTCTGTTACGGCCAAGCAGTCCCACACAACAGTGACTGGTGTCTGAGCCCATTGAAACCAACAGGCTCAGACTGGAGTGCGTCTGTCTGGGACTGCACAGAAGTTGCGGTAGAAAACCCCTCTTTGCCAGATGCCTGGAATGATTGTTCAAGTGGGGGCCCTCGTGGGAGAGAGAGGTGACGAGGAAAAGATTCTTTGCAGATTGAGGGCCAAAAGTCTGTGGGGGAGAAGAGGAGAGAGACATGTCTCCCCGACCAGAGACCCACTCCCGGCCAGCAGCGACCGGTGACGAATGGGCCTCGCAAAACCTATTGTGTCAAGAGGCACCTCGAGAAGAGAAGATTGCGTCTTTTGAATTCTTTACCTAGCCTCCTCCGAATCCCTCCCGGGCGGTCAGAAAGGGCAGCCCCAACATTTAAAAAAAGACGGAAACTGAACTGGCACAAAACGTTTTGTTGACAGCTTCAATCGCGAGGGCAACCAGAGTCTGGGAAAGGGAGACGAGGGGGACGTGGCAGTCCGAGGACTGCTGGCTCTGAAGAAGATTTCGGTTTCCCGGGCTGCTCTTTTACTGTTCCGTGCGGACTAGACACTTAACTGACTGGGAAAGATCCAGCGGGCTGCTGTCCTCCTGGCCACCAGCAGGGCTTGGGGAGGAGGGGGTTGCCAGTTCCAGGTGGGGGGAACTCCTGGAGATTCGGGGATGGAGCCTGGGGAGGACAGGGGGCTTTGGGGGACAGTACCACAGAGTCCACCACAGGAACTGATCTCCGTTGTCTGGAGATGAGCTGTAATTCCAGGGAGCTCGGCATTCCTACACGGCAAGTGTTCGATTAGCTTAGCAAGTCTAGCAAGACTGTGTTGCCCCCTCTCTCTGCTCCTTCATTCAAACGCTCACAAGTGCAGTGGAATCGGCTGCCTGGGGAGGTGGGGAGCCCCCCTTCTCCAGAATTCATTCAGGTGGGTCACCGTGTTGGTCTGAATCAGGAGGACAAAGTCTGAGTCCAGGGGCACCTTTAAGACCAACAAAGTTTAATTCTGGGTATCAGCTAGGGTTGCCAAGTCTTCAAAACTCACCGGCGGGGGGGGGGGGGGGGAGTCCTCCTCTGGCCGGGAGTTTCTTCTGGCGCGCGTGCCCAGCAACGTCACCAGAAGTGACGTCAACACGTTGGGGGCATTGCCAGGGCGACGCTCTGGCAATCGCCCCAAAACTCTATGGTATCATAGAGTTTTGGGGCGATTGCCAGAGCGTCGCCCTGGCAACACCCCCAACGTGCTGACGTCACTTCCGGTGACGTCATTACGTTGTCCTCGCTGGACGACGCCGGGGGTGGGGTTCTCCCCGCCGGCCAAATGCTGGCCGGCGGATCGGGAACCCCTTTAGCGGGGAATCCCCTGCCCCCGGGGCTGACTTGGCAGCCCTAGTATAAGCTTTCATGTGCATTCACACTATCTGAAGAAGTGTATATGCACACAAAGGCTTATACTGAGAATAAAATGTTGTTGGTCTTAAAAGATCTTAAAGGCTTTGTTCTCCTGTTATTCATTGTCAGCCTTAGACATTTGAATCTTTTCCAGTAGTGCCAGGATTGGGTAGGAAGCTTCCAACAACATGTACGACCTTTTTTTCATTTCTTTCACCACTCAAGGAAAAGCCTCTTGAGTAGGGGGGGGGGGGGGGGGGGAGACCTGGGAAAATGTCAGGGGCTGATTCCAAAACTGAAACGGCACATTTTGGGTTGACATTTCAAAACTCGGAAATGTGAAAGCACGCTGGATTTTTTAAAACATTTCCTGTATTCATTATTAATTTATTAAAACATCTGCTGCCCTGCCTTTCTCCCCATAGACAGTGGCCCATTATAATGGTGGTGACATATGACACTTCAAGGGGGGGAAAACAAAAGCAGGCAACATCCGGGGAAGGCCTCAGCCTCTCTACCCTGTTGTTGACCCTCCAGAGGAACTGGACTAGATGGACCACTGCTCTGATCCAGCAGGGCTCTTCTGATGTTCTTATCAGGAGAAGGCCTCGGCCTCTCTGCCCTGTTGTTGGCCCTCCAGAGGAACTGGTTGGCCACTGTGTGAGACAAGACGCTGGACTAGATGGACCACTGGTCTGATCCAGCAGGGCTCTTTTTATGTTCTTATGAAGGCCTCGGCCTCTGTGCCCTGTTGTTGGCCCTCCAGAAGAACTGGTTGGCCCCTGTGTGAGACAGGATGCTGGACTAGGTGGACTATTGGTCTGATCCAGCAGGGCTCTCCTTACGTTCTTATAAAGGCCTCGGCCTCTCTGCCCTGTTGTTGGCCATCCGGAGGAACTGGTTGGCCACTGTGTGAGACAGGAGGCTGAACTAGATGGACCCTCACTGGTCTGATCCAGCAGGGCTCTTCTGATGTTATCAGGGGAAGGCCTGGGCCTCTATGCCCTGCCATTGGCCATCGAGGGGAATTATTTGGCCACTGTGTGAGACAGGATGCTGGACTAGAGGGACCCTCACTGGTCTGATCCAGCAGGGCTCTTCTGATGTTCCTAAAAACAGATTCCTGCAGATTGAGACCAAAAGAGCCGACAGCCCAGAATCCTGTTTGGCTCAGGGGCGAGGTTTTACATACAGCAGATCTATTGACACTCTTAACCCTTTAAAAAAAAACCCTCTCTGAGCATTATCCTGGACCAGCCCACATTTTAAAACAACAACAACAACAACAACCCAACAGTTTTTACAAGGCTTTCACCTGCCTACGCACAGTGTGGCTGAAGGCATCTCGTTTGTGATCTGGGGAACCTTTCTTATCTTTAGCACCAGGAGGCAGCATCGAGGCAAGCCTGAATCCATGGATTCAACTCACCCCAGCCTTACCTTGGTTGAGGTAGGTGAGGGTCTCTTCGTGCTGCTTGACTGCTGGGGACGTGGCCGCACATAGCACATACTGGAAGGAAGGGCAGTGCTGCTCGGCAGACGTGGAGATGCTGCTGGGTTCCTCCTGCTTCAAGAACGGCAACGGCAGAGGCTCCCTGCAGGGACCAAGGCAGGGGGGAGTGACAGCTCATGGGGCATGCATGGGGGAAGATTCAATTGAGTCATTTTTTTAAGTAACAGCAGAATCATTCATGAGTTAGGAAATCCCTGCCTGGGAAGCATCCCTGTGCATGCGGCCTGTATGTAGAAAGGTGTGTGCAAATATATATCCAGGTGTGCTTGGCTGCATGGCATTGTAAGCACGGGCATGCTGCAGCCGGCTGCGGCTTCCTTGAGTATGAGCAGGCAGCAAAGTGCACATTTGCGCAGTTGTGACTGCTGGTCCACAAGCAGATTGTGTACCAATTCCTGCCGCCAAGCGCTCGCCATGTACGGATGCAGAAATATAGGAAGATGCGCTTGGAATGTCAATCTGATGCCGGCTAGAACGCATGCTCCCTTTGAAAGCCACTCTTTTTCCTTTCTGTCCTTGTGTGGACGCAATCTGCACACCATGACTGGACGTTTATTGGGCCACCTGCTGAGAACCGGCCTGCATTAGTCGGCAAGGGCAGGCGGCCAGCTTGGAAGTCAAACGAATGGGCTCTCTGCCAGGTTTTTTTGCCCATTTCCAGGAAGTAATTTTTCTGCTCTGGACAATCACAGTCCACAAAGACACTTGTGAGAACGCCCCCATTATCTCGTCCTGCTCGCTGGAGGGCCCTGGTCTGGCCACTCTTGCAGCTGAATGGACTTCCCAGACACACCACAGACCACTGGGCCTTGTCCCCTCCAGTCCTTAAGTGGAACTTTTTTGACTGAAACGTGTCAGAGAGAGGCTGCAGGGACAGCGCCAAGCCCGATTTTGTCACGTCAAGGAAGATGCGCTCATCTCCTCGTGGGCCACCACTGCTGCTGGCTTGGATGTGATCCATGGCAGCAAAGGTCCAGGAGTTGGCACTGATCCCCCCCCCCCCCCCCCGTGGCACTGGTGGCTTGGAGAGAGCTGAGCCCCTCACACTGCTTTGGCATCTTTCTCACTGTAACAATAACAAAGCGATAATACAGTATACACAATAATCCAAAGCAAAGCACTGAAAATGACACAGATAACAAATGCGCTAAACACCAAGTTTATATGCACGTTAGAACTTTAAACGTACTGTAGTCAGTATGCATATAATATCAGCTGGGATTCACAAAATTTCCAAATGCAAACAAAAAAGTCTCTAAGCATGTACAAAGTTCACAAAAATGTTTCTCAAAGACTAACGGGCAACCAGTCATTAACACAGGAACTAATCTCCGTCGGGTTTTCCATCTTGGTCTCCGTTAGTAAGGTTTCAAGATTGACCTCGGGCAGAACCTATACATTTGTTCTCACTTGAAGTCTCTTTTGTGGAAGTCTCTCCATCCTCAGTAGAAGTTATTTTCTGAAGAAGAATACGAAGCGAAGAGCGGAATCTAGAGCCTTCGTCGTGAACTTTGTACATGCTCAGAGACTTTGTATTTGAAAACCATTTTTGTGAACTTTGTACATGCTTAGAGACTTTTTTGTTTGCCTTTAGAAATTTTGTGAATCCCAGCTGATATTATATGCGTACTGACTACAGTATGTTTAAAGTTCTAACGTGCATGTAAACTTGGTGTTTAGCGCATTTGTTATCTATGTCATTTTCAGTGCTTTGCTTTGGCATCTTTCTCACTGTGCCGCCCTGAGGGGTCCCTCAGTGGCCGGCGTGGTGTGGAAACTGGGCCTGACCAGATTTGAACAAACTTGATTTGCGTTTCTCCGGGCAAGAATCCCAGCTGGGTCTTTGGTCAGGAGACAGCAGCTATCTCCCATTTGGTCACGGGCTGAATATTCGTGAGATGCATCTGGTGACAGCGGAAATAAGTTTGGTGGAGGCAAAGCTTAGTTTGCAGCGGGTCTTGAGGCGGGAGACCCTCTGACGGAGGAGAGTGGAGCAGGCCTGCAGCGTGGAAGGCAGAGATGGGTGAGGGAGAGAAAAGGCGACCAAGAGCAGTGGAGGGGCAAGAGTGAGAAAAGGAGGAGATGTAAATACCGTAAAATAATGGTGTAAATACCGTAAAGTGACACTTCTAGAGGAAAGAGGTGATGAAAACTGTGGAGGGGGGAAAAAAGAAAAGCTTCCCCGTGAGACTAGAAGAACCTCTTAGTTTCCCAAGTCCCGAGATGTCACAGCTGGCTGGATGCTCAGGGTCAATTTTTTGTAATTCCATAGTTTCCATCATTATAGAATTCATTGCCACAAGGTCTGGTGATCTCCCAGCATGAACGGCTTCAAAGCGTTTCAGACATGCTGCGGAGGCTAAGTCTGCCAGCGGATGTTTCCAGTCACGACGACAAAACGGAACCTTCATGTGCAGAAGCAGTCTACCTCTTAACGCTTCCCAGTGTCAACCACAAGGCAGAACCTTCAAGTTCAGCATCCGCCTGGCTGGCGAAGGGGTGCTGGGCTGGGTCCGATCCTGCCAGTGCGATCGGTGAGGCCTAATGGGTGCCGGCGCCCACCTGGTGTCTCTTCTGAGCCTCCCTTCCTCTACCATTCTGCCTGAATCTCCCCCACACCCAAGTCTCCGCTGGTGGCAAAAAATATGGCAGATAAAAGAAGACCTCTCACCTGATCAGGTTGCTGCTGGAGCACGGATACATTTCCCCTGGACTCGGCCAATAATGGTCAGGTTGGCTGTGCCAGAAAAGCATGCTTGGATCCTGGAAGGCGGATGTCAAAAGCAAAACCTTCTTTTAAAAAAACCCTCCCCAGAAGCAGCCTCAACACCACAGTCACCTGCTGCTCTTCTGGCCGGCAAGGATCATCCCCCCTAGTCTTTAAGCACCTGCCAGCCAGGTGGGTGTGTGCCAGGAGAGGCAGCCTCTGATTGGCCGAGGGAGAGAGATGTCTCTGATAACAGTTGGGCTGCCTTTTACAGCTTTTCCTCCTCTGCCATTGGCCAGAGATGGAGATAGCTGTTGCCACCACCTGCTGCTTGCTCCTATCCAGGACCCCAAATGCCTTTCTTTTGCTAAGAGCCGATCCCCTCCAAGGGGGTGATCCCGGAAGGGAAGCCATCCCTTCCTGTTGCAGCAGAAATAAGGAAGAGCCCGGTGGGCTGCCCAAAGAGAGCCAGTTTGGTGTAGCGGTTAGGAGCGCAGACTCTAATCTGGGAGAACCAGGTTTGATTCCCCACTCCTCCACATGCAGCTGCTGGTGTGACCTTGGGTCAGTCACAAGTTCTCTCGGAGCTGTTCTAGAAAGAGCAGTTCTCAAAAGAGCTCTCTCAGCTCTACCTACCTCACAGGGTGTCAGTTGTGGGGAGGGGAAGGGAATGGGATTGTAAGCGCTCTGAGACTCCGAGTGAAGGGCGGGGTATGAAACCAGTCTCCTCCTCTTCTTCTTCTTCTTCTTCTTCTTCTTCTATTAAGCAGCAGAAATTTTTGTGGACTGGATCGCACTGCATCAGATGTACCCTTCCCTGAATCAAGTCTTCCCAAGGAGAGAGAGAGAGAGAGAGAGAGAGAGAGAGAGAGAGAGAGAGAGCGCTCTTTTGGGGAGGTGTCTGAAACCCCATTTTGCTACTTTTGGTCTACTCTGCTGGGTGTGAGCTGGGACTTGGTAGCGCCTCGCTGTGTCTCTGCGTCTTGCCTTTGTCTGATGGTGTGTCTTAAAATGATTCCTGTAAGCCACCGTGTACCTAGGGACAGCATGGAAATTGTAAACATATAAATGTTGAAAAGCAAACTGGAAAAGCAGACAACTGACTTGTGGGATTTTGTTCTGACGGAGAATGAACAATGGGCCAGGAGACAGGGAGGAGGCAAGGGCATTTGTTCTGCTCTATGTTGCTGTAAACAAAAAAGAGGTGTTTGTAAGAGCCACGCCGGGAAGGGTGGGGTGGGTGGCCCATTTGTGTCCAGGATGGAATGAGGGGGGGCTAGAGGCCTGGGGAAGGGGCCTAGCGGGGGAATCCAAACAGTGTGATGTGGCTTTTATGAAAAACACCCATCGCAATATTAAAAAGTTGTATAGAGAAAGAAAGAACCTCTTCTGAATTGCTTTATACTGAACGGTAGTCAATGAGAGTAAAACTACCTTTAAAAGCAGGATTTCCCTCCTTTAGAAACCAACCACTGCATCTTAGCCTCATTTGATGGGGAATTATACATAGCCAAATGATACACACACACGTGTGTGATTTCCAGCATATAGTCACACTCTCGTGTGACCAAGATGGAAAACCCAGGCATGGAGTGGGTCCCCGCAAAGCCAATGCACGCCAGAGAACCAGTGTGGTATCGTAGTTAAGAGTATTGGACCAGGGTCTGGGAGAGCCGGGTTTGAATCCCCACTTGTCCATCTGAGTTTCACTCGGTCTGTCAGCCTAACCTGCCTCACAAGGTGGGTGTTGTGAGGAGAAAAGGAGGAAGGGAGAACCAAGTATTCTGGTCTGAGTTAGAAAGAAGGGCAGGAAAGAAGAAGAGGAAGGGCGGGGGTTATGCCCTGCCGTTCACTAGAGTCTCACAGTGGCTTACAATGTCCTTTCCCTTCCCCTCCCCACAACAGACACTCTGTGAGGTTGGTGGGGCTGAGAGAGCTCTTTCGAGGACTGCTCCTGAAAGAACAGCTCTGAGAGAACTTGTGACTGACCCAAGGTCACACCAGCTGGCTGCATGTGTAGGAGGAGTGGGGAATCAAACCCGGTTCTCCCAGATTAGAGTCTGCCGCTTTTAACCACTACACCAAACTGAAAGACAAGCAGACAGGCTGTTCCTGGCTTGCTTCTCAATAGCTAGCCGGCATCAGCATTAGCTTCTATTTTTATTTTTTTTTTACTTTTCTTCAGGGGTCCGTTGGGGGGGGGGGGAGCGCACAGGAGCGCAGCTCCGGGAGTGAGGAGCCCAGGGGGCGGGCACATGACCAAGCCCCGCCCCCTCCTCAGCTTCCCCAAGCAGTGCAGAGGCGCAGCGCCCCGGGGAAAGCCCTGCTAGGGTCTTTATTGTTTTTAATGTTTTGTTTTAATATTGATCATTTTATCATTGTTCCTTTTATGACTGTGTGCTGCTTTTCCAGAGACTTGCTCAAGGTGGCATATAAATTTTCTAAGTATATCATTTTTTATCTGGGCACATGGCACATAAGTACTGGAGAAATTTCACCAACCCTTCAGCAGCTTCCACCTTATCAGTTTGGTATAGTGGTCAGGAGCTGGACTCTAATCTGGGAGATCCGGGTTTGATTCCCCACTCCTCCACATGCAGCTGCTGGTGTGACCTTGGGCCAGTCACAAGTTCTCTCAGAGCTGTTCTCTCATGAGCAGTTCTCAAAAGACCTCTCTCAGCCCCACCTACCTCACAGGGTGTCTTGTTGTGGGGAGGGGAAGGGGAAGGGATGGGTGGTGCACATGTCCTGGGTATCTCCAGTCTACTTGGAACCTGGGGGTTTCAAGAGAGCAGGAAGAGAATGAGGGTGTGTTCTTTACGCTTATTTTTATTGCACAAAGTATTGGATGGGGAAGGGAATGGAGGAAGAGCAGGTCAGTTTCACTCACCTGTGGAGGGGAGCCTGAGGGTTGGGTGTTGCCTTCTGGCACACTTCCGGTATGTTAGGGGGTGTGGCATATGCAAATGAGTTATGCAAATGAGTTGTGATAATGAGCTCCTGCACCTCTTTTTCTACAAAATGACCCCTGCTTTTCTTCCTTTGTACCCCACCTCTCTCCCCAAGGCAGCTTACATCCTTCTCCTCTTCTCCACTATATCCTCACAACAAGCCTGTGAGGTAGTTTGGGCTGAGAGAGTGTAACTGACCCAAGGTCACCCAGTAAGCTTCTATGGCGCGAATGGGGATTCGAACTTGGTTCTCCCTACGAGTCTGACACTCTTCACCACTGCACCACGCTGTCTCTCTATTTGAACAGGGACCCTGAGCCCACTGCATTACGGTCTCCCATATAAATGAATGGCTCCCATAGGAAAAACTAAAGCCAAGTCCTAATGCACAATGTTACTGCAATAGCAAAATCGACTTTCAGGTGGCTTGACCCATGCTGACCAGGTTTCCATGGCTAGGGAGGCCAGCCTCCAGGTAGAACCTGGGGATCCCCCAGAATTCCAGCTCATCTCCAGGTCAGAAAATGGATGCTTTGAAGGGTGGACTCTATGGTATTGTACCCCACTGAGGTCCCTGTCCTCCCCAGGCTCCATCCCCGAATCCCCAGGAGACTCCTGACCTGGAGCTGGCATCCCTAACCCCCATCCCCAACCAGTGGCCCAAGAGGACCTGGCAACCCTACCCATGGCAGATACTTTTCTAGTGATAATAATGTGAAATATTGGTACAGTACAATTCAAGTATTCACAGTACTTCACTCTGCAACGACAGCTCTGTAAGTAAGGCCAGTGTCCTTCTCCTCGCAGTCGGGATCGAGTTCTAAAATAGAGGACAGCGGCTTGCCGAATGTGGCGAGTTTGTGTAAACATCTGCAAGATCAGAACCAGGAACTAACCTATTTCGTCCCCTCCCCAACTCTCCTTGAGCAATTCCACTCTGCTGACTCTGCCTTCTCTGCCTCACGTGTCCAAAGGAGACCGAGCCTTTGGAGGGGCCGTGGCTCAGGGGGAGAGCACTTGCCTTGCACGCAGAAAGTCCCCGGTTCAGTCCCCGGCTTCTCTAGTCAAGAGGACATGGTAGCCAAGGATATGAAAAACCTTTTGAGGGGCAAGGTGGAAGGGGCTTCTGGAGTTCTGACCCTACTGGTGGACCTCCTGGCGGCCCCTAGGTTTTGGCCACTGTGTGACACAGAGTGTTGGAGTAGAAAGGCCACTGGCCTAACCCAACATGGCTGCTCTTAGGTTCTTATGTCTGGGGCAATGGTGCTCTGTATTCTTAGTGCTGGGGGGGGGGGGCAACAGTGGGAGGGCTTCTGGGGTTCTGGTCATGCTGGAGGACCGCCTGAGGGCACCTGGTGTTTTTGGCCACTGCGTGACACAGAGTGTTGGACTGGAGGGGCCACTGGCCTGAACCAGCATTGGCTTCTCTTAGGTTCTTCAGGGGTTAACTGTCACAGCAGCATTGAAATGAATGTCTTCAACACCGTGAAAATGCACAGTTGCTTGGAGTGTGTGTAGGAGGTCAAGACAGAAAATGGTCTGACGCAACAGGAGAGGATGGATTCTTTTGTGCTGTTTTGCAACTGTTGCTGAAGAAATGCTTCCGTATTACGGGGGGGAAAGCATGATAAATGTATCATTAGAGAAAGCCCTGTTGCCAGTCAATCACTGGTGGAATGGGGCGGGGGAGACACACCAGACATCGCTACCTGCTCACCCCTTTCCAGATGAATCCTGCTTGAGCGTCTGGCTGGAAGTGTCACATCCAGCATCACCAAAACAATCTCCCGTTGCGGGAGGGAGTCCAGGTGGGGTTGGAACAGACAGCCAGATTGCGTTTCTGCCTCCACCAGGAGGGCACACACAACAATAGGAGGGCGCATAACTCAGCAGAGGAGGGCATTTGCGTCCACAGAGACCGGCAGGGATGCCAGCCTCCAGGTGGCACCTGGGGATCCCCTGTGTTGTGTACTAAGACCACGACCACATGGTCTCCCATAATGGCGACCGCCACATGGTCAGCGCACATGGTCAGAATCTACCTGAGCTTCAGCCAGGTAGAACAATAGCCAGTCGGATCCTGAGTGACCACCAATTACGAGCCTAGGTCTCCCGCTGGGGGACCTATGAACTACAATCACGGACTTAAGGTCCTATCAGGACCTGGGGGCGAGGTCGGGGCATTGTCTCCGGCCGGCACAAAAGAGGGCTCTGAGCCCGGGGTTCCCCACGTTCCATCTGACCCTCAATAAAGAGCTTTACCATGAAATCATTACCACTCGCCTCCCGACTCCAATACTTTCCACCCTGGAATTGCAGGTCCTCTCCAGACTACAGAGATCAGTTCCCCTGGAGAAAATGGATGCTCTGGAGGCTGGACTCTCCAGCATTGTACCCCATCGAGGTCCCTGCCCTCCCCAGGCTCCACCCCCAACTTGCCAGGCATTTCCCAGCCTGGATCTGGCAATCCTACCCCCCCCCCCCCGTAACACGTCTTGCGGGTGGCCAGGAAGTCCTGGCAGCTGTAGCCACCACCACCCCCGTTCCACTCCGTCATCTCCAATTAAAGGCTCCAAAGCCCCTGGGCCATTGAAGACTTTTCTCTGCCCAAGACCTTCTGGCACTGCCGCCGGTGAGTGCTGGGCTGGATGGACCAGGGCTTTTCAAGGCAGCTGGATCAGTTCTGCACCACCCAGCCACCAGCCAGGCTCTGGGTGCTGGGCACTGCTTCACTGGCGGCCCCTTGTTTTCGCAGCCTCGGGAAGGTGTTTCTAAAAAGTGGGTGGTACCTCGAGGCCTTTGTGGGGCACCCTCCATGCCTCAGGGGCAGCCCAAAGTTGTGCCAATCAACCCGCATCCTCGACTGATCCCACACTGCGCTGTGCCACTACGCCAAAGCATCTTGGCTTGGTCGGGGGGGGGGGGGGGGGAGACGCAGGGTTGGGCCATTCCTGGAGATCTGGGGATGGAGCCTGGGGAGGACAGGGGCCCCAGTGGGGGGCAGAGTCCGCCCTCCAAAGCAGCCATTTTCTCCAGGGGAACTGATCTCTGTAGTCTGGAGAGGAGCTGGAATTCTGGGGGATCCCCAGGTCTTGCCTGGAGGCTGGCATCCCTAGAACTGGTGTTGTGTGGCGGAGAAGACCCTGAAAACCTACAAAAAACCCACCCACCACGACGAACATATTCGATCGCTCAGGCAAGCTGCTCTCTCCCAGTTTCGGCTCCTCGCCTGCCAGTGCCATCACAGGGGTGCAGCAGAGAACACCCGCTTCTTGGGCTTTTGTCTTCTGTGGCCATGTTGTTTGTGACTAAAGCCCCTGAGAAACGCAGCAGAGGCTGTCTTGCTGGCAAAGCAAACCAGTGTCCTCGTGCAGCTTTGCATGTGCCCAGGGGTAGTCTTGTTCACACTGGGCGACCACCTGGGCAAAAGAGCACCTCACTCTGTCTGGGCACCCCACAGTCTGGGCACCTGGGCAAGCGTTGCCGGCCACTGGCAGGGGGGTGGAGGGATAGGGTTGCCAAATGCAGGTTGGGAAGCTCCTGGAGATTTGGGGGTGGACCCTGGGGAGGACAGGGACCCAGTGGGGCACAATGCCTACAAATCCACCCCACAAAGCATCCATTTTCTCCAGGAGGACTGATCTCTGTAGTCTGGAGATGAGCTCCAGGTCCCACCTGGAGGCTGGCATCCCTGCAGCTTCTCACAGGTGACGGCCTGGTTGCTGGGCGCGTGCAAAGCTGTGCAGGTGAAGGGTTGGACCTGACCAACATCATGTTTAGATCAAACCAGAGTGAGGACTGTATTACTTCGGGACTGCCCGTGTCAGGACACACTTTTCCACTGGTCCCCTGAATTTAAGAAATCACACCGCAAGCAGAAAATGAGCTCAAGCAGAGAGCAAGCGGGGCCAGAGCACAATAGAATGTTTAAAGTGCAACCCTGTTCCAAACCCTACTCGGGTCTCTTCCATAGGGCTGGCTTCCAGGAAAGTGTCCTTGGGATTTCACTGCCAGTTTTTTACTTGTGGGGAGGTGTTTTGAGCATCCACAGCCTGCAGCTTGGATTCTACCACCTGGGTCTTCTGCTTGTGTGGTGGCGTTGCCAACCTCCAGGGGGTGGCTGGAAATCTCCCAGGATTACAGTTGATCTCCAGGCAACAGAGATCAGTTCCCCTGGAGGAGACTGCCACTTTGGAAGGCGGGCTTTCTACGGCATTATACCCCACTGGAGTCCCTCCATCTGTGAACTGCGCCCTCCTTATGCTCCACCCCCCAAATCTCCAGGTATTTCCTGACTCAGAGCTGGCTCCCCTATTGTGTAGGCCAGGGGTGGGCAAATTGCGGCCCGGGGGCCACATGCGGCCCGCCACAGAGTTTTTTGCAGCCCGCCAAGACAGTTGGCCTCTGTCAGCACCTGAGGAGCTGCAGCTTGAACTTATTGACATGCAGTCAGATCAAACTGTGAAAGAAACGTTTAATGCTGTGACATTAGTTGACTTTTACAAATCTTCCTCTGCTGAAAAAAATTTCCATGTATGAAGAGATTTGCTGGGGAAATGTTCTCTGTATTTGGGTCTACATATATTTGTGAGCAAAGTTTTTCTTGCATGAAGATCAATAAGAGTAAATACAGACGCTAAGAGACATTTGACAGACATTCACTTGCAGGCTGTGATGAGAATCTCAACAAGCAATCTCACTCCTGATTTCAAAAAAATTGTAGAAAAGTGTGATAGGGTAGATTTGTCTCATTAAACTGATTCTAAAATTAAATTGTGCTTGCAGCTATAGATGAGATGAAATCAGCACAATAAATAACTTGAATAAAACGACCACTGTTTTATTTAATTTATATTTATGGATTTTTATGATACAATTTATACCTTTTCTGGAATGCAAAGTTAACTAATGAATGCAATCATTTTGAAAGGTGCGGCCCTCCGCTAACCCTCCGCTCCCACAAAGCGGCCCCCGAGCCAAAACAATTGCCCCCCCCTGGTGTAGGCCAAACCTCTGAAGTCTCAAAAAACAACCACCCCGCCCCGTGATCCCCTGGTGCCCTTCCCGCCCCAGAGCACAAGCATCGGTCACTTCCCGCAGACGAGCACCTCTCTTGGCGAGTGAATTTTCAGATGACAATCGGGCCATTCGTCAGCAACTGATTGTCTCCGTCAGATCCAGCTGGCCCAGACTGGCACCACTTCATTCCTTCCCCAGCTGAGATCAGAAGGTTCAGTTCTGCAGCCAAACCCCCTGAGTGGCAGCTGGGGGGGGGGGGTCAGGAGGAGGAGGATACCAATATGCTGCAGGGTGGCTCCCTGCCATCAGTGGCACAGAAGGTGCCGGACACCCCCTCCAGGGCCCATGATGTGCCAACCAGGTCTGAGTCAAGCCCTGGCAGCTTTGCCCCAGGGCTTGGAATGGATCCAGCAGTCTGTGCCGTGGGCCTTGAGACGAGGGCTTCGCCCCACTCCACCCCAGAGGGCCCGGTTTCATGCTGCTGAGGCCCAACCAGCCGTTAAGCATAATAAGCAAGGGCTAAGGGCACCAAGGGGAAGGGGGCACCACCGAGTTGCCCTAGCTTTCATTACCCTAGCTATCATGCCGTTAACTCTTTCACTGCCACACTTGACTTTAGTCAAAAAAATTTGTATTTGTCCTTTTTGTAATTGGCCGAGGGGTACCATTATTGAGCCAGTTTGGTATAGTGGTTAGGGAGCGCAGACAGTAATCTGGGAGAACTGGATTTGATTCCCACTCCTCCGCATGCAGCCGACTGGGTGACCTTGGGTCAGTCACAAGTTCTCTCAGAGCTGTTCTCTCAAGAGCAGTCCTTAAAAGAGCTCTCTCAGCCCCACCTAAGGCGTCTGTTGTAGAAAAGTGAAGGGAAAGGAGATTGTAAGCCGCTCTGAGACTCCTTTGGGGAGTATAAATCCAATCTCTTCTCTTCTCTTCTCTTTGCTCAGGTCCTCATCAGTCGTCCCTAATCTGGCCCTGTGTCCAGCCCCGAGATGGCCCATCTTGCAGCCAGCAGCAATGGTAGGAGGGGGGGCACACCTCCTCTCCTATGGCCCCCAGCTCCAAGGTGGGACACAGAGGCCCTTTGAAGCTGGGCCACAGCAACACAGAATAGTGTTGCCAGCCTCCAGGTGGGGCCTGGAGGTCTCCTGGAATCTCCAGTTTACAGGGATCAGTTCCCCTGGAGAAAATTGATGCTTTGGAAGAGGGATTCTGTGGCATTGCACCCCACTGAGGTCCCTGTTCCCCCCCCCCAGGCTCCACCCCCAAATCTCCAGGAGTTTCCCAACCTGGATCTGGTATCCCTATGCAGCCCCCCCTCCATGGGGGGCTTGCCAACCCCAGACCTTCAGGTGACAGAAGTCAACTCCCCTGGAGACAATGGCTGCTTTGGAGGGTGGGCTTCAGGCCATTATGCCCTGCTAAGGTCCCTCCCCAAACTAGGGTTGCCACCCTCCAGCTGGGGGCTGGAGATCCCCTGGAATTACAACCAGTCTCCAGACAATATATATATAACTTATTTGTGCATTATTTATGTATTTATAACTTTTACTCCATTTCTGGAGAAGACGGCTACTTTGGAAGGTGGACTGCGTGGCATTACACCCTACCAAGGTCTCTCCCCTCCCTCAACTCCCCAAATCTCCAGGCATTTCCCAACCCAGAGCAGGCAACCTTAACAAGAGGGCAGAGGAGGAGAGGAGATTGGATTTATAGCCCGCCATTCACTACCGGAAGGAGTCTCAGAGTGGCATACAATCGCCTTTCCTTTCCCCTCCCCACAACAGACCCCCTGTGAGGTCGGTGGGGCTGAGTGAGCTCTCTTGAGGTCTGCCCTTGAGAGAACAGCTCTAAGAGAACTTCTGACTGAACCAAGGTCACACCAGCAGCTGCAAGTGGAGGAGTGGGGAATCAAACCCAGTTCTCCCAGATTAGAGTCTATGCTCCTAACCACTACACCAAAGTGCATTGAAAGTGGATTGAAAGTTAAGTTAAGTTGTCATGGTGGGGAAAACCTCAGTTACAATCAAGGTATGATCAGGATAAGAGAATAGGTTTTCTAGATTCAAGAACTGAATTAGACAAAGCTTGGCTAATTTCGCAGGAGAAAAATATACAAAAAATATATAGATTATTATCAGTAGATGAGATGCAAGAAGAAACAGTAAAAAGTACGATGGTATCTTGGATGAAGGATTTTGAACATACTATAGATATAGATGAATGGCTGAAGATGTGGAAAACATTGAAATATACAAGTGCCGTGTCCTATAAAGAAAATTTATATAAAATGTTTTATAGACTGCACTGGTCTCCGGACAGGATAGCCAAGTGTATGTTAATGTTTCAAATTGGTGTTGGAAATGTGGGAAAAATAGAGGAACATTTTTTCATATGTGGTGGAAATGTGGGAAAGTCCAAAATTATTAGAGGAAAATCCAAAGAGAGATATTGGAAGTTTTAAATATTAATTTGCCACTTGTACCAAAAATCTTCTTATTAAATATGCTACCAGAAGGTATAGATAAAGCTGATGCAATATTTATGGTTTATATTAATACTGCTGCACGAATTAGCTGGGCTAAGAATTAGAAAGTGGAAACTATTCCCATTCTAGATGAAATAATATATAAATTATTGGAACTGGCTGAAATGGAAAAGTTAAGCCAAATAGTGCACAAAAAAAAGAAGAAAATTTTGGAGAATTTATGGTTGAAATTTTATGAATGGTGTAAAAATAAATGAATGACTCAAAACTGTAATTTAGTAAATGCCACGGTGTCGGGTTAAGATTTAAGTTTGGTGTCATACTATTATGTTGACCTGGTTATTATGTTTACTTATATATCTGTTTAGATTTTGTTTATCTTGGTTATTTGGAATTTGGTTAAAGAGTAAATCAATAAGAAATAATAGGAAATTTGAAGATATGTAGGTTAGGATTAATGAAGCAAGATAATTTGAATGTTAGAGGCAGAGGTCTGTGTGGGCCCTGCCTTAGAGAACAAAAAGTTTAATGTATATCAAACATATCAGTCATGGTTTAGAATATATGAAATAATATGAAGATGTTTCACTGTAAGTAATATGGATGTCTTTCAAAGTGTTCAATGTAATATATGAAAATAAAAAAAACTTTATTATATAAAAGAAAGTGGATGGAAAGTGCGTTATTTAGTATGTGGGAAAGTTTGGATGCGGTTTCAATCCACTTCAGCGACTGTTTGAAAGTGGATTTTGTCATTTCACACGGTAAAATCCAGAAGAGGAGGAGATTGGATTTATACCCCGCCCTTCACTACCCAAAGGAGTCTCAGAGTGGCTTCCAAACTTCCTTTCCCTTCCCCTCCCCACAACAGACACCCTGGGAGGTAGGTGGGGCTGAGAGAGCTCTTTTGAGGACTGCCCTTGAGAGAACAGCTCCGAGAGAACTTGTGACTGGCCCAAGGTCACACCAGCAGCTGCATGTGGAGGAGGAGTGGGGAATCAAACCCGGTTCTCCCAGATTAGAGTCCTTAACCACTGCGCCACACTGGTGCAGTCTTGCGCTGCCCCAGCTTCAAGGGGCTGCCCGTGCCCACTGGGGAGGCTGGGAAGCAGGGGCCCCAGTGGGGAGAGTCTCCACATCCTGGCCCGGGCAGTGCGGGAGTTACAGATGCCAGGTTTGGGCTGGGATATACCTGGAGATTTTGGGGGCGGGGCCTGAGGAGGGCGGGGTTTGGAAAGGGGAGGGACATCAATGGGGAAGAACATCACAGAGTCCACCTTCCAAAGTGGCCATTTTCTCCAGGTGAAGCGCTCTCTGTCGCCTGGAGATCAGTTGTTCTCCCAGAGATCTCCCCAACAGGAGCCAAGCCTGCCACCTCCTTCCCAGTGGTGCCTGCTGGATCCCTCGGGTGGGGGAATGGCCCCTGCCAGCTAGGCGGAAGGGTGTGGCTGGCACACGCGGCTTCGATCCTCTGCTTCCCTCAAGGCCGGCAAATAAGGTTTATGAATCAAAAGGGCCCTGTTGGGCGGTGGAGAGACCTTGAGAAGGGCTCATCCGGTGGATCCAGAACACAGCGTTATTCGATTTCAAGTGGCTGACAGACAGCGTATTTGGAATCAGTTCTGCTGTTCTTCGTCCTACGCATCCACTCTGACTAAGGAGGTTCGGCAGAGGCCAAGGGGAGAGGAGAGCTTGGTGGGGTGTGAGTCATGTATGCTTTTGTGTCATATGGAGCTTTGGCATCATGCGACTTTCCTGTTATTGCGTTCAGGCAAAGTGGAGGCTGTTATGCTCCAAGCTTCTGTTTAGAAGGGGTTGCCTTCTGCCATGCGAGGCACGTGGACGTTGTTATTCTAGTGGAGAAATCTGACTAATATATGTGCCTGTAAAACAAAAAAACAAAAAAGACCCTTCAAGCTTCTAGGCCTCAACCAATGCTCCCTCTAAGCTGCGGAGTCTTGTGAGCAAAGGTTCTACTTTGTGAGCTACTGAAAGTTGTGAGTTAGCGGTTTGACTACTGCATAAATTGCTCTGGAGCCATCCGTCCTGAGCTAAGACAAAAATGAGCCAGAGACTGAAATACTGTGAGCTCGCTCACATGAAGTCAGCTTCGAGGGAACGCTGGCCTCAACAATAATGGGTGGAGCCCGACATTTTAAGCCGCAGAGAAAGCACCCACAAAAACTCATGATGCGCAAGAAGAGCAGGGCGCTCCTGAGCACCCTGGCACCTGCCGACTCCTTTCCTGGTGCCCACCAAGTGTTTTTGGAACATGGGCACGACTAGGGTTGTCAGCTCTGGGTTGGGAAATACCTGGAGATTTTGTGGGTGGAGCCTGAGGAAGGCGGGCTTTGGGGAGGGGAGGGACTTCAGCAGGGTGTAATGCCATCCAGTTAGGGCTGCCAAGTCAGCCCGGGGGGCAGGGGATCCCCCGCTAAAGGAGTTCCCGATCCGCCGGCCAGCATTTGGCCGGCAGGGGGAACCCCACCCCCGACGTCGTCCAGCGAGGACGACGTAATGACGTCACCAGAAGTGACGTCAGCACGTTGGGGGCATTGCCAGGGCGAATGTTAAATGGCATGTACTTTTTAACATTTAACATGGCATGTACTTTAACATTTAATTAACATGGCATGTACTTTAACATTTAATTGGATACTGTAAGAAGTAACTGAACAGAGAGGGTATCATAGAGTTTTGGGGCGCGCCAGGAGGAACTCCCAGATGGAGGAGGACTCCCCCTCGCTGGTGAGTTCCGAAGACTTGGCAACCCTACATCCAGTCCACCCTACAAAGAAGCCATTTTCTCCAGGTGAAATGATCTCTGTTGCTTGGAGATCAGTTGTCATAGCAGGAGATCTCCAGATGCCACCTGGGGATTGGCAACACTGGTGGGGCTTTTCCCCAGCAAGGCTTCTGACTGGCTACTGGAGATTTGATTGGTTGTGCAGATTTAGTAAACAACACTGCTTTGGCAGCAGCTGACACCACAGCACACGGAGTGTCACTGGGTGACTGAAGGCAAGCTGCAGCAGCCTTTTTTGGCTCCTGTGGCAGACATTTTGTGGCAGCCATTCTGTGGCTCCGCCCATCACCCTGTGCCATAATTCCAAAGGTGCCCACAATCTGAAAAGGGTTGGGGACCTCTGCTCAAGAGTCAGGCCTTTACACTGTTCTTTATATTACACACACACATATTTTTTTTATTTTATCTCAAATAAACATATAAAACATACAAGAAAACACACAAACATCTATTACATACAATTTTTGGGGGGGGGTCTCATATCTTCGTAATAATCTCTGTTCAGTTACTTCTTACAGTATCCAATTAAATGTTAAAGTACATGCCATAAAGCAAAGAATATTTTATCCATAAAGTCTGCATATAGTTTTACATAATATCTATAATGTCTCTAATATATGTTGAATTATATAGTTCATTTATTATAGTCCTCCAACCAAGTATAAAATCTTGACCATGTATTGTGAATTTTTTCTTCTTGTTCTCCTCTCAAAAATAAAGTTAATTTATCCATTTCCGCTGTTTCCAAACTTTTACTTATAATTTCTTCTTTTAAAGGCATTTCATCTTTTCTCCAATAGTTGGCATACAATATTCTCGCAGTAGTTCATACATGTTTAATAAGATAAAAATAATCCTTTTTACAATTTTCTGGTCTTACATTCAATAGAAATAATTCAGAAGTAAAAGGTATGGTACAGTTCAACATTTTTTGTAATATTTCATGGATCCAGGCCTAATGTTTTTTAACTCTATCACACGTCCACCACATATGGAAAAAGGTCCCAGGGACTTTTTTACATTGCCAACAAGCATTTGATAAACCAGGATAGAATTTTGCTAACATATCTGGTATCTATAAAACATTTTATATATGTTCTCTTGATATGCAGTTGCTTTAGTAATTTTTACATTCATTTTCCATACCTGACACCATTGATCTAAGTGTATATTATGCCCAACATTTTGTGCCCATTTAATCATAGAGTTTTTACCTATTTCATCTTGTGTTTTATCTTCCAACATTAATGCATACAATTTTTTAATCAATTATTCTTTAGAATATAACAAGATTTTATCTATTTCGGTTGTTTTAGAACAAAACCTGTTGATTTATCTTTTGTGTATCTTGACTGAATTTGTACAATCTCCCACCAGCTAAGATTGGAATTTAAGTTTTTGATGTTTTCAGCTGATTTTAGCTCATTTTTATTGTCCAGCAGTGCATCGTATTTTAGCAAAAAAGTATTTACAGCCAAATTTGGATTTGTAAATGGGGAGACCCATTTTGGAATCTTAGAATAAAAAAGTTCTTTAACTTCTTCCCATACCTTTAATAAGGCTTTCCTAATAATATGTTGTTTAAAATATTTTGAGCTCAGCTTTCTCATACCAAACAAATGCATGCCATCCCAGTAATAAGTCATATCCCTCCAGAGCTAAAATTCTAGGATTTTCTAATGTAATCCATTCCCTTAGGGCTTTATGCTGTTCTGTGTCCAGATTCCTCCCCCCACAGTCTGCCAGAGCAGTCCTTTCTGCCCCTGCTCCCTTTTTCCTGCCACTATCCTGATCTTTGTCAAGGAGTTCACAATTTTTGCAAACAGTTCAGTGACCGGAGTTTCTGAAGGAGGCTGAGATGTTCAAAAAGCATTTGCATCAGAGGTTCAGAGGAAGTCAGCCTCTGAATCCCAGGGATAGGAGGCAACATCTGGGGAAGGCCTCGGGCTCTGTTCCCTGTTGCTGACCCTCCAAGGGAACTGGTTGGCCTCTGTGTGAGACAAGATGCTGGACTTGATGGACCCTCACTGGTCTGGTCCAGCAGGGCTCTTCTTACGTTCTTATATGTTCTTATATATACAGAATCAGAGACCCAGATTGCCCCTGGTGGGACTTCCTGCCTCTGACCAGCAAGTTCTGTTTGCATCTGATGGTGCCCAAACATGGCACTTGCTTCCTGGCCTGCTGGCTGTGCATTTGTGCTCTAAAAGGCAGGTATGGGAAAGGGACAAACATCTGGGCAGGGGAGACCGGGTTCCAGGGCTGTGTGCACAGATCTCTACACTGGATTGGGAACTGTACCCCAAGGGCCAAGCACCTGGCTAGCACTATCCTCCTCAACAGGACCAGTCAGTTGTCTGAGGAGGTGACTGACTCACTAAAAACCGAAGTTGCACTTTCTGGATCAGAACAGTGGTCTATCGAGTCCAACATCTCATTTCCAACTAGGGTTGTCATTCCCCAGGTCCAGGCGGGGAATCCCCAGGTTTTGGGGGCTTCTGTCTGCTGCTGGCCAGTGGAGGAAAAACCCCTCCCCCCATGCGTTGATGTCACATGGAAGTGACATCATCGTGCTGGGTATGTTGCACAGCAATGTTCTGGTTTGAGGGTGATTTTACCATAGAGTTTTGGCCCCAAAGCAGAGTGTCGCTGTGTGATGTCCTCAGTGCGATGTCATCATGCTGGCGATGTTGCTGTTTGGGGGTGGAACCCCTGCCCCCCCCCCCCGGAGGGCTCTCTCCCACCCCCCACCAGCGTGTGATGAGTACCTGGCAACTCTATTGCCAGCAGATGCCGCCGAGAAGCCCATAAGCAGTTTATTAACACAACCATCTCCTTCTAGTGCTTTTACTTCTAGTATCTAGAGTTTAGAGATACTCTGCCTCTAAACATGGAGGTTCTCTTGAGCCACCACGACTGATAACTAGACCGGGATGTTGATCAATTTCAAAATTACCAGTGCTCAAACCTGGTTTAGAAGCCCTGGTCTCCAATGTGGACAGGTTCCCCTAATCTCAGATATGGGACATTTGTCATGGGATGAAGAAGTGGTACTCTGTACAGCTTGGCAGTTCAAGACCCGAGTGCCACGTGATGGAGTGAGCTCCCATCTCTGGCCCCAGCTCCTGCCAACCTAGCAGTTCGAAAGCAAGAAACTGCAAGGAGATAAATAGCTACCGCTTCAGTGGGAAGGTAACAGTGTTCTGTGCGCCTCAGCGTTTAGTCATGCCAGCCACATGACCATAGAGAAGTCTTTGGACAGTGCTGGCTCTTCGGCTCAGAAACAGAGATGAGCACTGCCCCCTAGAGTGGGACTCAACTGGCTTTCGAGCAAGGGAAACCTGTACCTTTTACTTTGCCATATGCTGGAACTGAGCCCTGGCTATCTGTAGTTCAAATGAAACTCCATATAGATCAGTTAATTCATTTGTGTGCGTTGAATTCAGGATGAGGTCTGGAAGAGGGAACTGCTTGGAACGGGAAGCTTTGATCATTTTTTTAAAAATTATTCTTTTATTTACCTTTTTTCCTGTAATGAGTTCAAAGCAAGGGGAGAGAAGGAAATGACATTAGCAAGGAATGTTCTGTGTGTATAAAATCTGGGTTTACAGCAAACATTTCTAAAAGGGAAGAGGGATTGTTTTGAAAATGGGCAGCTGAGTGGGAAAGCGCCCCTGGCCGGAGGACTTCTCTTGGTTTGAGAGTTCTTCCAAGGCGTCAGATACAGCTTGCTGGGGTAAAGGCTCCTCGTTCACAGGGGAGGATAAGTGCCTGGAGGAACCCGAACAAAGCTGGAGGTAACATGTCCCGGGCACCGTATTAATGGCCAGGCCTCTCTGAAATTTAACAGTGTGATGGAATATTCCCAGATATACTGCTCCTGAACGGGGAGGTTCCATTTTCAGTTTTCATGGCTAATAGACATTGATGACTCCCCTTCCATGAATTTGCCTAATCCTTGTGGTGCCGCCATTTTATTATTTATTTAGAATATTTCTATGCTTGCCTCTTCAGAATCTGGCTCGAGTCCAAAACCCACAATATTAAAACACAAGCCATTAAAACACAAAACAGTGGACATCGGCAGCATAAAAAACAGAAGCAAACCATTACAAAGGTGGTAAGATCAAGCTCCAGTTGGTCAATAATTTATGGTGGTCATGGTCCAGCAGAATAAAGCATACATTAACAGAGTAGTTGTAAGAATATAATGATTTTATATACAATTTATTTATTTATTTAATTTAACATGAATTGCCCACCCACATTTAAATATATATAATGAAGTTTCCCAACAATAAATCAATTATTTAAAACCAATTCAAGATAGTGATATAATAATCCTCCTTTGCCGACCACACTGCTGTCCCGCACAGCAGGGCAGGGAGGGATACATAGGGGCCACAGGAAGGAAAGGGAGGGGGCTTGGCCTCAACCTCCCCTGGCTGCCCTCAACCAAAAGCCTGGCAGAACATCTCAGCCTTACAGGACCTGCAGAATTGCATCGGATCCCACAGGGCCTGGATGTTATTTGGCAAAGAGTTCTACCAGCTTGGGGCCAGGACTGAAAAGGCCCTGCCCCTAGTCAAGGACAGCCAGACCTCCTTATAGCCTGTGATTACCAGCAAGTTGTTACTAGCTGAGCTCAGCGTTCTTCTGGGGACATATTGGAGGAGATGGTCCCAAATATGTATTTTCTTTTTAAAAATCCATTAAAATATAGATCGAAAGCAAATCCATGTCACTGAAGTGACCCTGTACCTCAGTAAACTCTGGCGGCTGCACAGAGTCGGGCTAGTCTCTCCAAGGTTTCAGATTCAAGGGCAGCAAATTTGTAAAAGTTGTAATGATCTTTCTGCCCGGGACCTTTTGGAGGATGGATGTAATAAATATGTATCTGAGGCCATTATAGAAGGGGCAGTGAAGCAGCCAATGCGCAGTCTTTTCGATTTCCCCAGTACCGCAAACGCATAAGAACGCGCCCCCCTCCCCCCCATGAAAAGCCAGGGCTAAAAGAAGTGTTCTGGCCTGGTGCCTAAAAGAAAGCATAGAAAGTGCCAGGTAAGCCTCAATGTGGAGAGAATTCCAGAGGTACGGGGTCACCACAAAAAAGGCCCTGTCTCTCCACCTGCCTTACCTCCGAAGGTGGGGGCGCAGAGAGCAGGGCTTGGGAGGCAGATCTTAACTGGCGGGCTGGATAAGATTTTGGCAATGCGTTCAGCGGCTGCAGTAAGAAGAACGGGAAATGCTCCCCTCTCACTAGGAGCACACTACAATCCTAAGGTCACTGTTCAGCCTACTCAAATCGAAAATGGCAATGGAAAAGTGCGGCAAAGCCCTGGATTCAGCATGTACAATAGCAGAGATTATATCCACAACTATTTACCTAAGGGGTACTGCTTTTTTAAAAAAATAGCCAAGTGGTTTTGGGGAAAAACTTGGCCTCCTGTTCTGTCTGGCAACTGGTCTGAAAAGGAAGGAAGGAAGGAAGGAAGGAAGGAAGGAAGGAAGGAAGGAAGGAAGGAAAGGGATTAGATTTATACCCCGCCCTTCACTATCTGAAGGAGTCTCAGAGCGGCTCAGTATCTCCTTCTCCTCCCCACAACAGACACTCTGTGAGGTAGGTGGGGCTGAGAGAGCTCTTTTGAGAACTGGTCTTGAGACAACAGCTCTGAGAGAACTTGTGACTGACCCAAGGTCACACCAGCAGCTGCATGTGGAGGAGTGGGGAATCAAACCCAGTTCTCCCAGATATGAGTCTGTACTCCTAACCACTACACCAAAAGGGGGAGAGTCTAGGGATGCCAACCTCCAGGTGGGACTTGGGAATCCCCCAGAATTCCAGCTTATCTCCAGACTACAGAGATCAGTTGCCCTGGAGAAAGTGGCTGCTTTGGAGGATGAAATCTTTGGTATGGTACCCCACTGAGGTCCTTGTCCTCCCCAGGTCCCATCCACAAATCTCCAGGAGTTTCCCAACCTAGAGCTGCCAACCCTATCCCCCCCCCACCGGCAGCCAAGGCGGACCTGGAGACCCCAGAGAGGCCTAGCAGGGTTTTCTCCCCAAGTTGGCTAATGAGCCCTAGAATCCTGGTCATAGCCTGACTTTAGGGAATCTGTGGCTGGGGGTGGGGGAGGGAACTCATGCCCCTCCTGACCAAAAACGCGGGATCCAGCAGCACTGAATTGTTCAAATTAAGCCCTGGGCAAGATGATAGATGAAGCTGCCTGGGGGAAGCCATCCACTGGGGGAGTCATCTGGAGCAGGGGTGGGCAAACTTGCTCAGCGTAAGAGCCACCTAGAACAGGGGTGGCCAAACTTGCTTAATGTAAGAGCCGCACAGAATAAACATCAGATGTTTGAGAGCCTCAAGACATGAACAAATATTACCTGCTTTTATTGGAAAATAAGCAAATTTGCTTTTTATTAACATTAAATGAGACTGCCAAAAATAATAACAAAAGGGGCAAAAGCAGATATTGATAATGATATTAATTTGTCCAATGATATTTGTTTGCTAATGATATTTAGCTTCCCCAGCCGCCCTGCCGGAAGCCACATAATATGTGTGAAAGAGCCGCATGCGGCTCCCGAGCCACAGTTTGCCCACCCCTGATCTGGATGTTTGGGCTGAGGTGCCACCAACATGCATATGATGCTCAGCTCTATCTCACTCTCACCCAGGGAGGCTGTGAAAACTGTGAACAGGGACCTGGAGGCATTTTTGGAACGCAATGCTCTCTGTAAGCGATGGAGTCTTTTGAGCAAAAATTCTACTTTTTGAGCTACTGGCATTAAAGCCGTGAGCGAGCGATTTGGCTGCTGCATAAATTAGCTCTGGAGCCCTCCTTCCTGAGCTAAGACCGAAATGTGTGAGCTGGAGGCTAAAAAACTGTGAGCTAGCTCACACTGACTCAGCTTAGAGGGAACCCTGGATAAGGGCTAACAAGCGGAAAGTGAATCCTAACAAAATGGAGGGGCTACTGAAGGGGGAAGGTTTGACACTGGAAATGGGTTGTCCCCTCTTCTGGATGGGGTTCCATTCCCCCTAAGGAACAAGTTCGTCGCTTGGGGTGTTCCTGAAGCCAGGCTTCCTGTGCATAAACAGGTGGCCAGGAGAGCTTTTCACCAACTTCAGCTAGTGAGCCGGCTGCAGCCTTTCCTGGGTAGAAAAGATCTTGCCACTGTGGTTCGTGCCCAGGTAATGTCTAGGTTAGACTACTGCAATGCGCTTTACATGGGGCTGCCCTTGAAAACTGTCTGGAAGCTGCAGTTGGTACAGAAGGCTGTGGCCAGGGTGTTGACTAGAGTAGGTTGGAGGGACCATATCGCTCCAGGCTTGTTCCAGCTACACTGGCTTCCAGTTTATCACCAGGCACAATCCAAAGTGTAGGTCTTGACCTTTAACGCCCTATATGGCCTGGGACCTCCTCCCATATGATCCTCGGAGGCCCTGCTTTGGTGGCCCCCACCATCTGAGGCTAGATGCGGGGAAAACCGTTCTGGTTGTGAAGACCCTCTTTTGTTTCATCCGGCATCCTCTCAGTAATGGTTACTGGCAATGCTCCCTCTAAGCTGTGGAGTCTTGTGAGCAAAAATTCTACTTTGTGAGCTGCTGGCATTAAAGTTGTGAGCCAGTAATTTGGCTGCTGCATAAGTTAGTTTGCTCTGGAGCCATCCTTCCTGAGTTAAGACAAAAATCTGTGAGCCAGAGGTTAAAAAACTGTGAGCTGGCTCCCACTAACTCAGCTTAGAGGGAACATTGGTTACTGGTATCTGAAGAAGTGAGCAGTAACTCACGAAAGCGCCTACCCTGCCACAAATAAGGTGCTGCTGGACTCTTTGCTTTTTTCCTGCTGCTCCAGACAGACTAACTTGGTCCTCCTTCTAGTGCTGTTTATGTGTTTTTAATCAAACTGTTTCATAATTTTAAATGTATTTTAACTTGCTCAAATATTTTAATATTTTAAAAAAATGTTTGCTGCTAGGGTTGCCAGCCTCCAGGTGGGGCCTGGGGATCTCTCGCTTTTACAACCGATCCCCAGCTGACAGAGATCAGTTCCCCTGGAGAAAATGGCTGCTTCGAAGGGTGGACTCTATGGCGTTGGACCATGCTGAAACCCCTCCCCTCCCCAAACCCCGCCCTCTCCTGGCTCCACCCCCAAAGTCTTCAGGTATTTTCCAACCTAGACTTGGCAACCCTATTTGCCACCCTGTGGACTATTATGTCCACTGACCGCCACTGGGCATCAGCGGCATACAGTCGGAGCTAGGCTTCTTGGAACAATAGGAGCCAAGGATCCTAGACCACTACTAGCCCTCCAATAAGAACTCTGGCGGGAAATTCAAACCCACCAATAGGACTTTTGGGTGTGTCCTAGGAGCTATATAGAGAGCCAGTTTGGTGTAGTGGTTAAGTGCACGGACTCTAATCTGGGAGAACCGGGTTTGATTCCCCACTCCTCCACTTGCACCTGGCTGGATGACCTTGGGCAAGCCATAGCTCTGTACCAGCTGTTCCCTCAAGGACAGCTTGGGAAAGAGCTCTCTCAGCCCCACCTACCTCACAGGGTGTCTGTTGTGGGGAGGGGAAGGGAAAAGGAGTTTGTAAGCCACTCTGAGACTCCCTTGGGGAGTGGAGGGCGGGATATAAATCCAATCTCTTCTTCTTCTTCTTCTTCTATATATAGTTGGCCATCTTGGTCGGTTGTTGTTCGTTGTTGTGTACTCAATAAACCAATGCTGATCACTACGTTGTAGTCCAGACTTTCCATGCATCGAACCCAGTACAAAATATGGACCCTGATCAGTTGGAAAGGCACCATAAAAATGTTTCAGACCAATCCATAAATACCTTTGATGGAGGCAGACCGCCAGTGTCTCACGGTCAGTATTGCCTGCTCGGGCTGGCAGTAGCTCTCTAGCAGGGCTGGTCCGGCCACTAGGCAAAACGAGGTGATTCGGGGGGGGGGGGGGAAGTTAGAGGGTCACAAGCAGCCGCAGGATACAGGACAGATGAAAGCCCAGACACGATTCCTGTTTGGCGTGTCCACCAGGCCCTTTTGTTGTTCTTTGCTGTCAAGTGGGGTTTTCAAGGCAAGAGATGTTCAGCGGTGGTTTGCCGTTGCCCGCCTCTGCGTCAGGACCCTGGACTTAAGAGAAAAACATAAGAGAAGCCACGCTGGATCAGGACAATGGCCCACCCAGACAGAGTGTTCCATCTGTATACTTTGTGGCTGATAGCCATCCATGGACATCTGCTCTTAAGAACATAAGAAAAGGCGCGTTGGATCAGGCCCATCCGGGCCAACCCTCTGTGTCACACAGTGGCCAAAAACACCAGGTGCCCTCAGGAGGTCCACCAGTGGGGCCAGGACACTAGAAGACCTCCCACTGTTGCCCCCCCCATCAAGCACCAAGAACACAGAGCATCACTTGCCCAGACTGGGGGTGCCTATCTATACCTGGTGGCAAATAGCCACAGATGGACCTCTGCTCCAGATGTTTATCCAGTCCCCTCTTGAAGCTGTCTATGCTTGTAGGCACAACCGCTTCCTGTGGCAGTGAGTTCCACATGTTTTCTCTTAAGAAGAAGAAGTACCTCCTTTTATCTGTTCTAAGCCTACTGCTCATGAATTTCGTTGGTGGAAAGCAGTGGGGCTTAAAAAGGAGAAAATTCATGGACCTGGGAACCAACGTACCGAATGCTCAAAATCACCTAGCTGGGCTCTGCACAAGTCTGAAGTCTTGCTGAAGTCTCTGCATCCAAGCATCTCTGCCATCCCTCCAGCGGCACCTGCTGAAACCATTTTTGGGCTCCACCAAGAGTTTTTAGAAGGTGGGTGGGGCCTTTCCCCTGCAAGGCTTCTGATTGGCTACTGGAGATTTGATTGGCTTTGCAGATTTTTTAAAATGTTGCTTTGGCAGCAACTGCCTCCGCAGCACAAGAAACTCCACTGGGTGACTGAAGTTAAGCCGCAGCAATCATTTTGTGGCTGGCTCCGCCTCCCCAGGCAGCCATTTTTTGGCTGTGCCCACAGCCCCGTGGCAGAAGGCACAAAAAAGGTTGGGGACCCCTCCTTTAGAGCTTAATCTCAGCATGGATTTGCCCTCTCCCCTGTCCACCTTCCCAGTGACGAAAAACAAGAGTACATCTGAGCATATGCAGAGTCTGTGCCTGACAGCTGAACACCTGCAGCGTTCCTGAGCTTTTGCGGCAGGGGAGGCTGGCTGCCCCACTCCCCTCCCCCCCTCAGGATGAGGCTAGAGGTTAATCCCTCGCCCGGCCAAGTGGAATTTCCCATCTCTCTGCTGAGGTCTTGATGTGTACCCTCCCCCCTTCCCCTAGGAGCCCCGCTACCTCTAGTGAAGTTTACCTGCAAACAAGCAAGGGAAAAATTCCCTGATGCAGATTCCCCCCCCCCCCATGCACCCACCTTCCTCTTTCTCTTGTTTACACTGTAAACATCCCGGAGGCTCTCTCCCTGTCCTAGAAACCTGGCACGTGTTTGATGTCAAAACATTTGGAGATCAAAGACTCGGAAGGGGTGGGGGAAGCAGAGAGGAGAATTCGTATCTAGAGGCCAGCAATGCCTTTAGCTGAGAGAGGGGGAGAGAGAGGGAGAGGGAGAGATTGTGTAAAGGGGGGCGTTTAGAGACACTTGGAGGGTTGCCAGGGCCTCCCCCCTCCCCGCCACCAGTTGGGGATAGGGGGATAGAGTGGCCAGATCCAAATTGATAAACTGCTGGAGATTTGGGGATGGAGCCAAGGGAGGATTAGGGACCCCAGTGGGGTGCAATGCCACAGAGTCCATCCTCCTGAGCATCCATTTTTTCTCCAGGGGACAGATCTCTGTAGTCCAAAGACCAGTTGTAATTCCGGGAAGTCTCCAGGCCCCACCTGGACGATGGCAACCCTACCCTCTCTGGCCTCAGCCCAAGAACATATCAATTGACACTGAAGTGTGGCTCCTGAGTCCGTGCAGAGTGCTTTCCCTCCTTTCCCCCTATTGCTAGTGGATTGTGAGTTTTTTAAAAAAAGGATTGTGTACATATACCAAGGATAAAGCTATGCTCAGTTGTAATATCTAAAGGAAACCTTCGGGTTCCTAGGCAGGATACCACTGAACAGCGCGTGCTGGGGGTGATGGTAAAAGAAAGGCGAAGGCTGTTGCCTTCCTATCCTGCCCAAAACCTTTCAGGGACATCAGATTCGCCACTGTTGAGCAATGAAGGAAGTCCTCCTTCACCTAAAGAGTAGTTAACCCATGGAATTCACTGCTGCAGGAAGCGGGGGCAGCTACAAGCAGAGACGGCTTCAAGAGGAAATTAGATAAACATCTGGAGCAGAGGTCCATCAGTGGTTATTAGCCACAAGGTATAGATGGAACACTGTCTGGGGCAAGGATGATCTGCATTCTTGGTGCTTGGAGGGGGGCAACAGTGGGAGGGCTTCTGGAGTTCTGGCCCTGCTGGTGGATTTTCTGACGGCACCTGCTATTTTTGGCCACAGTATGACAGAGGGTTGGACTGGATGGACCACTGGCCTGATCCAACATGGCTTCTCTTATGTTCGTATGTCTGGGGCAGCGATGCTCTGTATCCTTGGTGCTGGGGGGTGGGGGGACAACAGTGGGAGGGCTTCTAGAGTTCTGGCCCTGCTGGTGGACCTCCTGATGGCACCTGGGTTTTGGCCACTGTGAGAGGATTGGACTGGATGGGCCACTGGCTCGAACCGACATGGCTTCTCTTATGTTCTTAACAAATGCTGTGCCAGATGAACACCAACTGTGGTACCAAACTGCTGAGTTCTGCTCTGGCTAGGGATGCCAGCCTCCAGGTGGGAACTGGAGACCCCCAGAATTACAGCTCCTCTCCAGACTACAGTTCCCCTGGAGGAAATGGCTGCTTTAGAGGGCGGACTCTATGGCCTTGCACCTCACTGAGGCCCCTGTCCTCCCCAGGCTCCACCCCTGAATCTCCAGAAGTTTCCCAGCCTGGATCTGGCAACCCTACCCCCACCCCCTCCCAGTAGTGTGGGGGGGGAACCTGCAACCCTAGAGCCTCAGGTGCCTCCTTTCATGCCATGCTGCCTGTGTCCCTCCACAGTGCCCCCTGAAGGCTCGGACAAGCCAAAGCAGGGGGTTTCTGCAATGGAGAAGCAAGAGAGAGCAAGTGGGCGGACTTCTCCCTTGCCTGCTTCGCTGTGGGGGCCCTGCCCTTTGCCTCCCCACCGCCTACCTCCGCTTCTGGCCCTGCCCCGGTACCAGAAAGTTTGGAGTCAACACGGAGGGCCCGAGGAGACAGGAGGCAAGGTTTGGATGGCTGGGCCTGGGCATGTGGCCGAGCCATTCTCGTCCTCCGCTGTTGTCTGTGTACACATGACCCAGCCTCGCTACCTGTTTGCAGTCAACACGGCTACATGCACTGTGCTAGGACAGCTTCCCCGCCCTGCCCTGCATGTTCGAGAGACAGGTGGGGGGTGGGGGGTGGGGAGGGGCATAGGTGGAGGAGGCACATTAAAAACAGAATTAATGCTTTGCTGTCGTTCCCAGCGAACGGGAACATGCATTTGTACAAACGCAAGAGACGGCCATACCAGGACGTGAAGCCACACAGCCAAATGCAGAGCATGCTTCTAACGAGAACCTTCCACTGTGGAAAGACCCTGTTCCGCCACTTGGGCTGCCAGCCTCCAGGTGGCACCTGGAGATCTCCTGCCATTACAATTGGTCTTAGGGTTGTCTGGAGGAAAGGGCTACTATGGCATTATACCCTGAGGTCCCTCCCTTCCCCAAACCCCGCCTTTCCCATGTTCCACTCCCCAAATCTCCAGGTATTTCCCAACCCAGAGCTGGCCAGGGGCAGTTTCCTTGGGATGGAGGAAGGCTCCTTGGCTTGAGGAAAGCACCACCCTTTGCTGAATGGACTGCAGGGCTGTCACTTCTGGGCTGGGGCATTCCTGGCGATTTGGGGATCACGCTTGGGGAGGTGTCTAGGGAAGGGAAGGACCTCCGTGGGGGACAAGGCTATATCAAGCCCACCCTCCAAAGCAGCCATTTTCTCTGGGGGACTGATCTCCGCTGCCTGGAGATCCCCTGTGATTCTGGTAGAACTCCACCCCCCATCCTCTGAGGCAGGCACCCCTGAAATTCCAGGAGTTCTCCAGTCCCCACGTAGACCAGCTGAAATTCCAGGAGCTCTCCAGTCCCCACGTAGAGGTAGGGTTGCCAAGTCCAGGTTGGAAAATACCTGGGGACTTTGGGGGTGGAGCCAGGAGAAGGTGGGGCTTGGGGAGGGGAGGGGCCTCAGCATGGTATAATGCCATAGAGTCCACCCTTCAAAGCAGCCATTTTCTCCAGGGAAGCTGATCTCTCTCAGATGGAGATCAGTTGTAAAAGCGGGAGATCCCCAGGCCCCACCTGGAGGATGGCAACCCTACGTAGAGGGTGGCAACCCTGCCAGTGGTCTCTACCTTGCAGCAGGACCCTCAGCTCCCCTCCCTTCACCCCACCCCCAATGTCCCTCAACCCAAAATATGACTGAATGCCAGACTGCTCTCCCCCTCAGCTGGGCTTTGCTCACTGCAGACCAGGAAGCCCCAAAAGAGGGAAACTTTGGGGAGTGCAAATAACGCCTGACTTGAAGCTCCTTGGGAGGGAAACACCCTCCTTCCACACCCCAATTTACATGTGTGACAAAATGCATTTTCTCCTGGGAGGCTGCAAAGGGGCAAATCTCCACTTGGTGTTTTAAAAGGTTTTTCCCCCTTTTCTCTGGGCTGGGATCAGAGGGGGGGGCAATGGCTTTCTGGCTTACTTGTATACATATGCTAATAGATCTAGCTAGAGACAATGGGGTGAAGCAAGCCCTCCCCCCTTCTTCTGGCAGGGAATAGAGTTTGGAGGACTTTGGGCTAGAACAGCTCCAGGGATAATTTCCAGGAAGGAGCTGGAAGAAATGCTTCTCTGACCTGGCCTGACCTGGGGGGGGGGGGGGGGGACGGACAGACGGACGACGACTACCAGAGATGATAAAATCTCCAGGCAAGAGGAAGGAATGCTGAGGACATGAGAGCATGCACACAGACCTCTCTGGGGCAGCAGCCATTGGCCATGTGCTTGCCAACAGAAGGAGGGCTCTCCAAAGTAGTGGCAACTTTGTAGGGACTTGTGACTTCCTAAACTGAAGGAAGAGTCGTGAGAGTCGGACTCGACTGTGTGACTGAACAACAACACCACCACCACCTGGCGGAAGGAGCCTGCCCTGTTTTAACATCAGATACGGCATGTATTATGAGAGGCTCAGAGGATTTGTGTTTTCACCAATGTCTTTTGGATTCTCTTGCTCAAATCCGGTGCTGTGCTAAAAGTGTGCTTATGAACAGTCTTTAAAAATAAATACTCTCTGTAACTTTTGAGGATGGGAGTGGTTCTTTGTAGCACATAGACCTCCACCATCTCAGATGCACTATTTTAAAAGGAGCAGCACCAGGGGGGGAACGCAGGCAGTTGGCACTTGGCCATTCTTCCAGGGGCGGCGGACAAGGCAGTCAATTGACCCTGTGGTAGCCAGACAATGGGCAACAGGAAACACAGAGGCCAGGCCTCAGGACTTGGAAGGGGAGCTGGGAGTCCTGACCCTCCCAGTGGGCAATTCCTTGCAAAAAGGGCAGGTTGTGGCGGCCGGCTACCCTGAGAGTGGAAGGAAAGCCCCCTCCAGGAGTCCGGAGCCCCTAGGAGGGCAAGGCAGAACTCAGCCTACAGGCCAGAGCAGCACAATATAAAGCATATTAAGGGGATAGGGTTGCCAACTTCCAGGTGGCACCTGGAGATCTCCTGCAATTACAATTGATCAGGTGACCAAGATCCGTTTCCCTAAATGAAATGGCTGCTTTGGAGGGTGGATTCTACGGCAGGGGCGTCGAACTCATTTGTTATGAGGGCCGGATCTAACATAAAGGAGATCTTATCGAGCCAGACCACGTGTGTCATAAAATGTAATGCCAGGTAGCGGAGATATAAACTTTATAAAGCACACAAACACAGGGATTTTTTTTAACTTAAAATAAAAACATGCTTCAAACGTTAGCACTCTTGCAATATTTTGTTTATTTAACAGTATCTGATAACTGACACCTCTTGCTCTGAATTATTGCATCCAAATGTCTATGCTGTTGCAAGCTTGGGTATGCTGTTCAGGTGTGCATCTGGAAGCTGCTAACCTAGTTTTGGTTTATTGACATTCACCACAGAAATCTCACACTCAGAGTTCTGAGTCTGGGACCCAGGGGGAGACCATGAAATGGCTGAGCGAGTGAGAGAGTCTGGCGAAGCAAGCTATGATGCAGCAGCAGCAACAGAACTGGAAGCAGGAGATGGCCAGTCCCAGTGCAGGCCTGATAGAAGCCCTCTGGGGGCTTGATCCGGCCCCCGGGCCACATGTTTGACACCCCTGCTCTATGCCATTATACCCTTTCTGAGGTCCCTCCCCTCCCTAAATCCTGCCTTCCTCAGGCTCCATTCCCCAAAATCCCCAGGTATTTCCCAGCCCAGAGCTGGCAACTCCATATAAGGGGAATCTGGCATCCATATAATTATTCAGGAATGGCATGAGAATTCAATGAGCAACTCTAACTAGAGTTTAATAAGATGTTGCCCTCAATACTGGACGGAAGTATACTTTCCCGGCTTCCTTGAAGCTCTTGGGAAAGGAAATAGCCCCTTTTAAAAAAAAAACCCGAATTATTTATCAGAATCATGTACAGAGGGTGTGTACCGAGAGACGTCGAGGACATACAATCATTCCAGAATTATAGCAGAACTCAAGGAGCTGCTCAAACAGAATTTTAATAAGATACTCAGCACCTGCCTTTGAAACTGACAGTTACCTAGCCTGATCATCAGGGCATTCTGTTGTTTAAATGAATTAAGAAAGCAGTTCAGCTCCCCCGCCGCCCCCCCCCCCCCCAGTCAGAACTTGAGTAATGATAGTGGAAAGGCTGAGGAGGCAGGGAGATGCTTTTCTTAACTCTTGGCACCAACGGCTGTCTGGAGAGAAATAAGTTCCACAGCTGGGCTGTGGGCTGCAGAAGGAAACAGGGCCAAAGGAATTCTCTAAGCGCCGTGCTTGTTTTTTTCCTGGCAGTGGAGGGGTTGCAGCGCCCCCTGAAGGACGAGAAAGGAATGATCATATTTAGCAGTTGGTTTATGCAGTGTTTTGGACAGTTGGAGGATCTCCCCGCAACTCTTACAATGGTCCTGCGGGGTAGGCCAACACTATTCTGGAAATGGGGAGGGCAGAAGATGAATTTTAAAACCTTGCTTAAGGTCACAGAAGAGGTAAAGTTAAGCCCCTGGTATACAGTTCAGCAGGGGTCATTTCGTAGAAAAAGAGGTGCAGGAGCTCATTAGCACAACTCATTAGCATAACTCATTTGCATATGCCACACCCCCTAACATACCGGACGTGTGTCAGAAGGCAACCCCCACCCCTCAGGCTCCACTCCGCAGGTGAGTGAAACTGACCTGCTCTTCCTCCATTCCCTTCCCCATCCAATACTTTGTGCAATAAAAATAAGCGTAAAGAACACACCCTCATTCTCTTCCTGCTCCCTTGAAACCACCAGGTTTCAAGTAGACTTGAGGTACCCAGGACATGTGCACCACCCATCCCTTCCCCTTCCCCTCCCCACAACAAGACATGCTGTGAGGTAGGTGGGGCTGAAAGGTGTGTTAGGAGGTGTGGCATATGCAAATGAGTTATGCAAATGAGTTATGCTAATGAGCTCCTGCACCTCTTTTTCTACGAAAATGACCCCTGAACACATCTATAGCTCACTGTCTCTCTCTCTCTCTCTCTCTTTTTACAATCAGCAAAAAAAACCCAGCTGGGCTAAACATAAGAACCAGCAGCTGAAAACTCAGCAGAAATGTTAAGAAGATCATCAGTACATGGAATATAAAGGGGGAGAGAAAGTATTAAAAAAGTAAAAGGCAGCTATGTGCTAATTTTAAAAGACAAGAATAAACACAGAAGAAGACAACGGCCAAGATAAATCAGGAAACTGGCAGTGGTGGAAGGTGGCATCAGCTGACTTCTGGCCACCCCATAGGGTTTTCCAGGCAAGAGACATCCAGAGATGGTTTGCCATTGCCTGCCTCTGCATAGCAACCGTGGACTTCCCTGGTGGTCTTCCAAGATCTGACAAGATAGCCTGGGCTAACAGGGCACTACATCACCTTAAAAGTAGCATTCGAAAAAGCAGAAGAACCAGGTTAAAAATCAGCGTGAATTCAGACCGAATTCATTCATCATTAAAAATGCCTCCTAGGCAGCCAGTTTGCCTTCAAGCAGATGTCTGGGGAGGGAATTCCAAGTCTTGGGCCACCGGAGCAACAAGTCCCTTCCCTTAGGGGTGCCAACCTCCTGGTGAGACCTGGAGATCTCCCACTATTACAACTGATCTCCAGATGACCAAGATCAGCGCCCCTGGAGAAAATGGCTGCCTTGTAGGTGGACAGTAGGGCATGGTACCCCACTGAGATCCCTCCCCTCCCCAAACCCCACCCTCCCCAGGCTCCACCCCCCAAATCTCCAGGTATTTCCCCACTGCAGTGCCGGCAGCCCTATTCATCCTCCATGTTCCCCCACGTTAACTGACAGGAAACTCATGCGGGAGCATGGGGCGGGGTCATTATTCACAGGAACCTTTTGATTTCACTGATTTGATTTCATTGATAAGCCCACCCCTCCCAGGGCCTAAGGCTGCCAACCTCCAGGTGGTAGCTGGAGAGCTCCTGGGATGACCACCGATCAGCAGATTGCAACAGAGACCACCTCACCTGGAGGAAAGGGCCGCCTTGGAAGGTGGGCTTAAGGCATAATAACCTGGTCTGGTAGGGATGTGATGCTACAAAGGCGTCCGCTGTCTGAAGCTGCCATTTTCTCCAGGAACTGTTCTCTGTAGTGTGGAGATCAGTCGTGATCCTAGAACTCTAGGCCCTGTGTAGCAACCCTGCTGACAATCCCTTGTTGTTTGTTTAATTCCATTTCGAATGTTAGTTCCTCTGAATTCCCAGCTTGCATGGGGTGGGCGGGGGGGGGGGGGGGAAATCGGTAGCTCTTTTTATTGCAGGAATATAAGGGGGAAAGATGCAGTCAGATCGCCGTCAGATCGCCTCCAGATCGCCTTGCGAGGAAGGGGGAAAGAAAGCAGCAAGGAAGCTGTCACAGGATCAACCGCAGGAAAATCCCCATTTGGAAACTCCTTCCCTAAAAACACAGGCGTCTTCGTTTGCAGCGATGATGAGAGCAAAGCAGAGAATCCTCCCTTTGTGAAAACAGCTGTTGTGGGGGGGGGGCAGCCCCTTGAAATAACATATGAGACAGAATATCTGGAATCAAATCTAAGTTCAAGAATGCCTAAGACATGAAAACATGTTTTTTGGTGCCTGCCTATGACGCAACTTGCTTTTAACCAACAAGGAAGGTTAATTTAGGGTTGCCAGCAACCCGGGGGAGGGATGTCTTGCCCCTTTAATAAAGGCTTAAGGTGTAGAAATGGGCAATCAAAACTTTTCATGCCACAGAGATAAGTAATGACACCTGGTAAACGACATCCCATGAAGCCTCTGTTAAAAGGGAGTATGGGATAGTTAATAGAATGTTTTACAAGAATCTGGAAGGCTCAGGTTCAAATCTTGCCCAGAGAGCAATTAACACATAGAGTTCACTGCCGCAGGAAGTGGCGGCGGCGGCTGCAAGCATGGACAGCTTCCAAAGGGGACTGGAGAATCGTATGGAGCAGAGATCCGTCAGTGGCTGTTAGCCACAAGGTACAGATGGAAGACTGTCTGCAATGCTCCCTCTAAGCTGTGGAGTCTTGTGAGCAGAAATTCTGCTCTGTGATCTACTGGCATGAAAGTTGTGAGCAAGCAACTTGGCTGCTGCATAAATTAGTTTGCTCTGGAGCCCTCCTTCCTGAGCAAAGACAGAAATGTGTGAGCCGGAGGCTAAAAAACTGTGAGCTAGCTCACACCGACTCAGCTTAGAGGGAACACTGCATCTCTCAGGGCTCAAACAGAAGAGGCGAAGAAGATAATGCCTCTCCTTCCCCTCCAGAAAATGCAGTTTGCAAGCTTACCCGGTCTCAGTTGGCCGTGGGGCCCTGCAGGGAAGGGGGACAGGGTTTAACCCTTCAATCTCCACTTCGTTTTGCTATTCAGAATGGGATCCCTGCTTTGTCGTTAGCTTTTCAGAAGGGAAACATGGTCTTTTGAAATATGAAAAACCCAATAGAATGCTAATAATGCAGAGAGCCTAGTTTCAAATAGCAAAATGAAACAGAGATTTAATCTTTGCCTCTCTCAGTCTCTCCTGCAGCGCCCAAGTTGAGGATGCCAGCATGTGCCAGCTGGGCTTGATAAGACAGCCCATGACCATCAGTTTGCCTGCATGAGCCCCCAGTCGGACTGCCTTGCAGGGTTGTTGTAAAGATAAAAAACAGAGGACTAGGCAGCTCTAGAGGAAGGGTGGGATGAAAATGCAGCAAATGAATAAATAGAAACTGGAGAGTGGGAATAGTGTCCGGAGGGAGGTGCTTGGGGGGGGGTGAGAGTGGGAGGGTTTCTGGAGTTCTGGCCCCACTGGTGGACCTTCTGGGGGCAACAGTGGTATTTTTCGCCACTGTGTTGGATTGGATGGGCCACTGGCCTGGTCCAGTACTGGCTTCTCTTATGTTCTCTTATGTTCTTATGAGGGAAAAGACCTGTACAGCCCTGGTGCCCCCCCCCCCCAAAAAAAAACACTGGTCGGCCCTACTCAGGCATTTCAGGTTCTGCCAACCACAGTGTAGAATAGATGTTCCAAAGTTTTATTTATTTGACTCATCGGTCATTTTCACTCCAGTTATTCTTATTTATTGGTTTATTTTATATCCTGCCTTTCACCCCAACGAGGTCCCAAAACGGCTCACCTTGTTCTCCTCTCCTCCATTTTATCCTCACAACAACCCTGTGAGGGAGGGTAGGCTGAAAGGGTGTGATTGGCCCAAGATCACCCAGCGAGCTTCCATGGCCCATCCATACCCTGGTCTCTCAGATCCTAGCCTCACACTCTAACCACTACACCACACAGCTTCTCAAAAATCCAAGTTTTTATGTGGTCTGCCTTTATCCACGCCCTTGGCCTCGAGCCATTGGTCGGCCTGAGCTCCAAAATTCAGTATCAGATTTAAAAATACAGGTCTATTCCTGCTCTGACCCTCCATTCTGCTTTCCCCCCCAGCCCAGGTGCAGGAGCTGCTGCGGTTTTTCCCGAGTGGCCCTCAGTCCTTTGCCCGCCAGCTGCCTCAGAGTCAGAAACCTGTTCTGCAGCCACCCAGGGAGGGATGCAGCCAGGCGGAAAAAAATGCAGAAATCATAAGGCAGTGGCTGAGAACGTGAGCAGCCGCTTGGAGAGCCCAGTTGGTGTCTGTTGGACCTGAACAGCCGGGCAACTTAGCACGCCTGCAGCTGCCTGCAGGTGGGATCTCCTCCTGCCCTGCCCAGCCCAGCCCCCCCCATTTCTGGCCTGCCCATCCACAGCCTCCCGGAGCTCAAGCTGCATTGCAGCTGTTTAGCAGTGGGTCATAAATCCGTGCATGACAATCAGGTGCTAAATATAGCCCAAGGAGCTAGAATGCTTTTTAGACTCAGCCACACCTGCCCAGGCTGGGAGGAGAGGGGAGGGAGCGCCTTGGTCTGCAGTGAACGTTTCGGATGCCTTTTCAGCAAAACATTTCAGGCTCCCTGACCCAATTTAGTTCTCCCTCCCTGCCTTCCCTCATGCGTTCCAAAGAATAACAGGGAACAAACCCGGCAGCCAAGCCAGGCTTCATGCTCAAGGTCCCTCCAGGAATGAACCGGGGAAGATGGCCATTCTTCCGCTTCTCATCCAAAAAACACTATTGAGGAAGGGCCAGCTTGACCGGGTGCATGTTTTACTCGGAAGTGACCCCCCAGCTCAGTTGGGCTTACTCCCAAGGAAGTACACATCAAGTGGTAGGCTGAAGCCCACCCACCCCCCAGTTCCCTGCTGGTGGCCAGGACTTGCTTCCAAATAAGTGTGAATACTGTAGGGCTGCCAACTTTGACCTGGGAAATTCCTGGAGGTTTTGGGGGTGGTGCTTGCGGATGAGGAGAGATTGCACCTATAATTTATCATACATGATAGATTCTGCCCTTTGAATCCATCATTTTCTCCAAGGGAACTGATCTCTGTCAGTCAGTTGTAATTCTGGGAGATCTCCAGGCCCAAAGCAGCAAGATACTGTGGAACAACCCTGCTCAGATAGCGGGGAGTTAAACAGCTGAACTGCACTCAGGAGCACCACTTGTCTTGTTGACAGGAGGCTATAACGATGCTTAAGTTTTGTGTCCATAATTCAAAGCAGAAAAAAATGAGTTTATTGCTTTTGTTTTTAATTGTACAGGATGGCCATTCAGGTGAGAGAGAGAGAGTGGTGGTCTCCCATCCAAGTACCGACCCTGCTTAGCTTCCAACTTCTGGCACCCCAGCAAGGGGCTTTCAAGGCAAGTGAGAGGCAGAGGTGGTTTGCCATGGCCTTCCTCTGCAAAGACTTCCTTGGTGATTTCCCTTCCAAGTACCGACCCTGCTTAGTTTCCAGCTTATGGTGACCCCAGCAAGGGGCTTTTGAGGCAAGTGAGACACAGAGGTGGTCGGCCATGGCCTTCCTCTGCAGAGCCTTCCTCGGTGGTCTCCCTTCCAAGTGCCGACCCTGCTCAGCTTCCAAGATCCACAAGACTGGGCTCTACCATTCCATTCCACATTCCATCCCGGTTAATAGGGGTGTGCAGGGCTTTTTTTGTAGAAAAAGCCCAGCAGGAACGCATTAGCATAATAGGCCACACCCAACAGCAGGAACTCCCCCTCATTCCAGACCTTTAGATGAGGGAAACTGTATTCTGCACATGCCTAGAAGCACTGTTTTCTGCAGTGTTTGAGCCTCCTTTTGCTGTCCTGACAGCCCACATCAAGCCCTTCCTATTCCCTCCCCGCTTTTCTCTGCCAGCCTTTCCTTCTGTCCCCAGTCCCTTTTGTCCCTGTCTCTCTCCCCTTCCCATCCTTCTGGTTTCCTTCCCCTTCCTGTTGCTCTGTTGTCATCCCTCCTGTCTCAATGTCTGTATTTATCTCTTCCCCGGCCCCTTCTCACTCTCCGCCTGCCCGTCAATCTTCATTCTGTTCCTGCGTCTCTGCCTATCTATCTCTCCATCCCTGGCCTTGCCCACCTATCAGTTGTACTGCCCGCCAGAGAGAAGCCTCATCCATATTAAATGAAATGGCACACGCTGGAAACGGAACAAACACTGCCCAGCTGGGTTTTTTTGTCTGTGGCATGAGATCTCAGAGGCCTAAACCAAGCCCCAGAATGCAGCTCCCCCTCCCCAGTTTTCCAGTTGAACCCTCCCTCCATTTTATTTTTCCAAATTTTAATTCATTCACATTTTAGTTCATTCAAGAAAGCAATGTCTTTCAGACCAGTACTGCAGAGCACGAACACTCAATTTTTATATCCCTCCCCTTCAAATTATATTATCTCTGCCCTGGTTCATGAATAGAAATGAGGCGGTAGAGTCCTGATGTGGTAGAATGGACTGTACCACCTCAGATTGCAGGTCAGGAATTTTACTGGTGCATGTTCTCTTGCATAATAAACACTCCCTGCAAGGAGAAAACCAGCATAGAAGGGAATCGAGAAGACTGAAATATTTCTCCTTGGTATATCTTTTTTAATTGCAGAGAGGGTTCTTTTTTCAACCTGAGGAAACATCTGACTCTGGTATCCCCCACACCTGCTATGGGACAACCCATTTTATCATCCTGGGCTTGTAGCATCTCATTCCGCATTGTGTGCAAACAAGCCCACAGTTGTCTTTAAGAACATAATGGCAACTGTGCTAGATCAGAGAAATCAGCCATCTAACCTAGTCCTGTTTCACACTGTGGTCAGCAGGATGTTTACAGAAGGTCCACAGACAAGCAGGGGAATGATATGTGCTGGGTAACCCTTGAAGACATGTCTGTTAATGCTCTCAAAGAACTCCAAGAAGCCGGTGAGGCAGAACTTCCTTTCAGAGAAGCCATGCTGATCCTTCCTCAGCAGATCTTGTTCTTCAACATGCCTAACAATTCTGTCTTTAATAATAATTGCCACCAATATAGTCAGAAGAGACATTAGGCCAGCTACCTTGAAATTCCCTGGATCATTTCTGGACTCCTTTTTAAAAACTGCCATTACATTTGCTGTCTTCCAGACCCAGTCCTCCAGAAGGAGGTTGGTTTTAGCAATATGCTGCATATTTTTGTTAGAAGATCAACAGGTTTCAAGGCAAGGCAGAACTCCTTTAAGCTAATAAACAAATTTAACAAAGGGAGACTCTGTAGGGGCTGAACCTCCCAATTTGACCAGCAGAACCCAGCTGAAACTGAGCGACACAGCCAAATCTTCTCTTGATTTGTGACAGGTTTAGAAGCAGAATGAATTTGTCCGCAGACTACTTAACTGCAAATTTTGACATCTAAATGCTCTCCAAACACCTGAGCTCACTGCAAGATGGGATTTCTCATCTCAGGTCTCATCTCAGCCACGAATCCAGTACAGGACCCTTAGCAAGCAGTTGTGTGGTTCACTTTGACTGTCCCTTCTGAGCTATGGGAATAATAACTGTGTTGTTGACCTTCCTTACAGGACTGTTGTGTAGATGCTGTGAACCAAGGCAGTTGCCAGGGGTTGAGGGTGACCTGGGAGCCCAGTGTTAGCACTAACAACACTGGATGCTGCTTCCAACCAGCCCATTCCATCCTCCTTAGCCACAAGGGGTGTGGTTGGAGAAAGGATGGTGTAGTCAAGGGGAGGGGTCAATATGGAAAAGAGGAGTGGCTATAAGAGGAAGGGGAGGTGCCAAAGGGCAAGGGAGACCAGAATATAGTTTGTCACCCAGGGCCTGCAAAAACCTGGCGCTAGCCCTGATTGAGATCCACTCAAAAACAAAAACATCTCCTGCATAAAGAGGGGAAGAAGAAAAAAACCGTATTTTGTTCTCTCTCTATATGATGGGTATCAACATCTGTTATTTATTTATTTATTATTTGACTTATATCCCGCCCTTCCTGCAAAGCAGGCTCAGGGCGGCTTACAAAACTGTATAAAAACACTAAAACAAGAAGATTAATAAAATCACAATACACCACGATATAATAAATCATAAAGTGCCAGCACAACTAATACAACGATGGCCGGTGTTTGCAGCAGTCACAGTGTGCAGACAGCATAGTCCAGGTTGTGTCAGGCTGTGGGTGGTATGATACTATTGGTGGGGTTGCAAACCTCCAGGTGGTGGCTGGAGATTTCCTGGGATTACAACTGATCTCCAGGCAACAGAGATCTGTTCTCCTGGAGAACATGGCTGCTTTGGAAGGTGGACTTTATGGCATTGTACCCCACTAAAGCCCCTCCCCAAACCCCACCCTGCTCAGGCTCCGCCCCCCAAATCTACATGTGTTTCTCAACCAGGAGCTGGCTATCTGTCCACTGGGGCAAACTGGAACATTTAAAAATCCCAGTAGCATCCTGAGCAGCACAGGTGGCCCCAGAGGAGGTGCTCTGATGGGACCTGGCTGATGGCACTGACAACTACTGCAGGCTCAACGTTTGCCATTGTGGATCGGATCTGCGCTGTGCAGCTCCCATAGGGCATCCATCTCTACTGAGGGTCAGCTCAGCGTTGTCCTTTACTGCCTTCAGGGCAGCGGCTTATCGGGAACAATCCCTGCAAGTTTAACGGGCCAGTCTGCCTCCACACACAGGAGACTGTTCCATGCCTCTAGCCAAGTGAGTTCTGACCCATGATAATTCTTTTCTGCTCCAGACATCATTCCTTCTTTCACAGCCAACACCAATGGAAATAAATTTAATGCCCCCATTTTATAGAATCCGAGACTGAGCGCCTCTGACACGGAAAACTGTCTCTCAGCCTCCTCTGTTCCAAGTCAGCATTTCTCACCTTCGTCTCAGGAAGCTGCAAGAACATGCCCCCTGCTGGGCAAAGGCGATATGTTCCAGCCCCAAAACAAACTGGCAGCCGTTGTTCATTTTTAATGGGGATTACTTGATACTTGTTCTACCCAGGGTTTAATTTCGAAAGCGAGCAAGAGAGATGCAGGGGCATGCGCTTTTCTGAAAGGCCCATTCTGTGACTGAGGTCCCTCACACTTAGGTGCTGGCAAGAGACTTTTGCACTCAGAGGTGGTAAAACTCTCTGAACACCGGTGCCAGGAGGCAACATCAGGAGAAGGCCTCAGCCTCTGCCCCCTGTTGTTGGCCCTCCAAAGGAACTGGCTAGCCCCAGTATGAGAGAGGATGCTGGACTAGATGGACTATTGGTCTAATCCAGCAGGGCCCTTCTGATGTTCTCTATGCCCTGTTGGTGGCTCTCGAGGGGAACTGGCTGGCTACTGTATGAGAAAGGATGCTGGACTCGATGGACCACTGGTCTGATCCAGCAGGGCTCTTCTGATGTTCTTATCGGGGAAGGCCTCGGCCTCTAGGCCTGGTTGTTGGCCCTTCAGAGGAACAGGTTGGCCCCTGGGTGAGACAGGATGCTGGACTAGAGGGACCCTTACTGGTCTGATCCAGCAAGGCTCTTCTGATGTCCTTATGAGGGGAAGGCCTCGGCCTCTCTGCCCTGTTGTTGGCCCTCCAGAGGAACAACTGAAGGCCAAGAGCTCTTTGGCTTGTGCCTCTGGACACATCCAGGCTTCAGGTACCTATAGCAGAGGAGAAACAAACTCAGCCAGGTCTTGCACAGCCCCTGCAAACCATCTAGTCCAGTCTTCCCACTTCATCCAGTTAAATAGGGTTGCCAACTTTAGCTTGAGAAATTCCTAGAGATTATTTGGGAGTGGCGCTTGAGGATGGTAGAATTTGGGGTGGGGAGGAGGCTCAGCAGGGTTGCCATCGAGCCCACCCTCCAAAGCTGCCATTTTCTCTAGGGGGGGGGGGGGCTGATATTGGTTGTCTGGAGATCAGTCGTAATTCCAAGAGCTCTCCGGGCCCTACCAGCAGTTGGCAACCCTGGGGGAGAGGCCATGCCTTCTGGGTGGAATAAAATCGTGAAAAAGGTTTGCTAGACCTTGGAACGTCACTCTGCACCAGGCAGCGCTTCACTGGGGACTGACGTGGACGGTTGCAGCTGCTCTGGGCTCCTGGGAGCGTTATCGGGAGGTACCAGGATGGCGTCACATGAACCGGACTAGGAACAAGCTGTAGAGGATGAAGTTTGGAAAACGGGTTTCAGCACAGGGCGAAAAAGAACAGGGGGGGGGGGGGGGAGAGGGGCAGAAAAGCAACCAGAGCCGAAACTACAGTGTCAGGTTGCATAAGACTGTCTGCAGCGAGGCTGCTTCTCCGAGGAATTGCAGCTCATCTCCAGACTGCAGGGGTCAGTTCCCCTGGAGAAAATGGCTGCTTTGGAGGGTGCTTCTAGGGCACTGCACCCCACTGTGGTCCCTGACTTCTCCAGGTTCCCCTCTGAAATCTCCAGGAGTTTCCCAACCTGGAGCCGGCAACCCTAAGCCCCATCCCCTGCCAGTGGCCAGGCGGGACCTGGCAACCTTATCCATGTCCTCCCCAGGCTCCACTCCCAAATCTTTAGGAGTTTCCCAGCCTGGACCTGGCAACCCTACTCCCCTCCCCCTGCCGCTGATGGCCCCGGAGGGATCTGGCAACCCGAGTTTCTCCCTCCCTTTGAACTCTCTGCTACCCAACTTCTGCTGTCTTACAGAGCCCTGCCTGGATCATTCGGGAGGGCTTCCATGATCCCGGACCTCTCTTTTGGACGTCTGTGGAGCAGGATTGCCAACAAGCTGGGAGAAAAACGTCCTGAGGTCAGTAACATCACCTGGCAAATAAGATCTCATGGTCTCTGAAAAGTATTGGAGTCAGGAGGCCGGTAATGGTGAAATCAGCATTGTGGTTTATGGTGGGTCAAGATGGAGCATGGGGACCAAGGGATGGGGAAGCCACTTATGTTTACAGGTAAACCACACCTTGGCCGTGTCCCCCCTTAAGGGGACTGGTCCAACAGGGATTAGTCTCCCGCCAGAGGCTGTCATAGGTCCATTCAAATATCCTCAGCCTCTGATAGGGGGACCGGCAGGATCCCTAGGTCCATTGTTCTCTGGGGAAGGAAGCTCTGTTGTTCTCTCATCCCATTACAGGTAAACATGCCGAGACATGTTCCCTGGCTGCAGCCAAAGAGTCAAGCACCGGACATAACACCCCTCCCCCCATAGTCTAGTTCCCCTCTGCAAACATAATCCTTCAAATACTCTGGCCGGCGACACTCGCGTCCCGAGTGCCGTGGAGTTGCTGGCCGTGGAGCACTGCTCGGCTCTGGGAGTGGGGTCACCGGTGGCTGCCCGGGGCCGCTTGCGGAAATGTCTGGCAGCGGCTCGGGCGGTGTGGACTCGCTTGGATGGTTGAGAGGTTGGGTTTCTGCAGGCTTCGTGTCTGGGTCAGATTCCTGGAGTGGGGTTACGACCGGGTCGTTGGGAGCTGTCGTCATGGGCACGTCAGGTGCCTTGCTTGGGAACCGCCACCGGAGCTGGTCGATATGGCACCACCACACCACTCCATCGTTTGTGAAGACCTCATAGGAGAGTGGCCCGGTTGCACAGACGATCCTCGCAGGGACCCACGCCGGACCTCTGGCATAGTTCTGTGCATAGACGGGGTCCTCGGGGGAGAAACCTCGTGCCACTGGCTGGGACTCGTGCTTGGCGTCGCCGCTGATGGCGCAGTCCGAGTGGAGGCAATCCAGCAGGGAGCCGAGGTGTCGACCCATTAGTAGCTCCGCCGGTCGGTGTCCTGTCCCGGTGCGTGGGGTGTTCCGTTGAACAGGAACTTAATCAGTTGGAGCTCCCAATCCATCAGCTTGAGGGCGTCCTTGGTTGTTCTTACCATCTGTTCCACCTGGCCATTGATTGCGGGATGGAAGGGCGCCGAGCGGATGTGCCGGTTATAGAAAGAGTACACGAAGCGCTGGAACTCCCCGGATGCGAAGGCTGTCCCATTGTCCATAACAAGGGTGTCAGGCAGGCCATGGGTGGCGAAGATGTGCCACAGAGCTCGGACGGCCGCTTCGGTCGAGGTAGCCTGCACCGGGACTACTTTCAGCCACTTAATGTAGCTGTCTACAACAATGAAAAACAACTGGCCCTGGACCGGCCCTGCGAAGTCCAGGTGGAGTCGAGACCAGGGCTTGTCAGTCGACTCCCAGGGCCAAACAGGGGCGTGAGGAGGATTGGGGTGCGACTCTTGGCATTTGCTGCATCGGTGCACCTGGTCCTCAAATTCTTTGTCCATGCCTAGCCACCACACATAGCTGTGGGCCAGGGCTTTCATCCGGACAATTCCAGGATGGGACTTGTAGAGGGCAGTCAGGACCTTGTAGCGGAGTGGCCCCAGAATAACCACCCTTGTCCCCCATAGCAAGCACCCCTTGTGGGTGGACATTTCGTGTCATCTTGCTGTGTAGGCAGTGAAGTCAGGGCCCGGATGGTCGGGCCACCCCCTCCCCACCCAGTCCGAGACCCGGGAGAGGACTCGGTCCCTGGCTGTGCGGTGGGCCACATCAGATACCTGTACAAGCCGGTCCAGGAGGTCCTCGATGAGCGTGACGTGGAACACTGGTGCTAGGTCCAGGTCGCAGGAAGGCAACGGGAGGTGGCTGAGGGTGTCAGCGTGGCCCATGGCCTTTCCAGGGTGGTGCACCAGCTTGTACTGGTAACCTGAAAGGAAAACTGACCACCACAGGACCCACGGGGACAGCATTTGCAGGGTCTGGTGGTGGGGAGCGAGGAGACCCAGAAATGGCTTGTGGTCAGTGGCCACTGTAAATGCTCTACCGGAAAGGTAGTTGTGAAATTTTTTTACCCCTGCAACGATGGCCAGGGCCTTTTTGTCAATCTGGGCATAGTTTCGCTCTGTCGATGACAATGTTCTGGAGTAGTACGCCACTGAAACCTCCTGCCCATTGGGAAGCCGATGGCCCAGGACCGCCCCCACCCCGTAAGGAGACGCATCACATGTCAGAATAACCAGCAAGGACTCGTCAAAGTGAGCCAGGACAGTGGTCGAAACTAACAAGTCTTTCAGAGGGGCAGGGTGTTGGAGGGCTTAATGGCGGACGCCAAGTAGACCAGCTCCTGACCCGACTCCCCCTTTCCCAGGCAGTATTGCTACCAAAGGTCACAAATCCTTTCCCTGGTGATGGGAAAATCGAACGGGAGCAAACCCAAACGACAGGACTCACCCAAAAAAGGCATACCGGAATATTTCGGCACAGATGGCTCCCATGGCGCTGCCTCGCTTCAAGATGAACAGAGCCACAAAATGGCGGCTGACCCGGTAAGCCCTCCTCACTCTGCTAGCGCCACTGGCTAGACTCCTTTACAGGATTCAAGGTGGAAATGCTAGCCACAATGAATAGCCTCTTAAAACCAATGGCAGACCAAATCGGGACTTTACAAACCTTGGTTCAGAATATGTCACAGGCTTTGGACACAGTAATGGAAAACAGCATGGTGAATCAGGAGAGTATTTGAAGCCTACAGTGCCACGAAACATGGGCCACCAAAAAAATAATGTTCTTAGAAAACACGCTTCGGGACAGGCATCTTAAATTTCGGGGCTTCCCTGAGTCAGCGGAAGGGACTACTGACTTAGCAGCTTTTATGGGAGCCTGGCTATCACATGTGCTCAAGCTAGAAGACGGAATAGCACCAACGATTTTAAAAGCTTACAGAATAGGGGCGCTGATTCCAACCCAGAATCAAAACTGCACACAGCTTCCCAGAGACATTCTAGTAGACTTTTTTGAGGCACGTACCAGACAAAAGATCCTATTGGAAGCACGTTCATCGGGTGGACTGCCGTTCCAGGAAGGGAAGATTCAAGTCTTTCCTGATCTTACTGCAGAAACCCATCAGATAAGACGCATTTTGAAACCCATTTCTTCTAAGCTGAATGAAGCAGGCATCAGGTACAGCTGGACTAAATCGGGATCCCTCCTAGTCCGTTTCCAAGGCTCTACTTTCACGGCGCAAGACAAAGACTCCAGATATGCTCTGCTTACTGCTCTGAACTTACAAGATCCCCTGGGATCCGCCATGAAAAGAACATCCAAAAGAAAACTGAACTATCCCGTGTCACCTCTCCAGTGGAGCAAGATCCCCATCCGCAAATCTCCTTAATCTACAGGTTTCCGTTTCGGTCTACCTTTTATTATGCAAAGCCTTTGACTTTTTCCCCCCTATAGACTGAAAGTCTTGTTGTCTTTATAACTGCCTGGGAGGGGGGACGGAATGGGGCTCCTACTCTCCCCTTTTTGATTTCTTTATTTCATAGACGAGGCTGTCTTTTAAAAGAATTTTTTTTTGTATTTACAGTTTAGCCTGAAGGTTCGATTCGGCTGGGCCTCTTTTTTTCTTTTTGGCCTGAACATGGTTCTCATGTTCCTTTTGAGCCTTATACTCACCTTGGGTGGGGACATACTTACTAGCTTGATAGCAGTTCCTTTGTACATATGTGAATTTTGTTGGAATGTATTAGTTACCCGGGGTAGGTTTGGTTATAAGAAAGTTAAGGGGGTTGGGGAGGGAGGGGGGAGGGGAGGGGAAAAGCCAAAGTTTTATAAAGAATTGGGCAGGAGGGTAAAAGAAAGGAAAACTAAAGAAGGGTTCAGACTGTTTTTTACATTTGTTCATAACATGGCACACTGCTTTCTTACTAATGATGACATTATATTATTAATAGTCTGTTTGTTTTGCATTTATCAGTATAACCTTGCAAGAAGTGAGTTAATGTTGGTATTCTATGGTTCTATAAAATAGCTTTTTTTGTCATATTTGCTTACTATAAACACTTGTTTATTATTCAGGGCATGCCCCCTACGCTAGACTGTTTTAAAGAGCAGCACATAATGCAGAGGAGTGACTCAACTCATACTTTGTTTATAATCCTTGTAAAAAGATTTTTTTTATGGTTTATGCAAATTCAAGCTTGCTTAGGTATTATGTTAAGAAAATCTGCCCTATATACTTACCAGTGTCTTTCCAATGGCTAGCACACTAAAGGTTATAACATATAATTGTAGGGGAATAAACCACAAAATTAAAACTAAACGAATCCTATCACAAATGAAAAAAGCAAAGGTGGATATCATCTTATTCCAAGAAACTTACCTGAAAAAAAAATCATGGTCCACTTTTCCCCCCATCATGGTTCCCTCAACAATATTTTGCTCCAGGTTCCAACAAGTCGAGAGGGGTGGCGATTCTCTTCTCGAAAGCCACTAGATTTCAACTTCAACATTCGGAAGTTGACCCAGACAGTCGATATCTCATTTTGAAAGGGACACTTGAAGGCACTTTATACACCATAGCCAGTGTATATGTCCCCAGTACTGGTCAGTTACCATATATTCAGGCCATTTTGTCGAAGATCTGCAACCCCAACGCAGGCACAATCCTAATTGGAGGTGATTTTAATTATGTGGCTAATCCTCAAATAGACCGCTTTCAGCCTTCCCGAAAACCAGGGAAACCTTTTGAACACCAGAGTCGATTGGAACAACTTTTTCAATCTTTTCAACTTTGTGATGTATGGCGAAAGCAACACCCCACAGACAAAGACTTTACTTATTACTCACAGCAATTTGACTCTTTTAGCAGACTAGATTATATATTGATTTCTGACTTGGCATCTCCAATTATCCATTCCTCAAGCATAGGCCTCCGCCTATGGTTTTACCACGCCTTAGTGGACTGTGTTTTATCTCTAGACAACAACTACACCAAGCGAACAACCTGGTCACTTAACAAAGCTTTATTAAAAGAACTTGCTTTCAGAACACAAATAGAAGAATATAGATGAATATCTACACTTTAATTTGAATGAAGAGGTTCCCTTGGAAGTCATCTGGGACGCCCATAAAGCAGTTCTTCGAGGGCGAATTATTGCTTTCTCTTCTGCCTACAACAAATGTAAGAAAAAAACAATTACTAACCTTCATGAAGAAATACGTAAGCTAGAAAGCATCCATAAACAAACAGGCAACAAAAATATATGAAAATCTTATAATCCAAAGAAAGAAATTAGAAGCTATTGAACTAACTGCGATACAAAAAAATATAGCCTTGATGCAACATAAATACTGTACCAGCAAGCCTGTGAAATTTCTTTACTTCAAATTAAGACAAAGACATGCTGCTACTATGATTAATTGTATCCGTGATTATGAAGATATGCTACAAACTTCCTCCAAGGAGATAATACAAGTGTTTGAACAGTACTATAAAAACCTATATAAATCTTCAGCCCCCAACAAGCAAGACATTGATATCTTCTTAACACAAATGGGCCTTACCAACAAATTGTCCATCTCACATCAAATTTACCTAGACAGTCCGGTGACTGCTCAAGAAGTACTGGAAGTTTTAAAAAGGATGAAAAACAACAAAACACCAGGCCCTGATGGATTTCCCACAGAGTATTATAAGACTTTTCATCCCAAACTCCCACAACTTTTAACTGATCTGTTCAATAGAATTTTAAGCAACTGCCCAACTCCCCTTTCTTGGAACCAAGCTCGAATAACTGTTTTACCTAAACCGGACAAGGATACTTCATTACCTAAATTGTATCGACCAATATTGCTTCTTAATTGCGACTACAAACTATTTACATCAGTACTAGTGTCAAGGCTTTCTAAGATTCTTCCTATGTACATCCATCTAGACCAAACGGGATTTATAACCCAAAGAGACATCACTGATAATATTCATAAGACGATCAACATAATTCACTATTGCCAACAAAAGAGGATTCAGCCATCATGCATATTATCCCTAGACTTTGAAAAAGCCTTCGACACTTTAGAATTCGAATATATACATAGCCTTTTAAACCACATGAACTTTGGAGACAAATTCAAGACTGCGATATGACAGATATATGACTCTCCATCAGCCTCTCTCTGCATAAATTCGAAGAATTCATCAACTTTCCAGCTACACCGCGGAACTAGACAAGGCCCTTTCTCCCCTCATATTCGCTCTAGCAATTGAGCCACTAGTCTCTCAGTTAGACGAACTACATCAATACAAGGGCTGACAATCAACAGCATTACTGTCAAAGCTAGTCTATTCGCAGATGACATATCCATCTTCGTCAAAAATCCAATTTCCTCTCTTCCGCCTCTATTTGCCCTACTAGCGGATTTTGGAAAAGTTTCAGATCTTTGCATCAATCAATCCAAATCTACATTATTTCCGCTACTTTTAGATAAAAACTCTACTTCTTTTATCAAAAATTATTTTTCATTCCAATGGATAACTCGACAATGAAAGTGTGATAATCCCCCTGGGTGTGATAATCCCCTTGAACTTGAAAGAAATAATTAAGCACAACCATATGCAAGCTAACTCTCTGATCTTGACCCTATTGAATTCATGGGACTCAAAAATCTTAACTTGGTTAGAACGCATTACTATCATTAAATCCTTTATTTTACCTAAGTTCATGTATTATTTTCGAGCTCTCCCTATAGTAGAACTTCTTTCCATATGGCAAAAAACCCTCTTAAATTTACTTTGGAATTCCAAAAAAACCAGGATTCGGTTTCAAACTCTAAGGCGAAACAGATCCCAAGGGGGACTTGCAATTCCTGACCTCAAAACCTGCTACCAAGCTACCATTATAGCTAACCTCACTCAACAATAGCATAATAAATACAAAGCGGACTGGAAAACCATCGAAAATACCTACCTGAGATCACGGTCTTTTCAAGATGCTTTATGGAATCCATCTTCCAAGCGGCTTCTTCCAGGAGCTTCACATCCATTCCTCCCAGCGACCTTCCAAATCTGGGACATCTGTAAAAGAAAATTGATTCCATCAGACTCACCACTAAGAAGCTTCCTCCGGCAACCCTCCTTTAGACCGGGTCTATCTCCTTCCTCCTTTCTAGTATGGACAAAGGCCAACCTCACAAAGTTTATAGACATCTCAAAACATGGGGCAATGCTAACAAAAACAGACTTGGAAAAGAAAGCTGCAATAGTCATACCCTCGTTTGAGTACCTGCAGGTAGCCCACTTTTTTGAAACTCAGAAAGCCAAATTCAACTTTCAAAAGAAAATTTAATTTTTTTGAACGCCTTTTAACATCATCTGACTTCATAAAAAAGAGCCTCATCTCGATGTTCTACTCTTTCCTCATCCAAGCTTCATCTCACTCTCTTTTAATCCTACAAGCAGCACGGTACAAGGATTTAAACACCACTTTCTCAAATGACCAGTGGGTCAGGATTTGGTCATCAAGTATCTATAGATCTAGATCCACTCCAGTACAACTTCAAGCTTTGAAAACATTGTTTAGATGGCACCTCACACCCGCCAAACTTTTGCATATCTACTCCACCCAATCTCCACTATGTTGGAAATGTCATTCAGAGGCTGGGACCTATATCCATACCTGGTGGTATTGCCCTATCATTGCCGCCTTTTGGAAACAAATTCTGGCTGAACTTAACACACTACTTAAAGTTTCCATCCCTTATGACCCAGCATTAATTTTACTCAACCTATGGCCCAAAACAACCATAGATAAAAACTACAGAGATTTGATAGAGGTCCGTTTCACAGCAGTAAAATACGCAATAGCGGTAAACTGGAAAAAATCCTCCAGCCCCTGGCTTAACACTTGGCACGCTAAAATTTGGGATTCTTTTATTTTAGATAAAATTGCAGACAGACTAGAAAACAAAGACAATGTGGAAATCATAAAAATCCCAATGTCCAAATGGTACCCTATAATCCATGAATACTCTGAATGGGGTGGGGGACAGCTCCCAACTACATGGGTAAACAACTCTTCTTTGTACTTATATTTTTGACTGAAATTTCCGACTATCTGTATTTCCCCTTTTAACTAGGGGCAGTTTTATTTATTACGCTGAAAAATTTACTCTCTGTTGTATGGGACCAAATATGAACATCTACCAATGATCCCACTTAATTGTTCTAAGTGTAGTATTATGATGGGCATTATATTCTTCTATTATTGCCGCTTTGCTATTTAAATATGCCATATATGTTGTGTTTGATATGTTTTATGTACCTTTTTACAACCTTAATAAAATTTTATTTTAAACAAAAACAATAACTAACAAGTCTTTCAATGCTTGGAACACCAACGCTTGTTGCAGCCCCCAAGCCCATTTGGGCCCTTTGTTCAGAAACCTATGTAGGGGTTCAGCGACCGCTGCCTTGTCGGGGAGGAAGACATGGTAAAAGTTCAGGAGTCCCAGGAAGGCCTGTAGCTCTGACATGGGAGTGGGTGCCTTTGTGATGGCCGCCACGTTCTCAGGGGTGGGGTGGATGCCCTGGGCGTCGATGGTGAAGCCCAGGAATGTCACAAATGAAACGCCCAAGGTACATTTGTCCTTGCGCACCTTTAGGCTGGCGTCCTGGAATCACTGGAGGATGGCCTGCAGCCGGGTCTTGAAGGTGGCAAAGTCCAGGGCTGCGATCAGGACGTCATCAAAGAATGGCTTCACCCCAGGAATGCCTTTAAAAACAGAGTCCGTTAGCTGTTGGAACAACCCGGGAGCGACGCTGACCCCAAACTGGAGCCACTTTACCTTGAACGCTCCCTTGTGTGTGTGACAGTCATCTGCGCCTCTGCCATGGCATCATCCACGGGGAGCTGCTGGTAGGCCTGTGCCAAGCAGTGTTCCCTCTAAGCTGAGTTAGTGTGAGCTGGCTCACAGTTTTTTAGCCTCTGGCTCACAGATTTTTGTCTTAGCTCAGGAAGGATGGCTCCAAAGCAAACTGATTTCTGCAGCGGCCAAATCGCGCGCTCACAACTTTAATGCCAGTAGCTCACAAAGTAGAATTTTTGCTCACAAGACTCCACAGCTTAGTGGAAGCATAGGTGCCAAGTCCAGCTCTCCGAATACCTTGGCCCCAGCAAGGGAGGCCAAAACATGGCTGACCACGGGCACCGGGTACGTGTGGTCTTGCAGGGCCAAGTTCAACGTGCATTTGTAGTCTGCACAAATGCGAACCTCCCCGTTCGCTTTCAAGGGAGTCACTATCGGAGTCTCCCACCTAGTGTGGGAGACTGGCTCGAGCACGGCTTGCGCCACGAGCTTGTCCAACTCGGCCTCTACTTTTGGCTGTATGGCCAGGGGAGGCCACTGGGCTGCCGCATGGATGGGGCAGACCGCGGGATCTAAGTCCAGGGAGACCGGGGGGTCCCAGTAGGAGCCAAGTGTTCCATCAAAAATGGCTGGGAATTCCGTGCAGACCCATGCGTAGTCTGTGGCCCCCACACGGTACACCCCTTTGAGCCCCACCCCGAGGGGCTCGAACCAGGCATGCCCCAGGAGACTCGTGAGGTCTCGTTCCACCATGAGGAGGTCAAGGGGCCCATCGAATTTGTGGTACTGTACCCTGACCCTGGGCCAGCCCCTTGATTGCAACTGGGTTCTTTTGGAAATCCCAGAGCACTAGCCCCATCGATTGGCGTAGCCAGGGTTTCCCCCGTGGGCAGATCTGTTTAAAAGTGGCTGCGGAGACTATGGAGTACGCCGACCCAGAGTCCACCTCCATGGAACAGGGGGTGTCCTCTATCTGTAGGTCCACCGTATAGGCTCCGTGAAGGGGCTGGGGAAGGTTCAGTACCTGTATCGTCGTGAGGCTATCCACCATCTCATCGTTAGCGGCGGCAGTCGAGCGACGGTGGGTCCCATTAAGTCTCTGTTGTCCTGACCTGGATGGCTGAGACTAGCCCAACCTCGTCAGATCTAGTGGAGCTAACCAGAGTCGGTCGTGGTCAGCAGTTGGATGGGAGACCTCCAAGGAAGGCCAGGGTTGCTGTGCAGAGGCAGGCAATGGCAAACTGTCAGCTAATGCTGCCATTCCCTGGGCGGGAGGTAGTTCCCCTCCAGTGAGGCCCCTGTCTTTGGAATGTCTCCAACGTTCTCAGGCTTCCAGTTAGCTTATTGCTTCCTGCGTTTCTTCGACCTTGAGTGTCTGACTCCCAGTGCTTTGCTTTTCTCAGGTGTAAACTGTAAGTTTTCCTGCTTTTAGTTTGAGAACAAATGACCAGTATATTTTACGCCTTTTTATCTTTCCCATGATTGGAGCTGCACTTGTGAACTAACCTTTTGAATACCATATATCTATCCGGGGTGTATGAATGCCTGGTATTACTAACACAAGACGTGTAGATGACTACTAAGACCTCTCTGCAATAAAGGACCTTATGGTTAAGACTACCTCTTGCTGACTGAATCTCAGGGACTCTCACACAAACCACCTCTGAACGTCTCTTGCCTTGAAAACCCGGAGGGGGGGGGGTCGCCATAAATGAGCTGTGACTTGACGGCACTTTGCACATGCACAAGTCTGAATCAAAGGGGACAGGACTTTTTTTTCTCCAGACAGTTGGCAATCCTAGAGCAGAGGCATGTGGTCTGTGTTCGGAGCCACTGTGCCCACGTTCAGCTGCTCAGGTAGATTTGGCTTCTCAGGTAGATATGACCTCTGCTGGGAGCCTGTTAATGAAGTCCAAAGATGTTTTGTTTTAAAAGGCACCAAGCCAGAGTCGGGACTGCATGTGCTAAAAAATTTAAATTCTGTATCCAGGCAATCCAAATTCTGTGCCAAGAAAAGCTGGACTTCATGACCTCTCTGCATTATGCAAATTGGGCAACGGCATCATTTGCCTTGTTTTGCATAATTTTTCCTGCAGTTTGGTTGCTGTTTTGCATTCTGGCTCTCCTTGCGGGGGAGGCGCATGGAGCGAAGTAAAAACATGACAGTCCAGCTGCAGGCACTGGAATCTTGCAGTTCAACAGTCACGACCACACCTTTTCAGACACGTCTTTTTGACCATGAGGACGAGAAGCTTTCTTGTGTGTACAAAACAAGAAGCTGAGATCCTCAGGAAGACAAATGCGGTGGCCACCACTACATGTTTTCTGTGCTTCCATCGAACTGTGGCATTCACATAGCCAGCCCACAAGCAAGGAGCAGAAATTACATTTTAAGCTTGAAGCTGATTTGTTTCCTCTGGTCTAATGTTGTTATAGTTTTAATCAGGGGTCATTTCGTAGAAAAAGAGGTGCAGGAGCTCATTAGCATAACTTATTTGCATATGCTAAACCACCTGACATTACTGGAAGTATGTCAGAAGGCAAGAAAGAAAGAAAGAAAGAGAGAGAGAGAGAAAGAGAGAAAGAGAGAGAGAGAGAGAGAGAGAGAGAGAGAGAGAGAGCTGGCAGAGAGGGGACAGTTACTAATCCAAGCCTCAGAAATCCCACTCTTCTGGGAGGAGAGCTTCAGTGGTGGCTGAAGCCTTCAGAAGGCTGGTCGGAGGAACCAGGACCTTTCCAGGGAACGGGGTCATTTTGCTGCAGCCATGACACAAGCAGGCATTCCCCCACGGGGGGAGGGGGCTGGCGCCAACTCCCGGAGCTACCCTCCCCTGAGCTCCTGCTCGAAATGACCCCTGGTTTTAATTTATTTATTTATTGATGAAGATTTAAACAGTATAATCATAACACGAAAAACTTTGTTACATTGAGTTATAATATTACGTATCTAATCAATATAAGTTACTTAACCATGTGTCACCTTGTTTATGTCTGATAGTGTTCATTTATAAAATTATGTGTGTATGAAGTGCTGAAATTGTTTAGGAAGCCTAAAAATGAAGCCATTTTATGTAGTGTGGGTTGGAGGGAATAATATTGTTCTCTGCCATATATTGGATCAGAGGGCACCATGTACAGACAAATCTTGAGTTTGAGTTCCCCTTTTTGTAAAATCTGTCTTCAGTGGTTTCCGCTATCTTATCCATCACAAAGTGGTCCCAGCGTTTATTCTTCCACATTATTAAGTCCGGGGGGTTAGAGGACTTCCACGTTGCTGCGATGGTCAGTCTTGCTATTGCCAACAAAGTGGAGGTGAGTTTTGACATTTTCAAATCTGGGTTTTCTGCATCAGAAGAAGAAGAAGAGATTGGATTTATACCCCGCCCTCCACTCCCCAAGGGAGTCTCAGAGCGGCTTACAAACTCCTTTTCCCTTCCCCTCCCCACAACAGACACCCTGTGAGGTAGGTGGGGCTGAGAGAGCTCTTTCCCAAGCTGTCCTTGAGGGAACAGCTGGTACAGAGCTATGGCTTGCCCAAGGTCATCCAGCCAGGTGCAAGTGGAGGAGTGGGGAATCAAACCCAGTTCTCCCAGATTAGAGTCCGCGCACTTAACCACTACACCAAACTGGCTCTCAGCCATGTTAAAGAGTAAGGTGGTTGGATCTATTGGCACTTGTTGAGATGTGATTTTATTAATTTCTTCTATGACTTGCTTCCAAAAGGGCTGAATTATCGGGCAAGACCACCAGCAACGGTAGAAATCGCTGACTTCACCACACCCTTTCCAGCATAGAGGGCTATAATTTGAGTGCATGTGGGCTGTTATAGTTTTAATGAAGTTGTGTGTTGTATGCTTGCATGTTAATATTTTTTTCTCCCAAGTGTCTACTTATAAAGGAACTAGAACTAGAACTGTCAGCCGCCCTGAGCCCGTTCGCGGGGAGGGCAGGATACAAATCTCAAAAATAAATAAATAAATAAATAATGGAACAGCTCAGGAGGCAGCTTTTATAAGGGATAGGTCTCTTGCGCCTTGCCCTGGATGGCCCACGCTAGCCCAGTCTCAACAGATCTCAGAAGTAAGCAGGCAGGGCTGGTCCTTGCTAGTAGTTAGATGGAAGACCTCCAAGGAATACCAGGTTTGTGACGCAGCAGCAAGCAATGGCAAAACCACCTCTGAACATCTGTTGCCTTGAAAACCCTTTGGTCAGCTGTGACTTCACAGCAACAACAAGAAGCTCTATTGCAAGGTTTGCTACACCTATCACTTTCCTATGACTGCACTGAGATAGATAAAGATGGGTATTTTGTCTGTAGAACAAGAAAAGAACAAGAAAAGAACAAGAAAAGAACAAGAGTCCAGTAGCACCTTAAACGGTAACAAAATTTGTGGCAGCGCAAGAGCTTTCATGAGTCACGGCCAGTGTTCCCTCTAAGCTGAGTTCATGTGAGCCAGCTCAGTTTTTTAGCCCCGGCTCACACATTTTTGTCTTAGCTCAGGAAGGGATGGCTCCAGAACAGAGTAATTTATGCAATAGCCAAGTCACCTGCTCACAACTTTAATGCCAGTAGCTCAAAAAGCAGACTTTTTGCTCACAAGATTCCACAGCTTAGAGGGAACATTGGTCACTGCTCACTTCTTCAGATATCTGCCACAAATTTTGTTAGTCTTTAAGCTGCCACTGGACTCTTGCTCTTTTCCACTATTACTGCATTGCAGCCCAAATTCTGCAAAATCTTCCTTGGATTTTTCTGTTTGTTTGTTTGCATTGTTCTCCAGCTCCGTAATCCTGAGCCTATTGCACTGCTTATTGGAGGTCTTCACTGTCTGGTTGGGTTTTTTAAAATACCTTCTAGTCTAGGGATTGCCAGCCTCCAGGTGGGACCTGGGGATCCCCTGGAATTACAGCTCCTCTCCGGACTACAGAGATCAGTTGCCCTGGAGGAAATGGATGCTTTGGAGGCTGGACTCTGTGGCCTTGCAACCCACCGAGGTCCCTGTCCTCCCCAGGCTCCACCCCCAAATCTCCAGGAGTTGTCTGACCTGGAGCTGGCAGCCCTATCCCCTGACCCCGTGCCGGCAGCCAGAGAGGACGTGGCAACCCTATTCTAGTCTATCTTGAGTCCTGGTGAGAAATGGAGGCTATAAATGACGTAAGTACATAAACAAATACTTCTGTTGGTGATATATTATCAGACTTAGTATCAGCTGCCTTTTTTGGTGTGTGTGTGCATGCGTGCTTGTGAGCCTGGAAGCCATGGTGACTTCTGGGGACCCCCTAGTGGGGCTAGGACATTCCATAAAGGTGACGTTAATATTACCTTCCTCTGCATCCCAGCCCTGGTATTCCTTGGAGGTCGCACTTCCAAGTCCTTGCCAGGGTCAGCCCTGCTTAGTTTTCAAGATCTGATAAGACTGGGACTGCCTGAGCTATCCAGGCCGGGGCGACTACCCATTACCTTGAATACTGGAAAAGGAAGGATACAGATGGATAGCTCGCAGGGCTCATTTCGTAGCAGGAGCTCCTCTGCATATTAGGCCACACCCCCCCAATATAGCCAATCCTCCAAGAGCTTACAGAGCTCTTCTTACAGGGGCTCTTACTGTAAGCTCTTGGAGGATTGGCTACGTCAGGGGTGTGTGGAGCTCCTGCTTGAAAATGAGCCCTGGATGGATGGATACATGCATGCATGCCAGGGAATCGGAGTGGAATTTAAGAAGGGAAGTGATGGGGTTATGAAGCGAACAGAACTTTAGCATAGGTTGGCCACTTGTTTCTTGACAGGACCCTGCACATTTAACAGCTGCAGGGAAGTCTAGCAGATGCGGCATATTCCCCATTACTGTCCTTCTAGAAGGGGCTGAATTTCCGCCTTTCGAGCAGCCATTAACCCCACAGCAGCCCTCCCTGTCAGGAAAATAGGCAGCCCTTCCCTGGCTGGAAAGGAAGCCATTTATTTTATTAGCTAGTGGGATACCTTCCAGCTAATGGGAATGCTTCAAGGGACGGGACATTTTTCTCCAGGCCTGTTGGCCACTCTAGGGACATTGCACTTTGCCAGCTGGGTTCACCACGAAAAGGCTGCCAGTTCCCAAAGTCAGCCTGCGACCTTCCCGTGCCCCCTTAGCTTTCTGGTGGCACCTCCCCACCTGCGCCGAAGAAGCCGTTTGAGTGGAAACAGTTGGCAGAGAGACGTGCTCATCCACAGACCTCTGGAACATAATATTATCCAAGAAGATTACATCTGCATCCAGGGCCAGATGCAGAGTTTTGCGAGGCATCCGATGCGATGCCAGCAGGGCCCTCCACCTGTCAAGTCACCTCCCATGAGAGGGATCCCTTCCAAAGAGGAAACGGTGGTCAGGGGGAGGTGGAGCAGATTTGTGAGCGGAGCCCAGTTCGTATACAGCTGATGCTCTCTTTTTAACTTGATGGGTTGCAACGGTTAAAGAATCTGAAGGGACGTGGGGGGTGGGTAAAATGGGAAAGAATCTTTCCTGAGCTCAACCCTTTCCCTGCAAAGTGCCCCTTCTCGTGTTGCGAGCGGCCCTCCTACATCCATGGGCGGCGGGGGGGGGGGGAGAGGAGTCCCCCACCCACTGCACTAGCAGTTTTTGTGGTTTTCCCCTGGGTCCTTCTGGCTCTCAGTCACTCTTTCCTTCAGGCTCCAAGCACCCTAAAACTCATGCCGCTGTAACCATGCATCATGCTCTCTGCAAGGCCAATTCTGTTGGAGTGAGCCACTCAGCATGCCTGGACATTGGGGGGGGGGGGGGGAGAGACTATATCAGGTGTGCACAGGTGTTATCTCTTTGAATGAGATGCTGCTCTTTGTCTTAACCTGGGAGCTGCTCTCTGACCCCTCCTCTCTCTATCGCTTTGTCCTCTCCCTCTCTTCACATGGCCTTCCAGGGAGAAACATGTCTCTGCAGGTCTCTCCTGTACAGACAGTGCCCTCATACTCCCACACACATGATGCCGGGCAAGCTGGCCATTTGTGAGAGGGAAAGGCCTTCTTTCTCTTCTTCCGACTGCAACCTGAATGTGAACTGGCTCTACTTGAGTAAATGTAAGTTTACCTTATCTTGGGAGATCTATTTACTGCACTCAGTATCACACGTCTGTGATTGGGCAAAACTCTGTTATATTAACCCCTTATCCCAATAAGTTCAAGGCAGTTTGTCACCCCCCAGCATGGTGCTTCAGTCCCCTCCGGGGTTATCCCTAGCTGGGTCCCGGACAAGCCCTTGCCCTGTTTGCCTGCCAAATGGAGGAGAGTAGGGCTACTTTGGGGCAGGAACGGAGTTCCGGCTGCCTCCTGAGTTGGCCACGCCTACAACCAAAACCTGTGGCATGCGTGGCTACAGAGCACGCTGCCCTCCCCATGTTGCACACAAGAGGGAAAGGCGGCATGTTGAAATGCTTTTTTCCCTCTGGGGAGCCCCTGGGGATTGCCTTGTCAATTTCACGCCTAGTCAGCAGAGAGTGAAATTGACAAGGAAAAGCCCCTCTCTGCCTTCCCTTCCCTAGCTGAAACATGGCAGCTGGAAAAGGGCAGGCAGGGAACCCAGGTACGTGGAAAATGCCTTTCTTTCCCTCCCTGAGAAAGGCATTTTACCATCTCACCCCCCCACCCCCTGCACTTCCCCAAGTCTCTCGGCATGTTTGCCTGGCTGCCCCGTCTCCCCAGTCTGTGTGCTTTTGCAGGCTGACTGGGGAGACCGAGGGCAGCCATGCAAACATGCCTGCTTCCCTTCCTGATCTTTCGGGGTGGGGGGTAGAAGACTAGAAAGGCGATGCTGAAGTGCCTGGGATCTTTCAGATCCCAGGCACTTCAGCAGCGCCTTTCCCCAGCTGTCTGATTCGGAGGGCGGGTAGGAGACTAGAAAGGCGATGCTGAAGTGGGGCAGAGAAGCTCAGGGGGGGAAGAGGCAAGCTTCCATGGCTGCCCTGTGCTTTCCCAGCCTGCCCCCCCAGCTTCCACCCCATGTGCTAATGAACTGCGCCGTCAGAGGTGTGGCCTACTATGCTAATGAGTTCCTGCTGTTGGGTGTGGCCTATTACGCTAACGAGTTCCTGCTGGGCTTTTTCTACCAAAAAAAGGCCCTGGAGGAGAGGATGGCTGAAAATGAACGGAGACTCCGTGGAACATTGACGCCCTCCTCCACCCTAAGCCACCCTGAGCAGTCGCTTTGGTGGCTTAGCCAGAGAGGCAGGCCCGGTTCTCTGCGACCCTTCTGCGAGCTAGAAAGGCCCTCATCGGCAGGCCAGCAAAGCAGGTTCAAGGTGGAAAGATCAGGTCCAAAAAGGGAACAAGGAAACTCTGACATTGCTGAGCCTCCTGGGTGTCTCTGATTGCCCTTGGCAGTGGGCCAAAGATCCCCCCCCCCCCCCCCCCGCAGCCACCACTTTTATTCTTTGGCCAGAAGTTGCAGGAACCAATACTCCTTGGGGATGCTGGCTGGCTCGGTGGGGTGTGGAGTGAAGGTCAGAGGAGGAATAGGGAGGGGTGGGGTTGATGCCTGCCTGGAATATCCGTATGTCTGGTGCAGTGAATGTGCCGGATGAGTAAACAGTGGTGATGCGAATAGGTAGGGTGAAGTCATCAGGGGGACGGGAGGAACAGCCAAAAATATTTTAATTTTTTTTTTTTTTTGTAATTGTGGGGGAAGACAGGCATAAATTATCCTCAGCTGACGGAGATGTTTTTTGAGGAGGGGGAAAGAAGGGTGAGCAAGGGGTGGGTGGGAATGAGCTGTTGTCTTCACCAATGACCTTGGAGCGGGTGCTAGTGCACCCTGCCCCCCCCCCCCAGCTTCCACCCCCTTGCTTGGTAAATTAAAGCAGCTGTTCAAACAGCAGGTGGCCCCCCCTTCCTCTCCCCAAAAGGGGGAAGTCCCCATCACCTAAATATTGTTTGCTAAGAAAGAGACCTACTTTCTAATGGGGGGGCGTCATGTGGCCTGCCAGCGGGAGAGGGGAGAGGCAAATTTGCACGAGAAAAAAATAAAAATGCATCTCTTTGGAGAAGAGGATAAGAAGGCAGTGAGGGTGAAAATCGGCAGATTGTTTTTGCTCTTATCATACCAAGCGAAATAACAGGAAGGTGAATTTGCTTTCCAGTAGAACAGGGAAGAGGAAAGATTCAGGTAGACAGCCGTGTTGGTATGAAGCAACAGAACAAAGCCGGGTCCAGTGGCAACTCTAAGACCAACAAGGTTTTATTCTGGGTATAAGCTTTCATGTGCATGCCCACTTCTTCAGATACATTGAAGCTACTTCCTCAAGCCTTACATATAGGTGTTGGGGGGGGTCAGTTGCCAGGAAGGACCAGTCAAGAGTCAAGATGAATAAATAACTGGGCAATAAATATAGCTAAGGCTGGATTAAAGCAGTCAGTAAGACCTGTGAATAGCAGTAAATTAGCATACAAATGAAAGAGTTAACAAGCAGATGTCAGAGCAGATGGCAGAGGGGCACCTTTAAGACCAGAAGTTCAATCCTGGGTATAAGCAAGGACTGACTGGCTTAGCTTGTGTAGATAGATGCCCACTTCTTCAGATGGACCCTTTTTATGCCTAGAAAGGCAAACACACAAAACACACAAAATGGGTTGAAATTAAACCAGAAGAGTTTTCGGCTAAGCATTAGGAAGAACTTCCTGACAGTTAGAGCGGTTCCTCAGTGGAACAGGCTTCCTCGGGAGGAGGTGGCCTCTCCTTCTTTGGGGGTTTTTAAGCAGAAGCTAGGTGGCCATCTGTCAGCAGTGCTAATTCTGTGGACTCAGGCAGATCACGAGAAGGGAGGGCAGGAAGGGTTGCCTCGGTGCTTAGTTCTTGTGGCCCTTTCTTACATGCCCAGGGAAACGCTGATTGCCACTTTGGGGCCAGGAAGCAATTTTTCTCCAGGCCAGTTTGGCTGGAGATCCTGGAGGTTTTCTGTCATCGTCTGGGAGTGGAACAGTGGTCACAGTGTGGAGGGGGAGGTGTTTGTGAATTTCCTGCATTGTGCAGGGGGGTTGGACTAGATGACCCCGGAGGTCCCTTCCAACTCTATGATTCCATGAATCAGGCAGCCACCTTGTCTCAGGCTCCTGTTTGCTTCAAGGATGTGCCACAGGCAGGAGCCATGGGTCATGTCCTCGATGGGCCTTGTGGGATAAAAAACTATTGGTGTCATTGAGAGTTGTGGGGGGGAAGGATGGAGGCTGCAACCAGTTTTCACACTCAAGGGACACGTGGGGCAGCTGGGTCCGAGGAGCAAAATTGCTACCAATTTTTCAGACAGTGAACAAAGTCTGGGAAACACAGGTTCAAATCCCTCCCGCTCACTGGGTGATTTGGCAATCTGAGGCTAACCTACCTCCCAGGGCTGGTGTGGCTAGGGAACGGTGAACCATGCACATCCTTCTAGAAGGAAGGGCAGCGCAGAAAGGCAGCAGAGAGAATTAGGACCATAGAAACAGAGAGTTGGAAGGGACCTCCAGGGTCATCTAGTCCAACCCCCTGCACAATGCAGGAAATTCACAAATATTTCCTCCCCACACCCCCAGTGACCCCGTTCCATGCCCAGAAGGTGGCCCCATCCCCTCTGCTCAATCTAGGTTTGCAAACATTCAGGATGTATTACAAAAGCATCCCACATCTGCAGTTTTATTTCTTCATTTCCCCAAAGGGCTGCTAAATAAGAACAATAACTGGGCCAGCAAAATAATTACTTGAATATACAGTATAACCCCTACTAATCTGAAAGTGGGGGCGGGAATCGTTCTGGGACCTGCTCTGTCTCAGACTTCGTGAAGCCTCTAGGGCAGGGGTGGGCAATTGTTTTGGCTCGGGGGCCACTTTGTGGGAGCGGAGGTTAGCGGAGGGCCGCACCTTTTAAAATGATTGCATTCATTAGTTAACTTTGCATTTCAGAAAAGGTATAAATTGTATCATAAAATTCAATAAATATAAATTAAATAAAATAGTGGTGGTTTTATTCAATTTATTTATTGTGCTAGTTTCATCTCATCTATAGCTGCAAGCACATTTAATTTTAGAATCAGTTTAATGAGACAAATCTACCCTATCACACTTTTCTGCAATTTTTTTGAAATCAGGAGTGAGATTGCTTGTTGAGAAACCACGTGGCCGACTGTCTTGGCGGGCCACAAAAAACTCTGTGGCGGGCCACAATTTGCCCACCCCTGCTCTAGGGAAAGCAAAATGTGTGTGTCGCCCACCCCTGCAGGCATGTTTCCCCAGGTCAGAAAAACAGCACAGGTGCGGTAGGAGTTTAAACCTTCCCCTCCAATGCTCCTGCTAAGCTGTGGGGTCTTGTGAGCAAAAATCCTGCTTTGTGAGCTCCTGGCATTAAAGTGGTGAGCGAGCGATTTGGCTGCTGCATAATGTTAGTTTGCTCTGGAGCCAGCCTTCCTGAGCTAAGATAAAAATCTGTGAGCTGGAGGCTAAAAAACGGTGAGCTCGCTCACACTAACTCAGCTTAGAGGGAACACTGCAGTCCCCGCACACCATGGGCCCGTCTGAATCAGCGCAGGCACACCTGGGCATCTACCTGTCACCTGGAAATTCCCAGTGCATGGGACAGGACCTAGGGACAGGCCCAGAAATAGTGTATCTCAAGGGTGTAGACTTTCCAATTTCCCCGGGGGAGCTGGGGCTGGCCCAGAGACATTACAGGCCATTGTCTCCAGGGGAGGCTCAGCACATCCTGGAAAAGTTCTGGGGGGGGGGGCTCCAGCTCCCCAGCCCCCCTGAAGTTGACGCCTATGCCAGGACTTTGCCAGCTTGCAGGCAAGGAGCGGCAGGTGTTGCGGAGAGAGGCATATGCAGGAGCAAGCAGGTCCTTCCAAAGACCAGTAAAACCAGGACTAAGCAACCCTTCGGGGCAGGCAGCCTAGCCGGTAGGGTTCTGAAATACCCACCCCCACCCCCACCCCCTCCCCCTCCCCGGAGGCTCCCAGCCCGTGGTTTGAAGAGCAGTGGATGCAAACAGAGAAGTAGCTTTGATAACTGAATCGGTTAAAGAAATCAAAGTTTTCAAAGCCAAAAGGGCCGGCGCCAAGTTTGAATGACCGCTGTGCATGCAGGGGCTTGTTCTCTTCTTTGCACACCCGGCAAAGAAGCTGGGTGAATAAATGGACTTATTCAGCTGCTACGATGGCAGAACAAGACGCACTGCCTGCTGCTCCCTCTGAGAACCCAGCCTTGTCCTGGCCCTTTATTTCCCTGCCTTTCACTGCAAACCATCGCTCACGTTGACTGCTCAGGTCCCAGTGTGGAGGGGCTGCCACTTAGATCTTAGCTCGGATGCTCAAAAGGCTCACTGCTGCAGAAATCACTCTTTGTGTGCCCTTTTTGCCACCTCCACACACACGGGACCGGAGTTTTCCTGCCTCAGCATGAGCAGAAAGGACTGGAAGCTGCACACCGCAGCAAGATCGTAAATGCCCTTTTGCAGTGCTTGGCCATTTCAGTTAGCCTTAGCAGGGAGGGTTTCCCAAAGGAATACATCTGGTTTTACTGTTTGGAGAGGGTGCACGGAAGCTGGCTATTTCTGCATCTCCGTGGCCTTCAGAACTGTTGCCTTACATGTATACCCTGACCCAGATATCTGCCTCTGGAATATAATGCAGGAGAGAGGTGATAGCTGTAGGGTTTTTTTTTTTGGTAACAATTGATTGCTTGTCAAGAATCTTGCATTTGCCCTGACCTGGATAGCCCCAGCAAGCCTGATCTCATCAGATCTCGGAAACTAAGCAGGGTCAACTGTGGTTAGTACTTGGATGGGAGACCTCCTTGGAATACCAGCAGTTGGGAGGTAGGGGCAGGCTTTATTCAGCCACCTCTCTGACTATCCTCCTGGCACCCAGGATGGGTCAGTCACCAGAGGTCAACGTGGCTTCCAGGTAAACCCACATTAGAAAGAAAAAAGAAAATCTTGCATTTGGCAGAGGAGGGGTCCATTGCATCTGCCACACTGAGATGGTCACCCGTGGAGTAAGTGGTGTCAAATATTCTTAAGATACAACATGGTCAACTCATCAAGATGTAAAACATTTCCTTGGCCCACGGATCTTCTTAGGTCCCATCTGCAGTGCTCAAAGCTCCAGTGGAGTGCCCAGCTACAATTTCCGTACCTTTTTGCAGGCGAACATCTCAGTCTGAGTAAGGCCCATTCTGTGTATGATTCGTTTTATGTATATCTTTAATTAATGGAGGGCCCAGTTTGAGTTATACCACCGAGGAAGGCTTATTGCCGAAATGCGTTTGCTATTGCGTTTTGCCTATGGCGACATTATATAACTTTTAACCTGTATTTATATGATTGGACATTTGTCTTTATACTGGGATTAGGTAAAGGTAAAAGTTTCCCTTGCTTTAAAGTCAGTCAAATCCGACTCTAGGGATGCGGTGCTCATCTCCGTTTCCAAGCCGAAGAGCCAGCACTGCCCAAAGATGTTTCTGTGGTCATGTGGCCAGCATGACTAGACGCTGAGGCGCACGGAACACTGTTACCTTCCCACCGAAGCAGCACCTATTTATCTACTTGCAATTTCTTGCTTTCGGACTGCTAGGTTGGCAGGAGCTGGGGCCAGAGACGGGAGCTCACTCCATCATGCAGCACTCGGGTCTCGAACTGCTGAATTACCGACCTTCTGGTCTGCAGTTCAGCGTCTTAACCACTTGAGCCACTGCAGCCCCTTGGGATTAGGTACTTATATGCTTAACCACAGGATTGTTGTTTTTGAATGATATTTTAGCCCTCATGATTGTCTTATTAAATTATATATTTTGTATACTGGCACTGTGTGGGCCGTTATATTTTACTCCTTCTTTGTTACCACCATCCACTGTTTAAAACAGGATCCTGAGTAGTGTTCCCTCTAAGCTGAGTTACTGTGAACTAGCTCACAGTCTGCTAGCCTCCGGCTCACACGTTTTTTGTCTTAGCTCAGGAAGGACGGCTCCAGAGCAAACAAATGTATGCAGCAGCCAAATCTCTCGCTCACAACTTTAATGGCAGGAGCTCACAAAGTAGAATTTTTGCTCACAAGTCTCCACAGCTTAGAGGGAGCATTGGTCCTGAGCCAGTTGAATCTGCCATGCAGTGAAGAGGGTAAGGACCCTGTTTGGCTGCGGTCACATGTGCAGTTTGTTGCGCTATAGTAGCGTTACCTGAGCGGAATAAATGGGCCCCTCCAGATGAGGACGTCTGCCTCCTGTGGCACAGTTGTCAGCAACTCATGCTGTTCCGCAATGGAAGTGGAACTGGGGAATGTCCAGCATTAACAGGTTGTTCAGGGTTCCCTCTGGGTTTCCAACATCTGAGCTCTCCTGCAGCGAAAGGAACCCAGAAGGGACATCTGAACTTGCAGATCTGTTTCTGCCAGTGTGTTTTTAGTTGCTGCCTATATGCACATACGTGCGTCCATTCACTTGTATTTAAATAAAACCCACCCTTATGGCTCGTCCTGTGGTTGAAGCGCAACATTAATAACACTAATGTGGATGCCCCCCCCATGGGATGGCCACATGGATAACCCACTACAGGGTGTGTGGTCTGGAGGGAATGCTCTGCAACACTTTGCCAAGGATGGGAGGGTGGCACAGTTTGGGCAGATAATCCTCTAACCTGAAGACACAAGCATAAGAACCTAAGAGAAGCCAGTGTTGGATCAGGCCAGTGGTCCATCCAGTCCAATGCTCTGTGTCACACAGTGGCCAAAAATAGCAGGTGCCATCAGGAGGTCCAGCAGAGGGCCAGGACACTAGAAGCCCTCCCCCACCCCAGAGAAGGTTTGGGACCAATGCTCCCTCTAAGCTGTGGAGTCTTGTGAGCAAAAATTCTACTTTGTGAGCTACTGGCATTAAAGCTGTGAGCGAGCGATTTGGCTGCTGCATACATCCGTTTGCTCTGGACTGGAGCCACCCTTCCTGTGCGTAGACAAAAGTGCGTGAGCCGGAGGCCAAAAAACTGTGAGCTAGCTCACACTAACTCAGCTTAGAGGGAACACTGGTTGGGAGCAGTGCTCCCTCTCAGCTGTGGAGTCTTGCGAGCAAGAATTCTACTTTGTGAGCTCCTGGCATTCAAGTTGTGAGCCAGCGATTTGGCTCCTGCACAAATGAGTTTGCTCTGGAGCCATCCCTTCCTGAGCGGAGACCAAAATCTGTTAGTCAGAGGCTAAAAAACTGCGAGCCGGTTTACACTAACGCAGCTTAGAGGGGACACTGGCTGGGAGCACAGAGAAAGGTTGGGAGTGGCGGGTGTATGTGCGTGGGGGGGGGGGGGGGGAGACTGACAACGCGGCTTTGACGTCCTGCGAAAGACAAGCCCCTCCGTCCTCCCCCCCCCCCCCACGCATGAGGTGTGTAACTTTTCCTGACGGGCTCTCCCATTGGCGGAGGCGCCTACTCTCGCTCCAGAAAGGGCCAATGAGGGGCGGGGGCTCGGCTACGTTCCTCCTCGGCATCTCCCGCGGCAAAGGCGAGGTTAATGAAGCGCTCGTAAAGGGAGATGGGGGGGGGGGGGGCTTCTTAGAATAACAATAAAGGGCGAGGGGCGGAGCCGCCTCGCGCCTGAAATCAAAGTTGCAGCCCGCGCGCCCGAGCGGAGCGCCTTGGCTTTGTTGTGCGCGTAACGGGGGAGGGGGCTGCCCGGGCGGGCGACGCGTTGGGGCAGAGGGGGGGCACCCTGGCTGCGGGGGAAAGGGGGGGGGCGTCGTTTCCCGCCTACGGTGAAACTGGAGGGAGGCATCAGGGGGAAAAAAAAAATTAAATCCCATTTCCCCACCTTGCAAGAACCCGGGCGAAGTTGCAGCGAGGAGGAGGAGAATCCAGGCGGCTCGGTCGGGCACGCTCGCGGCTCCCTTTTCCTCCGGATCCCCCAAGCAGCCCGGCTCGGTCGGTCCCGGGATCATCATGACTGAGATCACCGAGAAGGAGAACGAGCCCCAGCACAGCCCCGACGCGCAGCAGACCCCGGGCACCGGCCCCAGCCTGCAGGAAACGAAGGTAACCCGGCCCCGCATTGCCGCCGCCGCCCCCCCCCCCCCGGGGCGTGTTTTCGTCTCACTGCGTGTGCGGGAGAAATGCCTGGGCACCGTGGCTGCTGCAACTGCGGCCGCCGCCGCCGCCTCCCGGGCAGTGGGGACCTCGCCGTGCTCGAAGCCCCCCCCCCTCCTTTGCACAGCCCGCATTTCCCGCTCCGCGCCCTCCCTGCTGCTTCGGTTTGCAAACATGGGTTTGCAAACGAGGCTCCGGCAGACGCGTGCTGGGTGGCGGCGGCGGCGGCTCTGTTCTTCCGAGCGCGCAAACCAACCCGTGTGTCCTTCGGCCCCGCTTCTCTCCAGACCGCAGCCGTTGCGGGGGGGGGGGGGGGCGGGGACCGCCTGGCCCCATCCGGTGGCCATCGCTCGCTCCCGGGCTTCTCGGTCCGCCCGCTGCTCCTCTCTTTCCCCTGCGGCGCTCCTGCTCCCCGCGTAGGACACTGTGGGCGTGAGGATTGGGGCCGGGCCGGGGGGGGGGGGGGTTCTATCGTGTGGGGCCGAAGTGCGGGCGGGAGCTTTCCGATCCGGGCTGTAGAACTGGGCTCGGATCCCTTTCTGCCCTCGACGACCGTGTTCCAGCGCTTCTGCGCGCCCTCGGCATTTAAGGGCGCAAAGGAGGAGAGCCCCTTGCATCTTCCCTGCCTGCCCGGGAGGCGAACCCTCCCTTGTGCTTGCGGAGCAGAGACCCGGTTGCCGAAGGGAATGGAGGTCTTTCCAAATTGCCCCCCCCCCCAAGCGCCTGACGGTTCGCGCTTTCCCGTTCTCTGCCTTTCCGGGGGCCATCCGGAGGGCGAACGGGTCATTTCTCCCCCCCCCCCCCCCGCGCCACCTCCCTCTGACCTCAGCCATTGCAAGGAGGCACGCACGAACATCTTGCAATGCGCGTCTGGCCAACACTCCGCCAGGACATGCGGCGAGTGGTCTCGGTTTCAAAAATCCGGGGGGGGGGGGAGAGCACATATCGGCGCTCCTCTACGAAGGGACCGGAGGGAAGGGGGAGTTCTGAAAGGTTACTAGCGTGGGAACCATAATAACATGCTAATGGCGGTGGGGGGGCGATTTGGAAACCAGCAATTCCGCCTGGCGGGGCCGTGTGTGCGCGCCTGCCTCACTGCAGCACACTGACTTATTAGCGCCCGCTTTAATTGCAGCTTTGCTGTTCTCGGGGCTGTCTTCGATAGCGAGCCCGGAGGCGACAGCACCTTGGCCTCAGATCTGGATGGCGGGGCGGAGGGGGGGAAAGAAAGGGGATGAGTCTGCGGAACCTCTTCCAGCCAATGCTCCCTCTGAGCTGTGTAGTCTTGTGAGCAAAAATTCTACTTTGTGAGCTACTGCATAAATTAGTTTGCTCTGGAGCCATCCTTCCTGAGCTAGCAGGGAAATGTGAGCCGGGGACTAAAAAAGCCTGAACTAGGTCACACGAATTCAGCTTAAGAGGGAACAGTGCTTCCAACCTGCACACAGGCCAGGGAGTTCTGTTGCCAAAGGCAGCTGGTGACATGCCTCCGGGTGGTTCACTAGCAGGGCATTCCAGTGAGGGAGGAGATGGCCCCTCCTTGTGGTTTGTTCCCAGGTGTTCGGAGGTATGCTGCCTCTTTGCCTGGAGGTTTTGCTAGCTGACAATAGCCAATAGCCCTTGATGGCCCACCTGTTATAAAAAGTGATTGATGTCTTTCCAGAGCTAGACCCCTTTTGACTTTAGGGCATCCTAGAATTACAAACGTCCTGTAGTAAGAAGCCCCGTCCTGTAGTAAGAAGCCCCGTCGCACCTTTAAGACTAACAAACTTCATTGTAGCATAAGCTTTCGAGAAACACAGCTCTCTTCGTCAGATCTGACGAAGAGGGCTGTGTTTCTCAAAAGCTTATGCTACAGTGAAGTTTGTTAGACTTAAAGGTGTGACGGGGCTTTTTACTGTTTTGCAGCCACAGACTAACATGGCTAACTCCTCTGGATCTATACAAATCCTGTAGAAGTTCCAAAGCTAGGAGTTGCTCTGGGCAGCCCAATTCTCTACACCCCCTCCTCTTTGCAACTAGCTTCAAAATGCATTCTGTGCTTGTTCAGCCTAAGTCATGCTTCTACCTTTGTTGTTGCTGCCCCATGCTTTGCCCATTAAAAACAGGCTCAGGGGGTCCTGGGAACTGGGGTTTCAGAATGGAGCCCCATATCCCTGCCCAAAATCAGAGGAGAGAAAATCATGCCTCTTTGATGGGGACCCATTTCGTACCAGATGACGGGATTCAGGCTAGTTGTTTCAAGGCTGCTGGGGCAGGGGCAGTGTAAACCTACAAATGCACACCTGAACTCTTATCTGGTTGGTGCAGTTTTTGAGTTAGGAGGGGAAGCTTTTTAACAAAAATTTGCCTTGATCATGGGAGGAATCGTGACTCGGTGACAGAGCATCTTCTTTGCATGCAGAAGGTCCCAGGTTCAATCCCTGGCATGATCCAGTGTTCCCTTTAAACTGAGCTAGTGTGAGCCAGCTCACAGATTTTTCGCCTCCAGCTCATAGATTTTGATCTTAGCTCAGAAAGGATGGCTCCAGAGCAAACAAATTTATGCAGTGTCCAAATCGCTCGCTTACAGCTTTAATGCCAGCAGCTCACAAAGTAGAATTTTTGCTCACAGGACTCCACAGCCTAGAGAGAGCAGATGGCATCTCCAGCTGAAATTACCAGGTAGTAGTTAATGTGTCCTGCCAACCTAGCAATCCGAAAGCAAGAAATTGCAAGTAAATAGGCACCACTTCAGTGGGAAGGTAACAGCGTATCGTGTGCCTTGGCGTCTAGTCATGCTGGCCACATGACCATGGAAACGTCTTTGGACAGCGCTGGCTCTTCGGCTCAGAAATGCAGATGAGCACCGCATCCCTAGTCAGATTCGACTGGATTTCGAGCAAGGGAAACCTTTACCTTTAGTTAATGTGAAAGACCTCTATCTCTATCATAATGCCCCTGTATAAATCGATGGCACAACCTCATTTGGAGTACTGTGTACAGTTCTGATTGCCATACTTCAAAAAAGATGATATAGCATTGGAAAAAGTGCAGAAAAGGGCAACTAGGATGATAAAAGTGTTGGAACACTTTCCCTATGAAGAAAGGCTGAAGCGCTTGGGGCTCTTTAGCTTGGAGAAATGACGGCTGAGGGGTGACATGATTGAGGTTTATAAGATTATGCGTGGGATAGAGCAGGTAGAGAAAGAAGTCCTTTTCTCCCTTTCTCACAGTACAGGAACTCGTGGGCACTCCATGAAATTGCTGAGCAGTCAGGTTAGAACGGATAAAAAGGAAGTACTTCTTCACCCAAAGCGTGATTAACACGTGGAATTCACTGCCACAGGAGGTGGCGGCAGCTACAAGCATGGACAGCTTCGAGAGGGAATTAGATAAACATATGGAGCTGAGGTCCATCAGTGGCTATTAGCCACAAGGTCTAGATAGGAACTCTCAGTCTGGGGCAAGTGATGCTCTGTATTCTTGGTGCTTGGGGTGGGGGGGAACAGTGGGAGGGCTTCTGGTGTCCTGGCCCCACTGCTGGACCTCCTGAGGGCACCTGGAGTTTTTGGCCACTGTGTGACACAGAGTGTTGGACTGGAGGGGCCACTGGCCTGATCCAACATTGGCTTCTCTTATGTTCTTTTGAGGCCCTGGAGAGCCGTTGCCAGTCTCAGTACGGACCCTGGGGGACCAATGGTCTGATTCAGAAGAAAGCAATTTCATGTGTGCCCCCCCCCCCCCCCCCGAGTTTGATCATAGTGAGTGCAGGAGTCCGGAAGAGGCGTGCATGGGTTTGAATCTCCAGTGTAGATTTTTCTGACTGCCTTTGATGTCAGCCTCCGTGCTGATGTCAAGCCCCTGACGTTGATGGCTCATCCATCTGGTACCCCGAGTGGGTTTTAAAATCCAGGGAGACGCTAGGCTGCAGTTTCCACCCTTGCCAAGTTCGCGTTATGGTCGACCCAGCAGGTGTGTGCCTCTGTCACTTGCCGGTACTCCAGAACACGGAGCTGCTTTGCGGTTTGGGAAATTTGCACCGGGAGGGGTGGGGAGAAAGGAGTGGCTTGTATGTACGTTCTTTGCGTGGGCGAGACTCTCCCAGATGGCCGTAAAGTCTGGGCACGGGGCAGCTGCTCCTCCTTTGTCATATTAATCACTTGTCATTCACTTTTTTAATTTGCAGATCTCTTTTTTTTGGCTCTGAGCCACTGCTGGTGCAAAGTCTGGGAGGAAGGTCACTTTTAGAGATGGGGGGGGGGAATAAAGGGTGCTTTATAATTCAGTTGGCATGGTGGGTAGAATCCTCAGAAAACAACTGTGAGCTGAATATCCCGCAAAGTTACACAAAAGGAGACTACAATACAGTGAACAATGTGAAATAACTATTCATAATCCATCATGGGCGAATACAGAAGGCCTCTGTTGGTCCTGGGACATAGAAGCAGCCTTGAGAGCAACTGACTTAAGTTCATGAGATCTTGCCCAATATGTAAGAAACTGGATTATATTCGCCTATCAGGAAATGGAATGAGACTTCCTATAGTTGTTTTTTCCCCGAGGGAGGACCAGAAGTCTGAAACACTAAATACTACCTGGGGAAAATGTTGGAAAATTATTTTGTATATTTGGACTCTTGGATATTTTCTCTTTATGGATTTTGTTGACTTCTGTATTCTCCCATGATGGATGATGGATAGAGTTATTGCACATTAGATAACATTGTTCACTATATTGTAGTCTCCTTTTGTGTAACTTTGTGAGATATTCAGCTCTGAGATGCCCCAGGTTCAAATCCCTGATCTTCCATAGAAGCTCAAGGGGTGACCTTGGGTCAGTCACTCTCTCTCGGGCTGACCTGCTTCACAGGGTTGGTGTGCAGATAAAATGATAGAGGGGTGAATAATGTTAGGCGCCTCGGATCCCCATGGGGGAGAAAAACAGGGTCTAAATAAGAAACTTACTGGTAGGGTGCTGAATGTGTGCCCCTAGAGGAAGATCAGCCCTCCCTTCCGTAAGAAACCTTCTTCCTGACAGATAATTGTGTTAGATCCAGGTGGTCAGCCATGTTGGTCTCAAGCAGTAGAACAAATTTAGAGTCCAGTGGCACCTTTAGGGCCAACAAATGTTAGTCTCAAAGGTCTAAATTTGTTCTACATATTTGTGTTTTGTGTGTAAGTGTAAGGAGGCATTCCGCCATCCGGCCCTTCCACTGGAAGCGAAGCGTTTCAGTCCAGCACTTCAATATACTGAATGTGTGAAGTGGCCCTGAAATGAGGAGGCAGAGACAGGCCCACTAACCCAAAGCCACCAGTTTTCCTCTTGACTCGAGTATCCTTGATCGGAGCCTAACTTTTCAAATGTCGTCCTTCTGTCCCAAATAATCGCTATAAAAGTAGTGTCCAAGTCCCTCTGTGCAGTACGGTTTTTTATTTTTTCTTTTGGTTACTCCTCGGGATTTGTTCACACATGTTTTATACATCCCTGAGCACTCGATGACTCTCTGCTGAATGTTTGAACGGTCTTCTCTGAGAATGTGTTGAGTGCGGCATTGACTCAGAATGGGATGAAAATGTAGCGACTAATCGGAGATGGCTCATTTCTTACGTACGCGGACTCACTACTTCCTCCTGCGACAAAAAAGTGTTAGGAGCCAGCTCCACTGTGCTGGTAGTATATACTTAAAGCTGCAAAGGTTGAACATGGCACATTCAACAATACATGTATCAACTTGTATAGATCTCTGGTGCGGCCTCATTTGGAATCCTGTGTACAGTTCTGGTCACCATGTCTCAAAAAGGACATTGCAGAGCTGGGAAAAGTACCGAGGAGGGCAACCGAGATGATGAGAGGGTTGGAGCACCTCCCCTACAGGCTGAAGGCTGAAGAGTCTGGGACTTCTTAGTTTAGAAAAGCAATGACTAAGGGGGGGGCATGATAGCGGTTTATGAGATTAATGCATGGGGTGGAGAGAGTGGACAATGAGACATTTTTCTCCCTCCCAAAAGACTAGAACTTGAGGGCATCCAGTGAAACTGATGGGCAGAAGTTTCAGAATGGACCGTACTTCTTCACACAGCGAGTGATATAAAATGTGGGATTCGCTGCCAGAGAATGTAGGGATGGCTGCAAGCACAGACAGTTTTAAAGGGGGATTAGACAGGTTCATGGAGGGGAGGCCCGTCAGTGGCTACTAGCCATGGTGACCAAAGGGAACCTCCATGTTCTTAGGCCATCAGCCTCCAAGTGCCAAGAGGCAACCTCAGGGGAAGGCCACGGCCTCTGTGCTTTGTTATCAAATCTCCAATGGAGCTGGTTGGCCACTGTGTGAGACAGGATGCTGGACTAGATGGACCACTGCTCTGATCTAGCAGGGCTTTTCTTATGTGCTTAAACTGGTGTACTCCTTACACAGCTTAATAGTATCAGAACCATGACTGCTGGCTCGACAGCTGCAAAATGCAAAGCCAGCTAAGTTGTCTTGGCTGCTATGCGCAGCCCAGTCTGAGCTGGTTGCCTCAGGATTCTTTGATGCTGCGCTGGCACTTCCAGATCAGGGGGAGGGGGGAGGCAGGCGGTAGTTAGCCAGCCCCGTTGAGCGGAGTGGGGCTTGCTTCCGAGTAAATATGCATAGAACCAGATTACACCTCGCGTGTTTCTTTGCGGAGATGCTGGGATAAGCTGAGACAGCCTTGTCGAATGCTTCCTCTGTGTCTTGCATTTGAAGTACACGTTACCATCTCAAGGGCAGCAGGGAAATAAAACCCAAATCCAGACTGAATCCACTGGTTTCAGTGCGCTTAGACTGGAGCAACTGTGCATAGGACAGCATTGTAAAGTCACCTGGCTTCTCTGGACTTGACTGTTTCACTTGAGGGGAGTGACACACATCACTGACAAATGGGACATTTGATACCAGACTAATTTAGAGAATTTGCGCAACTACCACAGGCTTAGTTGACTTGTAGCAAATATATAGCATTCAAGACAGCAACACCTGGTCTTCTATATATTCACATATGTATATACAATATTCTGTATGCATTTTTCCATGTGTGTCACTTTATAATAAGGAATATTGACCACTGAGGAAGGCCCATAAGGGCCGAAACACATATGGTCCTTAGGTCAAAGGTTTTATCCATCAGCTTGATATGCACTGCAGTTAGGTCTTTATGAACCTAGTTTTAAATGTCTGATACTTGGAACTGTCTTTTTAAATTTTATTTTGTTTTATTTATGTGTACACCCTAATAAATGTCTATATCTTCCATTATAATTATTCTGTTGTTAGCTTGACCCTCTCGGTTCGCGGCTTCTCTGCTCCAGAAATATTCGTGTTAATGATCAGGTCAAGCTGGCCCTAGAAACGGCCCCTCGGATTTGCCTGCAGCTGAGTTTAAGAGATACGGAAGAGAAACTAACTTGGAAAGGCTCTTTTGCTCAGCTTAAAAATGCAAAGGTTGTACTTGGAAAGGCTCGGAAAGACTCTCTTGCTTAGCTGCTCCCCCCCCCCTCCAAAATAATCCAGCACAGCATTTCCCCGGCCACTTAACTTGCCATCTGTTTTACAGGTCATTGCCCTTACATCAACCCTGTGAGGCCGGATCCTGCTAATTGCATTTTAATGGTTATTCATGGCAACTCATCCTCCTGCGGACAGTCCTTGGCAGGGAAACCGGAGAGGAAAAGTTTGCAACTTGCTGGGTCATGGGGCACAGGATCCTTAGTGGGTGCTACGTTTGTTTTGTGCATTCCCAAATTCCCTCTCTTTGGCTCTCTGCTGCTGCTGGAAAAGTGCAAAGTGTAACAATATAGGACTGAATTCTGCCCCAGTGGCTATGAGCGACTGTTTAGGGCATGTTTGTATGATCACAGTATCCAGCTGAGCCCCTTTTATATTTTATTTATTTAATTAATTTATTCTCCTTTCTACAAAGCAGCTGACATCGTTCTCACAACGACCCCGTGAGGTAGGTCAGGCTGAGACTGGCCCAAGGTCACCAAGCAAGCTTTCAGGGCAGAGTGGGGGTCTCCCAGATCCCACTCCGACATCCTAACCACTACACCACACTGGGTCTCGCGTATAGCTGCATCCCATCCTCTACATGCAGCTGCTGGTGTGACCTTGGGTCAGTCACAAGTTCTATCAGAGCTGTTCTCTCAAGGGCAGTTCTCAGGAGAGCTCTCTCAGCCCCACCTACCTCACAGGGTGTCCATTGTGGGGAAGGGGAGGGAAAGGAGATTATAAGCTGCTCTGATACTCCTTTGGGTAGTGAAGGGCAGGATATAAATCCAATCTCTTCTTCTTAAAAATCTGGTTGGAAACGTTGCGGCTACACTTTTTCAGGGAAGGGCCTCTCATAGAGATGATCTGCCTTTAGGGTTGCCAACAGGCCAGGAGAAAAATGTCTTGTCCTTTCAACAGAGGTTTAATGTGCGGAACTGGGCATTTGAAGCGTTTAAGGAGGTGAATGGCATCCCTTGGCATTTGCTGTGTAAAGAGACCGTTCGAAGGACCAGTTTAAACATTGGCAGGCCTGTCTGCCTTTGCTGAAGTATAAATGTCCGTACATTATTAGTAGGAGCCAATCCAGACATAATTTTTTGGAGGGTGGGGAGGGGGCTGTGATAGAGGAATATTTATTTATTGACACCTGTGGTATCACATATTTACAGCATTCAAGGCATGCTGTTTTGAATCAGGGAGAAAGGGGGGATATATCCTTTCTCTTTTCGTCCTGGGATTGACAGAAGCCCATAGAAAAGTCCTAGTTTGCAAAGTCCTACGTTTTCACTGCGTTGTTCTGATGAAAGCAGAAGTGAAGCTGAAAGAACAGGCTGGGGGGGGGGGGGAAAGGGAGGTGTTCAGCTGGATGTTGGAGCCAATTCTCATGTCCCCTTTTAAAGCTGGCAGGGTTTTGTTTTGTTTTTGCCATCAAGTCACAGCTGACTTATGGCGACCAGGATGACATCAGGCTAGCCTGGGCTATCTAGATCAGGGCAAGCTTGAATTCCCGCCCCCCCCCCCCCCCCCCAAAAAAAAGAAAAGCAAAAGAAAAATGTATAAAGAAGATGCTAGGGCTTGAGGCAGTCTGTTTATATGCCCTGGGGTTTCTGGCTTGTGAACAGTTCCTGCGCCCTCCAGCTTTGGAAACGAACAGAGTCCGTGTCCTGCTGTCTGGGTTGCCACAAATGTTGATCAAACAAGGAAGAAAAGGTGGAGGGGGGATGGACGATGCTTCAGGTCTTCAGGCCCATTTAACATATCTTTGAAAGCTTTTCTCTGCCTGCTCTACCGGTGTCCAAGGTGGATTGCAAAAGTGAAAAGACATTACAAGAACAGAGCCATTAATTGAAACACGACACATTCAAAAGAGGATGGGTCTGCAGTTCAAAAGCCACCCACAATTTAACCAGTCCAAGGCGTTGATGTATATGAGAGTTTTTCACTGGGTGGAAAAAAGGGAAGTTGCAGGCAAGTCTATGAGAGAAGGGCATTCTGTGTGTGCTGCCTTCGTTTGCTGTGTCTAACACTGGTTTTGGAGGCATGGCTATGGCTGCCAACCTCCAGGCGGCGGGTGGAGATCTCCTGGGATGACAACTGATCTCCTGGCGACAGAAATCAGTTCACATGGAGAAAAATGGCCACTCTGGAAGGTGGATTCTATGGCGTCACACCCCGTTGAAGCCCTCCCCTCCCCAAACCCCGCCCTCCTCAGGCTCCACCCCCAAATCGCCACGTGTTTTCTAACGTGGAGTCCGCCACTCTAGGCTCACTGCCTCTGTACAGTGACCATTATCATTCATCTCTCTAAGTGTTGATGCCTTTTAGAATCTGACTTGCTTTTTGACTCTCATTATTATTATTTTTTTAAGTGAAACCGTGTGAGCAGAGTGCTCTGTCTCTGAAGGGATCTAGTTGTACTTACTATGAATTAGCTACAAAGATTCGGCAGCGTGTTATGTCTAGCTAGACGGTTATGATGGGGATGGAACGCAAGCAGCGCACTGGCATTTCGGGTTCCTGTATTATGCAACAGAGCTGAGAGATGCGTCTCTCACATTCACGCATATGCATTGCACACACTAAGATTTACAGGGCGGTCCAAGGCAGTTAATGGGCTTAGAAGGGTGTAAGTCTCTTAAGACTCCGCCATTACATTCCTGGGCAAAGGGCTGACGCCTGAGGAACTCTAGTGTGCATGTGATCTTTTTTTTTGGGGGGGGTGCCATCAAGTCAAAGCTGACTTACTGATGACCTCTCACAGGGTTTTCAAGGCAGAAGACTTTGGAGGTGGTTTGCCGTTGCCTGCCTCCCAAGTCACAAACCAGGTATTCCTTGGTGGTCTCCCATGCAAATACTAGCCAAGGCTGACCCTGCTTAGTTTCCAAGATCAGTCGAGATCAGGCTAGCCTGGGGGATCCAGGTCAGCGGGGTTGTTAGGTCCCTCCTGGCCACCTGTGGAGAATTGGGGGGGGGGGCGAGAATTGGGGGGGGGGTGCGTGTAGGGTTGCCAGGTCCAGGTTGGGAAGCTCTGGGAGATTTGTTGGTGGAGCCTAGGGGCAACATAAGTTACAGTCAGTCCTATAGCCAGGATTTTGTGGCTTGTGGGGCAAATTTTTTTGGGGGGGGAGGAGCTTGAAATGTGCAGTTACAAAAAATAAACCCAGCTCCCCGCAATCTCCTCACCCCACCAATCCTGGGCTGTAATTTCTCTTTAAAGAGAAATTAAGAGAATTGAGAGCCAGTTTGGTGTAGTGGTTAAGTGCGCGGACTCTAATCTGGGAGATCCGGGTTTGATCCCCCACTCCTCCACTTGCACCTGGCTGGATGACCTTGGGCAAGCCATAGCTCTGTACCAGCTGCTCTCTCAAGGACAGCGTGGGAAAGAGTTCTCTCAGCCCCACCTTCCTCACAGGGTGTCTGTTGTGGGGAGGGGGAGGGAAAGGAGTTTGTAAGCCGCTCTGAGACTCCAAGTGAGTGAAGGGCAGGATATAAATCCAACCTCCTCTTCTTCTTCTTCTTAAAAATCTTTTACAGGAGACAGTCTTGTGGGGCTGTCCCTTTAAGAAACGGGGCGGCACCCCAGATAGCCCCACCATAGCGACAGGTCTGGGTACAGTGCTGTAGAGTCCACCCTCCAAAGCATCCATGTTCTACAGGGGAAGTGATCTCTGTGGTCTGGAGATGAGCTGTAATTCTGAGGGATCCCCAGGTCCCACCTGGAGGCTGGCAACCCTACCTGAGGTCAGGGATCTCCTACACCTCCCCAAAAGGCAAAATAGGGACTCAACAAAGCCCACTTTTTAAAAGGACAACCAGGGGTCATTTCGAGCAGGAACGCCATTCCGGGAGTAACAAGCCCAGGAGCGGGCACATATGGTGATGCCCTCTGGAAAAAAGCAAAAGCGTGCAAACTTGATCTGTATTTTCATGCGCGTGACTGATGTGTGACTGGGGAGGGGGCATTGATCTGCTTTACCTATATGATGTTCTGGATCATGCACGCTCATCAATAAAGTTATCACTGCCAAAGAGAGAGAGTTGTTGAGAGTAACTCGATTGGGGGTCTGACATCTCAGGCCAATAGGCGTGACGGGAGAGTATGAGATGGGCCTGCCCAGCACAAAAATGGTGCCTTCCTCCCTTTTCACGAAGAACCGTAACAGATGCCCTCCCTCCTTCCCCTCCTGTCCCCCCATCTCAATCATATTTTCCCTTTTTAAGACCTTTCGTTCAGGCAGTCTGGCCTGGGTTCGGATTGCAACTCCTTCTAAGGGAGCTGTAGCAGGAACGGATGGCCAAGCGGGCGACGGGGAGTGGAGAAGGAAGCCAGGACGGCCGGAGGAGCTCTGGCGCCCGGGTCGGGAGATGGAACTGATCTCTGTGGTCCTTTCTCTTTGAGGAGACAGCAGCTCCGCCAGGCTGTGCCACAGTATGTTTTCGAGCCAGGGTGCCTGGCTAAAAGTTCTTAAGGTTTCCCGTGGGTTCCTTTTTTGTGGAGGGCAGAGAGGCAGGCAAGTCTGCTTTCTCCCTTGATCCGATTTAAGGCCAAGGTGTCTTGGCAGACAAAAGCATCGCACATCAAGGTCCTACGTGTTTATGATGCGTAAGGAGAAATCTTTCGGTGGCCTTTACCGCAGCCCCTTGAGCAATACAACGGATCAGGTGGTGCCGGCGTAAGCAGCTTTCTGCTGTTGCATCCTGTTGCGTCCCCCCTCCCCCCCCCCTCACCAAGGCCAGCCATAGATTTCAAAGTGAAAACCCTTTACAATCCAGTCCTGTCTGCTGTTGCTGGTTAATGTGGGCGGACACTTCAGTCAGCCCAGGGAACACTTGAAAACCTGGACTTTCTCATTTGGCCACTCGTGGATGACAGATGTGTACTTTGCTGATGCTCAGAGGAAACTGATGCCGGTGCCTCAGACTGAACTAGACCGTTGGTCCATCCAGCCCAGTTCCGCCTATTCCATCTGGCGGTGGACACTCTTAGTGTTGCCAGCTTCCCCCTGCCCACTGGCAAGGGATGGGGGGGGGGTAGGGTTGCCAGATCCAGGTTGGGAGACTCCTGGAGATTTGGGGGTGGAGCCTGGGGAGGACGGGGACCTTAGTGGGGTACAGTGCCACAGAGTCCACCCTCCAAAGCATCAGTTTTCTCCAGGGGAATTGATCTCTGTAGTTTGAAGATGAGCTGCAGTTCTGGGGGATCCCCAGGCTCCACCTGGAGGCTGGCATCCCTCACACTCTTTATGTTGCCCTGGAGAACCTTCTCTCTGTATGTTTACCCCCAGACCCTTTAACAGGAAATGCCAGGAACTGGCCTTTCTGCAGCAGAGCAGATGCTCTGCTAAGGTAACATGATAGAATTTATTTTATATATCGCCAAGTGGAACTTCTACACCCTAAACAGACCCCCAAAGGGTGGTTCCGAGGAGCCCTGGTTCCATGTGAGCTCTGTGCTGAGCCCAGAATAAGATGAATGTGCTCAGAGCCCGAATGGACAAAGTGCTCGGCTTGGAAGCAGATGACTGGCGCTTGAACCTCTGCTCAGCCGTGGTCTGGCTGTACTGCGTCGCCTTGGCTAAATTGAGAGCTGTAGGCATTAGGCGGCTACAAGCTGGAAAGATTTTGCTCTTTGTGAGTATTTCTGCAAACTGAATAAATCGAGCCGTTCACTCTATTGCGTGCAATTGCTTATCTCCCTCCCCCCCCCCAAATATAGTTTTGCTTCCATATTTTCTCCTAGTGTTTTAGAAAGGAATGGGTTGATGGGGGAAAGGGGAATATCTCTGCGGTCTCCACCGCAAGCCATGTGGGCTGGAAACTTAAGAGATTTCCCCCTTCTTGTCATTGTTTGTGGAGGCCACAGAGATCCCCCTGTGACTTGCTACATCTGTTGCTCCGGGAGGAGGGGGATCTGCAGAGCTTCCAGCGAGGCCTGAGTCCTAAGCCAAACCCTCCTGCTGAGTATGTTCTGTTGGTGGAAAGGAGAACCACAGAGTTTACATGAGCGGCGGGAGCCAAAGAGGACGACTGCCAAAAGAGCTACGTGACCCTCATTTCTGTGAGCGCCCACATGATGTTGCCTCATACGGAATCTGATCACTGGGCTATGAAAGTCAGTAGTATCTACTCAGACTGGCAGTGGCTGTCTTGGGTCTCCACCTGATCCGTAACCAGAGGTGTCGGGGATTGAACCTGGGACTTTCCACGTGCCAAGCAGAAGCTCTGCCACTGAGCCATGGCCCGTCGATCTCATGCCCCCTGCTCCTGCTGAGATGAGGAAAGCAAAGAAAGGAACAGCATGCAGGGAAGTTGTTGCATCCCGTTGGTTGGAAGAAGGGGTTGAAATACAGCAGGCTGCACAGCCTGGTGGGTGGAGTGACCCCCCCCCCCCCAGTTGCCCTTGAGAGGCAAAAGCTGCTACTGGGGGTATGTCTGAGGCACTGCAATCCGCTTTTTGAAACTGCACGTTGCTGCAACAAAAATCAGGAGCGGCTTTATGCTGAGGCAGCCAGACTCTTCGTTCCCTCTTGCTGCCTTGTCAGACTTGAGGCAGCTCTCCAAGGTCTCAGAACGTCCTTCCCGGACTACTGCCTGCAGCCTTTTGGCAGGGGCCGAAACTGGGTTCTTCCACCTACATACAAAGGTGGGCATTCCTTCCTGTCCAGGTACTTTGATCTTCAACAGGATTCTAGACATACATTGGGGTCTGAGACATGGTGGTGGTGGTGGGACTGGCAAAAGGAGTGGCAGGAAGATTTCTCCGTTCCAGACCTTCTGAGATCTTCTAGGGGGCCGAACACTCCAAGCTAAGCCAGCCCGTTGATGCTATGGTCTCGAGAAACCCAAACTGTGCACCAAAGTTATGTGGCAATCAGCTACAAAGGAAACAGAACCTTTCTACCAAGCTGCTTCCGTTAAGTTTGCTAGCTAGGAAAGCAAATAAGCAAATAGGTCAAAAACCTTCTGTCATGATCAGTTAACCTGATGAGTAACGTCAGTGCAAAATCTGCCTCCCCCTCCGCTTTCCGAAGTGCCTAAACCCAGGAGAAAATGACATTTGGATCCGACCCATTACAAAGACTCAGCTTTGAAAAATAATCCTCCCTAAACAGCACCAGTCCTGAACATGGAGCTGAGTCACGCCCCCCAAACAGTGCTGAAAAAATTGTCCCAAAAACCGGTCATGTGAACTCTGGTTCTCTGTGGTTCTCTCTTTCTCACCAGACAGGAACTCCTTGTGGGCACTCTGTGAAATTGCGGAGCAGTCGGGTTAGAACAGACAAAAGGAAGTTCTCCTTCGCCTAAAGAGTGATTAACATGTGGAATTCACTGCCACAGGAGGTGGCAGCGGCTACAAGCATGGACGGCTTCAAGAGGGAATTGGATAAACATATGGAGCAGAGGTCCATCAGTGGCTATTAGCCACAAGGTATAGATAGGAACTCTCAGTCTGGGGCAAGTGATGCTCTGTATTCTTGGTGTTTTTTGGGGGGGGGGGCAGCAGTGGGAGGGCTTCTAGTGTCCTGGCCCGACTGCTGAACTCCTAATAGTACCTGGTATTTGTGGCCACTGTGTGACTCAGTGTTGGACTGGATGGGCCACTGGCCTGATCCAACATTGGTTTCTCTTTATGTTCTTACCTGTGATGTTTGAGCAATGACACGCCAGCTGCTGCAATGAACAAAATCATTGCTGGGAAGAAAGGGCATTTTCCCTGCCCCAAGGTACTGTGGAAGTTCCAGAGAAATGTGATGGCCGCATAGGGAACCCCAGCTTTGAGGAGATGGCTGGATCCTCTGCTACAATGTGTGACTCTGCATTTTGTAGCCTGACAGCTCTAAATATTGATAACTATTGATATAATGTTGTTCTGCTGTGAATGCCCAGCTTTCATTTTTTTAAAAAAGCAAATCTCTTGTCCTTTCCTCTTAGAGAGGTAAGGAGAAAGGCATGGGAGGAGGCTGGAGACTTACTTTTCTTTTAAATGAAAGCTGGGGTTTCAGGGAACCTGCTTAAATTGCCATTACAGCACTACAGCATTATATTGATTTTTTTTAAAAAAATAAGGGTGCTGTGACACCCCCCATGACAACAGCACCCTCCATTGGAAATCCTCACTATTTAAGCCATGTGTGGGAGAAAATAAATTGACTTCACATCTGGAAATATGCCGAGGGAGGACAGATGTGCAGAAGACCCTGCCTAAACACATTCTGGTGGTTGTGGATTGACTCCCAAGAAAATCAGGAGTAACTCCAGACTGCAGAAAAGGCCAACCTAATATTCTGAAGGGGGGGGCAGTATTTATGCAGAATAAGGTGGGTTGAACACCCTCCCTTCACGTTCATCTGCTCCGAACTGAAGCCTGTTGCGTCCATTTTTCATTAATGAGAAGAACCTTGGTGGAGTCGGTTGTTCACATTTAATACTTCTTTTGTCACAACTTTGAAGGAAAGGGTCAAGACACGTCTCCCTCTTCCTCCTGGTGCCTCTGTTTTCTTTGGGGAATGGGCTCTCCTTCCATCTCTGGCCACTGTCCCCTTCTTTTAGCTCAGCATGGAGCAATTGCAGGATTTGGGGCTACCTGCGTTTATGACAGTTGAACATGCTTGGAGGGGTGGCTGTGGGCCTTACCTGGGGATTATGCTGAAAGCAGGACTGGGGGGGGGGGGGGGGAGATCCAGGGCTGGTGAAGGGGGTAGGTGGGAGGCGAAGGAGGGGTGGGGAGTTAGCAGAGCTTTTGGAAAGGGTGGGTTTCCAAACAAGGAGAGCCCCTAGAGACAGGCATGCCAGGAAGAGATTGTGGCTGAGCACATCTCTGTTGAGCAGAGTACAAATTTGAGCAGGTGAGTAGAGAAAGATAACGGCAAAGCAGTTAGAGAACTTTATAATGCAGAGACTGACAGTAAATTCACGGAGAAAGCTGAGGAAATATTGTACAGTGGTTGTGTGACTGTGTGTGTCTAAGAGAGAGTAGAGAGCCTAAGGGGCAAAGTAGCAAAGAGCCAGTTTGGTGTAGTGGTTAAGTGCAGCCCCACCTATCTCACAGGGTATGGGGAGGGGAAGGGAAAGGAGTTTGCAAGGAATTTGTTCTTTGAGGGAGTGAACAAACGTGGACAGGGGGGACCCAATAGATGTTGTTAACCTTGACTTCCAGAAAGCTTTTGATAAAGTTCCTCATCAAAGGCTCCTAAGTAAGCTAAGTAGTCACGGGATAAAAGGACAAGTCCTTTTGTGGATCAAAAACTGGCTAATTAAAAGGAAACAGTGAGTATAAATAGGCAGTTTTCTCAGTAGAGGTAAGCAGTGGGGTACCATAGGGATCAGTACTGGGTCCGATGCTTTTTAACTTGTTTATTAATTATTTGTAGCTGAGAGTAAGCAGTGAAGTGGCTAGATTTGCAGATGACACAAAGTTGTTCAGGGTGGTGAGAACCAGGGAGGATTGTGAGGCACTCCAAAGGGATCTGTCGAGGATGGGCAAGTAGGCATCAATGTGGCAAATGGGGTTAAGTGTGGCCAAGTGCAAAGTGATGCACTTTGGAGCTAAAAATCCTAACTATAAATACACATTGATGGGGTCCGAACTAGTGGAGACTGAGCAAGAGAGAGATCTTGGAGTTGTAGTACATAACTCAATGAAAATGTCGAGACAGTGTGCGACTGCAATGAAAAAGGCCAACACTATGCTGGGGGTTATTAGGAAAGGAATTGAAAACAGATCAGCCAGTATCATAATGCCCCTGTATAAATCGATGGTGCAGCCTCATTTGGAGTACTGTGTACAGTTCTGGTTGCCACACCTCAAAAAAGAGATTGTAGCATTGGAAAAAGTGCTGAAAAGGACAACTAGAATGATAAAAGGGTTGGAACACTTTCCCTATGAAGAAAGGTTAAAGTGCTTGGGGCGCTTTAGCTTGGAGAAATGACAACTGAGGGGTGACATGATCAAGGTTTATAAGACTATGCATGGGATAGAGCAGGTGGAAAAAATGTACTTTCCTCCCTTTTTCACAGTACAAGAACTCGTGGGCACTCCATGAAATTGCTGAGCAGTCGGGTTAGAACAGATAAAAGGAAGTCCTTCTTCACCCAAAGAGTGATTAACACGTGGAATTCACTGCCACAGGAGGTGGTGGCTACAAGCATGGACGGCTTCAAGAGGGAATTGGATAAACATATGGAGCAGAGGTCCATCAGTGGCCCCTATTAGCCCCACAAGGTCTAGATAGGATCTCTCAGTCTGGGGCAAGTGATGCTCTGTATTCTTGGTGCTTGACGGGCGGGTGGGGCAACAGTGGGAGGGCTTCTAGTGTCCTGGCCCCACTGCTGGACCTCCTGAGGGCACCTGGTGTTTTTGGCCACTGTGTGACAGAGTGTTGGACTGGATGGGCCATTGGCCTGATCCAACATTGGCTTCTCTTATGTTTTTATGTTAAGACTCTCTGAGACTCCGAGTGAAGGGCAGGGTATAAATCCAATCTCTTCTTCTTCAAAGAGGCTTAAACGTGAAGGACTGGGCACTTGAAGGTAGAGTTTTATTAAGGAGACACTGTAAGGACAGAAGTGATGTGAAAAGGATGACAAGGAAGCCAGCAGAGAGAAAGGAAGGGCTGCCCATAACAGGCATGGATCCCAGCCCTGATACTAAGAGCAAGCTGCGAATCCTGAACGCTCCAAGAGAAGGGGGGAGGCAAGATTTGGCTGGAGGAGAAGGGTGGGGGGGAAGAAGTGGAAGACGAATCCCAAAGTTGTGAGCTCATGAATCTGGGTTCGAGGCCTGTGTGGGAGATACAACCGGTGTGCACAGGGGAGGTGGGGAGGGGGGGGGGTTTAGAGCTGCAGGAAGTCCAACATCATCTGCGGTTTCATCAATACGGGGGAGGAGATTTTTTGGAAAGGCTGGGAGCTGAGTTGCTGATGAGGCTTCCATTTGCCAAGCTGTTTTCACAGCAGCCGGGTTAAAAATAGCTCTGAGGGGCTGGAGCCTCATGTCAAGAAATATTAGGTTTTTTAGCCGTATCTTGGCAGGGTGAAAAAAAGGAGAAATGGTGTCGCCTTCTGTTCCAAAGGCTCCAGCAGGGGCCGGGAAGCTGTTCGCTTGAGTATCACTTAGCAGGAGAGCAGTGTGGGGGCATCGCGGGCAAAGGACTCGATCCCCCTCTTTTCCAGCAGAAACATGTCAGTGCTTTTCGCTCGAGGGCGAGGAAATCTTGGCTTCTTCACATTATCCCCTCCCAATCAGCTTCTCACTGCCTACAGTTCTGTGTCACATGCGGTGCCTTTTGCCAGATCCTGGCGGGGCTTGTGCTTTCCGTTTGGAAAACAAAAACCGCAGTTCTGGTCCAGGGGGTCCCCAATCTTTTTGAGCCTGTGAACACATTTGGAATTCTGACACAGCATGGCAATAAAATGGCTGCTGAAGGAGGCGGGGCCAGCCACGAAACGATTGCCGCAGCCTGACGTCAGTCACACAGTGCAGACCCTTGCCCTGTGGTGGCAGCTGCTGCCAAAGTAACAATTTAAAACAATCCGCACAGCCAATCAGAAGCCTTCTTGGGCGAAAGCCCTATCTGGCCCCACCCACTTCCTAAAAACACTTGGCGAGAGCTGGAAAATGTGTCAGCGGGCAGCATGGCGCCCACGGGCTCCACGTTGGGGTCCACTGGGAAGCCTACAGGCATTGACCGAAAGAAGAGCTTGTGTGCTTTCAGTCTCAGTTTCCTACTTGGGTTCTACCCTGTGCCAGTCCCTTTCCCACACTGCTTCTCCTGAAACAGGGGTGGCCAAACTGCGGCTCGGGAGCCACATGTCGCTCTTTCACACATATTGTGTGGTTCCCTGTAGGGTGGCTGGGGAAGGGAAGGGGACGCATGGCTCCCTGATAGGTCTTCCCTTCCCCAGCCAGTGTTCCCCTCCCTGGGCAGGTTTGAGGTGGAGGAGAGTAGAGAAAGAAAGCAACTTTGTTTTCACCTCTCTCTCCCTCCCTCCCTTCCTCTTCCCCCATCCCATCTATTTGCTTTCTTTGTTCCCCCTTTCTCCCCATACATTTGCTTACTTACCACCTTTTCCTTACTTCCCCCTCCCTCCCCATTTGCTTTCTCTGTTTCTCTCTCTCTCTCTTTCTTTCTTTCCACCTTTCATTCTTTCTTTCCACCTCTCTCTTTCTCTCTCAGGCAAATAAATATCATTAGTAAACAAACAAATACCACTGGACAAATAAATGTCATTATCAATACCTGTTTTTACTCCTTTTGTTCTTATTTTTGGCAGTCTCATTGTTAATAAAGAGCAAATCTGCATATTTTCCAGTTAAAATGTGTATGTAATATTTGTTCGTGCCTTGCAGCTCTCAAACATCTGACGTTTATTCTATGTGGCTTTTATGTTAAGTTTGGCCACCCCTGTCCTGAAACCACGCTTTAACTGGAGGGAAACCATGAAACTGTTGCCAAAACGGTGTTGTTAACCTGGTGCCTGCCATTCCAATTAACACTAACTGGAATGGCAGGTTAATGACCCCAGCCTCTCTTTCAAAACCTTTCTTCTTGTCTTCTCACCAGAATTTTAGACAGTTTCCAACCCCGCATCTATGCAGCCTACTGCCTTGCTCTGCCACCGGTTTCCCTGGGCAAGGGAACGCCGAAGCCCTTAACAGATTTATTTATTTGCTTTATTTATAGCCTGCCTTTCCTGCTAAGAGCTCTGGAACTTGTGCATACATCAACAGATTTTTCCCTGAGACAAGAATGCTTCACCCTGTAATCCCCTATCTTTCTCTTCACCAGCTTCAAGTTTCTAGTCCTTTACATTTCAAGCTCCTTACCTCTCCCACTACTGAGGCAGGGTTTAAGTAACTGGAGGGGACGGGAACTATCAGTGGACCTGCAAAGAATAGCAAGAGCAAGACCTGATGTGGCTGTCTTCACTTTTGTAAGCCCCCAGAGCAGTGAGACCTTCATGCAGCGTAAAGCTTGTCTTAATGCAGTCTTTTTTTTTGTATGTGTGTGTCTGCAGAAGGCAGAGGAGGAGTGGAGGGAAGGAAGTAGTAGAAGAAGAGGAGGTTGGATTTATACCCCGCCCTTCACTACCCAAAGGAGTCTCAGAGCAGCTTACAATCTCCTTTCCCTTCCCCTCCCCACAACAGACACCCTGTGAGGGAGCTGGGGCTGAGAGAGAGCTCTTTGGAAGACTGCTCCTGAGAGAACAGCTCTAAAAAAACTTGTAACTGACCCAAGGTTATCCAGCAGATGCAAGTGGAGGCGTGGGGAATCAAACCCGGTTCTCCCAGATTGGAGTCCGCACACTTAACCACAACACCAGATTGGGATATAATATAGCAGAGTTTTGCCCAGTCGGAAAAGCGTGATACTGAGTGCAGGAAATAAATGTCCCAAGAAGTATATTGCAAAAAGAGGTAAACTCGCGTTGATTCAAGTCCATCCAGTTCACGTTCTGGTTGCAGTCGAAAGGAGAGAGAGAAGGCTAATCTAAAGAGTCCTTCCCCCTATAACAAATGGCCAGTTTGTCTGGCACCGTGTGTGTGTGTGGGACTATGAGGGCATTGTCTCTACCAGAGAGACATGTGCCTCCGTGGAAGGCCATGTGCAAAGAGGAGAGGACAAAGCGAGATGGGTCAGAGGGCAGCTCCCAGGTTAAGCCAAAGAGAAGCATCCCATTCAAAGAGGTAACACACCTAGACACCCTTAGAGCGGTGTAGCCTCTTCCCCATGTCCAGGCAGGCTGAGTCACTCCCTCCGACAGGAAGATCGCCTCCTTATTGCTTTGCTCCTGTACCTTTAACAGCTGCTGAAGTCTCCAAAAAACCCCCCAAAAACCAACATGACAAGCGGCACTTCCCCCCCCCCCCCCCGGGAATTAAACTGGTCCCCTTTAATATCAGTTGGATCTGCCAGCAGTTGTCAGGTGTTGTTATTTAGCTCCATGCTGTGAGGAGCTTCAAGTGCCCATTTCTGCATATTGAATCTCTATTCAAAAGGACAGGAGGCTTTTATTTTCCTGGCCAGTTGGCAGCTGTCCCTCCACGCCTCACCCACCCACAGGACTGGGTTCAGGCCAAACACCCAGGCTACAGTTTAGGGCAACAGAATGAACGGGGGGGGGGGGGGGGGGGGGGCTGATGTGCTGCAAGGGCCTGGCTCCATCCCAGTCAGAGGGGGACCAGCCAGATGCCTTGGGGAAGGCCCCCCTCCTCCCCTGAGCCTTCAGCATCTGGATCTTGGCGTGAAGCTGCCAGGGCAGGGTCACTTTCAGCCGTTCTAAAGGGAAACTGCCATCCCGGGCTATCAGCAAATGGCTTTTGATGGCTCCACCTTCTGTGGATTTCTAAACTAGTGGTTGTCATCGCATCTTGTGGCAATGAGTTGCATCCGTCACTTATCTTCGGGACCATTTCTGCTGGTGTGTCCCCAGGAGAACATTACACTCTGTTGACAGCAATTTACTAGCGATCCCCTGGCCCCAAAGATAATCCAGCTGTTCTTGATCAGGGCTGGGTCTTTCTCGGCCCTGGCTCTGACCCGGTGGAGCTCTCTGCCAAGTTCCATCAGGGCCCTGCGGGATTTAATGCCGTTCCCCAGGGCCTGTAAGGCAGAGATGTTCCGCCAGGCTGGCACCCGCCTCTGTTACTTCTGTCTTGCCCGCTTCGGCCTCCTCCTTCACCGGGCCATGAGGTGGAAGAACAGCTGAGCAGGTTTTTAAGTTAACTTACGGATGCCATCTGGAGACTGAGCAATTAAGAGTAACTGATTGTTGATTTTAATCGGTATTTTGTATGTTCTTAATTTGTTGTAAATTGCCCAGAGCCCTGCGTACTCACGGATGGGGCGATTCAGAAATCCAATAATCATCATCATCTAGTGTGTGCAAAAAAAAGAAGACGACTTTTACAAGATGCATTGAAGGGTTGCCAATCTCCAGGTAGTGGCGGGAGATCTCCGGATTCTGTGGCACTGTACCCTGCTGAGGTCCCTCCCCAGGCGCCACACCACAACTCTCCAGCTGTTTCCCAACCCAGAACTGGCAAGCCTAAGTGCATTGCCTGGGTGTGTGGGAGGCCTCTCCTTGCCCCCATACGCCCACTGTGGTCCTCTCCTATCCCTCTTTCAGCTTAACAAAATGTATTTACTTCATTTACACCCCAGCTGAGGATCCTGAAGTGTCTCACGATAATCCCCCTCCTCTGTGTTGTCCTCACAGCAACCCTGTGAGGTGGGTTAGGCTGAGAGTATGTGACCAGCCCTCTGTGGCAGAGTGGGGGATTCGAACCCGGCTCTCCCACATCCAAGTCCGACCCTCTAACCACTGCAGCACACTGGCTTTTTACACACCTTATCTCTCCCTCCGTCAAGGTGATCATGCCACGGTGTTCCCTGTTAACTATGTGTGGGAGTGAAAGTTGGAGAGTGGAGAAAGTTGATTCTTTTGAAAACTGGTGTTGGAGGAGGGTTTTACAGATACCCTCGACAAATGAGTGGGTTCTAGATCAAGTCACTAGAAGCCAAAATGACTATTGTACTTTGGTCACATATGGAGAAGACAAGATAGAGTCAGGTGGGTAGCCATGTGGGTCTGAAGCAGGACCCAGAATCAAATGTTGTCTTTAACAGTGCCAGTGGACTCAGAATTTGTTCTGAGAGGACAAGAGACATTGGAAAGGACAATAATGCTAGGAAAAGCCTGTTGGTAGCAGGAAATAAGGAAGGCCGAACATGCGATGGCTTGACTCCAATCAAGGAAGGCATGGCCATCAGTCTGCAAGACCTGAGAAGATGTTTTGGAGAACACTGATTCGTAGGGTCGCCCTGTGTCAGAAGTGACTTGACAGCACCTCTCTCTGTCTCTCACTCATTCGCACATGCACCCCTCGCTCTCTCCCCCCCTTGCACGTACTTTGGCCGGGGCTTTCGTTGCCGTGCTCTGTGCAGCACCTGGAGCTAAACAATATAGACGCAGAGCATCTGGTCCGTTAACAAGCTGGGAACTTTTTAGGTCCATGCATGAGCAAGCACTAGGGTCCCATTCCATTCTGGAGTAGCTCCCAGCCGTCTTTGACAAGCTCTCCCCCTCTGAATCAGCCATCAGGATCCACACACGCACACACATACACACCGCCCTTAAGAGGTATCTCGTCTTCCATTAGCCAGGCAGGGCCCCTCCCTCTCCCTAGTGGCTGCAACTGGGGCTGAAAGCTTTTAAAGCTGAGTTCCCCACTGATGTAGCAGAAAGCCAGCTCCCGTTAGGTACACAGGCATTCAGTGCGCGCACGTGTGCACACACGCACCCATAACCTGCCTCTCTTCAGCTTGTGCTTTTTTTGTTGTTGTCTGCCCTTTGAATGCTGCGCTGTGCGTCTTCCCCATTGCCCCATATGGGGCAAGGGCTTGTGCTCGCGATCTAGGCACTGGGAACTGCTTCAGTTGGAGCTGCGCTGGAAAACTTCCTGCCGCTTTGTGGTCCGTCCATCCCTCACCCGCCCACATGCACGCACGCACACAAATTGACGTTTGATATCACTCAGTCTCTACCAGTTGGACTTGCTGTGAAGGGCAGTGGTGCAAGGCGCTTTTTTACATTATCGGTGCTCTTTGCCTACACACCAGGAAAAGCATATAGAGAGTGATTAAAATGTGGAATTTGCCACTGAAGGATGTAGTGATGGCCACAGTAATAAACAGCTGGAAAGGAGGATTGGATAGATTCATGGAGGCTGAGGGGAACTGCCACGTGCAGAGGCATTAAACCCCTGAATCCCAGAGCCAGGAGGCAACATCTGGGGAAGGCCTCAGCCTCTGCCCTGTTGTTGTCCCTCCAGAGGAACTGGTTGGCCATTGTGTGAGACAGGAGGTTGGACTAGATGGACCACTGATCACCAGGGCTCTCCTTATGTTCTTATGAATCTATTTTGAAAGGCTGGCCTCTCTTCCGGAACGTGCAGTGGAGTCATACACATCTCAATGCCTCCTAGCATGTGAGGACTGTCTCCTCATAGGCAATCAGGATCAGATAGCCGGACCTTTCAGTCAGGGAGTTTGGGAGGTTTGCGCATAAGCAGGGCCGGTGCCGTGCTTTTTGGCGCCCTAGGCAAAGCTAACTACTTGTCGTCGTCCCCCCCCCCCCCGCTAACCAATTTTCAAAATGACAACCTCTAGTTTTCTTTCTCAAACAGAAAATAGTTTGAGCACACAACTCACCGATCATTTTGAATAATCCTGTGAATTGTGATGTCAAAAATTAAGGCTCTTTTAATGTTTTCATTTCACGCACATCAAAATCTCATTTTGTGTGCCTTTTCCTTTGCAAATATTCTCACCAATTCCTTCAGGTCAAGTGCTGACGCTTCAGTGTGTTCAACTGATACAACTGCCAAACCAAATAGTCTCTTTTGCAGCAGTAGTTTTCCATCAGTTTTCTCCATTTCGTGATTCTTGATGTCAGATTTCTGTCCATTTACCCTTTGGTGTAGGGCTTGACCTGTTTGTCCTATGCAGAGGACTGCAATTTACACATCCTACTGTATTGCTATTCCAGTCTTGCAGTTTTTATTGCTCAGTTACTTATTCATCTTGACTCTAATCATCTCTTCCTGACAACTAACTCCCCCTACCTGCATGTAATATTTGAGGAAATCTTGGGGGGCAGAGAGATTTTCCTACACATTTGAGGGACTCCCCAGAATTTGTGGTTTTGGTGACCCATCCACCTCCTTGTCCCTGCCTAGGATCAGTAGCACTCACATGATACAAAATGGTAAAACCTTGCCGAGAACTTGTAGAGATTTGCTCCGTGTGTACACCTTAACCCAAGTCACAATATTCATCTGTGTCCCCCCCCCCCTCGCCCCTTTAACATCTATCCTGATGAAGAGTTCTGTAGGATGAAAAAAGCTTGCACACTGTTTATGTTACTCGGCTGGTTCTCCTAGAAGACATTACATGGCTTTTGGTTTTGAGATGTCCTCGTTTTAGCAATGCAAATGCATCAGAATTCCAGCTGACATTTTGCAGGGTTAGGCAGAAGGTCGGTAGTTCAGCAGTTTGAGACCCATGACGGAATGAGCTCCCGTCTCTGGCCCCAGCTCCTGCCAGCCTAGCTGTTCAAAAGCAAGAGATTGCAGGTAAATAAATAGATACCACTTTGGTGGGATGGTAACAGCGTTCCATGCGCCTCGGTGCCTAGTCATGCTGGCCACATGACCACAGAGAAGCCTTCTGACAGCGCTGGCTCTTCGGCTTGGAAACAGAGATGAGCACTGCATCCCTAGAGTCAGATTTGTCTGGCTTTCAAGCAAGGGAGACCTTTACTTTTTACTATAGCCAGAATGGACAGCTCTGCCTGACACTTTCCAAACTGGAAAAACCTTTAGGTAAAGGTAAAGGTTTCCCTTGCTCGAAAGCCAGTTGAACCCGACTCTAGGGATATGGGGCTCATCTCTGTTTCCAAGCCAAAGAGCCGGCGCTATCTGAAGACATTTCCGTGGTCATGTGGCCAGCATGACTAGCCATCGAGGCGCACAGAATGCTATTACCTTCCCGCCGAAGTACCTATTTACTTTTTGCAATTTCTTGCTTTCGAACTGCTAGGTTGGCAGGAGCTGGGACCAGAGACAGGAGCTCACTCTGCCAAGGAGCACTCAGGTCTCGAACTGCTGAACTACCGACCTTCTGGTCTGCAGTTCAGCATCTAAACCACTTGAGCCACTGCAGCCCTTTAGGGGAACACAGTTCATTTATCTCCGACCTTTTAGATCAGGTGTAGGGTTAGTGCTGTTTTGACATTTTCCCCAGAATGAATCCTCTCCCCGCCCCCCATTTCATACCCACAGAAGATTTCTCTCTCTTGCTCGCTTGCACATTTTAATCCACCCCTTACTCCAAGAAGCACAGGGTGGTCTGCATGATTTTCTCCTCCTCTGTTTTATCCTCACGACACTCCTGTGAGGTAGGTTAGTCAGGGAGAGAAAGCTAGAGCATATGGCTTGGGAAATTCCTGGAGATTTGGGGATGCAGCTTGCAGAGGGTGGGGTTTTTTGGAGGGGATGTGAGGCCATCAAGGCCGCTCCTCCAAAGCGACTATTTCGTCCAGGGGACCTGATCTCTGTAGTCTGGAGAAGAGTTGTGATGGGGGGGGGGGCTCCTGCCCACAGCTGGAGGTTGGTAACCAAAGGTCTAAGGATGCTTCGTGAGGGTGAGGATCGGAACCCAGAGTTCACAGGTCCTAGCCCAAGAGCACCCTTTGCTGGAAGGAGCCGCAAGTGGCACAACCGCTTGGGAAGGAAATGCCTCCCTCCCTCCCCAACATATAACAAGAGTGGGGGGGGGGCAGTGTTCCCTCTCAGCTGAGTTAGTGTGAGTTCGCTCACAGTTTTTTAGTCTCTGGCTCACCCATTTTTGCCTTAGCTCAGGAAGGATGGCTCCAGAGCAAACTTATTTATGCAGCAGCCCAATTGCTCGCTCACAACTTCAATGCCAGGAGCTCACAAAGTAGAATTTTTGCTCACAGGACTCCACAGCTTAGAAGGGAGCATTGGTGGGGATGTGTGTGCGTTAATTTTTGTGTAGGGAAGTAAACAGCTGGAGCTATAGAAGGACCAGGGTGTGGTGTCGGGCCTGTGACATTCTCTCCCAGAACCCAGTTTCAGTCTCTTTGGACCGCCGAGTGTTCCTCTTTCAGTGTCCCCATGGGCTGCTCTCGCCATCTGTCAGACCCTGGGATGGCTTTGAGCTGAAGGGCTGGCAGGGGGCCAGCTGGTGATGGCGTGTGCCCCTTGAGACATCTCTGCCACACCAGGCATCCTGGCGTCCTGCTCTGGGGCACAGTGGGAATGTCCTTGCAGCCGGAGACGTCCCTGCCAATGAGCGTCTCTCGGCCACTTTGGCTTTTCTGTGAATCCAGTCACTTCATGTCCCTAAAAATGCCGCTGCTATGCTCCTGTTTAATTTCAGGGTTATTTTTAAAGCTCCCGTTCCTGGGGGGGGGGGGGGGGGGCGGGGGGCTGTGGCTCAGTGGTAGAGCTGCTGCTTTGCATGTGGGAGATCCCAGGTTCAATCCCCGGCATCTCCCAGGTAGGAGGTGCTGTGAAAGACCTCCTCTGCCTGAGACTCTGGAGAGCCGCTGCCAGTCTGAGCAGCGGATACTGACTTTGGTGGACCAAAGGTCTGATTCAGTAGGAGGCCGTTTCCTGTGTTCTTCTTTCGACTGACAATTGGCCAACCTCACCCATATTGACACCTTTCTGTTAAAGGGGGGAAAAATGACATTGCTGGGCTATCAGTAAGAACAAGCCTCTTTAGTGCAGTGGGAGGGAAAGGTAGGCTGAGATTCAGGTCTGATCCCTGCCATCAATTCCTTGTCCCAGCAGGGGTGAAACATTATTTTTGACCTCCTTTCCCAGTTGGTAAAACAGTAGGGTTGACAACGCCCTGATGGGGGTGGGGGCTCCCCTGCTTTTGGCCCCCACCCCCATCCACTGCCAACCAGCTGGCCGGCAGGGGGAGACCTGCCCCCGAAGAGCCCCGTCACGCCCAGCATGATGGCATCACCCAGAGGTGACGTCATTGTGCAGGGGATGTTCTAGCATTTGGGTAAAAACTCAATGGTGACCAGAGAGTTTCTTACCCAAATGCTAGAGCATCCCCTGCACAATGAGCCTTGTGCAGTGATGGCACTTCTGGGGGGTGTCATTACAGTGCAAAGCATGCACGCCAGAAGATTCCAGGAGCTGGGCTGGAGCCCTCTGCCAGGACCCAGGCAAAACCTGGCAACCAGTGTTCCCTCTAGGCCAGGGGTGGCTAAACTTGCTTGATGTGAGAGCCACGTAGAATGAACATCAGATGTTTGAGAGCCACAAGATATGAAATATCACACACAGGGTTTTATTGAAAAACATGTGGATTTGCTTTTTATTAACATGAAATGAGACTGCCAGAAATAAAAACAAAAGGAGTAAGAACACATATTGATAATGATATTTATCCAGTGGTAAATATCTTCTAGGCTGGGGGGGGGTGGTTCTTTGAGAATGCATTGAAAGTTGCTTTCTTTCCCTGTCCCCCCACCACCCACCACCTCAAGCCTTCCCAGGGAGGGAAACACTGGCTGGGGAAGGGAAGACCAATTGGGGAGGCATGCCTCCCCTTCACTTCCGCAGTCACCCTGCCGGGAGCCACACAATGTGTGTGAAAGAGCCGCATGTGGCTCCCGAGCCACAGGTTGGCCACCCCTGCTCTAGGCTGAGTTAGTGTGAGCTAGCTCACAGTCTTTTGGCCTCCGGCTCACACATTTTTGACTTTGCTCAGGAAGGACGGCTCCAGAGCAAACTAATTTATGCAGTAGCCACATCACTCGCTCACAGCTTTAATGCCAGTAGCTCACAAGGTAGAAAATTTGCTCACGAGACTCCATGGCTTAGAGGGAACATTGCTGGCAACCCTACGAAACAACCTGGTAGTGGCCTGTCTCAAAGAATGCTGGCAGCAGAAAAGATCACCAATGGGTTTCAGGGCTAGAAGTGCAGTTTTAGCATGTGGCAGTTGCACCGATTCCATCTTACGCTCTCCCCTGATCTGTGAGACGCTACAGGGACAGTCCAACTAGAAGACCACGCTGGGGTGGTGGTGGGGGGAGTGCGGTGTTGTTTGAAATGGCCAGAATTGCTTCAGAGACGGCTCGTTAATGGAACGAAATTTGCTGTATGAAACCGCCGTCCCTGGATTTGCTTTACTTGGAACCGGGCCGACAATGGAAATGTCCGGTTTAGGAGGATAATGTGAAAGGGACCCGGGTTTAGTCTCCTTTTGGTGAAAGAGCCCTACAAATAAAAAGGGTGACTTTGTCAATATTGGCTTTATTGACAAATATATAAAGCAGCATATAGCGGAAGCAAATACACCCACCCTTCTAACCCTTCAGGACGTAGCGGACTGGCTCAGACTGAGTCGACTGAAACTGAATCCAACGAAGACGGAGGTCCTGTGCTTGAGTTGGAGCGGGTCGGGGGTAGGGATCCCACTATTGGCCTTTGGTGGGGCACCACTGGTGCCAACGCCGAGGGCTTGGAGTTTGGGAGTGCTCCTGGATGCTTCCTTAACAATGGAGGCCCAGGTAGCAGCCACTGCCAAGGCAGCCTTTTACCATCTACGGCTGATTAGGCAGTTGGTTCCCTTCCTCGGACGTGATGACCTAGCTACAGTGATCCATGCTATGGTCACCTTGAGACTTGACCACTGCAACGCTCTCTACTTGGGACTGCCCTTGTCTCAGATCCGGAGGCTGCAGCTAGTGCAGAATGCCGTGGCCAGACTGCTGATGGGTCTCTCAACACGGGACCATGTCCAGCCTGTGCTACGGTTGCTGCACTGGCTGCCTATAGCATACCGGATCCGGTTCAAGATGCTGGTGCTGACCTTTAAAGCCCTATATGGTCAGGGACATGCCTACCTGAGGGACCGCCTTTCCCCATATGTGCCCCAGAGGGCACTGAGGTCAGGCACACAACATCGCCTGATTCTCCCCGGTCCAAAAGACATTCGGCTGGCCTCTACTAGGGCCAGGTCCTTCTTGGTGGCGGCTCCACACTGGTGGAATGAGCTCCTGGATGACATCAGGGCCCTGCGGGACTTATTACAGTTCCGCAGGGCCTGTAAGACGGAGCTCTTCCGCCAGGCTTTTCCTTAAGAGCCACCACCAGGGAGAGGTAGGACAACATTGCCCTGGAATCACTGGCCTGAACCTTTTGCTGTTGTTTCTCATTATGAGAACTCCAATGCCGCCAGAATTGACTGCTGTTTATACTGTTTTACTGTTTAAGTGTTGATGTTGTTTTATTTTTAAATTTGTAAACCATTTAATGGTATTTTATGGCTGGGAGCTGCCTTGAGCCAGTTCACTGGATAGGTGGGATAGAAATGAAATGAATAAATAAATAAATAACCCGAGAGCGTAGCTGCCAATCTTTGCATCAAGTCCGCAAAAAGGCACAAGGACACCCAGGCCGGCTACAACCGCAGATTCAAGGTTCGCTACAGCTGTGGTCCAACGGCATCAGATTTGCATGTAAACGGCCAGTCTCTGGCACCTCCACAATTTAAAGGGTTCAGGTGACGTGAAAGATCCCAGTCTGAGACCAAAGAGAGCTGCTGCCCGTCAGAAGCGTCAGTGCTGTCCGTGCTGGACCCAGGGCCTGACTCCCCATAAGGCAGCAGCTCCGAGAGTTCAACGGACCTCGTCTCTTTTAAACTGCCCAACTTACTTATCCCGGTCCCTTGAGGTGAGAGTCGCGGCATGGGCATCACATTGCAAATGCTGGAGAAACCTCCTCAGTTACCAGGAAGGCATATCCAGTTTGGTGTAGTGGTTGAGAGCGGGGGACTCTAATCTGGAGAACCGGGTTTGATTCCCCGCTCCTCCACGTGCAGCTGCTGGTGTGACATTGGGTGAGTCACAAGTTCTCTTGGAGTTGTTCTCTCAAGGGCAATTCTTAAAAGAGCTCTCTCAGCCCCACTTACCTCACAGGGTGTCTGTTGTGGGGAGAGGAAGGGAAGGAGGTTATAAGCTGCTCTGAGACTCCCAGTGAAGGAAGGGGTATAAATCCAATCTCCGCTTCATCTTCCGTAACTCTTATAGGTGTCCTAAATCATCAGTTTAAGGATTTTCTTCTAGCATCCATATCTTGGCCCCAGGCTGCCAAGATTGTGTTGTGTCTCAGAAGTTCCCAAATAAAGCCGTTCTGTGTTTAGGAGCAAGCTTCCCAGGAAGCTATTCTTGGTGAAACTTCTCTTCGGAATATAGTGACACCTAAATGTCTTTTGCCCTGGCCTGGATAGCTCAGGCTAGCCCAACTGCATTAGACCCTGGACGCTAAGCAGGGTCGGCCCTGGCTAGTATTTGGATGGGAGACCTCCCAGGAATACCAGGTCTGCTACGCAGAGGCAGGCAATGGCAAAACCACCTCTGAACGTCTCTTGCTTTGAAAACCCTACTGGGTCGCCATAAGTCAGCTGTGACTCGAGGTAAGAAAAATGTATCTTGGAACTACATAAAAAACACTTCATTCCTAGCCTCTCCCTGATGGTATAAACCTTTGCCGTGTACACTGTTCCCCAGATCTTTCTCATAACAATTTAAGCTGTATATGGAATGTTCAACACGCTTCACATATATTATCTCAGTAATCCTCATGACAGCCCTGTAAGGTAAGCCAGAGTTATCACCCCCACAGTGCCAATGAGGCAGAGGGCTAATGCTGAGAGAAGAACGTGGAAGTCTTTCACATCACCTGATCCTTTTAACTGGAGATTCTGGGGCTTGAAACCAGGACCCTCTGTGTGCAAAGCAGAAGCTCTACCACAGAGCCGCAGACCCTCTTGCCTGTGTGCATTTATGGCTGAGATTAGCTGGTCGTTGAGCCTTTTCACTTTGCTGCCTGTGCTTAGATCAGATTCCAGGTGTTGGATTTAAGCTCCTTCAAGGTTAATTTCTTGCTATTTGCAATATTTTTTTTTAGAAATAAATTTTTATTTAAATATTAAAAAAAAACAGACATAAACATCAAGTACACACCCCACTCTCCATATAGAAGAACAACCTACAGTAGACACATAATAAGAAAAAAAGCAAAGAAAGAAAAACATGAAAAGTGAAAAGCAAGCAAATTAAGGCATTAGTAAAGAGCTCAACATTCAGCATAAATACAAAGCGAAGGAATTCTTTCCCCTTCTTCATTTTTCTTTTCCTCTAAACATGCATAATTAATGTTTAGGTACAACATGATTAAAGTGTAGAGAGAGGCTTATTTAACTTTATCCCATAATCTGAGGAAGGGCTTAAACATACTTTGAATATTGTTTCGTGTTGTGTATAAAATAAAATCTTGCCACGTTTCAAAAAAGTCTACAGTTTTGGCTTTGGCTTTGATTATTCTAATTTGACTTGTTAATTTTTCAGCTATTGCAATCTGCCATAGCTCAGAATACCATGAGTGTAATGTTAATAATTATGTAGCTTTCCAACTTTAAGCAACTGTCCTGTGCGCTGCCATTAACATAAATACTATTAATTCTTTAGAAGTCACCTTTTCATTTTGTTTCTCCCATACCCCGAGGCAGCTTGCGAGCCAGCCGGAGTTGAACCCAAACATCCCAACATCTATGTCCTTGCTCCTGTCCACAGCAATCAGTTGCTGTTGAACTGAGCTGGCCACTTCTGCTGGGCCCATAACCCGCCCTGGCGGCGGTGACTTGCTGCCTTTGGCCTGTGCTTCTTTTGCTTTATCATCACTGCAGTTAGGCAGGCCGATGGGTCCGATGCTTTTTAACTTGTTTATTAATGATTTGGAGTTGGGAGTAAGCAGTGAAGTGGCTAAATTTGCAGATGACAAGAAGTTGTTCAGGGTGGTGAGAACCAGGGAGGATTGTGAGGCACTCCAAAGGAATTTGTCGAGGATGGGCGAGTGGGCATCAGTGTGGCAAATGGGGTTCAATGTGGCCAAGTGCAAAGTGATGCACATTGGAGCCAAAAATCCTAACTATAAATACACGTTGACAGGATCCGAACAGTCGGAGACTGACCAAGAGAGAGATCTTGGAGTGGTAGTAGATTTATCAATGAAAATGTCGAGACAGTGTGCGACTGCAGTGAAAAAGGCCAATGCTATGCTGGGGGTTATTAGGAAAGGAATTGAAAACAAATCGGCCAGTATCGTAACGCCTCTGTATAAATCAGTGGTGTGGCCTCATTTGGAATACTGTTTACAGTTCTGGTCACCACACCTTAAAAAAGATATTATAGCATTGGAAAAGGGGCAAAAAAGGACAACTAGAATGATAAATGGGTTGGAACACTTTCCCTATGAAGAAAGGTTGAAGCACTTGGGGCTCTTTATCTTGGAGAAATGATGGCTGAGGGGTGACATGATCGAGGTTTACAAGATTATGCATGGGATAGAGCAGGTAGAGAAAGAGGTACTTTTCTCCCTTTCTCACAATACAAGAACTCGTGAGCACTCCATGAAATTGCTGAGCCGTCGGGTTAGAACAAATAAAAGGAAGTACTTCTTCACCCAAAGAGTGATTAACATGTGGAATTCACTGCCACTGGAGGTGGTGGCGGCTACAAGCATGGACAGCTTCAAGAGGGAATTGGATAAACACAAGCAGAGGGACCTGCAGTACTCGCGGGGGGGGGGGGGGAGGACCTCATGGCTGAGGAGGAAACGATCACAGGTAAGCTCCCCCCCCCCGGCACCGGCAGCAAGGCCTGGACGCCTCCCAGCCACCGGGCTCACTGCCGATCTCCCTCCCCCCCGGGCTCCGGTGGTGGGGCCCAGACGCCTCTCAGCTGTCAGGCCCGCCACAGAGTTCCCAGAGCATTCTCTGCGCATGCGCAGGGAATACTCTTTTACATTTGGGTGGATTTAAATATCCCCTGTATAGTTTTTTTAAGTTTTCGGATTTTTCTGTACACCTGGGGAGTCCCCCAAGTATGCAGGAAAATCTCTCTGCCCCCACGTGCCCCTGATGTGCGGATTTAGATATCCACATGCACAGGAAGCACTTGGCTATTAGTATATAGACAAGTGGAGACCTGCAAGAAACCTGCGGGATGGTTATCCCATTCCTCACACCTTTGCTTCCTCCCTTCTCCCCCTACCACTTTTTCTTTCTTCTGCCCCCCCTTTCTTACTCTCTCTCTCCTCCATGTATGTTACTTCCTCTCTCTTTCTGACCCATCATCATTCTCTTTGTTTTTCTTTCTCCCCACCTCATCACTCTTTCTCTCTCTTCCCCCACCCGCTCTATCACTCTCTCTTTCTGCCCTACCCACACTCTCCCAGCCTCCTGCCTGCTTCCTCTCCCCTACAGCAGCAATGGCAATGCTCTGGGAATCACAATGGATCTCCCAACTGCAGAGATCAATTCAACTTAGGGCTGCCAGCTCCAGGTTGGGAAATTCCTGGAGATTTGGGGGTGGAGCCTTGGGACAGTGAAGACTGGGGAGGCAAGCAGCCTCAGCAGGGTATAATGCCATAGACTCAACCCTCCAAAGGAGACATTTTATCCAGGGGAACTGATCTCTTGTCACCTGGACAACAGTTGTAATTCTGGGTGCTCTCCAGCCCTTGTCTGGAGGCTGGCAATGGTAGTTCAAGTGAAGGAAATGGCTGGTTTGGAGGGTGGAATCTATGGCATTATACTGGTCTGTAGTCCCTCCTCAAATCCCACCCTCCGCAGGCTCCACCCCTCAAATGTCCACGAATTTCCCAACCTGGAGTTGGCAACCCTATTTCCGTTCCACCCAACAGCCAACTTACCTTTATCTGTCTACAGCTTTCCATCTCCACCCCCCTCCCACGCAGCCTCTACCTAGGAAAATTATAGTCTTTCTCCACAGTGGGGACTAAAGCAGCTTACATTATTATTTCTTCCTTGTTATCTGCACAACAACCCTGTGAGGTTGGTTGGGCTGAAAGTATGTGACTGGTCCAAAATCTCCCAGTCAGCTTTCACCACAAGATGGGGATCTGAACCTGGGTCTCGCAGATCCCAATCTGAAGCTCTAACTGTTACATCACAATGGCTTTCATAGGGTAGCTGCTGCTGAACAGTATCAAGCAGCTGGGCCTCCCTGAGTCATGCAGATCAGGTGGTATCAAGTCACACAGAGGGTGCTGCCTAGGGATGCCAGCTTCCAGGGGGGACCTGGGGATCCCCTGGAATTACTGCTCATCTCCAGACTACAGAGATAACTTTCCATGGAGAAAATGGATGCTTTGGAAGGTGGAGTTTATGGCATTGTACCTCACTGAGGTCCCTGTCCTCCCCAGACTCTACCCCCAAATCTCCAGGAGTTTCCCAGTCTGGATCTGGATCCGCTGCCAGTGGCCGGGGGGGGGGGGGGGGCGGGGTACTTGACAACCCTAGACTGCTGCCAGTAAAAACCCTGTCTTTTACTGACATAAACAGTTAGAACCCTCCCCCCTGCCCACGGACATTCTAATCTCTCTCAGTTGATGCCTAGAGTTAGATCCCTGTGAAGGCCATTTCAAAATTAGGGGGAATTCAACCATCCCTGAAGGGTTTTTTTTTTAACTTTTTGGATTTTTCTGCAGGCCGAGGAAGGCCCCTGACTATGTAGGAAAAGCTGTTGTGGGAGAGTAAGATCTCTTTTGGCAGATATAAGTATCCACACAGAAAAAAACCTCTGGGAAATAGTCTATAGACAAGAGGCAGGACCCGCAATAGTCGCGGTGGGGGGGAGAAGAAGCTCCACACAGCAGAGGAAGCAGCTGCAGGTGAGTCTTCTCCCCCACCCTGGCACCCACGGCGAGGCCTGAGGCTTCTAGCCGCTAGGCCTGCCGATTCCACACACACCCCAGCACCGGTGGCAAGGCCTGAGCGGCTCTCAGCTGCCCAGCCACCGATTCCCCCCGGCACCGGCGGTGAGGCATTGGCAGCGAGGCCGCAACGCCTCTCAGCCACTGGCCCACCGCAGAGTTCCCTGTGCATACGTAGGGAACACTCTTTAACTTTGGGGGGGGGGTTGAAATATCCCCCCAAGTTGGTTTTTTTTTTTAACTTTTAGGATTTTTCTGCACACTTGGGGAGTTTCCCAAGTGTGCAGAAAAATCTCTCTGCCCCCCAAGTGCCACAGGGTATAGATAGGAACTCTCAGTCTGGGGCAAGTGATGCTCTGTATTCGTGGTGCTTGGGGGTGACGGGGCGACAGTGAGAGAGCTTCTAGTTTCCTGGCCCCACTGCTGGACCTTCTGATGGCCCCTGGTGTTTTTGGCTACTGTATGACAGAGTGTTGGACGAGATGGGCCACTGACCTGATCTAGCATTGGCTTCTCTTACGTTCTTATGAAAGAGTCTGCCTGGAAATGTGCCTTTTGGATCGTCTTTCCTCACTAGCAGCCTTTCCACAGAGCTTTTCCCCTGTAGGCAGTTTTCAGAAGACAAACGGCCCCGTGGGGGAAAAGATTAAGCATCTTCCCTTCCCTGCCTGTGGCTGCTGCCCTTCCGGAACTGTGTTAAAGTAAAAAAAGAGAAGGAAGAAGACACTTTGGATATCTTCCATGGGGCATTTAGGATAGATCAAGCTGGGTAGCCGTATTAGTCTGTCTGCAGCAGTAGAAAAGAGCAAGCGCCCAGGAGCACCTTAAAGACTAACAAAATGTGTGGTAGGGTATGAGGTTTCGTGAGTCACTGCTCAATTCTTCAGATACCAACACGGCTACCATTCTTGATTTTATCTCCATGGAAGACATCACATTTAAATAAGCCAAAGCAGGGATCACAGTAACAGGAAATATATCAAACAAACAAACCAGCCCTGTGATAAAATGACAAGAACAGTCCAACATCCTCTTAACATTTAATAACTCTTATAAATATCCATTATTGTGTTAGAAAAGTACAACATCCTCAAATATCAATTATTTTGTAAGAAAAGTACAACATCCTCAATGAGCACCCGGTTATCCACTCATTTCAACAGTCTTCCTCAGGAGTAGTCCTATATTAAGTAAAAGGTGTCAGCCTCTGGAATCTTCAAATTTTTAGAGCTTAAGCTAATTTGAAGATTCCAGAGGCTGACACCTTTTACTTAATATAGGACTATACCTGAGGAAGACATCACATTTAGCCATATGGAATGGTGCATCTAGGTTGGCCCAGATTTGCTTTTTTTTAGATATGGCTGAAGATTTCCTCCTTTTTTGGGTGCATAAGGTGCAGCAATTTCCAGCTCTCTGGTACTGGGTGTATATGCAGTTTTGTCTTGCAGGAAACTATTTAAATATTTACAATTTTAAATTCCATACATATGACAAATAATAAAATTATACTAAAGTCTAATAGAATAGTCTAATCAAGTTACAAGTTACGCACTTTATATTGTCAAAGCAGCAGAATGAGTTTAAATTCGATAAGAAAATAAGTATTTGATATATTTACATTTTCCCCACGTTTAATCCTCTCCCACGTTTGAAAGCAAGAAATTGCAAGTGGATAAATAGGTGCCGCTTCGGTGGGAAGGTAACAGCATTCTGTGCGCCTCAGCATTTAGTCACGCTGGCCACATGACCGTGGAGAAGTCTTCAGACAGTGCTGGCTCTTCAGCTTGGAAATGGAGATAAGCACCGCTCCCTAGAGTCAGATTCGACTGGCTTTCGAGCAAGGAAACCTTTACCTTCTACCTTTATAAGAAATAATTGGGGCAAAGCATTTCTTTCCAGTTATTTCAGCATTTCTGGAAATGTTACACCCTCTAGCATAGGTTAGGCTGATTTGGAAGGCTTGTTATGGGACTCCCGACTTGGGTTGCCAGCTCCAGCTTGGGAAATTCCTGGAGACATGGAGGTGGAGCCTGGGGAGGATGCCCGGCAGAGGTATATTCCTGCAACCCCATAAAGAAGTCTGGCAAAGTTTGTGCTTTGGACTTTTCTGTTCCTCTTATTTTCTGTTTCCCCCCCCTTTTTCCTCACCAGCTACAGCGTTTCAAGCGCTCGCTCTCACTCAAAACCATCCTGCGGAGCAAAAGCGTGGAGAATTTTTTCCTGCGCTCCAACAGCGAGTTCAAACTCCCTTCTGACGTGCTGCTCAGCCCCCCGGATTCTGTGCCGCCCCCATCCCCACCACCAGCCCCCACGGAGGTGGACCATTCTCCCAGGGCAGCTCCCAGGCTCCTGGCACCTCTCAAGCCCATGAAGACACACAGCTTCCAAGAGCACGTCTTCAAGAAACACAGTCCGTGTGAACTCTGCCACCAGCTCATTGTAGGTAAGCCCCATGTGGGGGTCGGTCTTTATCTCGCTCGCCATCTTCTCTTGGCTGGTGCATCCTCGTCCTGGATCCACCCACACCTGCCCACCCACGCTAAAGCTTCTAAAAATGTGCAACCAGACACAAGATGTGTCATTTGCAGTGCCAAGAGAACATTTGGGCAGATCCAAAATTGAAATCTTCCACATTATGCAGCCTTGAAACTTGGTCTTCTTTCTTTTCTGGCCTCTGCCGTCAACATATGGGGTTCCTCTTGAATCTCAATCACTGTGTTATGGCCAAGTGAAAAACATCCCCCCCCCCCCCCCCCCCCATCTTGGATGCCTACCTGAGCACTGAAGGTTTGGGATGGCTACTTAGCTACTCACACACATATCCCCAACATCCCTGGACCATTGGATTGTTCTTGTACTATAACACTTGTTCACAATCGCCTCATCTGCACAAGCTGGCCCATTTACAAGGATAATGCAGTATCCAATAATAAGTGGATGGCACAACACGCACAGCTGCTTCAGCTAGGGGCTTGAAGGAAGCCGTTTAGCAGTTAGAACAGGGGTGGCCAAACTTGCTTAACGTATGAGCCACATAGGATAAATGTCAGATGTTTAATAGCTGCAAGACATAAACAAATATTACATACATACTTTTATTGAAAAAAATATGCAAATTTGCTTTTTATTAACATTAAACAAGACTGCCAAAAAGAAAAAAAAAGGGATAAAATAGATATTGATAATGACATTTATTTGTCCAATTATATTTGTAGGCTTGGTGGGGGCCTTGAGAATGCATTTAAAGTTAAAGTTGCTTTCTTTCTCTGCTCCCCTCCCCACACACACACACACCTCAAGCCTACCCAGGGAGGGGAACACTGGCTGGGGAAGGGAAGACCAATAGGAGAGGCATGCCCTCCCCTTCACTCCCCCAGCTGCCCTGCTGGGAGCCGCACAATATGTGTGAAAGAGCCACATGTGGCTCCCGAGCCACAGTTTGGCCACCCCTGAGTTAGAATGTTGAGTTGTTTAGCAGGTTGATAAGAAGAAACTAGAGACAGAGCAGAATTCAGAGGTTGTGCAGATAGTTTCAGGTGGGGAGCCACGTATTCAGGTGGGGAGCCATGGGTTAACTGTAAAAATCACATTTGCCTTGGAAGCACAGAAGATTTATGCAGTACTCCCGGGAGCGTCCGCGTTTCCCAGATAAGGGGAAAATGCTGTTCATACAAATTACAAAGATGATCTGACTCCAACGGTAACAAGAGAGAGACATTTTTCTTACAAAAACAGAAGTGCATCTTAGATGACATATCCACGTAAGTGCATTTAACTTACTATGAACAGATTAACTTCAAAAAGGTTGAGTTGCTACAGCTCCAAGCCCAGGTAAGAGAGAGAAGAAGAGAGGTCCTATATAAGGTGAAAAACAGAAGGCAAGCAACGGCCAAGGAGGCTCAACATCTAACTGATGACAGGGTGGGCCAACTGCCATGTGTACCTGAGTAAGAGAATACTCTTAATCCGTTGCCTCCCAGATCCTCTTGCTCGCAGAGTTACAATATCCAACACTGTGATGGTCTCCAGTAAAAGAGCAAGGTTCAAGTCCAGTAGCAGGTTAAGACTAACAAGGTGTCCAGGGTATAAGCTTTCCAGGCTCAAAGCTTCCTTTGTCAGGTACCCTTGACTCTAGGAAGCTTGCATCACTGTCGTCAAGATGCAGCCAACTGATGGCAACCCCAGCAAGGAGCTTTCATGGCAAGTGAGAAGCGTAGGTGGTTGGCCATTGCCTTCCTTGGAACTCTCCCATTCAAGGCATATGGTGATCCCAGCAAGTGGCTTTCAAGACCAGTGAGAAGCAGGGGTGGTTTGCCATTGCCTTCCTTGGAGGTCTCCCATCCAAGAACTAATGGTGATTCCAGCAGTGGGCTTTCAAGGCAAGTGAGAAGGAGGGGTGGCTGGCCATTGCCTTCCTCTGCAAAGTCTTTCTTGGTGGTCTCCCTTCCAACTACTGATCCTGCTTAGCTTCCGAGATCTAGTGGGATCGGGCTGTTCCGTGCAGCCTTTCCTCCCCAGAAAGCTTACCCCCTGGAAATCTTGTTGGTCTTGAAGGTGCGCCTGGACTTGAATAAAGTTCATGCAGTTTGCTTTGTGGAAAACGGATGTGCCTTTAGAAACCAGCCTCCTGGAGCTTTTCTTCTAGATCGCCGGGTGCATGAATTGTTTTGGCAGGAGCACTGGCTGCCAGACTATAACACCGGCTACCTGGCGCACGTGCTCGCAAGCTATAGCAGGTAACTCACTGAAGATGCTGACTCAGTGTGTGACTGCAATCAAAAAGGCAAATGCTGTGCTGGGGATTATTAGGAAGGGGACTGAAAACAAATCGGCCAGTATCATAATGCCCCTGTATAAATCTCTGGTGCAGCCTCATTTGGAATACTGTGTACAGTTCTGGTCACCATACCTCAGAAAGGATATTCTAGCATTGAAGAAGGTGCAGAAAAGGACAACTAAAATGATAAGGGGATGGAACACCTTCCCTATGAAGAAAGGTTAAAGAGGTCAGGGCTCGCTAGTGTGGAGAAATGACGATTGAGGGGTGACATGATCGAGGTTTACAAAATTATGCATGGGACAGAGAAAGAAGTACCTTTCTCCCATTCTCACAATACAAGAACTCGTGGGCGCTCAATGAAATGAATGAGCAGTAGGTTTAGAACAGATTAAAGGAAGTCCTTCTTCACCCAAAGAGTGATTAACCCGTGGAATTCACTGCCACAGGAAGCGGTGGTGGCTACAAGCATAGGCAGCTCCAAGAGGGGATTGGATAAACATCTGGAGCAGAGGAAAAGAGTAAGAGTCCAGTAGAACCTTAAAGTCTAACAAAATTTGTGGTAGGGTATGAGTTTTTGTAAGTCACTCATACCCTACCACAAATTTTGCTAGTCTTTAAGTTGCCACTGGACTCTTTTTTCTACTGCTACAGACAGACAGACAGACAGACAGAGGTCCATCAGTGGCTATTAGCTACAAGGTATAGATGGAACACTATGTCTGAGGCAGTGATGCTCCATATTCTTGGTGCTTGGGAGGCAACAGTGGGAGGGCTTCTGGAGTTCTGGCCCCGCTGGTGGACCTCCTGATGGCACCAGGGTTTTGGCCACTCTGTGACACAGTGTGCTGGACTGGATGGGTCATTGGCCTGATCCAACATGGCTTCTCTTACATCCTTACGTTCATTGTTAAACAGCTTCTAAGAGTAGTGGCATGGGAGAAAGGGCCAATTCAGGGTCTCCACTTGTTTTTGAGGTTTTTCTACAGTGAACACCAGCTCTTCCTGTTTCCAGCAACGCAGAAGTCTCCAAAGCGGGTGGAGACCCAGAGGTGGCCTTCTACCTGGAGGATGTGCCAGTCCCTGAGCCTCAGAGCTTACCTGCTGCTTCGTGATTTTTGTATGTTTGTAAATGAACAGATGTTACACAAAGCCCGAAACATCTAATACTCTTTCTTCCCAAGGAAGACTCCGTATGAAGCTGTGGCTCAGTGGCAGAGCATCTGCTTGGCAGGCAGAAGGTCCCAGGTTCAGTCCCCGGCATCCCTAGTTAAAAGGAGAAGGCTGCAGGTGATCTGGAAGATCTCTGCGTGAGAGCCTGAAGCGCCACTGCCAGTCTGAGTAGACAATACTGGCTTTGATGGAATTGTTGGATATTGTAACTCTGCACGCAAGAGAATCTGGGAGGGAAATGGTTAAGAGAATTCTCTCTCTCAGGTACATCTGGCAGTTCACCCCACCCCCTTATCAGTTAGAGGTTGAGCCTCTTTGGCTGTTGCTTTGCCTTCTGTTTTTCATCTTACATAGGACCTTCTTCTCTCTTCTCTATCTTACCTGGGCTTGGAGCTGGAACAAGTTTACCTCTTTTGAAGCTGATCAGTTCACAATTGGCTAAATGTACCTAGATAAATGTGTCATGTAAGATGTAAGTAAAATTTCTTGTTGCCATCGGAGTCAGGTCATTTGAGCAGCCCTTTCCCCTTAACCGGGAAACATGGAGGATCAGAGGTACTGCATAAAGCTTCAGTGCTTCCAAGGCAAAATTGATGTTTGTTATTTTTTTTATCGAGCAGTTTCATTTGTTCATGTGAATTTCCTGCAGCTTGGGAGAAAAACATTCCCTCTGTTGATAACATAACCTTAGCCCAGGGGTGGGCAATTGTTTTGGCTCGGGGGCCACTTTGTGGGAGCGGAGGTTAGCGGAGGGCCGCACCTTTTAAAATGATTGCATTCATTAGTTAACTTTGCATTTCAGAAAAAGTATAAATTGTATCATAAAAATCAATAAGTATAAATTAAATAAAATAGTGGTAGTTTTATTCAATTTATTTACTGTGCTAATTTCATATCATCTATAGCTGCAAGCACATTTAATTTTAGAATCAGTTTAATGAGACAAATGTGCCCTATCACACTTTTCTACAATATTTTTTGAAATCAGGAGTGAGATTGCTTGTTGAGATTCTCATCACAGCCTGCAAGTGAATGTCTGTCAAAGAGCATCTATATTTACTCTTGTTGATCTTCATGCAAGAAAAACTTTGCTCACAAATATATGTAGACCCAAATATAGAGAACATTTTCCCAGCAAATTTCTTCAGACATGGAAATTTTTTCAGCAGACAAAGATTTGTAAAAGTCAACTAATTTCACAGCATTAAACATTTCTTTCACAGTGGGATCTGACTGCATGTCAATAAGTTAAAGCTGCAGCTCCTCAGGGGCTGTATCAATATCAGCAGTGATGGGATAAGAGAGCAAATTGAATTTAGGCTCAATTTTCTTGAAGTCCTGAAATCTTCTTGGCGGGCCGCAAAAAACCCCGGGCCGCAATTTGCCCACCCCTGCCTTAGCCTATTCCTTTCTACCAGCCTTTTATTTCAGTTACTTCGGCTTTTCCCTCTCATTCCTTGGGGAACCTTTCTCTTCCACCACCAAACACCCCCCCCCCCATTCTGTGGCCACTCAAAGGGACTTTTGTGTGTTTGACATCACAGGAAACTCGAAGCAAGGCCTGCGGTGCAAGACCTGCAAAGTCAGCGTTCACCTGTGGTGTTCAGAAGAAGTTTCGCATCAGCAGTGTTCGGGCAAAACAGTAAGCAGCTAAGCAAATTTATGCCTCCTTTAGCATCTGACAGAAAGGGATAAGACAGGACCGCAGGTTCTGTGTTTCCTGCCAGCCTCCACTGGGGGCAAGGGAAATGCTGCTGTTTTTGTGCTGCCTAGCGTAAAGAAGAAGAGATTGGATTTATACCCCGCCCTTCACTCAGAGTAGCTTACAATCTCCTTTCCCCTCCCCTCCCCACAACAGACACCCTGTGAGGTAGGTGGGGCTGAGAGAGCTCTCTCGAGGACTGCTCTTGAGAGAACAGCTCTGAGAGAACTTGTGACTGACCCAAGGTCACCCAGCAGCTGCATGTGGAGGCGTGGGGAATCAAACCCGGTTCTCCCAGATTAGAATCCGCGCACTTAACCACTGCACCAAACTGGCTCAGGGGTCCCTAGCCTTTTTGAGCCTGTGGGCGCCTTTGGAATTTGACACTGCACAGTGGGCATGCCGCGGGCACAAAATGGAGGCCACTGGAGGCAGAGCCAGGCACAAAATGATCGTCACCGCTCAACTTCAGTCACCCTGTGCAGATCCTTGTGCTATGGTGCAGCTGCTACCAAAGCAACTCTTTTTAAAAATCGGCACAGCCAATCAGAAGCCCTGCTGGGCAAAAGGCCCATCTGGCCCTGCCCACTTTCTAAAAACTCTTGGCGGGTGCCAGAAAAGGTGTCAGTGAGCACCCGTGGTACCCCTAGAATAGGTTGTCACAGGTTTTGGGTTGCTTGGGGCCAGTTCACACGAGTTGGTTTTCCTTCACTCTCTCACCCGTTTAAGAATTCACAAGAGCAAATGGTCCACTGGTATAAGGAACTGGAGAGTTCTGCAGTGGAACTCCGGGAGCAGGGGAAACCAGCAATTCCTTGGGGCGACTAGTGTTCAGAAATTCCCAAGCCCATTCGTCCAAGCATTCACATCCCTCACTATGTAACAAGAGAAAAGTTCAAGAGTCCAGTAGCACTTTAAGGACTAACAAAATATGTGGCAGGGGATCAACTTTTATGAGATCATTTCTACTGAACTCTTGGTCTTTTCTACTGCTACAGGCAGACTAACACGGCTACCCATCTTGATCTATGCACAAGAGAGATTCAGGTGGGCAGCCGTGTTGGTCTGAAGCAGTGGATCAAAGTCTGAGTCCAGTGGCACCTTTAAGACCAACAAAATTTTATTCAAGCTCTATGCTTTTGTGTGCATGCACACTCCTTCAGTCTTTTAGGTAATAGTTGGGAGAAAGGCCCCACAGTACCTCCTTCTGTATTGCACAGCCCCTTCCACTGGACAGGGGAAGTTCATCACATTTCTCTCATTTCCATTCTTCAGCAGGCTACCTCCTTCCGACGTAATCTCAGCTCCCCGATGCTGGTCCATGAGCCGCAGCCGCAGCCGCAGCCTGGGGCCCCCAAGGAGCCTCCCCCGGCAGGTGAGACTGGAACAGACCTGGGGGGGGGGCAGCAGGAGTTGAGACCCAGTGTGGGACAGGGCTTACAGTAGGGCTGCCAAGTCAGCCTGGGGGGCAGGGGATCCCCTGCTATAGGGGTTCCCGATCTGCCGGCCGGCATTCGGCCGGCGGGGGGAACCCCACCCCAGAAGTCGTCCGGTGAGGACGACTTCCCCCGTGTAATGACATCACCTCCGGGTGACGTCATTATGTCGCCGTGGCGCGCGCGCAAAGCACATGCACCAGAAGAGCTCCCAGGGGGAGAACAACTCCCCCCCGCCGGTAAGTCGCCGCTACTTGGCAGCCCTAGCTTACAGTGTCCAATCAGGAGCAGGGAGGCCTAGGTTCAAAGCCCAACTTGGCCATGAAGCGTATTTGTTCTCTCTTGGCCAAACCAACCTCACAAGGTTTGTTTGTTTGTTTGTTTGTTTAGTTTGTAGTCTGCCCTTCCCAGAAGCGGGCTCAGGGTGGGTAACAACATTTCACTTATACAAATATATTAGTTCGTACCTGGGGTCATTTCATAAAGAAAGAGGTGCAGGAGCTCATTTGCATAACTCATTTGCATATGCCACACCCCCTTGCAAAGGGCAGGCATGCAAGCATGCCTGGATCTTCTTTGTGGTCTCTGTGCATCACACCTCTGGGATTAAGTGCGCCTGCGCCGATCCCGATCGGTAATCTTCAAAGCCTAACGGATTTTCACGCCAGCTCCCCGGTCACGTGCACGTCCCACTGCGCATGACCCGGGGAGAGGCACGAGGATCCCGCCAGTTCTCTTCTGACCACCGCGTCGTGAGGATCCCCTCTCCGCTTCGGTCGGTAGTCTACTTTCGTTTTCCATCTGGAAAAGCCTTTCGGACTGATTTTTCCCCTGGGAGACATTTGCAGTGCTGCTACTTGGGCGTCTCCGCACACATTCGTGAAGTACTACGCCCTATTTATTTATTTATTTATTTATTTATTTTGATTTGTGCCCCGCCTAGCCAGCAGGCCGGCTCTAGGCGGCTCACAGCATAAAATCATTCATTTACAAAGTTAAAACATGACATAAAATAGCTTAGTTTAAAATTACAACAACATTCAGCGCAAATAGCAGCATCATACCAGCACCAGATAACTGCCACTATCTTACACCAACCAGGAGGCTACCACCATAGGTGTTTTAGAGATGACCATTGTGCCATCTACTAAGGGCCGTTCCTCCTGGTGGCGGCCCCAACAGCCTGGCGGAAGAGCTCTGCTTTGCAGGCCCTGCGGAACTGCAAAAGGTCCCGCAGGGCCCTGATGTTCTCTGGGAGCTCGTTCCACCAGTAAGGGGCCGCCACCAAGAAGGCCCTGTTTCTGGTGGCTGCTAACCTTGCCTCCTTCAGACTCGGAAGGGTCAGGCGATGTTGGCTGCCTGACCGCAGTGCTCTTTGGGGTGTATATGGGGAAAGGCGGTCCCTTAGGTAGGCAGGCCCCAGGCCATATAGGGCTTTAAAGGTTAAAACCAGCACCTTGAACCGGACCCGGTACGCTATAGGCAGCCAGTGCAGCGCCCTCAGCACAGGCCGGACGTGGTCCCTCACCGAGAGACCCATCAACAGCCTGGCTGCGGCATTCTGCACTAGCTGTAGCCTCCGGAGCTGAGTCAAGGGCAGCCCCATGTAGAGAGCGTTGCAGTAGTCTAGCCTTGAGGTGACCATAGCATAGATCACAGTCGCCAGGTCATTGCGTTCGAGGAAGGGAACCAACTGCCTAATCAGCCGTAGATGGTAAAAGGCTGCTTTGGCAGTGGCTGCTACCTGGGCCTCCATAGTTAAGGAGGCGTCCAGGAGCACTCCCAAACTCCGGACCCGCGGCGCTGGCACCAATGGCGCCCCCCCCGCAGGCCGGTAGTGGGATACCCACCCCCGGGCCACTCCGACTCAGGCAACGTACTGTGCGTCCATCAACGTACTGTGGTGGGCCGTGCAGTTCTGCAAGCAGCTCAGGTGTGAGATCTTCAGCACCCACCTCCAGGTATGTGGTGTGTTTATTGCTGGCTATTCTCCCAGAGGTGTGATGCACAGAGACCATGAAGAAGATATACAGGTTGCTTACCTGTAATTGGAGATCTTCGAGTGGTCATCTGTGCATTCACACCACCCACCCTCCTTCCCCTCTGCTTTCGGTCTCCCTCATTTTTTTCTTGGGGGCTGTTGGCAGCGGTCAGAAGGAACTGGCGGGATCCTCGTGCCCCTCCCCGGGTCATGCGCAGTGGGACGTGCACATGACCGGGGAGCTGGCGCGAAAATCCGTTAGGCTTTGAAGATTACCGATCGGGATTGGCGCAGGCGCACTTAGTCCCAGAGGTGTGAATGCACAGATGACCACTTGAAGATCTCCAATTACAGGTAAGCAACCTGTATGTTCCCTGCCTGAAATTAAGAACATAAGACAAGCCAATGTTGGATCAGGCCAATGGCCCATCCAATCCAACACTCTCTGTCAAACAGTGGCCTCATCTCGCCCATCTCCACCACCACCTGCCCCACGAAGTCATTCTGGTCTCGGCTGGTGGCCCCCGAGGAGCCCGGCCAGCCAGGAAATCCAGCACCAACTGGAGCAGCGACATGGCCAGGACTTGGGTGTGTGGATGGCAGCAGTGGTAGTGGGGGGAGAGGAGCTGACAGGCCAGTTCCGCCTGCCGCTGAGCCCACCAATTGTAACCCTCGCCGGCCACCGTACTCTTCCCTCCCTCCTTCCCTTCAGAGCCGCACCGAGGGGAACCCATGCATGTTTAAAATGCCTTTCTTTCCCTTTCCCATCTGGGGAAGGGAAAGAAAGGCATTTAAATCCCCTCCCCCACTCCCCTGAGCTTCTCCACAAAAGTGGAGAGGCTCAGGGGGAGGGGGGCATGTCTGCCCACGGACTCGCTGGAGGGGGGGGGGTGAGGCAGGCAGACATGCCTGCGTTTCCTGCCCAAGCTGGGAACCTAGGCAGGGAACCCAGGTGGGCCAGGAATGGCCGGGAAGGGGGGGGCCCTGGGCTCCTGGCAGAAAATGACCCCTAATTAGTATAATAAAACTTGAATTTAAAACATCATCACAAATATCAAAATATTAAAATGTTTAAATGGTGGTCACAGCTGATAGCCTAGAAATTTTTGGTTGTGGGAGGTTTCTGGCCATAGCCAGTGGTTGTTACCAATGCTCCCTCTAAGTTGTGGAGTCCAGTGATCAAAAATTCTACTCTGTGAGCTACTGGCATTAAAGTTGTGAGCAGGTGATTTGGCTACTGCATAAATTAGTTTGCTCTGGAGCCCTCCTTCCTGAGTGGAGAGAAAAAATTGTGAGCCGGAGGCTAAAAAACTGTGAGTTAGCTCACACTAACTCAGCTTAGAGGGAACACTGGTTGTTACATAGCTAAAAGGCTAACAGGGTGACAGACACCTCAGGGAGGCCAATGGATGGACGTCCGCTGCCTCAGCCGAAGGCCTGGCGGAACAGCTCCGTCTTGCAGGCCCTGCAGAGTTGAAGTGGATCCCGCAGGACCCTGACCTCAATGGGGAGCACATTCCACCAGGCAGGGGCCAGGGCAGAAAAGGCCCTGCCCCTGGTCGGGGCAAGACGGACGTCTTTCAGGCCAGGGGCTACCCGGAGGTGATGATCCATTGAGCGTAGTGTTTGAGGATAACGTGCTTGCAGTTCCAAGTTCTCTGGAGAGAAGGGAGGATTAAAGTATAACAAGTAGATAGATGTGATGGTTGCATCTCAGCTCAGGAAAGACTGCGAGACTTTTCCATTCCCAAGAACAGATTTTGACTAACAGACCATTCAAATCATTTGTGGCAAAAAGTAGGGTAGCCAACTGGCCTGGAGGAAAAGGGGAGGGTTTGGGGGTTGTTTTTTTTTTTTTTTTAAATAGAGGTTTAATAGGCTGTTACTTAACAGGTGAAGTTGTTTACCTCTATCTCATGGAAAGCTTTAGCTGCCCTTTTCCAAACCGAAAGCCTCTACTAAAGGGACAGGATATTTATCTCCAGGCCTGTTGGCAACCCTAGCAAAGGGGTCCATTAGGATTTGCAGAAGCCAGCTCTAATTTAACAAGTCTGTGATTGGGAAGTAGGCAGGAGATAACAGTCTTAACTGGTGGATTTCTTTGTTCTTGGTTCACAAGCACAGTTTCAGCCAGCACTGTTGTTAAAGCCAATGAGGTAATTAATGAGGTTTCGTCTGAGCCAGAGTTATTCTTCAGGGTCAGGTCTTAGCCCTGAAACAATAAATGAATGGCTTACAGAGAGCCTTTGAGCATGTGCAGAGTGCTGCCGCCACCTGCAGCTAGTCCCCTTGTATCTAGGATGAGGAAAAGCAGATAAAAAAAGGATCTCGCTCACTGGCCCCCCAGCCTTTTTGGCATGGGGATCCACAAGTCCAAATTTACTTGGCCTAGTGACTTGAAAAACAACAAAAGAGGATGCACAAATCAGTATCACTGCAAAAAATATTTATTATTTTATTCTGTTTATATGTACCCTGCCTTTCTCCCCAGTGGAGAAAGCTTCTTCACAGGCTTCGGGAGTCGAGTGCGGACGCACTCCGAGGTCAGGACTCACGTGTTGAAAAACTCTGATTTGATTTACAAGCAGGTCTGAGACCTGGAGCTTGCTCTCTTACAAGCTGGTGCTCTGCAAATATTTGATTCAGGCCCGTAGCTACGGTGGGGCCTCCCGGGGCCTAGCCCCCTGACTTCCTCCCAAGGCCCCACGACTTTTGGGAAGAAGCGGAGGGAGGCCGCGCATGCCTGCACTCCAAGCTGCGAATTCATGGCCACCACTTCTCCCCCAGTGCATTTAAAGGGACCCTTTAAATGCTTTGGGGGAGGGGGGATGGCTGCCTGCATGCGCCGGCACTCTTAAGCCATGAATCCACATTCTTGGAGTGCAGGCATGCAACCCCTGCTTCTTCCCCAAAGCATTTAAAGGGACCCTTTGAGGGAGAAGGGGGCGGGGAGGCAGCAAATTACAGTACCCCCCGACTTTTCTAAAGGCCCCCTATTTAAAATATTCCTAGCTATCTGGAGTCTGAAGGAAAAATGATTGCCAGACAAACAATTTGCATTCCCCACTCTTGCCCATGTATGAGGATTGATCTCTGAGGCGCTCTTCCCTCTTCCAGCAGGCCCCAGTGGGAAAGTGGATCCTATTTACGAGACCTTGCGCTACGGAACATCGCTGGCCCACTTGAATCGCTCCAGTTTCAGCAGCACCTCGGAGTCCCCCACCAAGAGTCTGGTATGGTCCCTCAGGGTGAAAACTGCACCTTGGATTGCCTGAACTGGTCCCTCGCAGTGGAAAAGAGCAAAGAGTCCAGGAGCGCCTTAAAGACTAACGACATTTGTGGCAGGGGAGGAGCTTTCACGAAAGCTCCTCCCCTGCCACAAATGTCGTTAGCCTTTAAGGTGCTCCTGGACTCTTTGCTCTTTTCCACTGCTACAGACAGACTAACCCAGCTACCTATCTTGAACTGGTCCGTGGTGGAGAAAGTCAAGGGTTGTGGGAGTCCTCCGGCCCAGGTGCAGAGGAGGACTTCGCCTGAAGGAGCGAAAGGGCTACTAGAAACCGAAGATTCCTGGTTTAATTTCTGGAATCTCCAGCTGAGCACTCTCAGGTGGCCGAGCTAATTGATACTTTTCTCTCCCTGAGACCCTTGAGAGCTGTTGCCGGTCAGAGAAGAGCTAGCTGAACTTGAAAGTCGGTCTTAGTAGAAGGCAAATTCATGGCTTCTGGGAGGAGTCCATTACCTACTGCTAGGGCACTTTTCAGCAAGGCCACAGACATTTGACTTACATGCGGCATCCTGTTTCTCCTAGAACGAGAAGGACGAAGTGACTGAGGACACAGAAGGTGGCTGGCAGATGGCGGAGGAAAATCAGGTTGATAATGGTAAGTGAAGCCACCACCCTTTCCTAGTAGGAACTCTCTTGGGCTGGCAGCTCCCCTCTGCCCACCCCCCTTCAGCCCAGAGCAGATCCTTTACAGAAGAGGGGGTGAAGAAGAGGGCAACTGCACAGGTGGGGCACCCCTTGGAGACTGTAGAGATAGAAGCCATCTGGTGTTTTTTGCTCACTTCGAAAGCTTGACAATCCTCTCTTGCTATGTTTCAGTGTTCACCGCGCCAGCAGAGGGCGAGGGCACCACGCCAGAGGAGAAGAGCCCAGGGCAGCAGGTGGGAAAACATACTGCTCTACACATAGACCCCCTTTTCAGTTCTGTGTTGCACTTTGGCCTTTCCACAATTCCTAATGGGAAAACTGGTACATTTGGTGTAGTTTGGTGGAGTGGTTGAGTGCGCGGACTCTAATCTGGGAGAACCGGGTTTGATTCCCCACTCCTCCACTTGCACCTGGCTGGATGACCTTGGGCAAGCCATAGCTCTGGACCAGCTGTTCTCACAAGGACAGCTTGGGAAAGAGCTCTCTCAGCCCCACCCACCTAACAGGGTGTCTGTTGTGGGGAGGGGAAGGGAAAAGGAGTTTGTAAGCCGCTCTGAGACTCCAAGTGAGTGAAGGGCGGGGTATAAATCCAATCTCTTCTTCTTCTTCTTTCAGAGCTGTTCTCTCAAGGGCAGTCCTCGAAAGAGCTCTCTCAGCCCCACCTACCTCACAGGGTGTCTGTTGTGGGGAGGGGAGGGGAAAGGGGTTTGTAAGCCGCTCTGAGACTCCAAGTGAGTGAAGGGCGGGGTATAAATCCAATCTCTTCTTCTTCTTCTTCTTCTTCTTCTTCTTCTTCTGTAAAAGAGTAGTTGTTTTGTTTTTTAACATGGTGCCAAAGCATACTTGCTGGGCATCGTTTTTTTTAACATGGTGCTAATGCAGATCCCCCCCCAGTGGGGTGCCCATTGGCAGCATGGCACCTGCCAACACCTTTCCTGGTGCCCAGTTGTTTTTAGAAAGTGGGTGGTGCTAGGTAGGGCTTTTGCCCAGCAAGCCTTCTGATTGGCCATTGGAGATTTGATTGGCTGTGCATATTTTTAAAAACATTGCTTTGGCGGCAGCTGCTACCGCAGCACAAGGATCTGCACTGTGTGACTGAAGTTAAGCTGCGACAATCATTTTGTGGCTGGCTCTGCCTCCTGGGGCAACCATTTTGTTACTGCGCTCACCATGCCGTGTTAGAATTCCAGTGTGCCCACAGGCTTGGAAAGGTTGGGGACCCCCCCCCCCCCCGACCAATCCAGCCCAGGCAAGCCTGATCTAGTCAGATCTCGGAAGCTAAGCAGGATTGACTCTGGCAAGTACTTGGATGGGAGACCCCCTTGGAATACCCGAGGCAGGAGGCTTTATCCAGCCACCTCTCTGAATATCCTCCAGGCCTCCAGTAGGGGGTCAGTCACCAGAGGTCACCATAACTTCCAGGTTCACATGCTCACATATTTTTTAAAATATAAGTTGGGGACTCCTGTGCTAAAGCATATTTACTGAACTATGAATGTGTCCAGAGGAGGGCCACGAAGACGGTGAGGGGTCTGGAGACCAAGTCCTGTGAGGAAAGGCTGAAGGAGCTGGGGATGTTTAGCCTGGAGACAGCTCTGTAGCTAGACAATTTTTGTGGAGGAGGGGGATGATGCAACTTCTGACGTCACAAAAAATAATAAAATAAAAAATAGAAGAGCCGGTTCCCTGGCGTGGGTCAAGCACTTACAGTTCCAGCTTCCTTCTCTTCCCACAGCTGAGTTCCAGGGCACAGCCTCTCCCACGGGGCAGCCCACCCACACTTCCCTCCCCTCTCTTCTTCCCTCCCGCCCTCCCATTTTCCCCTTCTCCCCCCCTCCCAACTCTGGAATACAACTAAGAGCTTTTGTGTGGCCTTGAGCGATACCAGACAAGTATTCTAATAAATAGCCACTTTCTCCCCACCTCCGTTCTGTCTCCAGGCTGCAATGCATAGAATAGCCCCGGTGGGTCAGGTACAGCTGGAATGCCACTCCAAGCAAGGGGAGGTGGAGGAGCCCCCGGCTTTCTCTCTTCTCCTCCGGACTTGCCTGCCTGCTTCTCCACCCGGGCTGGCCCTATCTCCTTGCCCTGACAAGGCTGCCGGGCTGGGCTGGACTCACAGCAGCTCTCCATTGCCCCAGGGGGTTGTGTACATGTGTCTGTTACCTACGCTGGGATTGGTGCACCTGCCTCCATGGCCATCCCGACTTCGGGCCCAGTCCCGGCCTCCCCCCCTCCCCCTGGCAGCATTAGCTGCTCTCCCTCCGCTCAGAAGCAGTGCTCCCTCTAAGCTGTGGAGTCTTGTGAGCAAAAATTCAGCTTCGTGAGCTCCTGGCATTAAAGTTGTGATTGAGCAGTTTGGCTGCTGCATAAATCAGTTTGCTTGGGAGCCGTCCTTCCTGAGCTGAGACAAAAATGTGTGAGCCGGAGGCTAAAAAACTGAGCTAGCTCACACTAACTCAGCTTAAACACTGCTCAGAAGTCCCCTATAGGCAGCTTGCCTACCCCTCGCTCACTCGCTTCCTCCCAGCCTCACCTCCTGCCTGGTGTTTGGGAGGGGGTGCCACCCTCACCTAGCTACAGCCCTGCCTGGAGAGGAGACGACTGAGAGGGGATATGATCACCATCTTCAAGTACTTGAAGGGCTGTCCTCTAGAGGATGGAGCGGAGTTGTTTTCTGTTGCCCCAGTAGGTCGGACCAGAACCAACGGGTTGAAATTAAATCAGAAGAGTTTTCGGCTAAACATTAGGAAGACCTTCCTGACAGAGTGGTTCCTCAGTGGAACAGGCTTCCTCATGAGGTGGTGGCCTCTCCTTCTTCTGGAGGTCTAACTGAAAGAATATTGTTGTCAGCACATCTCCATAAAATTTCTATGACTGGGGAAAGTCTTTAAAAAATAATTTAAGTCAAAGCATGTTTTTTAAAAAATGTTATTCTGTGTGTTTTGCTGCACGTGCTTGTTTTGGGTACATCAGGGGGTCCCTAACCTTTTTGAGCCTGTGGGCACCTTTGGGATTCTGACACAAAATGGCCGCCTCAGGAGGTGGAGCCGGACACAAAATGGCTGCCGTGGATGACCTTCAGTTGCACAGTGAAGATCCTCGCGCTGTGGTGGCAGCTGCTGCCAAAGCGATATTTTAAAAAAACTGGACAGCCAACAAAACCTGCAACGGCCAATCAGAAGCCTTGTTGGGCAAGAACCCCTCCCACTTTCTAAGAATATTTGGTGAGCTCCAGAAAAGGTGTCGGTAGTAGTGCCCATGGGACCCATGGTATGTCTATATACACACAGGACCGTCTTGGTTTTCCTGGGAAGCTGTAACTTCAGGCAACATCATAGTTCCAGAGGGGCGACTGTGTTAATTCAGTCGCAGCAAAATTAAACAGCAGACCTTCCTTGATTAGAGATGATTTCATGTTAATCCTCCTCTCCCCGTCTTCAACCATCAAGGCTGGTCCTCAGCCGCTCTGAATGGGTTGATTTTTTCTTTGATTAGTTATTGTTTCCAACTGGCTTCTTTTTGTAACATCTTCCCACTCCTGCCCTTCTGTGGCTCGTAAACGTTAATTGTAAATAATTACAGTGCATGAGTAATTTGGGCATCTGATGAAGTGAGCTCTGACTCATAAAACACTTGTGCCAGAATCAGTGTTGTTAATCTCTGAGATGCCGCTGAACTCCCGATTAACTTTACTTCTGGCAACAGATTTCCTGAGGGGTTGCTCTTCCCCTGCCTCCGTACTGTGCTCAGACATCGCGGACAAACTTCGGTTTGCTTATTCCTTGGCTGCAAACTGGGATTCAGGAGTGGAGGCAAATTGTTGTTAGTGGTGGTGGAAGAAATGCTGTCTAGTTGTTGCTGACTTACGGCAACCTCATCACGAGAGCCAGTTTGGTGTAGCGTTTAGCAGCGTGGACTCTAATCCGGGCAGAACAGGTGTGGAGAGAGGAGGTGCCATTTTGTTCTTGACTCCAAGCATCAATTGTGCTGCCAGCTGGCCCAGAAACACACCTCCATCTTCCTCTCCTTTGCCTTTTAACTGCAGCCTGGCCTGCAGAAGTGAGAATGTGAGTTGTTTCACAGCATGAGGAGGCCAACCGATGGGGCTGCCTTTCAGGGCACGGGAGCAAGGAGCCGGTCAAAAAGTTGGCAGACTGGCTTGTGCCTGGAACTGACACTGGCTCTTCCATTCACCCACAGACGGCTCGGGGCTCTGCCCGCAAGGAGGTTGCCCCTATGTACTCGTACGTCGCCCTCTACAAGTTTCTGCCTCAGGAGAACAACGACCTACCCTTAAAGTGAGTGTTTCCCTCTCCCCATCTTGCCAGCCTTTGGTTCTGGCCGTTTGTCTTGCAGGGAAATTACAGGGTGGGCTGCTGCCTTCGAGGGCTGGTGGTGGCCAGGAGGAGGCCAAGCCAAGCCTCAGGGACTGCTGAAGTGTTTCCAGTTTGGGGGGACGATACAGCAGCTGAGCTAAATTTGGTGCGGTGGTTAAGAGTGAACTCTAATCTGGGAGAATGTGAGACTTCTGAATCTAACCAATAAGCCAGACCTTTGATGAAGCAAAGTGTTCCTTTATTCTTAATGATGGTTCAGGTACTTCATGTTTGTTAGAGATACTTGGTTACAGACAGCAAGGATTAATATACCCCCCACCTTCAGGTAATAGCAGGCAGAGGGCCAATCAGGATGATTACAAAAAAGCGCGAAATTCTCTAAGCCGTTAGTTCTCACAGAAAAGGCGCAAAAGCACTAAAATCCCCCCCATGCCCCTTAGTGACTTCTAATTGCAGTTTGCAGACCAGACACCTGGCTAGAACAACAGTTCCACAGTTCCCCAAGGTTACAAAAGCAGATAAAACATTCGAGTCTCCGGAGAGAGAAAAGGGAGGTGACGAGACAAGATAGCCAGGCTGTTGATGTGACCCGATGGAATGCAGCAAGCCATCCTCCCGGGGAAAGAATGATACATTGAGCAGGACAGGCAATAAACCTCAAGGCAAGCCGTAAATTACAGATAGAGACCCCAGATACCAACAATTAATGGCAGAGTCTTTAGGAGACTCTGACAGAGAACTGGGTTTGATTCCCCACTCCTCCTCCACATGCAGCTGCTGGGTGACCTTGGGTCAGTCAGAGTTCTCTGAGAGCTCTTCTATCAAGAGCAATCCTCGAGAGAGCTCTCTCAGCCCCACCTACCTCACAGGGTGTCTGTTGTGGGAAGGGGAGGGGAAAGGAGACTGTAAGCCACTCTTAGACTCTGAGTGAAAGGTGGGGTATAAATCTAATCTCTTCTTCTCCTCCTCCTCCTCTGCCCATTGTCACCCCCACTAAGCTGACTGGCCCTGCAGTGTTGGCTTGTAGTGCTTCAGGGACCACTTAGGTTGACTGTTTTTTTTCCTTTCTCTTGAAAAGGGGGGGAGAGAACAAGGGAAAAAACTAAAAATCCAGTGACTAAATAGAATATATATTTTTTAAGGTATACATAAAGTATACATAAAGTAGAGACATATAACAACAATGGTGGCGTACGTACACACAAGTTTCTATAAAGGTTTTCCAAGTGTCTAAAAATAAGTCCACATGCCATTGTTGTCCCATGAACCCATGAAGTGACCTTATCCTGAATTATCCTGGTCCATCAAGTCTGCTCAGACTGGCAGCAGCTCTCCAGGGTCTCTCTCAGCCATTTCACATCACCTGCCGCCTGGTCCTTTTCACTGGAGATGCCGGGGACTGAACCTGGGACCTTCTGCACGCCGAAGAGATGCTCTGCTGTTGAGCCATGGCCCCTCCATGCATTTAAAAATTGATAAAGTTCTAAGGGCCTCAATCCATTGATTTACCGGAGTTGGGCATTTATCTTTCCAGTGTTGTAATACGAGTCTTTTAGCTATAGTCAGGGCACAGAGGGCCCATTTCCATTGACTGTTGGTTACCCCCCAAGAAAATGAGCAGATAGTTTAAAAGTACATGAGCATCCTCAAAAATCAGTGAACTTTCTAATACAAAAGTGATATGAGCAATAACATCTTCTCAGAAAAACCAAATGACTGGACGCACCCAAAGCATATGTCTGAGGGACGCGTCCTGTTGAGTTACAACACCAACAGTTAAACACTTTATTCAGTCCTTTGCCTAAAAAGTTGCTCTGGTGTTCAGTGTATCCTAAACATAATTATTTGCTGAATAAGCCACAGCCTAAGATCTGTGGAGAGGGCAGGTATAAACCTTAAGGCCATATCCCATTGCTTTGGCAAAACAAGGCAATCGAACTCTTTATTCCATTCATTCCTGGGACTCTGCTGCATGTCATGTTTATTCATCAACATCAAATATTTATAAGCCACTTAGTTTGACTTGCTCCAAGGCCATATTCACCTCCTGCTTGGTTCAGGTGACATGCTTTAAGCTGCCAAGTCCTTGGGGCCTTTACCCAATCAGAACTTTTTGGTTGACCTTAGAGAAGTCCCCAGCTTCAGAAATGGGCCTGTCTCCTCCCTCTCGGCAGTGTTGCAATAACAATGAACGCCAGGCACCCTTCCAGGGTTGTTACTGAGGACAGATTACTGAGATAATACGTGTGAAGTGCTTCAGGGGAAGGAAGCGCTACATCAATGCTAAGTCTTCTTCTTTCGGGAGCAGGCATTGACGATGAGTAGCTCTCCTGGTGGGAGTCAGTGTGGCGTTGTAGTGGTTAGAGGGTTGTACTGGAATACAGGAGATGCAGGTTTGGCTCTCCACTCTGACGTGCAAACTTCCTGGGTGACCCTCAGCCTAACCCACCTCACAGGGTTGTTATCAATATTCCCCTCTAAGCTGTTGAGTTTTGTGAGCAAAAATTCCACTTTGTGAGCTCCTGGCATTAAAGTTGCGAGCAGGCAATTTGGCTCCTGCATAAATTAGTTTGCTCTGGAGCCCGCCTTCCTGAGCTGAGATGAAAATCTGTGAGCCAGAGGCTAAAAACCTGTGAGCTAGCTCACACTAACTCAGCTTAGAGGGAACTTTGGTTGTTATGAGGATAAAATTGTAAACCACTTTCGGTGGTATGTCATGTTGTGAGCCGCCTTGAGCCAGTTCGCTGGAAAGGCGGGATAGAAATGCGAAAAAGAAATAAATAATAAATAAATAAATAAAATGGAGGAGAGGAGAATGAGGCAGGCTGTTTTGGGGACCCTGTTGGTCAAGTATCTATGACGGCAATAGAAATAATTTTTTTTAAAAATGTATCAGTGGGACATTGACCCGACCACCCTGCCCAAGACGCCATAGAGATAACTTTATTTTGGCATCCGCTCGCTCCCTCCAGCCTCAAGGTGACAGTTCACAAAAGGGAAAGAGAATTTGCATGGGCACACGTCATCGTTCCCTTTCTTTGGAGCTAAACCATTCTCTTTGTTATCCCTTCAGGCCTGGAGATCGAATCATGCTGGTGGATGACTCCAATGAGGACTGGTGGAAGGTAAGCAGAACAGATGAAGGGGAAGCAGGGCTCATTTCGTGGCAGGAGCTCCTTTGCACATTAGGCCACACACCCCTGATGTAGCCAATCCTCCAAGAGCTTACAGTAGCCCTGTAAGAAGAGCTCTGTAAGCTCTTGGAGGATTGGCTACATTGGGGGGGGGGGGTGGCCTAATATGCAGAGGAGCTCCTGCTACGAAATGAGCCCTGAGGGGAAGGAGCAGTAAGTGTCTGTGGAGACAGAAGACCTTTAGGTTCATTTCAGAGCCTGGCTAGACCGCTAATCCCTTGTGTGGAGCCAGTGTGAGATATACTGCTCTGAGTGTTGGGGTTCGTTCGGACGGGCAGCTTATCCCACCATTGGCCCGTCTGTAATTTGATCTAGGCCTTTTTTCATCCAGCGTTGCATGACCAGACAGCTCCCCCGTTAATTGCTTTACCACGCGTGACTCCGTGGTGGATTGTCTAGACGGCATCCACCTTAAGAAGCTGTGCAGTTGACTTTTTTTTTTTAAATCCTGTTTGCGCATGCGCATATGTGCCTCACCGTCTACTTGTTTTTCCGCGCATGCGCGGACTTAAATGGTAAAAGCACTGCCTGCGGTACCTTCCTCTAGCTACCATTTCAGTTAACGAAGTGCATAAATATCATGGGACCTTCAGAAACATTACATTGTCCTGATCGTTTGAGCAGAGCTCTGCGGACGTTGCATGTTTAAGCAGTTATGCGCTCATCACTAAGAATTTTTTAAAATGGCGGCCATTCGGGATGGTCTGGAGACCATCCCTATGGGCTGATTGCGCGCTGGTGGAACGACCTGACGGGGGGAAGTCCACCACTGGCCCACTGGCCAGCTTAGGACTGGACTTTCACCACTGTCTTTTATGTACAGCTCCCCAACGGGGATCGGATGGGCTGATCACGGAAGCAGCACGATTCCCAGATGTTGCAGTCTGGATGTGCCTTTTAAATCCGCCAGGCACTCATCAAAAGAGCCATATGAACACAACCTTGGACTTAGGACCAGGAAGACCTGAATTCTCTCTCTCTCCTCCTCCCTTTGCCAAACCTACTTCACAGGGTAGTTTGTCAGACAAAATGTGGGGGAGAGGAGAACCACATATGCCACACTGGTTGCTTTGGAGGAAGAGTGAAGTAAAAATTTGATAGATGGATAGGTGTTTCTGTGGTCCCCAAACCCTGGTGGAGTTACAGCCCTTGCTCATGAAGAGCATAGGGCTGTCAGCTCCTGATTGGGAAACACCTGGAGATTCTGGAGGTGGAACCTGGGGATGGTGGGGTTTGGGGAACGGGAGAGACTTCGGCAGAGTATAATGCCATAGAATCCACCTTCCAAAGTGGCCATTTTCTCCAGGGGAGGCTGATCTCTGTCACCTGGGGATCAGTCTCAGGAGATCTCCAGCCACTACCTGGAGGTTGGCAACCCTAAAGGACTGGATGGCATGGCTGCCAACCTCCAGGTGGCACCTGGAGATCTCTCGCTATTACAGTTGATTTACACATGATCAGAATCAGTTCACCTGGAGAAAATGGCTGCTTTGGGGGATGGGCTCTATGGCATTATACCCTGCCGAGGTCCTTCCCTTTCCTAAACCCCACCCTCCCCGGGTTCCACCCTCAACATCTCCAGGTATTTATTTATTTATTGAGATTTGTATCCCGCCTGGCCAACGTGAGCCGGCTCTAGGCGGCTTACAACATTAGTCAATATACATATAAAATCACAGCTAAAACATAAAACAAGATTCACAGGTTTCCACCAAATATGGCAGCCAACATTACTTCCATAACAAAGCACAGCAAATTCCAGGCCCACGACCAATAGACTTGTGCCTGTAGATTGTTTCGGCACTAACCAAGGGCCCCCTTCCCCCCAGTGGCGGCTCCTAATTGAAAGCCTGGCTTTGCAGACCCTGCGGAACTGCATAAGGTTCCGCCGGGCCCTGATGTCATCCGGGAGCTCATTCCACCAGTAGGGAGCCGCCACTGAGAAGGCCCTGGTCCTGGTGGTCATCAGCCTAGCCTCTTTAAGGCCAGGGAGGGCCAGGCGATGTTGAGTGCCTAAGCACAGTGCTCTCTGGGGTATGTACGGGGAAAGGCAGTCCCTTAGGTAGACAGGCCCCTGACCATACAGGGCTTTAAAGGTTAAAACCAGCACCTTGAATTGGATCCTGTACACTATTGGCAGCCAGTGCAGTGTCCTTAGCACAGGCTGGATGTGGTCTCGCACCGAGAGACCCATCAACAGCCTGGCTGCAGCATTCTGCACTAGCTGCAGCCTCCAGAGCTGAGACAAGGGCAGCCCCAAATAGAGAGTGTTACAGTAGTCCAACCCCGAGGTGACCATTGCGTGGATCACTGTCGCGAGGTCATTGCATTCGAGGAAGGGAACCAACTGCCTAATCAGCCGCAGGTGGTAAAAGGCTGCTTTGGCAGTGGCTGCTCCCTGGGCCTCCATCATTAACGAGGGGTCCAGGAGCACTCCCAAGCTCAGAGCTGGCAACCCTAATCCTAGCTCCAGTTCTACCTTTTCCCTCCCCTGCTGTCCTCTTCTTTATGCAGTTAGTGCAAATATGGCCCAGAATCTGCTTTGCTGAAAACCTTGGGACTTGCCTGCTTTTGTATGGGCAGATATCCCACCTCCCGCCCCCCACCCCCGCTGTGCCCGTAGCATGTTCCCTCACACATTTTCCCATCTGGCCACACCTTCAAGAGGATGGCTTGTATTAGTGGTTTGGTGTAGTAGTTAAGTGCATGGACTCTAATCTGGGAGAACCGGGTTTGATTCTCCACTCTTCCACTTAACAGCTGCTGGATGACCTTGGGCAAGCCATAGTTCTATCACAGCTGTTCTCTCAAGGACAGTTCTGAAAAGAGCTCTCGCAGCCCCACCTACCTCCACCGGGTGTCTGTTGTGGGGAGGGGAAGGGAAAGGAGGTTGTAAGCCGTTTTGAGACTCTGAGTGAACGGCGGGGTATAAATCCAATCTCCTCCTCCTTCCTTCTCCTTATTACGTCCGCCCCAAAATTTATGTAGCATTCGTTTCAGAAATCATGATGGGAAAAGTGCATTACTTAGGGATAATAAGCTGGTCTTGCAGGAGGAGAAATGATGGTGTCGTTAAACACAGCCATAAATGTATTGCCGCTCTTCATTAATCCGCTATTGCATCACTTCAGTTCCTTCCTTTCCAGTGTTCTGACATTTTCTCCCCTTTGGTTTCTATCCAAACCATCTGAAGGAGGAGATAAGAGTTTAATAATGAAGCTGTTCATGGTCTTGGGCCTGTTTTGGCCCATCTCTCCTCACCCGCCATTAAATGTGTCAGTCACGGCCCCCAAGCGGCTGCCGTCTGGCTGGCCTCTCTCCTCAGATTACCCGCCTAGCATTTCCCAGCGCCTCTGCATTTCAATAGCGGGTCCTGCTCTGCAGAAAGAGCTCCCTGAGGAGGCAAAGACGACGGTCACCATCTTCAGAAGTTTTTTAGGAAGCGCAAAAAGGCTGTTTTATTATTTGGCAGTGCTTTTTAAATAGGGTTTGAGATGTAGGCCTCACCTTGCTGCTGGAAGGATGAAGGTTTTACAGGTAGTTTTGGTGTAAGCTGCTTTGAGCCACAAGGGAAAAGCAGGGTATTACTGTTTCAATAATTTATCAACTGTTTCTCCAGAAACCCTTCCTACTGGGCAAATCCTTCCAACTGCAGGGCTAGACAGGGAGAGAACAGTTTGCTTGAGGACCAAGGAATATAATATGGCAACTGTGTGGTTGCCAGCCTCCAGGTGGGGCCTGGAGATCTCCCGCTATTACAGCTGATCTCCAGACCATAGAGATCAGTCCCCCTGGGGAAAGGTCCCCCTGCTTTGGAGGGTGGACTCTATGGCATTGTACCATGCTGAGGTCCCTCCCCTTCCCAGACATGGCCCTCCCGAGGCTCCACCCCCCCCCCCCCCCCAAATCCCCACAAATGTCCCAATCCAGAGCTGGAAACTGCAGGCATGTCGCAATCCAGAGCTGGAAACTTCAAATCCAGACTCTTCTAGCCAAGCGCTGGGTTCTTTTCCTGAATCAAATCTTACTTTTCCTTCCGAGTAACCCCAGGAGGTAAAGGGTATACTGAGGTAGAATGAATTGGCTAAGGGCATCCGGATTTGAAACGCGTGCCCCAGGTCGAAGGTCTCTGTTTGCCATAATCAGTGGGTGCCTTCCCACTAGCTCCTGTTCCCCCCACCCCCAGTTCCAGTGAGAGCCATTTTCGCATCTGTTTTGTCTTACACTATACATTCTTTCTTGTGAATTCTGATACAGCCACAGGCCAGCAGGTCCCTTCTGTGCACCCCCTCCGTTATCTTTGCCAGTTACTGTGCATTTTCTCTCTCTTTCTCCGGCACTCTTAGACTCATTTATACACACCCTTGATAGCCCCCCCCCGCCCCCTCCCGGGAAAAGGCCTTGGCCTCTCCGAGCCAGCCACACACACACACACCCAAGTTGCCATAACAACATGGCAGGCTTCAAGAGCATCCTTCACACATCCACCCAAGGAGACTCATAAAAACTTGGAGGAGGAGGAGGTGATGGTGTGGGTCTTCTGCTTTGTGGTCTTGAGCATGACCACGCCAACTCCCTTCAGCTTTAAGTGTAGTCAAAAACTTTGGTGCAAAGTGGCAGTGGCCTCCTGCCTTAAAGCTTTTCGGATACTGCCCTTCTTGGTCTCACTGCAGCGGGTGCAGGCGAGGGGCTTTGCAGCCCCAGAGCTTGTCGGAGATGCTGGGGGCAGGGTTCAACCCAGAAGTGATTACATAGGCAAAAGGGGCCACTCAGCACGTGCACAGAGTCCTTGGCTAGGGTTGCCAGCCTCCAGGTGGTTCAAGCCACAAATGGACCGCAGTGACTAACCAAAGGTTGCACCCCGCCAATGCTCACTGTGGAAAAAAAAAGATTCTAGCCCAATTACAATCCACAAGGAAATACAAGATTAATTCTGAGTAGGAGATGTAGAGCATTGGGTAGGAATGTCTTTAATTACTCACACTTGAAAAAGAACGAATGTATAAGAGTTGTAACTATATTGTAATTTATTTGTAAAACAGCTCCAAGTATAAAACGACCTGATGAAGAATTGAGGGAAACAGATTGTTTACCCGGGAAATCTGTAGTTGCATGACAATTGTTTGGAAGCAGCAGCAGCACTGCATGACATAGAATAAAGAAACAAAACAAGAAGCAAATTCGTGGATTGTAATTAGACTAGAATCATTTTTTTCACAGTGAACATTGGTAGGGTGCAGCCTCCAGGTGGTGGCTGGAGATCTCCAGGGATTACAGTTGATCTCCAGGCGACAGGTCAGTTCACCTGGCTGCTTTGGAAGCTGGACTGTATGGCATTATACCCTACTGAAGTCCATCCCCTCCCCAAACCCTGCCCACCTCAGGCTCCACCTGGTATTTCCCAACCCAAAATCTCCAGGTGTTTCCCAACCCAAAGGTAGCAACCCTCGCCTTTCCTCAGTCCAAACGTAGGCAGACTTTCCCTTGTTTGTAGGCCAAACTTAGCCCTATTTCTCTTTTTAAACAATTTTTTTTTAATTGGCTTGGATCCTGCCAGATTTACCACTCTGCCCAGTTCCTCTTCGCACTGCAGCCTGCTGTCCACTTGGTTTCTTGATCCCCAGTGTGTGGCGTGTTCAGTAACCAAAAATAATCAAAATGGCCTCAACCTGGATAGCCCAGGCAAGTCAGAGCTCGGAAGCTAAGTAGGCTCGACTCTGGCAAGTATTTGGATGGGAGACCTCCTTGGAATACCCGAGGCGGGAGGTTGTGGGGGCAGGCCCTACTTAGCTACTTCTCAGAATATCCTCCAGGCCCTCAGTAGGGGTCAGTCACCAGAGGTCGCCATGACTTCCAGGTGCGCGTGCGCTCACACACACACATGCACATGTAAGAAATACCAAAAAAGTACCAAAAAATAATCAAAGTCCTTTAGACTCTGCATACTCTAACCTTGCAAAGGGCTGCGCCTTCTTCTTTCACTGCCAGAAAAACTGGTCAGATACATCCCATTTGTCTTTATTACCAAATTACAAAGGATAATCAAGAACAGTAAGGGAAGTGTTCTATATAAACAGGAAGAATGCCAAGGTTCATGTAACTTGAATTTTTCTGACTTTCAGACACAGAGGGTAAGATGACTGAGTTGGGGGGGGGACCCCTCACAGGGGGATCCTTGCTGATCTCCCCCCTCCTCCACCCCTAAATGGGTTTAGGCAATCACTGTTGCCAGGAGTATTTGCTCCGCTTGCAACAGATTTAGCTTGCTGGTATCTGGATGTGTAAAAAGTTTAATCCATTTTGTTCTCTAAAAAGCAGCCTTTGCAAGGTTAGCGTATTCCGAATCTAAGCGAGGATCTGGTCCACACAGTAAAAGCTGTCTCCCCCGGCCCCTTACAGTTTTCATCTCTACTCACTGTAATCTTCGAAGCACACTGTTTGCTGCCTGTTGATATGTACCTGAACACATAAAGCTGCCTTCTACTGAATCAGACCTTCTTGGCCCATCAACGTCTGTATTGTCTACTCAGCCTGGCAGCAGCTCTCCGGGGTCTCAGGCAGAGGTCTTTCCCATCCCCTCCTGCCTGGTCCTTTTTAACTGGAGATGCCGGGGATTGAACCTGGGACCTTCTGCATGCCAAGCAGAGGCCCGACTGCTGATCCCCTCTTTGCAGTTCTCCAGGGTCTAGGCAGAGGTCTTTCCTATCACCTGCTGCCTGGTCTTTTCCACTGGAGATGCTGGAGATTGAACCTGGGACCTTCTGCATGCCAAGTAGATCCTCTTCCACTGAGCCACCAGCCCCTCTTTACAGCTCTCCAGGGTCTCAGGCTGAGGTCTTTCCCATCACCTGCTGCCTCGTCCTTTTCACTGGAGATGCCGGGGATTGAACCTGGGATCTTTTGCATGCCAAGCAGAGGCTCTTCCAGTGAGCCACAACCCCTCTTTACAGCTCTTCAGGGTCTCAGGCAGAGGTCTTTCCCATCACCTCCTGCCTGGTCCTTTTAACTGGAGAGGCCGGGGATTGAACCTGGGACCTTCTGAGTACCAAGCAGATCCTTTGCCATTGAGCCGCAGACTTTCCACTCTGTCTTGGTTAGAATCCTTAGTATTCTGCATGTTTTAAAATACTGTTTGGGGGGGGGGGTTCCCTTCAGGGAAGAGAGTTTCTACCCCTCTTAATTATAGAGATTAGCTTTGAGAATGCGATAGCAAAAATACGTGCAGACTCAGCGTCTGACGCAGCCTCCTGGGTGTCTCTCGTTCACCTGTTCCGTGTCGCGTTCCAGGGGAAGATGGGGGACCGCTTGGGCTTCTTCCCAGCCAATTTTGTGCAACGGGTCCGTCCAGGCGAGACAGTGTGGAGGTGCAGCAAGACGTTCTTCGGCAGCAAGGAGCAGGGGCAGCTGAGCGTGAAGGAAAACCAGGTAGGAGCGGTCTGGTCTTCTCTTCCCCTGCAGAATCCGGCACGTGCACCGCACCTCTGAAAGTCCTGGGTGCTGTTTTAAAAGGTATATTTGCTTCGTTTATTTCCTGCCTCTCTCCTCAGTGGGGGGCTCAAAGCGGCTCATTCTGCCCGCCTCCTTTATCCTCACAACAACCCTGTGAGGTAGGCTAGGCTGAGATGATGTGACTGGCCCAAGGCCACCCAGCGAGCTTCCATGGCAGAGGGGGGGACTCGAACTTGAACTTCTTTCTTACCCTTGTGGTTTTTGATTCTGGTTTTTGGGTCAAGTTTGTTTCCCCCTCCCTGTGTCTCATCTCCCAGATCCTAGCCTGACACTCTTAACCCCTACAATGAAAAGCAAACACTTAGTCCTTGGGGGGTTTTTTTGCAGAAAACCCACATGGTTTCAGTAGTATTTGCATGATGTCTTTGTATTCTGCCCGAAGTCTGTGTGCAGAGTTTTGGCTTTCCAGAGCCTGGCCTTTTCCCAGGGCCTTGCTCAAGCAAGGTGGGAAAGATGTGGCGTTAATGGCAGAGGTCTGCTATTTGATACTGCTTTCTTTAAAGCCTAGTTTATATAGCATCAACGGCAGGGCTTTATTTTGGGGGGGAAAGGTGCCAGAACTCTCAAGAACGAAATGACGTTTCTGAAAACTCATGCAGTTTTAAACGTTTTAAAAAGAATTTTGTCAAAGAGGTTCCAGAACTCAGACCCAGCAAGTTCCCTCAGGGAAAAAGCCCTCCTCAGGAAGTGATAATAGGGCTGCCAAGTCACCCCGGGGGGCGGGGGATCCCCTGCTATAGGGGTTCCCGATCCGCCGGCCGGCATTCGGCCGGCGGGGGGAACCCCACCCCCGAAGTCGTCCTGCCTGGACGACTTCCCCAGCGTAGTGACGTCACCCGGAAGTGATGTCACCACGTTGGAGACGTCGCCAAGGCGACGCTCTGGCGATCGCCCCATTTGGGGCGATTGCCAGAGCGTTGCCTTGGCGACGTCTCCAACGTGGTGACGTCACCCGGAAGTGACGTCACTGGCCGCGCACACTTTGCGCGCGTGGCAGGGAGGCTCCCGGGCAGCGAGGGACTCCCCCCCGCCAATCGGTAAGTAGGACTTGGCAGCCCTAAGTGATAATAACAGTCATGAGATAAGAGGAAAGTTTTCTTGTGGATTAAAAGCTGGTTAATTAACAGGAAACTGAGAGTGAGTATAAATGGGCAGTTTTCACACTGGAAGGTGGTAAGCAGTGGGGTACTGCAGAGCTCGGCACTAGGTCTGGTGATTTTTAATTTTTTCGTTAATGATTTGGAGTTGGGAGTAGACAGTGAAGTGGCTAGGTCTGCAGATGACACAATAAGTTGCTCAGGGCGGTGAGAAACAGGGAGGACTGTGAGGAGCTCCAGAGGGGTCTGTCGAGGCAGGTCAGGTGGGCGTCAGCGTGGCAGATGGGATTCAGCATGGGCAAGTGCAAAATAATGCACATTGGAGCCAAAAACCCTAACTATAAATATAGGTTGATGGGGTCCAAACTGGCGGTAACCGACCAGGAGAGAGACCTTCGAGTCGTGGTAAATAACTCACCGAAGATATCAACTCAGTGCACAACTGCAATAAAAAAGGCAAATGCTGTGCTGGGGTTTATTAGGAAGGGGACTGAAATCAAATCGGCCAGTATCATGATGCCCCTGTATAAATCTCTGGTGCAGCCTCATTTGGAATACTGTGTACAGTTCTGGTCACCACACTTCAAAAAAGAGATTATAGCATTGAAGAAGGTGCAGAAAAGGACAACTAAAATGATAAGGGGATGGAACACCTTCCCAATGAAGAAAGGTTAAAGAGGTCAGGGCTCTCTAGTGTGGAGAAATGACGATTGAGGGGTGACATGATCGAGGTTTACAAAATTATGCATGGGACAGAGAAAGAAGTACCTTTCTCCCATTCTCACAATACAAGAACTCGTGGGTGCTCAATGAAATTAATGAGCAGTAGGTTTAGAACAGATAAAAGGAAGTCCTTCTTCACCCAAAGAGTGATGAACCCGTGGAATTAACTGCCACGGGAAATGGTGGCAGCTTCAAGCATAGACAGCTTCAAGAGGGGATTGGATAAACATATGGAGCAGAGGTCCATCAGTGGCTTGTAGCCACTAGATGGAACACTCTGGGGCAGTGATGCTCCGTATTCTTGGTGCTTGGGGGGCAACACTGGGAGGGCTTCTGGAGCTCTGGCCCCACTGGTGGACCTCCTGATAGCATCTGGGTTTTGGCCACTGTATGACACAGAGCGTTGGACTGGATGGGCCATTGGCCTGATCCAACATGGCTTCTCTTAGGTTCTTATAACTGCACAGGCAGAAGGATTCTTTCCTTAGCCTCAATAGTGCGGCATTAGAGCCATCCTTAGTTCCATTCTGACAACTGCTCCACTGGTCATGCATGTGTATGAGCCAGCACCAACTGTGGTACACAGCCCATGGTCTTGATGATAATATTTGCGTTCAGCACACCTGTGCATTCCAGTCCCTTCCTCTCCCAAACCAGCACAGACCCGCTAATGATCTACTCAGAAGCCCTTGATCCGTCTCCCTGGCATGCCAGCCTCCCGTCTTGTTGGGCCTGGTGCCAGCTGAAGGCATTGGTTTGGTGCCTCTGAATGCTTTCCCGCAAATGAAGCAAAACGGATGGGAACCTGAGGGTCTGACTTGACCAGACTTAGGAGGACCAAGATAAGGAGCTCCTGTTTAAAAAAACAAAACATTAAGAGTGGGGACGGACTGCCCGAATCAGGTCAAGGTAGAGAAGAGCTGTTTTTAACTCTAACCCCCGTGCCATTTACCCAGTTAAAATCCGACACACACCCCGGCTGCTGTTTGCCCCATGGAGGAGAATTTAGAGATTTCTACACAGGAGATCTTTTCCTTGTTGGAACTCCCACGATATAATCTGGCATAAAGAAGGCAGATTTTGTCAGAATCTGCTGATTCAGACAATGTATTTTGCTGCTTACAGCCATGGTTTACTTTGTGTTTGCTGCTTTGCTTTTCATAGTATTGTATGCCTGCTAGCTGCCCTATGAACACCTGTTATGTACTCATCATTCTGGCCAGTGTGTATTAGCATGTATGTAGAATGTGTAACCCCAGGTTTATGACCCTGGCCGGCCTGGTTTGTGTAACTGTCAAAGCGGGAGATTGTCAACTTCAAAGTATGGGAACAATGGGCCTCTCACACTCCTACCTCCGCATTCCATTCATCTCGGCTGAGACTCCAAGGGAGGACAAGTCTCATCTCTTATCAATGTGCGAAAGCCTCGAGGCCATGGATTGTTATGTGAACTGGTAACATCTGAAGGGTCTGGTTGGGAAGGGGAAATTTACAACTTGACACCTCACTTTCTTTCCTATGGGAAGCAAACGGCCAGAGCCCCTTTTTGCCCGCCGTTTTTCCCTTGTAGTGATTGGCTACCTATGGGTAATTCAAACTGCTTAGAAAGGTATAATAGACCCGCTTTTGCCATCTGTGTTATCTCTGACAATAATCCGAGAAGCTGTACCAATGTAGAGATTGGAAATAAAGAACTGTGTTTCATCAACAAAGATCTGATCCTTGACTACTTTGAGCAGAAGTCTCACAGATTTTCACCCTGAAACTGGAGTCCCTCCTGTTGCTCACGCTCAGCAGTGGGCACAGACAACAGGCAGAACAATGTAAGTAGAACCCTGTACGAGGCACCGCTTAGTTTTTCCGAGGAATATCTTCTAATTAATCTCAAAGCGACAGAAATTTTGCTATCTACTTTGAATTGGACTCTTTGCATTCATGCATTTAATTGGCAAGTTTTGTGTTCCCATTACAGTTTTCTGTAATTCATAACTTGTTTAGTGGTCAAATTCTGGGAAAGGAGGCGTCAGAAGTCATGGTTAAAACAGTCCTCGACAACAGCCAGTCTGTGGAAAGCTAACTTTATTGAGATCGTTGATAGATACCATGCTGGACATGTCTTTGTTAGAGCTAAAGGTGAGCACGGGAAGGTTACAGATATAGGGATTTCAAGCAGAAGCAATAAAGATCACAGCCCAATCACCCTACAGTATTTGCCCGCAAGAACTAACTGTCAGCTACCCCACCACTAAACACGTAGCCTCTATCTAACAACGAAACAGAATAACAAACAAGTCCTACTCTGGGACATTTGGCTCCACTAGAGTGTCTAGCCCCCCCCCCCCCCAGTTCATCAAAGGGAGGGAAGCCCTCCTCTCAATGGCAGGCGAACTGTAAATCTCACAGAGAGCCTGACAGGAGGGCTGGGACTCAGAGAACATTGCCACAGGAGATAGATGGGGAAGCAGATAGGAAAGGGGGCTGTTGTCGTAGTGATGTGGGAAAGCTGGAGAGCAGTGAAGACAGGTAATTCTAGGTGGTGAAAACACCTTTTAAAGGCACCCAGAGGTTTATAAGCCTTCCACCAAGACACTTTGCCTGTTTTTCTTAAGTCCATTTAAGCATCCCTGAGGACTAGCGACTTCAGATTTTGGCAGAGCGGGTCTGGTGCTTCGTGGCCCCTGCACCGAAAAGTAGAATCCCAAATTCTGCACATCAAAGAGATGTGCATAACTCATTCTGCACGCTAAATTGGTGGTTGCAAAAAAACTCGATGGGGCTTCTTGAACACGATGGGATGACAAGTTCAGGAAAGGAGAGGAAAACATGGTGATGGCAAACGTGGGAGGCTACATAGTACAGAACACTAGAGCATCACCCAGGCAGTGCAACTCCACTCCTCCACACCTAAGACCTTATGAGTGAGTCCCTCTATGGGTTCTGAGCCTTCACGTTCACCGTAGGCCATAAGCCTTTCATAGCAACCACAAGGACTACAAAGCTAGTCTTTAAAAAAAGCTTTTAGTGTTGTGTCAGTTCCTTCAAGGAATGCTGAAGAGGGAGGGATTTGTGCTGCCCTGCCCTGCTAGCCACAGGCTGCAGCTCGCGTGACTTTGGACCAGTCGCACATCCTGAGTCTGTTCTACCTCTCAGGGTTGTTGTGAGGATAAATTGGAGGAGAGGAGGACAATGTAAGCTGCTTTGAGTTCCCACTGGGGAGAAAGGCAGGGTGTAAATGAAACCAAGGAGCAAATAAATTGCGGTGTGTTAGTGAGGGAGGGGTGCTGTGCTTTGATTAGGATTCTTAATAACTCTTTAAGTCGGGGGCCCCCAATGCGGAGTCTGTGGGCACCCTTGTGCCCTCCAACACCTTTCCCGGTGCTCGCCAAGTGTTTTTAGAAAGTGGGTAGAGCCAGGAGGGACTTCTGCTCTGTGCTGCAAGCCCTCTGATTGGCCAGTGGAAATGTGATTGTCTGTGCAGAATTTTAAAAACGCTGATTTGGCAGCAGTTGCCACCACAGCGCAAGGATCTTCACAGTATGCAGTGAAGCTGCGGCAGCCATTTTGTGGCAGTCATTTTTTGGCTGTGCCCACTACGCTATGTCAAGATTTCGAAAATGTGTGCAGGATCAAAAAGGTTGTAGACCCCTGGGTTAATTTTTAATCTTTTTTTTTTCCCAGATCTGTGTTGGTGTAGGAAAGACCAAGGAGAGCGAGGGCTTCATCAAGGTGACGAGCGGCAAAAAGCGAGGGCTCGTCCCAGCCGATGTGCTAACAGAGATCTGAAGATGGAACCAAGGAGCAAAGCATGCTGGGAAAACGAGAGCTGTCAAGTGCGGGGGAAGAGCCTCCCTCTTAGCCCTGCGGTATTGCAGCCCATCCCATACCTGAGCACCTGGCTAATCACTATTTCATGGAATCTTCTAGATGGATTGTGGATGGCTTCGGGTTGGGGGAGGGAAGGAGACTTAGGGGTGGGTTGGCTTGAATACCCCTTTCTGTGGGCTCCTGCCTGTACCACATTGGACCCTAGACACGCGGTCACGTCCAAGTTAATGTCTCCTGTCCCATTCTCTTTAGCTTGGGCACAGCATATTTGTTTTCTTCTGTAATGGCGATGCTGACCGATCTGAGGCATAAAGTGTGAGGGAGATTTCCACAGCTGTCATTCACCCCCCTTTTCCCGGTCCTTGGACCGTGCTTCCACAGCAACAGAGGCCAGCAATAGACACTGGCTTTATCCTGCAGGGCTCTTTATATCATGGCATAAAGCTTCCCCCATTCTGAGATTCCCTAAAAAAATCTATGTCGCATGTGGAAACGTGTAGGTCTTCTCCGGCCAAGGAGGCCACGTCGGTGTGTTGTGTCCGTCCGTGTGTTAGTTTTAAACTTCCAGGGCTCTCTTATTATCTTTGTTTGTGTGGCAGTTGCTCAGAGCTGGTATGGCCCACTAGTAGAAAGAAAACAGTTCCATCACGGCCTCTAGCTGACCATCGGGCAAAAGGCCTCATTGGCACCCGGAAGGCCTGTCGTTTGAAGAGTCTTTTTCGTTGGACATGTGGTGCCTCCAGTTCCTGGCTCCTGGGATCTTCCTTGACGATCTCCGTTTGCATCTCCACCATGCGGTGACCGGCTCACCACATAACTGACAGCAACTTGGATTGTTTTCTCAGGGACTTTTCCTCAGCCTGACGCACTTTTGAACCGAGCTGAGGATGCTGCCCCCTGCATTGCTTGCGTGAGGAGATCAGAGAGGCTGATCAACCGGTCTTTCCCCTCACCTCCCTGGCATGCTTCTGGCTACTTGTAGATGTACTTTGGCTAATGACAACAACTATGATGATGAAGAAAAAGGACTTCTGTCTTTTGTCCTTCAGAGAGCTTTGACGGTATCAGTGGCTAAGCTAAGCTTTTCCACACTGGAGAGAGTGAAGAAGAAGGGGGACGTTGGCCAAAATCCTGTGAGTCTGAGGCACTGTTTTGTACGCACCACTGTCAAGCACTTGCCGGAATGTGCCCTGCCATGTTGAAAAGCATTTACAGTGTTCACTGGATCATTTGCACATAATGTTAGCACATCAGCCGTGTGCCTGCTCATGCTGTTATGAAGTGCTTTTTACCCATTGCCCACATCATGTTCCATATCCAGCCTGGGATGTGGGGTGTTTTTCTTAACTCTTATAAAAGGACCACAGCTTGCCTGACTGTAGTTTAGCAATAGGTATTTCTTTGCTTCCAGGAAACCAAAGTGCGGATCAATGCCCTCTCTCCTGTGTTTAATCCTGTTGTCTTTTTTGCACTCTTAGCTCTCCTAAATAACCCTGATAGACTGAGCAAGGAAGATTTGGGGGAAGGGGGGGCTTCCTGCCTTAGCCAGCACCTCCCAAAACTACTCTTTGGATACCAGATGCCTCTCCTCCGAAGATGTCTGAGCAAGGCAAGGTCTGCTTAGGCATGCCAGCCTCCAGGTTGGGGCTGGAAATCTCCTACTATTATAACTCATCTCCAGACAATAGAATCATAGCATTGGAAGGGACCTCTAGGGTCATCTAGTCCAACCCCCTGCCCAATGCAGGAAATAGCAATCAGTTCCTCTGGAGAAATGGCTGCTTTGGAGGGTGGACTCTATGGCATTGTACCCTGTTGAGGTCCCTTCCCTCCCCAGGCTCCACTTCCAAAATCTCCAGATATTTCCCATCCTAAGACCAGCAACCCTACTTGGACTATGGTACACTTTAGAACAGGGAGTGAATTCTCCTAAATCTCAAAGCAGCAGTGAGCAGATGATTTTTTTAAAAAGAAAAAGAAACATTTTTTGAGAGGTAAAATGTGGTGCTTTATTTTAGATTAAAGGTTTTGATTTTGGAGAATTGTCCCAAAGAGATCTGGGCCGACAGTACAAGCTCCTTTTGCACCACAGTCAGATTTCTGGGTGCCGCAACCGAGCTGGGGTAGAAGGGAAATGCCTCTCATGCCAAGTCCCCAGTATTACAAGAGGCTGCCTTTTCTTGAATTGGTCGAGCTATCCCAGAACCGCCTGAGCCCGTCGCAACAATTCCTAAGTCCTTTCCCAGTCCTGCTGCATGGGAACTGGAGAATCCAGGCCTTGAATCTGGGATCTCTTATGTGTAAATTATTTGCTTTTCCTTTTGACCTATGATCCCCTCCATAACATCAGATATTTAGGCAAGTCCACTAGGTCCCTGGCAGTTTTTCCATTCTTGGTTCATCACTAATCTCTGTACCCAACGTTCACAACAAGGGTAGAAATGCTCACGTTGCTTGCAGAGCCCTTTCAATCGTTTCACTGTTTTGCTGGCAAATGCCAAGAGAGTTACTCCTGGAAATCGGTTCAGCCAACAGCGTCACAGTCTCAACCAGCCTCTTTCCTTTTTCCAAATTCATTCCAAAGCGGGACATTTTTTTCCAGCCGCCATTTATGTACGATGAAAATCAGAATGATGTTTTAAGTATTTCTGTAGCACTTTTACCATGCAAAGCACTTTAAAAGTTGCATTTCTCGGTTGTCAAAACAATGTTGTGAGACACATCATGGCTGTTCCTGTTTTTTTAGCCTGGAAAACAGAGGGGGAGTCATCCCGCGTTACGTAGCGAACACACCAGCAAAGCAGAGCTAGGAGACAGGTGCAAGAAGAGATAGGTTAGCCTGAGTCTCCCTGATCCAACCTTCTAGCCAGTGGCTCTCGTTGGCATCCCTTTTCGGTGGGAGGAGTCCAGCTGTGGTGTTAACAGACGCTTCTGCATATAACACAAATCATTTGTTTCCTCCCCAATAGTTTAATATTCCTCCCTAATATTTTCACCAACAATCTAAACTAAAGCATCACCAATCTTCAGAGGTGGAAGACAACTTTTGGACATGCTCCGCAATCCGGAGCACCCTTTCAAGAGAAGTGCAGGGGAACTCTATGCCCGTGTCCCTTTCACAGGTGTGGCACTACCCCGTACAAACATGCCACCGTGGGGAACTTCTCAACCCATGCCAGCATTCCTGGATCATATTCCAGAATATATCTTGTGTTCCCTCAAGAAGTGCAGGGGGAAAGAGGAGTCGCTTAGGCCTGGCTCGTCACTTCATTTCTTTAACACCAAGTGATGGCTGGCATGTGTGAATGGACCATCGAGGGGGTGTATACACGGAGGGTATCCATAGTTTGCGGGTGGCTTTGCAGAGAGCTTCAGCTGGTTACGAAGGCCAAGTCACATTAAAGCTGTAATGGCCTTGTCAAAGGTGTTCCTCAGAAACCGTCTGGCCCTCTTCACTCTGGAGGCCGGTTGTGAATATAGTAGCTTCTCCTTAATGGTAGTTATTGGGATGTTGGCCCTGATGAAAATAACTTGATTTTGGCCCTTCTGGTTTTTCTTCTGCCCCACACAGCCTGCTTGTAGCATCTCCCTTTTAAGTATCCTTGGTCGCCTTCTCCATAGGCAAACTTTGCTGCATCCACTGTGTGTGTGTGTGTGTGTGTGTGTGTGTGTGTGTGTGTGTGTGAAGAGTTAACTGGACTGCACTCAAGTGCACTGAAGTGCGTGAAATCTGTCTTTTACTGTCAGCTAAATCCTCCTGTAAAAAAAGTCAGCATTTTTCTTCTGTAAACGCCACTCTGATTAAAAGCCCAAAAGCCAGGGCACTAAATTGGTGGAGGAAAAACGGGGGAAGGAGGAAGTGACCCAATATGACCTGTTTAGGACCCCTTGGGGATGTGGTTGGTGGGAGTCCTAATAGTGGCAGGGAAGAACCAAAGGTCTGGATAGAAGGTACTAGAGTCAAAAGTGATTGTGAGCAAAGGATCACTTCCTGATTTTTTTTTCCTGATGTGTTGCACTGATTATTATCATCATCATCATCTGGATTCGAAGCAAGAAGATGTGTCTCCTTTTCACTAGTTACTTTTTTAGTCTCTAAGATTATAATATACTGTCTCAAGACATACTGAGTGAAATCAGCTCATAGAGTTTATTAAAAGGAAACACGGACTGCCGAGCAAAACTCGAAGTCTGCTTATATGCAGGTACAAACCACACCCCTGGTCACACCCGATCCCCGTGATTGGGCTATTTACAAGGCATCTCTGACCATAGGTCCCCTTTCGGATCCTGCGACGCTCCGGTAGTTTGCCCGACCACGTGTGCGATCTCTGACTGCATGCGCTGTCGCCATTAGTACATAACAAAGATCGCCTGCTTGTATCTAAATGGAGTTGGCTAACGTTTGGTATTGGAGGTTACTGATTTGCCCACAGTGAATTTTGGGATGATGCTACAACCAGCAGCCCCCTTGCCCCCACTTCTGAGGCAGAGTGAGGAGAAGAAGGCAGACCACCAGATACACGTGTGCACTGACACCATTGGCAGAGGGGGGATGGCAGAACGAACCCCTCTCCTTGCGGTCTCACTCACCTAAGCAATAACACCCGGATTTTCTTGCCGGCTGCACTGTAGAGTGGTAGATCTGTGACTGGCATGTTGTATATGTTGAAGAATGCATAATGCTGCGCTGACTTTGATGGCCAAAGAACCTGGTTAGAAACAACAAAAAAGTCTGAATTAAATGTTATTACACTACACTGAAGTTCTTTGTGGCTGCCTTCCCCCCTCCTTTCCAGCAGGCGGAATGCATTTCTCCTCTTGCCCTTTCACTGGATAAATATGGGTTTGTTGAACGGTTTAATAGCTCAGGGCCTCGTCCACAGAGGCTGGGCTGTGCTAATCCATTCTCTGTGTCAGAGGTTAGTGTTTCACCCTTCAGTTACTGCTGGCCTGTGCATCTGGATCAAGGAGTCCATGCCATATCTATCTATCTATCTATCTATCATTATCACTACTAAACAGGTAACAAGCCAGTCTGGTATCGTATCACAGCTCAGATACATACAGACAACTATCTGGTTGGATAATTAGTTGGAATCATGGCAATGGTATTCCTTGGGTACACATGGGGTGCCTTGAAGAGGCAGAAGTCTCTATCACAATCACAGTTATGGACACACACTCTCAATGTGTGCGTGTGTGTGTAAAATTAAAGCAAAGTTTGAGTCCAGTGACACCTTTAAGACCAACAAAATTTAGTTCTGGGCATAAGCGTTCTACTTAAAAGGTTCCACTGGACTCAAACCTTGTTCTATTGCTTCGGACCAACATGGCTAGCCACCTGAATCTATATATCGTTAAGTTCACCCCACATTTCTGGGGAGTGAAAAGTTCCAGTGCTTAATTGGGCTTGGTTCCCTTTGGAGACAGAAGCACAAGAAGAAGAAGAGGAGATTAGATTTATACCAAGCCCTTCACTACCCAAGGGAGTCTCAGAGCAGCTTACAGGCTGCTTCCCTTCCCCTCCCCACAACAGACACCCTGTGTGAGGTAGGTGGGGGCTAAGAGAGCTGTTTTGAGGGCTGCCCTTGAGGGAACAGCTCTGAGAGAACTTGTGACTGACCCAAGGTCACACCAGCAGCTGCATGTGGAGCAGTGGGGAATCAAATCCAGTTCTCCCAGATAAGAGTCTGCGCTCCTAACCACTACGCCAAACAGAGGTCTGCAACTTTTTTGACCCGGTGGGCACATTTTGAATTCTGACACCTTGTGAGAACAGTCACAAAATGGCTGCTGCAAAATGGCTGCTGAAGTAGCACAAAATGGCTGCCGTAGCTTACCTTCGGTCACATAGTGTGGATCCTTGCGCTGTGTTGGCAGCTACCCCCAAAGCAACATTTTTTAAAAAAATCTGCACAGCTTATCAAATCCCCAGCGGTAATCAGAACCCTTGTTGGGCAAATGGCCCACCCAGCCCCACCCACTTTCTGAAAACACTTGGTGGGCACCAGGAAAGGTGTCAAAGGGCACCATAGCACCCACGGGCACCATGTTCAGGACCTTTGTACTACAGACCTCACTTTCGTGGTGTTTGTTTTATTATCAACTGAGCCCAGGCAGAGGCACAGAGACACTCCTACAGGGCAGCAAATCCACCCCCTGCCCTACATCAGATCTCCAGGGAGACCATGAGAGCTCCCCTCCACCACCCAGGTGCCAGTTTGGGGTAGTGGTTAAGAGCGCGGAGAACCAGGTTTGATTCCTCACTCCTCCACATGCAGCTGCTGGGGTGACCTTGGGTCAGTCACAAATTCTTTCAAAACAGTTCTCTCAAGAGCAGTCCTCAAAAGAGCGCTCTCAGCCCCACCTACCTCACAGGGTGTTTGTTGTGGGGAGGGGAAGGGAAAGGAGATTGTAAGCCTTCGGGTAGTGAAGGGCAGGGTATAAATCCACCAATCTCCTCTTCTTCTTTGGCCAACTCTCAGCAAAGTCTGTTTGCTTGTCTCTCTCCACCTTCTACCAGCCTCCAAATGCTGGGCTTCTTTTTCACCAAACAAGCAGACACTGATACGTGGATGACTAGGACATTTAGTAAATCTTTTTCAAGGTAAACATATTATAAATGAAATTATACAATATTACAAGGGAAAGTCCATCATTCTCAAGGAAAAGTCTGTCACTCTCAATGAGTACCCGGATGCAAGCTCATTTCGTTCCCATCTTCCTCAGGAGTAATCCTATTAAATTGAAAGGTGTCAGCCTCTTGATACAGTTCAGTATTTTGTTAGGAACAAACCAGCACTTAACTTCCTCTTTACTTTCTTCAAATTATCTTCGGGTTCTATTTCAAGTGTTCAAGTAGCAAATGCCGGTCAAGTTAAAAAGAAGGCTTCTAGCCAGGTAGAAAAGAGGACAAGTGTGCTACTACTATAAATAATAATATAGTGTTCATGGAGAACTTTTTAGCCAGCAAAATATAGCATCTAGTTGGAGAAGACAAGACTGGCTTGCTCATAATTCAAACACTTGGTTTACTCAGGCTTCCTTTTCTGCCATCTGCCCTCTCCTTCCAGCTGGAGGGGGGGGGGTATTATCACTTCCACCTTGATAGCGGTTTGGCCCACTGAGAGCATATCACAAGTGCTGCTGGAGACCTGCCGTTTGGTTATTGCAGGGCAGACTGATGGCCTTGGACAGAACCATTCATGAATCACAAGGCTCCAGGTGCTGCATGCCGCAGAGACGGCCCACAGAGCATCCTCCGCCATTCTAAGATTCGACTTCACAAAAGGAGCCTCCTTTATCCCTGCAGCGATCAAGGTTTTCCAAGGAAAGGCGGTCTCCCAGCTCTTATACAGTTCCACTTCTGTATTTGCAGAGATAGGTGCTCACTGGAAGCAGGACAATCCAAGCTCATACGATCGATCCTGGGCGTCCCGCGATGGGTGACAAAGATGGTGAGGGGTCTGGAGCAATGCTCCCGCTAAGCTGTGGAGCCTTGTGAGCAAAAATTCTACTTTGTGAGCTACTGGCATTAAAGTTGTGAGTGAGCGATTTGGCTACGTCAAATCAGTTTGCTCTGGAGTCATCCTTCCTGTGTGAGCCAGAGGCTAAAAAACTGTGAGCTAGCTCACACTAAGCTTAGCGCAAACACTCCTCTGTAGACCAAGTCCTATGAGGAAAGGCTGAAGGAGTTGGGTATGTTTAGCCTGGAGAGGAGACAATTGAGAGGTGATATGATCACCATCTTCAAGTACTTGAAGGGCTGTCATCTAGAGGATGGTGCAGTTGTTTTCTGTTGCCCCAGAAGGTCGGACCAGAACCAACGGGTTGAAATTAAATCAGAAGAGTTTTTGACTAAACATTAGGAAGAACTTCCTGACAGTTAAAGTGGTTCCTCAGTGGAACAGGTTTGGAGGTTTTCAAACAGAGGCTAGATGGCCATCTGACAGCACTCCTGATTCTATGAACTTAGGCAGCTCACAAGAAGGAAGGGCAAGAAGGGTTGCATCAATACTTTAATTCTCCTGGCCCTTCCTTACACGCCCAGGGAAATGCTGATTGACCCGTTGGGGTCAGGAAGCAATTTTTCTCCAGGCTAGTTTGGCTTGAGATCCTGGAGGGTTTTTGTCATCTTCTGGGTGTGGAACAGCAGTCACTGGGTGTTTGTGAATTCCCTGCATTGTGCAGGGGGTTGGACTAGATGGCCCTGGAGGTCCTTTCCAACTCTGTGATTCTATGATGTATCCCAAATGCCCTTCTTAGATTAGATCCATCCCTATTGACCTGTGAGTAGAAGAAGAGAGTAGATTTATACCCTGCCCTTCACTACCCAAAGGAGTCTCAAAGCAGCTTACAAACTCCTTCCCCTTCCCCTCCCCACAACAGATACCCTGTGAGGTAGGTGGGGCTGAGAGAGCTCTGACAGAAACTGCTGTTTTTGAAAAACAGTTGTGCCAGAACTATGGCTTGCCCAAGGTCATCCAGCTGTTTGAAGTGGAGGAGTGGGGAATCAAACCTGGTTCTCCCAGACTGGAGTCTGCGCACTTAACCACTACAACAAACTGGCTCTCTACACCAAACTGAGTAACCCAGGACATCCAGCAAGTGGTGTGAATGATACTTGACTAGGAATAAGGCCCGTTGTGGAAATGAATACAACGAGCTCTAGAAAGAGGTTTTGGGAGAGTGCCAAGGCCTCAGGCACTCAGCGTCAATTTGCTGTGGCGACCTCAGCAGGGTATAATGACACAGAGTCCACCAGTTTCTCCAAGGGAAGATCTCTGTCATCTGAAGAGCAGTTGTAGTTCAGCGTGATCTCCATCCCTCTCCTGGAGATTGGCAACAATGGTTCCCCATGAGGGAACAGGTGGTTTGGAGGGTGGACTCTATGGCATTGTACCTGTCTAAGGTCCCACCCCTGCTGAAACCTCACCCTCTCCAGGGTCCACCCCTCAAATCTCCAGGAATTTCCCAACCTGGAGTTGGCAACCCTATCTCCCTCACCAGCAACCGTCAATGTATCATTACCTGCCTCCTGGCTTCAGCTTTCCATCTTCTCCCCCCTCCCTCCAAGAGTTGTAATTCTGAGTGATCGCCAGCCCCACCTGGAGATTGGCAACAATGGTTTCCCATGAGGGACAGGTTGGCTTGGAGGGTGGAGTCTACGGGATTGTACCTGTCTGAGGTCCCACCCCTCCTGCAACCTCACCATCTCCAGGCTCCATCCCTCAAATCTCCAGGAATTTTCCACCTGGATTTGGCAACCTTATCTCCTTCCCAGCCAATCATCAACTTCACTCTTTAACTTTCCATCTCACCCACCCACCCACCCCGCAGCCTCTACCATGCTCTGAAGCCCTGACTGCGACATCACATTGGCTGTCATAGGGGGGCCATCTCAGCAGGGTATAAGGACACAGAGTCCACCATTTTCTCCAGGGGAACTGATCTCTGCCATCTGAAGTGCACTTGTAATTCTGAGTGATCTCCAGCCCTTGCCTGGAGATTGGCAACCATAGTTCCCCTGGAGAAGTAGTCTTTTTCTGCAATGGGGACCAAAGCAGCTGACATCATTCTCCTTTGCACAACAACCCTGTGAGGTAGGTTAGGCTTAAAGTCTGTGACTGGCCCAAAATCACCCATTCAGGAAAAACCTGGGTCTAGCAGATCCTGCTCTGAAGCACTGACTGCTACGCCTAGGGTAGCCAACCTCTAGGTGGAGCCTGAAGATCGCCAGTATCACAACTGAACACCAGACAACAGATCTCTCCCCCCACCCTCAGCCATTTTCTCCAGGGGAACTGATCTCTGTCATCTGGAGATCAACTGTAACAGTGGGAGATCTCCAGGTCCCACCTGGAGATGGCAACCCTATCTCCTCCCCAGCCAGTTATCAACCTACCTTTATTTTCCCCTCACTGTTCAGCTGTCCATGTCTTCCCTCCACACCTGCAGCCTCTACCATGCTCTGAAGCCCTGGCTGCCACATCACATTGGCTGTCATGGGGGGGGGGGGGCATCTCAGCAGGGTTTAAGTACACAGAGTCCACCATTTTCTCCAAAGGAACTGATCTCTGCCATCTGGAGAGCACTTGTAATTTTGAGTGATCTTCAGCCCTCACCTGGAGATTGGCAACTCATCTCCTCCACCCAGTGCCAGGTGGGTCTAACTGTCCCCTCAGTGGCCTGCTTCTGTCAGTAAAAAGACCATGGACTTTCAGCATAACCCCCTCCCCCGCCCACTGCCAGCTTGGCAACCAAACTTGCTCTGATTATGGAAATACCTGGAGATTTGGGGGGGGGTCATGTGGAGGGCAGCATTTGGGGGGGATGGAAGGACTCAGCAGGGTATAATGCCATAGGGTCTACCCTTTAAAGCAGCCGTTTTCTCCAGGGGAACTGATCTCTGTCTTCTGGAGATCAAATGTAACAGCAAGTGATCTCCAGGTCCCACCTGGAGATTGGCAACACTGGGGGGAAGTCAGTCACACAGCAGGGGGTTGAAGAGAATGGTTTGATGGTCACTGGCCCACCTCATTGGCCAGCCAGCCAGCAAGCCATGGTGGAGCTAAGCTGGGCTGTGGTCAGACGTGCATTTTAATCCATTGTTGCCCCGCCTCTAATTGATCCAGAGTATTTTATTACAGAGAATACTGATCAGACTCACCCCTTTTAGCACTCTTCAAAGTGCTTTTGTACCATTCTTGAGCGTTCAGATCCTTATCAGATCCTGCAGCCAAGGAGTGTTGCTGTCGGCCATTTTTAAAAATAATTTTTCCCTCAAGCATGCTCAGAAGCCCTGCTATGCCTTCTGGGATATGTAGTTCATGGGGCCATTGGCCATTTTAAAAAAGTTTACTCTCTAGGTACCCCTTCCCCAAAGCAGAGGAAAAAGCTAAAGTACAGTATTTGAAAGTTTCTATGCAGAAAACAATGTTTAGAGCAGCCCCTGTGGGAAAGGAGGAGAGAGAGAGTGGTGTGAATAAGCAGTCGTGTGCACTTCGCTAACTACTGAAAAAAAAAAAAGAGCCCTGTCAGAGCTGCCTGGTTGACTGGGTGATCAGACAACAGGAAATCCGGTTTGAAACCAGCTCAGGCCAAAACGACCACACTTTAACAGGTATCAAAATAAACATGCAGTGGGGGGGGGGGGGGGGGGGGGGGGGAACGGGACACAGATGACTGGGACACAACAGACAGATGTTGCTGTCTGATCATGCACTTTAAATCCATCAGGGAACAGCAATAGCAATGGATCAAACTAGACTTCTGATCACACCCCGGGAGAGAGAGCCGTTTTCAGTTTGTTCTGAGAGGAAAGTCAGTGGGCAGGGGAGGGGGTTATGCTGAAAGTCCATGGTCTTTTAACTGAAAGAAGCAGGCTAATGAGGGGGCAGTTAGACCCACCTGGCAGTGGGTGGAGGAAAAGAGCGGACCCAACACCCAGTCCTTCCCCTTCTCCGGCTCCCTACAGACTGAGGCCAAGACGCTTGCCGGTAGGTCTGTGGGCGGGACTGAGGTAAAGCAGCAAGAGAATGCAGTCAGTGGTGAGGGACCCCCTTTTGAGTGGCAGTCCTTCCAGCCAACTGATTTTGGCACCCCATGGAATCTTGCCACTTGAAAATGGCTTTATATAATAAGGAAAGATAGCCTTTGTGCAGACATGGGTGGGCCTCTCAAGGGATCCTCCCGGCCATTCTGACGATGGCATTGTGACTGCAGCAAAAGAAGCCCTGGGTGCCATCACAAAGGCAGGGTAGGAAATGGCTCTTTCTCCTCCAGTACATCTCTGTGTATCTCCATGCCTCAAGTGAAAAGACAGAACTTACACACTGGCTCGCAACAACAATCGGAAGCAGGAGCGTGTGACGGGAAGGTTATATCATTTGATGTGTTTAGGTGCCATTCCTCTCCATCTGCAGCATCCAGCCAGTTGCCCTTTCGTCTTGTCTGGCTGGGTGACGGATTGGTCTTGTAGAGAGACTCCTGGATCCAGAACCCGGCTTCTTGCAAAAGGTTAGGAACGTGTTGCCGGTCTGCTGTGTGTTTCGTGCCCCCAGTGAGTCTAGCTAGGCCTTTGCAGGAAGAGGGGAGGGCGGTTTGGAACGAGCCAGTGAGTGCGGAGAGATGGTCAAGGCAAGGAAGCCCCAGCGGAGCCAGCCATAACACTTAGCGGGGCCACCCTGTATGGCAGCTCTGTGACTAATCTCCCCAGCCTTCTTTTTAAAAAAGAGAAAGCCAGGCTTAGGGGACTCTGAATCATAGAGTTGGAAAGGGACCTCTAGGGTCATCTAGTCCAACCCCCTGCACAATGCAGAAAGTTCACAAATACCTCCCCCTCCACACCCACAGTTCCACACCCAGAAGATGACAAAAAACCTCCAGGTTCTCCAGCCAAACTGGCCTGGAGAAAAATTGCTTCCTGACCCCAAAGTGGCAATCAGCATTTCCCTGGGCGTGTAAGAAAAGGCCACAAGAACAGAGCACTGAGGCAACTTTTCCTGCCCTCCCTCTCATGACCTGCCTAAATTCACAGAATCTGCATTGCTTTCAGATGGCCATCTAGCCTCTGTTTGAAAACCTCCAAAGAAGGAGAGCCCACCTCCTCCCAAGGAAGCCTGTTCCACTGAGGAACCACTCTAACCGTCAGGAAGTTCTTCCTAATGTTTAGTCGAAAACTCTTCTGATTGAATTTCAACCCGTTGGTTCTGGTCCGACCTTCTGGGGCAACAGAAAACAACTCTTCACCATCCTCTATATGACAGCCCTTCAAGCACTTGAACATGGTGATCATATCACCTCTCAGTCATCTCCCCTCCAGGCTAAACATACCCGGCTCCTTCAGCCTTTCCTCATAACTCCAGACCCCTCACCATCTTTGTTGCCCATCGTGGGATGCCCAGGATCGATCGTATGGACTTGGATTGTCCTGCTTCCAGTGGGCACCTTTCTTTGCAAATACAGAGGTGTCAGCTAGGCTGCCATAAAGAAGGTGGGGGTGAGGAAGCTAACACTGGAATGCTAACTTTCGATTCTTTTGTAGCATTTATCTTTGCTTTGACCAGGCTTGACCTTGGAGATGCTCTCTGGTTACTCTTGTAAGTTTCCCGCTGGGAACTAAGGGCCCTTGTTTTCCAAGGGAATGTAACCTGTTTCTCATTGGCCTGTATCCATCTGATTACTCAAGTCTAAACCCTGTATAAAATTCCATTCCCGCTTTTCCAGCAGTAGTCTTAACACAAATAATGTTTAGCTCAGTGCAGTATCCTGACTAATAAACTGATCCTGTTTAAGGAACGTTGTTGAGTACTAATTACTGGGGACTCTGACAAGAGGTGGGAACCGTATAAGAGCCGGGAGACCACCTTTTCTTGGAAAACCTTAATCACTGCAGGGATAAAGGAGGCTCCTTTAGTGAAGTAGAATCTTAGAATGGTGGAGGATGCTCTGCGGGCCGTCTCTGTGGCATGCAGCACCTGGAGTGTCACCATTCATGAATGGTTCTGTCCAAGGCCATCAGTTTGTCCCACAATAACCAAATGGCAGGTCTCCAGCAGCACTTGTGATATGCTCTCAGTGGGCCAAACCGCTATCAAGGTGGAAGAAGTGATACCCTGTGAGAGTCCAAGGTATTCAGTCAGCAACAGGTGTTCTTAAACAGAAAGTCCTTTATTGCAAACAGGTCCACTGGTCATATACACATCTTGTGTTAGTAATAACAAGCACTCAGCCAGGATTGCATACTACCCTGCATACATTATTCAAACGGTTAGTTCATAGTCAAGCCTCCAATCATAGAATTGATAAAAAGACACAAAAATATACTGGCTACTTGTTCTCATAGTAAAAGTGGGGGGAAAAGACATTTTGCACCTGAAAGGAAATAGCAGCTGGGAGCCAGACACCCAAGGTCAGTAATGCATGAGAAGCGAGAAGCTTGCTGTGAGAAAAGTGAGAGCGGCTGAGACATTCCAGAGACATGAGGCCTCACCGCACGGGAACGCCTCCTGCCCGGGGGATGTCAGCATTAGCTGACATACCCCCCCCTCCAGCTGGAAGGAGGGGGCAGATGGCTGAAAAGGAAGCCCGAGTAAACCAAGAAGGAATCACAGTTATCAAAGCAGAAAATACACCAAGCAAGCAGACACTGTGATGTGCATGACTAGGACATTTAGTAAATCTTTTTCAAGGTAAACATCATACTGTACTACAAATGAAACCCTACAATACCGCAAGGTAAAGTCCATCATTCTCAAAGAAAAGTCCATCACTCTCAATGGGCACCTGGATGCAAGCCCACCCCATCCTCATCTTCCTCAGAGCCAGCAATGACAGTCACGGAGGCCTTTCCCCACAGGCCTTTTGGGGTGTGTCCCCAACCTAGGGTTGCCAACCTCCAGGTGGCACCTGAAGATCTCCCACTATTGCAGATAATTTCCAGATGACAGAGATCAGTTCTCTAGAGGAAATGGTTGCTTTGGAGGATGGACCCTATGGCATTATAGCCTGCTGAGGCCCGTCTGCTCCCCAAACCCCCCCTCCTCAGGCTCCACCTCCAAAATCTCCCGGTATTTCCCATCCCAGAACCGGCAACTCTAGACCAGCCCCTGTCTGCTGAGGGGAGATACAGGGAGTCATAGGGTCACTTGCTTCCCCCCTGATCAGCAGGAAAGCAGTTCGGAATTGAGTCATTTTAATTGCAAAAGGCCCCTGGAGAAATGGTGAAGCTCATTCTTTCCCTAGAGTTTCTTTATGTCTTTACTTCATTTCTACTCTGCATTTCTCCCCAATGGGGAGCCAAAACAGCTTGCATCACTCTCCTCCTCCTCCTCCTCTTCAGGGTTAAAAACAGAAGAGGAGCCAATGTTGGATCAGGCCAGTGGCCCATCCAGTCCAACGCTCTGTGCCACACAGTGGCCAAAAACACCAGGTGCCCTCAGGAGGTCCAGCAGTGGGGCCAGGATACTAGAAGCCCTCCCACTGTTCCTCCTCCCCAAGTACCAGGAATACAGAGCATCACTTGCCCCAGACCGGAAGCTCCTATCTCTACGTTATGGCTAATAGTCACTGATGGTCCTCTGCTCCATATGTTTATCTAATTCCCTCTTGAAGCTGTCCATGCTTGTAGCTGCCGCCACCTCTTGTGGCAGTGAATTCTACGCGTTAATCACTCTTTGGGTGAAGAAGGACTTCCCTTTATCTGTTCTAACCCAACTGCTCAGCAATTTCATGGAGTGCCCACGAGTTCTTGTATTGTGAGAAAGGGAGAAAAGGACTTCTTTCTCTACCTGCTCTATCCCATGCATAATCTTATAAACCTCGATCATGCCACCCCTCAGCCGTCGTTTCTCCAAGCTAAAAAGCCCCAAGTGCTTCAGCTCTGCCATCAAGTTTGTGGGGGTTCCAAGCCTGTAAAAGTAATGGGGAGATGGGTCATGTGTCTTCAAGTGTCATGGAGTCATCTGGCCTTATGCCTTTCAGGGAAAGTACATGTGGACCTACGGCAGAGCGCTTCGGCCTCTCGAGGATGCCGCTTGGATGCCTAGGCAAGCAGAATGAGATCCACCGAGCTGTAAGAAGAAGAGCTACATTTCACTGTGTATGGTGGCTTTTAAGTCGGAGGCTTCAGGAGACCTACCACAAACCAATCCAAGATCTGCCAGTCGATCCCGATCTACTTTCTACCTCCCCCTTCCCCGCTCTCTTTTTTAGGATCACGGGAAGCTGTTGTTGCAGGACTGCAATTCCAAGTCAGTACCCTGGACAAGGAATTCCAGCGTGATTCAGCCACCCGTTTTTCCGTGCTTGCTATCTTGGGGTGTGTTTTTTTCAGCGTTAGCAGCCAATTCTGTCCTCCGCCCACTCTCTGTGTATCAGAAATGATAATTGTGCAATTGTTGAATAAGCTCTTACGCAAGGACTGAGCACAGATAACTCAAGGGCCTGATTTAATTTGGAATTCTGTGTGCCTCTGTAACCACTTTGAACCACTGAATCATCCTTCAAGAACGAAGGAGCTCGCACGCCGAAGGGAACTTTGAGGCAGGGGGTGGTGCTGTTGGCCTGGGATCTAGAGACTACGCAACTACATCTCCTCTGCCCTCTGTGTGTAAATTAATCTGGCATAAACTGCCAATCTCTGCTTGTCATCAGTGACGTGTTAGTGAGTCAGTGGCAAATGACCTTCCGCATGCATGGGTTTGCATTTCCTGGTGGATACAGCCCCAGCATACTGCAGGTTCCCAGGTCCACCCACAACATCTCACATGACTTCTGGAACCTGGATGAGGATCCAAGAGATCTTCCAATTTGCTCATCACCCAGACCCACTGGCTCCCAGACTGGGACGGAGGGTGCTTCTAAGATGGTGCCCATCCAAGCTTTGGCAATGGGTGATTTATTGGGGTGACCTTTTATATCTGATGACATGACCGGCCCTGTTTTCAGAGGGGCAGCTGAAGCTACCAAGGCTCTGTTTGGGTGATATAGTCAGAGATAGTTCAGACCAGTGTTCCCTCTAAGCTGAGTTAGTGTGAGCTAGCTCACAGGTTTTGTAGCCTCCGTCTCACACATTTTTGTCTCCACTCAGGGAGGAGGGCTCCAGAGCAAACTAATTCATGCCGCAGCCAAATCGCTCGCTCACAATTTCAATGCCGGTAGCTCACAAAGTAGAATTTTTGCTCACAAGATTCCACAGCTTAGAGGGAGCATTGGTTCAGACATGAACGCGGAAGTGGGAACAACCTTTCAAGGCTATGGCTCTGCTCTGGAGCTCTTCTGCGGCCTCACTGGGCAACCTTGAATCACAAACCTATACCACAAAACCCTACCAGTCAATCACAGCATTCTGATGGAGCATTTCTGCTGCTGTTTTAAAACGCAAAGCACCCCTTTGTCTCTGGATTGCATTTCCAGTTGACCTCATCCAGTTCCCTTCCTCTCTACAGTACCTGGTGTCTCATGATCCCCAACATAGCCTTTGTATGTGGGCAACTCCTCCCTTTTTCAACAGCAGAAAAGCCGGTTTGACCCCACCCTTTGACTTCACAATAATCCTGTAACTGCTGTTCCTGTTCAGTATTTGAGGAGTTATTTTATCTAGAGAGCCAGTTTGGTGTAGTGGTTAAGTACGTTGACTCTAATCTGGGGGAACCAGGTTTGATTCCCCACTCCTCCACTTGCACCTTGTGAGGCTTCTGCCCTAAGCAGTCAAAGATCAGACCTTTGTTGATGAAACAGAGTTCTTTATTTCTTTAATGCTGCATGACAGGTTCTCGAATGTTTGTTAGAGATACCATATACAAAACAGTCAGGGTTCATATACCCTCCAGTACAGTTTGAAACCCCGATATTCAACCAATCACAAAAAGGAAAAAAGCGCGGTTAAAGATCTGAAGCCGTTTTACTTCCCACAGGAAAGGTGAGGTGTTAAAGTTATAAATTTTCCCCTCTTGAATTAGGCGCCACAGATGTGCCCCGTATATCCATAACAAAGGCCATCCCAAGGACTTCTCACAGCGATAAGAAAGTACCGGGTCTCGGAGGGCGGGGGAGCGGAGGAATGTCTGGGGGAAGAGGCCATTTGGTCTCGGGTGACGTGTCAGTGTTCAAGGTCGCCACTCTCCCGGCTGAAACTGTTACATTGACCAGACCTTCACAAAGCAATATAATTCAAGGCAATAAAGAGAAGGGAGGAAACCTGAGACAGCTATGCAGGAGATAGCAAGGGAGTGAAATGACATCTGCACAAACATACTACACAATGCATAAAGAATACTCTGTTAGGATCAGGGATCCTGACACACCTGCTGGATGACCTTGGGCAAGCCACAGCTCTGTCAGAGCGGTTCTTGAAAAAGAGCAGCTTCTGTCAGAGCTCTCTCAGCCCCACCTGCCTCACAGGGTGCCTGTTGTGGGGAGGGAAAGGGAAAGGAGTTTGTAAGCCGCTCTGAGACTCCGAGTGAGTGAAGGGCGGGATATAAATCCAACCTCTTCTTCTTCTTCTTCTTCTTCATCCTCACAAAAGCCCTGCACTGTAGGCTATGCCGAGAAATTGCAAATTATCCAAGGCTATCAAGTAAGCTAGTGGAGTGGAATGGCATAATACAGCCCAGGGTGGGCAAACTCATTTAATGTAAGAGCCACACAGAATAAATGCCAGATGTTTGAGAGTCGTGAGACATGAACAAATATTACACACGTTTTTACTGGAAAATATGCACATTTGCTTTTTATTAAAACTAAATGAGACTGCCAAAAATAAAAATAAAAGGGGTAAAACAGATATTGATAATGATATTTATTTGCCCAATGATATTTGTTTGCTAATGATATTTATTTGTCAGAGAGAGAGAGATACAGGGGGGAGGGAGACATGGAAAGAAAGCAACTTAAACTTTAAACACCTCTTCCAAGTGCCCCCCCCCCCACGCCAGTTGGCTTGGTGAAGGAATTTAAAGAGACAAATGCCTTCTCCAAGCAGGTGGGGGGGGGGCTTTGAGAACACATTTAAAGTTGCTTTTTTTCTCTGCTCCCCGACACCTCAAGCCTACCCAGGGAGGGGAACACTGGCTGAGAAAGGGAAGACTGATTGGGGAGGCATCCCCCCCTTCGCTTCCTCATCCGACCTGCCGGGAGCCACACAATATGTGTGAAAGAGCCGCATGTGGCTCCCGAGCCGCAGTTTGCCCACCCCTGGTATAGCCAGGTCTCATCACATCTCAGGAGCGAAGCAGGGTCAGTACTTGGATGGAAGACCACAAGGGGAAACTTTGCAGAGGAAGGCAATGGCCAACCAGCTCGGCTTAGTCCCTTGCCCAGAAAACTCTCTGGGGTCACCATATGTCAGCTGTGACCGGACAGCACCTGACACACACACACACACACACACACACACACACACGCACATCTAGTAAACTACAAACAAAGATCTAAATCCGGATCTCTGCAGTCACAAGTCCCACATCCTAATCTGCTACCCTGAGTTTCTGGGGGAATGTGAAGTAGGAAGAAGATGCATTCTCCAAGGCGCTGTGATGATAGATCAGAGACTTGAGCTGCAATTTGACCATATCTCCTAGAGTGCTAATATACCATCTGCTACTTACCTAATATAGAAATGCCCCCCCCTTCACCCACTGCTATGGGACTTTGTGCTTGCCCTTCCTCTTGGTGATAGCACAGGGTGGGAGTAGTGTGGAGAGGGGGAGACACATGGGCCACGCGACAGGCCTTCATGCTCATCCTCGCTGTATGACAGAGGTTCTCAACCTTTGGGGCAGGAGAACACAAACATAGGCCACGGCTTTCTAGTGGGTGAGTCACCAGCTGGGTGGGAGGGGGAGGAAGACAGAGAGAAGAGATTGGATGTATACCCCGCCCTTCACGCAGAGTCTCAGAGCGGCTTACAAACTCCTTTCCCTTCCCCTCCCCACAATAGACACCCTGTGAGGTTGGTGGGGCTGAGAGAGCTCTCTCGAGGATTGCTCCTAAGAGAACAGCTCTGAGAGAACTTGCGACTGACCTCAGGTCATCCAGCAGCTGCAAGTGGAGGAGTGAGGAATCAAACCTGGTTCTCCTAGATTAGAGTCCGCACTCTTAACCACTACACCAAACTGGCTCTGGAGGAAGAGGGGGAGCTGGGAGAGGAGGCTCTGGGAGACGATGCCAAATTCGGGGGCGCTTCTGCAGAACATATAAAAGCATCATGAAATAAAGCTTGCTGCCCAGTAATGCAATATAATTGTAAATACTAAGTGCCAAAAATAAAATATGGACTTAATTGGTGTTAACTGAGTTGAGGTCCTGCTTTTTCGGGATGTGGGGAGGGGGTGGACAGTAGCATAGAGGGAGCCCCCAGAGGTACAGTAAGCTTAGAGGTGGGTCCCACTTCAAAGAGTTTGAAAAGCACTGCTGGATGATGTGTTTGTGTAGAGTGCCATTGAGTCACAGCCGATTTATGGTGACCCAGGCAAGGTGCTTCCAAGGCAAGTGAGAAACAGAAGTGGCTGGCCATTGCCTTCCTCTGCAGAGCCTTCCTTAGAGCTCTCCCATCCAAGACTTACGGTGACCCCAGCAAGGGGCTTTCAAGGCAAGTGAGAAGCAGGGGTGGTTGGCCATTGCCTTCCTCTGCAGAGCCTTCCTTGTAACTCCCTCATCCAAGACTTATGGTGATCCCAGCAAGGGGCTTCCAAGGCAAGTGGTTGGCCATTGCCTTCCTCTGCAGAGCCTTTCTTGGAGCTCTCCCATCCAAGACTTATGGTGATCCCAGCAAGGGGCTTCCAAGGCAAGTGAGAACCAGGGGTGGTTGGCCATTGCCTTCCTCTGCAGAGCCTTCCTTGGAGCTCCGTCATCCAAGACTTATGGTGATCCCAGCAAGGGGCTTCCAAGGCAAGTGGTTGGCCATTGCCTTCCTCTGCAGAGCCTTCCTTGGAGCTCCCTCATCCAAGACTTATGGTGACCCCAGCAAGGGGCTTCCAAGGCAAGTGAGAACCAGGGGTGGTTGGCCATTGCCTTCCCACACAGAGCTTTCCTTGGGGGTCTCCCTTCCAACTTTCAACCCTGCTTAGCTTCTGAGGTCTGGCAAGCCCAACATATATACGTACATAACGTTATTATAAATCTTACTGAGATAAAGGATGTGTAGCACACAATTTACAAATGATAATAAACTACACAATACTCTTTATTGTAAATTCCATATAGCCAACTGACTCTCACAGAATGCTTTTGTTGATTCTTGCCGAACTCTTGTATCCGTATCCAACCTATGCTTGCAATTCTACCCTGATTTGACAAGTGGAGTTGCAACCCAGTCTGCTAAACTCTTTTCCCAATACATTTATTGCCATTTAATCTGAGATGTGATCTGCACTATGCCATGGCAGGATGATGACACTGAACATCTGGCACATTACCACATCTGTCTATCACATTACATTCAGATTTAAACCAGTCAGGTAGTTTTTTGTTATCCATCCCAGCCCTCAAGAACTGTAGTTTTATGTTTGCAAATTATTTCTTAGAGATTCCTGAGCCTTTAATGTAGCTACCATTCTTATTAACTGTAAAACTATCTTATTTGGTGACAGCCAGTTTGGTGTAGGGATTAGGAGCGTGGACTCTAACCTTGGAGAACTGAGTTTGATTCCCCACTCCTCCACATGCAGCTGCTGGTGTGATCTTGGGTCAGTTACAAGTTCTCTCAGAGCTGTTCTCTCAGGAGCAGTTTGTAAAAGAGCTCTTTCAGCCCCACCTACCTCACAGGGTGTCTATTGTGGGGAGGGGAAGGGAAAGGAGCCGCTCTGAGACTCCTTTGGGTAGTGAAGGGCGGGTATAAATCCAATCTTCTCCTCCTCCTCTTCTTCATTCTGGTGGATACTCTTCACAGCGAGACAGGGTTTCTTTGAGAGCCTGTTGATTCTCCTGGATTAGTCACAACAACGAACGATAAGCACAGTAATAAAGTCCGCCAGTATTGTCACCATTTGACGCAGACAAATAATGTTAATATCCAACAATCTCACTCACAAAGGAAACTTTAAATCATGAAAAACCAATTAGGTCTCACAACAAAACAACTATCAACAGACCACAAGGTCTCAGGGTTGTAAGATACAAATGTAAGATGCAAATGTACACGTCTGAAGATCTTCATGCAAGTGTAGAAAATCTTCATGCAGACGAAGATGCCGGCTTTGGAATGACCTGGACAACATCCCAGTGTCTGAATATAATGCCCTTCATGTGAGCTGCCAGGGGTGTGAAGTCGAAAGCGCAGTTAAACAACTGTTGACGTTTCTTTTGAGTTGTCTCTAATTAATTCTGTGCGTTCTACACAGGGGTCATTTTGTAGAAAAAGAGGTGCAGGAGCTCATTAGCATAACTGATTAGCATAACTTATTTGCATATGCTGCACCACCTGACATCACCGGAAGTATGTCAGAAGGCAAGAAAGAAGAGAGAGAGAGAAGGGGGGGAGAGAGAGAGAGAGAGAGAGAGAGAGAGAGAGAGAGAGAAAGAAAGAAAGAAAGAAAGAAAGAAAGAAAGAAAGAAAGAAAGAAAGAAAGAAAGAAAGAAAGAAAGAAAGAGGGCGGCAGCAGGGGGGGGGGCTGGCACCAACTCCCGGAGCTGAGCTTCCCCGAGCTCCTGCTCGAAAGGACCCCTGCTTCTACACCATTAGCCCTTTCCCTCACCTGCTCTATCACCGTAGGCGGGTAATCTCTCTCACTAAAATCCCTAGTCATTTGAGATGCTGCTGTCATGTCGTGTGCATGTAGAGTCGAATTCCTTTTGATCCAGAAAAATTGGCCATAAGGCACATTCCGCCTCAAATGACTTACATGAGGTGAATGATAGTGTAGGTATAAATTTCTGTCAGAGCTCTTCGAGAACACTTTAACCGCCAGAGTGCCCCACTCAGAAATAAACATGGAAGTATCCAAAAAATCTATACTATGAGGGTCTGCTTTAAAGGTGAACTTGATGGTGGGATGTAGTGAGTTAAGCCACATCCCAAAGTCCTCAGCTGAGAACTGTAGCTTTAGATTATGCTATTAAGTAACGTTTGGAAACTTTACTTACAGAGTAACTCTATTGAAAATGATATTAGTGGATACTTTGAGCCGAGAAAGTTGTGTATGATGTGAGTACCAATATGACAAATATCTATGTTTGGCTGTGATACATATGGAGCTGTATTAGTGATTTGCGCATTTTATATACAGCAAGCTGAAGAAGCCGTGATGAAACGGAGGACCAAAGCCGGCATCTTCGTCTGCATGAAGATTTTCTACACTTGCATGAAGATCTTCAGACTTGTACATTTGCATCTTACATTTGTATCTTACAACCCTGAGACCTTGTGGTCTGTTGATAGTTGTTTTGTTGTGAGACCTAACTGGCTTTTCATGATTTAAAGTTTCCTTTGTGAGTGAGATTGTTGGATATCAACATTATTTGTCTGCGTCAAACAATGACAATCCTGGTTCTCCTGGATTTCCTTGCATCTGTGCACCTGCTCTGCTCTTGGTATCCTTCCAGATGGAATGACGGAACTGGGGGTCTGAGCCACTCCACACCGGTCGCTGTGCTGCTGCTGGGCAGTGATTCTAGAAGGGGTGGGCTGGGGGAACTGCTCCGCACTGTGACATTGGTGCAAAAGGGTTTTCCGAGGCTCCATTTTGTCTCCCAGGCTCTTTGAGTAACGTCCCCTCTTCACACATTACAGCAGGGCAGGGGTCCGTTGGAGTGGGAGCGCACAGGAGCGCAGCTCCGGGAGTGAGGAGCCCAGGGGGCGGGCACATGACCAAGCCCCATCCCCTCCTCGGCTTCCCCGAGCAGTGCAGAGGCCCAGCGCCCCAGGGAAAGCCCTGCTAGGGTCTTTATTGTTTTTAATGTTTTGTTTCAATATTGATAATTTTATCATTGTTCCTTTTATGACTGTGTGCTGCTTTTCCAGAGACTTGCTCAAGGTGGCATATAAATTTTCTAAGTATACCATTTTTTATCTGGGCACATGGCACATAAGTACTGGAGAAATTTCACCAACCCTTCAGCAGCTTCTACCTTATCTGTTTGGTGTAGTGGTCAGGAGTTGGACTCTAATCTGGGAGTACCGGGTTTGATTCCCCACTCCTCCACATGCAGCTGCTGGTGTGACCTTGGGCCAGTCACAAGTTCTCTCAGAGCTGTTCTCTCATGAACAGTTCTCAAAAGACCTCTCTCAGCCCCACCTACCTCACAGGGTGTCTTGTTGTGGGGAGGGGAAGGGAAAGGGATGGGTGGTGCACATGTCCTAGGTATCTCAAGTCTACTTGAAACCTGGTGGTTTCAAGGGAGCAGGAAGAGAATGAGGGTGTGTTCTTGACGCTTATTTTTATTGCACAAAGTATTGGATAGGGAAGGGAATGGAGGAAGAGCAGGTCAGTTTCACTCACCTGTGGAGTGGAGCCTGAGGGGTGGGTGTTGCCTTCTGACACACTTCCGGTATGTTAGGGGGTGTGGCATATGCAAATGAGTTATGCAAATGAGTTATGCTAATGAGCTCCTGCACCTCTTTTTCTACAAAATGACCCCTGCAGCAGGGGTACCTAACATGGTGCCCATGGGCGTCACGGTGCCCACTGAGAGCCCTCGAGCCCCCCCATAGTTGATGCCTATGCGTAGTCTGTCATATTAATCCTTGACGCTTTGTTCCAGCCGTTTCCAGATTTCTGCCTGTTTTCCCATTACTGCAGTCCAAATCTCATTGCCCTGTTCATTGCATGTGCCCTCCTGCTGATTGTATTTGATTTGCTCTGTATCATTCACCTTGAGACTCAGGGAGACAGTCAGACTATAAATAAGGTAACGTAAATAAAGTGGAGGGGATAATTGGCAAATTGGCTCCGGGTTGCGCTGGGACTGTGAATCCAATGTGAGGGCTGTTCTAAGCGACTTGAGGGATTCAGCAGCAGCTCTGTGGTTCTGGTCTGTCCTTGTAGAAGCTGGAAGAAGATGGGATGGAAAGGGTTTTTTAAATGTTTGATCACTATATTTTTAATGTTCTGTGATCTATAGCCAGCCCCAAATGCTAATGAAAGCAAAGCAGCCCCCCCCCCCCATTTAGCAAAACAGAATAAAACTTAGCCAGGTTAACTGTGATGCCTTTTCCCAGCTTAACCCCAAATGCCAAATCAAATGAACTTTTGAGGAGGAGGAGATCAGATTTATACCCCACCTTTCACTACCCAAAGAGTCTCAAAGTGGTTTACAATCTCCTTTCCCTCCCCCTCCCCACAACAGACACCCGGTGAGGTCAGTGGGGCTGAGAGAGCTCTTTCCAGGACTGCCCTTGAGAGAACAGCTCTGAGAGAACTTGCAACTGACCCAAGTTCACACCAGCAGCTGCATGTGGAGGAGTGGGGAATCAAACCCAGTTCTCCCAGATTAGAGTCCACGCTCCTAACCACTACACCAAACTGGCTCTTGCTTGAGACTTAGGAAGGTTTGCAAGGGGAAGGGGTTTTGTCAAAGGATGAAATCAGTGTCACACCTTTTATTTAGGACCAACCAAAATGACACAAAACCAGCTTTTGAGCTCATCAGATCTCTTCATCAGGCTGGAAAGTTATGATTTTAAAAAAGAGAATGGTGAAAAGTCCAGCCACGGAGGGAAGCGCTGCTTTCCACCCTTCTGAGTTTTTAAATTTTGCAGCCTGAGGCCTGATGAAGAGTTCTGGTGAGCTCAAAAGCTTGCACAATGTTCTGTGTGTCAGTTTGGTGGGTCCTAATAAAGGTATAGTCCAGATAAAAGCAGCAGGTAGCTGGTGACATGAAAGACCTCTGTCTGTGACTCTGGAGAACCCTTCTCCATCTGAGGAGACCATACTGACTTTGGTGGACCAAGGGTCCGATTCACTATAAAGCAGATTTCATTCTTGTTTTGGGATTTTGCATGGACCATTACGACGGCCCAGCTGTTTCATAAAATAACATTTCCAGGGCTCTTTTTGTAGAAAATGCCCAGCAGGAACTCATTAGCATAATAGACCACACCCAACAGCAGAAACGCATTAACATATTAGGCCACACCCTAAGAGTGCAGCTCATTAGCATATTAGGGCACACCCCCATGCTTAGATTCCCTCAAAGATGAGTAGAAGTACTATAAAGGGACAACTGTGTCCAGCTGGCATGCCTTACCATGGTTTTGGCGAAATGACAATGCTTTCCGATGGCCTTTGCATCAAAGGTACCTTTAGAATTTGCATTGAAAGGTGTTGTGAAGGAAGGAAGGAAGGAAGGAAGGAATTGCATAAATATTTTGAACAGATTTTATTTGCATAAATATTTTGAACAGATCATGGCCAGACTGACCCCTTTGGAAGAAAAAAGTAAAAACAGAACAGGCAGCATTTTAAACTCTATTTTAAGTTGGATAGCTTTAAAGCTGGATGCCTCAGCCTAGCCCAATATCATCATATCTTGGAAGCTGGAAGGCCTCGCACGCCCCATCTCCACTCGGAGATCGGGCGTGCGGGGCCCTTTTCCACTGGCTCCCTGCACGTAAAGGGAGCTCCCTTAAGGACATAAGAACATAAGAGAAGCCAGTGCTAGATCAGGCCAATGGCCCATCCAGTCACAGTGGCCAAAAATACCAGGTGCCCTAAGGAGGTCCACCAGTGGGGGCCAGGACACTAGAAGCCCTCCCACGGTTGCCCCCCCCCCCAAGCACCAAGAAGACAGAGCATCACTTGCCCCAGACTGAGAGTTCCTATCTGTACCTTGTGGCTAATAGCCACTGATGGACCCCTGCTCTTAAGAACAGAAAAGAAGCCAGAAGAGAAGCCACAAGGCCATAAGCCGCACAGAAGATTCCTGCCCTTCCTTGCAGTCCTCTTCTTCTTTCCATTCTTTTCACCATTTAATACCACGCTAAGGCCAGGGTTTCTGGGTTGTCTTGTTGTTGCAGAAGAGCTTGCAGGCGTAGCCAAAGACCAGCTACTCTACGCGGCCTCTGCTGCCACCCCCATCACCGCACCCAGAAGCACTTCCCCTCTGGCAGCTCCCAGCAGCATCATCCACAATGGCAGCGCCAGCCTGACTTCCACTGCTGCCACCGTCACCACTGCCAGCCGGGCTCCCAGCCGCGGAGGAGGAGCAGGCCGCACCCAGAAGCACTCCCCCACTAGCAGCTCCTGCTTACATCATCTGCAGTGGCGGCGGCCTGGCCTCCGCCACCGCCGCCACCAACGCGGTGCTCACTTGATCGATGCACATGGAAATGAGGCGAAGGAAAGGAATCCGAAGCCTCCAATCGCCCGGCCACTCCTTACCACTTCGCTCCCCTCAGGTTCGCCATTGCCCAGGAGAAAGGCCTTGCACAGAGACTGGGCATGCGGGGCCCTTTCCTGCTGGTGGGGAGGGGAGGGGAGGAGCGGGCTTGGATGCCAGCCGGAACGGTGTTCCAGCACGTTCCAGCCCAAAAATAGCCCTGAATATTTCTTTCTTTTCATGCCTTGTCTGTGTGAAGTCTGCCCACAGATGGTAGCATAGGCAGAAAGTTTGGCGGTTCTAAAAGATGATAATAGAGTATGTGGGGCTGCTAGGTCTCTTGCCTCAGACCGTGAGATATGGGGGAGAAGCCTAGGATCATAAGAACATAAGAAGAGCACTGCTGGATCAGACCAGTGGTCCATCGAATCCAGCATCCTCTCTCACACAGAGGCCAACCAGTTCCTCTGGAGGGCCAACAACAGGGCAGAGAGGCTGAGGCCTTCCCCTGTTAAGGACATCAGAAGAGCCCTGTTAGATCAGACCAATGGTCCATCTAGTCCAGCATTCTGTCTCACACAGTGGCCCCAACCAGTTCCTCTGGAGGGCCAACAATGCGGCAGAGAGGCTGAGGCCTTCCCCTGGTAAGAACATAAGAGGAGCCCTGCTGGATCAGACCAGTGAGGGTCCATTGAGTTCAGGATCCTGTCTCACACAGAGGCCAACCAGCTCCTCTGGAGGGCCAACAATGGGTAGGGTTGCCAGGTCCCCGCCTCGTTCCAGCAGGGGGATTTGGAGAAAATTCCGGGGATGGGGGTGGCCACCCCAAGCCCCACCCCCAAGTGTGACCACCCGCCTGGCCACCCCTTTCCCTCCCCTCTTGCCAGATTTAAAGGACTTCAGGTGATTGGTGTGAGAACCTTGTTAGATCCAATAAGCCAGGCCTTGATATTGAATAAAGTCCTTTTATTTCTTAATGGTCTATTCAGGAAGCACTGTCAGTGTTAGTGATGACAGTCATAGGGCAGAGGGCAAGTTATACTAGATTCAAACACCAGAACAAGAACTTGGCACCAATCAGGAGAATTGCAAAAGGCGCAAAGATATTAGCCGTTGCTTTCCCACCAAAAAGGCGCCGAACAGAGTCAGTTCAGACTTGGCAGCCTTCCCCTTCCTCCCACTAACCTTCCCCGTTGAATTCCAGACTACCAACCACCTGGAGTCAGTGCCGTTAGAAAAACACTGCAAGGTTACAAACGCTGCACAGAGAAATAGATACAGAGGCCTCAGAACAAACTGGAGGGGGAGGAGAAAGAGAACTCAATGACATAGAGAGTACCAGGCACCCAACTCCCACCCGGGACAATGGCAGGGAACCTGACAATTCGTGGGGACCATATGGCCCACCGCCTGCCCATCAGAAGAAGAAGAATTGGATTTATACCCCACCCTTCACTCCCCGAAGGAGTCTCAGAGCAGTTTACACTCTCCTTTCCCTTCCCTTCCCCTCCCCACAACAGACACCCTGTGAGGTCGGTGGGGCTCAGAGAGCTCTCTCACGAACTGCCCTTGAGAGAACAGCTCTGAAAGGACTTATGACTGACCCAGGGTCACACCAGCAGCTTCATGTGGAAGAGTGGAGAGTCTAGGGTTGCCAAATCTGGGTTGGAAAATATCTGGGGACTTTGGGGGTGGAGCCAGGAGAAGGTGGGGTTTGGGTAGGGGAGGGGCCTCAGCATAGTACAATGCCATAGACTGTACCCTTCAAAGCAGACATTTTCTCCAGGGGAACTGATCTCTGTCAACTGGAGATCAATTGTAAAAGCAGGAGATCCCCAGGCCCCACCTGGAGGCTGGCAACCCTAGGGGAGTCCAACCCGGTTCTCCCAGATTAGAGTCCATGTTCCTAACTACTACACCAAACTGGCTCTCAGCTGGAGGGCCCTTTAATGTAGCAGGAAGGAAGGAGAGAGGCGGTCGTGGGCTGCGTGCTTAGCTCGCAAAAAGACCCTTAAGGATCTTTTTGCGAGCCGAGCATGCAGCCCACAATCACCCCTCTCCCTCTCTCCTGCTGCATTTAAAGGGCCCTCCAGCTGATCAGCGGGCCATATAGTCCCCGCTGATCAGCTGAGAGCATTATATCCCATTGAAATCCCTCCCATCACCAAATCCTGCTCTCCTCAGGCTCCAACCCCAAAATCTCCAGCTATTTCCCAACCCAGAGCTGGCAACCCCAGGGACTAATCTCTGTAGTGGGGAGACCGGTTTTAATTCTAGGAGAACTCCAAACGCCACCTTGAGGCTGGAAACCCTTACTCAAAGGAAAAACCTGACAGACGTGTGGGGTAGTGCAAGGCTGCCATCGAAACAAGCCCAAAACAGTTTGTCCGAAGATTCTGGTCCCTCATGCTGAGATTTTACTTCTTCCCCTGTTAGGAAGAGGGTGGTCAGTTTCTTGAAAGGAGCACAGGATACTCAATTTTCACAGGGTTCCATGGGTGAAATTAACGGTAAAGATGGTATGTCATGGCTCCCCAATGTTGTTGATCCTGTGGACAATCTCAGAATTTTGAGGACAGGAATTCTGGGCACCATCACAAAATGGCTGCTGTGTAGGGTTGTCAACTCTGGATAGGGAAATTTCTAGAGGTTTGGGGGTGGAGCCTCCACAGGGCGGAGTTTGGGGAGAAGAGAGTTTAGGAGGGATGAGATGCCACAGAGAGAGTCCTCCTCTGAAGCTCCATTTTCTCCAGGGGAATAGATCTCTCTGGAGACTGGTCATGATTCCAGAAGAACAACAAGCCCCACCTGGAAGCTGGCAAGTCTATTTGCCATGGAGGGTGCAGTTCAACACAAAATGGTTGCCATGGGTTGCTAGGGCCCATGACAAAACTTTGGGAGATTGCATCAAGCATCATAAGAATACAAGAGCATAAGAGAAGCCATGTTGGATCAGGCCAATGGCCCATCCAGTCCAACAATGTGTGTCACACAGTGGCCGAAACCCAGGTGCCCTCAGGAGGTCCACCAGTGGGGCCAGAACTCCAGAAGCCGTCCCACACTTGCACCCCAAGCACCAAGAATGCAGAGCATCAGTGCCCCAGACATAAGAACATAAGAGAAGCCATGTTGGATTAGACCAGTGACCCATCCAGTCCAACACTCTGTGTCCCACAGCGGTCAAAACCCAGGGGCCATCAGGAGGTCCAGCAGCGGGGCCAGAACCCCAGAATCCCTCCCACTGTGGCCCCCCAAGCACCAAGAAGACAGAGCCTCACTGCCCCAGACGGAGGGTTCTATCTATACCTCAGTGGGGCATAGCCTCTGATGGACCTCTGTTCCATATGTTTATCTGATCCCCTCAGGCTCTTCTACTCCAGTGAGAAAAACTGGCTCTTCTTTGTTTTGGAGACGAGGTGACTGGGCATCAGGGGGGCGTCATGGAGCCCACCATGAGCACCACATTACAGACCACTGTTCCTAAGGTTCTCATACAAAAACAGCAGGGCACATCCGGTTGCTTCAGAAGCTGCAGGGCCAACTGAGGTCCAAGCAGTAATGCTCTTTATCCGACCTGGCAGCCCCGGGTTCGCCCTGGGAAGAAATCCGAGGTCTAATCCCTCCAAGAATAATGTCCTTATTAGAAAACACAACGCGCAGGCGGTGCTTTCTGTCTCTGTCTCTGTCTTTAGCCAGACCTTTGCAAGAGGATCAAGGAAGCTCCAAAACAAATCAATTTGGCAGTTTCCTTTTCTTTGCCTTTTGTTATGCAAAACCGTCCTAATTAACCATGGGCCCAGTCTCCTCGGCTGTCCTTGGGAGAACCATCCGGACAGCAAGAAATCATACAAAATTGCCAGTGGCAAGCTGACACAGGAGCTGGGCTCCCTTGGAGTGGAATTTAAGGCGGAGTGGGGGGAGTAAAAAAATCAGAACTTGCCGAATTCTATCTTTGCTTCTTCTGCCCCCTTCTTGGCCTGATTAGCAGTGTGGAAGAGAAGGGATGTGTGTGTGTGTGGGGGGGGGGGGGTTGGTTCTGGAGCTTTGGAGGTTGCCAGTCACGTCAGGCACGCAACAGCTGGAACAGAGAGGCCGCCTGCTTCCCTGCCATGAACTGCCAGCACCTCTGCTGCACGCTGCCCCGCTCCGGGGGGCAGGTCACGGATTCAGATGCTGACAGCCCAGTTGATGTCTATTAATAACTCTTTGCAGATCCACCAGAGCTGCAGTGCCAGAAGGCCTGGGGTCGTTCTGCTGAGGCCCAGCATTGCCAGCTCATGAAAGAGAAAACACAGCTTAAAAGATGAGGATTGCTGGCCTTTTGGAAGGGCTTTGGAGGTGGGGTGTCTGGAACTAGGTGCCTCTTCTGAAACCAGAGAGGCAATTTCACCGAAGAGTACAAGTTGTTCCCCTTTCAAAGAGGAGAGGGCGAGAAGCTTCAGAGCGGGGGGGGGGGGGGGGGACCCCTTTCCAGACAGCAAAGTTTTTTTAAAAAGCTTTTTTTAAAAAGTGCTGTATTAGCAGTGGCCTCAATTTGACATAAGTGAGCAGCATTCTTTTCCTAGTTGAAGTACCTGAGTGTGTGTGGGTGTGTGGGGAGGGGATGTTTTGCAGCAGAAGGCATGGTCCTTCTGTAGAAGAGATGCTTATGAAGAAAATGGAAGGGATGGCTGCTGCAGGACCGGAGAGGCAGAATACAAAAGCGCCTACAATTAAAAGCGATGGGGAGGAGGGGAAGCGGCCAAGAGGGTTTGCGAGATGGTTGGGCCCTGCGGCAGGGGAATCTTTGTGCCGTTAACTGTCTGTCTGTTCTGGCCTGCTCATGTCCCTGGGGCCATGAAGCCCCACTGCAAATATGTCACGGAGAAGATGGGGACTGGGAAGGGATGGAAGGGGAACCTGGGGTGAGAAGGTGGCGGGGGGGGGGGAGCAGAGACAGGTGAGAGAGGAAGGGGAAGGAAACAGAAAAACAGGAACCGGGAAAGTGTCAGGTTCTGACAATGATGCCCGTATGCTTTCTGCATTTTACAATGATGTCTCTGTGCTTTTGCATTTTGCTTTCGATTCCTTTGTTCTGGCAGACCCTGCCAGCTGCCCCTTATCTGTATCATTCTCTCTCCCCCCTGCTAACTATAAAGGTTGCTTTGAAGTATGAGGGCTACTCTGGTTAATGTTGCTATGCTTGGGCGGGAGATGGCGACCCAAATTCCTAAGTGTCATCTCTAAACAAATGGTGACTACTCCCTTGTATTCCCTCCTCCCTTTTTCCCGGGTGTATGGGTGTTATCTTGTTATTGAAACCTTGAAGAGTTCTTTATGGCCGGACGCCTAGAGAATGTTGTGCCTAGGCTCACACATGTGGGTCACTCAGATCAAGAGGGGAATTTATAACTTTCTCACCTTCTGTGGGAATCTCAACGGTCCCTACCATTTTTCCCGCGTTCACCCTCTTGCCCTGATTGGCTCAGGTCTGGGGTTCAATTGAAAGCCTGAGAGTATAATAGTACTGTCTGTATTCCATTAAGCATCTCTAACAAACATTCGGGAACCTGTTTGCAGTATTGGAATAATAAAGAGCTTTGCTTCAACAACAAAGGTCTGATCTTTTGCTGTCTACACAGAAGCCTCACAGAAAGGCAGTGTTGTTAACAGCACATAAAAATGCCTCTAAAGCTTCTTTTTTAAAGCCCTGGGTTGTTGCCAGAATTTGTGCTGTGATATCCAGAAATTTCACCTGATTGCCAGGCGGGGGAACACATTTTCTTTTACTACATACTTGCTTAAAGTATGTAGCCAATGGCACCCACCAACACCTTTCCTGGCGCTCACCACGTGTTTTTAGGGAGTGGGTGGGGCCAGACAGGTCCTTTGGTTGTGATTGGCTACGCAGATTTTTTGTTAAATGTTGGTTTGGCAGCAACTGCCACAATGACACAAGAATCTTTGCTGTGTGACTGAAGGTACACGAGGGGAGCCATTTTGTGGCTGGCACTACCTCATGTGGCAGCCATTTTGTGTCAGAATCCCAAAGGTGCCTGCAGGCTCAAAAAAGTGGGGGACCCCTGCAGGACACTGTTGCACAGGATGTTACCTCTGAAACTGCAAGGGTATATTTGCCAGTTGAACACAGTGACGGGGCAGTGGCAGCTATGAAGACATATCATGCACCCAGCTCCTGTTACTTGCCTTCCCATGGTTTGGGAAACCAACAAATGACTTTCCATTCCTAAGGCAAGAAAATGTATGAGGAGAGGGAAAAGACAGGGGGAAAGGTGATGCAAGGAGGGGGGGGTGAGGTTATTCGATGATTCATTCTTCGTAGGAGGTGGAAGTCGGGAGAGGGGTTGGAATTTTCCAGCCAGACTTTCGCTTCAGGCTTCTAGAATCACTAAAAGTACAATGTAAAATAGTCAAATTATAACCCTTCTTTGCTGCTTAAAGCCCTGACCTGGATAGCCCAGGCTAACCTAATCTCATCAGATCTCGGAAGCCAAGCAGGGTTGGTCGTGATCAGTATTTGGATGAGGGACCTCCAATGAATACCAGGGTTGTGATGCAAAGGCAGGCAATGGCAAACCACTTCTGTTAGTCTCTTGTCTTGAAAGCCCCACAGGATGGCCATAAGCAGTGTTCCCTCTAAGCTGAGTTAGTGTGAGCTAGCTCACAATTTTGTAGCCTCCAGCTCACACATTTTTGCCCTAGCTCAGGAAGGATGGCTCCAGAGCAAACAAATTTATGCAGTAGCCAAATCGCTCGCTCACAACTTTAATGTCAGTAGCTCACAAAGTCAAATTTTTGCTCACAAGACTCCACAGCTTAGAGGGAACATCGGCCATAAGTCAGCTGCTTAAAAAACAGAGCAATTTATGCAGCAGCCAAATCACTCGCTCACAGTTTTAATGCCAGTAGCTCACAAAGTAGAAACAAGACTCCACAGCTTAAAGGGAGCATTGGTCCCCGGGCCTCACGTTTGACACCCCTGCATTAACTGGTATTTTTTCTTCACTGCATATACATATTGATCTAGTAAAACATGTTCTGATGGTTACTAAAGTGAGTTTTTAAGAATCTTAGCAAGGGATTAGCTGGAGTAACGGAGAAGAAGGAAGTGGTCAAAGGCTGTGATGTAACCTCCACATGCAAAGGTTGTGTAAAGGTTGTGTATGTCGGAATGCCACTTGCTTGGGGTTCCTAGTGTGGGCAGCTGCACCCTTTGTGTGATGTTTGCTGGTTTCTCAAAGCTGGTTTCTCAAGTCTCTGTAGAAAACAGAATGCTGAACTAGGTAGGTGCCCAGGTCATTGCCTAAGGTGCTAAAAAACCTTGGGCCATTCCTGAATGGGTCACCACACACACCAAGTACAATTGGACTTGTGGGTTACCATACTGAAAAGGTTGCGAACTGCTGCTGTAAGGCACCGTGAGCTGCTGGTCCCTGTAAGAAGCCCACAGGCTGATCAGCATAAATACTGTCCAGAAGGCCGGGGTCTGAGAGGACCAAGTGCTAAGATGGCAGTGAGAGCTGTGTAGGTCTTCTCTCCAAGGGCTAGTACAGATGATAGTACAGATCCCAGTGTGGTAGTCTGAAGAGGGAAGCCCATGTGGAGTGGAAACAGGGGCTGTTTGACTCTCTCCCCTTGCACCATTTCCCACTGAAAATCACCACCACCACACACACACACCCCGAACAACTTTTACTTCTTAGGGAAAACTTACCTTCTGACCACAGCAAACTTGGCATTCTGCTTCTAGCATCCTTTTTTTAAAGCCCGCCAGAAGGTGGGGAGGGCGGGATATAAAAAGAATAAAATAAATAAATAAATAAATAATAAAAAATAAAGTTGTCATTGATTATAAATAAATAAATAATCCAGAGATTGCGCGTTCTGTGCATCTTTGCTGAACATGTTTTTTATTTGAAAAATTTTAGTGGAGATTCTCTGAAGCTTGACTAAGGACCCCTCAATCTGTCTTCTTTAGGAGAGAAAGATTTTGTGTGTGAACAAGTGTAAATGGATCCTCTGCTATTGAGCCATCAATTTCTGATGGAAACAACAGAACCTCTGGCCTGCATCCGGCACATAAATTTCCCTGTCAGCCTGGCAAACAACTTAGGACAGAGCATAGAGAGGGTTGTTAAAAGCCGTTTTTTGACTGAAAGTGGATGAAATTGCAGCTTTCTCGCTCTCCTTCAAGATTATACTCTTACTGGTGAGACAGAAAAATCCCTTTTCATCCCACCGCTTTTTCCAGGTGTTTGTCTAAATTACACTTTTTTGTTTCTTTGATGATTTAAGGGACCGAGAAAACAAAAACCTTGAATGAACAGGGTTTGTTATTAAACGGCGTATTCAAATATAATTCAACTTAATTTATTTGAGAACATTAATCTGTTGGATATTTTAACTCTGAATACTGGAGGATCCGGGAGGGAATGGGTTAATCAAATTCGCTCTCACAGGGTACACTGGGCAGTTGGCCCCCATCCTATCACGGGTTAGATGCTGAGCCTCTTTGGCTGTTGCTTTTGCCTTCTGTTTTTCTTCTAATATAGGACCTCTCTTCTTCTCTCTAACCTGGGCTTGGAGCTGTAGCAAGTTAATCTTTTCACAATAAGTTAAATGTGCCTACATGAACATGTCAGGTAAGATGTGCTTCTATTTTTCTAAATATATATATTGTCAGAATCTCTGCCATTAAATGTTCAGGCCTGGGGTCTCTATCAGTAATTTACGACTAGCCTTGGGGTTTATTGCATGTCCTGCTTAATGTGTCTTTTTCTTCCCTGGGAGGATGGCTTGCCGCATTCCACCGCGTCACATAAACAGTCTGGCTATCTCTTCCCGTCTCCTCCCTCTTTCTCTCTGGAGCCTCGAATGTTTTATCTTGCTTTTGTAACCTTGGAGAACTGTTGAACTGTTTCTAGCCAGGTGCCTGGCCTGTGAATCGCAAGTAGGGGTCACTAAGGGGTATGGGGGGAATTTTTAGTGCTTTTGCGCCTTTTCTGTGAGAACCAACGGTTGGGGGTTTTCGTGCTTTTTTGTATTTGTTCTGATTGGCCCTTTGCCTGCTCTTACCTGACTGTGTTGGTATATTAATCCCTGTTGCCTCTAACCAAGTATCTCTAACAAACATTGAGTACCTGAACCATCATTAAGAATAAAAGGACTTTTTGCTTCATCAAGAGCCTGGCTTATTGATTCGACTCAGAAGCCTCACACACACACACACACACACATTTTTTACAATTAACCCAATATAATCTACCTTAGATATAGGTCCATGTCAGTATTGTCTACTCTGAATGCAGTGAAAGTCTTTCCCATCCCCTCTTTTACCTGGAGATGTCGGGATGCCAACCTGGAACCTTTTGCATGCAAACCAGATTCCACACCCCTATCGTCTTAACAAGTCTGGGGGCTTGTGTCAAATCTGATCTCCACAGTGGAGTCCAATCCACCTCGCTACAGTTTAGGAATGTCTTATCCATCCCCTTTCACAGTTTTTGTGATTTTGGACAGACTTAATAAGAGGTTTTACGTATTTTTTTTGGGGGGGGGGGTTAGTTACTTTGGCCATTACTGTGGGCCCGAAGGCTACCTTTATCCTTTCCCTGTGACCGGACAAAGTAAACAGGTGGTAAGAACTGCTTGCTTCGGGCGCTATCAATGCTCATACCCCAGCGCTGACTAATTTCTACCACAATGGCAATACTTGGTTTTATGTAACATTGGCAAACTGCAGGGCTCAAAAAAACAACAACCCTCCTCTAGAGCAGCAGACCTCTAGATCAAACAGAGAATCTCTGCAACTGGACTCTCTCACAGAGTGTGATCTATACCTCAACAAAAGTGCATTTCGCAAGTGACCTTTCTTTCTCGATGAACATGGCTACTGTCATTGCTTTGTGTTTCATGTCTTCCAGGGCCGATTGGTGGAGAACCTTTGCAGATAGCTGAGTTGCTGGAAAAGATGGCCCTTTGTGGGTTTGGAGGCAAGCTAAAGTGTTGGGGGGGGGGGGGGGATGACAGAGAGAGAATGAGAGAGAGAGAGAGAGAGAGAGAGCTGACCTGGGAGGTGCACATAACATGCAGGTCCATGCCTTGACAGTTCCTTCCCTAAGCGACAGCTTTGCAGCACAAAGCCTTTGTTCCCTGCTAAGGAATGGAGCAATCTCTCTTTGTGATTCTTTGATGGAAATATCAAACAGAGCATCTGATTTACTGCGTTCATCCTTCTGGTGTTTTGCCTCACTTCTTCCACACTTGCTGGGGGGGGGGGGGAGTGGCGGCTTCTGTAGCAAGTAGCAGAGAAACAGCCAGGAAGGGAGACAATACTTAGACGCGGAGGTTTAGAGAAGGGGCAGGGGAGTGGACCTTCAAGTAAGGATCAGAGTTGTGTGCACAGTGGTGCCCTCGCACCCCCACATTTATAGCTTTGCATCCACCCCCGTGTTTGCGCCTGGACAGACCAGGGAGGAATCTATGGAGATAAATTTCGATATTTGTGTTCTGTTTGTTTTTTTTAATAAATTTTTTTATTGATTTTACATCTATTTCTACATCTATACGCTAAATTCTATACTAAATTACCTTATACAGAAAATGCTTACCTTATACAGAAAATGCTATTGTGTTCTGTTTTTGAATCGCGACACAGCAGAAAGCCTTCCAGTGCACTACCGACTTTAGCAGATGCCATGCACCCGTGATTCCACACCGAGTGGGTGACCTACACGCACCATGAGAGCAGGAAATGCCCTCCTGACGGGCCATGTGCAAAACATATTCTCACCTATAAGATTTGGTTGACAGTAGGAGAGGGGCCAGGAGGTGGAGGGGTAAGAATGTGGATAGGTACAGGAGATACAAGGAGCAGCAGCAGCCTTGGAGCTCAGAAAATCAGTACAAGGACACACAGTGGATGACGTAAACATGAGAGAAGCCATGTTGGATCAGGCCAATGGCCCATCCAGTCCGACACTCTGTGTCACACAGTGGCCAAAACCCAGGGGCCATCAGGAGGTCCACCAGCGGGGGCCTCTTCTTTCCCCTGGACCTGAGTAGCCAGTGTGGAGCTTTCATCAAAGGAATGATTCTCAGTAGCTCAGTAACCACCTGTGGCTCTTCTGAATACCATTCCCCAATGCGGCATCTGCCTCATGCTCCAGGGAGGAGGGCGAGGCTGTTGCCTGGCCGGGCTTGGGGGTGGCGTATGGCTGCCTCGCGCAGCTGCTGCCAGAGGAATGGGTAACCTGCAAGACTCTCTGAGGTCCAGACAAAAACGGAAGTAAATGTGGCTCTTTGTTGGCAGTAATGGCAAATATGGCTCTCTGTGAGCCCCAGAGTAAGTACCACTGGGTCAGACTGTTTGACTAAGATCTGGGAGCAAAAGGTAAAGGTTTCCCTTGCTCGAAAGCCAGTTGAATCCGACTCTAGGGGGGTGGTGCACATCTGTTTCCAAGCTGAAGAGTCAGCATTGTCCGAAGATGTTTCCGTGGTCATGTGGCTGGCATGACTAGACCCCAAGGTGCATGGAACGCTGTTACCTTCCCACCGAAGTGGTACCTATTTATCTACTTGCAATGTTTTGCTTTCGAACTGCTGGGTTGGTAGGAGCTGGGGCCAGAGACAGGAGCTCACTCTGTCATGTGGCACTCGGGTCTCGAACTGCTGAGCTACTGACCTTCCGGTCTGCTGTAGAAGTCTGCTGGGTGAGCTTGGGCTAGCCACTCTCTCCCAGCCTAACCTACCTTACATGGTGGTTGTGGAGATAAAATGGAGGAAGAGGGAATGACAAAAACCATTTTGTCCCACACTGGGGACAAAATTGAGGTTAAAATAACTAAGTCCAGTAAGGATCTTCTAGAGGGACCCTCTTGCTCCCAGAACTGTGTAGATTAAAACAGTATGACTACAATAAATGCTGATATCCGGGTACATCGCCATGTTGGTCTGAAGCAGCAGAACAAAGTCTTGAGTCCAGGGGCACCTTTAAGACCAATGAAGTTTTATTCTGGTTATACGTTTTTGTGTGCATGCACATAAAAGTTTATACCCTACCCAGAATTAGACATTGTTGGTGCCACTGGACTCAGACTTTGTTCTGAAATAAATGCTTTGAATATTCTTAGTGCTAAGTATCTTTTAAAATTTTTGATTCGGGTTGCTGCAAAAATTTAGCCCTTTGAATTGTACTTAAGTCTAAATCACAACAAGCACCATATGGGGTGTTTTGTGGGTTTCTGGTGCCCTCTTCTGTTTTCCAAGGAGACCAGCACGGGTGAAAGCCAAAGCCCTGCTGTGCCGAAAGACATTTCTTCTGTTAAGCGAAGCCGTTGGTACAGAATGCCACAGCTCAGTTACTATCGGGAGCTAGGTGCATTCTGTAGCCACCCCGCTGGCTGCGCATCAATAACTGGGTTCAGTTCAAGATTCAATTCAAAGTACTGGTTATCACCTACAAAGCCCTTCGTGGTTTTGGAACCTCAGGCCCACAGGATCACCTCTCCTGCTATGCTCCAACATGACAATCTTTGCTCATCTGCTGAAGGTACCTGTAGTATCTAAGTACGGTTGTGTGAGAGTCCTACAGAGTCCGTCAGCAACAAGTGTCCTTAAACAGGAATGCTTTATTGAGAAAGGTCTGCTATGGTCATCTACACTACTTGTGTTAGTAATGGTGGGCACTATGGTACCCAGTACAGATATACAGAATTCAAGAGCAGTCAAGCAGTGTAATGTAACCAATCGTCACATAAGGGAAAAGGCACTTTCTTTGTTCCCAAGGAAGACGGGGGAAGTATTTTAACCAGACAGGAGAAAAGATACTTGGCCTGGTACTCACAGTCCTTCAAGGTCAAAGCAGAAGGGAAAGCGATAAGCATGCCTATGAGAAGTACAACATAACATTCCGCAGTACTGACAGAGAGTTCACTCACCCCACCTCCCAGGCAGGAGATGGCAGCACTAGCTGACAGGTTGCCAACCTCCAGGTGGTTGCTGGGGATCTTCTGGAATTACAACTCATCTCCAAGTGACAGATCAGTTCCCCTGGAGAAAACAGCCGCTTTGGAAGGTGGACTGTACGGCATTATACCTCATTGAAGTCCCTCCCCTCCCCTCCTCAAACCCCACCCTTCCCAGGCTCCACCCCCAAAATCTCTAGGTATTTCCCTACCCAGAGCTGGCAACCCTATTTCTGAGGCACAGAGAAGCTTACTTCTGGGGAGAGGAGGGCCCTTAGCAGGGCACAATGCCATAGAGCCCACCCTACAAAGCAGTCATTTTCTCCAGGACGATTGATCTCTGTAGTCTGAAGATCAGTTGTAATGCCCAGAGATCTCCAGGCATCACCTGGAGGTTGGCAACCCTCAATAATTAAATGGTTCAGGGCACTTCACTTTAAAGGCACAGGACTGCAGTCTGTTCCACTGTTTGCTGTATCTAATCTTAACACACTGTCTTCTACATTTGTACGTAATTCCATTTTCTGTATTTTTCTTTTTGCATTGTTTTCCCAGTATCTATCATCCTAGTCCTGTTGCATGGTTAGTTTGCTGGTTTACATGGTCTGATTGTATTGTGTGGTCTGCCTTGAGTATCAGCAAGAAAAGTTAGCTGTAAATAGAATCTCCCATTATTCTGGATGCGGAAGAGACTTACGTTAATAACTGGGCCTCAGGTACAAAATGTGTTTGATTTGGAAAGACAGATTTTTTAAATAGGTCCGTAAATGGGAGGAACAAAATGAAACTGTTTCTATAAAGACTAGAAAGGAAGAATTATGGGTGTGCGTTGTGTTTCTTAGTTTATACCAGGGGTGGCCAAACTTGCTCAATGTAAGAGCCACATAGAATAAACGTCAGATGTTTTAGAGCCACAAGACATGAACAAATATTACACGTTTTTATTAAAAATACGCACATTTGCTTTTTATTAACATTAAATGAGACTACCAAAAATAAAAACAAAAGGGGTAAGAACAGATACTGATATTTCTTTGTCCAATGATATTTCTTTGTTAATGGTATTTATTTGTCAGAGAGAGAGAGAGGTGAAAAGAAAGAAGGAGACAGGTGGAGAGAGAGAGAGAAAGCAAATAGGTGGGGAGGTGGGTGCTAGAGAAAGCATGCCACCCCTTCACTTCCCCAGCTGCCCTGCTGAGAGCCACACAATATGTGTGAATCTCCCGAGCCACAGTTTAGCCACCCCTGGTTTATACCAAATGCTTTTCAAACTGTATACCTTCAGGCAACCCTGTCTGTATCAGCTTCTCTGCTGAAGAATCCCAGCATGCTTCAGAGGACTCCAAAGAATGCTCTATGATGCACACTGGTTCTAACTGAAGCGGAAAAATCTGCCTCTGAGGAGTTGTACCAATGCAGACTGTGGGCAAAGGTTCACTAGACTGCAAACTCTTCCACATAAACTAATTCCCTGCATTACAGAAAACTAGATGTTAGGAGAAAGGGCTTTACTCTAGTCTTTTGCTGATAATGACAGTTTTCTATCTTTAGGGGAGGTCAGAGGGCAGGGGAAGAGAGGAAAGAGAGCAGTGGGACATAATGACGCTGACGTGGAACCTTTCGAATAATCAAAGTCAAACATCAGGTAAAAGGTCTTCTAAGTCCCTCTAGCATCTCCACCAATATCGGTAACTTCTGCACTTCTGGACACCCCTATTGCGGTTATCTAAATCCGCAGATAGGGGGCATACTTACCCCAAGTTTTTTTGCAAACTTGGGCGAACCCCTAAGTTTGCAGAAATATTGGAAAACTTAAAAAAAAATACATTGGGGGGTTAAAAATATATTGGGGGTTAAAAATACATTAGCAATTTAAATCCCTGCCCGCCCCCCCCCCCCAAATAAAAAGTGTTGTCTGAACATACGCAGACAGTACAACTTACCATTGAGGGTGGCTGCTGCTGCTCCTGTGGAGCTGATCCGGGCCGAGCCACTCTGGGCCCAGTCACACAGTCATGGAATGCTAAGAGAGGATCCGGGCTTGGCCACAGCAGCAGGGAACTCTGTGAGCCGCTCCGAGCCTGGCTGCGGTGGTGGGAAACACCAGGAAAGGCTCTAGGCCCAGCTGCAGCAGTGTGGAACACCAGCAGAGACTCCAGGTGGAGCCACAACAGCAGGGAATGCCGGGAGAGACTCCGGGCTTCGCTACGGCAGACAGCAGGAGATGCTCCAGACCTGGCCACCACCAAGAGCTGCTTTAGGCACTGCTGGCGAGTGCTCTAGGCACCAGCTGGCGGGCTCAATGGTACGGGGAAAGACAGCGGGAGAAAGAAGGGGGGATTGGCTGGGGGAGAAAGGAAAGATGGGGGGATTGGCTTGGGGGGAGAAAGACAAAGGAGGAGGGATTGGCTTGGGGAGAGAAAGAGAGGGGAAGATGTGGGGGAGAGGGAAGAAAGTAAATGTAGGGGAATGCCCCCTCCCCGCAAGTTTCTTGCGAGTCCCCACATGTCCGTTCTAATTGCGATCAAGTGTTTTTGGTCTTCATTGCTATATTAGTTGCATTGATACTGTGTGAATGCCCTGGGTTGAAGAGAGCAACCTAGCAGTTCAAAAGCAAGAAACTGCAAGTAGATAAATAGAAACTTCCCACCTTCAGTGGGAGGGTAACAGCGTTCCGTGCGCCTCGGCGTAGTAGTTCTAGTCACGCTGGCCACATGACCACAGAAATGTCTTTGGACAGTGCTGGCTCTTTTGACTTGAAAACGGGGATGAGCACCGCACCCCTAGCGTCAGATTTGACTAGCTTTTGAGCAAGGGAAACCTGTACCTTTACTAGTTGCTAACTAGTTCTCCTCTACCTTTTCTTTAGTGTTGGTCTGTCCCCTCTACAGGCCTCTGTCTTGTGCTACTGTGATGAGAAGCAGTGTGCGCCACTACATCCTCTTTATTGATTTGGAATACTAGATTCTAGTGAATAGAATGAAATCTCATTTGGAATGGTAGATTGGAATGTTATTTCTCTGGTCTGGGGGCAGAGGAGAAACACTACACAGCCGATTGCACCACCTCAAAGAAGAGAATGCTGTATTGTTGCCTTCCCACATGAGATGAGACAGACAGAACGTAACAGCAGTCTCAATTAATTACTCTCAGCATTCCAGTTAAGAAGGGTACATCTGCTTATCAATCTCCGATTTTCATATATTTATTTCCTTCACTACGTTTCTCCCCAGAATTAAACCCAAACAAATGGTGACCAAATAAAGCTTGTTATTCCTGTTCGGTCCTTGCATCTGTTAAACACCTTTATTATGCAAATTTGCTGCTCACCCTCTACCTATACATATGGGCTGGTAATTTCCATTTCATGTATCTGAAAAAGTGTGTGCGCACATAAAAGCTTATCCCTTGAATAAAACTTTGCTGGTCTTAAAGGGGCCACCGGACTCGAACTTTGTCCAAGTTCTTTGTATCACTCGACCTTGGGTGGCATGCACATAAATCGTTTAACCGGGGGAGTGGCGCAGTCATTCCCTGTGGAGCATGATACAGTAGTTGTTTTCCAGCATCCACACGCCCTGAACAATGATAGAGGGAGCTGTGTCTAATGAGGATATCTGTCTGAGCTACTTTGGGAGAAAACTGGTGTCTAAAAAGTGGGATGAAGATACATAAGCAAAACCAAGGCATTACTCCATCAATTCAAGGGAAAAGCAGGGCAGAGTCAGTCTTGCTGGAACTCACCCACCAAGATTAAGCATGTGGCTTTCTTCGGGAGTCTCCTGCTGCCGTTACTTTGCCTTCTTTGGGGGGGAGGGGGGGGGGGAAGCGGAATACAAATCTCATGCCCGCTACACAACTCTCTTTCTTTGCGTGCCAAGAAGTCATTGGAATTGAAACCAAGTTGTATCCCATTGCTTTGTTACTATTATTGTACTGATGCCTTGTTTGCACAGTTTGTTCTATTTATATTAAATATTTCCCTCTGCCTGCCCTGAGAAATTGAATTGCCTGCTGTGGCATCTCCTTGCCTGAAATTCGGCACTTCAGTGAGGGGTACAGTCCTCAATAATTTCCTCACAACTGGGTGGAAAACAGAGACAATGTACAGCCAGGAATGTGCTTTGCTTCCATGGAGGGTGAGACCAGTACTCTTTTTATTATCTGCCTGAAATTTGCAGGGAACATCCTTTGGAAAACGAGGGGACGAGGTTGGCATCATCCCTACAACGGACTGAATTAAAAACTGTTCTGTTCTGGAGGATGTCTGAATCGGATTAAAGAGGGATGATGCTTGTTGTTTATATTCCTGTGTCCGTTGAGATGTTGTTTTTTTTTTAATGAAGGCAGTGAAATATTTATCTGATTTCAGCTCCTCTAGTACCTTGAGCACGCTCAGATGGAAAAGCATTTGATGGCCTAAGAAAACCCTTTACAATTTAACCGTTTCCCATTAAAACCAATGGAAAAACAGAAATGCAATTACTAACAGAACGTTTAAAAGCGGAAATAAAAAAGCAGAAAAATACAGAGCCCAATTCAAGAATTTCTCCTTGCTCTTGTTTTTGTTTGCCTCTAAGTCACAGCTGATGTGGGGGGACACCACAGGGTTTTCAAGGCAAGAGATGTTCGGAAGTGGTTTGCCATTGCCTGCTTCTCCATCACAACACTGGTATTCCTTAGTGGTCTCCCAGCCAAGTATTAACCAGGGCTGGCCCTGCTTAGCTTCGGAGATCAGTCCAGCCAGGGGCCTCTTGTCCATACCTGCTAATTATTTGCTCTTCTGCCCACCACTGGGACTGACTAACCAACAGACATGTTTTGACCGATGGAACGTATTTGCTGATTATTCTTAGCGTGCAAACGCCCTCAGGGAGTGCAACTGAAGGGGAGAATGAATGCCACCTGAGGAGAGAGCTCTGTCAACGTGTCTGCAGTGAAAAGAACTTTTCGTTTGAGCCCCACGCTACGGCCTGTCTAGAAATCAGTGCTTGTGTGAGGGTGAACAACCAATGTCAAATCCCAGCCTAAAGCGAAACCTCGGCAACGCGTCTTTGGGAAGTCACCCCCGGGGAATTAGAATTCATGACCTTATTCAAGAGAGTTAATTGGATTCTTCTGCTTATTCATGGTGCTGCTGGTCACGGCTTTGCAGTCACATGTGCTTGAAGTGCCAATGAATGGAAGCGATGAGGCAAGTATTCTTTTTTCCTATCTCCACGCCAGGAAGTTTTCTGTGTCTGGAGCTGCATCAGATCACACGCAATGTTCTGCAAAAGGCAAACTGTAGAAAGCCAAATTGATCCAGGGGAAAATTCCAAAACCAGCAGTCCTAACTAAGAACAAATTAAATGCCTCTTATTTTCCCTATTGGTCTCTTTAGAACTCCACTGTTCCTTTACGCCTCATCTCTGGTACTTGATGTTTAACAAATTTCTAATCCATGAGGGTTACTCTTCTTATCCCAACACAGTTAAAACTCAGGGACATTTGATGAGGGACTCCAGTTCCTCCAGATTTTCTAAAGTCCCCAGTATACAATTTAATCACTCACCTTTGTCCGCATATTTAGGAGTTTGACAAGACTGTCTTCCTCAGAAACACTTTTTTTACATACTTAATAATTCCACCTTTAAAATTTTCCACCTACTCAGAACAAGCATTAGAGACTATTTCCTGGATCCCTTTTAAAAATTAGCAGTAGATTGCCATCACCTAATCCTCTGGAGCGGGACCAGTTTTGGTGGTGTTTTGTATTGGTTCTAGATCAACAGTGTTGCATTTGATCACATCCCACCCAAACTTGGTGCTTTATTTTTGTAACATATTAGGCCTAGAACATTCTCCCTCTTGTGACTGCTATTTGGTTGAGTTCTTCCAATCCCCCCACCGCCCCGGCAAAAAAGAACCATGAATCTGTGTAACATTTTCTGCAATGAAAACTGACCAAGGATGCAGTTCCTGCGCAATCTGCCCTTGGCAATCCTTTCACCAATGGCCTCCTCGCCACTATTTTTTTCTGGATCTGATGCATTTTATGAGATTCCTCCTGTTTTTAGCAATGTTCCCTTTCTGCCTGACTTAATAAACACAGATTTGTCAGAGACAACAATGCTCTTTGTTCCCCATACTTGAGCAAGTTTTCCACTTTTTAACGGCAGGGTTTTCACCTTTTATGGCTTCCTCGACTTTATTCTTTAACCGTACTGGCCACTTCTGAGCTACAGTATATAATGCTAGGAAAAGTTACAGGCAGCAAAGGGGAAGACCCAACATGAAATAGATCGACTGAGTAAAGCAGGCACGGCCCTCCATTTGCAAGAACTGGCTCCATGACTAACTGCTCTAAGGTACTATTGTTTGATATCAAGAGATGATCTTTCCAATTTCTTGATCACACCTTTGCCCACACAATATGATAGCCGGTAAAGTCATCATTATACAACTTTTCTCCAGCTACTTTGTTTCATTCTCAATTTCAAAATCGTTATCAAGTCAGGCGGGCAACAGCCTGTCCCCAATATTGTTAATTTTCAGGTGTTTCCACCAGTAGCAATTCTATTGTGTTGATTTCTTAATTTTTCTGTTTTACTTGATGTCGCCAATATATAGAGCCACCCCACCCATCTCCACTTCCTATATGTTGGCATGCAGACATAGCAATAGGCTGCTACTGGCAGTGGGAGAATCAGCCTTGGAAAATCCCCATCTATACCGTAGTTTTTAACATCAAGCACTCCCACCTTTGCTCCAGAGCTTTCTAGCATTTGCATACAAACACTTATACCTTCTCTCTCCAAACACCTACACAGTAGGTAGAGTTCCTTCTATGGCAGTTCTGGATCAGACTCTTGGAGAGTACAAAGCTCTTTGGTTACAAAACAAATGTAGTGACATAAACAATCCCCATGTTTGTTCAGTAAATAAGATCAGAAAAATATGAGTTCGATCGGTTATTTAAACCAACCGGCATTTGGAAATTTTACACAAGCTTGCAAGGATTTGCAGATCTCTTTTGAGAGAAGGGATCGGATGAACAGTTCCTCAGAAAACAGATGTCGGTTCAACCTAAATTCCCCTCAAGTTTGCTAGGAAAAGCTATTAGACACATGTAGGGTCAAGAGATTTATTAGATACCCTTTGAGCACTATGTACACAGGAAGGCAGAAATTACTTCTTCGTTTCTTCCTCCTTGGACAAAGTCTTGAAAATCTCCTCCTTCTTGGCTTGCAGGCGTTCCTCACGGCGCTTACGAGCCTCCTTGGTCTTTGACCTGCGGGCTTCCGCCTGATCGCTGAAAAATAAAGGCAGCCTCATGAGAAGGATGACACCGCAAGGTTCACGTCGGCACCCTCAATATGTCAACTTATTTTATTTATTTATTAATTTAACTTATACCCTTGCCCTCCCTGCAAGCGGGCTCAGGGCGGCTTACATAATGGTTCCATAATGACCGTAAAATACACACAAAACCAGTTTAAAATATCAGATACAATAAAAACATCAAAGTGCTAGTGCTGTTCACTCAATATGAGAACTATTTCCATGCAAACATAAGTACACAATACACACAATACGATACACAACCTTTATTGGCATACACTGCAGGGACATCAATAAAGAAACAGTAGCAAACAGCTAGCAGTAAACCAAACAGTAGCCGACATAACTAGGTGGAACTAATCAGCAAGGATTAAGCCTTATACTCCCTTACCCTTAACTTCCAAACATAAGCTAAAAATTCAGCTACAGACAGAGTAATTACCGGGAACTTGTCGGACAGTAAAATTTTTAGGTCGCTGTCGGACAAGTTCCTTGAGGGGGGTAGGTGGGGGCCAATCAAATAGCTACGCATAGTGGAGTAATGGGGGCAGCGTAGAAGGATATGGGCCACTGAGTCAGGTTCACTAGAAAGACAACTACAGGTTCTAGAGAGCCAGTTTGGTGTAGTGGTTAAGTGTGCGGACTCTAATCTGGGAGAACCGGGTTTGATTCCCCACTCCTCCACTTGCACCTGGCTGGATGACCTTGGGCAAGCCATAGCTCTGTACCAGCTGTTCCCTCAAGGACAGCTTGGGAAAGAGCTCTCTCAGCCCCACCTACCTCACAGGGTGTCTGTTGTGGGGAGGGGAAGGGAAAAGGAGTTTGTAAGCCGCTCTGAGACTCCCTTGGGGAGTGGAGGGCGGGGTATAAATCCAATCTCTTCTTCTTCTTCTTCTATCCCTATAAGGGATACCTCTATATCTGCCTGACACAACAGCTGAGGGAAAAAGATTGAATCTTGCTAACATAAAAACCTGCTGATGAAGCGGAGCTATTACATTGGAAATATAGGGAGCCATGGGGGCTTGGGGGAGGGGAAGATCAAGGAAGCATGGAGAACAGACTCCAGAACTCCCAGCATTGATTATTTGGGCTTCCATATCCCAAATCCTCCTCCGCGCCGCCTGCAAAATAGCTGTTTCGCCACAGTTGTACAAGGAGTCTAAATCTATTCCCATAGTTTTGATTTTATTCACTATAGTTTGTGACCAGGCAGAAATATATGGGTCTGCAAGAAGTTGGACAGAAAGGCTGTTGGGAGGAGAGCTAAAATGTAAATACAACCAAGTATAAGTATATCAAGGAAACTTTCTCCACAAGAGGGCACCCTGTCAATGATGTTAGCAGTCTCTAGAAATCTAAACTTGCTTCCTGAAGAAGCCCCCCAGCTGCAATACTGTAACCCCCCCAACCCCCCCAAATCCCAAGCAACCTTGACTGATAAGGCCTGGCAGGTAGTTTGATCTGCTCACACATCTCCCGTTATCAACAAATCACAGGAGATGACAAAAACAGATCAAAGACATCTTGTAGCTTTTTACTGCATCTACTGATTACGTTAAGGAGTAATTAACACATGGAATTCACTGCTGCCGGAAATGGTGGTGGCTACAAGCATAGACAGTTTGAAAATGGGACTGGATAAACATAGGGGGCAGAGGTCCGTCAGTGGCTACTAGCCGCAAGGTATAGATGGAACACTCTGTCTGGGGCAGAGATGCTGTGCATTCTTACTGCTTGGGGGGCAGCAGTGGGAAGGTTTCTGGAGTTCTGGCCCTGCTGATGGACCTCCTGATGGCACCTGGGTTTTGGTCACTGTGGGACACAGAGTGTTGGGACTGGATGGGCCAGTGACCTGATCCAACATGGCTTCTTATGTTCTTAGTGCTACACTGGCTTCAAATGGACTACCCCCTAGAGGAAACAGGCAAAAGGCTAATCTAATCCAGCTTCTTTAATAAAACGTGTAACATTCTGCTAAGTATAACTGACCACTGGATTATTTTGGACCAGCCCTGTAAAGGTACAGGCTTAAGAACTCTTTTTCGTATTAAGGTCAGAAAACGAAAAAGAGAAGAGATTGGATTTACACCCCACCATTCACCACCCAAAGGAGTCTAAGAGCAATTTACAATCTCCTTCCCTTTCATTCCCCACAACAGACATCCTGAGGGGCTTAGAGAGCTCTTTTGAGAACTGCCCTTGAGAGAACAGCTGAGAGAACTTGTGACTGACCCAAGGTCACACCAGCAGCTACATGTGGAGGTGTGGGGAATCAAACTTGATTCTCCCATATTAGAGTCTGTGCTCCTAACCACTAAACCAAACCGGCTCTCCATGAAGGAAAAAACCCAGAAAGTTAGTACCATAAACTGCTTCAGTCTGTCTGTCTGAGTTCCTTAGCTTGTTTCTCATTTGTACTGGGCCAAACTATCTAAGTGCTATTCTTTTTTAGGAGGGGAAAAAGATTACCTCAAGAAATGGGTGGCTGCGTGAAAATTTGAGTAAAACATCCCCCTGTAGTGGTAGTGAATTAAAAAAACACTTACGCCAGAAGCTTCTTGCGAGCCTTATCTGCCTTCAACTTGTGGATGTGCTCCATCAGGATCCGCTTATTCTTGAACACGTTGCCCTTGACTTTCAAGTACAAGCTGTGGTACCTGGAAACGGCAGACCACAGCAAAGAATGAAAGTGCCTCTTTGGAGTTTGAAGAAACTTGTCCATGAAAAGATCCAAGCAGCTTTGCCATAATGGTGCCTTAAGCACCATGAAATCAAAAACATTAAAACCCAGCGTGCTATTTGGGAAGCCTGCATAAACTATCCTCATTACCCCACCCCCCAGGTCCCCTTGGAAGATTTGCTTCTCAGTGATTAAAACTTGCTGAAGAGTTAGGCTGATCTGCAACCAAATAATCCTTAAACTTCTCTAGACAGGCCCATTTCCACTGAAGAAAGCGCATCCATTTCCTAGACTCACATATGGCGATCGATCTTCTTGGACTCCCTGTACCGCCGAAGGAGTCGCCTCAAAATTCTCATCCTTCTCATCCAGGTAACCTTCTCAGGCATACGGGCATTGGCTGTACCTTTTCTCTTACCTGGACAGAAACAGAGAATGACAGTAAAGAAAATCAGCTTATGTGACACAGTAGGAAAGAGCAAGAGTCCCATAGCACCGTGAAGACTAACACGGCTACCACGTCTTGATCTACGTGACACAGTTTGAGAAGCAGAGAGCAATTTCCCATGGATGATCTTTCCAAACTAAATTCCTTCTACTACGTGAGAAATCAAAGAAGGGGAAAACTGATACTTACCAATGCCCATGTGCCTGCCCTTCCGGCGGGCCAAGGTGTTCTTCCTGCACCGAGCACGCGAGTGAACAGTAACAGGCTTGCGAATTATCAGACCATCTTTGATCAGTTTCCTGATCTGCTGACCTGAAGCATACAAGAACAATAATCAGTGTCAATGAGCTAATATTTCCAAGGAGAAATGTACCCATCTGGATAACACAGGATGTTGATCCCAGTGAGTCGCAGGAATTGTATCACTCCAGCCTTGGCCCACCTACACTGGCTTCCAATTTGCTTCCAGACACAATTCAAGGTGCCTTCAAAGTTCTGTACCAGGGGTGGGCAAACTGCGGCCCGCCAAGACAGTCAGCCACATGGTTTCTCAACAAGCAATCTCACTCCTGATTTCAAAAAAACTGAAGAAAAGTGTGATAGGGTACATTTGTCTCATTAAACTGATTCTAAAATTAAATGTGCTTGCAGCTATAGACGATATGAACTCAGCACAATAAAGAAATGGAATAAAACTACCACTGTTTAATTTAATTTATATGTATTGATTTTTATGATACAATTTATACCTTTTCTGAAATGCAAAGTTAACTAATAAATGCAATCATTTTAAAGGTGTGGCCCTCCGCTAACCTCCGCTCCCACAAAGCGGCCCCAGAGCCAAAACAATTGCCCACCCCTGCTCTATACGGATTTAGACCAACATATCTGAAGGATCACCCTTATGCACCGACTCAAACTGACCATTACACTCCTCTTTGGAGGCCCTGTTTTGGATTCCCTGCCTTCTGAGATCAGGAGGGTGGCAACCAGGGAGAGGGCCTTATCAGTCATGGCCCCAATGCTCTGGAACCTTCTCTCCAAGGAAATTCATCATCTTCCACCGGTGGGTGAAGACTTTGTTTCATTTGGCATTCCCTCAATGATCTCTCCTTCCAGTGTTTTACAGTTTGTATGTATTTTAACTTGTTTTAACTATTTGAAAAATTGTTCTAATGATGGATTATTTTGCAAAAGAATAGAAAAGATTGAATTTACCCCACCCTTCACTATCTAAAGGATTCTCAGAGCGTCTTACAATCTCCTTTCCTTCCCCTCCCCGCAACAGACACCCTATGAGGAAGGTAAGGCGGAGAGAGCTCTTCTGAGAACTGCTCTTGAGCAGGGCCATTGACCTGATCCAACATGGTTTCTCTTATGTTCTTAGTGCTACATTGGCTTCAGATGGACTGCCCTAGAGAAAACGGGCAAAAGGCTAATCTAATCCAGTTTCTTTAATAAAACGTGTTACATTCTGCTAACTATAACTGACCACTGGACTATTTTGGACCAGTCCTGTAAAGGTACAGGCTTAAGAACTCCTTTTCGTATTAAGGTTAGAAGAAGAAAAAGAGAAGAGATTGGATTTATACCCCACCATTCCCCACCCAAAGGAGTCTAAGAGCAATTTACAATCTGCTTTCCCTTTCATTCCCCACAACAGACATCTTGAGGGGCTTACAGAGCTCTTTCGAGGACTGCCCTTGAGAGAACAGCTCTGAAAGAACTTCCAAGTGGGGCGTGGGGAATCAAACCCGGTTCTCCCAGATTACAGTCCACGCTCCCAACTACTACACCAAACTGTTAAGCCACCTTGACGGCCCTTCTAAAAGCAGATTTAGTAGATAAATTTTGAAAATAAAATAAACGGCTCTGTACTACCAACAGTATTATTACAAGCCTGCCCTTGTAATAACTGTGATGTAAAGCAGTCCACCCGCTCCAAAAATTCAGCCGAACAGAAGCACTGTAGCACATGACTTACAAACATGGCTAGCTACAACTTACGCGAGTTCGCATTCGCAATTTCATTAGTCTCATTAGGATCCAGCCAGACTTTTTTCTTGCCACAGCGCAGGACGCTAGAGGCCAGCCTCTTCTGGAGCCTTAGCATACTGGGAAAGGAAACAAAAATACACAGGTTAGATATTTCAGACACAGAAAGAGAACCTGAGGCTGGGTGAAAAGAAGACTTAGACCGAAATGCATAATGTACAAGTGGGAACCCACAAGGGCCTTAAGTGCTGCGATCACACGCACTAAATAGTGCACTTCCAATCCACTTCCAAGGCATTTTCCAACTGGATTTTACTGTTGACTCTTCTGCATTGTCACAATTATCACTCGTTTGTCCCTATTGCTTTGGGTCCTGTCCCCCCCCCCTTTCCCAGATGTTTTAATCCCTTTGGGACTACTAGAGAGTACAAAATACGTGGGGGGGGGGGGAACCCTGAAGCAACAGGAACACAGGAGTGACGAAAATCAGAATGCAGAACAAACTGGCAAACTCCAACTGGAAAGTGCACTGGAAGGGGATAGGAAGCATATAATTTAGGGTGTGTGATCAAAGCCAAGGCAGGGCTGCCAACCTCCAGGTGGGACCTGGGGATCTCCCGGTTTTGCAACTGATCTCCAGCTGACAGAGTTCAGCTCCCCTGGAGAAAATGGCTGCTTCGAAGGGTGGACTTTATGGCGTTGGACCATGCTGAGGCCCTACCCCTCCCCAAACCCCACCTTCTCCTGGCTCCACCCCCAAAGTCTCCAGGTATTTCCCAACCTAGACCTGGCAACCCTAAGCCAAGGACTCAAAAGCCGACTGCTACTTTGGCCATTTGGCAAAGCGAAGGCAGGAAACGTGACAGAACCCGAACCCATAGCCTAAAACAGCACTTCAGGAAGGAGAGATCTGCAAAGACCCCGCTCTGGGGCCCTTGCCAGGCCACGCCCTTTTGGAGGCCAGCCCCCCCCCCCAATTCTGCTCTGTGAGCTCCTGGCATTCAAGCCGTGAGCGAGCAATCCGGTTGCTGCATAAATTAGTTTGCTCTGGAGCCCCATCCTTCCGGGGTCAAGACGGAAAAGTGTGAGCCGGAGGCTAAAAGGCTGTGAGCTGGCGCACAGCGACTCAGCTTAGAGGGAACACCCCCCCCCCCGGCCAGGCCAGGCCAGGCCAGGCCAACCGCCGGCTCTTCTTCGCTTCTCTCCCCTCACGAGGCTAAACCCCCACTTCGCTATTCCTCCCCCGGGCCGAACCGCTCGTCGCTCCCCCGCGTGTTATTCCCCCCTCCGCTCCCGCTCCGCACCTCATGGCGGCGGCGCCGACGGCCCTGAAAGGAAAGAAAGGAAACGCGCATGCGCCGGCCCGTCTTCGTCACGTGCCAGCGGGCCGTACCACTTGCTTCCCCACCACCCATGTTGCTTTCTTCCTCCCCCCCCCCCCCCCCCCCCGTTTTAACATTCTGCCAGGACTCAGAGAGTCGTTTACGTCAAGCCAGGCGTGAGTGGGGGAAAACGGGGGGCGGGAGGAATGAGACGAGATTGTCTCTTTTTCTGCCCCCCCCCTCCAGGCTTGGGAATGGCCTGTCCCTGAACGCTACTGCGCATGGCGGGGTTGTCAGACGGAAGGAGCCTTTTCCGGAAGAGCCGTGCGCCTGCGCTTGGGCGCGGCAGGAAGGCAAGCCCAGGCTTGTTCGTAAAGAGTGCGCATGCGCAATTTGCAGGGTATTGGAAATTGTGATTGCGCCCTGTGGGAGATTGGATTTTTCTGCCTAGCATAGCTCGTGCTTTCCTGACCTGGATCGCTCAGCGGCTCCCCCTAGCCCGATCTCGCATGCGAAGCAGAGTCAGTCCTGAATCCAGTGTCACCTTTAAGACCAGCAAATTTTTGTTCTGGATATAATCATGTGCAGGTATCTGAAGAGGTGTGCACGCACAGCTTATACCCGAAATAAAACTGTTGGTCTGAAAGGTGCCACTGGACTCAAACTTTGTTCCGCTGCTTCAGACCAGCACAGCAACCCACCTGAATCTAGGGTCAGTCCTGGTTAGTCTTTGGATGGGAGACCACCAAGGAAGTCCAGAGTCGCCATGCAGAGGCCGGTGATGGCAAACCACTTCGGTTAGTCTCTTGCCTTGAAAACCCCGTAATGGGTTGCTGTAAGGCAGCAGCAATTTGACAGGGAAAAAAAAAGAATAGCTCTTGCTCTCAGTGACAAGGAAGAAGAAGCCAAGTCGTTGTCCTAAAGTATAACAATGAGGTTTGAAGCTGATGAAAGTTTGTAGAAGATTGTAACTGCTGTTATGAGCCCTCTCCTTTTGAGTATTTGTGTTTACACATTGCTCTTGTGAAACCAAAATTAGCTTTTAAGTATGCTATTCTAAAGTGGAAAGAGAGCACCTGCCTTTACTTAATAAGGTGTTATAAGCATGATCCTAAATCTGCAAACTCAAAAAGAGAAGTGTTTCTGAATTCAAAATGTTTTCTGGAAAATATACGTACTTAGCATATTTATATGCTGCTGTTCTTCTGGAACAAAGGCTGCAAAGCTGCTTACAAATTTTAGGCTGACTACCTAAGACAAGAGTTGACTCCCATCCTAACACATAAAAACATCCAGTGCTTACACCCATTTAAAATTCAAAACTGGATAAAAATACCAGAAAAACAGCAAAAATTAAAGGAAAGCTGAAAATCTGCAGGCAAATATCATAAGCACATTGACAATGCAGTAAGTTAATATGGGAGACCCACATTTGAATCTCCACTCTGCCAGGGGAGCTTGCTGGGTGACTTGGTGCCCTTCACACACTCTCAGCCTAATGCTGGGTCTCCTCTGCAGAGAAAGACTGGGTATATAGTTTGGTGTAGTGGTTAAGTGCGCGGACTCTAATCTGGGAGAACCGGGTTTGATTCCCCACTCCTCCACTTGCAGCTGGCTGGATGACCTTGGGCAAGCCATAGTTCTGACACAGCTGTTCTTGAAAAAGAGCAGTTTCTGCCAGAGCTCTCTCACCCCCAGCTACCTCACAGGGTGTCTTTTGTGGGGAGGGGAAGGGAAAGGAGTTTGTAAGCCGCTCTGAGACTCCTTCGGGTAGTGAAGGGCGGGGTATAAATCCCATCTCTTCCTCTTCGTCTTCTATAAGCGAAGGAAGTAAACAACTAAACAGCTTTTCCCAAGTAGCAGGAATCAATATCAGCCGTTTCTGCACAATTTATTTACCCCGAGCTCAGCACTTTTGGGGAAAAGGTTTCCGCAATTCTCAGTGTTCATTCTTTATTTAAAAAGTAGATTTCTAGACCTTTCTCTTGCAGAGATATAAGGGAAAAAGCAAATCTTTGCAAGAAAAGAAGCCAGAGACTTGGGGTTTTTTTTAAAAAAAAGGTGAGAATTCAGAGAACCTGCTAAACATATAGTTACAGTAGTATATCAATAAAATGATGTTCTAGTGCAAGATTTTTTAAAAATGCAAAATCCCTGGTGGCCCAGAGGAGGGGGGTGGCCGCTTCCGGGGGTTGGGGTAGGGAAACTGTATGGAAACCTGTCATGTGGAAGCCACATCACTATAGTGCTTTGTCTCTAGCTGCGCCAGCAACAGGAAACCACAAAATCCAGTACCCATTGGACGCCACTGTCATCTCTAGACAGGGGGCAGAGTCCAGCAGGTGAAAGGAGGAGCTGGCAGTCTGCAGGCCAAGGTGGTAAGCAGCTGCTTAGGATGTTAATGAGAGTTCAGGTAAACAGCAGAAAAGAGCAAGAGTCCAGAAGCACCTTCAAGACTAACAAAATCTGTGGCAGGGGAGGAGCTGTCCTGAGTCACTGCTGACTTCTTCAGTGCTGTATCTGAAGAAGTGAGCAGTGTCTCACGAAAGCTCCTCCCCTGCCACAGATTGTGTTAGTCTTGAAGGTGCTCCTGGACTCTTGCTCTTTTCTCCTGTTACAGACGGACTAACATGGCTACCCATCTTGATCTGTCTTCAGGTAATCAGGTGCACATATTTGTCGAAACCTCTAACCCACTCAGTTATTCTGTGCCCTCTTCTCTCGTCCCGCTTTCTCTATTCTGTTCTCCATTAGTCTGGAAAGTCACAAAAGCCCAGTCTTGTGTTTCAGCAGCTGAATACAACAGGCAGTGGGCTGACTGCTGAGCAGGGAAGAATTTAAATATGAAGGATTTTGATTTGATGTTGTATTGTATACTTTCGTATTAAAGCATATGCATCAAAAATTTCAAAAATATACAAAAATATTGCAAAATATGATTAATTTAATATAGTAGGTGATGAGGGTCCAAAGTCATCAACAACGAAACATCCGGTAGACACATTCGTTTCCAAAAGTCTTCATCAGGTGTGGACCAACAATTAGCTATTAAAAGACAATATACAATATGCAAGATTACAAGACCAATACAGGTTACAGTTTACAAAAATATGTAATATTCATAAAGCTTAAAGAGGACTTACAATGTCTTCAAATGTAATAAAAGTACCTCTACTATATCTGGTTGATTCAATGGCATTTTTTCTGCAGACAAACAATATTTAAAAATTCAATAGCATGGACACTATCGTTGTTATGGCTGTTCAATCTGCCCATTAGTTTGGGAAACTAAGTTTTTGGATTTCCCAACTTGTAACTTTAGAAAGGAGATTGAGACATTCACAAACTGTGGGTCAAAAAGACTTATATATCTTTTGCAGTGTTCATGTCTAATGTTATACGTAGGAGCTACAATGCGTTCAGTAAGTATGACTGAACATAAATCTCGTATACGGTCACAAAATTTTGAGGCTCCCCTGGTCTCACATTTTGTAGAAAAACATCATAAGCCTGAGGATTTTAAGTTTCTGGTTCTGGAAACTTTACATGTGCCTAGATTCAACAGAATAGATACCAGGAAGAAACTTTTACAAAGAGAAATGTACTGGATACATAGATTAAAAACATACCATCCTTTTGGGTTAAATATATCTTTGGAATTTTCTAGTTTTGTATAGATTTCCTTCTATGTAATTAGGTGCTACATCTTTAAGTTGAAAGGTGGATAACCTGAGATTGCCTTTCAAATGATGGTTAGGTGTATGATGCATTACACTGTAAAACCTTTGAGCAAGATGCAGTAGCTTAGGAGTGTTCCAGATATGCTGTGAGTTGGTGAGTTGTTATACTATTGAAGTTGTTTGTATGCTTTTGAATTTTGAGGCTTCCCTGGTCTCACATCTTGTAAAAATATCATAAGCCTGAAGATTTTAAGCTTCTGGTTTTGGCAACTTTACATGTGCCCAGATTCAACAGAGTAGAGACCAGGAAGAAACTTGCACTGAGAGAAGTGTATATATAGATTAAAAATACATCATCCTTTAGGGTAAATATGTTTCTGGAACTCTCTGGTTTTGTACAAGTCCCTTTCCATGTAATTAGTTGCTACTTCTTTAAGTTGAAGGGTGGATACCTTAAGATTGCCTACTAAATGGTTGTTAGATACAGGTTGTTAGATACATTACATTGTAAAGCCTTTGAGTGACATGCATTAATTTAGGAGTATTCCAGACATGATGTGAGTTGGTGAGTTCTACTACTAACAGTAATATACTATTGGAGTTGTTTGTTGTATGCTTTTGAATTTTGAGGCTTCCCTGGTCTCACATCTTGTAAAAATATCATAAGCCTGAAGTTTTTAAGCTTCTGGTTTTGGCAACTTTACATGTGCCCAGACTCAACAGAGCAGGGGTCCTTTCGTAAAAAAAGAGGTGCAGGAGCTCATTAGCATAACTCATTTGCATATGCCACACCCCCTGACGTCACCGGAAGGTGTCACAAGGCCACACATCCCTGACGTCATGGGCAGTGTGTCAGAAGGCAAGAAGGGAGGGAGGGAGGGAGGGAGGGAGGGGAAAGGAAGGAAAAGAACAGGAAGGAAGGTAGGTAGGTAGGTGGGGGAGAGAGAGAGAAGAAAGAAAGAAAGAAAGAAAGGGAGGGGGAAGGAAGAAAGGAAGGAAGGAGGGAGGAAGGAAGGGGGGAAGGAAGGAAGAAAGGAACAGTAAGGTAGGTAGGTAGTTGGGGGGAGAGAGAGAGAAGAAAGGAAGGAAGGAAGGGGGGAGGAAGGGGGGAAGGAAGGAACAGGAAGGTAGGCAGGTGGGGGAGAGAGAGAGAAGAAAGGAAGGAAGGAAGGAAGGAGGGAGGAAGGGAGAGGAGAGGAGAAGGAAGGGGAAAAGGAAGGAACAGGAAGGTAGGTAGGTAGGTGGGGGGAGAGAGAAGAAAGAAAGAAAGAGAGAGAGGGAGGGGGGAAGAAAGGAAGGAAGGAGGGAGGAAGAAAGGGGGGAAGGAAGAAAAAAAGAAAGGAACAGTAAGGTAGGTAGGTAGGTGGGGGAGAGAGAGAGAAGAAAGGAAGGAAGGAAGGAGGGAGGGAGGAAGGGAGAGGGGAAGGAAAGGGGAAAGGAAGGAACAGGTAGGTAGGTAGGTAGGTGGGGGGAGAGAAGGAAGGGAGGGAGGGGCGCTTCTCCCCCCACTAGGGCTGGCGTTTCCCTCCCCCCTTGCTTGGGCCTGAGTGGCGTTAAGCCACTCAGGCCCGGCTTCTCCCTCCCTTGGGCCCCGGGAACTGTTGAGTGGGCGAGGGAGGGGGCTTTTAAGCGGGGCCGGCGGCGGGAAGGTGACAGGGTGAGGGAGGGGGCTCTGAGTCGGGGCCGGCGGCTAGCCGCGGCCCCGGGAAAGACGACTGGGCGAGGGAGGGGGCTTTTAAGCGGGGGCGGGAAGGCGACAGGGCGAGGGAGGGGGCTTTTGAGCGGGGCCGGTGGCCAGCCGCGGCCCCGCGAACGAGACGGGGCGAGGGAGGGGGCTTTTGAGCGGGGCCGGCGGCCAGCCGCAGCCCCAGGGAAGGAGACTGGGCGAGGGAAGGGGCTTTTAAGCGGGGCCGGCGGCCAGCCGCGGCCCTGCGAAGGAGACAGGGCGAGGGAGGGGGCTTTTAAGCGGGGCCGGCGGCCAGCCGCGGCCCCGCGAAGGAGACAGGGCGAGGGAGGGGGCTTTTAAGCGGGGGCGGGAAGGCGACAGGGCGAGGGAGGGGGCTTTTGAGCGGGGGCGGGAAGGAGACAGGGCGAGAGAAGGGGCTTTTAAGCGGGGCCGGCAGCTAGCCGCGGCCCCGCGAAGGAGACAGGGCGAGGGAGGGGGCTTTTAAGCGGGGCCGGCGGCCAGCCGCGGCCCCGCGAAGGAGACAGGGCGAGGGAGGGGGCTTTTAAGCGGGGGCGGGAAGGCGACAGGGCGAGGGAGGGGGCTTTTGAGCGGGGGCGGGAAGGAGACAGGGCGAGAGAAGGGGCTTTTAAGCGGGGCCGGCAGCCAGCCGCGGCCCTGCGAAGGAGACAGGGCAAGGGAGGGGGCTTTTAAGCGGGGCCGGCGGTCAGCCGCGGCCCCGCGAAGGAGACAGGGCGAGGGAGGGGGCTTTTGAGCGGGGCTGGCGGCCAGCCGCAGCCCCAGGGAAGGAGACTGGGCGAGGGAAGGGGCTTTTAAGCGGGGCCGGCGGCCAGCCGCGGCCCTGCGAAGGAGACAGGGCGAGGGAGGGGGCTTTTAAGCGGGGCCGGCGGCCAGCCGCGGCCCCGCGAAGGAGACAGGGCGAGGGAGGGGGCTTTTGAGCGGGGGCGGGAAGGAGACAGGGCGAGGGAAGGGGCTTTTAAGCGGGGCCGGCGGCCAGCCGCGGCCCTGCGAAGGAGACAGGGCGAGGGAGGGGGCTTTTAAGCGGGGCCGGCGGTCAGCCGCGGCCCCGCAAAGGAGACAGGGCGAGGGAGGGGGCTTTTGAGCGGGGCCGGCAGCCAGCCGCGGCCCCAGGGAAGGAGACAGGGCGAGGGAGGGGGCTTTTGAGCGGGGCCGGCGGCCAGCCGCGGCCCCGGGGAAGGTGACAGGGCGACGGAGGGGGTGAACGGGGGAGGCTTTCTGCCGGGGGGGCGCGGTACTTTGTTATGTGCCCGCCCCCCGGCCCCTTCTCTCCCGGAGCGGCGCTCCGGCGCGCTCCGGCCCCAACGGAGCCCTGCAACAGAGTAGAGACCAGGAAGAAACTTGCACTGAGAGAAATGTATACATAGATTAAAAATACAACATCCATTTGGGTCAAATATGCCTTTGGAACTTTCTAGTTTTGTTTAAGTCCCTTTCCATCTAATTAGATGCTACATCTTTGAGTTGATGGGTGTATATCCTGAGATTGCCTTTTAAATGGTTGTTAGATGCAGGATGCATTACACTGTAAAGTCTTTGAGTGACATGCATTAACTTAGGAGTATTCCAGACATGTTATGAGTTGGTGAATTGTACTGTTTGTCTAGTATTAATATACTATCAAAGTTGTTTGATCCATGCTTTTGAATTTTTAAATATTGTTTGTCTGCAGAAAAAATGCCATTGTTGAATCAACCAGATATAGTAGAGGTACTTTTATTACATTTAAAGACATTGTAAATCCTCTTTAAGCTTTATGAATATTACATATTTTTGTAAACTGTAACCTGTATTGGTCTTGTAATCTTGCATATTGTATATTGTCTTTTAATAGCTAATTGTTGGTCCACACCTGATGAAGACTTTTGGAAACGAATGTGTTATGTATTGACCATGCAGTCGCCATGTGCTCCCTTAATTGCGACCGCATGGCCAGAGCACATGGCCAGAGCATGGCCAGAGCACATGGCCAAGAAACTACCTGAGCTTCAGCCAGGTAGAACAAAGGCCAGGTGGATTCAAACCGGCCACCAATCCTGTACCTAGGTTTCTCCCAGGGAACCTATGAAATGTAAATAGACTTCTAATAGCCTATCAGGCCAGTTGGGTGAGGTCAGAGGATTGTCCCTGACCAGCATAAAAGGAGGGCTCGGAGCCCTGGGTTGTATGCTTCCTCCAGACCAGCAATAAAGATCTAGCTGTTTCACTGTTCCACGGACTCCCAACTCCAACACTTATCAGAATATATCTACCGGATGTTTAGTTGTTGATGACTTTGGACCCCCATCACCTACTATATTAAATTAATCATATTTTGCAATATTTTTGTATATTTTTGAAATTTTTGATGCATATGCTTTAATAGGGGAGTGTGTTGTCACAGCTGTATGATTCTCTGCTCTTAACTTGTTCCATAGCTGTTTTTCTCATAGATATTGTATTGTACACTTTCAGCATGTGGATTGTGACCCAGAATAAAACAGGTGGTTATCCATCCATTATTTAAAAAAAAAATATTAGAAATGAATGATGTGGCCAGTTATTGTCTGGTTTCCCAGCTGCCCTTTCCTGGCTACATGACAGAGGGAGCAGCTGCAAAATAATTCTAGGTTTTCCCAGATGATTCCTCTGTTCTGGGCCCATTTCAGTCTGGACAGGCTGTAGGACCGAGACAGGCCTCGTAGATTGAGCTGGCAATTTATGTTTGAATATAGATATGGGCAGGGCTTTTTTTGTAGAAAAAGCTCAGCAGGAACTCATTAGCATATTAGGCCACACCACTGACAGCACAGCTTATTAGCACATTAGGCCACACCCCCATGTTACCAGAAGAGTGGTCATCCAGCCACACCCACTTTTGCTTCTTATTCTGTTTACCTTGTTTGTTGTCAAAGCCCAGGACTTCTTTTGTAGCAGGAATTAATTTGCATGTTAGGCTACATGCCCCTAATACAGCCAATCCTAATGAGTTTCTGCTGTTGGGTGTGGCCTATTATGCTAATAAGTTCCTGCTGGGTGTGGCCAACTCAGGAGCCAGCCGGAACTCCGTTCCTGTGTGTTCCTGCCCCAAAATAGCCCTGGATATGGGCTGTTCTTCGTTGCTTTTACAGCATTTGTCAACAGCTTTTAATTAAGGGTTGCCAACTTATTTCCAGGTGACAGAGGTCAGCTCACCTAGGAAAAAACGGCCACTTTGAAAAGATGTGCTTTGGACTGGTTTAGATTGTTCTTCATGGACCAGATTCAAAGGGTTGCCACTGGAGAGACCAGTTGCCACCAGTGTCAGACATGCCCTGTGGGGTTCCAGAAGTCTCATTTCTTCATGGGTGGACTGGCGAATCAGTGGTGCAGCACTGGGCAGACACTCCCGTGCTGCCTGGTGGGGTGGGGCCAAACCCCTTCTGCAGCTCGCTCCAGCTTCCGATGCTATGAGCCCGGGGCCCCAGGGTAAAAACATGAAGCGGCTGGTTGTTGCGAACTAACCCCCAGCCTGTGGAAGCAGGGCTGTGGCAGCCCAGGTCACGAGCACAGCGGGACCGAGGTAAAGTAAAGCCCCAAAAGCTGGAGACGGCCATGTGGCAGCAGCCACCTCCAGCCAAGGCTCCCAGGCAGTCCATAGTGGGGTAATACTGGGAGTTCCAGTCAGAGATCATTGGCAAGCTCTGCCATTCCCATGCAGCAAGAGCTGCCTCAGGCCAAAGGCCGCAGTTGTGGCAGAGGCCCCAGACCACCCAGCAACCAGTATAACCAGAGACTGCCGGCACTGCACCTCCCCCCTCCCCCAAGGCAGCAGCCACCTATGGCTGGAGGCCACTGGGCAGTCCATGGGAGAGGGAGGCCTGGCCACCGAGTCACATGCTTGGGACTTAGTGTTGCCAAGGCCTACCTAGGGCAGCCGCAGGGGAGTCCTGGTCGTCTCCTGGAGCTTTTCGGTGTGCGCGCGCAAAGTGCATGCTCTGTGATGACATCACCCAGAAGTGACATCATCACATCGGGCACGTCGGGGGCGGGACCACTATCATTCAAGGGAAAACCATGGAGTTTTCCCTCGAATGATAGAGCGTCCCCCCACGACTTGCCCGACGTGATGACATCACCGCCGGGTGACGTCATCACGCCAGGCATATTCTGCGATCCCGGCAATTTGAGGGTGGGGTTCCCCCCAGCGGCCCAATCCAGGCTGGTGAAGCACTATAAACCAAGAATAGAGATTTCCCAATGATCCTAAGGTCCGAACATCAGGTAGAGAAGAAAGCCTTTATTTTTATGACGTCAGTCTCGGCAATGGTAATCCATTAAAGCTACCGAGCCCAGATTTTACTGAGGCTTGGCGTTTTATACCAGGGGGTGGGGACGCACAGAAAGGAAGGGGACAGTGTCATACAACATCATATTTGTTAACAAACCATACGATATAACTCCGCCTAACTAGCTGCTCAAGTGTTAGGAATGTTTCTATCTAAATGTTGCTAATTGCTTGCCGTTCCCATGGTTCTTTAGCCCAGCCTAAGAGCAATAATGTTGCCCACTAAACAATGTAAGACTGTTAGCTAGATGTTGTTAGTGTTCCATGTAACAGCAAAGAATCTTGTTTCATTGACCTTGTGTTTCAAAGCTTCTAACTTACTAAGCAATATGCAGAGTTCTATTCAGCATAATTATTGATTAATTTTTCTTATTGCTTCACTGGCAGGTAACAGACCCGCCCCCCGGGGGACCTGGCAACCCTATTGGGACTAGGCCCCCAATGTGTGGAAGATACTGCTGAAGAACACCCCCCCCACATGGGCCAAAGCACAGCCGCTCATGGGGGGGGCATAAATACAGCGGTGGCACTGTCTGACAGCAGGCCCCAGCAGAGGATCCTCCGCACCCCCTCATATGCAAATGCCGATCCCTGCAGCCATCCAGGACAAAATCCCTGGAGTTGAAGGCTGAGCAGAGAGGTGTGTGACCTCACCTTGAAACCCTGAGCCACCGAATACTGCTACAGTGGCTCCCAAACAAAGGGGTTCTGCTTGACTGCTGCAGATGAGGTTCTTCCGTGGAGCAGTGGCTCCGCCTACTCCCCCCCCCCAGTAGTGTCTGTTCCCTCCCTCACAACAGTTGCTCATGGGCTGGACAAGAGCCCTGGACGGGCCGATTACTGTGAGGCTTCTGTATTAACAGCAAAAGATCAGACCTTTGTTGATGAAGCAAAGTTCTTTATTAGTCTTAATACTGCTTAACAGGTTCTCGGATGTTTGTTAGAGATGCCAGGTAGAAAACAGTCAGAGTTAATATACCCTCCCGGTCGTTTGAACCCCAACAAAAAGCCAATCAGATTTAGAATAGAAAACGCGGGAGAAGGAATCGGGCCGTTTGGATTCCCACAGGAAGGTGAGGTGAGAAAGTTATAAAAATTCCCTTCTTGATCTGGGTGACCCAGATGTGTGAAACTCATGCATAACAACAGGGCCCTGGTGGCAATAACAGACCTTCAAGGTCTTCACAATAAGATAAGACATTCTCTGGCCCGGGAAAAGGGAGGAGAGATGCATGGGAGGAAAAGGCCATTTGTTCTTGGTGACGTGCAAGAATGTGAGGTCGCCACTCTCCCGCCGAGAATGGTTACATTATCCAGACTTCTAAAAGCCATACATCTCAAGGTGATAAGGAGGGAGGGGGGAACACAGACAGAGAGGGAGACAAGCAACAATTCACTTGATCAGAGAAAATGAAAGCAGCCTTTGTCAGGCCTCCTGACAATTACAGTCCTTGGGCCTTATGTTTGGCACCCCGGCTAGAATCCCTCCTCCAAAGCAGGCATTTTCTCCAGGGGAACTGATCTTGGTTACCGGAATATCAATTGTAATAGCAGGAGATCTCCAGGTGTAACCTGGAGGTTGAAAAAACCAAGAGGGGGTCACAGGTATCCATGCAGAAAATACAATAAACAAACACTGTAACATGAATGACTAGGGCATCTAGTAAAGATCAATTATATTATAAATCAAACTTTGCAAGATTACAAGGGAAAGTTCATACTCTCAATAAAAGTTTACAAAATTACAAGGAAAGTCCATCATTCTCAATGAGCACTCGGATATAAACTCATTTCATCCCTATCTTCCTCAGGAGTAGTCCTATTGTATTGAAAGGTGTCAGCCTCTTGATACAGTTCAATTTTTGTTAGGAGCAAACCAATCCTTAACTTCTTTATTTTCTGCACTTTAGCCTGGAAAAAAAAATCCATGGTATTTTAAATGAAAAGCAAAATGGAGCTGAATGGAGTATTATTATTTAAATGATTTTTATACATTTTTAATTATTTAAGTTTTTGGAACTTACTTCTGGTTCCATCTCAAGTGTTTGTATTAGGGGCAAGCAAGTCTTGTCTCTTTACCTAGGTGCAACTTGTAATCAATTAATCAAATAAATCTACATAACAGCATGTGACTAAATAATAGTTCTAGTAACTAGGTGCAAAAGCCTCCTATATTATGCTGGCTAAAATGGAGGCTTTTGCACCTAGTTAAAGAGACAAGAGGGGCTACAGTGGCTTAAGTGGTTAAACCACTGAACTGCAGGTCGGTAGTTCAGCCGTTTGAGACCAAAGTGCTGCGTGACGGAGTGAGCTCCCATCTATGGTCCCAGCTCCTGCCAACCTAGCAGTTCGAAAGTAAGAAATTGCAAGTAAATAAATAGGTACCATTTCGGTGGGAAGGTAATAGCGTTCTGTGTGCCTCGGCGTCTAGTCATGCCGGCCACATAACCATGGATAAGTCTTCGGACAGCACTGGCTCTTCGGCTTGGAAATGGAGATGAGCACTGCATTAAAACATTGGTTCAGGCTTCATATCCAAACTTAGGCCTGAAACATGGGGGAAGAGATCAAAGGGAAATGTCTGGGGTTTGTCATGAGGAAGTTATGAAGAACTTGACTTTGAAGAACAAGGAGCCACACTGGCCCAATACACTCTTTTTCTGAGGCTTTGATTTACATTACTGAAGGGATGCATCCTCTCATAAAATGTGTTTCTCTCCTGAGCCATTTGTTGTCACAGATCCATGTTTTGAGTTTCAGATTGGCTAAAAAGGATCCAGCCTGTCCAAATCCTAGCCTTTAAGAAGTTTAGCTTTCCTGTTGTTAGTTGGAGCAAGCCAGCTTCAGCCCTTCTGGATGCAATGGACTTACCGTCATGGGTCAGACATGGGCCTGGCCAGGGGGTTTTTGTTGTAGAAAAAGCCCAGCGGGGACCCATTAGCATAATAGGCCACACCCAACAGCATAAACTCATTAGCATATTAGGCCACACCCCAACATCACAGCTCCCTCCCAGGATTGGCTTCCTCAGGTGCCCTTCCCTTCCTGGACTGGCTTGGCTTCCCCAGGTGTCCCATGGCTCGCGAAGCGCCTGGGAAACCCAAGGGTGGGGGGAGGCCAACTTGGAAGCCAGCCGGAACGCTATTCCGGTGCGTTCCTGCCCAAAAATAGCCCTGGGCCTGGCACACAAAGAGACTTGGAAAGATGCTTGACTTCACCTAAGAATGTGTAGCTAAAACTTATTTAAATTTCTTGCTTTTCCTGCTCGTTGCTGTGTTGTTGTTGTTTTTTGAAATATTCCTGCACTCTTTAATACATAGATACTTTTACTATACCTGGTTGTTCTGTGCTTCAGAAGCTTCAGTCTAATTCAAGCACCTTAGACTGAAAGCATCCACCTACTGGTTAAATTAGTGGAAGCTCATTCTGCAAGTAACCTACCTTGCAGGGTTGGCTTTCTTAATTCCCAGTAAAGTTAGAAGCTTGCCTCCTTGGCTTCTGACTGCATGGGTAGTTCAAGGGGCTGGTGGCAGACTACCATAATGGTGAGTGTGTGGACACAAACCCCAGGGTTTTGTAATTTTTAAAAAATTATTATTAATTTATTTTTCCATTTTTTAACTTCATTCCATATACAAATAAACATACATATTCAACGAGCCACACACCTTTCCATCCATAAATAAAATTTTGACCATATTGTCATAGGATCTAATTTAACACTTGGATTCAACAAAGAGCTCAATTTTACCATTTCCGCCCAGTCTAGTAGTTTAGCAGTTAGAGTCTCCTTTCCCGGGAGTGATGACGTTTTCCATTGTTTGGCCCGGGCGATGCACGCGGCTGTCAATATATAGGCCAACAGTTTTTGGTCATTTCTTGCCAGTCCATCCGGGAACATGTTCAATAAGAATATCTCCGGGGCTAACGGTACTTCTAGATCCATAATATCCTTAATCATTTTTTTAACCATTACCCAATATTTTTGAACTACATCACATCCCCACCACATATGGAAAAATGTACCCACACTATTAGTACATAACCAACAGTTATTAGAGATATTTTTAAAGCATTTATGCAGTTTGTCAGGTGACCAGTACCATCTAGGGCTGCCAAGTCGAACTTACAATTTGGCGGGGGGGAGTCCTTCGCTGCCCGGGAGCCTCCCTGGCACGCGCACAAAGCGCGCACCCGGTGATGTTACCCGGAAGTGACATCACCACGTTGGGGGCGTTGCCAGGGCGACGTCTCCAACGTGGTGACGTCACTTCCGGGTGATGTCACTACGCTGGGAAAGTCGTCCAGGCTGGACGACTTCGGGGGTGGGGTTCCCCCCGCTGGCCGAATGCCGGCTGGCAGATTGGGAACCCCTATAGCGGGGGATCCCCCACCCCCCCGGGCTGACTTGGCAGCCCTAGTACCATTGATAGAAAAGTTTGTATATGTTTTCTTTATAGTTTACTACTTTCAAAAATTTTATTGATTTCCAAATCTTAGACCAGGAGTCTATCTCAATATTATGACCCTCAATATATAATATTGAGGGTTTTGTAATTTTGAGCTCTTCCCACCCAGAGAAAGGATCCCCTGGACTGGGAATTCTTGACAGATATGCACAACAAAAAGAGATTTGTTTTTTAAAAAGACAGCTGGGAATTCAGAGGAGCTGCAGTATCTTCTGCATCTGGTGTGTTGGATTAAGCTTCCCTATCCCATTAACCCACAGGAGACCCTTCAGCAACAGGGTTATTTATTGAGTCACACATACTTGGAATTACATCCGATACACACGGAACTAGAATTATGATTTATATTATTGAGAGTTTGCCTTTCTCACTGGGACTCCAGGCAGATTCCGCAGAGTGAGGCAATATAGTCAACAAGATGGAACATTCAATAAACCCTGAAATAGGATTCGGGTGGTAGACAATGCTCCCTCTAAGCTGTGGAGTCTTGTAAGCAAGAATTCTACTTTGTGAGGTACTGGCATTGAAATTGTGAGCGAGCAATTTGGCTACTGCATAAATTAGTTTACTCTGGAGCCATCCTTTCTGAGCTAAGACAAAAATGTATGAGCCGGAGGCTAAAAAACTGTGAGCTAGCTCACACTAACTCAGCTCAGAGGGAACACTGGTGGTAGATCCAAGCAGAAGTCTGAAACAACAGAACTGAAGCAAAGCCTAAGTGTTAATGTGATACATTAAATGAAGCAAAATTACAGAACGGGAGCCAACTCACAGCAAGCTACACACTGCAGTGCAAACCACAGACCCCAATAATTTATCCAAGCAACTTTGTGAAGTTTGTTGTAAAAGTGCTACCTTATTGCTTGCACAGATAAGTGAAGTTAGTGAGGGCCCATGGCTCAGTGCTTGGCATGCAGAAAGTCCCGGGTTCAATCCTCGACATCTCCAGTTAAAAAGACAAGGTGGTGTGAAAGACCTCTGCCCGAGACCCTGGAGGGCCACTGCTAAAATGGCTGCCAGTCTGGTAGTCCTCTGGAGGTAGGGTTGCCAGGTCCGGGATGGAAAATACCTGGAGACTTTGGGGGTGGAGCCAGGAGAGGGTGGGGTTTGGGGAGGGGAGGGGCCTCAGCATGGTCCAATGCCCTAGAGCCCACCCTCCAAAGCAGCCATTTTCTCCAGGGGAGCTGATCTCTGTCAGCTGGGGATCAGTGGTAAAGCGGGAGACCCCCCCAGGCCCCACCTGGAGGCTGGCAACCCTATCTGGAGGGGGAGGTGCTCCACAGGGAGCTGCCATACCTCCCTGCCTACATTTCCCAGAAGCTTTAGGGGAAAAGTGTGGGAAAGTAGGGGCCCACCACATGGGCAGAGCCAGATGAAGGCTTCTGCCCATCCAGGGAGGGGCAGTCTCAGCCATAGTCTCAGCCTTCGCCTTGGACGGGGGCTTCAAGGGATGGCACACAGGCAGGCCACCCAGGCCACTATAGATGGTGGTAGAGAGCCAGGAGGGTGGCAGTCGTGGTGGCCAGTCCTGAGGAGGGGCTGGGGTTTCTCTCCAACGACAGGAGGGGGAGAGCAAATCCTATCCTGAGCCCACAACCTCCAGAGGCAGAGAGTGTATGTAGGGACAGAGGAATTGCGTTTTGATCCCGTTTATTTTGTGCCCGGTTGTGTTGAAGTGCCTGTGTATATAGTTTAAATAAACCTGTTTTTGAGTTATAAGACCTGGTAGTGCCTTGACCATATAGTCCTCCCCGCTCAGCACATTACCAGAGGCAAAGGGAGGCCAGGGGGAACCCAAACAGGCCCAAATTGGGGGGCTGCCAACTCTCCAGGGGACGCCCAAAGATTGAGGAATCCACTTTCCCCAGCTGGGGAATCAGCCAGAGGACTCTCACTGTCCCTCTAGGAAGGCAGCGTAAATCCAGTGAGTGGTGGCAGCGACTGAGAAAGGGAAATAATCCCACCAGGCAGGGTGGGCAGGCGAAAACAGGGGCTTGCGAGCCACAGAACGGCTGCTTAGTCTCCCAGGGCTGCGGGTGGGTCCCGGTTTCATCACACAGGCCTTGATGAAGGTCCCAGAAACTAGTTTATAAGGGCATACTTAAAGGCATCACAGTAGCCAATAGAGGGTGGCCCTGTATGGGTATACTATTGCAGTGTAAGCAGGGGTCATTTCGTAGACAAAGAGGTGCAGGAGCTCATTAGCATAACTCATTAGCATAACTTATCTGCATATGCTACACCACCTGACATCACCGGAAGTATGTCAGAAGGCAAGAAAGAAAGAGAGAGAGAGAGAGAGAGAGCTGGCAGAGAGGGGACAGTTACTAATCCAAGCCTCAGAAATACCACTATTCTGGGAGGATAGCTTCAGTGGTGGCCGAAGCCTTCAGAAGGCTGGTCGGAGGAACCAGGACCTTTCCAGGGGACGGGGTCATTTTGCTGCAGCCAGGACACAAGCAGGCATTCCCCTGCGGGGGGGTGGGGCTGGCACCAACTCCCGGAGCTGCTCCTGCTCGAAATGATCCCTGAGCGTAAGTAATCTAGACCTTCAGTGGTAGAAGTCTGGGGCAAGTGTTGCTGTGTATTCTTGGTGCTTGGGGGGGGGGGGGCAACAGGGCTTCTGGAGTTCTGGCCCCACTGGTGGCACTCCTGACGGCCTCTGGGTTTTGGCCACAGTGTGACACAGAGTGTTGGATTGGATGGGCCATTGGCCTGATCCGGCATGGCTTCTCTCATGTTCTTATGAAGTGGAATGGTGGGGCTGAAGAAAGGAAAATGGTGCCAGTGTGGGCAGGCTGTTCCAAAATGCGCACCTTTCCATCTACAGAGCATGCAAAAGTGCCTTATGCTCCCCCTCCCCCAGAAAAAAAAAACAGATTTGGAAGAGGTTGTCCAACAGCAAGGGAAAACCCCAAAAGTAGGCCACTGGGGACAACGTGATACTCCAAACAACAACAACCCATGCTCCAATTTGGATGCCAAACTGAAGCAAAACCTCCATGTGAAGCATCCGGTAAACTCCAGAGGCTCCCCATCATTTCAATTCTCACAAGGAATGGTTGGGCTTCAGCTGTCCAAAAAGTATTCTGGGCATTAGAAGAATGCTGGGAACAGTTCTAGTCCTCTGCAACAAATACAGAAGTTACAGCTAAAGACACACACACACACACACACACACAGAGGTGCTTTTGCAGAGTGCAGAATAAAGTGCTTCCCGTGTAGGCTGCACGCTGAAACTATTCAGTGGCGGTGGTGTACACATACATGCACACTGTTTAACCCGCAGTGCTGTTCTTTCAACAGTTTTTGCGCTTTTATCTCTTTCTGTTTTCCTGTTGCAGTCTCTCGCGTTTGTTACTTGCTTCCTGGAGAGAGCCTGGCTGTTGGTGGGGGAAGCAACCGAGAGCAATGAAATCCTGGATGCAGCTGCAACAAAAGCAGGCCGTTTCCTCCTTGTGGAAGCCTGGTGGAAACAATTATAGAGGAGGAGCCTGTTGGCAACAGGGATGAGATAAACCTCCCCAGAGAGCCGAGGGGATAAACACTGATCAGCGGAAGTTCTGTGCTAATTTATCCTGCTGCTGCTCCAGCAAGAGGGCCTGGGCAAAGGATTCCACAGGCAAAATCAGGGCCATCAGTTCTCATTTAAGGTTGTGCTTGCTGGGCTGGAAAGTTTGTAAGACCTTGCTGTGTACAGCGCTGAGATTAGCAGGACGTTTGTATTCATTTAGATAGATTCAGGTGGGTAGCTGTGTTGATCTGAACCAACAGAACAACGTTTGAGTCCACTGGCGCCTTTAAGACCAACAACATTTACTTAAATTTTGTTGGTCTTAAAGGTGTATTTATTTAGGTTTGAAGGAGGCAAAGATTTCTTTGCCCATTGGTGGTGGTGATAGTGGAAATGGCTGTTAGGTCACAGCTGACATACAGAGCCACCCAGGTCTACGAGAGAGAATATGCAGGCAAGAAACTGAGTAAGAAGAGAATTTGTAAAGTGTACACGTATTCTGCTTTGAGGAAGCATATAGAAGCAGGTGTTTGAGCGCGCCTGTCTGTGGAATCGTGACTTTACTGGCTATCACACTTTATTTGCATTGGATGATGCTTGAGGTGAAGAGGACCAGACAGTTTCCTGAAACAGAACTATACAGGAACACATCCAGCCCGCCCTAAAAACACTGCACTGGCTGCCTATAGCATACCAAATTCGGTTCAAGGTGCTGGTTCTTACCTTTAAAGCCCTGTATGGTCAGGGACCTTCCTAACTTAAGGGACTGCATTTCCCCATATGTTCCCCAGAGAGCACTAAGATTGGGGTTCCAAAACCATCTGGCCCTTCCAGGGCCTAAAGTAGCCAGGCTGGCAGTGATGAGGGCCAGGGCATTTTCCATGGCAACCCCTTACTGGTGGAATGAGCTCCAGGACTACATCAGGGCCCTGTGGGACCTTTTACAGTTGTGGTAGTTTGACCATCTAGATGCTGTGGTGGTAGTTTGACCATCTAGATGCTGAGGCAATGCCACTAGCCCATATTTGCACGTCGTGGTTTTAATTTTATTATTGTTTTAATATATTTCGCTGTTTTAATATATTTGTGTATATCCTGCAAGCCGCCCTGAGCCTGCCTGGCAGGGAGGGCAGGATACAAATTAGACAAATAAATAAATAGAGAGGCATATTATGTCACTGGACTATTGTTATTGTGAAAGATTTTCACGTGATTTCACAGAATGTATTCGTACTTATCAAAACACTTGAAAAATTGAATTGGCTTTTCGTAATTATATCACAGTTGCTATTGTTTATTTTTCATCAACCTCCAGGTGGTGGCTGGAGATCTCCTGGGATTACAACTGATCTCCAGGCAACAGAGATCAGTTCTCCTGGAGAAAATGCCTACTTTGGAAGATGGACTCTGTGGCATTATACCCCACTGAAGTCCCTCCCCTCCCCAAACCCCACCCTTCTGAGGCTCCACCCCTAAAATAACATATTTCCCAACCCAGAACTGGCAGGCCTGCCAGTTATCACTGTTGATGATTGATTCACTCTCCACTTCCAACAGCTCTGTCCTTCCTTATCTCTCTCTATAATAATTGTGTTTTGGTCATGGACTCTCCTGAACATTCCACACACTCCTAAATCAGTTGGCTCCATGATGTGTCACTCAAGCTGTCCCTATCCACTGGCTGCGTTGCCTGAGTCCTGCCTCCAACATTCTAAATAGTTTGCTGTTCCTCTCCCCCCCATAGCCAGTTGGAAAACAGAGGTCATTTGCATACGTGGCTTGATTGGCCTTTGCCTCTAACATTCTAAACAGTTTGCTGTTCCTCCCCCCCCCCCCCCCCGCTCCATAGCCAGTCAGAACACAGAGGTCACTTGCATATGCAGCCTGATTGGCCTTTGCCTCTAACATTCTGAACAGTTTGCTGTGAATGTGTTCTGAGGTAAAATACATCTCCCAATTTTCCCTTCAACAGTCACTGGAGTTGCTAATCATCGTGTTCCGCAGCCACAGCACATAATTTCCCCTACAGAGAATTTCCCAGCTGTTACAACTGATCTCCAGATGACCAAGATCAGTTCTCCTGGAGACAATGGCTGCTTTGGGCAGTGGACTCTATGGCACTATACCCTGCCGAAGTCCCTCCGCACCCCAAACCCTGCCCTCCCCAGGCTCTGCCCCTCAAATCTACAGGTATTTCCCAACCCAGAGTTGGCAACCCTGTACCTGGCTATGGAACCGCTTTCCAGACCCTTGAAACCCAGAAGACATGAGAAGATGCTTTTCTACCTTAGCTGCCACTGCATAGCCCCAAATCAACATGTCAGAGGTAGAGGGAACCATACCTGTTACCATGAGGCTGTCCTCCCATACTACCCACTTGGGGCAGCAAAATGACTTGAGACAGCCCTGCCTTCTAACTAACCAGGAGGAAATAAACACAGCTTGCCTCCCTCTGTTTTCCCCTTCCCTCTGCTGCCCCATGAGCCACAACCAGGACACTCACCTGGAGCTTCCTTCTAGAGTCCGTTGTATTTCTTCCCACAACAGGCCTTACTCCTAGTCTTGTATAAATTGGAGAGTGCAAAGACTGTATCTCTTGTACTGGTTTTCAGCTCCACAATTTACATTTCCCCCCATGTATACTGTGTCATTCGTCACGTGAGGATCCTGCTCTCTGAACTCTAGTATACAAAAAATGTCTCCCACAATAAAACTATTTAAGGTGTCGCTAGATGTCTTTTTGCCTTTCACTTAGCAGATTAAAATGGCTACCATTCCGAAACTGGATTAAGTGTCTCTTAAATTAATTTAGAAGGCAGCCAAGCCATCTTGAAAGATCCACTCACAAATACCTCTGTTCTGAGTTGTCTTAGCGGCTAAGCCGTAGCAGAATTCGTCTTAATGTGCAAAGGAGTTCGGCTATTTTTACAAATATGTTTTGCTGCAGTCTAGCGAGCTCAGGGTTGCAAGCTTATTCTTGTCATTTTGCTGAGAAACTAAGCTGTATCACACACGGAGCCGTTGGCAAATGTAGCTTCCTTGCCAGTTAGCTGTATTTAAGGACTTAGCGAAGAGGGAGAGAGAATGGGCAAATGTTCAGACTGGCCATTTTTGCCTTGGAGTGGAAGAACTAGCAAATCTGCAGGCACGTATGATGAAAGAGGGTGGAATGGAGTGGGCAAAGCCTGTCTCCTGATCAGTCCAAATATGAAGGGGAGGGGAGCTCCAGATAGGAATAGGATGCAAAGATGCTGCCACGCACGCATGCAAGAGGAGCCCTGTAAGAACTCATCCTTCTGTCTTTCCTAGCTTCCAAGGGACTTTGGCAGTGAGGAGCGTACAAAGGGGATATATTCTGGAGGCCAAGGAGTGGGTGGCTGTTGGCAGAAGGAAGGAGCAGGAAAACGGGGCAGCTGCTGGGATAAGAAAAGCCGGAAGCTGCAGAAGTGCGGAGGCCACACCTCACAGCTTCCCGCCATCAGAAGATATTGTGTCTCCAGATGTTTAGCAAAACTGGCCATCCCAGGAAAGGAGACTGATGCAAGAGAGAGGAAGAAATTTGTGCCGATGGACAGCAAGGTAAATCCCGTGGCCTTCCCCCTCTCTGTACCCAGAACAAGTGGAGTGGGGATGCAATGCCAACAACACTTTCTTAGGAGTAAGTGCCTTCCATGTATCTGAGGAAGTGTGCAGGCACACGAAAGCGTATACCTCGAATAAAACTGTTGCTCTTAAAGGTGCCACAGGACTCAAACTTTGTTAGGAGTGTCATTGAATAAAATGGCATTTAATTCTGAGTAGATCCACTTAAGATTATCCTAAGGAGGGCTGAGCCTCACTCTATTCTTGCAAAAAAAACCCCAAAACCTGTGTGTGTGTGTGTGCGTATTGCCATCAAGTTACAGCTGACTTACAGCGACCCCTCATGGGGTTTTGGCAAGAGATATTCAGAGCTGGTTTGCCATTGCCTGCCTCCAATCCCCTAGTGCAGGGGTGGGCAATTGTTTTGGCTCGGGGGCCACTTTGTGGGAGCGGAGGTTAGCGGAGAGCCGCACCTTTTAAAATGATTGCATTCATTAGGAAGAGGAGGATGGGGGAGGGAAGGTAACTTACCTTCCTTCTTCTGCCTCCTCGTCGCCCAACAGGGCTGCTGGGAGCAGGGGGTGGGGCTTGGTAATGTGCCCGCCCCCTGGACACTTCACTCCCGGAGCGCCGCTTCTCGGCGCTCCAGGCCCAATGGAGGCCTGACTGAAACCACGTGGCCAACTGTCTTGGCGGGCCGCAAAAAACTCTGTGGCAGGCCGCATGTGGCCCGTGGGCCGCAATTTGCCCACCCCTGCCCTAGTGCCACCCAGACAATGATTCAGGTGGGCATCCATGTTGGTCAGAAGCAATAATACAAAGTTTGGGTCCAATGACGCCTTTAAGACTAACAAAGTTTAATTCTGGTTATAAGCTTTCGTGTGCATGCACACTTCCTCAGGTCTGCATCCTTCAGATATGTACCTGAAGAAGTGTGCATGCACACACAAGCTTTTATCCAGAATAAATCTTTTTTGGTCTTCAAGCTGCCGTTGGACTCAAAGTTTACCCATAGGATGAGTGAGTGTTCTGATTCTACCCACCCTACTTTCAAAGAGCTGCTCTGTAACTTTCCTTCTTACCCAGCACGGTGCGGTGGGTTAGAGTGACAGAGAAGGGCTGGGGACACACAGGTTGGAGTCTCCAGTCTGCCATGCGAAACTTGGTCGGCGACTGTGGTCTCGGGGCTCACCCTCAGACAAATCGACTTCCCAGGATAGTTGTGAGGATAAAATGGAGGACAGGAGAATGTCCTGAGCCATTTGGGTCCCCATCGGGGAGAAAAGCAGGATGAACTAAATATATGAATCACTGAGAGAACAAGGTAGTTCAGGTGGATTGAGGAGCAGCATACTTGTTTGGTGCCAGTTTGGTGTAGTGGTTAAGTGCGCGGACTCTAATCTGGGAGAACCGGGTTTGATTCCCCACTCCTCCACTTGCACCTGGCTGGATGACCTTGGGCAAGCCATAGCTCCGTACCAGCTGTTCCCTCAAGGACAAGCCTGGGAAAGAGCTCTCTCAGCCCCACCTACCTGACAGGGTGTCTGTTGTGGGGAGGGGAAGGGAAAGGAGTTTGTGAGCCGCTCTGAGACTCCAAGTGAGTGAAGGGCGGGGTATAAATCTAATCTCTTCTTCTCTTCTCTCTCTTGTGTGTCCAATGCTCCCTCTAAGCTGTGGAGTCTCGTGAGCAAAAATTCTACTTTGTGAGCTCCTGGCATTAAAGCTGTGATTGAGCAGTTTGGCCGCTGCATAAATGAGTCTGCTCTGGCGCCACCCTTCCTGAGCTAAGGCAAAAATGCGTGAGCCGGAGGCTAAAAAACTATAAGCTAGCTCACTCTAACTCAGCTTCAAGGGAACAAAGTTAGAGTCCAGTGGCCCCTTTGAGACCAACAGAGTTTTATTCAAGGTGTGAGGCTCACACTTTGAATAAAACTCTGTTGGTCTCAAAGGGGCCACTGGACTCAGACCAACAGGACTACCCACCTTGGCCTCCGGGTAAAGGGAACACTGCTTGTGTCCAGGGGTTCGGGAGCCTTTGGCATCATGAGCGAGTCCTGCGTGGATCTTGCCAGGAGATGACCAGAAAGACTAAAAGGCATTGCGTGAGGAGAATCCAGAAGAACTGTATGCGTCCACCCCAGATTGGCTGGGCAAGCATCAAATGGCTAGGGAGGCTGGTTAGAGGCGGATGGGCGGATGGGAAGGTGGCCAGATGGCTGCCTCTTTCCGCTCCCCTCCTGGCTTGGTTGTCTCTGGCGGCAGGCGGCAGGTGGATTTGGACAGGGCCTCCAGGCAGAGGCTGGGTGGGCGCAAACCGGGCCCCGGCGGCTCCCTCTTCCCTCCCTCTCCTCCCTCCCCCCGGCCCCTCCCCGCCATCTGCGCGGCCCCGCCGTGGCTCGGACCACACCCGCCCCTTTCTTCCCCCGGGGAGCCGAAGGCGGCAGCCGCCAGTGGCCGGGAAGCCGTTTGCCTGCGACGCCTCGGGACTGGCAGCAGGCGCGGCTCATCCCTGGCGGCTGGAGGGGGCGCGCGGGGTCTACTCGGGAGCAGGCGGGAGGGGCCATGCCGAGGCGGAGGCGGCGGCGGCAGCTGTAGGGCGGGCGGGCGGGAGGCAAGCCGGAGCCCGGGCGTCTCGTCCCCGCCATGAGTCTGGCCTAAGGACAGCCGAGGGGGCGCACGGGCATCTCCATGGTGCACGAGGGCGGCATGTCACGCACGCCTTACAGCTCCAGCCAGGACATCCAGATGGAGGTCTTCGACAATCCGGGCCTCCAGGTGAGTGGAAGCCCGGGAAAGGGCGGTCTGGCGTGGGCCGAGGGACGCGGAGGGTGAGCTGGAAGCGAGAGGGCGATGCCTTTGATCGGAAGGGGGGGGGGGTGTTCCTTTGGAAGTGGGAGCTGTGACCGACCCACCACCACGGGCAGGACCGCCCCCGTCTTGTGGCATCCTCGTCTTTGCAGAATGAGCTTCCTTTCCGGTGCACTCTTTGCCCGCATGCAGCTGAAGGGCTCGTGCCGTCCAGACAGGACTGTTTCTTTCCCCCTTTGGCTTGGATTCTGCACCCCGGCAGGTGGAGGCAAGCCCTTCGGAGGAGGGGGCGGGCAGCGGAAGGGAGAAGCTGCCCCTGCCTCTGAAAGGGCTTGCCTGGCTGCAGGAGGAATGCAACTTGCAGGGCCCCTTGGGAACCACCGGAGAGCCCGGCCGGCCCCGTTGCCTCTTCCCGATTTACTCCCAGGCCCCCCCGGTGGGGGGGGAGACCCGCTCCCTCCAGCCAGCCCTTTCTCCGCTTCCCCTTGAGCAGCAGCACCTGCTGCTGCGCCTTCTCCAGCAGATAAGCGGATGGATGGGATTAAAAAGCGTCTACCCAGCAACAGAAAGGCCGTGCCAGACCCCGTCGGGAGAAAGAGGCGGGGGCGGGGGGGTTGCGTGAGGATGGGCAGGGCGTTGCAAAACCCGGAGCTCGGTTTCTGGGTGAGAGAAGCAGGCCGCTCAGACACTACTCTCCTGCACTGTCGCCTCCTGTGACTCAGTCTCCCATTCCTTGGATAGCGGGGAACTTGCATGGCTCCTCCGAATTTTTGGGGAGGGTCTGGCTGGGGCTGTCTCTGTCTCTTGCGGAGTGAGAAGATGAACCAGAGCTCCTGCTTCTCCATTTACTGTGACCAGCCGAAGAGTCCACCAGTAAAATTTGTAAAAACATAAGATAGCAAGGATGTGCAGAAGAGTTTGGGGATTTTGGGGGTTTTGTTTTTTAAGAAACGGGATAGTTAGTTCTTGGCAAGGACAGGCTGATTTCCATCTTGCTTTTTCATTTTTACCAGAATCCATGAGGCCCATCATTATGTTTCACGTTTACGAAGCAAGAATAAGTTCTCAGGCTCTCACAGCAGTTCAGACACAGCTGATCAGGGTTAAATGGTCTTGGATCCACACTCTTGCCTGTGAAGAGCTGATCAGGCCAAGGTCCAGCTCATCTAGCCTTCTTTGCTAGAATTTCAGCGGCCGGTAGACACTGGGCCATCCACTGAAAGTTGGCCAGAGGTCCACTGGTGGAGCACAATCTACAGTCCTGGTATAGAGTGGGTGACTGGCCTTGGGAAACGGTAGCTGCAGTCCTTAGAACAATTTACTGGGAGTAAGCCCAATTGACCAAAAATGGGGACATGCTTCTTCATAGACCTGCCTGCACATTGTGGGAAGTCGCGAAGCCTGGCGTACCTGCAGAGCTTGTGACAGTATTGGATGGGTTGGCATTGGGATGGGAAGAGAGCAGACAGATGAGGTTCCTGGTCTAATTTATTCTGTTTATTTTGGGAAGTGTGAGCCATGCTAGGTGTGGTTGGGTCTAGCAAGCAGACCGAGGCGGTGGAAGACGATAGATCCAGGGACCCGCAGGCCTGATGCTGGGGGTGGTGGCTCAGTTTCTGCTGGGAAGGGTGTGGGTGTTCAGGTTAGATGAATATACCTGAGAGGATTTAGGGATGCTGGGCTATCTTGGCCTGCCACTCAGATATAAGGAGTAGATGAGGCCAGCCTCTGGAACCTGACTTAAAGGAGGATCTTGTTGGAGGAGAGAGGTGCCAGGTGGCTGATCCTGTGAATTTAGGCAGATCCTGAGAGGGAGGGCAGGAAAGGATGAGCCAGTGCTCGGCTCTGGTGGCCCTTTCATGCAAGCCCAGGGTAGTGCCAATCACCACTTTGGGGTCAGGAAGGAATTCTCCCCCCCCCAGGCTAGATTGGCCGAGAGATCCTGGAGGTTTCCCCCCCTTGTTCTGGGTGTAGAGCAGGGCTCACTGGGGGAGTGAGAGGGAGAAGTTGTGAATTTCCTGAATTGTGCAGGAGGTTGGACTAGATGACCCTTGGGGTTCCCGTCCAGCTCTGTTCCTAGGCGAGGTGGCAGATAAAAGAAAGTTGTTGAATTTAGTTGGTCTGTCTGGGCTGGGAGCATCGGACTAGTTGATTGTCGTATGAGAAGAGGAACTGTTCTAGACCTCCCATCAGGCGTGGGTTTTGCCCCTGCGGTTTCACTGAGTGATGGAATATGGGGACCCCCTCAAGTGATCCTGTCTCGCTCTTTACCACGACACCCCCCACCCATATTCCGCCTCAGCAAACCCTAGGAAGAATAATGCTAAATGCACATGGTGGTGGTGGTGGTGGGGAGATGGTCAGGAGCAAACCTCTTTCCTCCGGGCACTTCCTTTGTCCTGCTCCTTCATGCCCCCCCCCCCCAGGTGGTGGATCCCAACTGCTTGTCGCAGCCACCAATGACGCACGTGCCTTAATTAGAACAAGGGGGAGGAAAAGCCTAAAAATACCAGCCCCGACTGCTGTCTCCTTGCCTTGCCCGGCCTCAAAACTACGCCAACCATGTCTGGGGAGTGTCCCCCCCCCCCCCCCCCCGAGCAGCTGGCTTCCCGACCAGTTGTCTTTCTCCCTCTCCCCGAGACATGCCTGGGAAGTGTCTCGTTCATTCTAGGCCCAGGGTGTCTCGGCAGGGTCTGGATGTTTCTGAGCGCTTCTCCAAGGAGGGGGAAGAGAGGCATCCTGGGGACGTGGGTGGGGGGAGTGATTCATGGGCAAGCAGGTGAGAGACGTGATCTCTTCCTCCTCTGGAGAGTAACCTGGTGGGACGTGCTTTCTGTAGGGAAAGGGACAGAGGGGATGCAGCCGGCAGGGGGTGTTGGCAGGAGGAGGGAAGGAACACTGAGGGGAAAAGTGTGTGTGTCTGTGTGTTTTCTGGGGATGGGCTCCTCTTTTGCTTTGGGTTCTGTGATAGCTCCCCACTAGGGTTGCCAGGTCCGGATTAGGAAACACCTGGATATTTTGGAGGTGGAGCTTGAGGAGGGCGGGGTTTGGGGAGGGGAGGGACCTCAGTGGGGTATAGTGCCATAGTGTCCACCTTCCAAAGCAGCCATTTTCTCCAGGGGAACTGATCTCTGTTGCCTGGAGATCGGTTGCAATCCCAGGAGACCTCCAGCCGCCACCTGGAGGTTGGTGGCCCTACTGAGATACCACACACCTAGGTCTCCTCCCCCCCCCAGCATGTCTCAAACAAGACATTGTTTTTTCAACTCTGCGAAGTACGAGGTGTTGCTAGACCATGGTGTGTGACATGGTGTTGGCAGAAAGGAGACTTTGTGTGGTCTCACATGCTCCTGTGGGGAAAGGAAGTATCCCCAGGGGGACTGGGTGAATGCCTGCCAAAGCCACCGTGGAGGGAAGGGTCCCTGGGGTCTCCAGTCAAGGGATATAGGTTTGCCACTTGGGGTGGGGGGAAGCAAGAGGCACACTTAATGTGCATGACTTTTGCATTGTTGTGGATTGTATGCAGGAAGAGATGTGGTGGTATCGTTAGGGTTGCCAGCTCCGGGTTGGGAAACATCTGGAGATTTTGTGGGTACAGCCTAAGAAGGGCAAGGTTTGGGGAGGGACTTCCATTGGGTATAATGCCATAGTGTCTGCCTTCCAAAGTGGCCATTTTCTCCAGGTGAACTGATGTCTGTTGCCTGGAGATTGGTTGAAATCCTAGGGGATCTCCAGCCATCACCTGGAGGTCGGCAACCATATTGCATCACCACAGACCTGTTGTGTGTGTGCAGTTGTACACCACTGCAGGATATACTGTTGTGCACATGTCTCTGTCCGCTTTAAGCAGAAGCCCCTCAATGTGTATATTTACATCGAGGCTCGTGGAATTTACATAAAAGGGCGTGGGAATCATTTAAAAAATTCCAGTTTTATTTACTCAGGGATTTATGCCTTTGAAAAAAAGTGTTTGGGGCACCTCGAAGAAATGAGCAAGAAATACCGACTCCAGTAAAAAGCAGACAGTTTCTATAGTGATAGCCATTCACGTGACTAAAAACAATATCCGACCTTTCCGAGCAACAGCTCAACTCAAAATACCTACTATATAAACTCCCGAGGACTGCCAAGTACAGATCTGAAGGAAGGTCTTTGCAAATTCTATGAAAGCCCAGTGAAAGGAATGGTCTTTTCGGCCACGACTGGTAGGCGCATCCACCGGACAGGAGCACCCATCCAGAGCTCTCAGTTTCTTGGCATCCTAATTGAAACTTCCTGATGATTAGAACTCAGCCCTGGTTCATACATGTAGGGGGGAATGAAAGGGCAAAGAGGAAGGGGGTGGATAGAGAATGTGATATGTTAACCTCAGATTGTGGCTGGAAGTTCAGGTTTTAGACTTGTCCCCCATATTAAAAAAAGATCCTTGCAAACAGAAAACTAGCACGGCGAGTATGGGAAAGGGTTGGATCATTCCTCCTGCTGTGCTACTTTTCTGCTTGCAGGGAGCTATTTAAAGAGAAGGAGCAGCCCAGGGCAGAATCCCCTACCTGCAGCCTGCAGTGGTTCAGTCCGTTCTTCCACCTTAGCCTGGGGTTGCCAGCTCTGGATTCGGAAGGACCTGGAGACTTGAGGGTGGAGCCTGAGGAGGGTGGGCTTGAAGGAGGGGAGGGACCTCAGGAGGGTATATATGATGCCACGTAGTCCGTCTTCCAAAGGAGCCATTTTCTCCAGGAGAAGTGAAATGAGGGTGGGAAGGTACCAGCTGGATCTTAGGGAAAACTTTTTGACAGTCAAGAGTTGTGCAATGGTGGAATGGGCTGCCTAGGGAGGTGGTGAGCTCCCCCTCGCTGGCAGTCTTCAAGCAGCGGCTGGACAAACCCTTGTCAGGGATGCTCTAGGCCAGGAGTGTCAGACATGTGGCCCAGGGGCCAGATCAGGCCCCTCGGAGGGCTTCTATCAGGCCCGCACTGGAACTGGCCATCTCCTGCTTCCAGTTCTGCTGCTGCATCATAGCTTGCTTCGCCAGACTCTCTCACTCACTCAGCCATTTCATGTTCTCCCCCTGGATCCCAGACTCAGAACTCTGAGTGTGAGATTTCTGTGGTGAACGTTAATAAATCAAAAGTAAGTTTGCAGCTTACAGATACACACCTGGACAGCATACTCAAGACTGCAACAGCTGAGACATTTTGATGCAATAATTCAGAGCAAGAGGTGTCAGTTATCAGATACTGTTAAATAAACAAAATATTGCAAGAGTGCTAATATTTTAAGCACGCTTTTATTTTAAGTTCAAAAAAATCTTTGTGTTTGTGTCCTTTATAAAGTTCATATCTCCACTACCTGCCATTACATTTTATGACACACATGGTCCGGCCCAACAAGGTCTCATTTATGTCAGATCCGGCCCTCATAACAAATGAGTTCGACGCCCCTGCTCTAGGCTGATCCTGCGTTGAGCAGGGGGTTGGACTAAGAGGGCCTGTACGGCCCCTTCCAACTCTGTGATTCTGTGATTCTCTGAAATGTTTTAAATAAATAACAAATAAACTCCCTATGCAGTCTGGAGATCAGTTGTGATTCTGGGAGATCTCCAGGGCCCACACCTGGAGGCTGGCAACCTGGGACTCAGCTCCTTCTCTTGCATGTGTGAACTTGGACTCAGGACTCCTTCAGGATTCAGACAAGACCTCCACATTCAGATTTGCTTGCAAGAATAGAAAGGTACCCTCTCAGTGCTCCTCACAATGAATGTGCTTTGATTCGGCACTGTTGTTGCACTGCGTTGCATTTGGAAACTTGATCCCAACCTCGATTGTCATTGCCTTTCCATTCATCACCAAGACATAGACGTTTCCCCCCTGAATATTACCTCTCAAAGCTGAATTTCAGAAGCAGAATGTGTAGGGTTACCTTATTTTGGAGAGCAAAAAAGGGGATCGATTTCCCGACTGACTACTTCAAACAAGTGATCGCTATGACAATGCTCCTTTTAAATACCCCCACTATTTAAGCGGTGATCATTGCTACTAACTAGGAATATTCCTAACCTCCCGACCCCAAAAGAAGATGTTTTCATCATTTTTTTAAAAAGACGATGGACACCCCTCCCCAAAAAGAGGACATCTGGTAGTAACCCTAAGAATGTGAAAACGTTTAAAATTCTGGGTTGACCTAGAAGCCTCCTGCCAAAGAACTGTGCAGCCAGTTCCATCAATTTTTGAAATTCAGCCCTGCTCCCCGTACACGTGTACTTCTTGGTCGTCACTGTCCCCTTCAGGTTTCCAGGTTGAAATGCTGCAGTGATAAAAGCCAAAGTCCCACCACACTTTTCTCGGAGTCTGCTCTCTGGACTAGCTGTCAGGTTGCCAGCTCTGGGTTGGGAAAGACCTGGAGATTTGGAGGGTAGATCAAGGAGTCTAAAGAATAGTACAGAGCAGTCAATGGACTGATTAGAGATCCTAAAAGAAGAATAAAGGCAGAGAATGAGGTGAGAAGGGTAACCAGGAGGGGGCTAAAAAAAGAAGAAAAAGTCTTGCAGCGCTGTATGCTGAAGTGGGTCGCCATGTTGGTCTGAAGCAACAGAACAAAGTTTGAGTCTGGGGGCACCTTAAAGACCAACAAAGTTTTATTCAGGGTATGCGCTTTCATGTGCGTCCACACTTCTTCAGATGCTCTGGGCAAGGGTTAAGAGGAAAGCTAGAGAAGACAGTGGAGAGAAACTAAAGGAGAAAGCAGAGAGCGGCCTGAAAAATGAGGCCAGTGAATGGTAGAGACAGCAAAATAGAGTTGCCAACCCCACCCTGGGAAATTCCTGGAGAACTAGGGGTGGGATTTGATGACGGGAAGGAACTCAGTTGGGGTGTGGTGCCACAGAGTTCTCCTCAGAAGTTGCCTTTTCCTCCAGGGAAAGTGGCCTCCATAGTTTGGGGATCAGTTGTAATTCCACCTGGAAGTTGGTATCCCTAATCAAAGAGGAGCCACAAAGACCATAGGATTGGGGCAAAACTGGGCAGAGGTCCTTGCGACACGAAGGGCTGTACACAGTCAGCAGGAAGGAAGTGAGCAAGCAGAGGGGCTTTGGGCATAGGGTTGCCAAGTGTCCCTTACTTACCGGCGGGGAAGAGTCCTCCATCGTCTGGGAGTTTCCCGGGCGTGCGCGCAAAGCGCACGCGCCCGGCGATGTCGCCCGGAAATGACATCATCACGTTGGGGGCGTTGCCAGGGCGGTGCTCTGGCAATCGCCCCAAAACTCTATGGTATCATGGTATCATAGAGTTTTGGGGCGATTGCCAGAGCGTCGCCCTGGCAACACCCCCAACGTGATGACGTCACCTCCGGGTGACGTCATTACATTGGGGAAGGAGGGTGGGGTTCCCCCCGCCGGCCAAATACTGGCCGGCGGATTGGGAACCCCTATAGCGGGGGATCCCCCGCCCCCAGGCTGACTTGGCAGCCCTATTTGGGCAGCTGGTTGCCAATTTCCAGGTGCCACCTGGAAATATCCCACTATTACAGTTGAGCTCCAGGTGACCAAGATCAGTTCCTCCTTTCTTGGACGGAGTACAGCCAGGGTAAAGAGGACCTCCTCAGACAGGCTCCACTCAAGTGCTCTGCATGGGGTTGCCCTTGAAAACAACTCAGAAATTGGTTTAGAACAGGGGTGGCCAACCTTGCTTAACGTAAGAGCCACATAGAATAAACGTCAGATGTCTGAGAGCCACAAGACAGGAACAAATATCACACACACGTTTTTATTTTTAAAAATATGCAAATTTGCTTTTTATTAACGTTAAATGGGACTGCCAAAAATAAAAACAAACAAGGAAAACCGGTGATTGATAATGATATTACTTGTTTGCTAATGATATTGAGAGAGAGAGAGAAAAAGAGAGAGATGGAAAGAAAGAATTAAAGAAGTGGAAAGAAAGAGAGAGAGAGAAACTAGGAAAGCAAATAGATGGGAGGGAGGAGGGAAGGAAGGAAGGGAGAAAGAGAGAAAAAGCATGCCTCCCCTTTGCTTCCCCAGCCGCCCTGCCAGGAGCTGCACAATATGTGTGAAAGAGCCGCATGTGGCTCCCGAGCCACAGGTTGGCCACCCCTGGTTTAGAACTTCCTGATTCTGCTCTGGAATGAGCTGCATCTGGGCACAAGCTGGGGCCCAGAAGTCTGAGGGGCCCTCTCTCCTGACAGAAACCCCCTGGCAACTCCAGTGACCTCTGCAGCTTCTCTTGAGTGTTCCCTCATGCAGGCAGGCAAAGTCTCCTACGGCTCAATCTTTGAGGAAGGCATCTTGCCCTGATAGTCTTCCAGAAGCTCCTCCAGGTGAAGCTGTTTGGGAAGGCCTCTGAGGCTGGTTAGGGCCTAACGCTGAGCAGAGGTCCCCAACCTTTTTGAGTCTGCAGGCACCTTTGGAGTTCTGACACGGTGTGGCAGGCACAGCCCCAACATGGCTGCCGCAACGCAGCTGCCAGAGGAGGTGGAGCCAGCCACAAAATGGTTCCCACAGTTTACCTTCAGTCACACAGTGCTGTGTTGAGGCAGCTACTACCAAAGCAACATTCAAAAAATGGCTGACAACGGATTGTGGGCCCCAAAATGGGGGACTCCCCTGGCCCCACTGGGGGGATGGCAAACCTAGGCTGGATCTATGTTGGGCTTTATTCAGAACTCTCTCTTTTTTTCTTTTTGCTGTTAGATTTGTGGCTGTTTTTAAAACAGTGATCTGTTGTGATTTTGTGTTTCTAATTCTTTCTGAGCTGTTTGCGGACGCTGCTCTCAGGAGTAAAGCAGGTTCAAAGTGTTTAAAATAAATAAAATAGGTCACCGGTGTGACGTTTTGTTGTAGGACATGAGATAATTCTTTATGGCAAAATTATTTGAGAATGTACATTGTTTAAGGCCGGCCCCCCAGGAAGCCTCTCTGGAACTCGTGACTCTTTAGATTTCTTGTGTCCAGCTTGTTACACTGCCAGCTTTTCTTTTAAAACCGAGTTTTGAGCCCTCTTTAAAATGTGTTAGTAAGAGATGGGGTACAAGGAACAAAGATTTTTGGGAGCTTAATTCAGTGTGGGGGGTTTTAGCCTTGAAGGTACACAGTTGTCCTGGCAAAGACCGCAGACGGATGATAACAAGAGATGATTCCAGCAATTTCACATGATGCTTCTCATTAGTACAGTGAAGATTTTTAATTGACTCCTTTTTCAGATTTGAAGGTGTGAATTTTAAAGTAATCATACCTGACAGAAGCTGGTGTGGATGCCGTGCCAAAATAGCACATGAAAATGATACAGATATAGTGGTAACCAGATTACGCCGTGCGTAACTGTGCCACCCCCACCCCAGTCATGACTGAAATGTGTTGCTCCTGCCACCCATACCTCCGCCACTGGCGCTGCATTCCAGTTGTGGACTCCTTGCATGTGACCCCATCTCCAGATTGCAAATTTTAGGGTTCGGGGCCCCAGTTTTCCCTTCTCTTATGCTGCAAAGGAGTATTTTAGCACTTTACCTTTTCCTGTCACAGGGCAAAAACTTAAGGTTACAGCTAGGCTCCAAGTGGCACCTGGATATTTCCTGCTGTCACAGTTTATCTCCAGATGACTAAGGTCAGTTCCCCTGGAGAAAATGACTGCTTTGGAAGGGGGGGGGTCTATGGCATTGTACCCACCTGAGGCTCTCCCCCTTCCCAAACCCTGCCCTCTCCCGGATCCACCCCCAAAATCTCCAGGTATGTCCCAGCTCAGAGCTGGCAACCTGTTGGATATTATAACTCTGCATGCAAGAGAATCTGGGAGGGAAAGGGTTAAGCGAATTCTCACACTGGGGTGCACTTGGCAGTTGGCCCCCACCCTCTCATCGGGTAGATGTTGAGCCTCTTTGGCTGTTTCTTGCCTTCTGTTTTTCACCTTATACAGGACCTCTCTTCTTCTCTTGCCTGGGCTTGGAGCTGTAGCAAGTTAACCTTTCAGAAGTAAATCTGTTCGCAATAAATTAAAGTTACCTCCATGCACGCGTCATGTAAGAGGTGCTTCTATTTTTTGTAAGTAAAATTTCTTTCTCTTGTCACCATCGGAATCTGATCATCTTTGTAATTTGTTTGCACAGCATTTTCACCTTAACTGGGAAACATGGAGGATCGGGGATACTATGAAAAGTTTCTGTGCTTCCAAGGCAAATGATTTTTTTACATCTACCCCAACAGGCTCCGTTCCCAAAATCTCCAGATGTTTCCCAACCCTGAGCAGGCAACCCTAGTTATGGCTGAGCTGTTATTCTTGAACACACCCAAGCCAGTTCTAATCAGGCAATCCTGAACAGTGAAAACATGCCAGTTTATAGGTGCGATTATGTTCATCCATGTTGGCTACAGTGAGTGCAGAAATGGAGGCTGTCTCGTCCGTATTTCCTCTGCCTGAGAGGTTCGTTGTTTTGTCCCTTTCCTGCACAGCTTTGGAACAGTTTTGAATATCTGTGACCTGGTTGTGACACATCTTGTGAGTTATCAGTGTATGTGTGTGTGGGGGTGGGGGTGGGGGGTGGGGACGACAACTGTCACTCCTTCCCATCCCCTCACAAGCATCAATGCTCTATAGGACAGGGAGACTTGATTGGGCAAAACCAGATTGTTTTAGGTGGAGATGTATAAACCGTAGGTGGTCTGGAAAAGTGTTGCCTAACTCCTCTATAAGTTAGATTCAGGTGGGCAGCCGTGTCGGTCTGAAGCAGCAGAACAAAGTTTGAGTCCAGTGGCACTTTTAAGACTGATGAAGTTTGATTCTGGGTGTAAGCTTTCATGTGCATGCACGCTTCTTCAATCTGAAGAAGTGTGCATGCACATGAAAGCTTATACCTTGAGTAAAATTTTGTTGATCTTAAAGGTGCCACGGGGCTCAGACTTCATTCCTCTATAGGTTGTTTTACCAACAGCCCCAACCCTGCTACCCCTAGGTGTTTGGAGCTGTATTCCTATGCTGGTTGGGACTATCCTGACCAAAGGTGTTGATGGCTATGGGGATGTATACAGGATAAACATGTATACGCATGGGGATATATGGAGAACTGGATCCCCATGTGTGCACATGATATACATGTAGGGTTACCAGATGCCCTCTTTTTAGAGGACACACCCTCTTTTTTTGGTGTCTGTCTTCTTTTGGGCTCTTCTTAAAATAGGCTTGCCAGCCCCCAGGTCTGGCGGGGGGTCAAGGGCTTCTCCCCACCGCATGACATCCCCAACATGACGACGTCCCCAGGAAGTGACATAATCGTGGTGGGGACGTCAGGCGAGAATGCTCTGATATTTGGGCAAACTCCTTCTTTAAATGTATGGTATGCTAAATTATGGGACTGGAAGGTCGGTAAGTCGACAGTTCGAGACCCAAGTGCGTGTGACAGCATCACACTCCCGTCTCTGGCCCCAGCTCCTGCCAGCCTAGCAGTTTGAAAGCAAGAGATTGCAAGTAGATAAATTGGTACCGCTTCGGTGGGAAGGTAACAGCATTCCGTGCGCCTTGGCGTCTAGTCATGCCGGCCACATGACCACAGAGAAGTCTTCGGACAGCGCTGGCTCTTCGGGTTGGAAACGGAGATGAGCACCGCCCCCTAGAGTGGGATTCAACTGGCTTTTGAACAAGGGAAACCTTTATCTTTGCCTTTACCTAAATTATGGGATCAATTTTTAATGAACAGAATAATGGACGATCCGTTCTTTTTTTGGAGATCCTGGTGTCATGACTCAGGTAGACCATTTAAAGCTATGGTCACCAGTTTTGACTCTCCTTTCCAATAAAGGAGTGCTTTCCATAGATGATCAACAGTTTAATTGGTTAAGGTTTTGAGAAATGCGATCTCGTGCTCTGGGGCTTATTTGATAGACAGCTTTGGATGTATGTTTTCTATTGTTTGATATTAGACTTCTCTGCGTGGACTTGGTAATTTCTTTTTAATTTTTTTATAAATAAAAGGGGGGGGGAAGTACTTGGGCAAACTCTATTGTTTGAGGGTGAAGAAACCATAGAGTTTTGTACAAATACCAGAGCATCACTGATGCAACATCCTCGACCCAGTGACATCACTTCTGGGTGACATCATCACATCGGGAATGTCGCACAAAATCCCCGCCCACCCCTGGAATGCCACCCAAATCCCCCTGCCAGAGCAAAGAGGCAGCCTGGCAACCCTATCTTAAAAAAACAGATGAAAATGTCTTCTTTTGGGGTTGGAAACAGCATTCCCCTCTAAGCTGAGTTGATGTGAGCTAGGTCACAGTTTTTTAGCCTCCAGTTCAGATTTTTGTCTTAGCTTGGGAAGGATGGCTCCAGAGCAAACTAATTTATGCAGTCTCCAAATCGCTTGCTCACAGCTTTAATGCCAGTAGCTCACAAAGTAGGATTTTTTTCCTCACAGGACTCCACCGCTTAGAGGGAGCATTGGTTGGAGGGTGAGGGATATTCCTCGTTAGTAGCATTCATTGCAGCTTAAATAGTGGGGGTATTTAAAATGAGATGTGTCATACTGATCATTTGTCTGAAGTAGTCAGTCGGGAAATATGTCCTCTTTTTGCCTTTCAAAACATGGTAACCTGATACGTGCAAACATAGGGGGGATGTGTGGCAATCATCCTCCAAAGTCCCGCCTCTCCTCCAGGGTTCTGATTCAATCCTTGTGAGTTCGGCTTCATCTACATATCTAATTCCCAAGTGCCCCCCCCCCCCCGTGCGGATATCTAATTCCGCGCTGGGAGGCACTTGGGGGGCAGGGGGGGGGGTTCTGCAGACGTGGGGCAATCCCCACGTTTGCAGAAAAATCCCAAAAGTATCAAAAACTTTTCGGGGGATATTTAAATCCCCCGAAAAGTAAAAGAGCGTCCCCTGCGCATGCGCAAGGAACACTCTCGGAACGGCAGCAGCTGGGGGGGGGAAGGGGGCGAGTGGCAGGCCTGGTGAGAGCCGCCGAGGCCCCCCAGGAGTCTTTGTGGGCGAGGAAGGGGGCGAGAGGCGGCCCGGCGAGAGCCGCCGACGCCCGCTGGGAGTCTCGGGGGGGGGGGAAGGGGGCGGAGGAAGGAGGAGCAGCTGTCAGCTTCTCCCCCCCCCGCGAATATTGCAGGCCCCCCCCCCCTTGTGCAGATTCTAAGTGATTGTCAGCCAGTGGAACTCCACTGCATGGGAGGGGCTGAGCGAACCTCTGTTTAAAAAGGGTGAAGAAAACCTTTTCCTTCCAAGAGGGGATTTGGTGGCTCCGGGAAGGAACCTCAGCTTAGTCAGACTTTTATTTGGCTTCTTAGTGAGGGTTGGGGGGGGGGTCAGCTTAAGGGAGAAAGATTAGTTTAGACCAGAAGCATTCTGTTAAGGGCCCAGCGTTCTGTGGAAATGCTCTGTGAGGGACAAGAGCAGGCTTGAGCCTGCTGAGGGACCCTGTCCAGAGAAAGAAGAATCAAATCTCCCCTCAGGGGTCATTTACTTCATTTGAGAGACAGCTTGACTTTATATATTGAAGAAATTCAGGCGGGCAGCCATGTTGAGCTGAAGCAGCAGAATAAAGGTTGAATCCAGTGGCACCTTTAAGTTTTATTCAAGGTACTAGCAGTAAATAGGGCTGCCAGCCTCCAGGTGGGGCCTGGGGATCCCCCGCTTTTACAATTGATCCCCAGCTGACAGAGATCAGCTCCCCTGGAGAAAATGGCTGCTTGGAAGGGCGGACTCTATGGCATTGTACCCTGCTGAGGCCCCTCCCATCCCCAAACCCCACCCTCTCCTGGCTCCACCCCCAAAGTCTCCAGGTATTTTCCAACCCAGACTTGGCAACCCTAGCAGTAAAGCCTGTTGTGAAAGAAGAAGTAGAAGAAGAGATTGGATTTATACCCCGCCCTTCACTCCCCAAGGGAGTCTCAGAGCGGCTTACAAACTCCTTTTCCCTTCCCCTCCCCACAACAGACACCCTGTGAGGTGGGTGGGGCTGAGAGAGCTCTTTCCCAAGCTGTCCTTGAGAGAACAGCTGGTCCAGAGCTATGGCTTGCCCAAGGTCATCCAGCAGGTGCAAGTGGAGGAGTGGGGAATCAAACCGCGCACTTAACCACGACACCAAACTGGGCTCTACGATGGGCAATACGATGGGCTCTAGAAAGGCGGGGGGGGGGCCTCCCTGCTCCCTCCCGGATCCTTCCTGGCTTGCGGGTCCTCAGCCCCCCTCCCTGTTGGAGTCAGGTGGCCGAAGTCCCGTGGCCTCAGGGTGTGCCAGGGAAGACTTAGCATCCTGAATCGTTGGGGTCTCAGAGGTCTGCAGAGGCAGTGGTGTCGAGTGGCAGTAGGCCTCGGCTTCAGTGGAGGCCGAGGCTGGGAGCAGTGGCAGTGCAGAGTCACTGTCCTGTCTCCTGAGGTGAGGCTTCACCTGGAAAAGAGGGAGGGAGAGAGAAGTAGTGGCCGGGGGGGGGGGGGGGGAGAGGCAGCAGTGGCTGGCGGGCCTCGGCAGGGTCCGGGAGGCGCAGTGGTTTCCCGGGGGGGGGGGGGAGAACATCGCCCCAGCGAGCGTGCGCGCTTTGTGCACGTGCTAAAGAGCCCCCCCCCCCCGGAATTTACAAAACTTTACGCCCTTTTCTGTTCTCTCATGTATATGTACAGCTGTAGTCTAGCAGGTTTCCAAATAAGAGACCTTTAGGGAGCACATAGCTTACACACTACCAGTCTTTAATTTAAAGCTGGTCTCCTGCTTTTCATTTGATTGTGGGCAGCTGGGATATAAAGAATCTATAGGTGCAGCCAGTGTGGGGGCCGGAATATTCTTCAGAAGGCAGTTGCCTCACAGCCTCTCCCCCCCCCCCCCCCATAGCTGCCACAGGATATATACTTGGTTGCCTTGAGGTGTATTTCAATATCTAAGAGAATACAAGGTTACACTTGGTCTCTGTGTTAATCCCTGGTGGGATATAATTCCATTAATTCCAGGACTGCTAGTTAACCCCCTCCTGCTCATATCCTTTTCCTTTACCAGACTCTAATCTCTACCTTTTCTTTCATGCTTAAATTATATACTCTTCTGAGCAGCACCCATCACGCTATTAGTACTAAGTAACTGGTAAATGGTGGAAGCAGCCTACTTTTTTCACTCTCGGCCAATTCCCCACCTTATTTCAGGCCACCTCCCACACATTTTCTGTCAATGCAGGTCAGGAACCTAGAAGGCTGAGCTGTTAAAACGTAGAACAAAATACTTCTCTTCATGGTAAAGTGCACAGTAACTACAAATTAAATGTAGGATGTAGTGTGTATCACATCACATCCACTAAGACATAGCGTACAGCAACAAACACAAGTTGCACATACAATGACCACTAGACCAAAATATTGGTTACACTTACAGTAACCATCAGACCAAACGTTTTTCAGCCCTGAGGGCCTTCTACAGTGGTCTAAATAATAACAATAACAGCACACACAAAATATAAAATATCTGTTCCAGGCAAGGAAGGTTGTATATTTTTTTTAACAACAATTTTATTGTTTTTTGTATAAGTAAGCAAATTACAGTGATAAAACATATAGCGAAATAATTACAAACACTGTGGTGTAATTAGTTACTGCACTCGATAAAAAGACCAGTTAGGTGGTGCACAAAACGGTTAGATGTTGGTATCGTTCTGTGCCTTTGCTCTGAGATGATACACGGGTTTGTGATGGGTGCTGAGATTAGCCGTAGATGTACGTTTTGAACTTGGCGTCCATTATGTGTTCCCAGTCAAAGCTATTAAAATTAATTTTATTTAATATTGGGTTCCATTTGTCGATGGGGTTTAATAGGTTCCTTTCATAGGAGGTCGCGTTAGAGTATATAGATAGTTTTTCAAGCACAAAGAAGTCCCATACTTTGTTGAGCCATTGCTCCAGGGAGGGAGTTGATTTGTTCTTCCAGTTTTGAGCAATGGCCGCTTTGGCTGCTACTAGGAGGATGTGAATTATTTGGGAAGAGCGTGTAGGAATGTGATCCGGAAGATTGCCATGGAGCAGAATTATTATTGGGTCTAGTGGTACCTTGTACCCAGTTAGTGTTTCTATTTTGTTAAGAATTAAACTCCAAAACTTTTTGATCTTTCTGCATTGCCACCAGTTGTGGTAGTACGATCCTTTCTGGCCACAGAGTTTCCAGCATTGGGGTGAAATGTTAGAGTGCATGTGTGCTAGGAAGGTTGTATATGAATCATCGCAATAGCGTATCTCCAAATAATAGTTGTAAAGTTTTGCTGTCAATCTGGCCTACATTATATTGAGGAACCCACTACCATTAGAGATGCTAACTTTGTACAGCCATTCTGCCCTTGGCTATTGTTGTGTTCACAGTGTGTGTCCATGTGTCGACCTGACTCGATTCTTAGGGTGGTCCCCCCCCCCCCCTTTTGCTCTTTTCTTCTGTCCATGCAGGTCCCATGACCTCCAACAGAGCCTTTTTGGTAATCAAAGGGGATCCCTTCCTCCTTTTTTTTTTTAACCAATGGAAAAGTTGGTTGGATCCAACACCCTTCCCCCCCCCCTTCCTAGTATTTCCAGTTCTGTGGAAAGGTCATAGGGACACCAGCCTCCAGGTAGGACCTGGGGATCACCCCCAAATTACATCTTATCTCCAGACTACAGAGAGCACTTCCCCTGGAGAAAATGGATGCTTTGGAGGATGAACTCAATGGCATTATATGATTCTGAGGTCCCTGTCTCCCCCAGGCTCCACCCCCAAATCTCCAGGAGTTTCCCAACCTGGAGCTGGCAACCCTCCCCTCCCCAACCCCTGCCTGTGGCCAAGGCAACCCTGCAAGGCCTAGATGGGATTTTTATTCATTTCAGATGTGATGGAGAGCTATACCAAACACTTTAGGGTCAGACTGTTGCTGGAGTGCTGTGGTGAGCCAGACACACTTGTTACTGATGTGGCTCTTGCTTCCCTGCCACATTTGCACCACTTCTAATTTTCTGCATTCTCTTTGACTTCCTAGGGGAAGTACGGCAAGCGCAAGAGCCGCTTCAAACGCTCTGATGGCAGCACCTCTTCTGACACGACGTCCAACAGTTTCGTCAGGCAGGTAAGAGCTTGCAGAAGGGGAGGGAGCAGGGATCGAGGTCCAAACGGGCCATGGGAAGGAACGGAGGCGATTTATAAATGAGGAGATTTGTTTTCACCCCACTCCGTTAACTGCTTTTTTGTTCAGGGCGTGTGGGTGTCAGGATCATAGGATCCTAACAGAGTCTCCATTGTGCTTTCTTTAACTTGCTATCACTCAGCCTAAAGTGTAACCATTGCTATCTCATGCAGACTGTCTCCTGCCTCCTCCACGACTGTTTATTACTCTGAGTTATATTACTTGTTGAAGGTCTGGTCAGTGTAACCATTTCATCCGGGAGAGTGGCGACCCCACATACTCGCACGTCACCAGAAAACAAATGGCTTTTCCTCCCTTGCATTCCCTCCTCCCATTTCCTGGGACATGGTACCTTCTTATCTCATTGTGAAGACCTTGAAAGGCCGCCGGAGCCACTTTGTTATGTATAAGTTTCACACATCTGGGGCGCCCAGGCCAAGAAGGGAATTTTTATAACTTTCACACTTCACCTTTCCTGTGGGAAGTAAAACGGCTTAGAACTTTTAACCGCGCTTTCCCCCTCTATTGTGATTGGTTGAATGTGGGGTTTCAAACTGTACTGTTGGGTATATTAACCCTGACTGAACATTATGTGACATCTCTAACAAACATTCGAGAACCTGTCGTGCAGTATTAGAAATAAAGAACTCTGTTTTATCAAACAAAGGTCTGATCTTTTGCTGTTAGCACAGAAGCCTCACAGTGGGAAGAGAAGTCAGCTGTGGGCTGTCCTTTCACGTTTCCATAGTGATTTATCGGGATGTTTGGATTGTCTCCGCCTAGTGGACGCCACTTTCACTGCAGGTTTTGCTGTTTCTTTCCGGCTGTAGAAGTGCAAGGGTCTAGTTTTACTCAAGGGACAGCGGCCAGATGGATAGAGGGTTTCCACAGGGTGGGCTTCCTTCCCAAGTACACGTCCTTCATTTCTCCATGGTTTTCCTCCTCCTCCATTTTTCCAGGCCTCTTTCATCTGCTGACAGTGTCCATTAAAACTTTTTTTTTTAATTTTGCAAAATAGCAATTTGAAATAATTTCTTCTGATCACCTATAGATTTCATAGAATCATAAGAGTTGGAAGGGACCTCCAGGGTCATCTAGTCCAACCCTCTGCACAATGCAGGAAATTCACAAATACCTCCCTCCCCCACTCCCACTGACCCCTGTTCCATGCCCAGAAGATGACAAAAAAACCCTCCAGGATCCCCGGCCAAACTGGCCTGGAGAACAATTGCTTCCTGATCCCAAAGTGGTGATCAGCATTTCCCTGGGTGTGTAAGAAGGGGCCACGAGAAGTAAGCACTGAGGCAACCCTTCCTGCCTTCCCTCTCACGATCTGCCTAAGTTCACAGAACCAGCATGGCTGTCAGATGGCCACCTAGCCTCTGTTTAAAAATCTCCTTGATGCAGAATTAGGATTTTTTTTCTCTATCTCTCTTTTGGGGTAGTGCCTCCTCATTTCCATCGTAGCGCTTGGTGTCTCCTGCTCCCTGTTGTTATTTCTGTTTGCTGATAGCTGCCCCATTATCCCCCCCCCCATTATCTCCCCCCCCCCAGAACCAGCTAGAGGGGAAGATTGAAAATGGACTCTGAGTTAAAGCCTAATTCCAGACTTGCCCATTGCATCTCCTCTTTCAAGGTGTCATGAGCTCAAATCAAAAACTAGCCAGGCAGGCAGGTGGTTTCAGATGCTTAGAAATCCGAAGTAGCAGCAGACGGAGGACCCAGGCGCTTTCAGAATATGGGAGCTGCATCTTAATGATGGATAGCTTGAATTTTGCACAGAGGTGATGGGAAAGGGGCTATTCCCCCCCCCCCCCCCGAGGGTGCACTGTCTGTGGATCAGTCAAGGAAAAAGTCTGGTTGTTACACCGTACAGACAGGAGGCTGGGAAAAGTATCCGAAGTCTTTCTGTGCCCCTTTCCTCTCACCGTGTACAAAAATCATGAGAAGGGTAGCCGGTGATGAGAGATCAAACCTGAGGGCTTTTCCCTTCAACTTCCTGTTCAGTTTCTAACTTGGCTGTGGAAGCCTTATCGTGTGGCTTACACAACCACTTACACACGCGCAGTAGCGATAGCAGCTGGATGGAGACTCATCTGCAGTCAAGATCTCCCCCTCTTCCAGCTGATGCAGACACAGCGGTTTCCCAGTTGTCCTCAAGGCGGTGGGGGGGGGGGGGGGGATGTGTCATCTGCCCCAAAGAATAAGGCATCGCACACACACTCGCACAGACACACAGAGACTGGGTTGATTTTGACAGTGCCATCCATTTCTTGCCTCCGCAAATTAAACACAAGCGAAACCCTCCCCACCACATAGGGAAGCAGTGAGGTTGCCATAGTAACCCGCCATCCATTTGGGTGTCTGGCCTGACTGTTTAATAAGTGAAGCCACCCAGTGTCTGGAAAATGCATTTGGTAAGCCAAGTGGGAGAAACGAGGGAGGCAAGTTAGAAAAGGACTGCTGCTTGTTGTCTGTGACACGTACACAGAGCCCAAATTCTGTATGACAGGCAGCGCCAATCTGGGTGGCAAAAATGATTCCACTTTGTTGAGCAAAACCTGGGAAATATTTTTGAGTTCCCAAAAGTCTCCACTCAGACAGCTGAGACTTCGCCATGCCTCCCTCATCTTTTCCCCCAGGTTGGGGAGAAGCTGTGGCTCAGTGGAAGAGCCTCTGCTTGGCATGCAGAAGGTCCCAGGTTCAATCCCCGGCCTCTCCAGTTAAAAAGGACCAGGCAGGAGGTGATGTGAGAGACCTCAGCCTGAGACCCTGGAGAGCGGCCGCTGGTCTGAGTAGACAAGGCTGACTCGGATAGACTGAAGGTCTGATTTAGTACAAGGCAGCTTCATGTGTTCATGTATGTATAGCTTTTCAGCTTTAAGGGCCTGTATGTGTGTGTAAAATGCCATCAAGTTGCAGATGGCTTATGGTAACCCCGTAGGGTTTTCAAGACAAGAGACCTTCAGAGGTGGTCTGCCCTTGCCTGCCTCTGCATAGCAACCCTGGACTTCCCTGGCGGTCTCCCACCCAAGCACGAAACAGGGCAGCTTAGCTTCCAAGATCTGATGAGATCAAAGGACTAGAAACCTAATTTATTATTTAAAACTAAGTAATTGACTGCCCTGACCTGGACTGCCCTGATCTCGTCAGATCCTGGAAGTGAAGCAGGGCCGGCCCTGGTTAGTATTTGGATGGGAGACCTCCAGGGAAGTCCAGGGATGCTATGCAGAGTCGGGCAATGGCCAACCACCTCTGGATGTCTGTTGCCTTGAAAACCCTACGGAGCCGCCATAAGGCGCCTGCAGCTTGAGAGCACTTTCCACCAACCACGGAGTCCACTCTTGCTGTTGAAAGCTGAGGCTACAGTGTATGCCGATGTGAGGATTCTGTGGGATTTATCTGAATGTGAATGTGTTCAGGAGAGAGGCATAAATGCTCCAAGGTGGATATGGAAGTAGACAGTGGGGGGGCTTCTAGAGTCTTGGCCCTACTGGTGGACCTCCTGGTGGCACCTGCTATTTTTGGCCCCTGTATGGACTGTATGGACTGTATGGCCTGTATGGCCACAGTGTTGGAATGGATGGGCCACTGGCCGGATCCAACATTGGCTTCTCTTATGTTCTTATGTTCTAGATTTGGCCATGTGACCGTGGCTGCATTTTAAACATTTTAAAAAGTTCATGAGAACATAAGAGAAGCCAGTGTTGATCAGGCCAATGGCCCATCCTGTCCAACCCTCTGTCACACAGTGGCCAAAAACACCAGGTGCCATCAGGAGGTCCAATAGTGGGGGGCAGGACCCCTGAAGCCCTCCCACTGTCGCCCCCCTCAAGCACCAAGAATACAGAGCATTACTTGCCCCAGACTGAAAGTTCCTATCTGTACCTCGTGGCTAATGATGGACCTCTGCTCCATGTGTTTATCCAGTTCCCTCTTGAAGCCGTCCATGCTTGTAGCTGCCACCTCCTCCTGCAGCAGTGAATTCCACATCTCAATCACTTTGGGTTCCATGAGTGGAAGATATAAAAGCAGTCCAGATGGGAATCCCAGAGGACAGTAATCTTACCAGAAGGCCCTGTTGCTTCAGGTTTTGCCGTTACTAATCAGCCTGACCTGGATTGCCCAGGCTAGCCTGATTTAACCAGGAATCAGTTCTGGTTAGTTATTTGGAAGACTGGGGTTGCTGTGTAGAGGCAGGCAAGGGCAGGTCATCTCTGTTTGTCCCTTGCCTTGGAAATCACACGGGGTCGCCGTCAGTCAGCTGTGACTTTACAGCAAAAAGTCGGTCTGATGTGGTGCGGGATCGGAGCCCTTTATGCTCCCCCCCCCCCCCGGCCAGGTCCCGTGATCTCTTTTCTCCCCCCCACCCCCATCCTTGTTTTCCTGTGTAAACAGAACTATTAGGGCAGTGGAAGCTGAGGATGAAGGAGTGGATCAGTGACCCAGACTTCCGTTGCCATAGTAATGACATAGGAGGCGGTTGCTATGGAGGAGATTCCTGGAGCAGGCCTCCAGCAGAGCACCGGAAAACATTTAAAGGGCCAGCGTGCTGTGCTGCGTGGTCCGACCACCCGAGCAAAGTACTGGGACAGTTCTAAACCCTGCTCTGCAGTCTGAAATGGGGAGAGCAGGGACCAGCAGTGTCAAAGGGTTATTTTGGAACGTCCCCAAGAAGGCAGTTTGGGAGGGTGATTTGAATAAGGGGAGGTAACAGGCTCAGATTGATTCCAAGATTAATCGTAAACCCCAATTTCAGTCTGAGCATGTGACCTTAGGTGGGTCACCTCTCCTCACAACCTCTCCACTAACTTTGGGAATTGTGCCTCTCAGCCTTGCCCAGCAGAGGGCAGCCTATAGTCTCCCACACCTCATTAACTTCTAAACTTTCATGAAGATGCATCCAGGTGGGCAGCCATGTTGGTCTGAAGCGGTAGAACAAATTTAGGGTCCAGTGCAGGGCCAGGTTTTTTTGCACACTAGGCGAGGCTACCTTCCCCCCCCCCCCCCCCCCATGTGCCCACCAATTTTCAAACATAAATGCATTTTAGGAAGAATGAAAAACACAAAATTTGAAATTGCTATTTTTTTTAAATTGTGAGAACAAGTAATACAATCTCTGATTTTCTCACTCAAACAGAGCTGGGCAGAAATGACTGCTTGACCATCAGAATCCCCCCCCCCCCACACACACACATTTACCCCCATCTGTATTTCTCTTTCTTTTCCCTGTTTTGTTAGCAACTTTGGGTCCTCATCAGGATGAAAAGAGGGATATCAACAAACGAACAAACAAATAGGGATATAAATAAACAGGGGCTCTTGAGAGCATCAAATGGGCCTGAGGCAAACTAAACATTACTGTTTTAAAAGAATTGGGTCTGCTGGACCTCCTGAGGGCACCTGGTGTTTTTGGCCACTGTGTGACAGAGTGTTGGACTGGATGGGCCACTGGCCTGATCCAACATTTATGTTCTTATGTTCTTAAGCAAGCTCTAAGTGGGGTGGATTGAGGTGTCTCCCCCCCACTCTGGCAACCAAAGGTGTTCCTTGCACCTTGAGGCTACGAAGTTAACTGACCCTGCCCTCCACAAAATATAGGGGTCATGAGCATGGAGCCATGGGCTGCCCAGTACCATGGAAAAATGGGCTAAAGGATTTATAACAAACTCCTAGTGTTCCCAATGAGTCTCCATGCCCATGATGAGGGGAATGGTTTGGTCTTTACACGGCTCCCTCATAGCTGAGCCATCCATTTGTGTAAAGACAAGCGATTCAGGTAGTCTTTTGACATCACCCCCAGCCCCTTAACTATGGACAGGCTGATTAAGTCTCGGGCACACCCAGAGTCTACGAGGGCTCTCACCTGTACTTGAGTCCCCATTTCAGGGTTAACTAAGGACACAGTCACGAAAAACAAGGGGGGTTGAGTGTTCACTGGTTGTGGCGTGGGTGGCTCTTGGACCTGCTGGTTTGCGCCTTTCACAGCAGGTCCTGGCCTTTTCCTATTGACTGGGGGTTTTCTTCCCTGCTGGATGACGAATTTCCAGCTTGCGCTCCGAGTTGGCATGCTCTTGGTAGCTTTGGGCATCCTGCCCCTTTCTTGTTGTCATCATCTTCGGATCGGGTCCCTTGACTGGTGGCACAGGTGCTCCCACAGGGCAGGAAGCGGCGTAATGCCCGGCTTCCCCACATCTCAGGCACAGCCGTTGTCACATATGTTGGTCTCGCATTGGCTCCTTCAATTTAGGCCTAGCAGAAGACTTCCCAGTGGCCACTGGGGGTTTGGGGTACATTTTCCGGGTGTGCATCCGGATCAGCTGTAGCCAGCTTTCAGCATCCCCCGCTTCCCTCACGCAAGCTGCTAACGAAATTGGGTTCACACTTCACAACACAGTACCTAATAGGTACTGCTCCACAAGTACAGCTTCTGGCCACCCTTGGATCTTAGCTGCATGCATTTTAAACTCATCAGAGTACTCACGCACCGACTTCCCTTGCTTCAGAGCTTGGAGGCTGTTATGTGCCTTCTCCACTTCCCATCAGGTCTTCGTACTGGCATTTCAGAGCCCACATGAATGCCTGAACCTTATGAAACTCCTGCCCCGTGCAGGTTGTGCGGGCTCACATACCAGTCGGCAGCCCTCTCCCTCAGCTTCGAGCTGATGCAATCGATGCAGTGACCCTCAGTAGGAAAGAGATGGCCCCATTTTGAAGGAACTTCCACACCTGTAGCACAAAAAAGGCTAGCTTGTTGGGATTCCCATCGAAGGGAGCATCCAACAATTCTTTCGGGCGTTCTAGCCCCATGGGCCCCGCAGGGGCCGGTGGTCCCCCCAGACTGGCGGGTACACCCACAGGTGCAGGGACGGGCACTGGAGCAGGTGGTGGTTGTCCCGCAGGCACCTGCTGAACTGGAGGAGCTTGTCCTGAAGGGGGACCCCCAGGAGGTGCAGGATGCTGCAGCTTGAGCTCATGCTGGACTGCAGTGGCCACCATCCAAGGGATATCCAGTAACATCTCATTCATCTCATCCCTCATCCTCTCTTGGTCGTTCTGCAGCTGCAGTTGCATTCTCGCCATTGGGTCCTCTGCCCCATCGCTGACCCTTGCCGGTTTGTAACGAGTGTCCTGGAATGGCAAGAAATCATAGTGGCTGGCTCCCCCCAGCCAGGGGGTGGTAACCAGTGTTCCCTCTAAGCTGAGTTAGTGTGAGCTAACTCATAGTTGTTTAGCCTCCGTCTCACACATTTTTGTCTTAGCTCAGGAAGGATGGCTCCAGAGCAGACTAATTTATGCAGCAGCCAAATCGCTCGCTCACAACTTTCATGCCAGTAGCTCACAAAGTAGAATTTTTGCTCACAAGACTCCACAGCTTAGAGGGAGCATTGGTGGTAACCCACAACTCTCTCGTCTCTGTCGAGAACTGGACCCAGGAGTATAAGCCCCGCCACGGCCTCTCATAGCCAATGCCCACCACCCCTGTGGTGGAGACAGGAGTTGTCTCGGTTGACACCGGGATTTCCTCCACTGTAGTTACACGCAGGGCTATTTTTGGGCAGGAATGCACAGGAACGGAGTTCCGGCTGGCTCCTGAGTTGGCCACACCCAGTAGGAACTTATTAGCATAACAGGCCACACCCAACAGCAGAAACTCATTAGGATTGGCTAAATTAGGGGTATGTGGCCTAACATGCAAGTTAATTCCTGCTACAAAAAAAACCCTGGGTTTTGACAACAAACAAGGTAAACATAATAAGAAGCAAACAGTGGGTGTGGCTGGATGACCATTCTTCTGGTAACATAGGGGTGTGGCCTAATGTGCTAATGAGCTGTGCTGTCAGTGGCCTAATATGCTAATGAGTTCCTGCTGGGCTTTTTCTACAAAAAAAGCCCTGGTTACAGGAACAGCCCTGCCTTCCTTGTCGCCCACGGTTGGGGTACAGGGTCGAGGGTAAAAAGGATTCTTGACACTCTTTCAGAATCCCACAGCAATCAGTCCCAACAACGTTCCTTAATCAGGATCGAGTTTATTGAGATCAGTAAAGGCAGGTCATCTGTCCATACATTTTGTGTCAGGAATGGCTTTCAAGTCGGGAGCAGGGTAGTTATACAGAATTCAAAGAAACCCCCTCGATGGACAAGAGCCAGTCATAGAAGGCAAGCAAGCATGCCTAAAATAACGAATATAGGTTCCCAAGGAATAGGAGCAACTAGACACCAAGGTCACAGCTAGGCAGGGAGATAAGACACAGAGCAAGAAATGAAACCTAACATTCGAGAGATACAGGCAGTTACTACAGGCGCTCACCCAGCCACCACCAGCCGCCCCCCCCACTCACAATGGCAGCATAGCTGACGCTTATCTAGGAGAACATATCTCTCAAAATCTCCAGGCCCCATCTAGGGGTTGGCAATCCTATCTGGTTGCAGCTCCAAATGCAGCCAAAGCACGACAAGTATTGTTGGTGAAGGGCCAAAGAAAGGGGTTGTGAGGCTTCTGTACTATCAGCAAGAGATCAGACCTTTGTAATCAAACAGAGTTCTTTATTTCTAATACTGGAACAGGGTCTCGATGTTTGTTAGAGATACAGAATAAAGATGACCTGGGTTAATATACCTTCAGACATAGGTGCTTGAACATAAACCTCCAATCAGAATACATACAAAAACGCGGGAAGAGAAATGGCGACAGTTTGTTCCCACCAGAGGTGGGAAAGTTATAAAAATTCCCCTCTTGCCCCGAGTGACCCAGATGTGAGAACTCTAGGCAAAACATTTGGCCAGTGACAATAAAATAACTTCCAAGGTTGTACCCACTGTGATAATACACTCGGAGCCTCAAACGAGAGGGGGAGGGAACCTGGGCTAGATAGCTGCAGTTGTTTATGTGACGCATTGGAATGCAAGAGGCCATCCTCCCGGGGAAAGAGTAACACTAAACAGGACAGCAATTTCTACTTCAAGGCAAGCAATAAAACATTTGAGTGATAACAAGGTACAAAGAAACAGAAAGTAACATTCAGGAAAACATAGAACAAGCAAGCTATTGTCAGATCCTGACAGAGGTTCAAGTAATTGCCTCAGTGTGAATGGGAGTAAACAGAGGTGCCAAGGTAACGTCTAGGAAAGGTTTGCTGCCCATTCTGTAGTTAGGCAAAACCCCAATGAGGGCTTTGGCATGAGGGTGAATCAGTTTCCCCCCGGGGAGAGACAAATGTTTTCTTTGTGGCAAAGAGAAGCTACCCCCAGGGCTGGTTGTCTTCGGCGTGTGTCTCTTCTATAGAATCCTGTGCAGGATCTGGAAGAATGTGGATCCATGTAGAGCTCCATCAGCTTGAAAGCAAGTTTCTGGCCCTCATGGTTGCTGAGATGTGTTTTGGAACCCTGGAGAGTCCCTGCCCTCCAGGAGAGTGGAGGCAACGCCCACAGCCACACTTGAGGTGGAGGAAAACCTAGTCGTGCCGAAGGCTGATAAAGAGAGATCCCCAGTAGGCTTAAGGGGACCACCCTCCCCAGACCCTGTCTAGAATTCCCGCTCCCCAGCAACAGACACAGTCTTATGCAGAAACCTGATTCTTTTTCTACCTAGTGTTTGGCTGAGGGCGCATTTATCGCTCCAGGGTTTAGGAGACAAACCTCCTCACCGTGCAAGGCTGCCCCAGCCGTGGATGCAAATGGGACAATTACCCAGAATACCAAAATTCCACCCCACCCCCCAGCTACATAAATCTCTTAGAGAGAGAGTTTTTGCTTGCGCTTCTAGAGGGGACTCTCTTAAGAGGAGTCTGATTGTCTCTGCTATTGTGGGCACAGGCAAAAGACGGTCTGAAAACAAAAAAGAGTCAGGTATATTGAAAACGAGAACATAATACTTCTGTCAGTTTTTGATAACTTATAGTGCTCAGTTTAGGATTACTCCCAAGGAGCTGGGTGAATTTTTAACTCTCCTAGAGGCTGGAGGAACTTTGCACCTGTCCTGGGCCTTGTCCCCTCTCCCAGCCGCTCTCCCCTTATCCAGTGAGACCTCTGTAGAAGAAATAGGGCTGCCAAGTCAGCCCGGGGGGTGGGGGATCCCCTGCTAAAGGGGTTCCTGATCCGCCGGCCAGCATTTGGCCGGCGGGGGGAACCCCACCCCCGACGACGTAATGACGTCACAGGAAGTGACGCAGCACGTTGGGGGCGTTGCCAGGGCGACGCCCTGGCAACGCCCCCAACGTGCTGCGTCACTTCCAGTGATGTCGATGGGTGCGCGCGCTTTGCGCGTGCGCTAGAAGAAACTCCCGGCGGCAGGAGGACTCCCCCCCACCGGTGAGTTTTCAATACTTGGCAACCCTAAGAAGAAGAGAAGAAGAGACTGGATTTATATCCCGCCCTCTGCTACCCAAAGGAGTCTCAGAGCAGTTTACAATTCCTTTCCCTTCCCCTCCCCACAACAGACACCCTGTGAGGTCGGTGGGGCTCAGAGAGCTCTCTCGAGGACTGCTCTTGAGAGAACAGCTCTGAGAGAAATTGTGACTGACCCAAGGTCACACCAGCAGCTGCATGTGGAGGAGGAGTGGGGGAGTCAAACCTGGTTCTCCCAGATTAGAATCCACGCTCTTAACCGCTATGCCAGACTGGCTCCTTGGAAGTCTGCACAAATGTGCCGTAGGATGTTAGGATTTGTCATGGGTAGGGTCCAAGTTCCCCTGACCTGACTTTGATTCTGACAGTCAATTGACAGGAGTGGTGGAACTTGTTTTCCAAGCACCTGGGTCCCCAGTTCAGATCAGGACCATAGAGCAGGGGAGATAGTTTTGCCAGCTTCCAGGTGGTGCCTGGAGTTCTCCTGGAATTATAGCTAGGGCTGCCAGCTCTGGGTTGGGAAATGCCTGGAGATTTGGGAGATGGAGCTTGAAGACGGCAGGGTTTGGGGAGGGAGGGACTTCAGTGGGGTACAATGCCATATAGCCCACCTTCCAAAGCAGCCATTTTCTGCGTGCAAACTGATCTCTGTCACGGGGAGATCAGTGGTAACCCTAGGAGATCTCCAGCCGCCACCCTAATTACAACTCATCTCCAGACAACAGAGATCAGTTCCTCCTGAATAAAATGGCAGCTTCAGAGGACAGGCTCTATGGTATACCATAGATTCTAGGTGCGATCCCTACCCACCACAAGCTCTATCCCCAAGTCTCCAGGAATTTCCCAGGCTGGAGCTGGCAACCTCAGGGAAGAAGGGACTTCATCCTCCCCCCCCTCATCATTTACCTGACCCAAATGGTTGGGGGGAGGATGCTATTGGCTGCATGTGGGGGGTGGGGTGTCTGGGCACGTAGCCCCTCAGCCCGTGACAAGTGAGAAAAGAACAAGGAAAAATCAGTATGATTGATTTGCACTATTAGATCTGTGCAGAGCGTGAGTCCTTCTAGACATACTTAGGGATTTAGACGAACTTTGAGTTTCCCAGGGAAGGCACAGCTGGCCCTTCTGTGTACAGAGCCAGGGGCTGACCATTTAAACCCAGGCCTTGAAATGTTATGGTTGGTCCTACAATGGTATGTTAAGAACATAAGAGAAGCCAACGTTGGATCAGGCCAGTGGCCCATCCGGTCCAACACTCTGTGTCACACAGTGGCCAAAAACACCAGGTGCCCTCAGGAGGTCCAGCAGTGGGGGCAGGACACTAGAAGCCCTCCCACTGTTGCACCCTCCCCCACAAGCACCAAGAATACAGAGCATCACTGGCCCCAGACCGAGAGATCCTATCTAGACCTTGTGGCTCATAGCCACTGATGGAGCTCTGCTCCATATCCAGTTCCTTCTTGAAGCCATCCATGCTTGTAGCATGTTGGGCAATTCCCCCCTCCCTAGTCAGGTGGGGGAGGACAGGTGTGATGAGAAACATGGACTTGAAACAGCAAGCGGTTCATTGTTGACTGCCTGCTCTGTTTCCCAGCATCCTACAACTGGGAGATTCCCCTTAAACAGCCTGGCTCCCCACCGGAGGCTGCTTTTTCACTCCCCCCTCCCCCCCCCCCTCCAACCCGGAGCTCTGGTTCCTAGTCAGGAGTCAACCAGAATGACTCCTGGCACTGACTCACCCCCCCTCCCCTTTGCCCCCACTTCTGGGATGTCCAGTCCCTGGGCTAAATATACCCCGGCAGTTTGCAAATGTAGCAGTATGCTTGTAACCCGAGCCCCACAGCCTTTGGGCACAGCTACCTCTGCCCACACAACGCCAGGCCCCGCAGCATGGAGACGCCCAGCGGAAAAGGCTCCAGGCCCGTTTTGGTGAGCACTTGTCCCTCTCAGCTGTGGGAAGGCCCCCCCATAGGGAGAGACTCCCCCTTTTCTGCCCTCGCCTTGGCCCCCATCCACCAGCGACTTCTGAGTCCCCTCACCTGCTCTTATTGTGTTTTCCAGGTCATCATGTTAAAAAGCTTGTTAACCTGCCCTTCCTGTCTCAAGCCCCCTCCCCGCCAGCCCCCCCCCACTCCATTTCCCCCAGCAAACTGACTTCCTACCCTTTGTCCATCGTAGTTCCCATCCCTTGGCAGTCTCCTCTGACCATTCAGTACAGTTACTTTCCCACCTGATGCGAGCCACTTGCTGGCGTCCTTAACTTAGTCGGAATATTAGATTACCAATTTGATTTGCGGATGACTAACCTTTGGTTGTTTTAGAAAAGAGCACCTTAAAGACTAACAAAATATGTGGCAGGGTAGGAGCTTTCGTGAGTCGCCACTCGCTCGTTTTGGATTTTGGCTTGTTTTGAACTTTGGCAGTTTTGAACTTTGCTTTCAGGACTTTAAATTTTGTAGTCACGGAAAAAGGGGAGCTTTCCGGGTGACAGGGGAATGCATGGTTTTAAATGTGTGTTTCCAGATTTCAATAGCAAAAGAGACTTGCTCGTGCCGATTGCTTGATGGTCTCTTGCCTGTCACCCATAATTAGGTGCTGTGTTGAAGGATCTCTGTTCCCCACTCCTTTCTCCAGTTCCCATTCAATAATCCCCTGTGATCTGGTCATAATGTGGGGGAGGGCTTCTTTTTGTAAAGGCATTTAGAAGTCCTAAAAGGGCACACTTCCCTCTTTCCCTTTCTTCAAATGTGTGTTGTGCTCTAGTGATTTTGTGTTGTACTTAAATTAGGACTGCCAGCCTCCAGGTGGGCCCTGGAGAGCTCCCGGTATCACAACTGATCTCCAGATGTCAGAGATCAGTTCCCCTGGAGAGAATGGCTGCTTCAAAGTGTGGATTCTGTTGGCATTATACCTATTTGATTTAGCCTGCTTTTTCACTCAAGTCTCACCCAATTCCCTTCTTTATTACAGCTCCAACTTAACATGGCTTTTGACTGTGTGGGCATAGCCTTTTGGGGTACCTTTTCCCCAGCAGAGAAGCTGGTTAGATCCAGCCACTTGTTCAGAAGATCTGTGTTTTCCCTCTTGTTGGCAGAGATACTAAACAGATGGTGCTGTCTTTGGCAGTTTTCATGCCCGAGGCTTAAATCAGCAATTCCTTTGATCTACCTGTAATGAAAACTATGAAACCTACCTCTGTAGTTCTTGGTGTATGAACATACTTCACATGTGGCTCAAACACCATGAAGGAAATTCAAAAGGTATTTTCATCACTGCTGCAAAAACGATCCTGGACTTTAAAAAAACAACACGCTACCCTGCAAGGATTCGGAAATTCTTGGAATAAATTATGCAGATTGTCAAACTCCATTTGGGTAGCAAATGTGTATGTTCTTTTATTGAGCTACAGGATTTTGGAAGAGGGAAGAGGGGGTTAGTTAGAATAGTGGAAAGATCTTCTTCGTGGTCTCTGTGCATCACACCTCTGGGATAAAGTGCGCCTGCGCCGATCCCGATCGGTAATCTTCAAAGCCTAACGGATTTTCGCGCCAGCTCCCCGGTCACGTGCACGTCCCACTGCGCATGACCCGGGGAGAGGCACGAGGATCCCGCCAGTTCTCTTCTGACCGCCGCATCGTGAGGACCCCCTCTCCGCTCCGGTCGGTAGTTAACTTCGTTTCTTCTTTTTCCAACTTTGGAAAGGCCTTTCGGACTGATTTTCTTGGCTTTACTTGACCTACGGACTGTTTTCCTGGACTCTCTTTTGGATTCTCCTCCTTCTACTCCCCGCCCAGCCTATGGCCCAGCGGTGGGGTTTCTTTAAACGCTGCCTTAAGTGTGGGAGTAAAATCCCCCCCCCAGACAAGCACTCCCTCTGCTTGCTGTGCCTAGGCGAGTCGCATCGTGTCGACTCCTGTTCGAGTTGCGCCGCGTTCTCCAAACAAACTCGTAAGAACTGGGCGGCCCGACTCCGAGTGGCTCTCTTGGAGGCAGCGTTGTCACCGAAGATGTCCGCAGCCGACGCCTTGGCAACGTCCCCATCGGTACCGACGGGCCTGACGTCGCCACCGATGCGAAGCCCTTCCGGCACCGAGAAGTCGGCACCGAAAAGACCCCTCTCACTGCCACGAACTCCCGCTAAGAAGCGTAAGGAGGGCAAAGAGGATAAGGGCAAGCTGAAGCACAAAACCTCGAGTGCTTCGTCGACGCATCCCGCGTCCGACATGACCCAGCACGGGTCTCCACAGCTTGACCCTCCAGGGTGCGAGCGACCCCGGGGCAGCCCCGTCTCCCTGATGCCGCGACCCATCCAGCTCACAGATTCGGAACCCGACATCGAGCTGACGCAGATCCCTCACAGCAGTCCCGAGACAGGGCCCGACCCGATGCCGGCACCGAGAGGCGAGCGAGACTGGCGCCTCCCCCCATCTTCGGTGCCGTGGGACGTCCGTCAATGGCGATACCTGTATGGTTCCTCCTACCCGCCACCTCCACAATGGTACCCAGCGGAGTGGGATCGCCAATCGACATCGTCAAGAGTCTCCCGATGCCGAGATCCCCCGGCCCCGCCTCCGACTCCGATACCGATACCGAAACCGAAACCGATACCGAAACTAACGATGCCGATACCCACCTCACCCGATATCGACCTCCCTCCTTATCAGCCAGATCCGTCGACCCCTATGTCTCCCTCCGAACATTCCGACCATTCGATGCCCGAATCTCCCGAATCATCCGATGACGAATCTCCCATCCAGCCATCACCATCCCCTGATGTGGCTGAAAATTTACCAATCTCCCCCTCCGAGGACGTGAAATCCTATGGAGAACTTATCAAACGAATGGCACATTCCTTGGCGCTTGCCACGGTCCAACCAACTCCTACCGCTACCGATGCCATCTTCGACATCGTACAGATGGACACATCCACCGCGGTAGCGTTGCCACTAATTTCGGTGCTCTTGAGCACTGCCAAAGAATCCTGGGGCCACCCCTCCTCAACCCCAATTTCCAACAAGAGGTTAGACCACATGTATAGGCTCCAAGAGCCAGGGGCAGAATTCCTATTCATCCACCCCAAGCCCAACTCAGTCGTCGTGACCCCCTCGGCTAGGGGACGTAGCGGACATTCCTCCCCCTTGGACAAGGAGGGACGGAAACTAGATTCTTTCGGAAGACGATTTTATTCAGCCGGTGCATTGGGCATAAAAACGGCAAACTACACAGCCTGCATGAGCAGGTACCAGTACTCCCTATGGGAACAGATGACACCACTTCTGGCTCAGCTTCCTGAGGATAAGCAACGCCTTGCTAGGAAGATCCAGAGGGAAGGCATGGTGCTAGCAAAGCATCAGCTTAACGCATCCAAGCATGCTGCGGACGTCACGTCCAAGACACTCACTTCAGCAGTCGCCCTTCGTCGCCACGCCTGGCTGAGGTCGACTTCGCTTCCACAAGACACTAAGTCCTTAGTGGAAGATCTCCCTTTCGAGGGTGAAGGACTGTCCAGCTCCACGACGGACACAGTTCTTCATGATTTAGATAAGAGCATCAAAACATCTCGAAACTTGGGTGTCTCACAACCGAGACAACAGAAGCAGAAAACATGGCAGAGATCTTGGTCCAAACAGCAACCGCGAAGATCTCCCACTGAACCCCAATGGCAGAGACCGCCGTCTACTGTTTATCAACAGAAACCTTATGGCCATAAGCCACGATTCCTGTCCGTTTCCGCTTCCAAGACTAAACCACCCAAGCCAAACAAGCAGAGTCTTTGACTCTCCCATTCGCTCCGATATTCCCACCCGTCTATCCCCCTTCCTACTAGCATGGCAACGTATCACGACAGACAAATGGGCACTGTCGGTCGTAGCAGAAGGCTACAGAATAGAATTTTTCCAGATTCCACAAGAATCGTACTTCGTAACCACCCCTCCCTCCGACACCCTATCGTCGGAAGTCGAAGCCCTCCTCTCAAAAGATGCCATAGAACAGGTACCAACAAACCACCTTCAGCGGGGGTTCTACTCCCGCTACTTCACGGTCCCAAAAAAGGATGGCGGACTTCGTCCCATATTAGATCTGCGGAACCTCAATGCGTTCATCACCTACAAGAAATTCCGTATGACCACTCTACAGACCATCCTACCGCTACTAGAAGCCAACGCGTGGATGGTGACGCTGAACTTAAAGGACGCATACTTTCATGTGACGATCCACCCGTCACACAGACAGTACCTACGCTTTGCGATCGGTCCGCGTCACTTCCAGTACAAGGCCCTACCCTTCGGCCTCTCTACAGCTCCTCGTGTCTTCACGAAGCTTATGGCAGTAGTAGCGGCACATCTGAGACTCCAAGGTGTCCACCTTTACCCCTACCTGGACGACTGGCTTCTAGTCGCCCCCTCTACGACGGAACTACAGAACCACATCTCTACTACCCTTCGTACCCTAGAATCACTAGGGCTGACTATAAACCTCAAAAAGTCCATGCTTATCCCTTCCAGACGGGTTCAGTTTATCGGAGCTATCCTGGACTCCTTGCAATGCAGGGCATTCCTACCCCCCAACAGAGCAGCGGATATAGTCTCCCTTCTCCAGGCTATCCAAGAGACCAAGCAGGCTACAGCCAAACAAATCCTTCGCCTGCTAGGCCTGATGGCCGCGACAACAGCAGTAATTCCCTTCGCCAAATTGCGAATGAGACCACTGCAGCTTTGGTTCTTGAGGCATTTCCGCCCCAAATTCCACTCCCTCTCCAAACTTTTCCAGATATCTACCCAGGTCCTGGAGACCCTGAATTGGTGGCTTGTGCCCCAGAATTTACACTCAGGTGCACCTTTCCGGCTTCCACCCCCCTCAGCGACCGTCACCACGGACGCATCCCTATGGGGCTGGGGAGCTCACCTGGAAGGTGTAGGTGTGGGAGACAGGTGGCACCCCTCTGTGGCACACAACCATATCAATTTCTTAGAGCTGCTGGCAGTTCTCTACGCAGTGAGATCTTTCCGCCAATCCCTAACGGGGAAAACGGTGACTGTCCTTACAGACAACACCACCACTATGTTTTACATCAACCGCCAGGGCGGGACGGTCTCCCGTGGACTTTGCCGGTTAGCGATAGAGCTGTGGAACGAGTGCCAGGCACTAGATATTCACCTGGTGGCGACTCATCTCCCAGGACTACTCAACGTCCAAGCGGACTTCCTAAGCAGAGGAGGAGCATCCCTACACGAGTGGGAGCTGAACCCCCTCTACCTGACTCCGATCTTCGACCATTGGGGACATCCATCCGTGGATGTATTCGCCTCTCGGGAGAACAAGAAGTGCCATCTCTTCTGTTCCAGAGCAGGAACGGACCCGACCTCTCTCGGAGACGGTCTCCTCTTCCGGTGGACAGGGAAACGGTTGTACCTATTTCCCCCAATCCCTCTCATTCCGAGAGTAGTCCACAAACTATTGACAGAGCGACCGTGGGCAATTCTAGTTACCCCATGGTGGCCGAGACAACCCTGGTTCCCCACGCTCCTCAGCCTCTCACGAGGGACGTATCTCCATCTCCCGACGGACCCGGACCTCCTCGGGATGCGCGGGGGCCGAGTACTGCACCACGATGTGCCCAGGCTGAAATTGAGAGCGTGGCTCATCCAAACTTAGGGTTAGAATCACGCATTGCTCAAGTTCTACTGAACTCACGCAAACTCTCCACTCGACGTTCATATGAGTCAAAATGGACTAAATTTTTAACTTTCCTGGCGTCTGTGGGACGACCCTCAGTCCCCGCTGGACTTAAAGATGTTTTTGGTTTCCTCCTGTCATGTAAGGACAGGGGACTGTGTCACTCATCTATCCGAGTCTACTTGTCAGCCATCTCAGTCAATCATCCTAAGATTGATGGCTATTCGGTGTTTTCCCACCCAACAACGAAACAATTCCTCAAGGGAATGAATCGCCTCTATCCCCCAGTGCGGACACCAGTCCCGGCATGGGACTTGCCCCTGGTTCTCACTAAGCTGATGGGAAAACCCTTCGAACCCATGGCCTCATGCAGTCTTCAGCTTTTGTTATGGAAGGTTGCATTTTTAGTGGCCATCACGTCTACTCGACGCGTGAGTGAGCTCTCGGCGTTCCGTTGCGACCCACCATACCTCACGTTTCATCATAATTCCGTCACTTTGGCTCCAGATGTCGCTTTCCTGCCTAAGATAGTCTCGGACTTCCATATAGGGGCGGATATCACCTTGCCGGTATTTTTTCCTGATCCCCAGGACCCAACGCAACGTAGTCTACACACTTTAGATGTCAAGAGAGCCCTGTCTTTCTACTTGCACCGGACAAAATCCTTTCGCAAGTCTCCAGCTCTCTTCATTTCTTATGCCTTGCCCAGGCAGGGACAGAAACTGTCGTCTCAAAGACTCTCGAAGTGGATAGTTGAGACGATAAAACTCGCCTATCTTCTGGCCAAAAGGCCACTGCCGGCGTCCCTCCGGGCACACTCCACTCGAGCCGTGGCTACTTCCACAGCATTCCTCAAGGGCATTCCCCTGGGAGACATCTGCAATGCTGCAACGTGGGCGTCCCCTCACACGTTTGTGAAGCACTACGCCCTAGATGTCCGCGTCCATCAGCGTACTGTGGTGGGCCGTGCAGTCCTGCAAGCAGCTCAGATGTGTGACCTCCAGCACCCACCTCCAGGTATGTGGTGTTTATTGCTCGCTATTCTCCCAGAGGTGTGATGCACAGAGACCACGAAGAAGATATACAGGTTGCTTACCTGTAATTGGAGATCTTCGAGTGGTCATCTGTGCATTCACACCACCCGCCCTCCTTCCCCTCTGCTTTCGGTCTCCCTCACTTTTTCCTTGGGGGCTGTTAGCAGCGGTCAGAAGGAACTGGCGGGATCCTCGTGCCTCTCCCCGGGTCATGCGCAGTGGGACGTGCACGTGACCGGGGAGCTGGCGCAAAAATCCGTTAAGCTTTGAAGATTACCGATCGGGATCGGCGCAGGCGCACTTTATCCCAGAGGTGTGAATGCACAGATGACCACTCGAAGATCTCCAATTACAGGTAAGCAACCTGTATATTTCAGAGATGGGATTTAGGATCCCATCCATCTGGATGAGAGAACTAGAAGGAATGAAAGTTCTTGGGGGTTGGAGGAGAGAGTGTTAGCTCAGTGGGGGAACAAATTTAGACTCCAGTGGCCCCTTTAAGACCAACAAAGGTTTATTCAAGTCATGAGCTTTCGTGTGCAGGGACACTTCTTCAGACACAGTGGAATGGGAGATGAGATTCTAAACCAGGGGTCCTCAAACTACGGCCCGGGGGCCACATGTGGCCCGCCGAGGGCATTTTTCTGGCCCACCGGGTGTGCCGCTGCCTGTCCTCCAATTCCCAGCAGCACACAAAGCAGCGGAAAAATTGCAGCCAACTCGTCCCGGGCCACATGACAAAGCCCCGCCCCCCTGCTTCCAGTCAGCCAGGAGGAGGCAAAAGGAAGACTGGAAGAGGGTAAGTGTGGGGTGGCAGGCGCTCCGGCTGGCCCCAAGTCTCCTAGCCGGCTGAGAGGAGACCTGCGCCAGTCCCAAGAGCCGGGCGGGGGTCTTTTTCGAGGCTTTTTGTGCTGCTGGGAATCGGAGGGAGGGAGAGAGAGAGAGAGAGAGAGAGAGAGGTTTCTCTTTCCCATCATGATGCCTGCAGTAGTGGAGTTTCAGGGAGAAGCAGCTGGGGGCTTGCTGCCTTAAAAAGTTTGTGAGGATGCCAAGTTCTTTGTTTCTTCGGAGAGGGAAAGAAAACAGCCCCGTCAAGGGTGCCTTGCTTGCGCGCGTACCCCCCCCCCCCTTCACCTTCCCTACCCGCAAAATAACATCTGAAATCTCCAACCAGATCTAGACTAACTGAGGCACACTTGCATCACTTGTTACGACTAGCAGTGACAAATATGGAACCCGACATTGACCATCTCATTAGCCAAAAGCAGGGCCATAGTTCCCACTGAAATACTGGTAAGTTTGTTGATTTAACTTTACTTGTTCTTCATTTTAAATATTGTATTTGTTCCCATTTTGTTTTTTTACTTCAAAATAAGATATGTGCAGTGGGCATAGGAATTTGTTCATAGTTTTTTTCTTAAACTATAGTCCGGCCCTCCAACGGTCTGAGGGACAGTGAACTGGCCCCCTGTTTAAAAAGTTTGAGGACCCCTGTTCTAAATGTATAGACAGGGAATTAACAGCAAATTAACATGTAACAGGATGTTGTTCAAGTTATGCAAAGTGAAAAACTAAATAACAAGTTAAAGTTATAAGGTCAACAGTTGTAAAGCAACCTCATCTACCATTCCAATGTATTTGTAAAAGTGTGCCTTGCACACAAAAGTGCATACCTTGAATAAACCTTTGTTGGTCTTAAAGGGGCCACTGGACTCTAAATTTGTTCTACTGCTTCAGACCAACACAGCTGACCCTCTGGATTTAGCTTAGTGGGGTTAAGGCTCAGTGGTGGAGCATCTGCTCGGGATGTAGACGGTCCTGGGTTCCATCCCCGGCATCTCCTGTGTAAAGGACCAGGCAGTACATGGTGTGAATGACTTTTCTTTGCCTGAGACCCCAGAGAGTCGCTGCCAGTCTGAGTAGACCATGCTGACCCTGACGGACCGGCGGTCTGATTCGGTGTAAGGCAGCTTTTCCAACTGTGTAGAGTTCAGAGGATGCCCAGATTCAAATTCCTTCTTAGCCACGAAGCACACACACTGGCTTCAGGGAAGTCACACTGCCAGAGGAACAGCCCTTGGATTAAGGTGGGAAAGAAATTGATAAAATGTTAAGTCAAGGCACCAGGGTGCTTTCGCAGGTGGTTACCAGCATCCAAGGTATAAAGTAACCATTTTGACACTCTGCTGTTGTCGGCGGGGTTGCCCAGGGAGCAAACGATGCTCCAGCCACAAAAGCCTTGCACCTGTTTATTCGTGTGCACCATTTGCACAAACCAGTTTCCCAATGTGCACTCTCTATTCTGTCTGGAAGAAGAGTGATTAGTTCCTGCTGTTGTGGGTGGAGAATACTTGAACCATGTCCCACCCACCTCATAGCCACTGACAGTGCTACCAAGATCCTTTTTGCTTTTTGTATACCCTGGGCTGAACCTAGGTTTGCCAGCTCTAGGTGGGGACGTACCTGGAGATCTTGGGGGTGGAACCTGGGGAGGGTGGGGTTGGGGAGGGGAGGGACCTCAGGCAGGGTTTGGGGAGGGTATAACACCACAGAGTCCATCCTCCAAAGCAGCTGTTTCCTCCAGGGGAACTGATCTTGGTCATTTGGAGATCAGTTGTAATAACAGGAAGTCTCCAGGTGCTACCTGGAGGTTGGCAGACCTAAGTGGATTACACAAATGTGTTCTGCTGGCCGTGGCAATTTTCTCAGATGCAAGGAGCCCTCCCCAGATGCAACTCCCCTTGCCTTTTCACTTCTGAAAACATGAGAGCTGGAAAGTGGTTTTCAAAAGCAGAAAGCGCTGATTCTCAGGCTTGTGTGAGATGCAGCTTTAATCTCCCCGTTCCTCGAACCCGGTGCCTGAAATCCAGGAAGCTGCGCGCACGCGCGCACACACACACAGATTGCCCTTGTTGGCTGTGGAACAGCAAGCCCTTGACTTCTTAGTGCAAAATACTTCTGTGCGTGCACCAGGTCTTTTGTCACGGGACATGCGGAGTACTGACATGCCCCCAGATATTCAAGAGCTGGCCCGTCTTGTCCCCCACCCCTCTAAACCAACTTCTGAACCAGCAAGAACCTCCCACGCATGCACGCATCCAACTGGGCCACACGCCGGCTTTGCTAATAAACGACACGTAAGTGAATAAGCCAATTGCATTTCTCCGGCACGTCACCGTCTCTGGTCACCGTCTCTGAACCCTTTCCAACTCCAGTCCGCGGATCCAGTGCCTGGGAGGCTGAAGAAGCTCCTAAACCAGCAGGCGTCTCCCATGGGTTCCCCTGCCTCCCTCTCTCCGCAAGTGGCGCAGGACGGCTTCTCCGGCAAGATTGCCCACCGGCGCTCGAGCATCTGGGGCTGCTTCTGAGAGTTTGAGCCCTGGCCCCACCCCTCCCCGCCGGTGCTTCCTCCAAGCTGTCCCTTACCCCGCTTGCAGGGCCCTTAACAGGTGTGGGCTGGGATGTACCTGTATGAGCTGGATGATGATTCAGAGGGGGTGAGTACTGCTCCCTCCTGCTTCGACTTCTCCCCTGGCATCACGGGGTGGGGGTCTGCCTTTGGCCAGCTCTTCACGGAGGAGAAGCCCCCCCCCCCCCGAACCATCACCCTTTCCCGCTTCTTTGTACCCTGCGCCAGATCTCTTCTCCACTCCCACCAACCTGATCCTCCTTTCCGGCCTTTTCCCCAAGAATACTCCCCTCTAACAGAAACATTGGCAAAGGGGTGCGACGTCCCCTGACAAACGTGCGTCAGTCTCCTTACGGTACTCTAGTTGGGGTGAAGGCGAGACAGAAGATCTTGCAGATTCTGCAACACTGCAGGGACGCAAGGGGGTGTCGATCGGCACTTTGTGGAAACCCCCCCCCCTTTGCCCTGCACCAGAAGTTTGCTTTTTAACTCCCACAATTTCCCCAACTTTTTGTTTTGTTTTGAGCAAACAAGACTTGGGGGCGGGGGTATGTATATGTATAGTAGCATAGTTAGCTTTTGTCGCTGGTGATTTTGGCTCAGGTTTTTGTCTTGGCATCCCTTCCTCCAGACTGCAGGATATGGGGTGTATGTGTGTGTGTTGTGTTCCTTATTGCGGATGAAGCTGCTCCAACCCCTCCTCGGTTCCAGTTGCTGGTGAACATCAGCCTGAGGTTACCACCCTAATTTCTGTTGGGCAGGAATTCCGTTTACACATACACAGCCTCTCTCTTGTCTCCCTCTTCCTGCTCTAGAATACCTTGAATAAACCTTTGTTGGTCATAAAGGTGCCCCTTGCCTGGACTCTAAATTTGTTCTGCTGCTTCAGACCAGCACGGCTGACTACCTGGATGTATCGCCCAGCTCTAATTTATAGAAGCAGCCACCATTTGGCATTATTCCCCCTTAAGAAGAGCTGGAAGGGGAAAGCTTCGCCACGTCCGCTTTACAGTGGGAGCTACTTGGAAGGATGTTTCAGGGGGCAGCCCTGTGGATCTGCGGTAGAACAGTTAGATGTGAGCCCCGTAGCAGAGCTCCCTTCGTCAGACACAAGTAAGAACGGAGGACTCTGAGTCTTTACATCCCCATCAGAAAGTGGGAGGGGTGTTGCAAAGAAGGCTTGTAACGGATGCCAGGTGCAATGCATGTTGTGATCAGGTCGATTAGAGCAGAGGGGAGCGAAACGCTTGTGGGCAGAAAATGAGCATCTGCCGTGAGATACAAACGGCCCGGCGGGGGAGGGGAGTCCATTGCTCTGAACTTGTGAATGAACTCAAGTTCGACAATCTCACATTGTAATTTCCTCTTGAAGTTTCTTTGCTTGAGGACTGCCAGTCTTAGGTCTAGGGTTGCCAGGTCTGGGTTGGAAAATACCTGGAGACTTTGGGGGTGGAGCCAGGAGAGGGGAGGGTTTGGGGAGGGGAGGGGTCTCAGCATGGTATGATGCCATAGAGTCTACCCTTCAAAGTCTGCCACTCTTAGGTCTAGGGTTGCCAGGTCTGGGTTGGAAAATACCTGGAGACTTTGGGGGTGGAGCCAGGAGAGGGGAGGGTTTGGGGAGGGGAGGGGCCTCAGCATGGTATGATGCCATAGAGTCTACCCTTCAAAGTCTGCCACTCTTAGGTCTAGGGTTGCCAGGTCTGGGTTGGAAAATACCTGGAGACTTTGGGGGTGGAGCCAGGAGAAGGGAGGGTTTGGGGGGGTGGGCTCAGCATGGTATGATGGTCTACCCTTCAAAGCAGCCATTTTCTCCAGGTGAGCTGATCTCTGCCAGCTGGAGATCAGCTGCAAAAGCAGGAGATCCCCAGAGGCCCCACCTGGAGGCTGGCAACCCTACTTAGATCAGCAGTGGACTGATCCAAAAATGAAAATGTTCTCCTACTGGTTGTTGAGTGTTCTCCTACTGGTTGTTGAGTGCTGTGGTTTTTAATGTTGGATTTATGTCCGTTTAGGGACTGACGTGTTTGTCCGATGTAGAGTGCGAAAGGGCACTGCTGACATTTGATGGCAGATATAACGTCAGAAGATGGACGAGTGAATGAATCTGAGAGGGTGTGGCTGGTGGCCGTTACGTCCAGTTATTGTGTTGTCAGTGTGGCTATGGGGACGGAGCTGACATCTGTATTTGTTGCAGGCCCTGGTCCCAGGGTCCATGCTAGGAAGAGTATTGCCGGGGGGGGGGGGGAGGAGAAGTTGATGGAGGTTGTTTAAGGAGAAGGTTTGCCTCCCAGTGACTGTGAGAGGGGAGTATCATTGTCCAGCATAGGTTGTAGGCCATTAATGATAACGCTGGACTGGTTTGAGCTGAGAGCTCTGTGTGACCGCCAGTGGTGTACTGCTGCTGTTTTGTTTGGGCCTAACTTCTGGCAGGTTATTCCTTGGTATCATTCTGGCTTTGCTGATCCGTCTCTGTACTACACGAGGTGGGTATTGCAATTCCAAGAATGTGTATTATAGACCAGGAATAATGCAGTAAGCAGGTTTTGCTCAGCACTGCCCACTGATGGCTGGTTTTGGACAAACAGAAGAAGACGAAGAAGAAGAAGAAGAAGAAGAGGAGATTGGATTTATACCCCACTGTTCACCACCCGAAGGAGTCTCAGATCAACTTACGTTCCCTTTCCCTTCCCCTCCCCTCAACAGACACCCTGTGCGGTGGGTGGGGCTGAGAGAGCTCTCCGGAGAACTGCCCTTGAGAGAACAGCCCTGAGAGAGGTCACACCAGCAGCTGCATGTGGAGGAGTGGGGAATCAAACCCATTCTCCCCAGAATTAGAGTTCACACTCCGAACCACTACACCAAACTGGCTCAAATAGGGTATACTAGTTGAAGTGCAAAATAATGTTGTGGCAGGAGATACGAACGGTATGTGATGCGGGTGTGGGATCTGAGAAGGGAGCAGATCCCACACTTTGCAGTTGAGACTTTCTATCTGTAGCTGCTATAGTTCATTGTCGCCCTGGCTGCATGAAACAGCCGTTCTCCCTCCTTGGTTTTTTTGTGTGGGGTAGCCCCTATTAGCCAGCCTCCAGGCTCCCTTGCCTTTTGGGACACTGGAACAGAAAGCATTCCCCCCCCCGGTCATACTCCCCACAGTCTTATCACCAATACCACTGCTGTTTGTATTGGGATAGAGGTGGGGTGTGTTTCTCGGGCTTTGCCCTTCATTTCCTGGGGATTTCGTTTGGTGATGCCCTGCTTCCTTTTTCCAGATGTCACTGCAGCAGGATACATTGGTGTAGAGATGGGCGGCAAACGGCCATTTAGTGACCGAGTTGCATCTGTTGGAGCTCAAAACACGCTATAAAAGCAAGCAACTTTCATCAGACAGATATTAGCCAATTTGCTTTTATTTCCAAGAAACGGTCTGTATAAAAATGGGTTTCATATGGTGCTCTTGTGACACTGATTGACAGGCGCCTGTGGGAGTCCAGCTCCCTTCAGAGTCCTCGGCCTCTGCAGTGATTCCAGCTCCTCATATGAGCCACATAGGGGGAATGCTAATTAGCAATGACATTTCAGCCCCTTCTTCTCTCCCCAGTTAATCTGCCTCTGTCCAGGAAAAATGGAGGACCACGTCTACAGTTGAGCCTTAACAATCCGTCATCCAGAAGACATTTTAAAAAAAGAGATACTAAGATTTGTCAGCGTAATGACAGGTTATAGATTAATAGGAAGCCAGAAATAATTTTCCTTAAGAAGGAAGATTATGCCTTTGTGCAATATTGACGTGCGCGGATGTTGAATGTACACTGGATGTTGCATTCTGGCTTAAGGAGACTTTGAAATTCAGCAATAATAGCAATAATTATCAATTTAATGAAATGAAAGTTGCAATCTTCTGTATACCTGCCAATTCATGAAACTTGTTTGAATTCTGAATGAACAGGTACAGGACTGGGTTGTGAGAAAAGCTAGCGTCTTGTCAGATACTTTTATGCTGGGAGGAAGTTCTCTCATTTTCTGGAAGGGCTGTGGTAATTCTTCACCAACACAGAAGTGGATGTGGAAGTACTTTGTGTCTTGCTTGGTTGAAATGGATAAAATGCACTTTTAAATGTAATCATCACGGAAGGTTTGAAAAGTGGCAGTGACCTTCATGGGAGTGTTGGTGGGGGTACCTATTGGACAGTACCTGTGACATGACAAGCAATGAGTGACAGCTTCTTGCCCCTTACTCTTCTTGGAGCTTTTTGTGTATTTTTGTCAGAGTTTAATTTATTATTTAAAAAAAATTAATTCCCAGTGAGCCCTCCCTTAAAACAACATTCTCATATGAGACGGCTTATCACAGGGGCTGCCAGCTCTGGGATGGGAAATTCCTGGAGACTTTGCAGGGTGGAGCCAGGGGAGGGGAGGGACCCCTGTGGGGTATAGTGCCACGGAGTCCACCTTCCAAAGCAGAGACCAGCTGTAATTCCAGGAGAACTCCAGGTGCCACCTGGAGACTGGGAACCCTAGATTATTATAATAAGTACCTAGAAAGTGTGCCGGTTAATTCAAATCAATACGTGAAATGCAGCTCCAGCTTTGGAGTTTGATCCTTATTCTTCCTTTGGGGTTGCCAAGTCACAGTGCTAGGGGGTGTGCCTAATTTCAGAGCACTTCTGTCAAGCATTACAGAAACCTGTAGTGCCAAAAAGCCCCCTTGAGTATATGATCTGGTCTCAATAAATTCCGGGCAATAAGCCCTTGTTTTGAGCAAGGACTCCGGGCTCTCCCCCAAATTGATGCCCAGTGCAGTCTTAACTTTGTGGGTGGATTTTGTCCTGGTGGTTACTAGTTTATTCTACACCTAGCTGGACACTTCTCAGCACAGGATGGAGCATTCATGAGAGGTGGGGGGAAAACATGGGACTGCCAAGGGTGCTTGCGATGCTCATCTCTTGAGAAAACAGGCATTGCAAGCAAGGTGCATTCAGTTTTTTAGCAAGTTATTTGCAAGGATTGCATCAAGGTGCTTCTTCAGTCGAAGGGCGAGAGACATGTGGGTTCACACATCTAGGTGGAGCAATGGAACATGGAAAAAGTAATTCGCATGTCTGTGTTTCCCGGAGCAAAGATGTGCAGGGGAAACTTTTGGAAGAAGGCTGGATACCACAGCCCTGGTATACCGAGAATATCCCACGTTACATTTGCATCTTGTGCTGTAAGAACTATTAGATGCTATTAGAATCTCTAATCAAACACCTTCTTAGAAGGGTTGCCAACTTTGGCTTGGGAAATTCCTGGAGATTTGTGGGTGTTGCCTGGAGAAGGGGAGAGAGTGTTTGTCGGAGTGGGGGGAGAGAGTTCAGCTGGGATGTGGTGCCATACATTCTGTCCTCCAAAGCAGCCATTTTCTCAAGGGGAACTGATCTCTGCCATGTGGAAACAGTTGAAGTTCTGGGAGAACTCCAGGCCCCACCTGGAGGTTGGCAACAAGGTTGCCAGCCAAAAAAAAAGGCGGGCCGGGGGGGAGGCAGACACATAGGAATGGTGTGGGGCAATGTCATGATGTCATTTCCGGCAAAAAAACCTGGTAATTAAGACCACATTGCAGGATGGTTTAGGATTCCCCCAAACTCTGTGATAAAAACCATAGACCTGTGCAGGATTCCTCGAGCATCACAGAGAGGGTGTGTCAGGTTCCTTGTTATGTTTTGCTTCAGGTTCCCTGTCATGTTTTGCTTCTCTATGTCTATCCCGGTTGCAGGTCCTGGTGGGAGATCGGCATCAGCTTCCGCTCTGACGGTTCCTTCCCCCCCTCACCCCTCCTTCGCTAGAATGAGCTCAGATATTTTGCTAGACTCATGTTATCTCTGTTGCTGCACTTGTAACCTTGGGCAACTGGGCCTCCGCTTTTCCAGGTGTCTTTTGCGTGGGAATGCATGTAGAAAAAACCACAGGGCCGGGGATGGGAAAGTAGCTCTGCTTACGCACCTTTTCCCTGAGAAAGTAACGGTAGTACTTTTTGGCACTTGTTTGTTCTTTTTTCATTGGTACCCACGTTTTTCCTCTAGTTTGAATTTACTATATCAATTCCTCCTCTTCTGTATCTGGTATCACTAACAACGCAAGTGTTTCCGGAAAGACCATTAAGAAATAAAGACTTTGTTTTGAACGACAAGGCCTGGATCTAATTGGATCTAATCAGAAGTCTCACAGGGTGCTTCCAGTTGTTCAGCTGGAAATGACCTTGCAGCATCATGCTGTGCTGTTTTCCCCCACCGTTCCCCCACCACCCTGCTTACTAGTGCTCTGTCTGTGCCCCCAGGTGTGTCGGTAAGCCATCTGCCTGGCGGTCTGGGGGAGGTAACATTTCTCTCCGGAGGAGGCAGCGCAGCTCCAGCACCACAGAGGTTAAGAGCCCTGGCGGCTGCCCATCGTGCTGACCAGTGTGTTCAAAAGGATGGCACCACGATGGATGGCCTTATACGTGGATCTCTCGTTCTCTTTGGAGAGGGGAGACAGAGGGGAACCAAGGCCGTAGGGTGGCCATATGCTAAGTAGAGGGGTGAGGATGGCTGGGGGACCACCCCCAGAATGATTTTTGCTTGCAAGATGTCCCACCATGGAAGGAGCAGTCATGCTCTAGTACAGGGATGCCAGCCCTGCAGGTGGCACCTGGAGATCTCACTCAGTTACAGCTGATTTCCAGACAACCAAGATCAGTTCACCTGGACAAAAATGGCTGCTTTGGAGTGTGGACTCTATGGCATTATAGTCTTTCTGGGGTCCTTCCCCTCCCCAAACCCTGCCCTTTCCAGGCTCCACTCCCCCCAAATCTACAGGTTTTTCCTAACCCAGAGCTGGCAACCTTATGCCCCAGAGCCAATTGTGGCCCAGGAGAGAACCATATACCGTCTTTAAAAATAGGAAAGGGATTCTTTAAGTTGCTTGTTTATTAATTAAAATATTTTAATGTCGTCTTTCCTCGTGGTTCAAGGAGGCCTCCAAATCATAACTGAAACATCACAATTTAAAACTGACAAAATAAAATCCCAAAGAAACACACACACCCCCCCTTGGAAATACTTGCGGTTTGTGCCCTGTTTGAAGCCCTGGAAAAGAAAATTGTGTTAGGACTTTTGTCCAATAATCAAGAAAATTCAGAGTAATGAATCTTGCTTTTCTGGAAAGAAGAGATTGCTTCTTTTAGTTTAAAAGAAGTTTATTACTAAAGGGAAAAGGGAAACGGGATTAGCTACAAATAAACAAAACATGCTTACTAAGCAGCATTCTGCTGCGTCTGCACACTAAGACATCCTGATAGAGAGTGAGAGATTGCAATGGAGGATCTCTCCTTCTTGACCCCTGAAAGGAAACACCTGATATCATTGACCAATGAGCAAAACAGTACACCTTCAGCTTTCCTGGGCTCAGAGTTAATTGGCCAGCTGCCAGGTATTACTTCCAGGCTACCAAAGGTAAACAAACAAGTTGCATAGGTTAACCCTATAATGACTGAATTTCTCAGGCCTTGTGTTACATACTCATTTCTCCAACAAATTGAACCTGCAGCACCTCCTGAATTTCTTTCTTTCTTTCTTTTTGGCTGTCAATTCACAGCTGACTTATGGCAACCCCATAGGGTTTTCAAGGCAAGAGGCGTTCAGAGGTGGTTTGCCATGGCCTGCTTCCACCCCACCACACTGGTATCTCCCATCCACAGGGGTCCGTTGGAGCGGGAGCGCACAGGAGCGCAGCTCCAGGAGTGAGGAGCCCAGGGGGCGGGCACATGACCAAGCCCCATCCCCTCCTCGGCTTCCCCGAGCAGTGCAGAGGCGCAGCGCCCCGGGGAAAGCCCTGCTAGGGTCTTTATTGTTTTTAATGTTTTGTTTTAATATTGATAATTTTATCATTGTTCCTTTTATGACTGTGTGCTGCTTTTCCAGAGACTTGCTCAAGGTGGCATATAAATTTTCTAAGTATACCATTTTTTATCTGGGCACATGGCACATAAGTACTGGAGAAATTTCACCAACCCTTCAGCAGCTTCCACCCCATCAGTTTGGTGTAGTGGTCAGGAGTTGGACTCTAATCTGGGAGAACCGGGTTTGATTCCCCACTCCTCCACATACAGCTGCTGGTGTGACCTTGGGCCAGTCACAAGTTCTCTCAGAGCTGTTCTCTCATGAGCAGTTCTCAAAAGACCTCTCTCAGCCCCACCTACCTCACAGGGTGTCTTGTTGTGGGGAGGAGAAGGGAAAGGGATGGGTGGTGCACATGTCCTGGGTATCTCAAGTCTACTTGGAACCTGGGGGTTTCAAGAGAGCAGGAAGAGAATGAGGGTGTGTTCTTTACGCTTATTTTTATTGCACAAAGTATTGGATGGGGAAGAGAATGGAGGAAGAGCAGGTCAGTTTCACTGGGTGTTGCCTTCTGACACACTTCCGGTATGTTAGGGGTGTGTGACATATGCAAATGAGTTATGCTAATGAGCTCCTGCGCCTCTTTTTCTACGAAATGACCCCTGCCCATCCACATACTAGCCGGGCTGACCCTGCTTAGCTGAAAATGACAAGTCTCAAACGAGGGATATTGGTGGGGTCAGTGAGATGCTAGAATAAGCAGTAGGTGAAGAAAATGGCAGGCAGAGATTTTGTTAGGAATCCAGAGCTTCTTAGAAAGGATTTACAGAAGGGGGAACAGTTGCCAGTAATTCCCAGTGCGGAACACGTGCAGATTTAGATCAGCATGCTAAAACAGTCGTACAGGGTGTTCCTGTTCGTGTGTGTATCTATGAGTGCCTTAATATGAGACCTTGCACGTGCAGTAAAGGACTTGCAACAACCTGTGTTTGGACTGCAGAAACTTCATGGATTATTAGTCAACACGCCAGATATCAATAATGTTAAGCTGCATATTTTCCACTATGGAAAAGGAGTTCTTAAAGTGCATGCTGTGGGCTGAGAAAGAGGAAAGGCGAGGAGGGAATGAGGAAGAGGAAGGGGGCTGCGAAGGTCCCCTTCGTCACAGAAGGTCTGGACAGAGTTGGGGCCTGCAAGGACTTTAGCCATTAAGTGAGCTCTTGAGCCAAGGCTTGGGACTTCTGCCCTGATGACGTCTTGGCCTTTTGCAGCCATTGGATTTAAGGCTGCTTTACACATTAACAGTGGGCTGCAGTGGCTCAAGGGGTTAAGAAGCTGAGCTGCAGACCGTAAGCTCAGTAGCTCGGCAGTTCGAGACCCGAGTGCCGCATGACAGAGTGAGCTCCCGTCTCTGGCCTCAGCTCCTGCCAACCTAGCAGTTTGAAAGCAAGAAATTGCAAGTAGATAAATAGGTACCACTTTGGTGGGAAGGTAACATCAATCCTTGCTCTTCGGCATCTAGTCGTGCTGGCCACCTGACCATGGAGAAATCTTCAGACAGCGCTGGCTCTTCGGCTTGGAAATGGAGATGAGCACCATATCCCTAGAGTTGTATTCAACTGGCTTTCGAGCAAGGGAAACCTTTACCTTTGCCTTACTCACTAACACTACAACACTGGCGCCTCCACCTCCTATGGGCTTAGACTGCAGAGAGCTGCTGCCAGTCGTAAACTGCCCACACTCCACCTTGTGATCCTCGGAGGGAGGGCAGGATAAAAACATGATGGAAAAGTAGATACAAAACTGCAAGTAGGGATGCCAGCCTCCAGGTGGGACCTGGGGCTCTCCCAGGAGTTACAGCTCATCTCCAGACTATAGCGATCAGTTCCCCGGGAGAAAAAGGATGCTTTGGAGGGTGGGCTGTGTGGCATTGGACCACACTGAGGACTTTGGTCTACCCCCCCCCCCCAAAATCTTCAGGAGTTCCCTGACCAATCTGACAGCCCTCCCCCCCCCAACCCCCGCCAGTATTTTATTGTATTTATTTATTTCATGAGATTTATATCCTGCCCTCCCCGCCATATGGCGGGCTCAGGGCGGCTAACAACACATCAACGGGTAATAAATACGTATTTAAAACATGAAAACATATAAAACAACAAGTTATCATAATGATGGTGTATCTTCAATTTAGTAACTCAGTGCAGCATCCAGATGTAACCATTGAAACGGCCACATTTCAGTAGCTGGGGGGAACCTGGCAACCCACTGTAGGCAAGATTTTTAACTGTGAGCCACACAGGACGTAGAGCTAAAAACACAATTCAGAGTGGCGCTTGCCTGGATCAGAGATTCCTTAATGGCAGCGTGATAGGTGGGGATGGGAAACCAGATTGGGGTCAGATTAAGGACTGCTGGAGAGGACAGATAACCCCTTGTGGCTTCAGAGAACCGCATGGGAGGTGGGCTTTGGACCACAGGTGCACCTAAGCCCACTATGGTGAGCAGGCTGACACCCGTGTTTGTGTGAGCTCATTTCTCAAAAAGACACAAGTCAGTAGCGTGGAAATGGGAGTCGATGAGAACGAGACTTATGCGATCTGCTCACCGCTCTGAAGTGTGTCTGAAGACCAGGAGGACAGTAGAACCGACCTGTGGTTAGGCAGCTGTAGCCATTTGTCTGGGAAAGTAGTTGTTTACTGTACCACCAAATGGGGTGGCGCTGTACCACCAACATGGCCGTGTTCTGTCTCCTGCTGGCGCTGCCCAGGAACAGCGAAGTATAAAACCAGAGAGGAGTGAATTCCCAAAGATTCCCAGTGGCATTCCGGATGGGTGGATCACTGCTGTGGTGGGTTTGGGGGCGGGTGAAACGTGAGATTTGAGAGGCTGAGCAGATGGAGGCTGTCGAGAACTGCCTGCATTACCAAAGAGCTTTGTCTGAAGGCCCTCATAGTAGCATAACTTTGACTGGGTGTCCCGCATGGTCTTCACCCCCTCCCCTTCTCTCCTCTCCCCTGCAGGGTTCTGCTGAGTCCTACACGAGTCGCCCGTCTGACTCCGATGTGTCGCTGGAGGAAGATCGTGAGGCCCTGCGCAAGGAGGCAGAGCGCCAAGCTCTGGCACAGCTAGAAAAAGCAAAGGTAAGCAAAGGTGCATTTGGGAAGTGCAAGAGTACTCTACATGCTGGAGGGCCTTTAAATCTTTCAGCAGGGAGACGGCGACAAGAAGACAAGACTGGAATTAGACCCCGCCCTTCACTCCCCAAGGGAGTCTCAGAGCGGCTTACAGACTCCTTTCTCTTCCCCTCCCCACAACAGACTCCCTGTGAGGTAGGTGGGGCTGAGAGAGCTCTGAGACAACTGTCCTTGAGAGAACAGCTGATACAGGGCTATGGCTTGCCCAAGGTCATCCAGCAGGTGCAAGTGGAGGAGTGGGGAATCAAACCTGGTTCTCCCAGATTGGAGTCCACGCACTTAACCACTACACCAAACTGGGTCTCACCGCCTGCAGCTCTGCTCACAAAAAAAGTGTTTAAAGGGTCTTTTCATGAGCGGGTGGGGGCCGCGGTGCGCAGCGCTGATTTCCCAGCAGCAATTCTCCACTTGGGATTCCAGCCTGCATGCCGTGGCCCCCACCCCAGTCGCAAAAAGACCCTTTAAAGGCTCTTTTTGTGAATGGAGCTGCAGCCAGTAACCACCCCTCTCCCTCCCAAAAGATTTAAAGGGCCTTCCAGCTGATCGGCAGGCCACATGCTCCCCATTGATCAGCTGAAGCCCTTTAAATCTCTGCAGGAGGGGAGGGAGAGGGGTGGCCGCGGCTTGGGGCTGGTCTTGGGGTGGTGGGGTTCCCCTCACTGGTCTGCTGCCTGAAAGCAGATTAGAGCCATCAGAAGTGGGGGAACCCCTTAGGGTTGCCAGCCTCCAGGTGGGGCCTGGGGATCCCCCGCTTTTACAGCTGATCTCCAGCTGACAGAGATCAGCTCCCCTGGAGAAAATGGCTGCTTTGAAGGGTGGACTCCATGGCATTGAGCCATGCTGAGGCCCCTCCCCTCCCCTCCCCAAACCCGCCCTCTCCTGGCTCCACCCCCAAAGTCCCCAGGTATTTCCCAACCCAGACTTGGCAACCCTAGAACCCCAGCTGGCCCTGGGAGCTGGTGCCCTAGGCCGAAGAACCATGGGGAGCTTGCTTTGGTGGCATTGAACGGCTTTCAGGCATAGGGTTGCCCGCTCTGGGTTGGGAAATGCCAGGAGATTTTGAGGGTGGAGCCCAGGCAGGGCTTGTGGGGGGGGCGGGGGGGGGGACGGACCTTGGCAGGATATAATGCCGTAGAGTCCGCCCACCAAAGCGGCCATTTTCTTCAGGGGGATGGATCTTGGTCACTTGGGGAATCAGTTGTAATCGCAGGCGATCTCCAGGTGCCATGTGGAGGCTGGTAACCCTATTCCATGCAGGGATTTCCCCCTCTTTGTCCCCTTAGCCAGCTCCACCCCCAGCCTCACTCAGCCTTGTGGTGCTTCTGTGGACCGGCTGCCCAAATGACTGCATCACTTCCGTTTGGCTCATGTTTTCAGAACTGTATTGATGATGATCAGCCTTATCGCGTAGTGCTCAGCATTCATTAAAACCCTCAGGATTTCACAGTACGCGGACTGTTTGTTCAGCCAAATAAAGCGCTATGATTTTTTAAAAAAGAGGCTGAAATAGTCTGGTGGAAGCAAACAGAGATGGCCGCCACTGCTCTGTGTTTTGCAGTCAAACCTGATAATGGTGAAACTGAGTCTCCTAAGTAGCGGGGGGAAACATGCGTCCAACATACAGGAAGCCTGAATGTTTTCCCCAAGGAAATCTAGCAGCTCCAGGGGCCATTTGGAGGTGGAGAAAAGGCCCTAACGGAAAAGGGGTAATGCATCCCTGTGTCCTGCAGCCCCGACTTGGAATGGATCCCTCATGAATTTGCTGCCAGAGGATATCGTGATGGCCACAGGAATAACCAACAGCTTTAAAAGGGGATTAGACAGATTTCATGAAGAAGTCTCTCCATGGCTATTAGCCATGGTGGCTGAGGGGAACCTCCATGTTCAGAGGCAGTCAGCCTCTGAATCCCAGAGCCAGGAGGCAACATCAGGGGAAGTCCTTGGGCTCTATGCCCTCTTGTTGGCCCTCCAGAGGAACTGGCTGGCCACTGTGTCAGGCAGGATGCTGGACTAGATGGACCACTGGTCTGATCCAGCAGGGCTCTTCTTAGGTTTTTATAGATAGATTCATGGAGGAGAAGTGTATCAATGGCTGCCAGCCACGGTTGTTGAAGGGAACATCCACATTCAAAGGCAATCAACCTCTGAATCCCAGAGCCAGGAGGGAGCATCGGGGAAGACCTCGGCCTCTGTGCCCTGTTGTTGGCCCTGCCGAGGAACTGGTTGGCCACTGTGTGAGACGGGGTGATGGACTAGAGGGACCCTCACTGGTCTGATCCAGCAAAGCTCTTCTGATGTTCTTATTGGGGGAAGGCCTCGGCCTCTGTGCTGTTGGCCTTGCAGAGGAACTGGTTGGCCACTGTGTGGGACGGGGTGCTGGATTAGATGGACCCTTGATCTGATCTAGCAAGGCTCTTCTGACGTTCTCCTGCCATCTTTTAGCTGTACAATGGGATATATTTATTTATTATGTATTTTATTGTATTGTATTTGTTGTAATCATGTATTAGTCTTATGAACTGGATGTTTTTACAAATGATGTTACCCGCTCTGAGCCTGGCTTCCAGGAGAAGTGGGGTGGTGATGATGATGATGAGACAATGCTCAGAGAGGACCAGTTCAAGGTGTTTCGTTGCCTCATCCTGTCCTAGGACTGGCCGCGGGCAGCACGGTGCCAGGAGAGGATGCCAGTCCCCTTCCGTGCTGCTGACAGCTGGGAGGGACCCAAGCCCTGGCAATACATCAGGGGCTTCGTTTGTTCCGCCCACCTTAGCCACTGGGCCAAAGAACCAGCCCTGTGCTCAGAGACTGTCCACAGATTTAACAGTGTCTTCCCTAGTTCGGCCCTCGTTTACACTAAAGCCCTAGAAACGTATCAGGTGCGGACTTCTGTTTGGAACACTCACTCACTCTGTCCAAGAAGAAAGACATTCGATGTCACACTTGTCGGTTGATTGCTACCCTGCTACCCCCGTCCTGCACTTCAGGAGACACTCCTGTACTTTGCCATTTGTATGATGAATTTCCCCCTCACCTGGGTAGCCCTCATCAGGCTAGCCTGATCTCGTCAGATCTCAGAAACTAAGCAGGGTTGGCTCCAATGGAGTCCCTAAGCTGTGGAGGCTTGCGAGCAAAAATTCTACTTTGCGAGCTACTGGCGTTAAAAGTTGTGAGCGAGCGATCTGGCTGCTGCATAAATCCGTTTGCTCTGGAGCCATCCTTCCTGAGCTAAGACAAAAATGTGTGAGCCGGAGGCCAAAAAACTGTGAGCTGGCTCACACTAACTCAGCTGAGGGGGAACACTGGTCGTATCTGATCAGTATTTGGATGGGAGACCACCAAGGAAGTCCAGGGGTGTGACGCAGAGGCAGGCAATGGCAAACCACCTGTGAACATCTCTTTGCCTTGAAAACCCTTCAGGGTCACCATAAGTCAGCTGCAACTGGATGGCAAAAAGAAAAAGAAAGATGAATGGCCGGGTTCCATGGGCAATCATCACTCTGGTGCTTGATTTACATCTGTAGATTGAATCCATCCTCCTCCCCTCTTAATTGGCCTGGTGGGATAATTTAACAAGTAGCTTCTCCAAGAGTCCGAATACTGTGTCTGTCTGTCTAGTCCACTTTTATCCTTCCCAGGAGTTCAGGGCAGCAGACCTGTGTCTCCATTTTGTCATCACAACAACACCCTTGTGAGGTAGGTTAGGCTAAAATTAACCGGCTTGCCCAAGGTCACTTAGTGAGGTGTGTGGCAGAGTGTGGATTTGAACCTTGGCCTCACAGGTCCTAGCCCAGTACTTTGAAGCTGTTACACTACAGCACCTGGTAAAGTACTGGGGATGCCAGACTCCAGGTGGGACCAGGGGGATCCCCTGAATTACAGGGCCTCTCCAGACTACAGAGATTAGTTGCCCTGGAGAACATGGATGCTTTGGAGGGGTCCGCCCGGCAACCCGATAAAGTGCAGCTGCTCCATTTACCTCCTCCCACCCGATTGCCCCGAGCAAGTTTTCCTCTGTCCTGTTTGCTGTTGGCTCCAGCCTGCGGACACCTATAAAGCCCAGGCTGGCCAGGCCACCATAAATTAATTTGGCTAATGGCACAGTAACATTTATTGATCAGGGAGGCAGAGGAGGGAGGACGAGGCTCCGGCTATCCTCTTGATTAAGTGAACAAGCCCTGTAGAGGAACACCACGAATGCCAGGGGGCGGTGCTGCGGGCTGGCAAGCCCCCAGCCCTTCCTTGAGGGCACGCAGCCGATTGCCCTACACTCGTTCCTTGCTGCCGGTGTGTTTCTGTGGCAAGCATCACAGCCACTGAAAAGGGCACCCAGCCAGCGGAAGAAGAGCCGCCCACCTCATAGGGAGGCCAGCCTCCAGGCGGGACCTCAGGATCCCCCGGAATGACAGCTCAGCCCCACACTCCTGAGATCCGTTCCCCTGGGGAAATGGAGGCCTTGGAGGGTGGACTGTGTGCCACTGAACCCCAGGGAGCTTCCTGTCCTCCCCAGGCTCCACCCCCAAATCTCCAGGAGTGTCCCAACCTGGAGCTGGCAACCCTGCACCCCGATTCCCCTGTTGTTCCCTTTAGCTTGGGAGGAGCTTGGGAAGGAGCTTGGGAAGCGGATCGATTCTTGAAGCATGGAAGGCGGTGCAGGAGAGCGACCGAGGCACAACAGTGGCATTTGGGTTCCTGGGCCAGCCTTGGCAGTCAGCAGCAGTAGGTGAAAGAGGGCAAAATGGATTCCACCGGCTGTTCGCTGTCATTCTGTTCTAGTGTCTCCTGTACGAGAGGGCTCTTGGGGGTTCATGGGGTGTTTTTATGCCTTGGAGAAGATCGGAGTTTATTGATCGGAAGTCTTGCCTGGGAAGCGAGGATCCCAGATTAGTCCTCCGGCCGGGGTCTGGTGGGAACTGATTGTTGACGTAGGACAGAGAGGGCAGAGTCCCAGAATCAAGGTGTTGACAGAGTTGGAGGTGGGCAGTACATGTGCAATTTCCCAAGTGCTGGGAAGGTCCTTGGGGACCTCTCTGCAGAGAAACCGTCACTTCAGCCCCCAGTTCAAGCTATCCTCCATCTCTGGCACAGCAGCCCCCACCTTGGCGACAGGCTTGTCGCTGTAGAATCATAGAATCATGGAGTTGGAAAGGACATCCATGGTCATCTAGTCCAACCCCCACACAATGCAGGAAATTCACAAATACCTCCTCCCCTCTGCACCCCCAGTGACTACTGTTCCACACCCAGAAGATGACAAAAAACCTCCAGGACCCCAGGCCAAATTGGCCTGGAGAAAAACTGCTTCCTGACCCCAAAGTGGCGATCAGCATTTCCTTCGGTGTGTAAAAAAGGGCCATGAAAACTATGCACTGGTGCCACCCTTTCTGCCGTCCCTCTCATGATCTGCCTAAGTTCACAGAATCAGCATTGCTGTCAGATGGCCATCTAGCCTCTGTTTGAAAACCTCCAGAGAAGGGGAGCCCACCCCCTCCCGAGGAAGCCTCTTCCACTGACTGTCGGGAAGTTCTTCCTAATGTTTAGTTGAAAACTCTTCTGGTTTAATTTCAATCCATTGGTTCTGGTCCGACCTTCTGGGGCAACAGGAAACAACTCTGCACCATCCTCTTTATCGAAGCCCTTCAAGTACTTGAAGATGGCGATCCTATCCCCTCTCAGTCGTCTCCTCTCCAGGCCAAACATACCCAGCTCCTTCCACTGTTCCTCATAGGTCTCCAGACCCCTCAACCATCTTCCTTGCCCTCCTCTGGACACGTTCCAGCTTGTCTGTATCCTTCTTAAATTGTGGTGCCCAAAACTGAACACAGTACTCACGGTGAGATCTAACCAGAGCAGAGTAAAGCGGTACCATCACCTCGCGTGATCTGGACGCTATACTTCTGTTGATACAGCCCAAAATTGCATTTGCCTTTTTAGCATCCTGCAATGGATGCAATTAGCTAATTAACCTCCAAGCACCCCCCCCCCCTTTTCTGGCGTTCGGCACAGGCTGAGGCCACAGCAGTTGCACAGTCCAGAGGCCTGAAGCATTTTGGTCTCTTGAATCTGGCCCAGTGCCTTGCCGCCAGGACTTAGCCCGGGGAGGAGGAGGGTCATGAGGAACCCAGAACATCCTCAGTACTCAGGCCTGGGCTTCAAGCCAGACAGTTTCCTGCTTGCCTTTCTCAGCAAATCCTGTGGCTATCTGCTGCCTGCCATCTCAGGTTAGGCCTGGGGGCCTGGCAGGGACACGGGGGTGGGGGGAGAGGAGCCCTCCCAGATTCAGTTCCCTCTGGGACCTGTTGTGTAGTTCCTTCTAAACTGCTTCTCTTTGCTGCTCCACCTGGGGGAGACGCCGAGCGTGATATCCAGCCATTCCAAAAGGCCCTTACCCAGGTGGCCAGTCCACACATTACAAAGTCTTCCAGCCTCCCTCGTGTAGCCAACAGACATTTTGTTGAAGTCCCCTATTGGGAACTGAATTCCTGCAAGCTGATTGCTGAAGCCTGTGTCCCATCCCATTTCTCTGACCTGAAACATCCACAGGAAGCCGTTGTTTGCGTCACTGGGTTAATTTATTGGGGTAGCTCGAAAATAATAAGCAAGATGGCCCAGTAGGACCAATAGTAGCTCCCTGGGGCCGGGGCAGGGGAGAAGAATGGGATTGGGGGCGGGGGGAAGAGGTGTAAGCCTCTTCTTCATGCATGCTTTGGTCCCGATCCAAATCGGACCACCATGCACCTGGGAATGAAGTTCCGAGCAAGGAACTCCCAGAACACTTCTGGTCAATGGGAGTCATGGTGGACTTTGTAACACCTGAAACAGCCCGCAGACCAGTCCAGCAGCTTGGTTTGATCTATTTGCCTGGAAGCAGGAGGTGGTAGCACCTGAGCAGGGCAAAGGTAGTCACACAACAGCCTTGGCTTGCCAGTCCCCAGGTCGGGCTGGGGGTTTCGCCGGTTTTCGGGGTCAGCCCACTGCCAGCCAGCTGGCCGGTGGGGGAACCCCACGCCCCAAACAGCCACATCTCCACATAACTTCCCCAGCGTGATGACGTAACCCGGAAGTGACACCATCATGCTGGTGAAGTCATGTGGGGATGCTCTGGTTTGAGGGCAAAACTCTATGGTTTTAAGCCGGTTTTACCATCGAGTTTTGCCTTCAAACCAGAGCATCCCCACGTGACGTCCCTGGTGTGATGACATCACTTCCGGGTGATGTCATCATGTCGGGGGCATCCCGGAACACGCCCCCCTCAATCCCCCTGCCGGAGCAATGAAAGGACCTGGCAATCCTTCAACCTTGTAATACTGAGAGCCTGCTGGACCAGGATCAGGGAGATGCAGATTCGAATGTCCACTCTGCCCTGAAAGCTTGTGGAGTGACCATGGGCCAGTCACATACCTTGTTTAAAACTTCGTTGGTCTTAAAAGTGCCACTGGAATCAGACTTTGTTCTGTTGCTTCAGACCAACACAGCTACCCCACCTGAACATACCTTACAGGGTGGTTGTAACAATGAAATAGAGGAGATGACAACAGTGTAAACTGCTTGGGGTCTTCACTGGGGAGAAAAGCGGGGTATAAATGATTTAAATCAATATTCTAGACACGGCTGTGTGTATACCATACTTAATGTTCAAAAGCCTCCCCCAGAATAAAGTATGCATGTAAAAATTATATAATTTCTTGCATTTTGCGTAACTTATTCTGCAGAGTTCAATATTATGATATAATCTGATTCTGCAAGTCATAAGGGAGGAAAAGGAGTGAAGCGAGGTGTGTGCTCCCCCCCCCCCCGGTCCAAGTAGGGTTCAGCTACACCTCTGGGATTTTAGTCTCCAAGCTTTGGAGCATATCTTTGCTGGCCTACAAACAATGTGTTAATTCAAGCGCCTCTCCCCAGACTTGAGGAATGCAGAAATAAAAAGAATTATTGTCACAGCTGAACATAAATTATGCAAGTTACTTTCTCCCCGCACTGGAAAAAAATGGCTTCCAGTTGTCTTCGGGACACAATTCCACCTGCCCTCATCTGTGTCCTCAGTCTTACCCACCTGATGGTGTCTCCCTTACAGACTAAGCCAGTCGCATTTGCTGTGAGGACGAATGTCGGTTATAACCCTTCTCCCAATGACGATGTGCCTGTCCAGGGAATGTCTATTTCTTTCGAACCCAAAGACTTTCTTCATATCAAAGAGGTAAGGGCTGTCTGTCTGTCTGTCTGTCTGTCTGTCTGTCTGTCTGTCTGTCTATCTATCTATCTATCTATCTATCTATCTATCTATCCATCCATCCATCCATCCATCCATCCATCCATCCTTGTTAGGCCACCCTTCCCTGCAGGGCGCAGGGTGGCTTACATCAAAACCAACACAATAATAATCCATTAAATACATTCAAAACTACTTAGCAATAATAACATTATCTAAGACGACAAGAAATTTCTGTTCCCACCAGTCCCCTGGGTAAAGGGGGTGCGGAGGGGTGAGTAGGAGAGTTGGAGGGTGCCGATTGTTGCTGTCCTCAACTGAATGCCTGAAGGGAACATCTCTGCCTTGCAGGCCCTACAGAAAGGTAAGAGATCCCATAGGGCACTGATATTCTCTGGCAGGGAGTTCCACCAGGCAGGGGCCAGGGCTGAAAAGGCCCTGGCCTGAGTCAAGGACAAATCACAAAACAATGATATGACCCACCGTAAGTAGGAAGAACCAGAAACCAACCAATACCGTGCTACAGATGATTACAAAGTATCTCAAGTCATTTTTATATATTTATTTCATTTTGTGTGTATATATATGTATATATATGTATATATGTGTGTGTGAATATGTATATATATATATAATTTTTTCCTATATATCTGTATATCTTACAGATTATTCCCCATAATATTAACGATCACATAAACATTAGCACATAGAAAGAATCATATATCCCGTAATTTAATGATATTGCACAACCCCTTGATTCATACCATTCCTCCTTTTGAAAACTTTTGTATAATTATATATACACAAAATCAAATAAATATATACAAATGACTTGAGATACTTTGTAATCACCTGTAGCATGGCATTTGTTGGTTTTCGGTTTTCCCTAGTCAAGGACAGCCAGACCTCTCTCGAGCTGGGGACCACAAAAAGGCTCTCATTGCTGGAGCGTAACACTCTTCCAGGGGCGTATTGAGAGTGGGACGGAGTAGGAGCTGGCCCAGCATTGGGGATTGGCTTGTCCACCACTCCTGACCCTCCCCCCCCCATACCAGCCCCATAGCTAGGGGTTTTGAGCAGGAGGGGGCCTCAGCTGATTAAATCAAATCAAAGTTAATTAAATTAATTCACTGTGGGCCCAGCCCAGGAAGGACGGGGCCCAGAAGAAACTCTAGTTCTGAAACGTATGCACGGCCTCCAAAATAAGCCGGAGTTGTTCTCCTTCACTCATATTTCTGCCCCCTTCCCTTCAGAAATACAATAACGACTGGTGGATCGGGCGCCTGGTGAAAGAAGGCTGCGAAGTCGGCTTCATCCCAAGCCCTGTCAAGCTGGAGAACATGAGGATGATCCAGGAACAAAAGATGAGGCAGCACCGGCTCAGCTCCAGGTGGGGAAGGATGGGATGGAGCAGGCAAAGAGAAGGGGCTCGCCACCCTGCCCCGGATCCCCTGGGCTCTTCAGGAGGGCTCCTGTGCTTTGAATCCTAGAGGCTGTCTAGTTCAACCTCTGCTCAGTGCAGGGTCAGCCTAAAATGTCCCCCATGAGTGTTTGTCCAGCTGCTGCTTGAAACCTGCCAGTGAAGGGGAGCTCACCACCTCCCTAGGCAGCTGATTCCACCGCAGGAGTACTCTTACTTTTTAAAAAAAGTTTCCCTACTTTCCAGCCAGTACCCGTAATTTAAACCCATTCTTGTGAGTCCTCTCCTCTGCCGCCAACAGGAACAGCTCCCTGCCCTCCTCCCCGTGACAGCCCTTCAGATACTCAAAGAGAGCGATCATGTCCCCCCTCAACCACCTCTCCTCCAGACTGAACATTCTTAAGTCCCTCAGCCTATCCTCACAGGGCTTCTTGGTCTCCGGGCCCCTTCTTCTCCATGTAGAAGATCCCTGGTATCTTCCGTTAAAAGGAAGAAAGTCCTCACCCATTACGTCATTGCAGGTTTTATAGATCGTGTGCGTGGATGGGTATCTGGGGTATGGGAGGAGTTGCAGATCTAGGGCTGAGACCTCCCCCTCGAGACATTAGGACTCATTTTCAGATTCTGCCACGTGTGGCATTTGTAAAAGTGCCCTTTTACAAAAGTGCCCTTTTACAAAAGTCCCCTAGGCCTCTCATCGTCCAGAAGTACACAAAGAGAATAGTTCTCTTTATGTCCCAGAAATGTTGTGGGGCAGCTATAAAAAAGACGGCTAGAGGAAGGAATTTGTGGAAGTTGGTGGACAAAGTACCATGCGTGGAGAGCTGATAAAGGGCCACACATTCAGTGGGCAGAGAGCGAGGGTTGTCAAGTCTGGGTTGGAAAATACCTGGAGACTTTGGGGGTGGAGCTAGGAGAGGGCGGGGTTTGGGGAGGGGCCTCAGCCTGGTACAGTGCCCTAGAGTCCACCCTTCAAAGCAGCCATTTTCTCCAGGGGAGCTGATCTCTGTCAGCTGGAGATCAGCTGTAAAAGCGGGAGATCCCCAGGCCCCACCTGGAGGCTGGCAACCCTACAGAGACCGGATCTCTGAAGGTGGGCTTCGTTACAGATGTACACGTTCTAACAGAAAATAAATTCTTCAGTCAGAATTGTTTCTTAACAGTGGATGTATTTACAAACCTATGGATACTTTATGGAGCTTCAGAGGTTTTGCTCCTTGAAGAATTTGGATAATTTTGACATAATCAGAGTTGCAGAAGGCGAGGAGGAGTGGACTCAGAGAAAAGGTTAGGTAGTCAGGAGGCTTGTGGAGTCAAATAGTGGGGTTTTGAAAGAGGAAGAGCTGTCCTGAAGCCCCAGTTCTGGCCAGTGGGAAACTTGTACAACTTTGGGCTTTTTTGCATTCTCATTTGTAAGTTCCTGTTTTTTTTGGGGGGGGGGGGGGGGTTCCTGTTCAGCATGTGCTTCCCTCCCTCTAGTGGTTGATTTGATATTACACCGGTTAATATCCGGCATAAAAACCTGCCCTTTAGATCTTTCCTGAAACCCCGGTTCTGGCCAGCGGGGAACTTGTACAACTTTGGGCTTTTTTGCATTTTCATTTGTAAGTTCCTGTTTCGGGGGGGGGGGGGGGGGTCCTGTTCAGCATGTGCTTCCCTCCCTCTAGTGGTTGATTTGATATTACACCGGTTAATATCCGGCATAAAACCCTGCCGTTTAGATCTGTCCTGAAGCCCCAGTTCTGGCCAGTAGGAAACTTGTACAACATCCACTTACAGCTTTTCTGCATCCTCAGTTCCCTCTCTTGTAAGTTCCTGTTTCTTCAGGGGCTTTTTCCCCCTGTTCCCAATGGCTTTTGCTCTCCGTAGTGGTTGATACTATATTACACTGGTTTATGTCGAGCATAAAAACCTGCAGTTTGAATATACAGGGAGATCAAAGGGAACAAAACACATGTGGAACAGACATTCCCCCCCCAAAAAGAAACAGGAACTTACAAGTGAGGAAATTCAGAATGTGGAAAACCCCTTTTTTAGTTGAACTTCCTCGACAGCACTGTGCGTTTCCCAGAGAGCTAAAGACTTGCTTCTGGCAAGCGGTGCTCACCTGGCTACAACAAATTGCCCCACTGCCTCCCCTCTTCTTCTTCCCAGACCTTACTGAATGCTCCTCTCTTTGCAGCAAATCGGGAGACAACTCCACCTCCAGCCTGGGAGACGTGGTGACAGGCACCCGGAGACCCACCCCACCTGCCAGTGGTAAGGCTAATGGTATATAACCACCAGCGCCCTCCTAGCTGTGGAACCTAACCTCGCCCTTTGTGATACGAGGAGAGTTTGAAGCATCAGAAACATCATGGCCTTACCTTGGCAATGCTCTAGGATTCCAATTGCAGCCAGATTCCTGTAGTCATCTTAAAAGGGACCTCTGAATGCCTAAACCACGCCTGACTCACCCATCCTCAGATATGCACACATACTAGCTTACACAGTGCAAATGGGCATTTCCTTTCTGCTTATTTTTCTGTTTCATCCCCCCAGATTGATTTTTGATTTCCCCCGCCCTTTCTGGTCATTCCTTTTCATTTGTTTCTCTTTTCAGTTTATTCTCTCTCTCTCCCCCCGCCCCCTGTTTTTTCTACCTCCCTCCTTTCCCCCTCCCTATCCCCCCCCCCTTCCCAGGTACCTTGGACATGACTAACTTAGCTTATGACCCCGACGCCCTTGACTTAGAGGAGGAGGAGGAGGAGGCAACCGAGGAGAACCAGCGAACCCCTAAGACTAGCGTTAGCAGCGTCACCACACCCCCCTCCGCCACCAAGCGCATGGCCTTCTTTAAGAAGGTAATGGCGCACTCCCCCCAACACCTGCTTGCCACGGAATGCCAGTCTGTGTGTGTAGGCTGTTTCTGCCTAGAAGTCAGGGACCGAGGACGGAAGGAAAGGGAGAGGAATATTCCGGGAGCCCGTCTGAACCGGTGGCCTGCCATACTTGCATTGCTTGGTGCCTCAGCTAGAGGGAACAACGGCCTCCGAAAGGCAGGTTGCTAGTCCCAGGGATAAAAGACGTGCTCCTTCTCAGAGGAGAGCGGGGAACAGAGTGGTTACATGTTCTGAACTCGTAGCATGCATGAGCATACAAGGCATTAACGGTATGTTCCAGTGATGGCACCCTTCTGTGCATGTCTGAGCTGAACTACCGGAAGCACCCACAATCAGCTCGTATCTTGTGTGGTCCCTTGGTAAAGGGTGGGTCCATGGGCACGTCTCCTTCCCCCCTCCTTCCCCCTTCCTCCTGTGCCATGGGCACCACAATGAGGAAGATAAGAAGGGGGTGTTCTTCTGCCCATCCTCCTTCTCTCGATCCTCCTCCCGAGCACAAACCCCAGAAAGTCATCCTGCTCCTTTGCCCCTTAAGAAATGTGTAAGTGCTATGTTCCGTTCATCCTCCCTTACATGGGAGTCAGCCGCCGAAGCAGTCCTTCCCTGTACAGGTGGAGCATTTCGATCGTCTTGCTGTGGCTGAAGGTTCCAGAAGGAAACCGGCTGGGAGCAGGAAGGGAGCAATGGCCCCCGTGGGCATGTGGGACTAGGGCACGTCAGAGGTCGTACCCTCCCTAGTTTGGTGTAGTGGTTAAGTGCGCGGACTCTAATCTGGGAGAACCGGGTTTGATTCCCCACTCCTCCACTTGCACCTGGCTGGATGACCTTGGGCAAGCCATAGCTCTGTACCAGCTGTTCTCTCAAGGACAGCTTGGGAAAGAGCTCTCTCAGCCCCACCCACCTCACAGGGTGTCTATTGTGGGGAGGGGAAGGGAAACGAGTTTGTAAGCCACTCTGAGACTCCCTTGGGGAGTGAAAGGCGGGGTATAAATCCAATCTCTTCTTCTCTTCTTCTTCTCCCTGGAATAAGCATGAGAGGGGGCGTTGTTCCAGTAGCTTCTCCTTCCACTCGAGGGGAAGATTCCTAGCCACTCCTCCGCCCTTTCCCTCCTCTAGTTCCTGCCTTTGCAGGCCTTACCTTTTTTCCTTGGGTGCCACCTAGAAGAGAGAAGTACAACATTGTCAAGAGACTGGCTGCAAAGAGTAGAGGCACCAGACTTCCAGTCTACAGTGGTGGCCCGTTCTCCAGGATGCTGGAGACAGCAAGAGAGAACATGTTGGACCAGCTTGGGACTGGGCTGCAGGAGGAGATGTAGCCTTACAGCAGGGGAGCTAACCTCCCCCCCCCCAGTACAGTTGTGGGAGCCATTTGCCACCTCCCCAAAGCAGTTGCTCTGCCGTCCTCGTCGCCAGGTTTTTTTCCGTCTGTTTGTTTCTCCTGTGCCTGCCTGTGCTTCTGCTGGAGTGAGCTGTCAGTAACACGCATGCCTTGTTTGTTTTCTCTTGCCTGTCCCCCCCCCTTCCCACTCCTCCTGCACCCTCGCCCCACCCATTAATGGCGATCACGGGACATAGCCAAGCAGAAGCAAAAGTCGGTAAGTAGGCTTATGAAATATCCATCCGGTGGCGGTGATGGTTTCCGGTGGGATCTGCCCAGTCCCCCGTAGTGAGCTTTTCCTGACCAGCTTAGTGACCGTAGGAGGATGACCCTGGAACCCCAGAGCTTGTGGGAAGCCCAGAGCCTGTCCCTCTGTTGGCCCTTGGTGAACTCCTCAGCAGACATTGGCTCCCAACCGCATGAAAGTGGTAGGGTTACTTCCATCTTGAATGTCCATTATTCAAGCAGACGAGGGAGTCTGGCCCAAAGGGCTGAGACTCCAGGGCTACCCGGCGTCCCCTCGGCTTCTTCCTTCTCTTCACCTCTGCCCCAGGTTCCTCCCCTGTGGCCCCAAAAGGAAGGTCCCCAAAATGTTAAGGTTGAAGGAGCTTCATAACGTTCTGTTCCAATAATACCGGTATCTGCGCCACTTAGGGACCCTTGACCCTGAGAAAACCTAATGGCTTGCTTTCTTCCCACTTCCCGTCAGACGGAGCAGGTGCCACCCTACGATGTGGTCCCTTCCATGCGGCCGATCATCCTAGTGGGTCCCTCTTTGAAGGGCTATGAGGTGAGGCTTCTAGGGTGGGGCTCGATCGTGCATGGGACGGGGGGATTGGTGCTGAAGTGGGTGAGGCAGCATGGGGGAGGTGAGATCAGGTTGCTTCCGAAAACCTCCCTCCCCCCAGGGGGGGAAAGGATGTATCATTTCAGCATCGGAACAGGGAGTTTCACTCTTCATTCTCCCCGGTATTCTTTCGCCAAATGATGTCTCTCGCACAGCTGCTCATGCACAGTCTCGGAGCTGCTGTTTGCTCTACAGGGGTAAATTTATGGGCACCATCTGTGTGCAGGTGTCAGTCCAGAGGTAGGGGGAACACCTCTTATTGGGACCAGGCAGGTAGTCTATAAAGGAGTTTGCCCATCTTGTTGAGATGCATTCATTCCGCATCACTCTTTCACGTTCTCTCTGGTCGTAAATCTGTCATGGCCTAACTACACGTTATGCTGTTTATGGGATAGTTTGTATTGTGGGTGGAAGCCATGGACCAGTGGTAGAGCATCAGCTTGGGATGCAGAAGGTCCTGGGTTCATTACCTGGCATCTCCAGTTAAAGAGGGAGCCAGCTTGGTGTAGTGGTTAAGAGCGGCGGACTCTAATCTGGAAAACTGGGTTTGATTCCCCAACTCCCCACTTGAAGCCAGCTGGGTGACCCTGGGCAAGTCACAGCACTCTCAGCCTAAAAACAAGCGTAGCTCACCACCTAGTGGCGACGAAACGGAGCTACAGCTTCAGGCAGCCAACCAGTCCTTCGGGATCTCCTGGCTATTCTGCACACAATGCCATGTGATGATATAATTTTTTCCTGGTTAAAGAGAACTTCTACCTGAGACCTTGTTGTTGCCAGTCTAAATAGGCAGCACTGACCTTGGTGGACCAGTAGGCTGGCTCCGTATACAGCAGCTTCATTGTCCAGGTATGGAAGGCAGGTTTCCTTTTCTCTCCCTACCTGCCATCCCAGCATAAGCCTCTGCCAGTGTCTGTCAGCCACTGACACCCCCCCCACACACTCATACCTGGTCTGCAGGGACTGGGTGTGCCCCTGCCTCTTGCAATCACAGCAAAGAATGTCTCATTAAGAATGTACACAAACCGATGTGCTCAGGCCATCTCTGTACACATAAAGGCCCTCTTTTGTCTTTCTTTCTCCATGCAAATTCCGGCTTCTGGATTCTGACTTACTTCTGCTCCTGTCTGTCTGTCTGTCTGTCTGTCTGTCTTCCCCCCTCCCCCCCCCCCTCCTCCTTACCTTCCCAGGTGACGGACATGATGCAGAAAGCTTTGTTCGATTTTCTGAAACGCCGATTTGATGGCAGGTGTGAGCAGCAACCTTTGAAACAGGGGTTGCGGTGGAAATAAGACGCTTTCTATATGTTGTCGAAGGCTTTCACGGCCGGAGTTCATTAGTTGTTGTAGATTTTCCGGGCTGCATGGCCGTGGCATTGTAGCACCCAACGTTTTGCCAGCAGCTGTGACTGGCATCCTCAGAGGTATAACACAGAAAGATGGAGTACTTTCAGTGTCAGTGTGAGAAGAAGAAAAATGGTAGGCAGGTAATTTATATCTACTCAGGAAGGTGGGGTAGGGCTGAGTTATCATCTTGTAGGAGTTTCCCAGACTGTGACATGTTAATGGGGGAGCTTTTCTGAGGAGGTTCTTTTGCATATGGATTGGCTGTTCAAATTCTAATCTTATCTGTAGTGCTGTTGTAGGATATAGAGCATTGTTCTACTCGCCCTGTGATTCTCATGGCTGAAGCCTTGTCTTGTGTACTTGCATTCAGAACCTCACTAAATGTCAGCGAAAATGAAAACCGTGGGGCTGAGTTTATCTCCCTGTGACACCCCCCCCTTGAGCGCTTTCACAGATCCTCTTTAGTAGCACAGTCAACACATTTCTAAATGTTTCTTCCCCCCCATGAGGACTAGAATCCTTCATTTAAAAAAACAACAACAGAAAGTGAGATGTTCTAGTTTCTGTTAATACCCAGCTATATTTACTGACCCTTCTTCACTTTTCATAGGTCGCAAGTTCTAAAAACCCATTTTTTTAAAAAAAGGGGAATTGAAGTGATTAAGTTCATGTTAAGAGGGCTCCCCGCATGGTGTTGCAGTAGGAGGGACGATCTAGTTATCTCTGTGATAGGATGGGAATGCCTCGGGAGTTATCTGTGTTCTGTTGGATGCCCACTTCTCTCTGCCTTCCACAGAATATCCATTACACGCGTGACAGCCGATATCTCCCTGGCCAAGCGCTCAGTCCTCAACAACCCTAGCAAACACACCATCATTGAGCGCTCCAGCACCCGTTCTAGCCTAGGTGAGGTTGTGTGGCGATTGGGGTTGGGGGGAGGACTCGGACTTTTGCCCATCTCTGCATTTTTCTCTCTGGAGCTCTTTCTGCATGGACGTTCCGTTCTCCCTTGGTCAGATCAGTGCTGTTTTCAGAAGAATACGCCTGTTGCCATCTTCTGTTTGTCCCACTTCTGTGTTTCCCCCACTTCTAAACCTGGTTTGGAATGATCTTTTAAGAAAGATTAAAGTCAAAGTGTCCTTGGACGACACGTGGGTGGAAGGGGTCCTACCAACATCAGTGGCATTACCTCAGTCCCCAGAGCCACCATTCCCCCCACCGCCAGAGAGATTTTTGGGCTATTTTTTAAAGCAGTAAATGACAGATGGCTGTAGTGCTATAATGTTGTAACCAATGCTCCCTCTAAGCTGTGGAGTCTTGTGAGCAAAAATTCTACTTTGTGAGCTACTAGCATTAAAGTTGTGAGTGATTTGGCTACTGCATAGATTAGTTTGCTTTGGAGCCATCCTTCCTGAACTAAGAAAAATGTGAGCTGGAGACTAAAAAACTGTAAGCTAGCTCACAGGAACTCAGCTTAGAGGGAACACTGGTTGTAACTATTTTTATTTATTTATTTATTTATTTATTGGAGTTCTAAGCCGCTTTCCCCGCGATTGCAGGCTCAGAGCGGCATACAAGACCTGGTACCCCAGGATTCCAAAGCATACTAAAACTTAAAACAATATAAAACATTATGTTTTATATATATTATATATATATATATATATATATATATATATATATATATAAAATATATATATATAATGTTTACTATATATTGCAATTCCCACCTTTTTAAAGAAATTAATTCTCTGGCTCATTTCCTTGCAGAGTTATAAGGTAAAGCATGCAGACTGTACATTTTCCCTTATAACTCCCCAATGGAAAGGGCTAGACTTCCAGTGAAACTGGAACTGGTAGATCGTTGCAATGGATCATTATACTGTTATAACACTGTGATGATCTAGTAATTCATGCTGAGTGTTTTTGTTTGTTTGTTTTTTAAAAAAAATAGCCCTTCAACAGAATGGGGAGGAAATGGTGGCTTGGGAAACTTGGTGTGGGGGAAACTGCATGTGGTTTCTTTGTTGCCTGGGTCTTCACAGCAGCAGCAGCAGCAGCAGCAAATCATCTCCCCATGGAGGCAGCCTGGGCCCAGAAGGCAGGAGTGACAACAGCCGCATTCTCCGTGTGATCGCATGCCCTAACCGCTCGCACGAGGAGCCTTTTAAGTTTCCCGAGCCTGTGTCACTCCGATCTGTATCAACCAACCAAGAGCAGCTTTCCCCAGATGCCTCTGAATTTCCCATAATCCTGTGCAAATGGACCCCCCCCCTTTCCCTGGCAGTCTTCCTCTTACAAGCTCACCTCCTTCAGCACGGCATTGTGAAATGGCCACACTATGAATGCTCTAGGGTGGAGGTGTGTGTGTGGGAGGGCGGTTCCACTTTTTTGCAAGAACGCTCCTGTGTCATAATTGATCATGTGGGGAAATACCCCCGAGATCACCAGTTTTGGCGCTGGAGACATTTCCACCTTTAAGGGCATGCTGTCCATATTCGTCTATGGAAGCAAGATTCCCTTAACGCCTCTTGGTGTCAAGCAGTTGACAAGAGAGGTGGTTGGGTTCCTCTGCCGTTTCCTCTGTTTTCCCCCCTCCCCTTGCCATGGTGTCAGGTTTCAGGGGCACCTTTTGCCGCTTCTGAGAAGACCACGACTCACTCTTCTCTTTCTTCCCCTCTCCCCGCAACCTTCTTTCCCTTCCGCCTGCGCCTCTTCTTCCCTCCTCTGCTCCCGATGCAGATGTCTTGGGTATGTAACCTTTAGCCTCATGGATTCTCTGATGCCCCATGCAAATGTAACTATATTTGGATGGGGGGGAAAGATAATTGGTAAGAGTGGCTTGCATCTAAATAGCTTTTTCTTCTGGAGGGGGGGGAATCAAAACTAGAACAAAGACATGTGTTTTGGTTTTGCCAAAATATGATGTTCTGTTGTTCATTTTGATTTTTTTTTGTTGCATCTGAAAAATGAAAAACGGTGAGTCACAAAAGGTATTCATTTTTCAGAGCCTTTCAGTCACCAGAATATAACAGTTCCAATCTGAGAAATTTTTTTAAAGTTTTTCAAAAACACTGTTGTGTTCCAACTAATATTTCCCAAAAAAAACTTCAAAGAAACTATTTGTCTGTAAAATACTTTAATATATATCCATAAGAATGTAAGGCCAAAACAAAGAGTAGTGCCTTTGTAATATGAATCATACTTTTTTTGGGGGGGGGGAGTAATTTGCAGAGTAATTCTCTCTCTCAGTTAGGAGTAGTAGTCTGTTAGTTCTGTTGTAGCCTAGTTGGAAAATGTTAAAAAATCCAAACAGTTCCAGGTATCAGTAACTGTAGGGTTTTCCGCATTCTCGTTTCCTTGCTTGTGTGTCTCTGTTGCTTCAGGGTGTGTTTTTTTTCCTGTTCTGCACTTGTTTTGCCCCCCTCTAGTGTTCGATTCGATATCACATTGCATTAAAACCTGCAGTTTAAATCTGCAGTGAGAGATGCTGGATACAAAATGATGTCATATCAAATTGACCACTAGAGGGAGCAAAACATGTGCAGAACAGGGGGGTGGGGACCCGAAATAACAGGAACACACAAGCAAGGAGAATGGGAGTATGGAAAAGCCCCCCGCTGAGAAGTGAGTTAATCGTATGCTCTCGTTCCCCATAGGAGGAGGATGTGCTCAGGCACTGCTTGTTGTACTGCTGGGGAGGGGAGGGCTGCGTTATGTCTCCCACACTAGACTGGGATGAGGACGTTGAAGAAACATGCAAGACAGTGCGTGATTTAGACTCTGTTCCTCCCTGCGCCTACCAAAATCAGTGCAGGATCCATCTAAAGTTAGAAATTTTGAAATGTCATCAGTTGAAAACTTCTAACTTTAGATGGATCATGCACTGATTTTGGTAGGTGCAGGGAGGAGCAGAGTCTAAACCCATGCACTGTCTTGCATATTCCCTCAATGTCCTCATTCCAGCCTAGTGGGGGAACGTAACGCAGCCCTCCCCACCCTTGGACTACAACCAGCAGTGCCCGAGCGCAAGCCGGATCCCCGCACCCAGCCTGCTCCCCGCCCAGCTCAGTGTTCCTTCTGCACAGTAGGTTGTGGGGAACCTGCTCCGTCTCCTGCCACCCCATGTGCCGCCCGATCCCTTTTTTAGGGAAGGAAAGAGCAGGGAGACTAGTGTCTGCCAGGACCAACCCAAGACATTTTGGTGCATGAGACATACAATCCAAATAACACCCTGCCTCCTCTTCCCCTCCCACTCCCACTAACTAGCGTGGAGCACAATCTCTCCAGAAGTTCCTGCGCACAAGACCCACTGAAGCTACCGAGCAGCAGCTGCATGCTCTTGAGTAGCTCCGGTTCATTTCTGTGGCAGCTGCCCATGAGAACTTCCTGGTGGATTATAGCCCATGGGCGGAACCGACCTGTCTCCCACTGTTGTCTCCTTCAACAGCATCCCAGTCCACCACTTCCTGCAGCTGTCTCGCTTTGCCTCGTGGTAGTGTTGCCTCTGGCAAAGGCAGGTCTCTGGGTCGGGCTGATAGCGGACTGTTCGGAAACCAGAAGAACAGCCGTTATCTCACCGGGCAGAAAGAGCTGGCTAGTGCATCCTTTCCAAATGCAGCATCTGTCCTAGTCCCCATACCTATTGCGAGGGATAGCCGTAGCTTTGTACTCCGCCTGCAACTGGGGAGAACCAGAGTAGGTCACTGGTCAGCTTTTGAGCGCAGGACTGAAGTCCCTGATGGTGAGCAGAACCTAGAATAGCAAAAGGCATGTGCAAATAAGTCTGTAGTTCCTTTCTATAGCACCACTGACCCTGTTTCTCCCTTTCCTCTGGTCTGCTTCCTGCCCCGGCAGCTGAGGTGCAAAGCGAAATTGAGCGCATCTTTGAGTTGGCCCGCACGCTGCAGCTGGTAGCCCTGGATGCTGACACCATCAACCACCCAGCTCAACTATCTAAGACATCGCTGGCACCCATAATCGTCTACATCAAGATATCTTCCCCCAAGGTGAGTGAGCGCCCTCTACTCTTCACACTCCCTTCCAGTTGGATTTGGGAGAAATTTTAAGGGGACCAAAGGATTTTGGTGACAGATCAAACTTTAAGGATTCTACGGAATCCAGTGTGGATGAGAGGGATAAGGCACATGCTGGAAAAGCCACAGTTATCGTAGTTAACGTATGAGTCCCACAACAACTGGTGGTTCCTCCAGGCAGGGAGGTAGGGCTGCCAAGTCCAACTCCGGAAATATCTGGGGACTTTGGGGGTGGAGCCAGGAGACTTTGGGGGTGGAGCCAGGAGAAAGGAAGTGACATCATTTTGTGATGTCACATCCTGTGATGTTGCTTCCACATGCTGACACATGAACTCATGAAGTTTCCTAATACTGAGCTTTTGCTGCTGCCTTGAGCTTTATAGGCTTGCAAGCAGCATTACCCAGACTGTGACTTTTATGCCACTGTTTTTTGTCGCTGAACAAGAGTCAGTGTTGTGTAGCAGTCAGTTTGTTTGGCTGGGATCTGGGAGAGCCTGGCTCAAAACCCTGCAGTGCCATGGAATCATTTTATTTAATACTGAATCAGGCCATTGGTCCATCAGGGTCAGTATTGACTACTCAGACTGGTAGTGGCTCTCCAGGGTCTCAGGCTGAGATCTTCACCTATGACCTGATCCTTTTTTAGCTGAAGAGGCTGATACCTCCTGCATGTCAAGCAGATGCTCTATCACTGAGCAACGGCCCTACTGAATCCTTCCTCATCTCGGCAGAATATGAAGCACTAAGTGCTACACAAGTGCTAAATATGATTTTCATATCATAAGAACAGGAGAGAAGCCACAGTGGATCGGGCCAACAGCCCATCCAGTACAACACTCTGTGTCACACAGTGGCCAAAAATACCAGGTGCCCTCAGGAGGTCCAGCAGCAGGGCCAGAACTCCAGAAGCCCTCCCACTGTTGCCCCCCAAGCACCAAGAATGCAGAGCATCACTGCCCCAGACAAAGGGCTCCATTTAGACCTTGTGGCTATAATAGCCACTGATAGACCTCTGCTGGATGGGGACAGAGAGAGAGAGAGAGAGAGACAGTCAGACAGACAGAAAAAAGAAAGAAAGGGGGAGGGGGAGAGAGAGAGAAGGAAAAGAGCAGGCAGACCCCAGCAGCTTACCCCAAGCAGCTTACTCCAGCAGCAGGCCACATGCAAAAGCAGGCCCTTCAGCAGAAAGAGCCTCTCTGGGCGGGACTCTCTTGCTCTTTCTTAAAGGGGAAATGTCTGTTGAGGCTTTTTACTGCAGGGCAGGCTCTCTGCAGACATTTCCCTTTTAAGAGGCCAGGGCAGGCTCCGACGTTTCCCTGCTGGCAGCCATTGCCTCCCCCGGTGGCCAATTCTGAAAAAGCGGGGAAAAGCTTTAAAAATCGGTGCTTCCCCCGCCCTACCCGGGGACTTGGCAGCCCTACAGGGAGGGGAAAGCCATTAAGGACGCATTTTGTTTGCAAGCTAATGAAAAAAACGAACCAAAAAAAATGCCCAATTAAATTACATTGCTTTACGTCCATTACATCGAATGGGAATATTGACTTATGAACAAATGCCATTCGTTTTATTAGTTTCATTTCCCTGACACTCAGTAGTCCAGTTAGAGAGTTCAAGGAAGTCAGAAGGAGGGGGAGAGATTGAGGAGAGACCTGTCCCTCTGATTGGCTGTTCCCCCTTCTAATTTGTTTTCTCTGTTGAACAAATTGTGCCACCAGAAGGCTGATTTATGTGGGACATTCCCTGGTCCTCAGGGGCTGCTCTTTAGAGCAATGCAACAGGACAGAGATCTCATCAAGGAACTCCAGTGTCTGGCTTGGCCCTCAGCTCAGCGAAGAGCTAGAGTGTCTGGTGCACAAGGAGTCCATCTTGTTGCCATCTTTGGCAGCAGTCCCACCTAAGAAAAGCTAAGCGAGAGGCCTACAGAAGCAGTCAAGGGTGTTGAGGAACGCCAACTGCCCTGACACAAGGGCCCACAGTGTAACCCTGTCTGTCTCCCATGGGGTGCCTCGCTGCCTTGCTGCCTGGTTTCCTGATAATGCAGCTATGACATTTGCCCCCTCTGTAACCCTATCTGGCACCCTGAGGGGGTGCCCCCCCCCGTAACTCTGCCTGCCATCCTGATGGCACAAGCAAAATGTCTGCCTCCGTGTCCCCTCTCCATGCAAGGATAATCACATCTCCTGTGGGGTTTTTTTTTCTTTAAAAAAAATACATACCAGCTCTCCTAAGCACAAAGCATCTTGCAGGTCCTTTAAATATCAAATAAAAGCAATATGTAAAAAGCCTACATAACACACACCGTGACCAGAAGAACAGCCACAGAAGTGCCTGTCTGAAGCAATCATAGAATCCAGCATCTCTGTCAGTAGCCGCGCGGTCAGCCGAGAAGCAAACAGAAGAGAGGCATCTTGTAACCCCTTTGAAAAGGCAGAAGGAGAGAGGCTTTCCACACCCCCTCCGGAAGTAACTGCAGAGAATGGAAGAAGCCAAAGAAGTGACTTGAATTCTTAACCTAGCGGAGGGATGATTTGGTTCCGTCATCAAAACTTGCTGAGCAGACCTGGGCCCTCCGTGCAACCGTGCCGGGGGGGGGGGGTGTGTGCTGCCAGATGCAGCCCACAGCCCGCAATATCATGCTGCTCACCTGTTGATGTGCCTGCATGTCTCTTTGTGCTCACCCTCTAATGCTGCCTGCTCTCCGGGGTGCCAAATGTCTCCTCCTGCCCACTTGGCCACACGAGAGTACCGTTGGCAGTAAGTGTTTTTCCCCATCTCATAGGACCAAGCTAGAGATGGCAGCCCCCGGGTGGCTGCCACGGCATTTTAAAATGGTTTAAAAATGCTGCCCTCTGCACTGAGGGGCTCTTGTTCCTCCCTGCGCCCTGTTTGTTTGTTTGTTTATTAATTTTGTTTAAAATAACATTTTTATCAGGTTTTTCATAAACATATTCCACAAGATATAACGAAGCCAATACAGCTGATATACTTAAATTAACTTAACACAATTTTTCTTAAGGCTTACCACTAAGCTTTGTGAGTCTCTTTCTTAATTTTAATACCTAGCCATTTGTACACTTTATCCCATTTCTGCCAAAGCGTATCTTCCAGCTTATTTTTTCAAAACCATACTCAGCCTGTCCATTTCTACAACTTCCAAACAGTTTATATCTCAAATCTTCTCTTGAAGGGAGTTTATCTGATTTCGAGTTCTTAGCTATAAGCAGGGGTCCTTTCGAGCAGGAGCTTGGGGGAGCGCAGCTCTGGGAGTTGGCGCCAGCCCCCCCCCCCCCCCCCCAGGAGAATGCCTGCTTGTGTCATGGCTGCAGCAAAATGACCCCGTCCCCTGGAAAGGTCCTTGTTCCTCCGACCAGCCTTCTGAAGGCTTCAGCCACCACCGAAGCTATCCTCCCAGAATAGTGGTATTTCTGAGGCTTGGATTAGTAGCTCTCCCCTCTCTGCCAGTTCTTTCTTTCTTTCTTTCTTTCTTTCTTTCTTTCTTTCTTTCTTTCTTTCTTTCTTTCTTCCTTCCTTCCTTCCTTCCTTCCTTCCTTCCTTCCTTCCTTCCTTCCTTCCTTCCTTCCTTCCGACATACTTCTGGTGATGTCAGGGGGTGTAGCATATGCAAATAAGTAATGCTAATGAGTTATGCTAATGAGCTCCTGCACCTCTTTTTCTACGAAAGGACCCCTGGCTATACGTATTCTAGCTGCTGAAAGGATATAAGTCATTACCTCCCTGTCTGTTTTCTGGAAAATATTCAATAAGAACAGTTCTGTGTCCTATTTATTGATTTACGTTACATATAGTCCTTTCTAACTGGGACGCAAGTTAGACTGTACAAAGTGCATCAGTACGATCGACAGGATGGGACGTTCATTTGGAATACTGTGTACAGTTTGGGTCACCACACCACAGAAAGGATATTATAGCGTTGGGAAAAGTGCAGAAAAGGGTAATTAGAATGATAAAAGGGTTGGAACGCTTTCCCTATGAAGACAGGCTGAAACGCTTGGGGCTCTTTAGCTTGGAGAAATGATGGCTGAGGGGTGACATGATCGAGGTTTATAAGATTATACATGGGATAGAGCAGGTAGAGAAAGAAGTCCTTTTCTCCCTTTCTCACAATACAAGAACTCCTGGGCAATCCATGAAATTGCTGAGCAGTCAGGTTAGAACGGATAAAAGGAAGTACATTTTCACCCAAAGAGTGATTAACACGTGGAATTCACTGCCACAGGAGGTGGCAGCAGCTACAAGCATGGACGGCTTCAAAAAGGAATTGGATAAACATATGGCGCAGAGGTCCATCAGTGGCTATTAGCCACAAAGTATAGACAGGAACACTCAGTCTGGGGCAAGTGATGCTCTGTATTCTTAGTGCTTGATGGGGGGGGGGGCAATAATGGGAGGGCTTCTGGCATTCTGGCCCCACTGCTGGACCTCCTTAGGGCACCTGGTATTTTTGGCCACTGTATGACAGAGTGTTGGACTGGATGGGCCATTGGCCTGATCTAACATTGGCTTCTCTTATGTTCACCTCAGTTAGACTCTTGCCTTGGAAAAGCTGTCCATGCTTGTAGCTGCCACTGCCTCCTGTGGCAGTGAATTCCACGTGTTAATCACTCTTCGGGTGAAGTACTTCCTTTTATCCGTTCTAACACGACTGCTCAGCAATTTCATCAAGTGCCCACCAGTTCTTGTATCATGAGAAAGGGAGAAAAGTCCTTCATTCTCCACCTGCTCTAACCCATGCATAATCTTATAAACCTCGATTGTGTCACTCCTCAGCCGTTGTTTCTCCAAGCTAAAGAGCCCCAAGCGCTTCAACCTTTCTTCACAGGGAAAGGATTCCAACCCTTTTATCATTCTAGTTGCCCTTTTCTGCCCCTTTGCCAATGTTATAATATCCTTTTTGAGGTGGGTGACCAGAACCAGGGCTCTTCTTGTAGAAAAAGCCCAGCAGGAACCCATTAGCATATTAGGCCACACCCGACAGCACAGCTCATTAACATATTAGGACACACCCAGTGTTCCCAGAAGTGTGGTCATCCAGCCACATCCACCTTTTGCTTCTTATTCTGTTTACCTTGTTGTCAAAACAGTTTTGACAAAACCAATAAAAACATTATTTTCTGTCCCATCTATACAAAACCTTGCCTGAACCAATATCTTATGTCCAACAATTATTCCCACACTGGATTGGAATCAATTCCTAAGGGTTAGGTTCCCATGGAAATCAGGTTGCCTTCCTGCAGAACTAGTATGCTGAATATGATTTTTTAGGGTTGCCAGCCTACAGGTGGGGTCTGGAGATCTCCTGGAATTACAACTGAGCTCCAAACTACAGAGATCAGGTCAATGGCTGCTTTGGAAAGTACAGTCCATGGCATTATGCCTTGTTTAGGTCCCTCCTTCCCCTAAACTGCACCCTCTACTCCCAAATCTCCAGGGATTTCCTCAACCTGGAGTTGGCAACCCTAGTTCACTGGCAGAACCACGCCAGGAGCCAGTTTGGTGTAGTGGTTAAGTGCGTGGACTCTATTCTGGGAGAACCGGGTTTGATTCCCCACTCTCCCCTTGCACCTGCTGGATGACCTTGGGTAAGCCATAGCTCTGTACCAGCTGTTGTCTCAGAGCTCTCTCAGCCCCACCTACCTCACAGGGTGTCTGTTGTGGGGAGGGGAAGGGAAAGGAGATTGAAAGATGCTCTGAGACTCCCTTGGGTAGTGAAGGGCGGGGGTATAAATCCAATCTCTTCTTCTTCTAGGTTTGTGGATGCACTGGATGGGAGTAGTTTGTGGACTATTTTATTCAAGGTACAAAATTTTATTCAAGGTATAAGATTTCATGAGCCACCCACACTTCTTCAGATGGAAGACGTGTGCATGCACACAAAAGCTTATACCTTGGATGAAACTTTGGATTCCAACTTTGTTCTGCTGCTTCAGACCAACACGGCTACCCACCTGAATTATTACACTATAATACTTTTTTCCAAGCAATTATGTACCAGTGGAGTGGTTACCATGCAGTCCCACAGGTAAAATTATCCTGTGAACAGGTGGTCTTTACCACATAAAAGTATCACTACCATCACAAGATCACCAATCGTTGGAACTCCTCAGAAGCGGAAATCTCTCTTATTAAGAGGTTTAAGAACATCAACTTTGCTGGCCCATTAAAGGCAGATGTCAATCCATTGGCAGGAGAAGAGGGACAATCATCTTCTTCAGAAACTCTGCCCACTTTTTTAAATGTCACAAAACAGGCAATTTCCAAAGTGCAGCTGACCATGCTCATTTTTAGTTACAACTCTGTTTCTCTGCAGATGTCCCCCAAAGATGTCCCCCATGCAACAGTCAAGTGTTCTGACAACACACACAACAATGAAGCTACTTTTTCAGATGTTTTCTCTTACATGGCAGTAAGCACCAAACCACTTTAATACAGACTTTAAACACACATATATTTGCAAGCCATTCCCAACAAGACACAACAATGAACTCAGGCTTCAAAGTTACTTTTCTTAAGCAGAAGATGCCATGAGAAAACTAAAGAGATTCTCAAAAATTAAAGATATTGTCAAAACCAGCATTTCCTGGGCTCTCTGCTTTTTTACACCCCCCCTTTTCAATTTTTTTTAATAAAAACAGAAAGAACGGAAGGAAGGAAGGGAGGAAGGAAGGAAGGAAAAGGAAGGAAGGAAGGGGTAGGTGGGGGGAGAGAGAGAGGAAGGAAGGAAGGAAGGAAGAAAAAGTAAGGAAGGAGGAAGGAAGGAAGGTAGACAGACAGACAGGAAGGAAGGAAGGAAGGAAGGAAGAGGTTGGTGAGGGGAGAGAGAGAAAGGAAGGAAGAAGGAAGGAAGGAAGGTAGACAGACAGACGAAGGAAGGAAGGTAGGTAGGTGGAGGAGAGAGAAAGGAAGGAAGGAGGGAGAGAGAGAAAGAGAAAGGAATAAAGAAAGGTGGGGGGCCAGAGAGAGAAAGACAGAAAGAAAGACAGAAAGAAAGGTGGGGGGGCAGAGAGAGGGAGAGAGAGAGGGAAAAGAGAACAGAGAACTTACTGGAGCAGGGAAAGCCACGTGACGTTGGCAAGCCAAATGCAGAAAGCCTAGCCCCTGTGCTTAATCTTTGGGCGGGGCTTTCTCCTGCTGGCTTTTTTTGCTCTTTTTTTTTAAAAAAATACAATTTTTTATTTATTATTATTTGTTTTGTCTGTTACATCCAATATTTATAGTTATTTACATTTATCCCCCTTCGATACCCTCCCTCCCACCCTCCCTCTCTTTTAATCATAGTCTTTTCACCCCAGCCATGGGCACAAAGTCTTAATCTTCCACTGAATGTCTTTTGTTCTTTCTTTCAATATCCAGTCTAGGTAGGTCTTCCATCTGGTCTTGATTTACGTGGATTTTTCTTCCCATGATATTCCTTTGTTGATTGACACCACAATATCTGACTGTATAAAGTCAAACAAATAGTTGTGCCAGATTTCTATTGTCCATTTACTTTTGTCTTTCCAACCCAGAGCAATGACCGCCTTTCCCGCCAGTATCATAGCCTTGACTAGATTTTGAATAGACCTATCCAATAACGGGCTTCCTATTGTACTTAACATCATTAGATTAAAGTCTATAGTTAGTGTTATATTGCATACTTTTCTGATAATTTCAATAATTTCCCCCCAAAAGGTCTTTACTTCTACACATTCCCACCACATGTGTGCGTACCAACCCTTAGAGTGGTTACAGTGCCAGCACAGGGAACTCAATCCTGGAAACATATTAGCTAGCTGTGCTGGTGTCTTGTACCATTTTGTAAGGAATTTGTATTCAAGTTCTTTATATCTGGTTACCTTAATCTCTTCTAGTCCTTTCATAATTTTTTCAGCCAACCTGTCTGTTAGCTGACCTTCATGGCACCATCTCTTTTGTAAATAGTCTATTATTTTATTTTTATTTGTTATCATCTTTCTATATATTTTCCCTAACAGTCCCTTTTTTTGCTTAGCCATTTCTTTGTATATTTCTTCCATTGGTGCGTCTGTCCAGAGGTCTTCCTTTTCGCTGATCTTTTTAACTGACTTATATAGCCCTGCTATTTTTAACCAATAATGTTTACCTATCTCTTCTGTTATTTCCTGTAAGGGTTTTAAATTTCCACCACTAAACATATCGCCCACTCTATAATAGCCTTTATTTTTTAGCATTTCCCACCATTTAATTTCTTGCACTTCCTTGTGGATAGTTTCAAGGGGTGCCCATCTTGAGACTTTCCCTAACCAGAAGGGTTGCCATTTCTTCCAAATTTCTAATGATACTCTTCTAGGGCCTATTGTTAGTTTTAAGTCTTTTGTTGTTACTATAGAAAAGATCCCAAATCTACCTATATCACTGTTAGTTTCGTTCTCAAATTTAACCCATTTCTGTGCCTTTTCCTCACCTATTTCCAATACTGGTTTTAGTTGAAAGGCTTCATAATAGTTGTTTAAATCCGGGATTCCCCATCCTAATTCTGATTTGTGGCTATATATAATTCTCTTATGAAACCTACATTTTTTACTATTAAATATCCACTCTTTTAGTACTCTATTCCATTGTTCAATTTTTTTTCATTGGTCCCAGGGGCAGCGTTTGAAATAGATACGTTAACTTGGGTACCCAGAACATTTTAACACTTCTTATTCTATTTAGTATCCCTAGTGTTTTATATTTCCATCTTTTCATGTCCCTCTCTATTTTTTCCATATTTTTTCGTAATTATCCTTTATCATTTTGTCAATATTTTTTTGCAAAACTATGCCTAAGTATTTAAGTTTCTTAACCCCCATTCCTATGTTCGTGCTCCTATTTATCTCCTGCCTTTCTTCTCTATTTACATTAAGGTATAGGATTTCTGATTTTGCCATGTTAACTCGTAGCCCTGAACACTTTTCAAAGTCTTCTAGAATGATCTTAACCTCTTTGACTCCTTCCTTAGGGTTTGTCATGATTACTATGATGTCATCTGCAAATAAATTGAGCTTCATTTCTTCGTTACCTATCTTATATCCTTCTATTCTTCCCGAATTTCTAATCCGTTCTGCTAGTTGTTCTATTGCTATGATGAATATAAGTGGAGATAGTGGGCAGCCTTGTCTAACTCCTCCTTGTATGGGAAATGCTTGTGAGTGTTCATTGTTTACTCGTACTTTCGCATTCCCTCCTTTGTATAACTCCTGAACTGCTTGTAAGAACCCTTTCTCTACCCCTATTTTCTTCATTATTTGCCATAAGTATTCATGTGAGAGAGTGTCAAAAGCTTTGTACACATCCAATTTTAGTAATCCTATTTTCTTTTGTTGGCCATGGTACAAGACATTTAAAATGTTTCTAATAGGATGTGCTATATTTCTGCCTTTAATGAACCCATATTGATCCCTTTTTATAATTGTTGGAATAGCTTTCTTTAGTCTGTTTGCCAGTATTTTAGCGAAAATCTTATAATCTTGGTTTAGGAGACTTATAGGTCTGTACGAACCTACCTCTTGTGGATCCTTCTGAGGTTTTAATATCAAAATTATTTCTGTTTCCTTCCAAGTATCAGGGACCTTTTTCCCTTCCAAAATTTCATTGAATAGTGCCTGCAGTTCGGGTGTTATAATCTCTATCATTTCTTTGTAGAATTCACTTGTGAAACCATCTAGCCCTGGTGATTTGCCTTTTTTAAGTTCTTTTATTACATCCCTTATTTCCTGAGTTGTAATCTCACCCCCTAGTACATCTTTCCCTTCTTTCTCCAAGAGTAAGCTAGATGTCTCCTGGAACTCTATTGTGGTCTTTTTCTTATATAAATTTTTATAGAAGTTCTCAAAGGCCTTAGTAATTTCCTTGGGACATTGTGTTATGTTATTGTTAATCTGTATACTTCTAACCATCTGTTTTGCTTTTTTAATCTTCAAATAATTTGCCAATCTTTTCGCTGAGTTGATGCTATTCCTCTGGAAGTCATTCCTTACCATTGTTTCCTTTTTCCAAAGTGTTGCTGTATCTAATGCTTCCAACTGTTTTTGTATCTCTTTGATTTTGTTCTGTAAACTAAGGCTATACTTTTCCATTATTTCCCTTTGTAACTTCTCTAGTTCCTGGATTTTGGTTTGTCTTTTTTTATACCATTCTCTTTTTATGCTCTTTTCTTTCTTTATACAATGACCCCTTATTACCGCTTTAGCAGCATCCCATAATATATTAGTGGGCACCGTACCTCTATTTTCCTTAAAGTATAGTTTTATCTGTGTCATCATATATTCCCTGTCCTCTTCTTTTGCCATTATTAAATTATTATATCTCCAGGGTCTATTTGTCATGGGTAGTTTTAGTTCCAGATCAATACTTATAGGGGCATGGTCTGATATCCAGATTGGAAAGGTTGTAGTCTCTTTTACAGACATATTATTATTTTTTTCCAGGATTATATAATCTATGCATGATGCCGTTTTATGTCTACTGGATATATGGGTAGGTCTAGGTCTTGTACCTGTAAACTCATGTGCTTCTTTCAGACCCCATTCTCCTAGCTTGATACTTTTATTCTTTGTTATATCAATATTTAAATCGCCTGCTACGATTAATTCTCCCTCTGAGAACTGTTGGGTTTTCTTAAAGACCTTAGATAGAAATTTCTTTTGCTTCTTATTTGGTGCATAAATATTCACTATAGTTACTCGTTTGCCTTCCAATTTAAACTTAATTAATAGGTATCTGCCCTCCTTGTCTGCTAACTTTTCTATCTCGTCCACTTTAAGGTTCTTATGAATCAAGGTTGCCACTCCCCTGGCTTTGGAATTCCCTCTTGCTTCTGCTAAACCTGCCACTTTGGGTCTTTTATTAATGGCTTTCTATCTTTTTTGTGTGTGTGTGTCTCCTGTAGACACATCAGATCTATCTTTTGTTCTTTGGCCATTTTAGTTAATCTGAATCTCTTAAGGTTTGATGTTAGACCATTTACATTCAGTGAAAGCACTCTTAAAGACCTATCCATTTTCTTTGTTTTTGTTGATCTTAGGCCTCCCTGGCTGTGGGTACTTTACTTTATTTATTAAGAGAAGCCCTCCCCCCCCCTTCCCCTGTGGATAAGGCATATGCTTGGATGAAGACATCATCCCGTCTTTCCACCTTCCAGAGTGTATGCACCTCAGACCTCCCCTTCCTTCTTATTCCTAAAGTTAGCTCATTAAACTTTTAAATACTTCCCTTTAAATGGTATCATCATGAGAGTCCGTCCTTCGCCTTTTATCTTGTCTTGATGAAGTTCCTTCACCCGGTTCGTCTGCATCCTCCCTGGCTTCTTCCTCTCTCTGGTCTGTCAGGTCCTCTGTGTCGATACCCAGTTGTCTGCAGAGTTCTCTTGCTTCCTTGGGGTTTTGTGCTAACAACCTCTTGCCTTCTTTGAATATTATTATTGAAGCTGGATACCCCCATGAGAACTTGATATTGTTATCATATAATTTTTGCCCAAAGGGCCTCATTTGGTTTTTCTTCGTAATAGTTTCTTGGCAAAAGTCCTCTCTCACCCAGACCTTTTTCCCCCTGAAGGCCAGGTCCTTCTTTTTCTTCAAGGTCTTAAAAACTTCCTGCTGTAACTTTTCTCTTGTAAATTTGATAATTACATCTCGTGGGGCTCCTCCTTCCTTTCTCCTTTGCAATCTATGGGCCCTCTCAATTTCTTGGAGCTGCACTTTAACTCCATTTTGTTCTATCCATTCTGTAAGAGTTTCTTCAAGAAGCTTATTATTTATCTCTTCAGAGATCCCTGCCAGGATAAGGTTTGCTCTCCTATTCCGGTCTGATAATTCTGTGAGCTGGGTAGTTAACTGTTCTATCTTCTGCTTGTTATGTGACGCCAGCTGAATTGCAGTGTGTGCTGTCTGTTTTATATCTTTAACTTCGGCTGCCAATTCTGAAACGGCCTCTTTTACTGTCCTAATTTCAGCTTTTATCTGTTCCTGAGAAGTTATCATAATATTTTGGAATGCAGACAGCTGCTCAGAAAGTTCCTTTATTGTTTTGGCCATTACTCTTGCTATCTTCCGGAGCGTCAGATAAGGACTGTGAGTTTAGCCTGGGCGTTGCCTCCTTAACACAGCAATAAATAAATGCTTTCTTACCCTCTGAGGTCTCAAAGAGGAATTCCTGTATTCTCCAGAGGTTCGTACGTCAAATTCTTCTTTTAATTATCCTTGCAGACGGACTAATTACATTCTTTTTGAGCTTTTAAGATAATGTTTCTAAGGAGAGGTCGGGCAAACAACCGGCTTCCTCAGCGCATGCGTACAATCTCCCATTGCTTTTTTTGCTCTTAAAGGGAAAGCACCCGGTGGAGCCTATTCCTGCTGGCTCTCTGTAGGAACTTTCCCTTTAAGTATAAAAAGCTCAGGTTGGGCAGGGAGGGGGCGGGGCAGGCTCGGAGGCCAGCCGGAACGGCGTTCCTGCTGAAATCGAGCCCTGACCAGAACTGTACATGACATTCCAAATGAGGTCACACCATCGATTTACACAGGGGCATTATGATCCTGGCTGATTTGTTTTCAATTCAAGGTGTTTTTTCCATTGCCTGCCTCCATGTAGCGACCCTGGAGTTCCACTGAGGTCTCCCATCCAAATACTAGCCAGGGCCGACCCTGCTCCGTTTCTAAGATCTGACGAGAGCAAGAGTCCAGTCGCACCTGAAAGACTAATCAACTATGTGGCAGGGGCTGAGCTTTTGTGAGTCACTGCTCACTTCTTTGGAAGTGACTCATGAAAGCTCCTCCCCTGCCACATATTTTGTTAGACTTTAAGGAGCTGCTGGACTCTGGCTCTTTTCTGCTGCTAGAGACAGATGAACATGGCGACCCATCTTGATCTAGTTCTGATTGGACTGGACTGGGCTGGCCAGGTCAGGTGCTTTTTTCCTCCCTCTGAATAAAATTTCGTTTGGTGCCTACCCGCTAACTTCCAAATAGTGCATACCTGTGTAGCATAACAGATGGCTCCCTCTGCTCAGTCAGGGGATAGAAAACATCAGGGGTCATTTCGTAAAAAAAGAGGTGCAGGAGCTCATTACCATAACTCATTTGCATAACTCATTTGCATATACCACACCCCCTAACATACCGGAAGTGTGTCAGAAGGCAACACCCACCCCTCAGGCTCCACTCCACAGGTGAGTGAAACTGACCTGCTCTTCCTCCATTCCCTTCCCCATCCAATACTTTGTGCAATAAAAATAAGCGTAAAGAACACACCCTCAGTCTCTTCCTGCTCCCTTGGAACCACCAGGTTTCAAGTAGACTTGAGATACCCAGGACATGGGTACCACCCATCCCTTTCCCCTCCCTTCCCCACAACAAGACACCCTGTGAGGTAGGTGGGGCTGAGAGAGGTCTTTTGAGAACTGCTCATGAGAGAACAGCTCTGAGAGAACTTGTGACTGGCCCAAAGTCACACCAGCAGCTGCATGTGGAGGAGTGGGGAATCAAACCCGGTTCTCCCAGATTAGAGTCCAACTCCTGACCACTACACCAAACTGATGGGGTGGAAGCTGCTGAAGGGTTGGTGAAATTTCTCCAGTACTTATGTGCCATGTGCCCAGATAGAAAATGGTATACTTAGAAAATTTATATGCCACCTTGAGCAAGTCTCTGGAAAAGCAGCACACAGTCATAAAAGGAACAATGATAAAATGATCAATATTAAAACAAAACATTAAAAACAATAAAGACCCTAGCAGGGCTTTCCCCGGGGCGCTGCGCCTCTGCACTGCTCAGGGAAGCCGAAGAGGGGGCGGGGCTTGGTCATGTGCCCGCCCCCTGGGATCCTCACTCCCGGAGCTGCGCTCCTGTGCGCTTCCGCTCCAACGGACTCTTGGAAAACATCATGCAAAATCTGGATGGGTGGGTCTTCATAAATATTTCCTTTGCCTCTAGTGTTGTTTCTAGGGGTTTTTTTTGCAATTTGAACATTTCTGCCTACTAGCTAATGGGGGGGACGGAATGGAGGACCGTTGACACAAGAGCAGAATTTCCGATCGCCAGAAGCATTTTCGTTTTCCAGTTTTCAGTGGGCACCATTCATGGGTTCTATCTGTCTGTCTAGTACTGCTCGTATAGCGATAGCCTTGAGCCGAAAATAAAAACAACAAAATGAGATAATGCCTTCCTTAGCGCTATTCATCTGATGATCATTCAAATGTTTTCGCCTTATGACCCTGAGTGCTAAAAAAAATTGCACTTCGGAAGTCAAAATTCTCCGCTGGGGCAGAACGGTTCAGTGTTTGGAACTGGACCTTCTCCTGTGGCTCGCCCTTCACTCAGAGTCATCTGCCCCTGGTGCTGTGCCCTCCAGTCCCAAAGCCGAAGGACGGAATAAGGAGCTGTCGTGTTCTAACAAAGCACCAGTCCATCGAGCCCAGAGCTGCCTCCAAGCTCTTGGGCAGTTTGTTTTTCCAGCCCTGTCGACTGAGATCCTTTTACCTGGAGGTGCCAGGGACTGAACATGGACAGTGTCGATGTGTTGCTGCCACAGTCCAGCTCCACGGTGTGTGCGCCACCTGGTCCTGCGTCCCTTTACTTGGAAGCAGGTCCCACTGTGCTCAGTGGGACTTCCTCCCAGGTAAGTGTGGATAGGGTTTCAGACTATTTCTGAGCCTTTCCTTGTCAAGAGAGGTGCGCCCTGCCACTGCCACTCTTCCAGTCTGTTTTGATTCCAGTTTATTCCCTCCTGGGGGATTTTAACTCCTTCCTTCTCCCTTCCCCAACAGGTGCTGCAGCGATTGGTGAAGTCAAGAGGCAAATCCCAGGCAAAGCATCTGAATGTGCAGATGGTGGCATCCGACAAACTGGCGCAATGCCCTCCAGTGAGTACCACGGTTGGCATGGGGTGTCCCTGATGGCGTGGCTCCTTGCCCTCCTTCCCTCCCTTCTGGGCAACTGCTCCTGCTGCTCTAGACCCCGTTTTCCTGCCTCCTTGTGATATTCCTGGCTACCTGGCGTGTTTTGCATTCTGCCCCGCCCCTCTACCAACTGTGCTGCCAATCCAGCCCCCACCAGATGACTTGTTCCTACTGCCCTGTCCAGAGTCCCTGGCTGGGCCCTCTGCAAGCCCCTCCTTTCCAGGGCATCTTGGGCAGTGCAGAATGCAGCTGCTAAAATCAGCTTCCTGCCCTCCCTTCAGCGAGTCCGCTCAGGGCAGGGAACAGTGCCCTTTCTTTGTTTGGGAGGAGCACTGAAAACAGTGCTAAAGAGGTGTTGAGAACCCACTGATGTCCATCCTTTCTTTCCTAACCCCCCATTCCTAACAGTCTGTAACTTTTCTCCCTCATGCTAGAAGGACATAAGAGAAACCATGTTGGATCAGGCCAGTGGCCCCTCCAGTCCAACAGTCTGTGTCGCACAGTGGCCAAAGCCCAGGTGCCATCGAGAGGTCCACCGGCAGGGCCAGAACTCCAGAAGCCCTCCCACTGTTGCCCCCCCCCCCCCCCCCCCGCCCAAGCACCAAGAATACCGAGCAACGAGCATCACTGTTCCATCTATACTTAGTGGTTAATAGCCACTAGTGGAGCTCAGTTCCATATGTTTATCCAATCCCCTCTTGGAGCTGATAAGAACATAAGAGAAGCCATGTTGGATCAGGCCAATGGCCCCTCCAGTCCAACACTCTGTGTCACACAGTGGCCAAAATCTACGACCCATCAGGAGGTCCACCAGTGCAGCCAGAACTCCAGAAGCCCTCCCACTGTTGCCCCCCAGGCACCAAGAATGCAGAGCACCACTGCCCCAGACCAAGAGTTCCTATCTATCTATACCTTCCTCTGCTCCCTATGTTCATCCAGTCCCCTCTTGAAGCTGTCTCTGCTTGTAGCCGCCACCACTTCCTGTGGCAGTGAATTCCACGTGTTAATCACTCTTTGGGTGAAGAAGTTCTTCCTTTTATATGTTCTAAGCCTGCTGCTCATTAATCTCATTGAGTGCTCACAAGTTCTTGTATTGTTCAACCTTCTCTGTCTCATGCATAATTTGGTAAACCTCTGTCGTGTCACCCCTCAGTCGTCATTTCTCCAAGCTAAAGTGCCCCTTTAACCCCTTTAACCTGTCCTCATAGGGAAGGTCTTCCATCCCCTTAATAATTATTTCAGTTGCCCTTTTCTGCCCTTTTCCTGCCCTTCCCATCCTCCCATCTCTGTCGCCACAGGAACTGTTTGACATCATTCTGGATGAGAACCAGTTAGAAGATGCCTGCGAACACCTGGCCGAGTACCTGGAAGCCTATTGGAAGGCCACGCATCCTCCCAGCAGCAACCCACCCAATCCGTTGCTGACACGCACCATGGCGACGGCTGCCTTGGCTTCCAGCCCCGCCCCCGTCTCCAACCTCCAGGTACAAGTGCTGACCTCGCTGAAGCGCAACCTCGGCTTCTGGGGCGGGAGGGGCAGCCTGGAACAGGGGCAGAGCGGAGCTGCCCTCAGCCCCCGAGTGGAAGAGCACGAATTGTAGTCCCTCCCCCCCCCCCAAAAAAAATTTGTTCTGGAAAGAAGAAAGAAGCTCAGGGAAGCACCGCTGATGAGGCGCCCGCTTCCCCATAACGGACTTTTTTTGGAGCTGCTGCCGGGGAAAGGAGACATCTCTCCGGCCCACTCTGGTTTTGCTTTTCCAAAGAGTGCCTTGCAAAAGATTCCTCTTCCCCTCTCGGTCTCGCACAGAATTTGACGTCAGGAGGACCTCTGGCTCAGCGAGCATCACCGAGACCGTCCCCCGTTTCCCACGGCCTGCATCCTTGGAGAAATGCATCCTGGGACGCTACAGAGGGAGGCCTCTGAGCTATAAATGATGGGTTCACGCTGAAGGGCAGATCCTGCGGGCTGACCCCGGTTACTATTGCAGGTGCCACGTTTGTCCCCATTTGCCGGCAGGGGCTGGCCTGTGGGGTGGCAGAGATGCCCGGGGGCAGCAGTCACCATCTGGGCATCGTGTCCTGCCCACATCTGTCTCCTCCTACTCTTTATAACAGGGTGGATTTAGACGAGTGTCCCCCAACCATACCACATGCAGTGGCTTTTCCTATCACTGAGAAGGGCCAGACCAGATGGTGCTGGGAGTTCTGGACACGGAACTTCCCGTCCGCGTTGCATTTGGCCTTGAGTGGCAGGAATCCAGTTGCTTTGAAGGGGCTGAAAGGTCACGATCCTGTGATCGCCCCTCTGGACAACCTGCAGAAAGCTAGATAGCTCCAGTTACAGGAGCATCTGCCGAGGCAATTCCGTCTGCTGGATCCCAGCTGATCCAGGTGAAAAGCTGACACTTAGTTTTTTACCAGCCTGCCCTGAATCACTCGCCGGTGCACTATGGGTTATTATCCTAACCAGTGGTCCCTCTAAGCTGAGTTAGTGTGAGCTAGCTCACAGTTTTTTAGCCTCTGGCTCACACATTTTTGTCTCCGCTCAGGAAGGATGGCTCCAGAGCAAACATGATTTATGCAGTAGCCAGATTGCTCGCTCACAACTTTAATGCCAGTAGCTCACAATGTAGAATTTTTGCTCACAGGACTCCCCACAGCTTAGAGGGAGCATTTGATCGTAACTGTTCCCGTTCCCTTTGCTGAGGTGCCTCCCCTGTAGCCCAGGACTTGGGGTTCGTGCATTAGATTGGCTGACAACTGTAGCAAGCTAGGCTGAGCTCCATCAGACTCATCTCCATCAGGTCCTAAAAAGAGGAGTTTGTACGAGGCAGATACAGGCTTATCATCTCGTAGTCCACTTCTTAAAATATGTATATGGTGATTCACCACCCCCCACACCCAGCCACTCATAGACACAGATTTGGGTGTGCTCCCTTTGAGTGTGCGGTGAGGAACACCGCATACTTTTATTAAAGTGCAGGTTTTGAAGCCGTGAACATTCATGGGCATCCAGCCTTGTACAATAAGGGTCCTCATCACCTCCACACTGTGCTCTTCTAAGTCTGATGGGTCCAGCAAGTCATGCTGGCCTGCTTGGTGCTGTGTTCCACTCTCTCCCTTGCGGGCTCTCCAGCGGGGGCGGTGGACCTATGAATGTAGTGTGGGCAGCTACCATGGGAAGACACGTGCTTCTCTTTGAACCTCCCCCAGGAGCAGAGCGTCACCCAAATCAGAAAGATTTTTGGACCCCAGTGGCGGCCTCTGAAGCCGTGCCTGCAAAAACCAAGGCTGCAAAACCAATTTCTGGCAACCTGCTAGAGACCCATGAGAGAGGCCTTCTTGAAGCGGCCCTCTGTCAGCTAGGCCATCTGGAACTTTTGGCAAAGCTTCCCAAGAGGCCAAAATGCATGCTTTCTTCACCTTCTTGGCATCCTGGGCGAGGGACAAACACTGCCCTGACGGAAGCACTGTTTGGGGACTGCATAGTTAGTCCGCGGTTTGTCTGAAAGCGAAAGAGGTCCTCAGGCCACCGTTTGAGACGCTTGCTTCTAACCTGTTTTCACCTGCTGCCACTGCGGTTCTCTGGCCGCGCTAACCTCGCTTTGTCTTTTTCTCCCTCTCTTGTGCATGGTGTGCGGTGAATGCGTCTTTCGAAACAGGGACCCTACTTAGTGCATGGGGAAGAGCCTCTCAACACCGAGCACTCCGGCCTGCACAACTACTCGGGGCAGCCGGTGGGGCGCGGCCAGATCCGGCCAGCACAGCACCCCTCCCACCTGGCCGCCCGGGGCCTTCCCCGCCAGGACACCTTCGATTCGGAGACCCAGGGCAGCCGGGATCTGGCCTACACGGAGCCGGGGGATTCCTGCATGGACATCGAGACGGACCCCTACGAGGAGCCAGAGCCCCTACGTGGCCCGGGCCACCGCCACCCCCAGCGCCAGTCTTCCTGGGACGCCGAGGAGCCTGACCGGCAAAACCACAACCGGCCTCTGCGTGGGCGGGGCAAGGGGCGGGAGCGCTACTGCCAAAATGAGGAGGGGGAGGAGGAAGAGGAGACCATTGGCCGCAACCAAAACGATGTAGAGGACTGGGGGCGGGAGGCTTATATCCATTAAGGCCCAGGAGGGGCATGGCTTCGATCCACTGGGGAGAAGGCCTCCTCCCACTCACAGCCTTGGGGGTCAGCGGCTGTGTCTAACGCAGTGGCCCCCGGGGAGAGACCCTGGGGTCTGCCGAAGGCTTGGTCTTCCTCTCCACCAGGTGGTGGTTGGTGGGAGCAGCGCTCGCGTCCCAAAGGCCATTCCGTCTCCAGCCAGGTCTGTGAGTTAACTCCCCTCCTCTCCATTCTCTTTCGGGGACCCCCCTCCCCTGCATCTCGCCATTTGTGCCAACGACCTCTTTGACCCTCCCCTGCCCGACCAGCCAGCACTGCCTGGGCTTTCCTCACAGTGTCATTAAGCAGAAAAATCACGTCTGCCTTGAGGTGCTCTTTCCGCTCAGGGCCCCTTGTGGACCTGGGGAGGGAGAGGGTCAGTCTCCACCGGTGCCTAGGGTCATGCCAAACTCTGTGGCCAGAGCCACAGCGGACACAGCTGAATCACAGAGCGGTTTGGAGACCCGCTCTTTGGAGCCTTCCCGTCTGACTCCATCGATGGCCGGAGTGTCCCTCTGCCGTAGGTCTCTTTCATTTGCCGGCAGGGTGGTGCTCGAGCCGCCCGAGCACCGGTGGGAGGGCACTGTGGAAGGCAGGGGGCAAAAGCCGAGCCCGGTTTTCCATCACGGGATCGAGTCATCACAAGATCTTCTCCAGTGCCTATAAAAGAAGTCCTTCCCCAGTCACCTTAAGCCCTCCTCCCCTGCCCATCCTCCAGTGCCTCGGCTCACGACCCTTCGGGATGTATTTTCTCGGCTGGAGAGATCCCGCGTCCGTAGGGTGCATGCGAGTGGGGTGTGTACTGTGGCTGGCAGAGGAGGAGACGTTGGGGTCCCTCCCTTGAGCGTGCCTGTAACCAGCTGTCGTCCTGCTCTTAACACTGATCGTGGAAACCCCTTCCCAGCATGCGTGACTACTCGGCCTGTGGCACTCGGCAGCTGAAAGGTAGGGAAATATTCCCGCTGCTCTGAACTGGGAAGGCAGATTTTTCCAGACTGTTCCAAGACAGCCCCCTGCTGCCTTTATTGCAGATACTGCCTCCTGTCTCAGTGGGGGGGTGGGGGGTGCACCAAGCGCCATCATCCCGCCCCACTGGTGCCTCTTCCTTTTTGCTGATGGCCTTTGAAAGATAACTTGCCTTTCCAGTAAGACTCAGCTAATCAGCCAACGTCTGCTCTATGAGAGAAAAATGGCTTGCAAGTGTACTAAGGTGAGCCTCACAGCAGTCCTTGGTGTTACGTGAGCCAGACCATGACAGGTGGCTTCTAGAAGAGAAGGTTGAATGTGCCATGCAGCTCTTGCCTGTATTCCTGGATCTGCCGCCACTGACACCTGTTGTGACTGCCACAGGACTAGGGACCAGTTGGACCCACTGTGACTGTGAGCTGACCAACTTGGAGCCTCACGATGCTCTACGGACCCCAAGGGGAGAGCCGTGGCCGTTCACCCTCATGAATGTCAGCCGTACCCCAGCAGATTCCCCAGCACCCAGGCACACCTTCTTGTGCCAAAACTGGCTTCCTGCCCTTGGGGCTGGCGGCCTCCTTATTTTGAGGGATTGTCCTTTGTTCAAAGATGTCGCCATGGTGCAGATTGTGACTGGCAGCCTTGATCTCCAATCGCCACACAGCTTTGGCATTTACTTGGGCCTAAGTGCTCTGAAACAAGGCAGCCTCATGTGCCACCTTCTCCCCCAATGCGTTCCTTCCTCTTCTGTCGGTTGACGCCGTTTGTCGTCCTCTTTGGGGAACAACTTGGTCCCACGTCATCTGCTCAGAATCAAGAATCAAGAATCAGAACAAGAATCCTTGTCTGTGCCTGGGTTGGGGAGCCTAAGGCAACCTTGGTGTGGGTTTTTTTTTTGTCATTCTTGTGTTCACGTTCTTTGTGGCATGAGCCCCCAAGCTGCTGCGACCCTCTGAAGGCCCTTCCCCACGTGTCTTTCTGCCCCATAGTTTTATATAGTTCACAGGCCAGCTGCCTCAGCCTCCATTCGAAGAGCATTTCTATCTTCGGCACAAATGTAGAGATTTTCAGGAGATACTGTTCCTGATAACTAATTTCTTGTCAGGGAAAACAGTGACACATGGTCTTAGGTCATCCTGTCAGGCCTTAGGGTAGAACTTTATTCTGGCTAAAGCTGAAGGATGAACGTGGCGTATTCTGTTGGGGGTGCAGCTGATGGAATGTACCGCCAGTTTCCAGGTACACCAGGCAGGGTAACATAAGCTATTTGATGTAAGACTAGGGGCTTTCCCACATTCTCATTTTCCTGGTTGGGGGGGGGGGGTATTCTGTTCCACACATGTTTTGCCCCTCTTGTCATCGATTGATATTACACCAGTTTATGTCCGGCATAAAAATCTGCAGCTTAAACCTGCAGGGAGATATGCTGGGCATGAACCAGTGTCATGTCAAACTGACCACTAGAAAGGAGCAAAACGTTTTCAGAACAGAAAGAAAACCCCTGAAGAAACAGGAGCTCACAAGTGAGGAAACTGACAGTGCAGAAAAGCCTCTCTGGGAAGTAGTGCATATTCAGAAATGGGCTGGAAATCTGGACACGGGGCTTCCGGCTTCCGGAGGTGTCAAAATCCTGTCGTGACTTAGGGTGTCGGTCGTGTGCTGGATCTTGCCTTTGTGGGTGGGGTACTGGTGGGACATCTCTTTCTGGTCCCTTTTGACTTCTGTGAAGAAGTACCATCTGCAGTTCCTGCAGCCACCCAGTCTGGTGCTTTGAGTCCTGCTGTGTGATCCCTGTCGGGTGGGGAGGACCTCTGCTGGATGTCCTTGACCTTAAGGATCATCCCCTTATTTTCATCTACCGTCCCTTATTCCCGAGTCCTGTGCATCCACAGCACTTTTCAACAGCCGATTTTTATATCGGACACCACTGCTTGAAATGTTTGTCCGGCAATCTCAGCAATCCTGTAACTATGTATGATGGCTATATGATGAGGTACGGTGGATCTTGGAGGGAGGAACAGACTGCCCAGACGCCTCTGGCCCGAATGAGCTTTTGCTGCACCTTAGGGGTACTTAACGGGGAACACAATGATGAGCCTAGCGCTGAAGTACATGATGACTTTCAAGTTTTGTTGCTGGGAGGGACTTCACATCTCTGCCCCCCCCCATCTGCTAGGAGCTTCACTGGAGATAAGTTAATGAGCTATTTGCGGGGGGGGGGTTCCCCAAAGTTTTGGTCGTGCATGAGTTATGGGGAAGGGGCGCTGTTACTTGATAGCAGGGGGGAAAGAACAAAGAGGATTTGAACCACAAGACATAGATATTTGTCATTTATCAGATTGTTTTAAAGAGTGTATTTTTATTTATTCTTAGCTTTGTCACTTGGGATGGAATTTTTTTGGCCAACTTTATTTTTTGCAGTAAATTGCAGTAAGCTGTGCTAGTCCATTAGAAAAACAAAACCCTCCAAGAATTAGCCATAATAACGCCTTGCATGAGGACCAAGTGCAGACCTTGCTACACATTACAAAGTACTTGAGTCATGGCCAAGGTCTCTCACAGGAACTTTTAGTCAGATGTGCATTGCAAGCTCCCCGTTGAGAATTCAGTTTCCAGATACGTGGGGGCCTGATTCAGATTGGGACGATGGCACACAGGGAGCAGGTGCTTATGCCTTCTCCTTGCACTGTTTTCCAGACCTGAAATGGCCTCAGGGAGCTGCTGTTTGTTCCGCTGGAGAAACTTATGGATAGCCTATTGGTACCTATTGATTTTCCAATGGGACAAATACTGGTTCCCTAGGGCCATTTCAATCTGGAAAATGCCATGGAGGGGCAGTCCAAATCCAAATTGGATCCCCCACACAACTGGAAATCAAGTTTCCAGCATGAAAGGCACAACTGTTTTTCTGCATTCTCATTCTCCTTGCCTGTGTGTTCCTGTGGCTTTGGGGGTGGGGGTGTCTCTTCCTCACATGTTCTGCTCCTTCTAGTGGTCAATTTGATAATACATCACTTTTTGTCTGGCATAAAAACCTGCACTTCAGGCTTTTCCACATTCCTATTTTCCTCACTTGAAAGTTCCTGTTTCTTCAGGTGTTTTTCCCCCCTGTTCTGCATGTGTTTTGCTCCCTCTAGTGGTCGATTTGATATTACAGTGGGTTATGTCTGGCACAAAACCTCGCAGTTCAAATTTGCAGGGAGATACGCTGGAAATAAACTGGTGTAATATTGAATTGACTACTAGAGGGAGCAAAACAGATGCAGAACAGACCCCCCCCCCAAAAAAAGAAACAGGAACGTACAAGCAAGGAAAATGAGAATATGGAAACTCCCGTTAAATCTGCAGGGAGAGAATGTGGGATGTAATATCAGATTTACCACTAGAGGGAGCAAAACACGTGCAGAACAGGGTAATAGGAACACCCAAGTGAGGGAAATTAGAATGCAGTAAAGTAAATGCAGATTCGATTGAAAGTCTTCATGATGGATGGTAACAGTGTACTTAGGCCCTAAATTAAGGAAGTCTCAGAAATATAAAAACCTCATTTGCATATCTGGTTTAGTTGGGCCTGGCAAGAAGAAAGTTAGGCTGTGGCTGGTTTGAGGAATTTTTTTTTTGTAATGAATGACCTCTCCAAAATCCTTATGACAGGTGTTTCTGCGAAAGGGAGGGACAAGGCATTTCTAAGAATGCGCTTCTGAGTTTTCAGTCGCTGGCAAATGACTGGCCTCGTCCCCTGCTTTATGTCTGCATCTCTCAGCTTTATTCCTCCTGTTGTTCTTTCCCCCTTTTTTGTGCCGGGGCCGGGGGAGAGAGATGACTGACAACAGAGAAGATCTTCTGCTAGGTCTCTGTCTCATCAGTAGACACAGTTTGATCTTTCAGTGCGCTAATAACCCAGCCCCATTACCATGGGAATAAAAGTATTTTGTAAAATGCCATTAACTTGGTATTATTTATTGCATGAAGATGGGGAACAATGAACATCAAGGCTGAAAAACAAGCCCCGAAAGAAACGAGGAGTGCTAAGGCGCCGCTTACATTTTTCAGTGGGTTCCCACCCCACAAATACCACAGCGGTACCTTGCATAGAACAAGCTGCAGGTGTGAACGCGTGGAAACACCATCTTGTCTAGAGTGCCCAAAGCACCACACCAGAACCCTAGCCACTGTGAACATGAGACGCTGGCTTGTGTTGGTCTGTCAGGCTTCAGGAGCGCCTACTCCGGCAAGGACTTTCCAGGGACTCACCCAGAGACAGATCTTTCCCAGCAGATTATCTGCTACGTGAGACCCCTTAACTGGAAATGCCATGCCTTGGAGCCACATGCAAAGCATCAGCTCTGCCACTGCTCCACAGCCCCGGCCTGATGGCCTGCCAGGTGTCCCTTCAGGAGCCTTTAAAGAGAATAACTCCTTACGATGTTGATATGGTTGAATTTGGTAATATAAAGAGAGAGAGAGAGAGAGAAGTACATCCTGCCCAGTGGCCTTTCGGCCTAAACTGTGCAGGGGGCATAATAGTGCCCTCCATGCCAGCCGGGGGGAGAAGTGTGCTTGTTACCAATGAAGGGCTTGCTGTCCAGCTGTGCTGCCTTAGGAAGACTTCAGTCTGATGGTGTGAGGCCCAGCAGGAACATGCATGAAGCTGCCTTAGAGGCTGTTACTGTCCACTCAGACTGGCAGCCACTCTCCAGGGTCTTTCACGTCACCTGCTACCTCATTCTTTAAATTGGAGACACTGGGGATTGAACCTGCGACCTGCATGCCAAGCAGAGGCTCTTCCACTGAGCCAAGACCCCTTTTCATATGGGACTGCAAAGCAGGAGGCCTCTAAAGCAAGCCTGGGAGGGTCCAAGACAAAGGAGTGGGGGGAAGGATTGCACACTTTGTGTCTGCTGACTCCACCAAGAAGGGAAGCCTGAGGGAAGGGAGAGTAGGGTCATGAGCCACTCAAGAGAGCAGGAAGGGAGGCAGTTGGCAGGACACAGATACAGCAGAGGGAGACGGGGGGGGGGGGGGTGAGACACATGGGCAGGACTTCTCCAGGCCCCACAAATTAATTTATGCAGAAGGTTAATTAAAATTGCTGCAAAACACGTGTGGAAAAGGGGAAAAAGAACAGAAGCGGCAGGGACACACCAGTGGAAAAATGGGAATGCCGAAAAGCCCGTATCTCTTGCACCTGAACAGATGAGATTATGGTATAGTCTGATGTGGATTCAATCCACGAAATTTATGGTCTAATTTTTTTGGTATGAAAGAGGTCGATGCCTGTTATTACACATCCTCTCCGGCCAATGCCTGAGCGTCTGTGATGTTAGACTGTTCAGGAACAGATCAGACAAATGTCCAACAACTGCCAATTCCTGCTTCTCTGCCACTATTGTGACTGTGCAGAGACATCCAGTCTGCATTTTCTTTCTCCCATAAAGCTGCCCTTAATTTGATATTCACAATTAGCGTCACAGACATTAAAAATGGGTGAACGGCAATGGCTATTCAGAAGGAGTCAAGGCATCCATATGTAAATCTGCTTGAGGGAATTTGGGACCTGTGGGCTGAAGGCTCCTTTCTCCAGCAGGAAGGCGTGATTGTCAAGGCTGCGGCAACCAGTAGCATGGCTGGGCTCTAGATGTGCTTTACAAAGAAATGTGTCTTGGGCCTGTGAAGACAGCTGCCTCTTTTTTAAAAAAAGAACCCCTCACACGTGGCGTAGCTCAAAGTTAAAACCAACAAAGTTCAGTTCTGGGTATAATCTCTCGTGTGCATGCACACTTCTTCAGAAAGCTTAGACCCAGAATTAAACTTTGTTCTATTGCTTCAGACCAACACGGCGACCCGCCTGAATCTATCTTCATGGCGTAGCTGTAGGGCTTGAGCATCCCCTGGTGTGCTCTGGTAAGTACTGCAGTTGTACTTTTGAACATTTTTAAAATGTGTACTTTTCATTAGGTATTGGTCACATTTCCCTGGTGATTGTCTTCCAACACGCACACACACTCTTGGATCCTCCTTCCCCAGCTTTGGGGAAATGTGTCAGATAGGAGGAATTAGTATTTACAAGCACATGTGCATGTCTAGGGTTTCCAACCTCCAGGTAGAGGTTATTACAAGTGATCTCCAGACTATGGAGATGAGTTCCCCTGGACAAAATGGCTGCTTTGGAGGGTGGACACTATGCAGGCCCGTAACCAGAATTTTGTTTAAATTTTTAAGGGGGCAGTGAAATTGAAGTTCCCTTCCAGAGGGCAAAAAAGCTTAGAAGGGCACTCAAAAGTGGTACCTTCAGCACTTCTCCAACAATCCCCCTTTCTGCTAGCCCAGTCCTGCTGTATACCACCAAAGTGATGCACATCGGAGCCAAAAATCCTAACTATAAATACACATCGATGGGGTCCAAACTGGCAGAAACTGACCAAGAGAAAGATCTTGGAGTCCTAGTAGACAACTCAGTGAAAATGTCGAGACAGTGTGCGACTGCAGTGAAAAAGGCCAATGCTATGCTGGGGGTTATTTTGAAGGGAATTGAAAACAAATCAGCCAGTATCATAATGTCCCTGTATAAATCGATGGCGCGACCTCATTTGGAGTACTGTGTACAGCTCTGGTCGCCAAACCTCAAAAAAGATATTATAGCAGTGGAGAAAAGTGCAGAAAAGGGCAACTAGAATGATAAAAGGGTTGGAACGCTTTCCCTATGAAGAAAGGCTGAAACGCTTGGAGCTCTTTAGCTTGGAGAAACGACGGCTGAGGGGTGACATGATCAAGGTATTGTGCATGGGATAGAGCAGGTAGAGAAAGAAGTACTTTTCTCCCTTTCTCACAATACAAGAACTCCCCCTACCCCTCACACTCTTTCTCCCTTCTGCCCCCCCTTCCTTACTCTCTCTCTCTCCTCCATGTATGTTACTTCCTCTCTCTTTCTGACCCGTCATCATTCGCTTTGTTTTTCTGCCTCCCCACCTCATCACTCTTTCTCTCTCTTTCTGCCCCACCCCCCAGTCTCCCAGCCTTCCTGCTTCCTCTCCCCCCACAGCAGCAGTGGCAGTGCTCTGGGAATCAGAGTGGATCTCCCAGCTGCAGAGATCAATTCACCTCAGGGCTGCCAGCTCCAGGTTGGGAAATTCCTGGAGATTTGGGGGTGGAGCCTTGGGACAGTGAGAATTGGGGAGGGAAGCAGCCTCAGCAAGGTATAATGCCATAGACTCAACCCTCCAAAGCAGATATTTTACCCAGGGGAACTGATCTCTGTCACCTGGACAACAGTTGTAATTCTGGGTGCTCTTCAGCCCTTGTCTGGAGGCTGGCAGTGGTTTGGCAGGTGGAGTCTATGGCATTATACTGGTCTGTAGTCCCTCCTCAAATCCCACCCTCTGCAGGCTCCACCCCTCAAATGTCCAGGAATTTCCCAACCTGGAGTTGGCAACCCTGTTTCCTTTGCACCCAACAGCCAACCTACCTTTAACTGTCTTCAGCTTTCCATCTCCACCCCCTCCTCTGCAGCATCTACCTAGGAAAATTACAGTCTTACATTATTATTTCCTCCTTGTAATCTGCACAACAACCCTGTGAGGTTGGTTAGGCTTAAAGTATGTGATTGGTCCAAAATCTCCCAGTCAGCTTCCACTGCAAGATGGGGATCTGAACCTGGGTCTCGCAGATCCCAATCTGAAGCTCTTAACTGTTACATCACGATGGCTTTCATAGGGTGGCTGCTGCTGAACAGTATCAAGCAGCTGGGCCTACCTGAGTCACGCAAATCAGATGGTATCAAGTCACACAGAGGGTGCTGCCTAGGGATGCCAGCCTCCAGGTGGGGATCCCCAGGAATTACTGCTCATCTCCAGACTACAGAGATAACTTTCCATGGAGAAAATGGATGCTTTGGAGGGTGGAGTTTATGGCATTACAAGGGGGGGGCCCTCGATATTCGTGGGGGGGGAGAAGCTGACAGCTGCTCCTCCTTCCTCCGCCCCCTTCCCCCCCTTCCTCTGCCCCCTTCCCCCCCCCAAGACTCCCAGCGGGCCCGGCGACTCACCTTGGTTGCTTATGAAACGGCGTTTCACTTGCTTAGCTTTCCTAGGTTTTTTTTGTTTTTTTTAAAATCTGGACCTTTTCCTAGGGTTTCCAGATCTGGGTTGGAAAATACCTGGAGACTTTGGGGGTGGATCCAGGAGAGGGCGGGGTTTTGGGAAGGGGCCTCAACATGGTACAGTGCCATAGAGCCCACCCTTCAAAGCAACCCGTTTCTCCAGGGGAGCTGAACTGGCAGCTGGAAATCAGTTGTAAATGCGGGGAGGGGGGAGGTTTCCCAGGCTCCACCTGGAGGCTGGCAACCCTACCTTCCCGCCCTCCAGCCTCTTCTGATTTGGGTTGCCCCCTCCCAAAAACCCCACCCACTCCAACAGAAGCCGTTTCCTTGCGGCCAGGCTCCTCCACTGGGGCATCTCAGCTGCAGAGGCCTCTTTCCCCAGGGCTCCCCGCCCCCCCTCCCAAAGTTCCCGGTGGGTCTCCGATGTTGGGCTGCACGGGGGGGGGGCATGACTGAAGGGGAAAATGGGCGCCCCCCAGCCCCGCCTGGCCAGCAGGCGGAGGAAAACACGCCTGGACCATCCGCTGAGAGCTGCAATTGCAGCCCAGACGTGCGCAAAGGGTGCAGGCTGGAGAGGCTCACTCATGGGTGCTGCCCCCACCCAGCAGGAGGGCGACTCCCCCCTGAAGCAGCAGCAGCACCTGGACCCTGCTCATGGCCGAAGCATCGCCGCGCCCTCGACGTGCACTCGTCTCGCCCAACCGGGGACATGCGAAGTAAAGCGGCATCAATCAAGGATTGGCTGGCCTTCGTCGGGAGGGCTCTAATGTATACGAGCAGCCTCTAGGGTCGCTGTTTCTGTTTTGCCTGTGGGTTATGGCGGCAGAACAAGGCTCGGCCCCGGGGGCGCCTTTAAGAATTAAGAGTTTAACTGGCGGCCCCGGTGCTTCCCTCCCTCCCTCTCTCTTGGCCCATTCTTGTTCCCTCCCCCCAACCCCTCCCCCCTTCTCCAGATGGCGGCATGGAGGACCTCGCCACCTCCCACCCCCCCAGACCCTGTCCCCCATTCACTCCTCGGGCAAGCCTCTCTCTCCTCCCCCCCTGCCCTCCCCGAAAACAGCGGCGGCGAGACCCGCCGCATGCCGAGCCTCTTCCCCTCCCTCCCCCTGCTGTCTTCAACAACAGCGGCAGCAGCGAGGCCCACCGCACGCCAACCCACCCATAGCTAAAGCGTTCTCTGCTTTAACTTTTTGGGGGTTTAAATATCCCCCCAAAAGTTGTTCAAACTTTTTGGATTTTTCTGCAGGTGGGGGGGTCACCCCCCACCTGCAGAACCCCCCCTCTGCCCTCCAAGTGCCCCCCTGCACGGAATTAGGTATCCGCACACGGGGGGGGGCACTTGGCTATTAGATATATAGATACCTTACTGAGGTCCCTGTCCTCCCCAGGCTCCACCCCCAAATCTCCAGGAGTTTCCCAGCCTGGATCTGGATTCGCTGCCAGTGGCCAGCGGGGGTACTTGGCAACCCTAGACTGCTGCCAGTAAAAACCCTGCCTTTTATTCACAGAAACAGTTAGAACCCTACCCCCCCTACCCCAAACATTCTAATCTCTCACAGTTGTCATCTGGAGTTAGATCCCTGTGAAGGCCATTTCAAAAGGTATTGGGGGGAATTCAACAATCCCTGAAGGTTTTTTTTAACTTTTTGGAATTTTCTGCAGCCTGAGGAAGGCCCCTGACTATGTAGGGAAAGCTGTTGGGGGAGAGGGAGCTCTCTTTTGGCAGATAGAAGTATCCACACAGAAAAAAAGCTCAGCATGACCTAGGTGGTATACAGCAGGACTGGGCTAGCAGAAAGGGGGATTGTTGGAGATGTATTGAAGGTGCCTCTCCTGAGTGCCCTTCTAAGCTTTCTTGTGGAAGGGAACTTAAAAAGCATCTGAATGCTCTCTGACCTGTCTTTTCCCAGGTCCTATGATGCCCCTCCCCAAATTTCATCTGTGGTGATCTCATCCAGCAGCAGGCAGACACAGGGGTGTGTCTTTTCTTAAACAAGGTTTCTGGCATAGCTATTTGTGGGGTGGGGCCCCAGAATGCCCCACTCTAGCTACGGGCCTGACTCTATGGCATTGTAGCTCAATGAAATCCCTCCCAAGCCCCACCCCCCAAATCTCCAGGTATTTCCTGATCCACAGCTGTCAGCCCTGGGAGCTTTTTATTGTTAGAGAATCACATACCAGCACCTGGAGCCCATTTACATTTAGAAAATCCCAAGATTCAGAAACTGAACCAAAAGTGGAACCTCGGGGGGGGGGGGGGTGCCTAGGTACCAGTGCCCTCCAGTGTCCTCCTTAGTTTTGGTCCCGATGGGTCAAACGCCACAAAATCAAGCCTCTTCTTCAAAAATACTCTATGGGCATGCAATCATGCTCTTGTTTGGTTTCAAAACTACTAGGGTTATGCCTGGGTTGCCAGCTCCAGGTTGGGAAATAGCTGGAGATTTTGGGTGTGGAGCCTGAGGAGGGCGGGGCTTGAGGAAGGGAGGGACTTCAGTGGGGCATAATGCCAGAGTTCTCCAGGTGAACTGATGTCCATCACCTGGAGATCAGTTGTAATCCCAGGGGATCTCCAGCCACCATCTGGAGGCTGGTAACCCTAGTTATACCAGGCATAAAGTTATCGCCACTGAAAGTAAAGAACAAGGAACCATCCATCCACACAGAGATCATGTGACTGTGTTCTGGAATATCCTCAGCAAGCTTGAAAGGGACTCTCATGCCTTTAGATCTGACTCAGCTTCAAATGCCTGATGAATTTAAAGGGCACCAACAGACAGCAACATATGGGAAAGGTCCTGCAGCCGTCGGCACGCTGTGCTGCCCCGCCAGGGAAGCGGAGTTAAAAGACATCAGAGAAAGTCTGGCCCTAATGCTTGCCGAGTTGCCACGGATGGACTTTCACCTGCCTGATCACTCAAACACACACTCAAGCCGTCAGGATGGTTTGCTCGTTCCATCCCAATTCGGTGCCATTTTTTCCCTCGCTTAGCAGTATGCACATAACATTATGCTCCATGGGTAACCCTCCATGTGGAGGTGCAATTCCTTGTTTATGGGCATGGGAAACAAAAGGCAAAAAAACCCCACTCGCCCACACATGCCATCTGATCACACAGTGATGGGCTGAGCCAGCAGCTATAAAAGATGTGTGATCGTGCCACACCGTGTCAATTTCCACCAGGGGGAAATAGGCTCCCTTCCCCTCCACACCAAATGGCATGTCTGATCGCAGCCTTCTACACAAGATAGATAGTTTCCATGCCTAATGTCCACATTGGTCTTTAAAGATAGGTTCAGGTGGGTAGCCATGCTGATCTGAAGCAATAGAACAAAGTTTGCATTCAGAGGAACCGTTAAAACCAACAAAGTTTTATTCTAGGTATAAGCTTTCATGTGCATGCACACTTCATCAGAGATCTGATAAAGTGTGCATGCACATGAGAGCTTGTACCCAGAACTAAAGTTTGTTGGTCTTAAAAGTGCCACTAGATGCAAACTTTGTTCTAATGGTCTTTGTTCTATTGGTCTTTAAAGTCTTCCTTCCCTTGTGCCCAGAGGACACTAGCCTGGGGCAGGCACATGAGCCCTTTTGGAGGGTCGAAGCAAGTCCAGTGCTTACTCAAATGCAAGATGAGGGTTCTTTTTCCAGCTATGCCATAAAAAATGGGGGAGGGTACATCTTAAATGTACATGCAAGTGTCAGGGAGGGCCGTCGGCTTCAACCCCTTCAATCAGCAAGGGCTCAGCTGGCGGAGTGGGGAACCCCCATCCCATCACCGCTGATCCAGCATGTGCAGCACTGCGAGGCCCCCTCAGGCGATCACACAGGACGATGTGAAACCAGCGGAACCCGCTAACACCCACACCTTCGGAGACCACCAGCCCTGAGGAGCACCGGCAGCCCAAAGAAGACCAAGCAGCCACAACTACTGTAGTCCCATTCAATAGATGTATCGCAGGGAGGTGGGAGGGGTCCACAAGGGAGGTGGGGGAGGCGTGGCTGGGCCAGTGGCTCACCTGTTGTAAGGCGGGGCTGGGGGAGAAGGGGGAAATCAAGGAGGTGAGAGGAAGAACAGACCGGGGAGGGTGAAGCCGGGGACCTTACACTGTGAGGGCGAGCACTATGCAAGACGCTGGAGGGGTGCCACGTGGGGCTGCTGAGAGAGACAGGGCTTCAGCCCCCCCCCCCACAAACCCCTCCGTCGGGAACACGCAGCCCTGCAGTAAGCCCCAAGGGCAGACGCTGGTGAGAGTAATGTTAGCCTGATTGCCTTTCGCTATTATTAAATTGGGGAATTATAGTATTATAAATATGGCAGTAGAAAGCAATCACCAATGTATACAGGAGTTCTGCTTCCTCCAAACTCACCAGAAACAGACACGGAGGCTGGCTTCAGTATAAAATGGTTCCTTTACTGGATGATTCTTGACAAGCAAACCATACACAGTCTCACACGCAATTCCACAGAACTAGGAAAAGCAGATAGATAAAAGACGGTTGCATGAGCAGGAGATTCGTTGGTATCACGACGAAGGCGATATTCACCTGTCTGGAGGATGCGATGCAGGCTGGGAAAAGGTGGCTGACCATGAAAGAGTTTGCAGGGAATTGGGGATCGTGAGCTGAACCAGCAGAACATGTGTACAGCCCCTTGGTTAACTAAGCCTAGAGTCTGCAAGACTGGGGAGGGGAGGGGAAGTGAGGGAGGGGGAGGGAGAAGCAAGCGAGCCCCACGCCTTTTGTAAGGGGGCTCGGGGGAGGGCTTGGCTGGTCGCCTCCTTTGGGTACACCCACCTTCTAGTCCGTCCCCAAAAAGGTACGTGGCCTCCTGCAGGTCGCAGGGTGAATGGGGATAAGGGGTTGGTTAATACTGAACTCTCTCTCGTTTCTGTGGCAAAGACCCCTGATGAGAGTAGTGGGTCATCCGGCTGATACCCATTCTTCGCCAGTTCCATCCTCAGTTCCAGGGCAGGTGAATCCGGTCTCACAGGGCAAAGCAGTTCTATTAACTGGAGGGGACAAAGGTGCCTGCGTGGCAGAGATGGTTTCCGCGGGGAGGGGGGGTTTGCCTGCGTGCTGGAAGAGGACTCCTTTAATGGTGTTTGGAATCCTCTGCTTGATGCAGCAATGGTGGGTGGCTGTTCTGGGTGTTTCGTGTATCTGGGGGTGCATGGAAGGGTCGGCCTCGGGAACCACTGGCACAACATCCCAGTTAAAGCAGCATCTCTTGCTAGCAGCTGGCCACACATTCGGTCACCACCCATTCCTGTCCCCTTTTGTACATGTACCACAAGTCCATTTTTACCACTTACGAACTCCCAAGTCCATAAGAGCGCAACAAGCGCCTTGCAGGGCAACAGTTACCACGGCTGGCCCAAATCTGAGGAATGTTCCCTGCTGAGACCTCTCGCGTTCCCCTGCTCAACCCGACCCTGCCTCTGGGGCAGACTGACAGGGGGGCGCACAGCGGACAGCAAGTTACAGTTATGTCCAATAATAAAAACCTTTGTTATGTATAACATTTGGGGGGGGGGGGAGGTCTATCTCACATTCAGAGCTGCCTTATTTTCAACTGGTGGGAAGTGCCATCACATTGCAGCTGACTCGTGGCATCCCTGTCATGGAGTTTTCAAGGCAAGAGATGTTCAGAGCTGGTTTGCCAGCTGCCTGCCTCTGAGTCATGTCCCTGGACTTCCTTGGTGGTCTCCCATAGAAATACTCACCAGGGCGGACCCTGCTTCACTTCTGAGATCTGATGAGACTGGGGCTGTCCTGGGCTGTCCAGGGCAGGGCTACTTTTGAGTAAACACAGTTTGGTGTAGTGGTTAAGTGGACTCTAATCTGGGAGAACCAGGTTTGATTCCCCACTCCTCCACTTGCACCTGGCTGGATGGCCTTGGGCAAGCCATAGCTCTGGCACAGCTGTTCTCTCAAGGACAGCTTGGGAAAGAGCTCTCTCAACCCCACCTACCTCACAGGGTGTCTGTTGTGGGGAGGGGAAGAGAAAGGAGTTTGTAAGCCGCTCTGAGACTCCCTTGGGGAGTGGAGGGCGGGGTATAAATCCAATCTCCTCCTCCTCTTCTTCTTCTTCTAGTAATTGAGCTGGAGAAGGAACAGGATCGTCTGTGCGTGCCCAGTGTACACAGAGCCACCCAGGATAAAGTGAATAGTTTTTAAATGTGCCCAGTGTACACAAAGCCTCCACACGCAGAAGTGTAGGTGTGTGGGAGGCTGCGATTATGATCAGGAACCCTGCAAACATAGGATTGCATGAAAGGCATCTTTGCATGTACATTTTGAATGCCTGTGGACTTTAAGCATAAATTCACACACACACAGTGAAGCAATAATCAGGATCAACAGATGTTTGCAGCTGAGGCCTGCGATAAAACACAATTATTTTAAAAGAAGAACTTTTCGCTTCTTAGCTGTTGGCTTTGAATTCAGGGAGGTGCTGCAGCTCTTGGTCGAGCTCTCTTTTTATAGCAAGCTAAGTTTACCACTCATATCCTGAAGTGGGAAGACCTGAGCATCGCAGCCCAGAAGATATTTCGGCCTCTCGCCACCTCTCAGGAGAATCGTCAGGTTTCTCAAGCAGTTGCTGAGTAGCACAGCCTGCAAAGAGACGGAAAAGCTCTTGGGATGCTGAAGCAGAGACGGAGCAGGCAGCTGCAGGAGTTGCTGACCTCGTGCAAACGCCTGGCACCTGCTCCGTTCCCTGTCCCCCCTCCCTGCTGCACAGCCCACTGTTTCCTCTCTGGCTCCTGAGGAGGAGAAAGGGGGCACAGGATGTGCAGTGGAATCTGTTTCTGTTGGAGAAATGAGCATGAAACACAAGGCCTGAGAAATTCAGTCATTATAGGGTTAACCTATGCAACTTGTTTGTTTACCTAGATTTAGCCTGGAAGTGATACCTGGCAGCTGGCCAATTATCTCTAAGCCCGGGAAAACTAAAGGTGTACTGTTTTGCTAATTGGTCAATGCTATCAGATGTTTCCTTTCAGGGGTCAAGAAGAAGGAGAGATCCTCCATTACAATCTCTCACTCTCTATCAGGATGTCTTAGTGTGCAGACGCAGCAGAATGCTGCTTAGTAAGCATGTTTTGTTTATTTGTAGCTAATCCTGTTTACCTTTTTCCTTTAGTAGTAAACTTCTTTTAAACTAAAAAGAAGCAATCTCTTCTTTCCAGAAAAGCAAGATTCATTACTCTGAATTTTCTTGATTATTGGACAAAAGTCCTAACAAATGGTAGCAAGAGAGTCTGGTTCTCTTAAAAGCTTTCTGGATTGATTGAGAAAGAGAAATAGGGAATAAGAGCTAGAGGCTTGGATTTTTAAAACGACCACTTTTTTTCCTTCCTGCTCTCAGAGCAATGTTGCAGCCAGAAAGGCCCAACCCTGTTTCCTTGCTGATCAGGGGAAAACCTATGCTGGATTGCAGTTTGCCAGGAGCAAAGGATCTTTTTTTGACTGGATTAATTTTTGCCTGCTGTAAGTGGAGCTGAGCCTTGGAGAGAGGGCTGCTGCCGGGAGAACAAAGGAAGGCGAGGCAAAGGAGCTTTTGAAATTTCGCACTGCTGCTGCAGAGAGGAAGATTAACCCTGTGAGCTCCTGGAGAAGTAGATGAGTGAGCCAGATTCCAGCGAAGCTGCTCAACCTGTGCTTCTACCTCAAATCCAAAGGGACGTGAGTAACAAAATGGCTTTTAATGCCCCATCCCAAGAAATGCCAAACCTCAGACTTACAAAATCTAACTATCAGTGGTGGGAGGAGTATTTGAAGAGTCGCCTGAAGACTCACAATGCCCTTCAAGTATTAACAATTGAAAATTCTCCAGAAACTGACCCTGATAAAACACAATTTCTTATGATGGATGGTTTTGCTAAAGCCCTGATTTTAGGAGTGTTCCCTACACAGAGGTACCAGGATTAAGAGGGCTAGCCACGTCCAGATTGATGATTAAACACCTAAAAGATAAATTTGATAAACACACCAAGAGTAAAATCTATTCCCTCAAGGGACAGATTTTTGATTTCAGGATGAAGGAGGGAGACTGCCTTCCCAAAGAGATGGACAAATTAATGGGCATTTACACACAGCTTAAAGACCTGAATGAAGCACCCTCTGATACAGATATGATTTCTTCAATTCTTAAGGGTCTGCCTGGCTCCTATAAGTCTGTGACCAGTATGATTAGACTGAAAGATAATCTGACTTTAGAAGGTCTTTTGTCTGCACTAACGGAGGAATATGATTCTAGAAATTTGAAAGAAAGTTTGTCTGATGAGATGTCTGTTTTGAGCCTAAAGCATGGACAGAAATTTAAAAGGAAAATAGAGTGTTTTATATGTGGGAAAAATCATCTTGCAAAATACTGCTCTTCTAAGTATGCACCTAATGATGAGCCCCAAGAACAAAGAGCCACAGGAGCACATGGTTCCAGAAACAAAGAACCAGCCAGTGGAAGGGGAAGCCATTATGGGAGGAGCAGAGGTCACGTTTCACACACACAGCACAGAGGAAAGAAGTTTGCAGCACAGACACAAAGCAAAGGCAATGCTTTTAGGATCACTGATGATTTTAACACAGATGATAAGAAAATATTTTAATCGATTCTGGCGCTTGCACACATGTGTGTAGAGAAAAAGGCTGGTTTAGTAACATAGATGTTGAAAACAAACCAAGAATTTACCAAGCTAACAGGCAATTATTGAATGTACAAGGTGTTGGAACTGTAAAATTACAATTGTACACTACAGATAATCAAATAATTGATGTTGAATTGCAAAATACAGCTTATGTGCCTGAAGCTGTTGAGAACTTAATTTCAACAAAAAGCCTAATGAACACTGGACATATTGTCGTGCTCAAACCAGAGCAAGGAAGCAAGGTCTCTACCAAGGATGGAGAGCTTGAATTTAAAGTGGAAGAGAAAAATGGCTTTCATTACCTTGTAGCTTGTGATGATGAGGAGACAGAAACTTTTGATGTTGATCCTGATGAGGAAATAGAGACTGTTGATGATAAGGAACAGATTTGCCAAACTACCAGTGATGCTAAATGTAAACATGAAACATGTATGTATTCATGGCATATTAAAATGGGACATAGAAATTTTAAATCTGTTGAGCAGTTGTTAAAGCAATGTGGAATACCTGTTGTGCATTGTGCAAAGAGTGAAACTAGATGTGAGACATGCCTCAGAGCAAAGGGAGACGCCCCAAGTTATTCTGGGAAAACCCCAGTGCAAAATCAAGAATTTTTGGAAACTGTATACAGTGATCTTGTTGGGCCATTACCTGCATCCCTAGGTGGGAACAAATATTTTGTGACTTTCACAGAGAATAAAACAAAATACACTTATGTGTATATGCTGAGAAGTAAGGATGAAACACTGCGTAGATTTAAAAATTATGTGGCTATTGTCAAAATAAATTTGGCAAAGCACCTCAGAGCTTACTCACAGATGGAGGTGGTGAATATTGTAATGCTGAATTCAAACAATTTCTACAAGAGCAAGGAATTCAACATAAAGTATCCATTGCCTATTCACCCCAGCAAAATGGAGCTTCTGAGAGATTAAATAGAACACTGCAAGGGATGTGCAGAGCTATGCTGATGCATTCTGGACTGCCAAATGGTTTATGGGCAGAAGCCCTGAACACAGCAGTGTATTTACACAACAGATTACCCTCAAAGATTATTGGAACCTCCCCTTTTCAGGCATGGTATGGAAAACAGCCTGGTCTAAGGCATATCAAAGCTTTTGGTGCAAAAGGGTATGCACACATACCAAAGGAAAAGAGGAGAAAACTTGATTCCAGAGCTGAAACTGGACTTATTGTAGGCTATTCTGTTGGTGGGAAAGGGTACAGGATATATGATTCCCAAACCCACACAGTAGAAGAACGCAATGTTGTTTTTATTGATGAGACTGTATTGCCTAGTGTTTCCACTGCAGCTGATCCAAAGATGCCTGGGACTGCACCTGATGAGTTCATTAATTTGTTACGTGTGAATGGCCACACTTACGTGTCAAGGAGACAATTCACACGGAGGTTCAATCAGAATATAGCCTTTATTATCGTAGTTTGCAAAGCACGGAGAACGAAGGGGGAGGCAGTCTCCACCAACGCTCTGAATACTCTTTCTGCAAAGCAGCTTATATACCCTCTCTGGCAGGAACGATCAATTGACCTTTCCCCTCACAATCTAGCTATGGAATGTGTTGTTCCCTTTTCCTACCTTTGTTCTGTCTTGCAATAACCATTAAACAAAATATGTGTGTCCAGCTCCATCCCCTGGACATTTAATTTTTCTTTGATCATAGTCATCTACCCTTGTCGGTTATACATTATCTACCTACTGATTATAATAAACATTTCGTTCCTTGATTCCTTATCTTAGTTACTTTTTCAATTATTCCTCTATGCTCTGTTAGTTCTGGTATTCAACATGCCTCCGCATGTTTTTCCCTCAGGGTTCTGAACTTTCCTTCCCCTTTCAGTCCCCCCTGTCTTTTTATTAACTTCAGACCCCTGATCTGGGATAATGATTGTTTCGCACCTTACATGTTTTTCTTCTTGAAGGAGATACATTGCACTTGGTATCTGCTTTTGGTGTTGTCTTTGATTTACAGTTGTTTTTATACATTCAATACATAGAGGAAGCATATGCATGCAGCAGCACACCATAATCCCAATAAACACAATCAGTATCCCTGCTATAAAGAGTTTTTGTAACCATCCCCATGGAATCCAATTCGTTAACCACCCAAAGAAATCATCACCTTGGATATTGTTTTGTATAATCTCGTTCATTCCTTCTAGTTGGTATTCAATGGTCCTGTTCAAATTATGGAATTCTACATGGCACCTATCCCCGACTACTATGCAATAGGTAGTATGTGCTTTTGCTAGCAAGTTATCTATTGCCAGTCGATGTTGGGCCTGTATTTGACTTAATTCCTCAATCTCATTTTGTAATTCCCGTATAATTTTCCCTGTAGCATTAATAGTCTTTTCCAGCCTACAGGTCAAACCTAAGATGCTAGCCCGATTTTCTTGGGCAATTATTCCAGGATATGAACCCAACGTTAGGATACCCGTAAAGAGACCTCCCAGTACCCTAGATGTTTCACTATTTGATAAGGCTGACCCAACAATAACTTCATCTTTACATCCTGGGCCTACAGGTTGTCAGCTTGACTCCCTTTTAACCCTGCCATTCTTCCTGAGGACCTGTACTGGGAAAGTCAGATATCCTATCCCTACACATGCCCCTGATATAAATCCTGGATAAAAATTAGAGGCCCATTTATCCCAAAAGAACCAAAGGTTAGGATCTCGTAGTGTCATGTGTCCACAAATTCCCCCAACATCTGCATAGTCCGCTGATAAGAGGGGGATATCCGGATAAATGTCAGCTAGTGTGGTATTTCTTACTCTCAAGGTCCTTATGTTGCTGTTATGTGGGCTTCCTGTAGTTGATAACCAAAAATATTCCTTACAATGTGTGTAATTCTGCAAGGCTTTAAACCTTGCAACTGAACCATTATAACCTTTAACAAAATGATTCCATTGCCCTCCATGGGTACAGCAATAACAGGTACCGTCAACTCCTCTGGTATGTCTAAACCAGCGGATTTTAGTCTTAGAAAGATTATCGGGTACTTTAGAGAATAAAAATTCAGTCTTGGGAGTTTTACTTATACTTTGCAAAGAACTAATAACCAATGTAGTGTCCTTAATGAGGCCTGGAATAAAACTGGTTGTAGCCACCGCTGTTGGATGTTCATAAGCCAAAATAACATCGTTTCCGTGTTGTTGAAACATATAATAGGCGTGTCGTAACCAAGCATTACTGCTTTCCCTTAAGGTTTGCCCCTGGTTAATATCAAGCATGCCCAACCCCCAAAATAATAAGCAAAGTCCTCCCATTTCTACTTGTTTTACCACCTGAAACCCTCTGCCTCGTCTTTACTACTAGCCCCTATGTCTGCTGAATCAGCTGAGTCGTCCGGCAGTGATTGTTTACACCGTTGGCAATAAACTGAATGCCACGGACCCCCTGTGATAACTTCACTTGCTGTCCACCCGTGTTCACCAGGGTCACCTAAAACTGCCTGCCCATAATGGTTATGTTCATGTTTCCAGTATCTCCACTTGTCCTCTTTTTGGTGAAAACAATACCTGATCTTTTCCTGATGGTGTCTTGTGATTTCTTTATGCTGAAAGGTTACTATTCCTGCCTTTCTTGATTGTTCATAGTAAATCCTAATAGTGTAGTGTGTGCATGAATCAATATCTTCCAAAACAGGAAAATAAAATAGAGATCGAAAGTGACACAACACTGTATGTGCCCTGTGATCTTCACTCCACCATATACTATCAGGTTTGGTTAAATCCCACTGGGGGCATTGACATAACACGCCTCCCCACACTGATGCATCCCAGGGGTTTCCGTTTAATGGAAATGGGGCTTGTAGACCTTGTGGAGTAGTCAGCCACACCCTCCAGGTGTATAGGGAGGTTCTCCCGAAATATGCTAGTATCGTGGCTGAATGTCCCTCACCCCATATTACAGTACCCCCTATTAAATCAGTGATTGGGGGGAAAAGGTGGGCAGTACCTGAATATCCTTCTACTGTGATTTTTCCACAATAACAAGGGTGACTGTACCACAGCAAAGAAAATTCACACACCCAATCATCAAACCATCGAATTCTTATATGTTCAAGTCTCTGGGCTTCCGTCCAAGTAGGATCGTCAGGCAAGTCGATGGCCCAGTCCATGCGGATTTACGGGTTTTCTGACACGCAACTTTAATGGAGCCCCCGGAACCGGCACAGCTTCCCAGTTCTGGGGTTCTTGACCAGCCTTTAACCGGGTATGATGAGTCCAACCCTTTTCAGAGGTCCGAACAGCAGTTTCAGTAGTGCGTAGGACCTGAAAGGGGCCGTCCCAGGTGGCTCCAAGCGTCTCAGGGTTCCACCGCTTCACCAGGACCCAATCGCCAGGTTTGAAAGGGTGCACAGGAGATTTCAATGGAGGTGTTAGATGTAGTAGGCCTTGTTTTCTGTAGGAAGACAAGAGAGAGCCCAGTGCCTGTACATATTTTCGCACAAACTGATCTTTTAGTAGGTGCATATTATCCACAGCTGTATCTGGAATCATTTGCCACAAGGATACTCCATACAATAATTCAAATGGAGTCAATTTCAAACCCTGTCTAGGCTTGCTCCGAATAGCAAAAAGCACCAACAGGAGAACTTTTGGCCAGGGCAAATGTGTTTCTAAAACTAATTTCTTAATTGCCTTTTTCAAGGTCTGATTCATTCTTTTTTTTTTAACAATATAATTTTATTTTATAAAACACTCCAAAAGTAATCAACAAAGCAGAACTGTAGAGATCATACAGAATATATCTACAACACTTATAAAACAATCATTAATACCAACATATAACAATATAAACTAAAACTCTTACAAAAATACATCTTCATCAATAGCCTCCTTCCTAATTGTAACTGATATTCAAATATTAAAATTCAACCTTTAATAAAATACAAATTTCAGGTATTTCACTGGAACTTTATACTTTTCCTTTGCTTTGATTGTTGAGTATTGAAAAAAGGAGTACCATCTTTCCAAAAATGCATTTTGTTTGTTTGGATAATGTGAAGTTAATATTTGACTAGATAGTTTATCAGCTGCTGCCATGTCCCAACATTTGGCTATCCATTGTCTTAATGTTGGGATTCTGGTTTGGTTCCAAGATTGGGCTATCAATGTTTTGGCGGCTGAGAACAACAACGTCGCTAACTCCATTTTAGTTGAAGATATGTTCAAATCCTGCCAATAATTAAGTAAGACTGATTCTATGGTATTAGGAAAAACTTGACCACAAATTTTTGACACTTCCTCCAGTACCGAGACCCAGAATTTATTTATATATTCACAACCCCACCAACAGTGGATAAAAGTGCCTACTTGCTTACATCCTTTCCAACAGTTTGGAGTTGTTTTAAATTTACAGTGAAAAAGTCGAACTGGAGTCAGGTACCACCTGGAGTAAATTTTAAAGGATTGGAGTTTAACCAAAAGGTTGTTTGTTTTAAAAGGAAAAGAACTCCAAATTTTGGTCCACTGGGAGGTATCCCTAATACCTGGGCAATTCCCTTCCCAAAACTTTTGAATGGCTAATTCTTGTTTCCAACATTTTTGGTTCAATAGCTTATATATAATACCAATGAGACCTTTAGACTTATAATTACCCGCTAGTAAAGTTTTTTCAAAAGAGGTTAGGTTCCTATCAGGGTCTGTTGATTTTTCTAAGTCCAAAAACATGTGGGAGAGTTGCTGATATTGAAACCAGGTTATTGTTATTGAATATTTATTTTCTAAAAAGTCTTTAGTGCCTAACTTATGGTTATGCATCAAATCCGCAATTCTAAAAACCATTTTTTCTCTTAAAGTTACAAACTCAGTATGTGGTCTACCTGGATTGAACCAGTGTTGTCCAAGAAATGCCATTGCAGGCGAAATATCTGGAGCCAATATGTGTCTAAATTTATCCCATACCTTTAATGTATGGGCTAAAAATTTACTTTGTAATACTGGTTTTTTTCTATACTTAGGGAGGTTCCAAATCAATTCGTGTAAAATATCTGGAGCTAAAGAGGTACCCTCTATTTGTACCCAGGTTTTATCTGACGATGGATTTGCATAGTACCAAATACATTTTAACTGGGCCGCAACAAAATAAAAATATAAGTCCGGTAAGCCTAGGCCTCCCTCTCTTGGGGGCTTTTGTAGTAAGGACATTTTTATCCTGGCTTTTTTGTTTCCCCAAAGGAAATTACGTAATAACAAGTTCCACTTTGTAAAATCAGCTTGAGGAATAGAAATCAGTAAATTTTGAAAAAGAAAAAGAAATTTCGGTACCAAAATAGTTTTAAATAATTCTATTTTTTCTAGAATATTTAAATTAAGTTTATGCCACTCTTGAAAAGTATCATGAAGTAGGATTGCAAGAGGAGAGTAATTGACCTGGTATAAGTCCTTAAGGTCTAAAGGAAAAAGAATTCCTAGATGCCTCCATTGTTTTGTAACCCACTTGAAGGGAAAATTAGTAGAAATTGTATTTTTATCTATTTCTGTTAAATGAATTGGGTAAATCTCCGATTTTGTAAAATTAATCAAAAATCCAGAAACTTTACTGAAATCTGAAATACGATCCATAAGAAATTTTAAAGAAAGCTTAGGGTTAGATAAATAAAAAATTGCATCATCGGCAAATAAGCTCATTTTACAGGGTTCCTTTAAAATATCAATACCCCCAATGTTAAAATAATTCCTTATGGCACAAGCCAAAGGCTCTAATGAGATAGCAAACAATATTGGGGAAAGAGGGCAACCCTGTCTTGTGCCCCGTTTTAAAAAAAGGTCCTCCGATCGAAAGTTATTTACGCTTATCTGGGCTGTCGGTGCTTTATAAATTGCTTTTATTGCATTCATAAAAGCAGGTCCAAATTTCATATAAGTCATTAATTCAATCAAATAAATTGGTTCCACATGGTCAAAAGCTTTATCTGCGTCCAAAGAAAGAATTGCTGAGTTTATTGCCTTAGATCTGCAATATTCAATTAGATTTAGAGTTTTTCTTATGTTGTCAGTAATTGTGCGATTCGGCATGAAGCCAGCCTGATCTCTATGTATATATTCAGTTATAATTTTATTAAGACGGGAAGCTAAAATAGATGAAAAAAGTTTAAAATCATGATTAAGGATAGAAATTGGGCGGTATGATGATGCAAGAGAGGGGTCTTTACCAGGTTTTGGAAGTACTATCACCCGTGCTTCAGACCATGACTTTGGCAGTAACCCATCCTGTAATATTACATGCATTGTCTTTTGTATGTGATCCAAAAATTCGATTTTAAAAGTTTTGTAAAATTCTATGGGGATTCCGTCCCTTCCAGTAGCTTTATTATTTTTTGAGGCAGATATAGCCTCAATTATTTCTTGTTTAGATATAGGTTGGTCTAAGAAGTGAGCGTGTTCATCAGAAAGATACTTGTTAAAATTTATTGAACTTAAATAAGAATAAATTTGGTGCTTGTCAGGATTAGTGGAAGAATACAGTTGCTTATAGAATTTGTAGAAAACAGAAGTAATCTGTTTTGCTGTATTTAAAATGTTTCCTTTCTCATCCCTTATAGCATAAATTAAAGAAGAGGATAGTTTTTTATCTACTCTAAACTTAAGCATTTTTATGGATTTAGGAGTTTTAGTAACATATTTTTGTTTAAGCATAAGAAGTTGCTTTTGGGTGGCAGATGTATCCAGTACGTCCAATTTTTTTCTCTCTTGATTTAGTCTCTTTAGGGTTTTTTTACCTCCATATTGCATATGTCTTTGTTCCAGCTTTTTAATATTAAAAAGAAGTTCCTCTATAATTTTCTGTTTTTCTTTTTTATAAGAGGAAGATGCTGATAGGAGGTGGCCCCTTATAACCGCTTTAAAAGCGTCCCAAATGATAGATTGCGGCACTGCACACTCTGCATTAAAATTAAAGTATTCAATTACCTGTTGCTTGATGTATTTAATAGCATTTTGATTTTGTAATAAAAGCTTGTTCATAGACCAAATCGGACCTTTGTCATCAGTCTGTTGATTTGTAATTATACAGTTAACCCAAGCATGGTCAGACAACGTTATTGACCCAATATCAGGCAATTTAAGAACTGGGAGCAAAGTTTTTGTAGCCAGTATGTAATCAATTCTCGTGTAAATCTGATGTCTAGGGGGGAAGTATGTATATTGACGGGCTCCAGGGTTAAAAGACCTCCAAACGTCTCCCAAATTAAAGCAGTTAAAAATTTCTTCCAGTTCTGTTTTAAGGTGAACCTTTCTTTTTATAGTTGGAACTTTTTGTGTTTTATCTAAATTGGGGTCCACAATATAGTTTAGATCACAACCTATTAGTATTTCACCATGTTTAAATTCTAGCAGAGATTTTAAAGTTTCCCTAATGAACTCTACTTGATCAGAGTTAGGTGCATAGATGGAAGCTACTGTAAATGGTTTACCATTAAGGAGACCCTTAATAAAAATATACCTTCCCTTAGGGTCAATTTTAGTGTCTTGAATTTGAAAGGGGACATTTTTGGAAATTAAAATAGCTGTACCTCTAGATTTGGATGAGCCTGGAGCTTGGTATTGCTGTGTGAACCATCTGGTGGGTAGTATATTCTTATTTTTGCATTTTTGGTGGGTTTCCTGTAAGCATAATATGTTAGTACGTTTTTTTGCCCAGAAGTTAGAAGTTCTCCTGCGTTTGACATTATTAAGACCTCTAGCATTCCAAGAGGCTATTGAAAACTCTTGAGCATTAATGATAAGTAGTTTACTAACTATCCTAAAATTTTAAAAACCTCAACTTTCCTTAAAAATAAAAAATAAAAAATACCAACTATAACTATACTATTCTATACTATATTCAAAAAATAAACTAAATATGGATACAAAACTATTATCCAATATTTTAACCTTTAAAAACTACAATAATGACCCTATAGAAGGGTAAGAGTTTAGAAAACTAGAACTAAAGTCCAGTTAAAAGGGTAACAATCAAGTGTCACCCTTTGCTAAGACACTCTCTTAAAACTAAAATGGAAGTTGTACGATAAAGTAATTACTCAAAAGACATTTTCTACCTTCCTCCCCTCCCTTCAAAAATGTTATTTTCCATAACAATAGCCATAATTATTTAAATGAGATATAAGGATTAACCAAAATCATAAAATTACATAATGATCTACTTTTGTTGAAATCATGGTAACCAAATAATAAATACTTAAGTGTTAAGCAGTCTGCCACTATAAATTCCTCTTATAGGAAAAAAAGAGAACATACACTTTTATCATCTATCTGTTCTTAAATATAGATACTAAGCTTTCAAATATTCTTCATATAAGTTATAACAATAGTTAACTGTAGACAACAATATTGTCTGTTATAGACTAAAATATCAAAAGTTTATATTATTCAAGTTGAAATCCTATGTTAATTAATACTGACATTATATATCCATTAAAACCAGTAACAGAACTTAATTTGAGGTATATTTAAACTACCCTTAAGACCTAAAAAGAAGACTCCAATAATACATAATACATAAAAATATAATTTTAACATATATATTGTAAAATAAATTACAATAAAATAGCATTTATAAGCCTAAAGTTGTGTAATCACTAAGGACTTATATTAGTCATGCTAAAATCCTATACTATTTATTACTAACATTATTCCTCTATTGAACCCCCCCCACATAAAAAAAAATTAAATTTCAGGCTTATTAAATCAGCCATTATAAACTGTAAAACTCCAATAACAGAAAAATAATATGGTTATTTCCACATTATTATCTATGATCATATATAAACAATAAAAAAACCCAAAGAAAATACTATAATTCAGTTTAACTAAAGATCAGTTTTCACTGATATTTCTGAATATCCCATACATCATCTTGAGCATAGAGGAAGAATTTTTTCTTCTTCTTGGAATTAGTCATTCATAGTTCAGCTTGCCAGCAGGTTTTCTTCTTCAGACTTAGATAGTTTGACTCCCAGAGAGTTAAGGAGAGCTTTGCCAGTAAACTTGTCTGATGCTTGGTATTGCAATCCATTTTTGTAAACCAGGATGTCTGAAGTTGGAGACCATCTGAATCTGATCTTGGCATCGTTAAGTTTAGCTGTTATAATCTTCAAATTCCTCCTCTTCTCTAAGATTTCCGGTGGCAAATCCAGAAGAACCAAAAATTTTTGGTCTTGATACAATAGAGACTTTTTTGCTCTTGCTTCCAGCAGGATTTTATCTCGTGCTCTTTGGTAAAGAAATTGTATAAGAATGTCCCTGGGTCTGCCTTGCCTTGCAGAGGCTATGGGGCCTACCCGGTGTGCTCTCACTATAGCTGGGGCTATGCCGTCTTCCAGCTCCAGGACTTTAGCTAGCCAGTTCGAGATAAATACAGCTAGGTCTCCATTTTGCTCAGCCCCCTCCTCAAAGCCCCGAAGTTTAAGGTTATTCTGGCGCCATTTACTTTCCAGTATTGCCAGTCTTGTTGAAGTGGATTGTTCAGAAGTTTGTAATACTCTTACCTCCTCCTGTAAGTTCAGAGCCATCTGTGAGGTGTTTTCAGCCAGCTTAGATGCTTCTCTGATTTCTTTCCGGAGGTCTTCTATTGAGAGTTGTACCGGTTTAAGGAGATCCGCAACTAAAGTTGACATCGAGGTAAGGATTTCTTCTTTAAAGGCTCTAAAGTCCTGTCGTGTGATTTGGGCCTCATTGTTGTCTATTGGAGATGGTGAGGTAGCCATTTTGTCGGGTTCCACAGTCTCTGCAGGAGGCGATTTTGAGGCAATTACCGGCGAAAAATAGCTTTTTACAGAGGATTTTCCTGGTCCACTATTTTCCAGTGTGGTTCCCAACTGCCTCCTCAAGCTTTTTCTCGGCATTAGTGATGAAATAAGCGTGTTCCAGACGACTTTTGGGAAGGGAAGAAGGGAGCTCAAAACTTATGCATCCACCATGTGTTGCTAGCTCCGCCCTCTCCCCGTCTGATTCATTCTTTCAATCTGCCCAGCACTCTGGGGGTGCCATGGGGTATGTAATTGCAGGGTAATTCCCAAGGCATTAAGAACATGTGTGACAACTTTCCCCACAAAACTCGGCCCACGATCAGAATCGAAGGTCTCAATTAACCCAACCTCGGGTATGACCTTTTCTAAAATAACTCGTGCTACCACGGAGGCACTAGTTGATATCGTGGGAAAAGCCATAACCCACCCAGTAAGCTGGTCAGTAAGTACTAAAACATACTTAAGTCTTCCTACTCTGGGGAGTTCTATGAAATCCATCTGTACATGTTGGAACGGTCGAATAGGTAAAGGTCGCCCTCCTTTCTGCCCGTCCTCGATTACCCTTATTTACTTTTGCACATATTTCACACCCCCGCACGATTTGCTTTGCTGCAGTCCATCCCTTTAAAGTAACATACTGTTTCTGAAAAGTATCCAGTAAGCCCTCCACCTCCCAATGGCCTCCTTCATGGATCCTTCGCAAGACCCATCGAGCTAAGGACAATGGAAGCCACAACCTCCCATCTGGTAAAATCCACCCCTTCTTCCCGAATTTTGCTCCGGTCTCCCGGGCAGCTTCCTCATCTTCAGGTGTATATTTTAACTCTTTTCCATCATCGATTGTCGGAATGGTGGGCAAAAGTGGGGTCATTCTAACTGGATTACATATGGCTACAGCCTTAGCGGCCTCATCTGCCTTTCGATTCCCTCTAACTTCATACGAATCCCCTTTCAAATGTGCGTGAACATGTACCACAGACACTTGGGGTGGCACAAGTAATGCCTGTAATACCTCTTTTACCAAGTGTTCGTGTACTAATTCCTTGCCTCGAGTAGAAATAAGCCCACGCTCGTTCCAAATCTTCCTAAAAGTATGGACTACCCCATAGGCATATTTTGAATCGGTATAAATAGTTACTGACCCCTTATTCCCTAGCTCTAATGCTCGTTTAAGGGCATATAGCTCCGCTGTTTGAGCTGACCATGCCTGGGGTGTCGGCATATGGAAACCAAATATGCAGGCAAGATGACAGATGAGTCAGATGGTTAGATCATGGGGATCTAGGTGACAGCTAGGGAGGTCACCTGACAGGCAGATTGCATCAGTCAGAGGAGGTGCAAGATGATTCAGCACTTCTTGCTGATTGGCTGTACAAATGTATATATTGAACTCTGCTTATGCCTGTGTGTGCCAGTCTTGGTATCCCCTTGCCTTGCGAAGCACTTTGACCGACTGTCTGGCGAGTGTCTTTAGGACTGTGTATATAGCTGTAAATAAACCTTTGTATATACTCTACTTCACCACGGTGTTGAGGACGTTCTGTGTATCTTCGCCATCCTCTCTGCGACAACAGGGTTATGGGCCCAGCCTGGTCTGCTGCGCAAAAGTCAAGGCGGATGGTGTTGTGCTGAGCTGAGGAGGCTCTACCAGTGTTGGTGAGAAGAGCTCCTGAGTTGGTGTTTGGTGAACGTCTACAGTTGCTGTGAGTGATACAGAGTTGGAAACACAGTCTAGTGGAGGAGGCAAGGTATCAGAGTTGGAGGAAGCAGAGACCGGTGACCAGCGGGGAAAAGCTCCTGAACGTGAGTGTATCATGGCTCAAGCACCGGCAGCACTGCTTGTTGATAAACTGAACTCTGATAATTACGTGACCTGGTCGCTTCGTATGGAGCACTATCTAAAGAGGGAGGCAGTGTGGAATTATGTTGACACTCCCCCACAGGCTCCGACGGCTGAGGATGCTGCTAAAGACCAGAAGGCCTTGGCTACTATTGTCCTCAGTATAGCAGATGACCAGTTGCTGTATGTGTCCCAATGTGACAAGGCAAAGGCTGCCTGGGATAGTCTGAAGGCAGTCTACGTCCAACAGACTGCAGGGTCCTTAATATCCCTGACCAGACGTATTTACAGAACTGTAATGCAGCCCGGGCAATCTGTCAGAGAACACTTAAACTCTCTGATAACTGGCTTCCAGCTTCTTGCACAGAGAGGAAAGCAAGTTACCGAGCAGGACCAAGTCTTTATCATCCTGAGTTCTTTGACGCAGAGGTTCGACCCGTTGATTACTGCATTGGAATCTGTTCCTATGGCTTCGTTATCGCTTAACTATGTGACAGGCAGACTTCTGGACAAAGAGAGGTGATATCAGCAGAGGGAGTTGGCTGCTGTCCATCCTGGGAACCGGGCCAAGCCGGAGAGGACAACGAAAGCCTACGCTCCAGAAGCAAGCTGCAGTGATAAGCCTATCACCCTCAAGGTCAAAAAATGTTTCATTTGTGGATCATCTCAACATTTACGGCGTCAGTGTTCAGCGCAGAGAAAAAGCCAAGAAGAAAAGATTCAACCATTTGTTCAACAAGCCACTCTTGTTGTGGCAAGCAAGTCTACGGCAGGTACCACCTGGATTATCGATTCTGGTGCCTCACAGTTGTTTGCCAGGGACAAAAGTGTGCTAAAAAATGTGAAACCTTCTTCCTTGGAGCACGTGAGTCTAGCAGATGGACGCTCTGCAGAGGTGTCATGTCAGGGAGATGTATATTTTCCAGCTTTAAATTATTGTTTCAGAGATGTGCTTTGTGTTCCCACGCTTGAATGTAACCTTTTGAGTATATGTGCTTTAGATAAAGCCGGCTTCAGCATTGTGTTTAGCAACCAATCATGTAGCATACTCAAGAAGGGTGAACAAGTTGCAGGGGGGAAATTGCACAACAATGTTTATGTGTTGGAGGGTGGCAATGTGCAGGCTCGGACAGTAACCAACACCAAGCCTCACAGCTCATGCATCCATTTGTTACACAGGAGGCTTGGCCACGCCAGTTTTTCTGTGATAACAAAAACACTTACTATGCTAGATAAGGAGAAGGTGAATAGCTGCTCAACTTATTTGGACTGTGATGTGTGTAAACAGTCCAAATCTAAGGCATATCCAGTAGCTAGGAGCAGTGAGAGGGTTACAGATAAGCCCTTGGCCCTGGTGCACGCAGACGTAATGGGTCCATTTCCCAAAAGCTTATCAGGGTGTAAATACTGTCTCGTGTTAGTTGATGATGCATCGCGCTTTGCGTGGATATATCCATTGGCGAAAAAATCTGAGGTGTGTAACACTATAAAAATGTGGGCTAGAAATATACTGAAACAATTGCAACAGGAGATATGCATGTTTCAATCTGATATGGGTGGAGAGTTCCTATCAGACGAGTTGGCCCACTGGCTAAAGTCTTCAGGCATAGAACACCGCATAGCAAACGTTGCCACTCCTCAGGAAAAAGGCATTGCCGAGAGGAAGGGGGCAGTTTTGCAAACCATGACAAAATCCATGCTCTTAGATGCTGGTCTCTCGAATGCTTTTTGGGCAGAGGCCATGAAAGCAGCATGTTATGTCCTCAACAGGATATGGTCTCATGCCATCAATAACATTCCTTACAGGATGCTTTATGGCAAAGACCCAAGCTTGAGTCATCTAAAGGTTTTTGGTTCTAAGGCCTGGGTTAATGTTCCACTTGCCCAGAGACGCAAGGGTGGAGCGAGAGCAAAGAAACTGACCTTTTTGGGTTATCAGACGGGGATGAAATCCTACCGTTTTGCAAATCCCAATAATTTGCTAAGTTTCAGCAGGTCAGCTAACTTTTGCGAGGATGAGAATTGGCACAAGGTCCATGCAAATCCTTCAGCTGTTTTGTTGCCAGTAACAGAGGAGGCAGAAAGCAAAACAGAGATTAAGCAGGAGGTGCAGTCACCAGCACAGGAAGCTCCAGAGAGCGTGCAAGGTGCTAGCCCGGTACCGAGGGTGTCTACAAGGGCAACAAAAGGTATACCTCCTGTCAGATATGGTGAAACTGTGAATCATGTGTATGTAAAGGTGCCACAAACATATGAAGATGTGTTGACTTTGTGTGAGGAGGAAAAGAATGCTTGGTTGTCAGCAATGCAGACAGAGTACGATTCTTTAAAGGCACACAAAGTATTTTCTCCTGCAAAGCTGCCAGATATCAAACGGGCTCTGGGGTGCCGGTGGTTGTTTAAAATTAAGGAGCAGCCAAATGGGGAGAAACAGTATAAGGCTAGGCTTGTAGCCAGAGGCTTCTCACAAATAGAAGGGGTGGATTACGATGAGTGCTTCGCTCCCACCGTAAGGGCTGAAACAATTAGAGCTGCCCTAACAAAGGCAGCTATTCAAAACATGTGTATAAATCACCTAGACGTGAGTACAGCCTATCTCAATGCCCCAATTAAGGAGGAACTTTATCTACAACAGATACAAGGTTTTCACTGCCAAGAACCTGAGTCAGTGTTAAGGTTGCACAAGGCTCTATACGGCTTGAAGCAGAGTGGGTGTGCATGGGCAGAATGTCTCAGGAAAGCACTGACAGAGCTAGGGTTCGAGCAAGGCTTGGCTGACCCCTGTTTGTACAAGAAAAACATTTGTGGAATGTCATGTTATTTGTTGATTTTCGTGGATGACTTTGTTTTATGTACAACACAGAAGAACAATTAGAACACTTTATCTCCAACATACAAAAGGTGTTCAAAGTAAAAAACCTGGGACCAATTCAAAACTATTTGGGTGTTCATATCTCCAAAAGTGCAGATGGATTCTTTGAGTTAAGTCAAGAGGCCAAAATTAGGAAACTGCTTGAAGATTACAACATGGTAGAGGCAAATAGTGTGGCAACACCAATGACCACTAGTTATGTGAATGAGCCAGACACAGAGGTGTTCACAAATGTAACCATGTACCAGTCATTGGTAGGTAGCCTAAATTACATTGCCTGCTGGACGAGGCCAGATTTGTGTGTGGCAGTACACTGGTTATCTCAGAAGTGCGTGTGCCCATACAAAAAGGATTGGCAAGCAGCAAAAAGGGTTTTAAGATACCTTAAAGGGACCATGGAAAGTAAACTGGTGCTCAAAGCTGACAAGCAGCAAAACCTCTTAGCTTATTGTGATGTTAGCTGGGGTGAAAGGCCTGATGGAAAGTCAACCACAGGGTATGCAATCTACATGTATGGGAGTTTGGTGCAATGGAAATCTCTAAAGCAAACTCATGTTGCAACAAGTACATGTGAAGCAGAATATTCAGCTCTAAGTGATTGCACTGTACAACTGGAATGGTTTTATCAGCTGTTGCAAGACCTGAATGTAAAATGTGAAATGCCTGTAACTGTAATGTGTGACAGTATTTCTGCATTGCAGGTAGCTGAGAACCATGGAATCAAACAATGCAGCAAGCATATTAACATCAGATACCAAAATGTAAAATTAGCTGTATGTCGAGGGTTCATATCAAACGAAAATATTGCTGATGTGTTTACTAAATGTTTGCCCAAGCACAGGTTGGACTATCTCAACTGTGGACTGCATCTGACCCACTGTATCTTGGGAGGCGTGTCGGCATATGGAAACCAAATATGCAGGCAAGATGACAGATGAGTCAGATGGTTAGATCATGGGGATCTAGGTGACAGCTAGGGAGGTCACCTGACAGGCAGATTGCATCAGTCAGAGGAGGTGCAAGATGATTCAGCACTTCTTGCTGATTGGCTGTACAAATGTATATATTGAACTCTGCTTATGCCTGTGTGTGCCAGTCTTGGTATCCCCTTGCCTTGCGAAGCACTTTGACCGACTGTCTGGCGAGTGTCTTTAGGACTGTGTATATAGCTGTAAATAAACCTTTGTATATACTCTACTTCACCACGGTGTTGAGGACGTTCTGTGTATCTTCGCCATCCTCTCTGCGACAACATGGGGAAGTCCATCTTGTTCTACCACAGTCCCCTCATCCCCATCCACAATAGCATACCCCACAATTTTCTGCCCATGTTTTACCCGTGCGCTCCCATCAGTGAAATAATGTTTCCCTCCCTCCAGACATTTGTCTTCCAAATCTTCCCGAACCTTAGTTTGTAAGGAAACGCGTTCTATACAATTATGTTTCCCAGCACAAGCCGACCACCCAATCAATGCCAAAAGTGGGGAAGGGACGGGATCCACTTCCAGAGACAGTTTTTGGTGCTCTAACAAAAGAGCTTCCATCATGGTAAGGCGTGAGTCTGAAATGTAGGGTCGCACCGCTTGTGTTAACAGTGCTCGAATATTGTGTATGGAATGGAGCACTATGTGTCCCATCCAAAACAATTTGCGGGCTGCTTTAAGTGCCCGTACTGCAGCTGCACAGTGCTGTAGACACAATGGCCACCCTTGCTCCACTGGATCAATAAGGGCAGAAAAATACCCGACGGGACACTGCTTCCCCTGACGCTTCTGATACATCACCGCTCGCATATAGGGTCCTCCATGCAAATCTACAGCCAAATGCAATGGCTCCTTATAATTTGGTAAATGAAGTGCCGGTGCCTGTGTTAAAGCTAATTTCAGGGCATTGAGAGCAGTGTCCTCACGGGCACCCCAGGGTAAGGGTTCTGCTACCATATCCTTAAGGAGTTCATACAAGGGAGCAGACAATTCGGAAAACCCCACAATCCATGTTCGACAATAATTGAACCCTCTTAAAATACCTCGAAGCTGTTTCTTTGTATGGGGTGGCTGAAGAGACATCAGCCCCTCAATACGATCTCCTGCCAAACATTTTGTCCCTGCTGTAAACACAATATCCAAATACCGCACCTCCCGTTCCACAAACTGAACTTTGTCTCTGCTTACCCGTAAACCTTGCTTCCCCAAATAATTTAACAAGGCCAATGAAACTGTGCGAACGGCTCCCTCCTCTGCCCCTGCAACTAACAAGTCATCCACATAAAAGTGAATGTGCACTCTCTCCTCCTCTGGGTTGTGAAAATTTTCCATAACTTCCCTCAAACTTTCAACAAAAAGGGAGGGGCTATCTACAAAACCCTGTGGGAGAACGGTCCATTGCCATTGCCCTGGATGTCCCGTACATGGGTGGGGCCACTGAAAGGCAAAAAATGGTCTGTTATTGGGATCTAATGGTGCAGAAAAGAACGCATTCTTTAAGTCAATTACACTAAACCACTGGGTGAGGGGAGAGACGGTGTTAACTATCTCCAGGGAATTGTGCACGAGCGGAGTCCTACTTTCAGTAATTTGATTAATACGCCTAAGATCCTGTACCATCCTGAAAGTCCCATTTGGCTTCTTCACCGGTAAGATTGGGGTATTATATTCTGAGGTTGATGCCTCAATAATACCTTGTTCTAGTAGTTCTAACATCACAGGTTTTAAGCCTTGAATTTGATCATGCGTAACAGGATATTGTTTTTGGTAAATAGGCCGTGAGACCTTCAGGTGGATAACGATAGGCGTAATAGCCATGCGGCCAGGGACCTTGTGATGAGCCCACACAATCGGATCAACCTGGGCTATGTCAGCCTCCCTAAGAGCCGCAACCCGCACCAAACATGCAGAATATTTCAGAATTATCTGAATACCCAACCGAGCTGCCAAATCCCTTCGGCACAAATTGACTCCTACAGTTGGCATAAACAAAAACTCATGCATAATTTTTCCTGTACCATCTTCCATGCTGACGAGGACGGACTGGGTTATAGGTATTTCTTCCGTCCTTCCCTCTATCCCCACCACCTTAGCGACACCCGCGCCCAATGATACGTCCTCGAATAATTCACAAAGGGAAGAGCTAGTAGCCCCCGTATCTATTAAAAAGGATACAAGTTTATTATTATTGCCCACCCTTAGGGTTATCATGGGTTCTGCCAAGGGAGGGCCAAAATGCAAGTCACCCTGACACCCCTAGTCCTCATCAAACATGGCCGCCACCCTGAAATTATCCCGTCGTTCTGAAACCCGATTGGGGCACTCCCGTCCCCAATGTCCTTTTTGTTTGCAAAATTTGCAAACGTCTTTGGGGAGGGGGGTTCTGGCCCAGGGAGGCGCATCACGTCTCCCAAAACCATTACCCCTTCTTCGTTCTCCCAGCCCTTTCCCTTCAACCTTATTCACCTCCCGGACCGTTTGCACCATTAATTTGACAGTCTTCTTTTCAGCCTCCTCCTCTTGTCTTGCAACAACTTTTTGGGCCTCTGCTATAAGGTCCGGTAGGGTTTTCTGCATTAAATTATCCAACTTCTGCAATTTCTTCTGTATGTCTGGGTAACTGCCACTTACAAATTGTAACTTAAGAATTGCCTGTCCCTCTGCCCCCTCGGGATTCATGCCTGTATAGGCAGTCATCCCTTCCTTCAATCTAGTGGCGAACTCAATAGGGCTCTCTTCCTTCTTTTGCGGGTGTCCAAAGGCTTTTTGTGTATTAAACACCTTTGGGAGCATATCCTCCAATCCCTGGAGGAGACGTCCACGGTGGACAACACACCGTTCCCTATCTTTCTCATCCTGCAAATCGAAATAGGCCCAAGTTGTATCAGGAATTTCCCTTGCAGCCTCTTGCCTAGTGGCATTTACTCTGTCCTTCAGCCAGGTTGTCCTAGCCTGTTCAAGTGCCTGTCTTCCTTCCTCATTCCCAGCTACCTGACACAGAATGTGCAACATTTCCGAAGGGGTACAAATAGATGGTCCCAATATCCCGTCTAGTTGTTTTCGAAACTGTACCGGGTTTTCTACTAAAGATGGCAATTGCACCTTCATATTTCTTAATTCTGTATTAGACAATGGATGCTCCACATACCCATATCCTGTGCCTGTTCCCATAGGTACTTGGCGGAGAGGAAACATGTGGCTGAGTGTACTAACGCTTGGGAGTGGGGAGGTGCCGTGTGGGGTTCCGGGGGGTCGAGAGGGTGGTCGACTTTCCGATCTAAGTGGAGTCGCCCCAGATCCTCCCAGGAGTGCATTCAAATCCCCAGCAAATACCCGAGGGTCTGAACTTCCCGACTGGACTCTCTTCCCTCGTGATTCCTGAGCCCCCCAATCTATAGTGCGTTGTGTCACGTCTCTAATCTCACTTCTTAGAGACGGGTAGAGGCCCTTTCCTTTTCCCTGTCACTCCCTTGGAGCGTCGGGGTTACCTAAACTGTCCGACCCTTTTGCTTTTATATCCTCGTCACTTCCCTCTAGTTCCATATGTGAGTCAAGCATAACCAGCTCTGACTCTGTGACTGCCTGAATTATACCAGAATTATAGGGTGGAGGAACGGGGGGATAGTCCAAGGGATCCCAGGGATCAGGGTCTTCCACTGGGCATGAGGTCCTAGTGTTGGATAGCGAGCTTTCTGAGCGCAATGCAGCGACCCTAGTGGGGCATCTTATGAAGTTTTCCCAAATATCTACACAATAAAGATTCATAGGGACATCTGGTCGGGGTTCTAATTCTAGCCAATATTGCCGCATATCCCTAAGAGTATCCACATTGAAAGTCCCCAAAGGTGGCCAAGTATGGCCATAGGGAAGGCCTTTAATTTTTGGCCATTTTTGTGTACAGGCTTGGGCAAAGAATTCTTTTGTTACCCCATATCCCGAGAACCGGTCCCATTCTCCCAAGACTAAGCCAAGAGGAGATTTAACAGGGTACGTTACGACCAACCCTCCCGCCTCAGACAGCGTGCCGTTAGCCAAGGCGTCCCTAGGCTTCCCCCCGGAATCGCTTTGAAAATCCCCCACCCATTCTTAATGTAACCACCGCAAGGAGAGACTCACCCGACTTTCCGTCATCTTGTCTTGCCTACTCCGTAGAAGGCGTATTCGTCGTGAACCTCTGGCAGGTTGTTGTCCTCGGGTTCTAAGCACCCTAAGGGGCACGGTGGAGCAGGTGTTAGAGCAAATATGCTCACTGGGCCCGTAATGTGCCTGATCCACTCGTAGCCACAAAGGGACGCCCCCGTAGAGGACTAAAATATCCCACCACTGCCACCAAATTTGTTACGTGTGAATGGCCACACTAAAGAGGCAGATGGCTTGAAGCAATGGAACAGGAGCTGCTGTCCATTAGCGAAAAGGAGGCCTGGACTCTCACTCAGCTACCTCAAGGCAGAAAGCCTGTTGGATGTAAATGGGTCTTCAAAATAAAGCACAAGGAAGATGGAACTGTGGAGCTATACAAAGCACGCCTAGTAGCTAAAGGCTACTCACAGCAATATGGGACTGACTATTTTGAAACTTTTGCTCCAGTTACTGACCAAGCAACATTCAGAACACTTCTAAGTGTTGCAGCATCTAGGAATATGATAGTAGAGCATCTGGATGTAAAGACTGCTTTCCTCAACGGAGAACTATCTGAGGAAATCTACATGGAACAACCTGAAGGTTTCAAGGTCAAAGGTCAAGAAAATTTCATCTACAAACTCAACAAAGGACTCTGGCCTAAAGCAAGGAGCAAAGGCCTGGTATAACAAACTTACTGAACTTTTAAAGAAGCAAGGCTTCAAGCAAGGGAAAGCTGAACCTTGTCTGTACACTAGAATCAGAAATGGACAATACCAGTATGTTCTTGTTTACGTTGACAACTTGATCGTGGCTTGTCAAAACAGAGGAGACATCAAAGCAATAGCTGATGGACTGAATAAGGAAGTGGAAGTCAAACAGCTAGGAGATGTTCAGCAATATCTCGGAATGCAAATTGAGAGACTCGAGGATGGAACTTTTCTTTTATGCCAGAAAAGAAAGATTATGGACTTTATTGAATCTGTTGGCATGAAGAACTGCAAAGCTTCAACAATCCCACTTGAACCTGGATATCTGAAGGAGAAGGACGGCACACCACTAAAGGACATAGGAGGATACAGAGAGGCTGTCGGAAAGCTCTTGTACCTGAGCAAATCAACGCGTCCAGATATTACCGCGGCAGTTGGATTTCTAAGCAGAAAAGTAAGTTCGCCAAATCATAATGATTGGAGCGCAATAAAGAAGATGGCACGTTACCTAAGAGGAACAATGGACTTAAAACTAAAAATTGCACCAACTGAACAACCGAGACTAGTCAGCTACATGGATGCCAGTTGGGGAGATGAACAACTACAAGTCTACCAGTGGATACCTATTCTTTTATGGAGATGGACTGATAGACTGGACTAGTAGAAAGCAGACTGTTGTAGCGCAATCCACAGCAGAAGCTGAGTGCATTTCAGCAGCAAGTGCCTGCAGCAGACTTGAATGGATCTTTGAGATGTTGAAAGATTTTGGAATAATTGAACCTGTACCTATACTTATGTTAGAGGATAATCAAGCTTGTATAACAATATGTAAGGAAGAGAGCACGACTGCTAGAAGTAGATCTATTGGTATTAAATGTGCATTAGTTAAAGATTTGTACCAGAAAAGGTTGATAGAGATTAAGCATTGTTGTACAGAAGAGATGGTGGCTGATGTCCTGACTAAGCCACTGACCAAAGACAAGTTTGAAAGACTTCGTAAAATGTTGAATATGCTTGATGCTAATGTTGAATAATGTTTTGTGTATGCATGTATAATGACTTGCATTTCAGGTCTTGAGAAGGGGTGTTGGAGAAATGAGCATGTAACACAAGGCCTGAGAAATTCAGTCATTATAGGGTTAACCTATGCAACTTGTTTGTTTACCTAGATTTAGCCTGGAAGTGATACCTGGCAGCTGGCCAATTATCTCTAAGCCTGGAAAACTAAAGGTGTACTGTTTTGCTAATTGGTCAATGATATCAGGTGTTTCCTTTCAGGGGTCAAGAAGAAGGAGAGATCCTCCATTACAATCTCTCACTCTCTATCAGGATGTCTTAGTGTGCAGACGCAGCAGAATGCTGCTTAGTAAGCATGTTTTGTTTATTTGTAGCTAATCCCGTTTACCTTTTTCCTTTAGTAATAAACTTCTTTTAAACTAAAAAGAAGCAATCTCTTCTTTCCAGAAAAGCAAGATTCATTACTCTGAATTTTCTTGATTATTGGACAAAAGTCCTAACAGTTTCTGCCTCCTGAAAATGTAGCTGTATCTGAAGAAGTCAGCAGTGACTCACGAAAGCTCCTCCCCTGCCACAAATGTTGTTTGTCTTTAAGGGGCTACTGGTCTTTTTGCTCTTTTCTACCGCTACAGACAGATTAACGTGGTTACTCACTGAAGCATAGAGTTGGAAGGGACCTCCAGGGGCATCCCCTCCACAAGGCAGGAAATTCACAAATATCTCGCCCCTCCACACCCACAGTGACCCCTGTTCCATGCCCAGAAGATGGCAAAAAACCTCCAGGATCCTTGGGCCAAACTGGCCTGGAGAAAAATTGCTTCCTGACCCCAAAGTGGCAATCACCTTACCAGGGCGTGTAAAGAAGGGCCACGATAACTAAGCACTGAGGCAACCCTTCCTGCCTTCCCTCTCGTAATCTGCCTAAGTTCACAGAATCAGCGTTGCTGTCAGATGGCCATCTAGCCTCTGTCTGAAAACCTCCAAAGGAGAAGGGTCCACCACCTCCTGAGGAATCCTGTTCCACTGAGGACCGCTCTAACAGTCAGGACATTCGTCTTAATGTTTACCCGAAGACTCTTCTGATTTAATTTCAACCCGTTGGTTCTGGTCCAACTTTCTGGGGCAACAGAAAACTACTCATCTTGATTGATCTTGTACAGTACCTTGTGACTTCGTATTACTCAAACACCTTTTGGAAGGAAGGGAAGTGGGAAGAGCCGGAGACACATACCAGGCCCATGGGCTTGGTAAAGCGTCAGCAGTTGCTGCTGCCAGCTAGGGTTGCCGACTCCAGCTTGGAAAATTTCTGAAGATTTGGGCATGGAGGAGTTTTTTGGGGGGGAGCTCAGCAGGCACACCATACAGATCGCCCTCGGAAGCTGCCATTTCCTCCAGGGGAACTGATCTCCGTAGTCTGGAGATGGGTTGTGATTCAAGGAGAACGCCAAGCCCGACCTGGAGGCTGGTCAGCCAATCACACTCCAGACCCCATGCCTCACCTGTGCCTTGACACACAAAAAGACATCATTGTCTTCGTAGATGAAATCTGCATGAAGATGTCATTCAGAACTGCTTGTTGCTGGAGGTTTAATGTACAAGGAGGAGGGAAGCCAAGCTGAACAACTTGCTTTGTTTTCCCCAACCCAAAGACAAAGGAATAGTCTGAAGGCTGACATACATGTGTTCAAAACTCCACCCAGGATAAAATGAATAGTTTTAAAACGTGTAGGATTATTTTGCAGAATGGAACTGGTGCATTTCTTCTAAGCAGATATTGTCACAGTCTTGAGCAAAATCCAGGACGCTGGACTAGATTGACCATTGGTCTGATCCAGCAGGGCTCTTCTTATGTTCTTACTTATTCTGCCGTTGGATATATCTACAACTGAATCTAGTCCAGCATCCTGTCTCATACAGTCGCCAAGCAGTTCCTCTGAATAGGCTACAACAGGGCATACTGGACTTTACAACAGGGCAGAGAGGCCAAGGCCTTCCCCTGATAAGAACATCAGAAGGGCCCTGCTGGATCAGACCAGTGAGGATCCATCTAGTCCAGCGTCCTGTCTCACACATTGGCCAACCAGTTCCTCTGGAGGGCCAGCAACAGGGCAGAGAGGCCGAGGCACACTTAAGAACATAAGAAGAGCCCTGCTGGATCAGACCAGTGAGGATCCATCTAGTCCAGCATCCTGTCTCATACATTGGTCAACCAGTTCCTCTGGAGGGCCAACAGCAGGGCAGAGAGGCCGAGGCCTTCCCCGGAGAAGAACATCAAAAGAGCCCTGCTGGATCAGACCAGTGAGGGTCCACCTAGGCCAGCGTCCTGTCTCACACAGGGGCCTACCAGTTCCCCTGGAGGGCCAGCAACAGGGCAGAGAGGCCGAGGCCTTCCCCTGATAAGAACATCAGAAGGGCCCTGCTGGATCAGACCAGTGAGGATCCATCTAGTCCAGCGTCCTGTCTCACACATTGGCCAACCAGTTCCTCTGGAGGGCCAGCAACAGGGCAGAGAGGCCGAGGCACACTTAAGAACATAAGAAGAGCCCTGCTGGATCAGACCAGTGAGGATCCATCTAGTCCAGCATCCTGTCTCACACATTGGTCAACCAGTTCCTCTGGAGGGCCAACAACAGGGCAGAGAGGCCGAGGCCTTCCCCGGAGAAGAACATCAAAAGAGCCCTGCTGGATCAGACCAGTGAGGGTCCACCTAGGCCAGCATCCTGTCTCACACAGGGGCCTACCAGTTCCCCTGGAGGGCCAGCAACAGGGCAGAGAGGCTGAGGCCTTCCCCTGTTGTTGCCTCCTGGCTCTGGGATTCAGAGGTTTAATTAGAAGCATTCTGTGGAATCAGCACAAAAGCCTGCTGATGATAAATGTACTTAACGGGTGGAGCTGGTAGAGCACAAACAACAGCCCGAACCTTGTAAATGAGCTCTATGGTAGAACTAGGGCTGCCAAGTCCCCTGGGAGGGCGGGGGAAACCCCGATTTTGAATGCTTACCCCCGCTTTTTCAAAATTGGCCACCGGGGGAGGCAATGGCTGCCAGCAGGAACACAGGGAAACGTCGGAGCCTGCCCTGCCCTCTCCCTGCCAGGCCTGAACTTCTTAAAAGGGAAATGTCTGCAGAGAGCCTATCCTGCAGTAAAAAACCTCACCAGACATTTCCCCTTTAAGAGCAGAGGCAGCAAGAGAGCCCCGCCCAGAGATTAAGGAGGGACTAGGCTCTTTGGAATGGAGGGCGTGCTTTTGCATGTGACTTACAAAGTTGCTGGGGTAAGTGCCTCTGCCAGCTCTTTTCCTTCTTTCTCTCTCTCCCCCTCCCCCTTTCTTTCTTTCTTTTTTCTGTCTGTCTGTCTGTCTGTCTGTCTCTCTCTGTCCCCATCCAGCAGAGGTCTATCAGTGGCTATTATTAGCCACAAGGTCTAAATGGAACCCTTTGTCTGGGGCAGTGATGCTCTGCATTCTTGGTGCTTGGGAGGCAACAGTGGGAGGGCTTCTGGAGTTCTGGCCCTGCTGCTGGACCTCCTGAGGGCACCTGATATTTTTGGCCACTGTGTGACACAGAGTGTTGTACTGGATGGGCTGTTGGCCCGATCCACTGTGGCTTCTCTCCTGTTCTTATTATATGAAAATCATATTTAGCACTTGTGTAGCACTTAGTGCTTCATATTCTGCCGAGATGAGGAAGGATTCAGTAGGGCCGTTGCTCAGTGATAGAGCATCTGCTTGACATGCAGGAGGTATCAGCCTCTTCAGCTAAAAAAGGATCAGGTAATAGGTGACATTAAAGATCTCAGCCTGAGACCCTGGAGAGCCACTACCAGTCTGAGTAGTCAATACTGACCTTGATGGACCAATGGCCTGATTCAGTATTAGGAAACTTCATGAGTTCATGTGTCAGCATGTGGAAGCAACATCACAGGATGTGACATCACAAAATGATCCCCACCCCCAAAGTCCCCAGATATTTCCCAAGTCGGACTTGGCAGCCCTAGTTTTTTGCGGCCCACCAAGAAGATTTCAGGACTTCAAGAAAATTGAGCCTAAATTCAATTTGCTTTCTTATCCCATCACTGCTGATATTGATACCTGAGGTGCTGCAGCTTGAACTTATTGACATGCAGTCAGATCACACTGTGAAAGAAATGTTTAATGCTGTGACATTAGTTGACTTTTACAAATCTTTGTCTGCTGAAAAAATTCCATGTATGAAGAAATTTGCTGGGAAAATGTTCTCTATATTTGGGTCTACATATATTTGTGAGCAAAGTTTTTCTTGCATGAAGATCAACAAGGGTAAATATAGATGCTCTTTGACAGACATTAACTTGCAGGCTGTGATGAGAATCTCAACAAGCAATCTCACTCCTGATTTCAAAAAAGTTGTAGAAAAGTGTGATAGGGTACATTTGTCTCATTAAACTGATTCTAAAATTAAATGTGCTTGCAGCTATAGATGATATGAAATTAGCACAATAAATAAACTGAATAAAACTACCACTATTTTTTAATTTATATTTATTGATTTTTATGATACAATTTATACCTTTTCTGAAATGCAAAGTTAACTAATGAATGCAATCATTTTAAAAGGTGCGGCCCTCCGCTAACCTCCACTCCCACAAAGTGGCCCCCGAGCCAAAACAATTGCCCACCCCTGAGCTATGGGGACAAATGAATTAGGGCTAGAATGAAGTAGTAGTGCAAGCCCCTATGAACTTGCACATCACTCACTAGCCTTCAAGGCCTCTCTGCGGGAACAGAGGTAGAAAGTCTGGAATATGCACATTTTAACCACTGTGCAATCGGGGTGCACACAGGTATTATTCAGGGCATTTTTTTGTTCTTCAGTTTTGTCGTCCTACCAACTGTGGGGAGGGGAAAGAGTGCAGGGGCTGTTTTGTGAAATTTAAGTCCCTGAGAGATTGCAGTTATTTGACCTTAACTGATTTCTCAGAGACAGAAAGAATGAATTTCAGATCCTTCATCACAGATCTATTGTGTTTTGGCTGTGCCTTATGTTTGTGGAGGAAGGAAGTATCTGCCTCTATCCCTCACTCTGCTCTGTGGCAAATTACTGGCTGCCTGTCCTGCAGAGGATGCAAGCAACAAATTGCTCTGTCCCTTGCTTGTCATGTTTGTAGTAAATGTGGGTCTAGCATAGCCTAGACTTTACCTCTGTTCCCCTCCCACCAGCCTTCCAGAGAGTACAAGCAAAATATCTGCCTCTATTCCTTGCAGGGGGAAGTCAGATAATATACCCTCTACCCTACCTCCCCCAGTCTGCATTACCAGTATTCAGAGGGTACAAACAACAATTTTGCCCCTATGTGGGTACCAGCAGCAGCACTGTAGATCAGAGAATGAAGCAGGAAGCAAAGAACACCTGTGGCTTATATACAGTTAACAAAACCCTCCCCAAGCCATTGGGGATGGTACATTGACAGAACATGCAACTGCTATGCACAGAAACACCTTATGCAAATGATTCTCTTTGATGGGAACATTTGCTATCTCTTCTGGTTGGAAGATGTCCCATCAGTTAGATCGTTTACTGAGTTTCTTTTCCCTCGCACATTGCCCCTCCTATTTCTCTTCTCTTGCTTTGTGCAACCATAAAAAACAGTGAGCCCTTCAAAGCGCAGAAATTACGGTCTTTCCACAGATAACTAAATGTGATTTTTGTAATGATCAGGTACAGGAGATTTGGTTTAGATTTTGATCAGTTACTTTTTGAATGCACATCCTTCTTGTGCAATACTCAGATTTATTGTTTTCAGAATGAAAATAAGAAAACATCAGAGTCACTTGCAGCAAGGGGCAGATTAACTATTAAGCAGACTAAGCATGTGCTTAGGGCACCAGGGCCAAAGGGGGCACCACAAAATTGGGAAAAGAGTGAAAAGAAAAAAAAGAATGAAGATTTGTAAAAAAAAAAAAAATGGATAAAACTAGTGCAAACTGATCATGGTGCACCCTAGGATTATCTTTTATTTTTTGTTGGTGTGGTGCAGTGTCATAGGGTTTGAAAGTAAAATGCATGTGTTTAAAAGTAAAATGATGGGGCCAAATTCAGTTGTCATAACAGTCATTTCAATGACTTCTCTGCCCCCTTTTAATTTCAGCCCCATGTAAACTTCAAAAATGAAGTGTGTTCAGTTGAGTGGTGCACAAAAGAGAAAACGTGCAAAAGTGAATGAGCAAAAGAATCTGTCTGTTGTAACCAAGACAGGAAAGCTGACAGATTTCTTCTTATAAACTGCAGAGAAAGATGATCCAGATTAAAACCAGTGTCAGTCTTCAGAGACAGGAAGTGAATCAAATCTATCTCCTTCATCAGAAACAGGGAGTGTTCGTGCAAGGCCAGATTTTCATGATGACATTGCACATGTGAAGTACCACAACCTGGACCTACTTCCATGACAAGATGTTTAAATGCTTTTGAACTGTCCAAGAAGTTTAGAGAACTGTCCAAGGATGAAATGAACAAAGCTAAGAACCCAGGGTTGTGGGATGAATTTTATGGTGATGATGTGACTTATTGAGTTGCTTGTGGACCCAGTGAATGTCAGCACCACAATGGGCCATTTGACAATTTTTTTGGAATAAAAGCCAATGGTGAACACTACAAGAGAGAATGACTGTTGTACTCTTCTTCAAAAGGATCAGTTTGCTCTTTTGTTTGTAAACTATTTGCGCCCAAAGGGTCAACGTACTTTGCTAGAAATGAGGAATTCAGTGACTGGCAAAACACTGCTGTAATTGACAACCATGAAAAAAGTACAACTCACTGAGATGTCATGCTGACATATTTAACTCGGAAATAAGGCTTAGGCTTGACACAGCCACTGGAAAAACAAATTGAAGAGGACTACAATTATTGGGAGAATATGCTTCGACGTGTTGTAGCAGTAATTTGCACACAGGCTGAACAAGGATTGGCATTCCGAGGAAAAGTGGAAAAATTTGGGTCTCTCAATAATGGGAATTATTTGGAGCTACTCAAATTGATAAGTCGGTTTGACCCATTCTTGGCTGCTCACATTCTTTGCTGCTCACAAATTGAAGAGGAGTACAGTTATTGGGATAATGTGCTTTGGCATATTGCAGCAGTCATTTGCACACAGACTGAACAAGGATTGGCATTCCGAGGAAAAGTGGAAAAATTTGGGCCTCTCAATAATGGGAATTATTTGGGGCTACTCAAATTGATACGTCGGTTTGACCTATTCTTGGCTGCTCACATATCATGGTACGGCAATGCTGGAAAAGGCAACCCTTCGTACCTGTCCAAAATGATATGTGAGGAACTTATTGAGTTAATGGCAAAGAAAGTGCACTCCATCATCATTGACAAAATTAATATTTCTGGGTACTTCAATCTGTCAGTGGACAACGCCTGATCTTTCGCATGTTGACCAACTGAGCATAGTGCTCGGATACTTGCAAGATGGACAGCCAGTTGAATGATTTATCACATTTTTGGAATTACAAAACCACACTGGTGAAGTATGGCACAGCAGGTGTTGAAGTACTTATGTGATGATTGTAAACTGGATTTTGCTAAATGCAGAGGGCATTCATACAACAATGCTGCCAACGTGTCTGGATGTTACAATGGCATGCAGCAAAATTTTTTGGATGCAAATCAGTTTGCCATTTATGTAACCTGTGCAGCTCATTCACTAAATTTAGTTGGACGAAGTGCTGTGGATTGTTGTCAAGTTGCAGTAGATTTCTTTTCCACTGTACAACTACTCTACACATTCTTTTCAGCCTCAACTGCTCAGTGGAGAATTCTCAAAGATTGCATTGGAAATGAAAAAGTGTTGAAATCACTTTCAGACACCAGATGGGAAGCACATGCTGTGGCAACTGCTGCAATTATCAACTCTTCCTTTAAGATTCTGGAAGCTTTGGAAGATTTATCAGATGACCAGTTGCAAAAAGGTGACTCTAGAAAGGAGGCAAAGAATATTGCAAACAAAATGCAAGAACTGGAATTTGTGTCCATGCTGAATTTTTGGAACAAAACTTTAGAAAAGTTTCATAGAACAAGTCAACTTCTTCAAAGTGAAAATGTGATCTTGCAAACATGTGCAGATTTGTATTCATCATTGGCAGACCAGTTGCACACATCAAGAGATGAGTTTGAGAGATCTGAATCACTTGCAAAGGACATGCTCCCTGATGTAGAATACAAAGCAACTCAAACACGTAAGCATATAAGAAAGAGAATGCCCAACGATGGAAACGCACCAGAGGTCGTTCTCAGTGCCAGAGACAAATTCCGTATCTCCACTTTTTATGTAATTGTTGAAAAGTTAGAAATGGAAATGAGGAAGAGACGAAAGGTGTACACTGAAATAGCAGACAGATTCTCTTGTCTGATAGATGTTCCTAATGCCACCCAACAAGGTGCTAATTCCCAATTATCAGAAAGTGAACGGTACTCAAAGACTTGTCAGACACTCATTGATACTTATCCAGATGACATGAACAACACTTTGTCTACAGAGCTTCAGCAGTTCCATTCATATGTTCTTCATAAGTTTAAAAAAACCAAGAAAACATCTTTCACTCACATGGAACTTTACAACACAATTACAGAAGACAAACTAGAAAGTGCCTTTTCTTTGAAATTGCCTAAGAATATTTTTAACATTAATGGTCACCAACTGCACAACAGAGAGGTCTTTCTCACAACTGAAACGTGTAAAAAACCCAAATAGATCAGTTATGCTTCAAGAAAGACTCAATTCACTGTGTATATTAACAATTGAAGCAGACATTCTGAGAAGTATTAATTTTGAGGATGTTATCAGTGATTTTGCAAAAATGAAATGTAGAAAAATGCCTTTCAGGTCATGAATATTGGAATTTGGATACATTTAACTTGTGAAATATTAAAATAGATGTTGTATTGCATTTTTGTAGAACTTTATGTAGCCCAAGCCAGCAGGGCAGGCTCCGAGGTTCCCCTGCTGGCAGCCATTTTGTCCCCCCGGTGGCCAATTTTGGAAAAGCGGGGGAAAGCTTTCAAAATCGGTGTTTCCCCCGCTCTACCGGGGGACTTGGCAGCCCTAGTGTGGACTGGATGGGCCACTGGCCTGATCCAACATGGCTTCTCTTACGTTCTTATGTTCTTATCTGCTCATCTCTTGTTTTTAATCTCAGAAGCCAGTGTGCCCTGAATGGAGAGTGCGCCTTTGACTCACACGTGACTGTGAGGTGTTCAGGGCACTCTCCATTCAGGGCACACTGGCTCTCCATTCCACACAGTAATCAGAACGGTGGTCTTCAGAGGGGAGGAGTAATATTTTCTGAGATTAAAAACATGGGTGTCTAGAATAGAGTTGTCAATTGCAGGTTAGGATTTGGGATCAGAGCCAAGAGAGAGTGGTCTTGGGGAGCGAAGGGACCTCGGCAGGGCAGAATCCCACAGAATCCACCTTCCAAAGTTGCCATTTTCTCTAGGGGCACTAATCTCTGTTGTCTGGAGATCGGTTGTAATGTGGGGAGATCTAAAGGTCCCGGTTGGACGTTAGCAATCCTAGAATGCCATATCCCTGCAATTAAAATATTAACCCGAGGACAGATTAATAATAATTACCCCAGCATCTGTATGATGGTACTGAGTATTCAAAACATTTCACACCACTCATTTTGGGAATCCCGGCTACAACTCCGTTAGGCAGACCAGTTTTCTCCCTCTACCCTTTCTGTCCATAAATTCGGCTGATAACCAAAAACCTGATAACCCACGATAACCTCGTGCTCCAACATTCGGCTGATAACCCATGATAACCTCGTGCTCCAACATTTATTTTTTTGTACCTTTCAAAAGGTGCAGGGAGTTCCAGATGTGATCAGAGAAACAAGGTATGTTTATTGGGGGGGGCATTTCCCTGATCACCCCCCCGGCATTATCCTTAGCCCTGCGGGATGGTGTACAGGGTAGAGATCTTTCAGCAGCCTTTGCAACTTGGGTGTTTCTCCAGCTGCCCTGGGCCATCACTGGAGGGGTAGGGTTTCAGCAACAAGATGACTCAAGTCATTCCTCCCAAGGAAGAGGAGGGAGGACACACAGCTCAGCCCCACTGCCTGCCAGGCCTGCCCACCACAGAGGCCTCCCCCCGCCCCGTTCCTACTCCTCAGCCCTTCCCAGTGCAGCTAGTCAGCCTCATCCACTCTTCAGCCCATTAGGCCAGATAAAAAATTAATCTCTTCTCCTTCTGTTAGTTCAACTGATTTGGCCACACTTAGGAACAGCTTGGCATCTGGCACGGTTCCTGCAGCCCAGCTCAGTCAACAAGAGGGATCAAGCGAGACTCTAGGGGGTGCCCGATGGAGATAGCTGCCTGAATCTCGTGCTCTCCCACCCTCTCTCCTCACAGACGAAGCTGACATGACAGAACCACTCCAAATCTCTCCCAACTGCATGGGGACGGTAGGCGAAACCCCCCCCCCCCAAATTACCAAAAACTCCAAGCCGAATGGGCCGGGAAAGCCCTCAGATCGATCCTTTTCTAAAACGGCCTGGGTGACAGAAGAAGCCCTCAAAATGGCGGCTGAGCATAACAGCGGGGAGGTGGCTAAGCAGACAATCACCCCAACTGAATTTAATGCGGCACTAGCTAACATGGAAAAAAACTTCCTAGACCAAATGGCGAAAATGTTCCAACCTGTTTATGACAGGCTTGACTCTCTACATTTAAATATAACAGAGACTAAAAATATTGCAGAAGCAGCCATGAGCAATAGCTTAGCTAACCAGTCTGCAATCCAGACGCTCCAAGTCACTGACGATCTTTTAGCGGAAAGAACAATGTGCCTAGATCTCTCAGCCAGACAAAATAATTTAAAATTAAGAGGGATAGGAGAAAAATCTGAAGGCCATGAGGACTTATCCCAACACATTGCAAATTGGCTAAGAAAGCAAATCGCTGCTGACGGGGACATTTCCACAGCTATCTCTAAGGCCTACAGACTGGGCTCTCCTGCTATTTTAAAAGTACAACCGGCTCGAGATATTATGATCACACTAATGGACCTCAGATACAGAAGACTCATTCTCAACACAGTAAAGCAAAAGGGTAACCTCAAATACAATGGTTTTGAAGTAGGAGTTTACCCAGACTTACCAAAAGAGGCATTGCAAAAAAGGCGAGAGCTCAAACCAATAACCTCCCAGCTATTTGAAGCGGACATTAAGTATACATGGAACTCTCCCCTCGTTATCCAAATCGTCTAGAAAGGCAAGGCCATTAAGATCGCATCAGTGGAGGAAGGCTTATCGGCACTACGATCTCTTGACATAGCCATCCCAATGGAACTCAGCAAGAGATCGAACAAAAGAAGACTCTCATCGTCGTCACCACCACCGGAGGACATGAGGCCGCACCAATGCCTAGCAAGCTGAAGAACTCTGCCCAACTTCTGCTTCTGAAGCAAGATTTCTTTTACCTCTAGAACACTACTCTCTTCCAAACGGGTCTACCAGAAAAAAGAAGGTTCACATTTGGTTCCTCACATTTCTTAAGGAGGGTTCTTACATATCTAATGTTCTAAGCTTTTAAAACTAGACTAAAGTTATAACAAATCATCTTATTATTGTGTATTTAATCAATACAAAAGTTCATTTATTTATTAAAGTTTTAAGTATTTGGGGAGGAGGGAGGGTCGGGGATAGAGGGGGATTTATTCATTGTTCATTGTAGCTGGTGTCTCTCAATAATTGGTGCTGGGACAAGGAGAGGAAGAAAAGGGTCGTTTTCCCAGCCTCCTGCAGGGACCCTATACCCTCAGGAGAACAGAGAGACGCATAGTATTAAGCTACTTGTTTCATCGACTTAATTGATTGTTTACTGTTAATTGATTGAATTAAACTATTTATAGGTTTACAAAATTACTTTATACTTGATTACCTCACAACTCTTATACTCATAGAACTATCAGACAGTGATTATAATAACTGCAATCAACTTGTTCTGTCATCATATTTTGATTCTGTGCAGGGTTTACAATTTTAATCATTATAACAAAAATCAATTATCAAATTTTACTATTATCTAAAGGTTATAAAGTATTTTTAAGCAACAAAAGTGTTTTCAGTGCTTGAGAAAACCCAGGCTCGCAATTTATAGGATACTCCATAGCAACTTGTATTAGAGGGAGAATAGCACTCTTGTGGCCAAACTAGAGTATAACACTCTCATTGCTAACAGTCTGAAAAGCTAGAGGCAGCCTTTTTTCTTGAGGGAGAAACCAATTTAATAAGCATGTCAGGAGAATTATTAATTATTTCATCCAACGTTAATGGTCTGAACCATGTGATCAAAAGAAAACGAGTACTCTCAAACTTATTGAAGCTAAAACCATCAATAGTTATGTTGCAAGAAACACATCTTAAAAAATCAGATGTAAAAATCTTTAACTCTAACCAATTCTCATCCTAATATACAGCAGCAGGAAGCTCCAAATCCCGCGGCGTAGCGGTACTATTTAACCACACAGTGCGCGTTGACTTATTGAGCAAAAAGCAGGATCCAGAGGGAAGATTCCTCTTTATAAAAGGGCAACTAGAAGGTAAGCTAACAACTGTTGCCACACTATATGCTCCAAATGAATATCAAACAAACTTTTTAGAAAACACATTGAAAATTCTTAGTGACTTCACAGAAGGGGACTTAATCCTGGGAGGAGATTTCAATTTAGTATCTGACAATGAAATGGACAAATCCAAAACTATCACAACCACTCCTAATTCCAAATCCAGATTCACTTGTCTGGCACACCTGCTCGAAAAACACAGGTTAATTGACATCTGGAGAACATCACACCCAACAGAAAAGGATTTTACCTTTTTCTCAGAACGCCACAAAACTTACTCCAGAATAGACCTGGTCTTACTGTCCGAATCACTTCAAGATAGAGTTATCTCATCCACAATAGGCCCATTCCAGTGGTCTGACCACACTTGGGTTAGTTGCACAGTGACATCAGGTGACCACACCAATAAACACACACAATGGTCTTTGAACACCTCTTTATTGAATAACCCAGATCAGAAATTGCACAAGCCATAAAACTTTATTTTGAGGAAAATGAAACACATGAGGTCTCCCCTGTAATCTGCTGGGACACGATGAAACCTTCTCTCAGAGGAGTAATCATCTCTAAGGCTGCATTCCTGAAAAAACAAAAACAGCTTAAGGATATTTTAGATAGAATCAAAGCATTAGAACAGGAACACAAAAGAACAGGCTCTAACAAAACTTTACAGCAGCTACACCTAGAAAGAAAAGCTCTACAAATGCTAGAAATCTCTTTAATCAAAAAACAGCTCTGCTACACAAAGCAAAAATATTGGCAAAAAACACCTAGATCACTGAAACTCCTTTCCCACAAAGTAAAAGAGATTAGAAAACGGTCCCAGATCACTGCTTTAAAAGATACCTCAAACAAAGTGGTCACGAACTCTAAGGACATACTTGCTATACTAGAGGATTTTTATCTCAAACTATACACACCTCAAACAGTAAATGAAGAAACCTTCCAAAACTCTCTGAAGAGCTTCCCAATACACACAACACTAGATCTACACCACAAGACACTAATGGAGGAGCCCATAACCTTGGAGGAAGTACAACAGGCCATCAAGTCACTCAAAAACAACAAATCCCCTGGCCCAGACGGCCTACCTGCAGAGTACTATAAGACTTTCTCAGAGCACTTAGTACAACCTATTACGAAGGCCTTCAATCACATATTGAATACAGGCGAAATGCCCACCTCTTGGAAACATGCCACCACAGTAGTTATACCAAAACCTGGTAAAGACCCAATACTCCCTAAATCATACCGCCCTATTTCCCTCCTTAATCAGGATTTAAAATTATTCACTTCCATTCTAGTCAAACGCATCAACACCTTTATTCCTCACTACATACACAGCAATCAGGCAGGGTTCATACCACACAGAGACCTAGCAGATAACACCATCAAAACGCTCAACATACTACATCATTGCAAAAAACAGAAAATCCCAGCAGCCTTTTTATCTCTTGACGTTGAAAAGGCTTTTGATTCTGTCTCATTTAAGTACCTTTTCTCGGTGCTAAAAAGAATGAATTTTGGCCCCAAACTTATCCGAACCTTCCACAGTCTCTATGACAACCCAATGACATCTATTAAAGCCAATGGCTACAGATCCAGATATTTTGTACTTGGCAGGGGAACGCGGCAAGGTTGCCCATTATCCCCCCTGCTCTTTGCTATGGCAATAGAGCCATTGGCACAGGCAATCAGATCGCACTCACTAATATCAGGCATCAAAATTAAGGATACTGAATATAAAATCTCTCTGTTTGCAGACGATATGTTGCTTCATCTAACAAATCCAACTACATCGATCACAGAACTAATGCAGCTACTGTACTCATTTGGCTCAGTCTCAGGCCTACTAGTGAATGATTCCAAATCACAATTACTACCCATCAACCTCTCATCAGGGGAAAAAAACTTTATCAGAAACAGGTTCAATTTTGATTGGGTAACCACTCATATGAAATACCTAGGAATCAACGTCACAGAAAATTTATCTAAGCTCTTGGAATCAAATTTTACTGCTGCTCACTCTGAAATTTGCACACTCACCCTGAAATGGTCAAAGCTGAACCTCTCCTGGCTAGAAAGATTCAACTTAATTAAATCTTTTATTTTGCCAAAATACCTCTTTCTATTCAGAACTCTCCCTATATACCTTCCAGAAACACTGCTTAAGCGCTGGCAAAACAATCTTTGGAATTTTCTATGGGATGGCAAAAAAGCCAGAATTGGTCTAAAAATACTAAAAAGACCCAAAAACAACGGAGGCTTCGGCATGCCAGACCTATCTACTTATCACAAAGCAACACTTTTGGCTAATATAACCAAACTAATGAGACATACAAACCACATTGACTGGATCTCTATAGGTAACGACCTATTTGCTCCATGCCCTATAGACTCACAGTTATGGGATTTTAAATCTTTATCCCAACTAACCAAAGTGTACAACCCCTATCTGACACCAATGCTCAAACTATGGAGATCCAAACGCAACCAACTTACCCACAAAATCTCTAAATACGCTGACTTTACACACCAGTCATGGTTCAGACAGATGACTAATGACCCACTCAGGCTCAAATGGAAGAAGGCCAAACTTTCCAGATTAATAGACATCACAAATAGGAAGAGCCTACTAAGCAAAGCAGACATGGAAAAGAAACTAGGTGCATCAATCCCATGGTTTCTTTACCTAGCTATTCAACACTACAGCACCCAAATAGGTCTGACAACAATCTTATCCCAAAAAATAACCGACTTTGAACTCCTGATACAGTTATTTGAAAATCGAAATAATGGGTTGATATCTGCAACATACTCTCTATTAAACAACTTTCAAAACACATCTCCAATGCCCTATCAAACGGCTTGGGGCAGAGACTGCACAACGGTCCTGGACGATAAACTCTGGTTGAATATTTGGACAGCAAGAGTAGGTTTCCCGGTTCCGAACTCCTTGGAACTGCAAAAGCTCAAGCTACTCACAAGGTGGTACCTCACCCCACAGAAAATCTCCTACGGAAACCCTTCTTATTCACCCTGGTGCTGGAAGGGCTGCCACCAAGTAGGCACATTTGCACACTGTTGGTGGCAATGTGACAAAATCTACAAATTTTGGGAACAAATTAAAGCAAAAATCAAGGATATCACACACATTGAAATTGAAATATGCCCTGAATCACTTTTCCTGGATCTCTGGCCACAACCAATACAATCTCATAAGTCAAGACGCACTCTGGAAGTTATGGTATTCGCTGCCCGCACTGCAATTGCTTCCTACTGGAAAAATCCAAACCCCCCATCTTTAATGTTATGGTACGAAAAATTATGGGACCAGTACCTAATGGAGAACATCACTAACAGATTGAATGAAGCCTCCATGAATCAGATAAAGACAAACTTCAAGAGAAAATGGAAACCAATCCTAGATTTTCTTTCTCATGAAAATGCTATCCCGAAATGCTGGGAAGACCTACAGAAATGGTTGTGAGTACTCAACTTCTTATTAAAAGTAACTCCCACCACCACATTATCCGTGGAAAGGTGTACACAAACTGCTTGCCTGGTATACAACTCTTATTAAAATAGTACATTTACCTGACAGATTGTAAACCAAAAACGGAAGGTTCTACTTGCTTCTCCACTGTTTACCCATGTAGTTGTTCATATCTATTTTCACATGTAATATGACATGTACTTTGTTCAACAGTTGTATTGATTCAGAAATAATTTACACAAACCGGTAAATACTGTAAGGACGCTAACTGTTTCATGCTAAACCTAACCTATTCTACTGACACTGCAACTTCTGTTCGGAAAAGATTTTTTTCATAATTCAGTTTTTATATTGTTACAGCTTGTACTTGCTTCATGAAAATAAAATAAAATATTAATTAAAAAAAACAAGAGGGATCAAGCATCACCAACAAGGACAGACTCATCAGGCTAAATCTGTACAAGTAAATCATTGGCCACGTGGAGAGTTTTGCTCACATCCCCCCCCCCTCAGTTTCAGTCATTTGTCATATTCGATATCTGAAAAGGAGGGTTGCATCTAGCACTTTTCTCAGTTCATCTCACCTAACTTCCTTCCATAATACAACAGCACCTGTCCCAGACAGCTTTTGGGCACGCAGGTCCTGTGGTCCACAGCACAGCCCTTTTCTTTTTGGTGATCAAATTTATTTATTTATTTATGTATTCAACTTTTATCCCACCCTTCCAGCAAGGGCGGCTCAGGGCAGCTCACAGCAATGTAAACCATGTGGAATCGTAGTTCCATACACAATAAAAAATCATTAATACAAGTTTTAAAAACAAAGTATAAAACATACAATGTGCGAGAAGTTATTACTCGACATACAGCCAGCTTTTGTCATAGTTCCTGTCAGCTGGTCGCGGTACACAGCATTTGGCACTTAGGCTGGGCGATGATGGCAAAGAGGGTCGGTCTCGCTCATTGTGCACTGTCCGATGTCACAGGGACAGTGGCGGTGGTAATAACAGTGGTAAGACGTGTGTTCCCCTTTTCAGCAGCAGGAAAGCCAGCTGCATCCGACCTACTCTCAGGCCCTGCATGACTAAAAAAACCCTGGGATATTTGCCTGTTCTGTACCATGTAGGCTGACTCACTAATTTGACCAATCTACTTCACAGTGGGACAGGGTCATCTGCTTGTGGCTACTGTGGTCAGGAGTAGATGAATTACAGGCAGCTCTGTGGTCTCATGAGAACCCCTGTTCAAGCTACAAGCCCCTCAAACGTCGAAATACTTCTATCCAAATCTATCCAAATACTTCTTGAAAACCGCCATCTGTAAATGTCTGCCCCTGGCTCTACCTATCTTTTAGTCCTTTACATTTTAAAAACAGGTAGAAATATTCCTATTCCACCCTCCCATCCCACAAAAAGATTCAGTCAGTGTGTTACAATAGATTTAAAACAATATAAAATAAAATAACAATTAAAGGAAACAAACTCCATTTCCCAAAGATAATAACCATCAGTGACATTTAAAACGTATATTGATTCCATCAACAGCTATAAAAAGTAAATGATCCATAAATTTGATCAGGGTGTAAAGCTAATTATAAAAATTTACAGGAATGTGAAAACAGTTTCTAAGCCCAAGTCCTCCTAAGAGGGCTACCCACCAAGAAGGATACTTCCAGGCTGGGGTTCCAGGCCAGAAAGCCAGTTTGGTGTAGTGGCTAAGTGCGCGGACTCTAATCTGGGAGAACCGGGTTTGATTCCCCACTCCTCCACTTGCACCTGCTGGATGACCTTGGGCAAGTCATAGCTCTGTACCAGCTGTTCTCTCAAGGACAGCTGTCTCAGAGCTCTCTCAGCCCCATCTACTTCACAGGGAGTCTGTTGTGGGGAGGGGAAGGGAAAATAGTTTGTAAGGGATATAAATCCAATCGCTTCTTCTTCTCTTCTTCTGTTGAGAAGTGTTGGCCTGGTGGCTCAGATGTTGGGTGGCTCAGATGTTGGGGCACTTGGGGGAGCAGAGGGCCTCCAAATATGACCTTAGTGCCCAGGCAGGTCTGCTCAGAAGGGATTCTCTTGCGCTTCAATTTAGAACTTCCCAGTGAATGACCAGCATTTTACACTGGGCCCAGAAACTGCCAACCCCTGGAGAATGGGAGTCAAATGCTTCTGGAGATCAAAAACCCCCCCCCACGGAAAAGGTCACTTCTCAAGCCTCCCCTCCCTGGCAGTCTTCAAGCAGCGGCTGGACAAACACTTGTCAGGGATGCTCTAGGCTGATCCTGTACTGAGCAGGGGGTTGGACTAGATGGCCTGTAGGGCCCCCTCTCAACTCTGTGATTCTAGGATTCTGTGAAGCCAAATTAGCTGCCCAAGCGTGGCCTTAACAGATCTGTGCTGTGCCGCATTTATATCTGTGCCAAATTTCACTGTCCAAGGATCCCCCGCCACACCAGCTCTGGCTTCCTTTTGAGAACAAGGGTGCCAGGAATATGGGCTATGCTCAGGAAGATAAGGCTGCTGAGCAGCACCCACAGACTTGAATGGGAAGCCCAGCTGGACCACCAGCCCCATCCCTCACCTTGGAAGCAGGGCATCCTTGGGCACAATGGCTTTCAAGGGTCTGTGACAAGCAGTCAGCACTCAGAGCGTTTGCAAACTTTCCTTTACATCAGTGTTTCCCAACCTGCGGGTCAGGACCCAAAAGTGGATCGTGGGCCACCCCTCCCTACTGGCCACCCCTGTCCTTTCCACTGCATACTGAGAAATCAAGATCTGACCCTGGAAATAGTCTCTTCCATGTCATACATTAGCTGGTATTTTTCCTTCACTGCAGACCCATGTTAAGCAAACGTGTCCTGATGGTTACTAGAGTGAGTTTCTTAGAATATTACGGGGGGGGGGGGTGTTAGAGGGAGGAATGGAGAAGGAGGGGGGCGGGCAAAGGTTGGAATGTATCTTCCTTACGCAAAGGCTGTGTCTGTCGGCATGCCACTCGCTTGGGGTCCACAGTGGGACCAGCTGCGCCCTTTGCGTGATAGTTGCTGGTTTCTCAAAACCGTCTGGTTGGCCACTGTAAACATGACACCTAATGCCCTTCTTTATTTTTTAAAGGAGGATAATTATAAATGCACATGGGCAAAACATAGATAGCAAGCTGGAGAGTACTGGTCTTGCCCCTACAGTGCTTAACAATATAAATGATCAAGATGCTCTAAATTTGATTAGATTTAGGGTGACAAATATTGATCGACTTAGCACTTCAGTTTGGGCTAGGCGAGTATGCGCCAACTTTGCATTAGGGATTGTACCTAAGAAAATTCCCTCATATATGAGTTTTCTTACAACCCCTAGATTTAGATATGTTTTTACGCTTGCTAGGCTGAATGTTTTTCCAGCTGCAGAGCTAAGAGGTTGTTTTGGAGAAATTCAGTATTCAAATATATTGTGCGATTGTGAGTCAGGTGCAATAGAGACTTTAGATCATCTTGTGTTATTTTGCCACCAGTGGATTGGCCCCGGATCCTACTGGATTACTCCTATTTTACATTGGTATCACCTTCCCTTGGAATCCTGGGTGATAACCTTGCTGCTAGCAGATGAAGACCCTGAAACAACTCACTCAGTGACAAAAAATCTATCAATAGTGTTATTTTTTAAAACGGCTTTGAAATGTTAAATGTAGTTTTATGTATACAAATTCTAAAATTCTAAAACCACATTTTATGATCTCATAGGTTTTTATAGAATTCACAAAATTTTATAAAGTGATGCCTATTAACTTTGTGAGTATGATTGCTAGCTTCTATTCTTAAAATGTTTGGTCTAAATAATTTTGTAACTATACGTAATGTGCTTTGTAGTAGCTGTTTGCAGGGCTTTTTTTTTGTAGAAAAAGCCCAGCAGGAACTCATTAGCCTAATAGGCCACACCCAACAGCAGAAACTCATTAGCATATGAGGCCACACCCCAGCAGCCGACTATCAAAGGGACACAAACCAGCCTCTCAGATGATTTCATGTGGGCCAGAAATCATTTCCCAGTCGATATCAGCATAGGTGTCAACTATGGGGGGGCTCGAGGGCTCGAGCCTCCCCCGAAATTTCCCGGTGGGGCTCAGACACCCCCGGCAAAATGGAGCGCTCGCCGGTGGCTAGTCAGCTGGCCAGCTGGTTGCTGTCGCCGCCTCTCCTTCCCCCCCTCCCTGGGGCGGGGGGGGGGAGAGAGGCGGCGGGAACATGGTCCCACGCTTCGCGCGCGCGGCAGTCAGCCAGCCAGCTGGCTGCCGCCACGACTGCGCTCATCTGCGCCCCCGCCACACGCCCCGAGGCACCCCAAACTCTGGTCCAGCTTCCGTCTGAGGGGATCCCTTTGCACAGAGGTTTGCTGGAATCCCGTAGATGCTGGTCACACAAGCTGAACATCACCATCACAAGCAGCACGGAGGGGTGGGGGGGGCGTGTTTCCAGAAGAGAATCCCTGTGGCAGGGCATGGGGAGCGGACGCCTCTGGGGGCCTCGCAAAAACCACTGAAGAGGCTGGGGCCAAGCCTTTCTCCCTCTCTATCTGGGCTGAGGAGGAGCTGCTCCTTCGGGTGTTCCCTTTCCCGGTTTCCCAGCCCGCACTAAGAAGCGATGGCTGGTTTCCCCGAGGGGTGCAATCTCTGTCAGCCAAGGGGTGGCCATGTGCGGAGGTGCTGCTCGCAGGAGGGGGCTGCCTGAAGGGGTTGGATGCCTGCGAAGCCAGCGACTCCCCCACTGCCCTGGTTTCGGCGCCCTTGGCCAATCGGTCCTTTTGCCCTTTGGGTCTCTCTGCTCCTAACCCTGAATTTCCAGGGCAGGGACAGTTTCTTAACCGCCTTGGGTTGTGCTGGGGGGGAGGGGGGAAGGGGAACACAGTCAGAGGGGGGCGGAACCAGTGGCAGTCCGAAGGCCCCCCGCCCTCCCCTTCTCAAGAGCCTTGTGCTGGGGGGGCCTTCTTCTTCTTTTTTGTAATAGTTTATTTATAGTTTTTATCTTTTCCAAAATATCATAGTCATATTACAGTATGCTTTATGAGAAACACCCATTAACATATAAACGGAGAGTGCTATGTTAACATACAGTTCATCTAAATGAAAAAAAGAGAAAAAAGAAAAAAAATAAGCAGTAAAGCAATATCTTTACCCTAATAGCCAAAATCCTCTTATAGAATTCCAAATTCAAAGGAAGAAAGAAAAAGAGATCAACAGTATATATTCAAAGCTAATCAAACTCTTGCTATTAAATATCTTCTTAATATATATTTACTTATTTCTCCCCATCCAATTATAAAATTTGTTCCATGTTAATTCAAAGTCTGATTCTTCTTTCCCTTTCAAAATAGAGGTCAGTTTGTCCATTTCAGCTACTTCTAACATTTTTTTAACAAAATTATCTCTGTTTGGGATTATATCTAACTTCTAGTATTTAGCGAATATCAATCTTGCCGCCGTCACACAATGTATGATTAAGACAGTATCAGTTTTAGAGAAAGTTGCTGGTATCATATTTAACAGGAATATTTGTGCATCAAAGGCTAACGTACAATTAATAATTTCTTGAATAATCTTATGTATCATCTGCCAAAATTTATTCGCTTTTTGACACGTCCACCATAGATGGAAAAAGGAACCTGTATTTCTTTTACATTTCCAGCAATTTTTAGATATGGAAGGTGAAAATTTAGACAATTTTTCAGGAGACAAATGCCATTGATATATCATCTTGTATAAATTTTCTTTATAGGAAGAAGCTCTTGTAACTTTCATATTGTTTTTCCAAACCTTTAGCCAACTTTCAAGTTCTATATTGTGGCCTAAACATTTTGCCCATGTAATCATCGTGGGTTTAACCAGTTCTCCTTGCATTTTGTCTTCCAAAAAAAAACTATATAGTTTTTTTATTGTTTTAACGTCCGAGCTTAGCCAAAGTTTGTCAAAATCATTTGGTTCTTTAGTAAAACCTATTGTTTGATCTTTTTTAAATCTAGACGTTAATTGGATCCTTTCCCACCATGTGAGCATTGATTTTTTTCCAATGTCTCAAAGGGTTTCAACTTTAAATCTATATCTAGTAACTGGGCATAATCAATTTTTTTTTCCAACAGTGAAGAGTGATGGTTTTATAAACGCTTCAAGGGGAGAAACCCAGTAAGGGATTTTCTGATAAAGAATGTGTCTGACGCTTTCCCAAATCTTAAAAAGTGCTGCTCTCAACAAATGCTGTTTAAAATACGCCCTATCCTGTGAGTACCATAAAAAAGCATGCCAACCCATTTGTAAGTCATAACCCTCAAGTTTCAATAGTCGTGAATTTTCTAAAGTGGCCCACTCCTTTAGCCAAACAAACACTGCGGCTCTATAATATAATTGCCAATCCGGTAATCCCATACCTCCTCTTTCCAGTCTGTCCTGCAGGTCTATACGCCTGATTCTTGCTTTTTTAGAAAGCCAAACAAAATCCGCTATCATTTTGTCAAGGTCATTAAAAAAAGACTTATTTTTCAGAATGGGGATAGTTTGGAAAGTAAAAATTATGCAGGGAAGAATACACATTTTAATTGCTGCGATCCTACCTAATAAAGACAGTTTTAATTTCTTCCAATTTTCTATGTCTTGTTTAATTTTTTGTAACATAACTTTATAATTATCCTTAAATAAAGAGCTACACCTATTTGATAACATAATCCCTAAATATTTTACTTTATTGCAAATCTCAAAACCTGTCTTCTTAGTTAGTTGATCTTTTATTTCCTTTGTGCAGTTTTTCGTAAGCAATTGGGATTTTTTCACATTTATTTTAAGCCCCATCACCAAACCAAAATCCATTAATATGGAAAGTAAGTAGTCAATGGAATCTAGCGGGTCCTCTAAAATAAACACCAAATCATCTGCATATGCTTGTACCTTGAACTGTTCACCTTTAACGTTTAACCCTTTAACCGAAGGATTGTCTCTCACGTTTGCTATCAATGTTTCTAAAACAAATATAAATAATAATGGTGACAAGGGACAACCCTGCCACGTGCCTTTTTGGATAGAAATATTATTTGTCATATCTCCATTAAATCTTACTCTAGCCTCCTATCTATCGTATATTGATTTAACCATTAAGAAAAACGTTGGACCGCATTCCCAGCGTTTCAGCAAGGCCAAAAGAAAACTCCAGCTTACATTATCAAATGCTTTTTCAGCATCGATAAAAAGAAACGCAGCTTGTTTATCTGGATTGTTTTCATAGAACTCAAGTGCATCTAAAATGATTCGAATGTTGTGTCGTAGTTGTCTACCGGGGAGAAACCCAGTTTGATCTTTTTGTATTACTTGAACCAGGACTTTTTTGAATCTGGAGGCCAGAATATTCGCATATATTTTGTAGTCCACATTTAAAAGAGAAATGGGTCTATAGTTCCTTATTTCTGTGGGACTAGAATCTTTCTTGTGAATGAGTGTAATTAAGGCCTCTTCCCATGATTTCGGAATTTTTTCCTCCACATAAATATTACATGTTACTGATAACATAGGTAAGATGAGCTGTTCTTCAAAAGTTTGGTAAAATTCCGCCGGTATACCGTTCGGCCCCGGCGCTTTTTTCCCTTTTAATTTCTTAATGGCTTCTTTTAATTCGTTCTCTGTTACTGGATCATTTAATATTTTCTGCTGGTCCAGAGTAAATTTGGTGTTCACAGACTTCTCGAGGTACTCGTTGATTTTTTGGGGGTCTTGATTACTTTGCTTATATAGTCGCTTGTAAAAGTTCTCTATAATCTTTTTTATTTCTATATTCGTGCCCTTGTGAGACTTCTGCTCAAAGTAGTCAAGGATCAGATCTTTGTTGATGAAACACAGTTCTTTATTTCCAATCTCTACATTGGTACAGGTTCTCGGATTATTGTCAGAGATAATGCATATGATAGAAGCAGGTCTATTATACTCTTCAGTAGAATTTGAATTGCCCATAGGTAACCAATCACCAGAGGGGAAAAACGGCGGGCAAAAGGGGTCTTTGGCCATTTGCTTCCCACAGGAAAGAAAGCTAGGTGTTAAGCTGTAAATTTCCCTTCCCAAACCAGACCCCTTAGATGTAACCATATTCACATAACAATTGCTTTCCTCAAGGCCTTCGCACGTTGATAAGAAATGGTCTCTGTCCTCCCCTTGTCTTCCCAGCAGGGATGAATGGAATGCGGAGGCAGGAGTGTGAGAGGCCCATTGTTCCCATGCTTTGAAGTTGTCACTCTCCCGGGCAAGCAGTTACACAGCCCAGGCCTGGTCAAAGTCATAAACCTAGGGTCACATAGCATACAGTCTTCCTGGCAAGGGATGTGGTTACATGGTGGGCATGGGGGCAACTAAAAGCGACAAGCATGAATACAAAATGGGTGCAAGCACAGGTTACACATAGCACAAAGCAATAGGAAGCATAGCAGAAAGTCCCAGAAATCCTTGTCTGAATCAGCAGATTCTGACAGCCCTGTTCTTTGTTGTTGTCATCTTCTAAGGTCTTAATATATCTGTCAGATTTATCTTTTTTGAGCCTATATGCAAGCCATCTAGATGGCTTGTTTGCATTTTCAAAGAACTGCTGTCTCGCATACATAATTTTCCTAGCGAGATACTTGGCTAGTAAACAACTAAGAGCATGTTGCGATTTCCTCAGATTATTGATATATTCTTCCTGTGTAGGTTCCTTCTTCAGTCGGGTTTCATCTTTTCGAATTACCTCTACCATTTTCTGGTATTCAAGCTTCCCTTGTTTCCGAAGTACGATTTCGTGGCTAATAAACTTACCCCTAACGAAGGCCTTAAAGGCGTCCCAGACTACCTCTATGCTGGTTTCAGGTATGATACTTCAGGAGAAAAAATCCACAAACTCTTTTTTACAGTCCAAGACAAAATTCTCATTTTTTTAGCTGCCAAGTTTTCATTGTCCATCTAGCCTTTTTAGGGGTCTCTTGTAAAGTTAATAAAAAAGGGTTGTGGTCTGCAAATGTTGCAGGAAGGATCTCCACATCCACAATATCAATTAACATTTTTGAGGTGATCCAGGCCATGTCTAGCCTGGACCATGATTTAAATTTTTTTGGAAAAAAAAGTAAAATCCTTCTTGTCTGGATTTCTAATTCGCCATGCATCAATAACTTTAAACTCTTCCGTTAGACCCAAAAATGATTGTGGCAATTCATTCCCTCTTCTCCTTTTTAAGGAGTAGCTCTTCCTGTCTAGCTGATGATCCACCACCGCGTTAAAATCCCCAATAATACATATTTCTTCAATTAGGGTATTGGCAAGCTTTTCACGTAGAAATTCAAAAAAGGCTTCCTGTTTCTGATTTGGTGCATATATGTTAACTACAAGGGTTACCTTGTATTGTTTATATATTTTAACCATCACAATTCTACCGTCATCAGATTTGTAAATAAGCTCCGGTTGCAAATACGGTTTAACATAGGTCACCACCCCTCTTTTTTTTTATTTTTATCAGTTCCTGCAAACACAGTCCCTAGTTTCTTACAATCCAGCAATTTTTCATCTTGCCGTCTAATATGTGTCTCCTGCAAACAAACAACATCCAAATTCAATTTTTGTAATTGCAAAAAAACTTCTTTTCTGCGGAACATTTAAACCATTTACATTTACCGAAATCAACTTAATTTTCCCCCTGTCCATTTTGTACATTTTTTTGACCCTCCTTCCTAAATTGCAATCTGGTAACTACTGCAGAGGGCATTTGTAATCTTGTTTTCTTGGTTTTGCCTTTTTTTGAGGCCTCTTTAGGTTCCCCTTCCTGTGTTTCCTCCCCAGATTCGCTTTCTGAGCTTGCCTGGTAGTTCAGTTCCCTACCATATTTCTCTAAGAAGTTTTCTACTTTGTGTGTTGAGGTCAGATTTACCCTTTTACCTTTGAACATAAAAGATAAGCCTTCCAGGAGTAGCCATCTATATTGGATTTCATTATCCCTTAAGATAGTCACCAGGGTTTGATATCCCTGTCTTTTTTCACGTATTCTCCAGGGGATATCTCGCAGTACTGGAATTTCCACCTCTTGAATTTTAAAAGATCTGATTTTAGTAGTTTCCAAAATTTTATCTTTAAGGGATCTTTTCTGAAATTTGATATGGACCTCCCACAGTATTTTATTTCTCCTGGCATACGCTGAATTTCTCCTATAAATAATATCAATATCTTTGTCAATTTCCGAAGGTGAAGAAAACCCTATGTATTCTGCTATGGCTTCTACCATAACCTCTCTAATATTTTCCTCACTGTTTTCAGGGATATTCTGAAATCTTAGAAGGTTAGCGGCTTTATCTATTTCCAATGTACATAACGAATTCTCTAACGTTTCACATTTAACTTTTAACTCTTGTATTTGTATGTCCAAAGTCTCCACTTTATTGTCTACCTGTGAATAAGCTTTATCAAGTTTTGAAATCTCCTGTTTATTTTCTATTATTTGTTTCTTAAAGTCTTCCATTTGTATAGATATTTGTTGAGTGTATGTGTCTAGTTTCAACTGCATCGGCTCCATAGCTTTAACAATTAAGTTGGGCAATGAGTTTTGGACTACCTGGTTCATTGCTTCAGCTATGTTATCATGAATTTGCACTGATAATTCTTTAGCACTCATTTGTGATAGCGATGGTGTTAACCCTGTAGGCAGGCAAGGTAGAGATGATTTCCTGGAACCACTAGCCATTTTTTCCGACAACCAGTGTAGGTAATAATTCAGTTTATTATTAATTTCTACTATTATCTTAATTTATCCTGATTCCCTACCTTTATTCTAACCCAGGTGTGGCCAACCTTGCTTAATGTAAGAGCCACATAGAATAAACGTCAGATGTCTGAGAGTCGCAAGACAGGAACAAATATCACACACACGTTTTTATTTTTAAAAATATGCAAATTTGCTTTTTATTAACTTTAAATGGGACTGCCAAAAATAAAAACAAATGAGGAAAATCGGTTATTGATAATGATATTACTTGTTTGCTAATGCTATTGGGAGAAAGAGAGAAAAAGAGAGAGATGGAAAGAAAGAATTAAAGAAGTGGAAAGAAAGAGAGAGAGAGAAACTAGGAAAGCAAATAGATGGGAGGGAGGAGGGAAGGAAGGAAGGAAGGAAGGGAGAAAGAGAGAAAAAGCATGCCTCCCCTTTGCTTCCCCAGCTGCCCTGCCAGGAGCCGCACAATATGTGTGAAAGAGCCGCATGTGGTGTCAGAATCTGCTGATTCAGACAAAGTATTTCTAGTTCTTACAGTTGTGCATTCTGTCTACTTTTTAATTCTCTCTTGTTATATTCTATTGCCATGTATGTATGTTCTGTTGCCATGTATGCATTACAGATATATGCTTGCAGATGCCATGTTTTAGTGCCTAACCAGGCCTGGGTTTTGTAACTGTTAAAGCGGGAGGGTGACACCTGCAATGTATGGGAACAATGGGCCTCTCACACCACTGCCTCCGCATTCCATCGGCCCCGGCTGGGACTTCAAGGGAGGATGCGTCTCATCTCTTATCACATGCAAAAGCCTTGAGGCCATTGATTGTTATGTGAACTGGTAACATCTGAAGGGTCTGGTTGGGAAGGGAATTTACAGCTTAACACCTCACTTTCTTTCCTGTGGGAAACAAACGGTCAGAGCCCCTTTTTGCCCGCCGTTTTTCCCCTATAGTGATTGGCTACCTATGGGTAATTCAAACTCCTTGGAAAGGTATAATAGACCTGCCTGTATTATCTGTCTCATCTCTGACAATAATCCGAGAAGCTGTACTAATGTAGAGATTGGAAATAAAGAACTGTGGTTTACCAACCAAGATCTGATCCTTGACTACTTTGAGCAGAACTCTCACAGATTGTCAGAGATCTGTGACTGGGACTTAGCTGTTCCTGACCATGTCGGACGACAGCACTGTTCCCACCCCTACTACCCCCGAAGACACCCGACCACCCCGGGGGACCAGGGGGCCGGTGGTGGAGGCGGCGGAGGGGAACCCGAAGTACCGGTGACTACGATTCAAGGGGCTCCCTACATCCCGCGCCTACCTCCTCTTCAGAGCATGACCCCAAAGTACACCTGGAGTCATTTCGGTCGCGGGACTGTCGACTCCTGGGTGCACGATCAGAAAGGGGCACGGGTCTCGTTCCAGGGAGATCAACTCGACCGCGGGAGGCCGAGTTACCTGGGAGAAGAGCGCAAGCCGATCTATGGGGGAGATCCGCGTCGCCAGTCCATGGAGGGAGAGAGGACCGGACCGTATGGGCCCGATCCGTACCGGGAAGATCAGACGCAATCCCTCGACCGGATGATGGGAGATTTGCGGTTCCAGCTTACCACCGAGTTGCGAGAGCTGGCCCTCGATCTCCAGTACCAGTTCCGGGACGCCATGAGGGCTATGCAAGAGGCCCTACCAGCCCCCGCGACAGGAGTCCAGCAGCCGCCGGTGCCTCCCGGAGGAGTCCCGGCTCAGGTGCCGCCACCCGTGCAGCCGCGGCCGCCGCCGCAGGTTCCGCCGGTCGTCCCTCAACCGGTGCCGGCACCCATCCCCGCGCCAGCCCCGGTGCCAGCAGGGCCGATCGTTCGCCCGGCCCCCGCCGACCCGTTGACGGCTACTTTCGATGGGGACCCCGAGAAGTTGCGGTTTTTCCTGTTGGAGATCGAGCGGTTCCTAGACAGCTGGAGACATCTCTACCCCACCGAGAGGGAGCGGATTGGCTACATAGGGTCCAAGCTGAAGGACACCGCCAGCGATTGGTATGTGAGCCTACACGATGCCCCCGGTCCTGAGCTGCGTTCGCTGAACAACTTCATGTGGGCCCTCCGACACCAATACGAAGATCCCCTGGGGGAAGAAAAAGCCCGGAAACACCTGCGGAAGCTGACCCAGGGGAGGTCCACGGTGAGGGACTACACCGACAAGTTCCGGCGCATCGCCGCCAAGATCCGCGGTTGGCCCCAAGACCTCTTCATAGAAAAGTATCGAGAGGGTCTCAACCCCGAGGTGTACGAGGCCGTCTTACTAGGGGGACGACCAGGAACGCTGGCCACCTGGATGAGGGCAGCCGCAGACGTGGAAGAACGATTCACCCTCATCAAGATGGGAACGTCATCTACAGCCGCAAGCAAGGCGATGCCGAGAGCAAAACCTAAGCCCAACGTGCAAGAAATTCGGGATGCTCGTTTTAAACAAGGGCTATGCATGAGATGCGGGGAAAGCGGACACTTCGCCTCGGCGTGCCCCAGAGGAGGAGGAAAGGGCCCGAAGACCTCTACCCCAGTGGCCGGGAGCACTCCCAGCAGAGGGAAACCCCCGTTCAAACCCCGGGCGCTGCAGCTGGAAGGAGCAGCGAGCGAGCAAGGAGAGCTGGAACTGACAGAAGCACAGATGTCGGGAAACTCCAACGGCCTGCAGTGAGCGGCGCAGAACTGCAGGTCCCCCGCCAAGATGCGCCATCTCCGGTGAACATCCCTGGCCCCTTGTTATATATGGTAGTGACTGTGATGACCCCGGGGACGGGGACCCATGTCCGGGTCCGTGCCCTAATTGACTCTGGGTGTGCTCGGGACTTAATTAGCCCGTTAGTGGTGGAAGGGTTGGGACCGAAGGTCACCCCGCTGGGTGAGCTGCTCAAGTTCACGCAAATGGATGGCTCGGAAATGAAAGAAGCGTGCGTGGCTGAGACTGAGGGTTTAATTGTGGGAACGGGGGAGCATTGGGAGAAACGAGCTTTTGTTATCACCCCAAATACCCAATTCCCCATTGTGTTGGGGAGTCCCTGGCTGAGCTCGCACGATCCTTACATCAAATGGAGTGAGGGGAAAATCTCCTGGGTGAACAACAAGTGCCAGAATCACAAGTGGGACCCAGAGTGGGGACCGGGACCACCAATACCCCTCCGGGCGGCCGCCCTCACCCTCACACCCTCCGCCGTTCCCAGGGAGTATAGGGATCTGATGGGGGTCTTCAGCGAGACCGAGGCAGACGAGCTACCCCCCCACAGACTGTCGGATTGTGCCATAGAGCTGATCCCAGGCGAGAAACTTCCAAAGGGAAAGCTTTACTCCATGAGCCCTCTAGAGCGGGAGGAGCTAAGGAAGTTCCTAGACAAGAACTTGGAGCGTGGGTTCATCCGCCCTGCTAAATCCCCCTTCGCCGCCCCCGTTTTGTTCCGAAAAAAGAAAGACGGGGGATTACGCTTGTGCACAGACTACAGAGGATTGAACGCGGTCTCTGCTTCCAACGCCTACCCCCTCCCCCTAATAAAGGACTTGCTAACTGAGGCGGCCAAGGGAAAAGTGTTCACTAAGCTGGATCTCCGAGATGCTTATTTCCGGGTGCGCATAAGGGAGGGGGATGAATTCAAGACCGCCTTCAACACACCGTTGGGACAGTTTGAATACCTGGTGATGCCATTCGGTTTGAGTGGCGCGCCAGGGGTCTTTATGTGCCTGATCAATGAAGTGTTGCACAAGCATTTATTCAAGGGGGTGTTATGTTACTTAGATGATATCTTGATCTACTCTACTGATAAGAAAGAGCACGTGAAATTAGTCCGGGAAGTCCTTTCCACCCTGTTAAAAAACCAACTGTATGCCAAACTGTCTAAATGTGAGTTTCATCGAGAGTCCGTAGACTTCCGGGGGTATCGCATTTCGCAGAGGGGCTTAGAGATGGACCCTGCTAAAGTAGAGGCGGTGGTCCAGTGGGAAGCCCCCCGAATGAGGAAGCAGCTCCAGAGCCTATTAGGATTTTGTAACTTCTATCGGACCTTCATAAAAGACTTTGCCACGGTCACCCTTCCCCTGACAGACTTGCTGAAAACCAAAGGGAGGGGTTCGGAGGCAGGGAAGCCTGGGGAGAGAATTGCATGGAATGGGGAGTGCCAGAAGGCGTTCGAAACCCTAAAAACCCTTTTTACCTCTGAGCCCATTTTGGCTCACCCGGATGAAACTAAAGAATTTATAGTCCACGTAGATGCGTCCGATGTGGCTATGGGAGGGGCCGTTTTGCAGAGGGGATCAGACGGAGAATTACACCCCCTCGCCTACATTTCAAAAAAATTTAATGAGACGGAACGAAATTGGTCAGTTTGGGACAAAGAAGCCGCGGCTATCCGGCTAGCCCTCACTATGTGGCGGCATTGGCTAGAGGGGGCGCAAACCCCGTTCGAAATTTGGACTGATCATAAAAACCTTGAAGCGTTGCGCACTCAGAGATCCCTGAATGCGAAACAGCTCCGCTGGGCCGATTTCTTCTCAAAATTTAACTTTGTATTGAAACATTTTCTTGGAAAAGCCAACTCCTTAGCAGACGCACTCTCCCGATTGCCCCAACACGAAAGCATGAAAGAAGAGGTGTTCGACTCCATGTTTTCCCCCCAGCAGCTGGGAGGGGCGGTGACCACCAGGAGCCAAAGCAAACGAGCTACAGTGGAAGCGGAGTCGTGCAATTGGGGAGGGGAGTATTCACCCGAGGAAATCGAGGAATTAGAGACAATGGCTGAATGCTCCCTGAGTGAGAATCAATGTTGGTACCATGGGGATAAATTGGTGGTGCCTCGAAGTAAGCGAAAGGATATTTTACTGGCCTGTTACTCTTCCAAACTGGCTGGACATTTTGGGTTTCTGAAAACGCTCAACTTAGTTCAACGACAGTTCTGGTGGCCGCGCATGCGCCGGGATGTCTCAGATTTCGTCTCTGCCTGTCAGACCTGCTTGATGTGTAAAAAGAGGGGGGGGAAGTCCCGGGACTCCTGCACCCCCTACCTACCCCTTCTCGCCCTTGGGAAGCGATAGCTATGGACTTTATTACTAACCTACCACCCTCGAAGGGAAAAACTGTAATCTGGGTGGTGGTAGACACGTTCTCTAAGCAAGCTCATTTCACCCCTTTCAAACAACTGCCAACGGCAGAGGGGATGGCCAAGGCTTTTTTCAACCAGGTGATTAAACTACATGCTTTCCCTAAGCGGGTGGTATCCGACAGGGGTAGCCAGTTCGTTGCCAACTTCTGGCGGGAGCTTTTAAAGCTTATGGATATAGAGCCTGCCCTGAGTTCGGGTTACCACCCAGAGACCGATGGACAGTCCGAACGAACTAATCAGATCCTGGAACAATTTTTGAGGTGCTACACCAACTACCACCAAGACAATTGGGTGGACTTATTGCCGTTCGCAGAATATAGCTACAATAATGCAGTGCACTCCTCGACCGGCATCTCCCCCTTAATGGCAGTGGGAGGTTTCGAGGGAAAGCCTTTGCCTACAATCGAAAGTGCCTCCGATGCTTCCCCCACAGACTTTAAACGATGGTGGGCGACCTTACAGGAATCGTGGCCACTAATAGCCAAGACTTTAGATCAAGCTAAAGAGGTTTACAAAAAATATGCAGATCGTGGCCGGGCTGCGGGTTGGGATCTCCAACCTGGGGACTCTGTTTATCTTTCCACAAAAAATATACACGGCTTGCAACCCAGCAGGAAATTGGGATGGAAATACGTGGGTCCCTATAAGGTGTTGCGTAAAATTTCAGATGTGTCTTTTGAACTAGAGTTGCCCAAATCACTGAGTTCTGTGCATCCTGTTTTTCATTTCAGCTTGCTGAAGAAGGATCCTGGGCCGAATGCGTGGCATCCAGTTCCTCCGGTACCTCCTCCACTGATGAAGGGGGAGGCACCCCATTTTGAAATATCAGATATTCTTGATTCTAAGATGCGTAGGGGCCGCTTATATTACTTAGTTAGATGGCTTGACTTTGGCCCAGAGCACAATGAGTGGGTTCGTTCTGAACATGTGCATGCTCCTAAATTGGTTAAAGCTTTTCATAAAAAGTCTCCTGACAAGCCCGGGTAGAGGTGTTTATCGGGGGGCCAGTGTGTCAGAATCTGCTGATTCAGACAAAGTATTTCTAGTTCTTACAGTTGTGCATTCTGTCTACTTTTTAATTCTCTCTTGTTATATTCTATTGCCATGTATGTATGTTCTGTTGCCATGTATGCATTACAGATATATGCTTGCAGATGCCATGTTTTAGTGCCTAACCAGGCCTGGGTTTTGTAACTGTTAAAGCGGGGGGGTGACACCTGCAATGTATGGGAACAATGGGCCTCTCACACCACTGCCTCCGCATTCCATCGGCCCCGGCTGGGACTTCAAGGGAGGATGCGTCTCATCTCTTATCACATGCAAAAGCCTTGAGGCCATTGATTGTTATGTGAACTGGTAACATCTGAAGGGTCTGGTTGGGAAGGGAATTTACAGCTTAACACCTCACTTTCTTTCCTGTGGGAAACAAACGGTCAGAGCCCCTTTTTGCCCGCCGTTTTTCCCCTATAGTGATTGGCTACCTATGGGTAATTCAAACTCCTTGGAAAGGTATAATAGACCTGCCTGTATTATCTGTCTCATCTCTGACAATAATCCGAGAAGCTGTACTAATGTAGAGATTGGAAATAAAGAACTGTGGTTTACCAACCAAGATCTGATCCTTGACTACTTTGAGCAGAACTCTCACATGTGGCTCCCGAGCCACAGGTTGGCCACCCCTGTTCTAACCTATTCTAACCTAACTATCTTAAGTTCTTACCTAACTATTCTAACCCAACTATCCTAACTGTCTTACCTACTCTATCTTATCTATCCTATACTAGTTTCTCTAACTATCCTATCTACCTTATTTTCCTAATTCTTGCCTATCTATCTATCTTTCCCCTAGAGCTATCTTAAACTATTACCTATTGTTTTATTTTTCACCACTGATCCAACCACTTTAGTCACCAATTAGCCTTCACAAATAGCTGCTGATATCCAAGTGATATCATATACTTAAAGCCCACAAATAATAATGGCACACTGATTTGGCATCCAGCCCCTTTATAGTCTCTTTGTAGCCTCTTTACGGTTGGTCTAACGTCTTCTGTCAGCTCCACTATTTTTTCCACCAACGCTGACACCCAAGCCGTCGTCTTGCACAAAGGAAGTTTTTCCAAATAGAGCAAACAGTCATACAGGGCAGGGTTCATGCAGCATTGGCAGACACAAATATATTTCAGTCTCTCTGTTCTACCGCTGCGTTCTTTCTGCACCGTTTTCTTCACTACAGCCACTCAAAACTGAAAGAACAAACAGTCACACACACACAGGCACCAACTCCAGACCTGATAAGCCAATGCTAGAGAGTCCAATTCATCCGCATGCCCAAAAAAGACTATCCTGCAAATAAAATAGTAGAACATATAGCCCGAATCAAAAAGCAAAATGAGGAGCTTGTATCCCGTTCAAATCAGCCCTGCCGTTGCGTTTAGCTGCCGCTACAAACGGCGCTTATATTCGCGCCTCTTCACTCGGCAATCGGCTGAATAGCCTAGCAAGAGCGTCGGGCGTTTCCCAGCTGAAAAGGATCTCCGTTCCCGTAAACACGCTCAGGAAAGAAGAAAAAGTAAATTTCTGCAACCTCTTAGTTCTCCAAAAAGAAAAACAAACAGGTCAAGTATGGGTGTTCCTCCCCTGATTCTCCGCCGCTGCTGAGGCTGGGTAAAGAAAACCAAGCCGTCTTGTCTTGACCCGTCGCTTTCGCCGCTCCTGGGACTGTCCCCCACAAACCACCGCGTACCTGCACCAGGATGCCGGGGCAGGGGTAATAGCCCATGGAGTCATTTGATAGCCAGTCTTCCTCGCTCTCTGGCTCCGGGGTGGAGACTATTGGGCTGGGGGTGCAGCAGCCTTCGAAACTGAAGAGGGACACCTGGAAGGCAAGGAGGAAACCAAGACAAACCAGACTATACAGGAGCTGATATTCTTAGGTAGTGAAGAGCATTCGTTGCAAACGCCGGTTTGCATCCCTTTGATAGTCGGCTGCTGGGAAGCCCCTTCCTTTCATTTTGTGGGTCACCACAGCAACACCTGAAGGGATGGATTCTGCACAAGTTGAAAACTCCAGAACCCATTGTGACGCTGGATCGAAACCTGGCTGGGCTTTTAAGTTGGGAGCCTCGCCCGGGGCCAACCGTCATTTGATGCCAGAATTCTTCTGGGTGAACATCAGAGACTGAGAGGATGGATGGAAAACTGGGGCAGGCATTATTTCACTACTGATATCTGTCAAGCTCCGTCTCCTGCCCCTGATCAGCGCCCCCTGTCGCCATGGCCCTCACCAGCCGGGGGAAGCCCCGAGGAGTGAGGCGTCGGAAATGCGGAGGAAATAGGCCTCAGATGTGGCACAGGGCGGGGTTAAATGTCACCCTCGTCCCTTCTGCCTCCAGGTGTCAAGCCTTTGACCAGCAGTTCCTCTTCTCTCTGGCATCCGCAAGACTTGTGACTCCCTGGCTCTTCCTCCCTGGCCCATCCGTTCTCTCCTGCTTTTTATTCCATCTGCCTTCTCCCAGTGCTCCCCTCACCCGTGTCCACCCACCTCCACCCCTGGCCCCGCCCCCTGTTATAACTGTTGACGCCGGGCTCCCTCGCCGGAAGCCCCTTGTCCCTCCCGGCGTAGGGCCTCAGGAAACACCCTTCCAAGCCCGTCGCTGCAGCTGCCGGCTCCTCTCTCGGGGTTGTTCAGCTGCCGTGTCGCTGTGCTTGGCGTCATCCCTTCTGCGCCCGGCGTTCTTCCTCCAGCGGCGCCGCGCTTCTCGCCACTGGCGGCATGTTTGCGTCCACCTCCGTCAGGACCGGGTTGTCGGGGGCTGCGAGGATTCCTCCTGGCCCAAGCGGGAGCGGGACGTGTCGCCGCCGGGCCCTCCCCGTCATCTTGCAGCGTGGGTGTCTCTGGCTTGCCGGGGACCTTGGCGGGAGCTGCGGGAGTCTGGACGCCCCTCCCTGGCTCAGACGGCGATTCGGGTGAGGTAGGTGCTGGCCAGGGGAGTGGTGGTAAGTCCCGGCCCCGCTGGACAGGACACCCCCCCCGCTGTGCTTTTGGTTAGAGTTGTCCTCCTCAAAGAGGCGTGACAGGTAATTGGCTTCCCGATGGTCGACTCCCGCTCGGTGACGTACTGTGAAGGAAAAGGGGAGAAGTGAGAGATACCACCGGAGAATACGGGGGTTGGAATCCTTCATATGGGACATCCAGAGAAGGGGGGCATGGTCGACGACTAACTGAAAGTGGTTATTTTTTAAATAATACTGAAGTGCTCCCACGGCCCATTTTACGGCTAAGGCCTCCTTTTCCACCGTAGAATAGCCAATTTCTGCCGCTTGTAGTTTACGAGTGAGAAAAAGGACGGGACGAAGAGCCCCCTGCACCTGTTGAGCTAACATCGCGCCTAAACCTGTCCCTGAGGCGTCTGTGTGGAGTTCGAATGGGCGGGCAAAGTTCGGGTTGTGCAGGACGGGTGAGCCTGATAGGCTCTGTCACAGGCTTTGAAAGGCCTGATCTTCCTTAGGTCCCCAGGGAATGTGGTTGGGGCGGGCCTTACGTAAACAGTCCGTAAGAGGGCTTGCGGTGGTAGCAAAATCCGGGATAAAGCGACTGTAGTATCCTACAAAACCTAGGAAGCGCCGTAATTGTCGCTTGGTCCGGGGTCGGGGCTGGGTCTCCAGGGTAGCTATTTTCTCTGGCAACAGCCGTAGTTGTCCTTTCCCAACTAGGTATCCAAGATACTTCAGCTCTTGGAAGCCTAAACGGCTCTTTTGGGGGTTGGCCTTTAAACCGGCTGCCTCTAAAGCTTGTAGAACCTATCACAGGTGGGATAAGTACGAGGACCAGTTGGGGCTGCAGACAATTATGTCGTCTAAATAGGCACGGGCGAAGCCACTGCATTGAGCTAACGCCCGGTCCACCAATCGTTGAAAAGTGGCCGCTGCTCCATGGAGGCCAAAGGGCATTCTTTTAAATTGGAATAGCCCCTGCGGTGTCGCAAACGCCGTCTTTTCCCGGTCCTCCAGGGCAACGGGTACCTGCCAGTAGCCTTTTGTTAGGTCTAATGCGGACAGAAATTGAGCTTCCCCCAACTGGTCGATGAGTAAATCAGCCCACGGCATCGGGTACGCATCAAACTGAGCTATCCTGTTGACTTCCCGGTAATCTACGCAGAAGCGCACCGATTGGTCCGGTTTGGGCACGAGTACCACCGGGCTCCTCCAAGCACTATGCGAGGGCTCGATGACATCCAGGCATAGCATGTGATCTACTTCTTTCGCTATCACCTCCTGTAACTTAGGCGGTATCGGCCGCCAATGGCTCCGGGCGATTTGCCCTTCGGGGGTTGGAATGCGGTGGATAGCCAGCGGGGTGCACCCGGGCCAAGTGGAGAAGACCGGTGGCCCCTCAGTCAGTAGTTTCTCCAGATCTTTCTGTTGATCCTCGGAGAGAGTCTCATCTCGGACTGGTTTTTCTACGGGACCCGGGACGGCCCGCCAGGGCAGGGACCCATCTAGGAAGTCTCTGGGGGTTTCGACCAACAAACCCTCCCGCTGGGAGGGGTCTCGTGTCTGCCATAGTTTCAAATCATTTACGTGTATCCGTTTGGTACCTCGGGCGCTCGAATTGCACCGGACTTCGTATGACAAAGGCCCCAAGACCCGTGTGATGGGGAAGGGTCCTTGCCACGGGTCGCCCGTAGGCTTGGCCATCACTGCCCGGGAGACCAGGACACAGTCTCCAACCTGGAATTCTCTGAGCCGGGTCCCCTTGTCATACCTTTGTCTCTGGTACTCCTGCGCGGCTTCCAAACTAGCTCATGCTTCTCGACGGACGTGCTCAAGTCTCTCCTGCAGTCTTTGGATGTACTCACAAGGGGGTAAGCCCGGGGACAGCGTGAGTTCCACCCTCTCACCCTCCATCAGGCCGAGTATTCCCCGCGGCTGTCTGCCGAACAAAAGCTCGAACGGTGAAAACCCCGTGGAGGCCTGAGGGGTTTCCCTCAGGGCTAATAATATCGGGTCTACATACAAGTCCCAGGATTGAGGTCGTTCGTGGGCCATTTTACGAATCATAGCCTTCAACGTCTGGTTCATGCGTTCGACCAGCCCGTTGGTTTGGGGATGGTGTACTGATGTGTACAGTTGGCGTATTTGTAACACTTGGCACACCTGATGCATGAGTTGAGCCATGAAGGGAGAGCCGCGGTCCGTTAGAATCTCTTGGAGAAGGCCCACTAAAGCAAAGAACTTCATTAGGGCCCGGGCCACCCCGGCACTTTTGAGGCTGGGCAATGGTACCGCCTCCGGAAATTGAGTGGCATAATCCATCACCACAAGGAGATAACAGGCCCCGCGTGGTGTCCTCGGCAGCGGCCCCACGAAGTCCATAGCTATGCGCTCAAATGGAGTGTGGATCACGGGAAGTGGTGAAAGGGGGGCCCGGGGATCCGCCCGCCCTGCTAACCTTTGGCATACCTCGCAGGACCTGCAATACGCCTGCACATCCTTTGCTACGGTGGGCCAAAAGAAACGGGCCAAGATGCGGGTCATCGTATTCTGGATCCCTTGATGTCCTGCGCACGGATGGTCATGTGCGGCCTGCATAATGGGGAGGGTCTGGCCATGGGGCAGCAACAACTGTTTGTAGGGGCCTAGCCTCCCCTTTACCTCCCGAAACCAGGTCCCCCCCTCCCGGATAATACGCGGCAGCCGCCCGCTCCAGCGGTGGTCCAGTATCTGCCCCTCACTTAACCGCCACATGTCGACGCAGGCCCGCAGGGGCCTCATCGCGCTCCTGCGCGTCCTGGAAAGCGGGGTCATGGTCCCACCCTGGACCGAGGCCCAGTGGGTCTGTCCATTCGTCCCTGTCTGCTGCCGGCGCTGGTTGCGGTGGCTCATCCTCGTCGGCCGGCCCGGAAAAATCTGGCGAAGTGGGTGTGGTTGCGGTGACTCGGCGTGGGTTGTCTTGAGCTGGGATGGCGGCCTGCAATGCCTCTGCAAACTGAGGGGCGTCACGCCCCAGCAACACCGGATAGGGAAGTCATGCAACGCGAGCTACGGGCACCTTCCAGCGATGTCCCAGGTAGGTGAGGGTGGCCAGAATGACTGGACAGCGCTCCTCATGACCGTGGAAGCACACGATGGCCACTGTGCGGACCTCCGGCAGATCGGGTGCCAACAGATGGGAACGTATCATGGATATGGAGCTGCCACTATCCAGGAGAGCCAGCAAGTCTTGTTGCTCTAGCCGAATCAGCAGGACCCAAGCGGGTGGGCGCCCTTCCGGGATGGACACCTGCAATGTCATCTCCCCGCCAAGGTCGCACTCCATTAAGGGGCAGTCCCTTTTAAGGTGGCCCCACTGACTGCAGGTGTAACACGGACCTACTTCAGAGCCTCGTCAGCCGCTTCCCAGCCCTGGCGGAGGCCCTTGAGAGGCGAGCCCTCCTCTAGTCGAGACGTCTCCCCCTCGCGCCAGCGTCGGCGGAGGGATCCGGGTGGGGCATTCCAGACTGCTAGGAAGTCCCCGCGAAGGTTGGGACCGGGCCCGCCCGGAACGGCCCAGGTCCTCCCTCTGCCCGAGAGGGGTACTTCCCGCCTGATATTTACTGGAAGCGCCGGCTCCTCATCCCGGGCGACTCGCCTCCACCCTGAGGGGAGTCTCTCGCCCGTCAGCAGCCTGAAAGTTCTCCCAGAGTTCCTGGGCTTCCCGGAGCTTGGTGGGTTTCCAGCAGGCGAGCCAGTGCCGCACCCGTGCTGGCAAGATGGACAACAATTGCTCGATCACAATTAACTCCACCACTCGCCTGGCGTCGTCCGTCGTGGGGGCCAACCAGCGAGTGGCAGCCTCCCTCAGGGCTGCAATCACGGCTCGCGGGCGGGCGGCACTTTGCACCTGTAGGCCCCGAAACCGCTGGCGATATGTTTCAGGCGTAATCTCCAAATGGTCCAATATAGCTGCCTTCACCGTGTCATAATTGCCTGCGTCTGCTTTCTCTAGAGCTTTGAGAGCCGCCTGAGCCTCTCCTGTCAGGTACGGCCCCAATATGGGGGCCCACTGGGCGCGAGGCCACTGAGCCGCCTCGGCTGCCCTTTCGAAGGCCTCCAGGAAAGCCTCTACATTATCATCTGGGTTCAGCTTTGCGAGGGCAGGCCAGGGAGAACGAGGGGAAACGGCACCTCCCACTGCAGGGGCTCCCCCCCTGCCGGTTGGGTGGCCAGCACCTGCCGTAGCTCCTGCAGAAGCGTAGCCTGTGCGGTCTGCTGCTGTTGCGCCATGTCACGAATCAGCTGGGCTTGGTGCTCAGCCATCCATTGGCCAAATTGAGTCAGGTCCATGGTGGCAGCAGGGTCACCCTTCGGGGTTACTGGGTCAGTCAAAGGTGAGACCCCGGGCGGCAGCCACAACGTGGGGGCCGCAAAGGGCTGTGGGTGGCCGACCAGCCCACGGGGGTCGGGAGGCGGGGTAGCGGGCGCTCTACGACCAGGCGACTGCCCGCATTCTCCACCACTGTGTCAAGCTCCGTCTCCTGCCCCTGATCAGCACCCCGTCGCCGTGGCCCTCACCAGCTGGGGGAAGCCCCGAGGAGTGAGGCGTCGGAAATGCGGAGGAAATAGGCCTCAGATGTGGCACAGGGCGGGGTTAAATGTCACCCTCGTCCCTTCTGCCTCCAGGTGTCAAGCCTTTGACCAGTGGTTCCTCTTCTCTCTGGCGTCCGCAAGACTTGTGACTCCCTGGCTCTTCCTCCCCGGCCCATCCGTTCTCTCCTGCTTTTTATTCCGTCTGCCTTCTCCCAGTGCTCCCCTCACCCGTGTCCACCCACCTCCACCCCTGGCCCCGCCCCGTTATAACTGTTGACGCCGGGCTCCCTCACCGGAAGCCCCTTGTCCCTCCCTGCGTAGGGCCTCGGGAAACGCCCCTCCAAGCCCGTCGCTGCGGCTGCCGGCTCCTCTCTCTCAGGGTTGTTCAGCTGCCGCGTCGCTGTGCTTGGCGTCATCCCTTCTGCGCCCGGCGTTCTTCCTCTGGTGGTGCCGTGCTTCTCGCCACTGGCAGCATGTCCGCGTCCACCTCCGTCGCGACCGGGTTGTCGGGGGCTGCGAGGATTCCTCCTAGCGGGAGTGGGACGCGTCGCCGCCGGGCCCTCCCCGTCATCTTGCAGCGTGGGTGTCTCTGGCTTGCCGGGGACCTCGGCGGGAGCTGCGGGAGTCCGGACACCCCTCCCTGGCTCAGACGGCGATTCGGGTGAGGTAGGTGCCAGCCAGGGGAGCGGCGGTAAGTCCCGGCCCCGCTGGACGGGACATATCGACTGGGAAATGATTGCTGGCCCGCATGAAATCATCTGAGAGGCTGGTTTGCGTCCCTTTGATAGTCAGCTGCTGGGAAGCCCCTTCCTTTCATTTTGTGGGTCACCACAGCAACACCTGAAGGGATGGATTCTGCACAAGTCGAAAACTCCAGAACCCGTTGTGACGCTGGATCGAAACCTGGCTGGGCTTTTAAGTTGGGAGCCTCGCCCGGGGCCAACCGTCATTTGATGCCAGAATTCTTCTGGGTGAACATCAGAGACTGAGAGGATGGATGGAAAACTGGGGCAGGCATTATTTCACTACTGATATCGACTGGGAAATGATTTCTGGCCCGCATGAAATCACTGAGAGGCTGGTTTGCGTCCCTTTGATAGTCGGCTGCTGGGAAGCCCCTTCCTTTCATTTTGTGGGTCACCACAGCAACACCTGAAGGGATGGATTCTGCACAAGTCGAAAACTCCAGAACCCATTGTGACGCTGGATCGAAACCTGGCTGGGCTTTTAAGTTGGGAGCCTCGCCCGGGGCCAACCGTCATTTGATGCCAGAATCCTTCTGGGTGAACATCAGAGACTGAGAGGATGGATGGAAAACTGGTAAGAATGACTTCTGTCTCTGGTTCCAGGTGTGAGAGAGTTCTGATTTCGGCTAGCTCAAGGGCAGACGTGTGTGAGACCGCTCTGACCACGTCTGCTTAAACTTTGCTTTCTTTTTAGGTTTAGAAAAACTGCCTCGCCCTTCTCTTGTAGGGAGAGGGGTGGTAAGGGGCTTTGGAACACCGGAGGGTGGTGAGCAGTGTTCCCTCTAAGGTGAGTTAGTGTGAGCTAGCTCACAGTTTTTTAGCCTCCGGCTCACACGTTTTTGTCCTAGCTCAGGAAGGAGGGCTCCAGAGCAAACTAATTTATGCAGCAGCCAAATCGCTCGCTCACAACTTTAATGCCAGTAGCTCACAAAGTAGAAGTTTTGCTCATAAGACTCCACAGCTTAGAGGGAGCATTGGTGGGGAGTGGCAACCCCCCAGCAGTAGTGTGCCCCAAAACAAGGAAATCCAAAGGATGACGGCGTGAGACTCGCCACGGAGAAGAGGGAGCCGGAAACCTTAGGAGTCCAGCGGAGTTGGAAAGAAGAAAAGACACTAAAGTTAAGTAAAAAGTAGCTTTCTGGCAAAAAGAAAGACTATATAGTTTAAAGTGGAATGAGATTCAGGGTGAAAGTGGGAACCAGTGAAATTTAATTAGGAGTGCCCGACAGAGTTGGGAAAAGAATTGCCTCCCAGATAAGTGGCTAGTTTAATAATTAGACCATGGGGGGGGGCTCACAAAAAGAAAGGCATGTTATACAAGATAAATTGCTGATATAGAAAACGACATACTGCAGAAAGTTTTTCTTTTTTCTGTGTATTGCCGCAGGATTAACAGTTAGAAAAGAAGAGGAAGTTACCTTTAAGAGGAGGGTGCGGTTCCAACCTAAGGCGTCGGGTGCAGCTGAGTCATCGGCGCAGCTGAAGCGGCTTGGGAAAGACTGGGGAGCTACTGATGTGGAAAGGCAGCGCCGGCGGAGCGACAGAGCGGGAGACGTGCGTAATCAGCGTAAAGAAAGGAGTAGAAATGCCACGGGAGCGGCATGCGACGTGGAGAAGTTGCGTTAACGGAGTGACATGCGTAAATACCGTAAAGAACAGAACGGCAAGGATACATAACTAACGTAAGGGAAAGGAAACGACGTAAGAGGCTGAGATACCTACGGACTTAACGTAACTATACACGAAGGACTTAAAAGAAGAGAAATAAATAAGGAGACAACGGAGTGAGGCCAGAGACTTAAAGGGACTTAAAGGGACATAACACTGAAGTGAAAAGAGTTAAAGGGGGAGAAGTACAAAAATAAATAAATAAAAATAAAAATAAGAGCAGATAGGAGTGATAAGGTTGGGAAGTATTGGGTTAGCATTGTGAGGTATTGTGGATGTTACAGGGGAAGTTTTTCTTGAGGATATAGGGGCGATTGAATATAAGTGTATTATTTGAAACTTGTGGTAAAGGTCCTAGGGTGGGGAAAGTTTATCATAGGGATTTGGAAGGAAGATAAGATTTGAACTAGCATTACAGAAATTTAACTTGAGAACAAATTTAAACTATAAAAAATAAATAAATAAATAAATAATTAGATCTAAAAATAAGGAATAAATAGGTACCATAATAAAAACAAAGGGAAATAATTAATATAGGGAAATAATTACATATCATATTAATTAGGGATTAATTAGTGATTAAAAACTAATTAATAAATTTAATAAACTTAATATCAAGACCCAATAAAGTGTGATATATTTTTTTTCTTAATAGAGACCATTATATTATAAACACCCCAAACCTCTGATTATCACCCAACAGACTGTCTACATAAATTTTCTAGGAAACAATTAATCTATAAAAAAGAGGCATCTAGAAGTAACCCCCTTTTGTTTTGAATAAAATAAATTAGTGGTTTAAAATTAATTAATTAATAAACTTAAAGTTCAAATTATATAAAATTAATTCTATGGCATCTGGAGGGGGCGGCGGCAACAGGAAATCATCCATTCCATCTCCAAATCTAGCAAACATGAGCCAACTAAAATCATCTTCGACGAGTCTTCCACAGATGTCCACAAAAGACTTAAAGGCCATGATTGAAGAATCTGTATCAGCGGTCATCAAACAGACTATAGAGAACACACTTCCCGTACTAATACAAAAAGAAATGGAGCCAATTCAACTATTACAAGCACAGATGGAGGAAATTTCCAGGCAAGTTCAGGTGGAAACAGAGGAATTCAGACAACAGATTCTTGAAAATAAACAGGAAATACAAAAAATAGCATCTAATCAACAAATAATTGTAACCAATCAAAAGAAAACAAGCAGAAGAGTCACGGAAGTAGAATTAGAGGTCCAAGAGTTAAAAGCAAAAAACGAAAGAATGGAAGAAACATTGATTTATTTTGAGTTAGATAAAGCTGCGCTAATCCTACATCTTCAGAACATCCCAGAGAAGATTGGATTGAATTTAAAGGAAGAAATAGTGGAAAATTTAACAGAACAACTTGCAGTAACCTCCAAAGAAGAACTCTCAGCAGAGATAGATGCGGTATATAGAAGAAACTCATCGTATGCCAGAAAATGCAACGTTCCCCGGGAAGTCCATGTTAAATTTTTTAAAAGAGAAATGAAGGAAAAAATCTTAAGAGCCGCGAACAAAAACAGAGTGCGGATCCAGGGGGAAGAAATTAGATTCCTTAAGGAAGTACCCTGGAGTGTTCGAGAACGACATTTCAAATACCAAGATTTAACAGAATTACTGAGGAATAGAAACATAACATACAAATGGTTGTATCCTGAAGGCATCTTCTTTGAATTCCAAAGTAAAAGACACAAAATTAACTCAATCTTCAAACTAGAAAACTTTTTAGACACCTACGGGGATGACTTAGGATGGCAAAGAGATGAAGAAGAAGAGGAAGAAAGGAATGAAGAGAAAGACAGTGAAGACGACAATAAATCGGAACAAGAAAAGAGAAAAAAAGATGAGAAGAAAAAAGGGAGGAAAAGAACAGAAGTTAAAGCTTCACAAATGTTGACACGCTTCCAGTATAAGAACAAGGCGGAGGAGGAAAAAAGAAAAAATGGCTCACAACAAGACGCTTAAAAAATTTTCTATTAATGTTAACGGGCTAAATAGCCCACAAAAAAGGAGGAAAATCTTCAACCTTGCATACAAATGACAGGCAGATGTCATTTGTATGCAAGAAACTCACATAAAAAAAAAAGATATAAAATATTTAAGAGCAAAAAAACTAGGAGAATCCTTTGCCTCATCAGATGAAAAAAAAAAGGGTGTAGTAATATTCACCAAAGAACAATTAAATCCACAATTATTTTATGCATCTAGGGATGGCAGAATTGTAGCGATTAAAATCATTAGACAAGGTATAGAAACATTAATAATTAATATCTATGCGCCAAATCAAAATCAAGAAGCTTTCTTTTTGGAACTATATAAGATCTTGAATAAACAGTTTCGACAACATTTGTATAATGGGCGATTATAATGCAGTTTTTGACACAATGGTAGATAGAAGTCATTATAAAAAAAATAAGAGCAGAGGTTTGACTCTACCAAAAAATTTTTTAGAAATTGCAGAAGAATTTAATTTAGTAGATATTTGGAGAGTTAGAAATCCAGACAAAAAAGATTTTACCTACTATTCACCAAGACATCAGACATGGTCCAGGATTGATATGGCCTGGTTGTCAGTACCTTTAGTAAAGGATATAACAGACCCGGAAATACTACCCGCTACCTTTGCTGACCATAACCCAATCTCAATTTCATTAAAAGAAATTTTAAAAAACGCAGATGGTCATTTAATCTTAGTATGCTCAATCTCAATTTCATTAAAAGAAATTTTTAAAAAAGCAGATGGTCATTTAATCTTAGTATGCTACATGAATCAAAATTAGTGGAAAAAATTAGAATTGAAACCAAAGAATTTTTTAAAAGAAACACTCAACAAGAATCATCTATGAGAATGATTTGGGACGCATATAAAGCTTTCTTAAGAGGGATTCTAATTAGTCATCAGGTATGGAAAAAGAAACAGAATAAGCTCGAATATGACCATCTCTGTAAAAAAATTAAAATGGAAGAAGAGAGTTTAAAGAAGGTTAAAAACCAGGAAAAAAGTAGAGCAAAAATAAAAACACTACAGCATAAGCTAAATTTAATGCTATCTCAGGAAATAGCAAAAAAAATTGAATTCACAAAACAGTATCTATTTGAAAATGCCAACAAGCCAACCAGATGGTTGGCTTATAAACTAAAAAAAGAACAACTTTAGCATTAAAAATGATAAAGGAGAGGAAAAATACTTTTTAAAAATACATTTTTAATACATAAACTGGAAAGCTGTAACTCAGGTGCACTTTATCATAAAATGATAAAGGCAATTTACAAAAATCAACAGGCAAAAATTATAATTAACAGAGACCTAACGCAGGATATAGTGATACAAAAAGGTACGAGACAAGGGTGTCTGTTATCACCCTTGTTATTCATATTTGCTCTAGAATCTTTAAACGAACAAATAAAAGAAAACAAACAAATGACAGGACTAAGAATTAGATCGCATGAATTCAAGGTAAGAGCTTATGTCGATGACCTCTTATTTATCTTGGAAAACCCCTTAAAATCAATTCCCCCATTATTAAAAGACATTACAGATTATGGTAAAGTAGCAGGATTAAAAATTTAACTTTAGAAAAACAAAAATCCTTGCCAAAAACTGCCCAGAGGAACTAACTAAAGAAATTCAGGAAAATTCCAAAACAGAAGTGGTCAAAAAAGTGAAATACTTAGGTATTTGGTTTACAAGTAAAAACAGTGCCCTCATAGGCTGAGGACGGACTGGCAATCTAAAGCGGGGCAGGCACGCTTCGCAAACGGAAGAAAGGAGCACGTTCAGACATGCGCATCTGTCCCTCGGCTCCGTTGCGTACTTACCCGTCTCCCAGTCGCTTTCCTTTCGCTTTAACAGGACACCGGTTTTTCCCGGTGTTCAGGGGCCTTCCTCCGCATGCCTCCCACTTCCAAACAGTGTGAACGGAAAACAAAAAAAAAAGCAGCGGCAAGCGCAAGCCGCGCGCGCTGGCTACGCGGCAGTCTGAACGCTCCGTGGCAGTCTGAACGCTCCATGGCAGTCTGAACGCTCCATATTGCCGCTGATCCGCATTGCTCTGGCCAGTGTGAACGGCCAGCTCCGTGGGTTTTTTCCCCTGCTCCAGTTCCCTCCGCTTTGCCTCTGCTTTAGATTGGCAGTCTGTCCTCGGCCATAGAAAATACCTACACAGTCTTCTTAAAGGAAACCCAAAAAGACCTAGATAAGTGGAAAAATATACAGTTATCGCTATTAGGGAGAATAGCAACGATTAAAATGAATGTCCTGCCGAGATTTCTCTTTTTAGCACAGACCATCCCAATTTTGAAAAAGGAGAAATTTTTTAAAGATTTGGACAAGATAACTAGATTTTTTATATGGTACCCTAAAAAAGCAAGAATAAAACTAAAAATTTTACAAGATAGGAAGGACAGAGGCAGCTTTGATTTACCAAATTGGAGATTATATTATCGAGCGGTGGCCATGTTGTGGATTAAGGATTGGGTTCAATTAGAAAACACGAGAGAACTAGCACTAGAAGGCCACGACCTTTTCATGGGATGGCACGCGTACCTTTGGTATAATAAAGAAAAAATACACTCTAACTTCCAACACCATATAATAAGAGGGGCCTTAGTAAAAGTATGGCAGGAAATTAGAACTACATTCTATCCTAAAACCCCTAAATGGATACCACCCTTGGAAGCTTATATTAAACCAACTTTAATCACAGAATATAATAAATTAGATTATAGGATGTTGTTAGATAGCCATGATAACTTAAAAATAAGTGAAAACACGAATCTGTCCTGGTGGGAAAAACATCAACTAAAGTCTATCTATGAAACAGATAAGAAAATTGGGTTTATGGAAACAAAAACAGAAATGGATAATGCGTGGCTTAGTACAACGGAAAAAAATATTCGGAAAATATATAAATTGTTATTAATTGATGAAATGCAGGATGAAACTGTTAAAAAATGTATGATCGATTGGATGACAGACTTTGGATATACTATTGATATAGAGGATTGGGAAAAAATATGGAAAACATTAAAATTTTCACCTGCAGTAGCCCATAAGGAAAATCTATACAAAATGTTTCATAGATGGCATTGGTCGCCAGACAAGATCTCTAAATGTTTTCCTAACTGCTCTAACTTATGTTGGAAATGTAAAAAGAACATCGGCTCATTTTATCACATGTGGTGGCGCTGTAGGAAAGCTCAAAAATTTTGGAAAAAGATACAAAAATTACTATTGGGAGTATTAAAGTTTAAAATACTGCTAACACCTCAAACATATTTATTAAACATGATTCCGGAAGGCATAATTAAAGAGGATGCTAAACTACTGGTTCATATTCTTACAGCAGCAAGAATAAGCTGGGCTAAATTATGGAAAGGCGAAGAAACCCCAACATTAGAAACAATTATAGATAGAGTGAGAGATATTGCAGAATCAGATAATGTAGGCCACATAATTAAACAAAAAGATAAAACACATAATCAAAAAATATGGACAAAATTCTATGATTGGTTAAAACGGAAGTAATGACTCCAACGAGGTAGATAAGTTAAAGTATTAAAGACATTTGTTAATTTTGTATAGGTGATTTTTGATGTAAAAGAAATTAAGTGTAAGACATGATTTACAAATATGTAAGAAGTTATGTAGAAACTTCAAGTTGACTTATGTTTTGAACGACATGTTAAGAAGTTTATTATGTTCATGTTTAAACAATGTTATACTTATACAATAATAAAAAACTTTTTCAAAAAAAAAGAAAAAAAAAGAATGACTTCTGTCTCTTGTTCTACCGTTGGGGTGACTCAGGGGTGCACATAAAAGCCACTTAGGAGACAGAAGGGCAGAGAAATTTGATTTGTAGTTTTAATCAGTGCTTTTTTTGGTAGAAAAAGTGCAGCAGGAACTCATTAGCATATGAGGCCACACCCCAACAGTACAGCTCATATTAGGCAGAGGCTGGGAAAGCACAAGGCAGGCGTGGAAGCTTGCCTCTACCCCCCCTGAGCTTCTTCACCCTACTTCAGCATCACCTTTCTAATCTCCTCCCCCCCCCCCCCCCCCGAACCAGACAACCAGGGAAATGCGGTGCTGAAGTTCCTGGGATCTGAAAAATGCTGAAGTGACGCAGCGGACAGGCTGGGGAAAGGAAGGCAGGCACGCACACATGCCCCTTTCTTCCACATTTTCAAGGTGCCTGGGTTCCCTGCCTGCCCTTTTCCATTCCTGTGCGTTCCTGTGTGTTCCTGCCCAAAAATAGCCCTGGTTTTAATTATAGGGAATATAATCATAATGAGGGCCCTGCTGAGTCAGGCCACACCTGTGTCTCATACCGTGGCCTGTTTTCAGCAGTGGCTAGCCAGCCCAGCAGCTTCTGGGAAGCCCAGGAGGTGGAGTCGGAGGATGATTTTCATGGGTGGAAAGAGAAAAGAAATTCACCAGTAACTGCTTACCCCTACAGGAATACGACTGTGAGGATTTGGAGGAGGAGATCTGGTGGAAAACCAGAAGCGAAGAAGGGTCACTCTGGAGTGAGGTAAGCCTTCCAAGGAAAGAAGGAAGTTGGGCAGATACCCAGAGGTGCAGGTCGATTAGGGGTCAGAGGGACCGAGAGAAGAATTCAAAGGAGAGACCCACAGGCAGGCAGCAAGAACCTGCTGGGTCCTGGAGATGGGTCAGTGAGAAACAAGACCAAACAGAAGTTGTCTTAGGTCAGCTGAGACCATAAATGCGGAGGAACACCAGGGAACACAGCAGAAACACTCATTTTGGAACCATTCTATGACAATAACAGGGAGTTCCTGAGAACAGATCACAGAGTTCAGTAGTCACAGAGTGTCCATCAGGAAAAGCAGGGAGGCTATCATTTCATCCATAGGATGAACGGAAGGGAAAATGAGCTGCCCGGAAGAGACCCCGTATACCTCTGCCTGATGTGCTGTCAGGGTGCCCATTCTCTTCGTCTTGTCTTCTCTGACTGGCAGTAGCTCCCCAGGGTCTGAGGCAGGGGGTCTTCCCCAACACCAGAGACCCCTTTTAGAGTGGCCACCAAGACTGAATCTTCTGTGCACCACCAAGGAACTGGGGGACCTTCCTGAAACACACGAAGCTGCCTTTAGTAGAGTCACGCGCTCGGTCTGACTCTTAATTTTAGCTTAGCTTAACTTGGGCTGGCCAGAGCTCTCTCCTTTCTCCGTCCCCTCCTGCCTGAGATGTCTTTAAGTGGAGATTGAATTAAGTGGAGATTGAATTAAGTGGAGATTGAATTGAATTAAGTGGAGCTTCTGCATGCAAATTAGGGGCTCAGATCACTCAGCCCGACTACCAACCAAACATCCATTGTGAAACCAGATCAGCTTCTTTGGTTGCCTTATGCAGAGTCAGACCATCGTTCTCCATTGGTTCTCCTGGACCTCTGGAACAGAAAAGTTTCTCCCAAGACTTGAGATCCTTTAAGCCAGGGACCCTGGAAACTGAACTGGGGGCCTTCCGCGAGTGCTCCTGTCGCTGTGGTGCAGTCCTCCGTGCTCTCAGGAGGCTTCAAGGTCCACAGGCCCAAGGAGGCATGTCTGCGTGTGGGGTGGGGGCTGGATGTCTTGCCTCAAGCCATCGAGGGAGTTAATGGCAGAGACCAAAAGAAGGGTGGGGCATCCTGACTCACAGCTTCTGCGCCACCTCCTTGCATGGAGCGACTCTTGCACGGATGTCATGGAGGAGTTTGCAACAAATGCTCTTCACTACCTAAGAATATCAGCTCCTATATAGTCTGAAGCTTGCCTTGGTTTCCTCCTTGCCTTCCAGGTGTCCCTCTTCAGTTTTGAAGGCTGCTGCACCCCCAGCCTAATAGTCTCCACCCTGGAGCCAGAGAGTGAGGAAGACTGCCAATCAAATGCCTCCCTGGGCTATTACCCCTGCCCCGGCATCCTGGTGCAGGTACGCAAAAATCCCAGAAGGGCAACAAGCCTTGTCTCTAGCCAAACTCAGGGCCTTTGGGTACCCTAAAAACTGCTCCATTCACTCAAGATGCTGCCAAACTGTTTTTTATACTGGAAGGTATTTGTCTTGTGTGGGATGGACAGAATCTTAAGGTCTTTGGCTCCCTACTTCAAAAAGGATCCCACAGAGCAGTGAAAAGTTCAGGAAAGGCCCAGCAAAAGGATCCAAGTACTGGAACTCTTTCCCTACAAGAGAAGGCTAAAGAGTTCGGTATTTTCAGTTAAGAAGAAAGAGGAGTAGAAGTGCATAGGAAGTAGGAAGGCCAAATGCCTGGTTTGGGTGGGCAGTCTCCCAGGGACCCCCTGTGCATTCCCCTGCTTTGGAAACAGACATAAGATCCAAACGGATCTGAGCCCTGCAGCAACCGCTTCTCCTCATTTCAGAAGAAGCTGCAGGTGCAAGGAGCGGATTGTTCAGTCCATGAGGAAATCACCCCCGAACTCCCCCAACTGGCGGTGGGAATGCTGACTGGCTGTCTTCCTCAGGCCACTTCCCCCTCAGCTTTATGGAGTCCTGATTGGCTGGCCCTTACAGTGGCCTCCAAGCCCCCTCCCTCCCCCTGATCTGCCTGGCTGGAGTAAGGGCGGTGGAAGATCAGTCCCCAGGTCCAGAGGAGCCTCCACCTGAACCAGAGGAGGCTCAATCAAACACCTCTCAGGGCATTACCTCAGCACCACCAGCAGCTGAGCCACAGCTAAGCTCAAGCCCACCTGATTCACCTCCTCGGGTGGAACGGCTAGGGTCACGATCCAGGCAAGACTTAGCTGCTAGGAGAAAAGAGGCATGCATGCGTAGTCGCAGATCTCTCAGCCCTGAGTTTTAGAGGGAGCCGGGACCTCACTGCCAGCTGCTAACAAGCACAGGAAGTGGCTGGGTATATTAGGCACAGCACAAAGATCAACAACTTCTGCTAGCAACAAGTCATTTTGGCTAAGCTCTGCACCCGCTCAGCTTGCATCAGCTAAACCTGATTCTGGACCTTCTGGCTCGTGACTCTGGCTCTGTTTGACTTCGGCTTTTGGTTGACTCCTTGGACTGGTTTGCTCGTGAGTTTCCCTCTCTGACCTCAGCTTCGACTGACTCTGCTTTCGGCTTGTGTTTTGGGCTTGGTAATTCGTTCCTGATTTGGCTTGACCTTGGAGTGTCCCGGACTTTGACTTGGCTTCTGACCTAATGGCACCCAGCCCGTGACACCTCACACAAATCGAGCAAGCGATGAGGATGCTGACAAAATGGGGACTGAAGAACATGAGGTAAGCCCAGCAACTCGGAGCTCCCATCCCTACCTAACTCCTGTTCATCAAAAGGCATCCGAAATCATACCAAATCCCAACTTAGCAGGCAGAACAGATCTGACCAGAAACAAGGCGGCTGTGACAGCTTTTAAAAACTCCAAAGAATCTCTGGAAGCGGCGTTTCAGTGCGGAGCAGTGGCAAGGACTGAAAACAAAATAATGGCCGCAACAGAACAAACAGAAAAATCAACCTCGGATTCTTCCTCCTCCTCAGAGATCCTCACCTACCTGAAGAACATGGAAGCAGGTATCTTAGATAAGATGTCCACTCTTTTGGTTCAAATAGAAAACCTTCGGTCCGATATAACTCAAGCAGCTCAAAAAGCACAGTCGGCACTGGAGCTGGGCACACATAACCAAGATGATATTCATGCTTTACAGGAAGCCTCTGCTGCCCAGAAAGACCACCTAATCACTATAGAATCTGAACTTAAAGCCACTAATCTAAAATTTAGAGGCCTGCCTGAACAGGCAGAAGAAAATAAAGACTTGATAAGCTTCATGGCCCAACTCATTGCTACACCCTTAAAACTAGAAGCAGGAGTTTTTCCCACTCTCACGCAAGCCTCTCGAATGGGCCCTACACCAAAACCTAACCGACTTCTCCCAAGAGACATTTTAGTCACAATACCAGACACTAGAGTGCATCAAAGGATTCTGGATGCAGCCAAGCAGTTAGGGACCTTTCAATAAGGAAACCCCCTGCAAGTTTTTCCAGACATTACGATTAACATGCGTAGAAGCTTAAAAGCAACCACTGCTGAACTACAAACTCTAAATCAAAAATACAGATGGCTGCCCTCAGGCAAATTGTTTGTTGCTCACCAGGATCTGCGTCCATATGCCTGGGATGAGAAAAGTGGTCAAGACTTATTGTCTGCCCTTGAACAAGAATCGCCCATGGAACAGGAAGACAGAACATCTTTTAAAAGGTAAAATCTGTCCCCACTCTCACCACAAAAAGCCAGTAAAATCTCAACTCCAAGTTCAGCTACAAATGATCTTGACAAGGCACTCAATAAGGAAATTATCTTCTTAAGAATTGAGACCTGTGCTTAAATGCTCTTGATTTCGGGTCTCATTCCTGTTACGCTATGAGGAGGTCATGGATCTGGGCACTGCAGCGACCGCTTCTCCTCATTTCCAGAAGAAATCACCCCCAACTCCCCCAACTGGCGGTGGGAATGCTGATTGGCTGTCTCCCTCAGGCCACTGCCCCCTCCGCTTTACGAAGTCCTGATTGGCTGGCCCTTACAGTGGCCTCCAAGCCCCCTCCCTCCCCCTGATCGGCCTGGCTGGAGTATTAAATGTGTCTTCCAGAACAATGTCCCCATTTCCTTCAGAGGAGTCCCCTTCCCAGAATTCCTTGCTCAGAATTCTTATTAGTTAGCACAGGCTCATTTGGTAGCCTCTCTTTTGACCTAAGGTCCTGCTGGCAGAGGAGAGCCCAGCCGAGAGCCCACCACAAGCTGAGGGAGAGCCCTCCCCAGAGAGCTTAGAGGAGGAGAGGCCAGCACACCCTCCCCGGAGACCAGGAGCCCTCCTCATGGAACACCCGCCTGCTTCTGCTGGCTGCGTGGATGAGGAGACTCCTGGGCAGGAGACCTACAGGAGGGGTGACAGGAGACCAGCGTGGCCCCCGGCCAATTGGAACATGGCTAAGGCAATGGGTGGCCAAGCGTAGTGGCCGCATTCAACCGCAGGTCCAGTTATACCGCCACCCCAATAACATCAAAGAGATATTACCTCATCTCAAGAGTGCCTCTGAAGACCTGCCTCCTGCGGACCTGCTATACCCCATTAATATCTCAGCTCAACATGAAAAAATTATAAAAGGCCAGCACCAATTCAGCTGGGTGGAAAAACACTGGAGATATCTAGGAGTAGAATATCCCATTAAATTTAAAAGACCTGATTAAATATATAACCATGCCACCATCACACTAAAAATTAAGGGCCTACTGACTAAATGGGACAAAATAAATATTACCTTGATAGAACGTATTAACTTAATCAAATCTATTATCTTACCAAAAAAATTATTTTATATTAAGGCCATTCCTATTTTTCTCCCACCAGAAATGTTGAAAAAATGGAATAGAGACATTACCACATTTATTTGGCATTACAAGAAACCACATATAGGGTTTAACTCATTAAAAAAATCCAAAAGAGCTTAGCAGTCCCAGGTATTAGCTTATGCTATGATGCCATAATATTAGCCAATGTGGTCAAACAGTATAATGATTCCTTTAAAACAGAATGGAAAGATATGGAAGAAAAACATGTCTCCTCATTCACGTTCTGGGAAACTTTATGGCATGGACCCCAAAGAAGATACCTCTTGTCAAATAAGAATCTCTTTCTGGAGGCCACCCAGAAAGTCTGTTACAAAAACATCAAAAACTTAGCTCTGCCGATATCGCCGTTAACAACCTATACTGGCAAAACTGGTTTGAGCCAGGAATGAGCAAATCTATCTTTTTACACTGGAAACAAATGAAAATCAACCTATTTATTGATGTTATACCAAGAGGCCAATTGCTTACCAAAGCTGACCTAGACCAAAAATACAACTTCAAGCTACCGTGGTTTGAATACCTGCAGTTAAAAAACTTCCTAAGCACGCATAAATTTAAGCAGCCTATTCAACTAGGCTTAACTGACTTCAAAAAACTAATGTATCTTGATGACACTCAAAATAAAAGACTAATCTCAAAAATATATAATATTCTACTGAAATCCGAGCGACCAACACAACATAGCTACCAAGAAGCTTGGCACAAAGATCTAGAAATAAAATTATCAAAGATCAGTGGCAGAATATCTGGACCACACCAGCTTTCACCTTGAAAGCGATTCCAATGCAAATGCAAACATACAAACTAATCTCTAGGTGGTACCTAACCCCAGCCAAATTATCCCATTGCACAGCATCGGTATCACTGAACTGTTGGAAACAATGTGGTGAAAAAGGAACATATATTCACAACTGGTGGAGGTGCAAAATAATTAAATCATATTGGGAACAAATAACGACAGAAATAACTTGCATAACAAAAGTCATACTTCCACTAAGCCCAGCACTAATCCTTCTAAATATATGGGAAAACATAAAAATCACTAAGATTAAAAAAGACCTAATTATGATCATGATTATGGCAGCGAAAAATATTACAGCTTTTAAGTGGAAAGACAACCCCCCCCCCCCCCCCCCAATAAATCTTTGGTACACCAAATTGTGGGACTACTCCATAATGGAAAAAATATCAGAAGACATTCAGTTGAAAGAAAGTTCAAGGGAAATGCAGACCAAAGAATCACCCCATTTTTGAAATGGAAAACACAACACAGCAATACGCTTGATTTCACATCCTGGACTAACTTTAGTGGACAATCGAATAACAATCATAATTACACAAGAAAGAGACAGAGTTATTAATAGTCATACTAGTTTGTATCTACGCCTATAGACTATATTATCTATTCCGATGAAAGTAATGTGAATTTTATTGTTTTTCATCTGAACTAGAGCTCATGTATAACTCAAGAATTGTAATTGTAATTGAAATTTTTTTTATCAATTAAAAAAATAATTAAAAAAGAGGGAAGAAGGGGAAATAACACTGTCTAATTTGAAAGTTTGAGAAATTTCAACTAACACTTGATTTTACTTATGCAATACCAGCCTAAATAAGAAAGCTTAATATCACGCTTCATTATAATGTTTTTGCTTAATAATAAGGGAACTTTGTTTAAACTATGTAAAAAAGCAAATTTATGATCCTTGTTTACCTTTTTGGGGTTAGTAATTATAGCTTTGTGTATGCCCAGGTAAAGTCACACAGATTCAAGTGGGCGGGGGGGGGGGGGGGTCCTGTCTCCATGAAAACTGATAGCAGATCCTCGCTATACCCCAGCCTCTTGCTAGTTCTGCCTTTGTAGCTAATTCCCCAATCAAAGCAAAGGCAAGATATTTATTCAATTAAGGGCTAGAGAACAGCTCAGGAATACCGTGCATAACAGTAACTATCCAATGCTTCCTAATGCCCAAGTTACAAGAGATTAACACTCTTATTATTCTATTCTGGTCCTAAATTCTAGTCCAGATGTCTCCTCATTAACTTCCTGGCAAAGGAGTCACAGCCTGCTTGTAAGCCTCCCCCTCTGGGATATGGACCAGCTCTGTTTTAACACATTTACCGTAAGCAAAGGGAAAGAGAACAACCAACTGCTCTGGTCAAGCAGCCTTGGAACTCGCCCAGTGAGTTTCTCCGTGGACAGTCAGTGTCCCTTTTCCTCACTGGCAGAAGAGAACCTCTTCATCACTGAGCTACACTTTGAAGTATTTTGGGGAGTGCCAACTCCATCCTGAGGCTAGGCCAAACTTTCTTTGTTTGACAGAAGACCTCTTCAGTGACAGGCTGAACTGTTTATGTTCCCCTGTATCTACAACCTGCAGTGGCTGGAGATCGCCTCCCCTGGTTTAATCGTCAGAGAATCTTTGCCTCCTTCATAGACCCAAACTGTCAATACCCTGTCCCCATAGAGTGGATGAACCACCTGTTCACAGATGGTTGGTGTAGAATGGCTAGTTGTAATTCACTGTCTTGCTTCTTTCTCTCTTTGACTAAAAGGACGGGATTTCAATCTATTTGAAGGTTTGCTTGCAATGTGTCGGGGCAATGGATGGGATTGGCAGTCTTTAGGGGGTTGGGAAGCTCCTGGAGATTTGGGGATGGAGTCTGGAGAGGACAGTGGGGTGCAATGCCACAGAATCTACCCTCCAAAGCATCCAACTGGCTCCAGGGGAACTAACCTCCACAGTCTGGAGATGAGCTGTAATTACGGAGAGGTCACGAGCTCCCACCTGGTGGCTGACCTCCCTATTAGGGGGACAGCAAGTTTGGGCATCACCCCCAGGACTGAAAAGCCACATCTCTGGGAACAAAGACCCTCAGGACTCTGTGGGGATTTTAATTTGACTTGGCACCAGGCAGGGCAAGCATGTTTTGAACATATTTTTAAAGGACCGACAGCTGCCATTTCCTAACAATTCAGACCCACTGAGAGTAATATCTGCCGTTAACAAGAAGCAGTCCTGTTCCATTTGTCGTGGGCTCCACCTTCCCTCCAGCTTGTCACTGTAGGTCCAAGCCTAGAGGACTGGTCCACTGGATGCTGGGAGTAAGCAGTGAAGTGGCTACATTTGCAGATGTTCAGGGTGGTGAGAACCAGGGAGGATTGTAAGGCACTCCAAAGGGATCTGTCGAGGATGGGCAAGTGGGCATCAACGTGGCAAATGGGGCTCAGTGTGGCCAAGTGCAAAGTGATGCACATAAATCCTAACTATAAATAGGGCTCTTTAGCTTTGAGAAACGACGGCTGAGGGATGACATGATCAAGGTTTACAAGATTATGTGTGGGATAGAGAAGGTAGAGAAAGAAGTCCTTTTCTCCCTTTCTCACAAGAAAAGAACTCGTGGGCACTCCATGAAATGAGTGATGCTCTGTATTCTTGGTGCTTGGGGGGCAACAGTGGGAGGGCTTCTGGTGTCCTGGCCCCACTGGTGGACCTCCTGAGAGCACCTGGTGGTTTTGGCCACTGTGTGACACAGAGTGTTGCACTGGATGGCCTGATACAACACTGGCTTCTCTTATGTTATGTAAACTCAAAACAATTTGTCATTTTGAATCAAAAACTTTCTGTGGACTCCCCATTTGGTGCACTGAGCAGCCACCTCCTCTCAGTGTTTGTTCCCCAGTGATAGAGGGTGTCTTTTGCCTAGGGTTGCCAACCTCCAGGTAGTGGCTGGAGATCTCCTGCTATTACAACTGACCTCCAGCTGACAGAGATCAGTTCCCCTGGAGAAAATGACTGCCTTGGAAGGTGGACTCTATGGCATTGTACCCCACTGAAGCCCCTCCCCTCCCCAAACCCCACCTTTCTTAGGCTCCACCCCCCAAATCTCCAGGAATTTCCCAACCTGGAGTTGGCAACCATACTCTTGCTCCTGCTGTGCCAGTCATATAAAAGAAACTAAATGGTGGCTGCTAATAGTAAAAGCTTTGGTAAAGCAGTGGGAAAGAGGGAATGCAGGAAAAGCACTCTATATGTTCCCAGAAACCCAAAGATCTGCCCCCCCATTGCTACTTCTGTAAACTCCCCCAGGCCTCAGAGTGAGCTTGCTTAGAGCGGCCCGTGGAGCAGGCAGGCGGGCAGGCCTGAGCCCAGGGCACCTTTTCTCGTGGTAGCCAGCAGGCTGACAACGAAGGATAGTAGGCAGGCTTTCCCCACCCATAAAAATGTCCCCGGTGGTAACCCAATGCTGTTTGGCAGAGGGCATCAAAACCACAGCGGGAAATGGGATACATTATTCCTTCAAACTTCCTGTTCTGAAATTTGCTCAAAGAACATACTTCCACTTTCCAGGATTATCTGACACCCAGAGGGAAGCCGATTTTTGCTGCTAGCTGTTGAGTTTTATCCTGGGCGGTGAAACAAGAGCCTGTATGAAAACACCCATCCGGAACTCAGGTTTAAAAAGCAACAGCAGCCGCACATTACCTCGTAACCTTCCTTGGTACAGAACAAATCGTGCCCAAATTTTATATGACAGGAGAAAGCTAAGATTGCAGTCCTACAACACGAAAGAAGACCAGGAACTAAATCCACAAGGCAAAAGTACTGTTAAAGCACTACTAGATAAGCGCACAATCTTAGGAGTCACCAATATTTAATTCATCATCATACACACCCTACTAAATATTATGGGTTTCCAGCAAACCCTGTTTCAAACAATACTTCCTTGACAATCTGTTTGCTGTAAATTAGCCATACTGATGTAGATTCTAATAACTAATTTCTTTTAGAAGAATTATCACGGTATTTGTTTATGCCATATTGATGGAGCCTCACTCCCACTCTGTAAACAACTTCTCCCTCCCACATGAAGTTTCTTGTGGATGTTGAACAGCGTGAAGAAAGAAGGGGCCTTTCCCTTGCTGTCCTTAGCAAACCAGAGCTCCTTGTCCAATGGCACTGATGGCCACGTGCAGCTGGACAGGAGGGGAGAGCCCTGTCCATGAAGCAGAGGTATGAACAACATCTGAATGCTGGCAGCTCCAAGAGATGGAATCTAGCTTACTTCAACATTTCAGGGACCAGTAAAAAAGACTGTCAGGAGCACTGCAGTTATATTACAAAATTTGAATCCAGTGGCACCTTTAAGATCAACACACAAAAGCTTATACCCAGAATAAAACTCGGTTGGTCTTAAAGGTTCCACTGGACTCCAGCTTTGTTCTATGGCTTCAGACCAACACGGCAACCCCCACCTGAATCTAACTTCATACAGTTATATGGTTCTTCATTTCCTCTTGCTCAGATCTGCTGCATAACAGGCACGTGTGCATGCTTTCTATGAATTTATTCACCTCTTTAATAATTTGGATGCTGCTATCCTGATTTCTGTGATCATCCTGTGCCCAATTTGGACATGCTTGCCCAGGAGACAGAGGCTGAGGCTGATCCCACCCCTTCCTCCAGTGTCTGTTAATTCCGGCTGCAGCTGGAAAGAAAGAGCCAAACGGAAGAGGCAGTTGTGGACCACATGGCCATGCTGTCAAAGAGTGCTGGAGCACGAAGGCTTCAGCAGGAGGTGCTCTTTGAAGGACAGAAGGTGGGCGCGACTCATCAGAGAATGCAAAAGGGAAGAGAGGGAGCCGGTTGGATGGGGATACGGGAAAAATGGAAATCTTTTTCTCTCTCCCGTGCATGCAGAAGTGGAGCTTGCAAGAATCCTTATGCCGCAAACAGCAAGAGGGGTCTCTGCAGAACCCTGTCGTATCAGTGCCACAGGGAAAAGCAGCAGATCCCAGATGGAGGAAAACTTGCCATGAAGATGACCCCACACAGTCTCAAGGGCATTTCCCGGCCTTGTCCTTGGTAGTGATATTGGCAAAGCATGTACACGTCTCCACTACGGCTGCCTCTACCCAAGGCTGAGCAGCAGATGAATTTGGACGAGCTGCTTGGAGGGAGTGCAGAGCAGCCCCCCGAACTGTCTTGAGCAAACAAGGACTGGGATGTGTAAATGCCATGTAGCCTGGAGGGGGAGGGGGCTGGTCCCAACTGCCCTGAAAGAAGTACTTCTGGGAGCCCTCAAACTTGACCCACAGGATTGCCAGCTCCAGGTTGGGAGACGGAGCCTAGGGAGCGCAGGGTGTGGGGAGGGGAGGAACCTCAGAAGGGTACGGTGGCATAGATTCCACCTTCCAAAGCTGCCGTTTGCTCCAGGGCAACTGATTGCTGTACTTCTTCAGGGCAATGGGGCAATCTTATTCTTGGACCTGCCAGATTTAAGCTGGTGGCAGGTGTCCCCTTTTTGGACAACAGTATACAAGCAAGAAGTGGCCGTGCAGCTCCAGGCTTCCTTGGATGGAAAGGATGATCCAGATCCTTTTCAAGTCTAGTTTCAGACCTGATTCTGGGATCCAGTCTCTTCCGGTCCACTAGACTGACCACCAGAGGAGAGTTAAGGGCTGGGTAATCCTGACACTTCTCTTGGATCATTTGCCAGCTAACCTTTCTGCTCTGCTTGCTCCCTACCCCGTCTGGTTCCAGAAAGTGATGCTAGGGATGCTGTTGATGGAGAAATGAACAAAAACGACTCCATTTTGTGTGCCTTAAAACTTAAAAATCTTTTTATGCCCTGAATTCCTGAACTCTGTCTGAATTCTGCCAGTCTCATAAATGCTGCGGGCATCTTTTAGGACAGGGGTGGGCAAATTGCAGCCCGAGGGCCACATGCGGCCCGCCACAGAGTTTTTTGCGGCTTGCCAGGAAGATTTCAGGACTTCAAGAAAATTGAGCCTAAATTCAATTTGCTCTCTTATCCCATCACTGCTGATATTGATACAGCACCTGAGGAGCTGCAGCTTGAACTTATTGACATGCAGTCAGATCACACTGTGAAAGAAATGTTTAATGCTGTGACATTAGTTGACTTTTACAAATCTTTGTCTGCTGGAAAAATGTCCATGTATGAAGAAATTTGCTGGGAAAACGTTCTCTATATTTGGGTCTACATATATTTGTGAGCAAAGTTTTTCTTGCATGAAGATCAACAAGAGTAAATATAGATGCTCTTTAACATTAACTTGCAGGCTGTGATGAGAATCTCAACAAGCAATCTCACTCCTGATTTCAAAAAAGTTGTAGAAAAGTGTGATAGGGTACATTTGTCTCATTAAACATTCTAAAATTAAATGTGCTTACAGCTATAGATGATATGAAACTACCACTATTTAATTTAATTTATATTTATTGATTTTTATGATACAATTTATACCTTTTCTGAAATGCAAAAATAACTAATGAATACAATCATTTTAAAAGGTGCGGCCCTCTGCTAACCTCCACTCCCACAAAGTGGCCCCCGAGCCAAAACAATTGCCCACCCCTGGTTTAGGAGATGTGAGGTTATGAATGCGTGTGCCTGCTTCACGTAGTCTAGCACTCAATAAGTTCAACAAATACCACCCTGACCTCGGTAGCGCAAGCAAGCCTGATCTCGGCAGATCTTGGGAGCTAAGCAGGCACCCTGGCAAGCACTTGGCAAGTGCTTGGATGGGAGACCTCCTTGGAATACCAGAAGTGGGAGGCGGGAGCAGGCTTTTGTCATGCCCTGGATCTACTCACTCTCGAAACACTCTTGTATTAGCAAGATTTGTTTATTGAGAGGTACAAGTCTCCAAGCATACACAGAGTTTGTGGCGGAACTGCCTTCTCCAGGTCAGGCCTGAACCTAGACAGAACGCGGGACAGCCCCCTTACCACAAGTGCCCAATCAATAATCTTCTTGGCCTTTTGGCTACGATCAAGTGTAGTGTGTGTCATCTCACCCCAGCAGCCTCCCCCAGCACCTGTGATCTCACCATTGCAATATCTATGCTACAAGGTCACGCAGGCAGCTACAAGCAGCACTAGACTAGTGCCTGGGGATGTCTGTCCTGAGCCTCCCCTCAGAGATAAGATACAGAAGTCAGAAGACAAAGACGATAAACTACGAACAGTTGCCTGCCATGCAAAACTGCCTGCTATCCATGCAGTGTTCCCTGTGAGCTGAGCTGCCATGTGTTTGCCCACCCGTTTTGGCCCTTTGGCTCGCTGACTGGGCCCTTTGGCGCACCACAGCGGGCGAGCTAGGCATGGGGCGGCTGAAGGCAGTGAGCTGAGCGAGAGCTGGCGGGTGGGAAGGGCTGGAGGGAGAAGGGGACAGGCTCAGCCCAGCTCGCTCCCCTCTGCCGCCGCCAGCAGACTCTGGAGGGAGGGGGTGGGGACACATTGGGGAAGGGGGGGGAGAGACAGCCTGCAGCAAGGTTTGATGCCCCGGGACCTGTTGGCGGTGGTCCCAAGGGAAGACCACTGCCTCCCTCCGGCTGGCCTCCAGCCTCCATTCCCAAGGCAAAAGGAGGGGAAAGGGCAGGAGAGCAAAGAGGAGAGAATCTGGGGTTGCCGCCGGTATGAAATACTGGGCTTGAGGCAGCTCTTTTCTTCAGCTCAGAACACAGCACACAAAACCACCCAGCAACCTGTTTCATTCCAGACTTCCCTGATTGGTCTGTTGTTTGGACAGCCAATCAGAACAAGGGCTCCCTCATACTGGCAAGCAATGCTCTCTAACACAAGGCTCAGGCATTCGCTGCTTCAATATAAGGACCTCTATATGGTAAGAGCCAATAGCAACGATTCCCTCCAAAATAGGCCCTCTTCTGATTGGCTCACAAGGAGGCTTCCAGTCTATGGAGCTCGGCATGAAGCCTAGTCAGGCAACATTCGATATTAGGAGAAACTTTTTTGACAGTCAGAGTTGTGCCACAGTGGAATCAGCTTCCTTGGGAGGTGGTGAGCACCCCCTCCCCTCCCGGGCAGTCTTGACGCAGCGGCTGGACAAACACTTGCCAGGGATGCTCTAGGCTGATCCTGCACTGAGCAGGGGGTGGGACTAGGTGGCCTCTATGTTCCTTCCAACGCTGTGACTTTGTGATACTTAGAAATAAGCCCTACTAGCCTCAAGGGTGCTCCTTTCGAATTCAGCACATTTAGGATTTCGCCCTAAATCCTCCAGAGCAAAACTCCTCTGATGTACATCCTATGATGTAAAAAGCAAGGTGGGCATCAAAGCTTTTAAAAAATAACATCAGGAGCTCCCTGAAAGCAAGCAGGGCTGGAGTGCAGCTTGCCAGCTTGGAGACGCAGTACAGTCAGCCCTGTTCTCTCGAGGGCAGTTTTCAAGAGAGTTCTCTCAGCCCCACCTACTGCTCAGGGTGTCTGTTGTGGGGAGGGGAAGGGAAAGGAGTTTGTAAGCCGCTCTGAGACTGCCTTGAGTAGTGAAGGGCGAGGTATAAATCCAATCTCTTCTTTTCTTCTTCTTCTTCTCCTTTATATGTTTGCAGGTGAACAGGAGCCGGGGCTTGGCTCTCTCTTTCTCTGTCCCACTCCCCCACCTGTTGAATGCTGACTTTTTATATCGTATTTAGTAATCCAAAGAAAAGGGGAAACAGAGAAACCTGGTGGCCCAGGTGACCTCACACTGAACAAAAGGACTCATTCCGAGGTTTTAGACAAGTCATGGGTCATGATGCAATCCTGTGAGTACAAATTATACCACCCGAGGACTATGCTCCATCCTTCCTCTCCCTGGCAACAGGACCCCCAAGGGACACATGCAGGCGCCTCTGGTTTGCAGCCGTACTTTCATGTCTGCAAAAGCGGGTGCCATAAATAGGTGCCACTAGAAGAAGAAGAAGAAGAGATTGGATTTATACTCCGCCCTTCACTCCCCGAGGGAGTCTCAGAGCGGCTTACAAACTCCTTTCCCTTCCCCTCCCCACAACAGACACCCTGGGAGGTAGGTGGGGCTGAGAGAGCTCTGAGACAACTGTCCTTGAGAGATCAGCTGGGAGGTCAGGGTGCCAAGGAATAACTGAGAAACACAAGTATAAAAATAATGACATTTCCTTACAAGCCAGAAATTGGGAATTCCATTTGCACATGTCTGAATCCTTCCAAGAGAGCCAAACCTCAGTTTTTTTGGTGTCAGGCCTCAGTTTTGGAACATGTGCTGTAAACGACACCCAGGGCAGTGTCTCTGAACACAAACAGAGTTCCTTTCCCCCACTACTACTAAAGGCACCACTGCTGGGTCATTAGGGGTGAAAGACTAGGTGCATGGCATCCAAGAAGAATTGAGTCTGGCAACTCTGCTTTTTGGAGCTCTCAGTGTATCTCTATATAGGGTCACAATCTGACTTTCACCATTAAAAACTTTCCCCACCATCCAGACATTCCCCTTGTGCGTTGTAGCCCTTTCACAGCCCTTTCATGTTATCCCCATGTAGCCTAGCCTGGGTTTATATTTAGAGCGCGAGAAGAAGACTGAGGGAGCTGGGGGCATTTCTGGTCTTACAGCCAAGATTCTAGCCGTCCTCTGGAGCACGAAGAAGATGGACTCTTGGCTCCTCTTGCCTTACAGCCATCCCAGAGCTACCACAAGGCCTGCCTGCCAGCTCTGTTTGTGGCCCCCATGTACACAGATGCATGCACACACAAACTCCGGTCCTCTGCACACACACACACTGCACATGCACACCTTCACGTGTATTTCTAACATGAACGGCTTGGGCCTGAAGGAAGCTTGGGGTCATCTAGTTTCAGCCGGGGGGGGAGGGGGGGGGGGAGAAAGATCCAAAATCCACAACCAAACTGCTTCTGCCAAAGGTGTCACACCAGCCACGCATAACTCTCCACAGGTCAGTCAAAGCCCAACAGGAATAAGCAACAATACGTATGAATTTGGGGTGGGGAGGTCCAATGAACTCATCTTCCTCTAGGTAAAAGTGCCAAACAACATTTCTGAGCCTAAATCCTCGGCAGGGCAGCAGCCTGGGGGGTTTTATCGCTTACTTACTGTTTGATGGAAAGAGCAAGGTCTCACAGAAAGGCCCTTTTAGGGTCCAGTTTTTCCCTCCCCTCAGAGATTCTCCAAGTGTGGGAGCCTCCAGCCGGGCTGCTGCCTGTTGGCAGAACAGCTGCTGCCATCAGATGGCCGTGCTGAAACCTGAGGACCAGAGGGTTCTTCAGGTAGTATCGCCCTCTCTCTGCTTTGGCACTCACCCTTCTGGGCAGCCGGTCAAGTGTCAGACAGTTCCTGCAACTCTGCAGCTCCATCTTGTACTGTTGGGGGGACGGTACAGCCATCCAAGAATGCTCCAGAAAAGGAACCTTTGCCTATTGCATTCCAGATCTGTTTCAAGGTGCTGGTGTTTACCTTTAAAGCCCTATACAGCCAAGGGCCAGCATACCTTTGAGACCACCTCTCCCCATATGAGCCCCATAGAGCACTAAGGTCCACAAACCAACATCTTTTGGTGGTCTCCGGGCCCAGGGACATCCAACTAGCTTCTACCAGGGCCAGGGCTTTTCTGCCCTAGCCCCCACCTGGTGGAATGAGCTTCCATATGAGATCAGGGTCCTGCAGGATCTATTACAGTTCCACAGGCCCTGTAAGACAGAGCTCTTCCACCAGGCTTTTGATTGAGGCAGCAGACGTCCCTTCCCCCTCGTGGCCTATCTCCCACCAGTGGCCTGGATCCAAATAGACATTGGGGTACCCACTATTTCATTTTGATCAATCTGACTGACATCTGATCTATTTGTTTTTACATGGTATTTTATGAACATATTCCATTTTAAATTGTTATTTTAAAGTTGTTTTAATCTATGTATATAAAAGAAAGTCCCCTCACCATAAAATCAATACCCAGGCCAAACCCCTGGACCTAGGAACATGAAATTCAGGGATAGCACTCCTATAATGACATAGATGCTCACTAAGAAGGGATTTTTAGAAATCCAGCCCATAAGGGGGTCAAAATGGGTAAAATGTGCTCCCCCCATTGCTTCCTATGTGGCTGCCGGGCTGCTGCCTCCTTGCACACACCCCCACTCTCTAATTGGACAGCTGCAGAGCTCAGTGTTTTGAGGTTTGAAAAAAACAGTTACAGGAGACTGCAGATAGCTAATGACAGTTGAGGAAATCAGGAATGTCCAACAACTAGCTGTGAGGTGCAGCAATGCTGCTGGACCAGGCTTCCTGATACCTTCAAACATGCCTCCCACCTCCTGCACCTGACAGGTGACTGTCTGTCAGGTGTAGCAGTGGGTGCAGGGTGCTTAAAGCCATCAGAGAGCCCACCCCAGCAGTAACACCTTAGTGATCCTGCTGGCCCAGCCTCCAAAATAGTTTGCAATACCCCTCCCCCTCCCACACTGGACAGGTGTAGAAGAGGGGGTGGGATGCTTACAGCCATTGGGGAGGCTTGCTCAGAAGGATTGCCTTAGCACTGCTGCTGGCCCAACCTCCCCAATGCCTTTAAACACAATTCCCCTCCTTACACCAGACAGGCACGTGTTTGTCAGGTGTAGGAGCAAGGCCAGGGTACTTTAATCCATCAGGGAGGCCATCCCAGCAGGATCACCTTAGCAAAGCTGCTGGCCCAGCCTCCCCAGTGGTTTTAGCCACACTCCCACCCACTATGGAAATATATCTCAAATTTGCAGAAAAGTGGTTTCCTGTATTAGGTTATTTAACTTCTCACAGTGTGGGTTCTAGAAAATTGTTTCATTTGACATTTCTTAATATATGATTGCTTGGATGTTGTTTTGAATAAGTAGTTATGTCCCATTTCTTAAATGTAACATAAATGAGAAGCATTTTTGTAAAAAGGGTATGCCCTGTACCCCCGCCAAAAAAAATTCAGTGCCCAGGCCAAACCCCTGCACCAAGAAACCCAAAATAAGGGGAGTGCATTCTACCATGACATCAGCCCCCACTATGAAGAGATTTCTGAGAAACATGACCCCTAAGGGGATAAAAAAGGGGCAAAATGTGTTCCCCCAATGATTTTCCATGTGCCTGGCAGGCTGCTGCCTCCTTGCCCCCCCTCCCCCAATTGGTCAATTGTGTAGCTCAAAGTGCTGAGGTAAAACCTGCCTGCTTGCACCCACCTCCCTCTGATTGCTCAGCTGTGGATCTCAAAGTTCTGAGGTAAAAACACAGTTAAAAGAGACTGCAGGCAGTTGAGGACAGTTACAGAAATAGTGATTCAAGACTCCTGAATAGACATTTCTCATAACAGCCAGCATGGCAATTGAGTTTATGAATGTTCAGGGGGAGATAGTAAAGGACCTTTCTAGGAGCCATTGAGTTTATGAATGTTCAGGGGGAGATAGTAAAGGACCTTTCTAGGAGCCATTTTGCTGCATGCCTCCCTCATCACATCACCACTCCCTCACACCAATTCCCCCTCACACCTCTCACCTCTTACTCCCCCCAAGAAAGCTCCTGGCATTGAGCTAAATACACCAATACTACCAGGAGGAGGCAACTTAGGAATGTGGCAAAGTTCAAGAGTCTGCAGTTCCCCCTCAAGGTCTGCTTTGCTATTACCATCAAGTCCCAAGGCCAGTTACTGACAGTGGCAGGAATTGACTTAACAGAGGACATGGACTGTTCTATGTGGCCTGCTCCAGAGTGAGCTCACCAAGCAGCCTGGTGATCCTAGCACCTGAGGGCAGAACCACCAATGTAGTCTACAGAGAGGTCCTTCGGTAGGGGTGGGGGAGAAACAGTATGTATGTCGCACTTCATCACGACTTGGCTCGGAGCCTTAACCACATCACTTACCAGAATTTGGCTCCAGAGAATCTTTCCTTTGAGAATTCCATTGAAGAGGACCTACAGTGCTCATTTTCAGCTTTACCACCAACAGAACAATCTTCAATCACCTCTAGATTAGACAGGCTAAGAGATAAACTTCAGAGATCTAAAGTGGTTCCCACACAAGAACCAAGGCAGCCGGCATCAGCAGTGAGGTCTGAGGGCTTCTCAGTCCCGGCCACTCTTCCACCCCCTCTTATACCTTTGGCGGCTTATTTAAGACAGACAAGAGAGCCGGACAACGCACCCCAGCAAGGGAACCCTGAAAGCAAGATTTCTCATTATTCTCAGGAACTTGAAGGGGGTGAGTGGAAAGACCCAGAAGGAGCCTCCTCAGTCAAGAATGTATGTGTCTTCATAGACACCAAAGGCGACCTAAGCAAGATCGCACCGGCAGACTGACAATTAAAGAAGGGTCCCTTGTATAATTTAACTATCAGAGAGAAAAATGCTTTAAAAATTTTACAAAATGATGAGGAGATAGTCATCAAGCCAGCAGACAAAGGTGGAGGGGTAGTTATTTTGAACAAGACAGACTATTTGAATGAGGTATAGAGACAACACAATGATAATAATAATTATGTTAGATTATTGAGTGATCCCACTGAGCAGGTTGCTAATATTATCAACGTAACCATTGCTGAAGCTGAGATTTAAGAATACATCAATGAGGAGACTCAGAAATTTTTGATTAACACGTCTCCTAGAATACCGGTTTTATACTTTACCCTGACCGTCCACCTAAGGAGTGATAGATTGTGTCAGGTTCCAATTCCCTTTTGGAACCATTGGATAAATTTTTGGATTATTTTTGGATTGACTTTGTTAAGAACGGCCCCACTTTTATAAAAGATATGACAGACTTTATTAATTTGATTGAAGATCTTCAAGTTGAGTCCAGTACAGTCCTCCTTATCATGGATGTTGTATCTCTCTATACGAGCATTCCTCCAGGGGAGGCTAGAAGTATTATAGAGAGTTACTTAGGTAAGAGACAGTCATTAATGCCTCCTACACATTTTCTATTAGAACTTTTGGATGCTGTCATAGAAAAAAATTATTTTAGGTTCAATGAAGATTTCTTTTTTCAAATTAAGGGAGTTTATATGGGCTCTCCTGTAGCGCCATCTATTGCCAACTTGTGTATGGCACATTTGGAAGCCACCTGTATACTGAGTCCAGATTTGAATCTCTTTTTTGACCAGATTCTTCTGATAAAAAGGTTCATTGATGAGATGATTGATGAGAGCCAGTTTGCTGTAGTGGTTAAGTGCGTGGACTCTAATCTGGGAGAACCAGGTTTGATTCCCCACTCCTCCACTTGCCCCTGCTGGATGACCTTGGGCAAGCCATGGCTCTGTACCAGCTGTTCTCTTAAGGACGCTTGGGAAAGAGCTCTCTCGGCCCCACCTACCTCACAGGGCATCTGTTGTGGGGAGGGGAAGGGAAAGGAGTTTGTAAGCTGCTCTGAGACTCCAAGTGAGTGAACAGCGGGATATAAATCCAATCTCCTCCTCCTCCGTTACTTCTTTTTATTTAAAAATAAAGAGATAGTTGTATTTGGATTGATTTCCTGGACAATAACATAGCTTACACATGGCAATACAGTATGAAGCAGATCAATTTTCTGGACACCATTGTATATAAGACTGAGGCTAGAACTTTGACAGTTAAGAAACCAACTGACAAAAACACTTACCTGCATTATGACTCTTTCCACCCGGCACAATTACACCATAATGTTCCCTATGGACAATTTTTGTGAATGAGGCGAAACTGCTTGCATACAGAGGATTGTGATTATGAACGTAGAGAACCAAAGAGAAGGGGCCCCGGCGAGCTCACCATGTGAGGTGCTGTGGTTTGAGGGACCTGCAGCGTTGCGCCATTCAGAGCAGGTCCTGGTTGTTTCCCTGCGGCTGGTCCGCATTTTCGTCCTCCGACTTCTCCGGGAAACTGGTCTCCACGATTTGGAGTGCCAGTGGCTTCGGAGTAGAAGTTTTCTTTGGCTTGGGACAGGCTGTGAGAATGGGCCAATAGATATAGTCCACAACAGGTCTCCTTAAGTAGAAAGTCCTTTATTTGTAGAAAAGATCATGTTAGGCAAACACTTTTCCTGTTAGTAATGCCCAAGCCTAGAAATGCCATCACAATTATACATGATATGAAATATGGCCTGCCTACCACCTACCAATTGTGAGGCTTCTGCACTATCAGCAAATGATCAGGTCCGTGTTGGTTAAAACATAGTCCTTTATTGTCAATCACTGGATACAGGTCTCGGTTTTTGTTAGTGATACATTACAAGAGGAACAGAGGTGTATTATACCTTCAAACATGAAAGCTCACGCAGGGACACCAATCAGCATACAGGAAAATTAGCGGGAAACATTAGGGTCACCCTTTGACACCCCAGGATGGAACAATGGAAAAATCCCAGATGTGAGTGCATCCTGTGAAACCCAGACATGCCAGGCACTCATAAACAACCCTCAAGGCTGTAGTCGAAAGATAGTACCCTGAGAGTCTGCAAGGCGTGAAAGGGAGGGAACCAGGGAGATAACTTTTGTGCTTGGTGACAATCAGGAATGTGGGAACCTTCTATTCCAAAAAGTAACATTGAGCAGGGAAAAGCAATTTGACATCAAAGGGGCCATAAAGCATTCTACCAGGCATTTCAAAAGGAGAAACAAATGTAACACATGAAACAGGAGATACAGGCACACATTTGAACCAGTGTCAGATTCAATTATAAGAATTAAAGCTATGAGCAATGATTTCAGACTAGCTGCAAAGCAGAATCTGACACCAATCAATAGTGAGAATTATTGGCGCCCAAATACACTGGCCCAATGTTCCCTAGGAAAGCGCGGCAGAATAGGTTCTCAGGGAAAAATACTGTTGAGGGTTTTTGGAGAAAATGTTCCCAGAGAAAACGAAGCAAAAGAAATATATAACTCCTGTGATTCATGTAACACATAACAGGAGGCTCTCCTGTTCAAGGTCGTTAGCCAAGGAATAGCCAGCTAGAGATAAGAGGGGAAGGAAAGCAAATGAGTAATGCGCATGCGCAAAGCGAAGCAGGCAAGCGAGGCTCGCATTCCAAAGGTGGGAGTCAGGTTACCGATGCTATCTCCCGGGTGGGACCTAAAGGGGTATAAAGAAACCTTGGAACACAAAGCATTGTTAATAGGTCATCAAACCCGAGGGTAAAAGAGCAAGTATTGATACATGTAACTTAGCAACCTTACTAAGCCAGTCTGGTGTAGTGGTTAAGTGCGCGGACTCTAATCTGGGAGAACCGGGTTTGATTCCCCACTCCTCCACTTGCACCTGGCTGGATGACCTTGGGCAAGCCATAGCTCTGTACCAGCTGTTCCCTCAAGGACAGCTTGGGAAAGAGTTCTCTCAGCCCCACCTACCTCACAGGGTGTCTGTTGTGGGGAGGGGAAGGGAAAGGAGTTTGTAAGCCGCTCTGAGACTCTTAAGTGAGTGAAGGGCGGGATATAAATCCAATCTCTTCTCTTCTTCTCTTCTCTTACTAACTATGACATTGATCATACCCACGCCTATGGCAGTGCTAACTGACATTCTGCCCTCTCGATACAACATTCCCCTCCTTTCTAGGTTTCAAAGGGTACAATTTATGAAATGCATAGATTTTAGCAGGAGCATGAACATGAGAAGCTTCAACCCACTCATTTTGTTCAGGACCAAAAGGCAACCACTTTATTAAATAGAACAAATGTCCTCTTTTCCATATAGAATCCAATATTTGGTCAGTTTCATAGTGGGGTTCATCATTCTTCATCAGAGGAGGAGGAGGAGGGTCTCCATTCGTTCGGCCCAGGATCCTTCTTCAGAAGGCTGTAATGGAAAACAGGGTGCACAAACTTTAACGATTTAGGAAGTTTCAGCTCAAAGGTTACTTTGTTAAGGCACCTGATTACAGGGAATGGACCTACATATTTCCAACCTAGTTTTCTACTAGGCTGTAGGCCCTTGATGTTTTTTGTGGACACACAGCCTGAATCTCCAGGGGAGAGATCCCAACCTGGGGCTCTCCCTTTGTCTGCTTGCTTTTTATAGTCAGCCTTGGCTTCCTCTAAGGTTTTAGCAATCAATGGCCAAGAGTCCCGCCAAGTAGCAAAGTCACTGGATCCCTCTACTGCTGGGCTTAAGTTGGGAAGGGGGACTCTTTTAAAGCCACCGACTGCCATAAACAGAGACACTCCAGTAGATGAATGAACAGCATTATTGAACTATATCCAGCAAACGGTAAACGATCAACCCAATCTTCCTGCTGGAAATTAGTGTAACACCTTAAATACTGTTCCAAGATTTGATTAACTCTTTCGGTTTGTCCATCCATCTCTGAATGGTAGGCGCTACTTAAGGCAGATTCAACTCCCAGGATCTGCAAAAGTTCTCGCCAGAAGTTGGCAACTAATTGTGAACAACGATCCGAAATTACCTTCTTTGGTATGCTATGAAGTTTAATTACATGGTTAACAAAAGCCTTGGCTAAAGTCTTTGCCGTAGGTAATTTCTTAAAGGGAACAAAATGTGCTTGCTTGGAAAAAATGTCCACCACCACCCACACCACAGTATTTCCCTTGCTGGGAGGTAGATCTGTAATAAAGTCCATAGATATAGCTTCCCATGGTCGGCTAGGAGTTTCTAGAGGTTGCAAGAGTCCCAGGGGCTTCCCACTGTGGGACTTTCCCATTAAACAAGTTTGGCAAGATGAGACATAAGTAGAAACATCCCCCGTCATTCGCGGCCACTTGTCTCTGCAGCAAGTTCAAAGTTTTTAGAAAGCCAAAGTGTCCTGATAACTTTGATTCATGAGCACCATACATAATCTCTTTGAGGAGAGCAGAAGGAACTACGAGTTTCTTGTCTTTAAACCAACACCCTTCCGGCCTTTGCACTAAAGAAGGCAAGTCATGGAACTCACGAGTGTCTTCCTCAGAGTAAGTTTTAGCAAATTTAATAATCCACTCAGACACGGCTGGGGTTACCCAGATTTTGGTTTGGCTCCTAGTTTGCACAGCCCCCCCCTCAATTGTTCAGGGGTGAACATAGTCACTTATCACCTCAGTCTTTCGGGAGTCATGTTGGGGTATGTGAGAAAAAGTGTTAGCCAAGGAGTTAGATTTCCCAGGGAAGTGGCGAAGGGTGAAACTAAACTTTGAGAAGAAATCAGCCCATCTGAGTTGCTTAGCGTTAAGGGAGCGTTGAGTGCGCAATGCCTCTAAGTTTTTGTGATCATTTCATATCTCAAAAGGCTGGCACACTCCCTCTAACCAGTGTCTCCATGTGGTTAAAGCCAGCCGAATTGCTGCAGCTTCCTTATCCCACACCGCCCAATTATGTTCAGAATCCCCGAATTTCTGAGATACATAGGCCAGTGGGTGCAATTTTCCATCAGTCCCTTCTTGTAAAATTGCCCCCCCCCCATGGCAACATCGGAGGCATCTACCTGCACAATAAATTTTTTATTCTCATCTGGATGCGCCAGAATAGGCTCTGAAGTAAAAAGGCGTTTTAGCACATTGAACGCCTGTTGGCACTCCAGTGTCCAGACCAACCGGGCACCTGGTTTGGCAGCCTCAGGTCCCTTTCCTTTAGTTTTTAATAAGTCAGTGAGGGAAAGGCTATATTGGGCAAAATTGTTGATGAAATTTCTGTAGAAATTGGCGAATCCTAAAAAGCTCTGTAGCTGGCGTTTAGTTCGGGGGGTCTCCCATCCCACTACAGCAGACACCTTTGCTGGGTCCATCTCCAAACCCCACGGTGAGATTCGGTAACCCAAAAAGTCTATTTCACATTTGGAGAGCTTTGCAAATAGTTTATTGTCTCTGAGGGTGGCCAGCACTTCCCTCACTAATTTCACATGTGACTCCATGTCCAGGGAATACAGCAAGATGTCATCAAGATAGCACAGGATCCCCTTGAATAAATGTTTGTGCAGAACCTCATTTATTAAATTCATAAAGATGCCTGGAGCCCTCTGAAGGCCAAAGGGCATTACCAGGTATTCGAATTGCCCCGAGGGGGGTATTAAAAGCAGTCTTATACTCATCCCCCTCCCGGATGTGCATGTGGAAGTAAGAATCTCTGAGGTCCAATTTTGAATTTCCCCCCCCTTTGCTGGCCTCACTGAAGAAGAAGAAGAGATTCTCCACTCCCCAAGGGAGTCTCAAGAGAGTCTCAGAGTGGCTTACAAACTCCCCAAGGGAGTCTCAGAGTGGCTTACAAACTCCTTTTCCCTTCCCCTCCCTGTGAGGCAGGTGGGGCTGAGAGAGCTTTTTCCCAAGCTGTCCTTGAGGGAACAGCTGGTACAGAGCTATGGCTTGCCCAAGGTCATCCAGCCATGTGCAAGTGGAGGAGTGGGGAATCAAACCTGGTTCTCCCAGAGTAGAGTCCGTGCACTTAACCACTACACCAAACTGGCTCAGTGCCTGACACGACAGTTCTTGCAATCCCTGCACTTGTTCTTATATGCTGTATGGAATACACAAAGTATGCTTACCCTTCCCTCTCAGTTGCTTTCTACTCTGTGTTGCATATCTAAAGGCCTAATGGGTCCCCTTTACATATGAGAGTATTCGTTCCTAATCCTTTTATGTCTACAGGTTCCCGACCGGGTGTTAGCATCCCTTCCTCCACCCGCCCTGAAGGAATGTGGAGCGTCTCTCCCTCCCCACTCTTCCCCCCTCGCTACGCTCAGCTTTTCATCAACTTAGTTAACACTGTGGAATGTCTTATCTAAAGTGTCTGTGCCAGGGCAAGGGAGGAGGGGAGTGTGAGACTTCTGAATAGATCCAATAAGTCAGGCCTTGTGGTTCAAAACAAAGTCTTTGTTTCTTAATGATCATTCAGGAACACTTGCTTTGTTTGTGATACCCCATACAGTAGGGAGGGGATTGATATACTGTATTCAAACAGGAACATAAACATGGTTACCAATCAGAAGGGAAAGATTCAAGTGCCAAAAATCTACTGTTACTTTCTCAGGGAGGAAAAGGCGCGTAAGCTGAAACTAAATTCTCACTCTGCCCCTGTGTGAAAACTACTTGCCGCCCCCGCATCAGACACCTGGAAAAGCAGAGCCCAGTTGCCCAAGGTTACAATAGAAAGCAACATAGATAACTGAAGTCTAGCAAAACACATGAGCTCACTCATAGGGAGGGAGGAGGAGGGAGGGACTGAGCTGTCCGAGCAGGAACTGCATGCTGAGCTCCTGCCGGGAGCTGTGACCGGGAAAGTTACAAGGGAGCAGAACCTGACAGGAACCTGACAGGGAGTCTCTTGTGAACTGTGAATGTTTTGCTAAGCAGATTTTGGGAACCTGGGATTGTAGTCTCAATACATAGATTGTTTTGGAGGAAAGTTTGGAGGTTCCTGAGAACTAATTTTCCCTGTGTTTTTGGTGAGAACTGCTAGCGTGGGAAGGAGGCAGGATACTGATTGGAGGGTCAAGCTTTCGCTCATGTATCAGTCCAGTATATCAGTGAATGTAACCCATAGTATTTCATTACTAATAGAAGAAGTGTTTGTTTCCAGTGATCTTTCTACAAGTAAAGGACTTTTTACTCAAAGATCTGTTGTGGACTATTTTCATTGGGACTTTCTCACATCTTTGTGAGTCTTTGATCAGGGGAAGGGGGTAGGTGTTTGAGGTAGACACTGCATTCAAACCTCAATAGTCAGTGCATAACCGTAAGCCCCCATCTTTTTTCTTTCGGAAAAGGACTGGCACAGCAAATGGAGAAGTGATCGCCCGGATAAAACCTCGCTCAAGGTTTTTATCAATGAACTTCCGAAGTTCAATTTTCTCCTGGGGGGACATGGTGTATAACTTCCCTTTGGGTAATTTATGCCTGGGCAACAGTTCAATGGCACAGTCTGTGTTACGATGGGGGGGGGGGCAGTTCGTCAGCCTCTGTTTCCTCAAAAACCTCAGCTAAATCCCTGTAAGCGGCTGGAATGGATAAAAGTTCCGCATGCACTAAACAGGCGCTCTTGGAGCCAGGTGTGAGAATATCCCAAAAGATATAGTCCACAACAAGTCTCCTTAAGCAGTAAGTCCTTTATTTGTTGAGAAGATCATTGGAGTAAAACACTTTCACTGTTAGTAATACTGGGGTTAGGAATTACAGGTATTGATATACTGGATATGTAATGTGGCTTACAGATATTCTACCAATCACTATGCAGGATTTTAGGCACTCAATTATAATGGCCAGGAGTTCCCATAGAAAACATGGGAAAAGGGGTTCCCAGAGAATAATGATGTTGACTAAAGTTCAGTTCTCAAGACATGGATAAGAAGAATACAAGATACCGGTGTGTTTGGCTCACACATAACTGCTAGCACTCCTGTTCAAGGACAGGGCACAGAGATAACAAGGAAGAAGCAAATTACTTAATCAGGCATGCGCAAGCGAAACAGCCAAGCAAGCAAGCAGAGCAAAGCACACATTCCAGAGGAGGGAGTCACGGCTCCGTTGAGAACTCCTGGGCGGGACCTGTCACCAATCAGGAGGGAAAAAATACATGAAAGCCAATAACCTTTTCAGGGGTCATGTGAGTACCCCCAGTAGCAGTCATACAGTTATTGAGAAGAATTTATGGCAGTTAACTGACACCAGGCCAATTGCCCCACTCCCAAAGATGCTCTTTGCAAGAGGGAGACTCCCAGGTAATCTGTCCCTCACTCCAACAGATATAGGGGTTGTGTGTTTGCAACCATGGGCTGCCCAACACCATGGGGAATTGCACATGGGGAGTGATAATAAAAGCGTGTTGTTCCCAATGTTCCCCTTGCTGATTATGATAGGTTCAGTCTTGAAGGCACAGGGTTCTTTCATTTTGGAGCCATCTATCTGGGTAAAGCGTAGAGGCTCCTCCAAAGTACGCACACCCAACCCCAACCCATCCACCACTATTGGGCTAATCAAGTCCCTGGCACAGCCTGAGTCAATTAGGGCTCGTACCCGCATTTGTGTGCCCAGATGTGGATTCACAACAGTCATTACCATATAGAGAAGGGGCGCCAGAGAGCTCACCGTTTGAGCTGCTGTGGTTTGAGGGACCTGCTGCGTTGTACCGTTCAGAGCAGGTCCTGGTCATTTCCCTGCAGCTGGTCTGCATTCTCGTCCTCCAACTTCTCCGGGAAACTGGCCTCCATGATTTGGAGCACCAGCGGCTTTGGAGCAGAAGCTTTTTTGGCTTGGGACGGGCTGGCAGGGAGGAGGGCGCTTTGCCCTTGGGAGAAGCGGCTGGGCACGCTGAGGCAAAGTGGCCCAACTCCCCACATCTGGTGTATAATCCCTTCTTTATCCAGAACTCTCTGAGGTCTCTCACGGCTGGTTTGGTCTTTGGCTTGAAAGGGATGGCCGATGGGGCAGGGCCCTTGGGAGTGCTAGCCGGGTGTCTCATGCAGATCAAAGTAAACCATGCCTCAGCTTCCTCCGCAGCTCTGATCCACCCTGAATGGCTTGACATTTCTTAAGATAGTCTCATACAGTTCCCCACTTAAGCCCCTGCGGTATTGCTCTACAAAAACTTCTTCTGGCCAACCCCTAATCTTGGCTTCCAAACATTTAAATGCAGCAGTATACTCACAAACCGACAATCTCCCTTGCAAGAGGTTGGGCACCTGGTTTCGGGCTTTCTCCTCACTCATCGGGTCTTCATATTGATGGTGTAGGGCCCACATGAACTCTTCCACATTATCCAACTTAGGACCAGGGGGGTTGTGGAGGCTCACATACCAATCGGCAGCTTCATCTCATAGTCTGGAACTGATGTAGCCCACACGGTCCCCCTCATCTTGAAACAGGTGGCCCCAATTCTGCATACACCGGCCCGCCTTGATAATGAAGAACTGTAGCTTCACAGGGTTCCTGTCAAAAGTGGCTCCCATCAGCTCATGTGGCACTGGCTGCCGATCCACTGGCTGCGCAGGACCCGGGACTGGTGCAGCTGGTGGCCCTGGGGGTGCAGGAGGCTGGTCTGGTGGTTGCACAGGCGGCGGTACCACTGCCAGCTCCAACTCCAGCCCCCACTAGTTGCACTTGAACTGCCTGTGCCACCACGTTCAGGAGGTTGGTCATCATCACCGTCATCTCTCGCTGCAGTCGTCTCTGGATCATATCGAACCTCCGATCCATTCAAAGTCTTAAAAGATTCCATATGCACTCCATATGCCAGCAAATTTGGAAAATGCAACAATGGCCACAGGAATGGAAAAGGTCAGTTTACATTCCAATCCCAAAGGGCAATGCCAAGGAATGTTCAAACTATCGCACAATTGCACCCATTTCATACACTAGCAAAGTCATGCTCAAGATCCTTCAAGCTAGGCTTCAGCAGTATGTAGACAGAGAACTGCCAGAAGTACAAGCTGAGTTTCCAAGAGGTAGAGGAACTAGAGACCAAATTGCCAACATTTGCTGGATTATGGAGAAAGCAAGGGAGTACCAGAAAAACATCTACTTCTGCTTCATTGACTACGCTAAAGCCTTTGGTTGTGTGGATCACAACACTATGGCAAGTCCTTAAAGAGATGGGAGTCCCAGGACCACCTCACATGTCTCCTGAGAAACCTGTATAAGGGTCAAGAAGCGACAGTTAGAACCGGATATGGAACAACTGGTTGGTTTAGCCTAGGAAAAGGAGTATGACAAGGATGTATACTGTCACCCTGCTTATTTAATTTATATGCAGAATACATCATGTGAAATGCAGGCCTGGATGAATCACAAGCCAAAATTAAGATTGCCGGGAAAAACACCAACAACCTCAGATATGCAGACGATACCACTCTAATGGCAGAAAGTGAAGAGGACCTAAAAAGCCTCTTGCTAAGAATAAAAGAGGAAAGTGCAAAAGTTGGCTTGAAACTCAACATCAAAAAAACCCTTAAGATCATGGTATCGGGGTTTCCGGTCGGAGGAAATGGCGGTCTGACACGCTTTGCGAGTCTGCAAAGCGGACGGCGGCTCTTATTGACAGCTCGGGTGGAGAAATCACCCGACGCAACCTCACACAGGCAGTGTGAGGACTAGCAAGCAATATAATCCAGGTAAGAGTGAGCTCGGTGAAGGAGGAGTCTCAGAGGAGACTTTTACAACACCTTGAGCACCTCGCCCGAAGAAGATTTCTGCAAGCATCTCTAAGGAGCCGAGCCGGGCTGATTTATTCAGCATAAAATCGCCATCCCCCCGATTTCTTAACAAAGAAGAAAAAGTTTAAAAGCTGAGACCACATCTGAAGTGAAGTAGCAACAAAAGGTAACAAAAAAACCCTTTTGCCTTACCATTGCTGCGTTTTGAAAAGCGAGAAGTAAAGCCGGTGAAGCTGTAAAGCACGGGGAGTTGGCTGAGTGTAGTTTTGAAACGTTAAAAAGCCGAATTTGGACTTAAAACGCTTAAAAAATACGTTGTTTAACATTCCTGCGGTTAAGAAGAGTTGGGAGGAGGGAGTCCAAGTATCGCGAGACAAGGCTGTAAGGATTACAACAGGAAGTGACGACTTCGGGAGCAGACGAGAGGAGAAAAGAAGAAGGGACAGAGCAGTGAGATTGGACTGTAAGAACTACAACGGACTATATTGGACTGCAACAGGAAGTGACGTTCAGAGAGCAGACAAGCTGGAAAACAAGAGAAGGAACAGAAGGAGACTACGGCAAGCCAGAAGCAAAGGTAAAAAATTGCAACCATAGAAAACTCGCGCCCGCCATTTTGGATTTATAAAATTTTTGAACATTAATATCTCGAAAACTATACAATATAGAAGGCCGAAATTAGTGTTGTTGGACTTGGCAAGACCAGCTCTTTTGAATCCAATAACTGGTGTTTAATTTGGAGAACAAGAGAAAATCGATCTTTTTTAAAGTGACAAGACGGACTGATGGATCGAGATCAGCTACATGGTCCTCCCCTACAATGGCAGCAAAGAAAGAGAAAGAACTTTTAGCTGTTATGGAAACAATGGGGAAAAAATGCTAGACGCAATAGGGGAGGTAAACGCTAAAATGTTAAACGCAATTGGAGAAGTAAATACCAAAATAAATGGTATGGCTGCACAAGTAGATAAAAACCTCACAGATATAAAAACTGAACTGCAAAGTTTAACTTCCAGAACACAAGATATAGAGATTAAAGTAAAAGAGCTGGAAGAGAATTCACAAAAAGTAACAAAAGACAATGATAGAATGGAAAAGATGATGTACTACAGAGACATGCAAAACCATCTGAGATTTAGAGGGATTGAGGAAAGCTTAGGTGAAGACATTTTTACAAAAATGCAGGAGGCAATAGCAGAATTTCTACAAGAAGACGAGGAAATTGTTAAGGAACATATGGATCTTGTTTATAGAGTTAATTCAGCATACGCAAGAGATAAAAATATACCAAGAGATGTAGTAGTCCAATTTACCATGAAGAGGACAAAAGAACAAATTTATAAAAAGTGTTTCACAGATACCTTTGAAATGGCTGGAAAGAAAGTAATTGTAATGAAAGAGCTGCCCAGAGCAATACTTCAAGACAGGAAAAAATTCAAGCGCCTGATTGACAAACTAAAAGAGAAAAAAATTAGATTCCGTTGGGAAATTCCACAAGGACTAAGTTTTTACTATGGCAATACCAGAGTGGTGATTAAAAATTCAGGAGAGATGTATGCATTTTTTGGAGAAAATAAGGAAGAGTTTGGAGATATTTAAGGCTATAACATGATGGATTACAAAGTACTTTCATGGAATGTAAATGGACTTAATTCACCCCAAAAACGTAGATTGGTAGGGCATTGGCTGGAAAAACAAAAATGTAACGTGATTTGTATACAAGAGGCACATCTCAAGAAACAAGACTTTAAATATGTAATTAGGAAGACATTAGGGGAAGAATTTTTTTCTTTGGCAGGCAACAAAAAAAATAGAGTATATGAATGTACTAAGGATAATTAGATAATGAAGTTGTTTTTTAGAATTATATAAGAATATAGAAAATAAGAATTGGTATATAAGTATTTTAAAGATATATAACCGTTACCAGAAATGTAAACATAGATATAAGTATTACTATTTTGGATAAAGTGGAAAATGTGTTATGCTTCAGATGTGGTGGGAAACCACCAATACAAGATAAAAGCAAGACTATACAAATAGAACAAAATGTTATATAATATGGAAAAAAGGATTTGTATAAGATAAATGTATTAATTTTAATGTTTTGAAAAATAAAAAATTTCTTTACAAAAAAAAAATGGTGTTGTAACATATGTTAAAAGAGAACTGGAACCTAAAGAAATATTTAAAGACAAAGAAGGAAGATACTTAGCTATTGAAATTTCTGTACAAGGCATGAAAACCTTAATTGTCAACATCTATGCCCCCAATGGAGCTAAAGAAAAATTCTTTAAAAAACTACAAGCGGAATTTGACAACGTAAACTATGACCAAATTATGATGTTGGGGGACTTTAATGGAACTGTGAATAATAAAATAGACAGGCGTTCTAAGAGCAAAGATGAAGCATTGGGGAAACTTCCAAAAACTTTTTTTAAATTAATAAAACAAGAGAAGTTGGAAGATGTTTGGAGGAAGGCTAACCCTCAAGGAAAGGACTTTACTTTTTACTCTAACAGACATGATTCACATTCAAGAATTGATATGATCTGGATGACAACTAACTTAACATTGATGACAAAAAAAACAGATGACAACTAACTTAACGTTGATGACAAAAAAAATAGAAATTCTACCTAAAATAATTTCAGACCACAATCCTTGTATATGGACTTCTGGACATGGAAGAAGAAAAGGGAGATGGAGATTAAATGAGGACTTACTAGACAACCAAGAGATAGTTAAAAAACTACAAGAAGAGACTGATCTATATTTTCAAGCGAATATGCAAAAAGAGACAAAACTCCAAATTGTATGGGATGCATACAAAGCAGTGATGAGAGGATTACTGATATCATTAAACACTAAAGAAAACAAAAAGAAAAGAGAACAATATGATAATATTATACAAGCCATTAAAACAAAAGAAAAGGAACTGAAAAAAAGACGGGGGAAAAAGAAATTGCAAAAGGAGATTTGGATGTTACAAGACCAAATAAAAGCTATTTTGAATCAAGAGACTTATGGAACTTGAAAAAACTTCAACAAAAATCATTTGAAGGCGCAAATAAACCTGGAAAGTACCTGGCATGGCAATTAAAGAAAAAACGTGAAAATAAATTCATCACAAAAGTGATACGGGACGATATTGAGATAATAGACAATAAAGGAATAATGAGAGAGTTTTTTAAATACTACGCAAAACTTTTCCAGAAGGAAAAAAAAGACAGAAGAGGGATTAAAGAATATTTACAAACATTAAAGCTTCCAAAACCAACAGAGAAAATTAAAGAACTATTTAATAATCCTATATCACTACAAGAAATCAAAAATGGAATCAACGATGCAAAATTAGGGAAAGCGCTGGGACCGGATGGATTTACAGTGAAGTTTTATAAATCACTACAGGAGTCGATCTCACCAGTGTTATTATTATTAATGAATGATATAGGAGTCACAGGTGAGGTCCCAGAAACTTGGAAAGAAGCTACTATTTCACTTATCCCGAAAGAAGGTCAAGATTTAACCAATGTTAAGAATTATAGACCAATTTCTTTGTTAAATAATGTGAGACTTCTGCTCAAAGTAGTCAAGGATCAGATCTTTGTTGATGAAACACAGTTCTTTATTTCCAATCTCTACATTGGTACAGCTTCTCGGATTATTGTCAAAGATGACACAGATGGCCAAACCAGGTCTATTATACTTTTCTAAGCAGTTTGAATTACCCATAGGTAGCCAATCACTACAAGGGAAAAACGGCGGGCAAAATGGGGCTCTGGCTGTTTGCTTCCCACAGGAAAGAAAGTGAGGTGTCAAGTTGTAAATTTCCCCTTCCCAACCAGACCCTTCAGATGTTACCAGTTCACATAACAATCCATGGCCTCGAGGCTTTCGCACATTGATAAGAGATGAGACTTGTCCTCCCTTAGAGTCTCAGCCGAGATGAATGGAATGCGGAGGTAGGCGTGTGAGAGGCCCATTGTTCCCATGCTTTGAAGCTGACATCCTCCCGCTTTGACAGTTACACAAACCAGGCCGGTCAGGGTCATAAACCTGGGGTTACACATTCTACATACATGCTAATACATACTGGCCAGAATGAGGGGTACATGACAGGTGTTCATGAATGCATACATATAGTGCTATAAAAAAGCAAAGCAGCAAATACAAAGAGAAACATGGCTGTAAGCAGCAAGATACATTGTCTGAATCAGCAGATTCTGACAAATAATGATTGCAAAATTTTTGCTAAGATTATAGCAGAAAGGCTAAAAGAACATCTTAAAGAGACTATACAAACAGAGCAAGCAGGGTTTTTACCTAATCGTCAAATAAGGGATAACCTAAGAGTAGTGATAGATGCGATAGAGTACTACGATAAGCATCCAGAAAGGGAAGTGGGTTTTTTTTTCTTAGATGCGGAAAAAGCGTTTGACAATTTAAATTGGGATTTTATGTTTGAGGTTTTGGAACAACTTGAGATTGGAGACTATATGCTAAACCTCATTAAATCAATATATAAAGAACAGAAATCCTCTCTTATAATTAACACTGAAAAGACAGATTACTTCAAGATTGAAAAAGGAACAAGACAAGGATGCCCACTTTCGCCACTGCTATTTATTTGGATCTTGGAAGTTTTATTGTTAAATTTGAAAGAAGACAAAGAAATAAAAGGCTTAACATTAAGGGGTTTTTCTTTTAAATATAGAGCCTTTGCAGATGATGTGATGTTTATAGCAGAAGACCCTATGACCACATTACCATATTTGTTACAAAGAGTAAAAGAGTTTGGTGACTTGGCCGGTTTTTATATAAATAAGAACAAATCTAAAGTGATGTGTAAAAATATGTCAAACAGAAAGCAGGCTGAATTACAAGAACTTATAAAATGTGAGGTGGTGAAAAAGACAAAATACTTAGGTGTGGAGTTAACAATGAAAAATATTGATCTTTATAAAAATAATTATGAAAAACTATGGCAGCAAATTATGCAAGACATTAAAAAGTGGAATGTATTAAATTTGTCATTGTTGGGTAGGATTGCTACGGTTAAGATGAATGTGTTACCATGATTAATGTTTTTATTTCAGACTATTCCAATTGTGAAAGATGTAAAGGCATTTAAATGTTGGCAGAAAGAATTGTCCAAGTTTGTGTGGGGAGGGAAAAAACCAAGGATTAAGATGAAAATAATGTGTGACGCTAAAGAAAGAGGTGGTTTTCAGTTACCAAACTTAAGGTTATATCATGATGCAGTATGTCTGACCTGGATAGGGACATGGACTATGTTGCAAGATAGAAAACTACTGGCCCTAGAAGGTCATGACTGTAGGTTTGGTTGGCACGCATATTTGTATTATGGCAAAACAAAAATGGACAATATGTTTAAACATCATTACTTGAGACGGACATTAATGGATACATGGACAAGATACAAGAACTTTTTCCCGGAAGAAATACCCATGTGGATAGTACCAGCAGAAGTGTTAAACCCATCATCATATTATAAAGGACAGGACTGGTTGAAATATAGAGACTTACTAACAAGACACGGCAAAGACTTTGTACTGAAGGAACAACATTTGATAGACTTTGACTATGGGTGGTTGAGGTATAGACAATTGTATGACATCTATAAAAGTAATAAAAAATCTGGTTTTAGAGAAAAAAATAACAAAATTGAACAAATTTGGGAGGAAGGTGGGAAAAAAATGATTTCCAAAATGTATAAAATCTTCCTAAAATGGTTTAATGCAGATGAAATGGTGAAAGAACAAATGGTAAAATGGGCGATAAATTTTAACAAAGATATTGAAATGTCATCTTGGGAATTCTTATGGAAAAATGCTATGAGTATTTCTACATGTTATAATTTAAAAGAAAATTGTTTTAAAATGATGTACAGATGGTATATGACACCAAAAAAAATTGCAAATATTAATCAAAATATGTCAAATAAATGTTGGAAATGTAAAAAGAAAGAAGGTTCTTTTTACCATATGTGGTGGACATGTGATAAAGCAAAGACCTATTGGTCTATGATACATACAGAAATGGAAAAAATTTTGAAATGTACATTTAAGAAACTGCCTGAAATGTTATTGCTTGGACTTAAACTAGAAGAGATAAATGTAAAAAAAAGAACATTCGTATGGTATATGATTACAATGGCAAGAATGGCGTACGTGCAAAATTGGAAAAATGAAAAAATACCAGAGGTGTGGGAATGGTTGAAAAAATTGTTGTATATGGCTGAAATGGATAAATGGACGAGAAAATTGAACAATATGTACTCAGAGACTTTTTTGGAAGACTGGAAAGATTTAAAAGAATATGTTGAACAATATTGGGACATGAAAAATTACATTTATACTTGGATATAATAGCAAAAAGAAATAGAAATATATGAATGTATAAATGGTAGTTGGATAAGGAGGATATTTTTACAACTGTATAAGGAAACAAGAATTTATATGATGTATAACTACTTTAAAGCTGTTTAAGTCGTTACCAGAAATGTAAAAACATATATATGCATTTAAAGAATGGTTAAAGCTGAAAATGTGATATGCTTCAGATGTGGTGGGAAACCACCAATATAAGATGATAACAAGATTATACAATAGATCAAAAAAGGGATATAATATGGAAAAAGGGTTTGTATAAGAAAAATATGTTAAAATGTTTGAAAATAATAAAAATTTATTTACAAAAAAAAAAAAGATCATGGTATCTGGCCCCATCACTCCTTGGCAAATAGATGGGGAATTCCTACATTCCTGGGATCGGGGCGTAGAGTTTTAAAATCCCCGGGGGCGGCCTCTTGTCCCTGCCGCCGCTGCCACCTCTCCCCCCCACCCGGCCTGGCCACTCCTGCGTTCGTCCCTCCCACTCTGGCAGGCAGGCAGGAGGGCCAAGGAAGGGCCCGGGGAGGTGTGGCGGGGAGGCACAGCAGTGAACGCCATTTTGCCGGGGGGTCAGTCCCCCCCGGGAAATTTTGGGGGTAGCTTGAGCCCCCCTGTAGTTGACACCTATGCCTGGGATCCAAGATCACTGTAGACTGTGACTGCAGCCATGAAATTAAAAGATGCCTGCTCCTTGGGAGGAAAGCTATGACAAACCTAGACAGCATAATAAAAACTAGAGGCCCAGGTCACACGTATTGTCAGGCTGACATTTTTTCATCTGCGCCAGGCTTGGGAACTGCCCCCTTTCCTGTCACGCACCGATCTAGACACGGTAATCCATGCAACAGTCACCTCCAGGCTAGACTACTGTTATTTCACTCTATTCTGGCCTGCACTTGAAGCTCCAACTGGTCCAGAATGCAATGGCGCAAGTCCTGACGGGAATATCACAGATGGTACACATACATCTGGTGCTGCACCAGCTACACTGGCTCCCAGTGGAGTACTGAGTCAAGTTCAACGTTTTGGAATTGACCTATAAGGCCTTAAACAGTCAGGAGCCAATGTATCTACAGGACTGTCTCCTCCATTATATCCCCGGGAGAGCATTGCCCTCTTCAGTTAGTAACTCACTGGTGGTCCCTGGCCCCAAAGACCCCTGGCTCTCCTCCACCAGGGCCAGGGCCTCTTTGCTCCTGATCCCAGCCTGGTGGAACTCTCTGCCACCGAGTACCCTCAGGGCCCTGCAGGACTTTATGAAATGCCACAGGGCCTGCAAGGCTGAGATGTTCCGCCAGACTTTTGGTTGAGGACAGTGACAATTTTCATCTTGGCTGGCACCCTCTTCCGCTCTCCACATTTGCCTTACCCTGACTGCAAAGTGGCCGGTTTTCTAGTGCATGTTTTTAGTCATATTGTACATCGCCCAGAACCCTGCAGTAGCAGGGATTGGGAGGAGGAGGAGGAGGAGGATGCAGGATCAGTACTTGGAAGGGAGACCACTGAGGTTGCCAACCTCCTGATTTCCCTAGAGATTTCCCACTATTACAGTTTATTTCCGGACTACAGAGATCAGTTTCCCTGGAGTAAAGGGGTGCTTTGGAGGGTGGACTCTATGGCATTGTACCCTGCTGAGGTCCCTCCCCTCCCCAAATCCCACCCTCCCCAGGCTCCACTCCCAAAACCTCCAGCTGTTTCCCAACCCAGAGCTGATCCCAAACCATCCTGTAGAGAAACAACCTCCTTGGCTTCTCCTCACTTGCCTTGGAAGCCGCTTGCTGGGGTTGCCGTCCATCGGCTGTGACTTGATGTCCCTCTATAGACACATGCATGCATGAAAAAGATGACAGCAAACTGGGTAGCAGTAATTCATGCCACTTAAATGAACATGGAATGGTAGGATTTTTAAAAACACGCATCATTTACCTATAACTGATTTATATGATTTGTGACATGTTATCTGTCTGCTTAAACAGCCACCGGTGGACCAGAGCAGCTCCACAGCAAGGACGGGAGTGTGACTGTGTGTCAGTGGGAAGGGGAGGGGGAGAGAAGAACAGAGCTCCCTCAGACTGTGGCAGAATGCACGTGTGTCATGCCTGCCCCTGACTTAGCCTTAGACCCAGTGCCTGACAGCCATGGACAGGAGGACTTGGCTCAGTTAACTGCAGAAGACGTAAGTCCTGCAGAGGATCCACAGCCAAGTCCTCAACCAAACCCACCTGGGGCTGACAATTCTCCACCAGACTCGCCTCCACCTGTCAGCAGGCTCCGTGAAAGGAGAAGGCAAGAGCTGACTAGGCGACGCAAGGAGGCACGCAGGCAGGGGCGAAGATCATTAAGTCCTGAGTACTAACAGGAGCCAGGACTTAGCACAGCAGTGCTAAGTGGTTAATGAGCCAGCACACTATTTAACAAAGCTGATGGCAGATAACACTCTGTGCTGGCAACATCGTTGTCAGGGCCCTTCGTTCCTGTATACCTTGCCTCTGATCCTGATTGATTCCCTGGCTTTCGACCCGGCTTGCTTCTTGGACTTCTGCTCTCTGCTCCCTGATCCTGGACCCCGGCTTTTGACCCTTGGCATTCCTTGACTCCGGCTTCAGCTCTGCTCCTGACTGACCTCGGCTTGATTTATGGACTCTGACCTCTGGTACGTTCTGACTATGCCTCTGCCTTGAGATTGGGACTTGCTGCCACGCTCTGCTGACTGTCTCAAGCCAAGTCACACCCAGGGCGTGCTTGCCAGCCTGTCTGCCCAGCCAGGCTCCCGGGCTCTGCCGTGACAACGTGCATGAAAAGCTTATTGCACCGTACCATACTGTTATGCAGGAATAGTTGACGCAGCCTGCAGAACAGCCGTGACTGGGTCAATGAATAGAGGAACTGTCTGTTGAAAGATTGGCTCCCTGTTCATGACTGGCAAACAGGATGGAAGCCAAACCAGCAGGTGTTTGCACATCCCTCTTGGACAGAGTAGAAGAATGTGCTGTCTAGAAGAGGAAGAGTGCAGCTAAGAAGAAGTAAAGTCTTGATCCAGCTTAGTGCAATGCTGGAAGCTCTCTGGGAAGAGGTGGAAAGAAAGCAGTAAGTTCTGCCCAGCGTCTTCTGAACTAAAGGCTTTATTGTTGTTTCAGTGTTCTTTGGTTTCAAGTACTGAAGAGGAGTTGCATCTGAGTCCCACCTCTGCAACCGAGTGGCATCCCCTGGTTTCCCCTGACTTATCTGAATTCTGTCAACGGTGTTATTTGTCAGTTAGCAAGAGACAGATAACACAGAAAGCTGTGGGGCCACAGTGCCATTCCCTGTGGTTCACCAACTAGTTTGTTCCCCTCCCCACATGCACACTAGGCAGGTTGATCTTTGGGCATATCTGCGATTGTAGATATTCGTTTAACTGCCGTTCAGTTCTGGAAGGAAACCACTGAGCTCCACTTCCGCAAGGGAGGGAGTTCACGTTAGGACTTTTGTCCAATATTAGAGAAAATTCAGAGTTATGGATCTTGTTCTCTGGAAAGAAAAGATTGCTTCCTCTAGTTTAAAATATTTATTACTAAAGGATAGAGGAGCCAAAGCATTTAAGTGCTATAATACCACTGTAGGTTTGTGGTTCTCCCGCTGCCAGCTTTGTTTCAATTGGAGCTTTTCTTTTTTTACTTGCTCTATTCCTCTGGAAAGTCACAAATGAATTACAGGGGCCCCTCCCCCCAGCCAATGTCTGTGGAAGAGCGGGGGGGGGGGGGGTGGATTTAAACACCAGTCTCCCAGATCCTAGTCTGACCACAACACGGCTCCTTGGCCCCCCACGAAGACCTTCTGTACCGGCAGCCCCAGGGGCTCCTCTCCAGACTCCCCTTTCAAGTATTACAGAGTTTTCCAGCCTCTGGGAAAATCTCACGCCAACTGAAAGGCATCTCTTGACGAAGGACAGGGAGATAAGGAAAAGCTCTCGTAATTGCACTTCAACCAGTGGCTTGTATCTCTCTCCTCCCCCCCCCCCTCCCCCGCGCATAGTTGACTGCCACCAGGTTGCAAAAGACCTGAGCTGTGTTGCGCATCATTAACCCCCCCCCCCCCCCCCCCGTGGTGTAGCTTGCAAAAGAGCTGAGTAGTGCTGCAAAGCTTGTCTCCTGGAAAACTGGCCTGAAAGTTGACCGTTTTGTTCAGGATTTTTATCAACCCCGGGCCAGATCAGGAACCAGATCTGGACAGAAGTGGAAATGTTTACAGGGATGCCAGCCTCCAGGTGGGGCCTGGGGATCCCCTAGAAGTACAGCTCATCTCCAGACTACAGGGGTCAGTTCCTCCCTGGAGAAAAGGGATGCCTTGGAGGGTGGGCTCTATGGCATTGCCCCCCACTGAGGTCCCTGTCCTCCCCAGGTGCCACCCCAAAACTCCAGGAGTTCCCCAACCTGGAGCTGGCAACCCTGTGCTCTGCACCCTGCTGGTGACCAGGGAAGAGCTGGCAAACCCTACCAGCCAGACAGGAGAGAGACATTCCATTTTGCTCCTTCGGCTCTCCAGATCCTGAGTTTTGAGACTTTCCCTGCCAGTCCTTTGTTTTCTCCGAAGTCCACATTTCCTGCAAAGTGTGACATGGCTGAAGCTGTGACTCTACGGGCACCTGGCGTGGGTTGTCTTCCAGGGTCACCCCGCATAAAATACACTTCAGTCGTGAGCTTAAGTGGGGAGAAAAGCTTCATGTGCTAAAGGCCCCCGGGGAAGGACCAGTCAAATGATGCTATATGGAGCTTTGCCATATTTTGGCTCATTGAAACTATAAGGACTGTGGTTGAGTTTTATTGAGTTGTGGGTTTTATTTAAAGAATGATTTGTAGGAATTCCAGAGCAGGAAAGTGGGCATGCCTCCAGAGGGCATTTCAGAAGCTGCATGTGGATCAAGTGTCTCCACCACCACTGTCGTTCTGGGGTAATTGGGGGGGGGGGATTAATGCAGGGGAAAGGTCTTGTTGGGACATTTGTAGGGTGGAAACCAGCCTCACATAGATGAAGAATCCTGATACAAATCTCTGGAGCAGAAATCTATTTCCAGAACAATACCTGAACATCTCCTCAGAGGAGGGCCTCGAGTCTGTCAGTGCCCGGATTCTCTCCTGCAATTTTGAAAAACTTCATTTATGTCCCACCCTCTCCCCAATGAGGGCCAAAAGCAGCTGACATCATTCTCCTCTCTTCCATTTTTATCCTTACAACAATCTTGTGAGGTAGGTTAGGGTGGGAGCGTGTGGCTGGCCTGAGGTCACCCAGCCAGCTTCCATGGCACGAGCAGGGATTCAAATGTGGTCTCCCAAATCCTAGTTTTCCACTCTCAACCCCTACAATAAGAAGGCAGAGGAAGAACAGACTCCCCCGAGCTAGCCCGAAGGGCAGGCCTCCAGAGCCTGCTGTGGGCGGGAGTGTTGTTTACAGATTCTTGGATTCAGCTCTGGATCATGTGAAGTAATAACAACAGAAGAGAGTGCCCCTGAGCATAAGCAGAGTGCTCTGCTCAGCCAGATACAGAACGTGCTAGTCCCTCACCACAGAGTAGTCACCCCACCCCACCCCAACCAGCCAGAAGGGCTCCCACAACAAAAAGCGTAATTTCCAGGGATGGGCTCTGGCCCCTCAAGTTTGAAAAGTTCACAACTAGAAGAGTGGACGTGGCCCTCCCAGGGGTGGCGTAGGGTGGCCAGCCCTGGGTTGGGGAATATCTGGAAATGGGGGGGGGGTGGAGCCTCGGCAGGGATGTGATGCCAGAGAGCCCACCCTCCAAAGCAGCCATTTTCTCTAGGGGAACGGCTCTTGGTCTTCTGGGGATCAACGGTAAGAGTGGGAGAACTCCAGGTGCCACTTGGAGGTTGGCAGCCCTAGGGCAGTGGGACATCATACGTGTCTTCCATGATCGGCAGAGACTCAGTGGTGCTCATGAAAGATCCCTTTATTGCCAAGAACCATCTCCACACAGGTATCCTCGTGAGCCGTGCTTCCTTCACCTGCCCGCTTGGCCCCTTCAGAACCTCAAGGGGCGGAACCCTGCTGCTCCGTGGGGCCCAGGTCTGGTAGCCCGCTCTTGCCCAAGGCTCCAGCTTCTCTGTCAGGTTACTCCTCCTCCTTTACCTCCCTTCCCCTCCTCAGGTTCCATCCCCCGAATCTCCAGGTACTTCCCAACCCAGAGCTGACAACCCTGTTGCAGTTGCGCCTGGAGATCTCCCATAGACAGCAAAGATCAGTTCCCCCTGGAGAAAATGGCTGATTTGGAGGGTGGACGCTGTGGCCTTAGACCCTGCTGAGGGCCCTCCCCTCCCCAAACTCCACCCCCCCCCCCCAGATCTCCAGCTGTTTCCCAGCCCAGAACCGGCAGTAACCCCCATCCTTTGGGAAATATGCTGCTTCCTAAAGGAAATCTAAGGCCAAAGTCATGCATGCCCCTTTAAGTGCTTCTGAGATATTCTCAGGTGGGGGCTGGAGATCTCCTGGGATTACAGCTGATCTCCAGGCAATGGAAACCGGTTCCCCTGGAGAAAATGGCCGCTTTAGAAGGCGGACTCTATGGCATTGTGCCCCGGTGAAGTCCCTGCCCTCCCCAAACCCCGCCCTCCTCAGGCTCCACCCTCAACATCTACGACTGGTGCCATGCATGCGTGGAAGGCTGGGCAGCCGCCTCAGAATCTACTGGCGGCTGTGCAGGAAGACGGATGGATTTACAGCTGCATTTCAGCCTTTCTGCACTTTACAGCCCACGTGTGATTTCCATCTAAGACAGGCACAACAAACTGTCAGAGATGAGCTGCAAGAGCAAATGTAAAGTCTGTGGAAGGGCTACTACTGTCCCCCATGATGCAGCTTGCAGGAGCTGAGCTGCTAAACTGAAGCCGAGCCCTTGGCCAGAGCTCTGGACTTCTGCAGATGGATTTGGCTGCTCAAAACAGGGAACCCCCCCCCCCCCCAGGTGTCCTTGGAAGAGCTCAGCTCCCATAGAAGTGAACAGAACGAATCAAACGGAAAGCATGGCAGTGAGTGTTGAACAAAGAAAGGCTTTACTTTTCAGTCTGACAGGATGGCAGCTGGACACATCTCAGAGGTTTTCTTCTTGCAGTATACATGAGGATGACTAAAATGCATTTCATAGAATGTATTCAGACCTTCTACCGTCCTTCTTTAACTGATGGCCCGAATCCGCAGGTCAAAGGAAGGGCCAAAAGCCTTCTCTTTGAACGTTAGCAGACATTTCAGGTGAATATGTGCACAGCAGCGTAGCAGAGAATGCAAAACAAGAAGGCCGTCGGCAGCACTTGCCTGAGCGGAAGACCCAGAGTTCTTTCTTCTGTGGGTTGGGAGCCGACTGGCCCAGCCTCGACATTCAGTGTGTGCAACGGAAGCACAGTGTGAGTCTACAAGAATGTCCCAAAGTGGCACTGGAGTTTGTCTTTGGGCACATCACAAGATACAGACCAGGCCCCTCTCCCACGAGGGAGGGAGCCCTTTCGATATGTACACGGAAAGGAAATCACAGTCGTAGATGCCGTGAGCTGGAGAGTGCGGAGCGTTGGTGGGGATCCGAGGACGAGCGCGACACAGAAGCAGGGCTCTCCCGGTGTCGTTGTGCTCTTCTTGGCCAGCCAGCCTTCCCTCCTCCTCTTCCTCACTGCTCTGCCTGGGTGCTTTTAGGAGCCTTGGTCCTTGCTACTGTGCGAATGTCAAAAAACGGTTCAAGTTGCCCGTTGACCCAGAACTGCCGCTGGCTTGTGCATGCTCGTTCACACGGCCTTCATACACAAAACAGGCACACCTCACAACAGCACTCACAACCGCACACCGCAGTCATGCTTCAGAGGACAGAGTGTCCTTGGCTCCAAATACCTTCACAGCACACCCATCCAATGCCAGGTGTCAGATCACCCAGCCTCGGGGGTCTCGGGGCAACCCCAAAACTTGCCTGCTCCTAATGCGAACAGACTTTGGTCCCACTCAAATAAAAAAAGCATTAAAAACGCCACCTTACCTGTATCATATCTCAGTTTGCCAACAGCCGTTGGGCACCCAAGGAAACTACAAACCCCAGCCTCAAGAGATTTCGCCAAGTCGCAGAGCCTTCTAACAGAGAAGCGGTGGCCAGGGGTCGGGGTGGGGAGGAGGGGAGGGGAGGGGGGGGCAGGCCAGCAGGCAGGGGAGCACTGAGTGGATTAAACACTTTTGCCTGGAAATATCTGTAGAGGATTCCCCTCACAGTGGAACCCGGAACAGAATTAACTCTGCGTAGGGCTGCCCGACATATCGCTAACTGCACGACTTCTGGGGCCTGAGCAGAACTGCGCAGAGGACTTCCCACTGTGCCAGGGGCCTCCCCCTCCCCAGCCAAAGAGAGGCAGTGGACAAGGGCTCCGGTTCAGCCAACAGGCCTCCTTCCTCAGGTGGGTGCAGGGGCTGACTGGCAGAGGGCCACTGGGGGCCGCCCAAGGGTGCTCTTGACCACTTGCCCTGGTTCAGCTAGAGCTGTGGTCAGGGCCTTTGGGAGGTGATCAGCGCAACCCTGAACAGAATTAACTCTGCCAAGGGCTGCCCTGCCTACCGCTCACTACCCTACTCTGTAGCAAGTGCCATTTGCTAGAAGGACCAGATGGGAGGACCCTGTGCCTCTGCCTCCAAGAGGCAAGTGACCAGAAGGGGACAGCTAGCCAATTAGACCCTGAGCCTCCTCCTGCTTCCTCTTCTGTCATGGAAGCCTTTGAAGAGCAGATGGCTACTCGTAGGGGAAACCACTTCCTTGCATCTCTCCCCGCACGCATGCAAAGAGGGAGGACACAGTTTCTCCTTCTTTGGCATCCGCATCCATCACTAGCTGGACAGAACACAATCTGTCCCTTTCTCTATGCTGCAGTGTCCAGAATGTATTTCCTGAATAAATCAGTTCTTGTTTTCTTTTAAACTGATGAGTAGCTCTGTGTAACTTTGTAGTATTACAAGCATATGCCGTTCAGAGGAGCTCTGCTGTGTTTTAAGCCTAGTGTACTCTGCTAATTTAGTAAGGGATCCAGACCAACATACCAACTTTCCCAACGCTATTGAAATGCGCTTTTACCGTATATGACTCCTAGCCATTTAAACCTGAATGTTTTCAAGAGCAGCGACTTGGGTTTTCAGAGTTCCCCCACCCTACTGAAATCCGTAATGGCATCCGAAAGTGGGTTGTGGTGATGGAGCTGGCAGGTTGATGAGGATGCTAGGCTGGGGCGGGGGTGTGTGAGCTGGGCTCTTTCCTCTCTCCGGGTCCACCCTCTCCCTCTAGAAATCTATTTCCTCTTGTTCTCACGGGGAGACCTTGAGCAGCCTCGCCAGAGGGAAAGTCAGCAGAAAGCCACTCTCTGCAAGAGTTTTGAGTGGCCCGGAGACCCTCTTTTCTTCCCCTTCAGGCTGTCATTTTCATCCAGAAGAGGTGACATGAAGATAAATAGATTCAGGTGGTCGCCATGTTGGCCTGAAGCAATGGAACAAAGCTTTGAGTCCACCGGCGTCTTTAAGACCAACCAAGTTTAATAAGCTCAAGCCCAGATTTGAACTTAGTTGGTCTTAAAGGTGCTCCTCTGGACTCCCTCTCTGTGACATTAAGATAAACAGCGGCTGCTTCCTCAGGGGGCAGATCCCCCTTTTGCCTCTAGGGCCTCTGTGGATGCCAATGGGATGCACGCCAGCACTGGACTTTTCTGCACGCCTGAGGCTCTGCCAGCCTTCCGTGGCCACCCTTTCCCCCACCACAGCTCCAGTGGACTTTTCAAGGGCTTTCAAAAAAAGGTAATTGCTAAAGCATTGTAGTGCTGTAGCATTTTCAGTGTTTATTTGGGGGAGAAGCCCTCTATGGGTGCAGCGAGGGAAATGAGACCACTATGGGTGGGACCTTTGCCAGGCTAAAAAATGTTCACCATTTAGGGTTGCCAGGCTGATCCTGGAAACCGGTGGGCGGATTGGACACAAGGGAATGGAGAGGGTGTGGAACGACTAAGTTGCTACTTAAGTTGTGGGGAAAGGTGGTTTTACTATAGAGTTTCCTAGAGCCACTTCTGGAAGTCATATGTAGTGACACAGCCAATGCCACTGTTGTTTTCCCCTTTCCCGCCGCTTGGAGCAGCAGTGGGCAAACCAGGCTGGCAGCCCTGCCTCCATTCCATGGCCTGCCAATGGCTTGGGCTGTGTCTCTTTCCAAAAAAGAATGGGCACGGGAAAGAGCATAAAGAGGATGAAGAGAGGACAATTAGCACATAACTAGAACCCAAGTTCATTTGGGTGCTCCCTAGAAAAGGCACTGCTTGGAAGTCTGGAAGACAACGTGACGAGGGAACCCCCCCTCCCCCCCCCCCCACACACACTGGAAGCTGCCAGAGATGTATCTAAAGCTTGCTGGACAGGCACAGTGGGAGGCTCCTTTGCTTTGGGCTGTGGGTTTCCCAGGTCTCTGCTGATGGAGGACCTTTTCTGAATGAAAATGGAAGGTTTGCTTCTCATTTACATCTGAAACAATTTACTCATCAGCACTTTCACACATGCTAAATAATACAGCTCCTTTTTTTGTGAGTATTTTGTGTGTGTGTGGCTGGAAGTCATGGCTGACTTCTGGCAACCCCTAGTGGGGCTTGGATGTTTCAAAGAGTGGCTTGCTATTGCCTGCCTCTTTAGCTGGCCCTTGTATTCATTGGAGGTCTCCCTTCCAAGTACTTGCCAGCATCGGCCCTGCTTCGCTTCCGAGATCTGATGAGATCGGGCTTGCCTGGGCAGTTTCATTCCACTTCAGCAACCATTTGCAAGCGGATTCTGCAGCTTTGCAATTTCACACAGTAAAATCCATTTGCAAAGTGCAGTGCATTGAAAGTGCCTGTCTCTGTTCAGGTAAAAACTCCCACCTGTAATGGAGCCCATCTCAGGTGGTTCTATGTCAATTACTCATACGGGCATCCATGCCCAGAGACACAACAGGCCACTTCTTCCAAAGGCACGGGCTTCTGATGATTAAATGACTGCATCACGCCTGATGCGGAGACAGGGCACAGGGACTCTCCTCCAGTGAGGAGTGATTGGGAGGGAGGAAGCCAGGCCAGAGCTGACTGACACTCATGCTGGGATCTTTTTGCTTCACGGCTTCCTGGGATTTTTTTCCTCGCATTTCTATCCTGGCACACGGTTTAGGGACTGCGTCCACAGAGAGGAACCAGAGAGCTGCTTTTCACCCAGTCTGGTCCTTGGGCTGTCTAGTCCACATTTTGCTGGCTGGCCGCAGACTTTCTTGGGCAGGCAGAATGGGCCACACCTGCTCAAGGAACGAGGGCAGCCAGCCAGCCCCCTCCCCACCCCTCCCCGTGGGGCCAGCCATGGTTCAGGGGCATCCTGGCAAATAGGATGATAATATTTCAGAGGCACCCCTGCAAAGCTTCAGGCTGTCTTAGAGCTTCTCTTGGGGACCCAGGTCCCTGCCAAATGCCGGGGGGGGGTTGTTGTCTCATTCACACCTGCTCTCAGACCGGCTCTCGGAGACCTTTCAACTAATTCCAGCGTCTTCTGAAATGAAAAGTGTATGCCTGGCCACGGAACAACAGCAGCTCTCCTCAGTCAAGGATACCCACCCAGTCTCCTACCCTGTCTAACTGAAAGACCGAGAAACGTCTACCGCCATGCCGGCTGTTGCAGAAATCACCTGATCTCCAAAGCATGATTAAGTGAAGAGAGCTGTGCGCATGCTTAAGAGAGAACCTCTGCTGCAAACTCTTTATGCATGCAGAGAAATTTCCCCCCAGAAGAGAATGGGATGAGACTCCCATTTATCTTTGTCGTCTTCTTTTCTTTCATCGTCTATGACCATCTATACTCATGCACAAGAAAGTGTAGATGAGAGTGTAGCTTTTGGTCTATCTAGGATTCGGTGTAACTATTTTTTCATACAGGAGTATGAGTCTCTGCTAAATAGAAGGCACGGATTATATGGGAGACTATGGATTAGGAGGCAATGAAGCATTATGTTTTTGAAGCATTTCTACCGATTCCTAGAGATGATTTCCCACGATTCCTTGGGCCTGGAATGCGTGCCATGCCAGGGAAGTTGGCCTCTGGGAACCTCGCCTTGCCACTAAGCTACATGTAAGGGGTGGCGGGGGGCGGGGCGGTTGTTGTATTACATGAGGTCTTTCTTGGTCTCAAAAGGTAGCCTGTAAGTGTGGATCTCAGCCTACAAATAACTGTCGTGAGAAAGAAGAAACAAGGTAGATCATATGGGGATGGGTCATCTGAAACTCTTCCAGGCCTGCTCACCTACCAGAGCCGCATTAGACAAGATGTAGGAAAGCTGATCTTAGATCTCCCCAAGGAGAGGTTTATACTGTGGGGCTGCAAGCCTTCAGGTGGGGTCTGAGGTATCCATGAAATGTTAGGGTTTCCAACTCCCACGTTAGGAGATTTGGGGGTGGAGCCAGTGGAGGGCAGGATTTGGGAAGGGAAGGGACCTTGGGGGGTTATAAGTCCACTCTCCAAAGCAAATTTTCTCCAGGTAAATTGATGTTTGTAGCCTGGAGATGAGTTGTTTTTTGGAATCTCCAAGCCCACCTGGAGACTGGCAATGTTACCGAGAGTTAATCTGATTTCCAGACTACGGAGACCAGTTCCTCTGGAGAAAATGGCTGCTCTGGAGGGTGGAGTCTATGGCAGTGCACCCCACTGTGCTCCCCCTATTCCCCAAAACCCACTCTACCTAGGCTCCACCCCCTGAACCTCCAGGAATTCCCAAACCTGGAGCTGGCAACCCTCCTTATAAGGAGGCTTCTGAAATGGATTGGGCTACAGGAGGGGCTTAACACTTTCTCTACACGCCATTGTTCCCAATATCTGCTCCCCCCTCCCCCAGCTGTTATTTGCTCCAATGGCAAACACGTACAGAAAAAAATTGAACGGTCATCTAATTGTGGAGTTCCGACATCTTGTCTAAGTTGGCTCTTGACTGAGCCTGTTTAGGACCTCTGTGGCCACTCTTGGGAGCTGCCTCCCCTCCACCCCCAAAACCCAAGGGGCGTTGTGCTGGGCCCGAGGGCAGCACAATGGGCACATTAACCCTCCACGACTGGGAACTGTTGTGCACAAGGCACATGGCATTTCCTCCATCAGGCAACTTTGCAAGCACTGGCCAGAAATTGGAACAAATTCCTCATCTCACAACTGTTGCAAGAAGCTATCAATAGCCAAGGTGGCCCTCTGTGGAAGAGAAACCCCAGAAGAATACTTGGCTCAGCTGAGTCCGCATGCACGCCAGTGGCCCCGGCCCCCGATGCCCCACCTGTTCCACGTGGAAGGGGCCAACATGTCTTCCAGCCACGGAGTTGAGCAGAGGAATATTTCTATGCTCATGTGCCATGTGGAGGCTTTTTGTTTGTTTTTTCTGGATGATTCTGGCTTGGCGCATTCCTTGGTGGCATTCACAAAGTGAGACACAACTGTAGTCCTCGGAGGATGGACGCAGCATCCCTTTTCTGGTCCCAAGAGAGGTTGTGAGGAGACAACGCTGTGCAGTTGGGAAGCTACCCAGGAGCCACTGGGGTCTGTTCCCACAAGGCAGTGCAGCACCAGTTGCCCCCGCCAAGGAGGACGTTTCTGCGGTGCGTGTCCATCCAGGAGGCAATGGAAGACTTGGTGGCTAGTTGGTGGCTATTTGTTGAACAGGGTGGGGCAAGAAAGGCACGTTCACCTTTCTCCCCAACCCATGGTGAGTATACAGACCCAGCAGCACAAAGATTAGGGTAAGGATTGGGGGCTAAGCCCCTCCCGACCTGAAACACAGAAGCAAGGGGGCAGTTTAGTGGCAGGGCATAGCGGAGAACCCATGCAAGATGAAGGTGGATGGAATGACCCCTTAACATGATTAAAAGAGCCAGAGGGGTTTCCTCTTGGATTGGTCGGTCCTGTTCTGGAGTCATCTGGAGTTGTTTGCTCCGACAAGTTACCCTTCTGTGATCTCACGGACCCTGACTGTTAATGATCCAGATTATTGTAGAAAAGCAGGTCTGAAGAACATACGCAAACACGCATTTGCTTTTTACTGTTCTAGCATTTAATTTCATCAGTGTTACATCCTTGAGAAAGATAAATTATGAATAAATGCCTTCATGCCTAGATTAAATCTAAGAAGGCACCTCCTTCTGTTTTGTTTCCACTGGATAGCTCCTAGGTCTTATTGGATACTACCTATTTTAACAAAATATCATCTTCCATTTGAGTCATGGGTGATTTCTTATTTGCTGACAGATACTAACCCGGCAATCACTGCTTCAGTAGCAAGGTATTCAACAACTATAATAGCACTGAAGCGTAAATAGTGGATACCATTGGAAAGCTTGTATTTATTTATCTTAACTATTCTAAACAATATGTTTGGAATGTTTTATACTGATTGTATCCTGATTTGGAGAAGTTCACTGTTTTAACTTTGTTTTGATGTTTAAACATAAACTATATTTTATACATGTGCTTGAGACCTTTGGTCATGTATGCCGAAACAAATAAATGAAATGGAATCTAATAAGGAGAAGAATGAACAAAACACAGTTTTGAAATAAATATTTCTCAGAAAGATGTCAGTTCTAAACTCAGAGGGCTCTTATCTCACACCTTCAGGGGAGACAAATTACATGTTTTTAATACAGTCCTGTAAGGTTCACAGAACTGGGCCTATATAAGACAGCCACAAAAAAGACACCCCTTATCTTTCTAAAATTGCTTTGGTAAGAATCTTTTATCTTTTACATTTAAGATAAGAGATTAAATGTATGCTTTTCTATTTCTAATTTCATTGACATATGCAAGTGGTTTTTTCAGTTATTGTGATTCTTTTATATTCAATCATTTCGAGAGTAATTAGACTGATTCTAAATAAAAATCTTGAAAGATAACATTGAGTGGTTTGGGGCTGCTATACAAGGTTTTCTCTTGACACCTGGAATAAACTTCTGATGGGTTCGAGGTGCTCTCAGAATTGTAGCGGGATGCCAGTGAGACCTCTTCATGATACGGAGACCAGAACAGAATAATGCTGGGAGGGCCATCCATAGCCCCACATGTATCGGGGTCATATCCAGCCTCCAGCTGCTGGGGTTGATGACTAGCCCACCACTTTTAAATACGATGGCGACATTTAGAAGGAATGGCGCCAGGGAGGACATGCTTGCTGCCAAGACAGCAAAGGACCCTGAGTATACCGGCCCCCTGTCTCTCAGGAGGGGTCGCTTCAGCCAGCAATGGACTCCATCGGGGTACCCCAGGCGTCCATATACCAGCCATCTTGACAAAAGTCAACACAAAGATGGATGCCAGGACTGGCAGGTCCTATAATCTTGCCTAGGCAGCGACCCTGGGAAGAACATGAGATCTTGTTCTGATGGCTGCATCCCCCCTCCACCCTGCTGACAACTCATACTCCAGACAATTGACTTTCCTCACCCCAGAGCTACTTCTTTCAATCTCAATCACTAATCCTATCAATCTCGCCTCAGCCTTCCTCCCCACATTTCCTTCAGAATGAAAAGTCCTGACTTCGACTCCTTTCCCGCACCCCATAGCCTAAGTCAGGGGTGGGCAATTGTTTTGGCTCGGGGGCCACTTTGTGGGAGCGGAGGTTAGTGGAGGGCCGCACCTTTTAAAATGATTGCATTCATTAGTTAACTTTGCAATTCAGAAAAGGTATAAATTGTATCATAAAAATCAATAAGTATAAATTAAATAAAATAGTGGTAGTTTTATTCAATTTATTTATTGTGCTAATTTCATATAATCTATAGCTGCAAGCATATTTAATTTTAGAATCAGTTTAATGAGACAAATGTACCCTATCACACCACGTGGCCGACTGTCTTGGCGGGCCGCAAAAAACTCTGTGGCGGGCCGCATGTGGCCCCCAGGCCGCTATTTGCCCACCCCTGGCCTAAGTGGTTCATAAAGCAGTCTTGTTTCTGTTTTGATTAGTTTAAATTAGCAATCCATTAGTCCTTCAACCACTGGAGAAGTAATCAGGAACCCAACCCAAATTGTACTTTGCATCCAGAAGAGAACCTCCAGTCTCTTTTCTCCTTTCCTGGGAACGCTAGTCAGCCATTCACAGACACCTTTAGGCTAATCTTATCAGAAGCACATTAACACCTTCGTTTACACTGGACCTCAACTCTCATGCAAACTGTCTCAAGTTTTACACTTCTTTGTTTCTCCTGGGAAAGCCATTTTTGGTATTATTTTGAGGCACAAATGTCAGACTGCCTCAGGACACAAAATAGTGCTCAGAGCTCAGTCTCTGTGTGTCTGTCCTGGTCACCTACTTGCCAGATTCTCTGCCATTAATTGTTAGACCCGGGGTCTCTATCAGTTATTTATGGCTAGCCTTGAAGTTTATTGCATGTCCTGCTTAATATTTTTCTTCCCTGGGAGGATGGCTTGCCGCATTCCACCACGTCACATAAACAGTCTGGCTATCTCTTCCCGTCTCCTCCCTCTTTCTCTCTGGAGCCTCGAATGTTTTATCTTGCTTTTGTAACCTTGGAGAACTGTTGAACTGTTTCCAGCCAGGTGCCTGGCCTGCGAATTGCAAGTAGGGGTCACTAAGGGGTATGGGGGGAATTTTTAGTGCTTTTGCGCCTTTTCTGTGAGAACCAACGGTTGGGGGGTTTTCGCGCTTTTTTGTATTTGTTCTGACTGGCCCTTTACCTGCTCTTACCTGACTGTGGGGGGTATATTAATCCCTGTTGCCTGTAACCAAGTATCTCTAACAAACATTGAGTACCTGAACCATCATTAAGAATAAAAGGACTTTTTGCCTGGCTTATTGATTCGACTCAAGAAGCCTCACACTACTGACAGGACACCCCCAAATTTGCTTGGGTCCCTTTCCATCTTTACAGTCTCTGCTCCATGGACTCCTGATCTCCTGGGTAGGTAAAGTATATTTCCTCAACACCCTCCTATTATTTCCACTCACCTCTGTATGATTTAATGTTTTATTTCAGTATGTGTGCATTTTATTGGGATTTTCTTCTTTTTAATAAAAACAACCCCTTTGGATAAACGACGGACTTGTTATTGAGAGCTCTCTTAAAGTGAAAGATCCTCCTAAACGTCGGTGGGAGAACCCTGCTATGACAACATTCCCCAATGCTGCTGGCGCCAACATGCACGACAACTGCTGACTCCTCTCCACTAATACCTCCCCCCCCCCCCACTGAGGCCAGCCATTTAGCTAAATTCCCCCAGAAACTGAAGGCAGCAATTGCTGAGGGCAAAGAGCACTTAACTACATGAATACTTCGTTCTGCCTAAACAAAATAATTGTGACCACTGGGTCCCCAACAGCAGATGACCATCCCACCCCCCACCCCCGCATGAGTCTCTGGCTCTTTTAAACTTCCAAGAAGCAGCGAAGCCATGAAGGTGGGGAGGGGGCCATGGAGGAGGGGGCTAGGGTGCAGCAGCCATGCTCAAGTGCGCACAGACGGTGGCGGGCAAACATGGCGGCAGAAGGGAGGGAGACCCAGCACACAGCGGAGAGAAGCCCTTCTTGTTTCTAAGGAACCCCAGGGTTCTGGGATTGCCAGCTGGAGATTTGAGGGGGAAGCCTGGAAGAGTGGGAGAGAGGGAACTCAGCATGGTGTATGGCCCATCTTGCAAAGCATCCTTTTTCCCCCCAGAAGTGGTGAAATAAATGTTTTAAATAAATAAATAAAGTGATCCCTGTAATCTGGCGGTCAACTTCCAGCCCACATCTGGAAGTTGTATCAATATAAAAACACTCCATGAATGAAATACGAACAAAAGCAGAAAAATTATATTGTGCCAAACAATTCAGACAGTTCTAAATCTTTGTTAGAGTTCAACAGACCCTTATATATTCTTAAAGAGCTAGGATCAAAAAAGTACTTAATACAAAAGAAAAATTCAGTCCACAAATCCCTTGTATAAACAGCTTCAGGAGGACAAAGATTCCATGTCTTTAGGAGTGGCAGCTATGCACGGCTGGCTTCAATGCTGCGTTCGCTTTCCTCTTCCTCAGATAGCTGGTGCTCTTTAGCTGTGCAGGGAAATGAGGATTCAACAATTCTCCTTAAACTGGTTTTCCTAATCCCATGGCCCCACTGGCATTTCTACTATTGCAGAAATCTGGTCGACAGAAAGGAGAACATGCCAGTGGGGCCATGGGATTAGGAAAACCAGTTTAAGGAGAATTGTTGAATCCTCATTTCCCGGCACAGCTAAAGAGCACCAGCTACCTGTGGAAGCGGAAAATGAACGCTGCATTGATGCGAGCCATGCATAGCTGCTACTCCTAAAGATGTGGAATCTTTGTCCGCCTGAAGCTGCTTATACAAAGGATTTGTGGACTTGTGACTTTATTCAGAATTTTTCCTTTGTATTACGTCCCTTTTTGATCCTAGCTCTTTAATATATAAGGTCTGTTGAACTCTTAACAAAGATTTAGAACTGTCTGGATTGTTTGGCACACTTTTCCTGCTTTTGTTTGTAATTCATTCAGAGTGTTTTTATATTGATACAGTCTCCTCTCTCGTTTGGATACACACCTGGAGATTGGCAACCCTACGGGTTACCCACTAACAATGAATTTCAAAGAGCAGTGGAGAAAATGACGCGTGTTTCAGGGACACTTCCTAGAGTTTCTCTTGGGTTTTTGGTGATGTTTTAGTTAGGTTCAAAATTGCACACCTCCTGCACTCCTCAAAGGGTTGGTCTGGGGTTTTAACCACCAGCTCCTTCTAGACAAATACACCAGCTGGGCCTTGTTCTTATAAAATGCTAGTTGACAGTCTCCGGGGGGCGGGGGGGCAGTGATTCCATGGAATTGCCGCTGGTCTCCAGTGGACAAGAGATCAGCCCCCCCCCCCCGGGGGAAGCGGCTGCGTCAGAGGGTGGAGTCTGTGGGTGTTGTGCCCTGTTGAGGCTCCTGCCCTCATCAAACCCTGCTCTCCCCAGGCTCCACCCCAAATCTCCAGGAACTTCCCAGCCCAAAGCTGGCAACTTTAGATAGTGCCAAAACTACCAATGATCAGTACAGGGACAGGTAGTCCAGGGCCCCTCCTCCATAACAGTTCTCTCCCATCCCCAGATCTTCGTATATGCAGGGAAAATAATCTATCCTTGGCAAAATAGCAGGAGGGGAGCCTCTCCCCACCCCGGAACATTTTCCCACTCAAAATTGCCTTTTCTGCTGGCTTTTGCTACCAAGAAAATATAGGATTTGTCTGTATCTGAGACTCAACTGAAGGAAAAGATTGGGGGGGGGAGGAGCCTCACAAACCCTCCTCCTTGGGTAGCACTATGCCAAGATAGCTGGCATGAGCACGTCAGGACAGAGGCAGAAGACAGGGTGGGCAGGTGAGTACAAAGGCGTCTCTGCGTTGTGACGGACAATGAGGGTTCTGCAATGGCTGGGCCTTGGAGACATGGGGCTCTTTCGCATTTTCTTCGCTTGTGGGTCCCTGTTGCTTCTGTGGGGGTGTCTTTTCTGCATGTTTTGCTCCCTCTAGTGGTCAATTTGATATTATATCTCTGTACATTCAGTGTGCCAGACATAAAGGTAAAGGTTTCCCTTGCTCAAAAGCCAGTCAAATCCGATTCCAGGGGGCGGTGCTCATCTCTGTTTCCAAGCTGAAGAGCCAGTGCTGTCTGAAGATGTTTCCGTGGTCATGTGGCCAGCATGACTAGATGCTGAAGTGCACGGAATGCTGGTTACCTTCCCACCACAGTGGTACCTATTTATCTACTTGCAACTTCTTGCTTTCAAACTGCTAGGTTGGTAAGTGCTGGGGCCCAGGACGGGAGCTCACTCTGTCACACAGCACTCGGGTCTCGATCTGCCAACCTTCCTATCAGCAGCTGAGCATCTTTTCCTCTGAGCCACTGTGGCTCTGTGCAATATAGAACCAACCACCAGAGGGAGCAAAACACGTGGCAAAGAAAAGAACAGCCTTGCACTAGGATCACATAAGTGAAGAAAATGAGAATCTGGAACAGCCCAAGGGTGCAAATCCCTGCTGCTGCTGCTGGGTTTGCCTTGACCAAGGCACCCGGTCTCAGTTTCAGTAAAGGAGAAATAATGCTCTGCCTTGCAGGGCTGCTGAGATACCTGAATACAAGTAAAGGCTGGAAATATTTATTAAGAAAGGAAGATGGGGGTAGTAAGCGCAAATAGGTTTGGGTAAGATATAAGTCACTGGCCTTGGGAAAACACGTCACTGATTTACATAGTTCTGAGGAGGGTTATGCGAACGTGCCAACCCATAGTAAAAACTGGCATTTTTTCCCATGTTGGAATTAACTGAAGTCTTTTGATATGGCATTTCAGGAGGCTGAAATGCCTTTATGAGAACAAAAGGAAGCAACGTGCGAACAGCTCAGCTGAGCTAAACCAGGGTGTGAAATCAGCCCGTCCTGCCATCTGCTCCTGGCCCCTCTCCTCCCCTCCCGCCAGTCAGGTCAATGCAAAGTGGCTGCCGCTGGTCTAGATGGGTGCATGGAGCAGAGCGATGGCCCAGGTGAGATCCTCCTGGGTGAGAAGGGCCTCCTTGGGAGCAGGATCCAGCCCTACCACCCACAGGATCTTTGCAAGCAGCAAGCACAAGATGAAGTCGATGAAGAGGATGAGATGGAGGTGGCGGGAGATGGAAGGTGGGTGAGGGAGGGGCACTACACCCCCTGCTGAGCCGGATCGTACCTTCCTCTGCGAATATTCCTTTGCAAGCCGAGGAGAGAAGGAAAGAAAGGAGGGGGTTAGCAGGTGACTCCAGGCGGGTACATCGTGGTGCAACAGTCTCCAGTCTTGGTGCCACATGCCGTGGTCGGCAATGCAAACCGCAGCCACGCATGCAATATCTCCTTACCGTCCAGGACAGCTTTGGTGCAGCCATTCCGCCACTGATCCTCTTGGGCAGTGCTGGTTGGTCACTCAGTTCCTGCCAGGACTTAAGGGGGGGGGCTGGAAATGCCCCAAAGGAGGAACGTCTTCATTTGAGCCTCTCTGCTGCACATTCCCCACGGGGTAGGGGCCCAGGCTGTGTAGGACTTGGGTTTCTATCCAGAACATTCCATCAGAGCTTTCATTGTTTTGTTTTGTTTTGTTTTGAAAATGAGGGTTCCAGCCCTCACTGGCTTTTGAACAATTATCTGAGTGGTCTAAACATACAGAAACTACAGAGCACCTGGCTGAAACTCCCTGAAGATTAGGGGAAGGGGTTTTCCACACAGTGAAGGTCCAGTGTTTTCCCTGTGCCCCACCTACTGCCCTCAGACCTCTGCCCCTTTGGACAAAATATATACACAAATGGGGAGGGCGTAGTCAGTTCATTTCAGTTTTTTAAAACATTGTTTCTGTATTATCATATGTGTTTTATTGTTTCACTGAGAACCCTATTTTTGTCTGTCGTATTTCCTCTGCATCCAGATGGGATGAAATTCTCAATAACTCTATTGTCTCCCCCCGCCCCCGATCATCTGTGCCCCATTTTGGGGCAGGCAAGGGGAAGCCTTCTTGGTGAACAGGCAATTGAAATTCTTGCCTACAAGTCAAGAAACTGGATGGGCACAAATTGTGGCTCCTAAGAGGGGATCCTGCTGTCAGAATCTCTCCGTTCACATTTTTTGCGGGGGAGGGGAGTCTGGCCTGAAACAAATGCAGAGTACATGAGTGAGGAGACCCAAACCCTGCCCTGTCTCGCTCTGCGCTTTGGGATGCTCCTGTGTGGGTCGCCTTTTTCTCCCAGCCAGCTCCCAATAGCAGAAGTGAGCAAGGCCGAGAGAAGAATTCTAAAAGCAATAACATGCACTGAGAGGAAGATATAGACCAGGGTTTTGCTCCCCTCACCCACATGCTCCGTTTCTGTTTAAAAAAACAGGGTCTGTTTTAGGATCCTCCCTCCACCAGCCCCCTTTCCCCGCCATGTGGAGGTCGCTTGCCTTGTTTCTTTCCCGGGCTACAAGTGGCTGTGGGTGAGGGGAAGACTGACCCCTCTGACATCTCCTCCCACCCGGTGGCTGCTTTAAAGGTGCCTTAAAGATGCAGAAGGAGCTCTGATTGGTTCTTGTCCCTCGCGTCTCATCTGGGTTGGCTTGTCTGTCTGTGTGCCACCAGCTGCAATGCATGTCCATCAAGACAGCACAGCAGAGGCTGCCTCCTGTGGCTCAAGGGTGGTGCTACCTCCACACACGCCCGTCTGCAGCGTGGCTTGCGTGTATGCCACTGCACCCAAGCAAGCAAGACCTTCCCCTTGGTGCCAGGAGACACAGCCTAGAGACAGAAGAGGAAGTGACAGGAGGCACTGCCATGGCCGACAATCACGCCACAGCAGCCTTCCCCCTCCCCGTGGGGGCTTGGTGTAAACACCACTTCAGAAGAGAAGTCTACAAATGCACAACTGGGGTGTTAGCTCTGCTTCCTGCCCCATATCTGCTTCCTCCTCGTTCTTCCCCCTTCTCTCTGGCCTTCCTGGACTCGAAGCCAGGCACCAGCTACCTCCAAATGTTACCAGCTGTCATGGCCTCCTCAGTTTGGAGAAGTTACAGCGTCAGAGAACGGGGTGTGTCTGGTTTGGGTGACTGGTTCCTGACCAACTGCACATCACCACCTCTTGCTCCCCACCACTGCCTTCCTCCCCCCGGCCTGCAGTTTTAGCTGACCTTCCCCCAAAGGTAACATACATTAACTGGAGAGGGGGAGACTCAACATATTGCAACCACACTTTCCATCAATGCACATTTTGATAATATGGAAGTTTTTCCAATTGTTGGAACATCCCCCTGGGGCTGACAGAAGATGGGGAAGTTGGGGGTAAGATCTGATGTCTGTAATCCTAGCGAAGGAGGCTGTCAGCCCCCAAAGGATGCCACCCACTAGCCCTTCTAAGCATCCGCTCCCCACCCCCATTCCCCTGAAGGGCAGAGGTTCCCGTATACAGATGAAGGTGGGCTGGTACAGTCCTGGCCGTGAGCCCTGGACGAGAGGGAGCTCTTGAGGGACAAGGTCTGAGGGGCCAGCTCTGGGGTTCCGCAGCTCTTGCCACTGGCGCTGGCTGCGTGCCTCTCTTGTTCCCTTCCATGCCAGCGTCTCCCAACCCCCATCCTGAAGCCAGTCAGGATAGGATCCATGCATCTGTCATGTCACACGCTCCATCACCATCCATGCAAGAATCAGTCCATGCAGAACATCACAAACAGGACAGCGGCTTTAGGCCGGAGAGGAATCCTGAACAGCCTCCTGCTGGGCTTCACCTCCCTCCCTCCCTCCCTCCCAACAGCTGCCTTCGCCCCTTCCCCGTGCCGAGCATCCTCCATCTCCCTTCAAACAGCAGCCCCACTCTCAACAAGAGGCACAGCCCTGCCCAGAGCTAAGCCCGCAGAGGCCCCTCCAGGGACAGCCACAAGATGTTGCCCCCCCACCTCCCCCCCCAATATGCTGCCAGGGCATCCTAGTTCATCAACGGACCACAACAGTGGTGCTGGTGTGTGCCCCAGTTCAAAGCAAAACAGCAGTTCAGAGTCTGGCATGCAGGGGGCAGAGTTTGACTGGACTTTGACAGCCAGCGGAAGAGATTCTTAGAGCAAGCTTGATAAGTGTGTTGAAACCACGCCTGCCCGCCCCCAATTGCTGACACTCCGCTACCTGCAAACCAGTGTTTGGGCATGGGAGGGATGCACCAAACCTGCCCTGCAAGCGGAAGGGCCTCCCAGGAGGTATTTCTTGGTGGGCTTCCTGATTCCCTCCCCTACCTCCGATCCTCAGTCAGATGCTCATTTATACAGGTGGCAAAGTCACCACGACCCCCCCGGGCAATTTGAGGCATCGTCCGCTAAGCGCTGTCAGCGTTGCTGCTGCATTCTTTTCTCCTCCGTCACATGGAAGCAGAATCATAACTGTGGTTCCACAGGGCATGTATCACGGGGCAATATTCCCAGCAGAATCTTGCAATGCCCACGCCCCACAGGAAAGGCAGAAGTGGGAAATGTGCTCCTGGCACTTCTAGGGGCTTCTCTGTACTCTCATTTTACGTGCTGGGAAATTTCTGTTGTTCTGCAAGTGTTTTGCTCCCTCTAGTGGTCAATTCGATATCACACAACTTTATTTCCAGTGTGAAAACCTGCAGTTTAAATCTGCTGGGAAATCTGCTGGAAATAAAACGGTGCGATATCAAAGTGACCACTACAGGGAGCAAAACGTGCAAATCAGAAAACCACCCCACCCTGAAGAAACAGGAACTTTCCAACAAGTAAAATGTCCTAGTGGATGTCACTAGAAAGGCAGCTGAGGAAAGCCACTTGCTTGCTCGCCTGACACCTCCCCCCAAATGCTACACATGTATTAGGGGAAGAGGGCTTTCCCTGTGCATTGTGAAAATATGGAAGGGGTTAGGGGAAAGCTGCCAAAAATTCTTGCCTCAAGTGTGAAAAGGGCAGCATTTCCAGAAGCCTCCTTCCTGGCGGCTTGCTTTTGTGGCATTTCGGTTAGTTTCAGGCAGGTTCATGGAGACTGCCTCCCTTTTCAGTGATCTACCAGGGTGCTTTTTCATGATAGCACACCTGACTTGAATTTTTAAAAATTTCCAGATGTTCCAGCAAAAAACAAACAAAAAGAGTAGGAGCCTATGTTCCTCCCTTATCAATAGTTCAGTTGGCCCAAATGTTCTTTTTTCTTCCTTGGCACCAGCTTTCCAAAAAACTGAACTGCCATCATTGTGCACAAATAGAATTAAAAATTCCTCATGCAAGCAGGAAACCCACAGAAAAATTGCAAGCTCATGCCCCTCCATTAATTACCGTTCCAAGTTCAACACAGACCAACATGTGGCAAGAACTCAATTTACTATTCCAGCGTAACATATATCTTTTTCATACTCTATTTTAATTTATATTTATAGTTTGCCTTTCTCCCTGAGACTCAAGGGGGATTACACTAAAACGGGCAGGATTGCCATTCATTTTTAAAACTTTCTTTTTTATCCTGCCCTTCATCCAAGAAGCCCAGGCTGGTATACGTGGCTCTCTCCCTCATTTTATCCCCAAACAAGGGAGGGACAGGCTCAGCCAGCTTCATGGCAAAGAGGTGAGATGGACAGCTCCAGTTCCGCCTTTCCCAGAGGCAACCAACGGGAGCTGACAGAATGCTGGTGGCTGAAGACAGGGTGGCTGGAGTCAGTCTGGGGGTTCGTTCATACGGCTCTTTTGAGTTGCGCCAGGCACGAGTGCCTGGTGGATTTAAAGTGCACGTCCAGATCACAACATCTGGGAATTGTGCCGCTTCTGTGAGTAGTCCATTGATCCGTCAGGGATCTGTACTTAAAAGATAGTACTGAAAGTCTGGTCTAAAGCTGGCCGACAGGCCAATGCTAGACTTTCCACCATCAGGTCGTACCTCCAGCGTGCAATCAGCCCGTAGGGACGGTCTCCAGACCACCCCGAACAGCCGCCATTTTCAAAAACTTAGCGATGTGCGCATAATCACTTAAACACGTGATGTCCCCAGAGCGTCGCTCAAGCGACTCAAACAATTTAATGTTTCTGATGGTCCCCTGAACTTTATTAACTTTATAAACTGAAAGGGTACCTAGAGGAAGGTACTGTTGGCGGCACTTTTACCATCTTAGTATGTGCATGAGCGGATAAACAAGTATATGGTGAGGCGCATATGCGCATGCGCAGACAGGATTGTTTTAAAAAAGCCGACTGCACGGCTCCTTATGGTGGATGCCATCTAGACAATCCACCGCGGGAGTCACGCGCAGTAAAGTGCTTCACGGGAGATCTGTCTGGTCGCGCAATGCTGGATCAAAAAGATCTAGCTCAAATTACAGCCAGGCCAATGGCGGGATTAGCTGTCCATCTGAACACACCCTGGGAAAAGGAGAATTCTAAGTCTGTGGAGGAAGCAGTCTTTCCTAGAGCTGACTGACACTTTAGAGTGATCTCTGATAATATCTTCAATTATTAGGAACAATTTATTGCTGTGTTTGAGTCATCCCATGTTGTTGAAGATGTAAATAAAAATTCACTTTGTTTTTCTGTGTTTAAATTCTATCGACTGGTTGCCTAGTGTTTCAGGGAAAACACATACACACCCAACCTTGATGGCCTTGGCCAGTGAATTTAATTAACTATATGGTGGCAGTGAATAAGGGAAAGAAGTATTGGGTTCCCTGATTCCAGCAGCCCTGTGCAGTAGCTGAAGGAAGGGTGGATAATAAAGGGAAATGAGCTGCTCTGTCTGGAGACATCTCCGGGGGGGGAGGGGGGGGACCAATGTTTGAAAAGGGCTCAGGGCTCTCTACCGAGTAAAGGGAGATGAGACAGGTGGTCCAGTGTGCCTGAATCTGCATGAAGAGAGGTGAATGACAGAGAGGCAGAGTGGTTTGGGAGGTCCCAATGCCTTCACTAGATTGGCTCCTTAATTCACTGCTCCCTTTTTAATTAAAAAAATATTGCACACACCTTCAGAAAAGCATGTTTGAGCCCAGAATCGTGCAAACGTAACAAAAGTTTGTGAACAGAGTTGCAGAAAGGCCATGAGGTCAAGAATGAGCCCTTATATTGATTCCGGTGGGGTCGCCGTGTTGGTCTGAAGCAGCAGAACAAAGTTTGAGTCCAGGGGCCCCTTGAAGACCAAAAAAGTTTACTTTGGGTCTTTCATGTGCATGAAAGCTTCTACCCAGAATAAAACTTTGTGGGTCTTAAGGTGCCACCAGACACAAACTATGTTCCCTGATACTGAGGTACTATACTGTGTTTACTATGTTTAGTATTAGGTTTTACATTGCTTAAATGGTTTTATTGTTTTCATTGTATGCTACCTCAGGAACACTTCGTTCAGAGGCAGCACAGAGATACTTCAGCACCTTTCCTCTCTCCTCTCGGTCCGAGCCACTGAGCCTTGGGCGGGACATCGCCCAAGAACCCCAGAAAAGGACTGTTGCTCTGCAGCCTTCCATGTTTTTTCCTCCATCCAGAGGCAGACCCAATTTTTTAAAAGAAAAGAAAGAAAACGGGTCTGCAGTTTCAACCTGTCCTGTGCAGACCTGCTCCCCCCCCCCCGGGGGGGGCTTCCAATGAGCACTGTCCCTTTAAATCGGCATCCTTGACTCTGTGGCTCACCTTAATTAATGGCTTCCTGGGAACTCAAGGAGCATCTCTGAACTGGCTCCTGATTAGTTCAATCCCTGTCTCCACCCAGGACAGGAGACTTTAATTATTATTCACAGTCAAAACAGTTTCTCTCCCCCCCCTCCCCATTTATTTGTACTGATTACAATGATTTTTAAAAAAACAGAATCAAACAGGCAGTTGCTTGGCAAGAACCAATAAATCTGCCCGCAATGCTCCCTCTAAGCTGTGGAGGATTGTAGGCAAAAATCCTACTTGGTGAACTCCTGGCATTAAAGTTGTCAGCGAGCGATTTGGCTGCTGCATAAATTAGTTTGCTCTGGAGGCTAAAAACTGGGAGCTAGCTCCCATTAACTCAGCTTAGAGGGAACACTGCTGCCCACTCCGTGGCATTAATGAAATGCCAACTGGAAAATGCCACAGGTATGCGAGCTAAAAGGAAACAGCTACATGGGAAGCTGAGAAATGGAAAAGGTTCCTGTTCCGAGGGAAAGGCAGGGAGCAAACGAAGAGGGAGAAGCAGGCCCTTTGCTGACCCCATGGCTGGACCTAGCCCACAGGGACCGCCGCCCCTGGATCATCGTGGGAAGCGAGAGCTCTATGGCCAGGTGGAACCACTGCTTTCATTCTGCTTCCTGCTGATGGCGGAGAAGGAGCAACCCAGCCCGTGCTCCTGTAAATCCTGGCACTGCCTTCTGTCTGCAAAATACGCATCACACAAAATGCCTGGAATATGCCTGACAAATTGGCTGTTCAAAGTGAGCTCCCCACAGGGCAGCGAAATCTGGCACAGGAGGAAGGGAGGGAGGGAGGGGGTGACACTGCAAAACACCTCTCTCAGCGAGCCTTCCCGAAAGCTGGGTGTCCCTTTCCCTTTGCCCAACAAGCCCACAGCCCAGGCTTGTCCCACGTCTCTGTGGCAGCCATCCCTGACGCAGCTGCAGGTGGATACATACAACCAATCAGTGCCCCATTTCCATGGCGACACAGGCGTTGCTGATAGACATTCCTTTCTAGAGATGTGAAGGCCCGGGAAAAAACTGGAAAAAATCGGGGGGGACGGGGACGTGTTTTTTCCGTTATTTTCCTGAAGCCATTTTTGTTTTTTCCCCCCGAAAAATTGGAAAAATTGAAAAAAGAAAAGAAATTGATTATGGAACGTTTTATTTTAACATGATGAAAAATATTTTAAGACAAGGTGTTCAAATATTTTCCAAATCATTTCTAAAAAATATGTATGGTATCAGATTAATCTAATTTCTGTTTCAATCCAGGCAAACCTTCAGTTTTTAGAGGTCCATCATAACTGTGATAATGACAAACACAACAGAGTAGCTACAGAAGCAGAGACTGAAACTGATAATTACAGCTCAGAAAATAATTCTGATTGAATGTCATGCCCGTTCATTAAAATTTAGTCCCACACTCCCTTCTATACACTTCCCCCCTCTTCAATTCTTTTTATGAGAATGGGTTTTTTATTTTTATTTAATACTGTGGAGAGGAAATATGAATAATTGTTACTTCTGGATTTTTGAAAATTGTTTTGTGGAGGGTTTTTTTTTTGTCTGTTCCATATAAACTAGTAAACAGTTCAGGAGATTGTTGCTCCATTTGTTACCATTACAAATAAATATTATTAAAAAAGTAAATTCTGTTTGTAATAATTGTTTGGATACACTATATTTTTAATATGCTAGTTGAGATAATTTCATGCTAAGTACAATTGTCCATAGTCATATTTTATGTTCCTAAAGTAACAGAATGACTTTCAATCTGGAAAAGAAAAAATAAGTTAAAAAATAGTATTTTTTTCAATTTTTCCAAAATTTTTCATTTTTTCAAAAAAAAAAAAAAAAACAGAAAAAAACTCGGTTTTTTTCCCGAGCTTCAAAATTTCCGGAAATTTTACATCTCTATTCCCGCCCCCCCGCCCCCAATCTGCCTCTTCTGACTGCTGCTTCCTGCACAGGCGTAGCTGAAAAAGGCCCTTGGTGGAGAACACCTCAGCCACACCGTCAGTCCATCCGCTGCTTTCCCTTTTCCTGCAGAGCGCGGAGAGGGAGGCAGCCTCAAGCGAGACCTGTCTCCCAGCTTGCAACCCAGGCATGTGGCTGGACCGAGTCAAAGAGGGGTTTCCCAAGCCTTCCCCAGGGAAGAGCCCGTGCAACCTGTTGAGTGGCCTCTAGCCGGGCCACTCCCACAGCTGGTTGTGTGAATCCACCCTGAGAGAAACTGCAAAAGCTGGTGCTTGGAGTCAGTGGGCCACACTGGGCCTTGGCCTGCTCCTCAAGAGGGCCCCTGCCAAGAGCAACTGGAGCACAGCATGCGAGAGAGAGAGAGAGAGTCCCCCAGGCAACCCAGTGCAAGGGCACGGCAATCCAGAAGGCACATTATGCGCATGTCGACGCTGCTTACTTAAAGCCCCATCCGGTGCCACCAAGGACAATAGCAGCAACCAGGATGGCTCCCGCAATAGAGCCGATAATTATGTTGGTTCCACTGGGACCTGTGGAGGAAAAGAGTGCAGAAAATGTCAGGGGGGGGGTCTGAGAATTGGGGGAGGGCTGATTGATAGCACACTGTGTGGCATCTGCATGCACAGCAACCTAAAACTGGAGGGGGAGAAAGAGAGAGAGAATTAAATCCAGGCTTAAGACTGCTGCAGTTCATCTACTTGTGGTTCCAGAAGGTTAAACAAAGCTGAAATGGCAGTTTTCTTCCATGGGAACCTCACTGTGCTCAAAGCAGAGCTGGCTGGACTGATGAAATTAAACTTGTGAGATATACTGAGGCTCCCCAGTTCTAAACATAATGGGTGCCAAGTCTTAAGAGGGACATTTGGTCAACTCTTGGTTGTTGTAGCTTCCATGCTTGCTTCTTCAGTCCAGAAGACCAAAGGTGCACCCTGACACGGCCTCTGCCTCCAACACGGTCTTATTTATGCAAACTTGCTGGGATGCTGCTTAGAAGAGGCCACAAGGGCCAGGCCTGGAATTCAGGGGTGGTCTGAATTTCACCACAAATATGTTTGTCGGCCAAACCTCTTGGGTTCGAGGTGTCAATCAGATACAGGGCGATCTCCCAGTCTGTTTGGTTGGTGCCGGACAGCCCCAAGTGGGCTTTTCCGCATTCTCATTTTCCTCCTCCACAGACAGTCTGACTAAAGAGGCAGGCAAAGGGGGAGCCGGTGTCCTCATGGATTAGATCAGACTGCAGCCAGGAGGCTCAAAAACAACTCTCAAATACTGCTTTTTACAAACAACTGGACTCAGACCCCACACAGGAATACAAAAAAGAACTAAACAAGATTATAAAGGAATTACCCCTGCACCTTCAGGAACAAATACTTTCAGACACACCAGAGGAACTTCGACCAGGTACCTTTTATCTTCTACCCAGAATACACAATCCTGGCAACCCAGGATACCTCCACTGTCTCAGGCACAAGCTCCATCGCCGTTCTAGGACCCTGTGCCATCCACACTCCTAGTTATGTTCACGACGCCTTTCTGAGGAAAATAGTGTCTTTGAATACAATCCTTAAACAACCTTCCAGAGAATACTATTTTAGCCACCATGGATGCGGAATCTCTGTATAGAAACATCTCACCTTCTAGGCATGGTCACAGGGGGTGGGGGGGGAGGTAGTTGTGAATTTCCTGCATTGTGCAGGGGGTGGGACTAGATGACCCAGGAGTCCCCTTCCAGCTCTATGATTCTAACACCACGGGCTGACTTTGCCACCAAACTGTGCCATTTTGTTCTCACCCACAACCACTTCTGATTTGGCGACAACTCGTTCCTTCAGACCAATGGTACAGCCACGGGCATGGCTCCACAGTATGCTAACACCTTTATGTCTGACTTGGAACAACACTTTCTAAACTCCCACCCACTCATACCTCTCTTATGCTTGTGATACAGTGATGACATTTTTATTGTCTGGACACATGGTAAAGAAGCCCTGGACACATTCCACCAGACATTCAACGACTTTCACCCCAACCCTCAACCTGACAATAAACCAATCTATGCAAGAAATACACAATGGATGCATAGACACCACCTAATACCAAAAATCTACTGACCGACAAACATACCTACTTGCCTCCAGCTACCATCCTAAACATACCACACGATCCATTGTACACAGCTAGGCTCTACGCTACAGCTGCGTCTGCTCCAATCCACCAGACAGAGATTCCCACTTGAGGGATCTACAACACACCTCCTTGACCTAATTCCAATTGACTTATTAAACTTAAATCCTGATTGGTGGAGTAATTTTTTGGCGCTTCTCTTTACCAAAATTAATAAAACAGGTATTATACTACATCAATTGAAACAAGTAATAATTGTTCCCATACATAAAATGTGCGAGGAGTGATCCAGCAAATTATTGACCTATCAGCTTGCTCTCTTCTTTAGGCAAAATTTATGCAGCTTTCCTTCACTCTAAACTACAGGCCTGGCTAGAAACTGACGAGGTTCTTCACCCTGAGCAGGCTGGCTTTAGATCACTGTCTAGTTATTCACCATCTTGCGGAGAATTTATTATTAGTAGTAGTATTTATTTATTTGGACTCATATCCTGCCTAGCCAGCACAAAGAGAAATATTCCTCTAAGTCTGGCAACTGTCTTTATGAGGCATTTATGGATTTAAAAGCTGCTTTTGACTCCATTTCTAGATTACGCCTTTGGACCAAGTTAAATAAGTCCACAATAAATGAAAGACTTTTATGGTTCATCTTTAAATTATATGAAGAGCCTTATGCACAGATACGTTATAGCCGGAAGGACAGCTCACAAACTTTATCTATCTTGCTAAGGGGGTAAAGCAAGGCTGCTTATTGGCCCCCTATAATTTTTAATTTTTGTATTAATGATATGGTGCTTTTTATTAAAAAATACGCTAATCAAGCACCTATTCTAGCAGACCAGGAAGTCCCTGTGTTATTGTACGGAGATGATGCAGTCTTGACCTCTAGATCTGAAGATGGCCTTCAGAAAACAATACATGCTTTCTCCAAGTATTGTAATCAAGAGGGACTTACACTCAATTATAAGAAATCAAAAATTATAGTTTTCTCTAAGGAGATAATTCATAACCATAAAGCATGGAAAATCAGTGATGATGAAACTGAATTGACAAATCATTTTAAATATCTGGGAGTGGTCTTTTCTCAGAATCTGTCATGGAAACATCATCTTAAGCTAGCCTGTGATAATGCTAGACCTAATGTAAATGCTCTTTTAAGATACTATTATTCGGCAGGTGGCCAATATATACTGATGGCTATCAAAGCCTTCAATGCAAAAATAATACCTCAAATTTTATATGGCACTCCCATTTGGATTAGTGCAGCTTTGGAATCTTTTGATAATATATTGATACAATTTTTAAGATGAATCATGGACGTTCCTAAATGTGTGGCAGGAGCAGTGCTTAGCAGTGCTTAGGTGCTGGCACAAAGTTCCCTAGAACTTAAAGAGAATGGTTGGCTGATTTTAGACCAAGATTCAAGGTCTGTTTTTCTAATTCAACATCGGGAAAACCTATACCTAAATTGAAGGAGGATAATTATAGAAATATCTGGTTTAAGCAAAAAGATAAGAAACTGCATCTCCTTGGTATCCCATTAACAATGCTGGAAAATATATCCCAGCAAGAAGCATGGACCCAGATCAAACTGAGGGCGGATAATTGGGACAGGGCGAGCACTGCCACACGTGGGAATTCCCGCCTCGCTGACTCTTCAGTCATAATTAAGCTATCTTACTCTCCCTTCCCATAAAATTGTTTTTACTCTTGCTAGGCTAAATGTTGTACTGTCTGTAGAGTTAATGGGTCATTTTGCACGCATTCCCTATTCAGATAGAGTTTGCACCTGTGTATCCAGTGGGACTGAAACACTGACACACCTCCTTCTGTTTTGTTCCCACTGGATAGCTCCTAGGTCTTATTGGATACTACCTATTTTAACAAAATATGATCTTCCACTTGAGTCATGGGTGATTTCTTAATTGCTGACAGATACTAACCTGGCAATTACTGGTTCGGTAGCAAAGTATTTAGCAACAATAATAGTATTGAAGCATAAATAGCAGATACCATTGGAAAGCTTATACTTATTTTTCTTAACTATTTTAAACAATATGTTTGGAATGTTTTATACTGATTATACCTTACCGATTTGGAGCAGAGCACTGTTTTAACTTTTTGATGTTTAAACATAAGCTGTATTTTATGCTTTTGCTTGAGACCTTTGGTCATGCACCTATAAATGAAATGAAATAACAAGCCTTTTTGGAACTAAAACATCCACCTGATGAAGTCAAGAAACAGATTAACAAAGCTAGAATGGGGCCCAGAGACCATAACAGAACACCCCAAGTGGTCACACACAGCTCTCAACTCAAAACAATTCAATGCACCATCAGTGACTTACATCCTCTACTGGATAATGGCAGTTCTCTTTCACAAGTACTGGGGGGAAAACATTTTCTTGTGCACAGTCTCAAACAACTCCTCACCCACAATAATACAACATCTAATTTGAACATGGACACTGGGACCAGAGCTTGCAATAAACCCAGATGCTGACTTTGCTGCCACAGACACCCAGACAACGCGCTCACCGGACCTGACAACATCAACTACGCCATCCCAGGCTTATTCACTTGCTCATCTTCTAACACTGTATATGCCATTAAATGCCAACAATGCCCTTTGGTTCTCTACACAGGGCAAACAGGGCAAACCCTACGCCCAAGGATAAATGGACACAAATCTGACATCAAGAACCACCTTCCAGGGCATTCAATGGGTGACCTCGAGGTAGCTGTTTTATTGCAAAGGAACTTCAGGAACAGACTAGAAAGGGAAGTTGCAATGGAATCCCCAGGACTTAACAGGAATATTGGTCTCTTATCTCACTACATATGCTAACTTCATTCAGCCCTAACATCTGTATTCTCATCAGTCCCCCAAAAGGGCCATACATCCTCTTTATTTTATTTTAGTTCTTATTTGGAATAACGGATTAGAATAGTAGATTGTAATGTAATGTATTGAGTAGTAGAATGTAATGTAATTTGGAATGGTAGATTGGAATGTATTTCTCTGGTCTGGGGACTGGAGAGAAAACTCTACACAGCCAATCGCCCCACTTCAAAGAAGATGCTGTAAGGTCTCCTCCATGCTTAAGAGGAGACGGATGGAGCACAATGGCAGGGTCTTAGTTAGTTACTCTTAGCATTCCAGAGTTAAGAAGGGTACATCTGCCCATCAATCTCCAATTTTGATATATTTATTTCCTTCACTAGGTCTCCCCCCAAAATTAAAACTAAACAAATGGTTTCCATATAAACTAAGATTGTTAATCCTGTTTGGTCCTTGAATCTGTTTCTGAATCTGAACATCTTTATTATGCTGTATGCTAATTTACTGCTCACCCTCTATCTATATGTATGGACAGGTAATTTCCATTTCACTGTATCTGAAGAAGTGTGCATGCACACAAAAGGTTATACCCAGGATAAAACTTTGTTGGTCTTAAAAGGTGCTACTGGACTCAATCTCTGTTCTGCTGCTCCTGACCAACACAGCTGCCAGCACCTGAATCTATCCTCCTTTGGGTGTTCTGTTGCTTCAGAGGGTTTTTTCTGTTCCACATGTGTTTTGCTCCCTCTAGTGGTCAATTTGATATTACACCACTTTATACATGACATAAAAACCTGCAGTTTTGGGAACTAAACACATGCAAAAAAAGTGGGGGGGGATACAAAGCAACAGGAACAAACAGGAGAGGAAGATGAGAATGCAGAAAAGCCCAATGCTTGCCAAACCGGTCTGGATCAGGTATGCACTCTCTGTAATTTTCCCCCACAAACACATCAGGCCACTGAGGAGCATCTAATAGAATGGACAAGTGGGGACCTGCAAGAAATTTGCGGGACGGCTATCTCATTCCTGACATCTTTGCTTCCTCCCCTCTCCTCCTACCTCTCTCACACTCTTTCTCCCTTCTGCCCCCCTTCTTACTCCATGCATGTTCTCTCTCCTCTATGCAAGTTGCTTCCTCTCTCTTTCTGCCCCCTCATCATCCTCTTTGTTCTTCTGGCTCCCCACCTCAGCACCCCCTCTCCTTCTGCCCCCATCACTCTCCCAGCCTCCTGCCTGCTTCCTCCCCCACCCCACACAGCAGCAGCAGTGGTTGTGGTGGTGCTCCCAGCCACTCAACTGCTTCCTGTCCCCCACTCAACTGCTTCCTGTCCCCCACAGCAGCAATGGCAGCTCTCCGGGAATCACAACGGATTTCCCAGCTACCAAAATCAATTCACCTTAGGGCTGCCATCTCCAGGCTGGGAAATTCCTGGAGATTTGGGGGTGGAGCCTTGGGACAGTGAGGCTTGGGGAGGCAAGCAGCCTCATCAGGGTATAATTCCAAAGACTCAACCCTCCAAAGCATCCATTTTATCAAGGGGAACTGATCTCTGTCTCTTGGACAAGAGTTGTAATTCTGGGTGATCTCCAGCCCTCACCTGGAGGCTGGCAATGGTAGTTCTCATGGAGGAAACGGCTGGTTTGGAGGCCTCTACCTAGGAAAATTACAGTCTTTCTCCACAGTGGGGACCAAAGCAGCTTACATTATTCCTTCCTCCATTATTCCTTCCTTCCAACCCTGTGAGGTTGGTTAGGCTGAAAGTGTGTGACTGGTCCAAAATCACCCAGCCAGTTTCCACTGCAAGATGGGGATCTGAACCTGGGTCTCGCAGACCCTAATCTGAAGCTCCAACTGCTGCACCACACTGGCTTTCAAAGAGTGGCTGCTGTTGAAGAGTAGGAAGCAGCCGGGCCTCCCTGAGTCATGCAAGTCAGGTGGTATCAAGTCACACAGAGGGTGCTGCCTAGGGATGCCAGCCTCCAGGTGGGACCTGGGGATCCCCTGGAATTACTGCTCCTCTCCAGACTACACAGATAACTTCCCATAGAGAAAATGGATGCTTTGGAGGGTGCTATGGCATTGTACCCCACTGAGGTCCCTGTCCTCCTCAGGGTCCAGCCCCAAATCTCCAGGAGTTTCCCAACCTTGATCTGGCAACTGTACCCTGCCATCCCCCTCTGGTGGCCAGGAGGGACCTGGCAACCATAGACTGCTGCCAGGCCTAGGGATGCCAACCTCCAAGTGGAATCTGGAGACCCCCCAGAATTACAACTGAACTCTAGAAAATGGCTGCTTTGGAGGGTGGATTCTGTGGCATTATATCCAGCTGAGGCCTTTCTCTCTCCCAAACCCAGCCCTCCTTAGACTCCACCACAAAACCTCTTGGAATTCCCAAGCCTGGCACTGGCAACTCTTGTCAGGCCTGGCCCTAAGGATCCCTCCCTGAAAGGCCAAAAGAGGCCTGGAAGGAACCCTTCCCCTGCCTTTTACTGACAGAACCAGTTAAAAGCCTCCCCCCTCCCCAACATTCTAATCTCTCACTGTTGATGCAGGCAGTGCCTGGAGTGGATCCCTGTGGCAGTCATTTCAAAAGGTATGGGGGGAATTCAACCCTCCCTGAGGTTTTTTTTTAACTTTTTGGATTTTTCTGCAGACCGACAGAGTCCTGAGTCCGTAGAAAAACCTGTTGGGGGAGAGTGAGCCCTCTGCTGGCGGAAATAAGTATCTGTATGTAGAAGGGACTGTGGAGAATTAGTATATAAATAGTATATAGATAAAAAGCTCTAATGGAACAAGAAAGGGGGGGGTCTTTATAAAGGAAAAAAAAACCCGGGACTTAATACAGGGATTCTGGATCTTCTGCACTGGAACCTGCTAAGCAGGTAAGCAAGAAGAGCACTTGACCAGGTGCGAGAGCCCCATCCTGCCCACTCACCCTTGTACTTCTCGGTCTCCCCTGTGGTCTTCGGCTCAGGGATGGGGTCAGAAACACTGCAGTCTTTGCCTGTCCATTCAGGATAGCAGATGCACTGGCCATCGTTGCTGCAGACCTAATGCAAGGGAGATGAAAGGGTTAGTGACCACCCCCCCCCCCCTGAATGGTTGCACAGGTGCACCAATGGTGCCTGGCTGGAATCCTGTTAAGGCTGCTTTAAAAAGAAGCAAGGTCCTAGCCCGTCCCCGTTGGTCTCACACACACAATCACAAAATAGGACGACAGCCCCCTGCCCCAAAAGCACAAGGAACAGGCTCCAGGACAGACACGAAGCCCAGAAAGCCAGTTCACGATCTGCATTAAGGCAGACCATCTTCCTGCCGTGTCTGCAACAGGCAACGCATGGACAAAGGTTCAACAGCAGCACAGAGCCCAATGCCAACCGTGAAAGCTTTACCCCATGGTCAGAGCAGATCTGGCCACCCCAGCTGCCCGGGCAGGTGCTGAAGTTGAAGGCGGACACGTGAAGGCATTTGTGATCAAGACACAGCATGCTGGGCCCACAGGGCGTCCCATCTTCCACGTAGCTTAGGTCAGTGCCATCCACAAGTTGCACGTGGCCACCTCTAGAAGAGGGAGGAGAGAGAGCGAGAGCTCAGCTGCACGCCAGCGCATGGAACAAGGAAGGAACACAACACTTTAATCATGTCAAAGGAGAGCAGAGAGGGGTCTGTTACAGAAGCAGCAGGGAAGGCACGCCAGCCTGGGGATTTGCTATTCCATATCAGTATGTCAAGGTAGTCCAAAGTTTTCCAGCCAAGCCACGCAAGTACCTGCTGGGAAGGGGGCACCGTGAGGAGGGTGCCGATGCACTGCAGGAGCTCAGCTCGCTTCTAGTGGCACAGGACTGGGCTCAGTTTGCAGTGCCCCGGGACCAAGAGGGGAACGCTTACCTTGCCTGGGGTGACAGAACATCTCAAAACCAGCCCCACCCTTGTCTTAGTTGATGTCTCCCTTCCTTAGGGAGAGACATTCACACGCACACACAAATTTGGGGCTAGTGCAGCTGCCCAGATCTGGCCAAGCAGGCATCCCCACGGGAGGAGACACAGTTTCTCCACGTCAGCACCCAACAGCAGTTATTTTTCTTTTCAGAAAGGTTTGCTGGGGTCCAGACCTCGTAGGAATCCATGGCCTCCCATTCCCCTGGCTACTTCGGGGCCATTCTGTTTGCTCAGTGCAGCACAAGGCAAGCCCTCCGCAAGGGTTACTCTTCTTTGTTCACGCCATTCACTCTTAGGACAAAGGGCCCCCCCCCCGGCCCCCTTGGAGAAAGGGCAGAATACAAATCTCATAAGATAGAAGTCAATATTTGCTTTCTCTCTTGGTGTGTGAATTTATATCCCACCCTCCTGCTAGATACATCGCACACATAATCACAGAATGGGCTCCAGGAACCGAGGGGGCTCTAAGGACCCAAAAAGACACAGCACAGGACCCGGACCACCTGCAGCCGTCTCAAGGTTCACATTGCTGCTTCCTGGTCAAGGATAAAGCTCTGTGGTCTCCACCAAGCTCAGTTTGGCTTAAATCGAGCCCAGGCTTGCATGGCTGAAGTCTTAGCTACCAAAAACTGGAGAAAGAAGTTGCAAAAGAACTGGTTTTAGGCACTGGCATCCCAGTCTCTGTTCAGAAACAGGCTCAGGAAATGGAGCTGGCCTGCATACTATCAGGAAGGAGTTGGGCTTCTTGGATGCTCAAATCGCAGAAAAACTCAGAAAGCCCGAAGGAACCCATAATGGCATCCCTAGAAGCCCCACAGGCTTTCCCAAACCCTTCTCCAAACATGCTCCAACTCTCCCAGGGCATCCTTGCCACAACTCTGCTAGTGCTGATGGCTACAGTGGCGGCCAGCTGGCAAGCAGATAAGCAGGCAGGGGGAGGGGAGAGCCAGTTTGGTGTCATGGTTGAGTGCATGGACTCTGATCTGGGAGAACCGGGTCTGATTCCCCACTCCTCCACTTGCACCTGGCTGGATGACCTTGGGCAAGCCATCGTCCTGGCACAGCTGTTCTTGAAAAAGAGCAGTTTCTGAGAGAGCTCTCTCAGCCCCGCCTACCTCACAGGGTGTCTGTTGTGGGGAGGGGGAGGGAAAGGAGTTTGGAAGCTGCTCTGAGATTCTGAATGAAGAGCGGGGTATAAATCCAATCTCTTCTTCTTCTATACCCCATTCTCAGGTGCTTCAAACGCAGCAAAGAGTTCAGGAAGGGGCTGGCTAACACTTGCTCTAGATGGTTAGGAACTGCTGCAATGATTGAGACCTGGTGACTGCTGAACTGGGGACACGCTCACTCAGGGGTGGGGGGAGGTTTTCAGAAAATGTTTGGAAGCTGTGATGTTGCCAGCAAATGAGAAGCCAGTCTGTTGGCTGCAAACAGGCAGCTTGGGAAACTCCCACATAAACAACTTGTGTATTTAAAGATATTGCCGAAATGGTGGGCTTTTCCGCTTTCTCATTTTCGTTGCTTGCGTGTTCCTGTTGCTTCAGTGTCCCCCCCCCCCTTTCACATGTGTTTTCCTCCCTCTAGTGGTCACTTTGATATTACATCAATTTATGTCCAGGACAAAAACATACGGGAAGATATGCTGACGTAATACACGGTAATATAAAATCAACCACTAGAGGGAGCAAAACATCTGCAGAAAAGAAACAAAAAACCCTGACGCGACAGGAACACAAAAGCAAGGAAAAGGAGAATGCGGAAAAGCCCCAAGTCAGCTCCCAGTATTCTGTCCTCGTGAAGAAACCAACCCTGATGCGGCCTGTCCTTGGAACCCTCTGCCACTCAGGGAGGTGCTGAGCGTGCAAAACTGTTGATGCCCATGAATATTTAGTGGGTAGACAGACATCTGGCTGATGCTAATTCTAGATTTTTAAATGCTAGATTCAAATTTAATTTTTTTCCCAACAGAAAACAGCAATTTTCGCTTTATCATGGTTAGGTTTTTACCTCTGAAAAATACATATGACCGTATTGTGCATTCAGAAAAATGCAGGCAACATTACAGTTCCCAAACATTTTCTCAAACAGGAACAAGGAGTATGTTACCAAGCAGAAAAGGGTTAGGAAGTGAAAAGCTCCACCTACCTGCAGTCAATATACCGTTTCTGGTGGTAGAAAGTCATGGTGGTGATCTCACCGAGCAGTTCACCAACACGTGGGGATCCCGTCACGTTGGCACAGAGTAGATATCCACACAACACGTCTCTGAGTTGAGGGGGAAAGAGCAAGAGCAATGCAAGAAAAGGAGGGGGGAATCTAGGCCAGTTTACCATTTGTGGCATTGTGGCCCCTGACTTCCATACGAAGGTGGAAGGGTTTTGTAGAAAGGGAAGGCAGTGCATTATGGGAAAGAAGAAATCTCAGGTTACTCACTGTTTGATGCACGGCACCCAGCGGTTTCCCTCACGCCCACAGTTACCTCTCTCTGTGCCTTCCACATTCAGCTTCTCATAGCAAAACCGTTCTGCTGACGCTTGGGTCCCAAGGAGGAGACACAGGTGGCGTAAGGGAAGGTCCCAAGAAGACACGCCCCACAAGCCCTGAGTCTTCTTGAACATTCCATGAGCTCTGCCCATCCCAGTGTTTTGGCTCCTGTCCCTGGTACTTCTCTCCCCCCATCCTTGCCTGTATGAGATGATTCACACATTACCAAGTCCATATGGCAAGTAATAGATATAGACCATTAACCAACATGCAGCTGATGTTCTATGCTGGGAACTCAATTCTCAGACCTGTGGGGACCTTTTAACTGGGACAGTAGCCTATGAGCAGGCTTGCCAACTCTGACTTGGGAAATTCCTGGAGATTCGGGGGTGGTACCTGGGGAGCAACTTCCGTTTTTCCTGCACTTTATGGTATACCATGAAGTCTGCCCTCCAAAGTGGCCATTTTCTCCAGGAGAACTGATCTCTATAGCCTGAAGATCAGTTGTAATTCTGGGCCATTTCAGCTTAAATCTCCCCTTTCCTTGTTCCATGACCCTGATCTGAATCAGGCTCATATGCACCTGGCGCTTAATTTCCCAACATGGAACTTCCAGAACATATCTGGCTGATACGACCAAGGCAGAAAGGAGGCTTTCCACATTCCTGTTTCTTGAAGGGTAGAGTGTTCTGTTCCACATGTGTTTTGCTCCCTCTAATAGTCAATTCAATTTTATACCTTCTTATGTCTGCCATCTCTCTCTGCAGATTTAAATTGCAGGGTTTTATGCCAGATATAAACCAGTGTAATATCAAATCAACCACTAGAGGGAGCAAAATATGTGCAGAATAGAAAACACCCCCAAAGACACTGGAACTTACAAGCAAGGAAAATGAGAATGTGGAAAAGCCCACACATGGGACATGGGGATTCAAACAAGTGAATTAGTTTTCAGCCTTTCAAGGTATCTGTTAAAGGGACTTTTAACGAAGTACTGATAGATGGTCATTGTTCTCAGAATCTTGGGGAGCTTCTGGAGTTCTGGCCCCTCTGGTGGACCTCCCGAAGGCACCTGGGTTTTGGCCACCGTGTGACACAGAGTGTTGAACTGGATGAGCCATTGGCCTGATCCAACATAACTTCTCTTATGTTTTTAAGACCACGGGTGTGTGATATCTCCTCTGCCTTACACCCCAGGGTTTTCTAACTCTGTGTGACTCTTCACACAGGAGCAGACAAATGGTCTCAAAGACTATGGCCTGAAACTTTGTGTCCCCCCCCCCCCCCCTATACACACACACTTTGTTTTTCAGTATCCAGCTTGATGGAGAGTTCTGGAAAATGCAAATGCCTGCACGCACTGTTCTATCACTTGGGGAGATCTCAGACAGAAGCCACATAACAGCTTTTGTTTCTGGACTTTACTCTATGATTTAGCCACTCCAGGTGAGGTTGCCAAGGCCAGAGCTTCCAGGGTCTAAGATCGTTCAATCAATCAGTCAATTATCCCCTCCCCAGGATTTTCTCTCCCGCCTGCTGTAGCAAGCTGCAAGCTGCTAAGAAAGCATGGTGGGGAACAGACTCCACAGATTGATTTGGGAAGCCACGTTGCTTCATCTATTCTGCCTGACCTGAAACTCTGAAAAGAGAGAGTCTCCAGATCGGGCACCGAAACCCGTTCCCTTCCTCTCTTTCCAGGCTGGCTACAGCACCGTGCGCACCTACTTACCATGTCCCCACAATGCATTACATTGGCGGTCTCTTGTCTTACAACGCCCACCATAACATCGTCCCTGCAGAACAGAAAGCGGAAGTTGTTACGGAGTCACCAAAACCCCTGCCTGGTTGCACGAGCTTGTGGACAATGGGATTACTCTAACTTACACGGTCTGGGATGAGGTTGCACTGACTATGACGACATCGACTGCTCATCACAGACCCAGCTAAATTAGGGCCTGTGCTCTGGTTTCCCAAGGGGGCTTTTTGCTAATTTTGGTTCAGGTTTCAGTTTATTGCCTTTAACCATAGGCCACTACAATGACAGAACAATATATAATATATAACAATAATATCTATATAAACTTCTAAAACCAGAAGAATAAAAAAGTTAGGGCACAATAAAACATTATTATAATTCCATCTCTCTAGGGCTGCCAAGTCAGCCCGGGGCGCGGGGGATCCCCCGCTATAGGGGTTCCCGATCCGCCGGCCAGCATTCGGCCGGCAGGGGGAACCCCACCCCCGAAGTCGTCCAGGCTGGACGACTTCCCCAGCGTAGTGACGTCACCCGGAAGTGACGTCACCACGTTGGAGACGTTGCCAGGGCGACGCCCCCAACGTGGTGACGTCACTTCCGGGTGACATCACCGGGCGCGCGCGAGGCTCCCGGGTGGCGAAGGACTCTCCCCCACCAGTGTGTGAGTACGACTTGGCAGCCCTACATCTCTCCCATCCAGACTTCCGCTGGTAATCAAGCTATGGTACTGCTACTGTTTTCTTCTGAATTGTCTCTGCAGCAAAGGCCAGGAGGGCCACCCGGTATGAAATCTCAGCCTCTATGTCCGCTAGTAGAACTAGAATTTGTTCCGTTTCTGTTCTAGTACCTAAGGAGGCCAGGATTGGATCCAGAAATTTCTTCCAAGGGGGTTGGTAGAGGGGACAGGACAACAGGTAACGGCCCAGGTCTTCTGGCACTGGATCTCCACACGGGCAGAGACGCTGGGCAACAGGCGTGTCGGCATAACGGCCTTCCAGCATGGACTGCGTTGATTCGAAGCGGACTGAAGTTAGCGCAGAACGTAATTTGCTGAATGAGATCTTTATTAAGGACTGGGCCCTTCGATGATCTGATTTGATCAATTTGTCCCAGGGTGAGGATTTATTTTCGCTAATCTTGGGAAAGAGAGGCACTTAAAAACTTCTTTTGGCATTACAGGAAGGAGGGGGGCGGGGGACGGGATGGAAACCTGTTCCCAGCGCAGGAAAATCCAACACCTATAACCCCGAAGTCACCCCTCTCAAAGTCATCCCACTAAGGGACAAACTGAACGTTCCCATTTCTAAAGAGCTGGGTCCAGGGAACCAGACGCGACTAGTGCTCCCTGCAGCCATACAGCATCTCTGTGGAATGGCTTCTAAGCAAGGAGAACCCAAATGGGCTCAGAGAAAGAAGAAGAGATTGGATTCATACCCCGCCCTTCACTACCCGACGGAGTCTCAGAGCAGCTTACAAACTCCTTTCCCTTCCCCTCCCCGCAACAGACACCCTATGAGGTAGGTGGGGCTGAGGCAGCTCTTCTGAGGACTGCCCTTAAGAGAACAGCTCTGAGAGAACTTGTGACTGACCCAAGGCCACACCAGCAGCTGCATGTGGAGGAGTGGGGAGTCCAACTCAGTTCTCCCAGATTAGAGTCCCTGCTCCTAACCACTACACCAAATGGGCTCTCTGAACGGCACTGCAGGGGGAGGAAAAGGCTCCTGCCCCCCCAGCCTTCTTCCCACACACAAACCATGCTGGGGGAGGGGTTTATTTTCCCAGTTTTGCCGTTCAGCATTCACGGACACTCCACACGGAACAGCAAAATCAGGGAAATCATTTCACACGGTGCAGCTTTCATGCAGAGAAATGGCCGGGGGGGGGCTGGCGGCACCATTCTGTACTCATTCATGCTTTTAGAACCATTCTTGGCAGCGGCTGTGTGGCTGTGGGCAACACGAGTTGGGTCCAGGGAACCCAGACCCACTTGTATACACTCAGTCTGGCCCAAAGAAGTGGTGTGGAGCAGCGGGTTGGGGGGGGGGCTGTACAGCGGTGACTGCGAAGTGGCAGACTCCTTAGTGGCCGGCCGTATCGGTTCGGTCCCAGGCTTCTGATCTCCTCCCCACCGTTCAACAGAACAGCAAAGACATCTTTTACTCCGGACCCCTTTCGCAAAAGAGGCATCTTCCCCAATGCCCCCAGGTGTTACTGGACTGGCTGCGGCACAAACTCCCAGGGGATGTTCCCCAGACAGATCGGGCCAAGCCCCAGCCAGGATCCTGCTGTCACACGACCCGTCTGGTACCCCCCCCCCCCCCGCTGTCGATGGACCCCCGAGGACTGCAGTGGTTTCGCCACCATTGGGGGCCACCCCTACAGGGTAGCCAGGGCCTCAGATATGGCAGCTGGGGGGTAGGTGACGTCACCACACCCATCTCAGCTGCTCCCGGCACTCAATTTGCCTCGCTCTCTCTCTCTCTCTCTCTCTCTCTCTCTGGCCCTTCACTGAGTCGCTGGTCAATCCTCCTCGGCCCCTCGCGGCTCCGTTTAAATCCCTTTCCCCCTCCCTGGGACCTCCCCTGCCTTGACTCCGCCCCCCCCTTAAAGCTCAGATGCCAAGCTCCTGGAGGAGCCCGGACATCCGCCCCTGCCCTGCAACCCGCGCCTGCTCTCTGCAGCGTGGGCCTGGTCGTGGCTTGCAGAGCCAGCAGCCCGCTCTTGCGCCGGGCCGCCAGCTCGGAGCCGTTTGAGCGCATGGGCCGGAGCGGGGGGCTGGAGCTTCTGCAAGCGGCCAGTGGCTGCTGAACTTCCCAGGGCGGGTCAGCTGTGTGGTCGGGCCGCCCGAGGCCCTCTTTGGTGGTGGGAGTCGCTGCAGCCCGCTCCTCCTCGTCCCTGCCTCCTACTGTGCACCTCTGAGCCAGTTTGGTGTAGTGGTTAAGAGCGCAGACTGTGATCTGGGAGAACTGAGTTTGATTCCCCACTCCTCTACATGCAGCCAGCTGGGTGACCTTGGGTCAGTCACGGTTCTCTCAGAGCTGTTCTCTCATAAGCAGTTGTCTCAGAGCTCTCTCAGCCCCACCTACCTCACAGGGTGTCTGTTGTGGGGAGGGGAGGGGAAGGGAGACTGTAAGCCGCTCTGAGACTCCTTCGGGTATAAATCCAATCTCTTTTCTTCTTCTTCTTCTTTTAGCTGTACAGAAATCCTACCCTGGCCTAAACCGGTCCACCTTAATTGTGTCTCGATGTCCTGCACACCTTTGCTCCCTTCCGTCCCTTGAGCTGGATCCTACCTGGACACACACACCCCCCCCCGACCTTGCTTGGCACGGAGAACGACGGGTGTCGATGTATGGCTGTGCTTCTGATTGCCACCAGTGACGGGGGCCCGGCCCAGGAGCCCCGGATGGGTTCCCTGCTCAGAGGGCCACAGGGCCAGGGGCTTGTCACTCATTGCAAGGGGCGGGTGGTCTTTGTCACTGGCACAAGCGTGTGAGTGAGCACGATGCTGAGGTAGCAAACCTTACCTGCTCATTGTCACAAAAATAGCCGTCCTGCTTGTGCAGGTTAGGGGGACACTAGATACAGACACACGAGAGAGAGAGAGAAAGAGAGAATATGTTACAGTGGAAACTCAAGGACAGAATAAGCTCTAACAGTTTTGGATGTGGTTGATATTATATTGTACAACCTGTAATGTGACTTTTAACACAATACTTTATCTATTTATATAATTGTAATTAAATGACCATTATTTATGTGAACTCAGTCATGTAATTGCATATTAAGAACATAAGAACCTCAGAAGAGCCCTGTTGGATCAGACCGGTGAGGGTCCCTCTAGTCCAGCATCCTGTCTCACACAGAGGGGCCCCAACCACTTCCTCTGGAGGGCCAACAAGAGGGCACAGAGCCCGAGGCCTTCCCCTGATGAGCACAGGACACTGGAGAACTTCTCTCCCCTGCCGCCCCACCACCAGATCTCGCCTCTCACCTGGCTGGAGTCCCCTGTGCAGGTTTCAGGGATGTCACACTCCTTCACGGCTTCTCGGCAGGTGACACCCCGTGGCTCGTACTGCAGGACAGGAGGCAGGAGGGAAGCAGAGCAGGAGGTGAACAGTGAGAGGGGATAGGCAGGGCACCACCTGAGCTCCTTGCACTCATCCCAGAGGGGGAAAGCAATCTGGCCCCACGCCTAGCCCCCCGGTCTCCCTCCTCTGCCACCACCCACACATGAAAAGGTGAGCAAGACAACTGACGGAGGCACTTAACCTTTATGTGGTGCTTTTGGTGTTCAAAGCACAGCACGCACATTGTCACAACAGCCAAGTAAGGTAGGCCAGCATTGTTCTTGTCCTATGGCTCACGGGGGGCTTCCCGAAGGCTACCCACCAACTCCCCACAGAGGAACTCAGCCTCTTAGCCACACCAGCTCCCCTTTCTCACGGAGCCAAGAGCAGAATGGCCCACAGCCATCGGTACAGATGGTACCGGTGGGCCTCCAGCGCTGGGCCCAAACAAATGCCATGCAGGAAAGCCATGTCTGGACAACCAGGCTTTCCCTGTCGTTTATTAGAAAGCCACCACTGGGAGCTTTTAATCTAGATCAGAACACAGGCTTGTGGTGGGGGGAGGGGAGGTCCACATGTTGGCCCGGGCAATTGGCGCTCCAGTCCTGCAGTGACATCTGAGTGCCTGCTGGGGGCGACGCGATGAGGAGAGCACACTGATGCCCTGGCGGAAGCGCCCACCTCCTTCCCTTCCCTTGCCAACCCCCTGCTGGGCAGCAGTTCCCCACGACCAGTCGCTTGCCCAGAATCACACATGGAGGCACAAGGCAGGTGGCGAGGGGCAGCACCCGATGCCCGGTGGACGGCCAGAGGGAGGAGGGGCAGGGCAAGATGGGAGTGGGCGGGCAGAGAGCTGTGCTGGCAGGCAGAGGGCAATCCCGGCTGCTGCCCAAAGGGAGATGGCGGGGGGGGGGCATCTGCTGCTCTCGTGACTGGGGGAGACTCTCACCAACTGCCCAAGGATACGGACCCCTGGCACCAGACCTGGAAAGACCACACACACCTCTGTCTAATATATGACCAATGACCAGTAAACTTGGGCCTGTCTGCGATTTTGGCACCCACTCAGTCAACTGTCAACAGAGGGACGAGGGGCATCCCCCCCCCTCCTACCCACCCCTATCCATAGTTTATACCCGTCCACCTACCTTGCACCCGCGGCAGCACAGGCCGTCACTGCACATGGCATCATGGGTCAGCGTGCATTTCTTGCAGCAGTTTCCCCCACCCTTGGCGCACTCCTTCAGGCAGAGAGAACAAGACAGGAGAGAAGGGACAGGTGTGAGGTTGCTGGGGGTGGAGGGCCCCACCGAGCGTCAGGCAGCTGGGATGTCTGAACCGGGCCTCTCCCCTGGGGACAGGCAGGATCTGCAAGGCCCTGCCCTGGGAGGATGTCAGCAGGTGGGTCTTTGCATCGTGGTGCGTCACTGACGGGGAAAGACGTGCCAGGAGAACACCCCCCTTGATGACCCAGGAGACTTTGGAGGGTCTGAACCAGCCAGAGGGACGGTGCCCAGGGCGCCCAGTGGTGTTCCCCGCCCCGCTCTCCTCTTCCTGGTTCTGAATCCCTCCAACCAACACGGTTTCTGCTCACTGCCTGCTTCCACCCCCACCCCAGCGCCTCCGTCCGACACTGCCAAGCCAGAGAGCCCCATACACAGGGGTGCCAACCTCCAGGGGGCACCTGGAGCTCTCTCACCATTGCTCTTGATTTCTAGACAACCAAGATCAGTTCCCCCGGAGAAAAACAGCGGCTTTGGAGGGTGGACTCTACGACATTGTACCCCACTGAAGTCCCTCCCCCTCCCTAAACCCCACCCTCCCCTGGCTCCACCCCCAAAATCTCCAGGTACTTCCCATGCAGGAGTTGGCAACCATACCATTCAGCCCCTAGCCTGAGGATTTGGCCCCTGAAGCGCCCTGGCTTCCCAACCCAGTGGGGACGTCCCACCACCCTGCCCCAGGCAGAGCCCCACGTGGGACCAAAATCTGGCACCGCCATCCCCAGGGGAGCCACCAATCCCCTCCCAAGCTGAGCGCTGCACTCTTCAGCCCAGTCAGTGCTTACCGCCAAAGACCCGCAATCGCATTCTTCTCCTGCCTCCACAAATCCGTTGCCACACTCCGGGGGGTCCAGAAGCTGTGGAAATGGAGGCATGAGGAGACAGAATCATTAGGAACCTCCAAGCTGTCTCCCCATTTGCATGTATTTACATGGACACTCCCTCCATCCAAGGAACACCCCAATAAAGCCGAAGAGCCAAAAAATCCCTGCCTGTTTAACAATCTTGGGCAAAGTGACCACCAGCCCTGCAAGGAGTTCTGCAAAAGCTCCTGTCCCCCCCACCCCCCCGGGGACACTCAGTCCACTAAGAGCCGAAACAGACATTTCAAACAACATGAGTTCACCAAGGGGACTGGCAGCTATCCCGTAGTTCTTAGTTTCAGGTGGCAACTCATAAGTTGACTTATGAACCTGGGTGGCTGCTTGGTCTAATTTACAATCCGGCCGGGCTACTGTCTCCCAAAGCGAAGCTCCAGTAGCCAGCCTGGCCATGTGCGTTTCTCTGACCGCGTGTGCGGTTGCCATCAGGACATAACAGGACCACTGAATGGGAGAAGGAGGAATTCCTGCCATCCCCCCTGTGCTGTGTTTGACGGCGTGATTCGCTCTGTCGGAGCCAGCACATGCGTGCACCGAATGCTTGCAAATCTTGAGTCCCCATGGAGGAAACAAGTCCCACCCGCAGCCCCCGGGCCATTTCAGCCTCTGAAGACAGCACACGGCAGAAGGCAGGAATCTCTCCTTCTCCCAAGCAGCAGTCCGGATCCAAATCAGGCTCTGCCGTGCATTGACGCATGAGTTGCCACTCAAGCAGCAGCCACACTATAGCTGCAAGTCCCTGCGGAGAACTTGGGCAGTTTTTAATGTCCATTTAGGTTCTGGGGTGTGCACCACAGTGTTATTAAGAGAAGTCCTCTTAAGTCCCTTTTATCGATCCCCTGCGAAATTCCACAGTCAGTGTCCGCTCCGCTTTCTCGGAACCGGTGGCTGAAACCGGCCTGCTGTGGACCTCTTCCTACCAGAGGAAGTCGCAATGGGCGGGTCACCCGGAGCAGAGGATGCTGAAGGAGCAGCCGTTGGGGAAGGAGAAGGGGAAGAGCAAAGACTTGCCGCGTTATTCCAGCTAGTTGCCCGAAGGCCACTCTCACTTCCCAGAGGGGACTAGACTTGCCTTCAAGGGCTTGTTAAAGAGGCAGCCGCCGCCACCTTCTTCCAGAAACTGATTGTACTCGTCAGTACTGCAGCGTGAAAACTTCCGGGGCAGGTGGTATCTGTGGGGAGAGCCAAAGGAGAGCGCTACAGTAAAAAGACATAGGGGAGGGAGCGGCAGGATAGTCGGTGCCCTCCATCCATGGCACTCCATGCCTGGATCTTGAACTTGTTGGAGAAATGAGTATGAAAGACAAGACCTGGGATTTCAGTCGTTATAGGGTTAACCTATGCAACTTGTTGTGTTTCTTAGTTTAACCTGGAAGTGCCTGGCAGCTGACCAATTAACTCTAAGCCCGGGAAACCTAAAGGTGTACTGTTTTGCTAATTGGTCAGTGATATCAGGTGTTTCCTTTCAGGGATCAAGAAGAAGGAGAGATCCTCCATTGTAATCTTTCTCACTCTCTATCAGGATGTCTTAGTATGCAGACGCAGCACAATGCTGCTTAGTAAGCATGTTTTGTTTATTTGTAGCTAATCCCGTTTCCCTTTTTCCTTTAGTAATAACGTTTCTTTTAAACTAAAAGAAGCAATCTCTTCTTTCCAGAAAAGCAAGATCCATTACTCTGAATTTTCTTGAATATTGGACAAAAGTCCTAACAGAACTAAGGCTTAGTTTCCAGCTAGTGGGTCACAAGTGATCTGAATGGAACCACACCTGCGGCACCACCCCGTGTGTGCTTTCCTGGCTTGTTCGGGGTTGTTTCTTCTTCTTGTGGTTTTTTGAAAAGGTGTGGGGAGGGGGTGGCGACTGGCACGGTAACCTAATGGTCACAGGTGGTCCACGCCACTGATGCGACCTGCGCCTCTAGAGGAAAGGCTGGATCCAGTTCCACTCCCATAATCATTAAGGCCAGTGTGGCATGGTGGTTACAACATCAGTCTAGGATCGGGAAGCCCCAAGTTCAACCCCACCCAGGTTCAACCCCACGGAAGCTCGCTGGGTGACCCTCTCGGCCTGACCCACCTGACGGCTGTGGAGAGGACAGAATGGAGGACAAGAGAAACATCCTGTAAAAGGATTTTGTCAAAGAGGGAGAAAGTCCTGCGGTGCCCAGAAAAAAGGGGAGAGGATGCTCTTGGGCTGCCTCCGAAAATAGCTCCGGTGCAGCTGAACAAGCCTCACCCAGGCCCTGTGTCCCTCCCGGTGCTGAAATTGTCTGCCCTAAACGCACTGCCCTTCCTGATCTTCGGAGTCGCTCTGAAACAGCCTCTGCTGCTCGTCCCGCTCCAGGGTCCCCATTCTGTGTTTCTAAGTGGAAGGCTCCTTCCAAGGCCTTCTTGGCCCCCACTGGCAAGACCCTGAGAGGCTGCCCATTTTGACTTTTTTCTTCAAGGGTTTTTTATGCTGGCCTTCTAGGGTCTGATTTCTGTGAGTTATTCTTAATGGAAAATAAGGAGAAAGCCACAGCCTCAAGTACACAAGAAAAAGACCCAAAGGGAAACTGCAGAAAAAGCACTATCTATTAAGTGAACAATACAAGAATTATAAATTACAAAATACATATAATGGAAAACAGTGCGGAAAAAAGGTCCATAAAGCTTGTAGCTGATGAAGGTCTCCGGAATGGTAATTTGTTTCGAGAGAAAACTTTATCCGATCAAGGACCGTGATGACGAGAATATCTTCAGTTTCTTGCTTGTGACTTGGTAGCACTCAGATGCCAAGTTGCCCAGCTCTCCAAAACCCATTCAGACACAGCAAACCCTTCGAGGAGGAGACCCCTGGCTTCAGTGATTTCCACTATGCCCGTGTCATAGTCTCTTCTTCTTCTTCTTCTTCTTCTTCTCTGCCTGAACGGGTTTTGGAGAGCTGGGCAATTTGTCATGCGAGTACTTCCAAGTCACGAGCAAGAAACTGAAGACATTCTCGTCATCACGGTCCTTGTTCAGCTGAAGTTCTCTCTCGAAATGAATTACCATTCCTGAGTTATTCTTAATGTACACAAGGCCAATTACTATGATGCGACATTTGGGCTTTCTGAGGAACCTGACTTGGACGATTTCTGAAGGTGGATTAATAGGCCTGTCTTTGTATTTGGACCGTGCACCTTTGAGTTTCTGACTACTATATCGTATTTTTGAAAAACCACTCTGTTTATACAGGTTTAGATTATTATACTCATTGACTCATTGATTGCTGAATATATTTTTCATTATTTATGCACGGTTTGATCCTTTGCATCTTTTGTATTACTCACTCCCTTCCGTGAAGCTCCGGGTGGTGGCTGGAGACCTCCTGGGATTCCAAGTGGTCAGACCCCCTGAAGAAAATGGCTGCTTTGGAAGGTGGACTCTATGGCACTGCGCCCCCCACTGAAGTCCCCTCCCCCTCCCCGAACCCTGCCCTCCTCAGGCTCCCCCCCCCCCTCAAATCTCTGGGTATTTCCCAACCTAGAGCTGGCAACCCCATCACTTGAGGAGAAGAAAGTGAAAGAAGAGGTAAAAACGGGCCTGCTGAGACCGCTCAGAATTTACAGTAATCTGGAGGGGAGACAAGAGTCAGAAGAAATTTCCCAGTGATTTCTTCCCTTCATAATTGTGGAGGCCCCAACTTCCTTGGCTTATTTCCCTTTGAAAACCAAAAAAGAATTATAAAGCTTTAAAGAAGCCCCATCAAAATAAATTGTGTAGGGATGAAGGGACTTCCCCGGTTCTGTTTTAATTTCCACTTCAACTAGGAGAGTCTCCCAGACTAATTGTGGGACCAGAATGAGTGCCGCTGACATTCATCTGCGTCTTTTCCAACTTCCACACTTCTCATGCAGGGGTGGACTGACTGGCCCTTTGCCTTCCTGGGAAAGCTCCTGGGGGGCTGCGGTCCTGGAGGGCCACTGACATCACCCCCCGCCCCCGGGCCCACACCACAGCCAGCAGGTATCCAGGAGGCGATGAGCGTACCTCGCTTCAGATGAGAAAATCCCTAGAACTGACCCGGTTTCCAAAGTGAGAGGATCAATTTCCTACCCTAGTTTGCTGCTAGGCTCTTCTGGTTGTTTTATGCGGTTTTCAAAAAGGGGTTGTAAATCTTTAGTGGTCAGTTGCAGCTGTGTGGTTTCCTCATTTGCGATGCACGTACGGTCTCCTCCGTTACTGCTCTCTCCCCCCCCCCCCCCCCATCTCTTCATGGACAGCATTTTGAGTCATGAAGAAACCTTTTGGATTTTTCTTGGTATTGAAAGGTTCCTTCTTGGCATTGAAAGGTTCCTGACTGGCCACTGTATGGAACCTCAGATGACACTGTGTGGCTTTATAAAGTCAAAACCTGCCATCGAGAGGCAGAGCACATAGTCTAAATGTTTCATTTATTTTATTTTATTTACTAACCTTGTGTATAGCCTGCCTTTCTCACCAAGAATAAGGCGGACTACACATTTTAAGTCAATGCAATCAATAGGATGAGACTTCTAATAAGCAATGGGTCACGAGTATTAGGAGTGCAGAAATCTGAAGGCTTTTCTGCATTCTCCTCTTCTTCTTTCGTGTGTCCCTATTACTTTCTTTGTTTTTCTTTGCCACACATTTTGCTCCCCTCTAGTGGTCGACTGGATATTACATCACTGTATGTTCGGCACATTTCCCTGCAGATTTGAAGTGCAAGAAAATGTGCCAGGCTTACAACGATGTAACATCGAATCAACCACTAGAGGGAGCAAAACACATGCAGAAAAGAAAAAAACGAAGCAGGAAGGTTGTATAAGTGATGAAAATGAGAATGCGGAAGAGCACTGTTAATAAGTAGAAATCTGAACAATGCACTTATTAAGCATTTGGTCTTTAATGTCACATCCTGCATTCCCTGAACTTTTAACAGTTGTATAAAAGGGAGAATTTCAGTAGATGAAGCTTTTTTCACCTTTGCATAAGCGGCTCCTGACAAAATCCCCTCCCCCCCATACAATTAAGAAAGGCTCAGGATCTATCTTACCACAACAAAGACAAAAACAGAAGGATGGGTATATAACAGTAAAAAAATAAGCTACTTCCATGTTGCGAAGGGTGGGTGGGGAGGCGGGCAGGCAGGGGACAAAGCTGAGTCCTCAGCCTTAAAAGGTTGAGGACTACTTTAGTAAGGAGTCTTCTCTCAGCTCTTTCCTCCCCCACGATCCCCCCACCTTCCCCTCACTCACCCAGTGTCCTCCATAATACATCCCAGCCATGAGTCAGGACAGCGACAATCCCCTGCAGAGAAATGGGATGGGGAGGAAAAGGAGACACCTCATTAGGGAACGTGGGGAAGGGTTTTCTGCTCTCTGTCCCTACCCCCAGTTTACACTCTCAGCCAAGCTACACATTCAACAAGCCAACCAGCCACACAGCAGCTGCAGGGAACAGCATTTGAAAGGACTTATACAGGGGGTTGATTTGGATCAGGGCCACAGCCTTTCCCTTCCCACACTGTTTTCCCAAGTCGAAATGGCCCCAGGGGGTTTACCTGTCTGATTTTGGAGCTGCAGTATTCCATAAATGTCATTTAAAAGGTAAAAGTAAAGGTTTCCCTTGCTCGAAAGCCAGTCAAAACCGACTAGGAATGAGGTACTCATCTCCGTTTCCAAGATGAAGAGCCAGCACTGTCTGAAGACATTTCCATGGTCATGTGGCTGGCATGACTAGACACCGAGGCGCACGGAACGCTGTTACCTTCCCACCAAAGCAGTACCTATTTATCTACTTGCATTTTCTTGCTTTCGAACTGCTAGGTTGGCAGGAGCTGGGGCCAGAGACGGGAGCTCACTCCGTCACACAGCACTCGGGTCTCAAACGACTGAACTGCCAGCCTTCCGGTCTGCAGTTCAGCGTCTTAACCTCTGAGGTGTTCTAATCTGTGTTCCTTTCTATACATAGATTCTGGCTTTTTAAAAAAAGTGCCAGTACAACATGAGGTGGGAATCTCCTGCCAAGGTTTAGCCAAGTTAATCTTTAGTATGTTTGCAAACAAGATAAGCTATGGCAAGCTGATTCGTTTTCATAAAAGCTGTGCTATGAAGACAGAATGATTAGTCAGAAAACTGCAGCCTAAAAAAGCACCTTCCTTTGACTTAGCAAGTTCAGTTCCAGGGGAACTCGCCACCTCAGCGCCTAAGACAAAAGGAGACCCATTCCAAAACTGTACATCTCCCTTTCCGGAGACGATGCATCCTTTGAGATCTCACCTGCCTACTCTGAGTTGCCCCCCCTCATCTGACCCAACCCCCCCCCCCCAGGGAATTCACCTGCAGAGGCCCGATGCTTGTTCCACATCATCCCAATGTTCTGCCCCAGAGTCTGGGCTAGTGTTACGGCCATCGCTGCCACGTTGCCATACTTTGGGAAGGAAAAGAAAGAATTATGTTTCCAGGAGGATCTAGGGTTGCCAATCTTCAGGTGGTGGCTGGAGACTTCCTGGGATTACAACTGACCTCCGGGAATCAGCTCACCTGGAGAAAACGACTGCTTTGGAAGGCGGAGTCTATGGCATTATACCCCGCTGAAGTCCCTCCCCTCCCCAAACCCCGCCCTCAAAATCTCCAGGTATTTCCCAGCCGGGAGCTGACAATGCTGGGGGGAGCCCAGATAAGAGTCGACTGTGGCACGTTACTGGGCTCTTGTAGGTCAGCTTTTTTGGGGGGGGGGGGGTTCTCTGAGGCCTACATTGCCCCCAGTAATGGCGGGCTCCGGAGAACCAACCTCACCCCGCTTTGCCAGGCTGCTATACACAGACCCCAGGCACCGTTATTTGCTAGCCCCTTCTGTGCACAAACCTGTCAACGCAAACAAGACAGGGCCCGATACCAGGACAGAACGGGTGCAGGAGTTTACGGGACCAGGAGAACTTTTGGAGGGGTAAGCGGGAACGCAGAAGCCGGCCATGGCTGTTTGAAGCTCCCGGCACTCCAAGCATCAGCTACTCTAGGCCCCATCGCACCCGAAGCTGCCAACTTCCAGGTGAAACCTAGAACTCTCCCAGAATTACCAGTGACCTCCAGACAGCAGAGACCAGTTCCCCTGGAGAAAATGGCTGCTTCGGAGGGCAGGCTCTATAGTACGGTGCCCTGCGGAGGTCCCTCCCCAGACGCCACCCCAGAGTTGGTACCCCGACACCCAACTCACCTCATTAACACCTCCACCCCGGGAGACTGAGCAGATTCCTCCAATGTAAGCGGTGCCGCTGCTGCTACTTCTGAAGGTGTGCCCACTGGGGGATGGGGGGAGAAAGAGAAAAGAGGAGAGTGCGGTGAATGGGTGGAAAGCAGGGCCCCTCCGGCACAGCGGCACAGCTGCAGAAGGTTCTGTCCTCAGCGGCCCGAACAGCAAGAGGAGCTGCCAGGAGAAGGGCAGGAACCCTGAATGGAAGGATGGAAGCAGGAGGGGGAGCTCTTGCAAAACCTGGCTTGGACTACCTTCTTACGGAAGATTCAGGGGGGTCACTGTGTTGGTCTGGAGCAACAGGACAAAGTCTGAGGCCAGCCAGGCACCTTGGAGACCAACAAAGTTTTATTCTGGATATGACCCAGTTTTCTTTCCAAGTACATAAATCCAGCCCCATTCTCTGGATTTTTTGAGCTGCACAGTTGTCAGGAGTAAGATATAGGATAGGCAACTGTGACCTTTTCAATTCCCAGGGTACCTCTGAGCTGCTAAGGTTGTCTCTCCGAACTGCTGCTGCTGCTGCTGCGCCTTTGCCAGCCCTTGTGTCTCTGGAGAGAGGGGAAGTGCTTCCTTCTGACTTCCTCTTCTAAGGCGCCTGGAGGAGGGCCAGCTGCCCCGGAGACAGGTGAGCAAAACCACTGCCTCATGTTGCCCTTTCCCCAGGTATCTGTTGTTGTGTGCCTGGGTGTATTCGTTCTCTTCTCTGTGGCCAGCTTGCTCCCCTCCCTGCACAGCCACCTGGGTGCTGAGAAGAGGCTGCCAGGAAGGGTGTGGGCGGTTGGAGAGGGCGGGCACTTTGCTTCCATCCCTGGCATTTGGCCCCCAGCTCAGGGAGACCTGCAGCTGACCCATCCTCCCGTCCTGCTGGCAGCAGCTCTTTCAAGGCGCAAACCGGAATAGAGGGGAACAGTGCTCAGAAGACCCACAAGTGGTGCTGGGGACTCGAGCAACCCTCAGGCTCCTCAACTCCTTGGGGGAGAGGGGACCCACCCTCTGCATCCAATTTCCAAAGCAGCAGCACATGGACCACCTTTCAGGCAAAGCTGAGACGTGCCCGGGGGGGGGGGGGGACAGCTTCCCAGGTGACCAGCTCTGATCTCATGGGAGTTCCAGGGGAGCCTCCAAAGGGGCCGGCCTCAGGAAGGCAGAGGGAAATCAGCCACGGACACGCTAGCTCTTGCTCCTCAGGAGGAGCAGAGCAGGAGAGAGGCAGAAAACCCGGGGGAAGACAAGCTCCCATTAGTCTGTGGCCTATGGCAAGTAGCCTCCGTGGTGCTCCCTGCTGGCCAGGATCTGCCAGACTCAGTCGTCTTCTGCTGGTGGCGTGTCAGAGAGCATCACTGGCTCAGGGTGAAAAGTGCAGGCCCTCTGGAGAACCAGCGGGTGGCAGCACTGTGACATCTGACCCTTGGGCGGCTTCCCTGCACGGTAGGTCGGCTTGCAGCCTTACAGCAAAGGGGAGTGTCCAGCGGACCACACACGACTCATCTGGCTCCCAATCCCTCCCCCCTGGCCCATTTACTCTGGGCAGAATACACACCCCAGATGCCGCAAGGCAGCTCAGCCGCACCTGCCGTGGTGGTCGGGGGGGGGGGGGGGTCCGGCTCCGTCCTCCAAACGGGCAGAACTGAATTCTGCACCCCTCCCCCCCCCTTTTCCAGTCCTTTCCCCACTCTCCCTGCAAAGGCGGGCTGTGGCACTACAGCGTGGCGCAGGCGGGGAAAGGGTGAGGGGGAAAGGAAGGTGGGAGTCTAGGCCTTGGAAGATCCCGGCACGATTGTGGTCCAATCTGCAGTTCTGCCCAGGAGCCAAGAGAGAAAAGAAAGAGGAGCGACTGGTTGCGGGGGGGGGGGGGGGCAGCACCAAGTGGCTGAGGAAGAAAGAGAGGCGGGCGCTGCTGCTGCACCGCTTACTGCGGCCACCTTTATCATTATATTTGTTATCTACCAAACTATACCCTGCCTGCCTGCCTGCTCTTGCAAGGGCTACCATGGCGGCTGACAATTCAGCACATCCAAGATGGTGGACACGACCTCAGGTGGGTCAGGGAGAGCCGAATGGGAGTGCAGGAGGAGTCCAGGATGGAAAACTCTCTGTGTGTTCCCAGAGGCCCGGGTTCTCCACGGAGCCACACAGTCAACCGCAGAACAGCAGGGGCTCATTATTTCCAGTTATGGAAACCACAGGAGTGAGGAATTTCCACACCGGCACACGAGTGATCATGTCCACCAGCACTCCCCCAGGGAAGAGCTGGAAATCCCTGAGCCAGCCGCTTACTTGGCACCCTGAGCCAGCCACCCGCACCCCACCCTGCGGGGCTGGGGGAGGGGAGAGATTTGCACTGACCCACTATAATCTGAAAAGACTGAAATGGGACCACGTGAGGTTCTAGTCTGAACAGGGAAACATGCCAGGCTGATCAGTCAGCGGGAAATGAAGGAGAATCTTCCCAGCTTCAGAGCTTGACTTCAGCTGATAATCACCAGGCACTAAAGTTACAGTTGTCAACCTCCAGGCGGTGGTTTGGTGTAGGGGTTAAGAGCACGGCCTCTAATCAGGGAGACCTGGGTTTGATTCCCCAACCCTCCTCCACATGCAGCTGCTGGTATGACCTTCGGTCAGTCACAAGTTCTCTCAGAGCTGTTCTCTCAAGGGTTTTCTGCCCTTGGCGAAAACGGCCGCTTTTGGAAGGTGGCCTCTGTGGCCTCATACAGCACTGAAGTCCCTCCAGAGCCACCCCTAGCCAGGAGGGCAGGGGCTGCTGGAGCTGCTCTTCCAGGAGTGGCCAGCAGGAGAGACTGTGCAAGAGCCCTGTCCAGCACCCTGCCCCGGCAGCTAAGGGGGGGGGGGGACACCCGGAAGGAGGAGCTCCTGCCGCCACCCCGGCCTTCTGCTCAGAGGCAAGGTAGTGGGGTGCTCCTCCCAGAACAAGCCCTGATTTCTACCCGGGGCGGGTGGGCTAACCGGCTCTCCTCATCACATACAGAGGATTCACCCCGCAGTCATCTTTTGCTTGGCTCTGTTAAGGTCCGTGGCCTGGGCAGCCCCAGACCTCATCACATCCCAGAAGCTCCGCGGGGGGGTGGACCTGGTCAGGTCCTTGGGTGAGAAGCCACCGCGGGAGCCCAGGGTCGCCCCGAAAAAAGGCAGGCTGTGGGGAACCACCTCAGAGTGTCTCTTGCCTGGAAAACCCCACCGGGTCACCCGAAGAGTCAGCTGGGACCTGACGGCCCTTTCTAACGCTTCATTCATTAGCTAGCAGCTGCCATCTTGGAAGCCAGGCCTGCTGGGAAAAGCAGCGCCAGCTGTTTGCAGATTTCCTCTGGCAAAGCGCAGTCAGAGATGAAGTTGCCAGCTTTTAAACTGGCCCCTCTGAGCCGGCTTTTCAGCACGGGCTTGGTCTGTAGCCATGAGCAGGTGACATGACTTCCCCTGCCCGTGTGCACACGCTCATCTCTGTTCCAGGGACAAGAGGCTTTCTCCTGGCCAGCTGGCAGCTCTGGAACGAGCGGCTCTTGCGCCACACGGCCGTTCGATGCAGCGGCTCTCATTCTGCTTCGCCTGCAAAGGGTGCCTCGGCTTTCTACCCTAATCCCACAATGAGATTATTTGGAAAACTCTGGGAAAGAAAAAACAGCCATCGATTTCACTTGCGCCCTCAGAGGCCCTGAACTGCTGCAGAACTCCATTTGCCACAATCCTGGTGATGCCAACTGACCCCTCCCCGGCCTGACCTTTTAGGGCAGCCTGAGCAGCAGCTTCTCATGGAAATCCGAATGATATATTTGCCTGCCTCTCCCCTGGCCAGCTCAGGACTCAAGGTGGGCATCTCCACATCCATATCATACGGCTTTTAGAAGCACAGCAGCAGTGGCCAGCTGGAAAGTTGGCAATCCCACTTTTCTGCTCCAAAAAGGTACAGTTGTCAGAACTCACGAGAAGAGATGCACGGCATCGCTGTGTTCAGGAAGAGCTTCCTGGCGATACTTCATGAACTCGCTCAGTGTCTCCAGGGCATCCTCGTCCTCCTGGATCTTGTCCCCTGATGCCCACGTCTCCATAGCAACTAACACGATGCGTGTATTCAGCTGCTCCTTAAAGATCTGCACCCGGAAGAGGAAATGAGGGGTGCAGCTTGGAGGAAGGAACCCCCACCCCACCCCCCTGCACTTAAGAGGGCCATTCTCACTCGCCAGAGCAGCTTGCACAGGCCGCAAATGCAGGAAGGGAGCTCCAAACACAAGCAGCAGAAGAGTGGGTTTCCTTCTTGGTACACCCATTGGTAGGAGACCTCCAGAGGCTTTGCCATATCCACAGCAGGCAAGCTTACTATGGGCCTGTGTTTGGACAGGCCCCATGGGAAGTCAGCCCCCCCCCCCAGCATCCCTTTCCAAGGGGCTCTGAAGGAGGACCCCCCATGGAGAGGACAAGGGCCGCTGCGCCTCACGGAGCACTGGGGAGGAGCATGTCTCGTACTCACCACATCGGCGAAGTTCACCACGGACTTTGCAAAGTTGCTGGTCAGGGCCACAGAGCGGCGCTGCTGCTCAAACTGGAAAAGAGCGGGCACAGGGAAGAGTTCTAGGGGCACCAGCCTGTGTTAGAAGACTTGAGCCCACAGTAGCCAAGCAAGGGGCTCTCACCAACTCCCCTCCTCTTGGCAGCCATGCTTGCTGGCTCTTGGGGGGCGGGGGGTGGGGAAACAGGCCTTCTCCTGAAGTGGTGCACAGTCCAGGCCCCAGAGCCAGTGAGCTCAGGGCAGTGTGGGCTCTGAGTCCGTGCCGTGGCCCGCCAATTTCAGAAAGCTCCAAGGCAGACGTTTGAGCTCCCCTTGATGCCTTTGAGGGTCTCTGTTCCCACTGCCTGACCCCGAAAGTGTAGGTATTTTAAGATTAGCATTTCTAGAGATCATAGGAGATCTGGGGCAATGCTGAAGTCCGGCACACTAATTCACGAGGGCCAATTCATGGGCTACAGAGTTTGCGTGTTGCCCACGTGCCCGGCCGACTGATGCCTTTTGGGAACTCCATGCTGGGACCATAAATCCCGGGCATGCTCAGGCCTGATCTGGATCGAGACCATGGTGCGCGGGGAGAGGGGGCTTAAAGCCTTCCCTGCCCCAAGCCGTTTGTTCTGCTGGGGGGACTTACACGGAGCCCTCCTTACATTCCCCGGCAGGGGGTAGAGTATAAATCCAATCTCTTCTTCTTCTTCAAAAGAGCAGATGGGGAAAGGTTTAAACCCCTTCTGTCGATAGGCTGTGGACCCAGTCTGAACGGAGTGGGTGAATGCTGGGGAGAAGTTCCAAGTGTGGAATTCCAGGCACACGTCTGAGCGACAGGAACCACAAGGGACACAAAGACCTTATGCTCTCGGCTCTGATGTTGGCTTGCTAGGAGGTATGGCTGTAGTGCAGGTGGTGGAGCCCGGACTGGGCCACAGGGAAAGAACCAGCTGCTGTCAGTCTGTCTCCACTCCCAGAGGGAAGGGTCTGTCTTGACCCCTTGCCCGAGGGGTTTCTCAGAGGAGCGGAAGTCTTGGCCGGGGCTCTGCTTTGCCTTTGGGAGGCTCCTTTTCATTAGCAAGCCCAGTAACCTGATGTGCTGCCTGGAGGACTGCAGTGGATTTAGCCACCCCAGCTGTTGCACAGCTGCACCTGAGCGGCCAATAACCCTGAGCGGGAGCACTATTTTTTAAAAGAGAGATGAGGTTTCAAGTGCGGCTGGGAGGGAGGTCAGCCCAGAGATGATTCCCTGCTCCAGGAACCAAAGTTGGCGGTTGCACTTTTGATGCCTTTGCTTTCCTTCCCAGTTTGCAGCTCTTATCCTGGCCCATTTCAAAGGGTTTGGAACAGTGCTATGCTGCCATGGCATGTGGGGGCTGGGTGATGGAGGTTGGGTGAAGCCTGTCTTGAAGACAGATGTCTCCTCCTGGTGTTTTAACTTTCGATCCTTGCTCTCCGTCTTATCTCTGTGCCTGCCTGGGTCTGACCTCGGTGCCTGGAGGCTCCTATTCCCCTGGGAACCCATAGTCCTTATTTTAGGCGCGGCACTTGCTTGCTTATTCGTGATGGCTTCCTTCCACCCCGGGGTGTCCTTTGAATTCTGTATAACTTCCCAACTCCCACCTGGAGACTCATTCCTGGCACAAAGTGTGTACCGATGGACCTGCCTTTCCTGATCTCAATAAACTGAATCCTGGTTAAGGACCACTGTGGGGACTGATTGCTGGGGGGCTCCGACAGCGCCCCCTCTACCGCTCTTCACAGGCCCAGCTCCCCCACAAGGGGCACTCACCAGCCGATGGTCATTCACCACTATGAGCTCAACGAATTTGGTCTCGCTATGAACTGTTCGGTGACCTCGGTGAACCTGGGGTGGGAAGAAGAGGTCAAGGTCATTCAAAGATCACCTCCAGGGCCTCGCCACCCTCTGGATGAAGACTTTATTCTGTCCCTCCCCAAAAAGGTCCCCTGAAATTCTGCCCTGAAGAAATTCAGATTTGATGATCAGAACACATTATGCTTACGAGAGAGTCTCCAAAGTTAGAGCATCTTTTGGAAGGCCCCATGGGTCTATCTTCATGACCCCCCCCCCACACACACACACACTCAAAGAAGGCCCTGACAACCTTGGCTCTACCCAAAATCCTGTCTCATTTGCACTGGTGCCATATCCTGTAGGGAGGGTGGGCTGGAGACAGCCTCCTTTTGTATAGTTACCAACCTCTAGGTGGGGCCTGGAGAGCTCCCGGAATTACAACTGATCTCCAGATGGCAGAGATCAGCTCCCCTGGAGAAAACGTCTGCTTTGGAGGGTGGACTCTGTGGCCTCCCCAGGTTCCACCCCCAAATCTCCAAGACTCTCCCAACCCAGGAATTGCCACCCTGTTCTGGAGCGAGATCTCAGGTTGCTATTTCCCCTTTCAGAAAAACAATTCTGGAGAGCAGAGAAAGAGCCGGTGCACAGCCCCCCCCCCCCGATTTCCCCTCAAGTAAAATGAAATAAACTCAAATCAAAGGCCTACAAAATGGTAGGTCATTGTTTAGGTGGAAGGCATCATTTTGCACTCCTAAAATTGCAGCTAATGAGCACTCCTGAGCTGGAACTGTGCCACTCCGGAGAGCAAAGTCTCTGTGTGTGGACAAAATCCAACAAAATCCAAATCCAAGCAATGAGGGCACTTTCCCGGACCAAAGAACTGCATTTCCCCAGGTATAAAACCATTATGCTTTGAGTGCAGGGAAATATCACACTCCGACAACACAACCCATCCTCGAGGAAAGTCCCTGCACAATTTTGTGCCCCATGAAGGAGAAACAGTTTCTCCTGGTGTCAAGGCTGGTTCCCCAGCTAAGCCACCCTGGCAACTGCCATCCATGGTACGGGGCCGGCATCCCCTTCCAAGTCTGCACCACCTGGGCTTGGACCCAGCTGGCAGCACCAGTCCCCAGGTGGCAGCTGGAGAGCTCCTGGAATTATAACTGGTCTCTAGAAATCAGTTCCCCTGGAGAAGACGGCTGCTTTGCAGGGTGCTCTATATGGCATTGTGCCCCACCAAAGTCCCTCCGTGACCTAAACCCCACCCTAAGGCTCCAGCCCCCAAATACAGGGATTTCCCAACCCAGACCTGGAAACCCTAAGCAGAGTTGTGGGCCTAGGGCAGGACAGGCGCACCTTGTTTGGAGCAACCGAGTGCCATGAACGGGCCCTGCCTGCTGGAAACTGACTGCGTGGGAAGGCTCTTGGGTTCCCTTCCCCAAGGAGAAACGGGGGCCAGGCAAACCTCTGGGGGTCCCGTGAAGCGAGCCGGCTGAGGCGTTACCCTACCTGCCTTCGGCGCCGCAGTTTAGGCAGCCTGGAAGGAATGTAGGAGTTCAGTGCAGCAAATAAACACCCTGGGTGGGGGGCAAGAAGGGGGAACACATCAGATATGGGGGGAGAAGAAGGAGAGGGGCAGGACTGGAGAAAAAGGGAAACAGACGTTTATTCATAGGAAGCTGGGCGCCGGGCCTCAAGCCTGCCTCCTGGGCGTCACATCCTGTCCTCAACCTGAAGCAGAAAAATGGGTATGGGGACACAGGTCACGAAGAGCTACGCCACAAGCTTATATTCGTTGGATACCCCCGCTTTAATTATCACAGCTTCCCTCAAATCCTCTTCAGAATGGTGCTGAGAATTCAGTTGAGAGACCCAGAGCCAGCCCCCAGCCCCTCTCCTCCCAGGACTGCCACCCCAAAACCAGTCTCACTCTGTCAGGTAGAAAGAAAGGTGCGTTTCAGTCTACATGCGCTTATGCCTTAAGACAAGAAGGCTGGCCGTGTCCCTGGTACAGAGGGGGAAGTTCATCCCTCCTCTCACAAAGAGCCACAGTTCATTCCAGCAGCAACCTCCGCGCTAAAAACCCTTCCCTTCTCTGCTTTCCACACTGACAGAAATAACATTTGTGTTGCTGAGGCAGCTGCTGGAGGGGAGAAAGAAAGAAAGAAAGAAAGAAAGAGAGAGAGAGAGAGAGAGAGAAAGAAAGAAAGAAAGAAAGAGAGAGAGAGAAAGAGAGAGAGAGGGAGGGAGGGAGGGAGGGAGAGAGAGAAAAAAAGAAAGAAAGAAAGAAAGATAGAAAGAAAGAAAGAAAGAAAGAAAGAGAGAAAGAAAGACAGAGAGAGGGAGGGAGGGACCAGCATCAGAGTACCAGATATAGAAACAAGTTCTGCAAGTGTTACATTACTACTGTTACAGGAATTATTTATGAAAAATAATAAGAATCCCTAATGTCCTTCAAACTGCAGTTATTAATTTTAATTCAGCCATGAAACTGTCCAGTGGTGGACCCTTACAACTTTGCTGAATCCTCTGCTACCCTGGAAATTAGAATCTGAAATTGTTCCTCTGTGAATAAGGGACATTCTGTACATGGTCAGAGGTCACATGTTATTAAAACAGAAGCCCCATGCAAATTAAAGGCTAACAATATTTAATTCACTATGAGCTTTCGTGAGTCCTTGAAACCAATGTTTGTCTTTAAGGTGCTACTAGACTTTTATTTTATTTTGCTACAACAGAATAATACAGCTACCCCTTTTACAACCGCATGCTATAGCTCACTGAGAACTTCGGAAGAAACAGTTTCCAGAAGTGGACCAAGCAATGCCCTAATTAAAAGTATGTTCATTCATTCATTCAATTTGTACCCCACCCTCCCCGCAAGCAGGCTCAGGGCAGCAGTGGGGAAAGCTAAGTTAAGCGTAGAACTGCATTAAGGAATTCAAAAATGGGATTTAGACATGAAGCTCTCTACCATGATTTTTCAGTTCTTTGGACACCCCCCTCCCCAAACATGCATTTCTATTCTAGTCTCCACATTAGAGACATCAGAAACCTACTGATTTTTTTAAAACGTTGAACTTCTACTATTATCATGTTGGTGCACTTCCTCTGCTGGTGTTGTGAAGTAGGCACCTGGACAAGATTATCCACACGGAGACAGGGAACCTGCTCCAGAACCTCGGGAACAGAGCACCCCAGAAGAATAACTTTGGGAGCAGACAGATTTACCTGGTTTGGTGCAGCCCTGGGCAGTGCGAGGTATTGGTGCCTGATGGATTGTGTGACGGAGCGGGCCCTGCAATGGGCAAGAGGAAAAGAAGTCTTTTGTAACGCCGGGGAGGCCTCTCTTCCAATGTGGAGTGTGGGATCCCTTCTCATGCTGGTATAATGGTCACACAGACATTGTCAACATTATAGTTAAAAGCCCTTTTGAAACCCTGCATTATGCGTAGGAATCCAAAGCGCAATCTAAACAGCCCTAACTCAGAAATGCAGGATTTAAATCCCACTGAGAGTCACTTCTCCATTTTAATTTTAGAAAATTAACACTTTCCCTATGAAGAAAGGTTGAAGCACTTGGGGCTCTTTAGCTTGGAGAAACAACGGCTGAGAGGTGACATGATTGAGGTTTATAAGATTATGCATGGGATAGAGCAGGTCGAGAAAGAAGTCCTTTTCTCCCTTTCTCACAATACAAGGGGCGCGATCATACGCACCCATTTGCGACACAAGAAGGATGATTCCCCGCCGGCTCAAAGTGGCGCAATCACACAAGCACATCTGGGAAGAGTCCTGCAGCCAGTGTCAAAGTGTCGCAAACCACTTTGAGCCGGTGGGGAATCGGCTTATTTAGCTACCAGTGAAAAGGCAGTCTCAAGTGGTTTGCGATGGCCCAGAACTGACCTTTCCTGGTGTGATCGCGCCAGCGCAAACAAGTGGCGTTGGGGAGCGGGCTTTTTGGGGTTTTTTCCCCTCCCATCCCAGTATGCGCATCATTGGATGACCCCGAGAGTGGAGAGGCAAGTCATTGATCCCTTGTAGAAGCAGATAAGCACACTGAAAATGGCCGGGGGGAAAAAACCCAACTTGCCCGCGGCTGCGTGTGATCACGCAGCGGCGGTTCGCCCTCACAGGTCCATGGATTTGTGTGATCCCGCAAAAGGGGCGCAAATTGCGCCGGCACAAATTTGTGTCACTTCCCGTCCGGCTTATCTCGCTCGTGTGGACGGGGCCAAGATCTCGTGGGCACTCCATGAAATTGCTGAGCAGTTGGGTTAGAACGGATAAAAGGAGGTAATTCTTCACCCAAAGAGTGATTAACACATGGAATTCACTGCCACAGGAGGTGGTGGCAGCTACAAGCATGGACGGCTTCAAGAGGGAATTAGATAAACATATGGAGCAGAGGTCCATCAGTGGCTCTTAGCCACAAGGTATAGATAGGAACTCTTGGTCTGGGGCAAGTGATGCTCTGTATTCTTGGTGCATGATGGGGGGGGGGGGGAACAATGGGAGGGCTTCTAGTGTCCTGGCCCCACTGGTGGACCTCCTGAGGGCACCTGGTGTTTTTGGCCACTGTGTGACTCAAGAGTGTTGGACTGGATGGGCCACTGGCCTGATCCAGCATTAGCTTCTCTTATGTTCTTAAAGATGTATCACAAATCTATTAGAATAGACCTGTTGGCCTTTTGGATTTGCATCCCGCTAGAACTGTGGTTGGCACATGGCAAGCATAATGGTGAAGCTTTACTAAGTTTAAGAATGAAAAAGCTTTTCTTTTAAGGGTTCTAAGAGGTTTTGTGTCAACAGGTATGACTTCCCCATCTAGGTTTGCCAGCTCCAGGTGAGGAAATTCCTGGTAAGATCTGAAGGTGGAGTCTGTGGAGGGCAGGTGGGGTGGGGGGGCCCCAACAGGGTGTAACACCTTGGAGTGCACCTTCCAAAGCAGTCATCCCCTCATCTCTGTCGTCTGAAGATCTGCTGTAATTCTGGGAGGTCTCCAGGCCCTACCTGGTGGTTGGCAGCCTGCCCTTCACCTCCAGAACAGCTCAGCTTTGTCAGGTTCTGACTATCCCCAGGCGGGAGGTGGTTTCCCTTGCCTCTCCATGTCACCACGCTCTCTTAGCTTCCTCCCCTCTGCTCATTATGTCTTCGCCTCTCTTATCTCCGGTTTGAGCCAGCAACCTTGAATTATTATTCTAACTGTACTGACTCCAGGTGGCTCGTGGTCTGGGAAACTCCGGGGAGGTTTTGGGGAAGGGGGAGAAGGAATGCCAAGTCTGCATTTGCACATTTAGGCGCCTTTTTGCTGGGAACTCAACGGATGTGTATTTTGCGCCATTTTCTATTTGCCCTGATTGGTGCCCTACTGTCATTCCTGTGTTTGAATCCTGTATAACTTACCTACTGCCCTATGCTTGGTATCACTAACACTGAAACCGCAACCTACTTCAGACCATTAAGAAATAAAGGACTTTCATTTCTACAAGGCCTGGCTTATTGGATCTACAGGGGATCTCACAAGCTTTAGAAACAAGGGCCTCCTGCAGCAGTCCTGGGCCAGGAGAGGACGGGGCGGGATGCTGGTGAGAGGGAGGGACCAACTCTGACTGAAGGGGCAAAAGCTCCTCCCCACTGCTGCCTGAGCAGAAGAGAGCCGGCGGGAGCAGAAAGGCAGGAAACCAGGCGGAAGCAGGCATCAGCTCATTACTGAGGAGTCCATCTGCAATGAGATACCTGGACTGAGCGTGCCTAATGGAGCTGCTCTTTTTCACCTACCCCCAACAACTCAGAGGGTGCGTTCAGACGGCGTGCTTGCGGCGGTTTACATCGCCCCGCTTCGATGGGTTGTTTTTTTTTTACTCCAGACAATCATGATCACACTTCATCCCACCTCACTGCACAGTCACAGCGCTCCCCGGCGTCTACACTACCAACGCGCAGGAGCGTGTGCCAGATTTATAAAAAATTTTCTCTGTTTTCTGTTCTCCAAAAATAGCCTCCACACAATCACTAACTCATCTAAACGCTAAAAAGATTGACCGTTCAAATGTTGGTTTTATAAACATTGGAGCAGAGCTCCGCTTATGCGCATACCACCGATGCACAAAAAAATGGCAGGCGAAAAGCGGAAGCCTCTGGCAGGGAGGGGGGGTTTAAATTCTCAGAAGTGGCCCGACGACGGTGGAGCGATCACACAGGGGAACCTGCGCTTTCAACCGGGAGAGCTCAGAAAACACCGCTTGGGACCTGGTAACAAAATACAACAGTTTGAAGGGGGGTTTGCTCCAGAAAGCAACAGCTGGGGACCAATGCACCCTCTAAGCTGTGGAGTCTTGTGAGCAAAATTTCAGCTTTGTGAGTGACTGGCATTAAAGTGGTGAGCAAGCAATTTGGCTGCTGCATAAATTAGTTTGCTCTGGAGCCATCCTTCCTGAGCTCAGACGAAAATGTGTGAGCCGGAGGCTAAAAAACTGTGAGCTAGCTCACACTAACTCAGCTTAGAGGGAACACTGCTGGGGACGGGAAGCAGCTGATTCTGTCGGAACGCACACATTTGATCTGTTTTTGAAGAGTGCCAAAGCCGGATCAAACAGCGTGTCTGAACACACCCAGAGAGGGCACACTTTTTTTTTAAAAAAAAAAAGTGTCTTCCACTGCCTCCTGACAATCAAAGGTGAGGGGGTCAGGAGAGATCGGAAGTCCCTGGGCTGCCGTTCCACTTACCCAGAGAACCTCTGCCTTGTCCGGATTAAGTTTTATCTCCCCCTCCCCCCCATCACTGACTCCAAGCACGGCCTCAGATCACCAACAGCATCCTTGGAATTTGGTGGAAAAGAAAAATGGAGCTGGGTATCGTCCACGTGTTGGTGACAGCACGGCTCAGACCTCTCCCAGAGACTTCTTTTATATATTAAATAGCATATAGGGGATAACATGGAACCATGAGGAACCCCACAGGCCTTCTGAGACCAACGACCCCCCCCCCCCATAGGACTCGAAACACCGTGGCGCAGCATCCCTTACACCCAGTGCTGAGAGGCAGCTCAGTAGGACGCTACGGCCAATAGTTCAAGGGCTGCGAAGAGATCCAGCAGAATTAGCAGGGTCACATTCCCCCGTCTAGTTCTCGGTGGAGGCCATACATGCAAAATGTCATTGTGTTAAACACTGGGGCAGAGGAACATATGTGCATTTAATCTTCATACATAATAGCGGCTGGAGGCAAGCACATGAAGGCTGAAGGCTCTCCAAAGAGGGAAGGAAACACGAAATTGGAATCTCCTTCCATTTGCTGGCATGGCAACCAGGGTGAGAGGAGGCACCCTGGGAAACTCCTTAATGGAGCCATGACGATTAATGTTCGCGGGGAGGGTGGGGCAGAAATACAAAATAATAAATAATAATACATAAATAATGTATGGAAATGTGATAGGCTGGATGGGGGAAAGAACACAGCTGCAGAGATGCCAATGCCCCCCAACACACATCATCCACATTTTGTTTGCATGGCTCTGGAAGTCCCCGATTTCTTTGGGGGAGAGGGTACAGAGAAATGCCGCACTTGCAGCCTAGTACTGGATCTCTGGAAGTTTTGGTTCATTCAGACACCTGTTCTCCATTGGGAAACGTTGGGAGGATTTGCAACCGCACACTGGAAAGACACCAGCTCGCCACAGCCCTCACTGGGAGGGAGAAGTGCTCCTTCAAAAGACATCATATAAATGTTAAACTCAGGGGTCTGTTGGGGCCGGAGCGAGGCGGAGCGAAGCTCTGCCAGCTCAGGACTGGCCAGTAGGGCAGCCATGGGCTGAATCAGATTCTCTAATCTGATCTGATTCAGCTCGCCGCCAAATTGCCACCGAAATTTGGCGGCAACTTTAAAAGCCACTGGAGGGGAGGGGGTTTGAGGGAGAGGCTCCAAACTTGCAGGGTAGCTGCTGGGGCCTCTCCTCGAAATACCCACCAAGTTTCAAGAAGATTGAACCATGGGGTCCAATTCTATGGGCCCCCAAACCGATTGTCCCATCCCCTCCATTGTTCTCTATGGAGGGAAAAAATGTTAACTTTTTTCCTACCATAGAGAACAATGGAGGGAATGGGGGCAACCTGTTTGGCCCACAGAATTGGACCCCGTGATCCAATCTTCTTGAAACTTGGTGGGCATTTCGAGGAGAGGCCCCAGCAGCTACCCTGCAAGTTTGGAGCCTCTCCCTCAAACCCCCTCCCCTCCAGCCCCTCATATACCCTATGAGTTTTTGCCATTGATTTCAATCGCCGATAGGATATAATGGGGCTGAAACTGACATTCCCTTTCTGACACACTTCTGGTGATGTCAGAGGATGTGGCATATGCTAATGAGTTATGCTAATGGGTTATGCTAATGAGCTCCTGCACCTCTTTTTCTACGAAAGGACCCCTGGTTAAACTGAACTCTGCATTGTGCACTATGAAAAACAGGGAGTGGTCTTTTTGTTATTCTGCTTTTGCGGTTTTAAAAACCCTCTGTTAGATTCACTGAGCCAAGAAAGCATAAGTAAAAATGAATTCGACACCTAAGCGGCCATCCTATTTTACCTTCCCAAAAACCATGTCCAGTAAGTCAGACTGAGATATGATGACCCGCCAGGGTCACCCAGCTGTCAGAGTCTGACAATAAGATGCCTGTTTTGCTTCATAGCTTAGCTATCGCTCTTTGTTTTTCTCGCCTGAATTGTAACCATTTGTTATTTACTGCTTGCATTGAAGTATATTATCGGTTCTGCTAAATGTTACCCTTCTCAGGTCGGGAGGATGGCATGTCGCATTCCTGCACGTCACATGAACAAACTGGGACTAGTACATCCGTCCACTCCCCCTTCACTCCTTTGAGGCTCATGGAATGTTATCGTGTTGTTACAACCTTGGGGCTTGTTTAATTGTTTCTAGCCAAATGTTTAGCCTATCTTTCACACATATGGGTCAGCTAGATCAAGAGGGGAATTTTTATTGCTTTCTCACCTTCCTTGTGGGAACCTTAACGGTCATCCTTTTTCCCAGTTTGGTGTAGTGGTTAAGTATGCGGACTCTAATCTGGGAGAACCGGGTTTGATTCCCCACTCTTCCACTTGCAGCTGCTGGACGACCTTGGGCAAGCCATAGCTCTGTACCAGCTGTTCCCTCAAGGACGGCTTGGGAAAGAGCTCTCTCAGCCCCACCTACCTCCCAGGGTGTCTGTTGTGGGGAGGGGAAGGGAAAGGAGTTTGTAAGCCGCTCTGAGACTCTTAAGTGAGTGAAGGGCGGGATATAAATCTAATCTCTTCTCTTCTTCTTCTTCTTCTTCCCACTTCTCTGCAACAGCTCTGATTGGTCATGTACCTGTGTTCAGTTGTAGCTGGGGGTATATTAACCACTGTGGCTTACTGTCATGTATCTCTAACAAACATAGAGAACCTGGATCCATTATTAGAAATAAAAGAACTCTGTTTTTACTCAAAGGTCTGGTCTGATAGTGTTAACCCAGAAGTGTTAACACCAGCAAGCATTGCGGAGAAGCAAGGAAACTGAACTCCTCTCCACTGTACGTGCAACCCTATAGCCCCAAACAAATTTCAAAAACTAAGAGAGGAACCGACCAACAGCAAGCTAGTCCATGCTCCACTTCCTGTGGCCATCCTTTCACCTCTGGGCATGAAACCCGAGTAGGGTGTCTCTGTGGCCGTGATGGAACCACAGCCCAGCCCAGGCCTTACCTCCAGGGGCTCAGGTGAATCGTGAGGCTCCAGAAGGTACGTTGCCTTTCCGTCGGAGAACACGCCACTGAGGAGAGGTGCAGAGAAAGAAGGACACGTTAGTTGGTCAGGCAAAGCTACTGGGAAGACAATCCTGGCACCCACCACCAAACCCTGATGGGATGGCAGCGTTCTTAGCCATCTGGCATGCCAAGAGCTCAGCCCAACACATTTGCCTCATAAGGCACAGAAAGACTGGCTATTCAAATGCCCTACAAAAGCTGTGGCACCTCCAGAACTGATAGGCTTGTGGGGCAGTGTGTGTGTGTTGTGTGTGTAACCCTCTGATGATTGATATTTGTCTAAGATACCAGCACCGGTATTTTACAAGAGTTTGACAGGGAAGGTAGTGACAGCCACCAGCGCAGATAGCTGTGAAAGATCCGTGGAGGATAGGTTGTTCCTAGCAGTGGTGAATACAGGGAACCCCCATATTCAGAGGCGGGGGCAGTAAGCTTCTGAAATGCCAGAGTCAGAGCATCAGGAGAAGGCCTCAGCCTCACTGCTCTGTTTGTTGGCTCTCCAGGCCCACTGTGAGAAACAAGAGGCTGCGCCAGGTGGCCCCTCCTGGCCTGATCCAGCAGGGCTCTTCTCCTTCCTTGTGGCCTGGACTTGTCCAGAAGCAGACTGGGCCCAAAAGGGGATGCCCAAACCTTCCCGTTGCACTGATGGGAACAACAGCCATCATCAACAACACGCCTGAAACCAGAGCTAATCTATCTCTAGATGGTCTTTTATGAGAAGAATATCCAGTTTATTCTTCATGGGCATAACGCCCAATCCAACCTTCTAATGTGAACAGCACTAAATCTATTTACACTGCACAAGACTATGGCTTGGGACTGATATCACAACTTCAGAGGAGTTTGGTACTCCTCTTTGCCAAAAGGCGAAAAGAGACTCACTTCCCGTACTTCTGGAGTGAAAAGGTTTAGGCAGGGATAACACAAAGCAGGTTCTACTACTGAAAGGCTGGATGTAAAGTATCGGTATAAAAACATCAGATGCTAAAGAAAATATCTCCAGGTGGGCAGCCGTGTTGGTCTGAAGCAGCAGAACAAATTCTGAGTCCAGCGGCACCTTTAAAGCCAACGAAAGTTTCTTCAAGGTATGAGCTTTCGCGTGCACCGCCCACTCCTCAGACACAAAAGCTCATACTTTGAATAAACTTTCGTTGGTCTTAAAGGTGCCGCTGGACTCAAAATTTGTTCTAAAGAAAATACTGATTGTTATCATGATCTATAATATAGTCTATGGGATTATATTGGGGAAATGACCAGTTTGTTCTGACTGGTGGGCCACAAAGCCAAACAATCAAGAGTCCCCCTCCTTGTCCAGGAGATTCCATCATGGATTCCAAAAGGGGCATGTACCTTAGGGTACAAAGAGGCATGACCTCCAGCAGTAGCTGAAAGGTAAATTGCGTGCAAGCATGGCCATGTCTGAATCGGGGCAGTACAGGAATGGACCGGGGGATTTAACCCTTCGCCCTACTCGATTTCTCCAGCTGAAACCAGGTTCTCTATGCAGCTGGTAGCATTTTAAGACAAAAGATGGGCTTTTAACCTGAGAAAGATATTAATGAAAGGAGAATCCCAAGACAAAAGTGCTGGTTCACGTCTCACCAAGGGACTCAACAGTATTGCCTCACCGTGCTTGAACAAGGACTCAAGTTTCCTCAGTCACTATAGGTGCTAATAGCGGAGCATGACCCAAAGCTATTAGTTCTGCTTATCCTGTCTCACGCTGCACTTTCCTTGATTATGTAACTTCTGCTCCGCCCATCTTCAGCAGTTAGGAATGGTCCTCGCCTACTCTGAATGAATCCGTTTTTCTTTTGAGCTTTTCAGCATTCTTATTTACCTCGCTTGAGTGTTCCTGTTGCTTGGGGGGAGGGTCTGTTCCTCACATGTTTTGCTCCCTCTAGTGGTCAGTTCGATATTACAGCACTTTATGTCTGGCATAAAAACCTGCAGTTTAAATCTGCAGGAAGGTGTCCTGGACAAAAATTGATGTAATATTGAATCAACTACTAGAGGGAGCAAAACACATGTGGAAAAGAACCCCCCTCCAAAAGCAACAGGAGTGCACAAGAATACAGAAAAGCCCTTTGATTGGTTATGTTTTCAAACCAGCCTCTCTTTGTTAATTTCCCCCAATTCCCACCTTTGTGTTTCCTGTCACTTTAATTATAAATATACTTGCTATGGATGTATACTTCATGCATCTGATGGAGTTCTGACTCATGAAAGTTTATCCTGGAACAAATATTGTTAGTCTTTAAGGTGCACCGGACTCCTGTTTTATTTTGGAAACTTTCTGGTGTTGTTGAGGTTAAATTATTACATTTAGCTTGTTAAATTCACTGATTTGAATGTGTGTGTCACTCTCTGAGCCACTCTGAACACCGTTTGGAGAAGCAGAACATGAATATTTTTAATCAATAAAATGACAAAGTCCTTGTTGCAAAAGCAGCAAATGGTCAGACTATTCTACAGCCGAGGTTTGTAACGCTCCAGCTGAAACTGCAGGGTGTCTCTTACAGGAAAGTCATTCCAGTCCTGTCAGCCTGTGGCAGCCAATGGTCCAGCGGTCAACAATCAATGGCCAAGATGACAGCTTATGGACCATCGGTCAGCCATCCTGGCATCAACACCTGTCCCTCAGACTCCTGCCATGAAATCATTTTGTTCCAGCAGTCCTGACACAGAACCTCACCAGGAACAGGAGTGGGGGGGGGGGGGGGGTGGACTGCAAGAGACACCTAAATGCCCCAGCAGCAGCCATTCATGAGACAGGCCACTGGAGAGATGTTTACAAAGCCACCAAAATGAGGTCATTACCTCCACGTGTCCTAGTGGGGTATATGGCACCACGGACAGGGTGCTGTCAGGGCACAGAGGCTGCAGGACACACATGCTCTTACTTCACGGGCAGTATTCATGAGTTCTGGCTAAGCAGCACACACCCCTGGCAACGCACAGACGCCCTCTGAGCCCAGCTTCCCAGACGGAACAGAAGCGCAGGCGTGGCATCCGGTGGTCTTGCATGTTCCAGCCTGCGCTGAAACCCTCGCTCCCCCTTCAGCGTTTCCCTTCCCACGGTCAGCACCGGCTACTCACCGCAGGCCGTGGCAGCTGGACAGGGCTGCAAAAGTGCCAGCCTCCCCACGGAGGTGCCCCTGATAGTAGCAGTGTTCACCGGCTCCCTGAAAGAGAGGAGAGGTGGGCCACGGAGATGGTGAGGTCTCCCTGTGCCTTTCAAGAGATCAGCACCACAGGCCCCCGAGCTAGACCCTGCCCTGGAGGTGCGCCACCCGGCTCTCACAAGCAAGAAGAGGCACCTGTACAGGCAGGCGTTGCTGGCAGTCCACTAGGGGAGGGCAGTCCCCCCACCCCCACCCCCGTGCCACTGATGGCTGGGAGGGAGTTGAGACATGCAGGGGTCCAGCACCTTCCTCAAGCCACCCTGAAACAGCCGCCCAATTAAGAAGGGATGCAGCATGTCCCGGGATGAGCCAGGCGAAGGGTACCGGCAGCAGAGAGTTCTGGGCTGAGGGCAGAGGCCTGAGGAGTCCCTGCAGAAAGGGGTGCAGGAGCTGAGGTGGGGGACGGACAGAGGGCAGACCAGGGCTTCAGCAGAAAAGGCTGGAGCGGCAAAGCTGGGGCTTTGTGCTGTGGTGGCACAAGAAGCCGCTGAGGTGGGGGAGACAGAGGATTCCAGTCACAGCTGGATGCTGACAGTGCCTGATGGGGAGAGACGCGGGGGGACTGCCTCCCCCCTCCAGATCTCGCCAGTCAGTCAGCCCGCCAAGGGTCTGTCAGCACACACAGTCTCTGGGATGCCTTCACGGGAGGTACGCGGCCAGGCCATCGGCAAAGAGCCCGCCCTGGCCTGGGGATCTCTCTCCCTTCTCTCCTGCTGGTATTGGCCCATTCACGGCTTCACGTGCGTGCCGGCTCCTCCTCTCCATGGGGGGCTGGTGCTCAAAGTTGCTGCAGTGCGCGAGGCCAGGAAGACAGTCCGCCCCCTCTCCTCCCCATCCCCCCATCTATTTATAGGCGCCTGGGTGGTTTCACATCGGCTGGGGAAGAGGAAAGCTGGAACTTGCTGCAAAGTGGGGAGGGGGCCAAGAAGGGGCCCCCAGGATCTGGCTGCAGCTGCTTGCCCGTGGGTGCACCTGGGCATAGCCAGCCACTTAGCCGGGACTTAGCATTACTGATGCGCTGCTTGGGAGGCTGCCTGTGGCACCAGCTCCCTGCTTGGCTATTTCTGCAGCCCCCCCCCCGGTTTCTTCTTCTTCTTCTTCTTCTTCCCACAGCATCAGAAGCTGCAACAGGCAGAGGCTGTCTCTCTCCCCCCACCCCTCCCCACCCGGACAGCCCTTTTCCTATCTGGGGGGGGGGGGGTGTCAGAAGAGAGACCTAGCTCTGAGGGACTGCAGAAGAGAGCCAGCAGAGTTGTGGTCTAAGGCCAGGCTGGCCAAGAAACTTGGGCCAGTCAGCCTCTCTGAGCCGAACCTACCTCACAGGATCGTTGTGAGGATAAAATGAAGGAGGGGAGGGCCACGTGCCGTGCCCTGAGCACTTCAGAGGAAGGGTGAGACAGAAAGGGGCTCAGCGAATCTGTGAGATCACTGCCGGCTGGACCGTGTGCGAGGAGCAGGCCCAAGCCTGTCACGGGCCAGACTCAAGCAGTGAATGTGGCAGGAAGGGCCTGGGGGTCAAGCCCACTGGGAAGCGAAGTTCTTTGGCCTGGAGGTTCAGGGCCCCAGTCTGCGATTCTGCGCATGGGCTGCATGCACTCCGAGAGAGGGGACCCGTGGGCACAACAGGTGGCTCAGCACAGCCCCCCAGGCAGGGCTGCCAGCTCCGGGTTGGGAAATCCCAGGAGATTTGGGGGCCGGAGTCTGGGGAGGGTGGGCTTTGGGGAGGAGGGGAGAGTCCTCAGCCTGGTACAGTGCCCCAGAGTCCACCCTCCAAAGCAGCTGTTTTCTCCAGAGGAGCTGATCTCGGTTCTCTGGAGATCCGCTTGTAATAGTGGGGAATCGCCAGGTGCCACCTGGAGGTTGGCAACTCCACCCCAAAGTGCTACTCCGCTCCGACTGCCCCCCCTTACCGTCATATGGCTGGCGTTTCTGTCTTGTCCAAAATGGCGCTCCACATATTGTGAGGACAGCAGGTGGCTGGAGGGAGAGTGGAAGGGACACGTGAACAGCTGGACGGATGTGTGGGTCCGCATGCCCACCCTTTCCCTGCAAAATCAAGGTTTCCCTACCCCTTTCCTCAGTTGCTTCTCCCCATCCCCATTCACCTTCCAGTTTTGGGTAGTGGTTAAGAGTGGCAGGACTCTAATCTGGGAGAGCTGAGTTTGATTCCCCACTCCTCCACTTGCACCTGCTGGATGACCTTGGGCAAGCCGTAGTTCTGGTACAGCTGTTCTTGAAAAAGAGCAGTTTCTGTCAGAGCTCTCTCAGCCACCAGGGGTGGGGAGGGGAAGAGAAGGAGACTGTAAGCCGTTCTGATGAGTGAAGGGCAGGGAATAAGTCCAATCTCCTCCTCCTCCTCCTCCTCCTCCCTCTGCTGCTCAGGGCAGTGTCTTGCACCCAGTTCCTCCTTGGGACGTCTGCAGAGCCTCCCACATCATCTGGGAAGCCCCCTCCGCCCCCTGGTTCTGCGCGAGGGGGTTTCTAACGGCCTACTCTGGCCCCAGCCTTCCCCTGGGCTTGCCAATTCCAGGTTGGGAAATTCGTGGAGATTCAGGAGTGGAGCCTGGGGAGGGCCGGGTTTGTGAAGGGGAGGGGAGAGACCTCGGTGGAGTACAATGCCAGGAAGTCCACCCTCCAAAGCAGCCATTTTACCAGAACTGTCTTCTGGTAGCCTGGAGATCAGCTGTGAGGTCCACGACACCACCAGGGCCTACCTGGAGTTGGCAATTCACTTCTCAAGGTATTTACTTAACTCATACTACTCATTTAACCTACAGGTTTTGTGAAGTGCCGCAAGAGAATCCCCACGAACCAGGCTAAAAAAACCCTTTAAATAATTTTCTACAGGCAATTATGTATGTAAAAAGTTTCACAACAGCCAAAGTAACCTCCGAATACACTCTGGACAGATCTGTCCCGAATTTTTCTCCTGCTGATGCACCGGCCGTCTCACCCAGGCACAGAGTAATCCACAAATCTCTCACATTTGAGCAGAAAGGGGCATTCCAATAAACAATTCCCAGAAGCACCGAAGGGGCATCCTCTCTAAATGGGGCACCTCCTCGCAACTCCTCGGGGGACCCTAGGGTTGCCAAGTCTTATGGACGCACTGGCGGGGGGAGTCCTCCTGTGGCCGGGAGTTTCTTCTGTCACCGGAAGTGATGTCGGCACGTTGGGGGCGTTGCCAGGGCAACGCCCCCAACGTGCCGACGTCACTTCCGGTGACGTCATTACGTCGTCCTCGCTGGACGACTCTGGGGGTGGGGTTCCCCCCGCCGGCCGAATGCTGGCCGGCGGATCGGGAACCCCTTTAGCGGGGGATCCCCCGCCCCCCGGGCTGACTTGGCAGCCCTAGGGGACCCCCCCCTTTCCCAGCTGGGCCTTTGGAAGGGGCATGGAAAGTTCAGGTGGGGGAGGGCGGACTCATTTCACCTCCTTCCAGATGCCTAGAGGCTGGCTGGAGATAATGGAAATGCACCCCGCCAATCTCGCACCCCGCCAATCTCGATGGCATCATCTGACCTGTTCCAAGAGTGAATCCCACCTCTCAGAGACAGCCATTCCCTGGGCATCAGGGCGGCTGCTCTCCAGAGCAGCAGCAGGCACAGTCAGGGGTGAAACTCAATCACCCGACACTCTGCTTAATCACACCATCTCTGGTTACCACCTAAGACTCAGCAGTCACCTCATCTTACAGGTGTGTCTTGAGCTTAGTTTACTCCTGGGGGACACAGAAATAACTCTGCAGGCCCCATTAAATATTCAAGGGCGCTGGCCGAATGGCACTGCTCCTTGGGGGACGAGAGAAACCACCGCCTCCTACAGGCAGAGAGGCTCACACCCAACAGCTGATTCCCATGACAAAAGCCATATATTGGCCACATGGATTATGTCATACTGAATCAGCTCACAACACCTCTGACATTTTCACAATACACAACATCATCTACACACACACACTGCCACTCATACGGTCTCATGCATGGTTTGAAGAAGAAGAAGAGTTTGTTAGCCGAATTGCTTTAATTTAAGATCAGCAATTGGCAGAATACCGGGTTCTTGCCAGCTACACCAAGGTCCCGCCCCTTCCAGGAGTTCCCAGAAAATAGGCAATGAGGCTGAGTGGTCCCTTTCACTGACGTTTACTATAAATGTTGTTCAAGCATACAAAACTGAATCACACACGCATACACACAAGATCTAGGAAACTTAGATAGAAAGTAGCACTGTTGCATTAGCAGGAGTTTCGTTGAGGGGTGATACGTTACCTGTCCTGGAGACAGGTGGTCCCCTTCCACAAGAAGATTGAGGGGAGGTGGAAAGGAAAAATGGGGAGTGCAATCTGAACCTGCGGATACACGCCTCGTCCTGGCTGCGCAAACCAGGGATTAAAGATGGAGGCAAGGTGTTGGGATAGAAAGCTGGACGTAAGAGGTTGGTAAAGAAGATAGGGGTCGAAGAAGGCTAACAATGGACTTCCGTTGTGCAAGATCTTTTATCAAGTAGCATTGGGGCGGGCTGCACTGACCACATCCCACTGACACACCTACTAGTAGGTCCGTCCCCACTAGCCCTACCATTGGTCAGTGTAATAAGGAGGAGGGGGCAGGAAGGAGTGGTCAATATTGCAAATCTAGGTGCTAAGCAGGAACTGACACCTGGGCCAGCTGGTAGGATTCTTGGCGCCAATCCTTTGTCTCGTGATGGCTCTGGCCAGGTCACTCGATGGCCGACAATTAGTTGCTTGGTAACGTCACTTAACATAATCTCTTACAGGAACTTTGGGGGAAGGTGTGAATTGACCAGCGTAAAGGAGACAGAAGGACTCTTTGAAATGGAGTCCTGGTCTCCATGTTAGTGTGAGCTCTGGAGGAAGTTTCCTGCTGTGGGCTAGAGCCTCTCACTGCAATAGAGAGTGCATTTTGCCCTTTGCAGAATAACAACCCAACGTTCAAAGTTATGATTTTAACAGTTCATAAGAGCATATAATATGCCTTGCTGGCTTACAAGTTGGTTTTTATACCCCGCTTTTCTCTACCCTAAGGAGTCTCAAAGTGGCTTACAATCTCCTTCCCTTCCTCTCCTCACAACAGACACCCTGTAAGGTAGGTGGGGCTGAGAGAGCTCTGAGAGAGCTGTGACTGGCCCAAGGTCACCCATCTGGATGCATGTGGAGGAGGAGTGGGGAATCAAACCCATCTCTCCAGATCAGAGTCCGCTGCTCTTAACCACTACACCATGCTTTTCACACATATCACACCAGTCTCCTAAAAGGGCACATCATACAACTGTGAACAAGATGTCATGTATGGAATCACATCTTTCTTCACTAAGTCTTACACATCCATGAGCACAAGCCACACATACAGTGTGGCTTTATTTATGCTTTCTTGGCTCAGTGAACATAACCTGGAGAACCGGGTTTCATTCTCCACTCCTCCTCCACGTGCAGCCAGCTGGATGACCTTGGGCCAGTCACAGTCCTCTCAGCCCCACCTATTCTCACAGGGTGTATATTGTGGGGAGAGGAAGGGAAGGCGATTGTAAGCTGCCTTCGAGACTCCCTTGGGTAGTGAAGAACAGGGTATAAAAACTAACTTTTCTTTTTCTACATGTGTAAAATCAATTACAACAATCACATGCATAAATTCTCATGAATATTGCCAAAAATACATTCACACACAACACTACAGCTATAGCCACAATTCTTTATGCACCTTTTTTTACACACATACCTCTAGACACATGGTCACAGACCTTTGTCAATCTTTTTGTGTTTTTAAACCAGTTTGTGTTTAAAGCGGAGGGCATAATGTGAAGACTCAGCCGCTAGAACCTTTTGGCATTGCTGGGACGCAATAGAATATGGGAGGTCACAAGACCAGAGTACCTCTGAACATGGGCAGGGTGACATTTCCAAACTGCTGAGTGACCAAAACCTGCTGGGATTACTTCTCTTCTGGGATTACAGTGCCAAAGGTAAAGACGTCAGACCCATCCTCTCTCCCTGGAGAAACTGAGCACTGATTGTTCTCTGAATTATCTTCTTGCTGCTTCCGCCTAAGATCAGGAGCCACCGACAGAGTTGCCGCCTGGAACTGCCCTGGCATCCAGTCTTCAAAACAGCCACCTCAAAACACAAGGGGGGGCATCCATGTGCAGCCACTTCCCTCCTGGCATGGTCTCCCAATAAGCATCCACTCTCTGTCACACAAACGGATGCAACTCCTTCATGCAATCGCACCAGCGTGCCCCCTTTGCAGCGCACACCCTGGCACACCAAGAGGAACAGAAAATCAGCCAGCACACACTCATCCCTCTCGCTCCCTCCCCCTGCCACATTTAGCTGCAGTTATGTGCCAACAGCATGTACACACACGCACACGCTCACTTGCGGCCATGCACGCCCCCACGTGTACAGACCACCTTGTGCATCTGCACATGACAGGAGGTGAAAACCCTCCCACGGGACTTCTGCTGCAGAGACAACGCAGTGTCTGTGGAATTGGTGTGCCTGTTTTTTCCATGTTCAGCTTTGGAAAGAGGGAGGCATCCACCCCGCACCCTGCTGAGTCCCACTCCGGTCAGTATCCCTGACATGACCCCTTGCGGGCTGCCACCTTCTGCCGCCACCACCCTGGACTTAGGGTCTCTTGAGAAGGCCCCCGGGTATCCCTCCCAAGCCCAACCAAAGGCCCTCTTTTAATCAAGAAACATGAGGCATGATGACCAGTGTTCCCTCTAAGCTGAGTTAGTGTGAGCTAGCTCACATTTTTTTAGCCTCCAGCTCACACATTGTTGTCTTAGCTCTGGAAGGATGGCTCCAGAGCAAACTAATTGGTGCAGTGGTGAAATCACTCGCTCACAACTTTAATGGCAGGAGCTCACAAAGTAGGATTTTTGCTCACAAGACTCCACAGCTTAGAGGGAACATTGGTGATGACCAGGCAGAGAACACTTAAACCACAGGGTTTATTTAAACAATACTGGGGCAGGGAAAATAAGACGAGGGGCATTCAAATCAATAACAGTGTTTTAGAGGTAAATTAAAAAATGAATCTAACGAGACTAACTGTTTTTCCTTAACTGGTACTACTTAAGGCCTACAGCCTCTTACGCCACCAGGCCTCCTGCCTGTTCTCACTCCATCCCACTGAGGGACCTCTCTCCCAGCCCAGACTTTCCCCTCAGTTTGACTCAGTTTGAAAGGCTGCAGTAGAGAGCAGGGCTATTTTTGGGCCGGAATGCACCGGAACGGCATTCCGGCTGGCGTCCCGCCCCGCCCCTCCCCACCGGTGGGAAACTGCCTTGCACGCCTCTGGCACTCCCAGTCTGGATGACTCCGTGTCTGCTCAGCGTCCCCCATGCTCAGCAATCCAGCTAGCCCCACCCCTCCTCCCTCACCCCATGGCAGAGGGACCGGGCGAGAGAGCAAGCGAGGGGGCTAGAGGGTGGCTGGAGTGGAGAGTCATGCTGGCTGTCCTGGGCAGCCACGAGCGCTTGCTGCAGGTAAGAGTGGTGGCCCGTGTCTGACATACCTGCCCCTGCCTCCTCTCTTTGGCAAACTCTGCTCCACCAGGAGAAGGCGGCCGGGGAGGGAGAGCCAGGCTGGGGGGGGGGGTGTTTGGGATCATGTGTTCTTGGGATGGGTGGGGGGAAGTTCCAGAAGGGAGCCCAAGAGTGTGTGCATGTGTGCCTGCGTCGAGCGCGTTGCTCTCCTTCCTCTCTGAGTTGTGTTTTGTTCCTACCGCTTGCCTTTGCAAAGCTGTGTTTGGATGCGGGCAGGATCGGGGGCCCCGCACCCCTTCCAGGGGACGGACCCTCTCTCTCTCGCCCCGTCAGGCTGCAGAAGTTGCTCTGCGATCACAGGGCAGGAGGGAGCTTCATCTCCCCCACCCCCAATGCTCCCTCTAAGCTGTGGAGCCTTTGAGCAACAATTCTGCTTTGGGGGCTACTGGCATGAAAGTTGTGAGCGAGCAATTTGGCTGCTGCATGAATTAGTTTGCTCTGGAGCCCTCCTTCCTGAGCGAAGGTGAAAAGGTGTGAGCTGGAGGCTAGAAAACTGAGCGCTTTCCCTTAAAGTGCAGGAGCTGGCTGTAAAGCGCCCCGCACGCCAGGTCTCCGAGGGGTCATGGCAAGGAACGGAGTTCTACAGCTGATATGGACTTGACTATTTGGAAGATGACTGCCCAACCTTTGCAGGCATCTGACTCCCCCAGCCCCCATCTAAGCATGGAAATAAGTGATAGGAAAAGCTTCTTAATTTCTATACGGCAGGATGTTATAAAAGAAAAAGGAGCAGGATTGTTAAAAAGTTGGCTACCCTAGCTGTTGTTTCCCCCTCATACTGTCTGTAATTCTTTCATAATTGTTCTGGCTTTGGGGTTTTGGGGTATAAACTGTTACTTAGGTCCACACTGGTGTCTGCAGAAGCATGTTTGTTTTTTGCGGAAGCAGGGGTCCAAGTTCTTCTGTATCTTACTTGGTACTGTTGGCTACTTTAGAGGAAGAGCTCACAGATTTAGGATTGTGAAGCCTCAGGGCTCTTGTTTTTCATCTTTCTCAGGAGCTTGTTTAATGTTCAAGCTCTGCAACGTATCTGCCTAGGTTTCCTCCTCATCTTAACATCTCATCTCCCCCTCATCTTAAAAGTGACTTCTCCTTCAGTTAATTTAATGGGAGCCAGCTGGTAGAAAATCCAGTGTTAATGTCATGTGCTCTCTGTCCTCCTATTGGGCTTTTATTAGAGTGGGCGAGGAAAAAGAAGTTTAGAAAAGGAACAAGGGGGGGGGGCCGCGATATTCGCGGGGGGGAGAAGCTGACAGCTGCTCCTCCTTCCTCCGCCCCCTTCCCCCCCTTCCTCTGCCCCCTCCCCCCCCAGAGACTCCTGGCGGGCCTCGGCGGCTCTCGCCGGGCCCACCGCTGGCCCCCTTCCCCCCCCCCGAGACTCCCGGCGGGCCTCGGTGCCTCTCGCCGGGCCCGCTGCTCGCCCCCTTCCCCCTCCTCCGCGGGCTGTCGGCTGGCCTCGGCAACTCTCACCGGGCCGCTGCCGTTCCAAGAGCGTTCCCCACGCATGCGCAGGGAACGCTCTTTTACTTTTCGGGAGATTTAAAGATCCCCCGAAAAGTTTTTGATAGATTTCGGATTTTTCTGCAAGCGGGGGGGTTACCCCCCACCTGCAGAACCCCCCCCCTCTGCCCTCCAAGTGCCCCCCCCGCGTGGATTTAAGTATCCGTACGCGGGGGGGCACTTGGGAATTAGATATAGAGATGCACTATATGGCAGTAGCTCCCTTTTACAGCTTGATTTTAAGTAACGACAGTGACAGAACAAATTAAAATTGGTCTTAAAGAAACTGTCTCCAACCTGAACCCAGCTGGTCTTCTAATTATTATCTGAGTGTCACAAGTCCGGCCTTAGTAAGGGAGACCAAAAAAAAGAGTATTTTGTGCGGGAATAAGTGACCTGTAATTGTATTTTCCGGGGAAGAAAAGCCTCTAAATTGGGAAACTAATATTCGATGGTATGGTGATGTAACCAAAAAATCCTTAGTTTAGGAATAACGTGACAGGCAAGAAAATGGGGTGGGTGGAGAGGGAGGGGAGGGGAGGGATATTCACAGTAGTTAAAGGTTTCTTTGTCCTTTTATTGTTTATACTGCTAACTAAAAATGGAAAACAAAAACATTAAATAGACAACATCTCCAGTTTCGATCAAAGTATATCCTAGTAATCATGGTACAGTAATTTTGAGTTGCAGAATGGAAGCTAACAGGATTCAATACACGTAGGGTTGCCAAGTCCTACCTTATTAAAAGCTGAGGAGTCCTGTCCCCTCTCTTAGAGTCTGGCGCGCCAGGATGACGTCACCCAGAAGTGACATCACCACGCTGGGCACGTTGCCATGGTGACGCTTTGGCAATCACCCTAAAACTCTATGGTACTCTGGTACTATAGAGTTTTCAGGGTGATTGCTAGAGCATCGTCCCAGCAACGTGCCCAGCGTGATGACATCACTTCCGGGTGACGTCATTACGCTGGGCAGTCAGCTGGATCGGGCCGCTTCGGGGGTGGGGCCCCCCCCACCGGCCGGATCTGGACTGGCGGGTTGGGAACAATGTTCCCTCTAAGATGTGGAGTCTTGTGAGCAAAAATTCCACTTTGTGAGTTAACTGACATTAAAGCTGTGAGCGAGCAATCTGGCTACTGCATAAATTAGTTTGCTTTGGAGCCATCCTTCCTGAGCTAAGACAAAACTCTGTGAGCTGGAGGCTAAAAAACTGTGAGCTAGCTCACACTAACTCAGCTTAGAGGGAACATTGGTTGGGAACCCCTTTAGTGGGGGAATCCCTGCCCCCCGGGGGGACTTGGCAACCCTAGCCCACTTGCGGGGAGGGCGGGATACAAATGCGAAAAAAAATATAAAAAAAATAAAAATAGATGAACTAATAATGAGCATTTAGCAATCATAGCCATAGTAGCTGACATGACTAGTGCTAAGGGTCAGCTGCCCTGGAGTCTTCTTGTGCACACACTCTTTCTTTCTTTCTTTCCCTCTTTCCTTCCTTCTTTCTCTTTCCCTCCTTTCCTTCTCTCTCTCTCTTTCCCTCTTTTCCTCCTCCTTTCCTTTCCTTTCTCTTTCTGCACTGCCAGGGGTGTGGCCTAATATGTTAATGAGTTCCTGTTGTTGAGTGTGGCCTGTTATGCTAATGAGTTCCTGCTGGGCTTTTTCTACAAAAAGAGCCCTAGTAGAGAGGGGAAAAAACCCGTTTGTCAGTTACACACCTAAAGTTCCGTCTCCTCACACATTCCCCGAATTCCCACTGGCTACCACCACCGCCAAGCATCATGGGAATTGTAGGCTGACAGCCCTCTACCCCCAGCATAGGTCTCGCCTAGGCCGCACTAGGTCTGTCTCCCCGCCCGGCACAGATCATGACAATCCCCATAACAACTTCAGAGGTAACCGACGTACCTCTGGTGCTTCCAGAAACAAAGCTGCGCAGGTATTTCAGGAAATTAATTTTCAAACAGAGGAGCAAAGAGGGTCAAGGCTTGCCACAACCACCGACCACAAAGCCCTGCACCCTGTCAGGTGCATACACTGGCTGGCTGCATTTACACATTGAGGAGAGGGAGGTGTTCTGCACATGCTCAGAGACACTCTTACTTTGATTATTCACATTCCCAAGGCTCCAACATCAGAATGACTCTGTGGAATCAGGTCAGCCCAGTGTTCTGTTTTCTCACCTGAGAATGGCAGGGAGAAACTTGGGAGCGCCTGGGAGTTTCCCAGCCATGATCCCTTTACAGCATTATCTCTGGCGGTTGACACCAGCCTCTACTTCTCAGGGCCAACCCCGAGGTGAAGCTGGGAGCTCCACGCATGAGCATCCAAGCGCTTCTTTCTCTCTCTCTCTCTCTCTCTCTCTCTCTCAAAAAGAAAGTATGTGGGACTCCAATTCAACTTCGCATCACATTGTGGGGTGTTAAGCTGACCTGAAACAGCCTCACAGAGTTTGGTGGGAGCATTTTAGGTCTGAAAAACCTGCAAAGGGGAAGCTTACTTGATTGATTGATTGATTGCACTTATATCCCACCCTATCCCATGATGGGCCCAGGCCGGCTCACAACAACAGAGGTAAAACAATAAACATACAATTAAAAATCAATTAAATTAAAACAGGAGGGCAGCAGAAAATAACATCAGTCCAGAGCAGCCTAATACATGTCTTGTTAGGTGTTAGTAGGATAGTGGACATCTGTAGGCCCACATCTGTAGGCAGGGGAGGCTGAGATGGTCAAAAACATCCACCGCCTCAGCCAAAGGCCTAGCAGAACAGCTCCGCTTTACAGGCCCTGCAGAACTGTAGCAAGTCCCGCAGGGCCCTGATCTCACATTGGGAGTGTGTTCCATCAGGTGGGGGACAGGGCAGAAAAGGCCCTGGCCCGGGTTGAGGCCAAGCGGATGTCCTTTGGGCCGGGGACTACCAGTCAGTGTTGTTCAGCAGAGTGCAAGGCTCTCCGGGGCCTACACAGGGAAAGACGGTCCTGAAGGCATGCTGGTCCCAGGCCGGGTAGGACTTTGAAGGTCTCTACACCACAAACTTGAAACGGATCCGGTACTCAACTGGTAGCCAGTGCAGTTGGCGTAGCACTGGCTGAATGTGCGCCCGCAGACGCCACCATCAGCAAGCGCATTCTGCACCAGTTGGAGTTTCTGGGTCAGGTTCAAGGGCAGCCCTGCGTAGAGCGAGCTACAGTAATCCAGCCTGGAAGTGACCGTTACGTGGATCACTATAGCTACGTCCTGGGAAGACTTAGTTGCCTCACCTGCCACAGATGACAAAAGGCCCACCTGGCAAGAGCAGCGACCTGGGCCTCCATTGAAAGTGAGGCATCAAAGATCACCCCACGGCACTGGCATCAGAGGCGCCCCACCAAGTGCCAGGAGCTGCATTCCCGATCCCAGCCCCCACGACTCAGATACAGGGCCTCCATCTTCACTGGGTATAATCTCAACTGGCTCTGCTGCAACCAACCAGCCACGGCTCCCAATGCCCTGTGCAAATGATCTGGGGCGGAATCTGGCTGGCCATCCATCAGAGGGGCTTAAACCACCCCTCCCTGAGCAGCCCCAGTCCAAATTGGGAAATCGTGACCTCCTTTTTTAATTGAGAAAAAAGGCTGGGGAGCCCACTGGGGAACTACCTGCATGAAACTTACCTCCCCCCTCTTTAAAAGACCTCTAAAATACCAACCACCTCCCACATCTTATGGCAATTAACTCCCTAGCAGGTTTTTTCTTACACCTGTCCTGAATCCATTGCCAAATAATTGCACTGTATCCCTTGAGAGCCACACACACACACATGGGGAGGGGGGGGGAGAGACTCTCGATTCCCTCCCCCCACCCTGTGATCATTTCAGTTTCCTTCTTCTGCACTTTTTCTGTTTATATTATAACCATTTTTGATATGGGGACACCTCAACGGAATATAGCACTCTAACGGTGGGTATATCACAGATCACATAATATTCACTTTTCCAACTTGCCCCTTTCCTTGCAAATCAGTTGTTTTTACTTTGCCCACACCAAGTTGGGTGTTTACAGGGAACCCCAAATAGGGACACCAGCCCTCCAGGTGGGGCCTGGGGATCCCCTGGGATTACAGCTCATCTCCAGACTACAGAGATCAGTTCCCCCCCCCCCCCGGAGCAAATGGCTGCTTTGGGGGGTGGACTCTATGGCACTCTCCTCCACTGAGGTCCCTCTCCTCCCCAGGCTCCACCCCCAAGTCTCCAGCAGTCTCCCAACCTGGAGCTGGCGGCCCTACCCCGCCCCCAATCCCCTGCCAGTGGCCAAGGGGACCTCTCAGCCCTAGCTTCGAAGCTCTTTTTCCTGGGTGGTCAAGTCAGTCTTGAGACAGAAATTTCAAGGTCCTCCCGGCCCGAAAAGGGAGGATTCTGCACGGACAGACCAGCCCCCAGCTGAGCGTGGGAACCTGGATCTCCTGCTCGACTCCCCCGGGTCAGACTGCTGGGAAATTGCCAGCCTGGAGGGAAACTGACCCACCGCTACCCCTTCTGCCAGGAACACCTACTGGTTCAGCTCCAGATCCAGGGTGAAGGCGGACCCAAAGGCCTGGACGAGAAAAGTCACTTGGGCCAAGTGCATCACCTGCAGAGGGCACAGAGAGAGAGAGAGGGAGAGAGGATCAGGGTGGCTTCCTTCAGAGACACTGGCCTGAACCTGAAGAGGAAGGAGAAAGAAGGAAAGAGGAAGAAGAGACTGGATTTATACCCCGCCCTTCACTACCCGAAGGAGTCTCAGAGCGGCTTACAAACTCCTTCCCCTTCCCCTCCCCACAATAGACCCCCTGTGAGGTAGGCGGGGCTGAGAGAGCTCTCCCAAGAACTGCTCCTGAGAGAACAGCTCTGAGAGAACTTGTGACTGTCCCAAGGTCGCACCAGCAGATGCTCTGTGAGCAAAAGCCCTTGTTCACGTCTTGCCATTCTCACTCTGGCCTCTCACATTCCTCCCCTCATCTCCCACACCAATGAAATTTACTTTGTAAACTCCCTGGAGCCCAAGACCTGCAGCTCTGTCAAGTTCCTTGCACACATTACCCTCGCACACACATAGAGCACTCCTTAATTGAGAGCCAGTGTGGTGAAGTGGTTAAAAGCATAGGACTAGTGTCTGGGATAATGCTCCCTCTAAGCTGTGGAGTCATTTGAGCAAAAATTCTACTTTGTGAGCTACTGGCTGGAGCCATCCTTCCTGAGCTAAGACAAAAACGTGTGAGCCAGGGACTAAAAAACTGTGAGCTAGCTCACACTAACTCAGCTTAGAGGGAACACTGATCTGGGAGACCCGGGTTTGAATCCCCACTGGTGCCCTGGAAGCTCCTGGGGCGACCTTGGGCCATATTCTCTCAGCCTAACCTACCTCACAGGGATGTTCTGAATTAAACAGATATAAATAAATAAATAAATACACTTTTATAGTTGGGCTTAATTAATGACTACCTACCCCCCTCTTGCACATGTATCTTTAAACATCTGCAGTGTGACTTTGTGTCCCCCCCACGCCATCCCCTCCCCACACAACACCACCCCCACCCAGCCCCTACATCTGGGATGAGCAAAAAAGGGCCCCAAGCAGAGACCAGGACTTCCAGCCCATCGGGTGCCTCAGAACCTCTGATTTTAGAAAGGAAGTAATGGGCACCCCTTAGCAGTATTGCTTTTCTGGGCACATGCTAGCCAGCACCACACCCTGCCCAACCCGGACTGAGCAGTGAACTGAGCAGAGCAGAGCAGACTGGGGGTGGGGGTGGGGAGGTGGGCTGGCTGGCTGAAATTCTAAGCTGGTCACGTCACAGTGGAGCTGATGAATACGGGGGACAGAGTGGAAGAGCTGGTCACTGCGAACACCCCACCTGTCGGACACACTGGCGTGGAACACAGATCAGGCACCCGAGTCTTAGGGAGCAGCTGGGAAGCGGAACGGGAAGGACAGGGGTGTGAGCTGACTCTGCCACTGACTGGCTGCAAGAGGTAATGGACACAAACGCCAGCGGGCAGGCAAAATTAGGGAGACGGTATCATTTCGGCACTCCAGGGATGCAAAATCTTGCGCAGGAGCCAGCGAGATTTCCTGGGAGCCATACAGGAAGAGAAATTTGCTTCCTGTCTTCCGCCACAACGCAAGTCCTCTCTGCGGGTCCAGTCCTTTGGGCTTCCTGGAGTTTTGGGTCTCTCTCACAACTTTAGCTGGCTACGACTGTGTTCAGTCTTAGTCTTGGCTGAGAAAGCCCCCACCCCCATTTGACTGAATATGTGTTGACAGCAGCCCCTCTCTTGGAATTAATCAAAGACCCCTGCAGAGACTTGCATTTACAACAGTGACCAGGGAAGGGGCTAGTTGGGAGTGGGCTGGCCGGAGGATCTGCAATATGATTCAGAAACGAAAAGGCAAGAGGGGCATTTGGCCTAACTCAGTTGGGGGCCGGCGGGCGGTTTCTTTACACATCAATCAGGTCCCAAGAGGATGCCATTTCTCTATTCTAGCGCGCACACAAACACCCCCAGCAACCGCATGTTCCTAGCCTGCCTTTCAGCTAAGGACAGAGAAAAGGAAGTTAACCCAAGAGTCGTTAGAGAGGAAGGTCTTGAGATGACAGCTGATGGAAGAGAGGGAGGGGGCACCCAAGGAGACGGGTGGGCAGAGCTACCTCTGTCTATGGAGTGGCACACAATGATTCACATGGTGTGTTTCTGCGCAATAATATTTGCTACCACTATATTGTTAACAATAAATAGACCCTCAGGATAAGGGACTGTGAATTGACACTGTAGTCCAACAGCCAATGGGTCCAAAGTGTCTGGACTTCAGCAGCCCCTTTTTTTTATTAGGGGGGAAGGTCATTTTTTGAGAACCCAGCTCTCCTTTCATCTGGCCCTGTATGAAGTTCCTCTCTGAGACAGACAGACCTTCCACCACCTGGGTTTCCATGACACTTTCCTCTTTATCAACACTGGCTAATCTCAGGCTTCCTAGATTCTCCAAGCTTCTTGGATCATTATTATTATTATTATCATCATCTATATATCTAATAGCCAAGGTGCCCCCTGCATGCGGATATCTAAATCCGCACGTCGGGGGCACCTAGGGGGCAAAGAGATTTTTCTGCACTCCTGGGGGACTCTCCAGGTGTGCAGAAAAATCTGAAAAGTTAAAAAAATTATTTGGCGGATACTTAAATCCCCCCCAAAGAGCATTTCCTGCGCATGCGCAGAGAACGCTCTGAGAACTGCCTTGCTGCTGTTGCCGCCACTGCTGGGAGGGGGGCGGGACAAGGCTTGGCGGGCCGGTCAGGCCTCACCGCCACCGCTGCTAGGGGAGGGAGAAGTCTTGGCGGGCCAAGCTCAGGTCTCGCTGCCGGGGGGGGGGGGGTCAGGAGAAGGCTTGGTGGGCCGGCAGCTGTGAGCCAATCAGCCCTCATTGCTGCTGGGGGGGGAGGGAGAAGGCTTGGCAGGGGCAGGGAAGAAGGCTCACCTGTGGTGGCTTCCTCCTCTGTGTGGAGCTCTCCGCCCTGTGAGTATCGCGGGTCCCTACTTCTTGTTTATATACTAATAGCCAAGGGTCCCTCTGTGTGCGGATACTTATTTCCAAAGATCTGGGGCACATGGAGGGTAAAGAAGTTTTTCTGCACACTTGGGGTACTCCCCAGGCTTGCAGAAAAATGCAAAAAGTTTTTTAAAAGACACAGGGAGGTTAAAACCCTACAATTTTTTTTTAAAAAGGAGTTGTCTGTGTTTGCGCAGTCCAGACTCCTGGTCCCCCGAGCCGGACTTGGAGCTTCGCTTGGCAGCCCTGAAGCCGTGGGGCGCAGCCACTGGGTCCCTCACAGGCGAATGCCACCACCCCCGCCCCCGGCAGCCAGCAAGACAGGCCTGAAGCTGTGGGGCAGGGGCTGCCGCTGCCAGTTCCCTCCTAGAGCACCCCCCCCGAAACGTGCTCAACGCAATGACATCACTTCCGGGTCAGAAGATGCCGAAAGGGAAGCAAAAGAGGGGGAAATTGTCAGGGGTGGGGTGGAGAGAAATAGGGGAGAGAGAGGGCCAGACTGAGAAGAGGTGGGGAAAAGAGGACATTGAGAAGGGCTGGGATAAGAGTGGTGAGACATACAAGGGGTGAGAGGAGAAAGGGGGTAAGAAAGGATTCCTAGAGAAGGGGATGGGGAGGAAACCTAAAAGAAGGAGTGAGAGAAGAAGGGGAGGTGGGGGAAGATTGATAAGACAGGTGCGTTCTTTGACAGAGAAGGGAGGAGAGGGAAGCAAAGGTGGGGGAAATGCCCCCTCCCTGCAAGCTTCTTGTGGGTCTCCCCTTTTTATTTAGATTTCTGAATCAACCCATCCCTGAGTACACAGGGCTCTGGGCGATTTACAACAGGTCAAAACATACAAAAATACAGATTAAAATCAACAGTCAATTCATCTTAATTACACAGTCTCCAGATGGCAGTCTATAGTTCACATTTTACTTTCATAGTTAAATTTCTTGCCCGGTAATACAGATGAGAATCAATGATGGAAGTTACAGCCTGAAAACCAAGTCGAAGCCTGAACTGATGGTCGAAGATCTTTTGTGTATCTTGTCTAATGTTCTTCATGATCCATCGATAGTACGTACATATCGGTATTTTTTTCTATAACTCTACATTCTTTCGCAAATATGAGTAAACACATTTTCATGGTATATTTAGTACACTGGTTATTCTTTTTTAAGTCTTATCCAGTTCCCTTCATACTGCCACATTACTAGACTCCGTTCTCTTTCTATTTAATGCTAGCAAAAAGACCACATGTGGCCATACTAGACATGAGAAAGAGGGATCCATGACTTGAGAGGGAATTTTATTTAATTTTAAAAAGCTGTGTGTGGGGGGGGGGGTTAACCCCTTTTCTCTCCCCATCACTGCTCCCCCAATGCAAATGGCTCTCATGAAGCTGCAGCCAAGGAAAGAGCCATGCACCCAAAAAAGCGCAGTTTGGGGGGGGGGGGTTGCTTCTATTAATTAATTCATGCCCCACCCTACCTCACAAGTGGGCTTAGGGCAGCTTACAACATAAAACCAATCAGACAATAAAAACAATGAAACAATAAATGGCAGCATCAGATGATGCTTTGAAAACAAAAACTGGTGCCTCATGTCAGGCTAGGGATAGCAGGTACCCAAGAAACTCCAGGGCCCAAATAATATCCCAAACAGCAAGGGCACAGGGAGGGGGGACTGTGGACAGGGGAGGCCGGAATGGGGGGTAGGGCTGCCAAGTCGAACTTACGATTTGGCGGGGGGGGGGAGTCCTTCGCCGCCCGGGAGCCTCCCTGGTGCGCGCGCAAAGCGTGCGCGCCCGGTGACGTCACCCGGAAGTGACGTCACCACGTTGGGGCGCAATGTCTCCAACGTGGTGACGTCACTTCCGGGTGATGTCACTACGCTGGGGAAGTCGTCCAGGCTGGACGACTTCGGGGGTGGGGTTGGCAGCCCTAATGGGGGGACATCTGCCACCTCAACCAAAGGCCTGGCGGAGCAGCTCCGTTTTACAGGCCCTGTGATACTGTAGTAAGTCCCACGGGGCCCTGATCTCGAGTGCGAGCACGTTCGCCCCGGTCAAGGCTAAGCGGACGCCCCTCAGGCCGGGGACCACCAGGAGGTGGTGGTCAGAAGAGCGTTGAGCTCTCCGGGCTCATATGGGGAGAGGTGGTCCCAGGCTGCACAGGGCTTTAAAGGTCAGTCAAAACCATGCCCTTGAGCCGGATTCAGTATTCAGTCGGCAGCCAGGGCAGTCAGCACAGCACCACCTGAATGTGCACCCACACCACTCAGTTTTTAAATGCTCTCTTTTTATCAGCATCAGTGAGAAACACATTGTGCCCCATAGCTTTTCCCCTGACCCAATTATTCTCAGGAACTTCAACCAAGGGATCCTCCTTGTCGGATTTCAGTCGTACTTATATTGCAAGTAGCCTTGAGTTGCACAAGAGACATAGGCGGCTACCAAAAGTTTTTAATAAATTGGGGGGGAAGGTCCCCGTTTCGTATTCTTGCCTGTAGAGCCGGGCACCGGGGCTTGCAACCTTCTTTCCTTTTCCCCAGTGTAATGTAGTATGCTCTGTGTAGCAACCAGCCTGCCATGGGCTCCCAGGTAATGGCGCCCGCTGCATGGCCAGAGCCCATGGTCAGGCAGAGAGGGGAGCTTGAATCTGGAGGAACAATAGACGTCCGGATTGAAAGCCTCCACCAATGTGGGACCTAGGTTCTCTCTGAGGAGCCAATGCAATCAAAGGCTCCTCCAGGGAACCTATGACAAACATGCGCATATGTGAAGCCCCTATCAGGTCTTTTGGGTGCGGCCGGAGGTGTGGCTCCGGCCAGCATATAATGAGGGCCCTGGAGCCCTGGAAGCATGCTTGATCTGACCATCCACTGGGCATGCTGAATCACTCAATAAAGGCTTCATGGTTTCACCGTTCCTGGTCTCCCGAGTCCAGTACGCTTCACCCACAATCCTTAAAGCAGGGAAGGAATATTTTAAAACAGAACAAAACAGGAACGAAATCCTGCCCGCCACCTGGCCTCACTCAGCTGACTGCCCAGTTCCTCTCAGCCTGCCTGAATTTCAGCATCAGAGCCAGGCTTGGGGTTGCCAAACTCCAGGCAACACCTGGAGATCTCCAACTTTTGCAATTCATCTCCAGACAAGAGAGATCAGCCCCCCTGGAGAAAACAGCTGTTTTGGAGGGTGGACTCCATGGCATTGTACCATGCAGAGGCCCCTGTCCTCCCCCAACCCCCACCCTTTCCAGGCTCCCCCCCCCCCCAAAAAAAATCTCCAGGTATTTCCCAATACAGAGCTGGCAACCCTAGCTAGGCCGGGGGGAAATGCTGAAATCAGTCAACAAAGCAGAGGGAAAGGAGGTGACTGGGGAGGAAGAAGAGCTGGGTTCCGCTCACGATCCAGGTGCACAACACACGCGCTTCATCTACTGTGATCACGGATGATCCCTAACTTTGGGGTATCCTTAAAATGGTGGCCACAACTTCTGATAAGACAGGGTTTCCAGTGCCAAAGCCCAGGCTAGGAATGCATGAAGCAATAAGTGCTCCTGAGGACATACAAAGTGCATTTTCCTCACTTGCTAAAGGTAACCCGCCACCTCCACATACCTTTGGGATTATGGATGTCTAGAGGCACACGGCGGCAGCAGCATGATCTTTCCATTGTATACTATGGGGCCATAGAATATAATGGAAAGACTGTGCTGCCACTGCAGCGTGACTCTGGAAAGAAGGGGTTCGCTTCCCCCCCCCTTTTGCCAGGGGGCTTCCCCCCCCCTTCTGAAGATGCCCCCCCCTTTTGCTTCCCCTTCTGGCACACTTCCGGTGATGTCAGGGGGCGTGGCAGATGATAATGAGTTATGCTAACAGGTATGCTGAGCTCCTGCACCTCTTTTTCTACAAAATAACCCCTGCAGTGTGCCTGAAGGTTTGCCTTTTCCCATACCGCAGTGCTTAGATTATTTTGGATGCCCTATTCCAAACACTCCCTTCCCTGATATCACGTGAGTGGGAAGCAGGGAGAGAAGAGAAGAAGGAGATTGAATTTATACCCTGCCCTTCACTACCCGAAGGAGTCTCAGAGCAATTTACAATCTCCTTCCCTTCCCTTTCCCACAACAGACAGACACTCTGTGAGGTGGGTGGGGCTGAGAGAGCTCTCTCGAGGACTGCTCCTGAGAGAACAGCTCTGAGAGAACTTGTGACTGACCCAAGGTCACACCAGCTGCTGCATGTGGAGGAGGAGTGGGGAATCAAACCCGGTTCTCCCAGATTAGAGTCCGCGCTCCTAACCACAACACCAAACTGGATCTCCTCCTGCAGTTGCATTCAGTCATGAAACCCCCTCAGGAGGAAGATAGGCCTTCTGTGAAAACCTGACCTGCAGGTTGCCAGCTCCAGGTTGTGAAATACCTGGCTATGGGGGGGTGGAGCCTGAGGAGGGCGGGGTTTGGGGAGGGGAGGAACTTCACAGGGGTATAATGCCGTAGAGTCCACCACCCAAACCGGCCATTTTCTGCAGGGGAACTGATCCATGTCGGCTGGCAATCAGTTGTAATCCCAAGAGATCTCCAGCCACCCCCTGGAGGTTGGCAACACTACTGATCTGCCTGCTGTACATTTTGCAATGTCACTCCCTCCCCCCTTGCCCACTCCATTACAAGCTGGCTACCGTGCAGTCCCTGGCCCCACTGCAAGCTCCTCTTCAGTTCTGGACTGGTGCATTAAACCCTAAATGGGTTCTTGTGCCTCGGATCCCACGCGGGGGCCAAGGAGGCACAGACAAATTGCAGATGAATCAATAAGGGCCTAGGCTAGGGAGAGGCTGTGTGCTCTTGGCAGGAAGGCTGGAGGCTGGAAAGTTGAGCGGGAAGGCTAATCAGGAGCGGAGTGCCCGGAGGGGGAGGGGGAGGGGAGGGGGGGCAGCAGGCTAAAAGCTGGGGGTGCTGAGCCCTCATGACGCTGCAGCAAAACAGGCTAATGCGATTCTTGGCTGTACTACCCAAGAAGGAAGGAGGCTGGCTACTCAAAAGCTGGACCCAGTTCTGGCTTCTCTGCTAGATGCTCTCTCCCCCCTCCTTTTGGGGGGGAGGAAGCCGAGGACATTGAGAGTGGAGTTACAAGAACACTTCAAGGGCTGAAAAACAAGATTTCCAGGGAGAGACATGAAGCGCTCAATATGTATTTAGTTGCAATAATAAAAAAAGATGGGTGAGATGATTTGGCTGTTCAAGAGCTTCACAAGGTGGAACTGAGCAAGGCTGGAGGGGGGCTCCGTAAAGAACACGGCCCAGGAACCCCACGAGCACATCAGGCACTCTTGGGTAACCCTTTCTTTGCTGGACTCGCCAAGGTATTTATTTATTTGCTTCATTTATACCGCGCCTTTCTCCTGAATGGGGATCTAACACAGCTGACATGGCTCTCGTCTCCTCCATTTCATCCCCACGACACCCCAGCGAGGCAGGCTGGGCCGAAAGTGTGCCACTTGCCCCAGGCCACCCCAGCAGGCTTCCACCGCAGAGCGGGCGTTTGAGCCTGGGTCTCCCGGGTCCTCCTCTGACCCCCCTCGCACCCCTGCGCTCCCTGCTGGCTCCGGCCTATGCTGAACGGCCCCACCCTCCAGTTTGCTGACCGGTGGGGAGGGGCTGGAAGGAGGCAGGAGAGAGAGGAAACAGAGAGAAGGGCCAGGGGCAGGTTTCGGTGCCCAAGGGCCCTCTCCTGTCTGCTCACCCTCACGGGCACCTTTCCCCACCCGGCCACCTGCCAAAGTGCCCTTGTTCCACCCTTTCTCCTGTGGCACTGGACAGTCCTGCGTGGCAGGGACCATGGGTGGCAGAGCGCCAAGGAGAAGAGGGGAGAAGGGCACACTGGCAGATGGCAGGGCAGGCGCATGGGCACAGGGTCCGTGGGAGTGGCCCTAGCAGCTGACACCGACCTCTCTAGCACTTGAAAGACGAACACCGTTGCATTCTAGGATGAGCGTTCATGATGCATGGGGTTTCCCCCCCTCACTTTGCATTCGTGCACACAAGCAGCCCCTCAAGAAAAAAAGCTGTGAAGAGCAAGATCTTTCAGTCGCCTCTTCCCCCCACCCCCCACCCCCATCCCAGGACAATATTGACACGTGAGCGTGTAGGATTTTGCTATCAAACTTGCAGAATCGCCTGCTGGCCAGCAGTGATCTGCAGACAGGCCAAGAGAATCCACCGTAAAGCTGAGGCGGAAATGTCTCAGAATCCCTCGTCAACCGAGAGTTGCTGATGGGGGAGTCCAGAATGACAACCCCACCTCTGGAATGACTGCAGGCAGCTGCGGTTCAGCCTGTGCATGGATGGAAGGAAAACGGAAAACTGGCCAGAAGATGCAGCAATGGCCGCAAGGGCTTCAGGAGAAACAAGAGCTGTAAGACCAGTGCAGGGAGCGGGGGGGGGGGGGGGGGACGGACGGACACGCAGCTTTATCAGGGGCTGTCAGTTCTGCTGGATAAAGAGCCCACCCAGCCCTAAAGAAGGGAGCCCCTCGGGTCTCCCACCTTCTGACAGGGTTCCCTCTAAGCTGAGTCAGTGTGAGCTAGCCCACAGTTTTTCAGCCTCCAGCTCACACATTTCTGTCTTCACTCAGGAAGGGTGGCTCCAGAGCAAACTAATCTATGCAGCAGCCAAATCGCTCGCCCACAACTTTCATGCCAGTAGTTTGCAAGGTAGAATTTTTCCTCACAGGACTCCGCAGCTTAGAGGGAGCATTGCTTCTGACCAGGATCAAAGATCTCCGTTCCTACCGAGGTCGGACAAGGGGATCGTTTGACTCTTGAAAGCTTCTCCCCTGAAACTCTTGCTGGTCTCAGAGGAGTCACTGGAGGTGAGCTGAAATGCCAAACGGCAGCCTCTCTCTCTGATGGCCCGGACCAGGACTGAGAAAGCTGGTTTCCACTCGGTCCTGCTGGGGCCCCTGGCTGGCTGTCCTCAGAAGCCGCCCCAGACGGACTCAGTCGCTAGGGGGACAAGCCAGCTGGGCCTTCACACAGGCCTCTGCCCCATTTGCATCTGAAGCGGGGAGGAGGGGGGTGCCCATTGCTTCAGACCCTTTTCTCTTCACTCAAGCCCACTCCTGGTATCAGAGCTGGGCATGGAGAACAGTACCTGCCGCAAGGGGGTGTGTCAGACAAGGATGGCCGGGGAGGGGGGTCGCTTCCCTTTCCCAGCAAAAATCAGGCCTCCTCCCTCTCATTTTCTGCATCAAAGAGGTCAGACACATGAACCTCAAGGGTGGCTGCCCTATCATCTCATCGTCTGGAAGCCAGGAGGTGCAACTCGGGTTGCCAGCTCGGGCTTGGGAAATTCCTGGAGATTTTGGAAAGGGTGGCGCCTGGGGACAGGGGTTTTGGGAAAGGGGGAGACATCAGCAGGGTTATAATTCCACAGAGTCCACCCTCCAAAGCAGCCATTTTCTCCAGGGAAACTGACCTGTAAAGATCAGCTGAAATTCTGGGAAATATCCAGGCCCCACCTGGAGGTGGACAGCACTAGGGACATCTGTCTCTCAGCCTTAAGCAAGTTGAACAGGGAACACTGGGAAATGTAGTCCTTTGAGAATTCTCTGCACCCACTCATGAAATATACAATTGCCAGGCTTCACCGGGGGGCGGGCGGGGGGGGGAGAGAAGGCAGGTCCTGTGCACCACGTACAGCCGTGTGAACCTGTGACAAGTGTGTAGTGCAGTGCAGATCTGCTCAGGGAATGCAACTACCTCCACTTGGGGATGGCACTCTACATAGCTTTCATTGTCAGTGCAAATCTACCAATAGCCACAATGCCAACGAAGCACACTCCCCTTTCCTTGCTTCAGTGCCCCCCCCCACCCCACCAGAAGGCTTTTTAAAAAATCGGCAGCTGATGTATTGCTATAATGTTATTACATCATAATGATCTATCTGCTAGATCCTCTGAATTTTCAGATTTCATTTTTAAAAGCTCCATTCATTGCAGAGATATAAGGAGAAACGCACACCTGTGGAATGAAAAAGGGCTAGAGACTATTTTTTTTATATATATATAAAAAGGAAAGCTAGGAATTTAGAGGACAAGAAGAAGAGATTGGATTTATAACCCGCCCTTCACTCCCCAAGGGAGTCTCAGAGCGGCTTACAAACTCCTTTCCCTTCCCCTTCCCACAACAGACACCCTGTGAGGTAGGCGGGGCTGACAGAGCTCTGACGGAAACTGCTCTTTTTCAAGAACAGCTGTGCCAGAACTACGGCTTGCCCAAGGTCATCCAGCAGGTGCAAGTGGAGGAGTGGGGAACCAAACCCAGTTCTCCCAGATTAGAGTCCACGCACTTAACCACTTCACCAAACTGGCTCGCGGACAGATATGCTATATATGCTATAGCAAGATGTCATTGGCTGTTTTTCTAAAAAGCTCCAAAAAGCCCCCTGGGGGCCCTGGCAGGGAGGGGGGGGGGTAGCAAGAAAAATGGTCCTGATGGGGGCAGGACCGGCAGAACTGTGCAGCCCCCTCAGCCACATGGCAGACCAGCAGGCTTTGACCGAGCCCTTGCCAAAAGGGTCATCCCGCTTGGGAACAGCAAAGCAGAGTGGGAAATGGGAAGCTGGCAATTCAGGGACAGCACAGAAATATCCTATTAAACAACCCATTTGCACGTGTCCGGCTCGATGAAAAAGGCCTTCATGCGTGCTATGCTCTGTCAGGGCTTTTAAAAAAACGGTCTCAACTAATTTCAGCCTCTGCCAGCACACCAGAGTACAGCGTTCAGGACAACTGAATGAGAAGGCAGGGCCAGTGAGTGTGCTGTAACCAGTGTCCTTTGCCTCCAGCTAGGCTCTGCACAAGTCTGATAAAAACCCAAACGCAAAGATCCAGCCCTCGTGGATTACAGACACTGGCTCTTTAAAATATCCAGCCTCTGCCAATACAGCAAATGCAAAATTAGAGCATCCCTCGGCTATCTAACTTCCAAGTTGAAACAAAAAAGTCCATCGGCCTGACTATGGCACACACAGACATGGTCAGCAAAAGCCCTTCTTGCTCAGGCGGAGAGGCTTCTGTGCCCAGCATGGCAGCTCACCCACCCTGGAGGGCCGCCGGAGACATCTGTCAGTTAGCCCTGCCAGTGATTCTTGCTGACTGTTACTATCAATGGTTCTATTGCATTCATGTCAGTTACCCCTGCTTACGGTTCCGATTGCCTATTCTAATGGTCACTTATCATTACCTTGGTTTTGAGTTCCATAATTACTCCTCTAGGTCCCGGACGGGAGATAGCATCGGCAGATTGACTCCCACCGCAGGAATGCGCTTCTTGCTTGCTCTGCGCATGCTTGCTGCTTATTAGCTTTTCTTCATTCTTATCTCTCTTTCGCTTCTCGCTAGCTCATGGCCTTGAGCTGAAAGCCTCCTGCTACATGTTATGTTATTCACAGGTGCAACTTGCTCCTTTGCTTGATCTTATTCTTGGGAACAGCCGTCTCACAAATCCTAACAGTGTCTTTGCCTGGGAACCTAATTTACCGCGCTTTCCTTGGGAATGGTGGGCAAGTATATTTGGGCGCCAATAATTCTCCCAACTGATTGGTGGGTGTCATGGGGGGCTGATTTCATATCAGGTATAATTGTAGTTGTATTCCCATGCTTGGGCATTACTGACAGAAGAAGTGTATTTGACCAACAAGATCTTTCTGCAAATAAAGGACTTCCTGCTTAAGGAGACCTGTTGTGGACGACATCTACTGGCACAATCTCACAATGCCCTCCTCCCTCTTCATGTCCATTCCTGCCCCCGTTTACCCTCTACCATGGCCTGATTCGCTGCAGACAGCAAAAATGAAATGGAGCAACGAAGTGCCAAACATCTGATGCCACCTAAAGCAGGCCAACAAGAGCGACGCAGCCCGTCTTTTTGCCTGCAGAAACATACACTGCTTTCGGTACACTCTTGATCTTTAGAAGGCAGCTGAAGATGGTTTTATTTAGTACTGCATTTGACTAATTTAGGTTTTTAAAAATGCATTGGCAGTCCTAATTGTGATTTTTAAGAACATAAGAGAAGCCAAAGTTGGATCAGGCCAGTGGCCCATCCAGTCCAACACTCTGTCACAGTGGCCAAAAATAGCAGGTGCCCTCAGGAGGTCCAGCAGTGGGGCCAGGACACTAGAAGCCCTCCCACTGTTGCCCCACAAGCACCAAGAACACAGAGCATCACTTGCCCCAGACGGAGTGTTCCATCTATACCTTGTGGCTACTAGCTACTCATGGACTTCTGCTCCATATAAGAACATAAGAGAAGCCAACACTGGATCAAACCAATGGCCCATCTAGTCCAACACTCTGTCACAGTGGCCAAAAATAACAAGTGCCCTCAGGAGGTCCAGCAGTGGGGGCAGGACACTAGAAGCCCTCCCACTGTTGCCCCCCAAGCACCAAGAACACAGAGCATCGCTTGCCCCGGACTGAGAGTTCCATCTATACCTTGTGGCTACTAGCTACTCATGGACTTCTGCTCCATATAAGAACATAAGAGAAGCCAATGTTGGATCAGGCCAGTGGCCCATCCAGTCCAACACTCTGTCACACAGTGGCCAAAAACACCAGTGGCCAAAAACACCAGGAGGTCCAGCAGTGGGGCCAGAACACTGGAAGCCCTCCCACTGTTGCCCCCCTTCCCCAAGCACCAAGAATACAGAGCATCACTGGCCCCAGACTGAGAGTTCCTATCCGTACCTTGTGGCTAACAGCCACTGATGGACCTCTGCTCCATATTTTTATACAATTCCCTCTTGAAGCGGTCCATGCTTATTGTGGTCTTCCTTGTACTTTTTATAAATGTTGTTTTAGTTACATTGTAAACCGCCTTGAGTTCCACAAGGTAGAAATAATAACACCAGAAGAGCCCCGCTGGATCAGACCAGTGAGGGTCCCTCTAGTCCGGCCTCCTCTCTCACACAGTGACCAACCAGCTCCTCTGGATGGCCAGCAAGAGGGCAATAGAGGCCGAGGCCTTCCTCTGATGTTGCCTCCTGGCTCTGGGATTCAGAGGCTTAGAGCCTCTGAATGTGGAGGTTCCTCAGTCACCATGGCTTGTAGCCACTGACAGACTTATCTCCTCCATGAATCTATGTAATCCCCTTTTCAAGCTGTTAATTCTTGTGGCCATCATGACATCCTCTGGCAGCGAATTCCACATTTAAAACACTCTCTGCGCAACGTATACTTCCTTTTTGTCCCTCTCAAACCTCCTGCCCATCAGCTTCATTGGATGGCCTCGAGTTCTAGTATTTTGGGAAAGAAAGAAGGATTTCTCTTTGCCAACTCCCTCCACTGCAGGCATAATTTTATAAACCTCTGTCATGTTTTCAATAGATAAATAAGTTCAAAAAGACAGGCGCAAGTGATTCCAGCCTGCCTGGAAGCCATTCCCTTTTGCAACCAGAAGCCCTGCAAGGCTTGTGGTCACTCGGTGTATGCTCAGAGACATTTGAATTGTATCAGTCTATTGTACTGCTTCAGGTTTCCAGTGCACAAGGTTTACCCCACCCCTCCTCAGCTAGGAAGGTGACGCAGGACTGTGGAATATTTTCGATGCCCAAAAGGCACGGCTGGGACTTTGAACAGAATTCAGGCCTTCCCCGTTGCTTCTCCAGGCAATGCAAAGATTTGGTTTTGGAGTCTGCAGCCACCAAACAGGGAGAGAACGGTGGCCTCAGAAGAGAACGAGGGGCTCTAGAATCCCCTTTTGCGCAAGGGGCTGCAGCAACACACCAATTCAGGAGCCCCACCACCCTCCCCTCCCCCGCCCAGCAGCAGCAGCAATTCTACCGTTGCTCCCCTCACGGCTGAGTGATTATCTTATTCATTATGGATGAGATCTTCTGCACACCTCCCATTTAATCTAGCTTAACACTTGCACATACTCAGGGTAGGTTTTAATGGCATCCATTAAGGGGGCTTGGGAGGGGGAGGAGGAAAGTGTGGGTTGGAAGCGCCTAGCGACAGAAGCTGCGGAATGCGCGGGCAGCCGGGCGGGAGAGAACGCCTGCATCCGCATGCCAGTGCAAGCAGAGGGGCCTCTTGCTGTGGCACGGTGATCATGCGGACAGGCCGATCCAGCGGCAAACAACTGCAGCAGGGCAACATGCAACACTCAGTGTGGGTGCAGGTAGTGAGTGCGGTGGGTGGGAGGGGTTTTCACGCTTTCCTGTGGGCAAAGATGGCCTCATGTTCTCAACACCCTTGGATGCGAGGACCTGCTCTCCGAAATGCTTGCCAGACTGCACCCTTCCACAAGAACACATCCAGCTGGGACTCTTTGGACAGGCATCCCGATGGCGCAGCAGACGGGGAAAAGGCGTTGCTTGCCATGCCTCCGTCAGGGGCACCGAGCCAAAGAGAGCTGGGCAAGACCTGGGAGGGGAAGGCCCAAGTCCCAGCACTGTCCCGTGAAGGCTGCAGATGAGCCAGCATCCCTGAAATCCAAGCCCCGTGGAACACATGCAGCAATCCTTGCCCGCTCAAGTCCTGCCCCAAGAGACTCTTGACACCTACATCCGATCAGACACTTCCTTTTGCCTCTCCTGCCAGCTGGGGAGGGGCAAGGTGTTTTGCAGCGCCCTGGCCTCCTCGGCATCTTCTCTGGCTTCCGAGATTTCAGCAGGTGTGGCCCACGCTGCTTATTCTCTAAAGCCGTGAGGACTAGAAACCTGCTTTAGGAAAGGCGATCCTTACAGATTGACTGGTATTTGGGGACAGATGCTGCAGTGCAAAATTCAAGCACACCGTAGAGAATACATGGGAGTATAAACAGGAACCGTTCAAGACAATTTGTCACCCCAACGCAAAGCGCATCCACCACCACCCCACTTGGACCTGCCCCAAAACCAGCCCGGCCAGCCTGGACCCAGAAGGGGGCACCAGACAGTCACCTTCAGTACCACTGGCCACAGGAAGACAGCCACGTCCCAACAGTGAATCAGTGCCCTTCTTCTGTGCGGAACCAAGCAGTCGCTTTGCGGCCCTGGCCAGAGAACCAGCTCCAGAGACACACACAGTTTAATCGATGGCATTCCCTGTCCCGAGGTGCTGTAGCGGGTGTTGGTTTAGGTGACTTTAAGGGGGACTTGCCCTGACCCAGGCTGGCCCGATCTCATCGGATCTCAAAAGCTAAGCAGGGTCAGCCCCCGTTAGTGTTTGGATGGGAGACCTCCAAGGAATACCAGGGGTCGTCACATGGAGGCAAGCAACCACAACCTACTGCTGGATGTCTCTTGCCTTGAAAACCCCACAGGGTCGCCATAAGTCAGCTGTGACTTGTTGGCAAAAAAAGTGGGGGGGGGGGGGAGTTGACAAATTGATGGAGAAAAGAGGCCTATCCGCAGCTATTACCCGTTATGGCTAATAGGTAAAGGTTTCCCTTGCTCAAAACCCAGTCGAATACGACTCTGGGGATGCAGTGCTCATCTCCGTTTACAAGCCAAAGAACCAGCGCTGTCCAAAGATGTTTCCATGGTCATGACTAGAATGCTACTACCTTCCCACCGAAGCAGTACCTATTTATCTACTTGCAGCTTCTTGCTTTTGAACTGCTAGGTTGGCAGGAGCTGGGGCCAGAGACGGGAGCTCACTCCGTCATGCGGCACTCGGGTCTCGAACTGTTGAGCTACTGACCTTCCGGTCTGCAGTTCAGTGTCTTGAGCCACTGCAGCCTCACGATGGCTAACACCACACAGCTAATACCCACGATGCCCTCCTTGTTCAAGGGCCGCATACAGTGAAGTGTCAGCTGCAGAGAGTCAACTCCCAGGGTGGTCCATTGTGTATCTGATTGGCCATGGCAGGAAGCAGAATACTGTCTTAGATTAGGGATGCCAGCAGCCTCCAGGTGGGGCCTGGGGATCCCCCGGAATTACAGCTCACCTCCAGACTACAGGCATCTGCTGCCCCGGAGAAAAGGGATGCTTTGGAGGGTGAACTCTGTGGCATTGCACCCCTCACTGAGGTCCCTGCCCTCCCCAGCCTCCATCCCCAAATCTCCAGGAGTTTCCCAACCTGGAGCTGGAAACCCTACTGACCCCCCCCCCCCCCCCGATGGTGATCTGGGAGGACCTGGGAACCCTACCTTAGATAGACCTTTGGCCAGGGTTGTCCTTCAGCCCTGATATTTCAGAGTTTCCTGGTCAGACGCACCAGGCAGGGTAGTCAAAGGTAACAGAAGGAGGGCCAGCCCCTCCCGAAGGCAGGCTGGGTGGACAACTCAGGGGTCACAGGTTATGGGACACCTTTCTTTTTCACTTGGTTTTTGTTAGTACCAAAATGCCTCGGCCACCTCTGCTCACAAGGCTCAGTAGCCTGCCACCAGGAGGGGTATGAACGGTTGGTCCCTGACTTGGCCCCAAAACTTATGGTTTTGGTTAGGAGTCCTATTAATGCACCATAAGGGGGGGGGGGGAATAATTAAAGGCCCCTTGAGCCTGCAGCACCCTTTTGCAAAGGAGGATTCCCATGGTGCCTCTGCACGCATCCATGTTCTGGCCAATCCTCCTGACAACTGGCCCCTCCTGGGGTGCCTCGTTCTGCCATGTCTCTGCATCAGCCGTAATCTGGCCACGCCTGAAGCAGAGATGCAGCAGCGGGATGTCCAGACCTTCGCGGAAGCTGCTGTTCTGCATGGAGGCGGGGCTGGCTCTCCGGCCGAGGTGGAGGGCAGGGACGCTCGGAGACAGGGGTTCCCAGCATGGTGCCGCGGGTGCCTTTCCTGGTGCCCACCAAGTGTTTTCAGGCCGTGGGTGGGGCCAGGGAGGGGCTTTAGCCCAGCAAGGCTTTTGGTTGACAGCTGGAGATTTGACTGGCTGTGCAGAATTTTTAAAGATGTTGCCTTGGCAACAGCTGCCACCACAGCACAAGGATCGACACCCTGCTACTGAAGTTTAGCTGTGGCAATCACTTTTGTGGCTGGCTCTGCCTCTTGTGGCAGCCACTTGGTTGCTGCACCCAGCATGCCATGCCAGAATTCCAAATGTGTGTGCAGGCTCAAAAAGGTTGGGGACCACCGCTCTGAAGGGACTCTGCGCGTGGTCTGGAAGATGCTTGGCATGGCTTCCTGGGCCTGCATTGCCAGGGTTGCCAGCTCTGGGTTGGGGAATACCTGAAGATCTGGGGGGGGGGGGGGGGTGGAGCCTGGGGACGGAGGGGCTCGGGGATAGAAGGGACCTTATCTGGGTATAACGCCATAGAGTCCACCCTCCAAAGCAGCCATCTTCTCCAGGGAAACTGATCTTGGTTGTCTGGAGACCAACTGTAATAGCAGCATTGTTGCTAGCCAGGTCCAAGCCGAAGAGGCTTGACTTGGACCCAGCCTACATGGGCCAAAGTGGGGATGGGCACATATTTGATGGGGCAACAAAATACCTTGAACCAGCTCTGCCTCCAGCAGCTGTACTGCCAGCTCCGGGTTAGGGAATACCTGGAGATTTTAGGGGTTGAGCCTGGGGGGGAGGGGAGGGAGGGGCTTGGGGAGGGGAGGGGCCTCAGCGGGGTAGAATGTTACAGAGGCCACCTTCCAAAGCAGCCATTTGCTCCAGGGGAACTGATCTCAGCTGTCTAGAGATCAATCGCAATAGCAGGTCTCCAGGCGTCACCTGGAGGTTGGCAACCCTAGCTGGCATGCCCAGACTCATGAAAGATGGGGAAGGCTTTGCAGAGTGCGAGGGCACAAGAAGGGATCCACAATGAGATCTCTGCTCTTTAAAAAGTTCTCAACAGCTTCCAGAGGGCCCAGGTCAGATTCAGGCCAAGGTGCGCACGGGGGTGAGACGGGGACTGTATGATTTCTCCCGGTTGGGGAAATGGTACCAAAGCTGACTCCATCAGCAGCACTGCAGGGCCAGTCAGGTGTGGGGAGCCTTCTGTGACTGCTGGTAACAAACGCCACGGGGTCCACTGGCAGATCTCTGGACTTCAGACCTCATTTGGCCTCCAGCAACAAGAAGAGAGCAAAACACGTGGCCCAGTGAAGGTCCCTCTCCAGGATGGAAACCCCACCCCTGCTCTCTGGCTAGCAGCAGCTTGGCTTGCACAGGGGACAGGCTCCAGGCATCCTCCGGACAGGTCTGGCACCGCCCGCACCCCTCTTCCTCCTCCTCTCTGGCTGCTGGTTCCGCCGGCCAGCTGGCTCCCACCTCCGAGGCAGGCAGCCCTGCGGGCCAGGAGTCTCTGGCACTTTTTCCTCCAAGGAAACAACTCCCGCTGGAAATTCCTGCTGCTTCAGGAAGCCCAAGCAAAATGCCCTTCAGAGACGGAGACCAACCAGACTCCAGAGCGCACTCGGAAGGCCAGAGAGGTTCGTAGCCCTGCTATTAATAACCTGACAAAGAGTCTTTGGAAGAGCTTCCCTTGAAGGAGACATCCACAGGGTCAGGAGACCCAAAGGTGGAGTGGAAAGAAAGTTTTGCTTACACTTGAAATTTGGGGAACAGCCAAGATGCAAGGCACAGTTCTGGCAATGCTGAATGGGCCACGTGTGCCTCTGAAACGCAAGAACCTGCCTGCAAGGCCACTTCCCAGCTGCAATGATTTTTTCATTGATATGTCTTGCACCAAAAATAAATCCATTAACGTCTCTTCATTCTTTAAGAGAAGACCTTGTATTTATCAAGTGTACTTCCTAGGAGCGTTTGGTACAAAGTGGCATCCTGCTTTGTGTAAATCCCCCTCCAAAAGTACGTGGCATTCGCTGCCAGAGGATGCAGTGATGGCCACAGGAATAAACAGCTGGAAAAGGGGTTTACACAGATTCACGAAGGAAAAGCCTATCAGAGGCGACTAGCCGTAGTGACTCAAGGGAACCTCCACATCCAGAAGCACTAATCCTCTGAATCCCAGAGCCAGGAGGCAACATCAGGGGAAGGCCTCGGCCTCTCGGTCCTGTTGTTGGCTCTCCAGAGGAACTGGTTGAGGCCACTGCATGAGAGAGGAGGCCGGACTGGATGGATCCTCACTGGTCTGATCCAGCAGGGCTCTTCTTATGAGGTATACTACCAGATCCTATCAATGTAACACAGCCATTTTCTCCAGGGGAACTGATCCCTGTTGTCTGGAGATCAATTGTAATCCCAGCTCTCCAGCTACCCGCTGGAGGTTGGCCGCCTCATACCTGCCTCTGAACATGGTGGTTCCATTTAACTACCACGGCTAGTGCTATTGATAGATTTGTCCTCCATGATTTTGTCTGATCTGCTGTTTTAAATTCAAGTGGGAGGCCGTGCTGGTCTGAAGCAACAGAACAAAGATTGAGTCCAGTCAGGCACCTAGAAGACCAACAAAGTTTAACTCTGGGTATAACTTTCAGTGTTTGTGCGCAGGAAAGCTTATCACCAGAATTAAACTTTGTTGGTCTTAAAGGTGTCACCGGACTCAAACTTTGTTCTGTTCTAAAGTCAGCTGCCATTACTACATAAAGTTGTGTAAAGTTTTTAAAGTTACAGATGGTATGAAGTTCCAGAATACTAAAGTCAGAAGAGTCTGAGCAGCTAGGAAAGGTTACAAGGATGGTCTGCCTACCCAGGGAACAAGGAACTTAGTGCTGAAATGCTGAGAAGATCACAACTTCCTGACTCATCAACATCCCGCCACCTCCAGCATGATCCATTCACAAAACATGATGCCTATGATTAAATGGATGAAGGACTTTGGCTACTCTATAGATACAGATAGGTGGTCCAAAATCTGGAGCTCACTTAAACACCTGAAAGTGGTAGGCTATAAAGAAAATATATATAAGATCTTTCACCGCTGGTATTGGTTCCCTGATAGGTTAAAAAAATGCTTTAAAAACGTCTCGGATGTATGTTGGCTATGCGGATCTGAAGTAGGATTTTTCTTCCACATGTGGTGGACGTGCAAAAAGATGCAAAAATATTGGAAAATGATTGGTAAATGGATTAGCGAGATTTTTGAATTTGAACTGCCTTTCAAGCCTGAAGTTTTTCTATTGAATATGTTTCCGGAGAAAATAAATAAATTGGATCAAAAACTGCTGGCTTACATCTTGACAGCAGCGCGAATATTAAGAGTCAAAAATTGGGAAAACTCCGTATTACCGGGCAAAATGGACTTAATATATAAACTTTTGGACTGGGCTGAAATGGATAAGCTGGGCTACTTATGTAATATGGATAACAAAAAGGCTCCAACGCTTGTATGGTCCAAATTATATTCTCAATTGTAATGATTTTGAGCTCTGTATACTAAAAATGATGTTATTAACTGGCTAAATTGAAAAGTTTAATAAAATATTCTAAAAAAAACCAAAAAACATGATGCCTGTGTAAAAACAGGATTCTGATAGGGCACAAAGGGCAGACCGTATGGTCAACCCGTGGAACTCACTGCTTGGCACAATGCGGAAGTTCACCACATGAGCCAAATGGCTGCTCTTATCTGCATAAAACTCTGGGATCAATTGCTGCCACTGAAAGCATACAGATCAGAGAGGTTAGATCTGAGTCCGGTACCGCTCTAGAGGCCAACAAAATTTTCAGGGTAGAAGCTTTCGGGAGTCAAAGCTCCCTTCGTCAGATGCACTGAAGAGATCAAAGTTTAATTCCAGAGCGGCACCTTTAAGACCAGCAAAGTTTAGTTCTGGGTATAAACTTTTGTGTGCATGCACACTTCCTCAGATACAGACTGAAACAGATTTCCTCAAGCCTTAGAAATTGCGGGGGGGGGGGGGGGGGGGGGGGCTTAGTTGCCAGGAAGGGCTAGTTAGAATCAAGGTATATCAGTAACTGGGTGATAAGTATAGCTAAAATTGGATTAAAGCAGTTGGTAAGACCTGTGAACAGCAGAAAACTGGCATACAGACAAAAAGAGTTAACAAACGGATGTGAAAACAAAGATTGAGTCCCGTGGTGCCTTTAAGACCAGCAAAGTCTTATTCTGGTGGCACCTTTAAGATCAGAGAGGGAAACTAAACCAGCTTTCCCATCACTGAAGAGTAGGTGCCCTTCAGCCAGGTGCCTGGCTGACCCTTCCTCAGGCCCCCGCCCCCAACCCATTCCTCTCCTTTTGCGCAAGTTATATTGAACGGACGGTTTGCAGCATACAAGTGTGTGTGTATGTGGGGGGGTGTTAAACCAGCATTGCCCAGAGCATCCCTGAAGAAGAAGAGATTGGATTTATACCCAACCTTCTCTACCCAAAGGAGTCTCAGAGCGGCTTACAAACTCCTTTCCCTTCCCCTCCCCACAACAGACACCCTGGGAGGTAGGTGGGGCTGAGAGAGCTCTGAGACAACTGTCCTTGAGAGAACAGCTGGTACAGAGCTATGGCTTGCCCAAGGTCATCCAGCAGGTGCAAGTGGAGGAGTGGGGAATCAAACCCGGTTCTCCCAGATTTGAGTCTGCGCACTTAACCACTACACCAAACTGGAGAAAAGACGACGGAAAAGATGGACAGAAATGGTGGGGGACAACAGACAGAAATCAAAGAATGAGAGTGCTGCAGAGAAACCCTGAGAGGAGCTGTTTTGGATTGTTCGGGCCTAATCTACGAAAGGGAATCGTTGACCCCATCTCGGAGGCTGGGATGAAAGGCAAGTCTAGACTGTGGGATGGCCACACAAGATGCTGACTCCCAGCCTGAGCAAATCCTGAACAAGGGCAGAGACCAGGCCCAGAAAGAGCTACTCAAGGAGGGACCTCAGGAGAGGGGACGACCGTGAACAGGCAGCAGGGAAGGCAAGCAGAGGTGTGGCAGGAAGTCGGACGGAGTGTGGCCAGAAGGGGCCTCTGAAGAGGGCCGAGTCTGATCTCCTCCTCGGATCTCAGAAACTCAGCAGGGTCAGCCCTAGTTAGTATTTGGATGGGAGACCTCCAAGAAATCCCAGGGTCGCTAAGCAGAGGCAGCAGGCCACCTCTGAGCATCTCTTATTTTATTTATGTTGTTTATACTTTCGACTTCTAGGCCGCTCTCCCCGCTACTGCAGGCCCAGAGTTCAGGCTCTTGACTTGAAAAGCCCACGAGGGTGGCCAGAAGTCGGCTGTGGCTGGACAGCACCTCCCACCCAGGCGCATGCACGCACACACACATTCCGCAGCTGCCACTGTGAAGGGCGGTGGTTTGGGGCCGCGGGTTCTCCTGCCTGGCTGTATCACCGGCTCTGTTCCACGCGATGAGCCACCCTGGAGCCTAAGGCGGACTGATTGTTTCCCACTCCTCACAGGTGGGCAGGAAAGAACCTTCATGAGCCCCCCCCAACACACACTCCGCATGCCCACCAAACATTCTACTCCCCTCCCCCCCCTCCCCCCTTCTCTGACCTGGAAACGCCAAGCCAGAGGTCCAGCCATGAAGAGCATTCATTCCAATCTTTCTGCAAAGCAGGCAGACAAGCACAGCAGCCTAGTGGTTCACGTGGCCAAGTGCTAAAGACAAACGGCCCAGCGGTGTGACCCTTCCTCAGCTGGCCTTACAGTCCAGCTTCCCAGCAAAGCAGGTTTACTAAAGGCCACCTTAAATATTAATGTGGGGACAGAAAGAATCTTTGCAAGGAACTCTTGGCTTTGAGCAAACCTCCTCCATCTATCCCAGCTTTCCACTGACCTCGCTGAGGAGCTGGGACGTTGCAGGCGGCTTTGCGACGAACCGACAGGGGCAGTTTCTCTGACTGCTTCAGAAAACTGTGGCGGGAGCCGAAAGGGAACCCACGAGACTGAATTGCCAAGTGGAAAGAAGCAGAGGAGGCTCCAATTAAGGGGTCTCCTGTCCAAACTACAGGAGTCGTCAGGGCTGCAAGAGGGTGGGCCTCCTCAGACACAGCGTTGTTCCCACCCCAGGGGCCACCCTTCTGAGCCACCCTCCCTTTGGGACTCTCACAGACAGAGTCTGGCGCAGCTGCTGGCGCCTCCCCCTTCCTCTTACTTGTCCAGGGGTCACCTGTGTGGCTCAGCCACCCCCACACCTGCCCAGAACAGCCAAACTGCCGATGTCTTGGGGTGCAGGAAGTAGAGGGAGGCTGGACGGGGGACACATTTCTTGATCTCTTCCTGGGAGCACCTGAGTCCTCTGGGCTACCAGGCCAGTCTAGGTCTTTCCCTGTAAACCTTCCGGGGGGGGGGGGGGGGGGGGCGGGGAGACTGATGCAGCCGAAAGCGACAGGGACAGAAGCCAGCCATGGTGAAGATACATGGGATGTCTTCTAGACTTTCCAGTCGGTCCAGCTCTGCTGTGTTCCTGAATGACCTATCAGAGCACCGGAAGGAGGAAGCCCTCGCAGTGCTGCCATGGAGGGGGTTGTGCACCCCACCTGGCTTTCTGGGAGAGCCCCCCCCCCCCCCATGAGTACCAAGAGGCTTTGGCACAATGCTGTGGGGTGGGGGGAAAAGGAAGGGTGAGGCAGGGGAACCAGCCAGGGTTCACTTACGGGACTTTCTCCTTTTCCGCCGCCTCCTCCTTTGCCGCCAGGTTCTTTTCGCACCCTCGTGTCCAACTGATGCTTCTGGATCTCTCCCCCAGCGCTGTGTTCCACTAGCCTGGCAGGGTAGGTGATTTCGGAGGCCGCCCATCTCTTGTGCCAGCTGGTGTTCAAGGTCCGCCGCCACAAATCCCCAGGTTGCAGATCCGCCTGAACGAAACCTGCTCCAAGGAAAGGAAACCAGTAATTGCAGAGGGATACAGGACAGGAGAAGGGGGGGTGGGGGAGATGATCAGCAAAACTTCATCCTGGGCCAAACCAAGCCACGGATATTACAAAAAGAATCCAGCACACACCAGGGACACCTCCGCGCAGAATAGGGATGCCAGCCTCCAGGTGGGACCTGGGGATCCCCTGGAAGGACAACTCATTCCCAGACTGCAGAGACCAGTCCCCCCCACCGGAGAAAAGGGCTGCTTTGGAGGGTGGGCTCTGTGGCACTGTCCCCCACTGAGGTCCCTGCCCTCCCTAGGCTCCTCCAACCCAAAGCTGGATCTGGCAACTCTATCACCCATCCCCCACCTGTGTGTGTGTGGGGGGGGAGAGAACCTGGCAACCCTGATCCAGAAGGTGTAAGGGAACAGGACCTGCTCCCCCCCCCCCCGGAATTAGCCAGGGAGCCACCATCCCCCCAGCCTCAGCAACCTCCACCTGAGTTCCCCCACCCCATTTCCAAGGGCCAAATCCTGCGCTGGGCTCTGCAGTGGGCATCCTCCTCCCTTCTCTGGCCCAGTGGCGGAGTCCATACTGGGAAATTAGAGGGGCGGTTGGGGGGGGGGGTCTCCGGTCTTCCCCAGCCTTGCCCGCCAGCCTCATGGTACAGTCTTGCCCTGCCTGAAGCCCGCAAGGGGTCCTCATGGGGAGGGGCCCTGGCTCCGTGGCCGAGACCCCGCTTGGCTCGCCCCCGAAGGCCCCCCCTCCCAGTCAGATCAGACGGGCCAGGCAGGAGGGGCGGGGAAGGCCCTGCTCTGCCCCGGAGACCTCGGAGGGAGCCGCGGCCTCAGGCTGAGCGGACAAGGACGGCCCCGACGGACCGGGGGCCTGGGTCCGCCGCCCAAGGCCACTGCAGAAAGGGGGGGGGGGGGGGGCTGCTGCTGCCGCCGCTGCTCTGGGACCCGCTCGCCTTCTGCCCCGAGAAGCAGCTTCCCGGCGTCAAGGAGAGAGACCCTCGGGCGGAACCCCCGGGCACGAAGGGCGGGCGCCCCGAGGCCCCTCCTGGCACCCACGCAGGGCCTTTCCCTCCCACGCCGCGGCCCCTCCCGCAGCCCCGGCCCGCCAGCCCCCCCGGCGCCCTCCCCTCCCCTCCCCTCCGCGCCCCCTGCCCGGCGCCCCCCCCCCCCCAGCTGTTGCTCCGCCGCCGCCTGCCTCCACCTCGGGGCCAGGAGGAGCTGCAGAGGAAGGGGTCGATGCCGCAGAAAGGACCGCAGTCCCGGCGGCCCCGGAGGGGGGCTGTTTACCCGCGGGAGGGAGGGAGGGGAGGAAGGGAAGCCACCCCCCCCCATTCCGAAGGGCCCCGCGGGGAGGCGCCCCCCTGCCCCCTCCCCGGAGCGGCGCCCCCCCCCCTTCCTCTCCCCCCCCCCCCTCACCGGGCTGGGAGCGCGGCGGCGGCGGCGGGGGCAGGAGCTGCAGGAGCGGCGGCAGGGCCAGGAGGGCGGTCCACACCGCCGCCGCCGCCACCCGCCAGGGCTGCGGCGGGCAGCTCATGCTGCTGCCTTCATCGCCGGCGCGCGGCTCCGCTGGCCACGGCTCTCCTCGGCCCCGCCTCCGCCTCCGCCTCGCCCCGCCCCCGCCCCTCCCCTCCCCCGCCCGCGCAGCCCCGCCCCGCCGAGTCCGGGAGTCTTCCCCCGCCGGCCCCGGGAGCAGCGGCGGCAGCAGGAGGAGGAGGAGGAGGAGGGCAGAGGGGAAGGGAAAGGCAAGGAACCGCCCCGCCCCTCCCTCCCGGCGCTGCGAGCCCGGAGCCCCCACTCCAGGCGCGGCGGGGGCGGGGGCCGGGCAACCAGAGCGCGTGAGCGGCGAAGGGTGGGTCCTGCGGCCGCCTTTGGCGCGAGGGGCGCCCCCTCCGCTCCGGAGAGTCTCCCCGCCCGACGCCCGCAGAAGGCAGCCCCCCCCCCTCCCGTGGTGAGAGCCCCGCCGGCAGGCAGGCAGCGAGGGGAGGGGGCTGCTCAGTCCCCTAGCTACAGTGGGGCACCTGGGGGCTAGGCCCCCTGACTCACTGGCAAGGCCCCGGACTTCCATGGCCCCTTCCAGCCCAGGACCCCCAAGGGGTGGCGGAGGCAAGGAAGGAGCCGGGTATTCCTTATTTCGATTAGCCAGTGCCCCCCCCCAGCTTAAAAAATTCTTGGCTATGGGCCTGGGCCTGCTTTGCTGAGCCACCCCCAGCAGCGCCTCCCCCCAGACAGACCTGCAGCACCCTGCGGGGGGGCGGGGGAGAGCTGGTGCGTGCTAGCTCCCGGGCTGGAGGGATCCACCAGCCGGAGCCCTTTCTGGAGGGCACCCGCTGGCAGCCAGGCAGGGAACAGTTCCTTCGGACTGGGCCATTCTGTCTCCTGTTTATTGGTCTGCAGGTGGCTTCCGCTGGGGAGGAAGGAGATCTTCCCATGGGAGCCCCCCAGGTCAAGCAGACCCTCAGGCAGGCAGCCCAAGAGCCACAGGGAGCAAGGAGACCCTCTGGCGGGCTGGGTCTGGGCAAGGCAGGCCCACCAGGAAGGAGAGACTTCCCCATCATGGCCCAGAGAGGGCAACCAAGACAGGTGACCCCCTAATGATGAAGGCTTATAAAACCATGCCCAGGCTGGAGATGGTGATCGTTCCAGATGGTCCCCATGCCAGCCTGTAGCCCTGGAACAGTGCAAGCGTCCCAGAGCGCCTTCAAGACTAGCACAATTGGGGGCAGGGGAGGAGCCCCCAGGAGTCCGGGCTCCCTCCTTCAGATATCATCACCCCCTGCCACAAAGTTGGTTAGTCTCAAAGGTGCTTTTGGACTCTGGTGCTTTTCTACTGGTGGAGAGGGTGGACAAGGATAACTTGCTCTTCCTCTACCGAAATGCTAGAACTGGATGGTCGGTGGATTCAAGACGGACAAAAACAAATACTTCTTTACGCAACGAGTGACTAAGATGTGGGGTTCACTGCCAGAGGATGAAGTGATGACCACAGGCGTGGACAGCTTTAAAAGATTCATGGAGGAGAGGTCCTTCAGTGGCTGCTAGCCATGGTGACTGAGGGGAACCTCCCCATTCAGAGGCACTAAATCCTCTGAATCCCAGGGCCAGGAGCAGAGGCAACATCAGGGGAAGGCCTCCCCCTTTTTGCTTGGTGGCAGGCCCCACTGTGTGAGACAGGATCCTGGACAAGGCGGACCCTCACTGGTCTGATCCATCCAGGCTGTTCTTGTATTCTTGTTCTCTTTAACTGCACTGGAGACCAATTATATTCTGGGCTGCAAGGAGCCTTTCAGGGGGGTAATTCTGGGACACTGGGCAGAAGTCCAGGAGGGGCCCCTGGAATCACCCAGCTGCCCAGGCCACAGGTAAAGGTGGCACAAGAAGGCAGTGGGTGCCTGCTCCTCTTCTTTGTGCCCCCCCCCAAATGGTTTTCTTCATTATGGATTCAGGTGGGGTAGCCATGTTGGTCTGAAGCAACAGAAGAAAGGGGCACCTTTAAGGCCAACCAAGTTTAATTCTGGGTCTAATTCATGGCTTTTGCGAGCATGCACACTTCTTCATGAGTGCCTGCTCATCGGAGCCATAGGTGTGCAAATATGTAGAGCGGTTAACATGAGGAATTCACTGCCACAAGAAGTGATGGCAGCTACAAGCATAGACAGCTTCAAGAGGGGACTGGATCAACATACAGGTCCATCAGTGGCTCAGCCACAAGGTATAGAAGGAACACTCAGTTGGGTAGTGATGCTCTGTCTTCTTGGTGCTTGGGGGGCAACAGTGGGAGGGCTTCTGGAGTTCGGAATCCGCTGCTGGACCTCCTGAGGGCACCTGGGTTTTGGCCACTCTGTGACACAGAGTGTTGGACTGGGTGGGCCATTGGCCTGATCCAACACTACTTCTCTTATGGTCTTATGTTCTTATGGTCAGAGATGAAAGAACCAGGTTCAAATTCTAGCTCAAGAAAGTCTGGAGGCCTCACCAGAGGAGGAAGGGTTACACCTGCGAGCCTCAATCTGTCATGCACAGCTGCCTACAAAGTGCACAACATTTCCCTCCTACACACAGTGCTACGATGCACCGCGAAGTTAATGTGCAGAGAGGAAGCAGGCACAACCCCGCCCCCGACATGATTGCTGGCTTATATTGATATAATGCCATTAACAATATCTGTAACAGGTTCTCTGATAAAAGGCCACTGTGGGGAAATGGCTACCACATGAGGGGGCCAAGAAAATCCAGACTTTCCCACACACACAGCAGCTATCCAGGCTTTGCTTGAACGTTCCTAAAATAAGAGTCCCAAGGCAGGTTCGCGACGGATCAGAGGAAAGGCAGAAAAAGCCCAGGAGGTGCACAAATGTACCCCAAACCTTTTGGGAAGCGGGGGGGGGGACCCCTTCCCACAGCACTGAACCCAGGACAAATAACCTGTATAGAAACAGCCATGGATTCACATGCCACCTTGCTAACCCTGCCCAGAAGCTTCAGTCACTAAACCGAACCTATTGTACTTTGGATCTCACTATGAGAAGACAAGAGTGACTGGAAAAGACAGTGATGCTGGGGCAAGTAGAAGGCAGCAGGAAAGAAGGAAGACCCAACAGGAGATGGACCGACTCCAAAAAGGAGGCCTCAGAGGCCCCCCCCCCCCCCGTTTGCAAGAAGGCAAGGGTTTGGGAAGGGGAGAGACATCGACGGGATATCATGACAGAGTCCAAAGTGGCCATTTTCTCCAGGTGAACTGATTTCTGCCACCTGGAGATCAGTTTGGCAACCCTACTTTAGAAGAACCCTTGTCAGCAGGAGTTCATACAGTGGAGCCCATTTTTTCCAGCTATAATGTTTTTTGATGGGGGAGAGGGGTAGTTTAGTGGTAGAAGACGTGCTTTCTTCACAGCCATTTGGCATTTCCAGATTACACAGACCCCCACCAACCCTGAGAGCCACAGTCAGAGTCGAACGTGCAAGGGTAGACATAGCAGGGTTTGAAACACCTTCATGTAGTTAAGTCTGCAAGCCTATGTGCATTTACCTGTGAGTAAGCCCCAATAACCCCAGCAGGACTTTATTTACTGAGACATGTCCCCCTGGGGTTAATGTGGCTTACAGGTAAATGCACATAGGCTTGCAGACTGGGCTGTGGCTCAATGGTAGAGCATCTGCTTGGCATGCAGAAGGTCCCAGGTTCAATCCCCGGTCTCTCCAATAGATCTGGCCGTAGGTGATGGGAAAGACTTGTGGCTGGGACCCTGGAGAGCTGCTGCCAATCTGAGTAGACAATACTGACCTTGATGGACCCAGGGTCTGACTCAGTATAAGGCACTTTCATGTGTTCATCTGTGTTCATGACTTAACCACATGAAGATGCTTCAGACTGAACCTCACTTCACTGAAGCTCCTTAGCACCGAGGTTTGGAAAAGCTTTTTTAGTAGATGTGTGTGTGTGTGAGAGAGAGAGAGAGGTGCCATCAGGTTGCTTCCAAATTCATAGAATCACAGAATCGGAAGGGGCCACCCAGGCCATCTAGTCCACCCCCCTGCTCAGTGCAGGATCAGCCTAGAGCATCCCTGACCAGTGTTTGTCCAGTCGCTGCTTAAAGACTACCAGTGAGGGGGGGCTCTCCACCTCCCAAGGCAGCTGATTCCACTCTTGAGCAACTCTACTGTTGAAAAAAATTATGGCAACCCTATGAATCAATGACCTTCAAACGTCCTCTCCTTAACAGCCTTGCTCAGGTCTTGCAAACCGAAGGCCTTTGTGGCTTCCTTGATGGAGTCAATCAGCATGCCTAGCCAAGCTTTACATTTCCCTTTGATTTCTTGGATCTTGTGGAACAGATCTCTTGTTCTTCCTTTTCTGTTGTTCTCTCCTGTTTCTTTACACTGGTTATTATAATAGTTCGTCCTCAGATTTTCAAGGCAAGAGATGATCAGAAGTGGTCTGCTATTGCCGCCTTCTGTGCAGCACTAACCGGGGTTATCTGAAACGGCACTGCCTGCAAAAGATCTCCCGCCAGCCTCGCCTTCCACTAACTGCTGCTGCCCAGTTGACATCTGTAGCAAATCTATTTTCCATTCTAAAAAGAATGACTCTCTGTTCTTACCTGCCAGATAGTATTTATTTAGAAAAAGTATATGCCACCTCTTCAGACCAATAAGGAGAAAAGCAAGCAGACAATAGAAACAACAAACTATGCCAATAAAAACAAATCGGTTGGTCTCAGGAGGTAGTGTTGGATGTTTCCTGCTCTGCCCCATGGCTGTGGGCCTGTGGGGTTCTGCAGGGTTGTTTTGTCCTCCCTGCTCTTTAACATCTATGTGAAGCCCCAGATGGTCTGGGCTGTGGTGTCACCAGTATGCAGCAGCACTACTTTCCTTTTCCACCTAATGCAGAGGACACGGTTGACGTTCTGAACCATTGCTCGGAATAAGTAATGGGCTGGCTGAGGATGAAAAAGCTGAAACTCAATCCTGACTCGATAGAGGTTATCTGAGATGGCAGGAAGGCAGACAGGGGACTCAAGATCTCTCCTGTCTTGGATGGGGTTATACTCCCCCTGAAAACTGTGGCAGAATTCTGGATTAAGGGAGACTTGGCCATTTATTTAGAAGGTACATTGAATAGATGTAGCAAAAGCAGACTTTGCTTTCTTCTGGTGAAGCACCGCAAGATGTCCAGTGCTGGCTTCTGAGCAGCAAAGTGGAGCCTGGCTATGAATGCCGTGAGCTCCCCCCCCCCCCCCCAACGGTTCACATTCCTTTAGCCAAAATGCACGAAGCCTCAAGGCTGAAGAGCGAGAGGTTTTTGTTTATAACTCTCCTGCTCTGGCCAGAGGCTTTGGCCCAGCTGATAGCCCTCGGGGAGGCAAAGTGTGTGACTCGATGGTGCCCTCAAGGGGAAGGGGTCTGGCTACTGGTGCCCTCACGACTTTCCCAAGGGACGCTTGAGGTCTTTTATTTCTTGCAAAAAGGTATAAATATTGGCCACGTTTAGTTGTTTGGCACAGCCGCCCAAATGGTCTCTTGGGGCCTTCGGCTGGTGGTCAAGAGATATTTCTTTCTTAATTGTGCACACTATCTTTTTGGTGAACGCTCTAAGGGATTTTTTTTTTGTATTCTGTTAAGGTTCAACAAAATGGATTGTAGCGTGTAGAGGTCTTCCTACTGGGTCTTGGGTGTCCAGCCACGCTCCACCCCCCCCCCCCCACAGAAAAGAACCTTAATGGGGTTGGGGATCCCTGGTAGATCCCCCCACAAAAACCCAGGCTCAGTTTGGGAATGCCGCTTGCCACAGTGGTCACCTCAGAACACCAGGTGGCAGTGCTGGTCTGGCGTGCTTTTGCCCAGCTTCGGCCGGTGCTGTCAGCAGCATCCATTCCTGCCTCAGTCTGATGGAGACACAGTCAATCTAGGTCTTAGCTGAATCTAGACTTAACTATTGCAATGTGCTCTGCTTGGAGCTACCCTTGAAGAGTGTTTGGAGGCTGTAGCTAGTGTAGAATGCTGTGGCAGGGAGCAGATGACCCGATACTGGTTCCCTTCCTTGAACACAATGATCTGGCAACAGTGATCCATGCAATGGACACCTCGAGACTGGACTACTGTAATGCTGTCTACATGGGGCTGCCCTTATTGCATCTCTGGAAGCTGCAGCTGGTGCAAAACGCAGCAGCCAGGCTGCTGATGGGTCTTCCTATGTGGGAGCACATCCAGCCTGTGCTGAAAACATTGCTCTGGTTGCCAATAGCATACCAGATTCCCTTCAAGTTGCTGGTTTTGACCTTTGAAGCCCTATATGGTCTGGGGCCTCCCTACCTGAGGGACAGCCTTTCCCCACATGTTCCCCAGAGAGCACTGAGATCAAGGGTCACAGAACTGCCTGGCCCTCCCTCGACCGAAAGACGCCAGACTGGCCTTGGCCAGGGCCTTTTCAGTGGTGGCTCCACACTGGTAGAATGAGCTCCCAGAAGACATCAGGGCCCTGCGAAACCTTTTGCAGTTCCACAAGGCCTGTAAAACGGAGCTCTTCCACCAGGCCTTTCATTAGGAGCCGCCACTAATAACAACTAAGGCCACCAACAACCAAGGCCCTTTACTAACACCTCAGCCTGTGATACTTTGGGTTTCAAATGTGTTCACATTCAACTATTATTCCAACACTAGTAGAACGTACCATCACCAGCATTTTATCAGCATTTATCAGCACTTTATCTTAAATTGTGATCTGTTTATGTTATGAGTTTTATTGTACAATATTGTGTTTTAACATATTTATTTGTGAAGTATTTTAGCTTTTGTTGTAAGCCACCTTGAGCCTGCCTTGGCAGGGAGGGCGGGATATAAATTAAATAAATAAATACTATAACCATTACACTAGCTACCAGCCCACTCTTGAGCCCCATTCAAGGTGTTGGTTTTGTCCCTTAAAGCCCTACATGGCTTGGGACAGGGGTACCTGAGGGACTGTCTTCTCCCACGGGTTCCTGCCTGGGAATCAAGATTGCAGAAAGAGGCCCTCCTGACTGCCCCACCAAACAAAGAACTTCATCTGGTTGGCACAGGAGAAAGGGCCTTTTCAGTGGCAGCCCCACAATTCTAGAACAACCTCCTCAGGGTTGCGTTTGGCACCCTCCTCTCTTTCAGTCTTCAGGAGGCAATTGAAGATGGTTTTATTTAGGACCAAATTTAACTCATTTAGTTTTTAAATTGAGCTTTTCAATTGTGGTCTTTTATGTGTTTCCATAATAGTTTAATTTACATTGTAAGCCACCTTGAGTTCTGCAAGGCAGAAAAATGGGTAATAAAACAAGCCAAGTGCAAAGTGAGAGGTTCAAACCATGCACTTCCGCCTGGCTGTGGAGATGAGGCAGGGGAGAAAGGGGAGTCAGAAAGGCAGGTGAGAAGATACGGGACTGAAATGAAGGGAGAAACTCAATGGACTTAATGTGGTCTTCATTCAGTTACCACTGTTCCAAGAACAGCTTAGTACACTTTAGTGGTCCGGACCAGCCATTAAGCCATAGAGCCGCTGCAAATCCTTGCCTAGTTGGGCGCTCCAGTGGGTGCCTACTCTCCCCGAAAGGACCCCATAGGGAGAAGACGAAAGCCCCACCCTACCTAGACTGCCCTGAATGCTCCCGATGACATCAGGGCCGCTGGCACTGGCCGCACTGAAGGGCACCGTGCCCTGACCTCCAGCTCGGTAACTGGGAGATGGGGGTGGGGGCGCTCTGTGGCTCAGAGGACAAGGGTGGGTGGTCCCCATCTTCTGGGATTCAGATAGGAAAGACAGAAACACATTTCTTCTCTGAGCACCCATTAAGAATATGGCATTCATTCTATAGCAGCTGATAAGAGAGCGGCCGAGTTGCTAACCTGCAGGCAGGCAGGCAGGCTTTGCAGGTTCTAAGCAGAGCTAGGCCCTCCCAGGTCTGAAGTCAGTGGGCTCAGGAGGGGGTGCAGCTCTGCTTGGGGGTGCCCTGCTGGTGTCCCGGGGCCAGCCACACTCTCGGTCTAGCCTACCTCACAAGGCTGCTATGCGTTTCACCCTGAGCTCCTTGGAAGAAGAAAATGCAACAGGCAGACCACAGATAACACCCTGAAGTTATGGCCTTAGAGATTTATTTTCAAAAAGGAGCAGTAAAAAAATCATTCATTCATTCATTTCTGTGAAAGAGAAAACACAAGAGAAGCCATTTGCCAGAAATCCGAGAAAGGGGTGGGAGGAAAATTGGGTTCAGGCAACAGGCGGGGGAGGGGGTCTACCTGGCAGCTTTGCACTTCTCACCCGTCAACTGAAAGCAGCACAGGAGGCAGGGTGTGTGTGTGTGTGCGTGCGACTGCAGGTCGGCTTCCTCTCTTGCCCACCACTGTGAAGGAACGCAGCCTGAGAACAGCTAGAATAAGTCGTCCCCCCTGCCCCCCGCTTCCTTTCTGTCCAGAGGCTCCCACCCCCTGGCCAGGCTCATCCTCCCCTGCCCAAACAAAGAGCAGAGTCCCGCAAATGCTCTCCCAGGCCCCTGGCAGCACCCCCCCCCCAGCACACAAGGGGGCATCCAGACAGTGCCCTGGGGCAGGGGGGATGTTACGTAAGTGGCAGAGGCAGCCAGAAGGGTGGGGTGGGTTCATTCAGGAGAAAAGGGAGGCCCCAAGGGAATTGAAGGGAGTCCACAGAACCTCCCTGAGGCCGTGACAGCCCCTTGTGTCTCCCTGGCGTGCCTCGTGCGGCTCCAGGGTCTGCCACAGCACAGAACAGAGGTGGGATTCGTAGCCGCTGTCTCGCATGCTGACGCAGGTCCCCAGCAGTGCAGAATCTATGGGATGCCCAGAGGGGAAGCGGGAGGGGCCTTCCAGGGCACACAGAAGCGGCGTATCCCATCCTGAGGAAGAGGAAGAGGGCTCTGCTGCGCAAGGAAGGGGAGCCAGGCCGAGGCCCAGTGGCCACTCTGGCCTGAGAGCCTCCGTGAACGGAGAGGGGCCCAGGCCAGGAGAGCGCGGCTGGGCCACGGGGCCAGGCAGCTGGGCGGACGGGCACGTGCCTGGGGGGGAGTCGTGCAGGTCAAGTCTGGCGCCCACGCTGGGGGATTTGCAAGGAGCCTGTGGGGGCCATGCCTCGCAGGGACGGGCAGCGGACCCTTCTTTCCGCTCCAGCTGCTGCCCTGGCTGTTGGAGGCAGCCGGTCTCTGGAACCGCCTGTTCTCGAGGGGGCCAGGTGGGGCCTTTCTGAGGGGACTGCATGGGGGGGGCGTGAGGACCCTGGGGGGCCTTGGCAACGGGAACTGCCGACAGCGGGAGGCACCCTGGGCCAGTCTGGCTGCCACATTCTCGAGAAAAGGAGCCTTCTGTTGCGCCAGCTGGGCGGGTGCCAGGGAGTGGGCTTGTGGCTGGCAGTGGCTGGCTCAGCAGCCACCCGGTCAACGCAGGCCTCTTCTTGACCTGCCCACGAGGGCTGTGCGAGCGTTTGCGTTTGCCAGGCTGCGGGGGCTGAGGGGCAGGGGGTGCCCAGGTCTTTTGCTGCGAGGCAGGCCGAGAGCCTGCTTCCAGGGAGGCTGTGGGCTTCAGTGGAGCAGCCACACCTTCCCTTCCAGGGTGCTCAGTGCCACTGCTGTCACCACCAGCCTGGCCAGGCAGAGGCTGCAGGGACTGCGAGGTGGGCAGCACCAGAGTGTTGGGGGTCTCCCCGAGGAGCTCCATCCACTGCCAAAGGCTTGGGTCCTCAGGCAAGGGGGCCGAACTCCCTCGGCTGACTGGGCATCCATCTGAGCTCTTGCCAGGCAGGCCGGATTGTTGAGGCTGGCCAGAGGATGCCATGATTCCCCGCAAAACGTCCTCTTGGAATCCAGAATAGTCACCAGAAGTAGCTGGAGGTACCCTGAGGGAAAGAAATGAAGGCGTGAAAATCCAACTGGTGTTTTCACACGTGGAAAGCTTTTCGCGTGCACGGCAGTCCTGTCACTCTTTTGTGGCCCTTCAGACACCTCTGTGTGAAGACAGGGGGCAAGAGTGAGAAAGCGAGTGGACTTTCTAAGGCCGCTTGGAGAAGTTCATGGCCGGAGGAGGGAGGAGAACCAGGAACAGACCCTGCGGAAGGAACCTGGTCGCACACAGTTTGGGCAGAGTACGGTTACTGCCGCCCTTTGCACAATAAGGCCCAGCATTCATTGGCTGTGCCACCAAACTCAGCAGGATCACTAACTGCCAGGCGCAAGGGCAACAGTTCCCTCTGGCCAACCCACCCAAGCCGCTGCCCTGTGAGGAGGGTGTGGAGCCCAGCCTCTGGGCGAATGACATGAGCTCTGGTGCCCGCATCACAGTGGCATCTTCGTCCCTTGAGCCAGGCTTGGGCGCATGCTTCCGGGAAGCTCTCAAGCAGGGCATGATGGGAAATAGCCAGTGTGTGAGTGTGTGTGAGTGTGAGTGTGTGAGTGAGTGTGAGTGTGTGAGTGAGTGTGTGTGTGAGTGAGTGTGAGTGAGTGAGTGTGTGAGTGTGTGAGTGAGTGAGTGAGTGAGTGAGTGAGTGAGTGAGTGTCCCCAGCACTTCGAAGTGCCAAGCCAGAGGAGTTACTGGGGAGATCAAGAAAATGGGATGCTTTTAACTTTTGGAAAGACAGAGTGGAGGGTGTTAACCCTTTCCACCAAGTGTAGGGTTGCCAGGCTCCCCCTAGCCACTGATGGGGGGGGGGGGGTAGGGCTGCCAGATGGAAAACTCCTGGAGATTGGGGGGGGTGGAGCTGGGGAGGACAGGGACCTCAGTGGGGTGCAACAATGCCAGAGAGCCCACCCTCCAGAGCAGCCATTTTCTCCAGGGGGAACTGGTCTCTGTAGTCTAGAGAGGAGCTGGAATTCTGGGGGATCCCCAGGCCCCACCTGGAGGCTGGCACCCCAGCCCAGCATTATTTTCCTGGCTTCAAATCTGCCCCCCCCCCCAGCTGAAAAAGACTCACAGGCTGAGGAGGCCAAAACCACTTTTTTTGGGGGGGGGGAGGGATAAGCCCTCACAGGTACACACGTCAGCTTCCCAAACAGAATGCTAACTGCCAGCAGGCCTCAACAGCAAAACAACAGCTGTTAGGAAGACCTGCCCCCTGAACTCCTGCATCCCTCTCCCAGAACCCAAAAGGTTACCTTGGTGGTGGCGGTGAGCCAGAGGGCCCTGCAAAAACGTTGGTCATTCCGGAGATGAGGCCATCCACTGGGGCGTAGTGGGAGGCATCCAGGGCGAATGCCGTGTGCCGAGGGCTTTGGAGGTGCTGTGAGGGAACATGAAAGTGAAATGAGAAGACACAAAGTGGGGCAAAGGGCTCCGAGAGAGGAAGACGCGGGCGCTGACGGCAACCAGCACCAGCTCCCACTGGCCAAGGACACCACCCTCTGCAGTTAGAGAGCGGAAGAGACTGATATGTCCTCGGCAGCCCCCACCGCCCAGCAAAGCCGCTTTCCTGAGAAGCTGGAAAGAGGGGCCGCAGCTGCCTGCATCCCAGCACCTCCCGAGAAAGAAGAACTCGCTCTCTACAGCTGCCCAACTGAACCTGGACATGAGGACATCCAGGGAGCCGGTGGGGTTCCCAGGTTTCTGCCACCAGGAAGTCTAGCAACGCACTCTGCCTGGGTGACCAAAACAAAGGAATCCCAAGGAGAAGTTACGAGGTTTCTGCCACCACAAGGTCTAGCAACGTGCTCTGCCTGGGGAACACGACCCCACCCAAAGAACCCCAGAAGACGAAGATCCTGCAGTCCGCAAAGGGTAAAAGCAGCCACCCCTATGGCTGCAACTGCAGTTGGGCCTCTGTGCCTTCCAGCCTGAAGGACCCAGAGCTGTGTATGCACCGGCAATTCTGCAGGAGCCCAGCGTGCAGTACGGAGCTCAAGATTCAGCTTCCCTTCAAAGGCAGGCAGCAAGTTCCTGGCCCTCAGGACTGCAAAAGCAGTGTCAGATCCACTGTTCCAAATGCCACAGAGGTGGCCAAACAAGACCACCACAAGTTGGCCCTCCTGTACAGCAGAACCAGGATTATGCAGAACAAGGAACATCCTGCAAATGTGTGTCCAGTTCAGCTTCTCTTGACACAGAACTTCACAGTCCATAAAGAGCAGATCAGCCCATAGAATCAAGAGTCAGGGGCCTACGGGCTCGGAAAAGGGAGCGGCTGCTCCCAAGTCCAGCAAAGGGACTAAAAAGACAAGAGGAGGAACGAAGAAGAAATAATGTTATAATTGTTTGTTTAAATGGGGCACTATGTCAAATTGTAAAAGGAGAAATAAGTGTTTTCTTCGTTGTTGTATGTGCCAGTCAGTCAGCTTTGTAACTTACAGAAGCAGCAACACAATATTAATTAGTTCAACCAAGAAAATATACTGTTTTTCAGTTTAACAAAGTAGTTAATTTGATCATTATAAACAGTATTCTCTGTCTAGAGTAATGTAGCTTAGTTATTAGCGGTGTAGATCTAGAAATAGTTGACAATCAATAAAATTTAAGATTAAAAAAAAAAAGTCAGGGGCCTGCCTACCTGAGGGACCGCCTTTCCCCGTATATACCCCAGAGAGCACTGCGACCAGGCACGCAACATCGCCTGACCTTGCCTGGCCTGAGAGAGGCCAGACTGACGACCACCAGGAATAGAGCCTTCTCAGTGGCGGCCCCCCACTGGTGGAATGAGCTCCCGGAAGACATCAGGGCCCTGCGGGACCTTTTGCAGTTCCGCAGGGCCTGCAAGACGGAGCTCTTCCGCCAGGCTTTTGGGGCCGCCGCTGGGGAAAATGGCCACGGGTAAGTGGCCAGTGATGTGTAGGCCCGGTACATCTCTTGGTGTTTCTCCCTGGCCAGGGGGTGAAGTAGTAGATGCAGTTACTGTTTCTGGTGTTGGATTTGTAAATTGCCGCCATTTTAGTGGGTTTATTGGTTTTACTGTTAGATTATTGACTGAATTTGTATACTGATTTTAAATGTTGTGAGCCGCCTAGAGCCGCTTTGTGCTGGCTAGGCGGGATATAAATTCAAATAAATAAATAAATAAATAAATTCCCCAAGGCTGGAGCTGTCTGGACTACTGGAGGCCCTGCAGTTCAGAGTCCACCACACTGGCAGCCGGCAGACCAACAGAAGCACCTAAGAGGCCTCTTCCATCAGAGGAACCCTGGCCAGGGGCACTTCCCAGTCAGCCCAGCCAAAGCGGAGGAGACAGGCCTCAGTCACAAAGGCCTTCTCACAGCCAGGCTGGACTACCGCAGCCAGCATTACGTGGGGCTGCCCTTGAAACCGCAACTGGTGCAGAAGGAAGTAACTGGGCCTCGACGGGGGAGGGGCGGGCTCTCCTGGACCCGCCACATTGCCGGAGTTCCCTGTTTGCTTCTGGGACCCATTCAAAGTGCTGCTGTTGACCTTTCACGCCTTGGACCAGGACCGCCTTTGCCCACACCAACCTGCGTGCAGACTGAGATCTTCAGAGGCTGGCCTCCTCTGCGAGCCAGCTCAGTCGGAGGTGCCCTGCCCGCAAGCTCTGGAATTCCCCAATGGCTCTCCAGAGATCAGGCAAGACAGTTCTCTTCCGCAGTGCGTGTGGGGGGGTGCGTGCTAAATTATTCCCCTAAATTGGTATGTTTGTGCCAGGTTTCATTTCTCTGGGCTTCTGGCATACAGTGCTCTTCTACTGGGCAAGAGACAAGGGATATCCTGTGGCTGTCTTTTATGTCTTTCACTTAAGCTGGGCTGTCTGTTTTTAATTGTTGCCTCTTCTTGCTGCTTGGCTTTAAACCTCCCCAAGTTTTTTGTGTTGGTAACATGCACTTATATCATATTAATTAGTAACCATTTGCAATTCCACAAAGGTTTCTTCGCAACATTCACAGTAGCCTCTCTGCCTTTTGGGGACCAGACAACAGTCAGAGGAAGCGCCGCTGTGGGCCGGCTGGCCTTCTGGTGTTCTGCAGGTGGAGGGGAGAGGAAGAGGGAGAGAAAAGCAAGACGAATTCACAACCCTCCCTCCATCCCAGGCCCTCCACTTCATTCCTCCAGATCTGACACAGACTCTGCGGCCCATTCTCCAGAGTCCCACCCGGGGAAGCCCAACTAGGGAGATCGTCAGGGCTCTCCCTACAAACAGGATGCGACACAGACCCTGCCAACAGTGGAGCTCCAGTTCTCCAGTTGGTTCCCACTCCACACAAGCAGAGTTTGGTTCCTCGGTCCGGACTGGCCCAGCTGCTCGGCCCTCTGTGTGCCCCCCCCCACTTACTTTGAACTGGCAGGGGATCGTGGGGGGTCAAATGGGCTGAGTCTTCTCCGCTCTGGGAAACACAGTTCAGGGAAGGTCTTGAACTGCTGCAGGAAGGGACGGAGTCTCCTACAGGAGCAAGAAATCTGGATCAGCCCTGGGGAGATGAACCTGGCAGAAGACCTGGGTGCATTTCTGCCTGCAGAGGTTTTAGGCTGGGACACCAAGGGACAGCCAGGGTATAACTGGAGCCGGAGCCCCAGATCTCATGCCCGGGTTCATCCTTGCACAATGGGTGAAATACCAAAGAAGAGACCTGGGGCCCCAGGCACACGCAGAGTTCCTTGCTCTTTTTGTGTCACCAAGTCACAGCTGGCTTATGGGGGACCTGGAAGGCTTTCCAAGGCAGGTGCTGTTCAGAGGCCGTTTGCCACCTTCTGCCTCTGTGTGGCTGAACCCGGGGGCTTCCTGGCTGGTCTCCCACCGAAGTACTGACCAGGGCCGACCCTGCTTAGCTTCTGAGCTCTGCTGCAATCAGGCCAGTCAGGGCTATTAACTACTTTCATCCTGCCTATGGCTGTGACCACACTGGCAGCTTGGCTTGATATGGTGCCGCCTCTATTTGAACCGGTTGAAAGTATTGCGGGGCATATCAGCCACACAGCACACACTGCTGCAGCCAACCTAAGGAGACATCCTGTGGTAAAGCATCCACATTATTATAGCACATCAGCCATGGAGCGCATCACCAAAAATCCCCAAAATTCACTTGTGCACATAGTGCGCATGAGTGCACACATGCACACATAGGCAATTGTTTTTGGAAATAGCGTGTCTCCGGTGGCGGAATGGATCTGCAGGTTCGGACTGCCAAATCTGTTCTGTGTGCGCTTCCCCCATGTTCCCACATCCAGCCATGTGCGATGAATGTGCGAGGAAACAAAAACTCCACTTTGGAGGCGGTGGCTTTTTAACCAAGCTCCAAGCTGTCCTCTGACGGGGTGAGTATGCCCCGGGAATGCCTGACAGCTGTGGCTGTGTGAACGGGCCCATTTAATCCGTTTGTGGAATGTGCCTCTATCGGGCCAAACTGCCAGTCTGAACACAACCTATCTGTGGGAAAGGGAAGGCTTCTCGCCCAAAGGGTGATGGCTTCAGGCAGGCCCAGCCTCTAGGAACCCCACACTGGGAGACAGTGCCCTGGCTGGGGCCCTTACCGGCTCTCATCTTCAACTTTCAGGAAAGGCGCCTGTAGCCTCATGACTGAAAAGGAAACACAGGGTGGGGGGTGGAACAAACCATCAGTCGTTACTACAAGACCCCAAACGGAAAATTAGATAGCGAAGATAAACAGAGAAGGCAAACACTTGTCAGGGATGCTCTAGGCTGGCTCGCATGGAGCAGGGGGTTGGACTAGATGGCCTGCATGGCCCCTTCCAACTCTGTGATTCTATGATACAGTTAGTTAGGTAGAGAAGAGAGATAGTTAGAGAGAGAGAGAGAGAGAGAGAGAGAGAGAGAGAGAGAGAGAGAGAGATCTGTGTCTCTCCTTCTCTTGGCTTCATGTCAAGGTCAGAGGAAGAAACTCCTGGCCACTTTTCTACCCAGGCAACATTTCCTGAGAAGTCCAGCACAGAAGGGGTGGGGGGGTGGGCCCCCCGTTAAGCAGCCGGATCTGCAAAAGAGAGCTCAGCAAGCTGTTGCCAGGGACTGTTGCTTAAGCCGTGTGCAACAAGCCGATTATTCTGTTAAAATGACAGCCTGCCTCCTCGGCGGGCACAGCGCCAGGACGGTGCCAAAGCCGCATTGTTAGCAAGTGGGACACGGTCCAGGGCTGGCACCTGCAGCAGCCTCTCCATGGAATGCGAGACGGACCTCGTTAGCTGCACAAAGAAACTGTTGGCAGTTTTGAGCGTCGGGAGATGTTTAGGATGTGGGGGAAAGTGGGGGGGGGTGAAGCCTAGGCGCATCAAAGGCACGCCTCAAGGCTCTCCTGGGCCTGTGCTGTGGAGGCCCCCAAAGGAGGGACAGAGCTGATCCCAACAAAGACAGTCGTTCCCACCCCCATCCCTGGACCCAGCAATGGAGAATGCAACGCTGGAACCTACCTGAAGGTCTCCTCTCTTCAGTGGGGCAAAGTCATCCAAGCAGGTTAAGGTCACGCCTCTGCTCACTCAGGTGGGGCGATGCAGATTTTGCGTGGCTCCCGACTGGAGAGGTCCCCATCTGACCCTCCAGTGATCTCTAAGCCCTGCTGTGCATGTTCCTTACATGTCAGTTTTCATGCCCCTCTATTCTTTTCTTTGATCTGTTCTTGCTACATGCAACTATACATCCACATTTGTGAGGGAGTGGGGGAGGAGCGGATGACTTCGTCCCACTGAAGAGACGAAACCTCCAGGTAGGCTCCAGTGTTTCATTCTCCTTCAGTGGGGGAAGGCATCCAAACTGGTTCGCTTTACCCAAGCTGTACTTCTGGGTGGGCACGATCCTCTTGGAATGGACGCAGTGCAGTGGCCTGGAATGGAACTGCGCCCAAGGAATCAGGTCCACGGTAGAAATCAGCAAGACCTGTAGTGTTGCTAGACTTATGAAGTCTGCGTAACTGCAGCTCCTGATGTTGGTAATCCAGTCTCTTATCTTCTGCTGTTTCTCCTCTGGGAGAAATACTATGGCTAGGTGTGTGCAGGTCATGGCTCCCAGGTGTACCAGGTCCCTTGAGAGCCTGCCTGAGGTCCCCCTGAGCCTGCCTTTGTAGGGAGGGCGGGGTATAAATCGAATAAAATAAATAAATAAATAATATGCTTTCCCGGTATTGATGAGTAATCCATGCATCCACAGGAATTTCACTGTTCTCTCCATGTATTTCATGGCAGTCTCCACATCCCGTGCCCTTATAAGGATGTCATCCAGGTATGGGTACACATGGCTCCCTTCTGGTGTAGTTTTGCCACTAGTGCCACCATGACCTTAATGAACACCCTCGGGGCTGAGGAGAGGCCAAAGGGCAAGGCTTTGTATTGGAAGTGCCACCCCTGGTGGTAGAAACAGAGAAAATGTCTGGAATTCGGGTACACAAAGGTAGGCCTCCTTGAGATCCAGGAAGGTCAAGGTGTCTTCTTTTTGCAGCACTTGCAGGATATGTTGTAGGGATTCCACTCGGAATTTCCATTTCTTCACCCAGTTGCTCAGGCCTTTTAAATTTAACACTGCCCTCCAGTCCCTGGATTTCTTGAGAACCACAAAGAGCACTGAGTAGGTCTCTCTGAACTGTTGATTTTTGGGTACTTCCTCTATTGCACCAATCCCCAACAAGTGCTGGATTACTTGGCATAATTGGCACCTTCTCTCCTGCAACCGTGGAACAGGAGAGGGTGTAAATTGGCGCGGGGGCATAGAGGTGAGTTCTATTTTGTAGCCACCTTTAGTAATCAACAGCACCCATTTGTCAATAGTAGACAAGCTCCAGATCTCTGTGAAGAGTTTGAGTCAGCCCCCTATTATGTAGTCAGGAGGAGAATTTGTTGTCCAACAGGTTCTTGTCTTGTCTCAGCGGCAGTGGATGTTTGTTTATTCTGGCACGGGGTCAGAAGCGTTTTAATCTTCTGTACTCCTTTGTGTCTCTGCCTCTTCCAGATGCTCTGAAGCTATGAAAAGGCTGCTGTGATCTGGTCTTTGTGTCCCTGTCTCTGCTGGTTGAAGATGAGGATCTTCTCCAGGTTGGATTTACCGAAGAGAAATCTGCCTGAAAACTTTTCTGATCCGCTGCTTTTGGACAAGGGGTCTTCCTTCCAGTGCTTCCACCAGATGTTCCTTCTGATGACTGTGTTTGCAGCTTGTGCCCTGACACAGCACTGTATTGCATCCTGTGAGGCATCTGATGCAAACTTTTCATGATGCCCTTTTCAGTTTTAGGAGGGACCACTTTAGATCCAGTGGGCTTATGTCTGGATTCCGTAGCAGATCATCTGCCCATATCATTATGGCCCTCGTGACATTTGACAGCACTGCTGATGCCCTTATAGCCAGTGACGATGCCTCATGAGATCTCTTCAGTGCCGTCTTGTTCTTTCAGCCCACTGAGTCTTTTAGGGCATTTCCCCCATTCTTGGGCAGCACTGGTCCTGAGTGTAGGACCACCACTGGGGCATCCACCAGGGGCACCTTAAGGTCTTCCATGGCGTCCTCCAGTAACACAATGCATTTCTTGGCTATGGATGACAGGGAATTCCCGCTACCTGGCAAGGCCCGTTCTGCCTCGATGACATCCTCAAAGGAGTCCAGATACGGTGAAACAGTTTGGACTCTAGCTGTTGTTTTTTAAAATCTTTGTCGTCTAATTTTGCTGAAACTGCAGACCTTGTTTAGTGTGCTAATCACCTTGTTCAGTAACCTCTGGAAATGCCCTGCATGAATCAGTCTAGAGGAAGTTCTCCTGAGTTTCTGCCTCCTCTCCTGACTATTCGCCCTCTTCTTTTTCCGAGCTGTCCCCCATGGAAGCTGTGACAGAGGGTGACTCTCCGTACCCTGACAACAGTGACTGTCACCACCTGGACCGCCTCCTAGTTTGTGCTGCCAGCTGGTCCTCGTCCTCTCTCGACGCCTCCGAAGGGGGAGGATCTGCCTGCCTTTGTCCCCTTCTGGATTTTGCCCATTTAGCTGGAGGTGGCGGCAGGGATGCTGATCCTGAAGATGTTGGGGAGTGGAGAGGAGAGGCAGAGACCTTCCTCCCTCAGTTCCTGGTGGTTTTTCTCCCTCAAGCACCCTCTCACTGCCCCTCCATTCCCTCTGGGGGGGAAAGGTCTGGGATGAGTCTAAAGGCACGGCCACGGTTCCCCTTCGGTGTTGAAGAATGGTCCCCCCATGTTGCTGAGAAAAACCATGGACCTCTTAGCAGCAGCCACAGTCAGCCCAGGCCCGATGGGAACGACCCAGGATAACGGGAGCCAGACGCTATGTATGGGTCTCCTCACACGGTCGGCACCATGTTTGGGTCTCCTTGCACGGCTGGCACCATGTAAGAGTCTGCCGGCATGCCTGCGTAATGCTGCAGGGAAAGGCTTGTCTGCTCCTGGGGATAGGGTGCACCTGGGATTTCCCAAGCATTGGTCTGGTCGCCCCTCCCTGGGCCCTTTCCGAAGTGGAGGGTAGCTCACTATCTAGCCCGCTGTTCCAGCCATGTGGTTCCTCTGAATTCTGCTGAGTTTAGCCATGTCTCACGTCCATTTCATCACTGTGTACAGTCCGGGAGCAGAGACCCAAAGCCTCGGGTCGCTCTCCCTGCTCAGCCTTCCCTGCCGTCTCCAGGATCTTTTCCGGTGCCGCCTCCCCTGTTCCCAAAGCTTTAGCTGGGGGAGGGGTTCTCTCCCGCGTCTATTTTTCTCTCTCAGCCGACCTTGACACCTCTGGGAGAATCTCTGCCATTGCCCCCCCACCCCCACTTCCTGAAGCCTCGGTGCGAAGGGGGGGGGGTGCCTCCTCTCTCGCGTCTCCCTTTCCCTTTTTGTGGCCGCTGCTGCCGCTGATCTCTTTGGTGTCGGTGCTGTGGGAACTACTCCAGCTGGATCCGGTTCTCGCTCCGTGGCTCCATGGGCTGGTGAGTCGGCCTCAGCTTCCTCCCTAGCCTGTTCAGGCGGTCTTCTACTTTTTCTAATGTATCTACTCTTTTTCAGTCTTTTCCCCTTGCTTTTTTTCGATCTTTCCCCCTTGGGTTATGGCTGGGAGTGGAGCTCTAGCCTCCTGCCTGAGCAACAGGGCTATCCAAGCTCCAACAGCTGGTGATCTCCCCAATAGGGAGCCATGCCAGAGTTGCACAGCCCCACCTGAGTGAGCAGAGGCATGACCTAGCCAGCTTGGATGACTTCCTCCACCAAAGGAGAAGCAGCCCTCATGTTTGGTTGGATCGAGAGCCACCTTCAGACTGCCTGCAGGCCCATTTAGGCCCAGTCCCCACTCTGGGGCACTGCTGGGGATGGAGCAGAGGCAGCCCAAGGAAACAAGGTGGGATATAAACAGTTTAAATAAATAATATGCACTGCATTTCGGATACTCTTATGCCGTACAGTTATTTGAGGTATTTACACCTCAAATAAAATAAGAGCATCGGGGTGGATTTAGCTCACTAGATGGGGGACAATCACTGAGTCTCGCATACGGAAATGGCTACAAAATCCTAACACGGACAGAACTGGTCACTAAGAAGCTGCTGGCCAAGGCAGTTTGTTGGGATTCTTTTAGGGGTCAATGGATGCATTCCAAACACAAGCCACACTCTGTAAAAGAATAATATCTTTACTAGAAAAACTAAGCAAACAATGGAATAATACTTTGGATAGAACAATAATAAACTCACATACTTTCGGCTACTCTAGAACATGCTAACAACTACATTGCTAAAGATGGCTTCTCTCTTCCTGTTAGAACCTCCTCTTTTTCACACACACTTTCCCCGCCTTTGAATACACAACTGTAACATCCTGTTAGGCTATCAACATTTAACTCTGTAATGACTGGAATGTGAGCAACTTGTGACTCCAGCACAGTTTGATGGGTATTTCCTTGATTCTAGTGAACCGTGGCCATCGGAATGGTGGCCAGCATGAAATAAATAGAGCTCTTACTCTAGGGGTGTGGGTAGAGGGTCTCCCCTGATAGACACCCCAGTATAAAGCATAAGTATAGCATAGACTTAACCTTTAAATTGATTAATTTGTTAAAGAGGTTAATCTGTAGAATGGTTAAACTAGTAAACTTGTTAAACCTATGAATTAGTGTTGTTTAAAACAGGTAGATTTGTAGTTTCGTATAGGTTATATTGTTAGACAGTTAAATTACTAGAACATGTATTTGGAAGCTACGTGTACTTTGTAACAAATGGTATATGTATGTTGAAAGGTTTTTTTAAATAAAAATCTATTTTCCCAGCTCTGCTGCCTTAACGGGAACACGGAGGAAAGCCTGCCTGGTGCGCTAATCATTTCAAGAGCTCTGGCTACAGCATCCGCCGTGACAGTCCCGGGGGTTAGCAGACCCGCCTCTTCTGACACATACTCAGAGCAGCAAAGGTCTTGGAGCCAGCTGAGAAAAATACTCCTCTCTCTTTCTCTCCCCCTCCCTCTGGGGTCTCCACTTCTTGTGAGCCAATGGGCACCTTTGGAAATTGGGTACAGGGTGGTAGGTACAGCCACAAAATGGCTGCCACAGGAGGTGGAGCCAACCACAAAATGGCCACTGTGGGAGGTGGGGCCATACATCAGAGGAAGCCAAAATGCAGTGGATAACAGTGATTTTAAAAATATATAGTGGGAATGAGAAGCATGAGAAAGAACAAGCTGCCACCAAAACAATGCCATTTTAATCCTATTTTAATCCATACAGACAACCCAATCTCTAGTGGCCAATCAGAAGCCCTGCTGCACAAGAGCCCGACTTGGCCCCACCCACTTTCTAAAAATGCTCGGCAGCACCACGTTGGGGACCCCTGCTTTAAACACCAGGTGTATGCACCAGGGAACATAACCAAGCCACAGTGCTAGGGGGTGTATGATGCAATGGGAGGCAGCAAGTGACAGCACAGGCCCCCATGTTCTCCAGCAGAGCACTCACCTTTCAAAGCAGACTGTGGCCTGGAACGAAAGGGCTTCATCTAAACCAAGGAGAACATAACAGTAAGAGAAGGAAAGGCACCAAACCAGCCGCCACCATTAAGAAAGTTGGGGAAGTTAAATTCACATATATGTGAGAATATGGAAGATGTTTATGCTTTGGGGCATCTGCACATGGCTGCATAATGACTCCACAAATGGACTGTCTCACCCACACAGGACCGTCCAGCTGTGAACTACTGATACCACACAAAGGTAGTGCAACTATCCAATGATGTGGGGACATGGCTCTTGAAGACCTGAGCCCATGAAGACAATGTAAATTTGCATTACAAAGTTCAAGTGAACAAGAACCAGAAGAACTATGGGTTGAAACCAGAAATATTATCAAAGAAGAATGTGCAAAGACAATTCCTGTAGCTGAAAGAAATTAAAAGCCTCGATAGATGACTGATGGAACTCTTAAAATTGCTAAAAATAGATGAGAAACAAAAGCAAAAGGTGACAGAAACAGAATTAGAAGTCTAAGTGTAGTGCTCCAGCGACTTGCACATAGAGACAAACAGACCTATTACAATAACCAGTGAAAATATTTTAATAAATTAATAAATAATAAATAAAAGAAATAGAAGAGAACAACAAAAAAAAAGAACAAGAGATCTGTTCCACAAGATCCAAGAAATGAAGTGGAAATTTAAAGCACGGTTAGGCATACTGAAAGATCAGCATGGAAACACAGTAACTAAACAGGGCAAAATAAAGAAAAGATGGAAACAATACACTGAAGAACTATACGGAAGAGATAAGAAGATGATCAGTTCCTTCCAAGAAGAAACTTTTGAAGAAGAACCTGCAGTTTAAGAAAGTGATGTGAAAGCTGCACTCAAAGCAATTGGGAGAAACAAGTCCTCAGGAGTAGATAGGATATCAATACAGCTACTCCAAGCCACAGAAACAGAGTCCATCAAAATCTTAACAAGAATACGCCAACAGATACAGAAAACAAAATAATGGCCCACGGACTTGGAATGCTCAATTTATATTCCAATTCCAATTCATATTCCAAAAAGGAGATGTCAAAGACTGTAGCAACTATTGGAACATCGCATCAATTTCTCACGTGAGACAAGTGATGCTCAAAATCTTCAACAAAGACTGTTACTGGGGTCAGCCATGAAGTGATCTAACCCATTCTCACTGCGATGGGATTCTTGGGCTGCCAACCTCCAGGTTGGGGCTGGAGATCTCCCAGAATTACAACAGATTTCCAGACTACATAAATCACTTATTCATTTATTTTTAAATGTATTCCACTTCACCTGGAGAAAATGGCTGCTTCGGAAGGTGAACTGCATGGCATTATACCTCGCAGTGGTCCCCTTCCTAAACTCCATTCTCAAATATCAGGGATTTCCAAACCCAGCGTTGGCAACCTTACTTGCCTCTGAAGTAGGCTGCCTCCAACTTTAAGCCTGGCGCAGTGAGCCCTACCAGGATTCAGGGACAATAGGCCCTATTAAAGGCGCTCCCCTCTCTACCAACCTGTCTTGTGGAACGGCATCTCTTTGAGTCCAGCCATTGTAAGTATGAGAACATATCTGAGTGAGGAGATGATTTAAGGAGCCAACTGTAAGTTCTACCCTGTAGAAAAAGACAAAAAGCACAATCCTACCCAACTCACCCTTACCTTTGGGTGCAAGCAATGGGAGGTTTAACACAGGATTACAGTTTGCTCTAAGATGTGCTGGGGGCACTGGCGCACAACATTTCCGAGGCCAGCTCAGAGGGTTTCTGTTCCGCTCACACCCATGCTTCCATAGGAAACAATGGAGGACAGTGGCACCTCCTTCTGGGGCCCATAGAACTGGACCCCCTGGTCCAATCTTTTTGAAACTTGGGTTTTTTGGGGGGAGAGGCACCAGCAGCTATGCTGCAAATTTGGTTCCTCTATCTCAAAAAACAGCCCCCCCAGAACCCCAGATATCCCTGGAACAATTCTCCATTATGGCCTATGAGGCCCACTGACCATAATAGTCCCCATAGGCTATATTTGAGCCAGGAAAAAAATGATTTTTTTTTTTGCAAACCCCTATTATGCTTTTCAGTATGATCTGTAAGCTGCCTTGAGTCACAGAGAAAAGTGGGATATAAATATTTGAATAAATAAGTAGTGTGGACAGGTTGATAACATTTAAGCAACTTCCTGTTTGATAGATTATGCAGGGTTCTGACAGTGATGGTTCCTCCTCTGTTATACTTGACCTGTACTGCTGGTTGTCATATTTCACAAAAAAAAAAAAAAAGACTGCAAGACTCCCCCTGCCCCTTGCTGGTATGTTTTCTAAGGTCAGTGCAGGATGACAGTCCAAGGCCAGATCTACCAATATAGTGGAAAGGGATGGGTAGACCTATTCTTTGGAGGCCAGGTCTACCAATATAGTGGAAAGGGGCGGGCAGACCTGTTCTCCGAAGGCCAGGTCTACCAATATAGTGGAAAGGGATAGGCAGACCTGTTCCCTGGAGGCCTGGTCTACCCCTGTAGAAGACAACATTTATGTAATGAAATTTGACTTGATTCTGTTTTCTCTTACAATGTTTAAATTATTCTTAAAATATAGTTTAAATGAATTTATTCTGAGACTTTTACAAGGTTATGGAAATAATCTAAAAAATAATGTACGCAATAGTCAAATGTAGACTTGCCCACAGCTTTAATGCTACTAGCTTTTTTTGCTCACGAGGCAGAATTTCTGCTCACAAGGCTGTGGAGCTTAGAGGGAACATTGCACAAGGTCTCATTTAAACCTAACAACCTGGGCCGCCAGTCAGCTGTTGGGTTTAAATGCCTTTCTTTCCCTCCCTGAGATTGGGGAGGGAAAGAAAGGCATTTTAAACATGCCTGGGCTCCCTGCCTGATCTTCCCCAGGTGCCCCACAGCAGCTGGCTGCAGAAGCGAATGGAGGCAGGGAAACATGCCTGGGCTCCCTGCAGTCCCCACCCCCACCCCATGTCAGCCAGAGAAGGGAAGGCAGAGAGGAGGCTTTCCCTTGTCAATTTCACTCACAGCTGACTGGGGTGGGGTGGGGGAGTTATATTGACATGGAAATCTGCAGGGGCTACCAGAGGGAAAGAAGGCATTTTAACATGCCTCCTTTCCCTCTGGTGGTGTATATCAAACCCAAATATATTCAGCAATACCAAATATATCCCCAATCCTAATACTTTACTGGTATTGGACTGGGGAAATTAGGCATTTGCCAATATTTTTGTGGTCTGATTTACCCAAAGCTAAAAAATACTGGCTTTTTTTTTTTTTTGCACCCCCGTAACCTAGACTGAGAACCTCTGACCCATCACTTTCTGGTCCAACGGCAGAAAGAGGAGATGTCCATCTAGATTACCACCAGTGGTTTCTGTTTCAGCAGACGTGGGGCTCCGGTTGCCCTGAAACCTGACTCATGTCCTCTTGTTCACCCACCCCAGGATTTTAATCAGGGTATGGAGTCAAGACGACAACAGTGCACGAAACTCCATTGTAAATCTCAGCTGTGTTGTTACAAAACCCCTTGGGTAGCCCTAGGCCGGACACTCTCCTGGGCCAGCAGATCTCACCTGTTATTGCCAAGTTGCTGTGGAATGGGGAAGCATCAGCCTAGTCCTGAGTAAAGGTCACTTGAGGGAGGAACAGCACTATTACAGCAAACTCTTGCTGCTATTTTTGAACCACAAAGCCAAAACACAAAGAGGCTTTCAACTGGCTTAAGCATCTCTTAAGAATCCCAGAAGCTGTAGTTTTTAGAAGGGCAGGCGGAGTTTTGTGAGGGTGCACAACTGCTGCATGACAACAAGAGGTTTCTCTGGGACACAACTGGCTGTCATGTTCTCATCGCCATCCTCTCTTTGCACACAAAGCACAGCTTTTGGTTCTGAGAAGCTTTGATCTCTACTTCAGAGAAATGCCCAAGCACGCCAGAGTGTGTACCCTCACCACAAGCCACTTCTTTAAACTGTGATTAAACTGAGATTTAGGATGCAATCCTGGCAAGACTTTTCTGGATTAAAATGAGATTTGCCTCCAACTAGATCTTTTGAGGATTGCTCCCTCAGAAATATGTGGGTGGTGGGATCCAATTTACCCAGGGAACTGCATTCAGACACCATGGTGAATTGAACCCAATTCAGAATTTTCCAAACCCAAAAGTCTTCAGTTGCACTCTGTGTGTGAGGGAGGGGAGGGAAAAGCAGGCACAACAATAAAATGCATTTATGCCCATCGTGGACCAACCTTCACTTGTCACATCATCTGAATGCAGTTTACTAGAAAATCATCTTTTAATTCAAGAACAAGCAAGCATGAGGAACAGCCCTGGCTAAAACCTTCACTGTTGCCAAGAGGCCTTGGGAAGAACAAGTACCTCCAACAATTGGCCACAATGCTGCTTTCTCCAGACAATATTCATCATGTGAACTCTCAGAACCATGGGCCTCATCAGAAAAAGATACCATCCGTGTGCATAATCTGTATGCCCCAGGATTGTGCACTGGCAAGAATGCTGTTGCTGCCACAAGTGTTACTCTAAAAGCAAAGGAAAAGAAAAAATTCAGAGAGCGCACAGGAGACTTATACAGCAGAGTTTGCAGGACAGCTTGTGTGTGGGGTGGGGGGGAGGATCCTCTTCCTTGAAAAGTTCTGATACAGAGAAAAGTCACTTGCTTGGAGACAGAACTGACAGTTCACGATTGGTGCCACCTGCTGTTGTCTTAGGAAGGGGCCTCCCCTTCACTGCCTTTCCCTGGAGCAGCAGAAACAACCACAACCAGAGAGAGATGCCCGACTGGCACCCTGGTCCAGACTCTCCCCCCCACCCCCAGTCCTTTTTGCAAAGTGCCACAAGAACTTTCTGACCTTCCCTACAGCTCCTGGCTTCATTGCTTAAGTCACTCAGGGCCTTTCTTTGTGAGCATGGCACCGCCTACTCCCTGAGCTCTGTTTTGGTGAGTGGATGGCTGGGGAGACAATTTACCTTACAGCAGGGAGGTCAGACTAAGTGGGTTTAGGGGACCAAACCTACTCTATTTCTGCATTCACACCTGTGCCCCATCACTCAGAAGAAGGTGGGCATTCGGCCAAGCTCACCTGAGTCCTGATAGCCTTCTGTAAGAGAGCCTTCCCACGGGTGACCAGGACCTGCAAAAAAGGGGAGGTGTGGGTCGGAATAAAGCAGAAACACTGGGAGGAGGCAGAGGACCAGGTTTCCCTAGACTCGGCAGTGGGGCTACAAAGCAGCCACCCACCCCTTCCACAGGACTCCTCCTCCGCTCTTCTGGTGGGACCAGCTCCCACCATTTGTTCCCTGCCACTATATCAGCCCTAGAGAAAACAGAAGTTTGCAAGCTGCGTGCACCTCTGCCAATCAACTTCAAGACAGAACTGTTGGTTTCCTTGGAGAAGGTACCCCTCAGGAGACAATGTGAAAACGGAGCAGAGGAAAGTAGCTCCTTGCTTCCCTTCACTAGCCTGGCCTGCCATAGAAAGGAGAAGGGAGACCCGCCGGCCCACTTCTTCTGGACAGTTTTCTTGAGTCGGTCTGACCCACGGGCTGCGTCACCCTGGATATAAAGCTACAGCACGAGCAAATGCAAGACAGGACACAGATCCCAGGAACAGGTAGAGTTTTCCTAGACTCAGCGGTGGGGGCCATAATGCAACTCCTCACCCCTTTCCCAGTTTCCCAGCCAAGGGCACAGCAGAGTTGGAAAGGGAAGCACGGAAGGGGCTGAGCTGGCCTTCAGAGCCAGGTGTCCCTCCATCTCCAGCACGTGCAGCACCCCCAGGCAACAGAGCCCTGGGCAGGAGGCGTGTTGGGGTAACTGAGGCAAGCCTGGCTTGCAGACATGTCCTCTTTATTCAGTGTGTGTGTGTGTGGGGGGGGGGGGGTTCTTTGCTATTGAATTTGCATTTTCAAAAATAAATCTGAAACTAGGGAGGACGGCCGGAAGTTGTGCAGAAGCTGTGGAGAGGGATGGAAGATGCCTTGCGTGCCACAACTGAGCCCTCTGCTCACACCTCTCCTTTTCAATAAGCGTTCTGCAACTCAAGAGCTACAGACAGGGTTGCCAAACTCCAGACGGAGGCTGGGGATCCCCTGGGATTACAACTGATCTCCAGGTGGCAGAGATCAGTTTACCTGGAGAAAATGGCCACTTTTGGAAGGTGGACTGTGTGGCATTATACCCCAGAGAAATCCCCCCTCCCCAAAAAACCTGTGCCTTCCTCAGGCTCCACCCCCAAAATCTCCAGGTATTTCCCAACCCAGAACTGGCACCCCTAGCTACAGGGCTGCAGGAAATGGCTAGACTGCATCCACAGGGCAATGGTTTTCCACATTCCATCAGCTGCTGCTGCAAATGAAAAGGAATTTGCAGTAGCAGTAAAGCTTCCAGAACATAGATTCCCTTCCCTTCCCTTCCCTCGCCCTAGCCCCACCCCCAATGCTGCCATCAGAAGCTTTTGGGGGGGGGGCTTTAATGAAATTGACAATTGACGTATTTAACTGGTGCAGTGGTTAAGAGCGCGGACTGTAATCTGGGAGAACTGAGTTTGATTGGTGATGCAGCTGCTGGTGTGACCTTGGTTCAGTCACAAGTTCTCTCAGAGCTGTTCTCTTCATGCACAGTTCTGGAAAGAGCTCTCTCAGCCCCACCTACCTCACAGGGTGTCTGTTGTGGGGAGGGGAAGGGAAAGGTGACTGTGAGCCGCTCTGAGACTTCGAGTGAAGGGCGGGGTATAAATCCAATCTCTTCTTAACATTGTAACAGTATGTCAATTACCAGTTTTAAGCTACAGCAACACATCAATTACTGATGGGACCTTCAAAAACATACACCTCCCCATCCACATGGCATAGGAAGGTGCTTTGACCACAATCCTTCCCAAACCAGGCTTGAAAATAATTGTGGCAAAGCAGGGGAAAATACAAGGAGTGGACAATTAGGTGACAACCAGTGTTCCCTCTAAGCTGAGTTAGTGTGAGCTAGCTCACAGTTTTTTAGCCTCTAGCTCACAGATTTTTGTCTTAGCTCGGGAAGGAGGGCTCCAGAGCAAACTAATTTATGCAGGAGCCAAATTGCTCGCTCTCAGCTTTAATGCCAGTAGATCACAAAGTAGAATTTTTGCTCACAAGGCTCCACAGCTTGGAGGGAGCATTGGTGACGACGTTTTGTGCATGCTCTGAAAAAAACAAAAAGCCTAGTCTTCAAGTAGAAACAGCCCTTGTTCTCACCACAGTTTGCAGCCAGCCTTTATGGTCACATAGAACATATTTCTGAAGTCGGGCATGGCTGCACAACAGCAGAAGCTTGCTCCCATCAAGATGAATGTTCTGCGGTGGGATCTGCAGATGAGGCCATTGCAGACCAGAGGGGCTGCGGTGGCTGCTGCTCCCAGATGGCCTAAGTGCTGGAGGAAAGGGCTTCCCTGGCTGCTTTTGCCTCAGCTGCTTGCGTGTGCCTGCCTCATTTAACATCCAGAGCGCTTATGTGGCGTCACTGCTGGAGAGGAGGGACCCATGCGAGGAGGAGAAAGGCAGCAGGGTTGCATCAAAGCAGTGCTCCAGACAGCCCCAGAGAAAGGAAGCCTTCACGGGGCGGATGGTGAGAAGAGCCTCACAAGCCTCAAATCCAACTAGTGGGGATTTGACTCTGCTGTATCTCAGTGCTGGATGTAGTATCAGCATGCAAGCACTTCCAATGCAGCAGAACTACTTGCCTTCAAAGAAAGCTGCCCACTGTGCCCCAGCAAGAGTACATGCTCTGGACTGGCCTTCTTCCAGTCATGCCCAGAATAGTGACTCAAGTAGAAACACAAGGAGTGGACTCCTTTGATGACATACAGAAAACTTGGGTGGGTGGGTTTCAGGGTGAAGTACCCCTCCAACAGACTCAGAGTGGGAGAGTTAAGCCCTGCCAACACATCCCTCCTTCTCTTACAGCATCTGCTGGCTTGTATGAGGGATCCCTGTGACCCTTTCCAAATCCCACAGAGGTCTGAGTTCCAGCTTGGGTATTCCTTAAGACAGCAGCCGTTTGCTTTCTTCCCCAACTCTCCTTCCCGGCTTCTTGGTTATTAGAGACAATACACGTCACCTCTTTACTGAGAAAACTCTCCACGACCTGGAGCCAGAAACAAAGGAAGCAAACAGAGAGGAGAGGACAACAGAATTTAAATAGCCATTCGGCACAGTCGGGGACACAGCAGCAAAGAGCCCTTGGATTCGTCTGTCAAGCCCACCTAAGGCTGAGGAAGTGATGGAGGGAAAGATCGGAGTCTGCCCCATACACACAAGACCAAGTGCTCACCAGGGCTACAGGCTGTGGTCTCTGCAACTGATCCAGCAAAGCTTTCGTTACAGAGTGTCACATTTCCCAAGTACTCGGGACACTTTAAAAACAGTCGAGTGGAACCCTTTTATCTTCTACTTTCAAATTTACTTTAGCTTCGTACAAAGAAAACAGACCTCCAAGAAATAATTGGTGCATGCTCGGTTATCTGCAGAACTTAGAGCAATCAAAGTTATAATGGTTCTCAAAGCTGTTTACAATTCAAAATTTTTAAAAGGCAATGATGGTTGGTGGAAAGAGGAGAGACCGGGGGGGGGGGGGGGCAGCTTTCCAGACCCAGCTGTTTGCCTTCTGCAAGGGGCCAGCAGTCAGGCCATGGGAGATAGTGACCTCCCCCCCTCCCACAACAAAAAGGGGGCTGCAGAACAGATACTGGCCTGCCCTTGGGGCCCAGAAGCCTCTTCTCGCCCTTGGGGCCCATGATAATGTGGCCTGGGATCTGTTTGGCGTCTGTGACATTCAGAGCCTCTTGTCCCAGCTTTCCCTCTGCTAACACTGCAAGAGGGTGCTCAGCCCTGCTGGGATTGCAGGCAGACTCTGTGCACCTCCTGACTCTGCCAACAACTACGTTTAAAATCATGGCTAAAGAACAAAAGCCAACGGCACAGCATGAAGGGCTGGTTCTGCGAAGAGAGGGGCACTGTGCTGCTGGGAGCCCACTGCAGCCTTATACCCACCCACCTAATCTCAGATATCGGGAGCATGCCTTCTTTTTATTGTATTTACATTATTTACACTCTGCCTTTCTCACAGGGACTCAAGGCGGATTACGCAGAGTCAGTACAATCTCAAAAAAGGGGACACTCAATAACCCATGCGTTCGGATTTCAGGAGTCTAACCACCAGAATGAAACAGAAGTGTAGCATGTATTAGCATGACACGTGAAGCATAATAGGATCCTACTTACAATATGCTATATGCAGTAGTATAGACCACAGGTCCCAGGCATTTGCCCAAGTAAGTTTTGTGTACCATTTTGGACAGCAGAAGAAAGTCTGAGACCAGTGGCACACAAAGGCTTATGACCAGAGTAAAACTTTGTTGGTCTTAAAGGTGCCCCTGGACTCAAACTTTGTTCTGCTGCTTCAGCCCAACACGGCTACCTCCCCTCCCCCCCAAAGTCATATGGGACAGTGTAACCCTATGACTGTGCAGAAACGCCCTCTTGGACAGTTCAGTTTTGCACAGTTTGTGGAAGGCCAGGAGAGGGAGGGGGAGCCCGCCTGACCTCCTCAGGCAGGCCATTCCACAGGGTGGGAGCCACAACGGAGGAACTTCTCTCCCTTTCTCACAAGACAAAAACTCGCGGGCACTCCATGAAACTGCTGAGCAGTCAGGTTAGAACGGATAAAAGGAAGTACTTCTTCACCCAAACAGTGATTAACACGTGGAGTTCACTGCCACAGGAGGTGGTGGCGGCTACAAGCATGGATGGCTTCAAGAGGGAATTAGATAAACATCTGAAGCAGAGCCCATCAGTGGCTATTAGCCACAAGGCATAGATAGGAACTCTCGGTCTGGGGCAAGTGATGCTCTGTATTCTTGGTGCTGGGGGCGGGGGGGGGGGAACAGTGGGAGGGCTTCTAGTGTCCTGGCCCCACTGCTGGACCTCCTGAAGGCACCTGGTGTTTTTGGCCACTGTGTGACACAGAGTGTTGGACCAGATGGGCCACTGGCCTGATCCAACATTGGCTTCTCTTATGTTCTTATGCACTTGTGCACAGGCAATTGTCGATTTTTACCATGTGCAGGTTGGCACTTGCAGAAGCGCCTGCTGACATGAGCGGAGTTGCCATGACAGAGCATAGGGGGAGTGGTGGCCCAATAAATAAGAGGGGGCCGGACTTATCGGATAAGGAAACATTCTCCTTAGGCTCAGGGCACACTTGTTTGAATGCTCTTATTAAACTGTTCCTTGTTAGGCCTGTGCTAGTCTAGGTTCTATTGTGCCTGACTGGACCTTAATTGCAGGTCTTCCAGGCAGAGAATTACTCACCCCACCAAATCGCTTCACAGACTTTTCCAGAAACTCCAGGGTCTTGCCACTGGGAAGGTCCAAGAAGAAAGATTTTCCCACCAAGGGCCGGCTCCTGACTGATCCCACATTCTGAACCGGTTTTCTAGCTGGTTTACTTTGAATCTCCTGGGCTACCCCATCAACTCGAGCTGCAAGTTAAGAGACATGAAAAAAAACCTCTGTAGGACAGTGATGGCCCAAGGCACCCACTGACGGTGCCCTCTCACTTCCTCACCTCCCCACCACACCGTGAAGAGGCAGGGCCCAGCCAGGACATGTGCTACCCTGGGGCTGCTTCAGAGCCAGGTCTGGGTACAGCAAACTGGCGGCCTGCAAGGAATCCAGTCCAATCCCTGTTTCTTCGACCATCGTCATGGGCAGAAGCACCCAACCAGGTGAAACAAACCAGGCAGGTGGCTCTTTAAATATTGCTGTGCTATAACTGCTGCCAAATATTTGGCCACCTCGGTGGTTAATTTGGTTTTCTACATCTTTTAATAACCAAGAAATCTGGGGAGTCAGAGCCAGCTTGTCAGACTCCTGGACAAAGTTACTCTCAATAACACTCTCTCATCAGTGATTTGTTTACTGAGAAATAATCATGTCCCAGGCCAGACCGGTACTGTGTCAGATCTGAGGGTCTGGCAGGAAAATCCAAAGATATAAGACAGTTCAAAGAGGGGCCCCCTCAAATGCACCACTCACACTTTGCAAACAACCTGCCTAACTTTCCTGCTTCTACCGCCTGCCCACCCCCCTTCCCAACATGAATCCCTTATCTATGAAAGCTAGAAAGGCGCAGCTTTGGCTTCCAGGTTGTCCCTGGCAGTATCTAAGACCTAGCAGTTCACACACTCCAGCACTCCCCCCGCCTGGAATTTCCCTTCCCCCAGTCATCCCTACAAACAAAAGACAGAGTTTGACCCAGCTCCAAGTGATGGGAGAATGAGTTTTGATCTTAACTCTGAAAATACAGGGCAATCTAAAACCATCTGTCAACGGAAGCCATTTGATCTGAACCACAGATACATAATCATCAGGAAATGGTATGCCTTGGCATCTTCCCACTAAAACGGCAGACAGCCACACATTCAACCCTGCTAACAGAAATGCCCGTCTATACCTAGGTATTGTCAGCAGGAAAACATATCGTGGCATTTTAACTGGGAAGGGGAGTGCACGTCTCAGTAACAAAAAGAGAACACGCTCTGCGGTTTCTAGTGATCATGCTTCTGTAATCTATCCTCAAGGAATCACAGGAGCGGGAGGAACCATTTGGAAATCCCTCTGCCTGCTGGGCAGCCCAACTTGACTGCTGAGCTCCAAGGCAAAGCAAACAGGAGTCTCGCCGTACAGCCTAAACATCTTCTAGTGCCAGCTACGGAGCCTTGTGGATAGGTAAGTAGGGAGTTGTTCAGCTTGTTCCAAATCTGAGTTGCACAGTATGACAAAGGGGAGGGGCATTTTACTTCTCCCTTCTCTCACACCCCCTTCGCTACTGAGCTAAAACAGCCACTCACAACTGGTTTGGGTTGTCTGCCCAGGAAAATCCAGTCACAAATGATGGCTATATTGCAGCAACGGAGCAAAACTCAAAGATGTGTGAATGCAGCCACAGCCCTGTTGCTGGATGCTGGAAGCTGGATGCATTCATTGTGGCAGAAACTTTTGTGAGGTGGGTGGGGTCCCAAGTAGATAGCCAAGGTGAGCAATATATAAGCAGAGCTTCTCAGAAAAAAGGAAGTGCCTTCAAACAGGTAGTTAAGGCCCTGATCCTCCATCTGGACACCTAAGCACAGCACCTTCAAGATCCTGCAGACAACTCTGTTTCCCAGTGCAAGCAACGAGAACTGCCCCCGATGGCTGGGTGGGGGCTCATGCTGACTGATGCGCCTGGGGAGATCCCAGCAATTTTGGAAACTTAGTTCTGTGGCACACAGTGCATGCCTGCCAATGAAGGTTTTCTTTTCTTTTTTTCTGTTTTTCAAGTTCCTGGGCGCTCCAGACACAGAGCTCCCAGCACAGGTGAAAGCCAGAGTGGGGTAGTGGTCAAAGGTGTCAGACTAGTATCGGGAGACACATGTTCAAATCCCCACTTGTGCCATGGAATCTTGCTGGGTGACCTCGGGCCAGTCACGCTGCCTCAACCTAACCTTCCTCACAGGGTTGTTGTGAAGATAAAATGGGGGAGAGGTGAATGCTGTAAGCCACCTTGAGGTGAATGGCGGGGTACAAATAAAGTCAATAAAATAAACAAACAAGCACGTGGCTCAGTCCACACCCCCTCCACTGGTACAGGCAGAGCAACAGGCAGCACCCATGCTGCAGAAAAGTGTTTAGGGTTGCCAGCTGCCTGGAGACAAAAAAAAAAAAATGCCCAGCCGCTTCAACAGAGGCTCAGGTGTGGTTTACCCACAGGCGGTTATTCCCTTCCATGCCCCGAAAAGCTCAGCTGCCCATTTCCACGGTGAGAGTGTCGGCCAGAGGGAGGGGTTTTAGCACCTGTGAGAGAGACCTGGAACATGCCCTGTGGCACTGGGGGCACTACAGCCAGTCCCGTCCCCCCACCTCCCAGCGGTTCTGTGTCCACAGGGGGAAGCCCAGCTTGGCACGACGACGAGAGCGGTCTCCCACGCCCCCCCCCCACATACCCCTGCCCGACCCCTCCGCAGAGGCCCGCTGCCCACCAAGACGTGGCCGGCCGGCCCTGCAGGCTGTGGGGCTCCCTGGAGGCGGGCGGGCGGGCGGGCCTGGGGAGGGCAGGCTGTGGGGAGGGAGATCAGCAGCGACAGGGCTGCGAGGCCACCACCAGGGTTCCCTCCAGGCTGAGGCAGCGCACAGGTTTTCAGCCTTGGGTTGCCATCCTCCAGGTGTGGCCTGGAGAGCTCCCACTTTTACAACTGATCCCCAGCTGACAGAGATCAGCTCCCCTGGAGGAAATGGCTGCTCTGGAGGGTGGAGACTCTGTGGCATTGCACCCTGCTGAGGCCCCTCCCCTCCCCAAACCCCGCCCTCTCCTGGCTCCACCCCCAAAGTCCCCAGGTGTTTTCCAACCCGGACTTGGCAACCCTATTTCAGCCTCCGGAGCAGACTAATTTCTGCAGCAGCCAAATTGCTCCCTCGCTGCTTTGATGCCAGCGGTTCGACCAGCAGCATTTTCGCTCATGGGACACTCCTTCCCCCCCCCTCCCCACAGCTGAGAGACACGGGGGGGAGCACGGCCCCCCCCCAGCCACAAAACCCCGGCCCCCTCCTCCCTCCCTCCTCTTCCGCAGCCGCCCTCTTCTCCCCGGGAGGGGGGCGCCAGAACTCCGCGCTCCTCGCCGGGCGGCTGCCCCCAGCCCCCCCCCCCCCCCGCGGCGCCGCCACCGCCACCGCCGCCGCCGCCTGCTAAGCTGCTCCTCCCCACCCCCGGCGCCGAATTTCTGCCCGCCGGCCTCACCCATCGCAGCCTCCCGTCTCCTCCTCCTCCTCCTCCGAGCCGAAGCGCGGAATCGAATTTAAATTTCCTGCCTTGGATTTCTGCGTCACCGCCTCGCGGCTACGGCAGGCGAGAAGGTCCACGCCAGGGAAGCCGCCACGTGTTGGAGCCCTGCCAGTCCGGAGCGGAGCGGAGCGGAGCGGGCCGGGGGGGGGGGGGGGGAGGAGCTGCACGCGGGGATCCTGCCAAGGTGGGAAACCAAAGGAAAGAAAGGGAGGGATGCCAGCTGGCCTCCAGGTGGGGCCTGAGGGACCCCCCCCCCCGCCTCCTCCGGAACCACAGCTCATCTCCAGGCAACAGAGACCCGTCTCCCTGGAAGACACGGCTGCTCCAGGTGGGGCCTGGGGACCCCCCGGAATTAACAGCTCATTTCCAGAAAACAGAGATCAGCTCCCCTGGAGGAAATGGATGGCCTCTAGGGCATTGCACCCCACTGAGGTCCTCCCCAGGGTGGTCTCTGTGGCATTGCACCCCACTGAGGTCCCTGTCCTCCCCAGGCTCCGTCCCCAAATCTCCAGGAATTTCCCAGCCTGGATCTGGCAAGCCTACTAGGATCTGAGGGGTAGTGGGCCCCATAGGGATGCCAGCCTCCAGGTGGGGCCTGGGGCCCCCCCGGAATTAACAGCTCATCTCCAGAAAACAGAGATCAGCTCCCCTGGAGGAAATGGATGGCCTCTAGGGCATTGCACCCCACTGAGGTCCTCCCCAGGCTCCAGCCCCAAATCTCCAGGACTTCCCCAACCTGGATCCTGCAACCCTACCCCCACATCCCCCATCTGTGGGGGAGGGGGAAGCTAGCAACATTGCCAGCTCTAGCTTGGGAAATACCTGGAGATTGTGGGGGTGGGGCCTGGAGAGGGGGAGGGACTTCCATGGGGTATTCATGCCACAGAGTTCACCTTCCAAAGTGGCCATTTCCTCCAGGTGAACTGGTCTCTGTTGCCTGGAGATCAGCTGTAATAGCGGGAGATCTTCAGCCACCACCTGGAGTTTGGCAGCCCTAGATGGGGAAAGCAGTATGAGTGCCCTAGATCTGTCTCTTAAGGTGGCCGCCTGCTTTCTTGCTGGGACTCCTGTGCTTTTAGCAGCATTTGAGAACTGTGAATTAGCCCATCCCCATACAGTCTTACAAGACAAGGCCTTCAGGTTGTGACCAGAGATGTTTCCCCCTCTGGATTGCTAATTCCAGGTTGGGAGCAGGCCTGGTCTAGCCTGCAGGCCCTATTTATCCCTGCCCTCTAGGGTTTTTCTTAACATCTGAAGAGGCTTTTCTCTCTCTGGTAGTGCACCACCACCAGCTGACCTTTGCTATGAAGGTCAGGACTCCCAGCTTCCCTTCCAAGTTTTGAGGCCTTGCCTGTGTGTCTCCTGCTGCCAGCACCTGGTCACCACAGGGACAGATTACTGCCTTGCACACCCCGGAAGAATGGCCACTTGCCAACTACCTGTCTTCCCCTTCCTGCACTCCTTATAAAATAGTGTGTGCGTGTGTGGTACAGAGAACCACTGCCAGCCTTAAAAGTTATAAAGTATTTATTTAAAATAAAATGTTTACAAGCATACTTTTAGCACCGCAGCAAACTGAGCAAGGGAGACCAAAAGAAATGGGTAAAACATGAATCCTGTCCCTTTCACCACCTGGAGGCTACCCTATCAGACATTAAAATAGGACATGCCTCTTTAGCTTAGGTAGTTACAAATCCCTACAAAGTTACCATTACCTTGAAGCTTGCTCTAGCTCTTGAGGCAAGCATATGGTCAATGGCTACCTTGCCAGAGGAGAGATGAAGAGATTGGATTTATACCCTGCCTTTCACTACCCAAGGGAGTCTTGGAGCGGCTTACAAACTCCTTTCCCTTCCCCTCCCCACAACAGACACCCTGGGAGGTAGGTGGGGCTGAGAGAGCTCTGACAGAAACTGCTGTTTTTCAAGAACAGCTCTGACAGAACTATGGCTTGCCCAAGGCAGCAGGTGCAGGTGCAAGCAGGGGAATCAAACCTGGTTCTCCCAGATTAGAGTCCGCGCACTTAACCACTACACCAAACTGGCTCACTGTGTGCGCTCATGGATGCAGTATCCCAGGAAAAAAAGTGCCTTCCTCTTGCATGGAGATTTTATCATCTCTGTTTCCCCTCCCACTTGACCCAGTGAGCCCAGGTCAAGGAAGTCTTTCCTGTTGTCTTTTAAAAGTTCCTTCCTCAAGCCTCTCTAGAATTTGACACCCCCAACTCTCTGTTGCCTGCTTGAAGGAGGGCGGGAGGGGGAAGCTTGACCATAAGTTGGAAAGCCATTGCACCAACTCCCTCCTCCGCTTGTTCCCAGCCCGGGGAGGGGGGGGGGATTTAAAACAAAGTGGAGGCTGTGCTCCTTGCCAACATCCCAGGAGAAAATGCATTTCTTCACATCTGGATATTTGGGGATGGAGCTTGGAGGGGAGAGGGACCTCAGTGCGGTATTGTGCTAAAAAGTCTACCCTCCAAACAGGCCCATAGCCAGGATTTTGTGGCTTTTGGGGCAATTTTTTTCTTGTGGGGCTGCCGTTATTTGTCCTTTTTTCTGTCTGTCCCCGAGGGGCAGGGCTCTCAGCCTTGCAAGCTATAGGTTATAGCTCTCAAAACTCCAGAAGAAAGACGGGGAGGGTGCAGAGAAAGGAAAAGTGATGTGTGACCACAGCTGATACGAATGTTTACTCAGAACTCAAGGAGTTCCTTCCCAAGCACTTTGGTTGGACCCAATAAAAAGTATTGTATGGCTTTGGGGCAGGGAGGAGGGAACTTTATTTTTTTTCTGTTCTTTCCAGGGTTCAGACTAAGGCATGATGTTAAGAAATCCGTGAATGGATCTCCTGGACTGCTTGTAGGGGGAGTCTGTTGGGCCAAACTGAGGCCTTCTGCACTGGGAAAACCATGCAAGCGAGCTACATAAATTCCAGTGCGGATTCCTCCCCACCACTTCAAGTGGGGCAGCTGCACCACCCTCACTCTGCCCCAGGCTGCAGGTTGCCAGGCAGATTAAGGGGTGGCCGCGGAGGAGCATCAGCTTTTAGAAGCCACAGAGGCCTGCAGATTTCTTGGCTCAGTGGCCAGCAGCTGCGTTGCCTGCAGGAGCGCCCAGTTCAGGCTCCAGCTGAAAGGTGGCATTTCTCTGCCTAAGAGCTTGAGCCAGTTTGCTAAGGTTTGCGGGATCAGAGGTTGTGTATCAAACAAACCCTCTATGTGCATTTATTCTTTATTTTATTTAGAACATTTTTATACTGCCTTTCCAGGGAACCTGCGCGTCCTCCCTCACAAACTGGGGGTTGGCTCTCTTAGCATCATCTGTGATTCTGTTCTCTGAAAAGCTTTATTAGCTGGCTTATGTACATAATATGCTGTTGAGAGCGCAAGACAGCTCCCCCCCCCCCCCCATGGCAGCCCTGAAATTTGTAGGTAGATGCTTATCTTGGGAGAGGTGGAGATCTAACAAGCATAACTTTTTCAGCCTCGCCCCAGCCAGTGATTGTGGACAGTCAGTCAAAAGGGGATAAAGGGCTCAGGTTAAGGTGTGCTAAAGGGTAACTAATCTATGCTAAATGATCTGGAGGATGTACTTTCTAAATGGGTAATCTGAGTAGCTCCCCAGACTCACCCTGGCTAGGCCTATTCCTCTCCTTGATAGTGAATTATTCAGACTGGATGGGAGGTGTCGACAGGACAAGGGTTAACCATTCATCTCATTTGTCCATTAATGACAGGTCAGGTTTGGGCCGCAGGCAAGTTTTCACTTTCAGCCTCTGATTGCAATCAATACTAAAAACTCTGAAGTAGCAGTTTCCTTAGCAGGGGACTGGTTATATTCTTCACATTTTCTTTTAATGGCCCCATTCTATGCAAGTCCCACTGAATTCACCCCAGAACAAAGTTTGAGTCCAGTCAGGCACCTTTAAGACCAACAACGTTCAATTCTGGGTATCAGCTTTTGTGTCTCTGAAGAAGTGTGCACGCACACAAAGGCTGATACCCAGAACTAAACTTCGTTGGTCTTAAAGGTGCCCGACTGGACTCAGACTTTGTCCTGTCGCTTCAATATGGCTACCCACCTGAATCTGAATTCACACTGGTCATCCATTCCCCTCCCCTACAAATGTGCAAGAAACAGCCCAAAACAATAAGAAGAAACTCTATTGATCATAAGAACATTTTCTTAAATGCTGTGTTGGATTGGACTGTGTTGTTTATCCAGCCCAGCATCCTGTTTCCAACAGCTGCAAGCTAGATGTCCTAAGCAACACCTCTTTGTTTTTCCCCCCAGCACGGAGGTTCCATTTAGCTGTTGTGACTGATCATCATAAGATGGACATCAATCTGTCCTTGTATAAATCCTTTTTAAAGCCAACTAAGTCTGAGACCATCCTGTGGCAGGGAATTCTGTAGGACCTTGCTGCAACAATCCCAGCCGTGCCACTAGAAACCACGTTGACAGGGGCACCAGCACGCTCATGTCTTTTGGTGTGGACGGGACTCAAAACCAGAAATAGTGAGATAATCACATCCCATATCCGCCAGGTGTGGCTCAAGAATGTTTATCTTCTTTAGGGATGACTCTAAAGGGACTGTGTTCAAACACCTCCCCCCCACCCAGTATTTCCCACAACACCTGCTGCTGCTACCTGTCTTAGTCACAGCATATTAAGTTCCTATACAGCATTAACTAAAACTAACATGGAGGTGGTTTTTAGATTAAGCCTCGCAAAAGCCTCCCAAAACAGATTCCAGATTCCAAAATGCTTCTAATCCCACCCTGCTTGGACCAGTTTTTCACCCAAGGCAGAGGTCTGTGAACACAAGGCCAGCCTGCAATCAAACCTGTCCTCTGGCTATTGTAGCCACCCTGGAATACAAATGAGGACCTCATTACTTTATAATATATTAATAAACTATGAGTAGACATTAGGGTTGCCAGCCTCCAGGTGGGGCTTGGGGATCTCCTGCTTTTACAACTGATCTCCAGCTGACAGAGATAAGCTCCCCTGGAGAAAATGGCTGCTTTGAAGGGTGGACTGTATGGCATTGTACTATGCTGAGGCCCCTTCCCTCCCCAAACCCCGCCCTCTCCTGGCTCCACTCCCAAAGTCTCCAGGTATTTCCCAACCCGGATTTGGCAACCCTAGTAGACATAATAACTTTTGGTCAACCATAAGTTAGATAAAGTAGATACTGATTAAAAATAGTAAATATTATACTACCTTTGAGAGTAAGAATACCAGAGTTAGTAGATCAGAACCCTAGGGTTGTTGTGAGTTATATAAAAGAGAACTAGAGACAGAACCAAGATGACTGAGTAATATTAGAGGGTAGTAGTTTTTGGTCTGCCATGTATTGCAATCATGAAAACCATGTTTGCACAAATGTGGGGTAAGTCGGGCCACACGACCACAGAAAAAGCCTTCGGACAGCGCTGGCTCTTCGGCCTGGAAACGGAGATGAGCACTGCATCCCCAGAGTCGGCTTTCGAGCATGGGAAACCTTTACCTTTAATTAGACATTTAAAATAAATAAATAAATAAATGCGGTGAAAACCGAGACAGAAGTATAATAAAATACTTATACGCAGTTGCTGCTGTTAGGACTAATCTTCCCCTCCCCCCCCCCCGACATTTTAAATAGGAAGCCATTCTCCCCCCCTCCCCCGGTTGTCATGGTTTCGCCACGGCGCGTGCGCGCCACCGAACCGGTTTCCCCCTCTGCCGCGCGACTGCGCACGCGCGACGGAGAGACGGCCCCCGCCCGGACCCAAGATGGCGGCGCGCTGCGGGTTCGAGCCGTGGCTGGAGGGGCGGCTGGAGGCGCTGGGGCTGGACGGGGACGTGTACGGGGGATACGTGCGAGGCCTGCTGCGGGAGGCAGAGAGCGACGCGGAGCGGCTGGAAGGACTGGAGGCGGCGCTCGCGGCGGGGGAGCTGGTGAGGGCGGCAGCGAACGCGGAGGGATTGGTCCCGCCGGGGACCCGTACGCGGCCGGCCCCTCCCTCCAGCCCAGCTGCGCGAAGGAGGCGCAGCCGCAGGAGCGCTTTGCCGGGGCCTTGGCAAGACCGGTGTCTGTGCTCTCCCCCGCCCCCTCTCTTGTCTTTTAATTTAAATATCCTTTTCCCATGTTTCCAGGAAGGCACTGGGTTTTGGAGGAGGGACACAGTTTGAGTCCAGCCAGGCACCTTTAAGACCAGCCAGGTTTGATTCTGGGCATCAGCTTTCAGGTGCATGCATCTGATGAAGTGTGCAGAATTAAACTTGGTCGGCCTTCAAGGTGCCTGACTGGACTCAAACTGTTCAGCTGGCTGATTCAGACCAACACAGCTACCCGCCTGAATCTGTCTTCTGGGTCTAAGGGGGTCATTGCCTCTGCACATAGAGATGCTATTAGCCACCAGTGGGCCTGTTCTCCTTGAATGTATCTAATCTCCTTTTAAAGTTTGCTAAACTATACTCCTTCATCTTGGGGAACTCTCTGCTACATGCTAGCTGCCCGTTGTGTGAGTTGAGACTACTTTTTGTTTGTCCCCCGTCTGCTGAGAGGGTAACCCCTGAGTTCTAGCTCATGCCCTGCCACAAATTTTGTTAGTCTTTAAAGGTACTGCTGGACTCCTCTTTTCTATTGCTACAGACAAACACGGCTACCCATTTTGATCTGTCTCCTGAGTTCCAGTGTTGTGGGACAGGGAGAAAAATTTTGTTTGCTTTCAGCATACCATGTGTGATTTTTGTAGATCGCAATCATGTTGTCTCTTAAGTTCCTGTTTTAAAAAGCTAAATATTTAGGGATATATGCATTCTGAGTGCATAGGTTTGTCGGTCTGTTGTAGAGGCTTGGTAGTAACTAGTGTCTTGTGTAACACAGTGGCTAAGATGCTGAATGTTGAGTCAGGAAGTGTCTAGCTGAAATGTCATCTGGCCTGACTTCACTACATGATCCTTTCACCTTCCCTCTCACTCATACAAAAACACACACTCAGTCCCTCCCATCAGCAGCCTGAACTGTCTGACATGGCCTTTTGCCATGTTCACAGTTTTTCTTCTTCTACGTTATATATGCATGTCTGTCTCCTTGATGAGGACTAACGAGATGCATCTGACAACGTGGGCTCTGGTCTGCAAAACCTAAAGCCGGAATAAAAACCTGTTAGGTTTCCAAAAGCCACACAGGCCTCTTGTTTGTTTTTGCTGCAGCTGACTACCATGGTGACCACGCCAGAGTTATCTCATGGGGTTACTGCAAAGATTACCACAATGTATGTCAAACACTTTAGACGTCCCAAAGTGCTGGATAACTACCATCTAGAGTAGTCGTTACGGTAGCGCTTTCAAGGCCAGCCCATGAACTGTGGCATGACTTTTCATTGACTAGCACGTACTGTATTGAATGTGTTACGTATTAAAGACTATGCCACAATTCATTTGTTAGTCTGCAAGGTAGCACTACACTCTGTCATTTTTATATTGCCGTTGGTATAGCAAATTGGGGGGGGGGGTGATGACAGAAATCAACCCTGCTATTGTTTAGATAGAGAAGTGCAGCTCTGCTGTCTTTGGATGCCCCCTTACTATCCGTCCATGACGTTTTAACAGCATGGCTCTCCTGGGCACGGTTATACAAAAGTCCACCCAAGTTCAAATGTGTTCAGGATCATAGCCTCTTTCCTATATTTTCTTGTTTAAAAGCCACGTATCCTAATATCAGCTGTAGAACACTTCATAGGATGTGATTCTGCATTGCATGCACTGCCAATGTCAGCTCTTGTATTTAAAAAAATCCAAGTTCTTTTGTCAGGAATCATGTCCATGAGTTCGGTGCTTCCTGTTCTTTAGTCTAGGGAGCATAGAGGAAAATTCCTTTGTTTTCTCCAGGCTCTGGGCTGGGAGGTGTGTCTGTTGCATACACAGGTCCTTTCAGTGAATGATTAGGCTCTTTTTAAAAATTAATGCTTTATTAAAAATTCAACCTTTTACATTTTATAAAAACAAGAAGCTCAAAGGAACATGAAATAACAAGACAGATAAACAAAAGTATGACATTGAATACTAAAATCCTTATACAATATATGTTCAAAATCGTAAGTTCACAAAATCTTTATAATCTTGCAGTTCTTCAAACATCTGTAAACATAGTTTTCATCATTTAAAATCTAAGCATATATCTACCAGGGTTCAGGTGGTAAAATATATTTTTTCTGACAGAAATTGTAACACAGGATACCAAACACTGACAAAATCATGATTCTTACTGAAAAAGGGATTGTCACGTTAACTGTTATTTTAGATGATATAAAATATGACCATATTTGAGTATCCCACAATTGGATATTTAGAGGTTACTCATTTTTCCAGTTTGCGACTACTGTAGTTCTCACTATAGAGAGCAATATTGAAATTAATTCAACCTGTGATTTATTTGCTATACCATCAAGTCCCAGTTCTAATAAAAACATCTCTGGGGTAAATGTCAAGGAAAGATTTGTTACTTGAAATATGTGATCCTTAATCTGACACCAGAACCTTTGTGAAACAGGGCACGACCACCAGCAGTGAAGATAATCGGCTACTTGGCCGCATTTTGTATTGCAGCACAGGCTCACAGAAGGGTAAATGCAATGCAGCCTGGTGGGAAGGTAATACCAATGCATCATCAATTTTGTTGTTTGAAATTTAATAGAATTTTTTTTCCAATTAGGCTCTTTAATAAAGTTATCACCCTCTAATGTTAAGGGCTAGAAGGTGCCAGCTTTATTAGAGACCATCTTTGCTAAGCCACAGTCTTAAGTATAAATAGGAGTACTTTACCTTTTTATGAAAGTTAAAGGTAAAATCAAGAAGTGTGATACAGCATTCAAGAGTGGCATACTTGAAGACCAGCTTTGGTTTCCTCATAACAGAACATGTAGCCAGGTCTCCTGCTTTCTCTTAGCTCACCATGGGTCTCGCCGCAGTGCCTAGGGAGACTGGCTGGCAGGCCCCATCAGAGTGTCTAAAAGCTCAGTCTTTTCACTGTTGGACAAACTGTTCTCTTTCGACTAAACAATCTTTCTCCTCTTAATCAGGATGAAGATGTGCTACAACAAGTTTGCAGGGAAATAGTAAAAAGGTGGTCAGAGACCCAGGATGTTGGAACCAGAGAGAAGAAAGAAGGTATTTCATGTCACTCCTTCTGACACTGCTGTCATGGTTGGTGTCATTTTCAAGCTTCTGGTCAATAAAGTCCATATTTCCTGTTCCATCTTCTGCTGTTTCCCTCCTCACACTTCTACTTTCTTGCATCTGTTTCCTGGGACAGCTGGCCTCTTTTTATCAAGGCAGCTGAGCTCTTTTTGAGATCCCTTCTCCAAAACATTCCTGGATCCATGGAAAGGACATACTTTGAGGATGGATTTAGGCAGTATCATGTAGAACGTAAGAGAAGTCGTGTTGAATCAGGCCAGTGGCACATCCAGTCTAACACTCTTGAGTCACACAGTGGCCAAAATCCAAGTGCCAGTAGCAAGTTCACCAGGGGGGCCAGAACTCCAGAAGCCCTCCTACTGTGGCCCTCCCTAAAGCACCAAGAACGCAGAGCATCACTGCCCCAGACAGAGTGTTCCCTCTATACCTTGTGGCTAACAGCCACTTATGGACCTCTGCTTCATATGTTGATCCAGTCCCCTCTTGAAGCTGTCTATGCTTATAGCCACCGCCACTTCTTGTGGTAGTGTATTCTACATGTTAATTACTTTTGGGATGAAGAATTACTTCGTTTATCTGTTCTAAGCTTACTGCTCACGTGTTGGGGTGAAGGGAGAGGATGTTCCTGGCAGAAAGGGCAGGATGCGAAGAAGACTGTGTTGTCTAAAGGGGGAGCATCAGACTTTTGGATGGCTAAGGGTGGTGGAAGTGCCAGGTGCAAAGGCCACGGGCAGGGATACTTTGGGATATACAGAGTATTTTTTGTGAGATCCAGGACTGAACAGGAAAGGACTTAACGAGAGGCACCACATGACAAAAGAGTGCATTAATTTGGTGACTGACTTCTGGACCAGCATGCCAAAAAGGCCAGAAAGGAGAACATAGTGGTGGGTGTGGCAGAAGGTGACTGAAGTCTGGGAACCAGAGCTTTTGCAGAGGAGGCAGAGGGGAAAGGACACAAGACTGGGATGTTGTGTGGGGAGAAGCCATCTGACTGGGTAGACGGTGAGTGGCGTGGAGGAGGAGTCGGAGTCAAAGTTGAGGTTTTGTGCCTGACCTGCAGGGTGGGTGACGACAATGCCAGTGAGTACAGGGAGTGTGCTAGGAAGCTCAGAAGGAGCAATTGTGCCTCATTCTTTAGGCCACCCACACAAATAGCCACTGCAGGTGTGAAATGTTTATCTGTGTCACAGACCAAATCCATGGTTTTCTCCTTCACTGTTTAAGTGTAAAATATTGTCAAGAACTTCCATCAGAAGCCCTATAAAAATCAGTATGATGCATGATGTGCAGAATCCTCTGAAGAACGGTTTTTTCTCTGCACTGCGTCATCTACAACATGGAAATTACATCTCATGGGTTGCAGGCTGCTGATGGGAAGAGGGGCGCCACTGCTGCAGCCCCCAAACCAGAAGGCTTTTCGGAGGGTCTTTTCCTCCTGTTCAGGGGCCCTGTGGGCATTTGTACTGGGGGGTGAATGGGGGGAAATGATATTTCAGACTTTTTTGTTGGGTCTCTTCCCTACAAATGCCTTTTCAGGGTCCCAGGGGGCTGCCGAGGGACCCTGTGGGCATTTGTGAATCGGGGTGAATGGGGGAAAATATTTTAGAGTTTGGTTTAAATGTTTAACTCTTTTGACATTGGTTCTAAACTTTGAGTCCTTGGCTCAAGATAGAAGCAGCCCCTTCTTTCTCTCCTGCAAACTAGTCTATTCCCTCCTTTCCCCTCCAGCCAAGTAATCTTAGTGTTTCGGCGGTGCTGTGACATCATCATCAAGCCTCTGAAGTTGAGCTGTCCGGGAAATGCCAGTTGTTCTTACGGAGGGACTGATGCAGGGCCCCCATCCTCCACCGGCTTGGTGACCTTGCCTTGTGTGTTTCCCCTGTCTGATTCTCCCCCCTCCCTCTGCAGATGAGATCCAAGCCATCGCCAGCATGATTGAGAAACAGGCCCAGATTGTGGTGAAGCCCAAGGAGGTGTCTAAGGAGGAGACCCTCCGGAAAGCGGCCCTCCTAGCCCAGTACGCCGAGGTGACTGATGAAGAAGAATATCCTTTTTGTGCAAAAATTCCAAAAGCCTCTTCGTCTTTTGTGTGGTGGCTGGGTTGTCCCTGGGGCGGAAGCTTTTGAGAGAGAGACAGCGGCAGCAGCAGTGAGAGAGCCAGTTTGGTGTAATGGTTAGGAACGCAGACTCTAATCTGGGAGAACTGGGTTTGATTTCCCACTCTTCCACATGCTGCTGCTGGTGTGACCTTGGGTCAGTCACAAGTTCTTTTGGAGCTGTTCTCTCAAGGGCAGTTCTCTCAGAGCTCTCTCAGCCCCACCTACCTCACAGGGTGTCTGTTGTGGGGAGGGGAAGGGAAAGGAGATTGTAAGCCACTCTGAGACTTCGGGTAGTAAAGAGCAGAGTATAAATCCAATCTCTTCCTTTTCTTTGGCCATTTTTGTTTCATTTTGTGTTTCAGAATGGATACAACAAGATGGCCTGAAATGTGGGTTTTTCTTGTTTGCGCAAAGCCCCCTTTGTCCTGTGGGCCTGAGGGAGGCCGGTGGGTGTGCAGATTTATAGCATGAGGTCTCCGTTTCCCGAAGGCTCTCAAATGAAGAGCATACAAGGACGGGTGAGGCTGATTGGTCCTGGGTTGTGTAGGTAAGGCCGAGAGGCAAGCTGAATTCTGGACAAGGGCCAGAAAGGCCCTTACAGCCTGGTCACCATCAAGTAGGGCGAAGTCACCAGAAGAGAAACCATTTCAGAACAAGATGTGGGGCTGGCTGCTTGCAGAGAGGACTTTTTTTTTAAAGGACTGGATACATTCATGGACTAGCCATGGCGGCTGGGGAAAGGGCCTCTAATGTTCATAGTGCTGGATGAAGCCGGTTGCCTGCTTGCCGTTGCAAATGGATTTTGGGAAACCTGCAAAGAAGTGCCCTGAGCGGTGTGAGAGGACAGAACTTTGGTACCCCATTTGGCTTTGTGATCCTTAAGTCTGGGAGGAGTGTTTCCCCACCCTCTCACCGGGGGGGGGGGTGTTTGGGTGGCGGATCAGGCAGCAGTTTCCTTTGAGGAGTCTCCACATCAGCAGTGAACAAAGAGCATGTGTGGCGTGGGACATCTCCCGTCAAAGGGGTTGGGAGGAGACCAGGCAGGATGTGGCAGGCTGGGCAGGATAGAGGCCAGTGGCAGGAAGAGAAGCAGGGTGCCTGTCGACTCTGTTCCCTCTTGGTCTGAGGCCCAGGGTGCTGCGAGGCATGGCAGGCGCATCTCTCCCCCCCCCCCCGCCGTGGGCAGAACTGAGGACCTCGCACCCCTGCCCTCCTTCCTTCCTTCCCCAAGGGCTGCAGGCAGGCTGCCCGTCCACCTGTAGTCTCCTTCCTATTACAGCACTCTGTAATCAAAGTAGTTTTTGCATGTCCTTAACTCACCCCACTGAGGCTGACGGCCAAGACAGTTCTGGGGCAGCGGCAGCAGCGATGACCATCAACTCTGAGCAATGTATCCTTTCTGGGCTGGTTTTATGAAGCCGTGCACAGTCAGTAAGGTCAGGTGCTGCAGTCCCCGTCCCCCCCCCCCACTCTGTAGGGTTTGGTCTTCACATAGTGTGGGACCTCTGCCAGGGGTTTTTTTCTGAGGGGGGGGGGTTGGGAATCTCCTTCCCTCGAGTGGTGCTGGAGAGCTTCTGAGGTGTGAAGTACCCTTTTGCATGAAAGATCTGCCTGTTTCACACTTTACAAGTGAGAGCAATTGGATGGGCAGCTTTAGGTCATGCAGCAGTAGAGTTGCCAGCTTCGTGGTGGGAAATTCCTGGAGATTTGGGGGTACAGCCTGGGAGGGCGGGTTTGGGGGCGATGGTGGACCTCAACACAATATAATGCCTCAGAGCCCCCCTTCCAAAGCTGCCACTTTCTCCAGGGAACTGACCTCTGCAGTCCGGAGAGCAGTTGTGATTCTGGGAGGTCTCCAGGCAGCAGCCCCATGCGGCCGGGACAGCAAATAATGGCCCCGTTGTTGTCTTGGCATTTCTCCTCAGAAAAGCCCCAGGTAGGCTTATCTTGTATGGAAAATGTTTCATCCTGCCTCATTGGTTTAAGAAAAAATACTCAAGGTGGTTTACAGATGAAAAATCAGTAATGGCAACCAGTCCTTGAAAAAGAATAATACTTAAGCTAGCCAGTATAAGAAGCCTCATATGCCAAGGCTGATGCTACCTCCCCTAGACTGAGGCAGGGAAGACATGTGGCTCCCGTAGCTCTCCCGCCCTGCTCAGGTGTGTTGTGGAAGAGAGGGTGTTTTGGAAGTGTTTCTGCCAGAGAGGGTGTTTTGGAAGTGTGGCCATCAAGTTCCTTGTTCTCCTCAGCTTCCTTCCCATCAGCCTTGTTCAAAAACACCAACCTTGCAGACGTTGCCAGCGCCCGGAAGCTGGAGAGGGAGCACTTGCGGGATGAGTCGCAGCGGAAGAAAGAGCAAGACAAGCTCCAGCGCGAGAAGGACAAGCTGGCCAAGCAGGAGCGCAAGGAGAAGGAGAAGAAGAGGACACAGAAAGGGGAGAGGAAGCGGTAGCTGGGCAGAGCTGCCCGTCTCCTCCCTGTACTGCTGGGCAGCCCCCCACCCCACCCCTCTCATTGAGTGTCCAGCGCAAGCTGGGCCAGATGCCTCCACATCACTCATTCTCCACTCCCTTCTTCCCAGCTCAGCAGAAGGAATCCGCTTGCAGGCTTGGCCATGGGGTTACAAAGCAGGAACTGGCTCTCGAGGCAAGGATCAGTGACTGCTTCCATTTCCGTTGAAGCACTGGAAGAAAAATCATGTGTCCACGTTTTGCAGTCCAGGTGTTAAGCTGACTGGTCGTGGCAACATCTATAACCAAAGAATTGTATGGTGGCTACATTCCCCCTTTTTTCCTATTTATACTAGCCGCTTCAAGAGGAAGCGTCAAGGTGAGGGGAAATCTTGAAATGTTCTGTGGCCAGCAGCTGCTTTGAACCTGTGAAGGGGAAAAACCCCGTTTCCACCGTGCAGAAGCCAGGAAGACATTTGAAGTTGACTTCAGAGCCCAGGGCACCTGACTCGACCCTCAGCCACCAAAAAACAATCCAGACTTTTCTTCTTGTTGGGGTGGGGCAAGAAAATCTGGGTGACGTCCACCAGCCTTGATTATTGATGTCTAAGTAAACATCTATGAACTTAGGTAGCCTGGAGCATGCTTGAATCTCATCCATGGAGGAGTCCAAATACGTGGCATGGGGTGGGTGAACATAAGAACATGAGACGAGCCAATGTTGGATCAGGCCAATGGCCTATCCAGTCCAACACTCTGTCACACAGTGGCCAAAAATACCAGGTGCCCTCAGGAGGTCCAGCAGTGGGGCCAGGACACTAGAAGCCCTCCCACTCCTGCCCCCCCCCAGCACCAAGAATACAGAGCATTACTTGCCCCAGACCAAGAGATCCTATCTCTATCTTGTGGCTAATAGCCACTGATGGACCTCTGCTCCATATGTTTCTCCAGTCCCCACATGAACCTATCTATGCTTGTAGCTGCCACCACCTTCTGTGGCAGTGAATTCCATGTGTTAATCACTCTTTGGGTGAAGAAGTACTTCCTTCTATCCATTCTAACCTGACTGCTCAGCAATTTCATGGAATGTCCACGAGTTCTTGTGCTGTGAGAAAGGGAGAAAAGTACTTCTTTCTCTACCTGCTCTATCCCCTGCACAATCTTATAAACCTCGATCATGTCGCCCCTCAGCTGTTGTTTCTCCAAGCTAAAGAGCCCCAAGTGCTTCAACCTTTCTTCATAGGGAAAGTGTTCCAACCCTTTTATCATTCTAGTTGCCCTGTTCTGCACTTTTTCCAATGTTATCTTTTTTGAGGTGTGGCGACCAGAACTGTACACAGTACTCCAAATGAGGTTGCACCATCTATTTATATAGGGGCATTATGATACTGGCTGATTCCCTGTTCCTAGATGTTTGATGATTCCTCTGCTGTTGATTGGCTGAGGGGGTACCTCAGAGGCACAGAGCATCCCAAGCAAGGTGGTCCACTGCAAAAGGCTCAGGGTCCTACAGGGAGGGGTCCTGCTGGCTGGTTGTGTTGGAGTTGGGGAGAGGGGGCTGGTTGCCTCAGTTGGCCAGAGGTTCACAGAAGGTAGTGATCCTAAGGGGTAGAGACCCCAGGGGCTGGAGGGAAAGGGACACAGCACACCAAGGAGGGGGACATACATGAACGTGAGGGAGGGAATTGGTCAGAGATAACAGCTCTGAGGAAAGGCTTTGGGGCTCAAGCAATGCTTGGTTTTAAGTCTCCTCAAAGCAGTGAGAGCCAGTGAGTGGAAGCACATGTAGAAAAGACAACAGATCCCCTTTCTTTGTTTTTTCTTGCAAAGAGCAAGCCTGTACCATTGTTTGAAAGATTGTTGAACCTCAACTGGGTCAGGCTCGAGCAAAAATAAATAAATAATAATGCCAGTTACTAGTTCAGAATAAAGATCTGCTTAATCAAATTGATACCTGGCTCTGTTTTTAGTGCCAGCCCAGGCATAAGAACATAGGAGCCCAGCTGTACCAGACCAATGGTCCATCGAGTCCAGCATCCTGTCTCACAGTGGCCAGCCAGTTCCTTTGAAGGGCCAACAGGAGGGCATAGAGGCCTTTCCCTGCTGTTACCTCCTGGCTGGGATTCAGAGGATTTAGTGCCTCATTCCCCTCAGTCACCCTGGCTAGTAGCCATTGACAGACTTATCCTCCATGAATTTATCTAATCCCCTTTCCAAGCTGTTTATTCCTGTGGCCATCACTACATCCTCTGGCAGCAAATGCCACATTTTCATCACTGTGTCAACTAGTAATAGCTCTGTAGTAATACCCATCCACCCCACTGGGGGAAACTCAGTAATGCAGTGACCTTGTGCTGGTACTGTCAGCAATGGTGAGGGTGGAAGGGATGTGCGGCTGGGCTGTTTTTAAATCCCCCCCTCCCGTCACAGTAGTGCTGGTTTCCTCCCCAGGCGACATCTTGATCCATGGCTCTCTTCCTGAGGCAACTGAAGGTCCTACCAAGCCAGCTTTATCCTTTCTCAGTTTATTTTGGGAATTGCTCTGTTGAAGTTTATTTTGGGAATGATTCTGCAGCTGTCACTGGATAGAACTGAAGGGAGGTGGAATACTGGGAGCACCACTGTTTTGGTTAGCTCTTGTACTGAAAACTGGTGCCTTAACTGAGTCCTGAGCAGAATAGCAGTAAGTGGACTGGCCTGTTTGGAAAAGGACATTTTCTCATAAAGGCACTAGAGACTGGCTTTTTTTAATAACAAAAAATGAAACTTGGGAATTCAGAGAACCGGCTTAATTTGTCATTACAGAAGTATATTGATACTTTAGTGCTTTTTAAAAATGCACCCATCATTTTGATATAAGCGTGCACAAAAAATAAAAAGGAGTGCTGTGAGGTGTGGAAGAAAATAAACGGACTCCATAACTGTGAAAAGGCAGAGGGAGGGCAGATGTGTGGAAGAACCTGGCCCAAACCCATTCCAACGCTTGTGGATTGACTCCCAAGAAAAGCAGGAGCAAGTCGAGCACATGGAAAAGCCTAACATAATGGGAAGCTGCTTTCGGGTAAAGTGTGTCATGCAAGGAATTGGAAGGAATAGGGAAACTCAGCACAGGAAGATCAGGATTACTCCCATGTGGTTGTATCACAGTAACCCTTTTCAAAGAAAAGTGGGTTATGTCCTGCAGCAGAGAAGGATCGTAAAACATCATTTACACTTCGCCTCACTGCTCAAGGTTGAATTCCACCCTCAAATCTCAGCAGCAGTGTCTCAACACCACTTTTTGAATGTGCTCAGGTTCCATCTATAAATTATAAAACCCTTGTATTTGCTGGGGAACAGCACAAGGACTTCGTATCACTGATGCAAAGGGAGTTTGCCCCTCAGCCACACATTGGCTGTTTTCTGTTTGCAATCATAACATGCAGGGAAAAGTGCCTGTAGCCCCCTCACAAGCATGGTTTTCACATTCTCAAACTGCTGCTTACAGCCATTATTGGCTCTCTTGTGAAGCTTACATGTAGCCAATACAAAGCTCAGAAGAGCTTTTACTTCGGCCAGTATGAATTCTTTTCTGTCAGCGGTCTTGGAGGACAGATATAAAAAAGTGCCATATACAAACAGAATATTTAGATGCTCATCTGATAAGGTTGAAACTATTGAGCATATGATTATGGAGTGTCCTATATTTAACAAATTGAGGGCCAGTTTAATTACCTCTTTACTCCAAAGATACAAATGATTCCTTTACTTTGTCTGTGGCAAAAATTTTAGGGGTAATAATTAAACATCAGAAGAAGAATATAAAGTAAGACGTATTATTTTATTTTCTGCTCTAGGCTATAGCTGGATAGATTGATAGTCACATAGGTAACGTGATTTTTTTACAGTGCAGCTGGAAGCAGCTCCATGGGTATATTTGAGGGCACACCCGGGGGGGGGGGGGCGGAGGGAGAGACACGGCACTACAGCCACTTCTCCCTGCAGGTTGTGGTCGCTCACAGAAAAGAGCCAGTACATGTCTTGCAGGCAACAAAACTCCTATCATATAACTGATACAAAGTCCTTGTACTGTTCCCCAGCAAACACGAGGCCTTTGTAATGTGCAGAGAGACCCTCAGATCACGTTTTGCCAAGTCTTCAAAAGGAACGAAGCTCATAATTGTGGGGCATAATCTTGGTACCTGCCCAACTTGCAACTGACACAGATACAGTGCACTGGTTGTTGGTCTTAGAGTTGGCAACAGTGCACCCACAGAAAGTTTATCTCAGCTATGTAGGGCCCCAGGCATTTAACGCATCAGAAGTCAAAATCTTGAATTCTATCTAGAAGACAGCAGGACTGCAAATACAGAGAATCATACCAACTTTTGCAACAAAAGCCGGTTTATTAGGAGAGAGACTGAAGATAGTACAATATTTTATTTTCAAAACACAACGTATTTTAATGTCAAACGCAACCCATCTTTGCTCAGTTGCTATGGTGGTAAGAATCTGCAGCCAGAGGCAGTTTTTTGGCAGCACGCAAAGTCACATCAATGATCAAAATGGTTCCCTACAGTTCTCCTGCAATCTCAATCAGTTCCTTACATCATCTACAGCAATTTATGTGGTTTGATTACACATTTCAGCATACCAGGATTTCTAAAAGCTGGAAGGATGCACATTTAAAATAGCAATGTACCTAGCCAAGAGCAGGACATTATTTTATCCAGACATTATATAGTTTATGCTAGATTGTTAAAACCCAAGATCTCCTGAGCCACATAATATCAACATATTAATTGAATAAATAACTTGCATTTAATAAAAAGATTATTAAGAGTCAAAAAACATGGAAAAAACCCCAAGCATTCAACAGTGCTAAAGAATGCAGAAGCAAATGAAGATAACAAAATATACCAAACAATCTTAAACCAAACTGGCCAAGGAGTAACTTTAAAGAAAGTGCACCTCATAACTTCCTGATACCCTCCTTAAAAATAGTAAAACCAAGGGTATTAAAATAACTCATTATTTCATTTGCATGGAACTGCTAAGTAATTTTGATTACTTTTAATACTTTTAAACAGAGAATATTTTATTTAAAATAATAGACAAAAATGATTTCAGAGGGTGTTTTTCTAATATTCTGAACATGCATGGTTGGATAATATCACTAATTTAAGAAAATCTGGCCAATTTCTTAAATTTATATTCTTAATCTGGTCAATTTCTTTACTTAAATTTATATTCTTAAGACTTCAAATCCATAAATAAGTACTTTAAATATTTTTATGTTTTTAACATTCATATTGGGTTTGTTTAGTTCTGTCTTCTTCCTGTTTCCAGATAACATGCATAGTCTACAAGAAAACAGGGTTTTTTTATCACAATCAAAATTTGTCTATTACTAGACTGCAGCCAGAAGTCGGTTACAGTAATTCAAATTCATTATTTGAAAACAGATTTGCTAATGAAACCTATCAGAACTTTACATTCTATTTTGGCAGTTAAAAATATTTTGATTTATTTAACCTAACACATTAATTCTGCCTCATCAGTATTTTGATTCTGGCAGCTGTTAACATCGTACGCTTCTTGTCTAGTGTTAACAGCTACTCCTCAGACAGTGGCTGGAATTAGAGTAGGCAAACTTCTGTTCATATTATCTGTTACTTAAAAAGTGGAAGAAAAGCTTTGTTCATTTAAAATTAGTACTGGATGAGAGTACATCCATGTTTGGTCTCTTTACTTTTCCTCAGTGTTTTTTGCTTTCTCCTCTATGGATCACAGGACGGCCACTATTAAACTGTTCACACATCTTATCTTCTGGCTGGATTATCTCTTGAAAAGCTTTCTCCATATCCACGGGTCCAGATGGAGGGCTTGTTTTTGGCAAGGTCATCTGGAGAGCACACCACAGAATAGTACGTGCTTTCCGTGTTGCTATGCACATCTCTTTAACGGCCAGTGCAAGAGCAAAAACATCTGTGGGGTAGGGAAAAAGTGTTTTATTTTGCTGCTTTCTCATAAACCAATTCTTAGCATCGCCATTTAGGAAACAAATCCTGTTATTTTCACTAAGATTTTGAAGACGCAATGCCCAGTACACTGAGCACAGTGAGGGCAGATCTGCAAGTATCTATATTGTAAACTTCACAAAAAGTATTGTAATTCTCCCCCTCCCTTGGGAGCTTCTTTAAGACCCATGTAAAAGGGGCATGGTAACAAATTCAGTGTTTCAGAAACAGATTTACTAATGAAGCTTCAAAGAATTTTAACATACAGAATTTAATTGTCAATGACACTTCCCTGCATTGAAGAATGGATTAAGTTCTGACAATTTCTTAGTGATTGCCAAGGTTATATTTGTGCTGTGGCACAGCTCCTGTTCACTCAATGGACCATGAATAAGAAAAGTTCATGGGGAATTATCCTTAAAATTCTCTAGAGATAATCTTTGCTATAAACCCTGAAGCAAATAGAACTAACAATAAATGACAGTTGCCTCATACAGGAGAAACTCTAAAGAGGTAGCTGTGTTAAGTCTGTTGCAGGAAAAAGAAAAAGGACTTGTGGCTGTGACATAAATTTTCCTGCACTAGAGCCGGCTTCAGGGGCATGAAGTGTGCTTTCAACTGGCAGCTGCAGCTGTGTGTGGATACAGAGGCCAGAAATGATAAACTGTGGAGTCAAAAGGCCATGAAAGAAGTACAGACTCTGATGTTTCTCTGCAGAACTCACACACAAACGCGCACACACACACACAAATATATAAAATAGATATAAACTGCTGTTTTAATATCTATATACTGTTTTAGCAATGTGTGGCCCCCATCTGTGGATACTTAAATCCACAGATGGGGGCCACATGGACGCAAAATGGATTTTTCAGCAAACTTGGGGGGCTCCCCAGGTTTGCAAAAAAAATCTGAAAAATTCAAAAACATACACAGAGGTTTAAATCCCCCCAAAAGTAAAGTTCTCTGCACAAGGCAGTGGCGGCACCAGGGAGCCACACTGGGTCCAGCAGCGGTGGCTGCACAGCCCAGGGCTCTGTGCTGGGTCTGGTGGCGGCACCCATGCAACCCAGAAGCTGCACTGGGCATGGCACCAGCAGCAGCACAGCCTGGGAGCCGCACCAGGTCCACCAGTGACAGAGGCACAGGCCTGGGAGTCACACTTGGCATTGGCCTGGAAAGAAAGTCGGGGGGATCCTCTCTGTGAATACTGCAGGCCTACACTTGTCTGTGTATCTAATTCCCAAGTATGCCCCCTATCTGTGGATACCTAAATCCACAGATGGGGGCACAATTACCTCAAACAGATTTTTCTATAAGCTTGGATGACTGCCTAGGTTTGCAGAAAAATCTGAAAAGTTAAAAAAATACATCTGGGGGCTTAAATTCCCCCCCCCCCCCAAAAAAAATAAAAAATCTGAAAATCTAGCTGCATGAGAAGGACCTTGTATGACTGGGGACTGGCAATGTCAGGAGTATTGTCTCTATGGAAAGGTCAGAGGGAAAGGCCAAGAATGTTCATATGAACAGAAGAAAACCCTACCTTGCCTGGGAAATGTTAGTGCTGAGTGTGACAGAGAAGGAAGGAGGAAACACGGAGCAAGATGAAAGCTTAGTAGAGGTTTTGGCTCAGTTTTCTCCACTAACTCAGCAGGAGGAGCTAGAGTGGCCAGCAAGTCAGTCAGTTAAGGGCAGAGAGAGAATCATATTAGTTGTGTATCAGTTTGAGATAGGTTTCAGGAAGAAACCAGGGAAAACAGATTTGGCTAGGCATGGAATAGAGGTGCAGGGTCTCACCTTCCTGTCAGGTGGCCCCCTTACAGAGTGGATGGTAAGGTCTTTTGGCAAATGGAATTCGAGGAAGAAGTCAGAGTTAAATCTGCCTTCATCACTCCAGAAGGTCTGTTTGAGGTTACTGTGTGGCATTTTGGACCTAGGAATGCAGATGCATCTTTTCAGAAGAGGGCAAATGACTTGTGGAATGGCGTGTCAGAATCTGCAGTGGCTTACACTGATTGCATCACAGCTTTTTGCAAGGACTTGGGTTTGCACATGGAGCATTTAGCAAGGGTGCTAGGTGCCATCCAGGGGACGGATCTCAGCATCAAGCTGGAAAAATGGCTATGTGGAATGCCAGAGGTGGCCTTCTTGAGACAGAGTGGGTAGAGGGAACATCCCACCAATGAGGGACAAGGTAGAGGCAATCCAGAGTTGGGAGCCCCTAAAGACCAATAAGCAATTGGGGCTTTTTAGGGTTTGGGAATTGTGTGGGGACTCGACAAACGTAGACCTTATTTGTGGGGGCAAAAATTTACCTTCTTAACAGACCACTCATCCCTACAATGGCTGCAAACAATGAAAAACTCAAAACACTAAACTGCAAAGGTGGTCGTGGAAGATTCAGGAGTTCAACAGACTCTTCAAGTGGACTGATTCCAATGGGAGGGGCAAAGAAAGGTGATAAAACTCAGGGGACTAAGGAGGAAGAGCTTTGTTTGTGCTGGGTCCATCAGAGCAGAGAGAACTTGCAGCTGAGGTCTGGAGGATGCGGCCATTCACCATGTGATGGGCTGGAGCGCTACAAAAAGCTTCAAGGTAATGGAAATCTATAGAGATCTGGAACTTCTTAAGCTAAGGAGCCTGTCCTATATTTTAACATCTGATAGGGTATATACAGAGGGAGGGACAGAGGAATTGTGTTTTACCCATTTCTTTTAAATCCCTTGCTCAATCTGGTGCTGTACTAAAAGTATGCTTGTGAACATTTTCTCTTTAATCAATACTTTATAACTTTTGATGCTGGTAGTGGTTCTCTGTACCACATAGACCTCCACTGTCTTGGACACGCTATTTTAAAAGGAGAGCTGGGGGAAGGCAAGCAGTAGGCAATTGGCTATCCCTCCAGGGGCGCACAAGGCAGTAAACTGTCCCCATGGTGACCAGGCGCTGGGCAGTGGGAGACACGGAGGCAAGGCCTCAAAACTTGGAAGGGAAGCTGGGAGTCCTGACCCACCCAGCAGGCAAATCCTACAAAAAAATGTTGTGGTGGCAGCAGGTTACCCGAGAGAGAGAGAGAAAAGCCTCTCCAGATGTTTGGAAAACCTTAAAGGGCAAGATAGAACAGGGCCTGCGTGCCCATTCCGCCACAGATGTCCTAGAAAGGAATAAAGGGGAATAAAGGGGAGAATCATATATGATACAATGCCCAATTTTCATTCCTTTACTCCAAAAGAAATCCTGATTTGAAATCACTATGGTCAGCACCTCAACTCTTAATCCGCATTGAAGTTCAGCGATGATACAGAACTTCTGAAATGCTAGTAAAAGTTTGCAATGACAGCTCAGCAGGCAGAGTCAGTTTACTTTATTCAAAGTAATGTTCAAATACTCTTGGAGAAATCCTAACAAATACACTATTTTGTAAATCAGTTGCCATTCAATATCACACAATTTGTTCCCTTTTTTTCTCGGCAGAATCCCCAAACTGACTCAAAATAAATAGTCTTTAAACATACTATTACTAAGAAAATGAGGACCAAGCCTGACATTATATGGGAATCTGACACCACAAGCCTAAACTGAGTTATACTCTTCTAAATCCAGTGAGCTTATATGGATATAACTCTGCTTATGACTGCACTGCAACCCACATCTGCCTGCTCATATGTAAAATGAAGAGTGAACAGGGTTTGTTTGTTTGTTTTTTAACACAGTACAGATGAGGGGAGCTGAACTATTCCCAGTCTTACCTTGCTGCGCTTTCATGGTTTGAAGAACTTTTCTCCCAGCCCAGCAATCTTGATATTGGAGAAAGGCTGAAAGACAAATGCTTCAAACAATGAAGTGCAGTAAGGGGTTTATCTCATCTCATCCATGCACTCTATTTTGTGCAAAAGAACAGTCACGCACTCATGCACACAACGACTTCCCATATGAACACCTGAATAAATATACATAGATACCCCTGACATATCCAGTTTTGCCCTCACTCGGTACTGCTGGAGACAAACCAAATGCCAAAAGAAAACTGCACCTCTGTCATCTTGGCATCGTGGAGCTCCTTGTCTCTGCCGATGTGAAGCATTGACAATCTCATCCTTTCTACGAGACTGCACAATGTGAATTGCTTCCAGGAGTTTATCAAGAGCAGTAGATATATTAGCATGGAGGGGAGAACTTCGAAGACGTTCCATCTTTCCTAGCAAAGTCACAACCTACAAATATTAAAGGACAGTTCTCTAATTCTCATCCACTGTCAGGAAAAAAGCTGGTCTTTCTTAAAGGTTAAGATAAAGTTAACAGTGACAGTCATGACTCAGTCATCCACCAGGAACTTCTAATTTAAGTCAAAGAAGCACATAACTAATTCTGTAGGCCTAAGGCAGATCTGAGCTAGCCCTTTCTGGCAGCAGTCCCCCATACCATTCACTCTGAAGCTTGCTCTGATCCTGAGGTGCCTGACCTGGTGCATACATTGCTGTGAGGAGGGAGGTAACAGCAAGCAAAGTGTGTGCATCCATGAATTGTGGTCGTATATGTGTGTGTGGTGGGTGTAAGATCAAATATTCAAGTAAAGAGGGGAGAGAACAAACTCTTTTATCTTGTAAAAGGCATTAAAGTGAAAAATGCTAATGAAAGATCAAATAAGAGAGCAAAGGAAATGTATTTACATGCTTATCTCCAGCTGTCAGAGTCTCTAGTAATCAGAACTCAACAACATTCCTTAAGCAGGATCAGTTTATTTTAGTCAGGTTACTACATTGCTCTAAACACTATCTGTGTTAAGACTAAAGAGGGAAAGCGGGAATGGGATTTTATACAGGGTTCAAGGATGGGTTGTCAGATCTCTACAAGCCAATGAATGCCAGGTTACCCTCGCACAGAAAGTAACAGTTCTTAGTTCCCAGTGGGAAACTCACAAGAGAAACCAGAGATCTTGTCAAAACAAAGACAAACACTAGAGGAGAATCGAAAGCTAGAATCCCAGTGTTAACTATCTCCCCCCTCCCTTCTTTATGGCAGCCAGCCTCTTTACCCCCACCTTTGCTTTATGGCAGCCTAGCTGACACCAGCTTGGGGAGAGAAAGCAATCAGAAATGATTAATTGTATCAGTTTGCTCCACTGCCAGGAAGAATGAAGTTAGAAGCTGGCAAGGAGTATGTGAGCCTCCTGAGCTGTGGGGGAAGGAGGATCAAAATATCAATTATTAATTAAAATATCATTTTCAATATTGTTGGTGATTGGAAGGAAAAACTCAGCACTACTGCACTAAATGGGACTTATCCCTGAATAGCCATACTTGTGTGTGGATTGAGAAGGGCAGGATTAGAATGAGGATACAGTGCTATATAAAATGCAGTGTGGAATCACCACTGTAATACTGCTTCCAGGTGACTGTGGAGCAGTAATCCTTCAGCAATGCAAAATGACCCTCATCTGGACATTTTGGCTCTAATCTTTATTTGTAACATGCAGTGTTTTCTACATGTTTAATATCTGACAAAATAATCCTTATCACAACTTTAATATTTTCATTTCCTGAAGTGATTTGATCTGTATGCTTGACAAAAGTGATACATTCCAGGACTGTCACAAACCACTTACAGCCTTTTTTGGGGGGGGGGGGGAATGTGGGGATAAATACAAGGACTATTTTATATGGTTACTGTACTTCTTGATCCATTGGACAAAACATAAAAATAAAAGGGATGATATGAAGATGATCATTAAAAGGCCTATCTTAACGTGGAAGATGCTGGTTATACTGTGAACTTATTTTAATACCATTAGATTTTGCACATATTCATACATACCCAAACAGGGCTTGTTTCTGGCCAAACGGTGATGTTTGCCTTATTCCCACCACCTGTGGGTTCTTAATCTCTCTGAACTCTAGTTTGGGAGAGATTGTGGGGATGAGGTGTTTCCTGTGATGAGTGTGCATTGGATGGCTGCTTCTATACACAGCTAATACAGGGGTGGCATGCAGCTCCATGACTGATGAGTATGAAAGGCACCATTGTCAGCTCTGACACAGCTGCTATGTTCTCAGCTCCCTGGAGTTGAGCCTTTTTTGCTATTTCTTTGTTGAGTGAGCATAGGACACTGGCTGCCATGCCAGTAATGCCTTGGTAATCCAGGGATTCAGATTGCTCTACCCATGGCCACTTTGGGGCATGCGATCTTTATGAAGGCAGAAATCCCCTTTTAACTCTTTTATTCATCCTGAAATAGAATCAGAAATTCTGCTGGAATTCCTTAGGAGATAAAAGATAAACCGGCAGAGGCTAGAGAAGAGCTTGGTTGCCAGCTTGAGCATCCCAGTCAGCACACTAACACGTAGGAGAGGCAGAAATGGAAGACTGCTTGTACCATTTGGGGGACCTGCAGAACAGATCCTGACCTTGGATTATGCCCATCAAAATGCAGAATTTTGACATTTAAATAACTTACTCTGGCTTGTTCTCGCAACTGATCGACAATTAAACGATCAACTCTGGATGGATTTGATGTCAGTCTGGGGACTGGGGTATTATTAGTACTGGACACCTTCTTCCCTGGGTAAATCTTGGCAAGAGCTGACTCAGTCTGAAAAATAGTACAATAATCAACCTATCAGCTTAAACTGGTAAATTAGATATTCTTTCTGAGATAAGAAAGTGTATTTTCTTTCTTCTTCTGGGATGCAAAAGATGACCTTATCAATTACTAATACAGTTACTAGGTAGAGCTGATTATGAAGTAAAACCATTCTACCCAGCATCCTGGATTTCAAAAACATTACATTTCTAGCTGTAGAAATCTCAGATGGTGCAAAGTGTAAGGAAAGCCACAGTTTACCCCTTCTTCAGGCAAAAGTGCCATAGCTGAGGTATAAAATGGAAAGTATTAATAATTTTATCCAATATAATGCTTATGCATGGTTTTAATTGTTATTGTCATACTGTCCAAAAGAATAACTATCAAAGGTGAAAAATGTGTGGTTTCTCTACTGACTTCAACAGGTCATGACCACCCTCAAAATCTTGAAATGCAATCTGTCTATATAAGCCCCAAAATTTACATCCTATTTTATTACTGGCCCAATGAAAAATGCCATATGTTTGGTACCTTTCAACTTTGCATAACTTGTTTTTTTAAATTTTCCAGCAAGGATTTTAAGCCTGGTAGGTAAGGAGTTGTAATGTAGTATGTTCTATGTAACAACTGGCCTGCCATGTGCTCCCAGGTAATGGCGCCCACCACATGGCCAGAGCACATGGTCAGGCAGAGAGGGGAGCTTGAATCTGGAGGAACAATAGACATCTGGATTCAAAGCCTCCACCAATGTGGGACCTAGGTTCTCCCTGGGGAGCCAAAGCAGCCAAAGGCTCCTCCAGGGAACCTATGACAAACATGCGCATATGTAAAGCCCCGGCCAGCATATAATGAGGGCCCTGGAAGCATGCTTGTTCTGACCATCATACTGGACATGCTGAATCACTCAATAAAGGCTTCATGATTTCACCGTTCCTGGTCTCCCGAGTCCAGTACTCTTCAGGAGTACAGAAGTACTGAAACATACTTGAAGGGTGCATGTGCAATTGTGGACGCTGAGCTGGGTGAGCGCTATTCTACTCACTGTGGTTCAAATAGACAGAAACTCCAGACAGACAGGTCGCTCCCAGACTCAGGGTTTTGCTCTAACATGAATGTTAATGGGAAGCAGATTTTCTTCCCACTTCTATACAGCACAGTGGTGCTTTCATGCACCTTCCAACATTTGTCATCTTTCCTAAACATGCATTGCTATGATATTTTGGGAAAGAATGCAGTGAAGCCGGATAAACACAGGGCAGCCTTCCATGAGGAAGCCCCACTGCCATTGTTCTGAATCAGTAGTCACAGCTTTGACAGCCCTTTCAGGAACTGCCACTGTGTGGAAGTCCCCACAGACTGAAAAAAGACAACTGTGTAGCAGAGGAGGGGGGCAGTCATCAGAAGGACATCACTTACAGTAACTGGAATTAGAATCTTGAAAATTAAGCCTTTTTTTAAAAAAATGAAAGTACTCTATAGGTGCAATCATACGCATCCATTTGCCACGGAAGAGGGACGATTCACCACCAGATCAAAGCGGCGCGATCACACCAGCACATCTGGGAAACGTCCCACAACCGTTGTCAAACCGTCGCATACCATTTTGATCCGGTGGGGAAGTATGGTAAAAAGCTACTAGTGAAACTCCAATATCAAATGGTTTGCTGCGGTTCACAGCCGGAGTGTGATCACTCCAGTGCCGAAGTGTGGAATTGTGGATAGCGGGATCACACGCTATCCCGATGTCACACTGTTGGTTCCCCCTCCCTTCTCCGTGTGGGCATCATCGAAAGCCCTTAGGGTGGGGGAGGCAATTCATCAATCCCGTTTAAGCGCCTCGGAAACCAACCACACACAAAAAAAACAACTCGCCCGCAGTTGTGTCTGATCATGCAGTGGCAAGTTGCTCCAGCAGGTCCACAGGCCTGTGTGATCACTCAACTGTGGGGCAAATTGCTCCAGAGCAAAAAAAGCCTCGATTCCCCTCCGGATTATTTCGCTCATGTGGCTGCGACCTATGCCTCCCATTAAATTCTACACACTCAGGAAATGGGACACACAAGCATTAGTCCCTACCTCTGTCAAATTATTGGCCCCTACTTTTAGTTCTAAAACACCTACTGCCCACAAATGTTCTGAGCTTCAACTTTTCTTCACTACTGACCAACAGAAAATAGAAACTGAAATTCTGTTGAAAAAGGTACCAATTGTGTATATATTTATACAAATGTTTTGTCTGCACAATTTATTTCCTTTGCATACCTATAAATGGAGCCTTTTGAGTGGCCATCTACACAGTTATGTTTCTTTGGCTGGGAAGGGCTAACTTCAAGAACAGTTTGGAGCTATACACAGGGAGCCAACACTCAAGCTCCCTCCCCTCAAAAGAGCTCTGTCTTTCTGTTCACACCTCACAAGAGGAAGGGCCAAGCACCACGCATTTCAACTCCTTTTCAATTGCTGTGACACAAATGCTTCTTTAAAAAAATGAGAGACACATGCAGCGCAGGAAGATGGGTTATGTGACTGAACAAATAACCATTAAAAGAACATCAGCTCTGGTGAAAGCAGGTTGTCTTTGTTCTTTGTGGTCTTCACACACTGACACCTAATAGTGACTGACACAATTAAAGGAAGATGCTGGAGTCCTCAGGAAAATGTATGCAAGATTATGCTGTCACATACAGCATCAGCTCTTGCATGCCCATCCGACATGATGTAATGTTTCACAAAAACAGTCTGTTGGCATATTTACAGAAATACTCAAGATGGCAGAGGCTGTAGCCAAATTTTTGGTTCAATGGCTCTTTTTGCCAATTGGCAAAGGATGCTTAGCTAGATGAGCAAAGAGTAAATGTGTGAGAAAATCTCTGAGGTACACATGCAAAACTACTTGGTTCAAAATAGCGGACAAAGAGGTAGTTATACTTTCTGAAAACAGCTGTCTATCCAGATAAAAGTAAGGTTAGCACACTGCATACATTCAAAGCATAGAGGGTTCATCTGCAAGGAAGTGGGAAGAAAATCAGAAAAGACAATGGCATGTATGGCATGAAGCAGTTTCAGAGAGGAGGTGGCAATTTCCATCAATCCCCCCCACAAACACACAGATTCCCCCCTTTGCTCTCTAATTTCGGGTGAGGAGGACTCAGTGGACAGCAGCAGGAGGGAGAAGAGGGGAAGCCACACTCTACGAACCCTGCGAATGACTGGACACACTCCCATGTCCTGAGTCAACTAGACGGAAAAACCACTTTAGGAAGGAAAGCCAAATTCATATGCAAACTGATGGTTTTATACAAGCTGAGATAAGGGGAGCATCATGAATCAAGAAAGCTACCAAGAAGGCCATCTTGAAGAATCACAACTGTTAAGTCACAGGATGCCAGAGTTCAAATGGTTTGCATATAAAGGTAAAATCAATGAAAGACTTCATGATGAAGTTGGAGGCTTGACCAAAGACTGCAGATTGGGGGGGCGCTTAAAATTTTTTCCCCAAGTGGTGAGAAAAGGGTGAACACCGGGGCAAAGGTATGTAAGTATGTAACAATGAAAAAGCCAGCTGTGAATTTTTCAGGAAGAGTATATAATCCCATGTTGAGAAATGCCCTCAACTCAAGAATGTAGCCAATATTTCAATTTTTGTGACAGCTTTCTGTTCACGTACAGGTAAAGAGAAGGGGGTGAAGAAAGGAATCATCAAACTCCCTGCACAGAGCACTCAAGCTCTTGGTTATGTTAATAACTTTGGCCCAAGCAGGTTCATGGCTTCCTACCTCAAATTCTGCTGCTGAGTCACACCCAAAAGGGACAGAGACTGCTAAGAGTGGAATAGCAAGAAAATAAACTTCCTCTTGAAGCAGGAAAATCCAAATAATCCCCCAAATGGGATGGATTCCCCAAGGTAGATTATAAATTCTCAAGACACAAGGAAGATGCTCTCCTGCTCTTCTATTACTCTTGCATCCTGCTTGTGGAAGTTCAAGCCATGGTGGACTCTATCTTGTATTACCTACGGACTCTACCTTGTCTATGAGGCAGGGAAAATGGAGAAAAGACCCCACTATGAGAACTAAGGAAATGATGAACTTCAAACTTCTACAATCTCAAATAAAACTAGCCTGTTCTATTTAAACATTATTTTCTATTTAAATATATATTTTTAAACATTATTTCAGAAGTACCTAGTGGAAGGAAAGAGGACTCTTGTGTTTTCACCTTTGTTCCCTTGCTCAGTCCAAAAGCATAACCAGAACACATTTATTATTTATTAAACTTTTATCAAACTTTATTCTACTTTGAATGCTTGAAGTCTGGTCTCTGGAAACACATTATGCCTATTTGGTCTTGCTGTCTGAAATGTAACAGGGAGAGGCAGTGGGTCAGCTTGAAGGTACAGAGTTACACTTACTTGGAAGAGAAGAGAAGGCAAGAGAATACAAGAAGAGAAGAGAAGAGATTGCATTTATACCCTGCCCTTCACTTATAGTCTCAGAGCGGCTTACAAACTCCTTTCCCTTCCCCTCCCCACAACAGACACCCTGTGAGGTAGGTGGGGCTGAGAGAGCTCTTTCCCAAGCTGTCCTTGAGAGAACAGCTGGTACAGAGCTATGGCTTGCCCAAGGTCATCCAGCAGGTGCAAGTGGAGGAGTGGGGAATCAAACCCGGTTCTCCCAGATTAGAGTCTGCGCACTTAACCACTACACCAAACTGGCTCTATAGCAAGAGGTACAATAACTAGGCAGAACTCTTAAACAGCAACAAAAGTACAACTCAATGTACAATGTACAACTCAGTTTAACAAGAAACACTCTGAGCCATTGATAGTACCTTTGGTTTTGGCACTCCTGGGTAGAAAGGCAGGGCCGGCTCTATCACTAGGCCAACAAGGCAGCAGCCTAGGGGCGCGACTGGCAAATGGGGCGGTGGAGAGACTGACAGAGACTCAAACCAAGAGATAGTGTGCTTTATGCAAACCATGATTTACCATTATGTCTGAATGCAGCTTTTCATTCAGGCTGAGAACCAAACTTAGCTTTGGGACAATGCAGATAGACTTGTAGGCACTGCGACCAGCTTGTGCAGGTGGCTGCTGGTGGGGCTGAAGAGCTCATGAGCCTGGGCAGGTGGGCAGGCACTGGGGTAGGGGGAGTGTCCCTTGCGGGTGGGTCTCCGGCGGTGGAGAGGGTGGCTCTGCGGTGGGGGGGCGCTACAAGGCAGCCTCACCTAGGGGGGCACCACAAGGTAGCCTCGCCTAGTGCACAAAAAACCCTGGGGCCGGCCCTGTAGAAAGGTAATGGACAACAACGCTAAGCAGAGACTTGGGGCAGCTGCTGGGTTTTCTAACCTCCCAGGGCCAACAAGGAGGAACAGGACAGGCTTGCAAGTCCATTCATTCACAATCCAAAATAGAGTAAATAGACCTTAAAAGTGTATCAAAGCAGCTGCTTGTCAAAACAAGTAACATCTATTTGTCTTGGTAAGATTTTTCTGGAGGAAAGTTTCCCTGTCTTTAGGACCCCCACCCCCTCACTGCCATGGCTAAAAGGTTACTACGTTTCAGTATTCAGAGGTTATGATGGAGAACCTTGCTGACAATTGAGATCCACTTGCTGTGAAAGAATAACGGGTTCCTCAGTAAATGAAGCAGCCCGATAGACCAAGACTGGTGAAATCACCGCAGGGGTCCACTCAATTGCTGGTGTGTGCAGCATCCTCAGAATTAAGGGGACTTGGAAGGCAGTCCTGCCATCATAAACATTCCAGTTAAGGACTGCGGCTTCCCGTGTTGTAAAAAAGTCTTGGTACCAGCCGAAGCTGCAAATATTTTAGCACAAGGATAGCTCCAGAATCTTAAGAGGTTAGACGAGATATTTTGGAATCAGAGATCACTCATATGCTCTGTGACCAAAACCATAAAACTTTACTAGGGCTCAAGAGTGCCACCTAAAGCATCTGGGATCTTGAATGCCTGGAGTTCACATTAGCCTGCTCTCATTCATTTCTATTCAACACTGGACCCTCCTGCCAGAGGATACGGACATGGAAATTCAGGGCCATTACCAGATGCTTCATGGGGTGGGACTATCACTTTATAAGCCTCTGATTGGTAACAGTAGCCTCTGACATCAGAGGTGGAGCTTTGCTGGACACTGGCAAAATCAGCTTGCGAGCCTTAGGGATGCTAACTTAGGTCCAGTTACTTTGACCATAAATACCTGGACTGCTGGGATTTTCTCTTGACATCAGCAGAAACTGGGGTCCAGAGGAGGTTGGGTAGGGGTTAAGGATTGTTAACTGCAAAGAATTCTGTACATGCTCTGAAGAACCTGCTGCAGCCTAGGTAAAGTGTACTTAGCTGGGTTAAACTTTATTGGGGGGGAGGTTGTGACAGTATTCACCATTACTTAGTAACCTTTTCCCCAACTATTCTTAATTAAAAATATTGGCTCCAGGTGGAATTAAAAAATTATTCACCCCTTTTTAGGGGCTCTCTCAAGTCCTGATTCTTGGCACTGGGGCAAAGAATGACAACTGAAATATAAAAATATTTTTGAATGATAGTAGTTTTAAACTTGATTGATAACAAATGTAGGTTAGTACTGCCTTTCAGTTTGGTGTAGTGGTTAAGTGCGCGGACTCTAATCTGGGAGAACCAGGTTTGATTCCCCACTCCTCCACTTGCACCTGGCTGGATGACCTTGGGCAAGCCATAGCTCTGTACCAGCTGTTCCCTCAAGGACAGTTTGGGAAAGAGCTCTCTCAGCCCCACCTACCTCACAGAGGGGAAGGGAAAAGGAGTTTGTAAGCCGCTCTGAGACTCCCTTGGGGAGTGGAGGGCGGGGTATAAATCCAATCTCTTCTTCTTTCATTGCCAAATTATGGATTTCTCCATAATTAAGAGTTAGGTGGTATTTGGTTATGATGGTTTTAATCATAAATATGTGTAATTCTCAATGCACCCAAATCTATGGATACTTAAATCTGGAGACTGAAGCTGTGAACAGACAGCTAGACAGCTGAGAAAAACCCCAGGTGTGCAGAAAAATCTGAAATCTAAAACAGATATGTTGTTAAACCTCCCCCAAATGATAAAGGATCCCCTATAGCTTTATTATTATTGTTATTATTTGCAGACCAAGCAACATTTATTGTTTGGCTGTGCCTTCTGATTGACATATGACTCAAAAGAAACATGAGAACCAAAATGAAAGGTCTGCTGTTGCAGGTGATCTAACAAGTCCAATTTTGTTCCATTAAGTCAAACTAAAATACACGGAAACCTTATTTATATTGACGATCAGGAGACTGCATGAACCATTTTCCTTTTCAGAAGTTCAGTTTAACAGGTATATTACCTACAAAGCTTCAGTTAAACTATTTGGTGCTGCATGAGAGACAGATGATGAAATCCATGTAAGAATGATAGGTTTTGTCAGTGCTTTAATGTGTGGTATCTTTTTGTTTTTGTTTTTAAACCAAGGCTTAAATGCTGTTAAAGGCATGTTTCTGAGAATTAAAGCTGGTCCTGTCTACCTAGTTCCTTTTTGGATTTATTGATTAGACTGGCACATTTATCACCATCACCACTGTAGCCCACAGTAAGGTGGCCGAACCCCATTACAATGATGAAAACACCAAACCTACAGACCTTAAAGGATTTCTACATAGTTAAAGGATTTCTAAAGAATGCAGAAAAATGGCTTTGTAAATTAATCAAAAGGAAAAAAGGGCCCAAATGCAGCCTGATAATATGCCAGAAGGCACAGAATATTGAGAGCAGCCGAGAGTTAGTTAAAGGCAAGTGTATGGGAGAGAGCATCCCACTGTGGCATCTAAGGCCTTAAATCTTAGAGAGCGTCTCCAAATTGTTCTGTCCTTGATTCCTTACCTCCCCCCCCACTCATAATTGTAATAAACAGTGTAATTTCTTTCTAATACACCACTTACCTTTTTCCGTTCTTTTTCCAAAGCTCTCCATTGTTCATAACATTCTTCCAACCTAATATGAAGTTCACTGGCTGGTCCACTCCTAGTTTTCATTGGTCTTTGGAATCCAAATGTTGGCATGAAGCCTGTGAAAGAGCTGTCTCCATACATCATATCATTAAAATAAGGATACAAATGGCTTAGATCATCATAGGAGAACAAATCATAGGAATCCATTAGAGGAATGACAGAGCGTCCAAATGGGTGGGTGGATTTCAAAGGAAACCTGTTGGAACCAAGCTGTGAGATACCTGGACTTTGCCTCAAGTCTCCCATCATGAAGTTGTTTGAAAAGCATGATGCCTGGGTGCGATTCACACGGTTATTGACAATATTATTGTCGCCGCTTCCTTGCCTGTGACTACTGAAGTGGCCCTGAGACTCTATTAAATCTTGGTAAGTGTTCTGTGACAGTCCATCCAGATGCTTTTGTCCTTCTTCAGCATCATAATGTCCATTCTGTGGCTTAGCTTGAAAAGTGTTCTTGTTCATATTTTCAAGGACCCCATATTGCTGTGAATAGTTATCACAAAAACCATTTGATGGCTTAATTTTTTTGTCAATAATGGACTCAAAGAGACTTTCTTCTCCCACCTTACTCAGTCCTTCTGTATGACTGGCAGACTGAATTCGATCGGTAGCGCTGCCATCATTGAAATCAAAACTGGAAAATACTGTGGGCGTTTCTTGACAATATTTCTGAAGCAACAAATTATTATTTAAATTTACATTGCTCAGTGGTAACTGAGAAAAATCGTAAGAATGACTGGAACCTTTTGTACCCACAGATAAATTATTATTCAATTTTATCAAGGTGCCTTGATTCCGAATAGGGACAGAGTTTACTTTTGTCTGGATGTTGATCCATGTTGGCCTTATATTTGTGCCTGCCGAAGTTGTTCCTGTGTTTGTTGATAAAATATTCAGTGATTTGAAATATTCAGAATTTTCTGCACCATTTGTAAAATCACCACTCCCTGGAACAACTGTGTGAGACTTTAGAGCAAAATCTGATTTTAAACCAAGGTCCGTGGTAAATGAAGTTTCATTCACAAACTGCTTTTCTGACAGGAGTCCCGCAGTTTTTTGAAATGTAAAATTCTGCTGTTCCAAAGAGGCATTTTCCATTTTCTTCTGAACAGTTGGCTTATTCTGAAACAATTTACTATAATTATCTGTATCTAAGGCTGGTAACTCAGGTGTTCCAGTTGGTAATTTTTTACCATCTTGGACACCATAGTTTAAATTTTTATTATTCTTTGCTTTATTTGGATGGGAATACTCTGGATATCTACAATAATCAGCACTTTCACCATATCTGTTAAATTGTGACAAAAACATCTCAGCTCTTTTTTGGTTCACCTGTGTATCTTGTCCCTTAGGGCCCATCTTATCCCTCCCATAAGCAAAAGTATCTGCTCCAGATTCTTTTATTGCTTCTGAAAGACTGCTTTGTTGGGTAAAACATGTTTTCACATATGAAAAATCTTGAAACGGTGGTGCCTTTGCATTCTCATTGGTCTGAATATTGTAACTACTGACATGATCACTCCGGGAAGGGTACAGCCATTGCTCTTCAAGGTCTATGTTAGTGAGCCCATGGTAAAGGTCATCCACTTTCTGTTGCAAGGTTAGGTTACCAGCATGCAGATACTGTTTGTCCGTCACTGGTAAATTTTCTCCACCATAAAAAGCTTGTTGAGGGATAGCTCCATCTACTGGCCTCTTTGTTTCTGACAGCAGGTCAGAGTGGTCTGTAAATCGGGTAGTGTTCACAGGCCATACTGATTTTAAACTGGAGGCACATGCCCTATAAAAATGAAACACAAATAAAGGTACAATTCCTTATTTGTTTTTTTCCCAATAAATTGCTCTCTGCTTTTAGTTTTAGAAAGTTCCATGATCAACATGCTAACAGAGCTAGCACAGTAATTTTAATAGAGACACATATCAAGCTCAGTAACAAAAACTTCTAAAGCACATGAGGAGGCACAAAAACACAGGGGTCATTTCCTAAAAAAAGAGGTGCAGGAGCTCATTAGCATAACTTATTTGCATATGCTAAACCACCTGACATCACCGGAAATATGTCAGAAGGGGAGAGAGAGAGAGAGAGAGAGAGAGAAAGAAAGAAAGAAAGAAAGAAAGAAAGAAAGAGAGAGAGAGAGAGAGAGAGAGAGAGAGAGAGAGAGAGAGAGAGAGAGAGAGAGAGAGATGGCAGCGAGGGGACAGCTACTAACCCAAGCCTCAGAAATACCACTATTAGCTTCAGTGGTGGCTGAAGCCTTCAGAAGGCTGGTCGGAGGAACCTTTCCAGGGGACGGGGTCATTTTGCTGCAGTCATGACACAAGCAGGCATCCCCCCCATGGGGGGGGGGGGGGAGCTGGCACCAACTCCCAGAGCTGCACTTCCCCCAAGCTCCTGCTCGAAATGACCCCTGCAAAAATATGTCCTGAAGTTTGCCATAGCTGGCATGTTTTGTTATTTAACACACAGCTGATATACATAAGGTATTGAATGATGTACACTATACTGTTTAAAAAACTTGACAAAAATACAAAAGCCAGTGGTCAAAAGCAGGGGTCATTTTGAGCAGGAGCTCAGGGGAGCTCAGCTTCGGGAGTTGGTGCCAGCCCCCCCCCACGCGGGGGAATGCCTGCTTGTGTCATGGCTGCAGCAAAATGACCCCGTACCCTGGAAAGGTCCTTGTTCCTCTGACCAGCCTTCTGAAGGCTTCAGCCACCACTGAAGCTCTCCTCCCAGAATAGTGGTATTTCTGAGGCTTGGAGTAGTAACTGTCCCCTCTCTGCCAGCTTTCTTTCTTTCTTTCTCTCTCTCTCTCTTTTTCTTGCCTTCTGACATACTTCCGGTGATGTCAGGTGGTGTAGCATATGCAAATAAGTTATGCTAATTAGTTATGTTAATTAGCTCCTGCACCTCTTTTTCTACGAAATGACCCCTGGTCAAAAGTATTAGATAAACATATACCACAACTGCATATGCAGATGCATAAGGAGTTTCTGTGCATGTGTGTAAGAGATTATTAGCCCATGTCCAATATTATACTAACCCCTCTGCAAAATATGGTTGTGATTTATCTTGTTCTTCCAAGATGTTAGACACAAGTCCATACAAGTCTGTTTCACTGCCATAGTCGCTTCTTTCTGCCTGAATCCTAGGAACAAATAAAGTATGGTAAGTACCAGCTAAGAATTTATCTTATTATACCCAAATGTATTCTCCTAGTGTGTTATTTGCACACAAAATGTGATTATGTACCCTAGAAGTACTACTTGTTTAACAGCAATTATGTTTCAGAGAGATGTCATTTGATCACAGAATTGTATTTGACAGCTTTAGTGTGGTTAAAGATAAAAGATTTTAAATATGCATACAGCTCTCCTATCTATAAAAAAGAGAAATTAAGATCAGATTCATTGTTTACTGGTCTTTCCTGACTTTCTAACAGCCAAATATGAATCTTATTATTAGTGTCTTAGCTTGAGGCTGGACATATCCAGTTTTGTTCAGATTATTTCTAATACATTTTATACCAAGAGGCCATGCTGTCAAGAATCTGCATAGATTATTTTATGTTCCACCTGCTGCCAGTAAGTAACATCTAAAAATAGTCCAATAATTCAACTTGTCCATTCCAGCTTAGTTTGACTGCATGTGGACTTGGGATATAGTGTGTTCACCTCTCTTGTAGCCAAACTCAAAAAGGATTGAGAGACCTCAGCATACCAATCTTTTTAGATAATCTCACAGCGAAGTAAAATGATGTAATTGTACTTATAATAAATTCTCAGTGTACAAGCAACTTTTCTGTGCAGCAGGAGTGGACTGGGAAGCAGAAATGGCCCTTTCCAGGGCCTGGGGGAGTGAGTAAAGGCCTGCTGGCTGCCTGCCACTGCACTTGCCCCTGGGAGGAGGGCAGCCAGCTTGCTTTCCACCATGGTAGCTGCTTGCCTGCCTCACATAGGGCAAGGATAGCCAGATTGCTCTGTCATGAATGCAAGAGCCACTGGCTTGCCACAGCTATAACAGCCACACCTCACTTGGAGTTGGGGTGGCACTTGGGGAGGGGAGGCCTCACCAAACCATCGGCCCACTATTGCATTCCCTAATGGTCTTAATGGCCAATCTGCCCTGGCTATGTATCATCTTCCAAAAGGGATTCCATATGTAATGCATTTAAGTAACTGTATTAAAAAATCAATTCTTTAATATTTTATCAAAACGGTGACTACTACCACTGTCACTGAGCTGCATCTTGTTATCCTTTTTATATCAGCATTTCTGCTTCACCAGGTAGGCAAGACAAATGGATAAAACATACCTATAAGGTATGAAATGAACTCACTGAACAAGTAGTAAAAAAGACAGAAATAAGTATCTGATCAAGATGGAACACACAGGTTTGGTTCAGATATATTAGCAGCCACTGACTTGGATCCAGGCTGCAAGTACAAGGATTTCCATGGTGTAGCATGACTTTCCTGCATGCCTTCCTCCTGCAACTGCCCAAAATTTCCCTTGAAGCTTTGTTAGGAGGCTAGAGTGAGCAAACCTCAAAGTCATCCACGCTCATTCGCATTGTGGCAAACCATGCTTTGCAGTTAAATCTAAACCAAGGCATAGAGCCAGTCGTATGGAAGGAATCTCAGAGTCATCTAGATCATATGCCCCTGGTCTAAAACACATTCCTCACATTACCTTTCTTCCAGATATAGAATTTCTAGAATACATAGTTTAACTCCAATGGCACCTTTAAGACCAACAAAGTTTTATTCAAGGTATGAGCTTTCGTGTGCGCTCCCTTCTCATTTGGTGGCCAAAATATCTAAGCTTCCGCTTCAGGATCTGGCCTTCCGGGGAACAGTCAGGGTTGATTTCCTTTAGGATTGACTGATTTGATCTCCTTGAAGTCCAAGGGACTCTCAAGGGTCTTCTCCAGCACCATAATTCATAAGCATCTATTATTCAAGGCTCGGCCTTCCTTATGGTCCAAGTCTTGCAGCTATACATTACTACTGAGAATACCATAACTTCGACTATACACACTTTTGTTGGCAGGGTGTTGGCCTTGGGTGATAGCTTTCCTCCCAAGGAACAGGCGACTTTTAATTTCATGGCTGCAGTCACCATCTGCAGTGATCTTGGATCCCAAGAACATGCAGTCTGTCACTGCTTCCATGACTTCCCCTTCTATTTGCCAAGGAGTGTTCATACAACATAATGAAGATGTTTTAACAGATGCAAACAGGAATAACAAGCTAAGTTTATAAGGTCGTTATTGTTTAGCTTTAGTTCCAGGGAAAACAGCGAAGCAAATAAATATGTCAGAATTGGAGACAGATGTGTAAATGTATCCTTCTTAATTGTGGAGTGCTAAGAGTAATCAACTGAGACCTTGTTGTTACACTCCATCTATTTCCTCTCAAAAAGAAATTGGATTTATACCCTGCCATTCACTATCTGAAGATGTCTCAGAGCAGCTTACAATCTCCTTTCCCTTCCCCTCCCCATAACAGACACCCTGTGTGAGGTAGGTGGGGCTAAGAGAGCTCTTTGAGAACTGCCCTTGAGAGAACAGCTCTGAGAGAACTTCTGACTGACTCAAGGTCATACCAGCAGTTGCATGTGGAGGAGTGGGGAATCAAACCCAGTTCTCCCAGATCAGAGTCTGTGCTCCTAACTACTACACCAAACTGGAATGGAGGTAACTAATAGAATCTTCTTATTTGAGGTCGGGTGATTTGTTTATATATTGGAATGCATTTCGCTGGTCTGGTAACAGAGGAGACATAACACTGCACTACAGATCACTCTACCTCAAAGAAAAAGATGCTATTAGTTACATCCATACTTGAGAGGAGACACATGGAGCATAACAAGGTCTCAGTTAATGATTCTTAGCACTCCACAATTAAGGATTCATTTACACATCTATCTCCAATTTTGACATATTTATTTGCTTCAGTGTTTCCCCTGGAATTAAATCCAAGCAATGATGACCTAATAAACTTAGCTTGTTGCTCCTGTTTGCATCTGTTAAAACATCTTCATTATGTTGTATGCTAATTTGCTGTTCAACCTCTGCCTTATATGTATGGACTGCTAAATTCCATTTAATTGTATCTGAGGAAGTGTGCATGCACACGAAAGCTCGTACCTTGAATAAAACTTTGTTGGTCTTAAAGGTGCCACTGGACTCAAACTTTGTTCTACTGCTTCAGACCAACACGGCTACCCACCTGGATCTTTCTAGAATACAGTATGCTACAACAGATGGTAAGAGTGGAACAAATTGTCCTGTGCCAGGAAGACAGTTTAGGAAAAACATCCAGATAACTAAAACAAGCGAACAGTGCCACATTCTACAAAGGCAGACTGCCAATTCTACCAGGCAATCTTTCCTGAGAACTACACTCCAAGCACAAATAAAAGGAAACAGGCTGGCCTCTTAACAGTGGTAAAAAAAAATTACTAGATGGCTGGGTTAATAGCTACATATTTATTTTAATTTGACCCCTTCAATCCTATATTTATCAACCAATAACCAATCTACCATGTAGTTTTCTTTTCCTAGTTTTTTGGTTAATTCATATACCTGTTCTTTACATTAATCTGAGAACTAAGGGGTTGTTTAATGTCATCTGTATATGTAGACCACGGGACATAGAAAAGAGAAGAGTCAGCATGGTTTGAACATTCAGAGGCTGTAGGAAGCGAAGTACTGTAAATCTGACACAAGTCTATATTCTCTTCACTCTGTATTTTAAATACAAGAAAAGATCATTAATTGTAAAAAGCAGCATGTTATTTATTTTAGTACACAATTTCATCACTGATAGAGAATCAATAGCTTGGAAAGTATCAAAAGGACATTAGGCTCAGTACCTCTTGACACAAGGCAGTCCTGTAACAAGGTAGGTTCACATGACTGATACAAATGAGCCATGTCACACACTGCTGGATCCCCTAGCTTTGGTAATTTGTTAATTTGATCTGTGGGGAAGTCAGTGGGTCAGAACAAGGATTACTTATAAATGTATCAAACTCTTGTCTTAAAAACCGTTGGGACTTTTTATTCTTACTGGTCCAGTTATATTATTTTACACCTCCAACAGTTAACCTTGTAATTTATAGTTTTGCATGATGAATAAACAATTGAATTTGTTCTCACATTAATCCTAAAAATAGTAGTGAGCCCTAACACTTTTTACAGATTGATACTAAACACAGTTCAGCTGGGGGGATTGTGCAATAATGGAGAATTAAAACTTTATTATACAGTATTTTTTACTACTGTCTATTCTATTTCACTTACCATTGAGGCATTTAGTGCGCTGTATCTAACATGTGTTATGTTTCATTCATTCACTTTTTCCACAGCTAAACAGATTATGTGCATTGTGTGTCCTAATCCAGCAAACACATTCCACATTGGCAAATTATTTTTATAGTGGATGCATGAAAGGTAGCTGCTTGGGTAACGGGCTACATCCAGAGGGAAATAATATAGATCTGCTTCCCTTATTCCATGAGAAAGCCTGTAAACAGGTTTATGAATCAGGCATACTGCCTCCATGGTATAATACTCTACATATAATCTACTGCTCCTGAGATTCTCTTTTTAAAGTAATTTAGGTCTATTTTCAAAAATTAAACATTAAGACATTGTGATATTTATATGTACACATGGAGACTAAGATGTATGTCATAAAATTGGACTTGCTGAGATGCCTGTTCATTCCTTTTCTATATTTATTCATTGAAATTTAGTATTATCATAGACTACCTTTCTACAAAGAACTTTACAGTTCTGCCAAGAACTTTACAATTATTTTTCATTTGTCTTTATATTCCTAGCTTGGACACCAGGATCAAATGTCAGGTGTCCATGCGATGTGATGTCAGCCCTCTCCAACAACCTGAAAGATTGTATTGAAAGCTAAGAATCTAACTGAAAAGATGATACTTGCCCAAAGTCACCTAGAGTTCATGGCCAAGTGGGGTATGAAGACAGCTTCATATCCAGTTATTAGCAGCTATGGTTACAGAATTCATTATTTATGGCACTTGCCACATGTCACGTAAGGTCTGATTAGTAGTATATCTGAACATACACACCGATCTTTATGTATTATAGTGCTCATGAGACCTACTAGTTCACTAAACCCAGGGGTCCTTTGAGGCCGGAGTGAGGCAGAGTGCCACTCCGCCAGCCCAGGAGTGGGCAGTAGGGCAGCCACGGGCTGAATCAGATTCTCTGATCTGATTCGGAAAGCCACCAAATTGCCGCCGAAATTCGGCGGCGGCTTTAAAAGCGGCTGGAGGGGAGGTGGTTTGAGAGAGAGGCTCCAAACTTGCAGGGTAGCTTCTGAGACCTCTCCCCGAAATACCCACCAAGTTTCAAGAAGATTGGACCAGGGGCCCAATTCTACGGGCCTCCAAACAGGTTGCCCCCATTTCTTCCATTGTCCTCTATTGGTGGGGAAAAAAATAACGTTTTTTCCGACCTTGGAGAACAATGGAAGGGATGGGGCAACCCGTTTGAGGCCCCATAGAATTGGACCCCATGGTCCAATCTTCTTGAAACTTGGTGGATATTTCAGGGAGAGGTCCCAAAAGGTACCCTGCAAGTTTGGAGCCTCTCCCCCAAACCCCCTCTCCTCCAGCCGCTTTTAAAGCCGCCGCCGAATTTCGGCGGCAATTTGGTGGCTTTCTGAATTTCGGCAGCTTCCCGAATTTTCCGAATTTTGGTGGCTTTCCGAATTTCGGCAGCAATTTGGTGGCTTTCCTCATATACCTTATGAGTTTTTGCCATTGACTTCAATGGCCCATACGGTATAATAGGGCTGAAACTGACATTCGGCCGGTTATGCTAATGAGTTATGCTAATAGGTATGCTAATGAGCTCCTGCACCTCTTTTTTTACGAAAGGACCCCTGACTAAACCTACACCCTTTTAAATTGCCTCATTATCATGTTTAAAAATAATCTATCAAAAATTTAGGCTAGATAAGAGCAAGTGAGTACTTCAGCACTTCATAAGGTTAATTTTTAAAGGCCAATATATAACTTGTAAAAGAAGATGCATAACACCTCAGAGCTGGAAGGGAATAAGAGACTATGTGCTTTTCAGTGCAATAATACATCAAGTTCAACATACATGGTTGCACCTTCACATCCTGCATTTAGCTCATCATATCCAAGGACATAACACTGGACTAACATAACAACTGAAGAGAAAAGAAGAGGCTGGATTTATATCCCGCCCTTCACTCACTTGGGAGTCTCGGAATGGCTTACAAGATCCTTTCCCTTCCCCTCCCCACAACAGACACCCTGTGAGGTAGGTGGGGCTGAGAGAGCTCTTTCCCAAGATGTCCTTGAGAGAACAGCTGGTACAGAGCTATGGCTTGCCCAAGATCATCCAGCAGGTGCAAGTGGAGGAGTAGGGAATCAAACCCGGTTCTCCCAGATTAGAGACCGTGCACTTAACCACTACACCAAACTGGCTCTCACTGCTACAGCCTTCTGTAAATCAGTGAATGTATCTGCTACTACCCTAGTCATCACCCCTGTACTTTTATCTTTGAAGTTAAACAATCTGAGCCTGGCCAGTAGCTGGATAAGACATAACCCCAAATGCCTACACACTACTCTGAAATCCTTAAGCAACCTTTTATTCATACCCTGGAATAGGCTTATTCAAGCCTACTTATCCCAGAATCCACTTTGCTGTTCACAAAAATCATGTTTAGGATAAAGCTCAAATATCCTGAATTCCTGTATGACTTTCTCAGGAGTGGAGTAACAGAGTTTGGGAACAAAATATGAGGTGTATAGAAGAGTGATGGAAGAGAGTGTTTTAATTAGCCCCTCTCCTTTCTAGCTGTTCTGAGTATGACAAGCACCTAAATGTTTGCAGCTGCCTCCTGAGACATCAACCCTATAATGCAGGGACAAGAGAAGCAAAAAAAAAAAAAAAGGTACAGACAGGATCATTCCCAATACAGAAATCACATGAGAACAAGTTCTAATACACTTCAAATCAGTGTTTATTAATATAATCAAACAAAACCATACTACTGCTGCACAAGGTTTCATTATGCTTATTCTGTGGTGTATTTCTGAAGGAAAATTACCTCTGTTTAAAAATGCACACATAAATAAATGTAATAACTGACTGAACCTGCAACTTGTAGCAATCATAGAAGGAGCTGCAACCTGTCATGATAACGTTATTGAACACATCTGTCAGTCTTCCACTGCGTTCTGCACTATTCCAATAGCGACTGGTACTTCTGAAAGCTACTTTAGGCTGAGACAAAAAATGAATGTAGAAAAGATAAATGATTACACCTTCTTCTAAGCTGCTTGTTTTACATTGTTATCAGATGTTTAGCACTTAGGACTTATTATGCACCCCACTATTCTGGGAATCAATATATCAATAAAAACCTTTACAGTTCCTCAAATCTCTCTCATTTGAAAGATCACTATAGTCATGATCATGAAGTACGGGAAGTGTTCTTTGAGAATTTCTTTGAGAATTTGGCCAACTCTTTATCAGGTTGTAGAGTCCAAGACCTGACTGATTCATAGGAGCTGGAAATGGCAGTTACCACAATAAATACCCTTTTTAAAAAAATCCTTATTTTATTCAAACAACTGTACATTAAATGTGTTTTCAAATATCTTATTTTTGTTAATCTTTCTTTTGTATTACTCAGAAGAAGAAATATTGCCTCTCACACCCAAACTTCTGACAAAAGATCAAAATGCTCGTCCACCGAGAAGAAGCAGACAGAGGAGAAAAAAACTACTCAGTTGGGTCTATACAGCCAGTGGTTTTCCAGTAACATGCCAAATGCAGAGTTCACTCTGCCATCCAGTTTTCACACTCTCCTGTCTTAAATCTTTTACATCTTTGCTTCCTCAATCTTTCCCATCCTAGTAATACCCATTTCATTTCCTCTCCTTTCCCAATTTATTTTACTTCTCCACCCCCCACCCCCCCAACCCTGCTTCCTCCAAGGAGCTCCTTTAACTGATCTTCCTAACAAGGCTGTGAGGCAGATTGGCTGAGAGTCCAACTGCCCCAAGGGAGCTTCACAGCAGAGAGAACCTTTTAACCAATAATCTCCCCCATTTCTAGGTCTAACCACTACACAATATCGGCTCTCTTGATTCTCTTGGGCTCCATTTGAACCTTCCCCTTTCTGGAAAGCCTCCCAAGAACGGTCTTCCTTATGGGACTGCCATTCAGCCAGCGTGGAGACGTGTGTAGTGAAGAAGAGATTGGATTCATACCCCGCCCTCCACTCCCCAAGGGAGTCTCAGAGCGGCTTACCAACTCCTTTCCCTTCCCCTCCCCACAACAGACACCCTGGGAGGTAGGTGGGGTTGAGAGAGCTCAGAGACAACTGTCCATGAGAGAGCAGCTGGTACAGAGATCTATGGCTTGCCCAAGGTCATCCAGCGGCTGCAAGCGGAGGAGTGGGGAATCAAACCCGGTTCTCCCAGATTAGAGTCCGCGCACTTAACCACTACACCAAACTGGCTAGTGGTTAACCTACTGGACCGAACCCAGGTTCAATTCCCCACTGGCTGTGAAAACTTACTAGATGACATTGAGCCATTCGTTTCCCTCTCAGCCTAACCTACCCCGCAGGACTGTTGTGAGGACAGGACAGTCTTCCTGTTCTTAGCCTATACTGCCTGAGAGGGCCGTTGTGGCGAGACTCAAACGGAGGAGTCCTCCTTTCTCAGCTTAACCTACCTCACAGGGCTGCTGTGAGGATAGGACAGAGAGCAAGACAACGACAAAGGCGGCGGCGGCGGCTGCTCTGAGACGCTTAAGAGGAGACGAGAGGAAGGCCCTGAACAACTAAGACCCTCCCCCCGCCCCCTCCCCTCCCCTCCCCCCTCAGCCTCCTCTGCCCCCCCTCCCCACCCCCACCCCCAGGCTCAGAGGGCGCCTCTCATGCCCTCTCCTCAAGGGAGACCAGGCGTCAGGGGGGAGCAGCGCGGCGCCGGGGTCAGGCCGGCCTGGACGGAGACGCGGCGGCCAGGGGAGAGAGAAAGGAGAACCAGAACAGCCGTTACCGCTGCTGGCCGGTCTGACTGACTGACTTGACTGACTGACTGGCCGACTGAGCGACAGGCGAGGGGGAGGGGACTGGCAGGGCTCTCCTCCCACCCTGCCCTTGCCTCGGAAGGCGATTGGTTGTTGCCGATGAGGAGGAAACCAATACGGGGCCGCTTTCCTCTCCTTTCTTCTCTCGGACCCCCTCCCCTCCCCTCCGACTCCCCGCAGTCCGTATCACAAGGCGATGAACTCAGAGTAACCAATGAGGAGCGCCCCTCAACGTTTCTTCCCTCCCCCTTCCAGTTCTGTGCCCAATGACAGTTGTTGCTCGGCTCTCTCAGCGCTCTTTCTTTCTTATTTTTAACAGCAATTCCTCACGCGCCGCTTTAGACATTTGGCTGCTCTAGCAACGCCAACCTATGCTGATCCCTCGCCTTTTCTTCCTCGCTAACTAGCTTGTTAGCTGACCCCTTGCTTTCGATTGGATACGCTATAGCCAACTGGGAAAGACGAAAAATTGTTGTGTTCGCCCGGAGATAAGTATGACCAGAAGGCAGCTGGAATAAATTTATTTGCCCCTTTTCCCGCTAAAAAAAAGGAGGGGGGGGGAAAGAATCCTGATTGGTGCGAGCGCGCGAATGTTCGAAGAGTGATTGGCTGAAGGAGAAAAGAGGCGGGTGTTAGCATGAGTGAACTCCACATAACCTCTGTCAGGAATGCATTATTGTTACCTGAGATTCTCGGATGATGATGATGATGATAGCATATATTAATAATATGTCCAATAATAATAGTTTATCTGAGTATTAGTCTGAGAAAGTTTATGCCATTTTTGTTGTTGTTGCTAACCCAATAAAATAAATGTTTATCAATAGATAAACTGTTTTCACAAATGAAACAATCCTTCATACTACTTGAAAATATTAGCTGCCTTTCTCCCTTACAGAGTTTAAAATGGCTTACACTATAAATAAAGTATAATTAAAACACAATAAAAACAACAATTATAAAACTCATAAAAGTCACAGTTTAAATGTGATTAACGTAACAGTTAATGACAAGTGGGAACCCGCAAGGACTTGCAGGAGGCATCTCACTTCTCCACTAGCACTGAACAACTAAGGTTCAACTTTTCCCCTTTTCTGAAAGCCCCCAGGGTCTCTCCCCTTTTCCTGCTTCATTATCTCCTTCTAGGGTTGCCAACCTCTGGGTGGAGGCTGGAGAGCTCCTGGAATCACAACAGATCTCCAAACTACAGAGATCAGTTCCCCTTAGGGTTGTCAAATCAAGCTTGAAAAATCCCTGGAGCTTTGGGGGTGGAGCCTTGGGGGGAGGAGGTTTGGGGAAGGAAGCAACCCCAGCAGGGTATCTTTCCTTATATATAATTCAGGAGTGGGGTGGCACATTCTGAACATTCCACACACTCCTAAATCAGTTGGCTCTGTGATGTGTCACTCAGAAGCTGTCACTAGCCACTGGCTGCATTGCCTGAGTCCCGCCCACAGTACGCTCCATCAGCCATTGGCCTGTCAGCCACCACTCAAGAATACTCGTGTGCTATTGGTCAGGTGCTGGGTTTGCACCTCTTCCCTGCCCACTCCAGCCACTGTTCCTTGTCAGAATTACTGGCAGACAGCTCTCTCTCCTGAGGAAGACAGTTTGCCTCCTTGGCTCCTATGTGAGACTAACTTTTACCTCAGTGGCTGTTGGTAGGTAACCAAGCATGGTTCTGTCAATAAAAGGCCCTTTCCACACCTATTTTAGCTGTTGGGAGAAAACTCATTGGGGCCAGTCCTAACTAGGGTTGCCAGCTCCAGGTAGGGAGATTCCTGGAGTCTATGGAAGCCAGGGGAGGGGAGGGGCCTCAGCTGAACAGAATGCCATAGAGCCCACCTTCCAAAGCCGTCATTTTCTCCAGGGTGGGGGAAGAGATCTGTTGTCTGGAGTTCAGTTGTGATACCTGGCGATCTTCAGGCTCCATCTGGAGGTTGGCTACCCTAGGCGTAGAAGTCAGTGCTTCAGAGCAGGGTCTGCTAGACCCAGGTTCTTGCTGTGGAAGCTGACTGGGTGATTTTTGACCAGTCACAGACTTTCAGCTTAACCTACCTCACAGTGTTGTGCAAGTCAAAAGGGGGAGAGGAGAATGATGTAAGCTGCTTTGGTCCCCATTGCAGAGAAAGACTACTTTTCCTCCTGGGGAACCATTGTTGCCAATCTCCAGGTGAGGGCTGGAGATCACTCAGAATTACAACTGCTCTCCAGATGGCAGAGATCAGTTCCCCTGGAGAAAATGGTGGACTCTGTGTCATTATACCCTTCTGAGGTTGCCACAGCAAATTGACGCTGAATGCCCAAGGCCTTGGCACTCTCTTAGAGCCTCTTTCTAGAGCCTGTCGTATTTATTTCCACAACAGGCCTTATTCCTAGTATAACCATAGATAACCCCCCACCACCACCTGATCTGGAGGGGTTGGGCTGCTATATTTATTGATGGATGGATGGACTCTACCCCAGATATTTTGGCCAGGTCATTGGAGGCTGTGGCTGGTTGGTTACAGCAGAGTTGACTGAAGCTAAATCCATCAAAGATGGAGGTCCTATGCCTGAGCCATGGTGTGTGTGTGTTGGGGAAATGAGGGGTGCAGGAACCTTTGTTCATTTCGGGAGGGAGAGAAACTGGCATCAAGAGAGAGACAGTTGTTCTAAACCAAAACTCAGTTTATTCTATTACACACCCTTAAGTCAGAAAACACTTTTGTAGCATTTCAGTATTCAACACAGAATATTTCAACACGACCCCTATACATAACATATACACTTGGAATTCTGTAAAGGATATTCTTGGTTGCTCTATCAAGACCCATAACGGGAGGGTGGCTGGCCAGAATAACAATGAACAGAACTAAATTCAGACATTAAGTACCCTTTTCCAACCATAGGGCTGATGTAACTGTCAGTCAAGTCTGTGCTTTTGACATACATCTGATGTATACAACAAAGTCAGCTCTTTCTTTCTGTCTCTGGGGTAAGGAAAGTCAAGAAAAGCAGGGTTAAGCTAGGTTGACTCAGAGAGTCCCAGGAAGCTATGTTCAGATATTTAGAATTTGATAGCGACTCCTAACTTCTGCAAAGTATAAACATTCCCAGAAGGCAACAGTCATGTGAGGCAAACTCATGTATAGGGTTATTGGTACCAGAAGGCCACAGTACTTAGCAGAATCCTGAAGCATCCTGGAAAACAGAACCACAAATTCAACTATAGCGGCTAATTGCTATAGAAATTAAAGTATCACGTTTAGCAGAGGACTGAGGCTCAATCTAGCTCTAATTCTGCGACAGGGTTGGATCAAGGAGCCGACTCCCAACCTTGGCAGGGCACCTTTGATGCCAGCACCAATGGGGAAGAGCTTAGGAGTGATTCTGGATGCCCCGTTGTCAGCGGAGGCCCAGGTCACTACTTTTGCCAGATCAGCTTTTTATCATTTTTGGCTGGTCCAGCAACTGGTCACCTCCCACGACCTAGCCACCGTGATCACCTCCACACTGGATTACTGTAACTTGCTCTATATGGGGCCGCCCTTGAATCTGTCCGGGAACTTCAGCTGGTGTAAAATGCTGCCCTGTACCTCCTTGCGGGCACATTTACAGCCAGTTCTTCAACAGCTGCATTGGCTTCCAGTTGAGTATCGGATCAAGTTCCAGGTGATGGTTCTAACCTTTACAGTCCTATGCGATCTGAGGCCAACATATCTGTGGGACCGCTTCTCCCAGTAGTTCCCCAGAGAGCCTTACGTTTGGCTGACCAACTCCTGCTGGTGATCCCTGGCCCAAAAGATATCCATTTGGCCTCAACCAGAGCCAGAGCCTTTTTGGCTTTGTTCCGCCAGGACTTTGGTTGAGGCTACGGATGTCAAATAACATCAGCCTCCCCTGCCCTACTCCGTCTCAGCCTGTCTTGCACTATGCACTTTATTAAATTGTTCCACCGGTGGACATTTTGCCCACCTTCTGGCAGGCCAGCCCTTGGGCGCGTATACAGCATACACCATGGAGCTTGTTTATTCACTCACCATCATGCACTGTGTTATGGGTTTTATAGTTTTTAAACTGTGTATACTGTGTATTTTAGCTGCTTATCCACTTGTGATCCCCTCTAACCCCTCTTGCGGGGCTGGGCAGGACAGAAATCTCAAAAATAAGTAAATAATGAATAAGTCCATCCTTCAAAGCAGCCATTTTCTCCAGGGAAACTGCTGTCATCTGGAGAGCAGTGTAATTCCAGGTGATCTCCAGCATCCAGACCCCACCTGGAGGTTGGCAACCATAATTCCCCTGGAGGAAATAGCTGCTTTGGAGGGTGGAGTCTATGGTATTATACCCCTCTGAGGTCCCTCCCTCCTCAAACCCCACCCTCCCCAGGCTCCCCCTCCAAAAAAATGTCTAGGAATTTCCTAACCTCTTTCCCTTCTCTCGGCAATCGCCACATCCTCTCCCTGCCTCACTCTCCTTCTCCTCCATTCACCAACCTACCTTTTATCTGCCTCCCATCTTCAGCTATATTTATCTTTATTTATTTTATCTATACTCCGTGACCAAAGCAGCTTTCCTTATTTTCTTCTGCTCCTTTTTATCCACATAACAACCCTGCGAGGTAGGCTAGGCTGAAGGTATGTGACTGGTCCAAAATCACCCAGTGAGCTTCCACAGCAAGAAGGGGGTTTGAACCAGGGTCTCAAAGCACTAACCACTCTACTGCATTGGCTTTCATGTGGTGGCTGCTGTGGAACTAGGCTTGCCAGCCCCCAGGTCCAGGCAAGGGATCCCCCTGTTACGGGGGCTTCTCCCCACCATGGACCAGCTGGCCGGCAGGGCTAACCCATCCCCTAAACAGGGCCTTTGCCATGCAGCGTCTCCAATGTGATGACATCACCCAGAAGTGTTGTCATCGCATCGGGGCTGTTGCACACGGATGCTTTGGTATTCAGGCAAACTTTATGGTTTGAGGGTGAAAAAACCATAGAGTTTTGGCCAAATACCAGAGTATCCCTGCATGATGGCCCTGTCCACCCCTGGAACACCCCCCAAATCCCTCCACCAGAGTGATGAGGGGACCTGGCAACCCTGTCTGGACCAGTAGCGAGCAGCCAGGTCTAGTTTAGCCATGCAAGTCAGGTGGTATCAAGTCGCCCGGAGGTTGCTTCCAGGCCTAGGGCTGCCAGCCTCCAGGTGGACTTGGGAATCTCCCAGAATTACAACTGAACTGCAGACAACAGAGATCTGCCCCCCTGGAGAAAATGACTGCCTTGGAGGGTGGATTGTATGGCATTATGTTTGGCTGAGCCCTCTCCCCTCCCTAAACCCTGCCTTCCTCAGACTCGACCCGAAAATGTCCAGGAATTTCCCAACCTGAAGCTGGCAACACCAGCCAGGCCTGGCCCCTTCAAAGGCCAAAACAGGGCTGGAAAGGGCCCCTGCCATTTTACTCACAGAAACTGAAGTCTAGAATACTGTGGTTGCCTAGCAACAGCCACCGAAGGAATCCATTGCATAAAGCTACAGACGCTCCTTTTCTCCGTTTTGGACTTTTAAGCTGCCCAGTGTATTTTTTTTTAAGATTTCCCATTTTTCTGCAAACCAAGGCCCTTTTCAGGTTTCTAGAGAGATCTGTCTTTCCCGTTCACAGCTCCCGTCACCAGATTTAAGTATCCAAAGATGTCCTGACTTTGCTATTAGATGATGAACACAAACCTGCCATTACTCTCCCATTAAAATGTGCCTGTTAAATATATACAATACTACGTCTCTCTCCAATATGTGTAATTGTATTTAATTTAAAATAAATGTATCATAAATAATAATTATAATTTAAAATGACCTAATAATATCATTTCCCCCAAAAATCCATGAATAAGAATTAAATATTTCTGTTTAATTAAAAAGAGGTAGAAAGTTGCCACTTATGTACAGCTGCAGTTGTAGGGCTGCCAACCTCCAGGTGGGGACTGGAGATCTTCTGGAATCACACCTGATCTCCAGACGATATAGATTTATTTATTTATTTATTTATTTTTCGTATTTGTATCCCGCCCTCCCCGCATGCGGGCTCAGGGCGGCTTACATGGGCCAAAGGCCTATTTGGTACATTGACCTGTAAAATTGATTAAAACATTACAATAAAACAATAAATAACATACAACAATAAATACTCTTAAAAGCTTCCTTAAAACAGCGTTCGATGGCGACCAAGTGGCAGATCTACCTCCCCCCCTCGGCCACCGCTGAGACCGTGTTGGACCGTGTTAGACCAGGGCACATCGAGATGGTTGCCTAGTGTCGTCGGTGGCGGCTCCTATTCAAAAGCCTGGCGGAAGAGCTCCGTCTTGCAGGCCCTGCGGAACTGCATCAGGGATTGCTCATTCATTCATTCATTCCACTTCTCCTGGAGAAAATGGCTTCTTTGGAAGGTGGACTGCATAACGTTATGCCCTACCAAGATCCCTCCCCTCCCAGAACCCCACCCTCCCAGGCTGAACCCTCAAATCTCCAGGTGTTTCTGAACCTGGAGTTGGCAACCCAGTTGTCAGCATGCCACTGATTTGGTACCAACAAGAAGAGATGCAGGAAACTGGGGTGGATCAAACTGTTTATTTCAATGTCAGCATGCACCAGTTTATCATTCCTTCCCTAGCAATTTATTTTTCCAAGTGCTCGTTTTAATCCATAAAGCTTTAGATGCCCTGCTGGCAGCAAGGTTCCTACGCACCCCTCGCTTTCCTGCCAGCCTGCTCAGCCCGGATCTTCTGCAGAGGCGCTGCTCCAGTTGCCTTGAGCAGGAAACCTCTGAAATAACTGACAAGAAATGCTCAGTTGGCCCCAGGGCTAGATTCTCCCCCTTTTAGTTGGTTGCTAGACAAAGTGTCTCTCTCCCCCCCACCCCCCATCACTGAGGTAATAAGAGCAGCCAGTCTTTAACAGTTCAGTGCCTTTGAATGCACAGGAATTTGCAGTGCTGTGCCTTTAAGAGCTTTGCAGACTGGCCTTACGGGTGATTTTTACTTTCCTTTTCCTTGGACATAAGTTTCTCTTTCATTGATTGCAGCATAAAGCTTTTGTGAATCGCTGCCCATTTCATCAGATGTGCATGAACTATTATCTTCCCTTGGCACAAGCACTGGTACAAGCAGAAGAAAGGTGTGTGTGGGGGGAGATATAAATACAAAATGGGGCAGTTGAGCAATCCCAGCAATAAGTGTATACACATTGCCATGCAGAGCATATTGGGAGGGTGGATTCAATCAAAAGAGTCAGTATTTCCATGGCGGGGGGGGGGGGTGCGCACTATGGACCCCTCCGAACTGGTGAGGAATTGACAAAGCAAGCTGAATAATGTATGAGGCACCATTTACTTTTCTGTCGTGACTAAGCACTCCACATCTTTATTGAACCCTAGCCTGACAGTAGTAAATGTGCATACATACGGATTCCAACTTAGAAACTTCCCCCTGGAGACTCCCCTTTTGAAAGCTTTTTCGGGGTGGGGGGATGGTGTGGGGCTGGAGTATGAAAACTTTTGATTCTGTCACTTTATATCGAGGAAGGCTGAAATACCCTCCCAGAGATTTTTAAGCATTTCTGGTTTTGAAGTCTGATTTTGCATTTATTTATTCTCTTGTATGGTGTTTGCTTCAGCCAGTGTAACCAGCTCATGCATCATGTTAGAAAATGTGCAGATGAATGAGTCTTTGATGGTCTGCCTGGCATTAGGCCTGATGATGGTGGCACTTGAGTGGGTGTGGGGTTGAACTGGCACCATCACAGGGCTCATGCCTGAGCTTGTCTTTCCATTGGTGGTGGTCCATTGTCAGCGGTGAGCAATTGCTATCATATAGTTATATCAGGGCTGCCAAGTCAGCCCGGGGGGCAGGGGATCCCCCGCTAAAGGGGTTCCCAATCCGCCGGCCAGCATTTGGCCAGCGGGGGGAACCCCACCCCCGACGTCGTCCAGCAAGGATGATGTAATGACGTCACCGGAAGTGACGCAGCACGTTGGGGGCATTGCCAGGGCGTCGCCCTGGCAACGCCCCCAACGTGCTGCGTTACTTCTGGTGACGTTGATGGGCGTGCGTGTGAAGCGCGTGCGCCAGAAGAAACTCCCGGCGGGAGGAGGACTCCCCCCCGCTGGTGAGTTTTCAAGACTTGGCAGCCCTAAGTTATATCCGGAACATTAACATAACACATGGTGCTGTCTAGATTCAGAATGGCGGTTAGGCACAAGTTTCTGAAGTCCAGGTGGAATTCTCCAGGGTCCAGCAAGTTTCTCCAGGGTCCAGCAAGTTTCTGAAGTCCAGGTGGAATTCTCCAGGGTCCAGCTAGACAGCTTGTGCTCAGTTCTGAGTCTTGAGGAGTTCCTCTGGTGCGCTCCCATGTGTTCCCAATAATTGGTTTCCCAACATTAAAACCGTGGAGTTGTATCCCTGGTATCATGAAAGAGCCCTGTAGAAAGCAGAAGAGGGAGGCTCATAGTGTCATCACCAAAACCGCTCTTGCCTGGGAGTGCTGCCTTTATCTTATGTCCACGGTGCTCCATGTCCTCTAGAGTGTCTACTTCTGGTGACGTTGATGGGCGTGCGTGTGAAGCGCGTGCGCCAGAAGAAACTCCCGGCGGGAGGAGGACTCCCCCCCGCTGGTGAGTTTTCAAGACTTGGCAGCCCTAAGTTATATCCGGAACATTAACATAACACATGGTGCTGTCTAGATTCAGAATGGCGGTTAGGCACAAGTTTCTGAAGTCCAGGTGGAATTCTCCAGGGTCCAGCAAGTTTCTCCAGGGTCCAGCAAGTTTCTGAAGTCCAGGTGGAATTCTCCAGGGTCCAGCTAGACAGCTTGTGCTCAGTTCTGAGTCTTGAGGAGTTCCTCTGGTGCGCTCCCATGTGTTCCCAATAATTGGTTTCCCAACATTAAAACCGTGGAGTTGTATCCCTGGTATCATGAAAGAGCCCTGTAGAAAGCAGAAGAGGGAGGCTCATAGTGTCATCACCAAAACCGCTCTTGCCTGGGAGTGCTGCCTTTATCTTATGTCCACGGTGCTCCATGTCCTCTAGAGTGTCTACTTCTGGTGACGTTGATGGGCGTGCGTGTGAAGCGCGTGCGCCAGAAGAAACTCCCGGCGGGAGGAGGACTCCCCCCCGCTGGTGAGTTTTCAAGACTTGGCAGCCCTAAGTTATATCCGGAACATTAACATAACACATGGTGCTGTCTAGATTCAGAATGGCGGTTAGGCACAAGTTTCTGAAGTCCAGGTGGAATTCTCCAGGGTCCAGCAAGTTTCTCCAGGGTCCAGCAAGTTTCTGAAGTCCAGGTGGAATTCTCCAGGGTCCAGCTAGACAGCTTGTGCTCAGTTCTGAGTCTTGAGGAGTTCCTCTGGTGCGCTCCCATGTGTTCCCAATAATTGGTTTCCCAACATTAAAACCGTGGAGTTGTATCCCTGGTATCATGAAAGAGCCCTGTAGAAAGCAGAAGAGGGAGGCTCATAGTGTCATCACCAAAACCGCTCTTGCCTGGGAACGCTGCCTTTATCTTATGTCCACGGTGCTCCATGTCCTCTAGAGTGTTTGGACAGCAAGAGTGAGCCTGGAGCTCACCGTGACAGGTGGCTGTGGTTTTAATTGATTTCACTGGTGCATGGTGGGCGCTCCTCTACATTAGCCAGGGCCACCAAGCGGGGAGGGGCAAATTCCAGGGTCCCTAGTCAGCTGGAGAGCCCCTGAAGCCAGCCTCATGCCGTATTAAATGGAATGCATTTTAAATAAATATTCTAATGCTGCAGAACAAAGCTTGAATCCAGAGACATCTTTACGACCAACAAAGTTTTATTCTGGGTACAAACTGTTGTGGGTTTTTAAGGTGCCACTGGACTCGAACTTCGTTCTATTGCCTCAGACCAACATGGCTACCCACCTGAATCTAATGCTGCAGTTCTGACTGCAGCCACTAGGGGTGCAGGGAAAGCAGAGTGTAATAGAACCACAGAATCATAGAGTTGGGAGGCCAACCCCTTGCTCAGTGCAGGAGAGTCTCAACTACCTCCCCCCATGCCCCTAGTGATCCCTGCTCCATGCCCAGAAGATGGCTAAAAAACCAACAAAACCCTCCAGGATCCCTAGTTGACCAGGCCTGGAGAAAATCGCTTCCTGACCCCAGAGTGGTGATAAGCATTTCCCTGGGCGTGTCAGAAAAAGGCATTTCCCTGGGCGTGTCAGAAAAAGAGCAATGTCTCTGACCCTTCTGGCTCTGCCTTTCTGCAAAGTTTGCTGGGCGGCTGAGGGAAACCCTGAACTTCTTCTCAGATCCTGCTGAACCCACCAACCAGGTCAGCACTAGAGCAAGACAAGACTGGCCAGGACGAACTCCAGTGATGGCTAGGATGCAGCCTCACAGCAAGGTCATTACTGCAGCAGTCTATCATTTCCTTCTTCCTTCAGTTCCACCCAGCTCCTGCACAGCCAGACCTTGTAAAGGGGCAGCCGTGCTAGTATGTGGCAGCAATTTTTTAAGTTTGTCTTTTCCTACATTTCTCTGGCTCTTTGCCACACTTTTCTCCTCCGTTTTGCTCAGTTCCTTTCATCAACAGCCATTTGTCTATTCCCCCCCCCCCCGCCGCCCCTTATTTTTCACTCTCAGCTCTTACTCCATCCATCCTGGTTGGCAACTTAGGATGTACTTAATGGCATAGCAATAAACCTTTGTTAATATTATGCACGGGGGGGGGTATCCCCATGGTAGCCGCCAGCCAAGTGTGTTCTTTTGTTACTGTTATGTATCAATATCGCGGTCACCATGTGCTCGCATAATGGCGACCACCACGAAGACATTCGCACATGGCCTGAATCTACCTGAGCTTCGGCCAGGTAGAACAATAGCCGGTCAGATCCTAAACGACCGCCAATCAGGACCTAGGTGCACCCCCCCCCCCCGGGGACCTATGAACTGTAACCACTATCTTAAGGTCCTATCAGGACATTTGGGTGAGGTCGGAGGATTATCTCTGACCAGCATAAAAGAGGGCTCTGAGCCCGGGGTTTCTCATGTTCCATCCTGACCCACAATAAACCACCATGCTGTTTTCACTGTTACCTGCCTCCCAACTCCAGTACTTTACAGTGGCGACAAGGATGGGATCCTGATGAGCTATTCATCAGCCAACCCGAGCAGCCCCGCACTGAGCACCGATCCGCCGGCATTAGGCACCGCCGAGCTCCAGCGCTCCGAGGCACTGTTGCAAGCCCCAGAGGACATCGCTCACCACCTCGCTCCGGTAAATATGGCTGACGCTCTGGGACAAATACCCCCTTTTGACCTGTCTCGACCAGAGACATGGGAGGCCTGGATTAAACAGCTGGGCTGCGCTTTCATCGTTCAGGGCATAACAGATGCAGACATGAAGCGAGCCTGGCTCCTGAACTCGTGCGATGTTGACACAATGCGTGTCGCCCAGAGCTTATTTGCCCCCCAAGACCCCCCAGAGGCGACATACGATGCACTGGTCAAGGCCCTCGGGGATTACTTCGCCCCAAAGCCTTCGAAGATGGTTTTATGCCTAGATTTCATCCAGCGGAGCCCGCTCCAGGCACCTGGCTTCCTCCGCCATTCCCGTTCCTGCTCCTTTCTCCCAACATAGGCTGCCCCCTACGTGTGCTAGCTGCGGCAACCCTCACGAGCGACGATCCTGCCAATTCCACGACACCACTTGCTGATCCTGCAGAAAGATGGGGCACATCACAAAGGCCTGCCGCGCCCCAACCAGCCGCCGCTGCACAGCCGCACAGTACAAGTCAACGGACAGCATCTCAGCGGCGGTACACAACCAGGTACTAAGCTTGCCCCAGCCCTTCCCAGAAAGATATCAGTCGACGTCCAGATTGAAGGGACCCCTGTTCCATAGAGCTGGACACTGGGTCCTCAGACTCTATAATTTCCGCTGCAACGCTCTAGCAGCTCTATCCACAGGGGGAACCCCAGCTGCGCAAGCCCACAGGATTGGCTCTCTGGAATTTCCAAAAAAACCCAGTGGCGATTAAGGGCCTGGGCAAGTTCAGGGTCCAGTATGGGAATTTTAGCGGCCTCCTAGACCTCCTGGTGATGGAGAAGGACCTCGTCAGCCTTTTGGGACTCTCATGGTTCCAGCCCCTGGGCTTGGAGGTCAAGGGGGTGCGCCACCTTGGCTCCTCAGACTTCAAGTCACTTTGCGCCGAATTTCCCACTGTTTTTGACGGCACATTGGGCTCCTACTGGGGCCCCCCGGTATCACTGGACTTAGACCCCGCTGTCCGCCCCATCCACATAGCGGCGCGGCGACCTCCGCTAGCCATCCAGCCTAAGGTAGAGGCTGAACTGGACAAGCTCGTGGTGCAAGGGGTGCTCAAGCTGGTTTCTCACGCGAGGTGGGAGACCCCAATTGTCACTCTGTTAAAGTTGAACGGGGAGCTCCACATCTGCACGGACTATAAATGTACTTTGAATTTTGCCCTGCAGGACCCGCGTACCCGGTACTGGTGGTCAGCCACATCTTGGCTTCCCTTGCGGGGACCAAGGTCTTTGGAAACCTGGATCTGGCCCAGGCCTACCAGCAGCTCCCCATGGATGACACTCGGCGGAGGCACAAACGATTGTCACCCACAAGGGGGCCTTCAAGGTGAAGCGGCTCCAGTTCGGGGTCAGCATCGCCCCTGGGTTGTTCCAATAATTAATGGATTCTGTTTTGAAAGGCCTTCCAGGAGTGAAGCCGTTCTTTGACGACATCCTGATTGCAGCCCTGGACGTCGCCACCTTCAAGACCCGGCTGCGGTCCGTCCTCCAGCGATTCCAGGACACTGGCCTCAAAGTGCGCAAGGACAAAAGCATCTTGGGCGTCCCATCAGTGACCTTCCTGGGCTTCACTGTCGATGCCCAAGGCATCCATTCCACCCCGGAGAAGGTGGCGGCCATCACGGAGGCGCCCCAACCCACATCGAAGGCTGAGCTGCAGGCGTTCCTCGGCCTCCTGAACGTCTGTCACACCTTCCTGCCCCACAAGGCAGCGGTAGCTGAGCCGCTACACCAGTTGCTGGACAAGGGGGCCAGGTAGGTCTGGGGGCCGTGCCACTCAGCCGCATTCCAAGCGGTGAAAGGCTTGTTGGTTTCAAACGCTGTCCTGGACCACTTTGACAAGTCCTTGCCAGTGGTCCTGGCTTTCAACGCGTCTCCTTATGGGGTGGGGGCGGTCCTGGGCCATCGGCTTCCTGACGGGCGGGCTGCGCTGGTGGCTTACTATTCCAGAACCTTGTCAGCGACGGAGCGGAACTACGCCCAAATCGATAAGGAAGCCCTGGCCATAGTCGCGGGAGTAAAAACATTCCACGAGGAACAGATGGAAGCTTTGTCCAGGGGCTCATGGAGGCTGTTGCCAGTGGTATGGAAACTGCTTATCTGCCACATGTAGGGGGACACAGCCAGCGACTGCCTGGCTAGCAATTAAAGCGGCTTGTATACAGTTTCCCCTAGTTGCAGGGGAAAGTAAAAGCTGTCCTGTTTCCACAGGAGCTCGTACAGCCAGGGCTCTTTTTGGGCAGGAACGCACAGGAATGGAGTTCCGGGTGGCTTCTGAGTTGGCCACGCCTACAGCCTCTCCCCCCCCAGGTTCCCCAGATGCCTCACAAGCCGCAGGGCACCTGGGGAAGCCGATCCTGGGAGGGAGCTGCACTGTCAGGGGTGTGGCCTAATATGCTAATAATGTTCTGCTGTTGGGTGTGGCCTATTATGCTAATGAGTTCCTGCTGGGCTTTTTCTAACAAAAAATGCCCTGCATACCGCCATTTCTGTCCCTGAGTGCTAAGCGCCTCCCTGTTGAGCATCCCCTGCTGCCTGTACCCATGTGGGGCACATTGTCCTTGCAGCCCCGGGTGAGGTCAGTGAAGCTGAGGTTCCCAAGGTAAAGATTGTCGTAGCTGTGCTGGCTCATAGCAACTTTCCAAGCAGAGCATTGGTAGAATACAAGCAAAATATCTCAAAGCAGCAAGCAAGATTTCAAGTTCCCCAGAAAATGGGATGTTTGGAGTGTGAAGTTTGGAGACACCAAATACGAGTTCCCTGGAGAAGAGCTGTGAAGGTGGAAAGAGGCGGGAGGACCTGGTTGTTCTTTGGGGCTCTTGGCCATGTTTGAACTCGTTCTAACTCTTCTGCAGGCATAATATTATATGCGATAGCAAAGAGTTGGAAGTGACCCTGAGCAATCCTGTCTGTTCCCAGCAGTTATAACTCAGGGACAGAATCACTGTGTTAAGAGGTTCTATGGTACTTCAGAGACTTCCCAACCTCTCCTCCTTTCCAAAACTCATTGGTCTGTCCTTGGTCGTTTCCTTATGTTAAGCTGATTTAAAGTGACTATTGTTCAATGTATGTGTCCAGCCGCCTAATTATCAACTCTAGATGTGGAGGGAAACAAATTTTAAAAGCTGTAGAAATGTACTGGCAGTGAACTCAGGCAGACAGCAGAGGGTGCTGGAAGCAAAAGGAACATCAACCGTGCTTTCTTTTGCTGCAACAAAAAGCGGGGTGTTCTTGGCAAGGTCGCTGTCTTCCAGTGGGTGTCTTAGTATTCTTCAGGTGGCCTGCTCCGGGTTGGGAAGTACCGGGAGATTTGGGGGTGGAGCCTGGGAAGGGTGAGGTTTGGGGCGGGGAGGGACATCTGCCGGGTTAGAATTCCATAGAGTCTATCCTCCAAAGCAGCCATTTCCTCCAGGGGTCACAGGACTGATCTCTGTTGCCTGGAATTCAGCTCTGGCTCCAGGAGGTCTCCAGGCCCCACCTGGAGGTTGCCAAGCCTATCTCAATCTGCAACTGTTTTTGCACACCAAGAAGCAATAAAGGGACTTCTTTTCAAAGCTACCAGAGTCCTGGCTATTGAGCAGGACTGAAGGGTGATCTGCTAGGTAAGCTTACCCCTATTCACCATGCTTTGTCAAAGCCAGGTTTTATTTAAGGCACAATTATGCAGAGTGAGGCACATCACGTAAGCCCCCAAATTCCTCAGTCACTCTCCCTCTTCTCCCTCCCCCCATGCTTTCCACTGGCTGTTTCAAATCCTCCCTTTGGACTCTTTCCTCCTTGTTATCCCCACCAATCATGTTCTTGTAATAAGATCAGCAGCTCTCAGCCCTCCCTTGTAGGGTTTCCTTCTGTCCAATTAAGGCTGCCCTCTTATTCCAGGTCCAGACAACTTGGCCAGAGGACCACTCCGGCTCTCGAGTGCCCAACTGCAACAGAGCTGTCTTAGCGCCCTGCTTCGATAGTTGGAACAAATCATTCTGGACTAATAACTGGAATCCATGGCCTTGTGTTGTGGCAGTATTTCTAGGCCACCTTGTAGATACAGGGGTTAAGTACATAAAAAGCAGCAGTGGTTTCCACAACCCTGATGTAATAATAATATGTTTATCCTCAGAAATAAGCCAACAAAGAACACGGTTGGATTTCCCATGAGAGTATTGAGTTAACTGGTATAGTTAGTCCAGTACCCACTAGTTAGCAGAGTTCTTTAAATAAAGCTACAAATGCAGGAGCATCTTTTTCGCCAGGTCACCCACCTTACAAAGCTACACAGAGCCACGTTGCAAGTTTAAGACTAATACTAGTCACTGTTCTAGAATTACAATCTGGATAGGAAAGCTTAGAGGTAGGATAGTATTCTAGTCTAATTAACTAAGGATGGACACAGATGGGTCATGGTGCCATCTGAGTCATGGTGCCAAGATGAAGACAGCATGACCTCCTTCTCAGTGTCTGCAGGAGAAGAGAGTTCTGGGAGAGAGTGAAGGAAGGAAGGGGAAATGGTCCCTGAGAACACAGTCTGCATTTCAAAGGGGACAGTGGCAGAAGAGTAAACGCAGGAAGGAAACATAGAGATTGCCTCTCTGGCTATCTGACTCTTTTGCCACAAAGTCCGGAGGCTGAGGCAGGGGACCCAACAGAGAGTGTGTGTTCCCTATAAGGTTGCTGGCTGGCCCGGAGAAAAATCTTGTGCTCCATTTAACTGAGGCTTAATGGGATGTTGTTTATCCAATGGTATTATTTACTGGGATGAAAACCTTTGGCTGCCTAATTCCATATGTTAAGCCTCCATTAAAGGGTCTGGACATTTTTCTCCAGGGCAGCTGGAAGTCTTAAGCCACCAAAGACACAGCCTTGTTCCTGAGTGATGGCGCTCTTTCTTCTTGGAAAGACAGAGGCTAAAGCAAGGCCTCATTGGCAGACCTTAAAATTCAGAGGAAATTATATAGGGTGTCATGATCTCCTCTGACCAGTCCAGTGACTTGGATACAGAGTATTCAGGGGATAGGGTTGCCAACCTCCAGGTGCTGGCTGGAGATCCCCCAGTATTATAACGGATCTTAGGGTCACCAGGTCCTACCTGGCTGCCAGCGGGGGGCTCCAGGGTCCATCCCAGGATCTTTGTGCGCGCGCCGTGATGACATCACCCAGAAGCCCAATTTTACCATAGAGCCTAATTTCATCATAGTTTCCCCAAAAAACATAGAGTGTATGAAGCACATTGCCCTGAAACCAGAACCAGCTAAGAAGAAGGCACTCGGACACCAGGATCAGGAAAAACTAATTTTAATGGTACCAGTCTCGGCCTGAATAAAATGTTCAGAATCAAAATTGCCGAGCCCCATTTTCAGGTGGGCTTAATCTTTTATACTAAGTGGGTGGGGAGTTACAGAGGGATGGGAACTAGGGTCATTTTTGTACATTACACGTCATTCTCTAAGCAAAGTATTCAATTACGTTCTTGCGCATGTCAATTACAATCAGAACAACAGGAATGTTTACTTCAAGCAATGTTGCAATACAGCAAAAGTTCCCACAACTTCTTACAGCTAAAGGTATCCCTTTTAATAGCAAGCTCTAGCGGTTAGAACAATAAGCATTTGTTTGTACCTTCGCTCAAGCGTATGAATACAATGTAACAACAGAGAATCATGTATGTCAGCATATTTCTGGCTTTGTGGTTTTGGCTTGTTAGCTAACTATGGCTCATTAGTATGGCTTTTTAATTTTCTTCCTTCATGTACCCCCCAGTTTTGGCAACGTGATGATGTCACTTCCAGGTGATATCATCACATCGTGTTTGGGGGCATTTGCGGGTGGGGTTTCCCCCTGCCCGGACTGAGTGCCTGGCAACCCTGACTGATCTCCAGGGGACAGAGATCAGTCCACCTGGAGAAAATGGCCATTTTGAAGGTGGACTCTGGCATTATATCCAATTGAAGTCCCTCCCCTCCCCAGACTCCGCCCTTCTCAGGCTCCACCCCCAAAATCTCCAGGTATTTCCCAATCCAGAGCTGGTGATTCTATCAGGGGAGGAGCTAAGGCCGGTGGCTGAGGAGGACCAGGGAGGTTCCAGGACCGACAGTGGCCCAACAGCACCGGAGGCCAACCTGCCTGAGCCTGCAAGGGAGGCCTTGTCACCAGCCCTGAAATAGTCTCTAGGCCTTCACTGGGCAGGTCACATCCCGGGGCCCATAACTCCCTAAAACCTGCCCCAGCTGCGCAGGAATGGCAACAGCAGAAGGTGCTGGCTGAGGTGGCACAAAGAAGGCCTAGCGCCAGACTGGCCGGCTGTGCATGACCCATCTGTGGATATAGAAAAGTGCTCAGAGAGTACTGCTTCCTTGCAGGATCCTGGCCAGACCACAGTACAGCAAGTCTCCTGCCTCCAGCTCCAAGTCTCTGGGCCCTGGAATCCCTGTGAAGGCAGCTGGGAGCAGGGAACAGAGGAAGGTGCATCCTGATGTAGTTGGGGACCCAGGCCAGAGAGGGATTTAAAGGTCAAAAGCAATATTTTCGGCATGGGAATAAGCTGCACCCCAGTCTTTATGTTGCAGGACAGTTCTAGCTGTGCATCATCATTCTGTGTCAGCTGAAGTATCTGGGCCGTCTTCAAGGGAAGCCCCACACAGAGCAGTTTCATAGTTTGATCAGGAAGTTCCTGAAGTATAGCTATGCTGCTCTGCTGCTATTTTCTGGTAGTTGGCGTTGTTTGATCATACAGGAGTTGATACTCCTTTCTGGAGGCCCTCGCTACACACAGGGGCAAAAGGCCTTCTGCTGGTTCAGCAGAAATGCCCATTTTCAAGAGTTCTACAGGACTTTGAAATGCTCGTCTGCATAAACACAGTCCAGTCTGAGGAAAGAAAATTAATGGTGCAATACTTTTCACACTTACCTTGGGGTAAGTCCCAGTGAATTCAGTGAGACTTGCTTTGGAGCAAGGATGGAAGAATGTACTTTTATTTTTTAATTTGCCTTTGTAAGAAGGCAGAACAGAGACTCCCTTCATTTGCAGAGATGATAGATAAACGGGGGGGGGGGGGGGAGAGATAGATTTATTTACATCCAAATCTTAAGGGAGGAAATTGGCTATAATTACCACCAGCTGTGCACAAGCATGTGAATTAAGTCAGAAGTTGCCGTGGGGTGAAATAATTCAGAACTTATCATGCGGTGAAATAAAAAAACGAGACTGTTGTCTGTTATGATTTTACTAGAAGAATGCTTGACGTTCTGACAGATGATATATGTGAGAAAGGGGGGGGGGGGGGCTGCAAGGTCCCCTGAAAGGGTGGGTAAGACACAGCCAATACTCCCTCTACGCTGTGGAGTCTTGTAAGCAAAATGCTACTTTGTGAGCTACTGGCACTAAAGTTGTGAGCGAGTGATCTGGCTATTGCATAAATTAGTTTGCTCTGGAGCCATCCTTCCTGAGCCAAGACAAAAATTTGTGGGCCAGAGGCTAAAAAACTGTGAACTAGCTCACACTAATTCAGCTTAGAGAGAACACTGGACACAGCATACATTTGCACTCCCTTTCCTCTATCATGACCTGAGGCCAAAAGACTTGAAGGACCCTCTCTCCAAATATATACCTGTGGGGCAATTGTGGTGCTCCCCACAGGGACTCTCAGCAGGCCCTTGTGGTGGCTCTTTCTATTGCTGTCTCACTACAGGGGGAAGGGCCTCCTGACAGGAGGTGAGGCGGGTACCTCTCCTCTGACCTGTCTGGTAAAATGAAGCTATTTCAAAGAGTTTATGAGGCAGCTCAAATGTCATAGAGGCAAGCGCTGGCTTCACTGTTCTAATTGTGCTCGTGGCCTACTACTCAAGAACCCTGTCTTCCGCTGAACGGAACTATGTACAAATCGACAGGGGAGGGTTGGCGATCGTGGCCGGCGTGAAGAAGTTCCACGACTTCCTCTATGGTCGCCATTTCACCATTGCGACAGACCATCGCCCCCTCCTTGGGATCTTCGCTGCAGATCGCCAGATGCCTCAGGTACTCTCCCCGCAGGTCCTCCGCTGGTCTATCTTCCTGGCAGGCTACAACTACACCCTGTAGTACTGTCCGGGCAAGGCCATGGGCCATGCGGATGCCCTTAGCCAACTTCCCTTGCCCGTGGTTGAAGCTGATCTGGCCCCGGCTCACCATATCATCCAGTAGAGGACCTCCCAGACGGCCCCATACAGGCGGCTGATGTTGCGCGTTGCACGGCCCAGGACCCTGTTCTCTCCCGGATTCTGGGCTGTGTACTGAGGGGGTGGCCCGTTGACGTGGCGGGTCCTGACTTTATACCCTACTCGGCTCACCAAGAGGAACTCTCCACTCACAAGGGGTGCCTGTTGTGGGGGGACAGGGTGGTAGTTCCCAGCCCTCTGCAGAAGGGTGTCCTAAAAGGCTTACACGAGGCGCATCTGGGGGTCGTGCGAATGAAGGCCCTCGCTCGAAGCTACGTGTGGTAGCCAGGCATGGATGGGGAAATTGAAGCATGGGTCAAGCATTGCAGCCAGTGCCAGGAGGCCCGACCCAATCCCCCAACAGCGCCCACACAAGTGTGGGAGTCCACCCACAAGCCATGGTCAAGACTCCACATAGACTTTGCTGGCCCCTTTCACGGACTGATCTTTCTCGTAACTGTGGACTCGTATTCCAAATGGTTGGAGGTCAGTCCCGTCTCAACAATATCATCAAAGGCCACGATCTGGGCACTCCTCTGGATCTTTGCAGCACACGGCCTGCTGGACTCTATCATCTTGGACAATGGGACAGCCTTCACCTTGGTAGAATTCTGGGAGTTCTTAAGTGGAAACCTGATCTGGCACATTTGGTACGCCCCGTTCCACCCCGCGACAAATGGACAGGCTGAGCGAATGGTGAGGACCACTAACGAGACTCACTGAGGGCGACTGGGAAGCCCGCATAGCACAGTTCCTCTTGGCACAGCACACCACGCCAAACCAGGTCAGTGGCCGCTGCCCCACGGAGCTGTTGATGGGCAGACAGCTGGCTACTGTACTAGACAGGTTACACCCAGACTGGGCCCCTGAGTCGCGCACCCAAGTAGAGCAGAGGGAAGCTCCCCGGGGATTCTTCCCTGAAGACCCCGTATACGCCTGCAACTTTAGCAAGGGCGCTACATGGCTTGCTGGGAGAATAATTCGGCCTACGGGACCAGTCTCCTATGAGGTCTCAACCGAGGATGGACAGGTCCTGCAGAGGCACCTCAACCAACTGAGAAGGCACCCTCTTCCCGTCACAGCAGACATCCCGGCTCGGGAACCTGGTTGCGACGACCCCGGAATGGGAGTGCCAGAAGAGAAGCCAGAGTTCATGCTTGTGCCAGATGGAGAACGGCCTGCAGAGGCACCGGCACCCAGCCCCGCACCAGCTGAGGACCGCCTGACCCAGCAGGAGGAGAGTCCAACAAGGTTGCCAGACAGTGACATGGGGGCGGCAGCCACACCTGCACTGCGGCGCTCACAGAGGGAGTGCAGACCCCCACCGTATTTGCAAGACTATGTGACTTAGGGGGGTAACCCAAACTATGGGGGAAGGGGTGTTATGTCCGCTGATGACCTCAGGGCGGCAGCAACATAAGGCTCGAGCTTGACTCCTGAAACAATGGGAGTCAAGGATCCTAGACCCTCACTAGCCCGCCAATAAGATCTCTGGCGGGAGATTCAAACCCGCCAATAGGACCAGGGGGAGGTCAGGGCGACTGTATATGGTTGGCCCTCGTGGCCAGTATTGCATGCTTGTGTTGTGTGCTAATAAACTAGCTGATAGCTATGTCATCGTCCGCTTCCTCAGTGCCTTGAACCCAGTACACAATAAAGGGGAAATGTGCAGACTGCATTGTATCCAATGGCTTCTTAAAACAATCCCAACTGCCATTTTCCTGCGTTCTGTCTAATAAGCGCAGAGGTACTGGAATACCCAAACATGCATGGGACATGTCTTATAGTTATCAAATACAGTTACTGAACCTCCTCTCTTGTGTAGGTTCTGGCTCCTCTCCCCCTTCCCCCAATATTTCTGCCTCGTAACAGGCTGTGTGAATGCAGAACCAGGACAGCAGCGGACTGCAAATGTTACTTTGGCTCTGCTAGAGCCTGAAGAATGCAGCCTTTGAGTAGCGCTGAACTGCCTGTCCCAGACCTCTCGGAGGCCTTCAGGCCCACTAGGGATGGTCTCCATTGGAACACCCTGACCTGGAATCCTGTTGTTGCCTTTCTGGTTCCTCCCATCCCTTCTCCTCACAGCTCACTGCCTTGCATTCTTGGAATGCTCTGGCCGAACTCCCCTTAATGTGTTCCAGGCTTTTCCCACTCCCTCCATCTCCTGAAGTGTTTTTCCCTTTTTTTTATTGCTGTCGTCAAGCATACAATCTGGGAGTTTTAGTATGGCTTGGTTTGATCCAGGTCTCAAATCCTCACAGCCTTATCCCATCACTTCAGCACTGCATGACCCCCAGACTTTCAAACCAAAGCTCAGGGCTGCAGGTATTTCCCCCAGGCCTAAGCCAGTTTAATGGTTTAGTCACGTGTGCACCCCCCTATGTTTTGTATCTTTGCCGTGCATGTCCCAGACTTTCTGCCGTCCATCTTACAGTTATTCGTTTTGGGAAGCAGGGAGCAAGGAGAGAGGTCTCTCTGTCTTCCTATTCTGCAGCCTTCAGTATTTCAAATGGACCTTTAAACACTTTGTGGAGTTACCTAAGAATGCAAGTGTAATGTAGTATGCTCTGTGTAGCAACCAGCCTGCCATGTGCTCCCAGGTAATGGCACCCGCCACATGGCCAGAGCACATGGTCAGGCAGAGAGGGGAGCTTGAATCTGGAGGAACAATAGATGTCCGGATTCTAAGCCTCCACCAATGTGGGACCTATGCGGCCAAAGGCTCCTCCAGGGAACCTATGACAAACATGCACATATGTTAAGCCCCTATCAGGTCTTTTGGGTGCGGCCGGAGGTGTGGCTCCGGCCAGCATATAATGAGGGCCCTGGAGCCCTGGAAGCATGCTTGTTCCGACCATCTACTGGACATGCGGAATCACTCAATAAAGGCTTCATGATTTCACCGTTCCTGGTCTCCCGAGTCCAGTACGCTTCAGCAAGTTTTGTGAAGTGGTGTTTCCTTCTTGTGGGAACTTTTAGGCTGCAATACCATGATATTTCTCCATCTGTCTCTGTTGACTGTTTTTATACTGTTCCTAAGTAAAATGAGGCGCATTGGCTCAGAGGTTAAGATGCTGAGCTGCAGACTGGAAGGCCGGTAGCTTGGCAGTTCGAGACCCAAGTGCCGCATGAGAGAGTGAGCTCCCGTCTCTGGCCCCAGCTCCTGCCACCCTAGCTGTTCGAAAGCAAGAAACTGCAATTAGATAAATAGGTACCACTTTGGGGGGAAGGTAACAGCGTTCCGTGTGCCTTGGCGTCTAGTCATGCCGGCCACATGACCATGGAGAAGACTTCAAACAGCGCTGGCTCTTCAGCTTGGGGCTGGAGATGAGCACCACATCCCTAGAGTTGGATTCAACTGGCTTTCAAGTAAGGGAAACCTTTACCTTTAAGTAAAATGAACCCTATTTTGTCTCAGTGTTGCCTTTTGGTGAGGTTTGTGAAGTGCTTTATAAACAATACGTTTAGTGGACATGCACATTTACTCTAACATTCTTCATGTTTTACACACACTCACACACACACACACAGAGAGAGAGAGAGAGACAGACAGACAACCCAAATCTGGTCTCTGGAAGATCACAGTGGGAGGAGGGATGTATTTTGACTCTGGCACATACACATATAAACACATGCCAGTATATCTTTTCTAAATACACCTTGGAACTACCTGTCCAAAAAGTAAATGTTATGGAATGTGTTTGAGTTCCAGCCTTCCCCGGTTTCATCTGTGAAATGGTGGAGGGTAAACTTAAATGCAGCCATGTCACATGCACAAACACGCGTGTGAATATGTGTCGTCTGCAACTAGGGCTGCCAGGTCATAGGGGGATCCAGGCTCTGCTCCAGGAACTTCATGCATGCACACAAAGTGTCCGTGCCACAGTGATGTCATCCAGAAGTGACATCATCACATTGGGGATGTTGGGGGGGAGGGTGACACTCTAGGTTTTAGCAAAACTATGGTTTTTTGCCTTCAAAACCATAGAGTTTGCCCAAAAACTAGAGCATCACCCCCCCCCCCACGTGATGACATTATTTCCAGCTGATGTCATCATATCTGGGACATCACCTGGTGATGTCCCTACTTGGGAGTGGGAGCCCCCCTGCTGGGAACTGGGAGCTGGCAACCCTGTCTGTAACCCAGAGAGTGGCTTGAGTTGATTCTGTATGCCCAATGATACTTCTCTTCCTTTGGAACAGGAGACACCCTCCCTCCCCCCCATTATACCACAAGCTGAAGCTGAAATTCTCCCTGGTTTATACAGCAACCTGCCAGGGAACAGAGATGCAGAAATCTGAAACCCAGCTGGGCACTGGGGACTACTTGGGTACTACCACAGTGGCTGTAAATGCTCGTGTGTGAAAATGCAAAAGAGAAGGTTAAAGATATCCTCTCAGTCCTGCCACTCCCCATCCACCGGCCCAGGGGTCCCGATTCAGTGGTTCTCCCCTGTGTGCCATAGAGGTATTGTGTGCCTTTAGGCCCGTACAGGGTAGCCAGTTACTGGGAGGGAAAATGCCCTGCCCTTTAACAGAGGCGTAATGGGATGTTTTTTACCAGCTGATGTTACTCACCTCCGTACCAGGGGCGTAGGCTTTTGGAAATCCCGGGAAGGAGGCGGGGGCTCCTAAGCGCGCGCTAAGGGCCTGGGAAACCACCCCGCCTCCCCGGGCCCTTCCGAGGCCCGCCAGCTGCTGCTGCTGGTGCCTCTCCCCCCCCCGCCCGCCACCCCTTCCCTCTCCCTCTCCAGCAGCGGCGGCCGGGCCTCGGAAGGACCCGGGGAGGCGTGGCGGCAGGTGCTCTGTTTTCCCAGGGGTGGCTGAGCCCCCGCCGGGAAATTTCGGGGGTGGCTCAAGCCCTCGAGCCCCCCCGTACTCTACGCCTATGCTCTGTACCATGGGAAACATCAGCCGCCCATGTCCATGCATGAAGCCTCTGTTAAAAGGGCAGGATTTCCCCCTCCCCAGGATGGTGACAACCTGAGGCAGGAATATAGTAATAAGGGGCCCGGCAATACACGGGGGAGCAGTATCAGCCCTGGTTCGTACTTGGATGGGAGGCCACTCAGGAATCGTAGAATCACAGAGTTGGAAGGGACCTCCAGAGACTTCTAGTCCAACCCCCGGAACAATGCAGGAAATTCACAAATACCTCCCCCACACACACACACGCACCCAGCAACCCCTGCTCTGTGCCCAGAAGATGGCAAGAAACAAACAAACCCTCCAGGATCCTTGGCCAAACCAGCCTGGAGAAAATTGCTTCCTGGCCCCGAAGTGGCCATCAGCATTTCCCTGGGCGTGTAAGAAGGGGCCACAAGAACTAAGCACTGAGGCAACCCTTCCTGCCCTCCCTCTCACGATCCGCCTTAGTTCACAGAATCAGGATTGCTGCCAGATGGCCTTCTAGCCTCTGCTTGAAAACCCCCAAAGAAGGTGAGCCCACCACCTCCCGAGGAAGCCTCTTCCACCGAGGAACCACTCTAACCTTCAGGAAGTTCTTCCTAATGTTTAGCTGAAAACTCTTCTGATTTAATTTCAACCCACTGGTTCTGGTCCAACCTTCTGGGGCAACAGAAAACAACTCCGCACCACCCTCTGTATGACGGCCCTTCAAGCACTAAACATACCCAGCTCCTTCAGCCTTTCCTCAGAGGACTTGGTCTCCAGACCCCTCACCATCTTCGTTGCCCTCCTCTGGACACGTTCATCTGTGAAATGGTGGCGGGTAAATTTAAATGTAGCCACATCACATGCAGAAACACGTGTGAATCTGTGCCATCTGCAACCCAGAGAGGAAGGTCAGGGTTGCTAAGCAGAGGAAGACAACGGCAAAGCACCTCTGTTCGTCTCTTGCCTTGAAAACCCTGTGGGCTCACTATAGGCTGGCTACAATGACAGCCAAAAATAAAAATTGAGTTACGTCAGATTTACAAATAAGTGCCTAATGTTTGTAAGTTATTCTAGTGCTTTTGAGAGCCACTTTGGTGTTGAGAGCCAGTTTGGTGTAGTGGTTAAGAACGCGGACTCTACTCCGGGAGTTTGATTCCCCACTTCTCCGCATGCAGCTGCTGGTGTGACCTTGGTCAGTCATAAATTCTTTCAGAGCAGTTCTCTCAAGAGCAGTTCTCGAGAGAGCTCTCCCAGCCCTACCTAACTCACAGAGTCTGTGAAAGTGAAAGGGATTGTAAGCCACTCTGAGACTCCTTCAGGTGGTGAGGGGCAGGGTATAAATCCAATCTCTTATTTTCTTGTTCGTCTTCTTTTGTCAGAAACACTAGAAAGCAGAAGCAAGCTTTCTTCTCATTGAGCAGAAACTTGCTGGCATGTCTTTCCTTATATTTCCATGACTAAACAGGATGTGTATATGTATATGTGTGTATATATGTGTGTGTGTGTGTGTGTGTATGTGTGTATACACACACACATACACACACACATCTCTCAGATCCAAGCTCCTTCAGCCTTGCCTCCCCACCCCACCCACCCAAGCCTGCAGGTGCCAGCCTTGTCTTCCTTGCCTGCCCAAGCTTGTGGGAGCCATGGGCAAGGCTGCAGGGGCTTGGATCTCTCAGATTCAAGCCCCTTCAGCCTTGCCTCTTGCCCCCCCCCCCCCCCCAGCAGGAAGAAAGGTTAAAGCTCTTGGGGCTCTTTAGCTTGGAGAAATGATGACTGAGGGGTGACATGTAAAGTGCTGCTCTGTATTCTTGGTGCTTGACGGGGGGGGGGGGCAACAGTGGCAGGGCTTCTAGTGTCCTGCCCCCACTGCTGGATCTGAGGGCACCTGGTGTTTTTGGCCACTGTGTGACAGAGTGTTGGACTGGATGGGCCACCGGCCTGATCCAACATTGGCTTCTCTTATGTTCTTATGACACGATAGAGGTTTACAAGATTATGCACGGGTAGAGCAGGTAGAGAAAGAAGTACTTTTCTCCCTTTCCCACAATACAAGAACTCGTGGGCACTCAATGAAATTGCTGAGCAGTTGGGTTAGAATGGATAAAAGGAAGTACTTTTTCACCCAAAGAGTGATTAACACATGGAATTCACTGCCACAGGAGGTGCTGGTGACTACAAGCATGGACGGCTTCAAGAGGGAATTGGATAAACATATGATCCATCAGTGGCTATTAGCCACAAGGTATAGATAGGAACTCTCAGTCTGGGGCAAGTGATGCACTGTATTCTTGGTGCTGGGGGGGGGGGAACAGTGGGAGAGCTTCTAGTGTCCTGGCCCCACTGCTGGAACCCCTGATGGCACCTGGTGTTTTTGGCCACTGTGTGACAGAGTGTTGGACTGGATGGGCCACTGGCGTGATCCAACATTAGCTTCTCTTATGTTCTTAGCATGTGCACACTTCTTCACATACATTGAAACAGATTTCCTCAAATATTACATGCAGGTAGGGGGAGTTAGTTGTCAGGAAGAGATGATTAGACTCAAGATGAATAAGTAAATGAGCAATAACAATATAGTAGGATGTCTAAATTGCAGTTCTCTGCAAAGGACAAACAGGTCAGACCCTACACCAAAGGGTAAATGGACACAAATCTGACATCAAGAATTGCAAAATTGAGAAAACTGAAGGAGAACTACTGCTGCAAAATAGACTATTTGGTTTTGCAGTTATATCAGTTGAATACAGTGAAGCATCAGCACTTGACCTGAAGGAATTGGTGGAAAAATTGAAATAGAAACATTCAAAAGCCTTAATTTTTTGACATCACAATTCACAGGATTATTCAAAATGATCGGTGAGTTGTGTGCTAAAACTATTTTCTGTTTGAGAAAGAAAACCAAAGGTTATCATTTTACTTATTCTCACAATTTTTTTAAAAAAATTAGCAGCATTAAGTTTTGTGCTTTTAATTTTCCCTTGAATTTATCTGTTTTTGATAATTGGTTAGCTGGGGGGGGGGGGGTGCAAGTAGTTAGCCTTGCCTAGAGCGCAAAAAAGCCTGGCAGCCCGGGGGTGGGGGGTTCCTCCCAGTCCTTTCCATATTTGCACAACATATAGGGAAAGCACTCCTCCAGCATTCCATGCGTGTGTGGGGTGGGGTGGGGTGGGGTGGGGTGGGGAGAAGCACCCCCTTTCTTAAAAGGCACAGCCCCACAAGCTCCAATCCTGAATGCCCCTATTTTTAATTTTTAAAACAAAATCTAAAAATTTTATTGCAGGCATGCACCCATGTCACGCCGATCCAAGTCAAGACCCCTTAAAAATTTACCCCCCCATAAAATCCTGGCTACCCGCCTGATATTACTAGAAGAGGATCTACCAGAGAAATACTGGTGAAAAGCCATCAACACAGCCACTTATCTACAAAACAAGCTACCCACAAAAGGTACCAAGAGCACACCATATAAACTATGGTATGGGCGGAAACTGAGCATGAAACATCTAAGGGTATTTGGGTCAAAAGTCTTTGCTTCCATTCCCAAAGGAAAGCAGTCCAGGTTGGATTTAAGGACTGAGTAAGATATTTTTGTTGGATATGCTTTGGGATGTAAAGGATATAGAATCCTTGATCCAAAAAATAAACTACGTGAATTTGCAATGTAGTCTACATAGATGAAAAAGACAAACCAAAAACTCCAGAAAAAATGGACACTTTGGAATCCAGACTGATGGAAGAAAATAAAAGGCATCAACCAGAATCAATGCAATCAGCCACCTTGGAATCTACTAAGGACACACCGGAAGAGCCCCAGGAACCAGAAGAGGATGAGGAACCAGAGGTTAGACTAGGGAGTACCACCAAGAAAACTCGCCTACCTGACCAAAATAGAGACTGCCAACAGAACCTTCCACATGGGAAGACATAAACTGAATGCCCTCTGACCAGGCAGAAAAATGGCGAAAGGCTGCAGAGGAAGAAATGGAATATCTAATTAAAAATCAAACATGCATTCACAAATCTATCTCCGGAAAGAAGGCAGTAGGATGCAAATGAGTCTTCAAGACCAAATATGATGCAGAAGTACAAAGATATAAAGTGAGATTAGTTGCCAAAGGGTAGGCTCAAAAATATGGTGAAGACTATGATGAGACATTTACGCCTCTAGTAGGACACACTTCAATAAGGATGCTATTAAGTATAGCAGCAACAAAGAGAATGAATGTAAAACACTTGGATGTAAAAATGGCCTTCCTACATGGAGAAATAAAATAAGATGTTTATATGGAACAAAAACCAGGATTTGAACATTCCCAGACAGAGCCCTAGTGTGCAAACTACAAAAGAGCATAGACAGGCTCAAACAAGCTGCAATGTGCTAGAATGAAAAACTCCATCAGAAGCTGACAAAAGAAGGATTTGAACAAGGAAAAACAGCACACTGCCTATATTTAAGTTGCAGAAGCAACAGGGGTACTTACATCCTTACCTATGTGGATGACTTGATCATTTGCTACAAGGATGAGAAAGACTATAGTGAAATAGTCTAAGTGAAGAAGTAGAAATAAAAGAACTGGGTAACATCAATTACTATCTAGGAGTACAAATAGATAGAGAGGAGAATGGAAGTTACCTCCTAAACCAAAACCAAAAGATTCTGGAATTTCTCTTTTTTAAATATTTTATTTTTATTATTTTTAATTTAAATCAATGAAACAATGCTGTTACATTTTCAAAAGAAAGAGATGACAGGGCATAAAGATATGAGTCCAGATTCCTGATGGTGCTGATCTATGTGACAGCTAAGTGACAGCTGAGAGCTCCATAGGCAGCAGCTCTAGCTGGAGCAAACAGGTTCTGACTGGCACAGTTACACAGCAGTCAGAGTGACTCAGCAGTCAGTGCTGATTGGCTGGTCAATGTATATATGTGAATGTTGTACAGTGAATCTTTCTCTTCTGTATTTTCCAATGTGGGCGAAGCGCTGTGTCAGTCTGTATAGTGATTTGTGCTGAACTGCGTATACCTGCATTTAACAACAGGCTTTGTAAATAAACCCTGTATATATTCCTTCCCTACTTGGCTGTGTGGACATTGGACTCTGTGGGACGTAAGCTCTGAACTTTACTGTGCATGGTTGCTGTGAATCTCTGCTCTGGTGCTAACACGCCAGCTCAACACTCGCACCCCCTGACAAGAGAAGCCTTCTAAATTAAACCAATAAGGAGAATATATACAACCAAATAATCTCATCTATGTAACGAACCGAAAGGAACCCATACTTTCTATAATTACATCAATACTTATTTATCCTTTAGGTTCAAACAAAAATACAGTTTCTCCCAAACTTTATTAAACGTATCATCCTCTTTTCCTTTTAAAGTTTTAGTTAATTTATCCATTTCAGTGACCTCAAGAAATTTTTGTACAAATTCCTGTCTATCCGGAATTTTATTCAGTTTCCAATATTTTGCATAAATAATTCTTGCAGCTGTAACACCATGCAATAGAATTTGCCTATCTGTTTTCTTATATGCTTCTGGTATAATATTGAGAAGGTACAATTCTGGTTTAAATGGTATTTTAACTTTAATTATCTCTTGAAATAGGCTGCATCATTAACCAGTAATCTTTCGCTTTTTCGCAAAGCCACTGTATGTGAAAGTAAGAACCAGAATTTTTTTTTTTTACATTTCCAACACACATTCATTACTTCCTGTGTATATTTAGATAGTCTTTCAGGTGTTTAACACCATTTAAAAAACATTTTATACATGTTCTCCTTAAATGCCGCAGCTCTAGTCATTTTAATATTTGTCGTCCAGACCTTGTGCCAGCTTTCAAGCTCTATAATATGACCTAAGTCATGTGCCCAAGATAACATAGCTGGCTTAACTGTCTCCTTCAACATCTTAAAATCCAACAAAAAATTATAAATCTTCTTAATGCTCTTAACATCTGACTCCAGTCATACCTTATCAAAATCTGTTGGGTCGCTATAGAAACCTTTTATCTTTTACCTTGAATCTCGATTGTAGTTGTAATGATTCCCACCAAGTTAAATTGATTTTTTGCTTTGCCAACACCTCTGATGTCATTAATTATTATCCTTACCTAATATATGTCCATAACAACATTTCTTCCCCTCAACAAGTAAAGAGGGTTTAATGAATGCCTCAAGTGGCGACACCCACCTTGGAATTTTAGTATAGAAATTATACCTAGTTTCTTCCCAGATTTTGATGAGGGCACCTCTAATTATATGATGTTTAAAAAGGCTTCTTTGTTGTCTGTACCAAAGAAATGCGTGCCACCCCATTGTCAAATCATGACCCTCTAGATTCAATAACCTTGTGTCCTTTAAGTTTACCCATTCCTTTAGCCAAACCAACACTGCAGCTTTATAGTAAAATCTGTCAAGCCAAGTCCGCCTCTCTCTGGTCTATCTTGCATGTCCTTAAGTCTAATTCGTGGTTTTTTGCTTTGCCAGATAAAGCCAGATATAGTCTTTTCAAGCTGACGAAAAAACTTCTGATTCTTCAGTATTGGTAGTGTTTGGAACATAAATATTAAGCTTGGAAGAATGCACATTTTAATTGTAGCAATCCTACCTAAGAGAGACAAACGCAGACTTCCCCAGTTTCCTAAATCTTTTCAAATATCCGATAAAAGTATATTATAATTATCCTCAAACAGAGCACTACACCTGTTTGTCAGGTTAACCCCTAAATATTTAACTTTTTTATTTATTCCATGGCCTGTTATTTCCTTCAACTGTTTTATGACTTCTTTAGTGCAATTTTTTGTCAAAATAGTTGTCTTCCAAGTACTGATCTTGAGACCTGCGACCTGACCATGTTGCTGTAAGATAAAAAGTAAAGTATTAATCAAAAGTAATGGTTCTTCTAAAATAAAGACAATGTCACCAGCAAAGACTTGCAGCTTATACTGCTCCCCCTTTACCGTCAAACCTTTAATACCCCTTTCTTCCCTTATCACCTCATTTAATGTTTCCAAAACAAAAATAAAAAGTAAAGGAGAAAGGGGAAAACCTTGTCTTGTACCTTTTGATATTTCAAATTTTTGTGTAGCCTCTCCATTAACTAACACCCTTGCCTCTTGTTTTTCATAGATCACCTTCACCATTGTATAGAACTTTCCCCCACAACCCCAATACTTTAGTTGTAACAACATAAATTCCCAATTGACATTGTCAAATGCCTTCTCGGCATCTAAAAAATAAGTGCCATCTGCTTTTCAGAACGTACTTCATAATATTCTAATATGTTCAAAATAAATCTTACATTATGTCTCAACTGTCTTTTTTGAACCTTTTTGCCAATATATTAGTGAAAATATTATAGTCTACGTTAAGAAGAGAAATCAGTCTATAGTTCTTGATATCTAAAATGTCTGCTCCTTTTTTTGGTATCAACGAAATTAAGGCCTCCTTCCAAGTTTCTGGTATTCTATTTTCTTCATGAATATAGTCATTTTCAAGGGTCCCTCAACTTGCTCTTCAAACTGTTGGTAAAATTCTATAGGCAGGCCGTCTGGCCCTGGGGATTTCCTTTTCTTCATTTTTTTAATTGCTTCAGTAACTTTGAATGTAGATATCAGTTGGTTCAATCAACTTTGCTGATCTTCCGTAAATTTCTTCTTTACAAATTTCTCCAAATAATTTTGGATATCGGTTTTATCTTGTCCTTTTTGACAATACAGCTCTGCATAGAATTTCTCAATAATCTCTTAGTTCTTTAAGCAAGTAACATTCTTCTCCTTTGTCATTCTTTAAATTTTTTATAAATCTGTCCGCCCGATCCTTCTTCAGTTTGTAAGCCAACCAGCGAGTAGGTTTGTTTGCATTTTCGAAAAAGGATTGCTTGGCATAGGTCAATTTTTTGGCAATCTCTTTGGATAACAAACAGTTCAACATATGGTGTGATTTCATTAAGTTGATTTTAAACCTTTCAGAGGAGGGATCACTCTTTAATTGCGCATCGTCTTTCTTAATTATGTCAACTATATCACAGTATTTCTTTCTGTTTTGCTTCCTTTGCCAAATCTCTCTAATCAATCTTCCTCTTGCAAAGGCTTTAAAGGTGTCCCACACAACAGCTATATTGGTCTCAGGTAAAATATTTTTTAAAAAGAAAAACTTGAATTCTTCCTTGCAATCTTTAACAAAAGTTTCTTTATTTAACAACCAATTTCTCATTGACCACCTAGAGACTCTAGGTTTATCTTGAAATATCAACAAAAGAGGGTTGTGATCAGCAAATGTCTGAGGAAGAATTCCATGTCTGATATAAGAGATAATGATATCCATGCCATATCTATTCAGGACCATGATCTGTGACATGCCGAAAAGAAGGTAAAGTCCCTTTTATTTAGATTTTTCACTCTCCAACTATCGACAATTGTAAATTCATCTACAAGACTTCTAAATGACTGGGGAAGTTCATATTGTCTCTTCAATTTTTGCTTGGAATCTTTTCAATCTATCATTCAGTCTACAACAGCGTTAAAATCTCCTATTATGCATATCTCGTCGCTAGATTGTTTAGAAAGTACTTCTCTAAGAGAATCATAGAATCTTTCTTGCTCCTGACCCTTAGTTGGCACATAGATATTAACTATTAAAGTTGTTCTATAATCTCTGCGGATCTTAACTATCACCACTCTTTCATCCTTTGATTCATAGATTAGTTCAGGGTGTAAATGAGGCTTAACATACCTGACCACTCCTCTTTTTTTTTCTGTGTCTGCCGAAATGAAATCATTGCCTAATTTTTTATACACAAGAAATTTCTTATCTTTTTCTCTAATATGAGTCTCTTGTAGGCATACCACATCAACTTTCAATTTTAAGATCTGCATAAAGGTTCTCTTTCTTTTTTGTGGACCATTTAGTCCATTCACATTAATAGAGAGTATTTTAATCTTCTGTCTGTCCATTGTTCTTGTTTTTTGTTCCCCCTTTTTTTTGTTGAAGTCTGGTTATCACACCTGATGCAGCTAATTTTTTATGTCTGAGGCTTTTAGTTTCCTTTGGTCTCTCCTTGTCTTGTTCTAAAGTTTCCTGCCCTTCTTCTTCAGTACTATCATGGTTTTCCTTTTGGAACCCTAAATCATTTCCATGCTTCCTTATAAAATCATCCATTTTTAGTATAGACATCAAATTATATCTCTTACTCTTGAAAATAAACGATACCCCTTTGGGGAGTAACCATCTATAGGGAATTTCATTTTCCTTCAACAACGTTGCCAAAATGTAATACTCGTGTCTTTTTCCCATTACCCTCCAGGGTATATCTCTAAGTACTGGAATTTCCAGTTCTTGAATTTTTAAAGGAGTGGCTCTTGTTGCCTCTAAAATCTTGTCTCTCATTGCTCTCTTATGAAACTTCAAATGGATCTCTCTGGGGATTTTATTTCTCTTTGCGTATGTTGAATTTCGTCTATAAGCCAACTCTATTACACCATGTATTACAGTTGGTGTTTCCTGTCCCAGATATTCTGATAGAGCCCTCCCATATTCTCTTTGATATTTTCATCCTTGTTTTCAGGAATGTTTTGGAATCTGTAAAACAGGAAGAAAGTCCATTCTCTGTCTCTGCAAGTACTGTCTTCCTCAAAGTCAGAGACCTGGAAAAGGGGTGGGCTGAAGGAACAGCTTCAAAGATAACCCAAGATTCACCGAGACCAAAAGCCACACCAACTAATTAAACATAAATCCAGTCTGCATTTTAAGGACCGCAAATCACCAACTTGACCTCCACCACACTTGCACATCCCAAACCTCCGCTTCTGCTGGTTCTTCTGCTTTTCTCTGTTCTCCGTCTTGTCTTTCCTTGTACCTTTTCCTCCTGTCTTCCTCTCCCTTACACCATCCTGCTTAATGGGAAGAGAAACAAAGCAAAGTTCTTTCTTAGCCACACCCCATTCAGTCACTCTTTCTTCAGCTCCTCTGCTCCTCAATGCAACAGAACTAAGCAGGGTAGACCAAAGCAATCGATTCTCTATCTGGTAGAGCAACAAGAATGAACCATCTGTCTGTACACAGCATACACCGACAGTTGCTTCCACACTCATGCCGAAACAAAGAAACAGCCGCCATTTTGGATGTAATAATACTGCTTGGCAGAAACCTTCCAATTTGTGCCAACAACTGCAGCAAGCTACCAGCACTGAGGCGCGCTGTAGCTAGCCCCATCCATGAATCGACAATCAATTTAAATGTCTAGGCTGCCCAAGCCTCTCTCTTAAGTTCCAAGACTCCATGCAAATCAATAATTTAAAAAAGAAAGAAAAGAAAACAACAAAAAAGTGAAGGTAAGAGGATTTTGAATACCCACCCAGTTTTGATTATAGGCGAGTAGAAGAGCTTCTCTGTGGTTCCCCAGCTGCCGCTATGATCCAATACAAAATTGGACATTCTTGTCTCTCCCTCTCGCTTCAGCTGTATCTGAAGGCAGTGGAGCTGCCCCCCGAACACTGCTCTCCAGACAATAGCTATGCCCGAGACTCCCTCCAGGAGCTCTCAGCGGGTTTCAGATAAATCTGTGTGCCTCGAAAGAGAAGGAGAATTCAGTGTTGAGGTGCGGAGAGACGCCGACACCTCCCACTGCAACCAGAACTGAAACTCCAAGTTTCTGGAATTTCTCAACCATATGCAGTTGAAAGAATCCATACCAATGGGAATTCCTATGGAGTCAAACTATTTAAAACAACAAGGAAATGAAGAACCCCTAGCCAACTATAAATCACGCAAGGAAGCAATCAGAAGACTGTTATACGTAAGTATGCTTACACGCCCGGACATCACAGCAGCTGTATGCATATTATGCAGAAAGGTAGAGTCACCAAATAAAAGAAACTGGAATGCAGTGAAAAGACTTGCCAGGTATCTCCGTGGTACAATTCATCTAAAAGTGAAGTTACCAGTAGATGGCAGCCCCAAACTGGTAGGAAACATGGATGCAGATTGGGCAGGAGATATCACAAACAGGAAGTCAACCAGTGGATACCTATTCTTTTATGGAAATGGAGCAATCAGCTAGACTAGCAGAAAACAAGAGACTGTCGATGCATCATCCACAGAAGCAGAATTTGTATTTGCTGTGGAAGCATGTAAACAATTAAAGTGGGTATTACAATCAATGAAGGACTTAATCATTGAAGAACCCAAGCCAGTCCAACTCTTCGAAGATAATCAGGGTGTCCTGGGTCAGAGAAGACTTGGCTGAGACCATGGGGACAAGACAGAATCACTGATCAGAAATGCAAGTCAAGAGTTCAATCCAAGAGTCATACACAAGGGAAGCCAGCCAAGGGTCCAAGAAGCAGAGTCTGAGCAGGTCCAAGAGGCGTAGTCAAGCAGGTCCAGGGTCAAAGCCAAAGGTTCAGGAGTAGCAGCCAGAAACAGGTCTGGGGGGGTGTGGTCATGCGCCTCCAAGAAGGGGACAAGTTGCTCCCTCACCTTCCCCCTCTGAAGCCCCATCCTTTATTGGCAGATCACAGCTGGGTCTCATTGCTTGAAAGAGCAATCCATTAATCCCAGGTGTTCCTCTTGAGGAGCTCCAAGCGTGCCCGCCTCCTCCTGTGTTCCCCTGGCTCTGGGGAAAGGGAAGGCAAGGCAGCCTGTTTACTTTCTCCAAGATCTTGGGTTGTGGAGGCGCCGCCTCTCTGGGTTGCCTCTTCCGTGTTCCCAGTGCTCATAGGGCTGGAGTGCATGCTGTCCTCAGCAACTGGGGCACTAGGACCTGCCTCCACCATCTCAGGGTCGTTGACCACATCAGCTGGTTGAGTCTCAGAAGTGCTGACGGGGATGCTACCAGCATCGGCTGAGTGTTCTTCAGCTAAAGCAGGCTGGCCCACGACACAGGGGTGAATAAAACTTATACCAACAGAAAGAGTTAATTCAAGAACTAAACATATAGATATATAACACTACCTTGTAAAGGACATGGCAAAAGGAAGGGATTATTGAACTACAATGTTGTTCTACATGATTGCAGATGCTCTTACCAAGCCACTTCCGCATGAAAAGGTTGAGATTCTATGAAGAAAAATGAATCTTTGTGGATTTGCACAATCGACCTTGAGAAGGGGTGCTGGAATATACAAGGTCTATAGTGCACCTACTTGAAGAAGATCAGAAGAACAGCCTATAGGGGACAGCGGGAGGACTGTTAGCATAGCTAGATTAGGGACTTCCCACAATTTCAAATTATGTCCTTCCTGTCCCCTGATTGGCTCTTTGGAGACTTTCTGCTCCAACTGAGCTCTCCCCCCTTCATTCCTGACTCTCACAGGAGTTAGTCAGTTCGTTAAGCCTCTCTCCCCTGTTCTATTAGAGTTTATTTTTTCTTGAATAAACTGAGTTATTTTCTTTGAACAATTGGTGCTCCGTTTCTCTGCATGTTTAAACTCTGCCAACAGCATCTCCCTTCTGAACAAGTTTTATCCTGGAGATTTGGGAATGACCTAGACTAACACCCTGAACCTTTATGTTTGCTCCAGCAGGGCAAATAGTAGCCACCCAGGGTCATTTTTGGGATTAGGACAGCAGTTGAGGGAGGTTTAAAACTCTCTGGTCCAAATGCTTCCCCCCCAAAAAAAAATATTGGGAGCTCTAGAGATGGAATCCCTGTCTTCCAGTTTGGCCCTTACTTTCTAGCCTGTCTCTTTAACCTTGCCAATATACAGGAAGCCGGACTCCCAGGTTCCTACACTGTGTGCAAAGCAATTTGCTCTGGGATATTAGAAGACAGGCCCAGCCTAGATCATCCAAAAGGCATGCTGGCTCCTTTTCATGTTCTGAAAAATCAAGGATTTCTCCCCCACCCCCACCCCTGTGCCGGTTCTCCTGAGAAATCTGCCTTCCAAACCCAAAAGGTCGTGGTTTCTGAATCCAGTATGACTGGGCTGGTCTGAACCATCCTACAGAAAGTCTGGCTGGATCCCAGCACAACCAGCAGAACTGCTAACATCAGTTCTTGTAAAGCTGTGTCTGGTCTGATGCGATTCCAGTATGCTTCCTTTCTTTGTATTTTACGACTGGCCCATGCCTCGTCCCACTTGGTGCCAGGGAGCTCTGCGTGTGGATCTCTGTCTACACAGAGCTTTCTCCTATAAGGCTGCAGTAGGCTGTTTTTGTTACACTTTGAGGGACAGGTTTAATTATTTTAGGGGTGTGGGCTTTTTAAAAAAATAAATGGTAACAGATTTGTGCTCAGCAATACATGTATCCCTCTAACATCAGAGCGACACGTTCTGAGTTTCTTTGTGTTTGATGAGCAGGAATGCAGGAAGAAGGAAGCATTTTCAGAGAGGCAGATGGCAGGTGGCTGTTAACCAATGCTCCCTCTAAGCTGTGGAGTCTTGTGAGCAAAAATTCTACTTTGTGAACTACTGGCATTAAAAGTTGTGAGTGAGTGATTTGGCTACTGCATAAATTAGTTTGCTCTGGAGCCCATCCTTCCTGAGCTAAGACAAAAATGGGTGAGCCGGAGGCTAAAAAACTGTGAGCCAGCTCACACTAACTCAGCTTAGAGGGAACACTGCTGTTAACCCTTTTCCTGCCTGCTGCTTCTTTGTTACTGCCCCAGATAGTTCCCTCCCTCCAGCCAAAAAGGACTGGGATTCAGAGTAAACAAGAACAATGCAGAGCAGAAATGTTCACTTTATTCTGTAGACACAAAGTTGGAAACAAGTATTTGTTGAAGAAATGTGTTGCTGCTTTCATCCTCTTGAGCAGTTTCATCTTAACACCTTGACATCAGTGCTGCTTGTCAGTATTTAGTCCTGACTAATCTTGTCAGTTGCCTGCCTGTGGCGGGCAACCTCCAAGCCCCATGCCTGTGTTCACTTGATGGAGAAGTTTGAGAAGAATGGGGAAACGATGAAGCAGATGCCATGAGATCACATCATAGTGCCCAAGTCTCTAGGAGCATTCTCAAATCTCTGTGGAGACTGGGAAAGTCCTAGACTGTCACAGCCACTGTGACATCATCTCCAGGTGCTTCATCCAGGTGCTTCACTGTGACATCATCTCCAGGTACGATCCCAGCCAGTGTGGAATGCGATGTCGGCAACGGAGAGTGGAGGCTGCGGCAGTTCCTCGATCAACAAAATTTCCTAGAGTGGGGCCGCGGGCGGTTCCGACGAAGGAAGTGGTAGCCAGCTCAGGGCGTCAGCGTGCCCGATGTTCTTGCCCGGCCTGTGGAGGAGACGGAAGGAGTATGCCGACAGAAGGACTGCCCAGCGCATCATCCGGGGAGACAGTATCTGGGGGGGTTGACGATCGACCGTGAAGATGCCCAGCAGCGGCTTGTGGTCGGTAACGATGTCAAAGTCCTGGCCGTAGATAAAATCAGGAAACTTTTTCACTGCCGTGATGATCGCTAGGGCTTCCCGATCGATTTGGGCATAGTTCCTCTCAGCGGATGATAACATTCTAGAATAGAAGGCGATGGGGGCCTCCCGGCCAGATGGTAGACGATGACTGAGCACGGGCCCGATTCCGTAGGGCGACGCATCACAAGCGAGGATGAGGGGCTTCTTCTCATCGTAGTGTACTAGGACGGCATCGGAGGCAAGGAGGGCTTTGACGGCTTGGAAAGAGGCGTTTTCCCGCCGACCCCATGCCCATGGAGCTGACTTGTCCAGAAGCCGATGGAGTGGTTCTCAAGAGCTGCTTTGTTGGGCAAGAATGTATGATAGAAGTTCAGTAGTCCTAAGAAGGACTGCAGCTCTTTCTTGGACCTTGGCGGGGGTGCGTTGCGGATTGCTGTAACCTTGTCTGGAGCAGGGTGGATGCCATCTGCATCTAGGCGGTAACCCAGGAACTGCACGGAAGGGACGAAGAACTCGCATTTCTCCTTCTTCAGTCGAAGGCCAACATCCTGTAGCCGTCAAAGGACCTCTCGCACTCGAGCAGCTAGTTCTAGATCAGAGACTCCGGCAATTAAGACGTCATCAAAATACAGTATGATGCCAGGCAAACCTCGGAGAAGGCGCTCCATGAGCTCTTGAAAAGTGCTGGGGGCGACATTCACGCTGAACTGCAACCGGTTAACTTTGAAGGCACCTCGATGCATCACGATGGTTTGAGCTTCAGCAGTGGCGGCATCTACTGGCAACTGCTGATAAGCCTGCGCGAGGTCGATTTTGGTGAATACCCAGCCCCCAGAGACTGAGGCCAGGAGGTGGCTCACCATGGGAACTGGCTATGCATGCGGCTGTAGGGCCCGATTGATGGTGCACTTATAGTCAGCGCACAAACGGACAGAGCCATTGGGCTTGAGGGGAGTGACGATAGGTGTCTCCCACTTGGCATTGGTAACTGGCTCGAGGGTCCCTTGGGCCAGCAACTTATTGATCTGTTCATCAATCTTGGGCTTAAAAACGCCGGGGCAACGTCTGGGCTTGTGGCAGATTGGTGGCACAGCAGGATTCAGGTGAAATGACACGGGTGGACCCTTGTAACAGCCCCACTCCTTCTTGAAGACCTCCGGAAACTCAGTCTCAAAGTCCACTAAAGGCTGCGGTTCGACCTGGTTCACACCAACAACGTCTATGCTCAGGGCAGCGAACCAGTCCAGCCTTATCAAGCTTGTGTGGCGACTTTCTACCACGAGCAGGTTCAGACGGCCGGAGAATTTCTTATATTTGACTTGGACAGTTGCGATGCCCACGACTGGAGCTCGGTTCCTCTGGAAGTCAAATAGCTGTAAGGTGCATCTTTGTAGGTGGTGTGCAGCGAAACACGGGCAGACTTGTTGGAATGTGCTCCATGAGACGATGGACAATGCTGAGCCCGAGTCTACCTCCATCTGGCACGCTCAACCTTCGATGAAGACGGTGGCCTTGATCTTTGGATGCGGATGTAGTCCCTGGTGTATATATAGGCGGTTGGTGTAGTCTTCGTACACGCTTGCTTCATGGCTGGAACTCTGTCTTTGCCCTGACGACCGTGATGACGTGAAACGATATGAGCGGCTGGGGGTAGTCACAGACCCTCGGGTCCGCTGGAACTCGTCTGTAGCCTTACATCCCTGAGATGAGCGACACACTTTGGTTAGGTGGCCCGCTTTCCCACATGCATGACAGATGGCGTTTCAGAATTGACAGTCTCTGCACGCATGCGCGCCTCTAAAACCGGCACAGCCGTTTTTTCGCAGGCTTTTTTGAGAGTGGTGCGGGCTATTTTGATGGCGACGCAGCTTCTGGTTGGCCATTGCGTAGAATACTCCATCATCAGATTGGTCGTCCCGGGCGTCATCCGACTCAGCGGTACCGCTCTGGTGAACAGCGTCAGAACAGCCTGATGCGTGGCTCTGGGGGCCCAATCGCAGTTCGCAGAGGGATAGGTTGGTGGCCTCTACTCTCAGGGCCTCTTCGAGGGCTGATTCAAAAGTGAGAGTCTTTAGCAAGAGTAGGGCTCGCTTGATGCTTTCGTCTCGGAGTCCGCAGAGCAGTCGATCTAGGAGGACAGACTTCAAATCAATGAAGTGACAGTCTCTAGCAGCCCGCCTCAGTGCGGTGAGGTACTCTGTTACGGACTCGCCCTCCTTCTGGTCCCTTTGATGGAACGTGCATCGGCGTGCGGCAGCCAACGTCTTCGGGGTGAAGTACTCGGTTAGCTGGGCCTTGATGATGCCGAGAGGGATCTCAAATAACTTAGCAGGGGCAACTAGATCCTGAGCAATGTCGAATACAGCCTGGCCGCAGATACTCAGAAAAGTGGCGCGGCAGACATCGTCCCCGTCAATACTGTTTGCTATGCGGTAGCATTCAAGTCGCTCGAGGTATGAGTCCCAGTTCCCAACTTTTGGGTCGAACGGCTCGATATGGCCCTTGGATGCCATGCCCGTAGTGATTTAGCTCTGGGCGCCCTTAGTGATTTCAGCTGGGCAGGCAGAGTGATTTCAGCTGTTCAGTTAGGACTGGGATCCCATCCTCGTCGCCAGTTTTAAGTATTGAGCGGGAGGCGATGAATCAAACAAACAGGCTTTTATTCAAACCATTGCTTCAGCTCAAAGACAGCTCTATGAGAGCGGCACCTTAATTTATACTGTTTCCAACTCATAACTTCAAACAATGTAACTATGTACAAACAATCCTATTGGACCTAAGCGAGGCTCAGCAATTGGTTACCTAGAGTGGCTTAAGGACCAGTGAGAGTCTTTATTTGTTAGCTAATCAGAAAGGGCCTTTTGCATCCCAAAGTCTCTGCAAGCTGTGGCTGTAAAATAATAAGAATACAACACACAAGTATCCCAAGGCATGCAGCATAAATTACCCTAGGGTTTAGATTAATTCCTTTTGTCTTCAAAGGCACAAATAGTCACCAGTGTGAGCCTCCTCTTCCAAGTGCCTACGAACCTTGCAGGAGGGCCCACAGTTCAGCGATACATAGGACTGCCAGCTGCCTAGAGGAAAAAAAGGTCCTTCCCCTTCAACAGCAGCTTAATGGGCTGTTTTCTACCAGGTGATGTTATTTGCCTCCATGCCAAGCAAAACTTCAGCGGTGCATGCCCACGCATTAAGCCTCTATTAAAGGGACAGAACATTTTTCTCAGGCCTCTTAGCGACCTCAGTTGGAAAGAGAGAAGGCTCTGAGGCCCTAGAGAGGCTGCCGCCAGTGGTTCAATCCATATGTTTATATGAAAGGTAGGATAACAGTTTTGTGGGAAGAAATCATTTGAGAGGAGTTTTTCCTTCCAGGTCCAACTGTCCTGTCACACAGAGGTAAATTTTGGGCTTCTAAAAACTCCAATAAAGCTTTTCCCTTAAACACTCCAAAATAAGTTTAACAATTACAGGAGAAGAGAGCAGGCCCTGTTACAGGCTAGTGCAGGGCTTCCCAACATTTTTGAGCCTGCAGACATCTCTGGAAGGCTGACACAGCAGAGTGAGCTCAGGCATAAAATGGCTGCTGAAGGAGGAGACTGGAGCCAGCCACAAAATGGCTGCCCCTGCTTACCTTCAGTCACACAGTGAAGACCCTTGTGCTGTGGGGGCTGCTGCTAAAGCAACATTTAAAAAATCTGCACAGCAGATCAGAGCCCTGCTGGGCAAAAGCTCCACCTAGCCCTACCCACTTTCTTAGGGCACTTGGTGAGCATTGGGTAGGGTTACCAGGCCTCCCTGGCCACTGGCAGAATGGGGGGTGGGGATAGGGTTGCCAGCCCCAGGTTGGGAAACTCCTGGAGATTTGAGGATGGAGCCTGGGGAGGACAGGGACCTCAGCGGGGTACAATGCCATAGAGCCCACCCTCCAGAGCACCCACTGTCTCCAGGGGAACTGATCTCTGTAGTCTAGAGACGAACTGTAATTCAGGGGGCGGATCACCAGGTCCCTCCTGGAGGCTGGCATCTCTAGCATCAGGAAAAGCAACAGCAGGCATCATGGAGCCCACAGGCCCTCTGAATTCATGACCAATTGAAGCAGGAAAAGTAGAGTACAGAAGTGAACAGGCAGGAGGGAAACAGAGCTGTGGGGTCCCACAATGATCGCAATTGGGACATGCTATTTGATTGCATTGTAATTCAGGATGGCAAAAACCCGAGCAGAAGGCAGACAGCTCCCAAAGGGTCTATCCCATTGATCTGGATCAATGAGCGGCAAACTGGGTTCACTATTGTTAAGTGTAAAGTAATACACATGGGAGAAAAAAAATCCTAACATTTAATGAGATTTAGTTTATTTACAGGCTTTCAGTTAAAAACTTCCCAAAGCAATTGACAACACAATTATAATACAGTAAGCTTTACATCTTCATAGTTAGGGTATGAACTGGCAATGACTAATAGGAAAGGAATTAGACGGCCCTAGTGGAAACCTCACTGAAAATATTAACCCAGTGTGGTGGTGGTAAAAAAGCAAATTCTAAGTTAGGGGTTACTCAGTGGAGGACTGAAAGTTAGATGGTTAGTGTCAACATACTTCTACATAAATCTCTGCAATTTCCTTTACACAGTCCTCCAGTAGCAGCCACCATCCTTGCTCCACCAGGGCTTTTAAAAGTTTAAGACCGATTTTCCACAAGTAGTTGTGCTGTCGTCGATCTTCCATTTGCCCTGGTTGCATTGGTTAATGCACCTTGAAACAAATGACCTGGCCACCTGAATCCACACCACAGTAACAGCAAGACTAGACTACTGAAATGCACTGTACTTTGGTCTCCCCTCAAAATCAGTTGGTCTCCCCTCACATTCAAAGCGTAGCTATTATTGTGTTGTAATAGGTGACTTTAACTACCCACACATTGATTGGGTCAATATGTGTTCAAGTCGGGAAAAAGAGACTGAGTTTCTAGACACTCTCAATGACTGTGCTTTGGAGCAGATGGTTACAGAACCAACTAGGGGAGAGGCGATCCTGGATTTGGTCCTAAGTAACGCCCAAGACCTGGTGAGAGATGTTAAAATGATTGCACCGCTTGGGAACAGTGACCATAATGTTATTGAGTTCAACATTTGTATAAATAGGGAGTTGCCCAAAAAGACTGACACAACCACTTTTAACTTTAAAAGGGGTATCTTCTCTGATATGAGGGGATATGTGAGGAGAAAACTGAAAGGAAAAGTAGAAAGAGTCAAAACCACTGGGGAAGCTTGGAGTCTATTTAAAATTACAATCCTAGAGGCTCAGAGAAAATATATACTGCGGGTTAGGAAAGGCATAAATAGGTATAGAAAAAAGCCTGCATGGTTAACAAACAAAGTAATGGAAGCTGTAAAAGGTAAGAAGGATTCCTTTAAGCGGTGGAAAGCTAGTCTCAGTGAAACTGATAAAAGGGAGCACAGGCTGTAGTAAATAAAATGCAAGTCTGTGATCAGGCAGGCAAAAAGGGAATATGAGGAGCATATCGCAAAAAACATAAAGACCAACAATAAAACTTTCTTCAAATACATTAGAAGTAGAAAACCAGCCAGGGAAGCAGTGGGGCCCTTGGATGACCATGGGGTAAAAGGTGTAGTGAAGGATGATAGGGAAATGGCTGAGAAGCTAAATGCATTTTTTGCCTCTGTCTTCATTGTGGAAGACGAGAAGTGCCTGCCCACTCCAGAACCATTGATTTCAGGAGGGGTGTTAAAAGACCTGAGTCAGATTGAGGTGACGAGAGAGGAGGTCCTACGACTGATAGACAACTTAAAAACAAATAAATCACCGGGCCCGGATGGCATACATCCGAGAGTTCTGAAAGAACTCAAATGTGAACTTGTGGATCTCCTGACAAAAATGTGTAATCTTTCCTTAAGATCTGCCTCCATTCCTGAGGACTGGAAGGTAATGAATGTCACTCCTATCTTTAAAAAGGGTTCCAGAGGAGATCCGGGAAATTACAGGCCAGTCAGTCTGACGTCGATACCGGGTAAGTTGGTGGAAACTGTTATTAAGGAAAAAATTAGTAGGCACATTGATGAACAAAATCTATTGAGGAAGACTCAGCATGGGTTCTGTAAGGGAAGAGCTTGTCTCACTAACCTGTTAGTGTTCTTTGAGGGAGTAAACAAACATGTGGACAAGGGGGACCCAATAGATGTTGATTACCTTGACTTTCAGAAAGCTTTTGATAAAGTTCTTCATCAGAGGCTCCTAAGTAAGCTCAATAGACATTAAATAAAAGGACAAGTCCTTTTGTGGATCAAAAACTGGCTAATTAAAAGGAAACAGAGAGTGAGTATAAATGGGAAATTTTCTCAGTGGAGGGAGGTAAGCAGTGGGGTACTGCAGGGATCAGTACTCGGTCCAATGCTTTTTAACTTGTTTATTAATGATTTGGAGTTGGGAGTAAGCAGTGAAGTGGCTAAATTTGCAGATGACACAAAGTTGTTCAGGGTGGTGAGAACCAGGGAGGATTGTGAGGCACTCCAAAGGGATCTGTTGAGGATGGGCGAGTGGGCATCAATGTGGCAAATGGGGTTTAATGTGGCCAAGTGCAAAGTGATGCACATTGGACCCAAAAATCCTATAAATACATGTTGATGGGGTCCGAACTGGCAGAGACTGACCAAGAGAAAGATCTTGGAGTCGTGGTAGATCACTCAATGAAAATGTTGAGACAGTGTGCAACTGCCACGAAAAAGGCCAGCACTACGCTGGGGGTTATTAGGAAGCAAATTGAAAACAAATCAGCCAGTATCATAATGCCCCTGTATAAATCGATGGTGCGACCTCATTTGGAGTACTGTGTACAGTTCTGGTCACCACACCTCAAAAAAGATATTATAGCACTGGAAAAAGTGCAGAAAAGGGCAACTAGAATGATCAAAGGATTGGAACACTTTCCCTATGAAGGAAGGTTAAAGCGCTTGGGGATCTTTAGCTTGGAGAAACGACGGCTGAGGGGTGACATGAGCAAGGTTTATAAGATTATGCATGGGATAGAACAGGTAGAGAAAGAAGTCCTTTTCTCCCTTTTTCACAATACAAGAACTCGTGGGCACTTGATGAAATTGCTGAGCAGTTGGGTTAGAACAGGGAAAAGGAAGTACTTCTTCACCCAAAGAGTTATTAACACGTGGAATTCACTGCCACAGGAGGTGGTGGCGGCTACAAGCATGGACAGCTTCAAGAGGGAATTAGATAAAACATATGGAGCAGAGGTCCATCAGTGGCTATTAGCCACAAAGTATAGATATGAACTCTCAGTCTGGGGCAAGTCATGCTCTGTATTCCTAGTGCTTGGGCTGGGGGGAGGCAGTTTCTGGATCAGCTTCCCCAGGCACCCCGTGGCTTGCGAGGCACCTGGGGAACTTGAGGAGGGGGGGCTGTAGGTGTGGCCAGCTTGGAAGCCAGCCGAAACTCAGTTCCTGTGCATGCCTGCCCAAAAATAGCCCTGGATATCGTGATTGTTTTGTTCCATACACATAATAGGAACTCAGTGATAGCTGCAGTAATTTCAGAAGATTTGTCAGAGAGCAAAAAAACTAGGCCATTATTAACCATAGATTTTGCAGAAGAAAGAAGGGGATGGATCACAGAATGACCCACTTGAAGTGGCCTCCAGGTTATAGAGGTCATTTCCCCTGGAAAAAATGGCTACTTTAGAAGCCACTTACATCCCGCTGAGGTCCCTCCCTGCCTCAACCCCCCCCCCCCCCCAGATTCTACCCCCCTAATCTCCAGAAATTACCCAGACCAGACCTGCCTGGCAACCCAAGCAGGGCAGCCACCCAGGTTTTTTTTGGTTTGGTGTATAAAAGCCAGAATGTTGGGCTGCCAGCCACAATTTGTTTCGAATAGCTATCCAGCAGCAGTCTAGTTTTCACTCAGGTGTCTTCCAGATGGCAGTGTTGTTCAGCATCTAGCACATGGTGGAGACAGCTCCCAACAGAGTGCTTTGGGCTCAGGCTTCCACATGGCATGTAGTACCCTTCACCATCTCCGTGTGTTCCAGAATTGCAGAACTCTGTGTGTCTGCAGAACTGGCTGCAGTTTGGTGTAGTGGTTAGGAGTGCAGACTCTGATCTGGGAGAACTGGGCTTGAGTCCCTGGGTCAGTCACAAGTTCTCTCACAGCTGTTCTCTCAGGAGCAGTTTTCGAAAGATCTCTCTCAGCCCCATCTACCTCACCGGGTGTCTGTTGTGGGGAGGGGATGGGAAAGGAGAGCGTGAGCCGCCCTGAGACTCCTTCAGGTAGTGAAGGGTATAAATCCAATCTCCTCCTCCTCCGCCTCCTCCTCCCCTTACATTTGCCCTCAGTTTGATTGGCACCATTTCCCTTAAAAAACAATGGTGGTTCATCTCAGCTGCAGGACACGCTGCTGAATGTGAAAAGGCTGAATGCATGCATGCTCATCAGAGGTTTCATAGGTGATACCAGAGCAATACTTGGCACTGACAATTTTGAGGATTGCAGTCATAAGAAGAGTTCTGCACCCATTTACTCCCACATTGCTCCTTTACCATGCATGAGATCGCAAGAAGAGGCTTAACCCCCCCCCCCAGGGTTGCCAACCTCCATGTGGTGGCTGGAGACCTCCTGGGATTACAATTAATCTCCAGGCAACAGAGATGGCTGCTTTGGAAGGTGGATTTTATGGCATTATACCCTACTGAAGTCCCTCCCCTCCCCAAACCCCACCCTCCTCAGGGTCCACCCCCAAATATTCAGGAATTTCCCAATCTGGAGTTGGCAACCTCCCCACCAATACTCCCTCTAAGCTGTGAACTCTTGTGAGCAAAAATTCCACTTTGTGAGCCACTGGCATCAAAGTTGTGAGCAAGCAATCCGGCTACTGCATAAATTAGTTTGCTATGAAGCCATCCTTCCTGAGCTAAGGCAGAAATGTGTGAGCCAGAGACTAAAAAACTGTGAGCTAGTTCGCACTAACTCAGCTTAGAGGGAACACTGCTCCCCACATCCACCTGTATTGGGGGCTACCAGCAGGAGGGAACAGGCCCTTTTGCTCTTAGCTCTGCCAGGGGAACCCTTGGCTTCATTCTGTCTTACTTACCTACTTAGTACAGAACAGGCAATTTTGCAAATCCAAAGTTGGCAGCTTTTGCCTGTAGTGTATTAAGTAGGTCACTCAGACTTTGCCAGGAGGTTTCACTGGGGAGTCCAAAAAAATTATTTGGAAAGGAGTGTGTTATTCTTTTAACAAGATGCACAATTTTAATCTATTGTCTAATAGCAAAGCTCGGCAAACACATGCAGCCAGCCTCCTTACAGTGAAGCCAAAACAACGCTGTATGCTTCAGTCCTGTTGACTTCAGTGAAGGCAAGTGTCAGGATTGGGTCCACAGCCACCTTTTTTTGCAGCAAGGACGTATCAGGTTACAACAAAGAGTGTTTTGTGACAGGCAGGAAGGGGGGGGGGGAGATGGAGGAGGCAGCCAGCGACTCCTGGCCCTCTCTGTCACGCCTTCGCTGCTGGCCCGCAGCTGCCTTTGATTCCTTGTTCCTGGGCACTTGATAAATGAAGTGTTTTTGAAGGGGATGTTTGGAAATTCCCACAAAGACTTCTGTGTCCAGGCCATGTTAGGCCTCCTCCTCCTTTCCCCTTCCCACTTCTCACACCCCTCTGGGCTTTTCACTGGCTTGCCTTTACTAAAAAAAAAAGGAGGGGGGGGGGCTCAGGCTGGGAATTCTGTGGAGAAAGAGGAAAGAGACCTCGATGCAGACAAAGATCCTCCAAGTGCCCAACTTACTTACAGAGCACCTCTTCCTGTTAATGGTTGTTACTTAGAAAATGTGGTGCCTTGAAACTCCGTGAGGAAACCGTTGACTTTAGGGTCTGACCATGAGGTGGTAAATCAACTGTCAGAATGCCCTACGCCTCCCAGGCTGGTGTGCAGCAGGAATAAGAAGGCTGGAGTATCCCTGAGCATGCACAGAGAGATCCAAGCTTCCCTTTGAGCAAGAGCTTAGCCTCACGGCCTGTTTTCACTGCCAGTGTTGGCCCTGGATATTTATTTACTTCATTTATACCCTACCTTTCTTCCCAGTGGGGACCCAGAACAGTTGAAATTAGGGCTGCCAAGTCCAACTTGGGAAATATCTGGGGTCTTTGGGGGTGGAGCCAGGAGACTTTGGGGGTGGAGCCAGGAGAAAGGAAGTGACATCATTTTGTGATGTCACATCCTGTGATGTTGCTTCCACATGCTGACACATGAACTCATGAAGTTTCCTAATACTGAATCAGGCCATTGGTCCATCAAGGTCAGTATTGACTACTCAGACTGGTAGTGGCTCTCCAGGGTCTCAGGCTGAGATCTTTAATGTCACCTATTACCTGATCCTTTTTTAGCTGAAGAGGCTGATACCTCCTGCATGTCAAGCAGATGCTCTTATCACTGAGCAACGGCCCTACTGAATCCTTCCTCATCTCAGCAGAATATGAAGCACTAAGTGCTACACAAGTGCTGAATATGATTTTCATATCATAAGAACAGGAGAGAAGCCACAGTGGATCCGGCCAACAGCCCATCCAGAACAACACTCTGTGTCATACCAGGTGCCCTCAGGAGGTCCAGCAGCGGGGCCAGAACTCCAGAAGCCCTCCCACTGTTGCCCCCCAAGCACCAAGAATTCAGAGCCTCACTGCCCCAGACAAAGGGTTCCATTTAGACCTTGTGGCTATAATAGCCACTGATAGACCTCTGCTGGATGGGGACAGAGAGAGAGAGACAGACAGACAGACAGAAAAAAGAAAGAAAGAGGGAGAGAGAGAGAAGGGGAAAAAACTAGCAGAGGCACTTACTTCCATTTAGACCTTGTGGCTATAATAGCCACTGATAGACCTCTGCTGGATGGGGACAGAGAGAGAGAGACAGACAGACAGACAGACAGACAGAAAAAAGAAAGAGGGAGAGAGAATGAAAAGAGCTGGAACAGAAACTCACCTTGCCAGCCACATGCAAAAGCAGCTCCTTCAGTCCCTCCTTAATCTCTGGGCGGGGCTCTCTTGCTGTGGAAGAAGCTCTCTTGCTGACTTCTTAAAGGGGAAATGTCTGGCGAGGCTTTTTAATGCAGGGCAGGCTCTCTGCAGACATTTCCCTTTTAAGGCAGCCATTTTGTCCCCCCGGTGGCCATCTTTGGAAAAGCGGGAGGTAAGCTCTAAAAATCGGTGTTTCCCCCGCCCAAGCGGGGGACTTGGCAGCCCTAGTTGAAATCATGCTCTTCCCCCTCCACCTGTCCAGCACCATTTTATCCTCACACAACAACCCTGTTGCGACTGGCCCAAGGTCACCCTCACCTGGCAAGCTTCCATGCGGTGATCCACATGGGACCACAAGTCTCCAAACTCGGGTCTCTTGGGACGACAGGAGTCGTGGGATCTCGCTCCCTCTCCCAGTTCTCGGCCCAGCTCCATCCCCATGGACGCTCCCTGTCGAGAGGGGTCCAGGTCTCAATCGGTTCGGTTCCGAATTGAGTCCATGAGTACCTGGGACCCCTGGGCCAGCAATCCACCCACGGGGTGGTGCGAGGAGGTACAGCATCCTCCTCCATAGATACAGGGACCACCGTGTCCCCCGAGGTTGCCGGGGGTTCACCACCGTCTTCCGACATCGTCAGGAACGGGAGGCCTCTCCAGAGAGAAATGGGATTACTAACTCTCTGTGAGACTTCCTGGATGAACTCACCCCACGCAAAGGATCTTAACCAAGACTTCCTTTATTGGGGGAATTTCTTCAGGGTACACTTGTTGAGTTAGTAATGGATTGGATAGATATAGTGATTTCAAACGTGTATTGTCACACGGGTTCCCCAGTCCCCGCCCCGGGATGAATCCTACCTAAAAGCGTTCCCAGGCTAAAGAGTGGGAAGGCATTAATAGATGACACCTGCAGAAGAAGCTAAAAACACTAAACGTGTCTGTGAGAAGTCACCAGTAGCCTTGGACAGAGATAACAACCCTGTGAAGCCAGTGAGCGGAGGGGAGGGAGTACATTCCAGCGGGAGGAAGGGGGAGGAGTGGAGTTGTCTCGCCCAGCCCAGTAAATCCCGTCTCCCGCCCTGGAGAGTGGCAGGATTACCTGACAATAGGGCAGTTTCATATGTTCATGGCTTACCTATGGATTCCTAAATGAATTGATGCAACATCTGAACCAAGATCTTCCCAATTTGTGGCTGAGCCTCTCAGATATTGTGGACCAAACAAGACATGATGCTGGGAGATCTGTGAGAAACCTTCTCCAGCACTTTTAGAAGGAAAATTGCAGAGCTCCCATTCGGATTGGAACTGTAGCACAGGGAATAAAGCAGGTTGTTCATATGAATAACCACCGCCAGAACTGCTGTTAACTCTGGCAGGGATAAAAGGCGCACAGCTGGCTGAGCAATACACTGAGAGGGTTAGTGCACAGGGAGGGGAAAGGTAAGCTCCCTGTCTCCCAATGCTGCCCTGACCTGGATGGCCCAAGCTAGCCTGATCTCATCAGATTTTGGAAACTAAGCAGGGTCAGGCCTGGTCAGTATTTGGATGGGAGACCACCGAGGAAGTCCCAGGGACACTACGCAGAGGCAGGCAATGGCAAACCGCCTCTGAACATCTCCTGCCTTGAAAACCCTATTTTGGGGGGGATTTTTTGCCATACGTCAGCTGTGGCTTGGCAGCACTTTCCACCACCATCGGGTCCCGTAATTTACATTTACAGGACCCTGCAAAGATCTGTTGATGGATCTACCAGGGTCACTTCTGGGCTGGCTTAATGCTGCACTGGTTCCCTTTTTTAAAAAAGAAAAGAAAACCTCAATACCTTAATTCTTCAACAGAATTTGGTTTTGGTTTTTTGGAATCCCAAATATTTTTAATATCTCCAGAAAGGATGACTTACCCACAACCCCACAGGGCCCAAACGGGGGGGGGGGGGGAGGCATACAAACAAACATCTGTTTCTCCGCCCTTGCAATCATCGTTTTAACCGTCTAGGGAAGCCAAGGCCCTCTACAGGGACAGGGCATTTCCCGCCCGGCCAGTTGGCAACCTTAGCATCACCACCCTAGAGAAGGACGGAGCAGTTCCCCTCTTTCTGTCTTTGAAAGGAATGGCTTGCTGTCCCTATGCTCCTTGGACGACTCCGGTTGTGTCTTTCCATTCCTCTTGTCTGACGCTCCCTCCCTCCGTGGGTTTGTCTGGCATGTTTCGTCTCTGAAGGCAGCCGCCACACAGGTCTGGGTTTGCTTCTGGGCTTTGCCCATTTTCCTGACTTGAGAGAGCCCCACACAGATAGGTGTTTTGTCCCACCTTCCTCCCACCCTTCCTCTAAAGAGAAATAGTAGCAACATATACAGCTCCTCCTCACGCCTCCATTTCATCCTCACAGTAACCCCATGAGGTATGTTCGGGTTAGGCTATGTGCTTGGCCCAAGGACAGCCAGCAGGCTTTCTGGTTGGGAGGGGATTTGAATCTGGGTCTCCTTCTGACGAGAACACCTCACCTCTAATGAGCCAACGCTGGGGGTGTTTCAGGGCAATGCTGTAAGTGTCGTTATTATTGACTGGGGGGGGGGGGGGGGGAGACGCTTGGAAATACTGTCTATGAAAATCTGTGGATTGTCACAGGCAGTATTCTGTCAGTAGAACAAAGTTTGAGTCCAGTGGCACCTTGAAGACCAACAAAGTCACTAGAAACAATCTCTAGAAGGCCCATCTAATGGTTTCATGAATAAAAAACTCAGAGAAAGGTCTTGAGTGCAAATTCTACCATGCCTGACAGAGGAAAGTGGGTGTGTGTTTAGCCTGCCTGGAAAAAGGAGGCTCCCTGCAGGTGGGAAGGGTGCCGAGGGGGGGGGGGTGCCCAGGTCTCTTCCAGGCTGTTAGATAAAAAGGGCAGCACAGTGATTCATCTTGTGCACAGAGGAGAGAACAGCCTAACAGGGCGTTTCAATTACCGGGAAGTGATTTATGCCAATTATTTTAAGATGAACTCATTAAAAACTGTGGGGTCAATGGGAAAATGTTCCTGATGTCTAAAGTTCAAGATTGTTTATCTTCTCTGGGGTTTTTCTGTTTTTTTACTTAAATATACTAAGTTCTGCTTCTAAATTATTTGAGGGGTCAAGTTTTGCAGGGCAGGAACTGTGTCATACAATTAATGGGTGGGTGGGAGGGAGGGACTGGGAGGGAGGGAGCTGCCCAGCAGAAGAGACTCCATCCATCAGTGAGATCTTGCCAGCACTTGAACAGGATGCGGGTGCCTGGGGTCTAGAGGCAGAGCCTGATGTGATCAAGTGGCCATTTTCCCACTGGCACAAACGGTGCCCCCCCTCCACTAGTTGCCAGGTGAGGGTTTCTTCATGTAATGGAGGGAGTAGGAGAAAGACCCTTTTAACTGTTAGGTGTCTTTTAAGGCAAGTGAATTTGCTGCTAAAGTGCCTTCAAGACCTTTTCAACCCAGGTGGTTCTGTGCCTCAAAAGCAGCTTCTGCAAACACTACAGCTGTCTTTGGCTGGTCTTCCTGCTCCCTTTCCCCCTCCTCAGCTACAAGAAGGGAGAGTTCTATACCTGGAAGAGAGCCAGTTTGGTGTAGTGGTTAAGTGCATGGACTCTAATCTGGGAGAACTGGGTTTGATTCCCCACTTCTCCACTTGCACCTGCTGGATGACCTTGGGCAAGCCATAGCTCTGTACCAGCTGTTCTCTCAAGGACAGCTTGGGAAAGAGCTCTCTCAGCCCCACCTACCTCACAGGGTGTCTGTTGTGGGGAGGGGAAGGGAAAGGAGTAAGCCGCTCTGAGACTCCTTCGGGTAGTGAAGGGTGGGGTATAAATCCAATCTCTTCCCTTCTTCTTCTTCTTCTGCCTTCTTTTCTGCCAGCTCTGCCACTTGACCCCTCAGCTCTGTCTCTGGGCTCATGTCACAAGCTCTGCTCCTTGCTAGGTATCTGCCTTCCAAAATTTGGCAACCCTAGTACATCCAGAGAGAATCCCAGAAGGAGCTGCATGTGTCAGTTTCTCAGCTGGCTGGTCTGGTGCATGTTGTTGATGCTGGAGCTGCTGCCTCCCCCCCCCCCCCCCCCAATCAGGGCCTGCTGCTTGGATCAACAATGAACAGCTGCCCTAGTGGTGGTTGCTTGAGGCAGAAAAAGCTTGCTAATGTTTCCTCATCCTCTTGGAGAGCAGTGACAAGTGGAGTGCTTCAGGGATCTGTCCTGGCACCTGTTTTGTTCAACATCTTTATAAATGATTTGGTTGAAGAAACAGAGGGAATTTGGAGATGATACTAAATTGGGAGGGGTAGCAAATACTGTAGAAGACAGAGTCAGGATACAGGATGATCTTGACAGGCTGGAAAACTGGGCTAAAACAAATAAAATTAACTTTAATGGGGAGAAATGTAAAGTTCTGCATTTAAGTAGGAAAAATAAAATGCATAATTATAGGATGGGGGAGACTTGTCTTAGCAGCAGTGTTCCCTCTAAGCTGAGTTAGTGTGAGCTAGCTCATGGTTTTTTAGCCTCTGGCTCACACATTTTTGTCTTAGCTCAGGAAGGATGGCTCCAGAGCAAACTAATTTATGCAGTAGCCAAATCACTCACTCACAATTTTAATGCCAGTAGCTCACAAAGCAGAATTTTTGCTCAGAAGACTCTACAGCTTAGATGGAGCATTGCTTGGCAGTAGTATGTATGAAAAAGATCTCGGGGTCTTAGTAGTCCATACACTGAACATGAGTCAGCAGTACGATGTGGTAGCTAAAAAGGAAAATGTGATTTTGGGCTGTATCAACAGAAGTATAGAGTCCAGATATGTGAAGTGATGGTATCGCTTTATTCTGCTCTGGTTAGACCTCATCTAGAGTACTGTGTTCAGTTTTGGGCACCACAGTTTAAGAAGGACATAGACAAGTTAGAACATGTCCAGAGGAGGGCAATGAAGATGGTGCGGGGTCTGGAGACCAAGTCCTATGAGAAAAGGCTGAAGGAGCTGGGTATATTTACCCTGGAGAGGAGATATGATAACCATCTTCAAGTACTTGAAAGGCTGTCATATAGAGGATGGTGCAAAGTTGTTTTCTGTTGCCCCAGAAGGTTGGACCAGAATCAACGGGTTGAAATTAAATCAAAATCGTTTTTGGCTAAGCATTAGGAAGAACTTTCTGTCAGAGCGGTTCCTCAGTGGAACAGGCTTCCTCGGGAGGTGGCGGGCTTTTCTTCTTTGGAGGTTTTCAAGCAGAGGCTAGATGGCCATCTGACAACAATGCTGATCCTGTGAATTTAGGCAGATCACGAGAAAGGAGGGCAGGAAGGGTTGCCTCAGTGCTTAGTTCTTGTGGCCCTTTCTTACACACCCAGGGAAATGCTGATCACCACTTAGGGGACAGGAAGCAATTTTTTCCCAGCCAATTTTTGGCCAGGGATGAAGAAGAAGAAGAAGAAGAGATTGGATTTATACCCCGCCCTTCACTTGTAGTCTCAGAGCGGCTTAAAAACTCCTTCCCCTTCCCCTCCCCACAACAGACATCCTGTGAGGTAGGTGGGGCTGAGAGAGCTCTGAGACAACTGTCCTTGAGAGAACAGCTGGTACAGAGCTATGGCTTGCCCAAGGTCATCCAGCAGCTGCAGGTGGAGGAGTGGGGAATCAAACCCAGTTCTCCCAGATTAGAGTCTGCGCACTTAACCACTACACCAAACTGGCTCTCAGGATCCAGGAGTGGGAGGATTGCCCTGAGCATGGAGCAGGGGTCACTTGGGGTGTGGGGAGAAGGTATTTGTGAAGTTCCGGCATTGTGCAGTGGGTTGGACTAGATGACCCTGGAGGTCCCTTCCAAATCTAAGATTCTCTGATTTTGTGATCAGCGATCCAGCCCAGCATGGTAGGGCTTCTCCTCCTCTGGCCCAGCTGGATTCTGAAGGGAGCAGAGTGCTTCATCAGCCAACCATGGGCCGGGTTGCCAATTGCCTGTAGGAAGAAAGATGGCCTGTTCCTGCAACAAAGACTTCACAGGATGTGATTCACCTTCATGTCATGAAAATCCATTTCACACATTAAGCCTGTTAAAGGGACAGGGTGTTTTTCTCCAGGCTTGGTGGCAACCTTACCGACCAGGTTCTCCCAGCGGTCGCTGAACACACACACAGAGATACCCCAGCTGTGTCCCTGTTAGGAAGCTCCCGGATGCCTAGAGTTGCCAGCTCTGGGTTGGGAAACACCTGAAGATTTGGGGGGGGGGGGGGGGAAGAGCCATAGGAGGGCGGGGTTTGGGGAAGGGAGGGTCCTCAGCGCGATATCATGCCATAGAAAAGTTAGGGTTGCCATCCTCCCAATGGGGGCAGAGGTTCCTCTGCTTATGGGCCCCCCAGTCCACCACCGGCTAGCTGGCTGGCAGTGGGAGCCCCGCCTCCAAAGACCCCTGTCGCACCAGGCATGTTGCACAGGGGACACTCTAGCATTTGGCTAAAAACTCTACGGTGTTTATTGGCATAGCTTCATACACAGGCTCAGTCAACAAGGAAGGAGACAGCTTTTAAAACCTCCATCTCCTCTTAACAATATAGAGTTTTTGGCCAAATGTCAGCGCATCCCCTGCACAACGTGCCCCGTGTGATGACGTCATCTCCAGGTGATGTCATTGCAGCATACACATCCGAGAACCCGGGCTGGATCCCCCCGTCAGCAGCCAGGTAAGACCTGGCAACCCTAAGAGAAGTCCCGCTTCCAAAGTGGCCATTTTGTCCTGGTGAACTGATCCCTGTTGCCTGGAAATTAATTGTCATCCTAGGAGATCTCCAGCTACCACCTGGAAGTTAGTAACTGTACTGGTGCCTCACCAGCTGCTCAGCAGAAGCAAGCATGTTGCTTCTTACTTCCACCACATGGGCAAGCTTTGAACAGTCCTCCACCACCACTCCAACCCCAAAGAGATTCCCAATATCAGGCACATTGCATGGGCACTCACAAACATTGCTGATGGTGATAAGACCTCACCTCCTCCCTCCTGCTTCACCCAAGTGCACAAAAGCACGTGCAAAAGGTAATAAATGCATGGAAATACAAGGGGAAACAAAAACCTTCAACCAGCCACAAAACACAAAAACTAGTCCAGCTGGTTAAAAAAAACGATTGGTAATTCTAAATAGCCACATCTTGCAAGGTGGTTGTCAACGTTCCTGTTTTGGCAGCCCCAGATGGGAAACAAGAGCAGGGACACAGCTGAGCACTCGGTGGGCTACCCAACATGGCTAGTGGGCAACATGTGGTATTATCTGTACAGAGATGTGACTGCAGAGCTTGTTCACACACACGCATGAAGCTGCCTGTCAAGGCTAGTTTTACCTACTCGACCTGGCAGTGGCTTTCCAGGGTCTTAAGCAGAGGCCTTTTGTGTTACCTACTACTTTTAACTGGAGGTACCACAGATTGAACCTGGGACCTTCCGCATGCGATGTGGACTCTCTACCACTGAGCCATGGCCCCTCCTATTTCAGAGGCTGCCTGCATCTGGTTTGCTGTTTTGAGAAAACATATGTCTATACACTGTAGGTATTCACTATCAGCCATAGTTTAGACCCAGATTTTAATACTACCCATTGGATGCTTCCATTCTTGCTTCTTCCCAGAAGACCAGAGATGCAACCGGACAGTGGCTCCACCCAGCATTTCAGCACACCTGACAAAAGGCCTTAAGACCAGGTCCTGAAGTGCCTCCCCCCCCTCCCCCCACACCACTGCGCCTTTTTCCAAACATGAAGAGTCCTGGAGAACTTGAAAGTTTGCACACTGTTGTGGTTGGTTTTAAGAAAAGCTATCTTGTGGCCTTTTTCGTTCATTTGTTTTAGGAATTCAAGGGTGTTGTAGAGTTTTTCAGGTACTGGGGCCACAGTGTGACCTCAGAGTATGGAATGGAGAAAAATTGTAGAGCATAAGGAGGTCCGAGCTGTACCCCTGCTGTCTTCCTTGGGTCATTCAGAGGTCACTGAACTTCTCTAGGGGATTGTGAAGTCCACCAAGAAGAAACAGTCGCCCTCCTCTAGTTCCTGGGGTGAAAGAAACATGAGGAGTCCTGATTCTGGCCAGAGTTGTTTGATTCTCTTTCAAGTTACTTCAGCTTCCTTGTCTGGTTTTGTACACTCTTCTACCCCCCCCCCCCCCTCCCCATATTTATACTTCAAGTGATAAGAGTTTGCATAGGAATGTGCCTTCTTTGTAGTCTTGGAACAAACAGCTTGTAAAAATGCCACAGTCTCCCCGCACTTAGCAGACGTCATGTCCTATGGGAGGCAACCATCCCTTCTGATTCATGGAGGGAGGGATGCCCAGGAATAACTTGGAGGAAGGATCAGATAAAGTTCAAAGCTGCGTTGTCCCAGGCTGCTGCCCTCAGAGCCTCCTGTTTGCTAGGCTGTATCTGGCTCAAGGGCTGGGCTCCAGTTCCCATAAGCCTTTGGGACAGGGTTCCTGGCTTGCTTGATAGAACAGGGTGGTCAGCCATGATGGAGATCCACCATAGTGAGCAGACATGTCCACAGTATCCACAGTGTCCAGAGAGCCAGTTTGGTGTAGTGGTTAAGTGCGCGGACTCTAATCTGGGAGAACCGGGTTTGATTCCCCACTCCTCCACTTGCACCTGGCTGGCTGACCCTGGGCAAGCCATAGCTCTGTACCAGCTGTTCTCTCAAGGGCAGTTCTCGAGAGAGCTCTCTCAGCCCCACCTACCTCACAGGGTGTCTGTTGTGGGGAGGAGAAGGGAAGTGAGTTTGTAAGCCACTCTGAGACTCTTAAGTGAGTGAAGGGCGGGATATAAATCCAGTCTCCTCCTCCTCCTCCTCCCGTTGCTCTCTGGGCTGCAGCCTGCCTGGATGTTCCAGTCTTGGACGCTGCTTTCTGGCTGTATGGATAGGAGCCAGTTTGGCCTTGAGGGCTCGGAAGTCAAGAAATTAATGCTGCACGTACCCAGAGGGTCTCTCCTTCCCAATCATTTCACTTTATCAATCCCTGCTAGCTTAAAAGATTATTCTTGTGTGTCTAGAGGTCCAGTCTGCTGAAAACCAGTAGGCAAGCCTCCATTCTTTCTCTGGTTGTGTGTTTCCCTTTTGTTGAAGAAATGAGTATGTGACACAAGGCCTGAGAAATTCAGTCATTATAGGGTTAACCTATGCAACTTGTTTGTTTACCTTTGTTAGCCTGGAAGTAATACCTGGCAGCTAGCCAATTAACTCTAAGCCTGGGAAAACTAAGGGTGTACTGTTTTGCTAATTGGTCAATGATATCAGGTGTTTCCTTTCAGGGGTCAAGAAGAAGGAGAGATCCTCCATTGCAATCTCTCTCACTCTCTATCAGGATGTCTTAGTATGCAGACGCAGCAGAATGCTGCTTAGTAAGCATGTTTTGTTTATTTGTAGCTAATCCCGTTTACCTTTTCCCTTTAGTAATAAACTTCTTTTAAACTAAAAGAAGCAATCTCTTCTTTCCAGAAAAGCAAGATTCATTACTCTGAATTTTCTTGATTATTGGACAAAAGTCCTAACACCTTTTCCATCTAAGACCCTACAACTTTCTTACTTGTGTTTCTCCCAAGAATGTTTATTCTTGCACTAATAGAAAGCTGATTGCTTTCCAGTCTAGCAAGCTGATATAACAGGTGAGACACGTTTTCTCCCATCTGCCTTTATTGATAGCAGCCGGAACCCATTTTTTAAAATTGCCTTCCTGTCTCCTGCTGATGGCCTTTCTAGTTTTTTAACTGTTTTAATGCCTACCATTGTTTTAAAGATTTTTGCTGGTTGTACATTTATACATTCTGAGGGCTGTCAAATTTTAAGATTCCTGCTTTTATCAAATTAATTGTCTGCTGAGAACTTTCACCAAGATTGGTTGTCCAGACAAAAATCTTTTTATGAATGTGATGCAAGTTCCTGTACTCAAGAAGCTGCAATGGTGTGACAAAGAGGTATCTCAAAGTGTCTTTCAGGAAACACTTTTATTATAAAAGGTGGATAATTTCATTATTATTTCTCAGGCCTTTTCAAGTATAAGTGCTGATGGGGCATTTGCAGAATCCCATTTTCCAGTCCAGTAGTCCGGACAGCCATGCTAATAGCAGCTAATTGGGCTGAGCCTGATTAAGCGCTGCTGGGTGCTGGAAGGCAGGAAGAGATGTACCACAGTGGCATTTGTTTGTCTGGAACGCCTGATGCTGCTGGAGCAGTCTTGGACACTTGCCTGGCTGTGCAGGTTAAATGGCTAAGGGGAAACAAGTTAAAAATGAATCCTGCAGTGGTCTTGGTTGGGAATGGTGAGGTCATGAAGGACACTGAACTCCCACTTTTGATTCAGCTGACCGAGGGGCCATTCTAGCTCTAACAGTACTGCTGGGGAAGAAAGTTGATGCAGTAACAAAAAAATCCATCTTCATTTAGCCCAGAAGATGGCTTCAGGCCTGTAGCTACTGTCAGTAGGCTTACCAAGCCCCCCGGGAGGGTGGGGGAAACACCGATTTTTAATGCTTACCCCCGCTTTTTCAAAATTGGCCACCGGGGGAGGCAATGGCTGCCAGCAGGAACGCAGGGGAACGTCGGAGCCTGCCCTGCCCTCTCCCTGCCAGGCCTGAATTGTCTTAAAAGGGAAATGTTTGCAGAGAGTCTGCAGTAAAGCCTCACCAGACATTTCCCCTTTAAGAGCAGAGCCAGCAAGAGAAAGCCCCGCCCAGAGATTAAGGAGGGACTAGGCTTTTTTTTTTTTTGTAAAATTTTTTTATTTTTTCAAAACATTACAAATAATACCTTTATCTTATACAAATCCATTTTTCCATACTATATAACATTTTGTTCTGTTTGTATAATTTTGTTTTTATCTTGTATTAGCGGTTTCCCACCACATCTGAAGCATAACATATTTTCCACTCTATCTAAAGTAGTAACACTTATATCTATGTTTACATATCTGGTAACGGTCATATTTCTTAAAAATACTTATACACTAATTCTTACTTTCTATATTCTTATATAATTCTAAAATAAAAAACCACTTCATTATCTAATTATCCTTAATACATTCATATACTCTAATTCTATTGCTTTATGTTATTATAACCATGTATAAATGCAGTTTTTCATATCCCAGTATTTTTCAACATATTCTTTCAAATCCTTCCAATCTTCTAAAAAGCTCTCTGAGTACAGATCATTCAATTTTCTAGTCCATTTATCCATTTCAGCCATATATAACAATTTTTTCAACCATTCCCACACCTCTGGTATTTTTTCATTTTTCCAATTTTGTGCATACACCATTCTTGCTGTTGTTATCATATACCATATTATTGTCCTTTTCTTTACATTTATCTCTTCTAATTTTAGTCCAAGCAATAACATTTCAGGCAACTTCTTAAATGTACATTTCAAGATTCTTTCCATTTCTGCATGTATTTTTGACCAATAAATCTTTGCTTTGTCACAAGTCCACCACATATGATAAAAAGAACCTTCTTTCTTTTTACATTTCCAACATTTGTTAGACATATTCTGACCAATATTTGCAATTTTTTTTGGTGTCATATACCATCTATACATCATTTTAAAACAATTTTCTTTTAAGTTATAACACGTAGATATATTCATGGCATTTTTCCATAAAAATTCCCAAGATTCCATTTCAATGTCTTTGTTAAAGTTTATCGCCCATTTTACCATTTGTTCTTTTACCATTTCATCAGCATTAAACCATTTTAGCAAAACTTTATACATTTTAGAAATCATTTTTTTCCCACCTTCCTCCCAAACTTGTTCTATTTCATTATTTTTTCCCTAAAGCCGTGTTTTTTATCACTTCTATACATGTCATATATTTGTCTATATCTTAGCCAACCATAATCAAAGTCCATCTGATGCTGCTCCTTCAATTTGAAGTCTTTACCATGTCTTGTTAATAAGTCTCTATACTTCAGCCAATCTTGTCCTTTGTACCGTGATGCTGGATGCAAAACTTCTGCGGATACAATCCACATAGGTATCTCTTCTGAAAAAAAGTTTTTATATCTTGTCCACGTATCCATTAGTGTTCTTCTCAAATAATGATGTTTAAACATATTGTCCATTTTTGTTTTACCATAATACAAATACGCGTGCCACCCAAATCTACAATCATGACCTTCCAGGGACAATAACTTTCTATCTTGTAACATAGTACATGTCCCTACCCAGGTCAAACATATTGCATCATGGTATAACCTTAAGTTTGGTAATTGAAACCCTCCTCTTTCTTTAGCATCACACATTATTTTCATCTTGATTCTTGGTTTTTCCCCTCCCCACACAAACTTAGACAGTTCCTTCTGCCAGCATTTGAATGTTTTTACATCTTTCACAATTGGAATAGTTTGAAATAAAAACATTAATCGTGGTAACAGGTTCATCTTAACCACCGCAATTCTACCCAGCAATGACAAATTTAATACATTCCACTTTTTAATATCCTGCATAATTTGCAACCATAATTTTTCATAATTATTTTTATAAAGATCAATGTTTTTCATTGTTAGGTTTACACCTAGATATTTTGTCTTTTTCACCACCTCACATTTTATAAGGTTTTGTAACTCATTTTGTTTCTTATTTGACATATTTTTGCACATCACTTTCGATTTGTTCTTATTTACATAAAATCCTGCTAAGTCACCAAACTCTTTTACTCTCTGTAACAAATATGGTAGTGTGGACAAGGGGTCTTCCACTATAAACATCACATCATCTGCAAAGGCCCTATATTTAAAAGAAAAACCTTTAGTTGTTAAGCCTTTAATATCTTTGTCGTCTTTCACGTTTAACAGTAGAACTTCTAAAATCCAAATAAATAGCAGCGGCGAAAGTGGGCATCCTTGTCTTGTTCCTTTTTCAACTTTAAAATCGTCTGTCTTTTCAGTATTAATTATTAAAGAGGATTTCTGCTCTTTATATATTGCTTTGATGAGGTTAAGCATATATTCACCAATCTCAAGATGTTCTAAAACTTCAAACATAAAATCCCAGTTTAAATTATCGAACGCTTTTTCCGCATCTAAAAAGAAAAAGCCCACTTCCTTTTCAGGGTGTTTGTCATAGTATTCTATAGCATCCACTACTACTCTTAGATTATCCCTTATTTGTCGATTAGGTAAGAACCCTGCTTGTTCTGTTTGTATAGTCTCTTTAAAGTGCTCTTTTAGTCTATCCGCTATAATCTTAGCAAAAATCTTATAATCATTATTTAGTAAAGAGATCGGTCTATAATTCTTAACATTAGTCAAATCTTGATTTTCTTTCGGGATCAGTGAGATGGATGCATCTTTCCAGGTTTCTGGAACCTCACCAGTGACTCCTATATCGTTCATCAATAGCAGTAACACCAGTGAAATTGACTCCTGTAACGTTTTATAAAACTTCGCTGTAAATCCATCCGGTCCAGGTGCTTTTCCTAATTTTGAGTCATTTATTGCATTTTTAATCTCTTGTAATGATATTGGATTGTTAAATAGTCTTTAATTTTCTCTGTTGGTTTTGGTAACTTTAATGTTTGCAGGTATTCTTTAATCTTTCTTCTGTCTTTATTTTCCTTCTTAAAAAGTTTTGCATAGTATTTAAAAAATTCTCTTTTTATTCCTTTGTTGTCTATTATCTCAATATTATCTCTTATCACTTTAGTGATAAATTTATTTTCACGTTTTTTCTTTAATTGCCATGCTAAGTATTTTCCGGGTTTGTTTGCACCTTCGAATGCTTTTTGTTGGAGTTTTTTAAAGTTCCAGTACATCTCTTGGTTTAGAATAGCTTTTGCTTGGTATTGTAGCATCCAGATTTCCTTTTGCAGTTTCTTTTTCCCTGGTTTATTCTTCAGTTCTTCTTCCTTTGTTTTAATGGCTTGTAGAATATTTTCATATTGCTCTCTTTTCTTTTTATTATCTTTAGCATTTAGCGATATCAATAGTCCTCTCATCACTGCTTTATATGCATCCCATACAGTTTGGATTTTTACTTCTTTCTGCATGTTTACTTGGAAGTATAGGTCTGTTTCTTCAAGTAATTTTTTAATTATTTCTTGATTGTCTAGTAAGTCCTCATTTATTCTCCATCTCTTTTGTTTTTTTACCTGCCCAGCTGTCCATAAACACGGATTATGATCTGAAATTATTCTGGGTAGAATTTCCACTTTTCTTGTCTTAAAGGTTAAGTTAGTAGTCATCCAAATCATGTTGATTCTTGAATGTGAATCATGTCTATTAGAATGAAAGGTAAAATCTTTTCCTTGTGGGTTAGCTTTCCTCCAAATATCTTCCAGCTTCTCTTGTTTTATCAGTTCAAAAAATTTTTTTGGAAGCTTCCGTAATGTCTCATCTTTTCTTTTAGAGCGCCTGTCTAATTTATTATCTACAGTTCCATTGAAGTCCCCTAACATCATGATTTGATCGTAGTTTACATTGTCCAATTCCATTTGTAATTCTTTAAAAAAAATTTCTTTGGCTCCATTCGGAGCATAAATGTTCACAATCAAAGTTTTCAGTCCTTGTAGTAAAATTTCAATAGCTAAATATCTTCCATCTTTTTCTTTAAATATTACTTTAGGTTCCAAATCTTTTTTGACATATGTTACAACACCATTCTTTTTATTACTTGCTAAAGAATAAAATTCTTCTCCCAATTTTTTCCTAATTAAGTATTTGTGGTCTTGTTTTTTAAGATGAGCTTCTTGTATGCAAATTATACTACATTTTTGTTTTTCCAGCCAATGACCTACCATTCTACATTTTTGGGGTGAATTTAGTCCATTTACATTCCATGTAAGTATTTTGTAATCCATCTTGATATATTCTTAAATATCTCCAAAGTCATCTTTATTCTCTCCCAGGAATGCGTACATTTCTTCTGTACTTTTAATCACTACTCTGGTGTTGCCATAATAAAAGCTTAATCCTTGAGGTATTTCCCAACGAAATCTGATTTTTTTCTCCTTCAGTTTATCCGTCAGACGCTTGAATTTTTTCCTTTCTTGCAGTATTGCTCTGGGCAATTCTTTCATTACTATAATTTTCTTTCCATCTATTACAAAAGGATCAGTAAAGCACTTCTTGTAGATTTGTTCTTTTGTTCTTTTCATTGTAAATTGGACAACCACATCTCTTGGTATGTTTTTGTCTCTTGCATATGTAGAATTAACTCTATAAACAAGATCCATGTGTTCTTTCACAACTTCTTCCTGTTCTTGTAAAAAATCTGCTATTGCTTCTTGCATTCTTGTAAAAATGTCTTCACTCAATTTTTCCTCAATCCCTTGAAATCTCAAATGGTTTTGCATATCTTTATAATACATCATCTTTTCCATCCTCTCATTCTCTCTCATTGTCTTTTGGGTGCTTTCTTCCAGTTCTTTTACTTTGGTTTTTATATCTTGTGTTCTTGTGGATAGTTTTTGAAATTCTGCTTTTAAGTCCATGAAATTTTTGTCTGCTTGAGCCGCTATATTATTCATTTTAAAATTTACCTCTCCTATAGCGTCTAACATTTTCTTTTCCATTGCTTCCATAACGGCTAGTAGTTCTTTTTCTTTTTTTGCTGCCATTGTAGGAGAGGACCATGTAGCTGCTCTCGATCTTAGTCCGCGGTCCGTCTTGTCTCTTTAAAAAAGATCGATTTTATCTTGTTTTCCAAGTCGAACACAAATTAGTGCATTCAAACAAGCTAATCTTGCCAAGTCAAATTATGTTGGTTTCAGCCTTCTAAGTTATATAGTCTTTGAGATATTGCAGTTTAAAAATTTTATAAATCCAAAATGGTGGGCGCGACTTCTCTATGGTTAATGTCAAAGGTTATAGTCTTTTTACCTTACTTCTGGCTTGCCGTAGTTTCCTTTTGTCCCTTCCTTTTGTTTACTTGTCTGCTCTCTGCACGTCACTTCCTGTTGTGGTCTTTCTGGTCCGGCAATATTTAGAGTCCCCTTTACCTTCTTCCGGTTCTTCTCCTTTCCCTTCTTTTCTGCTCTTCTAGCCGTCACTTCCTGTCTCAGTCCTCACATCTTAGTCTCGCGATGCTTGGTTCCCTTCTCCCTCTTTGTCTCGCGATGCTTGGCTCCCCCTCCCGACTCTTCTTAACCGCAGGAATGTTAAACAACTTGTTTTTTTGGCTTTTTAAGTTCAAATTCAGCTTTTTAGCGCTTCCAAACTGCACTCATCCAGTCTACAACAGTCTATTGCTTCACCCAATCTGCTTTTCGTCTTTCAAAACGCGGTAATGGTAAGGCAAAAACTTTTTTTCCGTTACCTTTTGTTGTTACTTCGCTTCAGATGTGGTCCCAACGTTTAAACTTTGTCTTCTTTGCTAAGGAATCAGGGGAATTGGAGGTTTTATGCTGAATTTATCAGCTCAGCTCGGCTCCTTAGAGATACTCGCAAGAATCCTCTTCAGCTGCAGTGCTCAAGGTGTCGGAAAAGTCTCCTCCGAGGCTTTCCCTTCACCGAGGTTGCTCAAACCTGGATTATATTGCTTGCTGGTCCTCACACTACCTGTGTGAGGTTGCGTCAGGTGGATTAATCCACCCAAGCTGTCAGGAAGAGCCGCTGTCCGCCTTGCGCATTTGCAAAGCGTGTCAGACCTCCATTCCTCCGACCGGAAACCAGGAGGGACTAGGCTTTTTGTACTGAAGGGCCTGCTTTTGCATGTGGCTTGCAAGGTTGCTGGGGTAAGTGCCTCTGCTAGCTCTTTTCCTTCTCTCTCTCTCTCCCCCTCCCCCTTTCTTTCTTTCTTTTTTCTGTCTGTCTGTCTCTCTCTCTGTCCCCATCCAGCAGAGGTCTATCAGTGGCTATTATTAGCCACAAGGTCTAAATGGAACCCTTTGTCTGGGGCAGTGATGCTCTGCATTCTTGGTGCTTGGGGGGCAACAGTGGAAGGGCTTCTGGAGTTCTGGCCCCGCTGCTGGACCTCCTGAGGGCACCTGGTATTTTTGGCCACTGTGTGACACAGAGTGTTGTACTGGATGGGCTGTTGGCCCGATCCACTGTGGCTTCTCTCCTGTTCTTATGATATGAAAATCATATTTAGCACTTGTGTAGCACTTAGTGCTTCATATTCTGCCGAGATGAGGAAGGATTCAGTAGGGCCGTTGCTCAGTGATAGAGCATCTGCTTGACATGCAGGAGGTATCAGCCTCTTCAGCTAAAAAAGGATCAGGTAATAAGTGACATTAAAGATCTCAGCCTGAGACCCTGGAGAGCCACTACCAGTCTGAGTAGTCAATACTGACCTTGATGGACCAATGGCCTGATTCAGTATTAGGAAACTTCATGAGTTCATGTGTCAGCATGTGGAAGCAACATCACAGGATGTGACATCACAAAATGATTCCTTTCTCCTGGCTCCACCCCCAAAGTCTCCTGGCTCCACCCCCAATATTTCCAGATATTTCCAGAGTTGGACTTGGCAACCCTACTACTGTGGGGCCTGGCCCCATGGCGGTTTTTACAAGCCCCTCCCCCTGGGTGGGGTGGGCTTACCTACCACCAGGAGCCCACTCAGGAGGGGCAGCAGGAGCCGCACAGGCCCCCCTGCCAAGCCCCCCACTCCTGCTGAGGAGGGAGGTCCTGGCAGCTATGGGAGCAACAGTGGGGGCCGGGCAGGGGTGCCGGAGTCGGACAGAGCCTGGTCCTGCCCCTGCAGAGGGGGGTGGAAGAGGACAGGGCTGAGGCAGCCAATGAGAAAAGGTCTGGGGTGCTGACCAGGCTGTTGCTGGGTAGAGGAGCCCTGGAATGCTGCCGGAGTGGCAGAGAGACAGAGAGAAGAAAATCAGTCCTACTCCAGCAGCTTCTAGTTTCTCATCATGCTGCTCCTTAGACTCCCCCCCCCCCCCCAAGTCCCAGCCGAGGAGTCACGATGGCTGCATCCCCCCCTCCATTTGGATGGGACCCCCTTGTACGAAAGAAGCCCCCCTGGAAACACCCCCAGCAGGACGACAAGGGGAACAAACAGAAAGAGGAGTGGAGTCTGAGTCCCCACCAGTGTTCCCTCTAAGCTGGCTTAGTGTGAGCTAGCTCACAGTTTTCTAGCCTCCAGCTCACCCATGTTTTGTCTTAGCTCAGGAGGAATGGCTCCAGAGCAAACTAATTTATGCAGCAGCCAAATTGCTCGCTCACAACTTTAATGCCAGTATTATTATTTATTGTATTTATTATTTAGTTGTTATTGAGAAGTATGAGCATGGCATGGCAGTACCGCACAGACATATAATGGCAGGCCCCCCCCCCGAGAAAAACATTGGGCCCCCCGACCAAAACGTTGTTAAAATACGGGGCTGGATGGCTGCATCCCTTACTCGGCTGATCTGGCCGCATGGGTCCATGCCACAGTAACCTTGAGGCTAGATTACTATAATGCGCTCTGTGTGGGTCTGCCCTTGATGGTGACCTGGACATTCCAGCGGGTCAGATCTATGTTACCATCCAGGAACCCAAATGTGAAATAGACTGCATCTGTTATAGGAATGTTACTGTGTTTTATTAAGGTTTTTAATTCTTTGTATATTGTATATTGTTTACTGTTTCAGATGGAGCCTGCTGTGCAGAGAGGGCAGGATACAAATCCAATTTTTAAAAAAATGCCACAGCATGATTATTGGGAACTAGATGATCTGCAGTTGCTCCCTGGGTTACCAACCAGTTTCCAGGTTTCAGTTCAAGGTATTGACCGTCACCCACAAAGCCCTTCATGGCTCAGGACCCGTATGCCTCAAGGATCACTTCTTGCACTGCATCTGCTGGGACAACTGCTCTCACTTGACCCAAGTCTTCTGAAGGTGCCGCCCTGCAAATGGGCAAGAGTGACAGCTGCCCATACCTGAGCATTCTCTGTAGTATTTCTCACCTGTTGGAATAGCATAAGAAAGAACATAAGAGAAGCCAATGTTGGATCAGGCCAGTGGTCCATCCAGTCCAACACTCTGTGTCACACAGGGGCCAAAACCCAGGGGCCCTCAGGAGGTCCAGCAGTGGGACCAGAACTCCAGAAGCCCTCCCACTGTTGCCCCCCCCCCAAGCACCAAGAATACAGAGCATCACTTGCCCCAGACATAAGAACATAAGAGAAGCCAGTGTTGGATCAGGCCAGTGGTCCATCCTTCCCAACACTCTTGTGTCACACAGGGGCCAAAAACCGGGTCAGGAAGGCTCCTGTTTTGCAGAATGTGTTTGGCAGAATTATGCAGGAGTGAATAGGGTTGTAATTCTAATGATCTGTGAAAACTTTAGGCAGTTTTTTCTCCCTCCATCTCCATCACTCCCACCCCTACTGCACTGTGCATAGATGTACTGTGTGTGTAACGTGCACATAAGTCACAACCAACTTATGGCTACAGTGGCTTTATTTCATTGTTTTCTCAATGAATAGTCCCCTGGAGAGGAGGAGGGGAAGGGGGAGCACCTAACCATTTCTAACACATGAAGCTGCCTTCTACTGAGCCAGGCCCTAAGTCCATCAAGGTCAGTCTTGTCTGCTCAGACTGGCAGCAGCAGTCCAGGGACTCAGGCAGAGGTCTTTCCCATCACCCACTACCTGGTCCTTTCAACCAGGGACCTCCTGCATGCCAGACATGCTCTGGCACTGAGCCTCGGCACTTCTGCACATGTGTGAGAGAGGTGGGCCCCTTGCTGGTGGCTTTTGAGTTTTCTCCATGGGTTCCCTCAATCAGCGAATTGATGTGTGAGTGAACTGGCGACTCTAACAATGAGGGATTTCCGTTCAGCTCAGCTTAAGCAAGCCTCTCTTAGGAGCATGGGATAGCCAGCCAGACACAAGCATGGGCCTCCAGCCAGGCAGCGCCATAGCACCAGGCTTAAGAGAGCTGTAATTCCCATGGCAGCAGCTCAACAAGTGGGTGGAGATCTCGGCTGAGGGCACTGGTTGGAATTCCACAGAAAGGAGCACTGCAGCTCGATCTGGACTAGAAATTACCTTCTACCATCTGGACACCTCTGTCCCTGCAACCTCATGCAACAGTCAGCTGGTGATTATTCAGTAGTGAGGGGAATGCCCTTTGCCCATACTCAGAGGTCCCCTTGTCCTTGTCCCCACAATTTCTGGGTAAAAGATCTTGGTAGTGGCAGAGCAGGGACAGGTCTCTGCCCAACAGACTGGAAGACCTCCAGGCCCAAAGGAGGCTGGGAGTTCTGCCTGGTTTTTTTTTTCCTTTCTAAACTGCAGCCGGATTTGGATCATGACTGGGTCAGGCAGGTGTTGGCCCCCATCTCTGCTGTTCTGCTTTCTCAATCTGAAGCACCCTGCAGAAATGTGGGTGTGAAATGTGGACAGTCTATTGTGTGCAGTAGCAGCTTTGGGGGGGTGGGAATGGTTGTCCTTCTCCCTCCACAAGGCCACCATCATGATTCACACTGGGTCCCTGAAGAGCTGCTGTTCGAAAAGAAAAAAGAAAAAAACCTGGGCGAGCTGGGTGTATTTAGCCTGGAGAGGAGACGACTGAGAGGCTAAATACAAGAGGCATTGTTTCCAGACCTTAGGCAGGATGTCTGTGTAGAAAATAGGCTTCAGGCCTAAGTGCCAGTGAATCCTGGGCTCATGTTAAACCCAAATGTTATTTCTCCCTTTGTAAAAAGACCATAAAAGCAACCAGGCAGGGTTGTGTCATGGATATAAGTAACAAAGGCAATAAAATATACAAGATCATGATGTATTACTTTGCCTACTATCCCAGCACTGCTGGCTACACACCACCTTCTGCTCCTCCGTGTCAGCATTGCACCCCGCAGAAACAGGAGGGCTCTTCCCCATTATCATTTTTGTCACTTCTGTATCCCTATTGCTTTTGGCTTTTTTCTTTTCTGTGTGCATTTTGCTCCCTTTAGTGGCTGACTTGATATTACGTTGCTGTATATCCAGCATATCTCCCTGCACTTTAAATCTGCGGGGAGATACATCAACATACAGTGATGTAATATAAAATCAACCACTAGAGGAAGCAAAATTCACACAGAAAAGACGTCCCGTTCCCCCCCCGCCCCCCCCAGCAACAGGGACATGCAAGCGACTAAAATTAGAATGCGGAAGAGCCCTCAAGACAGTTTTCCTGCTGCCTCTTATAAAGCCATGTTCAAATCAGTGGTGGTCTTGGCCCCGGGCCCCATGCTGGGTCCCACATTCGAAGCCCCCAGTGCCCTGCAGCCAACTGCCCCAGCCACTGTTACCTGACACGCAGGCAGTGTGGGGAGAGTGCAGTCAACTGTAGGGCAGTTGTGGGGGCCAAGTACCAGCTGATCACCCCCACCACTGCCTGAGTAATTCTGGGGCCCCATTGTCAAGTTTTACCCAGGGCCCCAAAAGTATGAAAAAGAAGAAGAAGAGAAGGAGAGATTGGATTTATACCCCGCCCTTCACTTGGAGTCTCAGAGTGGCTTACAAACTCCTTTCCCTTCCCCTCCCCACAACAGACACCCTGGGAGGTAGGTGGGGCTGAGAGAGCTCTTTCTGGAGCTGTCCTTGAGAGAACAGCTCTGACAGAACTATGGCTTGCCCAAGGTCATCCAGCAGGTGCAAGTGGAGGAGTGGGGAATCAAACCCGGTTCTCCCAGATTAGAGTCCACACACTTAACCACTACACCAAGCTGGCTCTCTGTTTGAAGCCCCTCTGGTTCAGATGCTGGATCCATAAGGAGTGAGTGCGGGGGATTGGGGCAATTGTGAATGCTGCCCACACGCTGACCTCCACATGTCAATTGGGACTTGCATTGCCTCTGTTCAGACATGCTACTGAATGCATGGAGTTCAAAGGTGGGCAGTGTGCAAAATCTTAACTCCACCACCTCCCTCACTGAGTTCTTTCTAAGCAAAGATGTTGCCTGCAGAAGACTTTCCTGATGAGAGGCCATGTGGATGTTGACCTGAGCCTGGGGTAGAAATAGTCTTGCAGTGGAAAAGGGGGAGGCGAAGTCTGAGGTTAATTGTGGCTACTTCCACACTGGGGTGAGAAGAGACACACCCACTGCCGTAGCAGCAGCCAGAGACAAGCAGGCAGGTGGGGTAGGTTTCCCCACATGTTTGCAACTATCTCCACCCTCTTTTCCTTTGTTTTCCTCATACTGGCACAGAACTGTCAACATAATGGCAGTCGTGCTGGAACCCTCCCCATAGCCTGTCGACCCCCCCCCCCCTTGGGAGTGGAGGACTTTGCGCTGTCTCCTCTCTCAGACTTGAGAGATGGCACCAAAGAGCTTAGACAGACAGAGCGGTCAGGACCAATGCTCCCTCTAAGCTGTGGAGTCTTGTGAGCAGAAATTCTGCTTCGTGAGCTACTGGCGTTAAAGTTGTGAGTGAGTGATTTGGCTACTGCATAAAGTAGTTTGCTCTGGAGCCATCCTTCCTGAGCGAAGACACAAATGTGTGAGCCAGAGGCTAAAAAACTGTGAGCTAGCTCACACTAACTCAGCTTAGAGGGGACACTGGCACATAGAGCACCCTTTCCTTTTTGCTATCTGATCCTTTCCTTTGAAGTAGAATGCTACTTTTAGGGGCAATGTCCTCTCTTTGCAAGTCTGCAGCCACACTATTATGTACTGAGATAGAGGCAGTTTGCAAACAAGTGATTTCTTTATTCAGCTCAGAACACAACAATTAACACACAGAACAAGCCAACTATATACAGTTTGAGCCAGGAAAGCCACACCTCCTGGAACAATAATGTCCAATCATGGATCAGTGCTTGGGACTAATAGGAACTGCTCCCGCTGAAAGTCAGAGTCTCTCCGGATTGGTCTGTTTGCAACAGCATCCAATCCAGTTGTATATTTTAGGATGCTGGCAGTCTATGGAGCTGTGACCAAATCTCATGCTTACAAGTTATGCATTTAACCCAATACATAAAACACACCTAGTCCTAGCTTTGCTGCATTAGAGCCTTTGAGCACTCTGCTACTTTTCTCGTGGTTCCCTGGCAGTACCATGTCCAGTGAATTCAAAACCCAGCTGAGCCACAGTGCAAAAGGGCCAGGAGGAATGCTGAGCTTAGCTTCGCCCCCTCCCTGTATTGGTTGTGGGCAGAATGTCCACATGGATGCCCCACCCTTGTTTGATTTGCTTCAAAGGAGGCTTTTCTTCAATCTAGCTCTAAGGGGAAAGCCTGAGAGTCACCAGGAGTTGTGCTTGCAGTGAGCATGATATCACGGGGGAGTTCCTTCTAAATGTGGGTGTATGCCCCCTTCCATTTGGGAGAATAAATTCCTTGTGTTGTGTAACCAGCCAAGGCAGGGGTCCCCAACCTTTTTGAGCCTGTGAGCACCTTTCAAATTTTGACACAACCTGGTGGGCATAACAACAAAGCAGCTGCCACAAAGTGGCTGATGCAGAAGGCGGAGCCAGCCACAAAACGGCTCACCTTCAATCACACAAGTTGTGGTCAGACAGTGTGATTATCGCGTTGTTGACATGCCTCAAATATTACCCGGGTTTATTTATTCCACAGTGACACAATCAGACACCCCATGGTCTGCCCTCCAGACACTCGCTGAATGTGAATGCATTTTTGCACCTATGCGCTCATGCACATATCGCTAACTGCTTTTTTAAAAATGGTGCCAGAAGTGAACCTGGCAAGGGGGTTCACTTCACACTGGAATGAACAGACATCCGGAACTGCGTGGTGATAACGATCGCTTCCACAAAATACAGACTTTCTCCGGTGTCAGGAAAGTCAGCAGTTACACTGGGGTGGCGAAGGCTGCAATGCGGGATGCCTCCTCTGACGCCTGGACACACTTTTTAAACCGGAGGGGAGATGTGGCAACACCGGATCAAGAAGCTCATCTGATCACGACCTCAGTGAAGATTCTTGTGCTGTGGGGACAGCTGTGAAGCCAAAAGCTGGCACAGTCAATTAGATCTCCAGTGGCGAATGAGGAACCTTGCTGGAGAAGAGTCCCTCCAGGCTACACCCACTTTCTGAAAAGTCTTGGCGGGCACCAGGGAAGGTGCCGGGGGGGGGGGGCATGGGCATCAGAGACACTCTCGGCCCAAATGTTTCCCGGCTCTGGAAAAGTTGTTGGCTGTTCTTCTACATGGAGCAAAGCTTCACTAGGCATTAAATGGGATTATTAGGGTTCTAAACAAAATTCATGGTGCTCCATGAAACTCTAGGGTTCTTAGAGATATAGGTTTTTCAGTTCCCCCCCCCCAGTATCTGATGAAGGGACCGATGTCAAGTTCCCTGTCATGTTTTGCTTCCCTATGTCTATCCCGGTTGCAGGTCCCGGCGGGAGATCGGCATCAGCTTCTGACGGTTCCTTCCCCCCCTCCCCCCTCCTTCACTAGAATGAGCTCAGATATTTTGCTAGACTCATGTTATCTCTGTTGCTGCACTTGTAACCTTGGGCAACTGGGCCTCCGCTTTTCCAGGTGTCTTTTGCGTGGGAATGCATGTAGAAAAAACCACAGGGCCAGGGATGGGAAAGTAGCTCTGCTTACGCGCCTTTTCCCTGAGAAAGTAACGGTAGTACATTCTGGCGCTTGATTGATCTTTTTTCAACTCTAGTTTGAATTTACTATATCAATTCCTCCTCTTCTGTATCTGTATCAATGCAAGTGTTTCCGGAAAGACCATTAAGAAATAAAGACTTTGTTTTGAACTACAAGGCCTGACTTATTGGATCTAATCAGAAGTCTCACACCACTAGCTCTCTAAAGTTCATACTCCGAAAATCTTGTGGGTCTCTAAAGCACTACTGGATTCTAGTCTGAATCTTCCAGTGCAGACCAAGGCAGCCGCCTTCTGAAACTAAGCCCCCCCCCCCCATCACCTGCAGCCCCTTCCCAGTATCGCTGGGCACTGTGTACTGAAAGTGCTCTCTCTCTCTCTCTCTCAATCCAGCAAGACTGGATTTGCAAAAGTTGTGTAAATGTTTTGAAGATTTTGTTTCTGCCTGTTGATTTAACAGAGGCTGTTTCCTGATGGGTTATCTGCCCTGAATTCAATACTTTGGGGGAGTCTCCCCCCCAGCACCCGCTGATCCTTAGAGTATCACGGCACTTTTGTGCACCTCCAGGGTTTCTCCAGCTTTCCTCTCCTCTCTCTCAAACTTGCTTTGCTCCAAGATTTGGGAAAGATTGCAGTAAAGCTGGGATGGCTGCTGCGTGGGTAGGAAATTTTGAATTTTCTTTGACCCTCTCCCCGTGGCAGCCATTTCCTCCCCTCAACACTGGGGGGGGGGGGAGGGCTCTTTTGTTTCTTTAAAAAAAAATCAGTGTTACAGTATCATTCTATCAATATGCTGTTGCGACAATAGGTGTCACAGGATTCTCAGCTTTCATTTACTTAAAAGAATGGCTTCTACAGGTGCCAATCTTGAAATGGACACAATCAACACCTGGTGCTTTCTCCGTTGTGACTCCCACCTTGTGGAACGGCCAACCCGAGGAGGTCAGGGGGGCTCCCCCTCTAATGGCTTTCCACAAACTGTGCCAAACTGAGCTGTGCCAGGGGGCTTTTCCACTGAGGTTTTACACACTTTCTTGTATAAAGGGCCTTCTCCGTTGTGGCACCAAAACTTTGGAACCCCCTCCTTCCCCAGGAAGATTCATCTGTCTCCCTCTATTTAGTGAAGACTTTTTTTGTTTTGTCTGCCATTCCCTGCCCTTACCAGTCCTCCTTCTAGTGTTGTTTGTGTGTTTTGAATTGAATTATTTCATCATTTTAACTGTATTTATCATTAATATTTTTTAAGTTCACCGCCTTGTGGACCCTGATTGGATGGAAAGGCAGCATAAAAATGTTTTCAGTTAAAACAAGCCAGCCAGCAAACAGAACAGCAGTGTTCCTAGGGAGTTCCTGGGTCCTTCAACAGCTCTGGCCAAGGCCAGTTTGGTTTCTGAAAAGCCTCCAGGGAAGGAGACCCTGCACAGCATCTGGATGCTCTGGGCAAGTGGCCTCAGCGCCCAGACCTAGTGAGGAATTCTCACTCTCCCGGGGAATACACATCGCAGGATTCCCTTCCCCTGTTTCTCCAGCTTTGTGTTGAATCAGGCTGACAGCCTCCAGGTGGTGGCTGGAGATCTCCTGGGATTACGCCTGATCTCCAGGCAACTGGAGAAAATGGCTGCTTTGGAAGGTGGAGTCTATGATAGTGTAACCCACTGAAGTCCCTCCCCTTTCCAAACCCTGCCCTCCTCAGGCTCCACCTCTAAAGTCTCCAGGTATTTCCCAGCCTGGAGCTGGCAGCTTTAGGGCAAAACCTTCAAAGAGGCCGTGCTCATGCTGTTCTAGAGTGATGCCGATTTAAGTGCTTTCAAAAGGCCACTCCCGATGTTTCCTCTGAACTTGCTACTGAGCTGTCCTCAGTTAATCCCCATCCCTTGCCAGCGAATATCTCTTTTTAAATTGTGTGGCATTTTCATCCTGTGGCGAGTACGGAGGCAGAAAAAAGTTCCACAGGGCCTGTAAAACAGAACTCTTCCATCAGGCTTTCGATTAGGGTGCCGCCTCTTAATATTATGGCCCCGGCCCCAATACTAGTACCAACCTAATAATCAACAGCCTGGCTTGAACTCAGACCATGGTGGCAACTGATCATTCCGGATGCTGAGAGAATGCCCCCGTACCTCACTAACACCTATGCTTACTAGCACTTATGATTTTATGCTGTGGTTTTATTTGAAAGTTGTGCTTTTAACGTATCTTGTATGTATATATATGTGTGTGTATATATATGTATATATCCTGTCCTCAGGGGTCATTTTGTAGAAAAAGAGGTGCAGGAGCTCATTAGCATAACTAATTAGCATAACTTATTTGCATATGCCAAACCACCTGACATCACCGGAAGTATGTCAGAAGGCAAGAGAGAGAGAGAGAGAGAGAGAGAGAGAGCTGGCAGAGAGGGGACTGCTACTAATCCAAGCCTCAGAAATACCTCTATTCTGGGAGGCTAGCTTCAGTGGTGGCTGAAGCCTTCAGAAGGCTGGTCGGAGGAACACGGACCTTTCCAGGGGACGGGACAGGGTCATTTTGCTGCAGCCATGACACAAGCAGGCATTCCCCCGCGGGGGGGTGGGGCTGGCACCAACTCCTGGAGCTGAGCTCCCCCGAGCTCGTCCTCGAAATGACCCCTGCCTGTCCTATATAATAATTGTATTTTTGGGTGACAACATTTTATGTGCGCCAAAATCAGTTGGCTGCCTGATGTGTCACTCACCAGGATCTGTATCCACTGGCTGCATTGCCTTGCTGCGTTGCCTGAGTCCCGCCCACAGAGTCACCAGACAGTGTCTTGCCCTCAGTCTGCAGGGAGCCGCCAGACAGGACGGACGCTCTGGCAGGCGCAGGCTTAGGGGGTTATTTGCCCAATGGCAGTGGGGAGGCAGGAGAACGGGCCCGGCTGGCCTTGGCATGGCCTGGTGGCTCCCTCTGGCCCCGGGCCAAGGTGGGCTGGACTGCACCGCCGCCTTCTTCAGCAGGCTCTTGCCATGGCCTGCTCACACCTCCCTCTTGCGAGTGGGCAATCGGGCGGTGGCGGCGGAGAGCCGGGCCCCGGCCAGAGGGAGCGGGGTGAGGGAGATGAAGTGAGGGCGCCATGGCCTAACTTGCTGTGGTCTCCTCTCTGCCGGCACGCTGGCCACCTCCACTTGGCCTGGCCACAACAGCAGGAGGAGGAGGAATTTGAGGGGAGGGAAGGGAGGGAGGGACAGAAGGCAAGCAGGAGGGAAGCAGGCAGCAGCAACACCACAGCTGCCCCAGGAACAGCGCACGCCAGCCAGGGACACGGCCGAGGGGATGAGCCTAGCAGGATGGGGAGGCGGCGCTGAGGAGAGGGGGCGGAGGGGAGACAGTGGAGGGGAAAGTGTCAGGGGGCTGAGGGGCAGAGGGCGGTGGAGCCAGCCTGCAGGCTGCTGGACACGGCCGGGCAGGGAGCCAGTGGTGGGGCGTCCTGTCACCCTGTGACCCCCGGGGTCTGGGGAGTGGGTAGAAAGCGGCCGGCTGGGGGGGGGGGAATGTGTCCTGTCTTTCTAGAGCCTCTTGTATTGTTCCTACAATGGGATTTGCTCCATGTGTGTGTGTGTGTATGTGTGTGTGTGTGTGTGTGTTTACCCACATTCTGTAAGCCACCCAGAGCCTGCCTGGCAGGGAGGATGGGATACAAATTAAACAAATTAAATAAATAGAATAAATAAAAATAGAAATAAAAATAATTTAAAAGTTCCAAAATGACATTAAGGCAAGATATGGAAAAGATGGGGGTGGCTATCTTTGTGACTAATCGTCCCCAACTGCTGCATCTGACCATTGTTCAGCTGATCTTTGATGGATCAGGGCATGAAGCCAAAGTCCTCACTTGTGTTCCTTAACTCCCCCCCCCCCCCCCCGGCATATTGTTGGCACCAAAGCTGTCTTGGACAAAGGCCAAACACCCCATTATCATTCCTCTGAAACTGACCATCCCATCCTTCCCTCTGCAGACTCTTCGGCACCACGGGGACCTGCTCGGCTGTTGAATAGCTGCCATGGGCCACCCCATGGGCACCGGCTGCATTGCAGAGGCCAAGCAGAAGAAGAGTAGGTCTTTATATCCCACTTTTCTCTACCTTAAAGTAGAGTCTCTCAAAGCGGCTTACAATTGCCTTTCCCTTCCCCTCCCCATATCAGGCACCTTGTGAGGCAGGTGGGGCTGAGAGAGTTCTGAGAGAACCGTGACTGTCCCAAGGCTGCCCAGCAGGCTTCCTGGGGAGGAGGAGGAGGAGTGGGGGATCAAACCCGGCTCTCCAGATTAGAATCCACTGCTCTTAACCACTACACCATAAAAGTAGATATATGCTGGGCAGTTTTGGGAATCCTTACAGTTGCTGGAGAGCCTGGCAGGGTAAGACTCCGCTCTTCTCACATTCGCAGGCGGAAGGAAACAGGACTTGTGATGGGAAGGTGGAAAAGGCCTGGCTGTATTTTTCTGGCCCTGGGAGCAGCACAGCAACAAAGGGGGTAGGCCACTTTGCTCTCTGGCTCAAATCTCTCCTCACTCACAAACTCACTCATTGGCCCTGGGGAAGCCACTGTTCTCTCTGCTTCAACCCCCCCCCCCCACACACACACACATACAGTGTAACACAGCTTTGTCTTTGGTCTTCTGTGCAGAGCCAGTTTGGTGTAGTGGTTAAGAGCGGTGGATTCTAATCTGGAGAATCGGGTTTGATTCCCCACTCCTCCTCCACATGCAGTCAGCTGGGTGACCTTGGGTCAGTCACAGCTCTCTCAGAGCTCTCTCTTAGCCCCGCCTACCTCACAGGGTGTTTGTTGTAGGGAGAGGAAGGGAAGGCAATTGTAAGCCACTCTGAGATTCCAAGTGAATAGCGGGGTATAAATCCAGCTCTTCTTCAGTCCCACATCTGGGGCTGTGCAGGTGCAGACCTGCCTTCAGAAAGAACTTTCTTGCTCCAGAGCTCTAAAAGGAGCCCCTCCCTTCTTGGTGCACATGTCTGCTGCTTCTCGCCAAAACGTGCACCAAGGGCAAGCAGCACCTTTCCTCCCCTCAGTTCATCTTTAGCCACTGAGCTGAAAGGATTTACCGTGCTTCGCTCTTCAGAGTTTCTTGTCAACTTTCTCTGCCCTAATGGCTCAAAATCTTTATTTAAAAATTGCCTCTCATGCAGTACTAAAATGCCACAATCTGATGAGCAGTCCCTTTGTGTTATTTCTCTGGGAAAGTCACATAATGTAGGGGTCGGCTGGCACTGCCAGCAATTTACCCCGAAGACAAGGAATGACAGGGCATCGAGTATCAAGGCTGCTCTTTGGGAGCATGCCCTTTCAGGCTCGGAAGAACCAGCTGCCAAGTCATTGGCTGCGAAAGAGCCCTCTACTCGGTCTCAGTTGATAGTGTCTCAATGGTCCGTTCTGACCCCGTATCTGCACAGTTGTGACATCGTGCCTGGTCGCTGAATCCAAAGCACTGGAACACTTCTGAGCCCCCACCCAAGAAGGCCAGTCAAAGTCCAAACACTCTAATAAGTGCTCAGTTCCATCGCTGTTAAAACCTTTGGAACCAGTCAGTTGGACTGTGGAGCTTGAAGACCCAGTCATTTCGGAGGAGGAACCAGATTTGATCTCCACATGCCGTCTCCACACCTCTTGGAGCTGGGCAACTCAGTGTCCGAGGCTGAGATCATGGCTGAATTGCCACCACCTCCTGCTCATAAGGAAAAAAGTGTTCGGTTCTGGCAGCCTCTGCTCCTGTGCCTCCGGTTCCAGCTCTCTCAGTTCCACCTCAGTCGTTCCCGCATCCTCGCTTTGGGAGGCCATGGCAATTGCCTTACCTACAAGGGCCCTGGTTGGCTTACCCACCTTATGGTCAACGATGGTTAGATCCGTTCTCTTCAGCTCCATCTTGCCAGCTGATCCTGCCCCCCTTGTTGCATTACCACTTACCTGCTCTTTGTTAGGGACAGTTTTCTGAGTCTGATCCTGAGGAGGAAGGGTCCAGGTCCGATGTCAGATCCGAGTTTCCTTTGAATCCATCCCCAGATGAGGCTTGGGAAGACCCTTCTCCTATGTCTCCAAATGAGGATCTCAGGCTCTACTTTGAGCAAATGTTCAGGATGGCCATTTTCGACCGCGGAGGTGTCTCAGAGGAGCCTGTTCTGCTCCCCCTCTCCATCTTTCTCTCTGGCATAACTCTGCATCTGCACTGCATTCAGAGCCGAGGGCATCTGGACCTCGCTCCGGGGCTTTGCGCCCCCAGTCACTTAAGGACCCTCTTCAAGGCCAGAAGTCATTGTTCTGACTGGCTGATGCCTCATCAGTGACACACACCTCCCCTTTTCCAGACAGGCTATCCCACTTCCAGAACTCCTGGTGTGACACTACTTCAGATTCTTGGGTTATCGTGACTAGGGGTTATCAGTTGGAGCTTTGATCAGGGCCTCCACTGAGTGCCCCCCCCCCCCCAGCGGATGCCACTTGCTCTGAAGACCTGTTGCCAGCAGTTCGAGAATTGCTTTCTAAGGGCACTGCTGAACTTGTTTCTCTGGCTGACTTGCCTAGGGGGTTTCTATTCAAGAAATTTTTTAGCCCCTAAAAAAGACGGTGGCCCACGGCCAACCTTAGATCTCCGATATTTGAACAAGTTTCTCTTTTTTTAGAAAGTTTAGGATGATTTCTCTTCCCCTGGTTTTACAGTTGTTAAAGTTGAATTGGTGATTTATTGTTCTGAACTTAAAAGACATCTATTTCCACATTTCTGTCTTTTCAGACAACAGGAGACACTTCGGTTTTCAGTGTGCTGGGTGTTATTTTATTTATTTATTTAATCAAATTTCTATCCTGCCCTCCCTACGAACGGACTCAGGGCAGTTCACAACCATCGGCACCTTGTGCCTAGTATCACAAAACATTAAAACCATTTTAAAATTAAAACATGCTAAAACAATCATACATACAGTAAATAATTAATACATTAAGGTGTTCATAAGGTATTAAGATGGTGCAATATTATACTGGGATCCCGGCTCGGTGGTCTTCTGGCCTTCCACGACACTGTGGTTAGGTCTTCATATAGGGCTGGCGAGTTGGTGAAAATGGTGGGTGGCTCCTAGTTGAAGTCCTGGTGGAAGAGCTGTATCTTGCAGTCCCTGCGGAACTGCATAAGGTCCCTCAGGGCCCTGATCTCCTCTGGGAGCTCATTTCACCAGATAGGAGCCGCCACCGAAAAGGCCCTGGCCCTAGTCGCTGCGAGCCTGGCATCCTTAGGGCCTGGGATCACTAGCTGATGCTGTGATCCCGACCGTAGTGCTCTCTAGGATATATATGGGGAAAGGCAGTCCCTCAGGTATGTCACCAACACATAGTCCTACCCCTTTGGGCTTGCAACCTCGCCCGAGGGTCTTCACAAATTGTATAGAAGTAGTAGCTGCTTCAGCATACAAAGGGTTGCAGCATATTTCCCTACCTGGATGGCTGACTCCTCACTGCCTCTGCTGAAAACACCCTACGTGTTTTCACCCTACATGAAATCACCTTCGTGTGACACTCTCTTTGGTCACTAATCTCAACCTTGTGGTTAACTGGGAAAAGTCTAAATTAATCCTCTTGCAGGAAGCCCATTTTATTGGGGCCCATTTAGATTCTACCAAAGCGAGGGCCTTCCTGCCCCAGGAACACATCCTTGCAAAGAAACATTTAATCTCTAGATTCCAAGGGGATAAGTTCAGGCGGGTCATTAGTATCCAGAGACTCTTGGGTCTCACAGCCTCTACAGCTTTGGTTCCTTTTACCAGACTACGGCTGTGGTCACACTGTCATTTTGATCGGGTTTCACTGCTGTTCCCTCTTGCATTTAAAATTGCTGATCAGACGCCCGCATCTGCCTCCCACACTGAAGTAGGCTCATTTGCGCAATCCTCCCAGTTCCCTAGTGAGTTTTCCTACACCTGGAAAATCAAGTACTTTCCAGGTATTTGTGCTTTGAATCTGTGATTTCGCTAATCTGGACAGCCATCTCTCGCAATGATTGCGATTAGGTCGTCTATACGTCCTTCTTGCGGTAGTCTCCCCCACCCCCCGGGCTTTCACCGTTATGTACATAACCATTCCTGTGCTGAATATACTAAATGCACAAATGCTCAAGCGCACATAAAACAACACTCAATTACACGTTGGTAGTTCATTTTGTTCGGCGCAGCAAAAAAAATTCTTTTAATTTCTTTGTGCATGTGCATGTGTGTGCATGCACAAACATTTTTTTTTAAATGTACTGTGCCGCCACTTGGGTGGTGCGACTGTCTGAACAGTGCCTGGAGCCTCGTCATGCAATGCAAGCAGTTTGGGCAAGTGATGTGTGATCATCTGAACCCTGCTAAAAATATCCCCTATCAAATCTACAGTGGAAACAAATCGTGGTAAGCTTGTCATGTGATCACACCCTACATCTGAGGCCCCTGCAGAATTGATTCCTTGGAGCCTTTAACCCACTACTGCATATCCAGTTGTCTAAACTTTGATCCCACGTGCAGTTGTGGGTTCCCCTCACTGGTGGTCCCATGATGCTAATTTGTTAGTAGGCATGGATTTCGGCATCCAGCTTCCATCACATACAGATGCTTCCCTTTCTGGGTGGGGCGCCCATTGTGGGAGACTCTCCATGCAGGGCACCTGGTCCCCTTCAGGGGCCAAGCAGCATATAAATTATCTGGAGCTTAGAGCTTCTTTTTCAGATCTGCTTCACAACAACATTGTCCGAGTACAGAGGGACAACAGCACCACCCATGTTCTACTTGAACAAGCCAGGTGGAACCAAGTGTCAAGGATCTGGAAATGGGCAACACAACAACACAGCGTGTTGCTCCAGCCCATCTACATTGCTGGAGTACACAACGCACAACAGACAAGCACCTTCAGCAGGACCTCCCTCTCCCATCACAAATGGTCTGCTGCAAACAAGTACATCATCCCTCCCTTCAGATCATGGGGCTTTCCCGAGGTGGATCTTTCCCCCAACTTACACAATGCCAAGGCCAGAACATTTTGTTCCTGGTTGGGGTGGGACCCAGCTTCCATGGGTGATGCTTCCCAAATTTTCTGGACTGGAACCCTTTTCAGTGCATTCCCACCAATGCCTTTGCTCAGCAAGGTGTTGAACATGATTCGATTACAAGGAACACCCTGTTATCTTGGTCGCTCCCTTTTGGCCCCATCAAGTGTGGTTCACGGATTTGTTGGCTATGTCCAGGGGTCACTACATACACCTTCCCCAAGCAGTAGACCTCCTCCAGCCAGGCCACATGAGGAACCCCAAAGTTACAGTCCAATAATTTTTGTAGTTGTTCCTGAGTAAGTATTCATCAGCTGAGTAGATAGTTGGTGAGACGACGAGATTCTCCGGAATAACTCCCGTTTCGAATCTATTCTTCTTCTTCCATGCCACTATTTCAGAACAAGAAATGGAAACTCTACATCAGGCGTCGAAACACATTTTAGGTTGCCTTCAAACATTATGCCCCTCACTGGGGAAAGAGTTCATCCAATGAATGGATGAAGAACAATAGATGGTTCTTTTACCAGACTACGGCAGGATGTCCCCTACAAGGGCTCCTGGGGGGCTGAAAACCAGTCGGCACCCCTTCTGGCCACCAGATCTAGCTCGCGTCTCCCGGAGCTCTCCAGGGATGCACCTGCCATGAGTCTGCCAAAACTGGAAGTCCCATTTATAGGAGTCTTGTGCTTCAACTGCCACCCATTGTGACTGAGTCTCTCATGTGAGCATGGTGCCAGCTTTGCAAATGGCAGATGCTTAGAGGCTCAGCTCTACGCCCAAACACCCCGGCCTGTCTTAAAAACAGCATGAACAAACTATATAACTACCCCTCAGAGCATGGGAAAATCAGGAGGAATCAAAGGGAGATCGCAGCAACCAGAAATGAAACTTTTAACTGATTTTTTCAGGTAGGAGCTCTAACAGAAACCGCCTGTGAGGCTTCTGAGTAGATCCAATAAGCCAGGCCTTTGGTAAAAGCAGAAGTCCTTTTATTCTTCAGGTACACGATGTTTGTCAGTGATAACCAACTACAAGCAGCAGGGATTCATATACAGTATTCAAATGGTAAGAGCAGGTGAAGAACCAATCAGAGCCAAACAAAATAAGCGCGAAAACTCTAACCGTTAGGTTCTCACAGAAAGAGGTGCGAAGCACTAACCCCCCCCCCCCCACGGCCCCTTTGTGAACCCTAGTTGTATTTCACAGGCCAGGCACCTGGCCTAAATCAGTTCAGAAGTCTTCAAGGTTACTAAACGAGATTAGCAAGAGTGTTATATGATGTGGGAGTAAGGAGCAAGCCACCCTCCCGACTAAAGAAAGAGCTATAGTATTCATGACAGACAATAAACTCAAGGCTAACAGCAAATTAATGGCAGAGGATCTGACACGACCTCACAAATGCAGCCCCAGCACCATCAAGTGGCTGCTGGGATGGACCAAGCCACTCCTACAGCAGGGCTCCTCACAAGACAAGCCCTCCAAGATGCTTTGAAATTGCCAGAAAAGGAACTATTAGAGAATATCCATGAAGTATTCAAGCCACTGGCGGAACAACTAGAGGTTATACAAAATTCACAGCTGAAGTAATACAAGAGTTAAAAAAATTTCAAGAAGGTCCTAGAATTCTGGGTTTTGATCTTAACTATTTAATGGATTTAAAGTTAGATAGGTCATCAGCTGGTGTGGCTAAAGGGAACAAAAACAGAAGTCACAACCAAGGTACAGGTCTAGCAAAAATAATGCAGGATGCAGATCTAATAGAGGTTTGGAGAACACTAAACAACAATGAGAGAAACTACACATATTTTTCCTCCTGCTTTCATTTTTTTTAAAATTTATTTTATTGAGTTTCCATTATAACTGTACATCAGGAATATGCTCAAGCACATTAGATCCATAGAAATATACAAAAGCAAACAACCGAACATACCCTCCATGTAGGATGTTTAGCAGTATTCCAATATGCCAAGGCAAAATTATAATAGTCGGCTCAAAATATATTCACTGGTTCTAACCATTCATACAGCAATTTCCACCTTCTTTTAAATACCCCTCCATACACGTTCCACAGACTTAGTCTGTCCATTTCTGCTAGGTCTAATACTTTACGAATTATCTCCTCTCTAGAGGGGAGGCTATCTAATTTCCATTTTTTTGCTACCAAAATCATAGCTGCTGTTAATATATAGATAATTAAACATCTTTCCATATAGTAATCCTCGGGTAATATATTCAACAAGTATATCTCAGGCAATAAAGGTATTTTCTTTTTCGTAATATCCTGTATTAAATTTTTTCCTCCTGCTTTCAGACCCATACAAGAATAGACTATATTTTCACATTGTCCTCTTTAATCAACAGAGTTAAATCAGCCGAAATTGGTCAAAAACACTGGTCAGACCATGTTCCTGTATTATGTCATCAAATCACTCTTAATAAAAAGGATAAAGGCTGTATGTGAAGGTTTAATAATTTTTTATTAAAAGACAAGAAAATAGTGGAAGAGATAGAAGGGGAGATCCAAGAATATTTTAAATATAATTTGAATGAAGAAGTGCCCTTGGCCTCCAAAGCAGCCACTCTCTCCAGGGGAACTGGTCATCTGGAGATCAACTGTAATAGTGGAAGATCTTCAGTAGCCACCTGGAGGTGGGCAACCCTACAGACTGCACCATGGCTGCCATTTCTAAGCAGATGCCTTTGCTGACCATGGAGCAAAGAGCTTCCAGAATTATCCGGTTTTGGCTCCGGTCCTTTTCTTGCATTGTGCAACTCAGATTTTCCCTCTTCACCTGCTTTCTTCAAGTCCTCCTCTCCTCCCTCACCGTGTCCTCAACTATAAAGTGTCTTGGGAGACATTCCTTACAAGCGGTGCTAACTCTCTCCCACAATTTATGTAAACGTTTATGGTGAATGAGGAATTTCTACAAGGAAGCAAAGTGTGCCTGTTTAGTTTTTACGGCATGATGACTCTATCCACAGGGCACTTATTAAAAAGGGAAAGTCGGGATTATAACAGGGTGGCGGCAGGTCCCGTTTAATGGTAGAATGACCTGACTGTTGTCAGTCATTATGCTAACACAGTGGTCGGCAAACCGCATCTCGCGAGCCACATGTGGCTCTTCCACCCCTTGAGTGTGGCTCTTCCGCCCCTCGCCCTGCTCCTCCCTCTCCAAAAGCCGTGCTCTGCTCTGCCCCACCCTCAGAGGAAGCAGAAGCGGCAGCGAGCTAGAGCACGTTCTCGTCCCATTGCTCCCTGCTGCTGCTCTGCCGTGCCTCCCCGCCTAAAGGACTCTGGCCGGTTCCCCTGGCAAGATAACTGAGCTGGAGCCATCGAGGGGAGTGGGCGAGGTGGTGGAATGCTCTGGTGGGGGGAGAGAAAAAGGATATCTTTCAATCTGCGGGGGGGGGGGGGGTTCCGTGTGTGCCTGTGTGTGAAAGAGAGAGAGAAAGAAGAAGAAGAAGAAGAAGAAGAAGAAGAGGAGGAGATTGGATTTATATCCCGCCCTCCACTCCCCAAGGGAGTCTCAGAGCGGCTTACAAACTCCTTTTCCCCTCCCCTCCCCACAACAGACACCCTGTGAGGTAGGTGGGGCTGAGAGAGCGCTTTCCCAAGCTGTCCTTGAGGGAACAGCTGGTACAGAGCTATGGCTTGCCCAAGGTCATCCAGCCAGATGCAAGTGGAGGAGTGGGGAATCAAACCCGGTTCTCCCAGATTAGAGTCCGCGCACTTAACCACTACACCATACTTAACCACTACACCAAACTGAAAGTGGCTGTTGGTATGTCTGAGAGTCAAGAGAAACAGCGGGGGGGGGGGGGAGATTGTGTGTGTCTGTGTGTGCCCCGTAGGCATAGAATACGGGGGGCTCGAGTGCTTGAGCCACCCCTGAAATTTCCCGGCGGGGGGCTCAGCCACCCCCGGGAAAACGGAGTGCCTACCACCGCGCCTCCCCGGGTCCTTCTGAGGCCCGGCCGCTGCTGCTGGAGAGGGAGAGGGAAGGGGTGGCGGGCGGGGGGGGGGAGAGAGAGGCACCGGCAGCAGCGGCTGGCGGGCCTCGGAAGGGCCCGGGGAGGCGGGGTGGTTTCCCGGGGAGGAGAACATTGCTCCAGCGAGCGCATGAGTGCAAAGCGCGCACGCTAAGGAGCCCCTGCCCCCCCACCCCCCCGGATTTCCAAAAGTCTACGCCCCTGGTGTGCCCGTGTGTGAAAGAGAGAGAGAAAGTGGCTGCCGGTATGTCTGAGAGTCAAGAGAAGCAGCCGGGGGGGGGGGGGGAGAGAAAAAGATTGTGTGTGTCTGTGTGTGTGAAAGAGAGAGAAAATGCCTGGGTGTAGGTCTTGACTGTGAAGGAGAAAGCCTGCCTGAGGGAGGGGGAGGGGATTGGAAAGAAAAAGATTGCCTGTGTAAGAGAGAGTCTCACCCAAATCAGCTGGATACTGCAAGAATTAGAGTCCTTAAAGAGCTAGAGTCTCTGCATTTGCAAAAATGAGTCAGTGGCTCACATCTGATTGTGATTGTGATTGTGAATAGTGGCTCAGGTGAGAGAAAGCAACTTTTCTTCAAAATAAAGGGGAGGTCCTTGGGTCAAGATCAGACAACTGAACTTTGGGCTACTTACTGATCCCTCCATGATGCTACATTAGTGATGCATTTTCCATTTATTTATAGATGGTAACAAATAAAAGCACATTGGTAACGATAGTGCAACAGGGTACAAAACTGAAAAAAAAAACAAGTATTATCAACCGGAAGAGATGTATACAATAAAAGCCTTAGGCCTTAAGACACTACAGATTGCAATTGGAGGACAATGTTATCATGGCAACATTTCTATCATTATATTAGAAGTATAACAATTTCTGGTAATATTTGTTTGTCGGTAAGAAGCCGTCTTTTGATAGATATTCTACTATTGGGAACCAGACTGCTCGGAAAAAACCCATATTAAAGTTGGAGTTAATGGCAAGATTTTGTGAAGAGATTTTTCCCAGTAAAAAATGTTCCCATATCTTGTTTTTCCAAGTATCTATAGTTGGAGCAAGCTTGTCCTTCCATCATTGGGCTATCGTTATCCTTGCTATTGCCAGTAAAGTGTTTTATTTCCCTCAGGTTCGGACCAAGCATCAATCAGGAGGACTTCTGGGAGGTCAGGTAAGAGAATTCTGGTAAGTTCCTTGATTTGTGCAATAATATTTAGCCAGAACGCATGGATGTTTGGGCAAAGCCACCAGCAGTGTAAAAAATCTCCTACCATACCGCACTGCTTCCAGCAGTGTTTGTTATGTGATGGGTTTATTCTGTGCAGTCTAGCTGGGGTCATGTACCAACGGTGAGTTAGTTTGAATGCGTTGAATCTAATAGAGAAGATTTTAGAGTTCAGGTTTGGGCCGGTCAGAATGATGTTCCAGGGGTCAGAGTCTATGCTGTTATCACAGTCTATGTGCCATGCACGTCTGTTTTTTGTGAGTTTAACAGGAATCGTGGATTGCAGGATTTTGTAAAGTTTCGAGATGAGGCCTTTGTTACTTTGTGGCGAGATTGCTAGTAATTGTTCGAAAGCATTTAGTGATGCATTTTCCCATTAGCAACGAAGGCAACAATACTGACCATCTCAGGCTGCAATCCTAAAAACACTTTCCTGGGAGATTAGAAAAAAAATGGGACACTTCTGAGTAGACTGGTTTAGGATTGCTCATTTTTATTGAAGCTTTTTAAATTCAGTCTTTAATGAACCGTCTCCAGAGGGCTTTGTGCCAGTTTAAAATAATTCTATCTATTTAAAAAATAAAATAGTTGTTTAGAATATTACAATACTGTATAGCAGTCAGCCATTAAAAGCCATCCCAGACAAAGATTTAAGGCACTTCTGGAAAACTGAATGTCCTGGAAGTGACCACTGTTCCACACCCAGAAGATGACAAAAAACACCCTCCAGGATTGCATGAACAAGATTGGGGGGAACATGCAGATCAGAGGCCTTTTAACATTTCCTTTTGCCCTGTGTGCAGCCCAGAAATGTGCACTCTGTACATGTTCATGCGCTTCATTTTACTGTTATTCTATTTGTCTTATACTCACTTTTCATTCCAATATTTTGATATTTAAGGCATCTATACTGCATGCTGTTTTGCATCTTTCCTTGCTCTCTTTAAAATGGGTATGGGATTCAGTAGGGTTCAATGTGGAAATGCAGAATGTTGGCCTGAAGTATGCAGCAAGTTTCTTTCTAATATTTCAGTCATCAAAGAAGATGAAGGGTTCTTTGCATTTTTGTCCCTCTTTTGGAAGTAGGTTTCAACGCTGAGCTGGTATTCCATCCTGAAATGTACAACTGTACCAAATTTCATTCCAACATCTCAAATGTCTGACCAAATTGGCAAATTACAAATGGAATATTGAGTGACTTGAGGTAACCTGAAGGATCTTGGATCCTTTCCATTGTGCAAAGATCCACCTACATAGTGTGATTTTCCTGTTTCTTCACCCCCATGGCAGCCTGACATGCCCCCTGAAATCCTGCTTGTACTGTGCGTCCCGTCCCCCCCATAGCTAGCAATCCAAAAGAGTCCAGTGGCACCTTTAAGACCAAGGGTTTATTCAGGTAACAGCTCTCCCTCCTCTGTGAGGGCAGATCTGCGCTGTCAGGGGTGTGGACTAATCTGCAAGAAGAGTGTGGATGGGAGAGTTGGAAGGGGTCGACCTCAGCAAACGTACCTCAGTTAGATTGAGGACGTTTTTAGCAAAGGCCAGCTTAGGAGTACCCTAATTAAGTTAATAACCTATATAGTTTAAGTTTAAAAAATTTGGCTCTTAAAAGAAATTTCAATCGTTGTACTGTTGATATTTGGCTCTGTTGACTAATGAGTTTGCCTGCCACTGTGCTAACAGAATAATTGCAAGTTAGCTTTATAGGGGCCTTTAAGCTCTCGAGGGCTATCAAAGAAAACCAAACACAAATGTGGATTTTACTGAAGTGCAGGAGCTGCTCCATGATAGGCCACAGATGTCCCGTGGATTCTTCAGTCTGCAACCCACAGACTGGGACCTTCACGTGGATTGTGGAGCTTCAGCTACCTTTGGGGGGGGCTGCCTTTGGGAAGGGTCTGCAGCTAGAATGCTAGGGTGCTCCCGCTTCCCCTTTGCAGGCACACTGAGAGGAGAAGCTGAAATGAGGTTTCCTCCATGGCTCTGACTCTTGGCTTGTTCCTCTGTGTGGCAGATGCCAGTGGTTTTGGGGTTTTTTTAATTCCCCTCCACTCTTTCCTAAGGGACCGTGGCATCCTGCTACTCCCGAGTAATCAATGTAGTATGTATGGAGGACAAGAAATCTAGATGGCCTTTCAATGAATTCATGATACTGCAACTTCTAGGCTGGACAACTGTAATATATTTTGAGTGGGGATGCCCTAAAAGACAGCTTGGAAACTTTGGTTAGTGTAGACAGCAGCAGCCCATCTTCTGTTATAAAGATAGGACACTTCTTTTTTGTGTGTATTTGTGTGTGTATGTGTGTGTGTATGCCTGGAAGTCATGGTTGACTCCTGGTGACCCCTAGTGTGGTTCAGACGTTTCAGAGAGGTGGCTTATTGCTTGCCTCAGCATCCCAGCCCTGGTATTCCTTGGAGGTCTCCCTTCCAAGTACTTGACAGGGTCGGATCTGACAAGATCAGACTTGCCTGGGCTATGCAGGTCAGGGCAAGATAGGACACTTCTTCTGAAACGCCTGCAGTTCAAGGTCTTGGTTCTTAACTTGAAGATAGATTCAGGTGGGTAGCTGTGTTGGGTTGAAGCAACAGAACAAAGTTTGAGTCCAGTGGCACCTCTAAGACCAACAAAGTTGAATTCTGAGTATAAGCTTTCATTTGCAAAGTGTGTGTGCACACGAAAGCTTATACCCAAAATTCAACTTTGTTGGTCTTAAAGGTGCCCCTGGGCTCAAACTTTGTTCTGTTGGTTCTTAACTCTACAGCACTTTGTGACCCGCACATCTTCTCCTTGCAGTAAGAATCCATGTGTCCTTGTGGGGCTCCTCTGCTAAGTGTGACATTGTGATGTGACATTCTTGGCTTGGTGGTGGTGGAAAGTGCCATCAAGTTGCTGCCGACGTATGGTGACCCCTCAAGGGGTTTTCAAGGCAAGAGGCATTCAGACATGGTTGGCTGTTGCCAGCCTCTTTGTCGCAACCCTGGACTTCCTTGGTGGTCTCCCATCCAAGTACTAACCATGGGTGACCCTGCTTTGCTTTCGAGATCTGACAGCCCCAGAAGACCTGACAGCCGCAGAAGAGGCCAGAGGGATGCTGTCATCATCGAAAGTAAAGAAAACCTTTCTTTTTGGAGGATGTTGAAATTTGTCAGTGTTGAAGGGTTTTTTTAAAATCTGGACTAGTGATGTGGTTACCATATTTTGTAGACTTTGGTGTTGCACATTGTTTTGACTTGGTTGTCTGCCACATGGCATCTGTTTTATGACTGACTTGGAGCTCGGAGGAAAGTTTAAAAACCAAGTACAAATGTCTTCTGGAAGGTGGGGTTAAGTTTAGTAAGGCTGTAAACCAGTGGCTGACTTCTAGGAGCTTCTTCCCAAATCCCATTTATCCCATGGTGGGGAAAGAGAAAGGTGTTTTGGGATCCCTCCAAGACCACTCTTGAAAAAGACATATCTGGACCCAGTGGTTCCAGCCAATGACCACCCAGTTCCGAACCTTCCGTTCCTGGGTAAGGTGGCTGAGAGAGCGGTAGCAGAGCAGTTCCAGGTTTTCCTGGATGACGCTTCTGTCCTGGACCCCTTCCAGTCCAGCTTTCACTCTGGCTCACAGATGACCTCCAGAGACACCTGGATTGAGGCAGGTCAGCACTGCTGTTGTTACTTGACCTAACGGCAGCATTTGACACGGTCGATTACAACCTTAAGACTCACTGCCTTGCCGACGCAGGGATATGAGGGTCAGCCTTGCAATGGCTGGTCTCCTTTCTCCATAGTTGGGGACAGAGTTTGGCCCGTGGGGAGAGGATTTCTCTGCATTACCCTTTGGTATGGGGCATCCCAAGAGGGCGACCCTCTCCCCGATGCTATTTAACATCTATATGCGCCCCCCTTGGCCAATTAATCCAGGGGTTCGGGCTGGGGTGCCATTGGTACACTGATGACACCCAGCTATATCTGCTGATGGATGTATGGCTGGACTCACTCCAGATATTTTGGCCAGGGCTCTAGAGGCCCTGGCTGGTTGGTTACATAATCCGCCTGGAAAATGAATCCATCGAAACTGGAGGTCTTGCGTCTGGGTCGGATTGGGAATGTGACTCCCAACCCTTGGCAGGACATCATTAATGCCAGCGCCAACAGTTAGGAATTTAGGTGTGATCCCAGATGCCTTGCTTTCAATGGAGGCCCAGGTCACGGCCGTTGCCAGATCGGCCTTTTATCATCTTCAGCTGGTGAGGCAACTGGTTCCCTATCTCTCTTTCTGTGACCTGGTGTCAGGATCCTATGATCCTAACAAGGTTTTCATTGTGCTTTCTGTGCTTTCTGTAACTTGATAGAAGAAGAAGAAGAAGAAGAAGAGATTAGATTTATACCCCGCCCTTCACTCACTTGGAGTCTCAGAGCGGCTTACAAACTCCTTTCCCTTCCCCTCCCCACAACAGACACCCTGTGAGGTAGGTGGGGCTGAGAGAGCTCTTTCCCAAGCTGTCCTTGAGAGAACAGCTGGTCCAGAGAGCTATGGCTTGCCCAAGGTCATCCAGCAGGTGCAAGTGGAGGAGTGGGGAATCAAACCCGGTTCTCCCAGATTAGAGTCCGTGCACTTAACCACTACACCAAACTGGCTCTCTGATATCGCTTAGCCAAAAGTGTAACCATTGCTATCTCTTTCAAGCTGTCTCCTGTTTCTCCCCCATCGTTTATTGCTCTGAGTTATATGGCTCTTTGAGGGTCTGGTCAGTGTACCCATTTCATCCGGGAGAGTGGCGACCTCGCATATTTGCACGTCACCAAAGAACAAATGGCCTTTCCTCCCATGCATTCCCTCCTCCTTCATCCCCGGAGAGACAGGACTTTCTTATCGCTGTGTGAAGACCTTGAAAGGCCGCGGCAACTACTTTGTTATGTATATGCCTAGCACATCTGGGGCGCCCAGTTCAAGAGGGGAATTTTTATAACTTTCACACTTCACCTTTCCTGTGGGAAGTAAAACGGCTAAGATCTTTTAACTGCGCTTTTCTACCTTTTTTGTGATTGGTTGAATGTCGGGGTTCAAACTGTACTGGAGGGTATATTAACACTGACTGCTTTGTATGTGACATCTCTAACAAACATTCGAGAACCTGTCATGCAGTATTAAGAAATAAAGAACTCTGTTTCATCAACAAAGGTCTGATCTTTTGCTGCTAAGTGCAGAAGCCTCACAGATTGTTAGAGATCTGTGTTTGGGACTTGGCCGTGCCTGACCATGTCAGATGACGGTACTATTCCCGTAACCAAAGAAGAGCCGGTGATCCCAGCGGATCAGGGAGCCGGAGCCAGAGGTGGAGGCGGGGAGCCGGGGGGGGGCATGGGGGCAGGTGTGCCAGCTGGTGGAGCACCTCCGCAACAGGTCCCACCTGGGGGAGTCCCCGCCGGAGGCACCCCGCAGCCAGCCTCGGCCCCAGCCCCAGCCCCGGCTCCTGCACCAGTAGAGCAGATGATTCGCCAAGCCCCCAACGACCCCTTGATGGCTACCTTCGACAGCGACCCCAAAAAGCTCCGGTTTTTCATCATTGAGATCGAGAGGTTCCTGGAAGCGTGGGGGCATCTCTACCCTACCGAGCGGGATCGAGTGGGCTACATCGGATCCAAACAACGAGACACCGCCAGTGACTGGTATGTGAGTTTGCACAACCCCCCGGGGCCCGAGTTGCGGTCTGTGAATAATTTTATGTGGGCCCTCCGGCAACACTATGAGGACCCCCTTGGGGAGGAGAAGGCGCAAAACCAACTACGGAAGTTGGTGCAGGGGAGGTCCTCCGTGAGGGAATACACCGACCGGTTCCGGTGCATCGCGGCAAAAGTGCAAGGCTGGTCCCAAGACCTTTTCATCAAAAAGTATCGAGAAGGTCTGAACCCCGAAATTTACGAGACTATTTTAAGGGGTGGGAGGCCTGGATCACTGGCAGCGTGGATGAGAGCAGCCGCCGATGTGGAAGAGCGATTCACTGTCAGAATCTACTGATTCAGACATTGTAATCCTGACTGTACCTACCCCATTTTGTATTCTATGCTATCTTTGTAACTGCTGAACCAGGCCTGGAGTTTGTAACACTTAAGGCGGGAGGGTGACACCTGCATTGTATGAGAACAAGAGAGCCTCTCACACCGCTGCCTCCGCATTCCATCCGCCTCGGCTGGGACTTCAAGGGAGGATGTGTCTCATCTCTTATCACATGCAAAAGCCTTGAGGCCATTGATTGTTATGTGAACTGGTAACATCTGAGGGGTCTGGTTTGGGAAGGGAATTTACAGCTTGACACCTCACTTTCTTTCCTGTGAGAACCAAACGGTCAGGATCCCTTTTTGCCCGCCAATTTTCCCCTATAGTGATTGGCTACCTATGGGTAATTCAAACTCTTTGGAATGGTATAATAGACCTGCCTGTATTTTCTGTCTCATCTCTGACAATAATCCGAGAAGCTGTACTAATGTAGAGATTGGAAATAAAGAACTCTGGTTAACCAACCAAGATCTGATCCTTGACTACTTTGAGCAGAACTCTCACAGATTGTCAGAGATCTGTGACTGGGACTTAGCCGTTCCTGACCATGTCAGACGACGACACGGTCCCCATCCCTACTACCCCCGAAGATACACCCACTACCCCGGTGGACCAGGGGAACGGTGGTGGAGGCGGCGGAGGGGAGCCCGAAGTACCGGTGACTACGATTCAGGGGGCTCACTACATCCCGCGCCTACCTCCTCTTCAGAACGTGACCCCGAAGTACGCCTGGAGCCAGTTCGGTCATGGGACCGTGGACTCTTGGGTGCACGACCGGAAAGGGGCACGGGTTTCGTTCCCAGGCGATCAACTCGACCGAGGGAGGCCGAGCTACCTGGGAGAAGACCGCGAGCAGATCTACGGAGGAGATCCGCGTCGCCCGTCCATGGAAGGAGAGAGGACCGGCCCGTATGGGCCCGATCCATACCGGGGAGACCAGATGCAATCCCTAGACCGGATGATGGGAGATTTGCGGCTCCAACTTACCGCCGAACTACGAGAATTGGCCCTCGATCTCCAGTACCAATTCCGAGACGCCATGAGGGTCATGCAAGAAGCTCTTCCAGCCCCCGCGACGGGAGTCCAGCAGCCGCCGGCGGTTCCCGGGGGAGTTCCGGCACAGCCACAGGTACCCGTGCAGCCGAGGCCGCCGCCGCCGCCGGCTCCACCAGTCGTCCCTCCACAGGTGCCTGGTCCCGCCCCTGCGCCGGCCCCGGCGCCGGCAGGGCCGATCGTTCGCCCGGCCCCCGCCGACCCTCTGACGGCTACTTTCGATGGGGACCCCGAGAAGCTGCGTTTCTTCCTGTTGGAGATCGAGCGGTTCCTGGACAGCTGGGGCCACCTCTATCCCACCGAGAGGGAGCGGATTGGCTACATAGGGTCCAAGCTGAAGGACACCGCCAGCGATTGGTATGTGAGCCTGCACGATGCCCCCAGCCCTGAGTTACGTTCACTGAACAACTTCATGTGGGCTCTCCGACACCAATACGAGGACCCCCTGGGGGAAGAAAAGGCCCGGAACCAACTGCGGAAGCTGTTCCAGGGGAGGTCCACGGTGAGGGACTACACCGATAAGTTCCGGCGCATCGCTGCCAAGATTCACAGCTGGCCCGAGGAACTTTTCATAGAAAAGTACCAAGAGGGCCTCAACCCCGAAATATACGAAACCGTCCTACTAGGGGGTCGACCGGGGATGCTGGCCACCTGGATGCGGGCGGCCGCAGACGTGGAAGAAAGATTCACCCTCATAAAGATGGGGACGTCAGCAACCGCCGCCAGCAAAGCCATGCCGAGAGCGAAGCCGAAGCCCAGTGTGCAAGACGTCCGAGATGCCCGTTTCAGGCAAGGGTTGTGCATGAAGTGCGGGGAGAGTGGCCACTTCGCCTCGGCGTGCCCCAGGGGAGGAGGGAAGGGTCCGAAGACCTCTACCCTGGTGGCCGGAAGCACTCCCAGCAGGGGGAAAACCCCCATCAAACCCCGGGCGTTGCAGCTGGAAGGTGCCGCGAGCGAACAGGGGGAGCTGGAGCTGATGGAGACGCAGATGTCGGGAAACTCCAACGGCCTGCAGTGAGTGGCGCAGAACTGCAGGTCCCCCGCCAAGAAGCGCCATCTCCGGTGAGCATCCCTGGCCCCCTATTATACATGGTAGTGACTGTAATGACCCCGGGGACGGGCACTCACATGCGGGTCCGTGCCCTAATTGACTCTGGGTGTGCTCGGGACTTAATCAGCCCTTTGGTGGTAGAAGGGTTGGGACCGAAAGTCACCCCGCTGGCCGAGCCCCTAAAGTTTACGCAAATGGATGGGTCAGAGATGAAAGAAGAGTGTATAGCTGAAACCGAGGGCTTGATTCTGGGGACCGGGGAGCATTGGGAGAAGCGAGCTTTTGTCATCACCCCAAATGCCCAATTCCCATGCTGGGAAGCCCCTGGCTGAGCTCGCACGATCCCTACATCAAATGGAGCGAAGGGAAGATCTCCTGGGTGGACGACCGGTGCCTGATGCACAAATGGGACTCTGAGTGGGGACCGGGGCCACCAAATCCACCTCGACCCGCTGCCCTTGCCCTCGCCCCCACCACGGTTCCCCGGGAGTATAGAGACTTGTTGGAGATCTTCAGTGAGACCGAGGCGGATGAGCTACCCCCTCACAGACTGTCAGATTGTGCCATAGAGCTGATTCCTGGTGAGAAACTCCCTAAAGGAAAGCTTTACTCCATGAGCCCTCTAGAGCGGGAGGAACTACGAAAGTTTTTAGACAAGAACTTGGAGCGCGGTTTCATCCGCCCGGCTAAATCCCCCTTCGCCGCCCCCATTTTGTTCCGGAAAAAGAAAGACGGGGGACTGCGCTTGTGCACGGACTACAGAGGGCTAAATGCGGTCTCCACTTCTAACGCCTACCCCCTCCCCTTGATTAAAGACTTGCTAACTGAGGCGGCCAAGGGAAAAGTGTTCACTAAGTTGGATCTAAGGGATGCTTTTTTCCGGGTGCGCATAAGGAAGAGGGATGAATCTAAGACCGCTTTCAACACACCACTGGGACAGTTTGAATACCTGGTGATGCCGTTCGGTTTGAGTGGCGCTCCGGGGGTCTTTATGAGCCTGATAAATGAAGTGTTGCACAAGCATTTATTCAAGGGGGTGTTATGTTACTAGATGATATCTTGATCTATTCCACTGATAAGAAAGAGCACGTGAAATTGGTCCGGGAAGTCCTTTCCACCCTGTTGAAAAACCAACTGTATGTTAAACTGTCTAAGTGCGAGTTCCACCGTGAATCTGTGGACTTCCTAGGGTATCGCATTTCGCAGAGGGGTTTAGAGATGGACCCAGCGAAAGTAGAGGCGGTGGTCCAGTGGGAAGCCCCCCGAACGAGGAGGCAATTGCAGAGCCTCTTAGGATTTTGTAATTTCTATCGAACCTTCATAAAGGACTTTGCTACGGTTACCCTCCCCCTAACGGACTTGCTAAAAACCAAGGGGAGGGGTTCGGAAGCTGGGAAGCCCGGGGAAAGAATTGCCTGGAATGGGGAGTGCCAGCGGGCGTTCGAGACTTTGAAAACTCTTTTTACTTCGGAGCCCATTTTGGCTCGCCCAGATGAGACCAAAGAATTCATAGTTCATGTAGACGCATCCGATGTGGCAATGGGGGGGGGCGTTTTGCAAAAGGGTCTGGATGGAAAACTACACCCCCTTGCTTACATTTCCAAAAAGTTTAATGAAACAGAAAGAAACTGGTCAGTTTGGGATAAGGAAGCCGCGGCTATCCGGCTAGCCCTCACTACATGGAGGCATTGGCTAGAGGGGGCGCAAACCCCATTCGAAATTTGGACTGATCATAAAAACCTGGAAGCATTGCGCACGCAGAGGTCACTGAATGCGAAACAACTTCGGTGGGCAGATTTCTTCTCAAAGTTTAATTTTGTGTTAAAACACTTCCCTGGGAAGGCCAACTCATTAGTGGACGCACTCTCCCGGTTGCCCCAACACGAAAGCCTCAAAGAAGAGGTGTTTGACTCCATGTTCTCCCCCCAGCAGCTGGGAGGGGCGGTAACCACCAGAAGTCAGAGCAAACGAACCCAAGTAGAAGCCGAAGCGGGTGATTGGGGGGGGGGAGTATTCACCCGAGGAAACCGAGGAATTAGAGACAGTGCCTGAGTGTTCGCTGAGGGAAAATCGGTGTTGGTACCACGGAGATAAATTGGTGGTACCCCAAAACAAGCGAAAAGACGTGTTATTAGCTTGTCACTCTTCCAAACTGGCTGGGCATTTTGGGTTTCTGAAAACGCTTAACTTAATTCAACGCCAGTTCTGGTGGCCATGCATGCGCCGGGATGTTTCAGATTTCGTCTCGGCTTGCCAAACTTGCTTGATGTGCAAAAAGAGGGGAGGAAAAGTCCCGGGACTCTTACATCCTCTGCCTACCCCTTCCCGCCCTTGGGAGGCGATAGCTATGGACTTTATAACTAACCTACCGCCCTCAAAAGGAAAAACTGTAATTTGGGTGGTGGTAGACACGTTTTCAAAGCAAGCCCATTTCACCCCGTTCAAACAACTACCGACGGCCAAAGGGATGGCTAAAGCTTTTTTCAACCAGGTGATAAAACTACACGCTTTTCCTAAGCGGGTGGTATCCGACAGAGGCAGTCAATTCGTTGCCAACTTCTGGCGGGAGCTTTTGAAACTAATGGATATAGAGCCGGCTCTAAGTTCGGGTTACCATCCAGAAACCGATGGACAGTCCGAACGAACAAATCAAATTCTGGAACAATTCTTAAGGTGTTACACCAATTACCACCAGGACAATTGGGTGGACTTATTGCCGTTTGCTGAATATAGCTATAATAATGCAGTGCACTCTTCTACCGGCGTCTCCCCCTTCATGGCTGTGGGAGGTTTTGAGGGAAAGCCTTTGCCTACCATCGAAAATGTGTCCGATGCTTCCCCAACGGACTTCAAGAGTTGGTGGGCGACCTTACAAGAATCATGGCCACTAATAGCCAAGGCGTTAGACCAAGCAAAAGAAGACTACAAAAAATATGCGGATCGTGGCCGCTCTGTGGGCTGGGATCTCCAGCCCGGGGACTCTGTTTATCTTTCTACAAAAAATATACATGGTTTACAACCCAGCCGAAAATTGGGTTGGAAATATGTCGGCTCCTTTAAGGTGTTGCGAAAAATTTCAGATGTGTCTTTTGAATTGGAGCTGCCCAAGTCACTGAGTTCTGTGCATCCTGTTTTTCATTTCAGCTTACTGAAGAAGGATCCTGGGCCGAATGCGTGGCATCCAGCTCCTCCAGTCCCTCCTCCACTGATGAAGGGAGGGCCCCCCCATTTCGAGATAACTAAGATCCTTGATTCCAAGTTGCGCAGGGGCCGCTTATATTATTTAGTTAGATGGCTTGATTTTGGTCCTGAACACAATGAGTGGATTCGTTCTGAACATGTGCATGCTCCTAAACTGATTAAAGCTTTTCATAGAATGTTTCCTGATAAGCCCGGGTGAAGGTAATTATTGGGAGGCCAGTGTGTCAGAATCTACTGATTCAGACATTGTAATCCTGACTGTACCTACCCCATTTTGTATTCTATGCTATCTTTGTAACTGCTGAACCAGGCCTGGAGTTTGTAACACTTAAGGCGGGAGGGTGACACCTGCATTGTATGAGAACAAGAGAGCCTCTCACACCGCTGCCTCCGCATTCCATCCGCCTCGGCTGGGACTTCAAGGGAGGATGTGTCTCATCTCTTATCACATGCAAAAGCCTTGAGGCCATTGATTGTTATGTGAACTGGTAACATCTGAGGGGTCTGGTTTGGGAAGGGAATTTACAGCTTGACACCTCACTTTCTTTCCTGTGAGAACCAAACGGTCAGGATCCCTTTTTGCCCGCCAATTTTCCCCTATAGTGATTGGCTACCTATGGGTAATTCAAACTCTTTGGAATGGTATAATAGACCTGCCTGTATTATCTGTCTCATCTCTGACAATAATCCGAGAAGCTGTACTAATGTAGAGATTGGAAATAAAGAACTCTGGTTAACCAACCAAGATCTGATCCTTGACTACTTTGAGCAGAACTCTCACATTCACTCTGATCAAGCTGGGGACCTCTGCGACAGCCCAAGCTAAAGCCACCCAAAAGATGAAAGGGAGACCGAGTGTCCAGGAGATACGAGACAACCGCTTCAAGCAAGGGCTCTGCATGAGATGTGGGGAGAGTGGCCACTTTGCATCCGCTTGCCCCCATGGCAGCGGGAAAGTTCCCAAGACCTCAACCCCAGTGAGCGGAGGCACCCCAAGCCATGGCAAAACCTCGTTCAAACCCCAGGCATTACAGCTGGAAGGGGCAGCGAGCGAGCAAGGAGAGCTGGAGCTGACTGAAGAGCAGATGCCGGGAAACTCCAACGACCTGCAGTAAATGGCGCAAAGCTGCAGGTCCCTGTCCCCGATGCGCCATCTCCGGTGAGCATCCCCGGCCCCTTACTTTACATGGTAATGACAGTAATAGCCCCCGGCACGGGGACCCACATAAGGGTCCGTGCTTTGATCGACTCAGGGTGTGCTAGAGACTTGATAAGCCCTTTGGTGGTGGATGGGCTGGCACCAAAAGTCACCCCTTTAGGGGAGCCACTCACTTTCACGCAGATGGACGGTTCTGAGATGAAAGAGGCGTGTGTGGCAGAGACTGAAGTGTTAATAGTGGGGATGGGTGAGCACTGGGAGAAGAGGGCTTTTGTTATTACTCCCAATACCCAATTCCCCATGGTGTTAGGAAGCCCATGGCTGAGCTCACATGACCCCTACGTAAAGTGGAGTGAGGGGAAGATCTCGTGGGTGGATGACAAGTGTAATCACCACAAATGGGATCCGGAATGGGGACCCGGACCCCCTGCCCCTCTCCGAGCAGCAGCCCTTTCTTTAGCACCCTCCCAGATTCCCAGAGAATACCGCGACTTAATTGAAGTATTCAGTGAAACGGAGGCGGATGAGTTGCCCCCTCACCGCCTGTCAGACTGTGCCATCGAACTGCTCCCAGGGGAAAAACTGCCGAAGGGGAAATTATATTCCATGAGCCCAGCTGAATGGGAGGAGCTGAGAAAGTTCCTAGACAAGAACTTGGAGCGGGGTTTCATCCGCCCCGCCAAATCCCCTTTCGCAGCCCCAGTGTTATTCCGGAAAAAAAAAGACGGGGGCTTGCGGCTGTGTACTGACTACAGGGGTTTGAATGCTGTGTCCGCTTCGAATGCTTACCCCCTCCTGCTCATCAAAGACTTGCTGGCAGAAGCCGCAAAAGAAAAATTTTCACTAAATTGGACTTGCGAGATGCTTATTTTTGGGTGCGCATAAGGGAGGGGGATGAGTATAAGACTGTGTTCAACACACCTTTGGGTCAATTCGAATACCTGGTGATGCCATTTGGCTTAAGTGGCGCTCCGGGAGTTTTTATGAGTTTAATTAATGAAGTGTTGCATAAGCATCTGTTCAAGGGGGTGTTATGTTTCTTAGATGATATCTTGATTTATTCCGCTGATAAGGCGTCGCATGTAAAACTAGTCCGGGAGGTGCTAGCCACATTGTTAAAAAATCAACTGTATGCTAAATTGTCCGAATGTGAGTTTAACCGGAATGAAGTAGACTTTTTGGGGTATCGCATTTCTCAGAAGGGGTTAGAGATGGATCCGGCTAAGGTGGAGGCGGTGGTGCACTGGGAGGCCCCCCGAACCAGGAAACAGCTACAGAGCCTATTGGGATTTTGCAACTTCTACCGTACTTTCCTAAAAGACTTTGCCACGGTTACCCTGCCCCTAACCGAACTGTTGAAAACCAAGGGGAAGGGGCCAGAGGCAGGGAAGCCAGGGGAGAAAATAGCCTGGTCAGAGGAATGCCAACAAGCATTCGAGACATTAAAGAAATTGTTCACCTCGGAACCAATCCTTGCCCACCCCGATGAAACCAAAGAATTTGTGATTCATGTAGATGCCTCTGATGTAGCCATGGGGGGAGCCATCCTTCAGAAAGGGGATGACAATAAATTACATCCCTTGGCATACATCTCTAAAAAGTTTAATGAGACGGAGAGAAATTGGTCGGTTTGGGACAAAGAGGCAGCTGCCATCCGGCTGGCTCTGACCACGTGGAGGCACTGGTTAGAAGGGGCGCAAATTCCGTTTGAGATTTGGATTGATCACAAAAATCTTGAGGCATTACGTACGCAGCGGTCCCTCAATGCAAAACAGCTCCGGTGGGCCGATTTCTTTTCTAAGTTCAATTTTGTCTTGAAACACTTCCCTGGGAAGACTAACTCCTTAGCAGACGCTCTATCCAGATTGCCCCAACACGAGAGCCAAAAGGAAGAAGTGTTCGATTCTATGTTCTCGCAACAACAGTTGGGGGGGGGGGCAGTCACTACCCGAAGTCAGAGTAAGAGTGTAACTGTTGAACCATGGAGTGAGAGATGTGCTGGGGACTATTTGAAAGAGGAGGCTGAAGAATTGGCAGGGATAGAGGAATGCTCCCTCCACTCCGATAGGTGTTGGTATCATGGAACTAAATTAGTGGTGCCCCAGTCACGCCGTAGAGATGTTTTAGTGACTTGCCATTCTTCCAAGTTGGCTGGACATTTTGGGTTTCTAAAGACTCTTAATTTGATATGACAGTTCTGGTGGCCGCGCATGCGCAAAGATGTCTCTGACTTTGTCACAGCATGTCAAGTGTGTCTAATGTGCAAACGGAGGGGGGGAAAGACTCCTGGACTATTGCACCCCCTACCTACCCCATCCAGGCCATGGGAAGCGGTGTCCATGGACTTTATCACTAACCTACCACCCTCTAAAGGAAAAACGGTTATTTGGGTGGTGGTGGATATGTTTTCGAAGCAGGCTCACTTTGCCCCATTTAAACAATTGCCAACGGCCAAAGGTCTGGTGAAAACGTTCTTTAACCACGTGATCAAATTACATGCTTTTCCCAAACGTGTGGTATCCGACTGGGGAAGCCAGTTCGTTGCCAACTTCTGGCGGGAGCTTTTAAAGGTGATGGACATTGAGCCTGCCATGAGTTCGGGTTACCATCCAGAGACCGATGGACAGTCCGAACGAATTAATCAGATATTGGAGCAGTTTTTAAGGTGCTACACTAACTACCATCAAGACAATTGGGTAGATCTGTTGCCCTTTGCAGAATACAGTTACAACAATGCAGTGCATTCCTCTACTGGTGTGTCACCTTTTATGGCAGTGGGGGGCTTTGAAGGGAAGCCTCTACCAACAGTCGATGACTCAAGTGCAACCCCCCTATCTGATTTCACTCAATGGTGGGCCAATTTGCAAAAATCATGGCCCCTGATTGCAAAAACTTTGGATAAGACCAAAGAAGACTACAAAAAATATGCCGACCGAGGGCGTGCTGAGGGATGGGACCTTCAACCAGGGGACTCAGTGTATCTATCCACAAAAAACATCCATGGACTCCAACCCAGCAGGAAATTGGGATGGAAATATGTTGGGCCTTACAAGGTGTTGCGCAAAATCTCTGATGTGTCTTTTGAGCTTGAACTGCCTAAATCACTGAGCTCTGTGCATCCTGTTTTTCATTTCAGCCTGCTGAAGAAGAATCCTGGGCCGAATGCATGGCACCCAACTCCTCCGATTCCTCCTCCACTGATGAAGGAGGGGGCGCCTCACTTTGAAATCTCTGAAATTCTAGATTCAAAAATGCATAGGGGCCGCTTGCTGTATTTAGTAAAGTGGGTAGATTTTGGCTCTGAACTAAATGAATGGGTCCTTGCTGATAATGTTCATGCTCCTAAATTAGTTAAAGCTTTTCATAAACTTTCCTGATAAGCCGGGGTAGAATGTATTATGAAGAAAGCAGGGTGTCAGGATCCTATGATCCTAACAAGGTTTTCATTGTGCTTTCTGTGCTTTCTGTAACTTGATATCGCTTAGCCAAAAGTGTAACCATTGCTATCTCTTTCAAGCTGTCTCCTGTTTCTCCCCCATCGTTTATTGCTCTGAGTTATATGGCTCTTTGAGGGTCTGGTCAGTGTAGCCATTTCATCTGGGAGAGTGGCGACCTCGCATACTTGCACGTCACCAAAGAACAAATGGCCTTTCCTCCCATGCATTCCCTCCTCCTTCATCCCCGGAGAGACAGGACTTTCTTATCGCTGTGTGAAGACCTTGAAAGGCTGCGGCGACTACTTTGTTATGTATATGCCTAGCACATCTGGGGCGCCCAGTTCAAGAGGGGAATTTTTATAACTTTCACACTTCACCTTTCCTGTGGGAAGTAAAACGGCTAAGATCTTTTAACCGCGCTTTTCTACCTTTTTTGTGATTGGTTGAATGTCGGGGTTCAAACTGTACTGGAGGGTATATTAACACTGACTGCTTTGTATGTGACATCTCTAACAAACATTCGAGAACCTGTCATGCAGTATTAAGAAATAAAGAACTCTGTTTCATCAACAAAGGTCTGATCTTTTGCTGCTAAGTGCAGAAGCCTCACACCTGGTCATGGTGATCCATGCAATGGTCACCTCCAGGTTGGACTATTGTAACTTGCGCTATCCAGGGCTACCCTTGAATTTGACCTGGAAATTCCAGCTGGTGCAAAATGTGGCTGTGCACCTTCTGACTGGGAACTCTGTGGGTGCACACTCAGCTGGTGCTCTGCCAATTACACTGGCTTCCGATTGAGTACCAGATGAGGTTCAAGATGATGGTGCTAACCTTCAAGGCTCCATGTAGTCAGGGACCAGCATATCTGCAGGACCACCTCTCCCATTATGTCCCCAGAAGAGCCTGATGCTCATCTCAGCAACATCTGGCAATTCCCGGCTCCAAAGACATCTGCTAAACCTTGACCAGGGCCAGGGCTTTTTCTACCCTGGCTCCGGCCTGGTGGAACAGGTTCCCCAGTGAGATCAGGGCCTTGCGGAACTTACTACAATTCCACAGGGCCTGTCAAATGGAGCTGCTCCATCGGGCCTTTGGTTGAGGCAGCGACTGTCAAATTCTCTTGGCCTCCCCAGCTCTAACCCACCTGTGGCTGGTTATCACACCAGTTGTGTTCTCATCTGCACCATGGGTGTGGTTTGGTCCCACTTATTAATACCCCAGCTTGCAGGCAGTATACACCCAGCACCTGGGGATCTTATTGGACTGCCATCATTTAGGCCGCGGTCACACGGCCCCTTTAAATCCGGGAGGGCTCCCGGATTTAAAGGGGCCGCATTTTTCAACCGCGGGTTGGGATGTCCATACATCCCAACCCCTGTGGCAGCACCAGCAGCAAAAGCAGCAGCCGCGGCCGCTGAAGAGGCGGCCGCGGCGGGAACGACTGCCGCGGCGGCGGCCGCTGAAGAGGCGGCGGAAGCGGCGGCGGCTACTGAAGAGGCGGCAGCCGCGGAGCGAACGGCGGCCGTGGCAGAGGCGGCCCCAGCAGCAGGAGAGGCGGCTGTGGCGGCCAAGGACCGCCAGCCGCCTGGGTAAGTTGTGGGTTTCCCCTCCCCTTTTACACTTGGGCGCATGAGTAGCCATGCGCCCAAGTGTAAAAAGGGGGGGGGAAATGGAGGGGGGAGGCCATCTGGACAGCCCTGCTCTCGCAATGCTTGCGAGAGAGGGCTGTCCAGATAACCTCCAATGCGGGTTCCTCCCGCAACTCCCGGGAAAACACTAGTTTTTCCCGGGGTCGGTAAAAGCGGGAGCAACCCGCATTGGAGCCCGCTTCGCTGCGGGACTCGCTGTGGGGCTATGTAGACGGCCCCTTTAAATGCGGGAGGAAGCAGCCCTTCCTCCCGCATTAAGGGGCCGTGTGACCGCGGCCTTAGATACTAACTGGTTCAGATTTTATGGGAACTGTTTGATTGTTTTGTTGTGACCCGCCCTGAGCCCACTGTGCGGGAGGGCAAGGGATAAATCCCATGAAGTAAATAAATAAATAAGTAAATTCTTCCTTACTATTTCCACCAGATATTCTGGAGAGGAGCCCAGTTATTCCAAGCAGATTCCAGAGCTGGTCTGGCTTGTCCTCTAGTTCACATTAAGCACTGCCAAGGGCATCTCATATGGATCGCAGAATGTCTCAGAATTAATTAATTATTGTGTGGAATTGTGTGTAGAACAGCCAGGAAATCCTAAGGTTGTCTGGCAACCAGAAGTTCCAGCTCTTTTAGTGTTAGGCACCACTAAGTGGCGAGCTAGACTTGTTAAGGCATAGGGTTGCCAACCTCTAGCTGGGGCCTGGAGATTTCCCAGGAATTACAACTCACCTCCAGATGAGAGAGATCACTTCCCCTGGAGAAAATGGCTGCTTTGCAGGGTGGCATTACACTCCACTAAGACCCCTCCCTAAACCCTGCCATCCCCAGGCTGTACCCCCAGATAGCCAGGTATTTCTCAGCCTGGAGCTGGCAACTCTATTAAGACATTTCAGAGGTGGTTTGCCATTACCTGCCTCTGTGTCACAATGACCCTGGTATTCCTTGGAGGTCGCCCTTCCAAATACTAGCCAAGGCTGACCCTGCTGAGCTTCCAAGATCTGATGGGATCAGGCTAGCCTGGGCTATGCATAGAGAGCGTGATGGCCTCCATGCTGTCTGCTAGTGGCCAATGTCAGCACGCCCACAAAGGTGAGAAAGTGTGGTTTATTTGCTGTTAAACACGTGACATTCACAGAATGCAAACTCCTGTACCCAAAACCACTGTTAAATTTCCAAATGCCCTCAGCTCCAGCCACTAGGGGCCTTTGGGGGCCGTAGACAGCCTTGTCGTAGCAGCTGGCCTCCACGTGGAAAGTCAGAGGGAAGGAAAGACAGCCCTGGGGGAGGGCCGATCCCTGCAGAGGCATTGGGGAAGAGTGTGCATGCCCTGGCGGCAGGCGAAGCGGGGAGGGGTCTCTGCAGCCTGCTGTTTGGGCTTTGACTGCAGGCATGTCTGGGGCATTTCTCGGCTGACAATCCCTGCAGCGTCCAAATGGCGCACGCTGCTGCCTCAGGGCTCTGGGTGTGTTGTGCTTGGAGCTGAAAGGCATTTGGCCAGCCTGCTGGGAGGCGTGGTCGTTTCTTTTGCTCATGTCATGACATTTGCAAGGGGTAACCAGAGGTGTGGGGGTCGGATGGCTGGTTCTAATTTCCAAGTGAAACCACTCTGGGTTGACAGCTTAATTTGGGTTCAGCCACAGAAGCCATTATTTTCATCCCTCTCCCCACCCCACCCCCACCCCCCATCCCTGTGCCGGGCCTTGGCTTGTGAACGAGAGGAAAGATTGCCTCGGAGTGCGTGCTGAGCAGTGGGCCTTCCTTCCCTGCTCCGCCACGGCAACAGGTCCATTCAGAACACATCTGGAATTCAGCGGCAGAGCTTCCAGGCTGGGGCTACAATCCTGCGTGTGTCAGAAGTGAAGAGCCAGCCAGCTGCAGCTCAAGATGGCTGAGTAAACAAATGCAGTGTGTGCCCCATGGATCCCCCACATATCCGTTATGCGCCCAAGTGCACACATGGGTAAGCGAGCGCACGCTTTGGAGCAGTGAGGCTGGGATTAATAAAAGGAAAGATCCCCCTCCTCCCTTAATAGACTCCAGCTGCATAAACATTCCCAGAATTCATAGCCAGCCTGGTCTCCAGGAGCCTCCTCCCTCCCTCCCTCCCTCCCAAACATTCAGATCAAGGCAAATTCCACCCCCACCACCCCCAAACCCAGTGACAGCTGCTCCGGAACTTCCCTCTACCAAGTCTGTGAGCCTGGAGAAGTTCACTTTCCATTAGGGCATTGTTTGCTTAAGGTGAGAGCCCATGGGAGGAAGAGGTGCATGCTGGGAAAAGGGAGCTGGGCCTCACGCCGGCCAAAATCCCTGTCTGCGAGCTGATTGGGCCGCTGGCTGCTTCCTTTCAGGGCCTGGGGAAGGCTCCCAGAAGCAGCTCTTTCAGCTTCTTAGGGCTGTTGCCAGCCAGCAGCAGGCGGAAAAGCTTGCACGGGACGGGCCGAGGTGGACTCTATGGCATTCTACCATGCGGAGGCCCCTCCCCTCCCCAAACCCCACCCTCTCCTGGCTCCACCCTCCAACTCTCCAGGTATTTTCCCACCCAGACTTGGCAACCCTAAGAAGGGCTCAGAGCGTGTGCTAGGCCTCTATGGCTGGGGTGGTGGCGTGGGAGGAGAGGTCATGCACTGACCCACAAGGAGTGGCTGTGGGGTGGGAAAGGAAAACCAGAAGGGAGTGGAGGAGGTGGAAAGTTGAGGTCAGGGAGACTAAGGGGAGAGATGCTGTTGTCTGCCAGAGTTCTATTGAGGTATCCTGGACCTCCCTTTTTCCTCTTCCTTTCTTTTCTCAGCCACAGAGCAGTTTGGCAAAGTGAGAAAAGCGCTTTAGAATCTTGTCTGCATATTTCCTCACAGTAGCCCTGCATAGGAGGTCACCGTAGACCCTCTGTAGACTACAGGCTGTACCCACCCAGAGTCCTTCGTTTCCCAGCTGCAGCGCTGTATTTTGCTTTGGTTTTGTTCTGGTTTTTTTTTAGTATCCATGCAACCATGCTGCCACCGCTTCCCTTCAGTCACACAGTGAAGAGCCTTGTGTTGTGGTGGCAGCTGCTGCCAAAGCAATATTTTTAAAAGCCAATCAAGTCTCCAGTGGCGAATCAGGAGCCTTGCTGGGGAGAGCCCACTTGATCCTGCCCACTTTCTAAAGACACTTGGTGGGCGCCAAGAAAGGCGGAGGTGGGTGGGCACCATGCTGGGGTCTCTTGCTCTAATGATCTGTGCTCCATGCTTTCCCTTGTTCTTGCTAGTTCGGAAGGTCACATCTGCACTGGTGCCATTTTCCTTCCGTCAGACCTTCACAGCTGCCATTTTGCCCTCTGCTCCACTGGGAGTTTTTTTCAGGGCTTTTGAAATCGGCAGAGCTATTTTTGGGCAGGAACGGAGTTCCGGCTGGCTTCTGAGTTGGCCACGCCTACAGCCTCCCCCCACTCGGGTTCCCCAGGCGCCTTGCAAGCCGCAGGGTGCCTGGGGAAGCCAAGCGGATCCAGGGAGGGGAGGCAGTTTAAACTCCCCCCCGCCCAGGTTCCCCAGGCGCCCTGCAGCTGCAGAGCGCCTGGGGAAGCCGATCCACAAACTGCGTTCCTTCCCTCGGGTTCCCCAGGCGCCCTGCAAGCCACGGGGCACCTGGGGAAGCCGATCCTGGGAGGGAGCTGTGTGTGGCTTAATATGCTAATGTGTTTCTGCCGTTGGGTGTGGCCTATTATGCTAATGAGTTCCTGCTGGGCTTTTTCTACAAAAAAAGCCCTGGAAATCGGTAATGGTGACTGTGCTATAGCACACAATAACATTATATTGCTCTATTGCCACAATCTACTAGTTATTCTGATTTCCCAGCTTTCATTTAAAAAAGAAAAGAAAAAGAATCTCTAGCCCTTTGCAGAACTAGTGTAACGTCGTTGGTTAGAGTACTGGCCTAGGATTTGAAAGACTGAAGTCCAACCCCCCACTCATGCCATGAAAGCTTGCTGGGTGACCTTGGGTAAGTCACACACGCTTAACCTAACCTACCTCACAGGGTTGTTGAGGATAAACTGGAGGTGAGGCGAATGATGTCAGCTGTTTTGGGTCCCCATTGGGGAGAAAGGCAGGGTGTAAATAGAGTAAATAAATAAATCTGTACAATGCAAAGGGCTGGAGATTATTGGGTTGTTTTTTTTTTAAATGTGTTCTTATATGATCTCAGGATTTTCCACCCAGCAGCATGGGTACTGCAGCCCTGCATATAAGTGACACAAAACCTCCATGTATTTGCAGATGCCACCAACAATCATAAAATAATAGAATGTTAGAGTTGGAAGGGACCTTGCAGGTCATCTAGTCCAACCCCCTGCACTCTGCAGGATAGGGTTCCCAAGTCCAGGTTGGAAAATACCTGGGGACTTTGGGGGTGGAGCCAGGAGAAGGTGGGGTTTGGTGAGGGGAGAGGCCTCAGCATGGTACAATGCCATAGAGTCCACCCTCCAAAGCAGCCATTTTCTCCAGGGGAGCTGATCTCTGTCAGCTGGGGATCAGTTGTAAAAGCGGGAGATCCCCAGGCCCCACATGGAGGCTGGCAGCCCTACTGCAGGAGCATAGCAGAAACATAGCCACTATCGCCCTACAACATACCCAAAAGATGGTCGTCCAGCCTCTGCTTGAAAACATCTAGTGAAGGAGCATCCTGAGGCAGTCTGTTCCACTGCTCAACCACTCTTAAAGTTAGGAAGTTTTTCCAGCTATTTATCCGGTATCAACTCCCTTGTAATTTCCACCTATTAGATCTAGTCTTGCAATCCAGAGCAAGAGAGAATAGATCTGCTCCATCTTCTACATGAAAGCCCTTCAGATATTTGAAGACTGCAATCATGGCCCCTCTAAGCCTTCTCTTTCCCAGACAAAACATACCCAACTCTTTCAGCCTTTCCTCATAAGATTTGGATTCCAACCCTCTCACCATTCTGGTTGCCCTCTTCTGGACACACTCAAGCTTGTCAACATCCTTCCTAAAATGTGGTGCCCAAAACTGGACACAGTTGTCCAGGTGAGGCCTGACCATAGCAGAACAGAGTGGAACGTCCACCTCCCGTGATCTGGACACAATGCTTCTGTTAATGCATCCTAAGATTGCATTCGCTTTCTTCGCAGTCACATCACACTGCAGGCTCATGTTTAGCTTGTGATCAACCAGAACACCTAGATCCCTTTCACATGTGCTGCTGTCAAGCCAAGTCCCTCCCATTCTATATCTGTGCCTTTTGATTTTTTTTGTACCTAAGTGTAGGACTTTGCACTTATCTCTATTGAAATTCATTTTATTTGTCTCAGCTCACTGTTCCAGCCTATCTAGATCATTTTGAATCCTGATTCTTCTTCAGAATTAGCAATCCCACCCAGCTTCGTGTCATCTGCAATTTTTTAAAAAAACATAATTTTATTAATTTTTCATAACTGCATACTTAATACAAACACATGCTTAATTTGCAGCAATACATGAAAATAAAAGTTGTTTACATTATAGACTTTTCTAATATAACTTTACAATCAAATTATCAAACTATATCAACATGCATCTCTTCAATAAAACACATTTATGTATTTTCTAGGAAGTGCACAATTAACATTACTTGAAGATGTAACATATTAAAAAAGGGAAACCACTTTTCCAAAAAAAATATTTTTTTTGCTTTATGTCTCAGCCATAATTATTTGAGAGGCTAGTTTATCCATAACTGCCAAGTCCCATATTTTGGCAAACCACTGCTGAATCAATGGAATATTTTTTTTACTTTCAAGACTGGGCAATCAAAGTTTTTGCTGCAATTAAAAACAAGGCAGCAAGATCTGTAATTTGTTGGGTTGAATTAACGTCCGGCCAAAAATTCAATAGTACTGATGCTGGGGTGGTTGGGATTGAAGTATTAAGTATTTTGTTTTTCAGTTCAAGAATAGATGACTAAAATTGTGCAATATATGGGCATGTCCACCAACAGTGTGAAACAGTACCAAGTTCACCACAGCCCTTCCAACATAGTGGGCTAACAGTAGGGTGTATGTGAGCAAGTCTGACTGGCATCATACACCAGTGTGCATAAAGCTTGTAATGTTGTAACTTAATGTTCAGGGAGCTTGATGCCCATATTTTTTTTCAGTCTTCAGTAGTCCAAGTTACACCACCATCTTTTTGCCAAGATTGTTGTATCTTAGAGGTTTGATCCCATGATTGTGTGCCAAGAAGATTATATATCACTGAAATAATATCTTTGGAGTTTAATTTCTTATTTTTAATTAAGCATTCGAATGGGGAAGAGGTCTATCCAATATAGATACAATATTAGGATGGAGCATCATGTGTTGGATTTGTATATATTGTATCCAAGGTATTTCGAAGTTCCTTTAATTTCAAGTTGAGTTTTATTACATAATTTCTGGGTTTTGCATAAATCACCCAGTCTAAACATGTCTCATTCTTTCCATTTGTCAAAATTTGCTGAGTCAAGTCCTGGTTTAAACCAAGGTTGACCAGTAAACATTGTTAGTGGAGAAACCATTGGAACCAAAAGTGGCCGGAATTTGTCCCACAATGCCAAGGTGAGTTTCAAAAAAGTGTTGGATAAGTTCTTTAAAGATCTTTCAGAAGGTTTATTCCATATTACTTCAACAAGATTTCTCTTGTTCAGTTGTGATTGTTCTTATAGAATCCAAGATTTAGTCAAATTTGGCTGGTCATAAAAAACAATATTTTTTAATTGAGCTGCGTAATAATAGGTCTCTAGGTTGGGAAGTCCTAGGCCTCCCTGTTTAGTTGGTTTGGTCAGTGTCATATAGTTAATTCTTGGTTTCTTTTGCGACCATATAAAATTTAAAAATAATTGTTTCCATTGTCTAAAAAAGTGTGGGTGGAGTCTAATTGGTAAATTTTAAAATAAAAAAAGGAATTTTGGAAAGATAAAGGTTTTTAGTGTTTTAGTTTTTTCAAGCAATGAAAGAGAAAGTTTGCTCCAATTAAATAGATTGTGTTTGATCTCTTGTGTCAACGGCTCAAAGTTTTTTTTGATAAAGATCAGATAGATTTAAAGGAAAATGAATCCTGAGGTGTCTCCATGTTTTAGTTACCCAACGGAAAGGAAAAGATGTTTGAAGATCTAGTATTGATTCCTGTGTTAAAAAAATTGGATATACTTCGGATTTCCCATAATTAATAGAAAAGCCTGATAAGAAAAGCTTGCTATAGGGGTCTATTTGGTGTAATAACTGTTTTAGTGAATCTTTTGGTTTAGTAACATAAAACACTGCGTCATCCGCAAAAAGACTTGAGTTTGTGTTCCCTCTTATTGATATTAACTCCAGTGATTTATATATCTTTTCGAATTGCAAGGGCTAGAGGTTCTAGCGAAATATCAAAGAGTGTCGGGGACAGGGGGAAACCCAGCCTCGTGCCTCTAAAAAGGTTTAGTTTTTCTGATCTGATCTGAAACCATTTGTATGTACGCTAAAGGATTTTGGTAAATGGCATTAATGACTTGTAAAAAGCGTGGACCAAAATTCATTTGCTGCAATACTGCCAGCAAGAAAGGAATTTCTACTTTAGCAAACGCCTTCTCAGTGTCCAGCGATAAAAGAACAGATTCGATTTTAAGTGATTTACCATTTTCTATAAGGTTTAAGGTTTTCCTAATATTATCTGAGATTGACCTATTAGGTATAAACCCCAGTTGGTCGAGGTGGACATATTGGTTGAAGACAGACTGGAGATGTGGCCCGCTTTGCCTCTGCTTTAGAAGCGGAGGCAGAGAGCCCATCCAGACAGCCGCAGCTGTCGCCCGCTGTCAGCACACACTCACCCGTGCCTGAAGCACAGTCCTTGTGCTTCAGGTGGAGACCCCGGGGAACCGGTCTCCAGCGGCTGGGTGCGTGCTGCTGCTGCTTCCTCTGGGTGTGGACGTGCCAATGGCGCGTCACACGGGCTGCTGGAAGTGTGAACAGGCTGTTTTGGCTGCCGTGGGTGTGCATAGCCACGGCAGCCGGCAGCCGCGCACCTCCGCCCCACGCAGCCAGTGCGAATGGGGCGCCTCGGGCTGCTTTTCCCGCGGGGCTTTTGGCCCTGCAGCTGTTCTGGGCTACCTCGCCAGTCTGTCCTCAGCCATTGATCTATAATTTTGTTTAAATGTGCTGCAAAAATGGAAGAATTTTTTTTTAAATCATGCTTTAATATGGAGATAGTTCTATAAGAAGCTGGTTATAGTCTATCTTTGCCCTCTTTATGGAGGACTATTATTTTGGCTTCCGACCATGAGTTGGGCATCTTCCCATGTTTCATAACATTATTACATGTTTCCAACATCTGCGGCAATAGTGAGTCTCTAAAGGAACTATAGAATTCACTACGTAGACCATCTTTTCCTGGGACTTTATTTGTTTTAGATATTTTAACTGGGGTATTTAATTGCTCTTTGGTAATAGGTTGGTCCATGTATTCCCTGTGCATCTTAGATAATTGTGCATCAAAATTAAATATGATTGTATACTTTCCAAATTAGGCTCTTCAGATTTGTTTAATTCCTGAAAAAAATTATAAAAATTAGAGTTTATTGCTTTGGAGGAATTTAAGACCTGACCTTCTGGAGTACTTGTTGCATGAATTAAATTTTGGTTAATTTTCTTTTGGACTCTATGTTTAAGTAAAGTTATAGATCTAGGTGTCCTGGTTATATATTTTGGCTTAAGGATCATAAGCTGTTTTTGTATATGTGAAGTTTCTATTAAATCTAGTTTTTTTCGTTCTTGGTTTAATTTGCGTAGGGTTTTTTCGCCCCCATATTTAGAGTGTTTAATTTCCAGGGCTTTAATAGTTGTTTGAAGTACTAAAATAGTCTTATGCCTTTGGTTTTTTTATAATAAGAGGCTAGTGAAATTAATTTTCCTTGTGTTACAGCTTTGAAAGTGTCCCATACTGTTTCTAGTGGGACTCCACAATTTTCATTGAATTTAAAACATTCTTCAATCGATTTCTTCACCTCCATACAAAAATTTTCATCTTGTAGAAGTACCTTATTTACTGACCAATCTGGTCCTCTGCCATCAAGAATACCTTGTAATTCAGTGAGTTTCAATTTGTTTTTATTTTCTCTCTCTCTTTGGTTAAGGGTTTTATCTAATTTTGGGTCAAGTAGTTTAAGTCTCCTCCTATGATCACCTGTCCTTGCTGAAATTATGAGAGAAGTTGTAAAGTTTATAAATGGTATCTGAATTAAGTTGGGTGCGTATATAGAAGCCACAGTCATTGGCTTGCCATCAAGTAGTCCCTGCATGAAAACATAACATCCTTTAGGGTCAACTTTTACTTTCTGACTCTGAAAGGGTGTGGTTTTTGACACTAGAATGGCCGCACCTCTGGCCTTTGACGTTCCCGGGGCCTGAAAGGTCTGAGCAAACCAATTAGTTCTTAAAATTTTATGTGATCTCTTTTTCATGTGTGTCTCTTGTAAACACAGAAAGTTGGGGTTTTCCTTAAATATTAAGTTGGAGATTTTCCTCATTTTTATACGGTTTTTCATACCCCTACAATTCCAAGAAGTGATTGTAGTATTATAAGACGTGTTTAAAAGATGTACACTTCCACCAAATATTCTATTGTAAAAGAAATCAAACTAAATGCTGCTAAATGGCTTTTATACTTCAAAGCTTATTTTCTATAAATTTGATTAATCAATTTTCAAAAGAAAACACTATTAACCCTAATCCTTAATACCAATTTACTATGTAAAACCTTCTCTCTACGATACCAGCTTTACATAAGAAGCTTAAAACTATATTTTACCTTATTTTCAATTAAAAAGGAAACTTTAAGGACTTCCGGCAAGACTTGCGATAATGGCGGATGCTCTCCTAACACAATGGCCATTGTGTGACAGAGTGTTGGACTGGATGGGCCATTGGCCTGATCCAACATTTGTTTTTCTTATGTTCTTAAATCCAGAAGCACCAGGATTTTCTTCCCTTTGTACATCAATGAATTTTGAAGTCCAGCTTCCTTTAAGATCTTATCTCGGGAACGAGGGTAAATAAAGTTTGCCAGAATGTCTCTGGGGCACCTGACACTTGCTCTAGCTATAGGTCCCAATCTATATGCTTGTGCTATGGCCGGGGCTACCCCATCCTCCATTTTCAAGGCTTGTGCTAACCACGTAGATATAAAAGCGGCTAGATCTTTATTCTCTTCAGCACCTTCCTCAAATGCATGAAACATGAGGTTGTGCTGCCGCCAGCGATTTTCTATAGCCGTAATACGATTAGTTACATTGCTTTCAAAGGACTGCAGTTGTCTTACCTTTTCTTGGAGGATTGTACAGATTTCCGAGTTGTTTTCAGTGATCTTGGTCGTCTCTTTAAGCTTGGTTACTAGTTCATTGAGTTGGTTGTGCGTCAGTTGTAGAAGGTCTGCTACCACTTTCGTCAGAGTTTTGTAAGTCCTCTCTAAGATCCAACGGATCTCTCTTAGATACTGGGACATCATCATCCAATGGTAGTTGTTCTTGCGGAGGCTTGGAAGCCGCCATTTTGTCTGTCTGACTAGGTACTGTTGTCTCAGTAGTTGGAGATTTAGTAGGGTCATCTGCAAATTTGATAAGCATCCCCTCCATGTCTTCTTCCAGGTCATTTATAAAAACATCGAACAACACCAGGCCCAGGACCGAGCCCTGTGGCACCCCAGTTGAGACTTCCCTCCATGTAGACGCAGAGCCATTTACAAGCAATAGTTGGGTACGATTTTTCAACCAACCATGAATCCATCCAACGGTTGCAACATCCACCCACATTTAACTAGCTTATCCTCAAGGATATCATGAGAAACTTTGTCAAATGCTTTAATGAAATCTAGATACACTATGTCCACAGCATTGCCAGAGTCAACCACTTTAGTAACTCTGTCAAAAAAGGAGATAAGGTCGCTCTGACATGACTTATTCTTGATAAACCCATGCTGGCTACTACCAATTAACTCATTCCGTTCCAGGTGCTCATAGACAGTGTGTTTAATAATCTGCTGTAGAATTTTTCCAGATATTGTCAGTGTCAAACTGAGAGGCCTGTAATTTCCCGGGTCCATCTTTTTCCCCTTCTTGAAGATCGAGACAACATTCGCTCTTCTCCAGTCTTCCGGCACAACACCAGTACTCCAGGAAATCTCAAAGATTAGAGCCAGAGGCTCTATTGGCCCTGGAGATTTAAAAGTATTTAAGGCAGCTAGATGCTCTCTAACCATCTAATCCCCTACCCCCTCCCTGAAAGGCAGGCTGAGCTGTGGCTTGTTCTCTTCTGCTTTTTTAAAAAAATAGCATGAATAACGCTGGATAGGAATAATGCAATACCTTTAACAACCTTTACCTTTAACAATTTGCAGAGCCTCCAAGGATCCCCTCTGCTCTGTCTAAAAAAAGGAAATTAGTATAACAGAAGAAATTATCTTCTGTTATACTAACTGATTCCAGGGGCTGGCCCATGGTAGCATCCTATCCAGGAAATGCTTTTTTAAAAGCAGATTTTTGTGTGTGTATGTGCAAAGAATGATCTGTTCATGGTCTGTGCACTGCACAAATAGACAGTGATGTCATGTGGAAACATTGGGGGGGGGGGGGGGAACCTGCACCAGTTGGGTGACTGAAACACGGGAAATCCTTGGTGTGGAAGAAGCCCAGTGGCATGGGAGGTGAAAATGCAGGCAGCTTCTAGAGGGAAATGTGTCCAGATCTTCCATGTGCGCACTTCATTGGCAGTGTGAATGCCTCTGTATTTGTGAAGGTTATGGCAAGGAAATGGAACATCCCTGCTTTGCGGGAGCAGCCATGAAAGGTGCAAATACTTCCTTTCAAAAATGGAAGTCTTGTTCAAAATGGGAAGAACACAGAGGAGCATAGGATCTGGCAAAGCCAATGTAAGATCACACAAAGACAGGTGAAAGAAAAAAAATGCTTGAAGCGTTAAGACACACCGTAAGAATTTCTACTAAAACCTCAGAAGCAGGAAACCTGCCGGGGAGGCATGGGGGCCCTGGATGACAAAGAGGGGACAGGATTGCTGAAGGAATACAGGGAGATGCAGAGAAACTGAAGGAATGTTTTGTGTTGGTTTTCACTGTGGAAAATGTGGGGTTGTTATTACCCACACTGGAGCTGCTGTTTCCAGGAAGGGTATTGGAAGCGCTGAGTCAAATAGAGGTGACAAGCAGGGGACCCATCTCATTTCCTCCTGTATCTCTCTCTCCTATTTCCCTTCCCTGACTGTCCCCTTTTCATGCTTCAGTCTCTCTTTTCTACTCACCACCAAACCCACCTTACTTTGCGTATCTTCAGCTTTCCCCTCCATCCCTACCCCTGGCGACCTTTCTCTGGGAAAAGTCTGAACAGGCTGTGTGACTGCTGGCGGTGGGCCAGGCTGCATGGTAGCCAGTGCCAGCTGCTCAGTGGCTAGTGCTGGGCTGAATAGGTAGTAAATTTCCAGTAGTCACTGCTGGGCCTGTTCCTGATGATTTCTCTTCCATCTGGAGACATAACAGTGAAGGGGTGGCCAGGCATTTTCCAGGGCTGTTTCGGCTGCCCAGTCCACTCCTGCTCCCCAACAGCCACTGAGAGTTCCTTTGGCATTCTTTTATTAAAGCTACAGGTGTTGATTCTTTAATTTTGTGAAATTTTACTCCCTCCCCCCCATGTTTGTTTGTGTTTTAGATTTTAGATTTTTTTCCTGCAACCATAGGATTTCTTTCAGGTTTGAAATCTCAGTTTTGCACCTTTGTCAATCATATTCTGTATGGTGCAGTTGGAAATAGAAATATTGATGAAAGATGACATTCTAGGGTTAACGGGCAAACTTAAAACTAATAGGTGTTACTGTGTCTGGATGGCAGGCACCTGAGGGCTCTTAAGGAACTCAAGTGCAAAACTGTTGATCTCCTAACAAAATATGAAACTTGTCACTAAAACTGGCTTCTCCAACCAGAGGGCTGGGAAATAGCAAATCTAAGTGATTTTTAAAAAGGAAGTCAGGAGGAAGCCAGGAAATTAAAGGCCAGTTAGCCTAACATCTGGTCTAGGTAAACTTGTAGGAATGGTTATTAAAGGCAGAATTATTGCTGCACAGAGGACCCCCCCCCCCCCAGGAGGAACTACCAGCATGGCTTCTGCACAGGAAAGTCCTACCTTATCTCCCTTTTGGAGTTCTTTATATGTTAACGAACATATTACAAGGTATTATTGAATCAAATGTTAATTATAAACACTTTAAGGGGGAGGAATAAAAGGGGGTTAGACAGGAGGAGGAGAGGTCCATCAATGGCTACTAGCCATGGTGACTGAAGGGAACCTCCCTTTTTAGAGGCAGCAAACTTCTGGACACTGGTGCTGGGAGGAAGCGGGAGGGGAGGGGAGGGGAGGGGCCCAGCCATGGTCTTTTGCCCTGTTTCTCTGGCTGTTATGTCCTGGATGCAGTTCCACAGACAACCAGGCTACGATTCTCTATGGGCGATTTCACACTAGCGTTTGCCCTGGGTTTGCTCTGATGGTTGCTCAGGAGCTTCTGGTCAATTTCCCACCAGTTGTTCCGGGCTCACGGTTTGATCAGGAGCATTGCAGCACTGCTCCAGAGCTTCCCCAGAGCAAGAAAATCCTGTTTTTAGAGGATTTTCCTGTTTGCTCTGGTGGAGAAGCCGAGACGAAAACACACCCACTCGCCCACCCTCCATCTGGCCCGCCCCATGGTGGGCATTTCTTCCATTTTTTTTTTAATAAGCCCTCCTAACGTAATATCAAAATGATGAGGCAGCGAGACAAGAACCCACCAGAAGGACTGCGTTGGTGAGGAGGATTTGCTGGGCTTTTGGGTAGCAGGAGCCGGGTGCCATTGGCCCGAGAGCTCCCGGGCTCGCAGATGACCACTGCCCTGTGTCTAGGGTGCACCAGCCGCAGCCCCTGCAGAGCAGGCGGGGGCACTTCCCTCCAGAAACCTGTGGAGGAGCGGCGGTGAGCGGGCGGGTGGGCCAGGGACATGACTCTTCCTCCCCGCTCTCTGGCCACGCTCCTCTGGGCCTGAGGCTAGACTGTCTTCCCCCCTCCCTTTTGTTTTCTTTGTATAATATTTATTTATTTATTTATGTATTTAGATTTATATCCCGCCTGACCGACATAGCGGCTCTAGGCGGCTCACAACATTTAAAAACAATATACAAAATATAAATAATACACACACGCTCACATTTATTTATTATGGGGGGAACTTTTTCTTCGGGGCTCCAATTCAGCGTGCGGAACGGGGAGACTGGGCTGCCATTGCTGCCGCTCCTCCTCAGCTGCCGCCACCGCCACCACCACTGGAGAAGAAGCCCTGAAGGAACCGCGACTCCCCCCCGGCTCGTGCTCGCATCCAGCGCCCTGAGTGCTGCTGCTCCTGCAGCCAGCAGCAAGATGGATGGAGGACGGCAGCCAGAGCATGTGGGAGGGAGATGGGAGGCCAGTCCACATGTTACCCCGGGCTTGGGAACTCCGCCAAGGAAGTTTTTCTGGCAAAAAAAACCCTTCATAAGTTTCATAACACAATTTTAAAGTAAAATTGCAGAGAAAGTGGTGGAGGGAACTGCATGAATGGGTTGCTTCAAGCAGCATGGCGAAAGATTTTTTTGATCCGTAAAGTAAAGCAGTAATGCATACAAATAAACAAGGGAAAATCATCTTACTGGCACCGGTATTTTATCTTTCAAATGGGCCACATTTCATTATAACGAAACTGAAATGCATATAGGGCACCATGGCTGTAAAGGCTTTATCCATCATTTTGTGTCTGAGATCCCGCTGGCAATGCACCCGACATTTTGATGATACAGCAGACACGCCACCAATCACAGCGCCAGGCCGTATGGTCGACCAATCATTGTGCAGCAAGCAACAGCAGCTGGAAAATTTGAATAGGAAGGAGGGAAGTATTGAATTCTGGGAAGAGGAAGGCAACTACGGACATATTAATCCAGACACCATTAGGTGCATATCAGCTCGCAACAGCAAAATAGTTTAAATTTCAGTAGCAAATAGCGTTCCCTCTACAACTTGCATGACCATTGCTTACACTATCCATGTCCACCGTCATTGCATTATAATAAAATAACGCAATCGTGCCTGCGTTTTAAAAAAAAAATTCAAGGGAGGAAGGGGGGGAGGAGCAAGTGGGATGATGGGAGGGGGGACTGGAAGCCTCAGTTCATCATAACAAAATAATGCAATCGCGCATGCATTTTTTTTTTAAAATGAGGGAGGAGGGAAGGGGGGAGGAGCGAGTGGGGAGATGGGAGGGGAATGGGAGGGGGGGAATGGAAGCCACGCGGCAGCCGGTATGTGCGAAATGGACACTGCGGGGCAGATGAGGGGCTTCGGCTCCAAGTGTGAACATGAAGAATATACTCTGGAGGAAAAAACCCTGGAGAGAATGAGAGGCAAAAGGCAAGTGCGAAATCGCCCTATGTGTACAGTTGTATGATTCTTTGATGTGACCAAACATGTAATGGTGCCGGCCATGTGGTCTGACCACATGGCCTGGAAAAGGTACAAGCTTGAGGTAAAAGAAAATTCACTTTTAGAATAGATCTGCAAATATACATACCATGTGCATCAAAGTAATGGTCACAAATTTGACAGTAAGGAAGACAACACAGAAAAGACTGTAGGGGGACATTTTAAAAGTTTTCCTGGACATTCATTTAGAGGAGTCTTGTTTCTGTCTTATTTGTAAGGGTGACTTTGTACTAAAATGTACTAAATTATGGCATCACAGATGCCTTCATTTGGTAAATGCATGGCTGAAGTATCTGAGTCAGGACTGAATACCAAACAGTTGCTGTGCGTTCAATTTCTGAGCAATGTACAGAGTTCAGAGTAGCAGCAATTTATTTATTTATTTATTTATTCGCATATTTACCCCGCCCTCCCCACAAGTGAGTTTTGTGTAGTGGTTAATTGAGAGCCAGTTTGGTGTAGTGGTTAATTGTGCAGACTCTAATCTGGGAGAACCAGGTTTGATTCCCCACTCCTCCACTTGCACCTGCTGGATGATCTTGGGCAAGCCATAGCTCTGTACCAGCTGTTCCCTCAAGGACAGCTTGGGAAAGAGCTCTCGCAGCCCCACCTACCTCACAGGGTGTCTGTTGTGGGGAGGGGAAGGAGTTTGTAAGCCCCTCTGAGACTACAAGTGAAGGGCAGGTTATAAATTCAATCACTTCTTCATCATCTCTTCTTCTTCTTCTCACTTCAAACTCATGTCCTAGGAGTGAGTGCAAGTCCTATTCCCAGGGGCTGTCATTCCACTCTGTGACCTGTCATTCCAGTCCCAGAGCACAGATTCTATTGCTAGGGATTGTCATTCCACTCTGGGGGCTGTCATTCTAATCCCAGAGCACAGATTCTATTCCTAGGGAGCATAATTCCACTCTGGAAGCTGTCATTCCAGTCCCAGAGTAGCCTATCTGGGCCCAAAGACCTTAATGGAAAAACCATTCCACATTTTCTTTGCAACTTTTTTTGTGCTGCAGTGTATTTCAGTGGAGCCCATGCAAATCAATTGGCATTCCTGGCTCCCATTATCTCCAGTGGGCCTTCAAGCCTCTCCCATTGTTTCCAATGGGCAATCCTGTCATTCCTTTTACACATCCCAGTTAATTGTCTCTTTGAAACTGTACCACACCATTTTAAGTAACAGCAAAATGAAGAGCATGAACATGTACAGAGTACACATTTCTTGCCAATGTTCTCTCCGGGCTGCACACAGCAAAAGGAAATTTTAAAAGGACGTTGATCTGCATGTCCCCCCCCCCCCCCCCATCTTGTTCATGCAGATGGGCTTACCATTTAAAAACAGACAGCCTGTGACTAGGCAGGTGGGGCTGAGAGAGCTCTTTTGAGGACTGCTCTTGAGAGAACAGCTCTGAAAGAACTTGTGACTGACCCAAGGTCACATCAGCAGCTGCAAGTGGAGGAATGGGGAATCAAACCCAGTTCCCCCAGATTAGTCCATGCTCCTAAACACTACACCAAACTGTAGCTCAAAACCTTTCTCTTTTAGAAGCAAGTGGCTCAAGTGGTTAAGATGCTGAACTGCAGACCAGTAGTTCAGCAGTTTGAGACCCAAGTGCTGCATGACAGAGTGAGCTCCCATCTCTGGTCCAGCTCCTGCCAACCTAGCAGTTTGAAAGCAAGAAATTGCAAGCAGATAAATAGGTACCACTTCAGTGGGAAAGTAACAGCGTTCCGTGTACCTTGGCGTCTAGTCATGCCGGCCACATGCCCACGGAAATGTCTTTGGAGTGCTGGCTCTTCGGCTTGGAAACGGAGATGAGCACTGCATCCCTAGAGTCATATTTGACTGGCTTTCGAGCAAGGGAAACCTTTACCTTTACCTATAAGAAACATAGAACACCTTCTCCACCACATCAGAGTCTTTAAGCAGATCATTTCCAAAACAGTCCTTCAGAGCCTAATTACATGAACTAAGCAGCAAGCAAGATACACTGTTCCCTCATAAATACTCAGAGATCCTGTTGTCTCCCAGCAGTGACATTTATTCACTCCAAGGAATACCAGGGACATGATGCAGAGTCAGGCAATGGCAAATCACCTTTGAATGTCTCTTGTCTTGACAACCCTACAGGGTTACCATAAGTTGACTATGACTTGCTAGCACTTTCCATCATCACAGGGCAATGGCAGTTTAATGCCCAGAACCATTTGGGCAAGGCCTAATGTGTAACTACTATCAGTAGCATGAAATGGTCCCACAGTTCAATTGGCTCTCATATCACTGCCATAACATACAAAATAGTAAAAAGCTCAGTAGCTCCTTTAATACAAACAAACTGTATTGTAGCATAATTATTACTGTAGCACAAGGGTTTTCAGAAAGCCACACACTCTTTTCTAACCTCACTTTAGTGCCAGTCCCTGTCCTCAAATTCACAGAGAAACCCAAACCTTCCATTTTTGGTAGAATGACACTCTTCCCTTCCTCCAACTGGCTGTTGTGCATCTTATATGAAGAAGGGTGATTTAGCAAATGCAAACCAATGCCAGTGGTTTGCATGCACCAACTCACACAGCAGAACCAGAGCTTCCAGTTTCAGCACTGGAGCTGGGGATGTTAGCCTCCAGGTGGGACCTAGGGATCCCCTGGAATTACAGCTCATTTCCAGACTTCCAGATTTTTCCCCCTAGGAAAAAAATCAACGTTCTGGAGGGTAGCCTCTATGGCATTGTACTCCACTGAGGTCCCTGTCCTCCCCAGGCTCCATTGGGCCACATTGGAGATGTGAAAAGAAAACAAATACTTGGGGAGAGAAGGCAGGCAGGCAGGCAGGCAAATAGATGGGGAGAGAGAAGTGAAAGACAGACAGAAAGAAAAGTCAGGCTGCAAAGAAAGCAGCCTAAAGTGAGGGGAAAAGTAGCTCCCCAGCCTCTCCTTGCTTCCAGCTCTCACACCCCTCAACAGAAACGGATAGAGAAACAGAAGGAGAGAGAGGGACAAAGAGCACAGTGCCCCACACACACCCCAACTACAGAAGAAAGTGAGCCCAGGATTTTCTGTGTGCTGGAGCAATGTGCAAAAGCAATGTGCTCAGTGCAGCACAAGAGTTCCTGGGGCTGCAGGAGAAAGCAAGACAGCACTGGCAACCCAAGGAAACTGTGAGAAGGAATCAAGGCTTAGCTTTCCTGAGCAAGCACGCTTCCTTGCCTTGTTTTGTATGCACGCGCATCACGGGAAAGCAACAAAACCAGTCTCCATGTGCAGCCCTCCAGCTCCTCTAGGCTGAACTGAGGGCTGCTGGGGGATGGAGCTTAGCTTCCAGGAGGAAGCAACCCCCCCCCTGTGACTTCCTTCCCTCCCAGTTCCAACCCAGCCTCTGAATGTAGTCTCTGAAAGCAGAGGGGGAAAACCCTCGCTTTCAAAATGGGCTGGAACCTGCCCCCAGGGGAGGCTCAGCCCCGTCTGGAAATTGCCAAATAGGCAAAATTGGAAACCGGTCGATAGTTGGCCAATTCAGCCAGATCCAGAGATGGCTCTTTCAGGACAGGGCGGACCATTGCTTCCTTGAGTGCCCCTGGGAACCGTCCCTCCACAAGAGACTTGTTAATAATCTCCCTTAGGGCACCTTGAAACCCTTCGTGGCCGGCTTTAAGCAACCAGGAAGGGCACGGATCAAGGATGCATGTTATTGGGCGTACAGTCCTGAGCAATCTGCCAACTTCCTCCAGGCCAAGCAAGCTGAAGGAATCCAAAGCTGGACTTGAAGACATGCATGGGGCCTCAAGTTCACTCATTGTATCAACTGTGGTGGGTAGGTCGTGGCGAAGCACCAAGACTTTATCTGCAAAATAGCTCCCAAATGCCTCACAGCCAATGTCCAATTCCCTAATGTTTGGTCTGCCCTGTGGCAGAGCTGTTATGGCCCAAATCATTCTAAATAATTGAGCTCGACGCGAGCTTGCAGATGCAATCGTGGCCGCATAGAACTGCTTCTTAGTGACTTTGGCTGCCATCTCATAGGATCTCATAAATGTTCTATAAGATGTTCTTGTTGCTTCGTCCCGAGCCTGGTGCCACCATCTCTTCAATTGTCTAAGCTCTCGCTTCATAAGCTGCAACTCCTGGGTAAACCAGGGAACAAGCCTAGAGCGAGGGCATAGAGAGCGCCAGGGCGCGATCTCATTGATGGCTACGGAGAGTCGGTTATGCCAGTCCTCCACAAGCTCATCCAACAAGCTGCCGGGGGCATTAGGTCCTGCAGGGCCATTTGAAGCTGCACTGGGTCCATTTGGCTCTGTGGGGAAGCTAAAATGCACTTGCCACCTAAACAGGGTCGTGGCGGAATGTTCAGACCAGCCCTCAGAGCATGGTATTGCCGAAGCAGTAATCCGGTCCACTGTTACCCCCACTATGAAGATCAAATCGAGTGTGTGCCCAGCCTTTTGAGTGGGGGTCTTTACAACTTGGGAGAGTCCCAGCGCCGCCATGGACGACACCAGGTCTGCTGCCTGAATGGAAGCCGTGCCATTGGCATAGATGTTGAAATCACCCAAGACAATCAGCCTAAGGTGTTCTGTGCCCAGCCTGATACAGCCTCCATCAGGGCCGGCAGGCTATCGGCCGGTGCGTTAGGCAGTCGGTACACCAGCCAAATCACCACACTCTCCCCGGCCTCCAATACCAGACTGACACACTCCAAGCCCGTGATCTCCAGTGATGGGAGTGCCCTGAAGGAGTAAGCCTCCTGAATAAGCATAGCCATTCCGCTGCCCCCCCACCCCCTAGTTCATGACTGGTGTAGGACCAAAAACCCAGGTGGGTGTGAGAGTCCTACAGAGTCAGTGACCAACAAGCGTCCTTAGAGAAAGGTAGTCTTTATTGAGAAAGATCTGTTGTGGTCATCTACACGTTCTGTGTCAGTAATGGTTAGAACAACTCCCAAGCAGGGCAATTATACAGAATTCAAAAAGGTCTTGCAAAGGAATGTAACCAATCATATAAATCAAGCAAAAGGCGCCCAAATACTGGCTCCAGGTTCCCATGGACAAAGCGGGAAGCTACATAGCCAGACACCAGCTACATAGCCAGACACTACATAGCCGGTCTCCCAAGGTCAGAGCAGAGCTGGGAGCAGTAAGCATGCCATGAGAAGTGTAACATAACATTCCATGCACCCGACGTCACAGGGCGACACATGCCACCTCCCGGGCAGGACAGTGGGGCAATCTGGGAGAGAGCCACAGTCTCCCCGTCCCGCACCCAGGTTTCGGTCACGCAAGCCAGATCTACCTGTTATTCCTCCAAAAAGTCCCAAAGGACCGTGGTTGTTTATAGATCTGGCATCTTTCCCAACATGTCATGGTCTTAAAACCAGTTCATCTGAAGAAAATGGCTACTTTGGAAGGTGGACTCTATGCCGCCACCATCACCATGCTCATCTTATATACCCCACCAAAGGCAGGCTCAGGGCGGCTTACAGATATTTCATAAAATACAATTAAAACCAATCATAATATATATCATAAACATAAATACCAGTTATTAAAAAATATAGTTAAAACAGTTAAATACAGTAAAGAATGCTGGAACATTGACTTCCGGCAAGACTTGCGATAATGGCGGACGTGCTCCTCCGCAACTGCGGGGAGCGCGATCCGTACCCGGCGGGAAGAAGGGGCTCTGGACTGGTGCCGAGCCCCCAGAGACCCCAGTGAGGGGGCTCTGCCTGGGGTGGCACGAAGGGGATCTCTCCCTACGGTGGCGATCGAGGGATCGAGATCCCTTTTCATCACCCCCATAGGTTCCCCCGCCGTGGGAGCCGTATGGCTGAAAGCGCAAATCCGTGAAGCAGCAGAGAGTGCAAAGCAATGAAGCTGGAACTGACAGTTACGCATGGAGAAAACGTGAGTCTGAAGTAAGAAAAGCAGAACATAGCAGGAAGACAGCGGGAGGAGTGAAACCCACCCACCCCCCTCCGGGACTAGCGTACTTACGAGACTCTTTACGTGGTGTTACTGCAGAAATAAAAGCCCATCCGCCTTGCTAGATGGCAGCATCGCTCACTTGGAGACATAAACTTTAGAAGGACATAAGGGCTGTTGGAAAATTTGCTCCTTTCGTTCATCTTATCTATCTATAAACAAAGAGCGTAGCCTCAACAATGACGGGGAAACCGAAACCTTCCCCCAAACTAGGAAGTACAGCTCCGAGTTCAAAGGTTGATACCACGGAGATGAGTGCGGTGTTCTCCTCGTTATTGCGACCTCTAGTGGACCAAATGACAGCTCTCAACGTTAAGATGGACAAAATGCAGCTAGAACTAAAAGAGTCGAATAAATCCACAGAGAAGCTGCAGCGAGAACTTCTGGAAGTAAAAACTTCAGTAAAAAACCAAGACGTAAGACTACAAAAGGCAGAGAAGGAAAAGGCCTTCCACCACGATCAGCTTTTGAAATTACAAATGGAAAGATCGAATTTTTTCCTAAGACTTCAGAATGTGCCAGAAAACACAGGAGAGGACCTTAAAAATTTGCTAAGTGAAGCACTTGAACCAGTGACAGGCATGAAAGCAGCGGATATAAAAAGCGATATGGATATGGTTTACAGAACCTATCCAGATTACACTAAAAAGAAAAGCCTGCCTGGTGAAATTATGATAAGGTTCTCCAAAAAATCTACAAGAGACGTGGTGCTTAGGACCACAAACAAAGCAGCTCTGAAGATCCTGGGAGAAGAAGTAAAAGTGATGAAGGATATCCCATTTGAAATAAGGAAAAGAAGGAAAGCCTATGGAAAATTGACATCTTGGCTCCAGTCTGAGTCTATCATCTATCGTTGGAATACTCCGGAAGGACTATGCTTCAGCATCAAAGATAAGAAGTATAAGATTGACTCTGTTCAACAAGCGAAAAAATTTCTGGAAAAAAGCAAAGAAAAGAAAACTGGGAGAGACTCAGATGGTTCACTGGCCTCGCAAGAAAGCATGTATGGATTTGATAGCTCAAAGAGTGAAGAAGAAGTGTCTGACTCGGAAAAAGGAGCAGCAGCTCCAAAAGTAGATGAGACTGTTAAGACAAGAAGAGGACGAAAGAAGAAATAGTGATTAAACTGTTTTATTAAGCATTGCACCTATGTATTATAAATTGTTTAATTAACCGTATTTCTCTAGGTGGGCGTGCCTGCCAAATAGTTTTGATAATTTTTATAGTAGCAGTAACAAAATAATTGAAATTTATCCAAGGTTCTAAATGCTTCATAATTATATTATGTAACATGGTAGTATTAAGCAAATGATAAAGTACTCTCTGTATAAGGTATATGTAGCTTAGATTGTAGCATATTAGTTGTAGATATAGGAAAAATCAATAAAAATTTATAAAAAAAAAAAAAGAATGCTGGAACATTACTAAAAGAATGGGAGTAGAATCATTTATAATATGCCTTAGGTGGTGACCATATAATCCCCATACGCACCAGCTCAGTTTGATCACTTTGTTGTGTGGCAGGTACAGGCTAAGGCCAGGACGCAGGCTGCAAAGGTGGCAGAGCCAGGGCCCAGGGACACTCCTCGGGGCACAATGCGGCTCCTTATACACCACTGAAGTGTGTGTGTGTGTGTCCCCCATTGTCGCAGGCAGGCTGCACCTCAAAAATGTCCAGTTATTTCTCAACCTGGAGCTGGTAGCCCTACCCCAGACACATCTGGGATTAGGTGGAGGGTGAAAGCCAGCCATGCTAGGCTTTCAGAATTAAGTACTGCTTCCCCCATTTAACATTTCCAAGAGGCTGATTCCACGGGGCGGGGCGGGTCAGGGCGGGGCGGGGGATTTTCTCCACATGGAACACAGGAAGCTTCCCAGATTAAAGGGGAACATCCATATTATAATTCAAGTTTGGCATCATGGGGATATCTCCCCTTTAAGATGATGGAAAAAATAAACCTGTTTTCCTCTGGTTTAAAGGTGGAACAGTTGGATGGCTGTAAGTGGACTATCTAGATGAATGCCCCCCCCCCACAGGCACCATGGTGTGGGGCAACTCACATTCCCCCTGCTGTCCCTTTAAAGGGCTTTTGCACCACTTCCCTGCTGAGCTGTGCTATAGCATTACCATGTGGCTCAGTGGGGGGGGGCAGTTCTAGGCCACAGGGGTAGGGCTGCCAAGTCCCCCGGTAGGGCGGGGGAAACACCGATTTTTAGTGCTTTCCCCCGCCTTTTCCAAGTTGGCCACCGGGGGGGACAAAATGGCTGTCTTAAAAGGGAAATGTCTGCAGAGAGCCTGCCCTGCAGTAAAAAGCCTCACCAGACATTTCCCCTTTAAGAAGTCAGCAAGAGAGCTTCCACAGCAAGAGAGGTCCGCCCAGAGATTAAGGAGGGACTGAAGGAGCTGCTTTTGCATGTGGCTGGCAAAGTAAGTTTCTCTTCCAGCTCCTTTCCTTCTCTCTCCCTCTTTCTTTTTTCTGTCTGTCTGTCTGTCTGTCTGTCTCTCTCTCTGTCCCCATCCAGCAGAGGTCTATCAGTGGCTATTATAGCCACAAGGTCTAAATGGAAGTAAGTGCCTCTGCCAGTTTTTTTCCCTTCTCTCTCTCTCTCCTTCTTTCTTTTTTCTGTCTGTCTGTCTGTCTGTCTGTCTCTCTCTGTCCCCATCCAGCAGAGGTCTATCAGTGGCTATTATTAGCCACAAGCTCTAAATGGAACACTTTGTCTGGGGCAGTGAGGCTCTGAATTCTTGGTGCTTGGGGGGCAACAGTGGGAGGGCTTCTGGAGTTCTGGCCCCGCTGCTGGACCTCCTGAGGGCACCTGGTATTTTTGGCCACTGTTGTGACACAGAGTGTTGTACTGGATGGGCTGTACTGGATGGGCCGATCCACTGTGGCTTCTCTCCTGTTCTTATGATATGAAAATCATATTAAGCACTTGTGTAGCACTTAGTGCTTCATATTCTGCCGAGATGAGGAAGGATTCAGTAGGGCTGTTGCTCAGTGATAGAGCATCTGCTTGACATGCAGGAGGTATCAGCCTCTTCAGCTAAAAAAGGATCAGGTAATAGGTGACATTAAAGATCTCAGCTTGAGACCCTGGAGAGCCACTACCAGTCTGAGTAGTCAATACTGACCTTGATGGACCAATGGCCTGATTCAGTATTAGGAAACTTCATGAGTTCATGTGTCAGCATGTGGAAGCAACATCACAGGATGTGACATCACAAAATAGGGCTGCCAAGTCATACTCATGGACTGGCAGGGGGGAGTCCTTCGCTGTCCGGGAGCCACCCGGGAGCCTCCCTGGTGCGCGTGCAAAGCGTGCACGCCCAGTGACGTCACCTGGAAGTGACGTCACCATGTTGGAGGCGTTGCCAGGGCGATGCTCTGGCAATCGCCCCAAATGGGGCGATTGCCAGAGCGTTGCCCTGGCAACGTCTCCAACGTGGTGACGTCACTTCCGGGTGACATCACTACGCTGGGGAAGTCGTCCAGCCTGGTCGACTTCGGGGGTGGGGTTCCCCCCACCGGCTGAATGCCGGCCAGCGGATCGGGAACCCCTATAGCGGGGGATCCCCCGCCCCCCGGGCTGACTTGGCAGCCCTATCACAAAATGATGTCACTTCCTTTCTCCTGGCTCCACCCCCAAAGTCTCCTGGCTCCACCCCCAAAGTCCCCAGATATTTCCCAAGTTGGACTTGGCAGCCCTACACAGGGGTGCTAGCAAAATCAGTTTTCTGCTTGTGCCTTTGTGCAGGTTTCAGCAGGGAAGAAGGGGAGAAACTGGGATGCCGGCAGCAGACAGGGGTGACAGAACAGTTGTGTTTGGGCACCCTTGCCTGCCTGTTCCTACACCCTTGCTACAAAAGGGAAATCAGGTTTGCAAATGAACCCCAGGAGAAGTCGGTCCCCGTCCCTGGTTCCTCCCCACTCTGCCTTCCTCCTCAAAGTGTGCTTTCAGCCAGCAAATTTCTGTTTCTCCTCTGGGATTTGTCCAGGAACTTGAAAAGATTTCAAACAGATTCTTATCCAGTGTGAAGAAACATGTGGAGGACAGGGGAGCAGAGGTGAAAAGGTGCTTACATGACGGGCTGAGCTCCTGGATGAAAACATTTTGGCCGGCTCAAGACAGCTTTTTGACTGAGCTCTGTCCCGGCAGCCTACACTGCAGCTCAGGTTGCCAACCTCCAGGTACCACCTGGAGATCTCCTGCTATTACAGTTAATCTCGAGACAATCAAATTCAGTTCCTCTGGAGAAAACGGCTGCTTGGGAGAGTGGCCTCTATGGCATTATACCCTGCTGAGGTCCCTCCCCTTCCCAAGCCCTGCCCTGGTCAGGCTTGGTATTTCCCAATAGCTTGGTATTTCCCAAGCCAGAGCAGGCAACCCTTGTATAGCCCAAGATCAGTAGCCAAGGATGGCCCCCAAGGACCGCTGAAGACGCTGAAGACCGCTGAAGACGGAGCACTGGCTGATGTCAATTAAGCCTGTGGTCCCCAGCATGTGGTCCCCAGCATGGTGCCCGTGAGAACCATGGTGCCTGCTGACACCTGTTCTGGTCTCAGCCTAGTGTTTTTACGAGGTGGGTGAGTAGTTCTTTTGACCATCAGAAGACTGACTATTGGAGGTTTGATTGGCTATGCATTTTTTTTAAAGTTGCTTTGGCAGCAGCTGCCACCACTGTACAAGGATCTACACTGTGTTACTGAAATTAAACTGTGGCAATCATTTTGTGGCTGGCTCCACCTCCAGTGGCAGCCATTTTGTGGCAGCCATTTTGTTGCTGCGCTCATCATACTGTGTCAGAATTCCAAATGTGCCTGCAGGCTGAGAAAGGTTGAGGAGCCCTGAATTAAGCAATAGCTGCAAGCCGTGGAGAAGGCCAGAAATGGAGCATCTCATTGCTCCCTGATCTTCATAGCATTATTTTTTAATAATAATAATAATAATCCCCCATGGGATGGTAGCTTGCCATGCTGGTGGGGCTTGTGTGCTCAAGGGAAGTGGAGGGCTATGCTGTTGGCGGCATAGCTGCTGCAGGGTCTCCCTCGGTAGACAGGCCTGTGCTAAAAAGTCAGACTAATTGCATCCCAACCCCCCATTCAGTATGGTGAGAAAATTGAATCTGAAGTCTATACTGGCTTGGTTGTTCCCCAGGTTAACAAGGATTGTGTCAGAGATTTGTGCTCCTCAGGGGTCATTTTGTAGAAAAAGAGGTGCAGGAGCTCATTAGCATAACTCTTTAGCATAACTTATTTGCATATGCCACACCCCATGACATCACCAGATGTGTGTCAGAAGGCAACACCCACCACTCAGGCTCCACCCCAAAAATCTCCAGGTATTTCCCAACTCAGAGCTGGCGAGACAGCTTTACACTTTGACTAAAGACACTTTAGGTTTCCTTTGCTCTTGCAGGGAAGCTACCCTACAACAAGCATGAAAATACAGATCAAGTTAGTATGCTTTTGCTTTTTTCCACAGCACATCACCATATGTGCCTGCTCCTGGGCTTGCTACTCCCGGAACAGCATTCCTGCGCGTTCCTGCTTGAACTGGCCCCTGATGCTCCTGGATCTTTGGCAAAAAATGGGCTACAGGACACAGGCTCTTCTGCTGGGCAACCAGGGCAGAGACCTGATGTGCTACTGGAAGAAGAACAACCAGAGAAGGGACCTGATCAGTTACTGCAAAACCAGCAGTGTTGAAAGAAATGGTCTTGATAACAAATCAGAATCACCATGCAATGTTATTTTGAATCAAGGCCTGAACAGTGGATATTTGAAACAAAAGTTTGAAATATGAAAAGTGTCTCGATTCTGCTAGCAGCTCAGTGCCATTTTATCATTCGAAATAACTTTTTCATAGCAATGGAGCTAGGTGAAATAAGGAACAGACACTCAAAGGAAGAGCATGAACAACAAAAAGTTAATGAAACCAACTGAGCTATAGGCCATAGAAATTAAGTTACTCTTGAAAGTCCACTAATTAAGAGCAAGATATTGACAATACATCATCAGCTCACCTATGTACAGGAAGAACTGGAGGCAAAAACCTTAGAATTTATTAACAGCAAAGAAGACAGACAAAGATTACCTGTACTCAGAACAACATCAAAGAAAGAACAGTGCAGTGATTGAAACAATTCCTACAACAAACAGAACTGAAACCAACCAGCTGATGTATAGTGTTGCAGTAGTAGTAACAAGAGAACTTGTTAGCCAGCAAGGCACTTTCTGTGCTCTTTTGGAGTTTCATATCCATAAGTCTGAACTCTGTGTTGCCAACAGTGGTAGGGTCTTGCGCTTTCTTCTTGAATAGGAGCCAGCTCCAGCCCATGCCAGGAGGCTGACACCCTAAGCAGTTCACCCAAGACAAAGACAAAGGATTCTTCTTGCCATGAGGTTTCCTTATGTCAGACATCCGCTGGCTAACCCCCACTCCCCACTATACATCTGGATAGTTATGCTAAATAAGCTGCCTAGCAACTAATGTGCCAGCCATCAGATACTTGGCTAAAACCATCAACTAACAATGGACTTGGCCAGGTGAGTCATCGGACCCCAGACCCAGTGTCTGTTTCCTGATGAGATCATGCCCTTGCAACACTGACCATCCCCTGGACCTCCTCCCTTTGTTCACCTTTAACCTATAGAAAGGTCCAAGAGGGATGGACCGCCTAGTAGGTGTGTTAGTGGGTTGTGGTCTGCAAAGCCCGCCCCAAGACCCCCAATAAAAGCCCAAACTGAGAGTCACTTGGCCTCTTGAGCCGTCGCCCTCTATCTCTCTATTGACCCTTCAGTTCAGCTTTCTGTACCCAACCCTTGCCTCCATCTTTGAACCCCATTTTTCTCTCTCTGGAAATGCGTTCCAGGAGAACCACGTGGTCTTGCTGGTTCAAGCCTCGTGGCCCCATAGCTTTTATACCTTTCTTCCCCCATCCAACTCATCTTGACATCGGACAACGCATCTAAGGTAAAGTGCTTTCCCCACCAACGATACCTGCTCATGCAAAAGTGCTATTTTCTCTCTTTATTTTATTAGGCCTGTAAGATTGTGTGTGTGATTACATTTTTGGTATGCTTGATTACATGATCCAGTAAACAACATTGAACTTGGAACCTGCCTCACGTGCCTCTTTCCTTGAGAACTCCCGGGAGGGGTGGGACCCTGGTATAGTTGGCAAGAACCCGTGTATTTTGCTGATTGCTAAACATAAATTAAAGCAATTCGGCTAATAAACTGGGAATGGATATGGAGAAAAAGGCAGTTAAGGACTTTAAGATGAAACCAAACTGGCAAATGAGATTGGGGGAAATGTCAACAAATGCCACTCAGACTTAAGCACCTTAAAAGAATAAAAAGAAAGGAAACTCAAGAATGAAAGAAGAAAAGCAAACCTCAGGAAGTAATATCAGATATAAAAATAATAGTCCAAGTTGCAGATGAAATTAAGGAAAGAATGGTTGCAACATCCAAGAAGATCAAGAGGTAAAACAGTAGGATCCATCAATACAGACAAAATTTCCAATTCCAGACTAACCAAAGGCAGTTCTACAAATCACTAGAACGATTAAAAAGTAGAAGTAAAACCAGACAAAGAAAAGATGACAGCCTTCTAAAAATAACTCTGGAAAGACTCAAAAGAATACAATATAAAAGTCACCTGGTTCACAGATGAGGAAAACAAACTGAAAGGAAAGCAAATGGAGGATCTACAATAACCCTGGAAAGTCTGCAAAAACAATTGAAGAAAGTGAAAAACTGGACAGCGCCTGGAAGAGATGAAGTCCGTGGCTATTGGCTTAAAAAGCTGACAAGCTTTCATCCACAGCTGGTGCAACAGCTTAATAATGTGCTCTGTTCCAAAGCAGTGGAAGACTGGATAACTGGGAGGACTAGCACTGTCACTTTGCACATGCTTCTTGCTCATTAACTTTTTCTTCACTCTTATCTCTCGTTCGCCTTTGCCTAGCTCACGGCCTTGAGCTGAAAGCCTCCTGTGATGTGTTATATTATTCACAGGTGTTATGAGTTCCTTTGCTTGGCTTTCCTTGGGAACATCTGCCCCAAAATCTGAACAGTAACTTTTCCTGAAAACCTAGTTCACCGCGCTTTCCTTGGGAACAGTGGGCCAGTATATTTGGGCACCAATAACCCTCTCCATTGATTGGTGGTTGTTAAGGGAGGGCATATTTCATATCAAGTATAATTATAGTTGTATTCCTATGCTTGGGCATTACTAACAGAAGAAGTGTATTTGCCCAACAAGATCTTTTCTGCAAATAAAGGACTTTCTGTTTAAGGAGACCTGTTGTGGACTACATCTATTGGCACAATCTCACAATTTCTCATTCTGAAGAACAAAGAGAAAGTAGCACTACGAAGCAACTTCTGCCCCATTACCTGCCTCCCCATGACTTTTAAATTACTGACAGGAATGTAAGAAGAGGAAAAAGGAGGATCCAGGTAACTACTGGCCTGTCAGTTTGACATCTATTCCTTGGGAAAATAGAACAAATAATCAAACAGACAGTCCTTGAGCATTTAGAAAGGACGGCTGTGATTACTAAGAGCCAGCATGGGTTTCTCAAGAACAAGTCATGTCAGACTAACCTTATTTCTCTTTTTTAAGAAAGTTATTACCTTGCTGGATCAGGGGAATGCTGTAGACATAGTTTATCTTGATTTTAGTAAGGCTTTTGATAAGGTTCCACAAATTATTCTTGTTGACAAATTGGAAAAATGTGGCTTGGATCCTATGACTGTTAAAAGGATCTGTAACTTGTTGACAGATCTCATCCAAAGAGTGCTTGTGAATGGTTCCTCATCTTCTTGGAGAAGAGTGACAAGTGGAGTGGCTCAAGAATCTGTCCTGGGACCTGTTTTGTACAACATCTTTATCAATGATTTGGATGAAAGGATAGAGGGAATGCTTATTAAATTTGGAGATGATACTAAATTGGGAGGGGTAGCAAATACAGTAGAAGACAGAGTCAGGATACAGGATGATCTTAACAGGCTGGAAAACTGGGCTAAAAGAAATAAAATGCATTTCAATGGGGATTAATGTAAAGTTCTGCATTTAGGTAGGAAAAACCAAATGCATAATTATAGGTTGGGGGAGACTTGTCTTGGCAGTAGTATGTGCGAAAAGGATCTAGGGGTCTTAGCAGACCATACACTGAACATGAGTCATCAGTGTGATGTGGTAGCTAAAAAGGCAAATGTGATTTTTGGGCTGTATCAGCAGAAGTTTAGTGTCCAGATCACGCGATATGATGGTACCACTTTACTCTGCTCTGGTTAGACCTCACCGAGAATATTGTGTTCAGTTTTGGGCACCACAATTTAAGAAGGATATAGACAAGCTGGAACATGTCCAGAGGAGGGCAACGAAGATGGTGAGGGGTCTGGAGACCAAGTCCTGTGAGGAAAGGTTGAAGGAGCTGGGGATGTTTAGCTTGGAGAGGAGACGACTGAGAAGTGATATGATAATCATCTTCAGGTACTTGAAGGGCTGTCATATGGAGGATGGTGTGGAGTTGTTTTCTGTTACCCCAGAAAGTCGAACCAGAGCAAGTGGGTTGAAATTAAACCAGAAGAGTTTTCGGCTAAACATTAGGAAGAATGACAGGGTGGTTCCTCAGTGGAATAGGCTTCCTCGGGAAATGGTGGGCTCTCCTTCTTTGGAGGTTTTCAAACAGAGGCTAGATGGCCATCTGACAGCAATGCTGATTCTGTGAACTCAGGCAGATGACGAGAAGGGAGGGCAGGAAGGGTTGCCTCAGTGCTTAGTCTTTGTGGCCCCTTTTTTACATGCCATGGGAAATGCTGATTGCCACGTTGGGGTCAGGAAGCAATCCTGGAGGTTTTTTGTCATCCTCTGGGCGTGGAACAGGGGTCACTGGGGGTGGGGGTGGGGGTAGGTATTTGTGAATTTCCTGCATTGTGCAGGGGGTTGGACTAGATGACCCTGGAGATACCTTCCAACTCTGATTCTATGAATTGTAACCAATACCATTCAGGAATCTCTACAGCTCAATTCAATTTTACAACATGAACAAAAATAAATTTTCTGAAAATCCTGAGGCACTAAAGATCAACTACTGATTGATAAAATGCTCTTACAAAATTTAAAAGGTGGAAAACCAACCTGAATGTTGCTTGGATTGATTACAAGAAGGCATTTGATTCACTCCCCCTCACATATGGATCCAGAAAACACTAGAAATGATAAGCATCAGCAAAACTTTAATAACGTTTATCAAAAATGCCATGAGTAAATGGAACAACAGGATGATAGTAAATGCAGAAGAAATTGGAACATTTAATATTGAGGAATTTTCCAAGGAGACTTACTATCACTGCTGCTCTCTATCATTGCCCTAATATCACTCACCACCATTCTCAACAGCACAGGATACCAGCTTTCAAAGACAGGCCCAAAGATTTCACACTTATGACCTGAAAATGTATGGAAAGTCATAATCAGAGATTGATTCTTTACTAAATACAGTTCAAGTATTCAGCAAAGATGGAATTCGGCCTTGTCAAGTGTGCAGCATTAGCACTAAAGATGCCAAACAGCAACATCAAAACAGTGGGCTTTGAAGAAAACTACAAATATCTTGGAATTTTGGAAGCTGACAATATCAAACATACCCTTGTTAAGAAAAGTACAACCAAGGAGTTCTACCAAAGAGTTAAAAAGATATTCCAAACAAAATTAAATGGAGGCAACATGCTAAAGGCAATTAACATGCGGGTGGTCTGAGCACTAAGATACACAGCTGGCATGTTCTGTGCATGGAACAGCAGTCACTGGGGGTGTGGGGGGGAGGTAGTTGTGAATTTCCTGCATTGTGCAGGGGGCTGGACTAGATGACTCTGGAGTTCCCTTCCAACTCTGTGATTCTTTGATTCATTATCGATTGGAAACAAGCAGAATTAGAAGCAATAGATCACAAAACTCGCAAGACAATGACAGTGCATCACTCACTGCACCCTAGAGGTGATGTTGATTGTCTTTACTTACCAAGAAAATTAGATGCTTTTCTCCTGGAAGTTAAGCAAGAAGAAGAACAAGCACTGAAGGACTAGACCAAGAAAAGCAAAGAGAAGCTTCTAGTTGAAGTGTACAAAGCAGACTTATTTAAGGTTACAGAAACCAAAGAAGATTACAAAAAGATTGCAATTAAAACCCACTTTTGTAACTGGAAGGAAAAGCACTTGCTTGGGCAATATTTGAAAGACACAGAGAAGTAGCTCCCTGGAAGTAGCTCCAGAATGGGCACGAAGTAAGAAACGGACAGACTCATTCTAACTGCACAAGAAACAAATAGTATGAAAGCCAAGAGTCAGAATACCTGGGAGTACAAACCGGGCAAGATCGTGGACAATGATGAAACATTCTTTGGGACTTCTAATTACAAATAGATAAATACAGTTTATCACAATTGTAGGGGCGGGGAAATGAGAAATAGAGTTTAGATCGTTGACACTGCAATCCCAGGAGACAGCAGAATAGAAAAGAAAGAACAGGAGAAGATTATGAAATACCAAGACCTACGAATAGAGTTGGAGTGCCTCTGGGAGGAGGAGGAGGAGGAGGAGGAGGAAGAGATTGGATTTATACCCTACCTTTTACTACACGAAGGAGTCTCAGAGCGGCTTACAAAACAGCTCTGAGAGAACTGTGACTGACCCAAGATCACGCCAGTAGCTGCACGAGGAGGAGGAGTGGGGACTCAAACCTGGTTCTCCCAGATTAGAGTCTGGGCTCCTAACCAAGAAGGTGACCATCGTGCCAGTTGTCACTGGAGCCCTTGGAGCAGTGCCCTAGAAGTCTCAAGAAACTCCCGGACATTCTGGGCATTGAGCAAATAATACCAGCTCAGCTCCAGAAGAGACAGTGTTGCTAGGAACAGCAAGAGTCCTGCAAAGACAGATCTGCGGTTCCCAAGAACTTGGCTTGATCGTGAACTGCAGAATACCTTCTACCAGTCAAATATCTGACACTGACAATTAATTACCCTCCTCCTCCTCCTCCTCCTCAGTTCCTCACCCTCACGGTTGTGAGACATTGTCTGGATGTATGCTTCAGTGTATAACAATGTGATGAGATTTAGCGGGACCTTTTTTGTTTGGGGGGTGGCCCCCTCTCCCTTGCATCCCTTGCAAATGTTTCCTTCCTCAGATGTATTCAAAATCTCAGCTCTCTTTTCTAGCCTGTAACCAAAAAGACAATCCAACCAACCCAAAAGCCGTTGGAGGGGACTGTGTGACTCAGGGCCTAACTACACATCTTGTTACCCTCCTGCTCTCCCTCCCCAGGTCTGCCAAGGAGACTTTTGATCAGACATGTGAGCGTACTTGGAACTCAGTGCCCAGGCACATTGGGCCTCTTTTGGGACTGACCATGGCACATGAAGAGGGGGCTTCAGCCTTCCTGCAGCACTGTTTTTCTGACCTAAAACAGCCCCATGTGCCACTATTTGCCCCATGGGGGTAATTTGCATGAATTGATGGCTGCACATGGGTTTCCACAATAGTCCCTTAGGACTATTAAAGATCAAGAAGAAGAAGAAGATATTGGATTTACATCCTGCCCTTCACTACCCGAAGGAGTCTCAGAGCGGCTTACAATCTCCTTTCCCCTCCCCTCCCCACAACAGACACCCTGGGAGGTAGGTGGGGCTGAGAGAGCTCTGACAGAAACTGCTCTTTTTCAAGAACAGCTGTGCCAGAACTATGGCTTGCCCAAGGTCATCCGGTAGCTGCAAGTGGAGGAGCGGGGAATCAAACCGGATTCTCCCAGATTAGAGTATGAGCACTTAACTACTATGCCAAACTGTGGAGGCCATGCCCAAACCCCACTCTCCTTGTGCCTTATGGTCCTGGTCTGAATTTCTCACTCTCTGTCTCTGTCTCTGTCTCTCTCTCTCTCACACACACACACACGTGTACCGGGGAGCTAAGTTTCACGCAAAGAACATGCAGGTTGTGTGTGAGAGAAAGACTGTGAGGCAGACCCAAAGAGGATGCAAGGACTGCGTGTCATGCCCTCAGGCCCCACAGAGTGAAACTGAGGCAGGGGGACCTTGACTGTGTCATAACTTTAAATTCATATAAATAGTTGTCTGCATGATGGCATCTAGGGTTAAAGAGCACCAGAGGGAGCCACAAAGGAGTGGCCAGCTTGGCTCGCATCCTCTCCTCTCCCAGGGCTGGTCCCGCTTCTTCCACTGGCACCAAGGAGGGGTTAAAACATGGAACACACTGCTGGTGGAGGTCATGATGGCCATGAGCGTGGATCGCTTTAAGAGGAGGCTAGCAAATTGAAGGACAAAAGGCCCACCCATGGCTGCTGCTGCTAGCCATAGTGATTAAAGGGAACCTCCCTGTTCAGGGAGGGTCAGACTTGTGTGCGGCTTGTGTGCGTCAGGAGGCTCAGGAACGACAAACCCAGGTGATGTGGCCTGTCTTGCTGCAGGATCGGCAGGATGCTTCGTGGAAGCGGCAGGTCTGGAGGTCATATGGATCTCTGCAGCTAGCACACAGTGTGGGTGCATTGGTCTGCTGACTGGCTAGTGTTGGTGCAGCAGCTGGGTGCTGTGGTCCTCGCCATTCCAGGCTGCGGAGCTGAAGGACCTCTTCATCCTTGTCCGATGTTGATGGGCTGGCAGTGGTTGCCAGGTGGTGTGTCGTGGATCCTTGGCAATCCTTATGCGCTTTCTTGAAGGCAGCTGCTGCTTTGCAAGCGGCATCCAGCTTTAGTTCAATTGCCACTAGATTTCATCGGAGCTTCAGCTCACGGACACCTCAGATGAATTGGGTCAGGAGAGTGTCTTTGATGGATGGGAACTCGCACCCCATTGCCAGGCGCCGGAGGTCAGCCATGAAGTCCGCAGCTGACTCACCGGTCTTCTGGGTGCAAGCGCAGAAGTTCATTCTGAGCAGTATTCAGGATGGTTTTGGCACAAAGTAGGCCGTGAGTGTGTTGATCAGCTCGTCAAAGGATGCATCATCCAGCATCTTGGGTGTGATTAAACTCTGCACCAGGTGAATCGTGGAGACGCCACAGGAGCTGATGAGCCAGGCTATCTTCTTTCCTGCTTCGGCCATCTCCTGGACCAGGAAGAAGTACCTTAATTGTTCTACCTACGCTTCCCAGAGCTTGGGGCGAGTGGGGTCGAATGTGGTGAGTTGTCCCGGAGCAGCTGCCATTACTCTGGAGTGGTGCAGTGAGCGATGTCCTCTGAGGCCGTCGGCAGTGCTGTGAGGCACTGGAGCCTAGCGTTGCTCGGTTGCCAGCAGATCGGTGCTTGATGCAATGCTGGAGTTGGTGTCAGTGTCACTCATTGGGATCCCATCCTCGTCGCAAGTATAAAGTACTGAGTCCAGAGACATGCTGCAGTGAAATCAGCTCATAAGTTTATTGATGGTACAATTCCAGGCTACTGAACGGGGCTTGTGGGTCTGCTTAAATACACATCTAAACCGTACCCCTGGCCTTGGCCAAACTCCCTGATAGGATTACTCCCTGATAGGATTACCCTGATAAGATTACGCCCAAACTCCCTGATAGGATTAATCATGAGTTACCTTAAACCATAGGTCCCCTGGTGGAACCTGGGTGGCCGCTTAGTCTAATTTACAATCCGGCCAGGCTATTGTCTCCCGAAGCGAAGCTCTGGTAGCCAGCCCAGCCTTGTGCGTTTCTCTGACCGCGTGCGCAGTTGCCATTAGGACATAACACCCACCCCTTATTTTTGATTTTTTAAAAAGATTCTGTGACTTGATGGGGTTTTCTGTGCCCAGTTGGTAACCCAGGCAGTTGGGCTTGGGGAGCCTGGGAATTTGTCTCATCTTTTCTGCTGCCGGGGTTTTCTACCTGCTTCAGCTTTTTGTTCCCCCAGCGGGAATCTTGGTGGCTTCCAATTTAAAACCAGTGCCGCTCCAAACAGTAAGGCTTCTGGGCCCATCCTAGCTTGGCCTCTGTGTGCGTGTGTGCGTATCTGCATGGGCGCACACCTGTGAAGTGCTGGTGCTAGGGTTGCCAACTTCCAGGTGGTGGCTAGAGAGCTCTCAGAATCACTGTGGATCTCTGAGTTACAGAGATGATTTCTTGGGGAGAAAATGGCGGCTTTGGAAGGTGGTCTCAGTGGAACTGTACCCCGCCGAGGTCCCTCCCTGCCTCAACCCTCCCCAGGGTTTACCCCCAGTTGGTCTGCCTACCCATCGTATTGACTTGGTTACATGTTTTATATTATTATATGCTTCCTGTGTGTAACTGCCATACAGTAAAAATCTCCAGGAACTTCCTGACCCAGAGCTAGCAACCCTCGGGTGTGCCCTGTGGCCTCTGGACAGTGTGTAAGCAGAGCGTCTGCTGGCAGGCCGGGCTCCCTTCCTGCCCGCCACATCTCTGGGAGGCCGCCTGCACCAGCCCCCCCCCCCCTTCTGGGCTTCTCCTCGCCTGAGGAAAATGTTGTGGAATGTAGACACATATTCCGATGCCCGGCACTCATCAATCACTCCTTTCTATACATAGCACCACATTTCCCTCCCTCCCTCCCTCCTCCTCTCCTTTCGAGCTTTCCTTTCACTCCCCCCCCCCTTTCCCTAATAGCTCATTCCCCCACAGACAGGGGCCATTCCCCCCCCCCCTTTTTTTTCCTCTTTTTTTTCTGCATTGGCTCTTTGGTCTTTGATCTTTTTACTATTTCTGTTTTTTTAATCTCTTCTCCTTCTGTCATCTTTCACTCATTTTTTTTCTTGCTTGCTCTGTCATTTTAAAAGAAAAAATTTCACCTGCACGAATCTCCCCCCCCCCCACAAAACACCCCCCCCTTTCCTGGCCTCCTCCCAGGCCTCAGCTGTTGGCCCAGTCTGTCTCCCACATCTGGAGTTGTTTGAAGAGAGGAAATAGACCCCCCCCCCCACATGGGCTTTGTTCTCTAGGCCTTCGGCCTGCCTCTCCCTCCTTCTCCCTCCTCTGTTGTCTTGGCACTCGGGTGCAGGGGAAAGGCGTGCATGTGGGGGGGGGGGAGAACTAATGGAAAGAGAACTGGAGGGAAGAAAGTGGGGTGGGGAGCAGAAGGGGGGAAAAGGAGAGTGAGGGCGCTGGACAAGAATCTAGAGGCCCCCCTGATCCAGCCACTTGCCCCCCCTCCACCTCTGGAGGAGTCTGTGCACTCAGGGCCCACCTCCTTGGCCCACTCCACTCTAGGGCTGCTGCGGCATTTTCAAGGCCCACCTTTCCTGGAGCACAGCCTAAATCTACTTTCTTAAACATCCTCCTGTTTCTTGCCTGCAGGGCCAGGAAGAATTGCACTTTGGGTATGTGAGGTTACTTTACACGGTCACTACACCCTCCACTTCCCTAGAATTATCCATTTCTTTTGGCTGTGAACACATTATTGGTTCTTTATTTTAAGAGAATTTGTGTCCTGACGTTTTCCTAAAAATTCTAAAGAGGATTTGCAAACAATAAAATTCCCCAGAGCAGCACGTCACAGCTAAAGCACTAAAACGCAACCCTGATTTTGCAAGCCTAGTCAATTCTAATGCAGAAAGCTCAGAAGGGGAAAGTTGACTCATTTGGAATGAGGTGTTGGAGTTTCATGAATACTGTGGACGGTCAAAAAGACAAATCAATGGGTTCTAGATGGGGTTGCCAGCCTCCAGGTGGGGCTTGGGGATCTCCTGCTTTTACAACTGATCTCCAGCTGACAGAGATCAGCTCCCCTGGAGAAAATGGCTGTTTTGAAGGGTGGACTCTATGGCATTGTACCATGCTGAGGCCCCTCCCCTCCCCAAACCCCACCTTCTCCTGGCTCCACCCCCAAAGTCCCCAGGTATTTTCCAACCTGGACTTGGCAACCCTAGTTCTAGATCAAATCAAGCTTGAATTGTGCCTAGAAGCTAAAATGACTGAACAGAGGCTATTTTACTTTGGTCACATGATGGGTATGATCACACTGGTGGCTTAGTGCAATATGGTGCTGCCTCTAATTGTACTGGTTTAAAATGTTGCGGGGCATATCATCCAGATAGCACACCCTGCTTTGGGTTACCCAGGGCTTTTTTTGTAGAAAAAGCCCAGCAGGAACTCATTAGCATAATAGGCCACACCCAATAGCAGAAATGCATTAGCATATTAGGCCACACCCCTGACAGTGCAGCTCCCTAACCAGGATCAGCTTCCCCAGGTGCCCTGCGACTTGCGGGGCTCCTGGGGAACCTGAGGAGGGGACACAGTTTATACTGCCTTCCCTCCCTGGATCAGCTTGGCTTCCCCAGCTGCCCCACGGCTTGTGAGGCACCTGGGGAACCCGAGCTGGTGGGGGAGGCTGTAGGCGTGGCCAACTCAGAAGCCAGCCGGAACTCCATTCCTGTGCGTTCCTGCCCAAAAAGAGCCCTGGGGTTACCCATGCGGTGGTCCCCTGGTCAAGCATCCACATTACTGTAGCGCCTCAGCCACAGAGTGCCCTGCCCAGTCATTTTTTAAAATGCAAGTGGGTGCCCATGTGCCCATGCACACGCTTATGCAGTAATGTATGTGCACATGAGCTCATGCCCATGTACACTAGTGCACACATGCACATACAGGCAAAACTTTTTAAAAAACCACCCCCCATGCAGTGGAAATGGACCTGCAGGTTCAGACCGCCAATCTGTTGCCTGCCGCTGTGTGGTGCGCTCCCCCGCATCCAGACATCCAGCCATGTGCAATGAGTGTGCAGGGAACCGAAAACACCACTTGTGATGTGGTGCCTTTTCAGCCCGCCTCCAAGTCGTCCTAGGAAGGGGTAAGTATGCCGGGAGAACGCCTGACAGATGATGTGGCTGTGTGACTGGGCCCATCTGATCTGGAGGGGAGAGGTGGCTCACACCCCACGAGAAGACAAGGGTCCCTGGAAAAGACAATAATGCTACAAATAGCTGAAGGCAGGACATTCTGGAGGTCATTCATTCATAGCATCGCCATGAGTTGGAGGCGACTTGAGAGCACTGAACGCCCACACCCACTGTCTGCTCCTTCAGCCTAAGATTACTCCTCTACATTAGAATATGGCACCATCTACTTCTCTCCCCTCACTTTTTATTCTGCCCTTCCTTTAAGCAGCGGTGGCACATGTGGGCTCTCCTTCCCTCTTCTCCTCACAACAACCCAGCAAGCTTCGTGGTAGAATGGGGGTTTGAACTCTGGTCTCGCCAGTCCTAATTCAGCACTCTGACCACAAAGTCGCACTGGTTCATGCTATGTATTAATACAGGGGTGGGCAATTGTTTTGGCTCGGGGGCCACTTTGTGGGAGCAGAGGTTAGCGGAGGGCCGCACCTTTTAAAATGATTGCATTCATTAGTTAACTTTGCATTTCAGAAAAGGTATCAATTGTATCATAAAAATCAATAAATATAAATTAAATAAAATAGCGGTAGTTTTATTCAATTTACTTATTGTGCTAATTTCATATCATCTATAGCTGCAAGCACATTTAATTTTAGAATCAGTTTAATGAGACAAATGTACCCTATCACACTTTTCTACAATTTTTTTTGAAATCAGGAGTGAGATTGCTTGTTGAGATTCTCATCACAGCCTGCAAGTTAATGTCTGTCAAAGAGCATCTATATTTACTCTTGTTGATCTTCATGCAAGAAAAACTTTGCTCACAAATATATGTAGACCCAAATACAGAGAACATTTTCCCAGCAAATTTCTTCATACATGAAAAAAATTTTCAGCAGACAAAGATTTGCAAAAGTCAACTAATGTCGCAGCATTAAACCTTTCTTTCACAGTGTGATCGGACTGCATGTCAGTAAGTTCAAGCTGCAGCTCCTCAGGTGCTGCATCAATATCAGCAGTGATGGGATAAGAGAGCAAATTGAACTTAGGCTCAATTTTCTTGGAGTCCTGAAATCTTCTTGGCGGGCTGCAAAAAACTCTGTGGCGGGCCGCATGTGGCCCCCGGGCCGCAATTTGCCCACCCCTGTATTAATAGCTTCTTTTCTTCTCAGTCATTGGGAGGAGGAAGGACCCTGCCTTGGTATTGGATACCTGGAGATTTTGGGGGTGGAGCCTGGAGAGGGCAGGGTTTGTGAAGGGGAGGAGAGGAACCTCAGTAGGGTATAATGCCATGGTACAGTCCACCCTCCAAAGCAGTCATTTGCTCCAGGAGAACTGATCTTGGGCACTTGGAGATAAATTGTAATAGCTGGAGAACTCCAGATGCCACCTGAGGGCAACCTGGTATGTCAAATCAACTTACTTATGTATTAGAACAAAGTCTGAGTCCAGTGGCACTTTTAAGACCAGCAAAATTTTATTCAAGGTGTGGCAGAACAGGCTTTCTGTGGCCCGGGGGCCCTATTCCGCCCTGTCCTCCAAAGTTTCTCCAACACTTGGAGGGGCTTTTCTTTTTCTCCAGTAGCCCACCACCACCACCTAGCTGGAATTACCCACGGGGAGGGTCAGGACTCCCAGCTTCCCTTCCAGGTTCTGAGGCCTGGACACTGTGTCTCCTGCTGCCCAGCATGTGGTCACCACGGGGACTGTTTACTGCCTTGTGGGCCCCTGGAGGGACAGCCGCTTGCCCACTGCCTTCCTTCCTCCTGGGGCCCCTTTTAAAATTGCATGTCCAGGATGGGGGAGGGCTACATGATACAGAGAACCACTATCAGCATCCAAAGTTATAAAGTATTTATTAAAAATAAAATGTTCACAAGTGTACTTTTAGCACAGCATCAGACTGAGCAAGGGATTCAAAAGACATGGGTAAAACACAAATCTTCTGTCCTTTTCTCTATACACACCCTATCAGATGTTAAAATAGGCCAGGCCCCTTTTTCTTAGGATGTTACAGATCCCCATGCAGTTTCTGTTACCTTGAAGCCTGCTCCAGGTCTTGAGGTGAGCACACAGCCAATGGCTTCCTTGTCAGTGGACAGAGCTGTGTGTGCTCATGGACATGACAGCCAAGGAAAAAGAGCCCCTTCCTGTTGCAAGGTGTTTTTATCATATCTGTTTCTCTACCCACTAACCAGGTCACGCCAGGTCAGAGAAGCATTTCCTAGGGCTTCTTCCTGGAGATTATTCCTGGATCTGTTCTAGCCTAAAGTCCTCTAAGTCTCTGTTCCCTGCTTGAAGAAGAGGAAGAGCTTGATTATCCTTAGCTAGACCTATCAGCAGCTAGACCTATCAGTATATCTTAAGAGGTAGCTGAGGTGAGCCTGGAAAGCCATTGACTGACTTCCTCCTTCCCAGCCTGGTCTCTGCCCAGAAGGGGAAAAAAACAGCTAAAACGTGAAGTGGAGGTTTTGCTCCTTGCAAACCTCCCAGGGAAAAAAATTGCATTTCTTTACACAAGGAAAAAATGCATTTCTTCAGATACACATGAAAGCTTATACCGTGAATAAAATTCTGTTGGTCTTAAAGGTGCTGCTGGACTTAAATGTTGTTCTGCTGCTTCAAACCAACACGACTGCCCACCTGGATCTTACTTATTTGTTGTGCACTACATGAATCCAACCATCAGGTTTTTAGCTCTCTACCATCCACCTTCATGGCTGTAGGGTTGATCCGAAAGGATGCGCTGGAGCTGTGCAGTCCCCATCCCCACCCCAGTTCAGGATCTGGCACCAGAGTGCTGAAAAGGGGGGCTGAGTCACGGCTCAGAGCCTCTCACTCCACTCTGCCAGGCTGGAACCCTTCCTTCACCTCTTCAAGTGCTCCCCAACCTCGGGGTCTTGGCCCAAAGATGGGTCGCTAGAGCTGTGAAAGTGTATCCTAGGTGACCCACTTCTGCAGTACTATTTGTGCATGCTCTTTTTTTAAAAGTGGGTCACCATACCAAAATAGTCGGGGCACACTGACTTAGAGGAGAAAGGCTTCCAGCTCTGCTGAGAGGAGGGGGCAGGATCCCTGTGCTATGGAGTCTGGTCTTCCGTGGCGCCTCCCATCTTTGGCATTCCTGCCCACGCATTTGTTGCTTAATTAAACCTCCTTTGGTTGAGGTGGCGCAGGACAGCCACTGCAATCTGAGTGGGAGACCAGGGGCCGCGGGTTGTGCCTCTCTGCTCTCCAGCCTTCTGCACTGGTAACTGGCTGACACAGCAGCAGCCCCCCCCCCCCCTTTTTGTTTCTAGGTGCCAAAAGGGCAGCAAGTCCTGAAGATTTGTCTCAAGCCACCCCACCCACCCCCACGCCCACCAGCCCTGGCTGTCGGCTGGAACTGGCCTCTTTGCCCTTTTTGTTATCGGTCATGACCTTTTCCTGGGAAACGCCAGATCTCTCGGCATATCTACAGGCAACTGCAGTGTCTTCCCACTCCACAGGGTCCCAAGGAGGGGGTCTTTTATCTACTCCCCCCAAACTTATACCTTGCCTCTCTAATGAAGCTGATCTCCAAGAAGGTTGGCGGCATTGTTTAAGAACAGGACAACAATGAAAAACTAAACAGATCCAACTGTTATTGAGATATTTGTTTATTCATTTAAAAATGTATGTGCTGCTATTAAAAGTGGCTTGCGGAGTAAAAAAAAATACAATAAGATCATAAAAAGCAGCAATGCGAGAATTATCAGCAATCTGCAGCAATGCAAATGAAATGGAAGAGGCTAAATAAAGAGGGCACTGGCTGAAGAATAATTGTTTCGAAGGGATTTGTTGCTGTTGTTGTTCAGTCGCACAGTCAAGTCTGGCTCTTCCCGACCCCGTGGACCACATCAAGCCAGGCCCTCCTGTCTTCCGTCATGCTCCGGAATTTGCTTAATGTCATGTTTGTTGCATCAATATTCTAAGGGATGCCCCCCCCCCCAATAACAGTCTGGTAGACTATGTTTGGAATGGAGTTGGAGGGTCTAGCTTGCTGGTAGTCACCCAGCGGCTTGGGAGCAGGGCTGCCAGCCTCCAGGTGGGACCTGGGGATCCCACCGAATCACAGCTCATCTCCAGACTACAGAGATCCGTTCCCCTGAAGAAAGTGGATGCTTTGGAGGATGGGCTCTCTGGCACTGTGCCCCACTGGGGTCCCTCCCCCTCCCTCCCCTGGCTCCACCCCCAAATCTCCAGGAGTTTCCCAACCTACTCCCTATCCCCCCAGTAGCCTAGGGGGGCTTGGCAACCCCACTTGGGAGCCCCCTGTGGCTCTTCTGAGCACTGCTCCCCAGTGTGGCCCCGTCCCGTTTTTGGGGAGAGAGCGCGTGACCATTGCCTGGTGGGGCTTGTGGCTGGCAGCCACCACCAGAGGCACCTCCCTGCAGTGTCCACCCTCTCCAGATGCCCGGGTGGCAGGGCCCTGGTTAGCTGCTGCTGGCTAGCTCTCAGAGGGCGGAAGGCGGTAGCCCGGATGGCTCTGTGAGGACTGGCAGAGGTGAGGCTGGAGCCCCAGAAGTCCAGCTACTGGGCAGCAAAGAGAAGAGAGCCAGTCTGGTGTTGTGGTGAGGAGTGCAGACCCTAATCTGGGAGAACTGGGTCTGACTCCCCACGCCTCCACATGCAGCTGCTGGTGTGACCTTGGGTCAGTCACAAGTTCTTTCAGAGCTGTTCTCTCAAGTGCAGTTTTCGCGAGATCTCTCTCAGCCCCATCTACCTCACAAGGTGTCTGTTGTGGGGAGGGGAAGGGAAAGGAGATTGTAAGCCGCTCTGAGACTCCTTCAGGTAGTGAAGGGCGGGGTATACATCCAGTCTCCTCCTCCTCCTCTTCTCCTAAGCTGAGCCTCTCCATTCTTGCCTAGGTATTCTGGTGTACCTCCTCATGTGCTGGGAGACACCCATTCTTTCAGTCCCAATACACAAATGTGTGCCAGCCTTTCCACAATGAATGAAAGGTGCTGCTTTGAATGCTGACTTCTTGCCCCATCCCACCAGTCTGCCCTTTCCCTGACGTTTCGTCTCCATTTTTTCTAAAGCGACGGTGAAAACGCTCCTAGAAAGCACAGCGCTTTGCAAGTCCTCCGTTCCTTTGCGAATAAGCTGCCTTGCCTAAATTGAGACAATCTCTATTGCCTTGTAATCTCTGCTTCCAAGACCTTAAATCAGAGCAATGTAAGCCCTCCATGTTAGCAACATTTCTTTCATTCATTTCTACTAAATTCTCTTACAGTAAGTTAAATGGAAAATTCCAAAGTCAGAACTATAATAAAGATTTAAGTCTACTGCTTTGCTCTAAAGCAGGGGTCCTCAAACTACGGCCCGAGGGCCACATGCGGCCCGCCGAGGGGATTTTTCTGGCCCGCCGGGTGTGCCACCAGGGGTCCGTTGGAGGGGGAGCTCACCAGAGCACCGCTCCAGGAGTGACGAGCCTGGGGGGAGGACACATGATCAAGCCCCCCCTCCCCCCAGTCAGCCAGGAGGAGGCAGAAGGAAGAGGGTAAGTGTGCAAGAGCCGGCGCTCCAGCCGGCCCCAAGTCCCCTAGCCCGCTCAGAGGCCTCTGAGCCGGCTAGGAGACCTGCGCCACTCCTGGGCGCCCAGGAGCCAGGGGGGGGATGTTTTCCGGGGGGGGGGACCAGCGGCGGCAGGCGCTCTGGCCGGCCCCAAGTCCCCTAGCCAGCTCAGAGGCCTCTGAGCCGGCTAGGGGACCTGCACCAGTCCCAGGAGCCGGGTGGTAATGTTTTCCGGGGGGGAGTGGGAGTGGGAAGTGGCAGCGGCAGGCGCTCCAGCTGGCCCCAACTCCTCTAGCCAGCTCAGAGGCCTCGCTAGGAGACCTGCGCCAGTCCCAGGAGCTGGGTGGGGATGTTTTCTGGGGGGGGGGGGGGAGTGGTGGCGGCAGGCGCTCCGGCCGGCCCCAAGTTCTCTAGCCGGCTCAGAGCTAGGAGACCTGCGCCAGTCCTGGATGCCCAGGAGCCGGGTGGGGATGTTTTCCAGGGGAGGGGGGGTAGCCATCAGCGTAGACTTCAGTGGGGCTGGGGAGCTGGCCCCCCTCCCAAACTTTTCTGTAGGGTACTGAGCCTCCCCCGGGGAGGCTTCAATCCTTCCCAGTAGGAAGCGTCCTCTGACCTCCCAGGAGGAGGAAGCAAGGACTGAATGCAGCTCTTGGAGCCCTCTCCTAGGACTCCCGAGGCTTGCCACCCCCCACCCCCCATGTGCATAGGAATTTGTTCATAGTTTTTTTTTTAAACTATAGTCCGGCCCTCCAATGGTCTGAGGGACAGTGAACTGGCCCCCTGTTTTAAAAGTTTGAGGACCCCTGCTCTAAAGCATAACAATAAAAACTAATCTGCTGAACGATATTTATATTCTGCTTTCAAATATTCAGAGTGATTTATGTGCATGCTTTTGGTTTGAAATCCTTACAGCAGCACCATAAGATGCCATTATGCCCACATCCCAGATGGAAAACTGAGGGTGCGAACGCCCAGCCAGAGCCTGTTCTGAAATGTCCCGTTCTGAAGCTCAGCCTCTTACCCTGGATTTATATTTTAAAATATGGTTGGAATAAAACCTAAAAAAAATACTGCTTGAGTTAACTTTCAGCATGGTGAGGTGTTGTGAAATGGAACTGTGCGTGCTTTGTGGGTGGGTGGATTCCAGACTCCTGTTGGTTCAGGGCATCGGTGCCCATCAAAACACAGGCCCAACGCTTAAAGCACTCCCCGGACTCCATTTGACAGCCAAGGGTCTCCACTGGGTGCCAACACAATGCTCCCTCTAAGCTCTGGAGTCCTGTGAGCAAAAATTCTACTTTGTGAGCTACTGGCATTAAAGTTGGGAGCGAGCGATCTGGCTGCTGCATAAATTAGTTTGCTCTGGAACCATCCTTCCTGAGCGAAGGCAAAAATGTGTGAGCCAGAGTCTAAAAAACTGGGAGCTAGCTCACACTATCAGCTTAGAGGGAACACTGGTGCCAAGAGGTACCAGAAGGTGCAAAGGTTCAAACCCTTTCTGGGCTTCTGTCCAGTCCTCTCTCCTTGACACCTGTTTTGGGCTTCTTATTCCACCACCCCCATTTTAAAATTGCAGACTGAACTAAGGCTTGCCAACCTGCAGGTGGAGCCTGGAGATCTCCTGGAATGGCAACTGACCTCCAGACTACAGAGATCAATTCCCTTGAAGCAAATGGCAGCTTTGGAGGGTGGACTCTGGGGTCCCGCTCTTCCACGTCCAGATCTCCAAGGGCTTCCCAACCCAGAGCTGGCAACCCTGGCATTGCAACCATTGCAGATTAGCCTTTGCAGAGCCTGGTTGGAGTTGTGTGGGTGGAACACTTTGGTAGTGGGCACTTAGGGTGAGGGCGAACAGCCCTTGAAGACTGTTTGTTCCCTCCTTGGGACCACAGCAGGATACCCAGGATGCCAGCAGCCTATGTTCTTAAATGGAAAGTGTGCACTACCTTCTGAGACTCAGTCTCCCTCTCTCTCTCTCTCATTCCTGCCACATGACGTCTGCCCACAGCAAAAGAGTGATTGGGATGAGGAGAAAGGGCAACCCTTGGGTGGCCTTTGCATTGCCTGGTGACTCCTACTCCACTGCCCTTTGGGACCCCCTCCAGCGGAACACAAGGATCGATTCCTCTCTCACCCCCTCTCTCCACTTCCAGAATCACCCCGGAAAAGGTTGCAAGCTATATATGCTGTCCTGCAAAAACAAAGTTTATATATATATAATGTTACCAGGAATACCTACAATACAACAAAAGTTTACAGATGAAAAAGAGAGCAAACTGATATTTGCTTCCAATTTATACCAAATGGTCCACAACATTTGTGTATTTTCTATTATACCAATAATAAAATTTTTCCCAAATTGATTTAAAAGGTTCTTGCTTATTTTTTAACCGTAATGTCAAGTTATCCATTTCCACCATATGAAAGTTTCATTACAATTTCTTCTTCACCAGGTATCCTTTCCATTTTCCAATACTTAGCAAATAACAATCTCGCTGCAGTAATAACATGAATTATCAATCTCTTATCTTTATACTCAAAATCATCTGGAAGAATATTAAGTAAAAATAACTCTGGTATCAAAGATATTTCACAATACATTATCTCCTGCAGAATTTTCTGTATAAGTAACCAAAACTTCCTAGCTTTCTGACATGTCCACCACATGTGAAAGTAATTACCTATGCCATGTTTACACTTCCAGCATGTTTTAGAGATTACTGGAGAATCTAGAGAGCTTGTCTGGCTTACCTGACTGGTACCTTTATTACACAGCATCAGCCATGGTGTGGTTAAGAGACTGGGCCAATCTTACAAATTTGAGAATATTGAAATTGGAGGGCCATGATTTATTGGTAGGATGGCACGCTGTGTTTTGGTATAATCAGAAAAATAAAAGCTTTAAACATCATGCCCTTAGAGGCCCCCTATTAAAAATTTGGGCAGAAGTTAAAAATAAGTTTTATCATAAAATTCCAAAATGGGTCTCCGCCCTTGAGGCCTTTATTAAACCGACTCTTCTATTAAAACAAAAAAATTGTAGTTATGAGAATCTATTGGAGGATGACCTTACAATGAAAAACTTGGATGTGCTAAAAGCACAAGGAATTAATTTAACTTGGTGGGAACAAATACAATTAGGCTCAAGATATAGTTTAGATAAGAAAATAGGTTTTTATAAAGAGAATATTGATTTTGATAAAAGATGGTTAATTTCTGAGGAAAAAAATATTCAAAAAATATATAAATCGCTTTTACATTACAAAATGCAGGATGAATGGATTAAGCCGAATATGATAACCTGGGCACGCTTTATAGGCCATAATATTAATTTGGATGTATGGGAGAAAGTCTGGAAAAGAAATATTAAATTTACCAGAGCAATTTCTTTTAAAGAAATTTTTTATAAAATGTTTGATCTATGGCATCTCCCTGCAAAAACAAAGTTGAATTTTTCTTCAATTCACCCTGCCCAGCTGAGTTGATGCAGAGGCAAAAATGGAAAGGACGGGACCCTGCCCACTGCTCTGCGAGCCTTGAGAGCACCCCCAGTGATTTGAGAGTGGCAGTGGGAGCAGCAGGGAGACAGTTGGGCTCTGCATTTTAATTGACTTCTCCCAGAAGCCAGCTGGGAAAACATAGCAGGGGGGATCTGTCCACATCAAAGCACAGTCGCCTCACCTAACGCCCAAGCCTGGTAAACAGGAGCCCAGAACTTCATGGACAGCCGCCTGCCCCCTCTGGAAAAAGAAAAATCCCGTGCTCAACCCCCCCCCCCCCCCCCGCAACTAGATTAAGGTCTACCAAAATAAGCATGAAGGGTTAGGTCAGTGGCTTGAAAACAGGCTTGCAGCCACATGGGCCTTCCGGGGGGCTTTTGTGGCTCATGGACAAAGTCTTCATTGAAATCCATCATGTTTCTAGTCCTCCTAGTGACACATTGGTTTGCATTCCTGCGCCTGGACTCCCACTTTAAAATCCTTGCTTCTCTGTACCTGCTGCCCGACCTATAGTGCAAGGAAAGCCAAGGGAAATGCGCCAGGCATTTCAGTATTTGCATTCATTCAGATAACATTTTCAAATGTTGAGCTAAACCAACATGAAAAGAAACCAGGGTGTTGCCGATGTTGCTGCTCAGGTCCTGTAAGCATGCGTGAATCGGCTTGCAGAGGTGCTCTCTTACAAAAGTTTTGGCTCTTCTGTGGAGATTCGTTTTTGACAAGCCTGTCTTGCTAGCAAAGAAAATTGGTTAGGAAGCGGACAAAAGAAGTGGGTGGCTCAGACTGGAAAGCGGAGAGGGGAGGGAGAGCTCCCTCTCAACATTGCCCTGCCCGTCTTACGTGTATATTTTCGATGACTTGCGATCTCCTAGATCTGTGAATTCTTGTCACAGTGGCTCAGGAGCCACATGCAGCTCTTTCACACATATTGTGTAGCTCCCAGCAGGGTGGCTGGGGAAGCGAAGGGGAGGTATGCCTCCCTGATCGGTCTTCCCTTCCCCAGCCAGTGTTCCCTTCCCCGGGTAGGCTTGAGGTGGGGGAGAGCAGAGAAAGAAAGCAACTTTAACTTTAAATACATTCTCAAAGCTGCCCCCCTTCCACTGGCCGGCTTGGAGAAGGCATTTGTTTCTTTAAATCCCTTCTCCGAGCCAAGCCAGCCAGGGTGGGGGTGGGGCTTGGAGGACATATTTAAAATTAAAGTTGCTTTCTTTTCACCTCTCCCTCCCCCCCTCCCCCCTTCCTTCCTTCCTTCCTTCCTTCCTTCCTTCCTTCCTCTCTCTCTCTTTCTTTCCATCTCTCTCTCTCTCTCTCTCTTAGACAAATAAATATCATAAGCAAACAAATATCATTATCAATATCTGTTTTTACCCCCTTTTGTTTTTATTTCTGGCATTTAATGTTAATAAAAAGCAAATTTGCATGTTTTTCAATAAAAACGTGTATAATATTTGTTCATGTCTTGTGGCTCTCAGACAGCTAATGTTTATCCTATGTGGTTCTTACGTTAAGTGAGTTTGGCCACCCCTGGTCTTGAGCATCCTTGCTGGGCTTCTGGCCCTTGTGGCTTGCAGAGCTCTTAAATTAAGGGGTCTCAAAGGACAAGGAATGCAGGAAGCAACTGAAGAGCAGCGTGGACTGTTACAATAACAAATTTTTTAAAGCTCATGATGGGTAGCCGTGTTAGTCCATCTGTAGCAGTAGAAAAGAGTAAGAGTCCAAGAGCACCTTAAAGATTAACAACATTTGTGGCCAGGGAGGAGCGTCCGTGAGTCACTGCTCTAGGGTTCTCCGGCCCTATCTAGCTGTTGGGTGTGTGTGCGTGCGTGTGTGTGTGTGTGTGTCCAGGTGTGAGATTGTGCCAATAGATGTAGTCCACAACAGTCTCCTTAAACGGAAAGTCCTTTATTTGCAGAAAAGATCTTGTTGGTCAAATACACTTCTTCTGTCAGTAATGCCCAAGTATAGAAATACAACTACAATTATACTTGATACGAAATAAGCCCCCTTCAACATCCATCAATCAATTGGGAGGATTATTGGCACCCAGATATACTGGCCCACTGTTCCCAAGGAAAGCGCGGTAAATTAGGTTCCCAGGCAAAGACACTATTAGGATTTGTGGGCCGGATATTCCCAGGGAAAAATCAAGCAAAGGAACACATAGTACCTGTGAATAATATAACACATAGCAAGAGGCTTGCAGCTCAAGGCCGTGAGCTAGGGAAAAGCGAAAGACAGATAAGAGGGAAGAAAAGCTAATGAGTAACAAGCATGCGCAAAGTGATCAAGACGCGCATTCCTGCTGTGGGAATTATTCCGCCGATGCTATCTCCCGTCCGGGACCTAGAGGAGTCAATATGGAACTCAAAACAAAGGCAAGGTTAATTGATCATCAGAATAGATGGTAGAACCCTTAAGCATTTGTACATGATGCTAAGGCAACAGAGTTATTGATAATAATAGTCAACAGGAACCTATGGCAGTGCTAGCTGACACCAGGCTCCACTCCAGGATTTTCACACATGTGCCATGATGACGTCACCCAGATGTCAGAGGTGGTGGTGACGCTCTAGTTTTTGGGGAAAACTCTGGGTTTTTGCCTTCAAAACCATAGCATTTGCCCAAAGACTAGAGTGTGACTGAGAAGTACCAGAGCCCGCCACAATAGCCAGCGCCTCCTTATCAATCTGAGCATAATTGCACTTGGCTGGGGACAAAGTCCAGGAATAGTATGCCACCGGGACCTCCCATCCGTCGGGCAGGCGATGCCCCAGGACTGCCCCCACCCCATAAGGTGAGGCATCGCAAGCCAGGACCATGGGCAAAGTCTTGTCAAAGTGGTCAAGGACCGTGTTGGAGGCCAGCAAATCTTTGGCGTTTTTGTCCAGGAGCCTGTGGAATGGCTCGGCCACCACCACCTTGTGGGAGAGGAAGGCGTGGTAGAAATTGAGAAGCCCAAGAAAGGATTGGAACTGTGCCTTAGAGTTAGGGGCTGGGGCGTCCATGATGGCCTTTATCTTGTCCGTCGTGGGGTGGATGCTGACCGCGTCCACGGTGAAGCCCAGGAACTCAACAGATGGTACTCCGAGAAGATACTTCTCCCTCTTGACCTTCAGGCCTGCGTCCTGGAAGCGCTGAAGGACGGCTTGGAGACGGTCGAAGAACATGTGGGCATCTGGGGCCGCAATTAGGATGTCATCAAAAAAGGGCTGGACTCCTTGCAGGCCTTTTAAGAGATGGTCCATCAGCTCCTGAAACAAACCTGGGGCCACACTGACCCCAAACTGGAGGTGCTTAACCTTAAACGCACCCTTGTGCGTCACAATTGTTTGCACCTCTGCCGTGGCGTCGTCCACCGGCAGCTGCTGGTAAGCCTGGGCTAGATCCAGCTTACTGAAGACCTTGGCAGTCACCAGAGTAGCCAGGACGTGGCTCACAACAGGAACAGGATAGACATGCACCTGAAGTGCGGTGTTGAGCGTGCACTTGTAATCCACGCAGATGCGGATGTCCCCATTGGCTTTCAGGGGAGTCACGATGGGGGTTTCCCAGCGGCCAAGGGACACAGGTTCCAAGACTCCTTGGGCCATGAGTCTGTCTAGCTCCTGTTCGATCTTTGGGCAAACAGTGAGCGGGGGCCGCCGGGCTGGGATGCGAATTGGCCTGACTGTGGGGTCGAGATCCAGGGATACCGGGGGACCGGTGTAGGAGCCTAGTGCTCCATCAAAAACGGTCGGGAATTCAGTGCAGACCTCCTAGAAGTCCGGGGCTCTAAGGCTGTTGACTCCCCTAACTTCCAGACCCAGGGGTTTAAACCAGAGTCCTAAGAGGCTGGTAAGGTTGCCTGCCACCACCAGGAGGTCCAGTTTCCCGCAAAAGTCCTTGAACTGGACCTTGAACTTGCCCAGCCCCGAATCTTAATGGGATTTTTCTGGAAATCCCTCAGTCTTAGTCCTGTGGGTTTTTGTAGGTGGCCCCCCCTGGGCAGAGTTTGCGGAGTGTGGCCTCTGAAATAATGGAGTAAGAGGACCCCATGTCCAACTTCATATTGCAGGGGGAACCCTCAATGAGGACAGGGACTGAGATTTTGTCAGGGGCATCCCGGGGCAAGCTCAGTACCTGATGGCGGGGTGATGATGTTGAGTGAAGATCGGCCGATTCCTGATGGGCGGCTTGTGAGCGGCGTTCATTCCGGGAACGGCAGGCCCTCGCACTGTGGCCGGTCTTACCGCAGACCCGGCACGTGGCATCATGGAAGCGGCAGGTCCGGTGGTTGTGTGGGTCGCCACAGCTAGCGCATGGTGTCACAGGACCGGAATGATGAGCGGCGGGAGCAGCGGGGGCTGAAGATCTGGAGCTGGAACCAGCAAGGGTGTGAGGTGCAGTCTTTTGGGGGCGACAGCGAAGTTGCTGGACTTCCTCGTCATCGGAGCCCTCGGATGCCGATGAGAAGGTGTGGTGTGTCATGGCGGCAGATCTCGAAGGCACAGGCCGCCTGGAAGACCTTCTCCAGGGTGGGGTCTGAGAGGGCGATCAGCTTTTGCCGAAGCTTGCTCTCTCGAACCCCGCAGACGAATCCCATCATGAGAGTGTCCTCCAGGGACGGGAATTCGCAGCCGACCACAAGCCTCCAGAGGTCAGCCAAGAAAGCAGCTGTGGTCTCCCCAGCCGCCTGGGTGCGGTGGTAGAATTTGACCCTCATGGCTAGCATGGAAGGTCTAAGCGAGAAGAAGCCCTTCAGCGCCGTGAGGAGCTCCTCAAAGGAGACCTCTGTTAAAGTCTTTGGGGAGACCAAGTTCTGAGCTATTTGGAGCATGGCAACTCCGCATGTGCTCAGAAGCCATGCTTGCTTCTTACCTGGGTCGGTGACTCCGCGTACCTCCAGCAGGAACCCAAGCTGGCTGGCCCAAGCGTCCCACTGCTCGGGTTTGGAAGGGTCGAAGATCGCGATCTGTCCTGGGGCATTGGCCATTGCATCGGCAGCGGAGCAGAGAGTGGTATCCTCAGAGGCGGGTGGCAGAGCTGCCGGGGGCTGGAGCTCTGTGGTGCCAGTCACCATCGGATCGATGTTCAGTGCAGGGCTGCTCGGTTTGGCCGGGGAGTCGCTCATTCGGATCCCGTCCTTGTTGCCAGGGAGAAGTACTGGAGTCAGGAGACCAGTAAAAGAGATTTCATAGCAAGCTCTTTATTAGGTGGTCAGATGAGGCATGCTAACCTGGGCTCAGGGGCTCTCTTTTATTCTGGTCGGAGGTGTGGCCCAAATGTCCTATAGGACCTTATGATTGCGGTTACATGTCATGGGTCCCCTCGAGGAACCTAGGCACTAGATTGGTGACAAGTTCCAATCCAACCAGCTATTGTTCTACCTGACTCAAGCTCAGGTAGCTGGCCTGGCCCTGTGCGTTGGCCACGTGGCGGTCGCCATTACCGGAGCACAAGGCTATTTTTGGGCAGGAACGCACAGGAACGGAGTTCTGGCTGCCTCCTGAGTTGGCCACACCCAGCAGGTATTAGCATAATAGGCCACATAATGCTAATGAGTTTCTGCTGTTGGGTGTGGCCTGTTATGCTAATGAGTTCCTGCTGGGCTTTTTCTACAAACAAAGCCCTGCCAGAGCGCATGGCGACCGCCATTACATACATTACAGTCACCCTCCCCCCAAGGTCCCCGACATGATGATGTCACTTCCAGGTGATGTCATGGCATCTGGGAGATCACCCACCATCCCTGGTTGGGAGGTGGGGCTTCCCCTACCGGCCAGATGGCCAGCAGTGGATTGGAGCCCCCCGAAGTGAGGAAAACCCCACAGGAATCTGGGGACCAGCAAACCTGCACTGCTCCTCTTCGTTCTAGCTGCATCTGAAGAAGTGACTGCAGCAACCCACAAAAACTCCTTCCCTGCCACAAACGTGGTTATTCTTTCTTTAAGGTGCTTCTAAACTTTTAACAAAAAATCATTGCTGAGAATGGCTCTCAACCTCATGAGGTATTTCTAAGAGAGGAAATCTGTGTTCAACATGCAGCCCACTTAAAAAAAATAATAGGAAATTTTTACAACATTTAATTTATCTCATCATAGTGTAATACAAAAGCTATAACAAAAAAATAAGCTAAATAAACCAGGGGGGGATTTCAACACAGGAACTAACGGGACTTTGTCCAACAAGCTACTTTTGTGAAAAATATTTGAACCCGAAACAAGAGGCGTGCAGTCCTTTAACTGCATTCAAGAAGGCGATGTGGGACATTTTCAGTCATTTCCCTTGAGGAGCAGTTAACTGCGTGCTTGTTGAATGGAATAAGCAGGGTTCAAATCATAATGGGGTGCTCCTTGGACACCGTGTTATTCTATACAAAACATGCGGCCTTATGAAAGCCAAGAACCAGACAGGGCGTGGGGTGGACAGACCTGTGAGCTGATATTCAACAGTAGAATGCTGTAGTTTCCTTGCTGCTGTGAAAACTTACCCAGTTTGTGTGTGTTAAGGAGGGTGAGCCCCCCCCCCCCCCCCCAATCAGTTCCCCTGGAGAAAATGGATGAAAATCTCCGGGATTTTCCTACCCTGGATCTGGCAACCCTACCTCCATCCCCTGCCGTTGACTTGGGAGCCACAGATTAACACATGGAATTCACTGCCGCAGGAGGGGGTGGCGGCTATAAGCATGGACAGCTTCAAGATGGAATTAGATAAACACAAGAGGCAGGGACCCGCGATACTCGTGGGGGGGGGGAGGATTCCTAAAGGCTGCAGCCCCAGGTAAGTCCTTCCCCCCCCCAGGTGATTCCCCCCACCCCGCTCCAACCACTGCTTGGGCAGGTAGACCTGTTCTCCAGAGGCCAGGTCTACCAATAGAGTGGCAAGGGCTCTCTGGAGGCCAGGTCTACCCAGCCCTTCCCACTCTATTGGTAGACCCGGCCTCCAAAGGACCTCCAGAGACCAGGTCTACCAATAGAATGCAAAGGGCTGGGTAGACCTGGTCTCCGGAGGTCTACCTGCCTATTTCTCTCCCCCCCTCCGCCCCCGGTTTTCCCAGCGAGGCCTGCATGCCTCAGAGGCGCGGGGACCTACCAAAGAACCTACCAATAGAGTGGAAAGGACTGAGTAGACCTGGCCTCCAGAGAGCCCTTGCCACTCTATTGGTAGACCTGGCCTCCAAAGGACCTCTGGATGCCAGGTCTACCAATAGAGTGGAAAGGGCTGGGTAGACCTGGCCTCCGGAGGTCTACCTGCCTATTTCTCTCCCCCCCCGCCCCCGGTTTTCCCAGTGAGGCCTGCATGCCTCAGAGGCGTGGGGCCCGCCGATTTCTCTCCCCCCTCCAGCTCTTCTCCCCACCCCTCCCCCCGCCAGTAACAGCGAGGCCCAACGGCTTGCAGCCACAGGCCTCACTAGCTCCCCCCTGCCAGCTCTTCCCCCCACCCCCCACTCACCCGCCAGTGATGGTGAGGCCCGGCAAGGGCTTCTCCACCCGCCTTTCTCACCACCACCGCCAGCAGCAGCAGCAGCAGCCACGGAGCCAAGGTAAGTCGCTTCTCTCTCCCCTGCCACCCCCCCCCCCCCGGCTGCCGTGGTGGGCCTGAGCGCCCAAGAGGTGCTCGGCCCGCTGCTTCTCCCCTAGGGTTGCCAAGTCCGGGTTGGAAAATACCTGGGGACTTTGGGGGTGGAGCCGGGAGAGGGCGGGGTTTGGGGAGGGGAGGGGGCCTCAGCATGGTACAATGCCATAGGGGCCACCTTTCAAAGCAGCCGTTTTCTCCCGGGGAGGTGATCTCTGTCAGCTGGGGATCAGTTGTAAAAGCGGGAGATCCCCAGGCCCCACCTGGAGGTTGGCAACCCTATTCTCCCCCCTCCATCCCCCTCCCCTGGCTGCCGCGGCGGGCCAAGCACCTCTTGGGCACTCAGGCCCACAGGCTTCTCTCTTCCTCCCAGCTGCTGCAGCGGGCCTGAGCACCCAAGAGGAGCTCCAGCCCGCCGCTTCTCCCTCCCCCCCCCACACACACACCCCGGCTATCTTGGTGAGCCCGCTCGGCTCGCCGCTTCCCCCCCGGGCACTGGCAAGGCCTGACCGGCTCTCGCCAGGCCCGCCGATCCCCCCCCCCCCATGGCTCTAGCGGCGAGGCTTGGATGCCTCCCAACTGCCAGCGCTGCAGTTTTGAGAGCGTTCCCTGCATGTGTGCAGGGAATGCTCTTTAATTTTTCGGGGGATTTAAATATTCCCCGTATAGTTTTTCAAACTTTTTGGATTTTGTGCACACCTGGGGAGTCCCCCAGGTGTGCAGAAAAATCTCCCTGCCTCCCAGGTGCCCCGGGGCGCAGATTTAGATATCCACACGCAGGGGGCGCCTTTGCTATTAGTATATAGACAAGTGGAGACCCGCAAGAAACTTGCGGGATGGTTATCCCATTCCTCACACCTTTGCTTCCTCCCTTCTCCCCCTACCTCTCTCACACTCTTTCTCCCTTCTGCCCCCCTTCTTACTCTCTCTCTCTCCTCCATGTATGTTACTTCCTCTCTCTTTCTGATCCATCATCATTCTATTTGTTTTTCTGCCTCCCCACCTCATCACTCTTTCTCTCTCTTTCTGCCTCCCACCTTAAATTCCTCCCTCCCCAGGCTCCACCTCTCAAATGTCCGGGAATTTCCCAACCTGGAGTTGGCAATCCTATTTCCTTCCCACCCAACAGCCAACCTACCTTTATCTTTCAGCTTTCCATCTCCACCCCCCCTCCCCTGCAGCCTCTACCTAGGAAAATTACAGTCTTTCTCCACAGTGGGGACTAAAGCAGCTTACATTATTATTCCCTCTTTGTTATCTGCACAACAACCCTGTGAGGTTGGTTAGGCTGAAAGTATGTGACTGGTCCAAAATCTCCCAGTCATCTTTCACCGCAAGATGGGGATCCGAACCTGGGTCTCGCAGATCCCAATCTGAAGCTCTGTTACATCACACTGGCTTTCATAGGGTGGCTGCTGATGAACAGTAGCAAAGCAGCTAGGCCTACCTGAGTCATGCAAATCAGGTAGTATCAAGTCACCCAGAGGGTGCTGCCTAGGGATGCCAGCCTCCAGGTGGGGCCTGGGGATCCCCTGGAGTTACTGCTCATCTCCAGAGTACAGAAATAACTTTCCATGGAGAAAATGGATGCTTTGGAGTTTATGGCATTGTACCTCACTGAGGTCCCTGTCCTCCCTAGGCTCCACCCTCAAATTTCCAGGAGTTTCCCAGCCTGGATCTGGATCCGCTGCTGGTGGCCAGGGGGGGGTACTTGGCAACCCTAGACTGCTGCCACTAAAAACCCTTCCTTTTTCTGACAGAAACAGTTAGAACCTCCCCCCCTCCCCCAAACATTCTAATCTCCTGGAGCTGATGCCATTTCAAAAGGTATTGGGGGAATTCAACAATCCCTTAAGTTTTTTTTTTAACTTTTTGAATTTTTCTGCAGGACGAGGAAGGGGCCTGACTATGTAGGAAAAGCTGCTGTGGAAGAGTGAGCTCTCTTTTGGCAGATATAAGCATCCACACAGAAAAAAAATCTCTTGGAATTAGATATATGGATATGAAGCAGAAGTCCATTAGTGGCTATTAGGCACAAGGTATAGATGGAGCACTCTGTTGGGGCAAGTGATACTCTGTGTTCTTGGTGCTTGGGGGGGCAACAGTGGGAGGGCGTCTGGTGTCCTGGCCCCACTGCTGGACCTCCTGATGGCACCTGGTATTTTTTGGCCACTGTGTGACAGAGTGTTGGACTGGATGGGCCATTGGCCTGATCCAACATCGGCTTTTCTTATGTTCTTATAGGACAGCCAAATCCCCCTGGGGGGCAGGGATTCCCCCGCTAAAAGGCCCTCCAATCTGCTGGTCCGGATCCAGCCAGCAGGGGGAACCCCATCCCCGAAGTGGCCAGATCAGGCCCACATGCCCAGCACGATGATGTTGCCCAGAAGTGATGTCATCACACTGGGCACATTGCCGGGTGATGCTCTAGCAATCGCCCTGAACACTCTATGGTACCATAGAGTTTTAGGGCGATTACCAGAGTGTTGCCCGGTGATGTGCCCAATGTGATGACGTCACTTCTGGGCGACGTCATTGTACCCCACGTGCGCAAGGGCTCCAGGAGAGGGCCCAGAACTCCCCTGCTATTACCACAGTAAGACTTGGCAACCCTGTGTTCTTATGACCAGGGGAGATCTGGTGACTCAAAGGAAGAATGGAAGCTTTGACAGCAAACCCCCAACCCTCAGTGGAAAGAGGGAGGGGGGAATCGGCACAAGGGTTTCCCGCTTCTACTGGGGAGATGTGAAGGTGACCCCCGCAAGGCCCAGCCTCCTGTGTGGGCATCCAGGACCCCGGCCGCCCACTCCACACAGCAGCAGTCAAACGCTACGGGAACACTCTTTGAAGTCCCCCCCCCCAGGGTTGAGGCCCCCGGCATTGCCAAGGGGCTCATGTGGAGACCTAACAGCAGGGAAGGAGAGCAGATCAGAGAGAGCCACCATGTTCCAGAGAAAGGGGCTACTCCAGGGGTCCCCGTCAACACCTGTCCTGTGCCCACCAAGTGCTTTTAGAAAGTGGGCGGGACCAAGCAGGGCTTTTCCCAGCAAGGCTCCTGATTGGTCGTTGGAAATTTGATTGGCCCTTAATTGTGACTATAGTTAATATGGAATCCATGTGGATAATTTTATCCATAAGGTGCTTAGTCAAGTGATCATAAAACGGAAAGGGTTCTACTCTTCATTCCTGGGGTCTCTTACCACCCTGAACGGTACTGTTGCGTGGACCTGAGCAGATATGATGGTGGCTGGAAAGCGTTATTTCTTTGCCGTCATCACTGCCACAGATCAGGCCTTCTGAGGCGCTCTAAGTTGTGTCCCGTAAATCTTGGTCTGGGTTTTTCCTTCTTTACTGAAGTCATTAAAGCACCATGGATATTAAAGTCCCTCAGGACCAAGAACTGAGGGAACTCAAGACTCACTGCCAAGACCAGCTCAGACGGCTCAGGAAGGGAGAGTGCTGGCTCAGTGGAAGAGCCTCTGCTTTGCATGCAGAAGATCCCAGGTTCAGTCCCCGACATCTCCCATTAAAAGGATCAGGCAGCAGATGATATGAGAGACCCGGCTACTAGAAGCCCTGGAGAGCTGCGGTACCAGTCTTGATGGCAGAGGGCAGCTTCACACATTAGAATCATAGAGCTGGAAGGGGCCATAGAGACCATCTAGTCCATCCCCCTGCCCAATGCAGGATCAGCCTATGTGCTAGGCAACAGGGTGGAGGCTACACAAACCAACCCCCCAGTCTGTCCTGAGACTTTATCACCTATTACAAACTCTCAAAAGCTGATGTACAGGACACCTGGTAAGAAAGAGGACATTGCAGCAGACCAGAAGATAAGTCCATCCATGGCTGCCAGTCATGGTGACTGAGGGGAAGAGGCACTAATGCTCTGAATCCTGGAGCCAGGAGGCAACATCAGGGGAAGGCCTTGGCCTCTATGCCCTGTTGTTGGCCCTCCAGAGGAACTGGTTAGCCCCTGTGTGAGACAGGATGCTGGACTAGATAGACCCTCACTGGCCTGATCCAGCAGGGCTCTTCTGAGGTTCTTCTCAGGGGAAGGCCTTGGCCTGTATGCCCTGTTGTTGGCCCTCCAGAGGAACTGGTTGGCCACTGTGTGAGACAGGATGCTGGACTAGATAGACCCTCACTGGCCTGATCCAGCAGGGCTCTTCTGAGGTTCTTAGGGCTCCAACAGGTAAATTAAGAGCTATAGTAGCTCACTGGCTGTTAAAGAGCAGCTTGTGCAGCCCCAAGAAGAGCAAGGGAAAAAATCATTGGGGGGGAGAAAGAATTCAGGTCCTTATGAACTGACTTCAAGGCCATGCTCCCATTTTAATGGAACAGAAACATCTCTTGGGCAGGTGTGTTGTTGCCCCTTTGTCAGGGACAGGAGCAACCTGCAAGTGACACATTTCCGCTCCCCCAACTCTGCCAGCTGTTATACCCAGCCAGTGGGTATAACTCGAGGGCAGGACTGCTCTGTAAACATTCTTCTTTGAGCACACACTTCTGCAGAAGGGCCACATTAAAATGCACATTGTGGATTTCTTTGCTTAGGCCTCAGGGCCGGGTTCTAGCATCAGAGGCTCTTGCATTTCACCCCTGAAGTGGAGTTAACTAGTTTGAGTCCAAGTTTGAGTCCAGCGGCACCTTTAAGACCAACAAAGTTTAATTCTGGATTTGGTCTTCAAGGTGCCGCTGGACTCAAGCTGTGTTTTATTGCTTCAGACCAACATGGCTGCCCACCTGAATTCACTACCTGCAGCGATTCATGTGTGGGTCTCTCCCAGAGAGCCATGTCCTCAGCCCTTCTTCCAGATGTTTGGATACTTGCTGTGGTTGCTGAGCAGTGAGTGAAAGGCAATATTTTGGAAGAAAGGGGAGCCATTTGCGGAGCAGTGACACTCCCCTAGAGTGTGGATTCCTCTCCACGGCTGAGTGCTGGGGGGGGGGGGGGGTGTGAGAACACACCTGCAAGGATGACCCCCAGAGCTGGCTGTGCTCACTGCTGGTTGGCTAACCCTGGGTGAGGTCACCGAGACGCCTCCCCTGCTCCAAAGCCCTGGAACCATTTCCCTCTGAAAAACAGGTCTCCTTTGATTTTCCAAATAAGCAAGGAATGGGGGGGGGAGGATGTTCCCCCGTGGTGTTTTTTTTTTAAAAAAAAAAAACCACCCAGGAGGTGGACAGCCCACCAGAAGCTGAGGAGGGGGGTCAAGCATGGCAGCTGAAGCCGTGCTGGACTGGCTGGCCCTCTTGCCCACAACGGAGGTGGAGGAGCCCCTCTCCCCTCTTTCTGTCATCACCTTCCCTGATCCCTCCCTACATTCCAGGGTTGATCCCAGGCACTGGAAATGCTCACTTCCCCTGTCTCAAGTGTTGAAGGGGGTGGGATCCAGCCTAGCAGCTGTGAGGCTGAGGCGCTATTCTGGGCTCTCCTTGTTGGGACAGATTTGCTCTTGGTCTCCTGGGGCCCGGAGGAGCCTGGACGTCAGGCGCCCCAGACGGGTCTCTTTCGGAGGTCTCTCTGGTGAGATCTGCCGGCTGAGGAGGGCTTTGCAGGACCCAGATGGCTGCTGAGGAAGGAGAGGCCAAGTTGAGCGCGCCTCCAGCCGAAGCAGTTCATCCCGACCAAGAGGGCCTGGCTGGGAATCCGTTTGCTCCCTGGCCCCTCCTGCATGCGCCTTCATTAAACGAACGAATGACTCCAGCGGACTCTGCCACTGTGAGTCATTTAAAGAAGGGCTTTCTTGTCTGCGTGGCTGGACAGACAGCCTTCCCGTCTGCTGCAGAGGAATTTCATCCCCCACCCCCCAGCTCCAGGTCCACACTCAGTTCTCTGCAAACGGAGAGCAAGGGAGGGGGCGCAGGGGAGACGAGAAGTTCTCTGCAAAGTGCCTGGGCCCTCTCCCTTCCTCTGGCAGCTGGGAGTCCGAGTTTGTCAGGCCCGGCCGCCTGAATCTCCATTTCAAAGCCTGCGTGTCAACTTTAAGCAGGAAGGCGCTGCACACATGCCCTGCATGGATTCTCTCACATTTCGCCATTGTTCCATTTTAACTTGAAGAAAATGATACAAAAAAGGGTTGTTGTTTTTTTTTAAAAAGTGGTCACCTGGCAAAAATCTTTATAGGTTCTAGAGAGAGGACAGTTAGCTATCTCCCCCCCCCCCCCATCGCCACCGGCATTTTTTTTCAAAATTGGCACTGAGAGCCAAACTTTGTGAGGGGGGTGGGGGGTGGGCTGTTACACTTCCAGCACTGGGGAGGGATGTTTTTAGGCCTTTGTTAGAAAAAAGCCGAGGCACCCCTGCCTGATATAAACTGTCTTGACATGAGATGGTCTTGTTTTTCTAAGCGTACAGAACCAGAAGGATTAAATTAAGAACCAAAGGCAGGGGAGGGGAGCCAAAGCCGTGGCCTCCACATTCCTTGGCAGAGGAAGTCCCTTCTCTCCCCCCCCCCCCTTTTGGGTCTGTGCTGAAGCATTCTATGCTCAAGCCCCAGAAAAGGGTGGGGGTGCGCACAAAAAGTCTGGGTGTAGCCCCGTCTTGTGTGGGGCCAGCAGCTGAAATGTCTTTGCCAGGAAGGAAACTAATGAGATCCATCTGTCGATGTTCTGGCTGGGTTTGTAAAAGCACTTGAAAAGGAGCCGTTCAGAAGGGGAGTCCGTGCCATTCTTGTTCAAATAAGGGGGGGGGGGAGGAAAAAATCCAGCAGAAGAGTCGAGGCGGCCTCTGCATCCTTCGGGCTGGTGACACTCTGCTCATCTGGAGGGTGATGCTTGTGGAGCCGAAGTCAGCATGAAAGGAAGAGGGAATCCCAAACGGAGTCACCTGAATAAATGCAGGGACGGACACATCCTTTTACTGCTGGGGTGGGGGCAGAAAGTGGCTGTGCACCCAGAAACATTGGCCATTGCTCTTAAAAAAAAAAAAAAAGTTGTGAAAAACATCCCAACATTCAGACTTTCCCCAAATGCACACTTGCTTGGCAGGGGAACAAGATGGGGATGTGGGGGGGGGGCGTACTCTAGCCTGAGGCAGGTCATTAGTGGACCTTCCTTGCAACATCCAGCCACCAAAGGGGAAATCCAGGGAGCAACACCCATTCAGTGGTGGTGCGTGTGTGCGCTTTTCCCCAAAGAGACCAGATGGAATTTGCTCCTCCTTTCCCTAGCTGGACCGCTTTGATACCAGACCCATGACTGGAGCCTGGCAGGGTCCATCTGGTTTGCTTTAGTCACCCTCGGACTTTTGGCGTTCAACCACACTCCCTTCTTCTCAGAGGCAGAGAATGGGGGCGGGGGCGGACTGACAGCAACGGCCTTCTTCACCTCCATTCCATTAAGCAGGTTAAAAATAGAGAATCCACAGCTGCACCCCCTTTCTCCCCCCCCTCCCTTGCAATACTTTAGGATGTCCTTTCTTTGTGGTCTCCCCCTCCTTCTGCACTGACACGGCAAGTTACTTTGGCCAGCAACAATTTGGCGCAAGGAAAATGGTCTCTTGCATGCTCTCTCTCCATCCAAAATTTTTAAAACCCATTGAATAAGGAGGAAAACAAATGCCACTGCATCAGTTTCCCAGTCGCTATTCTGCTAGAAGCAGGAAACTTCACTGTGTGTCTAAAGCATATGAAATACATGGGCAAAACTACAGTTAGGCTGGCCATGTCCCTTCTCCTATTCTTAATCTCTGCTGTTTTCCCCCATCCCCCCCAAGTCTGAACCTTTAGCGGCCTGCCACCCCAGCTTTAAGAGGCACAGCACTAGAGCGGTGACCATCCCACAAGAATGGATGGAATTTTCTTGTTAATTTTTGGCTAGGTTTGGAGCCATCATGGTAAAGCCATTTTAGATGCTGACTTTAATTTGGGGGGGGGGGAGGAGTTTGAGTGGTGTGTGCGGTTTACTGCTTAATTCCACTCAATCAAATGATCTAAATTCTATGAAGCCATTTAAAGGGGGGGGGAAGAATGGCTAGAAAAGAGTGGTATTAGTTAGACACTGATTTAAAAATTTCCACAAATTCAAGACTGGTAATGTAAAAAAAAAAAATCCACAGGTTTGCAGATTTCATACAGGAAACAGATTTCTCACGTTTGAACACTTTCTTGATGTAGGCTCCAGTCCTCAGCTTGGGAATAAAATCTGGGGGATTTAATGGCACTTGTGTCCAAGTTTTTTTTTAAAAGGCACAGACTTGGCTGTTCCATTTCCCCAAGTGAAGCTGACTGGGCACGCCAGAATCTGCCACAGGTACGGAACAGCAGCAGAGGGTCATCGGGCAGCAAAGAGTGTGGGCGGGGGTGGGCATAGCAATGGCCGCATACAAAGACCTGCATTTTAATTTTGATCTTTTCCCCCCTATCTGGACTCAATTCACTCAATTTTGTTCAAATCTGGGTCAACTAAAATCAATAGAACTGATAAGAACCCAATTTTAAAAAATTTAAATTACATGAAACTTAGTGCTGCTGAAAGGCATTCAAGAGTTTTTCCTGCAAAAAATATTTTTTGAAATCTCTCAGTAGCGCTAGAACAGCTAAAATCGGAGGCAGAAAAATAGCCTCTGGACTTCTTCCTCCGAGACAGGTGAAAAAAATCAAGACACAAATATACCTTCTCTCTGCCACATTTGTTCAAGAATACTTCTTGGTCAAATAAAATTTAAGTTCTTCTGAAACATAAATAACTATTCTTGATCTTTAAAAATCCCTATAGTATCCCTATACTAAAATGTCATCAAAAACTCTTATCCATGGGGTGGGTTCGCTGCTCTTTCTGTCTGTCTGTCTCTCAAAAGATCTCTCTCTTTGCAAAATCAAACTGCTTGATTTGACTAAGGGAGGACTCACAAAGGAATCTGGCTGAAGCTGTTGCTTTTTTTAAAAAAACAAAAAAGCTCAAACTGATTGTGCAAAGAACAAGTCTGTTTAATAAAGGAAATGTAGTTTTAAAAAGGCACCTTTTGTACAAAACTTTTAGGAAAAATATAAATGTACAAATGGAACAAAGAGAACTCTGCAGCTTAAGGCAGGAAAATTGTTCTTGAGGTCAGGATTCTTTAGGAGAAATAAGTCGTATGTAGATCCTCACTGCCAGGCCCAAATTTCAGCAAAGTGGGGGGGCAGCTTCCCTTTCCCCGTTTCTCAGGGGTTACAGAAAATCACTTGCAAACCTTCCAAACTGGAGAGGGAAATTTTAAGGAGATGTGAGAACTCATCCTGGAACTAGACCAGTATCTGTGGTCTTCAAAGGCGGGAGCTGTGGGCGATGGAGGGGTGGGCAGGAGAGCGATTACAAACCTGGCTCTTATGAAAAGTTCAAGCAAAAATGTCCTCTTAAGGGCCAAGCCAAACAGCACACCATCCTCTGGGCTGGGGGGGGGGGGGGGGCGCGAAGGAAGGGAGAAAAGAGCATCCAGAAAGGGGGGGGGGGACACTTTCCTTTTTCTGACTCTCTCCAAAAGTTTCAGGATCTTGCTGGTGTTCTCTTTCTCTCTCTTTTAAATAGAAATATATAATTAAAATTTACAAATACTATTTACAATTTTAATTACAAAAAGTCACCCTTTAATAGTTAATTAAAAAATCCCTAGAGCAAAAAAATTAGTTTTTTGTTTGAATTAAGAGTTTTAAATACTTGAGTTTGTCTCCCCGGCGCCTGTAGTGTTTGATTGTCAGGACGAGAAAGGCCCCAGCAGTGGCAGAGCGGCTCCCCCAGAGAACAGCCCATCCTGCTTTGCCAGTGCTCCAGCCAGGAGGTGTGTGTGTGTGGGGGGGGTTTCGGGGGGGGGGGGGTTGTGAGCTGGAGGGGTGCTTCCCCCCCCCAGGCGCCAGCTCCCCCCTCCTCCAGCCTCTCCTTCCTCCTCCTCACACAGTGGTCTCGCCGTGTTTGCTGTTGGTGAGGCGGGTGTAGAACTTCCTCCAGGAGTGGAGGGTCTTGCCGGACCAGATCCAGAAGCCGGAGGTGATGCCGACAATGAGGGTCATGAGGTACTTGATCATGTAGACGGTGAAGTCCGGGCTCATGCGGGGCGTGTACTGGAGCGGGCAGGGGATGGCCAGGCTCTTGCAGTGCTGGCTGACCCAGCTGCGTTCCCAGTGCTGGCGGAAGGCCTGCTCGTAGAAGTAGCAGGCGATGACGATGGTGGCGGGGACGGTGTAGAGGACGGAGAAGACCCCGATGCGCACCATCAGGCGCTCCAGCTTCTCGGTCTTGGTGCCGCCGTGCTTCATGATGGTGCGGATGCGGAAGAGGGAGACGAAGCCGGCCAGCAGGAAGGAGGTGCCGATGAAGAGGTAGACGAAGAGCGGGGCCAGCACGAAGCCCCGCAGCGGGTCCAGGCTGTTGAGGCCCACGAAGCAGACGCCGCTCAGGAGGTCGCCGTCGATCTGGCCCAGGGCCAGGATGGTGATGGTCTTGACGGCCGGCACGGCCCAGGCGGCCAGGTGGAAGTACTGCGAGTGAGCCTCGATGGCCTCGTGGCCCCACTTCATGCCGGCGGCCAGGAACCAGGTGAGGGAGAGGATGACCCACCAGATGGAGCTGGCCATGCTGAAGAAGTACAGCATCATGAAGAGGATGGTGCAGCCCTCCTGCTTGGTGCCCTGCACGACGGTGCGGAAGCCGTCCTCGGCGAAGCGCTCGTTGCAGGCCACGCGCTCCTCCAGGACGAAGCCGGCGATGTAGGCCACCGAGACCATGGTGTAGCAGCCGGAGAGGAAGATGATGGGCCGCTCCGGGTAGCGGAAGCGCTGCATGTCCACCAGGTAGGTGGTGACGGTGAAGAAGGTGGAGGCGCAGCAGAGGACCGACCAGACGAGGATCCAGAGGCGGGCGAAGCGCAGCTCCTCGGCGTTGAAGAAGAGGTGGCCCTCGGGGCGGGCCGGCTCGCAGGGCGCCGCGCAGTCCGCCTCGCCCAGGAACTGGTAGTTGAGGTAGGCCGGCACCTTGAGGGCGCGCGGGCAGTGGAAGGGCCGCTCGGGCGTGGCGTAGCGCGGCGGGCCGGCCGTGCCGGGGCCCTGGCCGGGGCCGGCGGCGGGCGGGGTGGCGCTGGGCGGCAGGGCCGGCGCGCCGCCCTCCTCCGAGTGGTTCTGGCCCACGCAGATCTGCTCGGCGCCGTGGCGCGGGAAGTGCTCGCAGCGCAGCCGCTCGGGCCACTGGAAGCCGAACTTGTTCATCAGCGCCTCGCAGCCCTGCCGCGCCCGCTCGCAGATGGAGCGGCACGGCGGGATGGCCTGCTCCAGCACCGTGCACACCGGCGCGTACATGGAGCAGAGGAAGAACTTGAGCTCCGGCGAGCACTGCACCTTCACCAGCGGGTAGAACTGGTGCACCTCCAGGCCGGCGTCCTCCTGGCTCGTGTGGCCCAGCAGGTTGGGCAGGATGGTCTGGTTGTAGGCGATGTCGGTGCACAGCGGGATCGAGATGGGCTGGCAGAAGCCGTGGTCCGGCACCGAGATGCCCTTCTCCCCGCCCGACGACGCCGACGCCGGCGCCGCCCCGCAACGGCCCCCCGGCAGCCGCCCCAGCAGCAGCAGCAGCAGCAGGGCCCAGGACGCCGCGGCGGCGGCGAAGCGCATGGTGCTGGGCTCCCTCCCTGCCTCTTTCCCCGCCGCCCGCCCGCCGGCCGGCCGGCCCGCTCGCCCGCCCGAGTCCCAGCAAAAGTTTCCGAGCTGGCGGCGCCCGGCCCCGGAGATCCGCGGGAGGCGCCTCCGCTCGCTGGCTCACCCGCCGGCCCCTCTGCCTGCCGTCCCGCTCCGGAGCGCCGCTCGCCTCCCTTTGTGTCTTCCCTCCCCAATTAGTCCGTTTCAAAGGCGGGCCCCCGGCCGAGGGCAGCAGCGGCAGCGGCAGCGGCAGCAGCAGCTTCTCCCGCCCCCCCCCCCCAAATCAATTCCAGCCCGCCCCCCCCTCCCTCCCTCCCTCCCTCGTCGCCACTAAAGAATCCGGGGCTAAGCCCCTTCCCAAAATTCGCCGTCGCCCAATCAGATTCAAACCCGGGGACCAGCCCTCCTCCCCCTTCCGAGGATTGGTCAGCCGCCCAAGAGGGGAAAAAATCAGATCACGAATCAGACGCCGCCGACACCGCCCCCCTTCCCCTCCCCTCCCCTCCCCTCCCGCCTGTGGCTGCTTTTAAAGAGGAGCAGTTTACTGCGGAGGAGGAGGAGGCGCGCGCGATCGGCAGGCAGAGGAGGGGGCGCCGGACTCCCCCCCCCCACTTTCCTCCGTCGGCGGGGGCGCAGGGCTCGGCCTCTCCCCGCTGGAGGCAAACAGAGTCCCAGCCGCAGGCCGGGGAAACTGCCCGGTAGGCGCCTCACGGAGAGGCCCCTCCTCTTCGGGCCTGGCCGGCATTTGCTTGCAAACCAAATTGGGTGGGTGGGTGTAAAAAAAGTTCCTCTCCCGTCTTCTCCAGTGGTTGGCTCTAAGAGACAGTGAGGAGGGGGCTCAAGCCTTAGAGGAATTCATACCACCCTCTGCCAGGGAAGCCATGCCTACCAACCACCGGTGTTGAGGGGAATGTTCTCTGTCCATGCTCGGAGATGCTCTGACCAGGTTGACCTGCCTGCTGCTCCTCGAATTGGAAGGAGTTTCCCCTCACAGCTGATGAACTAGATTCAGGTGGGTTGCTGTGTGGGTCTGAAGCAGCAGGAAAAAAGTTCCAAGTCCAGACCAACAAACTCTTAAAGCTGCTTCTGGACTTGAGCGTTTCACCTAGAACCATGGAATTGGAAGGGACCACCAGCGTCATCTCGTCCAGCCCCCTGTGCAATGCAGGGAATTTACAAATACCTCCCCCCCCCCCAACCAACCCCTGCTCTACGCCCAGAAGATGACCAAAAAAAACCCCTCCAGGATCCCCAGCCAAACTTACCTGGAGAAAAATTGCTTCCTGACCCCAAAGTGGCCATCAGGATTTCCCTGGGTGTGTAAGAGAGGGCCAGAAGAGAACTGAGCACTGAGGCAGCCCTCCCTGCCCTCCCTTCTCGTGATCTGCCTGAGTTCACAGAATCAGCACTGCTGTCATATGATGGCCCTCCAGCTTCTGCTTGAAAACCTCCCAAGGAGGAGAGCCCACCACCTCCCGAGGAAGCCTCTTCCACTCAGGAACCGCTCTAACTGTCACCGAAAGTTCTTCCTAGTGTTTAGCCGAAAACTCTTCTGATTTAATTTCAACCCGCTGGTTCTGGTCTGACCTTTTGGGACAACAGAAAACAACTCCGCCCCACCCTCCGTATGAAGACCCTTCTTATCCCCTCTCAGTCGTCTCCTTTCCAGGCTAAACACACCCAGCTCCTCCAGCCTTTCCTCTCCAGGCCCCTCCTCACCTGATGAACTAGTAGTCCTTGGTCCTGGGTGGAAAGTGGGAGAGACTTTACTTATACTTTAAAACTCCAGGTAAAATCAAGAGTTGTGAAATTGTACCCCAAGAATATTCTCCACAACTAAGCTGTGGCCATGGAGATGTTCTGCCTTCCCTTCCAGCATACAGCTTGGCTGGCTGGCTTGAGTCACCTGATGCTGCAGTGTTCTGCTGGGTGCCCATTCTCTTGGCAGGACACAGGGAAGACCAGGGGAGCTAAGCTCCCAGCCGGCCAGCTCAGCTCGCATCCCACTTGCCAGTCATGATCCGTGAGACAGTCATTCTACACCCAGACAGTTCAGAAGTGCCTGCACTGCTTTTTCCCCAGCAGCCTCTGCTTCTAATTGTTTATTTTTCATTAAAATATTTGTAGCCCACCCTAAACCCCCTTACGCTGTTAAAAGTCGGTCCTTGCAGTTTTCTCAAGGCAGAAATGTTGCTGACTGCACAGCCACCAAGAACAGGCAATATACCCTCTGCGGTTGCTGCTTGAAGGATGCATCGAACGACACCTGTGCAATGAATGGGTGCTCTGGAATTGATTCTGTGCTGGAGAAGGAAGGCCCATCAACGACCCCCTGAGGCATACATGGCTCTTCCCTGACCATCAGGAATATTTGATCATGTTGCTGTTGAAGTTCCTGTCACCTCTGTGGAGGACTGACTTGGCTGGCCTCTGGAACGCTGGGGCGTGGGCCCTCCTTCTTTGGAGCAGGCGGCTGGATTTGGTCGCGCAGGGAGGGGCAGAATGTGGTCCTCAGAACCTCCAGCGTTCAGCCTGCAAGAGGGCGGGGCTACAGCCTCGTGAAGCTGCAGGAGTAGTGAGCATTCTACTGATTTAGCCCTTGTTGATTGGATAAGACCTTCTGGGTTAAGGTGGCCTGATATGGTCAGATTCGAAGATGGAAGAATGTGGGCTCAAGTCCGTGCTCCGCAGGGCTCTCAACAGGTCACGCACAGCACAGGAGAGCCAGCATGGTGTGATGGTGGAGAGCAGCAGACTCTAATCTGGAGTCTGGTTTGATTCCCCTCTCCTCCTCCCCAGGAAGCCTGCTGGGTGACCTGGGGGCCAGTCACGGTTCTCTCCGAACTCTCTCAGCCCCACCTACCTCACACAAGGTGCCTGCTGCAGGGAGGGGAAGGCAATTGTAAGCCACTCTGAGACTCCTCAGGGCAGAGAAAAGCAGGGTATTAAAAAATCAACTCTTCTTATTTATTTATTAGTTGAATTTATACCCCGCCCTCCCCGCCAAGGTGTTGCTCTTCATGTTCTCTCTGCAAGCGAGGACTTTGCATACAGGTGAAAGCCAACTGCAAGAGAAGAACTGCAAAAGAACAACTGCAAGAGAAGAAGAAGAGGAGGAGGAGGAGATTGGATTTATACCCCACCCTTCACTACCCAAGGGAGTCTCAGAGTGGCTTACAAACTCCTTTCCCTTCCCCTCCCCACAACAAACTCCCCAGCCCCTGTGAGGTAGGTGGGGTTGAGAGAGCTCTGACAGAAACTGCCCTTTTTCAAGAACAGCTGTGCCAGGACTATGGCTTGCCCATGGTCATCCAGCCGGTGCAAGTGGAGGAGTGGGGAATCAAACCTGGTTCTCCCAGATTAGAGTCCGCGCACTCAACCACTACACCAAACTGGCTCAGAGGATCTTCTTAAACGTGGTGTGTGGACAACTGCCTGGCAAACGGGGAGTCCCCGTAAAGCAGCACGTCAGGGCCCAACACCTTCACTCTGCACATGCACTGATGGGAGACTGAGCAGGAAGGAGATCTTGGGGCCATGGCAGAAAGATGGATGATGCACAGCCAGTGGCCAGGAGGACCTCCCCATTCCCTAGCGAAGTAGGAAGCCTTCCCCCCACACACACCGGAGGAGGAACAGCCCCTTAAGCCGAAGGGAAGGCTCCACTGGGCTGGAAGACCTCTCTCCCGCCTGAGGCTGGACGACATGCCAGCAGCAAAAAAGACAAGCTTTGATATCAGGGAGAGGGCTTAAGGACTGACAGTCACATCTATGTCTGTGGGGTGGCTACACTTGGAATAATGTTCACACAATAGGTCGCCCTGTCTCAAGAAGCACACTGTAGACCTGGGGAGGTTGCAGATGAAGGGAGACCAGCATTGATCAAAGCATTGGAGCACCTTCTGGCTAAAGAAAGGCCGGATTGTTTGGGGCTTTTTAGTTTAGAGAAAAGACAAGTAAGCGGGTTGTAAAGGTTCATAACAATAGATGTGGTGTTGAGAAAATGGATCGAGAGACCCTTTTCTCCTCCTCTCAAAACACTAGCGCTCCAAGCTCCCCAAGTTGGCTGATGGGCAATGGATTTAGGACAGAAAATACTTCACCTAGCATAATATCCGTTGCTACCAGCCTCTCTTCCTTTTAAAGCTGGTTGCTGTCTATGGCTATTAGCCACGATGGCTAAATGGAGCCTCCATTTTCAGATGCAGTGTACCTCTGAAGTACATGTTGCTGGGAGGAACAGGCAATTGCTTCCATCCTTTGCGGCAGGTAGGCTTTCTGTGGCGGTCTGGATTGCCTCTGTGGACAGGAGGATGCAACGGTCTGGGGCAGTGCAGTGTGGAGAGGGCACCCACAGGGCACCTTGCACCTTGCATCGGGGCAGGGGAGGAGACAGCCACCCCCTCCTGGGCCCACATGGCCACCTCAGCCATCCCCAAAATTATGGTCTTCACAAAATCAACCAGAAGGCCAAACAAAAGATGTAAATTCGGGAGGTACACATTGCAACAGGTTGATGAATCCAGATATCTAGGAATTGTATTCCAGCCAAACCTATCATGGTCCAAGCACATTAAATATCTTAGGCAGAAAGTCGACCTCGCCTTGCTAGCCTTGAAGAAGTTTTTCTGTATCCAAGGAGCTCCTGAAAGCATATAAGACCTTAATACTACCACACATACTATATGGTTCCCAAATCTGGTTCTTAGGTCCAACAGAGCGACTCGAAAAACTACAGCAAGCCTTCTTCTGTAAAATATTAACTTTACCATCATGCATCGCTTCTACAGTCATAAGGCTTGAGATAGGCCTCCCAAAAATCTCAACTCTGATCTGGAAGGCCGTAGTCAGCTATAAATATCGACTGTTAAATGCTGAAAGCCTCCCAACCTTTCCCATATCGACAGAACATGAACATTGCTGGTCAAAATGGAATGATGCTGTAGATGCAAAAACAAGACCACTGGGCTTACAGAAGACAGAGAACTTAACCAAAAGAAGGCATATTTACTCACAGAAAAGTTGCTCCGAAATGACTGGGACACTCTTCAAACAGATGCTAGATGAAAATGCTCCCCACTTCATCTAGGAATCACGTATTCCACCAAATGTGGCCTGCCTTTTTACTTAAACATGTTGACCATTCCAAAACTGAGATGGCCATGCATGATTGCATGCTGCAATGCGTTTTCAGCAGCCCAGATGAAGGGCCGTTTTCTCAAGACCGCTCTGGACCAGCGCTGTTGTGACTGCCCTTTGACAGAAGTCGACTCGGCGTGTCCTGTTTTCGTCTATTGTCCACCAAATGCAGCAGCAAGAGAAAGATTCCTAAGAAAATGGCTGTGGAAATATTCATCTTTTCCTGATGCAGCAAGACAAAGGCTACTTCTGAGCAGCCTCTGCCAAGATTGCATCATGGATGTGGCAAATTTTCGTTTTACTGTTTTTTTGAACTCTTAATTAAAAAAATTTTTTTTAATGGTTTATGAGCTATGGGCTATTAAACCATAATAGACTTTCACTTTGGCTTTGGACCTGAGCCATCCGAGCCACAGCCCCTGCGGCAAGAGTTGGCTTGGACCCAGCTGACGGGAGGGACTGGTGTGGAGCAAGGAAATACTTTGCACCAGCCCAGGAGCCTGACCAGATTCCGGCTGATCACTGCACTCTACTGGCTGGGCAGACGTGAACTTGGAAAGGCACCCCACCCTTGTCATTCTCAAGACATTTTGACCGCTGGCTACTGGGGACAGACGACGGGTGTACAGTCTCAGACACACTGCGACTCGTGAGCTTCCTGCGGCACCTGACAGGAACAGAAAACTGGACCGGAGAGTGAGGCCGTTCTTCTCCGGGACTCACTCACAGGGTGGCCAACTCCGCACAATGTGTTCTGACCTCTTTGTTTCAGCTACACCCCTCCTTTCTTCTCATCCATTTTATCCTCACACATCCACCCCATGAGGTAGGCTAGGCTGAGAGAGGGTGACTGGCCCAAGGTCGCCCGGCCAGCTTCCAGGGCAGAGTGGAGAGTCTAACCTGGGTGTCCCAGATCCTAAACCAACCCTTCGACCACCACGTCACCCTGGCTACTGGGTGCGGGCTTGTAGTTTTGGTGGCCCACTGGAAAAGACCGGGGGGAGCAGCCTCTGGAAACTCCCAGCCCCCCCCCCCGCCCCCAATTCCAAAGATGCAAACAGCACCCGTGGAAACGGACTTTCTCTTGATTTATGCTTCTCATTCCCTGTGGATTTATTTTTCAAATTACTCATCGTTGTAGTGGCATTTCTTTTCAAAGCAGATAAAGATCAACTGAGAAGCATGGAGCCTGCCTTACCTTCTCAGTCCTTCGGTGCCTTGGATTGCCCCTTTAAGAGATCCCTTTAATGGCTAGGTTGCTCCTTGCGTATAATTGCCCCTTTTTCCTAACAAAGAAATCCATTATGACCCTTTCCCCCCCTCAGTGGTACCTCAAAGCAAGAAAATTCTTTCACATGTGGCTACGAGGGTTTTATTTGGGAGAGAAAGAGATTTAGGATGGGGTGGGAAGAAGAGGAAAAGCTGGAGGAGAGATCTTAATTATGCAAAGTGTGGGGTGCCCTTAACCAAGAGATCTTAAAGCACAGTTAATGACATTGTAATCGTTTAGGACTATTAGATCTTGGGGCCCCACCGTGTTTTATGGGGGAGGGGCAGGGAGGATTCAAATTCTACACCAGGTGTGGTAAGAGAGGAATTTTGAACTGGGAAAAGGCAATTTAAAATAAAAAACCCAAACATTTATTTCATGGACTTGTTTCAGTTTTATTTGTTTTGGGATTCCACTGAGACTGACAGTGGAAAAGGTGCCGAGAAGTCCTCTCGTTTCTTTTGAGGGGCTTCCTTCACCGTGTTTATTTTCAAATTACAGGAAGGTTAAAGAATGGAGCCGGCCATTAGGCCGACACTCTCGCTTTGAGCGGCTCCTTGTGAGAGAGGCTGGGGCACGATCTCTTGTGTAAACACTGCTGAAATAAATGAATCCATCATCCCCTTTTTATATGGAGCCAAATAAGAGCGCGGCGATGCATCCGGTACAACGGGAACACAGCCTCTAATCCCGGCCCCATGGAGTTGCATTCAGAGGGCCCGTGGCCAGCTGCCTCTCTGGCACCCGCGGGCTGGAAGGGCTTCGGCATCCCACCAGGCGGCTTTGGGGACTGGCCGGGCAGCTCTTCTTGTTAAACCCGCCACAGCAACCACAAGTTGCACTGATGGCTGCACATCTGGGGAAGACAACCCCCCCAGTCACAGGTCCCTGACCCCCTTCCCCCAGACCCAAACTCAGGGCAGCTTATGCTACTTGCCAGCAGCTTCTTCATGCTTTGTGTGTGCTCGACTGGATCACTGTGAGGAAACAAAAAAACGGTCCATAGAAAGAGGGAATGCCACAAAAGCCAGGCCCTGCTCCCTGAGTTTAGATGGGGCGGGGGGGGTGGGTGGGGAGCAGGAGCATGCAAGCAGTCGCAGTTCCATGCAGAAGATCCTTTTCCTGAGTGCTGAAACGGGCCCTTGAAGCAGATCTGCACATAGGGAGCCTTAAACCAGCCATGCCTCCACGACCCACATCAGCCCATGCGTGCAAGGAACTTCTGGTTTCTGATGTTGCATTCATTCCCCCCCCCCCCTTTATTTTCAGTTCTGCTTTTGTCTCTTGTACTATGGAATCCATCCCCTGGCGCTCTCTCCCTCTCTCTCCCCAGTGGAATCTGGCATGTGCAACAGAAGCCAGCCATCTGCTTTACTGCTTGGAGGTGGCCTTTCTTTCTGAGCAAGTGACCCTCTCCCCTCCCCCCCCCCGCCACTTGCTTCCCTTCTTCTTCCGTCCTGCACTCACGGTCAGTGTTCCCCCTAAACTGTAGAGTCTCGTGAGCAAAAATTCTACTTTGTGAGCTACTGGAATTAAAGTTGTGAGCGAGCGATTTGGCTCCTGCGTAAATTAGTTTGCTCTGGAGCCCCATCCTTCCTGAGCTCAGACAAAAATGTGTGAGCTGAAGACTAAAAACTGTGAGCTAGCTCACACTAACTCATCTTAGAGGGAACACTGCTCACGGTCACCATCTCTGCAGCTTTCTCTCCTAGTGAATAAAACTTTGTTGGTCTTCAAGGTGCCACTGGACTCTTTCTTCTAGTGGCTGTAACTGTTTCCCCACCATAACCCTAAACTCTTTCCTCTTTCCCAGTTCTCTCCTGCCCGACTTGGACCTTTCAGCTGAGCCCATTTTTCTCCTCCGGTCAGGCAATCTGACCTTTAGTAAGCAGTTCTGCCCCCCCCCCCCCGCCTGCACCCATTTCTTCCCCTTTCTGCCATCTCCCTTTCCTCCCCATACCCCTTCCACATTTTTCTCTGATACCTAGCCCAGAGCTGGGCCAACTGACCCCATCCCAAAATATTATTTGGTTGTTTCAGGCTATCTCTGTTTTCCCCCAATGAAAATAAGCCTGGGGCTAGCCAATGTTGCATTTGGGGAAGCTTGGTTTATCTTGATCTATAGGAATTCTGCTGTGAAAAATACGTTGCTGCTTTTGTAAAGTGTTTAAGCTTCTGTGATTCTTTGGGGCTTGTAGGTTACACTGGAACGCCATACTCAGAAACACAAATGATCCCCCCCCCCCCCCAATGTCCTGTTTTGTGGCTGGTAGTGGCACTTCCTTGACTGTTTGAGCTGACTTTCCCCTCTACACACAGCTGCCCCTTTGTAGATTGTATCCAGTCTTGATCCAAATGTTCCCACACTTTTGCAAAGTACAAAGGCTCACCTTACAGTCTTTTATGAGATGCAGTTTGGAAGCTGACTCACATTATGGGAAAGAGTCGTCCCTTAGGATAAGTGCAGGCTTTCCTGAGCCATGGAAACTGCAGAATTCTCTGGATGAGGACTGGATGGGAAACTTCTGTTAAGTCTCATTTTTTATCCAGATGCTTTGTTTTCTCATCTTTCAGCATTCTCTGTGTAAAGAGAGGAATCAAGGCAGCCGTGCACAAAAGCTCCCATTTCACTTTTTTATCAGGTGCCCCTGAAATACCTTGCCATAGATCCTTGTGGCTGTTCATGCAGACTTAAAAGCCGGTTAATCGCTGTAAAAAAATATCCAGCCTGTGGGGGGCCAGGTCTACCATATTCCCAAGTCTTGGAAGAATACAATAACCAAAAGTTTCTGGAATTGCAGGGACAAGGTGTGTGTAGGCTAAAATTCTCTTCTCCTTTTGCCATGCTTTTTATCTTCATGCCCAAAGAAAATAAAGTGTGGAGAAATTTATTTTATGGAATAAAAGAAACAAACTTTTAGAGACTGACACGGAATAATTAAAATGTCCAGACATTAAATCCCAAGTAACAGACACTTTGCAATCTCATGCAACCAGGACTCTGATCTAGAGACTACCGGCACGTGCTTGGGAATCCAAGACTGAATGCATGTTCCCTTCGGTTACACTGTGGTGCTGGTTTTTCCCTGTTCTCGCTGGAGTTAAAAAAACAACAACAACAACCCTGCACCTCTTTAATGCCAGGAAAGGTTCCTGCCATTCCAGATCATAGTGCAGTGATTCTCAACCTTCCTAATGCCGCGACCCTTTAATACAGTTCCTCATGTTGTGGTGACCCCCAACCATAAAATTATTTGTTGTGTTGTCCAAACGGTTTTGACAAAACCAATAAAAAACATTATTTTCTGTCCCATCTATACAAAATTTTGCCTGAATCAATATCTTATGTCCAACCATTATTCCCACACTGGATTGGAATCAATTCCTAAAGGTTAGGTTCCCATGGCAATCAGCTTGCCTTCCTGCAGAACTAGTACGCTGAATTTGAATTTTTAGGGTTGCCAACCTACAGGTGAGGTCTGGAGATCTCCTGGAATTACAACTGAGCTCCAAACTACAGAGATCAGATCAATGGCTGCTTTGGAAAGTGGAATCCATGGCATTATGCCTTGCTTAGGTCCCTCCTTCCCCCAAACCCCAACCTCCTTAGGTTCCACTCCCAAATCTCCAGGGATTTCCTCAACCTGGAGTTGGCAACCCTACTTCACTGGCAGAAGACCCCTAGGTTTGTGGATGCACAGGACTCTTTCTTTGCAGATGTCCCCTAAAGTCCCCCAAGCAACAGTAGTGTTCTGCCAAACAACAATGAAGAGAGAGAGAAAAAGAAAGAAAGGTAGGTAGGTAGGGGGGGGGGAAAGAGAGAGAGAGAAAAAGGAAGGAAGAAAGGTAGGTGGGGGGGGGAGAGCCTGTTGCAGCCTTTCCTGGGCTCTGGGCTTTGGCGTGGAGCCCAGGAAAGGCAGTGGGAGGAGAGGCTGTTGCAGCCCAGGAAAGGTGGCTGGGGAGGGGAGAGCCTTCTTTCCTGGGCTCCCCGCCGAAGCGCGGAGCCCAGGAAAGACCAGGGGGCAGCTAGAGCCTCCTTTCCTGGGCTCCCCGCCGAAGCATGGAGCCCAGGAAAGACGGCGGCGGGGGCAGGGGGAAGCAGCCATTGCCTTACCTGCTGGCTTCTTCCTCCTCATGGCCCCACTGAGGGCTGCAGGAAGCAGGGGGCGGGGCTCCGGCCCCAACCAACCCCTGCTCTTTGCCCTTAAAGGGAAAGCTCCCTTTGAGGGCAAAGAGCCGGGAGGCCAGAGCTTGCGCTCGATCGAGAGCGGGGCCCTTTCCTGCCGGCTTGGAGGGGCGGGGCAGGCTTGGACACCAGCCGGCGACTCCTGTGAAATGGTCGTTCGACCCCAAAAGGGGTCGCAACCCACAGGATGAGAACCGCTGTCATAGTGTATTGCAGTGTATTTTAGGTAGGATCCCATTATGTAATTTCTGGGCCGCTTAATGTGTCGTGTTAATACTTGTGTTATGCCTCTGTTTCTTTCTGGTGGTTCCAGACTTCTAATCTCTGAATGCATCAGTTATTGCCCTGGCAAATCGTGGTAAGCTCGCTGTGTGACCACAACCTGAGCGAGCCGCTCTGAGCATCACGCTTGCCATCAGTGGTCCTGGTACTCCCACTCACTGCTAGCTAGTCGAGGCTTCGCGGGCTCGACTTCAACCAACTTTTTGTGTTGTGTTTCTGTGGTTGTGTATGTTTCTGCGCAATTACTGAAACTGGAAAGTTGGACTTCCAACCAGTCTGGTTTTGTGGGGCCTGGGCCAGTTGACAAATGGAGATGTGGAATGGGGTGAGAGGCAAAGCCAGGTTTTGTTTCCTGCTCTGCTTTCTCCTTTCATTGCTTTTTTTAAAATACAGATTGGGAGGAGATCACCCCAAATGTCTGGAAGGTGCAAGTGCATAGGGAGGGCTCCAGGTGCAGAATTTGAAATAGCCCAGCCCCAGTTCCCACAAGGAAGCGCAAGCAGAAGCCAGTTCCCAGCCTCTCAGTCATAGCACCACTGCAGAACAAGGCTGGTGGAAACTGGTAGCTACAGCAGGGAGGAGGAGGAGGAGGAGGAGGAATGGGTGGCCTTTGGGGGCTCCTTGAATGCAACTGGTCACATTGTGAGAAGAAGACAAGGCTAGGCCAAGTGGAAGGCAGCAGGGAAAGAGGAAGACACAACAGCAGATGGGTTGGCTCCGTAAAGGAAGCCACAAAGGCCCTCACTCGGCAAGACCTGAGCCAGGTTGTTTTGGAGGACATTCATCCACAGGGGCGCCCTAAGTTGGAAACAATTTGACAGCACTGAATATGCACGTGCGCACACACCCCAGATGGAGGAGTCGACAGAGCTCAGCAGCAACGGACCAGGGGGAACCCAAGTCCTCGGAGTGGCCCAGTGCAGAGAGTGCTGTGGCACTGCAAGGGTTTGGCTCACTGCCAGCCATCAGTGGCATATAAGCAGACCGGCAGCCCCTCCTGGCCCAGTTGGCTTGGCTCCAGCCAGCAGCAGTGCCGCAGACCCAAGAGGCGAGGGGGGTCACTTGCTTGGGCCCTGCAGGAGTCCCTGACACACTCATTTCTGCCCTCTGGGATGCCAGCAGCAGGGCCCTTGCACTGCTGATGGTGACTTCCATCTGGGGACCCGGTCCTTCTGTGTGTGGGGGGGGGGCGGGTGGGAGGATGCCAGTGCCTGAGGGTTCTGCTGCAGATTTTGCAGCCTGATAGGCTTGGTCCCTTTGATCTCACTATTTCCCCTCCTTAGGGACATGTTTCCAAGAGGCTTAATTCCTTTAGCGTACAACGTATACCCATGACTCAGTCTGTAGTCTGTGGCTTGGCTCCCTTTCCTGAGCGATGCGCTCTGCCAGACATCTGTTCTACATGTGTGAGTTCTCTGCTTTGGATTCCTTTGCTGTCCTTGGGCAAAAGAGTCTGGCCTTTCTGGGGCCTTCCAGCTCAGCTGGATGAAGCTGCCCCAGGTGGAGGGGGGGCAGAGCTTGCGCCTGGTGGTGGTCTGGCCAGCAACCCAGAAGGGCAGAGGGGGAGGAAGCACCTGAAGGGGAGTGTCCAAAAATGCCACCCAGAAGCTAGCAGGTGGGACCAGCTGACCCCATCCGTTGTGGCCAGAGGAAGCCTCCACATTATTCGGCCAGCTGAATGGATCCGGCCTGGAGAAGAGGCTCCTGGCCTTGGAGGAGGAGGAGGCGGCGGCCAGGGGTCTAAAGGGCGGAGGCAGGAGAAATTGGTGGGGAGCAGGAAGAGCAGGAGATGTCAGCGGGGGCGGAGGAAAGCAGCCAGCTCAGGAGGATGGCTGAGGAAAGAAGGCGGGGAGAGGAGCAGGGGGAGATGGTGGTAGGCAGCCAACCCTGGCCCCTGGCAGCCCCCCTGGAGACCCTCGGGGGTCACCAGAGGCCACTAGAGTGCCCCAGGGGCCACAGAAGGCCAGTGACCTGACCAGGGAGGGGGGCCCGAGGACGGGCAGAAGTAGAGGCGGAATGCTTGTGCTGGAAGGAGGGAGCTGTGGGCTGGTGAGAGTGCCCTTTATTCTAACAAGGTCAAGAGGGGTACCAGGGATTCCTCCCCAAGGACTGCAGGGCCTCCGCTGTGGGACATGTAACTTTGTAAATATTTTTAGAGTGCCTCCTAAATACTGCCTTAGTACTAAGCTCCAAAGATATCTTTTATATTAACTTTTAAAGAAACTGGCTTGGGGTGCGTTCAAACGGGCAGCGAATCCCGCCATTGGCCTGTCTGTAATTTGAACTAGATCTTTTTATCCAGCGTTGCATGACTAGACTGCTTGCCAGTGGAGTGCTTTACCCAGAGGTCCTTTCGTAGAAAAAGAGGTGCAGGAGCTCATTAGCATACCTCATTAGCATATGCCACGTCCCCTGACATCACCGGAAGTGTGTCAGAAAGGGAATGTCAGTTTCAGCCCCATTATACCCTATGGGCCTTTGAAATCAATGGCAAAACCTCATAGGGTATATGAGGGGCTGGAGGAGAGGGGGTTTGAGAGAGAGGCTCCAAACTTGCAGGGTAGCTGCTGGGGGCTCTCCTCGAAATACCCACCATGTTTCCAGAAGATTGGATCATGGGGTCCAACTCTATGGGCCCCCAAACAGGTTGTCCCAGCCCCTCCATTGTTCTCTATGGTGGGAAAAAGTGTTACTTTTTTCCTACCATAGACAACAATGGAGGGAATGGGGGCAACCTGTTTGGGGGCCCGTAGAATTGGACCCCCTGGTCCAATCTTCTTGAAACCCGGTGGGTATTTCGAGGAGAGCCCCCAGCAGCTACCCTGCAAGTTCGGAGCCTCTCCTTCAAGCCCCCTCCCCTCCAGTCGCTTTTAAAGTTGCTGCCGAATTTCGGCGGCAATTCAGCAGCGGGCCGAATCAGATCAGAGAATCTGATTCGGCCTGTGGCTGCCCTAGTGGCCACTCCTGAGCTGGCAGAGCTTTGCTCCGCCTCGCTCCGGGCCCAAAGGACCCCTGGCTTTACCGCGCGTGACTCCCACGGTGGATTGTCTAGACGGCATCCACCGTAAGGAGCTGTGCAGTTGGCTTTTTTTAAAAAAATCCTGTCTGTGGATGCGCATATGCGCCTCACCATATACTTGTTTTTCTGCACATGCGTAGACTAAAATTGTAAAAGCGCCACCAGTGGTACCTTCCTCTAGGTACCATTTCAGTTTATAAAGTTGATAAAGTTCAGAAACATAAAATTGTTTGGATTGCTTGAGCAGAGCTCTGGGGATGTCACATGTTTAAGCGGTTATGCGCGCATTGCTAAGAGTTTTTTTAAATGGCGGCCATTTGGGATGGTCTGGAGCAGTGTTCCCTCTAAGCTGAGTTAGTGTCAGCTAGCTCACAGTTCCTTAGCCTTCAGCTCCCACATTTTTGTCTTAGCTCAGGAAGGATGGCTCCAGAGTAAACTAATTTCATGCAGCAACCAAATCGCTCGCTCACAACTCACAAAGAGGCTCACAAAGTAGAATTTTTGCTCACATGACTCCACAGCTCAGAGGGAGCACTGGTCTGGAGAGCATCCCTATGGGCTGATTGTGCACTGGATGTACGACCCGACGGTGGAAAGTCCAGCATTGGCCCATTGGCCAGCTTTAGACTGGACTTTCACCACTATCTTTTAAGTACGGATCCCCAACGGGGACTGACGGGCTACTGACGAAAGCAGCACGATTCCCAGATGTTGTGATTTGGACGTGCACTTTAAATCATCATGCCTGGCGCAGCTCAAAAGAGATGTATGTATGTGCTCTTGGTCACTTTTCCATTAAAAGTCCACCAGGTGGCTGAGAATGACATTTTTTAAAAAGACCAAACACTAAAAGACCAGTTTAGTGTAGTGGTTAAGAGCACACTCTAATCTGGATGAACCAGGTTTGATTCCCCACTCCTCCACATGCAGCTGCTGGTGTGACCTTGGGTCAGTCGCAGGTTCTTTCAGAGCTGTTCTCTCAAGGACAGTTCTTGAGAGAGCTCTCTTAGCCCCACCTACCTCACAGGGTGTCTGTGGGGAGGGGAAGGAGATTGTAAACCGCTCTGAGACTCCTTTGGGTAGTGAAGGGCAGGGTATAAATCCAATCTCTTCTCTTCTTCTTCTTCTAAATAAAGCCACCAAAAGGACTAAAGTTATTAACGGAGAGGTGCAAATTAGCTGAAATCAGAGTATCGGTAAAATCCCCATAAAATAGCCCAGCACAGAAGAAAAGGGCCTGAGGCTGGGTCATAAGTGAAGCTAACCAAGTGGCCACTCAGCTCTGCCTGGAGGGGGCACTCACAATTGGGGTGCCATTACTGAAAAGGCCCCTCTGTGCAGTCACCACATCAGTCTCAGATGCTGCCCTCCCAAAAGAAAATGCTGGGCAGGTTCTTATGTCATTCAGATGTGGTGGGGCTCACTTGCTTGAGCTGTGCGTTTTAGATGGTGCTTGGTGCCAGTGAGTCAGCTGTGGGCTGGATGGTGTAAGGCAGGGTTGTGGTGGGGTTGCTTAGTGGTAGGGCCTATGGAAGCACCTGGGGCAGCTGTTTCACTGGGGATGGGGAGGGCTTCCGTTTTCAGAGGGCTTCCTTCTTCTGTTGCTGGGCTTCATCCTGATCCCCGCAGTGTTCTTCTCAGCAGACCCCATCCAGATTCCAGAGTTCTCCCTCAGGAGCTGGCAACCCCAGTGCCTGACTGTGTGTATTTCATGCAGTTGCAGAAATGAGTGTTTGCTGCATTGCTGATTTGCAAGGTTGTAGTGGTAGGCTTCCGACATGGAAGCAAGGCGGCGGAGGCGGCAGCGGAAAGTGCTGGCAAGCCACAGCCGACTCAGGGCAACCGCAGAGGGTTTTCAAGGCAAGAGACTGACAGAGGCGGTTTGCCGTTGCCTGCCTCTGCGTCGCAACCCTGGACTCCCTTGGCAAGCTCCCTTCCAAGTACTCACCAGGGCTGTGACCTCAGACCAGAGGAGGCTCCCCTGGGACATCCAGGTCAGCTCAAGTGCATTTGAGAGGCCAGACTTCTGAGAAGCAGCAGGGCTTCAGTGCCTGGTGTGCTCAGTAGAAATAAAACAAAATGCATGCCGTAAAATACTCCACCATGTGCAGAGCTCCTCAGTTGCAAAATCCAGGCCCTTCCTGTTGCTGAATTTGGGGGGTGTTTTTTTTTGGGGGGGGGAGCGGTGTGAGGATGGTGGGATTTGTGAAACTTGCCTGGGTGCTTGTCCGCACAAATTATCCTGGCCCTGTATTGCTTCGGGCTTTGTGTTGTTTCCTACACGTGCTCGGGTGTCTCTAGCAGTAGGTTCAAATGCGATTCCACCATGAGAATACTCAGGCCTGAATTCAACATGACTCCAGCAAGGCTGGGGAACTTCGCGTGGCCCATCTCTGGCAGCGATCCACCGCGCAAGTGCTTTGGCCTTTGCCAGCCTCACGATGAAACCAGGCGAAAAAAGCTAGTGGGGACTGTCCGCACTTGGAAGACTTTTGGTCCTAAATAACTCCGGTTCGCCCCATTGTTTGGGTGTGCCTTGGAGAAACTGCAGCGGAGAGGCCCTGGCCAGGAAGGAGCCTCTTTCTCGCCCAGCGCAAAATTTGTGCCTGACACCCTGGTCTTATCTGGCTCACTTGGCTGGTTCTTTGCTGACATCCCCCCCCCCCTTGGAGGTTTTCTTCCCAATCCCCCACACACACTTCTTTCCCTCTCTCGCTCTCTCCTTTTTCCTGTAACTTAAGCTTTTGTTGAGAGTAGAGCCAGGCCAGCGCCTCCCTCACCAAGAGGCCCCACTGCCTTTCAGGGCGTAATTGAAACCATCGCCCTGTCAGGAGAGGAGGAGGTGCCCAGAACCAAAGGCCACGGGGTGGCGGGGAAGTGGGGTGGGTGTGGTGGGGAGAATAGCTTGACCCTTCAAGACAAACTTTGATTTATGGTCCTCTTGCCCACCAGCTAGTCAATCTGCTTTTCCTAACCTCACACTTGGCAGCAAAAAGAGGGAGAGCACGGACACCCCCCCCCATACGTGTGTGTGTGTCTGTGGGTCTGTCTGTCTATAGTTCGTTGGTTAGTTAGCTGGTTAAAATGGCCTGGCTTTTCCTGGCCAGGCTCCTGAAATTAATCAGGCACATTAGTTGACCTGATTGCCCTCTCTCCCTGCCAGGAAGGGCTACATCTGCTGAACTTCTGCCTCAGGACGGACAAAAGGAAATATTTCTTTGCTCAGTGAGCGGTTAAAATGTGGAATTCACTGCCAGAGGATGTAGTGATGGCCACAGGCATCGACCGCCTTAATGGATTCATGAGGACAGGTCTGTCAGTTGCTACTAGCCCTGGTGACTGAACCTCCACATTCAGAGGCACTAAACAGGCCTTGGCCTCAGCCTCTCTGCCCTGTTATTGACCCAACACACATTAGAAGCAAAACTGTGAGGGTCCTCCTGTCCAGCTGTGAAACTCTAAGGGACAGCAGTGTATTTTACTCTTGCGGTCTGGACTGAGTTGCAGATGATCTCTTGCAAAGCATATCTGACCTGTTATTTGCCTGGGAGCTGCTGGGCTATTGCCAAGCGCATTTTTGCCCTTGTTGAATGTGCCTGGACGAACCTGCAGAGGCTGCCCTGCATTCAGCCCTGCTGACCAGGGGCTCAGCACCTGCTGTCACTTGAGTTGGGTGATCTGTCTCTGATCTCCACATCTGTTTCAGACACACATGGCTGCCAATCATCTCATGTGGCTGTTAGGTCAGTCATATGCTGCTGGAAAAACCAGGACCACTTTGTTGCATGACTACGGAACATCACTGGGTGCCGCCCATTCCTGTACGAACTGTTCCCTGCTTCCTCCTACTCTTTCCAGTTCCACCACAGGGCAAGAGTTCCGTTACACACTCACTGAGGCTGCAGCATAGAGGCATTTGCAGTGACAACAGAGTCCCTTCCCTTGTGTCCCCCTCAGTCATTTGTCTTGGAAATCTTCCACATGGTGGCCACAAGTATGCACACACTCCAGGGATGGCTGAAGTGCTGGGGAGCCACCATGGGTGAGGCTCTGCTCATAGCCCAGAGCACTGGCAGAAAGAGTTGTCCAGGGACAGATCAGACAGTGAGCAGAGAAGCAGAAAGTGATGCGGAAGAGGGCTGCAGGAGGTGCAAACAGGTAGGGAAGAGGGACCAAGGAGAAAAGGGTTGGGGGGAGGGGCACGTAAGACCTGGGGGAGGGGCATTCAGCAGTTGCCAGCCAGAAACTAGGCTTCGGAGGCCTGGGGTCAGTGGGTCAAGGATGCTAAAAGGGCAGCCAGGAGATGTGTGGGCAGAACGGACTTCCGGAGGGTTGTCAACAGGAACGTAGCCTTCTCAATCCCCCCCCCTCGGGGGGGCACAGGACCGAACCGGCCCTGGCCTACTAAACTCTATTAAATTATTTAATATGAAAATATTTGTTTCTTTTTTTTTAGTAAACATTTTAATGGTTTTCAAATAAAAGAAAGAAAAGGTGACATTGTCATTATATCTCTTCCAATTTCTCAGGCATAACATCACAACATTAACTAACATTTTATCCTAACAAAAACTACCATTTTAGCAACGGTAATCTCATTAGATGATATCTATACAAACCCTTAACGTTTCTAGTATATATTTTCAAACTATGCATAGCTTACTTTTCATCCTTATTAACTATTTCCATCTGTAAGTACATCTAAGCAGTCTACTATATCTAAACAAACTATTACCATTTCTACTATAATCTTACAGTCTCGTCATCCTTTAGAAAGAAAAACAATTTATAGATAAAAACAGAGACGTTTTCCAATCTATCTTCAAACTGAGCTCTTCAAATTATGTATTACATTCTGATTACAGTATTAAGTTTATGCCTTCTTATTATAAAAAGCCTTATTCATATTTTGAATAATTCAATGTCAATATCAGATTGAGTTTCCAAAAGCCATCAACAACTGTGGGGGTTTTTTTTAAAAAAAATTTCACTTGTAAGAGTCGGAATCTCAGCCAAAGATAGAGGACTCTGTGAGAGGAAAGATGCCATGAACTCCTTCACTGAGACAATTTGAGTGAATATTTCATTAATGTATGCAAGGAAATACTCCCCCCCCCCTTTTCCTGACAACCTGGGCTGCAAGGGTGTGCCTGGCCAGAGGTCCTGGGGGTGCGCTTCGTGGCTCAGCAGGGGGAGGGGGAGGTGTTGGACTCTGACCTCCCCAGTCTCAGAGCAGCCCTCTCGCAGCTACACTGCCCACATCCTGGAGACTCAGGAGGAATCTCCAAATGCATCTCGGAACCCAGAGTAAATCCACAGTAAATATCCTGACCTGAAATTATGGGAACATTTGTTTGGCTGAAGGAGGGTCCAGAACAGCAGAATCGCCTCACTTTCCATTTCTGGGGAGCCAGCTTCATCTCCTCGCCCCCCTCGCATGTACAGATGCACAGAGCCAGAAAAGTGACTAATCCCAACTCCTACATTTCTCAGTCCCAGGATACCAAAACCACCTTAACTTCCAGCGTTTGAGCCACAGACCTCTTCCCCCCCACCCCCCCAACAAGGCTAAAGACAGAAATGTTCCCATCTCCTCCAGTTCTTTCTCTGTAAAGCTGTGCGTCCCAGGATACCAAAACCACCTTCACTTCCAGTACAGCGTCTGTTTTGATGAGCCACGGGTTAATAGCAGGCTGTTTTGGCAGCACTTCCAAAGATCCCAAGAGGGGAAACCAGGCCAGGCAGGGGAGGGGTGATCCCCCCTCCCGTGTGGCAAGTAAATGCCCCAAAGGCCCAGAGAGAAAGGAAAGCGGAGTCGGCAGCCTCTGGGCCAGTGGAGAGGACAAGACTGCCCAGTTTACACCTAAGCAGCTTCATGATGCTACCTGGGAGCTAGGGTTGCCAGCCTCCAGGTGGGGCCTGGGGATCTCCTGCTTTTACAACTGATCTCCAGCTGACAGAGATCAGCTCCCCTGGAGAAAATGGCTGCTTTGCAGGGTGGACTCTATGGCATTGTACCATGCTGAGGCCCCTCCCCTCCCCAAACCCCATCCTCTCCTGGATCCACCCCCAAAGTCTCCAGGTATTTTCCAACCCAGACACTGCCCCCTTAGAGAAATCTTGAGCCTCACTGCATCTGTAGTATATGCCCCTGGTCACCAACTTCCAGGTGGGACCTGGAGATCTCCCAGAATTACAGCTGATTTCTAGACCACAGATATCAGTACTTATGGGGAAAATGGTTGTTTTGGAGGGTGAATTCTATGGCATTATACTAAACTGAAGTCTCTCCCCTCCCCAGTCCCTGCCCTTCCCAGGTTCCACCCCCAAATCTCCAGGAATTTCCCAACCCAGAGCTGGCAACCCTATTCATCACCCACTGGCTAAGTGGCTGACGAGCCATAAAATATTCACAGTCCCAGCAGAAAGAGTCCATCATTGAAACACAGAGGATCAGAGGCCCCTGCAGATCAGGGTTTTTTAAAAATGCGCAACAAGACACAGGATTGGGGTGGGGGGGAGCGCTTATTGCTGCTCCAAATGAGCATTTGAACAGTTCCAAAAGTCAAGTTCATCCTCATTGCTTCTGTGCAGTCCCACGCTGGCCAGCCATGAGAAAAGACTTCCACAGCTTCCTAGGAGCCCCCCCCCCCCCTTTTGGTGCCTTCCCACCAAAAGGATCACATGGCCGGGAGGAAGGGCTCCACTCCCACTGCTGCTCTCTTTCTGCTGCCCTGAGGAGAGGATCTCCGTTGCTCTTCTGTTGTTTCCTCACCTCACTCTTGAGGATGAGGGGACCCTTTTTTTTTCTATCAAAAGTGACACACATGTTGGATGCTGTTAGTGGGTGTTAAAAAGGATGTTCAAAAGCGCCACTGCAGGTTGTTTATTTACTAGAGTTGCTTGCCCATCTCACCAACTCCATAGCTTGCTGTGCTCGCAATATTTTCTCATCGCAGCAGGGTCTTAACCTTGAGAACCAGTTTGGTACTGTGGTTAGGAGCACAGACTCTAATCTGGGAGAACCAGGTTTGATTCCCCACACCTCCACGTGCAGCTGCTGGTGGGACCTTGGGTCAGTCACAAGTTCTTTCAGAGCTGTTCTTGGAAAAGAGCCGTTTCCGTCAGAGCTCTCTCAGCCCCACCTACCCCACAGGGTGTCTGTTGTGGGGAGGGGAAGGGAAAGGAGTTTGTGAGCCGCTCTGAGACTCCCTTGGGGAGTGAAGGGGGGGTATAAACCCAGTCTGTTCTTCCTCTTATCTTCTTTTTATCCTCCCAACAACCCTGTGAGGCTGGTTTGGCTGAGACGGAAGTGACTAGGGCTGCCAAGTCATACTCACGGACTGGCAGGGGGGAGTCCTTCGCTGTCCGGGAGCCACCCGGGAGCCACCCGGGAGCGTGCGCGCCCAGTGACGTCACCTGGAAGTGACGTCACCATGTTGGAGGCGTTGCCAGGGCGATGCTCCGGGTGACATCACTACGCTGGGGAAGTCGTCCAGCCTGGTCGACTTCGGGGGTGGGGTTCCCCCCGCCGGCTGAATGCAGCCGTAGAAGCGACTGGACTATGGTCACCCAGCCCTTCTTTTGTGGAGGTGGGATTCAAACCTAGACCTTAATCAGACACTCCAACCACTACACCGCAGGGGCTGTGGTCGGTCAGGAAAGCTGTTAACAAACTGCCCCCCTGCCCCCATTTTGTAACCGAGGAGATATTTCCCATCTGCCCTGTGTGTGCTGCTTGCCCTTCCTGGCTTCTCGTGAGGAAACCTTTCTTCCGTTGCAAATACAAGGGGACTCTTTGGGGGCTAATTGGTGCCGAGGCGTTCAAATTCCCTTCATTTTTGGCTCTGCAACTCCTATTCTGATCCTGAAGCGGCAATGTGGAGGGCCAGGACGTTCCAGTCTCCTTCGTTTTTAGCACTGCAAATCCCACAGACATCCTGACCCTGGCAGACAGCTTCGGGATGGTGACAACTCCTCAGGGTTGCCAGCCTCCAGGTGGTGGCTGGAAATCTCCTGGGATTACAACCAGTCTCCAGATGACAGAGATCAGTCCACCCCGAGAAAAGAGCTGCTTTGGAAAGTGGCAGTAGACACTGTTCAAGTCCCGCCCCTCCCCAAATCCCACTCTCCTCAGGCTCCGCCTCCAAAATCCCCAGGTATTTCCCAGCCTGGAGCTAGCAGCCCGAGGAGTCCTGGGTTTAGTTCCTGAAGAGCTAGTCCTGCCACAAACAGACAGCCATGGGTTCTGTTGCAAATAAGCCACAATGCTGAGCTGGTGGAATGGCGAAGCAGGAGCTGAACCGGATTTCTGCCGTGGCTCCCAAGTCTGGGACTCATCAGGGGCTTGGTGGACAAAAGCTGGTGCCTCCCCCCCCCTCCAGTTGTTCTCCCTGCCTAGGAGGAACAGCTGAGGGCCCTTGTATGACCCAGTGTGGGGAGGGGGGAGCTGCCCAAAGGAAAGTCCAGCAGCTGGCAGGCTGGGGACTGGATCCTGCAGCTGTGCTTGTTAGCCTGCCCTGCCCAGAGTCCTTAGGAAGAGGGGGGGGAGAGCTTCCTTGGAGGGCAAAGCTGCAGGGAAAGGGGGGGGGGGTGATGGAGGGGACACCTGACCCTCCTCTGGCCTAGAGAGGACTAATTGAAAGGAGAATGAAAGGTCTCTGCCTGCTGCGGTCTGCTGCTCTTTAGAAGAAGGGGTCTCTCTCTCTCTCTCTCTCTCTCTCTCTCATGTGACTGGGATTTGCCTTTAAGTTGCCCTCTGGAAAGTGCTCAGCACAGCCCCTGCAGCACACTCACCCTCCAGCTGTCCAAGCAGCTCCTTGTAGACCCTTGGAATGGGAAAAGGGTCACCTGCTTCGGGGGCTTAAAGCCTTTGCTCCACAGAACGTTTCCCTGGATGCTGGGGGGGGGGGGGTGTCTGCAGTTGTGGGTCAGCTATGTCATACAAAAGCCCTCCCCAACCTCTGCAGTTATCTGCCGTGTGGTGTAGTGTCCAGACTTAAGGGGGGGATGTCTGGACTGCAGAAGCCTGGTGGCCGGCAGGTAGCCCCACAAAACTGGGGGTGCCCAGGGAAGTCTGGCCCCCTGTAGGGTTGCAACCAAAGGAGAGAGATCACGGGATGGAAGGTGGGAGCAAGCAGGACCACCGTGATGTATCATGCCAAAAGAAAATATCCACAAACTTATAAGTTCTTATCCAGTAACCAGTTTAGTGGAGAGAATCAGTTTATCAAAAACCATTCATCATGATACCATCCACGTCATTTTGAATGATTTTTTGCTAAACTGATTCTCTCCAGTAAACTGGTTATTGGATAAGAACTTATAAGTTTGTGGATATTTTCTTTTGGCTTGATAAATCACGGTTGTTCTGCTCCCTTCCACCTCCCTGTAGGGTTTCCAGGTCCCCCCAGGCCACCAACGGGAGATGGGGTGGGGGTAGGGTTGCCAGCTCCAGGTTGGGAAACTCCTGGAGATTTGGGGGTGGAGCCTGGGGAGGACAGGGACCTCAGTGAGGTCTAATGCCATAGAGCCCACCCTCCTAAGCATCCATTTTCTCCAGGGGAACTGATCTCTGTAGCCTGGAGATGAGCTGTAGTTCCGGGGAGGGGGTCCCCAGGCCCCAACCAGGAGGCTGGCATCCCTGCCACCCCATGATATCCTGCCTTCCAAGCTATGCCTCTTCCTTTCTTCTGCCTTCTTTTTGCCCTCTGACCCGTGGCTGTCTCCTCGCCAGCAAATCCTTTCCGGCTGCCCAGAAGTGAACACAGAACTGTGACTGGGAACAGCCACGGGCAGAAGGTCCTTCTAGTTCTGCACTCTGTCCTCGAGAGGGGCGTGCCCTGTGCCTCTGACCACGATTTGAATGTTTCCCCTGTGGTCAGCTCCCAGCTTCTGGGAGGCTCAGGTGAGCTCAGGTTCTATGTGCCTGACAATTATGAAGATTTCCACATTGCCCATCCATTCTGTATTAGTAACTGGTTGCTGACAGATTTTTCCTGTTGTTTCAGAGAGACCCATTTTAGTAACTGGCTGCTAATGGAATTTATTTACCTTGTCATACAAACCCGCTTGCCTCCAGGTGGCAAAGCCTGGCTGAGCTGTTGTTGGCGTAAACTGCTTTCTTCCATTTTCAGCCCCTTTGCTGCACTTCTGAATTGCTGTGGCGTGTTGTTTAAAAGGCCCACAGTGCTTCCTGCAATACCCCCGCCCCTTCTCACTGCACGGGCTATCTTCCTTGGAGGGTTTTTTGGCGCGTTCAGAGTTGAGTGCCGTTGAGATGCATTGACTCCACGGAGATAACACTGAGATTCACTTAGAGCCCCACTATTGTAACCTGGAAACAAGAGGAGAGAAGAAGCTCGTTGGGCAGTGGGTGCTCAGGGCATCAGTGACTGGTGTGGCAGATGTTGCTAACCTAAGAAGATACCTGCAGCAAACCTCCTGATGTTCTCCCATCCATGGCCAGATGTGACAGATTGGTAAGTAACTTGTTGCCAAGTGGCTCACAGGCAAACTTCTTCTCTTTGTGAGCTGAGGCAGGTGAGTGGTTTCTTTGCACATCTGTGAGGCTCTTGCTCTTTCAGTCCTGGTCTCCATCTCGACTGTGGTTCAATAGCTGCTGGGGGGCTGCTGCTGTTGATAGGCAGCACAGTTACCTTTTCTGGGGTGCTTCTGCACATACTTTGTTGGTCTGTGCAGAGATCTAGGGTGTGTTTGGTGCGTGGTGTGTCCCCCAAGTGCTGCCGGAGGGCATCTCTGAGAGCATGGGCACCACTCATCGCAGCCCATACAGTCCCGTGTCGCTGGTGGGTCAAACCACGTAGCAAGAACTGGTGGAAGAACAGCATGGTGGCCACATGGATTGAGAAAGATTGGCTGGACAGTTTCTGGATGTACTGGGCCGCCTTCTTTGAAATTGCCGACACCCTCAGGCTTCTCTCGCAGCATAAAAGACACCCATACACACCCTTCTATTCCTGTGGAGAAAATCGCCAGTCAGGAAGTTTTCAGGGAACTCCGTCAACAGTCTGGCGTAGTGCTGTCAGCCGGTTCTCTGGCAGTCAAAGAGGTCTGCCTGGCCACTGGTGCAGAGCCCTTGCAAAACGAAGTGTGCCCTGGCAATGAAGTCAGAACTGCGAGTCATGCTCCTGTGATTTCCAGGTGGAGTTTAGTGCGTGTGTGTTTTTTAACCATATTACACAGATTATTTTCTATAATGGCTTCTAGCCATGTGTAATTGGATAGAAATGCAAGTCATAAGAGTGAAGGTTTGGATCCCCCCCAACTCCTATTTCCCCTTCTTATTTTTGTGTGAATTCAGTGATAACCCAAGGGAGGGGGACTTGAAACAACTTTACTAAAGATGCTCTTGTGGCTCCAGGACAGCCGCCCTGAGACGCTGGTTCCAGAGGCTGGCTTTCTCCCGGCTCTTTCTATGACAGCTGACCTCATTATTCTCCAATGGCATTTTTGCTAGTACGATGTAATATTGGTGCGCCTAACCGGTGGGTTTTGTTCCCTCCTCGGTTCCCTATTTCTATAGCTATACTAAAGATAATTTCACAAATAACTGTTAGCTACAATTCATAATATGAAATGGAAAACCCACAGTAGACTTCATTGCTGTTATTTCCCATATGAACAATGGATGGATTTGCAAAATGTGGCTTTCCCCACTGTATTGGAGCGATTGATGGCTGACACATACCTGTGTGGCACCTCCTGTTGATTGGACTGAGGAGTACAGGAACCAGAACCCCCCCCCCCCGTTCAATTCTACTTCAGGGTGCCCTGGATCACACAGGGTGATTAATCAATGCAGAGGTGGGATGGAGCAGCCGAGGCTGTGATGCCTTTGTCTTCAGAAAAGCAAAGCTATGCAAGGCAATGGATGGTGGGGTGTTGTCCCAGGAAACCCCACCCTGACAGTGAGTGGAATCACAACCCCCCCCCCCCGACTGCTGAAGGGGCTTATCCAGTCCATCGATGGCTTCTGACCCCCTGTAGAACACCAATTGGCAGGATGGAGAAAATGTTCAATAGGTCCCTCTCCAGAGTGAGGATTGTGGTTGAATGCGCCTTTGGAAGACTATAGGCTCAGTGAGATGCCCATCCAGAAAAACCCCTCTGACAGAGGAGAAAGCCAGCTGCGCTTGGGGGAGGGGGGGGGGGAGGCTCGCTTCCCGGCCACTGCCACACTCCTCCTGTAGAAAATGACTGCCTTGGAGGGTGGACTCCCTTTCCCAGACCCACCCTCCCAGAGCTCCCTCCGTAAATCTCCAAGAATTTCCCAACCCAGAGTTGGCAACCTGAAGACGTGACAATGTAGACCGTAGGCTGGCTCTGCAAAAAAAGGATCCCTTTTTGTTTGTTTCAAGAGCCTGATGGCCGCATCCCACACTTTTTAAATGATTATTATTATTGGAGAGGTTTCCGTTTTTGGAAGTCTGTGTTTGGTGCAGAGCAGCCTGGCTGCAGGGACAGCAGAGCAGGGCTGAGTCTCCTACCCCAGGGGTGGGCTTACTAGAGAGTAAGGTGCACTTGGCACATGCTCCAAGATACCCTTTGAATTAAGCCCATTCCTGTTCCATGCCTGAGCCCTAGTGCTGAAAGTAGAACAGGCGGCTGGAGTTCAGTCACAGCCACAAATACTTGGTAACCTGATCCCTTTAGGCTCCCGATTCTCTGAAGGAAGAGAGAGAGGAAGAGAGACAGAGAGAGAGAGCAAGTGTGTGTTTGATGGAGCTTCAGGATTCGGTTTCTGATCCCTGCAGTCTGTCATGGGGAGCCTGGCAAATCAAACCCAACAGCATGCCATAGATTTTGGCAAAATGTACCCAGTGGCTGGGGCAGCCGGAAGCAAGCCCAGCTTAGCTTGTGTGAGAAGGAGGAGGCAAAGCAACAGAAAGGGCCGTCCCCTCCCCTCCCCCCTCTCAAATGTGCAGACGGCAAGAACAATGCCAAAGGGGACAGCTATTGATAGGGCTTGGGATCCTCTTGGGTTTCCCCAACAAATTTTATGCCATGTAAGAGATTTGCTGCCTGGGAAATAATTAGTGGCTTTCCCCACCCTGGGGGCAACAACCCCCCTCCTCCTTCCTCCTTTTTTGCTATGCTCCACGCTGCCTCCTATAGTGCTGCTTAATACTGCATAATCTCCATACAGAACTGGAAAGAGTCACCACTGGAATTCCAGATGTGTCAGAGCTGGCTCTGGTTACTCAACAATGGGCAAAAAACCCCACTCTGCACAGGCTCAGAGGCACTTTGTGTATGCACACGAAAGCTTATAACTTGAATAAAACTTTAAGAACATAAGAGAAGCCAATGTTGGATCAGGCCAGTGGCCCATCCAGTCCAACACTCTATCACACAGTGGCCAAAAACACCAGGTGTCCTCAGAAGGTCCAGCGGTGGGGGCAGGACACTAGAAGCCCTCCCAATGTCCCCCCCCCGGTCAAGCACCAAGAATACAGAGCATCACTTGCCCCAGACTAAGAGTTCCTATCTATACTTTGTGGCTAATAGCCACTGATGGATCTCTGCTCCATGTTTATTTAATTCCCTCTTGAAGCTGTCCATACTTGTAGCTGCCACCACCTCCTGTGGCAGTGAATTCCACGTGTTAATCACTCTTTGGGTGAAGAAGTACTTCCTTTTATCTGTTCAAACCCGACTACTCAGCAATTTCATGGAGTGCCCACGAGTTCTTGTATTGTGAGAAAGGGAGAAAAGGACTTCTTTCTCTACCTGCTCTACCCCATGAATAATCTTATGAACCTCGATCATGTCACCCCTCAGCCGTCGTCTCTCCAAGCTAAAGAGCCCCAAGCGCATCAACCTTTCTTCATAGGGAAAGCGTTCCAACCCTTTGATCATTCTAGTTGCCCTTTTCTGCACTTTCTCCAATATCTTTTTTGAGGTGTGGTGACCAGAACTGTACACAGTACTCCAAATGAGGTCGCACCATCGATTTATACAGGGGCATTATGATACTGGCTGATTTGTTTTCAATTCCTTTCCTAATAACCCCCAGCATAGTGTTCGCCTTTTTCATTGCAGCCACACACTGTCTCGACATTTTCGTTGAGTTATCTACTGAGACTCCAAGATCTCTCTCTTGGTCAGTCTCCGCCAGTTTGGACCCCATCAACATGTACATATAATTAGGTTTTTTGGCTCCAATGTGCATCACTTTGCATTTGGCCACATTAAACCCCATTTGCCATGTTGATGCCCACTCGCCCATCCTTGACAGATCCCTTTGGAGTGCCTCACAATCCTCCCTGGTTCTCACCACCCTGAACAACTTTGTGTCATCTGCAAATTTAGCCACTTCACTGCTTACGCCCAACTCCAAATCATTAATAAACAAGTTAAAAAGCATCGGACCCAGTACTGATCCCTGTGGGACCCCACTGCTTACCTCCCTCCACTGAGAAAATTTCCCATTTATACTCACTCTGTTTTCTTTTAATTAGCCCATTTTTGATCCACAAAAGGACTTGTCCTTTTATCCCATGATTATTGAGCTTACTTAGGAGCCTTTGATGAGGAACTTTATCAAGCTTTCTGGAAGTCAAGGTAAACAACATCTATTGGGTCTCCTTTGTCCATATGTTTGTTTACTCCCTCAAAGAACATGAACAGGTTAGTGAGACACGATCTTCCCTTACAGAACCCATGAATCTTCCTCAAGAGATATTATTCATCAATGTGCCTACTGATTTTTTCCTTAATAACAGTTTCCACCAACTTACCCGGTATCGACGTCAGACTGACTGGCCTGTAATTTCCCAGATCTCCTCTGGAACCCTTTTTAAAGATGGGAGTGACATTCGCTACCTTCCAGTCCTCAGGAATGGAGGCAGATTTTAAGAAAAGATTACATATTTTTGTCAGGAGATCCACAAGTTCACATTTGAGTTCTTTCAGAACTCTCGGATGTATGCCATCCAGGCCCGGTGATTTATTTGTTTTTAAGTTGTCTATCAGTCGTAGGACCTCCTCTCTCGTCACCTCACTCTGATTCAGGTCTTTCAACCCCCCTCCCGAAATCAGTGGTTTTGGAGTGGGCAGGCACTTCTCATCTTCCACAGTGAAGATATAAAAATGCATTCAGCTTCTCAGCCATTTCCCTACCATCCTTCACTACACCTTTTACCCCTTGGTCATCCAAGGGCCCCACTGCTTCCCTGGCTGGTTTCCTACTTCTAATGTATTTGAAGAAAGTTTTATTGCTGGTCTTTATGTTTTTTGCGATATGCTCCTCATATTCCCTTTTTGCCTGCCTGATCACAGACTTGCATTTTATTTGCCACAGCCTGTGTTCCCTTTTATCAGCCTCACTGAGATTAGCTTTCCACCGCTGAAAGGAATCCTTCTTACCTTTTACAGCTTCCATTACTTTGTTTGTTAACCATGCAGGCTTTTTTCTATACCTATTTGTGCCTTTCCTAACCCACGGTATATATTTTCTCTGAGCCTCTAGGATTGTAATTTTAAATAGTCTCCAAGCTTCCCAAATGGTTTTGACTCTTTCTGCTTTTCCTTTCAGTTTTCTCCTCACATGTCCCCTCATATCAGAGAAGTTACCCCTTTTAAAGTTAAAACGTTGTTGGTCTTAAAGGTGCCACTGGACTCAAATTTTGTTTTATTAGATTTATCAGTCACCTCACTTCTGGGGATGCCAGCCTCCAGGTGGGACCTGGGGATCCCCTGGAATTATAGCTCATCCCCAGACTGCAGAGGTCAGTTCCCCTGGAGAAAATGGATGCTTTGGAGGATGGGCTCGGTGACATTGTACCCCAATGAGGTCCCTGTCCTCCCCAGGCTCCCCCCCCCCAACCTCCAGAAGTTTCCCAGCCTGGAGTTGGCAGCTCCCTACCTTCCTTCTTCCTGCTGATGGCTGGGGGGACCTGGGAACCCTGCCTTGATCCTTGACATTGTGTGCTTGGCTGCATCTCCCGTGACAGCCATTTTTTGCAAGCTCTGCCTGCCACAGCAGCCATTTTGTGCTTCAGCTCACACTACTGGGTGTCAGAATCCCACAGCACTCAAAAAGGCTCAAAAAGGTTTGGGACCCCTCCCTACCGACATGTGGCCAGTCCAATGCTCCCTCTCAGCTGTGGAGTCTTGTGAGAAAAATTCTACTTTGTGAGCCACTGGCATCAAATTTGTGAGCAAGGAATTTGGCTGCTGCATAGATTAGTTTGCTCTGGAGCCATCCTTCCTGAGCTGAGACTAACATGTGTGAGCCAGAGGCTAAAAAACTGTGAGCTGGCTCACACCAAGTCAGCTTAGAGGGAACTCCGGTGGCCATCTGCCTTTTCCTGTTAGGGCGTTGCACTAGAAGGAGCCGTCGCGAGGCAGGGCTTCTCACTGGTTACCCTCATTCTCCTTCCCTTCTCAAGCTTTCCTTCATTTTTTAAAACCCCCAATCTCTTTTTCCCCTTCCCTCCCCCTTCCTCTTCTCCCTCTCTTTCAAAATTCGAAACATGCCCTTGCGCTCAGAAAGGCTGGTGACCCTTGCCCTGGCTGGGACCAGGTATGTAGAGACAGCCATGAGCATAGACGCCTTTAAAAGGGGGTTAGGCAGCTTCACATTTTATTTTATTCACTTTAAAACATTTGTTTTTTTGCCTTTCTGCCCAGTTTGGGCCCTCAAGGGGGCAAACAATTAAAAAGACATTACAATCACCTTTAAAAACAACACATATATGGCCCCTAAGGATTCATGGTGGATAAAGTTCTCAGTGGCTACTAGCTGGTAACAATGAAAGAGAACCTCCACACTCAGAGGCAGTAAACCTCTGAATGCCAGTGCTGGGAGGCAACATCAGGAAAGGGCCTTGATTTCTGTGCCCTGTTTGTTGACCCTCCAGGGCAACTAGTTGGCTGCTGTGAAATACAGGATGGCGGACTAGATGGACTGCTGATCTGACCCAGTGAGGCTCTTCCTATCGAAGGCCTTGGCCTCTGTTCCCAGTTCGTTTGGCTATCCGGCAGCTGATTGACCACTGTGTGAAACAGGATGCCGGACAGGATGGACCCTCACTGGTCTGAGCCAACAGGGCTTTTCTGATGTACCCGAAGGATCATCCTAGTGTTTTTGCACTATTTTAATGCTCCTTTTAAAAAACAGAATATTTCATGGATTTTTTATAACTTGTGGTGCAAGTGACCTCTGGCACTATTTGTGGAGAGTGAAAGATACAAATGTTTTCAATCAGCTAATAAATAACTGCAATCCAAAGAACTTGTTGGGGAGACTTAGGATGGCAGCTGAGTCCCGATGGCTGTGGACAGACGGCATACTGACTGTGTCTTAAACTGATCTGATTCTGATGCAAATATCTTTGTATTGGATATTTGCACTCAGACTTCCTTTTGGAAACTGCCTCACCATGCGGTCACATTGCACTCCACCAGAGTCTATACACCTGACACACAGAAGTGTGTGTTCTGGTTTTTTATTTTTTGTCAGTGTTCGCATGCGCATAACTGCGCATCTGTAGAATGAAACAAACTTTTCCTTGTGCATGTGCAAAAGCAGTCAGTCGAATCACTGCTTTCTCTTGACAGTTCTGTAGAGCACCATGTTTTCACTTGTTCTCACATAACTGTATTAATCTGCCTGAGGCGTCCAGTCCTGTCTAACAACTTTTCCCACTCAGAGTACTCCAGAGTACTGACACTGAGATCTTTCTGTGTTATACCTCTGAGGATGCCAGTCACAGCTGCTGGCGAAACGTCAGGTACTACAATGCCAAGGCCACGGCCATACAGCCTGGAAGAATCTACAACTAATGTCCCCACTCCTATTTGATTCTTGCACCGAGAGAGAGAGAGAGACATGGATCCTTGGGAGCAATGCCTAGTGGTGCTGTTGACAATACAAATCTGCCTGTCATCTGCAGCAGAGATTGACAGCAGTGAGAGTGAGGAGGCTGATTCATTGTGGACGTCATTCAGGGGTTTCAAGCTATCAGAGTCTCTTGACATGGCCTATCTTCTCCGGCTGGCTCAGGAGGGTGCCCCACGTCATCTGAGAGTGGATTGTGGAAACGTGCCAGCATGACAATCCCACAGGGCTGATGTAATATCCCACTGGTGGAACCCCTAGGCTAGGGTGACTAGGCAGCACTAAGGTCTGGATTAGGAAGACAGGGAGGCAGCCTGGGGGAGAAGCAGATCTTAGTTGATATCTGTTACCCTGTTATCCCCACTGAATTCAATTACAAGAAATAACCCCCACCCCACCCCCAAACTGCCTCCCACTCCAACAGACTCCACAGCCCACTACGGTGTTACACAAATAAATTTCCAAGCCAAAATTAAAATGAAGTCACAATGAGGAGGAAAGATCTTTCTGGTATTTATTGCAAGAAATACCGGGAAAACAGTTAGGCCAAATTAGCCTTCCAAAAATTGATTGCTTTCTGAATAATATCAGGAAGTACATGATGTTTTATACCCAACATGACATACTTAGAGAGATTGTTATGTCCTAATGGCAACCATGCACACAGTCAGAGAAACGCACATGGCTGGGCTGGCTACCAGAGCTTCACTTCAGGAGATATAGCCCAGCCGGATCGTGAATTAGACCAAGTGGCCACCCAGGTTCCACCAGGGGACCTGTGGTTTAAGGTAACTCATGATTAATCCTATCAGGGAGTTTGGGAGTAATCTTATCAGGGTAATCCTATCAGGGAGTAATCTTATCAGGTGTGGTTTAGATGTGTATTTAAGCAGACCCCAGTAGCCTGGAATTATACCATCAATAAACTTATGAGCTGACTTCACAACAATGCATCTCTGGACTTTACACTGGCAATGAAGGTGGAATCCCAATGAGTGACACCGATGCCAACTCCAGCATCACATCAAGCACCAATCTGCCAGCAACCAAGCAACGCTAGGCTCCAGCGCCTCACAGCACCACTGACCGCCTTAGAGGACATCGCTCACCACACCGCTCCAGAGTCATGGCAGCTGCTCCGGGACAACTCACCACATTCGACCCCGCTCGCCCCGAGCTCTGGGAAGCGTAGGTAGAACAATTAAAGTACTTCTTCCTGGTCCAGGAGATGGCCGAAGCAGGAAAGAAGATAGCCTGGCTCATCAGCTCCTGTGGCATCTCCATGATTCACCTGGTGCAGAGTTTAATTGCACCCAAGACACTGGACGATGCATCCTTCGATGAGCTGATCAACACACTCACAGCCTACTTTGCGCCAAAACCATCCTGAATGGCATTTAGAATGGACTTCTGCGCTTGCACCCAGAAGACTGGTGAGTCAGCTGCAGACTTCATGGCCGACCTCCAGTGCCTGGCAATGGGGTGCAAGTTCCCGTCCATCAAGGACACTCTCCTGACCCAATTCGTCTGGGGTGTCCACAAGCTGAAGCTCTGACAAAAGCAAGTGGCAACTGAGGAACTAAAGCTGGATGCTGCTTGCAAAGCAGCAGCCGCCTTCGAAAAAGCACATAAGGATCACCGAAGATCCACAATGCACCACCTGGCGCCACCGCCAACCCATCAACATCAGATGAGGACAAAGAGGTCCTTCAGCTCCGCAGACTGGACCGGCGAGGACCGCAGCGCCCAGCCACCACACCAGTGCTAGTCAGCCCGCGAACCAATGCACCCACACCATGTGCTAGCTGCAGAAATCCACATGACCACCGGACCTGCCTCTTCCATGAAGCATCCTGCCGATCCTGTGGCAAGACGGGGCACATCGCCTGGGTTTGTCGTTCCTCCAGACACACACAAGCCGCACACCTGAAGTCATCAGAACTGCAATTATTTATTTTATTTTATTTTAAACTCTGTGGGTTTGAGAGACAGAGAGTGACCCAAGCAGGGGTGGAAGTAGACTGGTACAAGCCAGAGCAGAATGCCAGTGAGAAGATGGTGGAAGGAGCCCCTCCCATCCTACTTTGACACCCCCCCCCGAGAGAGAGCTTCATAGGGTGGGGGTGTGAAGGCCAGTCTCACTGGACACTCTGACCACACTTGCACCCTTTCTGTAGACCTCATGTCCTTGAGTGTGTCCAGAGGTCACTTGTGATAAATTAAACGCATAACAGAAAAGTTGTAACACTTGGCTGATGCATGCACATGCAAATAAAGGCAGCAAACTGGTACAACATGAGGGATTGGGCAGATCTCAGCTAAGTCTGCACTTGCTAGCAAACTCCAGTTGCTCTGCATGATGAGAGAAAGAACCCACGGCGGCTGCAGATAAGATGGGCACAGGTGGGTTTAGCCAGGAGGATGTAGATGTTTTTGCTCACTCCAACTTTCTGTTGTGAGATGATCCCCGGCTGCCCCATAGGTGGGGTCCAGAAAAAAACCCACAGTGGGATTCCACAACTGTTCCCAAAAGACAATTTTTAAGAATAATAATTTGTCTCATAAACAGTTTTTACCAATGCAATCAAAGCAAATGAGACAGAACAAAACATATTCATGCACATCAGTTATAATTTTAAGGCAACACTGAATTTAAGTAGAAAGTAACACTGCTAATGTATCATTCCAACATCTCTTATATTTTAAACATTTTAACCAAAAGACATAACTTGTCGACCTTCCCATACCCAAACCACATTGGCCAGTTTTGCTAATTTAAGTTGCAATGAGAAACCATGAAAGTGGTCAAAGACTGTTTAGGTAGCCATGCTTGACCCTTGTATCGGGACCAGCTAAAACTCCACAGAGTAATACGGTGTCTTCCGCGTCCCCCAGAACTCTTTTATCACACTGTTGCATAAAACAAAGTGGAGAGGGAAGCAGTAGTTTTAGGGCAACATGCTTCCCGTAACAATCTTATGGCCGGGTGCAGATTGTGCAGGGTCCAGAACAGATTTCAGGCGGCACCAAGAGTTAAAGGGACAGGGAAGAAAGTAGTGTCTGGTTGCGTTCAGACAGCTCTTTTGAGCTCCGCCAGGCATGAGTGCCTGGTGGATTTAAAGGGCACATCCAGACTGCAACATCTGGGAATTGTGCCGCTTCCTCGATCAGCCCACTGATCCCCGTCGGGGAACCGTACTTAAAAGATAGTGGTTAAAGTCCAGTCCTAAGCTGGCTGATGGGCCAATGGCAGACTTTCCCCCATCAGGTTGTTCCACCAGCACACACTCTCCAGAGCATCCAAAACGGCTGCCATTTTAAAAAAGTCTTAGTGATGAGCGCATAACCACTCAAACATGCTACATCTGCAGAGCTCTGCTCAAACGATCAGGACAATTTAATGTTTCTGATGGTCCCGTGAACTTTATCACCTTTATAAACTGAAATGGTACCTAGAGGAAAGTACCGCTGGCGGTGCTTTTACCATTTAGGTCTGTGCGTAGACAGTGAAGCACATATGCGCATGCGCAAACAGGATTTTTTTTTTTTAAAGTCAACCGCATGGCTCCTTAAGGTGGATGCCGTCTAGACAATCCACTGCGGAGTCGTGCACGGTAAAGCGATTCACGGGGGAGCTGTCTGGTTGCACAACGCTGGATTAAAAAGATCTAGATCAAATTACAGCCTGGCCAATGGTGGGATTAGCTGCCCATCTGAACGCACCCTATGTTTCCCTCTGTAAAATATAAAAGCCTCTTTATGTTGTTGGCTTTTTTACATTTACTAAATATTTAGCCTAAAGAGCACTCTGGGGTACTTGATAGCTTGCTCACTGTTTCATGAGGTTTTATTGTGGGTTTTGCAGTCCCACCCCCCACCCCCCAGTGTTGCTACTTTAAATTCTTAATTAATGTAATGATCTCCCAAGGTCTTACAAACTAATCCTCAGGTACAGAAGGATTAGTAAACTTCCAAATGTATGCTGTTCCTACCAGAAAAAAAATCAGTGTATGCATGATAATGAAGTGATCCTCCAAGCCAACCACAGTGCCTCTGAGTATGTGCAAAATACCTTTCCCTGACTGTTCAACAAGCACTTCTCCAACAGGGCTTTCTCACGGGGCAGACAACACAATTTCTCAGGAGAACTGAGCCCCTGCAACTCTCAAATCAAGCAGTGATATTCATGCTCAGTGACCTTTCTGGGAAAACCGAATTCCTGGGGGCAGAAAACCAAGTTATGGGGGGGGGGGGGGGAGCAAGTGCTCAGACTCCCATGGAGTGCAACACTCCGTTCCCAAAACGGGAAGGGTAGAAAGGCTCAAACACACCTGGACACCCTGACCTCTCCTTCCAGATGTGGACGGGCTGGTTTTCATGAGTTTGGGAGGAGAGAGAAGCACTGTACAGGCTCAGGAGCAATCTCTCTGCAGGGCTGTTTTTGCACACATTCTAGGGGCTGACATCAAAAGTACAAGAGGTTTCGGCATGAATGAAAGCCCTGGTGGAAGGGGGGTGGGGGAATGGCATCCTGAAGCATCTATGCCTTATCAGGAAGACTTGTGCTCACCACACAGTCCAAGGACAACCCCCTTAGGAAGAGACAGGGAGGCACGGGGCTGCTGGTACACCCCATCCATCACGCCAAAGGTTTTAGGTTCCTTTGGCTTGCCTAAGGGTTATGCACCCTACCTCACTCGCCTCCCCTGTCCATATTGAGTGCAAAAGTTTCTCCCCGCATGGGCCACAAAAGCTCAAAGCATGCCCTGTACGGCTATAAATCCTTTTTTCAGTATGATTTTCCATTTCCAGCATAGTAAATGAGGATATGTCTCTGGAGAGGAGGTTGGGTGTCGGTGGATAGCTGTGCTTTCCTCCCTTTATTTGACTTCTCTCCATGACACGTTCTTAAAACACTCCAGTCTCAAAATCTGTAAGATTAGGGTCCTGACCTGGATAGCCCAGGCAAGCCCGATCTCATCAGATCCCAGAAGCTAAGCAGGGCTGACCCTGGCTAGTGTTTGGACGGGAGACCTCCAGAGAATACCAGGGCTGAGAGGCCAGAGGCAGGCTATCCAGCCACTTCCCTGAACATCCTCTGTGCCCCAAAAGAAGTCGCCAGAGGTTGCCATGACTTCCAGGAGTTGCCAGAGGTTGTTATTACTTCTAGGCATGACTTCTAGGCACACACACACACAAAATGCAAAGATCCCCTCCCCAAATCTATAAAATTAGGGTCTATTGTGGCATTGCATTTCCCATCATTTGGAACAGTATGCACTATTTGCACAACATATTTTTAGAACAAAGTTTGAGTCCAGTGGCATCTTTAAGACCAACCCAGTTTTATTCTGGCAATAAGCTTTCATGTGCATGCACACCTCTTGTACACAAAAGTTTACACCCAGAATTGGCTGTCTTTAAGCAGTGGCTGGACAAACACTTGTCAGAGATGCTCTAGGCTGATCCTGCACTGAGCGGGGGGGGGGGGGGGGGGGGTTAGACTGGATGGCCTGCGTGGCCCCTTCCAACTCTGTGTGATTTTATGAATAAAATTTTGTTGGCCTCAAAGGTGCCACAGGACTCACACTTTGTTCTGCTACTTCAGAGCAACACCCTGAATATATTTCAGTAGTGTGCTTTTCTGAATGGAGCCCACCTGCCAGCTCCCGGATGAAAATATCAGTCGGTAAGCAACTTGTGACAGCCTGGTGCCATCCAAGCCAAGTCTTTCCAAGCCCCATTCTTTCTTTGTTTGTTTATTTAAATGTATTCATATCTCACCTGTCACCCCAATGGAGACCCAAAGCAGCTGACATCCTTCTCCTCGCCTCCATTTTATCCTCACAACAACCCTGTGAGGTAGGTTACGCTGAGAGTGTGTGGCTGGCTCAAGGTCACCCCCGTGAGCTTCCATGGCATGGAGTGGAGATTCGAACCTGGGTCTCCCAGATCCTAGCCTGACATTTTCACCATGACAACACCATTGGTATCAACAGGGGAAGGAGTTAAGCACCAGGACTTAAACGTACTCAGCTGTGCCCCATCTCTGCCTCGTCCCAGGAGCCCAGGAGTACTCTCCCTTCCCCTTAGGGTTGTTGTGATTGGAGCCTCACAATGGGGATTGGAGCCTCACAAAAATCCTAAGAGGCACCTTGGGCCAGAAGAGTGTCACTGGCTCCAACTGAACCTTCTGGAAGACTGGGGATTCGAACACAGTTCCTCCCAGACCTTAGTCCAGCATTCTTAACCATGACTCCACACTGAGCAAGAGGGTTTTTTGCCACATCAGGGCAACTCTCCACCCTAACAGCAAAATGGGCACACAAAGTGCTTTGGTGACTTGGGACTTCAGTGTGACTCCTGGCCCAATACACAGGACTTGAAAACAGCTCTTGGGCAAATGTGTCTGCCTCTAGTTGCAAGAGACCCCTTAGGTCTTCTTCCCAGAAAGATGGGGAGGCAGTTCCATTGATGCAAGCGGTTAGGCTGGGCTGTTGCGTGGAAACCGGCACGAAAGCACAATCCCACCCCCACCCCCACCTTGCCCTGCCCCACTTGGCCAGCCAGTCCGCCAGCACCATCCACACGGCACCCACCTAGGCAGAGAGCGCTGCCGTGTCCCCATTTGGCCAGATGGGATAATGGCCAGTGGTTTGGAGCAGGGGTCAAGGCTAGCAGATGTGTGCCAGGCTGAAAAAATGGAGAACCCCGTCCCCATTTTCTCCCGTGCAGACCCCCCCCCCCTCATCCTTGCCTTTGTCTCGCCCTTTAATTAAAACCAGCCTCAAAAGGGCGCCTGGCTGACTCCCGCCAGGAGAAAAAGAGGCTCATTGCTATGGGGATGAATGGGAGAGGCTGGGTTACACACTGCACACCACCAGCCTGGCCGCTGAGACCCGGGGGGGCGGGGCGGGGAGGCCTCCCTCTCCCATCAGAAAGGAGACAGAGGGGGGCTGAACTGGCACATGGCAAGTAGGCACTGGATGATTGTGCACATGGATATACAGGAAATGGGGGGGGAGGGGCTGGATGTTTTGCCCACATTTATCCCCGAGGGCTGAATGCTGGAAAAACTTGAGGTGGTTCAAGCAAAAGATGTTGTTTGTTTTCATCATCCATTCAGCAGTCCTTTGAAACCCAACAATTACAATCCACTCTGAAGCGTAAGACCATAAGAGAAGTCATGTTGGATCAGGCCGATGGTCCATCCAGTCCAACGCTCTGTGTCACACACAAGGGCCAAACCGAGGAACTGGTCTAATAGGATGGCTAAGAGTGGATGCTGTGGATGCAGAGGGCAACCACACAGTGGCCTGTGATGATAATTTGTGCATGTGGCCTGTGCATTCTCTCTGTGTGTGTACATCACACCCTCCTCACAACTTAGCCTTGACAACAGCATGTATCTTGTCAGGAAAGGGCCCCCATGTTCGGGGAGGGTGTTCATCTGTGAAACTAGGGTGAATCATCCATGCAAGGCAGCAGCGGAGGCTGCAGGGAGTTTGTCTTTGGTGGGGGAAGAGAAACATGGGAGTGTAGTCCAGGTCTAGGTTTGAGAGAAGCCTGGGGAACTCATTCTTACTGTCCACGCGGCTATCAGTGACTTTTGGCAGGGACTAAAAGAATACAGGGAGGGAAGGTGGCACGGTACACAGCCTGCTCTCATCAGATCTCAGTAGGGTTAGTCCTGGTTAGTACTTGGATGGGAGAGCTCCAAGGAAGGCTCTGCAGAGGAAGGCCATGGCCAGCCACCTCCACTTCTCACTTGCCTTGGAAGCTCCTTGCTGGGGTCCCCATAAGTTGGCTACAACCGGACAGAACTTTACACACACACACAAACAGGATACAATCGATATGTGCTTTGAGTTTTTGAGCTGCACAAATGTGGAAATCAGCAACAAATTAGTGGTGAGTAACAGTGGCAGCCTTGATGCCTGCCCCCCCCCTCTACATGGAGCTGCAGTGGAGCCTGTATGGGAGGGGCAAGAGGGGAACAGGAAAATGAGCAGCAAAGTCCACCTACGGAAGCTCTGTTGCCAGTGCTCCGGCCACATGCCTCTGTTCCATCAGGAATACGACAGGTTCTCATGCCTGCTAAATATACTTGTTTCTGTTTATTTATGTTTGACTCCTAGACCACTCCCCCCTGGAAACAGGGCTCTGGCCAGTGAACAGCACCTCCAACACAACATTTGTAATTAAGTTAAAGTACAGTATTTAGTCCTGCTAAACCATGGAGAGCATCTGGGGCTTTGGTGTTTTCCCCAGACATACCTTTTTCACAATAGTGCTGCAAAAGTGGCGGTGGGAGCAGGGGATGAGCAGCTCCCCCAGGTCCAGCCGAGGGCCGTAAGATTCGCTTTTGACTGACACACACATGGAGGGTTTGCAAACACAAACGAATGTGGCAGTGTGGGGGTGGGGGTGTGCATGAAAAAGTGTCTTGGTGGTTATTGTTCAGTTGCACATTTTTAGGCCTTACAAGACCACCTTGTACAAGATCAAGACAATTCATGCCAAAGCATTCCCCATTACTCTGTATGGGTGTGAAAGTTGGACAATGGAGAAAGTGGATTCCTCTGAAATGAGGTGTTGGGGGAGAGTTTTACAGGGCCCCATGAAGGTGAACGAGTGGGTTCTAGATCAAATCAAGGCTGACCTACTAGAGCCCTGACCCAGCTAGCCCAGCCAAGTACTTGGATGGGAGACCTCCTTGGAATACCAGCAGTTGGGAGGCAGGGGCAGGCCTCAGTCAGCCGCCTCTCTGGATATCCTCCAGGCCCCCAGTAGGGGTCAGTCACCAGAGGTTGCCATGACCTCCAGGTGCACTCACCTGTACACACGCACACACAAACCCAATACATAAGATAAGACCGACCTCCAGCGGCCATCTGCATTCAGTTGTATGCTCCTGTGCTGTTCCCCTGTGCAGAGGCCCTGTGTGTCCCTGGGTATGAACTGCTCTGGCCTCCCTTCCAGCGTACCGGAGGCAGCGGGTGCCGCGCACAGGCAAGCTCAGGCCTGGAATGGAGCTTCGTGGGTCTGGACGGTGCCGCTGGACTCTTACCTTTGGTCTCCGGCGGCGCGAGAGTCCAGCCCGCCGGGACCTACCCCGAGAAGAAGCGAAAGCGAGTCGCCCGAGGCTCTCGGGCTCTGGTCCCCGTCGGAGAAGCCGGAAGCCCCCAGGAGAGCCACGCGTGCTGCTCGGAGGACTCCGAGGGCGGCAGCAGGCCGAGGGGCAGCAAGAGAGAGAGCGAGAGAGAGAGAGAGAGCGCCCCCCCCCCCGGCCGAGCGGGGCGAGGAGGGGCGCCCGGAGGCGGGAGCGCCCGGCGGCACTCGAAGGGACCTCATCCGCGGGCGCGCTGCGGCTCCGACCGAGGGGGCGGCCACTTGGCGCCCCCGGCCGCGGGAGGGAAGAGGCCCGTCCCTCCGTCCAGCGGGAGCAGCAGCAGCAGCAGGCGCACCTTGACCTGGCCGGCGGGGGACGGGGCGCGGCACTTGTCCGACGCGGCTCCCCGCGCGGGGCTTCCCCGCCGCCTCCTCCTCAGGCGGCAAGGGCGGGAAGGGGGGGGGGGGGGGAAGCGGGCTGCTGCTGGGGCCCTGTCTGTCTGTCTGTCTGTCTGCGGGGCCGGCGGTAGCTGGCGCCCGAACCAACGACCTGGTGGCGCGCGAGCAGGCTTCCTGGCGGGGGGGGGGGGGCGGGCTCCAGTCGCCCAGCAGCAGCAGCAGCAGCCGCCCTCCGGCGCCAGGCCCAGCCCAGCCCACTGACTCAGCCGGGGAGGGAGGGGAGGAGGACGCCGCCCCCCCCCCGCGGGAGGGTTCCCTGCCGTGCCCTGGGACTCGTGGGGATGCCAGTCTCCAGGTAGGACAGGGGGTCCCTCTGCAAGGACAGCCTCAGAGTCCCGGGAGGAGTTCCCCTGGAGGTCCTGGATGCTTTGAAGGGTGGTCCCTGAGGCCCCTGTCCTCTCCAGGCTCCGCCCCCAGCTCTCCCGGAGTTTCCCACCTGGAGCTGCCAACCTGACGCCCCTACCCACCTCCCACCAGGGCCAGGAAGGAGCCCCGGCCGGCCTATCCGGGAGCGGGGGCCACTAGCCCAGCCGGCTGGAAGAAACAAGGAGAAGCAGGCTCCACCCCCATGGTGGTCGGAAACTGGAGCTCCCCTCTTCCTATGCACTCTGCTTCTGAGTGCATTTGTGTGGGCAGATAGAGAAGGGCTCTCGCTCTCCCCAACAGAAACATGGCCGAGAGAAGCCCCTTGTGCTTTTCCAAGGGCCTACACTTTCCAATTTCCCCCTGGGGGGGCTGGGGCTGGGGCTGGGCCAGAGACTTCACAGGCCATTGTCTCTGGGGGAGGCTCAGCACTTCCTGGAAAAGTTGGTGGGGGCTCCAGCTCCCCAGCCCCCCTGAAGCTGATGCCTATGATGTCCACCACAGCTGGGGCCTGAGGGCCCAAAACATCATCCTTGACATACACTCCCTCCCCCCCCCCCGCCCCAGTTTGAGTCCAGGGGCACCTTTGAGACCAACCAAGTTCAATCCTGGGTATAAGCTTTTATTCAAGCATGCACAGGAAAGCAGATGCCCAGAATTAAACTTGGTTGGCCTCAAAGGTGCCAGGACTGGACTCCAGTTTTGTCCTGTTGCTTCAGACCAACATGACCACCCAGCTGAATCTTGTGCATCTTGACTCCCAACTAGCCCTCCCTGCCTATATGTAAGGCTTGAGGAAGTCTGTTTCAATCTACCTGATGAAGTGGGCATGCACACAAATCTTGTACCCAGAATTAAACTTTTGATCGTCTTAAAAGCGCCCCAGGACTCAAATGCTGTTCTGCTGCTTCAGATCAACACAGCTACCCACCCAGACCCCCCCCCCCCCCCCCCCGTGTTTGCCATGGGCTCAATCCACCAGAATGTGCTGAGAGGTCCGGACTGTGGCAGAGATGTCCAGGTGTCTGGGGACCCAACTTGGAGAGAGGGTTCCCTCAACCTGAAATGCTGTTTATTGGCTGCTTGATGTGTGAGGGGAATTTGCAGGTGACCTAGCAGCACACACGTAACGCCCGGACAGGGCAAAGGATCACTCTCTAGAACTGTTTCTGGTTGCAAAAACAGCACTGAAATGCCCTTCCCCTATGTGCTACGGTCCTGATCCAAATCAGGCTCCAGGGTACCCACAATTCAGGTTCCAACTTCCAGCACGTGCCTGGTAGACAATTTATTTACTTCATCTATATCTTCCTTGATCCCCAGTGGAGCGAAGTTTGAGTCCAGTGGCACCTTTAAGACCCACAAAGTTTTGTTCTAGATATAAGCTTTTGTGCATAGGTAAAAGTAAAGGTAAAAGTTTCCCTTGCTCGAAAGCCAGTTGAATCCAACTCTAGGGATGTGGTGCTCATCTCCGTTTCCAAGCCAAAGAGCCAGCACTGTCCAAAGACGTTTCTGTGGTCATGTGGCTGGCATGACTAGACGCCGAGGGGCATGGAACTCCCCACTGAAGTGGTACCTATTTATCTACTTGCAATTCCTTGCTTTCAAACTGCTAGGTTGGCGGGAGCTGGGATCAGAGATGGGAGCTCACTCTGTCATGCAGCACTCGGGTCTCAAACTGCCTTTTTACTGACTTTCTAGTTGGCAGTTCAGTGTCTTAACCACTTGAGCCACTGCAGCCCCGCATTATATTATTGTGCAGCATTAAACTTTGTGGGTCTTTTAAGATGCTACTGGATAGTGCGGAGTCGTTTTCTGTTGCCCCAGAAAGTCCAACCAGGACCAACGGGTTGAACTTAAATCAGAAGAGTTTTCAGCTAAACATTATGAAGAACTTCCTGACAGTTAGAGCGGTTCCTCAGTGGAAGAGGCTTCCTCGGGAGGTGGTGGGCTCTCCTCCTTTGGAGGCTAGATGGCCACCTGACAGCAATGTGGATTCCATGAATTTAGGCAGATCACGAGAAGGGAGGGCAGGAAGGGTTGCCTCAGTGCTCAGTTCTCGTGGCCCTTCCTTACACACCCAGGGAAATGCTGATTGCCACTTTGGGGTCAGGAAGCAATTTTTCTCCAGGCCAGTGTGGCTGGGGATCCTGGAGGTTTTTTGCCATCTGGGCGTGGAGCAGGGGTCACTGGGTGTGTGCGCGTGTGTGTCTGTGCGTGTGAGGGGAGTATTTGTGAATCTCCTGCATTGTGCAGCGGGTAGACTAGATGGTCCTGGAGATCCCTTCTAACTCTAAAATTCTATGACTCAAACTTTGCTCTGCTGCTTCAGACCATCACGGCGACCCACCTGAATTGATCCCAAAGTGGTGTTCACCGTTCTTTCTCTTCTTTTCTTTTTGCTGTCAAGTCACAGCTGACTTATGGTAGCCCTATAGGGTTTTCAAGGCAAGAGAAGTTCAGAGGTGGTTGGCCATTGCCTGCCCCCGTGCCCCGCCCCTGGTATTCCTCAGAGGTCTCCCATCCAAATACTAGCCAGGGCCAACCCTGCTTACCTTCCGAGATCCCCTCAGAGCTCATGCGTAGCTCCTGGTCAGTTCAGCAGGGCTTGCACAGGAGAACTTCTAGATGGATTGCCCCTCATGGAGGAGCACATGAAGCTGCCTTATACTGAATTAGACCAAGGGTCCATCAGATTTGTCTACGCTGAGCTGCAGTGGCTCTCCAGGTTTTCAGGTGGCGGCCCTTCATGCCACCTCCCACCCGGCCCTTTTAACTGGAGATGATGGGGGTTGAACCAGGGACCTTCTGCATTCCAAACAGATGCTTTGCCACTGAAGCTGTAGTCACACGGGCCTTAAATGCGGGAGGAAGGGCTATTTCCTCCCGCATTTAAAGGGGCCGACCACACGGCCCGCACCAAGTCCCGCGCTGAAGCAGGCTCAAATGCGGGTTCCTCCCGCATTTTCCGACCCCGGGAAAAACAACAGTTTTCCCGGGTGTTGCGGGAGGAACCTGCATTTGAGGTATCTGGACAGCCCTCTCTCGCAAGCATTGCGAGAGCAGGGCTGTCCAGATAGTCCCGCCGGCCATTTCCCCTCCCCCCCTTTTACACTTGGACGCTTGGCCACCCAAGCATCCAAGTGTAAAAGGGGGAGAAAAAACCCCCCAAACTCACCCAGGCGGCTGGCGGGTCCTTGGCTGCCACCGCCGCTTCTGCCGCTGCTGCGGCCGCCGTTGCCATTCCCACTGCCGCCGCTTCCGCCGTGGCCGCCGCTTCCGCCACCATCTTCAGCGGCCACCATCGCCGTTCCCGCAGTGGCTGCCTCTTCAGTGGCCGCTGCCGCAGGTTGGGATGTGTAGACATCCCAACCCGCGGTAGAAAAATGCGGCCCCTTTAAATCCGGGAGCCCTCCCAGATTAAAGGGGCCATGTGGCCGCAGCCTGAGCCACATCCCATCTCAGATGTGTTTAAGAACATAAGAGAAGGCAATGTTGGATCAGGCCAGTGGCCTATCCAGTCCAACACTCTGTGTCATACAGTGGCCAAAAACACCAGGTGCCCTCAGAAGGTCCAGTAGTGGGGCCAGGATACTAGAAGCCCTCCCACTGTTCCCCCCCCCCCATCAAGCACCGAGGATACAGTGCATCACTTGCCCCAGACTGAGAGTTCCTTCTATACCTTGTGGCTAATAGCCACTGATGGACCTCTGCTTCGTATCTATATTCTAATTCCGAGAGTTTTTTTTTTCTGTGTGGATGCTTATTTTTGCCGGAAAAGAGCTCACTCTCCCCCAACAGCTTTTCCTACATAGTCAGGGGCCTTCCTCGGTCTGCAGAAAAATCTGAAAAGTTAAAAAAAAACTTCAGGGACCGTTGAATTCCCCCCAATACCTTTTGAAATAGCATCAGCTCCAGGTGTCAACTGTGAGGAGATATGAATGTTCGGGGGGGGGGGAGAGGTTTTAACTGTTTCTGTCAGAAAAAAGGCAGGGTTTTTACTGGCAGCAGTCTAGGGTTGCCAAGTACCCCCCTGGCCACCAGCAGCAGATCCAGATCCAGGCTGGGAAACTCCTGCTGGAGATTTGGGGGTGGAACCTGGGGAGGACAGGGACCTCAGTGAGGTACAATGCCTGGAGAGGGTGAGATTTGAGGTGGGAGGCAGAAAGAGAGAGAAAGAGTGATGAGGTGGGGAGGCAGAAAAACAAATAGAATGATGACAAGTCAGAAAGAGGGAGGAAGTAACATACATGGAGGAGAGTGAGAGAGTAAGAAAGGGGGGGCAGAAGGGAGAAAGAGTGTGAGAGAGGGAGGGGGAGAAGGGAGGAAGCAAAGGTGTGAGGAATGGGATAACCATCCTGCAAGTTTCTTGCGGGTCTCCGCTTGTGTCTATCTAATTCCCTCTTGAAGCCATCCATGCTTGTAGCCGCCGCCACCTCCTGTGGCAGTGAATTCCACCTGTCAATCACACTTTGGGTGAAGAAGGACTTCCTTTTATCCGTTCTAACCTGACTGTTCATTGATTTCATGGAGTGCCCACGAGTTCTTGTCTTGTGAGAAAGGGAGAAAAGGACTTCTTTCTCTACCTGCTCTACCCCATGCACAATCTTATAAACCTCAATCATGTCACTCCTCAGCTGTTGTCTCTCCAAGCTAAAGAGCCCCAAGTGCCTCAACCTTCCTTCATAGGGAAAGCGTTCCCACCCTTTTCTCATTCTAGTTTGGGTTCCATTCTGCTGTCCTTACTGTCACCCAGAATCTACCCAGTAGGAGGATCACTTCAGCTTGTTTCTGCGGCCTTTGGGGGGGGGGGAGGAGTTGACCGGCTCCCATGCCAGTGCTCCTGCCCACCCTTCCTCGGATAGGGCTTCTCACAGCGGGCGTGTACTGCCCTCTGGTGGTGGATCTCTGAGGATGCTTGGGAGGGGGGAGAGGAGAGCGCCTCATGCTACACCAGCTCCATCTCATGGGGCGGCGGGGGCCAGCACCAAAGGGGAGAAGGTGAGCAATCGCGTGGGGTCCTTTTCAACTCAGAGAGGGGACTGTTGACACTGTTTAATGCCAAGCGCTGTACATGCACGCACACCCCTCCCAGTTCCGAACACTTCTTATGCCCATGTGCACAGAGCACATTTTTGCATTTTTTAATTTTAAAAACGCATTGAATTGCAATGGGGAATGGTAATCAAAGCAGAGTCCCAAACCCAGTTTTTCTAACAACCTCCACCCAACTGTCAAGTGACTCAGATGCCCCCCAATCAGCCAGCGGATAACCGTGTCATACCTGCAAGGGTCTGCCACCTAGGGTGCAGTATGGAAACTAATTAATATCCCTTTGAAAACAGAAATGAAATCTCTACATCAAGGTGTCTTGGAGGGGAGGGGCCCCTGTGGCTCAGTGGTAGAGCAGCTGCTTGGCATGCAGGAGGTCCCAGGTTCAGCCCTTGGCCGCTTCCCCAGCCAAAGAGAGCCAGTTTGGTGTAGTGGTTAGGAGCGAGCGCAGACTCTAATCTGGGAGAACCAGGTTTGATTCCCCACTCCTCCTGCACATGCAGCTGATGGTGTGACCTTGGGTCAGTTACAAGTTCTCTTGGAGGTGTTCTCTCAGGAGTAGTTCTTTAAAGAGCTCTCTCAACCCCACCTACCTCCCAGGGTGTCTGTTGTAGGGAGGGGAAGGGAAAGGAGAGTGTAAGCCGCTCTGAGACTCCTTCAGGTAGTGAAGGGTGGGTTATAAATCCAATCTCTTCTCTTCTTCTCTAAAGGATGACCAGTTGGTGAAGGGAGTGCCAGGAGGCACAGATGGTCATGGCTCTAAACGGATGGTTTACAGGTACCTCCTGAGCTGTTGCCAGCAGCCCAAGTGCAAACCATGCACCATCTATGCGCTGAAGCAGTTGTGCAGGGTGGTCCCTTCATTTTTTTTTTTACTACACATCATGTTACTTCCTAATAAAGGACTCACAACCACCAGTTTTTGGGCTGCAGAAACTTTATGGACTATGGATCAGCATGTTAATTACCAGTAATATTAAATTGCAAAAAAACACACCAGCCCATTTCTTAAACCAGGCCACTTGGTCTGAATTCTGACATCCCTTGGCTCTTTGGCTGCTGAAGGTGGCCGAGTCCTTGTTGCCTCCCATTTGTATGACTGCAGTGCCAGGTGCGTGGCTGTCACTGAAAACTGGCTCACTGCTGGGTCAGAGTCTGGCTGCCTTGGAAATCGATGCCAGCCACAGGAAACACGTCGCATCCCTAACAGCTTGCTGGTTACCTGCTAGGACCACTTCAGAGTGTTAGTGTTAATCTTTAAGGCCCTGCGTGACTTGGGGGAAATGGGTCTCCTTCCCCCAGCTGTGTCCATATTCCGGAGGGACCTGGCTTGCTCCTTGTGTGCTTGAGATCAGAGGCTCTGACGACATCCATGCCCAGGAGGGCTTCTTTGGTGGTTGCAGAGCACATATTTTCTGCTTCTGTCCCAGGACTGCCCATCTGGCCCAAACCCTTTGAACTTTTGAGAAGGCCATGGAGGACTTTTGCCATGCCTTTAATATGATCTGATTTGCCTCTGGAAATTCTCTGGACAATTGCTTTTCATGCTGCAGTCTCTGTCGACATCACGGATACTGAAAGTGTTGGATTGTAATGCTGCTTTGGGGTACCTGTTGGCACATAGGCGTAGAGTACGGGGGGGCTCGAGGGCTTGAGCCACCCCCGAAATTTCCCGGGGGGGGGCTCAGCCTCCCCCGGGAAAACGGAGCACCTGCCGCCGCTGCTGCTGGAGAGGGAGAGGGGTGGCGGGGAACACCAGGCCAGGCCCGCCGCAGCCTTGGACTGACAGGGCGGAGTCCCTCGAGGGGGCCTTTTCTCCTTCTGCTGCTTGCCATGGATCGCCTGACCTGGGTTCGGCGCTGGGGGGGGAGGGGGGAAGGGGCAGGGGGCCCGGGAAGTCTGGGCCTGGCCGGAGGCTTCAAGGAGGAAGGCGCTTCCTGCCGCAGACCGGGACAGACTGGAGGCGGAGCGGGGCAGACCAGCTTGCTGAGGCACCGTCGGGGCGGCGGCAGTGGGATGGGCGGGTTGATCCGCGAAGATCTGCTGGGAAAGAATTCCCTCGTAGCCCTGCCGAGGCCTTGGCGTCCTGCGGCAGAGGAGGTCAGGAGGGTTCGAGGCCCTCTCCTTTTCAGACTCTGCAAAGCTGGTTGGGCAAGGCAGCCCTAGGGACGCCCCCCCCCCGAACGGGCAGTCCTGTCCTCCCCCCTCCCCGCTGGAGAGGCTGCCTCGCCTCCCTCTGAACCAGCTGCGGCCGCTATTGGGGGGGACACGACCCAGCCGTTGACTCTCTAATCAGAATGTACCGAACCCCCGCGGGGTGGTCGCCTTAGGCAGAGGGGCCCTTTCGGAGGTGGGCCGGGCAGGGCTGTCGGCTCGGCTCTGGAGAATTCTCTCCAGTCACCTCTTTCCTGCAAATGCCCGGCCATGGCGGGGGGAGGGGCCGCCCACCGTCTTGGCAACCCCTGGGCCAGCAGGTTTCCGCCCCTGAAAGAGGAGCCGCAGGGTGGGGGGAGACACGGTCCGCCGGCTCTTCCTCCGAGGTGGGGCAGTCCAGGAGAGGGGGCGTCTCCCGCCGGACCGTGTCTGCCCCCCCACCAGCCGCTGCCGGCCTCCCTGCTGCGAATCCCAGGACACCCGCCAAGGCCCCAGGGAGGCGTGCCCCGAGAAGAGGAGGAGGAGGAAATGCCGCCGGTCCGGCCCAGTCCTGGGTCGCTGCTGTCCACCCGCGCAGAGGGGCGCAAGTCTCCCACCCTCGGGGGCCCTGAGTCGAGCGAGGGGGACCCTCCTGTGGGGCTCCACTGGGCACCTGCGGGAGCCCCCATGCTAGTCCCAGAGCCCCCTTCTTCGCCCCAAACCCCCCCTCCCTGAAGAGGACGCTCCATCCTGCTCCTCCTCCCCCACGCGGCTCTGTTGACTTGTCTCCCGGCTGGAGAGGCCGCCTGGCTGGTGGTGGTGGGGGGGGGAGTCTGCTGGAGAGGGAAGGGGTGGCGGGGGGGGGGAGAGAGAGGCACCGGCAGCAGCAGCTGGTGGGCCTGGGGAGGCGGGGCGGTTTCAGGGGGAGGAGAACATCGCTCAGCCGAGCGCGCACGCTAAGGAGCCCCCGCCCCCCCCGGGATTTCAAAAAGTCTACGCCCCTGTGTTGGCAGAAAGCTGGGGATATAAACAATAAGCAAGGGAGCCAAGCAGGGACAGGTGGGGGGCGGCGATGTGAAAATGGCCAGTGGTGGTCTAGGGCAGTGGCCCACTGGGAAATTTCCCTGTAAAATGGCAGACTGATCCTGAAACCCAATGCTTAAACTCAGGTTGCGAGAGGCTGGTCCTCACCCAGGGAAACCACATATACATCAAGGCGTTTAAGTGTCGTTCCTATGATTTAGACTAGAGCTTACTTTGAGGACCTTCTGGCCACCACGGCTCACTAGGGTACAGACACCACCAAAAAAATAATGAGAAAAAAAAGTGTCACAGGCAGGGTCAAAGAACCGTGAGAGGCAGAAAGTACAGAGCACAATACAAATATGTCAAATTTAAATGCTACCTAGAAAAAGTAGAAACTATTCGGAGTAGCAGTAACTGGTGATAAAACAAACTGAAATGGCTACGGAACCCCAGGTCCCTGTTCAGGCTTCAGGGAAAACAGTCAAGTTTCTTGATGAATTCTGATTCAGACGTTTCATGTTGAAACCACCCTTTGAAGCTCTTTTGATGGGGAATGGAGATGTCAGCAACCAACAAAGTGTCACTGAAGACTGGTCTCCAACTGGCCTCTGAATATTGCAATTTTAATGTCAGATTTGTGTCCATTTAATTTTTTAAAATGTAGGGACTGACCTGTCTGCTCTATGTAGGGACTGAAGGGTATTGCAGGCACACATCTACTTGGTGGGGAGGGACTGTGGCTCAGTAGTAGACCGCCTGAGGTCCCAGGTTCAGTTAATATGTGATTTATAAGACCTTTCTCTGTCTGGGACCCTGGAGAGCCACTTCCAGTCTGAGCAGGCAAGACTGGCCTTCACAGACTGATGGTCGGACTCGTTTGGATCAGCCCACGATGGCACAGCTGATGTTAACGGGTCCTGTAACAGCACTGGCTGGAGTGGATATAGGGACAGTTTGACATCAGAAGAAGAAGAAGAAGAGGAGGAGGAGGAGGAGGAGATTGGATTTATACCCTGCCCTTCACTACCCAAGGGAGTCTCAGAGCAGCTTACAGACTCCTTTCCCTTCCCCTCCCCACAACAGACAGACACCCTGGGAGGTAGGTGGGGCTGAGAGAGCTCTGACAGAAACTGCTCTTTATCAAGGACAGCTGAGAGAACTTGTGACTGACCCAAGGTAACACCAGCAGGTGCAAGTGGAGGCGTGGGGTATTAAACCCGGTTCTCCCAGATTAGAGTCCACGCTCTTCATTGGCTCTGCAACACACATCTGGGTGTGTTGCAGGATATTGTACCTGCATTTGGGTCTCTGTTAGGTGGACCACTGTCATCAGTAAGAAGCTGTTTTAGGTTTGGAAGGGGTGGGCTGTCTCTGTGAGAAAGGGATCTTGCCTGGGATGAGTGGTCTTAGTTACATAACCAGAAATTAAGCTAAGGTGAGAAGTACAAATAAAATCTATGCCTTATTAGTTAAGTGGCTGATGCCACTGGAGTCTTTGTTGTTAGGAATGAGACAGGACAATAGTACATTGGTGCTAAGCAGCACCTGGATCGCATCGAAATAACCTTAACGAAGACCTAAAACCTTGTAATCTGTGACTGGGCCTATTTCTCTCTGAGCGTGTCATGTTGTTGGGGGTGCTTCTCTAGTTTGTTATTATACCACAATTGATTCCTCTGCCAACTCACTTCCTGTTACACCACAGCTGACCCCAAAGTGGCATTTCATGACTCCTGAGAGGCTGGCAAAGACAGGTGGGCAATGAACCCCAAATGGAGGGTGACAGAGACACAGGGCCACAAAACAAAGGCTTGGGAAACATGGCAACGAGACAGAGCTTCCTGGGCGACCCTTGTGTGTCCTGTGTCCTGGCCATTCTCCTTCCAGAAGTGCATTCCTGGCCGCCCAGTGAAACCGTGGCTGGGCTACAATTTAAACAGACCCAGAACATTCCAGTTCACATGGAGAACACCTTTCAGGGCGGTGAAGGGGTGGGGATTTTGTTTTGGATTGTGCGATTTCTGTCGTTTGGCTATCACATACAGAGTCCTTCATGGCCTTGGCCCCTCTTATTTGTGGAACCACCTCCCTCCTCACGCTCTGACATGACCAGGGGTCATTTTGAGCAGGAGCTTGGGGGAGCGCAGCTCCGGGAGTTGGTGCCAGTCCCCCCTGCGGGGGAATGCCTGCTTGTGTCATGGCTGCAGCAAAATCACCCCGTCCTCTGGAAAGGTCCTTGTTCCTCCGACCAGCCTTCTGAAGGCTTCAGCCACCACCGAAGCTATCCTCCCAGCATAGTGGTATTTCTGAGGCCTGGATTAGTAGCTGTCCCCTCTCTGCCAGCTCTTTCTTTCTCTCTTTCTCTCTCTTCTTTCTTTCTTGCCTTCTGACATACTTCCGGTGAGGTCAGGGGGTGTGGCATATGCAAATAAGTTAATGAGTTATGTTAATGAGCTCCTGCACCTCTTTTTCTACGAAATGACCCCTGGACATGACAACTTTGCTCATGCCAGCAGGGGTTCCTGCAGGTGCCAGCCTGCAAGTGGCAAGGTGAGTTTTCTTCGTTGTGGTTCCTGCCTTTTGGAACGGCCAGCCCCAGGAGGTCAGGGGGGCTCCCCTCTCCTGGCTTTTTGCAAACTATGCAAAACTGAGCTACTCAAGAAGGCTTTTCTGCACAGATAACAGGGACTGCGGTTACTTGGGACTGCGGTCTATACTGCCATAGGCAGCTTATTCTGAACAAGATCCTGTGATGCAATTTCTGTACTGCCTCATGTGCCACGTGAATACTTACACTGTGCTCCATTTCTTTCTGGGGGTTGCAGACTTCTAAAATCCTAATGCACTGATTATTGAATGTCCAATTTTGACGATTGTACTGACTGATTATGTGTAATCTGTTGTGAGTCCCTGTGAGAAAAGTGGACTATAAATAAGGTAAATAAGTCCAGGTGGGCAGCTGTGTTGATGTGAAGCAAAAGAACAAAGTTCAAACCCAGTGGCACCTTTAAGACCAGCAAAGTTTCCTTCAAGGTATAAACTTTCGTGTGCACGCATCTGTCAAATAACCTTATTAAGCTGTATGGACTGGCAACTTCCATTCCAATGTATCTGAAGAAGTGTGCCTGTACACAAAAGCTTATACCCAGAAGCTTTGAGTGCCCCTGGACTCAAAGAAGTTGCACAGCTGTGCCATGAGGGGGTCTTTCCTGAACGGGACCAGCAGAGGGCAGTATCATACATGACAATCTATTTCCAGAATACATCTTCGCTAACACAATAAAAAGTGGCAGAACCACCTACCTGAAACAATAAAGAGCCTGCGTCTTAAAATACAATAACAATACAATAACAATAACAACAACCTTTAATGGCATACCACAACATCATAAACCAGAAGAAGATACCAATAATCATTAACACTTATAAATACCGGCTCTCCTCTTGACAGCAAAGTACAGAAATGTAGCCACCATTTCCATTTTCACTACACAACTGTGAGAGAGTACCTTCCCCTCATTGGACTGGTTTCCATGATCTCAGTAATGGCTCCATAAACAAGGCTCGGATATCACAGTGATAAGAACAGTGCAAAAGGATATGATCGAGACTTTCTATTTCATTGACACCACAAGCGCATGATCTGTCATTGAATGGGATTTTACAATACCTCCCAGTCAGTACAACCAACGGTAATACATTAAAATGGGCTAACATAAAGGCTCTTCAAAAATGTGGGGTGGTTACACTGAGGAAATAGTCTGCTATAGGTCCTTGGGGAGGAAACCCTACCCTCAAGGGGGAACATCTGCCTGTGGCAAGACTAATCAGCTCTTGACATTCACTGTCGAGCAAACATTGAATCAAAGCAAAGTCTAAGCTTTCAGGCAGGAGGAGGAATTCCTCAAAAGTAGCCCCTGTTCGTACAGGCTTCCTCTCTCTATAATGGAACCAGTCAGAGGACTGAGATTCAGCAACCAACTGCAAAATAAGAGGGTTGCATTTTGCTCTCTGGAGTAGCCTGAACCAGTACTTGAATGTTTTAATCCAGGCTTCCATCTCTAAGAGTCTTTGATTAGTCTCCAGACAGATGGCCACATAAGCCACACATGGGGGGGGGGGAACCTAATATTTTCTGCAAGAATTTAGATTAAATCTTTTTCTATATCCTTGTTAATGGCCTGCAAAGTACTGGAGTCGGAGACACGTTGTAGTCAAATCAGCAAGCATGTTTATTAGCGGGTCAGATGAGGCATGACAACCCGGGCTCAGGGGCCCGCTTTTATTCCAGCTGGAGCTACACCTCCGGCCTCACCCAATTGTCCTGATAGGACCTTAAGATTGTGGTTACAGATCATAGGTTCCCTAAAGGATCCTAGGCGCTAGAATGGTGGCAAGTTACGATCCAGCCAGCTATTGTTCGTCCTGACCCAAGCTCAGGTAGCTGGCCTGGCCATGTGCGTTGGCCAGGTTGCGGTCGCCATCACAGGGAGCACATGGTGACCACCATTGCATACATTACACCCCTCCCCCCATGGTCCGGATCCCCCCTAGGTAACATAGTCTTTTAGGAAGGTGGGACGGTGTCGCTCTCGCCCTGAGCATCAGGGGTTGGTTGCTCGTGGAGCCTGCTCCTGGGCTGCTGCCTCTGGTGCCGGTTCATGGTGGTCGTCCATGGGAGCCGTAGGGGGTGCTGGGGTTTGTGGTTCGGTTGCCGGGGAGACCTGTGGAGCTCGGCTGGGTCCGTGTCTGGGTCAGTTTCCTGGAGCGGCACCACATCTGGAACATCGCCCTTGCAGTCCCCGGTGGCGGTGGGAGTGTATGCCGGAAGACATCGGCGTAGCTGGTCAATGTGGCACCGCCACACTTGACCCTCCTCCCTGGAGACCTCGTAGGAGAGCAGGCCCGTTGTGTGGATGATGCACCCTGGAAGCCATGCAGGAGCTCTAGCATAGTTCTGCACATAGATGGGGTCTTCTAGGACCCCCCCCCCATGGAGCTTTGGGGACGTTGGGTTCCGCACTGTGTTCGGGTGTGTGGTCCAGGTGTAGGTGATCGAGCATGGTACTGAGACGCCGACCCATGAGTACCTCTGCTGGGCTGTGTCCTGTGGTGGAGTGTGGCATTGCTCACTGGCCGAAGAGGAAGGCAACTAGCTTGAACTCCCAGTCACTGTGGTCCATGTGCCGCAGGGCCTCCTTGGTCATCCAGACCATGCGCTCGGCTTGCCCGTTGGTTACTGGGTGGAACGGTGCGGATCGGGTGTGTCGGAGGCCAAGGGAGTCCACGACGTGCTCGAACTCTGTGGACATAAACGCTGTGCCGTTGTCGGTTACTAAGGTGTCAGGCAGGCTTTGGGTGCTGAAAATGTGCCACATGGCTCTAATGGCTGTGTTAGAAGAGGTGGCTCGTACGGGCACCACCTTGAGCAATTTGCTGTAGCTGTCCACCAGAATAAAGAACAGCTGTCCCTGGACTGGCCCCGCAAAGTCAAGGTGGAGCTGTGATCACGGCTTGTGCGCCGATTCCCAGGGCCGTACGGGAGCATGGGGAGGGTCAGGTCGAGACTCTTGGCACTTCACGCAGTGGCGGACCTGGTCCTCGATGTCTTTGTCCAGGCCTGGCCACCACACATAGCTGTGAGCCAGTGCCTTCATCCGGACGATTCCCAGATGAGCCTTGTGAAGAGCTGCCAGCACCCAGTTGCGGAGTGGTTCAGGCATCACCACTCACGTTCCCCAAAGTATACACCCCTTGTGTGTGGAAAGTTTGTTGCGACGGGCCGAGTATGCTGCAAATTCCGGCCCAGGGCAACTGGGCCACCCCCTCCCCACCCAGTCCAAGACCCGGGAGAGGGTGCGATCCCGGGCAGTGCACCGGGCCACATCAGCTACCTGAACAGAGCAGTCTGGCAGGTCCTTAAGGAGGGCAATGTGATATGCAGGAGCCAGAGCCAGGTCGCAGGATGGCAGAGGCAGGTGGCTAAGAGCGTCGGCGTGGCCCATGGCCTTGCTGGGGCAATGGACCAGAATGTACTGGTAGCCCGCCAGGAAAATCAACCACCACAACACATGGGGAGAGAGCATCTGCGGCGTTTGTCGATCGGGAGTCAGGAGGCCCAGAAGTGGCTTATGGTCAGTTGTCATGGTAAAAGCCCAACCGTATAGGTAGTCGTGGAATTTTTTTACTCCCGCGACTATGGCCAGGGCTTCCTTGTCTATCTGCGCATAGTTGCGCTCCGCGGGTGACAAAGTCTGCGAGTAGTATGCCACCGGCACCTCCTGCCTGTCGGGCAGCCGATGGCCCAAAACAGCCCCCACCCCATAGGGAGAGGCGTTGCATGCCAGGATGACCGGAAGGGACTCATCAAAGTGGGCCAGGGCCACGTTTGACACTAGCAAGTCCTTGACAGCCTGGAATGCCACCATGTGATGCGGTCCCCAGGCCTATTTCGCGCCCTTGTCCAAGAGCCTGTGAAGGGGCTCAGCTACCACTGCCTTGTGGGGGAGGAAGGTGTGGTAAAAATTAAGGAGCCCCAAGAATGCTTGGAGCTCCGCCTTACTGATGGGGCAGGGGGCCCCAGTGATTGCCTTCACCTGTCTGGTGTTCAGTGGATGCTGTGAGAGTCCACAGTGAATCCCAGGAACATGACAGAGGGGACACCCAGGATACATTTCTCCTTTTTGACCTTCAGGCCGACATCCTGGAAGCACTGGAGGACCATCTGCAGCTGGGTCTTGATCTGCAATTTGGGGTTACTGTTGCCCCGGACATATTCCAAAATCTAATGGACTCTTTGCTCAAAGGAATCCTAGGGGTCCAGCCTTTCTTTGACAATGTTTTGATCGCGGCCCTGGACCCTGCAACCTTCGCCTCCCGGCTGAGAACGGTCCTTCAATCCTTCAGTGAAGCCGGCCTGAAGGTGAAGCAGGAGAAGTGCTTGCTGGGTGTCCTGTCAGTAGAGTTCCTCGGGTTCCAGGTTGACGCTCAGGGCATCCACCCCATGCCGGACAAAGTCAGGGCAGTCCCCGGGGCACCCTCCCCATCCTCAAAGACGGAACTACAGGCCATCCTCGGCCTGCTCAATTTTTATCATGCCTTCCTGCCCCACAAGGCTGCAGTAGCCGAGCCCCTACACTGCCTCCTGGACAAGAACGTGCCATGGGTCTGGGGACTCCAGCAAGCTGCGGCTTTTCAAGCTGTTAAGGACTTGCTGACCTCCAATGCGGTGCTGGCGCATTTTGACAAGGACCTCCCCGTGGTCTTAGCATGCAACACATCTCCCTACAGGGTGGTGGCAGTCCTGGGGCACCATTTAGCGGATGGCAGAGAGGTCCTGGTCGCGTACTATTCCCACACCCTGTTCCCGGCAGAGTGCAATTATGCACAAATAGATAAAGAGGCCTCCGCTATCATGGCAGGAGCTAAAAAGTTCCATGATTATCTATACAGCCGGAACTTCACTATCCTGACCAATCACAAGCTGCTCCTTGGCCTCCTAGCACCAGACAGGCAGACCCCACAGATTTTGTCCCCTCGGGTCTTCCGCTGGTCCGTATTCCTGGTCGGCTACAACTAAACGCTGGTCCACCACCCCGGCAAGGCCATGGGACACGCCGATGCTCTCAGCCGTCTTCCACTGCCCACCTGCGACCCATACCCTGCCCCAGTACATCATATTGCCCTGCTGGAGGACCTGCCCGACTGGCCAGTCCAGGTGGCGAAGGTGGCCTCCTCGCTCGGGTCCTGGACTGGGTGGGGAGGGGGTGGCCCACTGCAGCGGGATTGGACTTTGCAACATTCTCGTCCAGGCAGGATGAACTGTCGGTGCACAAGGGGTGCCTTCTCTGGGGGAGTAGAGTTATCATGCCCCCCCATTGTGGAAAAGGGTCCTCACAGCGCCGCACAAGACGCACCAGGGATCATCCGCATGAAAGCCCTGGCCCAGAGCTATGTTTGGTGGCCGGGATTGGACCAGGAGACCGAATCCACGGTCAAGAGGTGCCACCAATGCCAAGAGTCTTGGCCGGTGCCATCTAATGCCCCCACGAGACCCTGGGAGTCCGCCCACAAACCATAGGCATGGCTTCACATAGGCTTTGCTGGGCCATTCTAGGGACAAATCTTTTTTTATCTTGGTGGACACCTACACCAAGTGGCTAGAGGTGATCCCCATGGCTCCACCTCCTCGCAAGCAGCCATTCGAGCCATGTGGAAGATCTTCAGTACATATGACAACCACGACACCCGGGTCTCGGACAATGGCACCGCCTTCATCTCAGCAGAGTTCACGGAGTTTGTCCAGTACTACAGGATCCAGCACGTCTGCTCAGCACCCTTCCATCCCATGACCAATGGCCAGGCAGAACGTATGGTACACACCACTAAGGAAGCCCTGCACCACCTGGACAAAAGTGATTGGCACCACAAACTGGCCGCTTTCCTCTCAGCCAGCGCACAACCCCCCACACCACAATGGGGTGCAGCGCAGTGGAACCCCTGATGGGCCGGCGACTCGCCACCTGGTTGGATTGCCTGCACTCCGACTGGGCTCCAGAACACAGTGCTGCTCCCGAGATATTTTTTTTTTATATAATAATTTTTATTATAATTTTCCATACAATGTAGGAAGTAACAATGAGGTTCAGTGTAAATACAACAGTAAATCATAACATACAACTCTAATGATTTTGAATTTTATAGCTGGTACAGTAAAGAGGTATTAGATATTGAAGCAGTAACTCTTATATTCAGTCTGGAAAAGAGAAAATTTGAAAAAACTACATTGCTAATTACTTTAAGCTATATTGTGATTTCCTATATTCAAGCAGCTTTTAAGATATATCTGCCTGTTTCACCCCTGCTTTTACCATATCCACAATATGGAGGATGTGGAAGGTATGTTGTCTTGTTCCTTAAGGTATTCCAATACAGTATGCCACACAGTTGTAAAGATTGAGGAAGCTGACGGTCTGTCAAATCTTGTAAGATTGTCCGAGAGTTTAGCCATTATATATAAATCCCACAGTTTCTGATGCCAATGCGAGATTGTGGGTATCATTGCCGATTTCCAATTTTTGGCAATGACAGTTTTTGCAGCAAAAAGCATAAAAGAAACCCTTTCTCTAAGCGCTACAGAAGAGCAGTTTTCAACCCAACTGTTCAAAAGCAGATGTTCAGGAGTCAGTTGCAGCTCAATTCCTCCATATTTATTAATTAGCGAGATGATTATTTTCCAAAATGGTGTTATTTTGGGACAATTTAACCAGCAGTGTAAGTAGTCTCCATGTTGCTTACATCCCCTCCAACAAAGAGGACTGTATTTAGGTTGCATTTTGGCCAGTCTTACTGGAACCATATACCAATGAGCCAGGATTTTGAATGATTGTAGTTTCATAGATACAATTTTAGATTTGAAAGGAACAGAGGACCATAGTCCATGCCAAAACTCTATTGAAAATTCTGTTTTACATTCTTTGTGCCATTTTTTTTGGTACGATAACAAACCTTGTTCATCAAGATTTTGTATAATTTTATAGGTTCGTGTTATCAAACCCTTTTGGGAGTCAGCTGCCATTTTAATGACTGATTCCAGAGCTGTGTGTGGATGTTTTAAAACCTTTTCAAAACTAATGGTTGTGCATAAATTTCTAATTTGGAAGTAGTGCATCCAAAGAATTTTTTCTTTTATTTTCCTCTCTAATTCAGACTTAGAAAATGCTGATTTGAATATAGATCTTGTAAGGTGCGTAGACCCAAATTAGACCAGTTTTGAAAAGTTGAATCTGAAATGCCCGGACTAAACCAACTTTGGTTGGTGAATGGTTGCATTCTAGAAATTGGTGGTAATAGTTTAGAACGCACTTTGTCCCAGGTAGTTAGTGCTGCCGAAATAATTGCATTAGTTTTTACTGCAGCGGGTCTGAATGAAGGCACTTGCCATATACTTTCCTGTATTTTGAATGGGGCAGTATGGTTTGCCATTAATTCTGCTTGATCAGACTCTTGTGTCGCGTTGATTAGTCTGATAATCTGAGTCAAGTGTATGGCTCTATAATAATTAAAAAGATTAGGGAATCCGATTCCCCCCAATTTGGAGTCTCTATACAGAGTCGAGTTTTTTATTCTGTGATGTTTATAGGCCCAGAAAAAATCAATCATCCATTTCTGCCATTTCTGAATTGTGGATATTGGAATGCTTACTGGAATTGTTCGGAATGGGAAAATTATTTTAGGTAAGAGAAATGATTTAATCAGATTTAATCTATCCATCCATGATAAATTTAATTTGTGCCATACTTGTAATTGCTTCCTAATTTCTTGTTCTAGAGGGTCATGATTATATTTGTGTATGTCCGTTAAGGATTTAGGTAGCTTAATCCCTAAATAAGGAATAAAATTGGAGCTCCAAGAGTAGGCATGATTAATTCGCAGTTGTTGTCCGGTTTGTTCGTCAATGTTTATAGGTAGTATGAGTGATTTGGGCATATTTTAGACCTGAGATCACTCCAAAAGACTGTAAATGAGATTGTAACGATGTCATTGCTTGAATGGGGTTGGATAAGAACAATAGCATGTCATCCGCAAACAGAGAGACTTTAAAATCTTTGGAGTGCATTTTTATTCCGTGTATATTTGTGTCAGATCTGATGAGGTTTGCTAAAGGTTCTATACAAATTGCAAACAAAATAGGAGATAGCGGGCAACCTTGTCTAGTACCCCTTCTCAGTTGGAATGGTTCGGATAATATTTAGTTTGCTTTAATTTGGGCCATGGGATTTGAGTAGATTGCAGAAATTGCAGATTTAAATTTTTGTCCAAAGCCCATCCTCCCGATTAAGTTGTGAAGGTATTTTGTTTCAACAGATCAAAAGCTTTCTCTATGTCTAAAGCTAGCATTAATGAGGGAGTCTTATGGTGGTTACAATAATCTATGATTGATAGAGCTTTGTGAGTATTGCTGGTTAGGGATATCCCTACTAGGCATGAAGCCAATTTGGTCTTGATCTATATAATGTGTGATAAATGAGTTCATTCTGTAGGCTAGAATCGAAGTGAAAATTTTGAAATCTATATTTAAAAGTGAAATGGGTCTATAAGATGACAGTAGCTCCTTATCTTTTCCAGATTTGGGAATGACAATGATTTCTGCTCTATTCCATGAAGGAGGTAGAGTGCCTGACTCTAGGATAGAATTACATGCGTCTGTTAAGGGTGCTGCTATGAGAGTTGAAATTTTTTTATAGAATTCTGATGTAAATCCATCAGGTCCTGGAGCTTTAGCAGGTTTAAGCCTTTTGATAGCATCCAGTACTTCTTGTATACTGATTTCTTTATCCATTAATTCTTTATGTGTCTCAGACAATTTGTGAGGAAGAGGATGTTGGTCAAAAAAAGAGTCTATCACTGCTGTCTGGGTCTCATTTGAGCTGTATAGTGTCTTGTAGAATTCTAATAATATTTTGGAAATTTTGTCTGTGTTGTAGTGTCTTATTCCTTGCTTATCTTTTAGTGCCATAATAAAGTTGTTCTGTTGCTGCATTTTAATTCTGCGGGCCAGAAATTTTAAGGATTTTGGAGTAAATGTCCAGCCTCTTTGTTTAGAATAGAGTGTATTTTTTTGGATTTTTGATATTTCTAAAAGTTCCAATTTTTTCCGTTCCACCAACAAACGGGTATAGATTGTGGGGCTACCAGTGCACTTATGTTGGGATTCTAATGAAGAAATGCTAGCTAATAACAATGATCTTTCTGCTTGCTTTTGTTTTTTTAGATGTGAAGCTGAGGAGATCAAGTGTCCCCGAATTACGGGTTTCGAGGCATCCCATCTTATGGCAGGGTTGACTGAACCAACCGGGTTGTCTATAAAAAAGTTGTTTATGGTTTCTGCAGTGCTGTCTGATATAGAATCATTTAATAATAAAGAACTATTCAGTTTCCAGTTTGTGTGTGATTTTTGATCTTCAGTGTTTAGGATACAGTTAACCCAATTATGATCAGACCATAATTGGTTGCCAATGCTAGATGATCGGAGTTTTCCAGCTAGAGAAGACGAGATCAGAATATAATCTATTCTAGTGTACGAATTATGTCTGGCCGAGAAAAAGGTGTAATCTCTCTCTTTGGGATTTGCAAGCCTCCAAGCATCAACAAGTGTGTAAGATTGGATAATATCAAATAATTTAGTGATTGTTTTATTTTTGTTAGGCTTTGTTGTTTTGAATGAAGATCTGTCTAGCGTATGGTCAATTATGTAATTAAGATCACCACCAATAATGAGGTCACCCTCTTTGAAGTTTCAAGTATTTGGAGTGTGTGTTCTATGAACTCTAGTTGTTCAGAGTTTGGAGCATATATTGACGCTAGGGTATTCAGTTTTCTGTTCAATAGACCTTTCACAAATATATATCTCCCTTTCTGATCTACTTTGGATTTTTGAAATTCAAATGCCACATTTTTATTTAGAAGGATGGCTGTGCCTCTTGACTTTGAAGAGCCTGCAGCCAAATATTGATATGGATAATTTCTGGATTTGAACAGAGGGGTTGAAGTATCTTTGATATGGGTTTCTTGTAGAAAAATTATGTCAGAATTTAGCTTAGTAATTTGACTCTGGATTCTCTTACGTTTGACGACGTTGTTCAGTCCTCGCACGTTGTACGACGTACATGAGAGTGAAGCATGCATGGAATGATCAGCTGAGCTCATGATGATCTACAAAGCAAGGATTTACTTAGAGAAAAATAGAAAAGCAGATTAAATTAGAGTTATATGAATTCCAAGGTAAGTATAAATCAACAATACACGTAGAATTTAGATTATGTCACAAAAGAGCAGAGGATTGTATAGGTGTGATAGATGTCAAGTTTAAATCCCCCTGGGTACACGCTACAGAACCAGGGGTTAAGAGTTAAGATTTGGCAACTCGTGAGCAGACTATAGCCAATTGTCTTATTATTTGAGTTATCTACTATAGGGTTAAATAATTTAGAATATAGAGAAAAGTAAGTTATGAGAAAAGAATCTTCTCAATTAGAGACCCCTGGGTACATGCTGCAGAACCAGAGGTCAATCAGTGAATTAATTACTGTTTGTAAGAATGTGTTTGAAATAGTACAATGATCTCTGGGTACAAGCTGCAGAACCAGAGATCCAAGCAACTATTGAGATTGTTTTGAAGATTAGTGTGCCTACTAATAGGATCCCTGGGTACAACTGCAGAACCAGGGATCTTAGGTAGATCACATAGGATCTAGGGAGTGAGGATTATAGTTCTTTTAGAATTAGGTATGGATACACTACAGGCTGAAGAGTCTGTTAATGCAATAACCAGGTTAATGTGGATAGTATTTAAGTAAACCTTAGGTGTATAAGAATAGGCTGAATACAGGCACAGTAATATTAAGTAGCTTACAGAGCTAGGTACCTAAACCTCAATTGGAGTGTATATCACTTTTGTAGACCTGCAAAAACAGAGTCTGATATTATTTAGTCACACTTTTCTAACAGAACTTTGGGTTATAAGTACTACCCATAAGATTCACAGCAAAGAGTAAAACTTAACTAAGATTTAATAATAGATGTTTAAAGACAAACGGTAAGGAATCTCGCAACCCCTGTAGCCAAAGTGCTAACAGGAGGCTGGGGTATAAATCTCCTTCTTCCCTTCCTCCCAGCTTACCACGAGAAACCTGAAAACTAACCTTGTGTTTTAGAACACCCCCCCTCCCTCCTCCCCCCTCTTAAAGGAAACTTAACAAACCTGTTAAAAATTTTTATATAAAACATCAATTATACTATTAACCTTAGTAAGAGTATTTAGAAATTAAAGCCATACTAATAAGCTATAGGTGGTTTGTTAGACTTTTGATGACTTATATTCTATAAAGGAAAAAAGAGAATGAAAAAAAAAACCGCCCGTAAAAGCACGGTGCATATTAAGGTTTTTCTTCCCCCTACAAAATGGCGGGTGCAACTTCTGAACAATTAAACCTTACTGAGTTCCCTACTATTCTATATTAAAGGCTGCACAAACTACTTAACACTAGACATATTTGATTCACAGCTAATTTAACAAGTTACAAAGCACTTTCTGGAGTGTCTTGGTTTTCATTCGAAGATTGCGATGAAGAACGATGCTTTCTCTTGTTGGAGGAGGTTGAAAGTTCCATAGGTTGGATTAAGTCCAGAGACTGCAGGATACGAAGGCCTTCTTCTTTCGTTGTGATTTTATATTGCTTGCTTCTGAATTGGAATTGAAGAACAAGAGGAGTTATCCAGATGTAACGAATATCTTCTTCTGTCAGCTTTCAAGTCACCGGTTTCATTTCTCTTCTCTTGAGCAGGGATTCCTTAAGGAGATCCGGGAAAAATTCTATATTTGCTGAGTTGTGTTCAAGGTGACCTGTTCTTCTTGCCACTTGTAGAATTTTAATTTTATACCTATAGTCTATGAAAGTGGCTATAATGTCTCTTGAGGCGCGGGTTCGCAATAAAGCTGTGGGTCCCGCTCGGTATGCTTTTGTTATGGCTGGTGAAACGCCGTCTTCAGGAGGGATTATCTCTTTTAACCAATTCATAAGGAGTTGTGGTAAGTCACGGGTTTTGCCAATTGATTCATCCAGCCCTCGTATCTTGAGGTTATTCTGTCTGTGTGCCATATCGGAGCGAAGTGCTTTCTCGGCTAGGATATCTTCCAGCTGCTGGAGTTGTTGGATTTCATTTTGATTGGTAATACTGTTATTTAGAGCAGTCTCTGCTACTGATCTCGTTTCTTTTACTAAAGACTGTATGCCTTCTAGTTGCTCACAAAGAGGCTTAAAGTGGGAGGCGAAATGATCAAGTATCGATTTTTCTAGATTTGTTATGGCTGAAGTTAATTCTGATGAGGTGACCAGATGCGTCTGTGGGTTAGAGCTTTCACCTCCGGACGCCATTTTGTGAGAGATCCTGAGTTGCGAGCCTGATGTATTTTTCGATGTTATTGGGGTTAGAGTAGTTTGAAGTTTCTTACTTTTATGTCGATTTGACTGTCCGATTTTCTCAGAATCGTTCTCCATAAAGTAGGATCTTGTTAGTCATCAAAGTATGCTAAATTGGAGGGAGAGTCGAGTGGGGAGAGCGGAGCTACTGAATTAGGCTGCCATCTGCGTTTTCCCGCCACCGGAAGTCCCTGCTCCCGAGATTTGACTAGCGCCCTGAGGGTTCTTCCTGGGAGATCCCGTTTTTGCCCGGAGCTTCGCAAAAGGGCCCCAATGGGTCCCGGCCCGGGTAGTCCAAGTGACAGGCCCCTTGTCCTACGAGGTCTCCAGGGATTATGGGCAAGTGTGGCGGCGACACATTGACCACCTTCGGTGGCAGGTTCTATCCAAGGACCTGGAGGAGTCAGCAGATGAGTATGGGGGCAACAGGGAGTCCCCACCTGACGCATGCCAAAAGCCCAACACGGAATAGGATGCCACACCAACAACAGAGGTGGCCGGATTCCCACAGAGCGTTCCTTCCCCAGTGACAGAACCGCGAGCAGCCATCACAGATGCTTCCCCGACCCAACCAGAGAGGCCGGCTCCAGCACCTGAACGGGACGCCTCAGCTCCGGGAGTATGCAGGTCCACCCAAGAGAGAAAGCCACCCGCCTACCTCAAGGACTGTGTGTACCAGGGGTCTTCGGGACTATGGGGGGAGGGGTGTTATGTTCTGTCCTAAGAGCCGTGCACATGGTCGGCCAAACATGTGGCCAGGCAAAGCAATCGAGCTTCACCTCCAGAGACAATAGACCCAGCAGATCCTAGTAGGGACCAATGGGGAAGCCTGCATCCATAGACTGACCACTAGGATGCAGGATCACTGTAAATAGCAAATCACAGGGGTTGGGTGTGTGCATGGGTGTGATTGAGAACAGGGATATAACTAAGTGGACCTGCGAGTCCGGCACAGTAGCCTTGTCCCGGCCTTCAAATGAACTATGAGCTTTAATCTCTCAACGAGTCTCCGAACCCAGTAGCTGACACCCTTCTAAGATGATTCTCAGAGCCCCCAAAGGTGAGGCCAGGGTTTAGGGATGCCAGCCTCCAGGAGGGATCATCAAAAAATATAAGGGCCGTGAAATAATAACTAGGGAAAGTTCAATACTTCGATATTTTCTTCTTATGGGCTCCACTAGAATGTCCATAAATCATCCACAGTTACTGGATTTGAAAGAACAAAGGACATAGGACCATTTACTACAGCACAAGCATCTTAATCTTGGAAACAACACTTACAGGCACTCTCATTCATCATTAGAATGGACTGTTGATAGTGATAACGAATTGTTTATTGTGAGGCATGTACCCTTGTAGAGACATATGCACTATAATAAGAAAATATTGAAGTATAGAACTTTCCATAGTTATTATTTCACAATTCTTGTTTTGTTTGTTTTTTAAATTATACCTTGTTCCTGTGGATTTCTCTGGATTATATAGCCTCCAAGTGGGGCCTGGAGGTCTTTGGGAATTCTACTACAGAGATCAGTTTCCCCCGGAGAAAACGGATGCTTTGGAAGATGGACTCCCTGGCAGCAATTCTGGGAGGACTCCTGGGCCTTCCTAGAGGTTGGCAGCCGAGGGGAACAGCCACAGCCAGCACCTGGAGGAGTCGGGACCGTGGGCACACCTGGACGAGAGCATCCCTTGCGGGCTCTGGGGCGACCTCTAGCGGCCGAGCCACCGGCGAGGACCAAAGTGGGCGGGGAGGGAGGGAGGGAGGAAGCGCCGCGCGGTGATTGAAAGGCGAGGCGGGGACGGAGGGCGCGCAGGCGCAGTGCCGCATCCTGCTGGGGTCGGAGGACGAGCGGTCCCGCCGGGCGCGAGCACGTACGGGCCCGTAGGAATGGGCGCGGCCTCAAGGGGGTGGGGGCGCGCGCGCGCAAAGCCCGCCCGCCCCCTCCTAGCGGCGCCGTAGCGCGAGGCAGGATCTCGTGGCCGCGCCCGTCGCGCTCGCCGCCGCCTCGCCTCCCCCCCCCCCCGCTTGACTGACAGGCTGAGGCGAAGCGAAACAAAATGGCGGACAGGTTCTCCCGCTTCAACGAGGACCGGGACTTCCAGGTAACCGTCGCCCGGGGCCGGCGGCCTTCGCGGGAGTGTGGGGTGTGGGGCGGGCGCCGAGCCCCTCCCTGCCCGAGCGGGCGGCCCCCGCGACTCCCCCCCTCCGCCCCGGCGAGGCCCTCGGCCCGGCCTCCTTCGGCCCGCAGGCCCCCCGCGAGCCCCCCGCCCCGCGCCCCCCCCCCTCCACGGACTGGGCCGCGCCCCCCCCCCCGGCATTTGGTCGCTCGCCTCCGCTTCCCCATCCCTTCCCGTGGGAGTGGGGGGCGAAGGGGAGGGAAGGAAGCGGGGGGGGGGGGAGGCGCCTCTCTTGCCCCCCCCTTGCCCTCCGAGGGGGACTTGCCGGGTTTCCTCGAAAGGAAGGGGGCCGCCCCCGGAAAAGTTATGCATCTTTTAAAATCACCGGGCTTGCAACTGACATGCATGTAGGTGCGGTGGAAACTTGTGTATGCGCACAGGTAAGGCGACTCCAAGGTGGTGGTTTTTCTTTTTTTGGACGGCGCACGTGGAAAAAAACGGAGTCTTGCATTTGAGTAAATACGGCATATTGCAGCTGTCCCTCGGCCCTGCGCTTCTTCCTTTGAGCAGAGTTCCTCTTGCGACTTGCGCCATTCTGTCTCCGGCCCTCTAACCCGCCCCCCTCCCCGGGGCAATCAAGAGGGAATCGTTGCATAGGGACCCTTTTGGGAATACGTCTATAACTCCTCCCAGATGGAGAGAGGTTGGGGGCGCTTCCCTTTCCTGCTCCCCCTTTGCAAGGTGAGACCTTAATCTTTTGCAGGAACTTGTGGGCCAGGGCCATCAAGGCAACTGTCCAGAAAGGTATTTTATCCAGATAAGTCTCTCCTTTAATCTGGTGGGGGCAGGGAGTGTAGATGCCAAGGAGACCTAAACATCACCTATATCAGGGGCAAGCAATTTCCTTGGCCTGAGTGGGGGGGGGGGGGGGAGAATATGTCTGAAGATGCTGTCATGTTGACCATCAAAAATGGGTGGGGCAAAGACCAGGATTGTACATAACCAGGTGCTCCATATATGTTGTGTATAGAGCTGGTGTGTGTTTTTTTGCACAGGATTAAAATAAAACGTATAGAATGATCAGTATAAAATATGAGTGGATTTGCTTACACTGCACATGCTTAAAAATAAGATTGCAGTGGATGAAAATATTTGGATAATGTCTGATTGTAAGGGATGCTTTGTGTGCAGTATCCTAGTGGGATATGGGGGCGTCAGTGACAGAGTTTACACTTCAGCTTCCACTCTGAAAACTGCTACACTCAAAACCCACTATTTAATAATTGCTGTTCTCTGTGAGGGGACCCCTAGTCTGGATTCTGTTGGCATCCACACTGGCTGTTTGCCCCCTACCTATGACTGGTCTTAGGTCCCCCCCCAGCTTCCCAAAGGCCTCCTGGGAAGAAGCACTGGAGATGGAAGGTGGGGCTGTGACATGCCGCACAGACTTGCTCCCTCACTAGCTGTGGGGGGAGTACATTTTCTCCAGCAGTCCATCTGGATTGTACCAGGTGGCCAAACAGAGCAGCAGAGATGGGCCAGAAGGGCTTAAAGGTGGCAGGACATGGCAGACAACTTCTGGATCCAAGGGTGGGTCCAACCAGCACTTGACTGTCTTGCTGCTCTAGGCAGTGGTGGTCCCTGAAAACCGCAGAGGTGGCTTTTGCTGAGTAGGGGTAGCAACAATGCTGGAGTCTGCTCCTCAGAAGCAGTGGCACGATTTCTGCAGCTGGCTACCTGCTCGGTCTGCATCATATTGGAGTCCAACACTGCATACCTGTGCTGCGCATCACCAACTAATAGTGAGGAGTTGCTGGCAGCCACTTGGAGTGGAACCAGAAGGAGTTTCATCATGTCATCACCACTCCTGGTCTAAAAATAAAGAAAGGGTTCTGGTATTGTGCTCTGTCACTCCCCAGTATGACTACACCGTGCTTTTAGGGGTGAAGCAAGGGACCTTCTTTGCCAAGCATGGCATGTGGTCTCAGGTGCCACCATTTGCCACTTGTGCTGGCGGTTGCCTGTCCCTGGTCTAAATCATGCTGCTGGACTGGAGAGAGAGAAATAACTTCAAAATACACTCTAATATCAAACCTTTGGAGAGAGGGGAAGGAACTTTAAAGATGTCATTTCTAAAAACTCTTCTTTCCACTCCTCAGTGTATAGAATCAGATGATGGCATGTACAGACAAATAAGAGAAAAAGGAGGCTTTAAGGCTCCACCGCATTCATCATGTCCACTGCATTGGTTGGCTAGTGAAGGAGGTGGGGGCAGTAGTTCTTTGCATTACAGTGAAGATGATGATGTGTTACAAATAATATAACTTCCCTTTCTAGTTTGTGTTAACACAGAATAACAAATGGCCGCAAGGTCATCCAGAGTGGGCCGTGCTTGCTGCTTTTACTTCACAGGGCATCTCTATGGAGTTGTGTGTACAGGTGTTATTTGTCTGGCTAGACAAAATAATTGAATATACTTTCAGATATATATGCTAAATATGCTTGTTCAGGTTGAATGAGGTGTTCTTTTATGCAAGAACTTGAGTCTTCTCTCACTCATCTTGCAGTAGTGGAAATCATTGAGCTGGTAGGATAGTGGTATCTAGGCTTAACAATGAAGGGACTCACTTTATTGAGGATGCTACATTTAGCATGTGCTTTTGATGATAGGTTTCAGAAGCTTAAGGTCATGGAAGATGATAGCCTTTGTAGGAAAATCATAGTCAAAACTGTTTGGCTGCAGGTATTGATGATTCCAGTCTTGCCAGAGGGCCTTGCAAATTACTTCCTGAAAGGCTACAAGACGAGATCAAAGCAGATAAAATCAGTTCACTTGCAATAAATATCCATATGAAAAATTGTTTCAGCTAGTTGTTCCTTTCAGATTTTTGCCTTTTTAAAATCTGTTGGCATTTGATAGTTGTGAGCATTTTTATATTAATAAATTAGCATGTGGAAAAACACTGAATAATGAGTAATTTTTCCCTGCTCCCTGGACAAAAATAAACCATTTTACATCCTTGAAAGAGGGTGCTGCAGTACCACTGCATATCCTGGCAACAGAAATTTGGGTCAGGGGATGAATACTGACTGGTGCTTATGGATTTTTTTAGATTGTCAGGCTGCAGTTCCCTTCTTTAGAGCGCTATGAAAATAGTCCTAGCGAACCAATTAAGAGGGATTTTGTGACTCTTCTAGGTAACTGGGACAGTACATGGAAAACATGCAGGTAGCATGGATAATTGTACAATAAGATGCAATGGAGGTTCTGCATGCGTAGAAGTCACTCAGATCCCTTCCTGCAGCAAAAAAGAATGGCAACTTTAGTTTTGGTCTGTTTATTTCTGTTGAATATGAAGTAGGCTTTAGCCCAGGGGTGGCCAACCTTGCTTAACGTAAGAGCCACATAGAATAAATGTAAGAGCCACATAGAGATGTCTGAGAGCCGCAAGACAGGAACAAATATCACACACACGTTTTTATTTTTAAAAATATGCAAATTTGCTTTTTATTAACGTTAGATGGGACTGCCAAAAATAAAAACAAACGAGGAAAACCGGTTATTGATAATGATATTACTTGTTTGCTAATGAAATTGAGAGAGAGAGAGAAAAAGAGAGAGATGGAAAGAAAGAATTAAAGAAGTGGAAAGAAAGAGAGAGAGAGAAACTAGGAAAGCAAATAGATGGGAGGGAGGAGGGAAGGAAGGAAGGAAGGGAGAAAGAGAAAAAAAGCATGCCTCCCCTTTGCTTCCCCAGCCGCCCTGCCAGGAGCCGCACAATATGTGTGAAAGAGCCGCATGTGGCTCCCGAGCCACAGGTTGGCCACCCCTGCTTTAGCCTGTGGGAGCTTACATTACAATAAATCTATTAATCTTTAAGGTGCCACAAGGCTTGGTTTTATTTATAGTTTGGTCTGCTTGTGTAGGATTGACATTTCTCTAACCCCCCTCCCCTTTTGATGAGATACAATACAGATTCATAAGAACATAAGAAAAGCCAATGTTGGATGAGGCCAATGGTCCATCCAGTCCAAAACTCTGTCACACAGTGGCCAACAACACCAGGTGCCCTCAGGAGGTCCAGCAGTGGAGCCAAGACAACGGAAGCCCTCCCACTGTTGCCCGCCCCCAAGCCCCAAGAATACGGAGCATCACTTGCCCCAGACTGAGAGTTCCTATCTATACTTTGTGGCTAATAGCCACTGATGGACTTCTGCTCCATATGTTTATCTAATTCCCTCTTGAAGCCATCCATGCTTGTAGCTGCCACCACCATCTGTGGCAGTGAATTCCACGTGTTAATCACTCTTTGGGTGAAGAAGGACTTCCTTTTATCTGTTCAAACCCGACTGCTCAGCAATTTCATGGAGTGCCCACGAGTTCTTGTATTGTGAGAAAGGGAGAAAAGTACTCCTTTCTCTACGTGCTCTATCCCATGCATAATCTTATAAACTTCAATCATGTCACCCCTCAGCCGTCGTCTCTCCAAGCTAGAGAGCCCCAAGCGCTTCAGTCTTTCTTTGTAGGAAAAGTGTTCCAACCCCTTTATCATTCTAGTTGCCCTTTTCTGCACTTTTCCCAATGCTATATCTTTTCTGAGGTGTGGCGACAAGAACAGTACACAGCGCTGTCTTCCCACAATGAAAACAAGTGAAATTTCAATAAGCAGTTAATTAAAAAAACAAAAAAAAACAAAACGTTTAGATGTGAGCTGCAAGGGTGGGCTAGAGAGAGTAGAAAGAACTTTTTCTTGATATCCCCAAAGACCTGAACTCAAGGGCATCCAATGAAGCTGATAGGCAGTAGATTCAGGATGTATAAAAGGAAATATTTATTTACAGAATAAGTTATTAAAATGTGGAATTCTGTGCCAGAGGATGTATTGATGGCCATAGGCGTAGATATTAAAGGGGTATTAGGCTATTACAAGACACAGTAATGAGTACTGAAGAATCACCCAACTTTAAGGTTAACAATAGAGAAACTGAAATTGTTAAAGGTTTTCCATTCTTTGGCTTATCCAAAAGGAAGACTGCAGTGCAAACAAGAAATCCGAAGACAGTTGAGACCTGGAAGGGTAGCCATGAAGGAGATAAAAAAGATCCTTAAGTGTAAGGCTGTGTCACTGGCGACCAGGATCAAGATAATTCATGCCATCGTATTCTCCACGTGGGTGGAGAAAGTTGGTAAATGGGTGTGCAAGTTGGACAGTGAAGAAAGCTGACGGGAAGAAAGTGGATTCATTTGAAATGTGTTGGAGGAGAGCTGTGGGCCACCAAGAAGACAAATGAGTGGGTCGTATACTGAACCACGCCTCAACTCTCCCTAGAAGCCAAAAGGACTAAACTGAGGCTGTCATACTTTGATCCTATTATCAGAAGACAAAAATCACTGGAAAGGAGAATAATGCTAGGCGAAGTTGAAGGTAGAAGGAAAAGAGGAAGGCCCAACATGAGGTGGATGGACTCAGTCAAAGAGGCCATGACTTTCAGGTTGCAACACCCAAGCAAAGTTGTTAATGACAGGATGTTTTGGAGGTCATTCACTCATAGGGTTGCCATAAACTGGGAACAACTTGATAGGGCCTAACACATCCAGAAAGGTTTATGAAGGGCAGGTCTGGCAGTGGCTACTAGAGGGAACCTCCATATTCAGAGAAAGTGAATCTCTGTATACCAGAGCTAGGAGGCAACATCAGAGGAAGGTCTTGGCTTCTGTGTCCTGTTGGCTGCTGTGTGAGACAGGATACTGCACTAGGTGCACCACTGGTCTGATCCAGCTGGGCTCTTCCTATGCTATGACTGCTGCTTACTTGATGCAATCAAGGAAATTATTGACGTGTCAAAGGATACTTGTGTAGCCCTTAATGTGCAAAGTAAATCTCTTGTTTTGTGCATCCTTAAGACTGTCATTACTCTTATGTGGAGAACTGAAAAGGAAGGATAGTCACACACCCCCCCCCCCAATAACCGCTGGTCAGAAACATGATTAAAAGGTGGACCTTCTTCCAAAAGAAGAATGTGTGTAGATCAACTGATCTCTTGGCAGGGATTCGAAGTGGTTAAAACTCTTGCTAGCCCATTAAAGTGTTTGGTGGCCTATCTTTGGCTACGCTGTGCAACTTGGCAGCAGAAGCTAATTGTGTCTGCTAGTGGCCACTGGGAAATCTGCTGCAATAGGTAGCTGGCACAGGATTGCAACTAGTGATGGAGGAGGCAGCAGAGTCAAATCTGTAAGGTGGTGTGTTGTGAATTGTTAGGCTTATGACTGTGTGCAGCTTACAGTTGGGAATGTAGTGTGTGGATATACAGAGCATGTACCGTGTGTGTGTGTGTGTGTGTGTGTGTGTAAAGAAATACTCCTGAATTTATTGTAATCTGATTTTGAATGTTAATCTTTGTTAACATAACTCTCCTTGTCCCTTCATCTCCATTTTTTCTATATTCCTGCTCTGGGTATTTAAAATAGTATATTGTAAAATACAATCCTGCTTAATTTTTTTATTTAAGAAAGGGGAAGGAAGATTGGCAAAACAAGCTAAGAGAAACCTATGTTAGGATTATGTGATTATGTTAGAAAACAAAATATTGAGTCGCTTTTATAGTCTTAAGAACGAGCAAGCATGAACAGATGTCTGAAGACAGGCTAGCTGTCAGAATCTGCAGATTCAGACAATGGTTTCTGGGGTCTTCTGCTATCTTATAACCTGTTGCTATGTTGCTATGTATTGTAACCTGTGCTTGCACCCATTTTGTATTCATGCCTATTGCTATCAGTTGCCCCTATGCCCACTATGTAACGTATACTATGTGACCCCAGGTTTATGGCTTTGACCAGGCCTGGTCTATGTAACTGTTTGCCCGGGAGAATGACAACTTCAAAGCATGGGAACAATGGGCCTCTCACACTCCTGCCTCCGCATTCCATACATCCCGGCTGGGAAGACAAGGGGAGGACAGGGACTATTTCTTATCAACGTGCGAAAGCCTTGAGGGAAGCATTTGTTATGTGAATATGGTTACATCTGAAGGGTCTGGTTTGGGAAGGGAAATTTACAGCTTAACACCTAGCTTTCTTTCCTGTGGGAAGCAAATGGCCAGAGACCCCTTTTGCCCGCCGTTTTTCCCCTTTGGTGATTGGTTACCTATGGGCAATTCAAATTGTACTGAAGGGTATATTAGACCTGCTTCTATTGTATGCGTTATCTCTGACAATAATCCGAGGACCTGTACCAATGTAGAAATTGGAAATAAAGAACTGTGTTTCATCAACAAAGATCTGATCCTTGATTACTTTGAGCAGAAGCCTCACACTAGCAAACGGAGTAGGCAACTGCCATATCAAATTGTAGTGTAGTATTCAAGAGCTTTGGCCTGAGAGAGAGAAAGGGTTTAAATCCCTACTCTGCCATGAAACTTGCTGGGTGATCTTGCGCTAGTCACTGTCTCTTAGCCTAACACTCCTCACAGGGTTGTTGTGATGGTAAAATGAAAGAGGGAAGACCAGCATATACTACCCAGAGCCCCTTGAAGAAAGGGTGAGATAAAAAAGTACAAAATAAAAAAGAGATCCTCAAGTAGCATGTGGAGTCCAAGAACAGTTAGCCATCCCATCCACTCACCCACCCAGCCAAATGCCCTTTTCTTACCCAAAAAGCTCCTCTAAGCCTGGACCTCCAATCTTCTTAAATTTTTCAGTATTTCTCTCAGTGGTCTTCGCTCCTCCATCTTTTCCACTTCAAACTGTCCAGAGGCCGCAAGTTCTCCAGCGTGTTTAGTACACTTATATCCCTCCATTTTAAATGCAAGTTTCCTAGGAGTCTTCCATCAAGCATGGACAGGACCCAAATCTGCTTAGCTTCAACATTCTTGGTGTATCATGTGCTTTCCAAACATACTGTCATACCAAACGGCTCTGTTTGTTCTCCCTGACTGTCCCTTATGCCTGGAGCTCTGCTTCAAATGTTTTAATGCTGCTGTTTCTTTCTCTTCATTCTTTAAAATCGAACTTTTTCATAACAAAGTCGGAGTCCAGTGGCACCTTTAAGACCGCAAAGTTTAATTCAGGGTCTGTTCTGTTGCTTCTGTTGTTCTGTTGCTTCAGACCAACATGGCATTTACGCACATATGTGACTTCTCCCATTCATTCTGTTTTTATTTTCTTCCTCGTTGTTTTTGAAGTACACTTTATAAACTACTTGTCCCTTTTATTTTATTGGATGAAGTATACTGATTGTGCCAAGTAAATAATGATAAAAGTGTGTGGCTCTGCAGGTGGTACCATTAAAAGGTTTTACAGGGCCTGTAAAAGTCAGAGTGGGCCTGTTCCATCACAACAGGCCCACTCTGACTTTTACAGGCTCTGTCCTGCCTGCCCCCTCCCGATTCCTGGAGGGCGCTATTCCACTTCCTGCCACTCGGGTGCTCTGCCACCACCTGCTCAGTTTTGGGGGTCCTGAATGAGAGGAACAGGACTCTCCATCCCCCTTCCCAGTTCTGAGGCCTGGCCTCAAGGTCTCCTGCTACCCAGCGCCTGGTTACCACAGGAACCAAATTCAGCTTTGGGTTTTCCCTGGAGGGCTGGCACTGGGTGCCTTGACTGCTTCCCTCCCAATCTGGGAAATCAGTAGCTTATCCAAGCGGTTGGAGGGCTATGTGGTACAGAAACTTAGGGCCACATCCAGTATTAAAAAGGATTTATTAAAAAGAAAGTAAGTTCAGGCACACTTAATCACAACAACAGATCAGCACACGGAAGAACAAAGAAAAGTTGGGTATACACACGTCTTTCCCTGGCTCTAAAGCTTACTCTAACTAGATGTCACAATCAGAGTAGGTACATACAATCTTAGACAGTTACCCAAGATTCTAAAGATGTCCCATTAGCTCAGGCTCCTTGCAGCCAGCAGGCCAAGCCACATGCCCCCCCCCCCCAAAGATGGCTGCCGGCTTTCAGACTAGCTATCAGAGGTCTGTTCCCTTCCAAGAGATAGTACAAAGAGTCCTTCCCTTGTCAGAGCAAGCACTTTTATTAAACCTTTGACTCCACCCATTTTACATCACTCTCTCCACCCCTTTGGCCTGGGCCACTCAGGTCACACAGGTGGACCCTGGGGCACACAGGTGCATTTTGGGAGCCCTCCCGGAAGGTCTGGGAAATTTCTGGGAGTCACCTGGAGATTCCTAACACCAAATACCTCAGTAACCTTGCAAGCCGAGTCATTTACATACCTATGGCTGGTAATTAACCAGGCTTCCTGCCCTTCCAGAGAGGAGAGAGAGAAAAACCCAGGAATATTTTAAAAGCCTCAGAGTGTGTGTGTGTGTGGGGGGGTGTTCTCCACACTTCCCCCTTCTTAGATTCCAGAGGAGGGACACCTCTTTTCCAGAAGGGTGCCCCGTAGTGGAATCCAAACAAGTCTGTTACAGTTACGCAGTATCCATTAGAAAACACACATGCAAATCATTAAGTACATAATCACACATAGAATTGGGTCTACCCTACGAGTCCGTGCCTTTCCTGGAGCGAAAATCTGCAACTGTGTTGTTGCATCCAGAAAACAATGTTCTGTCTTTATGATGTACTTCTCAGTCTCCCAAGACCACTTCTGAAGTTTGGTGTTCTGTGGTTGCAGCTATTGCCTGTCAAGAGAGGGAGTTCTTGGGCCCCCCTCCATGAGGTTGGAAATTGCCCAGTTCCCGTACAGTTACTGCTACCTTGTCTTTTATTGGCAGCTTGTTTCTCCTATCCACTCTGTATTCCCAGAAACCCACTTTTGGCATTCCAAACAAACAGTTTTCCAGCTTGATGCTGTGACCTGTCCCTTGGGTGGTATTCAGCTCCCTTGCAAACTGCTCACAGTGCGGACCCCAGTCCCTGGAAAAAACCCTGATTTAATCTATGTGAGCTACTGTCCCATTTGACCCGCCGCTCCACAAGTCAGTTGGCAGTTCCTGAAACAACGCACCTGTGTTCTTGAATCCAGCATGCCACACAGTAACCTCCGGCAAACCATCTGGAGTGGTGAAAGCAGATTTAATTCTGGCCTCTTCCTCCAATTCAAGTTGCCAGCAGTCCTTATTACCTGTTCTGAAAGAGGGCCACCTGACAGGCAAGTGAGACCTTGCATCCATTTCAAGCACAGCCAAATCTGTTCCCTTTGGTTTCTTTCTGAAACCCATTTCCCACTGATGTATAACTGAAAAACTCCTCTCTCTGCCTTGAAAGCACCAGTTCTCCCTGAGGTGGAGGACTTCTGCATGGGTTACTCCCACTGTGCCTTTAGGGAGGCAGGAAATACTTTTTTCCACTTCCTGTTGGCGCCTTCGGAATAGCCCATCCCGTCAGTTCTGCTCCTGTCTCTGTAGGGAGTAGCAGCTATAGAATAGGCTTCGCCTCAATTCTCTATTCATTTTTAACCGACTTTGCTAGTTTCCTTCATTTGCCTTCCCTTTTTTCTTCTTAACTATTTTTCTTCCTTTCTCCTTGCTCCTTCTCTGGATCAGAGACAGAGCAGCCACCTCGTGTCCAGAAGAATTGAATGCTTAAGCATTCTCCTGCCCGAATGGTGGTGACGGAGCAGCCCGGTGGCTTCTCATTGGGGGAAGAGGAAGAAGACACACACACTGCGGAGGCGACTGCAGCATGGATCATTAGTGTGGCTGACTTGCCCTCGCACCTTGTTCGTGCCACCCCAATAGACCCGGCTGATCCGGCAGTGGCACAACACGCCCAGAAGCACTGCCAGCAGCCATTAGAAGAGGAGCCTGCCAATTCGTCAGGCTGATACTGGCCCTCCGGCAGCCATCTTGGAAGCATGGCTTCCAGGCCCCATTCCAAGCACCCATGAAGGTGGAGGGAACAGACCAGGACTCCCATCCAGATCCCCCCAGACATGCTGGAGAGCTAGGAGCCGTGCTGCAAAGGGGTAATGTACCTGAAGCTGAGGCCCTATTTGCTTCTTCAGACCTCATGGCAGTGTTTAGACAAGCCATGCAACAAGAAATCTCCACCTTTTGCAATAGGGTGGGAGTCACCATTCAGGGGGCATCTTCCTCTCAGGCCACCCCACTTCCGTTGTGCACTACCTAGCCCACTAAGGCAGCACAAAAAGCCCCTTCACAGGAGGGCGAGGGGGGAGCAATTGGGCAAGGAGGAATGTTCAACATCCATAAGTGGATGATAGGGGGGAGGGGGAGTTCCTCTCAGATAATGAGGAGGAGGAGATCAAGGTGCCTGAACAGTCCAGCTGGTTTTTCAAGGCCGAGGATTATCATTTTCTCCTAACCAAAATCAAGGCACTAGAGGTCCAGGATGCTCCCCCTTCTAATAACCAAAACTCCTCTAGATCCAAAGTCCCGTCTAGATCCAGAGGGAATTCTGATTCTTCCCCCCAGAGGAGAATGTTGAAAAGGTTTTCCCCTTTCCTGAGTATTTTGAACGTCAGCATGGAATGGGGTAGACCCACAGCAAACAAGCAGTTTCCAGCATTTGTGAGAAAATTGTACGCTTTACCTAACTATGCCAATGAGCTGTTACAGGTGTCTCCAGTGGACAGACCAATAGCAGTGCTCCAGTCAGCTGGGCTACTGTCAGAAGATGGTCAGGGCATGATCCGGGACCCCACTGACATGAAGGCGGAAGCAGCACTTAGGAAGATCCACAAAGCAATTCTATGATGTTGAGAGCAGCTTCCATGGCCTCTATCACCTCCCAAGCAGCCATTGTATGGATTCACAAAGTAATTCAACTTCTTCTGGAAGACAACCGCGGACTCTTGGATGGAGCTACTTGTATCTTTCAGGCGAACTCCTTTACAGTGGATGCCATCTTGGACATCCTTACCTTTGCATCAAGAGCCATGGCCTCTACAGCAGTGACCAGGAGGCTCCTTTGGTAAAGGGCCAGGCAAGCGGACTCTCTATCCAAGTCCATTGTCATGGCTTATCCTTTCCAAGTGGACCGAGTGTTTGGGGATGCTCTGGACAAGATCCTAATTGAGATACGTGACAAGAAGAAGGCCATGCCCAGAACCATACAGTGAACTGAGAGACGTGGAAACCATTCCTTTCGCTCCCAACACTCCTTGGCAAGGTTTCGTCAGGATGCCAAGAAAACCACCTGGGAATCCATGTAACCTCATCCAAATGGGGTTTCTTCGGATCTCAACTCCACAAACAGGCCTTCAAAAAGAATGCTAGAGGGGACCGTGACACCAAACCCAAGCAAGTGTGACTACGCATCACTTCTGGTGGGGGCTCGTCTTCTCCATTTCCATCCAGCCTGGAAGGAGTCTCAGGCGGATGCCTGGCCAATAGAAATCATGTCCAAGGGTTAACGCATAGAATTTTGAAGTCACCCACTGGAAAGATTCCTGGTTTCTCCAGTCAGCAGATCCATAGATAAGAGAGCTATCGTTGACAGGGCTCTGCAACATCTCTTGGATATCAAAGCTATAGAATGGGGACAGGGGGTTTACTCCATCTTGTTGATGGTTCCCAAGAAGAACGGCAACTGGAGAGCCATATTGGATATCAAGTTTCTGAACAAATTCATCAGGCTTCGCCATTTCTGCATGGAAACTCTGAGGTCCATAACAGAATCTCTGTTACCAAACTAGTTCCTGACATCAATAGATCTCACGGAGGCTTACCTCCATGTTCCAGTTCATTCAGTACACAAATGCTTTCTCCGGTTCTGCGTGGGCAGCCAACACTTTCAATACCAAGCACTTCTGTTTGGTCTGTCCACAGCCCCCAGATTCTTCTCCAAGCTGGTTATCAACCCTGTAGTACATACGGAACCAGGGAATTCATGTTCTCCCATATCTAGACGACCTGTTGGTCTGAGCCAACAACAGGGTGGGTTCCATCCAGAATACAGAGTTAACACTGCATTGTTTTCAGAACCACGGGTTCCTGGACAATTTCCCCAAGCCAGTGCAGAGGATCGAACACCTGGGGGTGATAATAGACACAACACGCAACTCTCTCTCTCTCTTACTGCTCTCCAAGGCCAAGAATATCAGAGAGCTGATGTCTCTGGTAGTCCAGAGCACCTCCTTGTCTCTAATGACTATGGCAAAGCTCCTGGGCCTGATGATATCCAACACAGACATGGTCCAATGGGCGCGTCTTCATTCCAGACCCTTGCAACGTTTCCTCCGGCCTTACCAACATGTAATCTTGGTCAGGAAGACCCTCAATCTTCGGGTTCCCACTGTGGTCAAGAGCAGCCTACTCTGGTGGATGGATCTGCAGAACCTTCACTGGTGCAAGGTGTATTAAATTCAACAGTCCATGGAGGTCTTTACAGATGCGAGTTTTTCCGGCTGGGGCACGATGTTGGAGGAACTTCCCATCCAGGCCACAAGAGTGCCTTCCCATCAATCTGTTGGAGCTTAGAGCTATTTATCATGCATTGAACCACTTCATTCCCCAGCTTTGTGGACAGCATGTTTTGTTTCGGACAGACAACATCTCAGCCAAGGCTTACATCAACAAGCAGGGTGGTTCCCAGTCCACCCAGCTACACCAGGAAGCAATGAAGGTACTGGCTTGGGCCTAGAGGAACGTAGCACTGATACAAGCAGAGCACATGAAGGGGGCAGACAACGTAAAGGCCGATTGGCTCAGCAGGGAGACCATTTACGAAGGGGAATGGGTGCTGTATCTGGATCTATTCAACATGATAATTGCACAGGTGGATCTTTTCACGTTGCCAGCATACCTTCAGCTTTCGCGATTCTTTACTTGGTACCACCACCACGAGGCGGAGGCGATGGATGCACTGACAGCACCATGGCTCGATGGCCTCCTCTGCATCCCTTTTGACCTGGTCCACCCAGGTCACCCAGGTGCATCCTGGGGCATGCAGGTGCATCCTGGGAACCCTCCTGGAAGGCATTCTGGGAAATCTCCAGGAGTCACCTGGAGATTCGTAACACCAAATACCTCAGTAACCTTGCAAGCCGAGTCATTTGCATAACTATGGCTGGTAATTGACTAACTTCCTGCCCTTCCAGAGAGGAGAGAAAAAAACAGGAAACACTTTAAAAACTCGGAGTGGGGGGTGTTCTTGGTCAAAGATTTTGTCAAGTATTTTTAAAGCATTATTAGAACATAAAAAATATTTGTCCAGCCCTGGTGCCAGCCCTAGCTGGTGGGTCTAAAACATTGCAAGAGCTGTGTTGGGGCAGAAATACTAGCTGCACTCTCCTCAAATTGTAAACACCAGTTGTATCTGTGTGAGGCTTCTGCACTTAGCAGTAAAAGATCAGACCTTTGTTGATGAAACAGAGTTCTTTATTTCTTAATACTGCATGACAGGTTCTCGAATGTTTGTTAGAGATGCCACATAACGAACAGTCAGAGTTAATATACCCTCCTGTACAGTTTGAACCCCGACATTCGGCCAATCACAGAAAAGGGAGAAAAGCGCGGTTAAAAGATCTTAGCCGTTTTACTTCCCACAGGAAAGGTGAAGTGTGAAAGTTATAAAAATTCCCCTCTTGAACTGGGCGCCCCAGATGTGTGAAGCATATACATAACAAAGTGGTTGCCTCGGCCTTTCAAGGTCTTCACATAGCGATAAGACAGTTCTGTCTCTCCGGAGATGGAGGAGGAGGGAATGCATGGGAGGAAAGGCCATTTGTTCTTTGGTGACGTGCAAGTATGCGGGGTCGCCACTCTCCCGGACGAAATGGTTACACTGACCAGACCTTCAAAGAGCAATATAACTCAGAGCAATAAACGGTTGGGGTGAAACAGGAGACAGCTTGAAAGAGATAGCACTGGTTACATTTTTTAGCTAAGCGATAGCAAGTTACAGAAAGCACAATGAAACCCTGTTAGGATCCTATGATCCTGACACCCTGCCTAGTCCACCAGCCACGCCCACCTTTCTGAGTTATAGTACTCTTATGACCAGTTGCAGAGTCTGTTGCCTAATTTGAAACTTGAGGTCCGCATAGGATTCCACTGCCGGGTCTGCCATGCGGCTGCAGTGAAGCCTTGATCTGGGTTGTTTGAATTGTGAGGTAGACCAGTCCATCCCATGACTTACTGTCCCAGAACCCATTGAGTGTATAATGCTTATACTGGCTGCTAGTACTTCAGTTTCAGCTGTTCTGCTTTTTATGTGAGGAAGAGTCCCAAAACCTCAGGATATAAATGTGGCCTATGTCACCTAATAGGGAACAGGGACTTAGATGCCACCATTTTAAAAAAACTCCAACAACAACATTGGTATCAACATGGCCAATTTAGCAAGGATTCTTAAATTTTGTTTGTAAAAATAACGTACAAGCATTTTTTTCCCCATCGAGGGAGGGTCTCAGTCTAGAACCATGGGAATCTTCCAGCCAGGTCAAAACTGCATTCACAATCCTGGTTTCTTTTTTGGGCTCATGCACTCCCTTCCTCCTCCCCTTATGCGCAGAGCCATGATCGAAGACTTTCTAGTCCTTGGTTTAATGCCAGTTTGTTGTAATGTCTGATTGTGGCCATCTTTAAGTAAGTTTCTTTTCCATTAACTGGGTCCAAACAGATGTTTGTTTAGAAACTGCTTATTGAAAAAGAAAAAAAAAACCCCACATTTAAGGTGTGCATATTTGGAGAGCAGATAGACATTTGGTTGAAGACTTCCTGAACCAGGAAGTCTTCAGCCATGGTTCTGTGTGTGAACAGATGAGAAGGATGAGTGTATGTTAACCTGGAAATAAATCAGAGTTGTGTTCATCATGAACAAACTCCGGACTATTTGTGGTATCTGGCAAGAACCATAAATATTTGATCCCACCTCTTCCACACTGGGGAATCAGAGTAGCTTACAAGTAAACTACTCTTCAGCGATAAATATTTAAATTAAAATATACCACTATCAGCCTACATTTCAGGATTTGTACCCAGTCAAGATCAGCTGTCGTGTAAACAAGCCTTCCTCTTCTCATCTCCCGTTCTGCTGTGAAAGCACTAGTCTTAAGTGCTACAGCAGCTAGTTACAGAAGCCCACCTGCTGCGATAGTAGCTAAATTTAACCTTCAGCCACAGAATGAGGCCCCCCCCATCCCCTCTGACATTCAGCTTAAATAGGTTCCTGCTGTTACATCCTTCGTGCCTGAGAGCCAGTTTGGTGTAGTGGTTAAGTGCGCAGACTCTAATCTGGGAGGACCGGGTTTGATCCCCCACTCCTCCACTTGCACCTGGCTGGATGATCTTGGGCAAGCCATAGCTCTGTGCCAGCTGTTCTCTCAAGGACAGCTTGGGAAAGAGCTCTCTCAGCCCCACCTACCTCACAGGGTGTCTGTTGTGGGGAGGGGAAGGGAAAAGGAGTTTGTAAGCCGCTCTGAGACTCTTAAGTGAGTGAAGGGCGGGGTATAAATCCAGTCTCCTCCTCCTCCTCCTCCTCCTCCTCTTCTTCTCTCCCCCCCCTCTTGTCTCCTGGTGGGCTCCAGGAACTCCAGCTTGTGGGTTGGAGGGGTAGTACCTATGTTATACTCTGTGGCATTGGGCTTTATTTTCAGATTGACTATTGCAGGCTGGATCCCAAAGGATGCTTTTGGCTTGCAGTTTCCTCTGTGCTTGTAGGTTTTATGTACAAGTGACTTTTAGGGGATCCCTCTTTATTTGAAGTGCTGCAGTGTCAGGCCTTGTTGCGCCCTTTTCTCTAGTTCAGACTATGCAGGCAGAGAGTATGATGCTAGAGAGGAGCACCAAAAAGTCAGTCTTAATTACTACAAGCTTCTTACAATGCTGTTTTTCCTCCTCTGGGCTAAGAAACCTTTTATTATGATTATATTCCAGCCAAATATGAGTTTCACATTTTGATGCAGTGCTATTAGGCAGTTGGAGTTTAGTATAGTTGAGGATCTTGCCCCCGTCTTTGATGAAGGCATTGGGTCCTGAAGCAGACTGGAATAAGACTGGAGGCCACATTCTGGCAGCATCATTCTGTACCAGCTGTAGCCTCCGGACAGTCTTCAAAGGCAGTCCCGCGTAGAGCACATTGCTGTAACCTAATCTAGATGTTACTAGGACATGCACCACAGGGGCAAGATCTTCTCTTCCAGGGGCAACCACGTGTCAGCCAATAGGAAAGCAGCTCTCCAGAGCAGGAGGTGCAGTGAGCAGCTCAACGGGCCAATGGCGTGCCCGGTGGGGGCTGTGAGGGAGGCATGTGAGTCTCCTTGAGTATGCTGTGCCACCTAGTCGGGTGCAGCAGGTGACCGACCGACTGGCTGTCTGACCTTGGGCAGTGGGAGGCGGCAGTAGAGCTCTGCAGAAGGTCACCTTTGAGGTGGATGAGAACAACAATGTGATGGTGGTGAAGGGCGTGCGGCTATCTGCAAATGTTATAGAGCATATGAAGAAGCCCTCTTCTCCTTGTGGAAGGCCTCAACAGAAATCGGGATCTGGTGGTCACGGTGTGGGTGGAGGCACTCCAGTGAACGAAGAAGACCTAAAGAAAAGAATAGCTGAAGAGCTGGCTTTGGAACACACCAGGAGACATGCCAAAACTCAGAAAAGGTTAAAACAAGATGAAAGGCATGCACGGGGTGAAATTAGTAAAGTCCTTGAGCGAGAACAGGTTACCTCAAATGAGCATTTGGCCAGAGCCCTTTTCAGAGAGAGAGAGAGAGAGCTGCAAATGAAGAGGAGCGCCTGAAAGCACAAATGTTGGCCAAGCAGCTGGAAGAGAAAGACAGAGAGCTGAAAAAGCATGATGCTTACTACAAAGAGCAGCTGGCTTGACTGGAAGAGAGGCGTGTGCAGTTCTCCAAAATTACCACAGAGGAATTCCAAAAAGCCGTCAACAAGGTAGGCACCAGATTCAAGCAATACGAGTCTCACTCAGTTTGTGCTGACCTGCAGAACAAAATTCTCCAGTGCGATCAGCAAAACTCTCAGCAGATGCTCAGCTGCTCGGCCCTGGCCAACGACTGCTTGAAGTGCATCAACCATACCAAACGGAGCATGGCCGGCAGAGGAGGGTAAAGGACCCTCTGCGTCGAGCGCCAGTCCATCAACTTCAATTCCAGCAGCAGAACGGGGGGGGGGGGGGGGGGCGGTTTTCGCTTCAAGAGCAACCCAACTGCCCATGGGGTATGCGGAGAGGGAAAGAGAGAAAATCCGGAAGGGCCAAATCAAGACCAGCGGATGACATGGCTCAATCAATGGGGCCAAGGCCCGTACCTGATTGCACTCAAAATCACACATCCGAGGCCAGCTCATAAAGCCCACTTAACGGTGATTGAAGAATGGCAAGGCAGAAAACTTGCACTGACCTTAGGGGAGGGAAATCTCTCTGCCAGGTCCTCCAGTTTTTTCACTGCAGATCTGTCCCACACTGCCACCCCCTTCACTGGGTCTTCATTGGCTGCCTGCTGCGTTCTTCTAAATGTTCTGTTTTCCTTTGCCTAATCACGAGGACGTTGGTTTAATTTATTGCCAAAAGTATGTAACCCAAAGGGTCGTCTGTCTTCCCCCTCTGCTGGAATCGTGTTCTTTATCGCCTCTGTTGCACGGGAGTTCATTGATTGCGAATTATAATTCTAATAAGGCATTTGATTACTTTGTAACAGTAACCTATGACTGTGCTGTGTTGAGAATGTCCCAAAAGATATAGCCCACAACAGTTCTCCTTAAGCAGTAAGTCCTTTATTTGTAGAGAAGATCATTGGAGTCAAACACTTCCACTGTTAGTAATACTGGGTTTAGGGATTACAGGTATTGATATACTGGATATGAAATATGGCTTAAGGATATTGTACCAATCACTAGGCAGGATTTTAGGCGCTCAAATATACTGGCCAGAAGTTCCCATAGAAAACGTGGGAAAAGGAGTTCCCAGAGAATAATGATGTTGAACGTCTCTAAAATTCAGTTCCCAAGACGTGGATAAGAAGAATACAAAATACCGGTGAGTTTGGCTCACACATAACTGCTAGCACTCCTGTTCAAGGACAGGGCAAAAGAGATAATGGGAGAAGCAAGTAACTTAGCCGGGCATGCACAAGCGGAGCAAGCAAGCAAGCAGAACAGAGCACACATTCCAGAGGAGGGAGTCATGGCTCCGTTGAGAACTCCAGGCAGGACCTGTCACCAATCATGAGGGTAAAACACATGAAAGCCGATAACCTTTTCAGAGATCCTGACCGAAGTGGTCTCTGGGGTCTATACGGGAGAAGGCGGTCCCTCAGGTATGTTGGCCCCTGGCCATATAGGGCTTTAAAGATAAGCACCAGCACCTTGAAGCAAATTCGGTACGCTGCCAGCACAGGCTGGATGTGATCCCGTTTAGGGAGATCCATCAGTAGCCTGGCCGAGGCATTCTGCAGCAGCTGCAGCTTCTGGATTTGCAACAAGGGCAGCCCCATGTAGAATGCGTTACAGTAGTCCAGTCGCGAGATGACCGTCGCATGGATCACCGTAGCCAGGTCATCGCGGTCGAGGAAGGGAACCAACTGCCGGGCCAGCTGCAGATGATAAAGGGCTGACTTGGCAGTGGCTGCTACCTGGGCCTCCATAGTTAAGGAGGGATCCAGGAGCACTCCTAAACTCCTAACCACCAACGCGGGCAGAAATGGCACCCGCCGAAGGTCGGGAGCAAGACCCCCTCCCCCAGGCCACCCCGGCCCAGGCATAGGACCTCCGTCTTCGCCGGGTTCAATTTCAGCTGACTTAGTCCAAGTGGGTACCTCGCGGATTGCTGCTCCCCTAGCACCACCCTTTGTCCCCAACCCTGGAGAAAGGAAGCGAGCCATTGCAAGGCCCGCCCCTGTATCCCCACATTGGCAAGGCGGGTCAGCAGCTGATGGTCGACTGTGTTGAACACTGCCGACAGGTCTACCAACAGCAGCACTGCCACACCGCCCTGATCCAGATGTCTCCGGAGGTCGTCAGTAAGGGCGACCAATGCGGTCTCCATCCCATGACCCGGGCGAAAGCTGGACTGGAAGGGGTCTAAGACTGAAGCGTCATCCAGGAAGCCCTGCAACTTGTTCCTAAAGATGCAGTTTCAAATCGTGCAAGACCTGCAATTAAAAATACATATTTTTGCTGCAAGTGCAAAGAGCAGTGCAAAGAAACAATGGGTGGCTTTCTTGGAAGGCAGGTATTTTGATTCTGGTTGATTGACATATCTGAAGCACCCAGTTAAGAGGCATGGCAGGATTACCAGTGTGTAACTGGAAGATGGCAAATGAGCTATTGGTTGTATAGTGGTGGCTTGGGCTAACTCTTCTAGGGATGGTGTTTTTGGCTGCTAGGAACCTTTGTTTCCTGCAGCATTCAAATGTGTCCAGACTCAGAATTAGAGCATTTCCTTTGTAAGATATTATGTCCTTTCCTAGGCATTCAAAATATTCTTCTGTTGAGAAACTGAAGTTAAAGATGGTTTTGATTGACTAAATTTTTCAACTAACTGGTAGTGTGTTGGGGAGATTATCTGCTTCCTCCCCGCCCCCCTGCTGCCCGTTCTTGGTTCTGCTGAATTTCAGCTTGTCATATCTGTTCTCTTCTTGTGTTCTAAGAAATGTAAAACGATCTTGCAGTAGAATAGGCCAAACTATGGCATCAGTTTTGCTGCACAGGCGATTATGTAGATTCATCCCTTCCTGTCTTCTACTGGAGAAAACTAAATGGTTCTACAGAATATAATCAAATATTTCCCCCTTAATATGAACTACTTTATACATATTTCATGGGAATTCTGTGGATTAAAAACATACGAATGTAAGAGAAGCCTTGTTGGACCAGGCCAATGGCCCATCCAGTCCAACACTCTGTGTCACACAATAGCCAAAACCCAGGGGTAATTAGGAGGTCCGCCAGTAGGGCCAGCCCTCCCAGTGTTGCCCCCCCCCCAAGCACCAAGAATGCAGAGCATCACTGCCCCAGACAGAGTGTTTCATCTATACCATGTGGCTGATACTCTGCTCCATATGTTTCTCCAGTCCCCACATGAACCTGTCTATGCTTATAGCTGCCACCACTTTCTGTGGCAGTGAATTCCATGTGTTAATCACCTTTGGGTGAAGAAGTACTTCCTTTTATCTGTTCTAACTCAACTGCTCAGCAATTTCGTGGAGTGCCCACGAGTTCTTGTATTGTGAGAAAGGGAGAAAAGTACCTCTTTCTCTACCTGCTCAATTTCCTGTCAGTTTTCCCCAATATTTATTTTAAAAACTGCCACCTTTTTGATTTTAAGTGCCAGCAGCCTGGTTCCTTCTTGGGACAAGTGGAAGTCGTCTCTTTCGTACAGGTCCTGCTTGTTCCAAAAAGCATCCCAGTGCTTAACAAATGTAAACCTTTCCTCCTGACACCATCATCTCATCCACACATGGTGCCTGTCTAGGTGGCCCTGCACATGGAACAGGCAGCATTTTTGAGAAGGCTACCTTGGAGGTCCTGGCCTTGAGTCTCCTGCCTAGCAGCCTGAATTTTTCCTCCAGGACCACACTACATTTCACCACATCGTTGGTGCCAAATTGTACACAACCACTGGCTCCGTCCTCTCCAGCACTGTCTGTCAGCCTATCTATTCTAGACCATGTGTAATGTCCACTACCTTCACAGCAGGCAGGCAAGTCACCATGGAATCAATATGCAGGTTCGCCACCCATCGATCTACGTGCCTAAGGATCGACTCATCAACTACCAAGAGCACCCCCCCCCCCCCCGCTGCCCAGGGATGGTTCCGGGGTGTGAAAGGATCCCTGTTCACCAGCTGTAGAAGGGGGTCCCTTCTGAGGGAACATTCCCCCTTTCTTCAACATGGTGCCCTGTTTCCCCTTGACCTTCATGCTCCCTGACAGCAGCGTCCCCGAGAGTCTTATCTGTGTGCCTAACTGACTGTCTCTGCTTCTCCAGGTCAGCCACCTTGGCCTTCACTGTTGCTTTTTATGTTGCATGGTTATGATGCGGTAGGAAATACAACTTTGTTTCTAAGAGAATAAATTTCATGTACAATTCGAGAACAGAAGGTTTCCACTCCCTCATTTGGTGATTTGCTGTATGTATGGAAGAAAGTGGGCTACTATTTGAAATAGACAGCTTTCTGTGCCTGCAAGAGACTTTGTTAGATGGTGCAGTTTACCCTCCCCCCCCCCCCAGGAGATGCTCCTGCCTTTTGATATTAATTTCTGCTTGTGAGATATGGATGTCAGCAAGCAGAATTTCTTTTACTTCATGGAAACAGTGCTGAGCAAGGCAAATATTTTTGGCTTTTCAGAATGCTTTAAGCAAGTTGTGATGGACCACAAATCATCAGCTAGGCTGTAAATCCTTTCTCCAGGCAGTTTACCACCTAGGGAATAAATGCATGCACCATTTTTTTAAGCAAACAGGGAGAATGTCTTTTCTGTTGATTATAGGTGTAGATAATCTGAATCTTGGAACACTAAATCTCATACTGTGACCAGAAAGACCAAATTCTGCCATTAAAGTATTGGGAAGGGTCAGAGCTGGTTCAGAGGCTACTAATAAGCATTTTGAAACTGGTGGCAAACTCTTAATCTGTACACAGTCTCTTTGTGCATTCAGTCTATGTATGGAGGCTTTGGATGTACAGGGGTTTTAATGCCTTGCGTAATGAATAGATTTAAAAGGAAAAGGATGTGTTAAAGCACAGACCCCCCCATAGTAGAGGAAGCGTCCATTTGATTACCATGTTGACCACATGACTCTTTATTGTGATAAAGTGGCTGGCCTGTGTATTGCATAATAACACACAAGAAATGCATGGATTTATTTGTTGTAGCACAACCAATATATCTAATTCTCAACATGGCCTTAGGTGTGGATACTTAAATCCAGAGTCTGGAGCCATGAGCAGACAAGACAGATCTTTCTACAAACCTGAGATAAGCCCCAGATTTGCAGAAAAACCTGAAATCTTAAAAAAAAATATATTTTAAAAAATAAACGCCCTCTGAGATTTGAGTTGCTTGGTGTTGCTAGGCAACCATATCATCACCAGCCTTCTTGGTTTTGTCAGGAGAGGGAGACAGAGCTGTTTCCAGGGACATTAGGGCCTTCCAGTCCAACCCTCTTCTTTCCCTCCTCTCCAGCAGGGGGAGGACTCATTGGCCCAGGCCCAGCAAGAGCCACCAGGCAATTTGCTACCATGGAATTTGCACATCTCAGCCAGGTCTGATGGTGGTTATGATCTGATGCCACACAACTTGCTTGAGCCCAGTGGTAGCCACACAACTTGTATGACTTGGTGAGGCCTGTAGTTGCCACCATCCAGCTCACCTAAGCAACTTGCTACTGCATGACTTCTGCAATTTGGCCAGGCTTTTCTGAGGGAGAGGCTTCCAGGGGGATGGACATGGAAGCTTGGTTGGTGACCTAAGTTATTTGACAGGGCTGTTGTGAGGATAAAATGGAGGAGAGGAGAATAATGTAAGTTTCTTTGGGTCCCCTTTGCGGAGATAGGTAGGGTATTAATGGAGTAAAGAAATAATAAACTGAAGATGGGGGGCTGATAAAAGAAAGGTTGGTTGGTGAATGGGAAGGAGAGAAGGAAACAGAGAGGATAGGGGGCTGCCAGGAAAGAGGAAAATAGTGCAAAGAAGAGGGTACAAGGGAAATGAAATGAGCCTTGCAGGTCTTTGTATGTTCTCTATATTAAGCAGGCATTCATAAAGTTTTGTGAAAGTAATAAACCATCTTTGTGAGTTCATAAGCCTGATAAGCCTCATCCTGTAAGGTTGTTAATATGCGGAAAATTACATACCGTAACCCTTCGTAGGGTTTCCAGTTTCCAGTAGGATGCCAGTTGCTGCACAATATCCTTAATTCCAAACAAATTATATGCATAGCTGTTATTTTTGTTCGGGTTCTTCATGTGGAGTTGAAGTCTTCTGAGATAATCTCAAATTTGATTCTCATGTGTCTATTATGTGTTCTGTATTCTGCCTTGGGTCTGTAACTCATTCCATATACGTTAAAACTACAAATATTTTTGTTCTGGCGGGTCCTCAAGTGGGAGAGGCCTTTGTTGCTATTTACTAGTTTTAATTCTAGTTGTAGCTGGTTATAATAACCTGTACTCTTTTAAAGTTATACACTACTTTGCAAATTGATATTAAAAGGTGGTATAGAAATTTAATTAATAAATATTAAGTAAGTTGAAGGGTGTGCATTAATGTAACTGACAACACTGCAGAATCTTTCACAAAGTTGTATGGAACAAAAGTACATGCAATTGTTTGTTATTATTGGTTATTGTAAGAAATAGACTATGTTGTAATTTGTTGTATTGATACAACAAGGATCACACTAGTTACATTGAGCACCAGTGTATTATTCATTAGTAACTTTAAAGAAGAGTCTGTTTATATTGGTTCTCATCTCATGGTATATATTGTGTTTGTATTGGGAACACTATTATTCTCCCATTGCTCTAGTTTGGATCAGTGCATATGTGTAACAGCTGTACATATTTCCTTTTCAAAGTAAGCAAAAGAAAATCTCATGGCTGTCCAACATCTTCAACATAATGCTAAATTCTGCCTTTGAGGGAATCGTTTCCTTTGAAAAGGTTCTGGATCACTATTTAATTTAAACAGTGTGTTTAAAGGTAAATTATTAGGTGCTCCTGAGCAAATTAAAAGGGGAACTTAAGTTTGCATTTAATGCTGCAAAATTTTGGTGGATTGTGTTATTGAAAATACTCATATTTTGAAATACCACTGAAAACTAGTATAAGTCCTCTTCAGGTCATGGGTCATTGAATCCTAGCCAGTAGTTTTTGCAGTGCTGTATTGGTTCTAAATGAGTGATGTATTTTAAATGCTAAAAAATGTGGAGAGTAAAGGAATAGAACTGCTTCTGCAGTTCCCTCCTCTTCCCCTTTATTTACTGTCTTTACTGTTTTTGCAACCAGATTCTGAAACAGCAACCTCTCCCCCTTTATAATATCAGAGAAAGGCATGTTTAAGCACCACATCTGGATCCCCATAGTGGGCATTCATTGTGGTGCGTCACCATGTCCACGCAGTCATCTCCTCCGCTTATGGCAGGCATTTGTCCAGCCACTTTACAGGGTCTGAAGTAGTACACATTAGTGGCAGTAGATGGCTGGGAGGACCCATTCCTGTGTGACTGGACACACAGCGTTGCTTAGGTATTATGTGATGCTCAGAGGACTTTAAGACTAATGGAAAACAGTATTGCCTGTTTGCTTTAGGGAAACCGTTTCCAGGTTTCAGCAGTTTATCAGCTGGACAGAGGCTGAGGACAGACTGGCAGTCTGGCCCGCTCTGCCTTTGCTTTAAAAGCGGAGGCAGAGCGGCAGTCCAGACTGCCACATCTGCCTGGAGGAGACAGCCTGGATGCAATGCGTCCGGTGCCGTGCTACTCCTGCAGCAGCCGGGCACCACTTCAAAGTGGTGTCCCGGCTGCTGCGTGCGCGTTCCACCCGCTTCCGGCGGGTGTGAATGCGCGCCAGGCTGGGGGAGCCACACGGCATTCTGCTGCCGCCACCGGAAGTCTGGACGCTGCGGGTGGCTTCCTTGCGGCAGCGTGTGTACGCCGCGCAGCAGGGGCAATTCCCCCCGCCTTGTTCTGCTGTGCCGTGGAGGCGTGGCAGAACTTGAGTCTGTCCTCAGCCAGACTTTCCATAAGCTGAATGAGAAACACGCACCTTCTAAAAAGCTCTCCAAATACTAATGCAGAAAAGCAGCAGATTTGTTGGACTTTATTGCTAAACTTTTCAGTCAGAAAGTGTGTTTCAAGTTTTTTTGATCTGTTTCTAATCCTGGGGATCAGGGAGTGCAGTGTAAGGACTTGTGATTCCTGCAGTAAGCGTGAAGTAAAAAATTCGGCAGCTTTTGTGTGAGTTTTTGTTTTCAAAAGGCAGTATGCTTTGGTTATTTGTGGTTATTGCTTAACTAAAGCCTTTTATTCTGAAAATTTTTAAAACAAACTGAATTTGTTGTTAGTAACTGCTGTCCGTTAGAGGACTGTCTTAGAGGATCAGATAGTAGGTGATGTGAAAGACTCTTCCAGAGGACTTGGAGAACCCCTGCCAGGACAGGCAGCGCTGACCTTGGTGGATCAATTCAGTGTAAGGCAGCTTCATGTGTACAGAGTTCCACTCCAGACTTCTAGTCCCTGCTATTCTGGGCCTCTGAAAGCGACTGCCCTAGGACCTATATGGCTAGTGTATGGCTAGTTTCAAATACTTAACCATGAGGCTTTTCAGCTCTTTCCTTAGATGGTTATTGTGTGATACACAGCAGCAAAACAAGATTATGAGGAAAGGTAGAAAAACCATAGGCGCCTGGGTTGTTCAGGGCCTCCCCCCCCCCCCCCCCGTTTTTTTGCCTAGGAATTGTAAGTATCTGCTCAGATTTGAGTCCTTGCAAAATTCAGTTTCCATGGGGAGCTCACAGTTGCCTTCCTGCTTCAAGTACCCAAGCAAGTACTCAAGTACTCAAGCATTTTTAGTGTGAAAGGAAACATCAATGGAAGCTGATGGGGGGAATCCGCACTTCCTATCATCACTGCATGCGTTGCTGATCTGTGTTTTTATAATGAGAGCACACACAGATCCTCAAAGTGTCTCTTTCAGGGCATGTCCCAAGAGTGACATTCTGAAGCACCACAGGGGCCTGTTTTGGATCAGAAGTAGGGGCTTCAGCCTCCCCCTTCCGCAGTGCTTTTTTCCAAGCTTGAAATGGCTCAGGAGACATCACTTGCCTGAGAGAGGGCTGGCACTTACACATGCAGTCCCCCTCAAGCTGTGCCCCTTGACTGTTTCAGGTCAGGAAAGGTGGGCAGGGGAGGAAGGCTGAAGCCCCGCACAATGCAGCCATGATATGCATCAGGTCCCAGTGGGGCTTCAGCATTGAGTTATCACAGGTAACTCACAGCTGCTATCCTGCTGCAAGTCCCAGTAGCGATCACATGCTACATGTAACATCTAGTTTGGCCTTAGCAGCAGGCATGTCCCTTAGGGCGTTTTCAGACTGGCTTTTTCCCGGGGCTCACACCGGAGCTAGCACCGGAGCTTCTGGTCAGTTTCGCACCAGTTGCTCCACTGCTCAGGAGTATCCCTGGAGCAAGTAAACACCGCTAGAAACCTGTTTTTCTTGCTCCAGGGATACTCCTGAGCAGTGCGGTGAAACTCCGGAGGAGTTTGTGAGCACGGAGCAACTGGTGCAAAACTGACCAGAAGCTCCGGTGCTAGCTCAGGTGTGAGCCCCGGGAAAAAGCCAGTCTGAAAACGCCCTTAGTATCATTTGTGCCTCTCCCTTAGGTAGCACTCCATTTCTATTTTACAAATTATGTGTGTTCTTTAATATGTGTAAGTAGACCTTTTGTAGTAATAAGCAGTTTTTTTGGGGCAAGTACCGTGTAAAAGAATGAATCCCATTCTCTGTTTGTACCATTTTAATCTCTTGATAGATTGGCAGCCAAGGAATTTAATAGCCAGGCATTGTTTGTGGTTTGAGGGTTGGTATTTTGTCTTGCTTTGTTGAGAACTAAAACTGCATTCAGTGTGTGTGCTCTGTTTGCTTACATTTGAAGAATGTATTTACACAGCAAAGCCGAAATCATGCTAAGCGTTGTTCAGTTTGTAAATTATTTTGAAGGAGCCCATCATGTGACTTTTATATTTCTTCATTAAGTTGGCACTGACAAGTAAGTGGCAGACAGATCAGATTAACCATGGTGCTTGACCCAGCAAAGACAGTGATTACCTAGCGCACTGGCTATTGGATTAAACGCAGAATCCCCTTGGCCGCATGTGTGGTCAGAGACTCAGGACAGGAAAGGGTTTCGGTTCTGTCCCCCTTCCCCTGTTTTGTTAATCCCATTAGATTTTGTTTCCCCATTGCTTGATCCAGTTTTGAGTCACAGGTGCATGGTGTTTAATAACCTCACATACCACTTCTTTTAAGAGCTTTGTCTCAGAGCCATGTTCAGTTCCTTTTTGATATTTTCTTCCCAAGTTTGCTATAGCAGTTCCTCCCTTCCCAGGGTCCAGTAAGTAAAAGTAAGAAGCTTTTGAAGCAGTTCCCTAGCATTGTTTTAGTTTGTAAGTAATAGGGTTTGGGAAGGGGGATCACCCCTCCCAGTAACTTGCCGAAGCACCTGCTACTCACCCTGTGCTCACAAAAGGCAGCACAGGCGATGAGATGGGCATCCTGCCGCTAGCATCACTCTGTGTTTCCACAGAGCAGGGCTTATAGCAGCTGCTCTGTGAATCCGAATAGGGGAGAAACAGCTTTGTGTTAAATAGGGCTATGTGATGATGGCTGCCTTTGTCTTCCAGGCTTAAAGGGCCAGCAGCACTTTAAGGAATGGGGATTATTCTGGAGGAGGTCTTGTTTGCCGGAGCAAGTCAAGTGGCTGACCGTAGCTCTCATTAACTTTCCGTGGCACTAGAAATATACATATGTAACTTCCAGAACTGGAGTTCAGGATGCGCAGTCAGTCATGTTACTTGCTAGTTATGTGAATTTCTGAATTCTTTCTCCAGCAGTTCAGTTCTAAAGCCCTAACATATTGGCAATTTCCAGCTCTCCCATTGGCTGTGCTGTGTGCTCCATCAGTCCCATCATCCGCCACTCAAAAGTACTCGCATGTCATTGGCTGGGTGCTGGGTCCACTCCTGTCGCCCGCCCACTGCCAGCTTGGCCACTCTTCCCTGTCAGAATAAACTGCCAAAATAGCTGTCTTTTCTGATAAAGATGCTTTTCCTGCTTGGCCCCTCTGCAGTTGGCTGCCTACTGAGATGGGCCAGTGGCTGTCAAACTTCTCCTCCTACTGTGGAGCTAACTTCTCCTCCTACTGTGGTGCTAACTTTCCCCTTAGTGGCTGTTTCTAGGCAACTGAGCTTGGTTCTGTCAGTAAAAAGACAAAGGCAGGAGGCCTTTTCCAAGCCTACTTTGGCCTTTGTGGGGAATTCATTGGGGCCAGTCCTGACTAGGGTAGCCAGCCCCTGGTTGGGAAATTCCTGGATATTTTGTGGTGGAGTCTACGGAAGCCAGAGCATGGGGGTGGGGAGAGACCACAGCTGAATAGAATGCCATAGAGTCCACCCTCCAAAGCAGTTATTTTTCCTGGGGAATCATTGTTGCCAATCTCCAGGTGAGAGCTGGAGATCACTCAGAATTAAAACTGCTCTCCAGATGGCAGAGATCAGTTCCCCTGGAGAAAACGGCTGCTTTGCAGGGTGGAGCCTGTCTCATTATACCCTGCTGAGGTCGCTTTCCTCCTGCTTGGGTCCCCACTGTGGAGAAAGACTGTACTTTTCCTAGGTGGAGGCTGGGGGGGAGATGGAAAGCTGAAGTCAGAGGGGCAGATAATGGTATGTTGATAGTTGGCTTGGAAGGAGATAGGGTGCCACCTGCAGGTTGGGAAATTCCTGGAGACTTGAGGGGTGGAGCCTGGAGAGGGTGGGGTTTGAGGAGGGGTGGGAATTCAGACAGGTATGATGCCATAGACTGCACCCTTAAAACCATACATTTCCTCCTGGGGAACCATTGGTGCCAATCTCCAGGTGAGGGCTGGAGATCACTCAGAATTACAACTGCTCTTCAGATGACAGAGATCAGTTCTCTTGGAGAAAACGGTGGACTCTGTGTCATTATACCCTGCTGAGGTCGCCACAGCAAATTGATGCTGAGTGCCTAAGGCCAGGGCACCTGCCCAGAGCCTCTTTCTAGAGCCTATTGTATTTATTTCCACAACAGTCCTTATTCCTAGTGCTAATATAAGCTTGCTAGGTAATGGCAAACCACTGCCGACTTTTAGTGGAGACATCTTGAACCCTTGCAGGAGCTGTAGAATTGTCATCCTTTTTTCCCTTGAAAAGTACTGTTTTGTTGAAAAAAGCTGTGCAGTAATAATCTCGACTATTAAAAGCAATATGCACCTTAAACTTGTTAGTTCATTGTAGACTGAACTTTCATAGTCATGAGCTGGCTTCATCAGATGGATGGATAGGTGTAATTGCTAGAGTTCTTTTGATTTCAGAGCCACTCAGGAAGCTCCATCCCAGTAAAGAATGAAACATCTAGTTGCTGAGCAGAGGTCTGATAACATATTGCATGGAGCAGGGGAGGGGTATCCTTCGTGACTGCTGTCTTCAAGATGTAGAGAATACTTAAGATCATGGCAAGCTAAACGGATGAAAGGCAGAATGTACATCTTTTAAATAAAAAGTGCAGAAGAGGGCAACCAAGATGATGCGGGGGTTGGAGCCCCTTCCCTATGTGGAAAGTCCGAAGAGTCTGGGACTTCTCAGTTTAGAAAAGAGACAACTAAAGGGGGGACAACACACATGACAGACGTTTATAAAATTATGCATGGGGTGGATATAGGGGACAAAGAGACATTTTTCACCCTCTCCCAAAATACTAGAACTCCTCCCTGCCATGTACCTACAAGTCACTGTTCCTAAGTTGTTGTGCATCCTTTTAGCAATATGTTTGGTGGAATGGTGTTGCCTCCATGAGGGAATAATGTGTTTGTTTTTCTTTTGCAGGGTAATCACTTTGATCAGTATGAAGAAGGCCACTTGGAGATTGAGCAGGCATCCTTAGACAAGCCTATAGAATCGGTAAGAATCCATTTGTAGCTCTCAGCCCACCAACCCCCCATCTGCCAGGTAGCTAATGGTTGGTCTGTGGCAGCGACTGCAGCTTTGCATGCCAAGTTTAGACGTTACTGTAGACAAAGCAGATGAGGAGTGTTTGCTGTTATATTTGCATGTTTTGTGTTTAAAGGTGATGTGAGAAAGGTCACTAATCTATAATCCAAGAAGTGGTTTTTGAAAAAGAGAAATCTGAACTCTTAATATAGCAGACAATTACTGCTAAATATTGAGTACTCACAGCCCTAGTGGGAGCTAAAGAGGGAGATGGCATTTGATCCTCCTTATACTTTAAACATTCCTTGCCATGGGGAAGGCAAATTCAGCACAAAGACACAAGGCAATGTTAGAAAAAAATCACTCTTAAGTCAGTTGGACTAGTAAGATCTGTGGTGGTGATGGTGAGATATCGAAACTTTGGCTGGTACCTTTTCTGTCTGAATCTCCTGACAAGAGGCTGGAAACAGGAAAGGAGAGCGATGCTTTTTGGCTCTTTTCCTTTTAGGAGTCTCCGGGCTCCCTGCCACATTGGTGTGGTGTTGGCAGGCATGCAGCAGTTGTTGTTTTGCTGCCTAAGCTTCTCCTCGAGATTCAGCACTGAAATTTGGCAGGAATCTCATTGGCGCAGCAGTTTGAAAAGGAATTGGGATGGATGTACACCAAGGGTAATGAGTAAGGCGGTGGAAATGAAAACAAGCTGCATTTTCAGGGCTGGATTAATGGATATGCCCTGGCCCTGAACCCATCCCTCTGTCCTGCTCCATCCTCTCAAGGGACTGCAGAGGCCCTTGCGCCTCTGGACAGAATCATGCTTCTTCATCTCCCCCCCCCCCCCCCCCGCAATGTTATTGCCCGCACTATGTTGCAGCTGTAGTTGTGGCATGAGCTGTCCTGTAAACAGACATGGCAGCTGACACTGCACTGCTGGCCACCGTGAGCAGCAGGTGCATAGAACGAGGGCAGGCAGTTGTATAGTGGGTTAGAAAGTGAGCAAAACTCTTTCTGTAACTTGAGCATTGCTGACCTGATCCTGCTCTGAGAGTCTGCTCGCAGTCTTCTCACTTTCTTTTGTGCTTGATAGCAGTGTTGTATGTAACTTGGAATGCATACCTATTGAGGAGCGCACATGAAAAAGCAACACCCCCGGGTCTTAGAATTCTTAAGCCCCTTGAGAACTGTGGATGTCTGAAAGTGATATGCTTCCTCCCCGTTGTCCATGATGGCAAACTAGATTATCTAAAAGCTTCTCCTTTCAGATCTGAAGCAAAAGGATGTAGCCCTTAGACATTTAGGGGGCCCATCACCAGTAGTGACATGAGCTGGCTTTCTAATCTTTTTGGCGTTTGCCCCACCCAGGACTCAGCTCTTGCTCCTGTAACCCACGTTAGGGAAAGGCCTGCTAGGTCCTTATTTAGTTTGTTCTCCAACCAAGGTCACTCTTGAGTCATCAACCCACACAGTTCTGGCTCTGCTCTGGAGAAATCTTGCCTGTGCCATTAATCCAGCCCTGTTAATGCTTTACCTGAAGACTTCTGGAAAAAACTGTTTTCAATCCCATTGTGCTTATGAATGCTTTTTAAACCTGTAGCATTAGGACAGTTTGTGTGTGTGTACATATATATGCACTTTCCTGTGTTTCTACACAGGTTGGTGTGTTTGTGTATGTATTTGTGTGCACGTTGAGATGTTCACAGAAATTTACACAACTTGGGGTGTTCGACATTTTTTCTTCCACAGCAGTTGGCCCAAATTAGCTAAGCAGCCATGACCTGGTTTGTATTTGCACGGTCTGCATTTTTAATTTCTTTTCTAGGGTTTCCTCTCTCCTTTTCCTTTCTCCTGCTGTCCTCCCCATTTCTTATTTCTGTTCTCCTGGTCCCGTGAACACTGCATTTTAGTATCTGTCAATGTGCTGGCATGAAGCTACAGGCATGGCAGTCATTGATGATGCATGAAATAATGCTGCAGAGGGGCAGGATGGGTGGTGGTTATGAAGCTGCACTTGATTCTGTAGAACTATTCAGCCCTTTTTTAAAACCAAAAATATATATCTGTATAGAAATACCAAGCCAGCTCCCTTCTGTAGAAATGTCACATGGAATTGTTAGAATTGGAGCAGTACTGCATGCTATGCTGGAGATGTTAATACAGTAACTCCATAATTTCACATCCTACATGCTCATGGTGTATCCATTACTTCCTGGTGACAGAAGGGGCTCTGTGAACACATACAGCTGTGTCCCCTTCTGTAGCCAACACATGCCCATTTGCCCTTGCAGGGTGCCTTGTTGCATTGCAGTCAGTGTGCACAGCAACTGTGGAAAAATCCCAGCTGCTTGCTTAAATGTTTGATTTTGTTTAATTCTTTGATTCCTGGTTTGCACACAGTAGACCAGATATCTCAGTTTTATTAATAGTATGCCTGTGAGCAGAGACTTGAAAATCATAATGTAGTCCTTTCGGTGTGCAATGTGTTTTAGCCTTGCTAAGTTTTGAGCAGCAACCTAAATTTTTTAATTCTCAAAATACTTGCAATAGTTTCTCATTTTTCAGACTGTGTGTTAGCTGATCAAGGTTGTTCAGAAAGCCCATGGAGTCTAAATTCAGTTTTAGCCTACTTCAACTTTGGGACTATACTAGATTGTTCTCTGCCCATAAACAGTTAGTCAGATAGTACCTTTAAGTCTTGCTTCAACTGTTTCTGGGAGTGAAACTCTGATGTCACATAGCATGATAATTGAACTTTAGGGGGCGGGGGGCTAAGTCCACCATGGGTTAATCGTCTATCTCTTCGTCTATCTCAGGAACAATTACAAACATTTGTCAGACATGTTAAGATTTTTTTTTGACATTGCAAAGGGAAGAGATAAAAATGCAGTCAATTTAGACAACAGTCTTCTGATCTTACCTAAGCAGCTATGCCTACATACTTCCTGGGGGCTCAGATTTCTATATGGTACATTGAACACACAGGCTTTCTTCAATTTAAAAGTGGTTAGTTCAGTAAAGTGGGAAGTCATAGGGCCCAAATAGACACTGCAGTGGCCTCCAAAGCCATTTTAGAAAAAAACTGGACCATTTAAAAAAAGCTACAAGAGCCGGTTGGGCCCATGGTGTAGTGGGACCAGGTGAATTTATCACACACACCACACACACTCACCTTTTTAAGTGCCAAAACGGCCTAGTCTCACTGTGGGCCTGATATCTCATGGCATTTTAAAATGTCCATATTCTTCTCTAAAATAGCTTTGATGGGCACAGGTTAAACCCATGGCTGCCATGACGGGTAGTTCGGCCGTTATACTCTCAAAATATTGATTAGCCGGGTGTGTTTGTCAGTGATTGTCATCTGCCCTGAACATTGGATTGTGGAGTGTTTCGTCTTCCAGCTTGACAAAAACAGTTGCAAGCATAAATCTAGAGAAATTAAATGTTTTCAAAGGCTCTAACTGTAGTTGCAGTTGCAGTTATAATGTTTCTCCACATGTTCTTAAATCAAAGAACATGATGCTTCCAGCATTTCTGCTCAGGTTCAGGGAAGCAGTGAAGGACAGAATGTTGCCTTTTACTGTTGAATGTTGAAAATGGATTTTTTTTCTTTCCAGCAGCAAATAAAACCAGTTTTCAGCTGGAAATGTAAAATGGATTTCTCATAAGGGCTTAATGGTAGTAAGTAAAGCCTACAAAAATGTAACTGGATTTAAGTTTCTGAAAAGCTGCTGAGGTCTCGTGGGGCTCTGAAGACTACAAAAATGCCCGAGAGGAAGTACAGATCCCCCTGGAAACCTCTCTGGGGAATGGCTTTGCTTGGGAACACAGCTGAATCCACGCATGGCTCTGCAGCATTATCTGTTGAGGGGATGCTGACTTGTATTGCTACAACATGGAACTTGGTGATGGCAAGAAAATGTTGATTTGGGAGTCTACAGATCATTACACTGGTTGAGGACATAGTGGCCAGAACAGGAGGGAGCAACTTAATCTCTCCCCTTGGGAGAGGTTCTAGTGCGGTCGGGGCTTGTTGGTTTGCTGCCAGCTTGTAGCAAACCCTTCCTGTTTCTGGCACAAAGCCTTCCCTTGTTTTTGACACAATTACATTGTAAATTATTGGGATATGCAGTTTTGTGCCTCAAAAAACAAACAAGGGCTGTTCTTCAGCTGGGACAGGCTTCTCAAGAGTCACCTAAAAGGGTATGGAGGAGGCCGTTCATAATAATAGTAATAGTAATAACAACAATAATAATACATATCTGTATAACAGTGTTTAAAACACTCCATAGACTATTGCAGTAATTTTACGACATCCCTGTAAGATAGATGTGTGACCCTGACTGCGAATGCTTCATCTAAGGCCATGTATTGAGTTTATGGCTGAGATGAGACTTGAACCACTGACTTCTTAGATCTTGGCTCATTCCACACCAGCAATACCTGCTGTCAAAAGGTCTTTCTTTCAGCAGTTATTTCACTGCATTGGGATGGGCTTGTTAGGACACCGAAGTTTCTGGGAACTTGGCTCACCTCCAGATGTTTTGGATGGCCTTGAGCCTGTCACTTGCATCCTCTGATAAAATGGTAGTCACTGTGACCAGAATGTTGAGGGTTTGTTGGGTAGGAACAGTAAAGACCTCAGCATGTTTAGAATGCTTGCAAGAACCAATCATCACAGACTTGGAAAATGTCCATCCGGGGGGCAGGGGAGAGCCGAGTATGAGACAGGATCAAAATACTGATGGTCTCTCACAGAGAACATGGCATTAGAGCCCCCTTGTTGCTCAGTGCAGACTTAGAAACTATTGAGGGCCATTCAGTATCACTTGACTCTTCTGGTTTACTGTTGTTAAGAGGCTCTTTGCTCACCTGACAATCGGAGCGAGGCAGTAGGTCATAGACTGAATCACATTTGGCGACCCTCAGAACCAGTCCAGGCAGGGGGAAAGGTGTGTGGTAGGACCCACATGTTCCAGTTACCATGGGTTCCTCTTGGAGGTAGACACACCCGGTGTCATTGGCTGACACCAAATTTTGCTCCAATTGTAGCAGTCTCTTGAACTGTTCTCCTAATAGATTGAGCTACAAATTACAAGAGCAGTTTCTATCACCCCCTTTCAGAAAACAGGACTGTGATCCCCACCGGCTCCCTTCCTTCTTTGTCCTCTTCACTTTGTCTCCTGCTGTTGTCAGGCTATGAATTGCCTATCTTATTTGCTGTCCTGCCAGCAGATTGCAGGCATTGTCCACAAAAGCCATGGCACACCAATAAAAGCTTGGTTCAGGTGGGTAGCTGTGTTGGTCTGAACAAAGTTTAAGTCCACTGACACCTTTAGCCCTTGAAAGCTTATACCCAGAATAAAACTTTGTTGGTCTTAAAGGTGCCACTGGACTCAATAAAAGAGAAGAGAGAGAGAGAAGAAGAGACTGGATTTATACCCCGCCCTTCGCTCACTTGGGAGTCTCAGAGCGGCTTACAAACTCCTTTCCCTCTCCCTCCCCACAACAGACACCCGGTGAGGTAGGTGGGGCTGAGAGAGCTCTTTCCCAAGCTGTCCTTGAGAGATCAGCTGGTACAGAGCTATGGCTTGCCCAAGGTCATCCAGCAGGTGCAAGTGGAGGAGTGGGGAATCAAACCCGGTTCTCCCAGATTAGAGTCCGTGCACTTAACCACTACACCAAACTGGCTCTGCCCCAAGCTTGTTAGGATTCTCAGATCTTATCTAAAATTCTGATTCGGCCCCAAACCAGGTAATAGTTTTCTACGCTTAAAAGCAGTTTAGGTCTGGTAGTACATGCCGGGAAAAGTAGTAGTAGTAGTAGGGCCAGAATAAATGGATAGAAATGGCATCTCTACTTTCCACAAAGGTTAAAACAGGCTGTCACCCCCAGCCTATCAAAGATTCCCTGGTGCTGTAGCTTTGAGCATTGTAGGCAAGCGAACGCTGGTCAGAGTTTGTTCAGTCCAACCCTGCATGGCAGTGGAAGCAAAGGAGGGAGTCAGTAATAGCTGATGAGGTTTGGGTTTTGGCACACTGCATATCTGTACGGATCTGTGGACTCCCCTGGTTACAAAGCATGTAACTTGACACTGCTGCAAATCTGACATTTAGCAGCCCTCTGTATGTGGTTGAGTGCTATAAATACCGTGCTATGTAGAGACACAGAATGGTGTAGCACTACTCTTGGGCTTTTCTCTCTTGCCTTCATTGTGTCATCCACACTAAACTCTTAAGTTTCCGGGAAATCTTTATTTATATATATATTTTTGGTCTCTTGTTTCGCATGGTCTCACCCTCTGTAGCACCTCGTCTTTCTGCTTGTGGATTCCTTGATGCACAGCCAGCATCCCTTATGGAGCCACTCAAGAGATTATGATATTGTCTGCTGATCCTGATTTGGATCAAATTGACCGGGATTGCATTCACATGCCTTCTCCCCCTTAGGTACCTAACTGAAAGAAGGAAACTGCTCACCAGAAACTGACGTACTTGCAGCCTTTTCTGTAAAAACTGCAGTAGTTTTGTCTCCTCTTATTCTGTGAAGCCTTGTTCACCACTGGATTATGGTTATGGATTAGCCCCTGAATTTACCCCTTGAACAAACCCACTGGCATAGTTATCTTAGCGTAATTGGTGTCGTAACACAGTCCAGCTTCTCCTTGTCTGACCTCCCAAGAGGCAGATGATTCTCCATAAATGTTCAGAGGAAGCTGCTTTCCAAAAACCTTGGTAAATGATATTGAAAGGGAAGTAGGTGGAGAAGATAGCAGTTGGGAAAGAGTGCGAGGCGCCCCATTTTGCGGCTTCAGAGCCCCATCCCTTGTGTGTGAGATGCTTCCTAGAAGAGAGCGCCACCATGGAAATGGGATGCTGATGTTTGGGAGCTGATGCTTTACCTTCTTTTATGCTGAAGCTCACACAGCCTCTTGAGTGGCTTGGTAAGCGTGGTGCCAGTGTGTGTCATCCTCATTGGTTTTTCTCTCCCCTTGCCTCCCGCTAACATTAGTTTCCCCACCCCCACCCCACTCGGTGTCAGTCACAGCACTTTTACAACTCCCAGCTGGTCTTGCATTTATTTGCTTTCTCTTCTTTAATAAATACATTACTTGCAAGTAGTGAATTGAAAACACGGCAAACGAATTAAAAAACAAAAACAAATTACCATTAGTTGGTTGGACAGTTTCTTACTTTGTGTTACATTTAACTGTTCTTTTGACAGCCCAGTTTTTAAAGCCAGGTTCGTATGGAAATGCTTTCACTCCACCTGCACCGCTTTTGGAAATAGCATAATGGCTTCATTTGTCTGTTTTGGTTTTTTTTTAGTGCATTTATAACACAACGGAGTTAGCACAATGTCTCATCTGAGTGGTAGCTGTCCCTCTGTGGGGAGGGGGGATATAAATGCAGCTGTTTTCAGTCAGCATTTTTTGTTGACAATACTCAACTGCTTAGTCAAAGGCTGCTGCATTTCGAAATATTAAAATCTGTGACAAGTTAAAAAAAAAAACCCTCCATGATTACAATCTCAGTAATGGCAAGTCCTATCATAATTACTTCCTACAGTATATACACACCATTCCTACACTTGCATACGGAGCTGCATTATACTTAGTCAAACTTTTGGCCCACTTAGCTGTGTCTTACCTGCTTTGGGAGCTGGGAGTTAAATTTCAGGATTTACTGACAATTGTAAACAGTTGTCTGACAATTGTAAACAGTTCCATAAATGGGTTTTATTACCTAAAATTAGTTGATGACATTAATGTTTTCGACCCTATCTGCCTCTGTCAAACAACTACCCCTTTGAGAGTTAGTTGTTGGATGCCAAGTGGGGTGGGTTCTCTTCCTTTCAGGATAAAGTCTGACTCTTTGTCTCATTGAAGAACTGGAATAAAACAGCCTAAAAGGAGGGTTTTGTGCTTTTGTCGAAATGGTCGAGGACACTAAAGAAATAGCTGGTGCAGTGAACAAGTAAATCGCTGGTGGCACTGAAACCTAATAGCACAAAATTTTGAATCCACTTTTTGCTCCCAAGAAAGCTTATTTACATTTAAAACTAATTTTATATCTAAAACTAATTTTAATTTTTTAATCCACCTTCTCTAGATTCCATCCAGTTGGCAGTTGCGCTTAGATCACAAAAATATACAACTTTACATTAATGCCCTATCATCAGAAAAAAGAGGAACAAATACCTTCATGATAGTGGTAGAAAAGATGACCATGTTTTTATGATAACATTACTTTCAGTATAAATTATTTTAAAATTGTATTTAAGAAAGCTACACTTCCTGTTTCTTTCCACCCAACAAAATTACTTTTTGTGATTTTAATAAAACAGAATTTAATCAAAATTTCAACACTTTTAGGTATTGATCTTGGGTTTAGTCTCTCATAGCATACAAGTTCTTGAAAAAGCCATATTCTTCAACCTAAACAGAATGAAGGTGTCTTTAGGTTTTATTTGACTCAACAAGCTAGATGAGTGGATGCTGTTTGATTCAGCCTCACTATGGATGGCACCAGGTTTTTAAAAATATGTGTGTGCTGTTGTTTTGAGACTGGTACTGTGGCCAAACAGTATAGTAGATACTCCAAACTGTAGCAAGAGCCCATGGTCCGCATGAACTAGAATTGAATGAGATATTATAAAAGAAACCCTCCCTGAACAACACATTTTCTTTATTTGTAGCTTGCATCTCTGCCTCTCGCTCACATTTTCCAGCAGCTTGACCAGTGCTTAAAATAAATGTAGTATTTCACGAGACTGACACACAGAAGTGTAATTTGCCATAGTGCAGTTTTATTGCAACTTGGGCCTCCTGCTTGACACTTCTGGAAAGTGTTCCTCGTGACGGAGGTTTAAAAACTGATCTGCGAATTACTTCACTGCTTGAATGTTTCTTCTTTCTCTCTTTTGGTTAAGAACCATAAATTATATGAGACTGAATCTGAGCTGGTGCTAGATTCCAAAATGTATGAGATATGATGTTGATCCCCCTTTTTTTCTGGCCAAAGAGACACATTTCCACAGCTGTTACCATCTTTCTTTAGAATCTTCTGCAGAGGTATCCATGACCAGACTCAGTTCTTGAGTCTGTGCTGTGACTGAGGGCGAAGTTATAACTTGCTTCAGTATGCACGTGTCCCGAGATCTCTTGCTTGCTGAGATGATGGGAATGTGATGGGGAGGCACACTTGAAGTGATTGGTGCTTCGCCCCTCCAGTGCTCCCTGATTCTTCCCTCCAAGTGCTCTCTTTCCTCCCCAAGCCATTTTTCTTCCCCTTGCCTTGGCAGTGATACAGGTTTTCTGGTAAAATATGGATTGACCAGATTTTAGCATATTTATTTCAACTTGTATTTAGTAACCAATCATTTTAAAGTACCCATGTTAATTAATGTTAATTAAAGCATGAAATGCTTGAGCTAAATAATTTGTTTAGGAAAAAGAATTAACCAAGCTTGGTTTAAACGTTATATTCAAATCACTGCTAGGCTTTATGTGGAAATTATTTTATTGGATCAATACATGTAAAATTTGAAGACAATATAGCATGTATTTCCCTTACATTGTTTAAATTTAAAGGGGGGGGGACAAATCCACTGAAAAATGCTGGTATGCTAACAGCGCAAGCCTATGTAGAATTATTCCATTGTAAGCCCATTGAAATCAATGGAATAAACTGGAGTAACTCTGAATAGGATTGCACTGTAATTTTAGCACATCCAAAGAATGTGCATACTATGCCATGCATGTTTCTGCCCCCTCGTCTTCAAACAGCATTTAACTTCCATGAAAGTCACTGGGGCAACTCGGTTTGTTTATTTATTTCATACATTTATTAGTTGCCTTTCTACCTTACAGAGATCAAGGTGGCTTACAATATAGATAAAATAACACAAAATAGAATACAAAAATACATAAAAAACAAAATTTCAGGTCGCAATTTAGGTTCACTAGTAAATTCTCCAAATGAGGTCCTAAATAAAGCCACCTTCAGCTGCCTCCTAAAGATCAAAAGTGAGGGGCCCAGGCAGACTTCACTGGCCAGTTTATTCCATCATCATGGGGCTGCCACCGAAAAGGCCCTCTCTTGTGTGCCCACCTGGACAAGCTCCTTTGATTGCTGGGACAGTCAGGAGGGTTCTCCCTGTGACCTTAATTCCCAGGCAGGAACACATGGGACAAGAAGGTCCTTCAGACACCCTGGTCCCAAGCCGCATAAGGATTTAAAGATAAAAACCAACAGCTTGAACTGGTCTCAGGAGCAGATCAGTAGGCAGTGTAATGCTGTAGTGTTGGGGTCCCATGCTACTGAAAGCTTGCCCCCACCAGCAGTCTAGCTACAGCTTTCTGTACTAGTTGCAGCTTTCCAACACTCTTCAAGGGTAGGCCCAAGTACAGCGCATTTCCATAGTTCAGTCTAGGTGTAACTAACCAGGAACGGGTGTAGCTGGCATGCCAACTGAAGCCAGGAAAAAGCACTCTGAAACATTAGAGCCGCCTGGTTTTCTAAGGTGAATGCTGTGTTGAGCAGCACTGCCAAGCTGCGAACCTAGCTTTTCAGGTGGACTGTAACCCCCTCGAGGACAGATCTGAAGTCCCTGGTCTGCCTTTCTACTAACCCAGAGAGCCCCTGTCTTGTAAGATTTGTTTCATCTTGTTTCCCCTCATCCAGCCCACCGACTCCAAACTCTGGTTCAGAACATCATCAGCATCCTTGGAATTAGGTGGATAAGGAAGGTAGAGCTGGATATCATCCACATAACAGAGACACCACAGCCCAAACCTCCTAATGACCTCTCTCAGCAACTCCACAGATATTAAATAGCATGGAGGATAAGAGTGAACCCTATGAAACCCCACAGGCCAATGGCCACGGGACAGAGAAGGTATCTCCCAGCACCACCTTAAGAGACCAATCCTCCAGATAGAATTCGAACCACCATAATATGGTGCTCCCCCACCCCCAGTCCCACTGCCAAAAGGCGGCTCAGTAGAGTACTCTGGTCAATAGTGTTGAAGGCCCCTGAGAGATCCAGCAGAACTAGCAGGGTCACATTCCCCCTGTCTAGTTCTCAGTAGAACTCATCAAGCAAGGCAACCAAAGCAGTTTCTGTTCTAAATCCCGGCTTGAAGCCAGGTTGAAATGGGTCCAGAAAATCAGCTTTACTGTGGCTCTGTTCAATCAACACTTGCATTACTTAAGAACATAAGAGAAGCCAATGCTGGATCAGGCCAGTGGCCCATCCAGTCCAACACTCTGTCACACGGTGGCCAAAAACACCAGGTGCCCTCAGGAGGTCCACCAGCGGGGCCAGGACACTGGAAGCCCTCCCACTGTTGCCCCCCTCCCCCAAGCACCAAGAATACAGAGCATCACTTGCCCCAGACTGAGAGTTCCTATCTATACCTTGTGGCTAATAGCCACTGATGGACCTCTGCTTCATATGTTTATCTAATTCCTTCTTGAAACTGTCCATGCTTGTAGCCACTTATTAGTTCTATATTAGATAGGTGATTACGGTGTCTTTTCCACCATTCAAGAGGATACATATAAATAAGAACTTTAATTTTGGTTTGGCCTGCGCAGTCAATCGGGTAAACTCATGACTTGATTTTTTATTTGGATTATTCTATATACTTGTGGTTTTATCACATAACACACACACACACACACACACACAGACATACATGCCTTTTGAAAAACAAGAAAATATAAATGTTTCCTCTTGTACAATTCAGGAATAATTGCCTGAAAAACATTAATGACATCTTTGAAACTAGATTTGGGTGGGTAACACTGTTGATATGAAGCAACAGAACAAAGTTTTATTCCAGTAGCACCTTTAAGACCAACAAAGTTTAATTCTGGGTATAAGCTTTCGTGTGCATGCGCATGCGTGCGAAAGCTTATACCCAGAATTAAACTTTTTTGGTCTTAAAGATTGCCACTGGAATAAAACTTTGAAACTGTTACGCTAGCCCAATATTATATTGGCTATGGCATCCATTAACCACTGTTAATTTTATTAATATCCTCTTTTTTTTAGAAATGGAAAGTTTTCCATGGGGGGAAGAAAACAGTGGAAAGTTCACTCTGTGTGTCAGTATCTGAGCCCGCTTCTACCCATGGGTCACATTTGGAGAAGCCACTATTAAGGGGAGGAGGAGAGAAGTAGAAAAGCAGGGAAAACATTAAGGTTCCCCTCCCACTAATTTTTTTCTTGCTGGTGTGTTCCCCCCATCCCCCCCCAACATACCGTGGAAACGTGGACTGGGGATTTGCCTGTTGACTAGTTGAAAAGGTGCAACTCTGACCATGAGCGGAGTGCAGTTTAATCACAACAGAGTCGATGGAACTATCCCCCCATGTATCTAAGGTTTACAACATGACTTTAAGGCACACCTGATCTCTGGTACTTCTGTGGTTATAAATCTAGCCCTTAAAATAAATTAGGAGACTTATTCTCTCTAACTCTTGTGCAAAAGCTGACACTCAGTTGCCGCATCACTTCCCCTCTACTTGCATTCATTTTGGTCCATTTTTGGTTTTTTCCCTTTGGGGGAGATGAGACATTATGCCTGTTGTGTTTTCTCCCGACATGCACTAATGGTTCCTTGCTGTTTTAACCTTCTGCTAGGCCTGTTCCATTCTAATGTCTTAGTACTTCTGTTAGCTTATATGTGAAATGCATCACTCAGTCTGTGCTTGAGCTCATTTTTAGTTCGTAATTTTTTTTTGTTTCTTTTAATTGGTTTATGTTTTAAATTTGTGTTTTTACTAACCTCACTATCTTTTCAGTTTAATTGGCTGCATGCTCGTTTTATATATATTTTATATATAAATTTATATTAAAGCAACAAACAAAAACCCAATCAAGTCTAGCCTGGATTTTGCTCTGATTGTGTTTTGGTTTCTAGTGGTGGGGGCAAGTCTGACACTTAACAACTTAACGTGATCTTCTCAAAGTCTGGTGCACAAGCAAGTAAAATTTATAGACTAAACACACTGTTTTTCTTTGCACAAATCAAGTGGTGCTCTTTAGGTGATGGATATGATTGTATAAGTAGTTTTGATATCATGCTTTTCAAATGTCAATTTTTTTTATTTTATTTTCTCCCACATTGCTTCCCCCTCCCCCGTTATGCATAAAAGTTGCCCAGCACACCATCAGAAAATGTGATAACCCTCCCTGAAACCCCCTTCCCATGGAAAAATTTTGCCAGCTGTATTTTTTTTTTTGTCTTGTTTTGCTTCTTTCTTTCCTTTTTAGATTTTTTTATCAGTATTTCCCCCCTTGGGCAAATATTGCCCATCAGTGGTTTATTTTATTTTTGCATGCATATATGTAGAAAATTTTCTTGTTCATCATGTGTTTAAATGTCTTTGGGAAGGGAAGAATATATTATTGGAATATTTTTGGTTTGTTTCTCTGTTCTGTCTGTCAGGATAATATTGGACACCGCCTGCTACAGAAGCATGGTTGGAAGCTGGGCCAGGGTTTGGGGAAATCTCTCCAGGGTAAGTAAAAAATTCGTCCATAAAAACGCTCACTTTATTTCAGATGATGTTTCTAGCTCAGATTCCTCTTCTCCCCCAACCCCATCACGTCCTCTTGTACCTATTAAGTTTTACTTTTGTCATAATGCACTAAGTCTGACACTTACAAGTCCAGCACAGGGTGTTCAGTGGAATATGTGGTTGTATGCAAGGCCTTATTTAAGGCAGGCTGAAAGCTGGTTGTTAAACTGAAGTAGACAGGACAGGTGGAACCCATTCATCATGGGCATTTTGCATATCAGCTTGTTGATCCCAGATGGTGGATTGCAGGGTCACTGTGATTTTCGTTTGTGGATGGAAACTCAGCTAAAGAGCACATGGGAAGGACTACAACCTGTACCAACTATCCAGAGAATGCTTCTTCTGCCTAAAGGATGCTGCTCTGAACATTATGCTTCAAAACTTCAAGACTGCATTCATGGTTTGCTTTAGTTTGCAAGTGTAAAAGCCTTCTGCTGTAATTCAGTTAGTTGTTGGTTGAGATGTGTGAAAAAGAACACCCTTTATTAGAACAGTAAAGAAGCTTTTTGCTATGAATCTAAGGAAGTTTCTGTTTTCCTGCCATTTTAAAATGTGAATGTGGTGTGTTTGTAGTGTATTTGAACTTTGAAGCATCATGTTTGGACTCCACAGTTCTTAGTAATTTAATTCTTATTGCACAGTTCAGTGAGTCAGCTGCAGAGAATGAGGCAGGCAGCCTGCAGGATCAAGAGGCAGGGTCATTCTGAAAGCATAATCCGTGCAGCTGTTGAAAACTAAGAATCACTGTTCTCCCACCATGGGTGAGGCCATGGCTCAGTGGTAAAGCACCTGCTTTGAATGCAGGCTCAATCTCTGGCACTTTTAGTTAAAACAGTCAGGTAGTATGTAATGTGAAAGACCTCTGCCTGAGAATCCCGGAGAGGCTCTGCCAGACAGAATTGACAGTAGCGATCCTGATAGACCAGTGGTTTGACTGTATCCAGCAGCTGCATATGGCAGTGATCCATTTCCCCTCATCCTGGTTGCATTCCATTGAGTACTGCTGCTGCAGTGACTCTTCCCATTCAGTACTGATCACTCCAGTACAAGGGGGAATCCTGGACTCAACTTGAATTCGAGCATGGCTTTGCAGCTTGTCAGCCTTCCTTTCGCTTTTCTCACGTAATCTCTGAAATTGAAGGGCTGCCAGCACCTGCAGGGGAAATGACATAAGGACTTTCAGGAGTATTGACCCAGGTTGGCACTAGAAGACTTCTCAAACAAGTCAGACAGGGAAACTTGTTATAACTGAAGCTTCCGTGTGTTCCATGCATTTCTGCAGCTTCTATTGTTAGCATAGGTGAGGCTTAATATACTCTGGATTTGTCTGCTGCAGGATCTTATTTGCTGGAACTGTGTGTGACTCCCCTCCCCACTTCACAGTTTTAAAACTGCTTATTTAAATATTTTGCAGCATGATTTCAAACTTCATAGACCTTGACAAATCTTCTTTGAATCTAGAAGCCAGCCCAAAGCTTTAGGGGAGAGAGAGAGAAACTTTAGGAGTGAGTGGGCTCTGACTACAGCTGGAGGAAGCAAGGATGGCCAGGTGGGCCTGATGAGTCAGCGGCTAAGAACCCCCTGGGGACCACAGGGAAATTTCTAGGCTCCATGGCAGCCTGGCCCTCCAGAGTGGTCAAGACCTGATCTAATTTGTTGGACTGCAGTCTTGTGTCTTTCCCCCCATTGATGTAGCTTGAAGTCCCACACTGTCTTAGTTTGCAACATTTATTCATCTCTTTCATTGGGAAGTATGAAGTGAAGCTTTGTTTGTCACATAAAATATTCTGGTCCCTTTTACCGGGTCTCTCCCTAGAAGGCACACATTCTGTGGTAATGAAGACCAGTAGAAGAAAGCCCTCTTTGTTGCTCCCTCACCCCACCCCGTCTTTTTTGGTGAGTGAAAAATCAAAGCATATGGCAGCAAGAGTGATCAGTGCTGCAGTCTGATTCCATTAGTACTGTGGCTAGGCATGGAAGAGAGCAGTACAGTGCAATCCTAAGAACCCTTTCCTGGGACTAAGCCCCACTGAGTAGACCCCTTCTGAGTAGATCTGCTTAGGATTATTCCCTTTGAGTCTCGGGTGTTTGGGGGGGGGGGAGCCAAAGAATGTGTCAGTGCCTGTAAACAATGTTTACTCCAGTGCTGCTTGTTTAGAACATTCTGGCATTCCCTCCAAGGCTTTGATTAATCTCCTTATTTCCCTTGTGTGCTTTTTGGATGGCCACGTGTATGAGAAGATCACTCTGTGGCGTACTTAGCTGACTTTTTCTGAACAGTAGATCCTTGAAGGCCAACGGATGGATAACAGCCTTTTTGTAACAATCAGGAACACACATTCCGGCAGTGTGGGGCTCCAGTGTGCCTGTAATGTTTGACTAGATCAGCCCATGAGTTCCACTAACGGCTGGATGTGGGATGGCCAAACTGAAACTTAATCCAGATAGGACATGCATGCTGTAGCTTGGAAACAAAGCTATCTGGATGTAGAGATCTGTATCTGTTCTAGAGGAGTAATGTTCTCACAGAAGAAGCAACTCCATGGTTTGGAGTTGCTTCTGGATTGCTGTCCCTGGAAAAGCGGGGGATGAAGATGGCCATAATTGCCTTTTGCCACCTGAGGCTTTTTCACCAACTGAAAAATGTTTCTAGGAAAAGCACCCCTGCCTGTGGTTACATGAGCCTTGGTAACATTGAGCATGGGCTATCATACCATACCTGAGGATACCCCCCTTAAGACTATCTGGAAGCTTCAGTTGGTGCAAAATTCAGCTGTCAGAATAATAACAGAAGGCTGAAGTTCTGTCAGTGAAAGTGGCTCCCATTTTGCATCTGGGCTCACTTGAAACTTATTGGTGTTGACCTTTAAAGCCTTAAATGATTTAGGTCCAAATTACCTGAAGGACCACCTGCTCCACCAACATGTACCAGCCTGGTTTTTAAGATCAGCAGTGATGCTCTGCTGCAGGAACAGGCACTAGCACTATCAGAAGTGAGACTGTTGAGCACTTACATTAGGGCTTTCTCAGCAGTGCCACTGTGCATGGAATGTAGAGATTGATTTGATTTATTTGATTTCTGTCTTGCCCTCCCTGCATGGTGGGTTACAACACAGAAGGAAACAATACCAACTTTAAACGTTAAAACATCATACTATAACCATAAAGCACTGTACAAGATGGCCTTCTTAGAAAATTTCCTAATATCCTGGCTCTGCATGATAGAAAAAATATAAGGCCTGAACTATGGGTTCCCATGTTGCAAGTGCAGCTCAATCCAGCATTTGAGCAGCTTAATCCAGTAATATGATACTTACAGTTCAGAGCCACTCTTCTATTGTGAACCTCTAGAAACTGATTCCATTATTAAAGAAACTCTGGGTTTCTCCAAACAGCTGCTAAAATAAGAGTAGCCTTTCACCAAACAGCTGATAAAATAAGAGTAGCCTTTCACTACACAGCAGGATAACTGTTGCCCTGAATGAACTGGTACAAAAGGATATGGGCATTGGAATCTGCCCAACAAGTTGGACCTCTGTTCCAGTAAGCCTCATTTTTAGTAGCTCTCCAGGGACTCCAGGTCTGTGTACCCCCTTCTTTGTTGGCCTTCCTCTAGGCTCTTGAATACCACTTTTCTGGAGAGCCTTTTAATGAGATCAAATGAAGTGTTGCTGAAGATTTTAGACTGTCCAAATGTTCTGTATTGTCTTTATTTTGACACTGGTTTTATGTTCTTCTTTATATTGTAACCCTGTTGTATCCTGCTGCTGCATTCACACACACAAGAATTTTATATTTTAGCTGGATTTTTGACGTTTGATGTCTCTTAGGAATTTGCTTTTAATTATTATTTTCTTGATTAATCTATTTTTATACAAATACATCAGTGCAATGGCCATATAAATTGGCTCCAGTCATCAGGGTTTGGCCGTCAGCACCAAATTGTCGATGCCCCAGGATTTTGAAATATTCTGTTCTCTGAGGCTTCTCATGTTCCTTTACTTTAGGCCAATTTTTGCACTTTTTAAAGGAGCTCAGTGGGTGTAACAAAATCACTCGTCTGTCAGAAGGAGGAGACTCACCCAAACTACTCAGTTTCGGGTGTGCTAACACTCTCTGTTCAAGCAACCGTATTCTCCTTGAGTCTTAGCTTCAGCAATTCAGTACTTCCTTTCTGCACTGTGTCCAGGTGGTCACCTGAAGTAAGAGTTAAATTACTCCTGTTTCCCCTTGTGTTTTGCGCCATGCTGAGCACACATTAGAGCAAGTGTCCTATAATAGTCCTTTGTGCACTGATTTGGGGGATATGGAGAGAATTATCAATTGAAAAGTAGACTTTACCCAGCTCTTTCTGCCCAAGAGGAGATCAACTGGTGGCTCTAATTTCATGGATTGTCCCCAGCTCAGGGTACTATGGCTGCGGTCACACACACTAAATAATCCACTTTCAGTGCACTTTCAAACTGGATTTTGCCAGTTCACACAGTAAAAATCCAGTTTGAAAGTGCATTGAAAGTGCATTGAAAGTGGATTATTTAGTGTGTGTGACCGCAGCCTATGAGTGCAGTATTCTGCTAGCTGTTCACTGTCCCCCTGGCTTTCCTTTTTGTTTTTCTTTGGGGTAGAGAGGGTGGCATACGGCAGGAGTGATGGGCAATGGAGGGGGAGGATGTAGTGAGAAACACAGGTGGAGGCATGAAATGAGGCACGTTGGCAAGTGAAACAGGAGTTAAGCCGAGTATTTGAGTAAGCATGGTTAAGGCTAGTCTATGCAGCAAGTTGACCTTCTTTAAAACCGATGAATTAAGTGTTTCGTATCTGCTACAGAGCATATGTGATGTTCTGATGTTTAAATAACTGCTCTCACTTTGGGTTAAGTGTGCAGAGTATTGAGTTTCAGACCTCTAAAGTAAGTTTAGTAAGTGGCTGAGTATCCAAATTAAATGTTTAAAAATTCAAAGTGCATATATATCTTTTTACATATTAGCATATGATTGATCCCCTGAACCCCTCCATACAGAAGGACCAAGGGAAAGCATGGGTGCATGGAGTCTGAGCTGTAATGGGAAACTACAAGGTGTTTACTGTTTATCTAGCAGGTATCTTAAATTACAATTTACATGATTTTTGTGAGCAATTTAACTCTTGTCTTAAAGTTCAGGTAATTTGAATTTTGAACAACTTGTTCTAAACTTGAGTTTGTTTAGAAAACCAAAATGTTGTTAAAATTGTTCCCCACACAGCTTAGCAATGCTTCATCCTTGTTTCAGAAAGTGTGTCAACACTTCTTTCTAGAGAGCATAAGTAGGTTTTGTAAGTAGTGGTTCAGTGTCCACAATCCCTTTTCCCCAAGAATGGGGCATTAAAGGTTTTGAGAATTTGAATTCCAAAAATGAACACACACACACACAGAGACCAACACCAACAAGTTGCTCCAGATTGGCAAATGAGAGTGCACAAAGGGTGACTGACGTGGCATTCCTTGCAGGGCCAACTTGTGCTACCAAGGACTGGTTAAAGCCTAGAGTTCTCTTCTGCCAGAGCGTGCTACTGAATGCAGTGCACCATTTACGTGGTGTCTGTGCACGTGTGTGCCAGATTTGGGCTTGTGGAGTTTGGTTTTTTTTCCTCTTATCGTTCAAGGAGGGATCTCTTAAGTAGGTGAAGTACAATGAAGAGCAATGAAATATTCTCCTATATTTTATATATAGGAGGGAATAGGAACATCTTTTAATAGGTAGTGTTCGAAATTACTTTCAGGAAGTGTAAGTGCATACCCCAGGGTGAAGCCAGCAAGAAGCCTAATTTGAAAGAATGGAGCAGAAGTAAGGCCTCTTAAGAAAAGACACCTGCTTCCGTTGTTGCTGCTGCTGGGATGTAGGAAAGGGGGCTTGGAGCAGTCTTACTTGTCAGGTGGGTAAAGGAAAAGTGGTATCTCTATTCATATTTGGTACCCCATATCAGAAGACTGCAGAAAGAGGGTAAAGTATTCATAATGAAGCAAACACATATGGTTTTATCAAGACCTGTGTAGAAGTGGCAACTAGAGAGAGTGAAAGGGATGTAAACAAATACACTCAGCCAGGGAGAACAAAGACCCCAGGACTGAAAAGGAAGGCAGCTGGATAAATGAGGATTTGGGAAAGGCGTGTACTAGCAACAATCTAAAGCCCTTGAGAAAAGGCAGAGAAATTCCTGTTCTTGCCACGTTCCATTTTCTCTGGGAGAAGTGGGCAGGAGTTTGCTTCCGGGCGCTCTGTGTTCCGAAGCTGAGAAGCCTGATGGGTGAAGAGTGACCTGGTCACAGAAGTTACTATGTCTCCCCTCTTTTACAAGAAATTGCCAGTGGAGAGAACTGTTACTTGAAGCTGCTAACATTCAAAATGCCCAAATCATCACTTTTCAAAATCTGTTCTCTTTCTGTGTTGCTTAAGCAGAGACGTGCTTAGCCCAGGCTGCTCCTTCAAAGGGTGAATTAGCTGTTGCTGGCAATAAGGTGCTGCTTGTGTTGGTGGGTGACTGAGGTCTCTCTTGCATCTGTTGACGGGCTTCTTAGCCAGGGGGATGTCTGTTGGGATATAGATATATAAATGTGAATAATAGATTCCTAGCTTGATACCCTGACAGCTAATATTGCATGTAAAGATGAGCAAGCTCTTTATAGGGCCATTATCAGAAGGTCTCCATATAGTCCGTTTTCTCATGGTTATGTGAAGAAAGAAGTGGCAGAAATAAAGGAGCACCCTCTCGCTTGAATGGGCATCTGGAAAACTTGTTATGTGTTAAGCTTGCCAGAACCACCTCTCTTGTACTTGAGAATTGCCTTGGGGAAGTTTTGCTGCATTCTACCCCCACCCCCCAAAAGAGAAAAAAGAAAGAAAAAGATTGTGCGCATGCAGGGGTAAACCCAGTGCTGTAGCTATCTTCTCCTTCCTTTTTTTTGGGGGGGGGGGGGAAGCCACCTTAGGAGATCTAGCCACATATCACATGGGTAGCATTAAGTTTGGTCTTAAACACTATAGTTAATCAAAGAATTAATAGCTGGAAGGTTTGGGTGAAACAAACCGGCACAGTCTTCTTTGAGGAGTTGGGGAATGCCCCTTCCTTGGAAACTTTGAAGAAGAAGTTTGTCAGGCACTTATTGGGGGATTCTTTAAATGAAAGGCATTTATCTGGGGAGATACATAACCAGTGTATTCAAGGCTGGGTCCATGCAACTGGTTCGAAACTATTCTCATATAGGATCATGTGCTCCTGTATGGGCTTAGCATTGCTGCATCAGGCTTATGGGCCAGCAAACCAGTTCCAAAATGGCTTCTCTCCAGTGGGCACGAACATCTTTTGTAGTGAGAGAACAGAAACGCCTGTTTGAGGATGAACACCTCTGATTCCAGTTGAGCTGCTGTTGAGCTGCTGTTGACAGTGGACTGTGCTTTCCCTTCCCCTGGTATCCAGCATGAGGCAGTAGAGGTCTTCCACTTGGCAGGGTGCCTGTGTAACTCTCTGCTTTCAGAATCCTCATTTAAATGTTTATATGAAATTCATACAATAGAAGCTTGGCTATTCTGAGGACTTCCCTCTGTTGGGAATGAATCACCCCACACTCTAATCTGTTCAGCAAACCCAACCGAAACCTGTGACATTCCATCCATATATTTTCAGGCAGGCTTATGTTGATGAGAGAAGACCAGGGCAACTACACATTGTACTCATTTCTACAGCCCAAAGCCAGTCTCAGTTTATGAGTATGCCTCAGTTTTAACTCTCTAGGTCTGGGGTGTCAAACATGCGGCCCGGGGGCCGGATCAGGCCCGCACTGGAACTGGCCATCTCCTGTTTCCAGTTCTGCTGCTGCTACATCATAGCTTGTTTCGCCAGACTCTCTCAATTGCTCAGCCATTTCATGTTTTCTCCTGGGTCCTGGACTCAGAACTCTGAGCATGAGATTTCTGTGGTGAATGTCAGTAAATCAAAAGTAGGGTTGCAGCTTACAGATAACACACCTGAACAGCATACTCAAGATTGCAACAGCACAGGCATTTTGATGCAATGATTCAGAGCAAGAGGTGTCATTTACCAGATACTGTTAAATAAACAAAATATTGCAAGAGTGCTAATGTTTTAAGCATGTTTTTATTTTAAGTTAAAAAAAACCTTTTGTGTTTGTGTCCTTTATAAAGTTTATATCTCCACTACCTGGCATTACATTTTATGACACACATGGTCCGGCCCAACAAAGTCTCATTTATGTCAGATCCGGCCCTCATAACAAATGAGTTCGACACCCCTAAGAGAAGCCAATGTTGGATCAGGCCAGTGGCCCATCCAGTCTAACACTCTGTCACACAGAGGGCTTCTAGTGCCCTAGAAGCCCTCCCACTGTCCCCCACCCCACCCCAGTCAAGCACCAAGAATACAGAGCATCACTTGCCCCAGACTGAGAGTTCCTATCTGTACTTTGTGGCTGATAGCCACTGATGGGCCTCTGCTCCATATGTTTATCTAATTCCCTCTTGAAGCCGTCCATGCTTATAGCCACCACCACCTCCTGTGGCAGTGAATTCCACGTGTTAATCACTCTTTGGGTGAAGAAGGACTTCCTTTTATCTGTTCTAACCCGACTGCTCAGCAATTTCATGGAGTGCCCTTTGTGAGAAAGGGAGAAAAGTACTTCTTTCTCTACCTGCTCTATCCCATGCATAATCTTATAAACCTCGATCATGTCACCCCTCAGCTGTCGTTTCTCCAAGCTAAAGAACCCCAAGCGCTTCAATCTTTCTTCATAGGGAAAGTGTCCCAACCCTTTTATCATTCTAGTTGTCCTTTTCTGCACTTTTTCCAATGCTATAATATCTTTTTTGAGATGTGGCAACCAGAACTGTACACAGTACTCCAAATGAGGTCGCACCATCGATTTATACAGGGGCATTATGATACTGGCTGATTTGTTTTCAGTTCTTTTCCTAATAACTCCCAGGATAGCGTTGGCCTTTTTCATTGCAGTTGCACACTGTGTCAACATTTTCATTGAGTTATCTACTACAACTCCAAGATCTTTCTGTTGGTCAGTCTCTGCCAGTTCGGACCCCATCAACGTGTATTTATTGTTAGGATTTTTGGCTCCAATGTGCATCACTTTGCACTTGGCCACATTAAACCCCATTTGCCACATTGATGCCCACTCGCCCATCCTCGACAGATCCCTTTTTAGTGCCTCACAATCCTCCCTAGTTCTCACCACCCTGAACAACTTCGTGTCACCTGCAAATTTAGCCACTTCGCTGCTTACTCCCAACTCCAAATCATTAATAAACAAGTTAAAAAGCATCGGACCTGTGTACCCCTGCCCTAGATGATTGAAACAGGCAAGCAAGATGCTGTCTGTGCTAAAACTGTGAGCATTCAGTAGTCAAGTGGAGCCTGCACCGATGACAGCATTTCTGTCGCATTTTGAGTATGCCAGATGTTTTCTGATTCTTCTGATCTCTGTCTTGCACCATCTCTGAAAGTTATTATTATTAATTTTAAAGGCAGAGGCTGTGCCCATGCATTCTTGGATATTGTGCTGTTGTGCTGTAACAGACATTCAGAATAGGCTTTTCCTGTGTGAACAAGGCAGCCCAAGAGGTGAATAAGTGCTAGAGCGTGACAACATGATATCTGGTGATATGTGGATGCACCTTGAAAGTAGCTTGAGTCTCTGTGATAAAGGTGGAGCACAAATGTGGTAAATAATTAATGGATATATTGCTCTTGGTTATCCAGTGAGTAAACTGTGAATCCTGCTGCTAACTAAATTGCAGTTTTTAAAAACTTGCTGGACAGGATTAATTACCTGCATTTTAAAGGACATTTTGCTTGTGTCAAAATACAGCAGGAAGGAAATCTGGCTTAGCAGTTGTCTTTGAGGCTGACATTCATTCCTATGCTGTGGCCCATCACAAAGATTCCTTTCCTCCTCTCCCCCCACCCCAGCCCAGCCAGGGAGTTCTGCAGCATCAGCACCTCTGGTTTCCCCACGCCCCGCGACTGGTGCTTGGAATAGTGCTTAGTGCATTTCAGGGAGCCTATGGATGTGATGTCGGCATGGCATCATTGACTTCTGTGAAGCTGAAACATGCATGCCACCGCTTAAGGCCCCGCCCCCCTGCTTCCAGTCAGCCAGGAGGAGGCAAAAGGAAGACTGGAAGAGGGTAAGTGTGGGGTGGCAGGCGCTCCGGCTGGCCCCAAGTCTCCTAGCCGGCTGAGAGGCCTCTCAGCCGGCTAGGAGACCTGCGCCAGTCCCAAGAGCCGGGCGGGGGTCTTTTTCGAGGCTTTTTGTGCTGCTGGGAATCGGAGGGAGGGACAGAGAGAGAGAGAGAGAGAGAGAGGTTTCTCTTTCCCATCATGATGCCTGCAGTAGTGGAGTTTCAGGGAGAAGCAGCTGGGGGCTTGCTGCCTTAAAAAGTTTGTGAGGATGCCGAGTTCTTTGTTTCTTCGGAGAGGGAAAGAAAACAGCCCCGTCAAGGGTGCCTTGCTTGCGCGCGCACCCCCCCCCCCCCCCCGGGGCGCCTTCCCTACCCGCAAAATAACATCTGAAATCTCCAACCAGATCTAGACTAACTGATGCACACTTGCATCACTTGTTACGACTAGCAGTGACAAATATGGAACCGGACATTGACCATCTCATTAGCCAAAAGCAGGGCCATAGTTCCCACTGAAATACTGGTAAGTTTGTTGATTTAACTTTACTTGTTCTTCATTTTAAATATTGTATTTGTTCCCATTTTGTTTTTTTACTTCAAAATAAGATATGTGCAGTGTGCATAGGAATTTGTTCATAGTTTTTTTTAAAAAAACTATAGTCCGGCCCTCCAACAGTCTGAGGGACAGTGAACTGGCCCCCTGTTTAAAAAGTTTGAGGACCCCTGGCTTAAGGCTTCCATGCTGGGCATTTTCTGAGTCTTTAACAACATGGCTCCACCCCCTACCCCACCCCCGTGAAACGTGTATATTAGAACGACAGCTCCCCATCTTTTTTTCTTTTTTTTCAAAAAGTCCCAATTCATGCAGTAGAATAGTGACAGCTTGGAAGAACTGACCCCTGCTGGGGTTAAGACACAGGCCTCGTTCCAGTCTTCTTTGACTTTCCAGCCTCCACATGCAACTTGGAGTTCTGGTTTGAAGGTTAAGCATCTGCTTTAATCGTAGGGGTGTATGAGAAAAACGCTTTGTGCTTTGGAAGTATTCAAAGCTCAGAACATCACTCTGGAAAAATACCACGCAAGTTGTATCGAGTCTATTTAAATGCAACAGGATCAGCTTTTGTGTAAGACAACTCCTCCTTGCAAGCTGGTGGTGCCCCATTCTGCACTGTGGTCCACCCTTCAACTCTTTATCAAGGCACTGTTGCTATGTCAACAACACTTCCCCCACAGGTTAAGAAGTCTATACAGCCCTGAAAGAGGAGCTGTTGCGGACATGATATTTTGGTGATGCTTAATTTTTAAGGCTTTTGCTGTTTATTTTTGTTGTTCTTACATAGCTTGCCGGGGGGGGGGGGGGGGGCTGAGACAAGCTCATGCTGGGGGAAGGGATCCCATCTCTTGCAGGCTTCTCTTGCAGGCTCCCTGTTTTATTCTGCCCTCCACACCCACCCCATTGTCTCCTCTTTCCATCACTACCAGCACCTTGGTCCTTCCTGCAGCTGCCACCTCGCTCCCTCCCCAACCTACCTGCCTCAGTTTTCTCCCCCTTTCCTCAACTGCTCTTTATTTTTAAATCTCTGGTTGTGTGGAGATGCTAGGCAGCCCCACTATGCCAACTATAATCTCATGAGTTCTTAGTTCTTATTTTTTATTTAAATTATGATGTGTATATATTGCTTTTCTGCTTGGGGGAAGGCTATCCCCCCTTTTACTTTTGAGATTTTTCTGCAGACTTGGGTTTGCAGAAACATCTCCCCAATCTGTGGGCTTTTTGATGTACATCACAGAGACATGTTCAGAATTAACCATATTGTATATATTACTGTCACCATATTCTGCTTAGCTTCCTGGAGTACCAAATTCAATAATAGCATGTCATATAAATCTCTGTAGCAAATTAGTCTTGTGCAGTCTTCCAGTTTTCTTTGGAGATGGATTCAGGTGGGCAGCCGTGTTGGTCTGAAGCAGCAGAACAAAGTTTGAGTCCAGTGGCACCTCTAAGTCCAACAAAGTTTTTTTCTGGGTATAAGCTTTTGTGTGCACTCACACTTCCTCAGATACATTGAAATGGAAGTTGCCTGTCCATACATATAGGTAGAGGGTGAGCCCCAAATTATGATACAGCATAATAAAAGTGTGTAACAGATGCAAGAACCAAACTGACAGATGCAAGAACCAAACAGATGCAAGAGCCAAACAGATGTGTAACAGATGCAAGAACCAAACAAGCATTTGTTTGGGTTTAATTCTGGGGGAAAACATAGTGAAGGAAATAAATGCTGACCGTATAAACTAAGCCTGCCACTGGGCTCAAACTTTGTTTTCCAGTTTTCTGTAAGAGTTTAGGGTTTGATCTCTGTATGGTTTTTGGAGGAGGGTCAGTGTTTGTTATGATCTCTCCCCCTTTCAGTCATGCATGGCAATATAGCCCTGGGTTCATTTTGGTGTGGGGACTGTGCAAAGTCGGCTGTTCATGTGTTTGCATTAATGATGTGTTCTGCTGAAGTACAATAGTCTCCCAATCCCTGACAGGATATTGTCCCAACATAGCCTGGGGATTCAATAGTATTAGAACAGAATCTTCCTCTATTACACGGGTGTCAAACATAAGGCCCGGGGGACAGAACCGGCCCGTCCAGGGCTCTTACGCGGCCCGTGAGCACCTAGTGCAAGGGAGGGACCAGGAGGCTGCTGGGGGAAGAGTGGGCGGAGCCACTCCGATTGGGGCTTCGGCAGGACGGCGCAACCTCGTCCGCAGCAGCCAAGCGGCGTGGGAAGGCCTGCCCAGGGCTGCCCCCCTGGCTCTCCAGTCCACCCATATGGGTTTTCCTTTGCACTCCCCTCACAGACCATGAGGCCTTGCAGTGAGGATCCAGCCACTCGGAGCTTACTAGCTGCTGTCCTATCTACCGGTGTTGATATCTCCGGTGCCTGGCATTACGTTTTATGGCACACGTGGCCCGGCCCAGCAAAGTGACATTTAGGTCCGATCCGGCCCTTGTAACAAGTGAGTTCGACACCTCTGATCTATTACATGGTTTCCCCCCCCCCCCCCCACATCCCCAAAATGGAGATAACCAAAACTGTGTGTACTACACATTACAACTTCAGCAGATTCCATGCTGTGAAAAGTTGAATAAGTTATGCACATTTTGACATCGAGGGTACAAAACATCTTTTAATAGAAATTCCAGTTTCCTAGTGGCAGCTAGATTGAGTCGCCGTTTCTAGACAGCACCTGGGCATGCTAATGAGTTTGGTTTAGCTGGAGATCCTGGAGGTTTTTGGTCGTATTCTGGGTGTGGAACAGTGGTCACTGGGGGTGTGGAGGGGGAGGTATTTGTGAATTTCCTGCATTGTGCAGGGGGTTGGACTAGATGACTCTGGAGGTCCCTTCCAACTCTAGGGCTTGAGAAGTGAATTAAATGAGAACTTGTCCTCAGGCTCCTGCATGTCTCTAGGTCAGCTTCTTGAGATCAAGGAGGCTTTCTTTCTTTCTACATCAGGAGTGACGGAATGATCCTGTCACCCCCGGTGCAGACAGACACCAGAGGAGAATACTCGCTGACTGTCCACATGAGTCACTGTTCCGGCTATGTGTCCTCCCAGTCAGGGGAGCAAGGTTCAAAAGCAGCTTAAATTCAGAAAATTACTGTGCCTTTAGCTAATTGTTCAGGGCCAAATTAAATGAGGCATTTGAGTCAGGTCTGGGTTCTCCCAACTCAACTCCAGTCACTGTCAAATGTTACCGGAGGGAAACCCAAGTTTGCACACACTCTAGAGCCCAGTTCAGTTCAGAACTGTGGTGCAGGGGGGAGGGGCGTCTGTAACCCCTCCCCTTGCCATTTTCCCGTGCCAAAGCAGCCCTGGGGGAGGAGTTATTTTCCCCACTGCAGGCATTTATGTTGGTGATTCAGAGCATGTGCCACCTCATAGTGGGCCAAATAACAACCCCAGTCCTGAGTTGTGGCCAAACATCTTGTCTAGTTCATGCGCCACTGAAGTGGAAAACCTAGTCTGGACTGTGCCTCTTCAGAATGCAGATGCGGGCTTATATAAATTGAATGTTCTTCTTTAGGGTGGAAAAATATACTCTGGCCATAGAAAAGTAGCGTATCGGGCCGATGTGAGTGCTGAGCCTTCTGCCAGAGATGCTCATTTATGCATGTGTAGGATTTCCCCTCTGCTATAATATCTCATCATGAGCCTGCATTTGGGAATGGCTCAGCCCAAATGTGACTTCCCTGCCTCACTGAGAATTACATCTCTGGTGTCAGAAGTTTGGGAAGCCCTTGCATGCGAGGAGCAGTTCTTTGCTCCTTGGTTCAGTTGCAGCCAGGGGTCAGTCCCAGCGTAGGAATTTCTCCACAGAATGTTTACAAGCTTCGTCTTCAGGGACCACCAGCCAGCCTCTCTTCACTGTCAGTTTGTGTGTCTGTGAAAAAAAACAAAAAACTCAGCCATTGATGCTTGCCCGTTATTTCAAGGGGGGGGGGGCTGCAGCAGAAGCTTGGTGCCATTCCTCCCCCTCCCCTCCCCTCCCCTCCCCCTCTGCCTGCTACATAGGGCCTGTTTTGTGCCCCTGACAGTTTTCTGCCTAACAAATGGTGTTTCTTTTTTACAGCATAATGATCCGGGACTTGTTGTGGTGATGGTAAACTTAGTGGTAATTTTTAATTTTCAGACTGAATTTACTCCTTTTTTTGTCATCAGAGCACCAAATATGTTAGGCTTACTTTTCTCTGTTGTAGCCTCCATCCTTTCTGCTTGGTCTTTTTCATTTCCCTTTTATTTTCCTTTCTGTTCCTTCATGCACTCTTCCGTGTCTGATCCTTGTTCATTGAGGGTTTAATGCTCAGAAGGGATGTTTGTGTTAGAACTGCCAAAAAAAAAATTGTGGAGAATCACTTCAAATACCAAATTTCTAATATTGTCCAAACATGATTCCCCCTCCTTCCTTCTCCCTCCCCCATAAAAAAAGTACATGGTGGGTGTTAGCAGTTGCTACTGCAGTTTTTATAGTAAACTGAAAACTTTGACTGCCTTAGAAAGCAAAAGTACTGATGCATGTTTAGTATTGCAGAGTTTGCCACAATCAGAAAGTTGGACACAATAATTGCAAACTCTTGAAAAACCCAAACCTCAAAATTGGTGGCGGCAGGGGTGGGGAATTATTAGCATCACTTTTACAAATTTCATTGTGAATTTGGTCCTTTTGCTCAAAACTGCAGTCACTGCTTCTTATACCATTGGGCATAAGGTCCTTTCTTTCCTCCCTCCCCCTTTGTACTGAAAATGTGTATATACTTAGGTAAAACTTGCATTAGAAAGCACTGCTACCAGAAAAGTAGTCACTGTTGTTTACCTTTGAATCTTTTGGCTTAGGCTTCCAAATTCTCATCTGATCTGGAGCCATCTTAAAATTTATTCTCAAGTTCAGTTGATGCCTGCCAGTGTCTAGAATTGGTTTTCTTTATTCCGATGGCACTTGAAATGCAAAGAACACTCCAGCCGTTTAATTTTTTTGACCCTCACAATAACCTTGTGAAGAAGGTTGTAATGTATTCCCGTTTCATAGAAAGTAGAGGCAAGACCACTGAAGTCCTCGACAGAGCTGTAAGCCCAGGTCTCCAAATCAGGGCCCCCTTGAGTGGGCAGCACTCTTCGTTACAAAGCGTTAAAGAGTTGTAAAATATTGAGACATGGAATTATTTGATGTGCCACATGAACCAATTTTAAAAATCAATCCAGTCTCTACTTTGGCATGATTTAAGCTTGGACATCTTTTGGCCCAAGGGTATAATATATGTGTGTATGTGTGTATAACAAAGAGAGAGAAAAAAATGTTGACACCCTCTCCCCCTCAAACCAATAATAAGGGAAGTAAACATTCTGTTTTCTCACTCAAGGTATGCATCGGATAAGGTAAGTAATTCCTTTATTTCCCCAGTGGCCTTACATCACAACTCACAGTGCATGTTGTGATGTAAAAATAAACAACACCCAAAGGCTGTGGTAGTCAAAGTGCTCGTCTGCCCCATTTTGCTTTGTTTGGCTGGTTATGAGTGGATTAAAAATACGTACGGAATCTTCAGCATAGTTTGATTAGTTTCAAAGTCAGTTTTCTTCGCAACTAGTCCTTTTCACAGCTTACAAGCGAAGAGCAGGGGAATCAGACAGACCGACCGTGTCCAGGAGGCACATTTTAGGGCTAAGTCTTAAAACCTAGCCTTGCGGAGAGGAGAATTTCAGCTTCCTGTGACGGCATGCAAACCTGGCTTCAAAGGGGGTTTAATCCTTTCATTGGTAAGGATTGCGATGCTTCTGATCATTTACCTGTATGGATCATGATTGCATATTATTCTGTTTTACCTCCTAAAGTCCATTTTCTGTGGTCTTAAACAAACTGTTTTTGCAACTAAAAAACCCTATTCTTGCCTTAGGATGTTTCCAAGTTCAATGTTAAGCTGTTAAAATATCTGTGCTGAGAGATGCAGGGCGCTGAGGGCAGGGCTGGTCTGCAAGATGCGCCACCTAATGTTGTAAGCTGTGAGAATGGCTTGTGTTTGGTTCTCTGTAGCTTTCTGGTCTCTGCACTTCAAGGCAAGATCTCTAACCAACCCAATGTGTACGAGCGACCTGCCAGAGCTGCTTCTTTCTCCCCTCCCCCACTCACCTAGCTGGTCTGCTTCTCTTGTAGGTAGAACAGATCCAATCCCCATCGTTGTCAAGTATGATGTCATGGGCATGGGGCGGATGGAAATGGAGGTGAGCGGGTCCTTTGTTGTATACTTTGTGCCATGTGAGGTTGCTCATGTGTGTGCGCTAGGGCTGGCAGAATGCTTTGGTGAATAAATCATGCCACTGTTTGCATAGACAGCCCAGCAAGGAGGATGTCCTCTGAAGGATCTTTAATACATTTCCAGTGGGAATGTGGACTATTTCCCCTTCAGTCTCAGTAAAAGGGTGTGTGTGTGTGTGTGTGTGTATTTTAACTCAGAATGTGTGCATTAGGCCTTCAGTAAATAGATCAGCATGAACAGATAAAATTCAGTGGCAGTCTTTTAAAAGCATCCCAGTTGGGCATGTTAGTCCTGTGGACCAGAGTTCTTGTGTGCTAAAATACACAAAAGGGATGCATAAGGAACTAGGATTAAAAGGACTCAGATTTCCACTTCTATTCTTCTGTGTCTGATGAAGGGAGCTATAACTCTTGAACGCTTATACCCTGGGACACTTGTTGGTCTCCGAAGTGGTGCCAGACTCGAATCTTAACTCTTCTGCTGCAGCTACCCTCTGAATCTAACTGAAGAGAACTTGTCCTAGTCAGAGCCAGACTGTGGGAAAGGTCAGTGAAACATGTGGCAGCTTACAAATGTAGGCACTGCCAAAGGGGTGCCCATGTTAGTCTTTTGTAGCAAAGCAGAACAGAAGTCCAGTGGCACCACCTTAAAAGACTGACAGCTTGAAGATGCAACTGGGCTACTGCCAAACCCCACAGGACGTATTTAAATTACACATAAAATATAACTGAAAATGTAGGGGAAATAAGATATTAAAATTATATCTGAAAAGGGTGCTCTTCACCTGTGTCTTCCTGCCATGCATGTCCTCACAGGGAGAACAGCGAAGCGGGATCATAAGCAAATGTTTTCTTCTTTCCCTTTAAATATCCTGTCTCCTGACGCAGGGCAGAGTGTGTTGAGTACACATTGAAAGAACAGTAACTGCGTAACTTAACAAATAATCAGAAGGTTGGTGTGTCATGTGTAAAGGATTATGGGGGTAGGGCTTTTTAGTATAGAGAAACAACAGCTACAGGGGACAGGTTCCTGTGAGCCACCCTGAGCCCGCTTGTGGGAAGGGCAGGATATAAATCGAAATAATAAAAATTTTAAAAGTGAAATCATGAAAGTATGGTGAGCAGAATTGTCTGCTCAAAATGCATGCAAAGGAATTGGTCATTATCTTGGCAATTCCTGATTAACAGATGGAATTAGAAAAGCCCCCTCAAAATGTAGGTTTCTCTGCTGGCCTCAGCGCCATCAGTCTTGGCATCAGTAGGAATCTCAAGTTCATTCCCTGGCATTGCTGATAAAGAATTCTAGGCAACTGGACCAAAGAAGCCCCTTTCCTCTTAGAAAGCCATGGCATGTCTGAGGAGATATTACTGGATTCAATGGGCCAGTCCCCTGAGCAGGCATAAGGCAGCTTTATATATTCATAGGTAGAGGGTGGGGATAAGCATAACAGATTGCTTTCTGCTTTAGGAACTTAGGTTTACTGTAAGGAAAAGGTCTCTTTGGATTCTCTTGAAATCTTAATGATTCATGAATTCTGTTTCCTCGATATAAAATCCTTTGCTCAGCATTTACTTGGTTGTCCCTGCTGTGAATTCTGCATCAGGAAAGTTAACAGATTATTTGGTTCTCAGTGATGAGATGAGCTGAGCGTGAAAGAGATTAAGTGATTGCTTGCTGCATGTGACATTTTCTTTACTGGCTAGGTACATAAGAGAAGCCAATGCTGGATCAGGCCAGGGGCCCATCCAGTCCAACACTCTGTCACACAGTGGCCAAAAACACCAGGTGCCCTCAGGAGGTCCAGCAGTGGGGCCAGGACACTAGAAGCCCTCCCACTGTCCCCCACCCCACCCCAGTCAAGCACCAAGAATACAGAGCATCACTTGCCCCAGACTGAGAGTTCCTATCTATACCTTGTAGTGAATAGCCACTGATGGGCTCTGCTTCAGATGTTTATCTAATTCCCTCTTGAAGCCATCCATGCTTGTAGCCGCCACCACCTCCTGTGGCAGTGAATTCCATGTGTTAATCACTCTTTGGGTGAAGAAGGACTTCCTTTTATCTGTTCTAACCCGACTGCTCAGCAACTTCATGGAGTGCCCACGAGTTCTTGTATTGTGAGAAAGGGAGAAAAGTACTCCTTTCTCTACCTGCTCTACCCATGCATAATCTTATAAACCTCAGTCATGTCACCCCTCAGCCGTTGTTTCTCCAAGCTAGAGAGCCCCAAGCGCTTCAACCTTTCTTCATAGGGAAAGTGTTCCAAGTGTTCTGGTAATGCCCAGAATTCCTGGCTGACCAGTTTGTTTGCTTTGATTGCTTAGCTTGATTATGCTGAAGATGCTACAGAACGGAGGAGGGTCTTGGAAGTGGAGAAGGAAGATACGGAAGAGCTGAGGCAGAAATACAAGGTACCCAAATGAACTCCCTCCCTGTGTTGTAGATTATAGAACCGTAGAACTCCCTGCCTTCTGAGGAGAGCCTTTCCCACTAGAGGTACCTTGCTTGCTTCTCACTTGCCCTTGTTTCCAGTGAGTCCCAGATGTGTGTGCTGTGTCCCTGGCTTTCTCCCTTGGGCAAGTCCTCTGAGCAGGCAACAGAGTAACTTTGGTTTAATGCCTAGCCTGCTGTTGGAGTTATATAAACATCAGGAAATACCAGCAATAACACTAAGTAGATTGGTTCAGTGAGAAGGAAAAGTGTGAAAGTCTTTGCTCCCCCCTCCCTTAGAAAAAAAGTTTGTAGAAGGTTTACTAATTTTGGTTCCTTTTGCTGCTGCAGGATTACATGGACAAGGAAAAAGCCATTGCCAAGGCCCTTGAAGACCTTCGAGCCAACTTCTATTGCGAACTCTGTGATAAACAGTACCAGAAGCATCAAGAATTTGACAACCACATAAATTCCTATGACCATGCCCACAAACAGGTAAAAAGGCAGCCTTGCATGTCATTTCTTTAGCTGATGTGTGGTTTTCTCTGTACAGTGGCTCTGTACAGTGTCTGCTCTACCTTCCTCGTCTATCCCTCCCCCTTGCCTCCGGCAACAATATCTTGAAGGCACTTGATCCAGTCCTATATGCTGATTGCTAAGATGCTTAATGTAAGTATCAAGTGAGAAGATTTGTTCAGAATGCAAAGGAGATTAGTTGGGGTTTTTGTACTTGAAGGTGTTTTATTTGCCTATGTTGTGGTTTGGGGATGAGTGGAGATTAACTAGAAAATGGAATAGTAGGGTTTTTATATTTGGAAGGTATCACAGCCTCATAGTTTAAACCCCCCTCAATTGGTCGATTTCCCCCAATTCAAATGTGAAAGAAGAAACCTTTAGAAAGCTGTGGATTTTTGCATGGAGAGTTTCTGGTTTCTCTTCAGATCGCATAGAGAGTTTGTCAGGCAGAATGGGAAGAGAGCTCATTCCGGGAACACTAAAGATATTTCGATAGTATCTGAAAAGCCAGCAGGCATTTCAGCAGGTAGAGTGCTCCAGACTGGGTTCCTTTTGCTAAGTACATTCATTGTGTTGGGTCTCAAATGTTGTTTGAAACCATATTTTTAAGAAGTATTGGGGGATAAAGCTGAGATGTAGTAGAGAGACAGCTGGATTCTGCACATACTAAAAGGCACTCTAATCGCTTATGATCCAAGATCTGTCCCAGGACTGAAGCTTCATTTGAAATAACACATGGGTTACATAGTAAGGGTGAAGGTTAATGTCTCAGTTTTTATAAACTTTAAGTAAGCCAGTAATGAAACTGAAGTACTGCATATTTCCATGCATTTATTTTTCACATTGACGTATAGTTTTCTTAATTTGCCATACTTCCTCAGTTATGGGAGCAAGTTTTGTTCTGCAAGCAATTTCTTATGTGATGGCTGCTGGGTGTGCGCAGTGCATATAACCCTCTGTGTGAGTCAGCTAGATGGCATAAGAGTGTGTTCAGAACTTTAGGCCTACATTCATACTAATGTCTTTGCAGTGAGTTTGCTAAATTTCTCAATAACATAACAGTTTTGAGGGAGGGGACATGTACTGAAGTTACAGCCCCTCAACACCTGAATAACTGAGCCCCTAAAATGGCAAGTGGTTGTTGTTGTGCAGCTGAACAGCTGGTCACCTGACTGGAGCAAGTGCCTGGCTCCTTTCAAGCAAGCATCCTGACAGGGTCTCTTGTTCAAGTCGCCATGTGAGGAAACAGTTATGAGCAGACAGGCAACCTGTTTGTACTTCATTAGCAAGTCTGCCTTTGTGTGTGTGTATTTGCAGTGGGGTGAACACTGTAACATGTATCCTGTTGGAATCTAAATAGAATGTTAGAGGAATTCACAGAGTAGTTCTCTCTCTCAAGGGGGAGGAGTACATTCTGATACATTTGGGCTCCTCTTCCCACAATCCCTGGAGACAGAGAATTAATTGCACTTTCCACCTTCTGGGGTGGAGGAGTCCCACGTGTTCCCTCTAAGCTGAGTTAGTGTGAGCTAGCTCAGAGTTTTTTAGTGTCCGGCTCCCACACTTTTGTCTTAGCTCAGGAAGGATGGCTCCGGAGCAAACTAAGTGAGGCAGCAGCCAAATCGCTCGCTCACAACTTTAATGCCAGTAGCTCACAAAGTAGAATTTTTGCTCACAAGACTCCGCAGCTTAGAGGGAGCATTGGACTCCCACCCCTCAGTCTTTTTCATGTCTCTGCCTGAGAGAGCAGTGGATTTAGAGAGCTTCTGAGAATTTCATTCTAGGAGCTCTTTGGTTGCACTTTTTATCTTCTGATTGTGTGCCTTTTCCTTTGTTTAAAAATAAAATCCTTTGTTTGTTCTAATCTTTTTGTCCTTGAGGATGTCTGCTTTTGCCCTCTGCTTCAGTAGTGGTGATGTCTTCACCAGCTGAGGCCCCCAACCATGGGAGAGTTGGGGAATATTATCCCCGGGCTGTAGAGCAGGTCTCTGCAGTCTACCTTGCTTGGCCCTCCTGCTGCAGCAGAGCTCCTGGAGAGAGCGAATGATTACACAGTGTCCGGCTCAAACACCGAAGAAGCTGGCTTGCTTTTTGGCACCAAAACTGCGCCCTCTACTGACCAAACAGGAAGGTGTCAGGTTCTGACAAAGATGCCTCTGTGCTTTTCTGTGCTTCGCTTTCGATTCCTTTGTTTTCACTGACCCTCGCCTGTACCCCCTTATCTGTCTTGTTTCCCCCTCCCCGCTTCTTGCTATAAATGTCGCTTTGAAGTATGTTGGTTGCTCTGGTTTATGTTGCAATGTCTAGGCAGGAGATGGCGACCCAAATTCCTAGGCGTCATCTCTAAACAAATGGTGGTTACTCCCTTATATTCCCTCCTCCCTTTTTCCGGGCTAGTGCATGTTATCTTCTTGTTAAAACCTTGAGAGTTTTTTATGGCCAGGTGCCTGGAGATGTTTTGCCTAGGTTCACACATGTGGGTCACTCAGATCAAGAGGGGAATTTATAACTTTCTCACCTTGCTGTGGGAACCTCAACGGTCCTTTCTACTTTTCCCGCGTTCACCCTCTTGCCCTGATTGGCTTAGGTCCGGGGTTCAATTGAAAGCCTGAGAGTATATCAGTACTGTCTGTATTCCATTAAGCATCTCTAACAAACATTCGAGAACCTGTCTGCAGTATTGGAACAATAAAGAACTTTGCTTCAACAACAAAGGTCTGGTTTCTTGCTGACAATACAGAAGCCTCACAGAAGGCCTGTACCAGCCCATTAGGCCGCCTCAATGCAGCCTTCAATAGCTATCAAAGTGCTGAGTCGAAGGGGGGAGAGCCCTTTGTTGTCCCACCGGTTTTCAAGACTGGCTAGAAAAATTTGTCTCTAATAAAAACTTGAGTCCAGTGGCACCTTTAAGACTGGGCTCATCTACCCCCCCCCCCCCCCGCTGCCAAGCACCTTTTAAAAAAACACTAGCTACTTCAGAGCCTTTTGACAGAGGAGAAGACTCTTCTTGGCCCACCAAGGCAGTATGTAAAAGCTCTCCTCTCATTAGGAGCAATTACTCAAATTTCTCAGACTGCAGATCTGAAGACAGGGATCTCCCTTAGGGTCAGAGGATTGCAATGCACATTTGGATGAAGAGGAAGGCCAGCTGCTTGGATGAAGAGGAAGGCCAGAGCAAGCCAACCCTCACTGCCTTTTCTCTCTTGTGGATCTCCCTCCTGTGCTACGAAGAACAATAAAAATCCTGCAGCTTCCAACCCCGGCCCTGATTTAGATTGGGCTCCAAGCAGCAGTCATGGCTTGAATCCAAGCCAAACTTCAGAGCCACAAGTCAGCCCAAGCACCAGCCTCCAGTGAGGGAGGAAAACAACACCAACTACCAAAGTGATTCCAGGTTAACTCCAGTGGGGGAGGCTGCTTCAAAAATCCCACCAAGCCTGGAGTTTATTAGCCATAAAGGAAACCATAACTCATGCCTATTCAGTAGAATTTATCACCCCACCTCAGGTCAGATCCCTGCATTGACCAGTTCCTCACTGCCCCATCAAGAGACAGCGCACACAGGGCACCATCAGACATCTGCTAGAAATCACTTCTCTCGAACCTGTGCCATCATCTCAAATGTTCTTAGGCAACTGTTTTATTTTTTTCCACAGTTCTCATTAAGAATGGGGACTGGAGGGCTATCCTTGATCTCTAACTCTTGAACAGGTTTGTGAGGTACAGAAAGTTCAAGATAGGGACCCTGAAGACCATTGTGGCTTTTGTAGATTTGACATATCTTCATGTGCCCACAGCTCCTTGGGACATATTCACCTTTGATCAAAAACGCTTCCAACTCAGGGCCATGCCATTTGGGTTGCCATCAGCTCCCTGGATATTCAGTAAGCTGATCGTCTCACTTGCCTGCATCTCAAAGGAATTCATTCCATCCGTACCTTATTTATTTATTTATTATTTTTCATTTTTATACCCCGCCCTCCCCGCAAGCGGGCTCAGGGCAGCTTACAAGGGCACAAGTGCCCATCAATACATCGTAAAACAGTTAAAAACAGCAATAATGATAAAAGAATTCCAATAAATTACAAATAAATTACTGCAATTCACAATAAAATGCTTCCAGTCATCACTAGTCAGATGGCTTCCTATTGGGTTGGGGTCCAAACCCCCTTGACCATTGGGCCTGGGCTGCATTCAGGGCCAGCTCGCATTGCAGATGTTGTTCGCGATGGATGTTACTACTGGTGGCGGCTCCTAGTCAAAGGCCTGGTGGAAGAGCTCTGTCTTGCAGGCCCTGCGGAACTGCATTAAGTCCTGCAGGGCCCTGATCTCCTCCGGAAGCTCATCCCACCAGACTGGAGCCACCACCGAAAAGGCCCTGGCCCTGGTTCCAGCAAGCCTGGCCTCCCTGGGGCCCGGGACACAAAGTTGATGACACGACCCCAATCGAAGTTCCTGCTGGGGTATATACGGGGAAAGGCAGTCCCTCAGGTATGTTGGACCCTGGCCATATAGGGCTTTAAAGGTAAGAACCAGCACCTTGAAGCAAACTTGGTATGCTATAGGCAGCCAGTGCAGCGCCGCTAGCACAGGCCAGATGTGGTCCCGCCTTGTGAGACCCTTCAGTAGCCTGGCCCCAGCGTTCTACACCAGCTGCAGCTTCCAGGTTTGCACCAGGGGCAGCCCCATGTTACAGTAGTCCAGCCTTGGGGTGACCGTCGAATGGATCACTGTGGCTAGGTCATTGTGGTCAAGGTAGGGAACCAACTGCCGCGCCAGCCGAAGATGGTAGAAGGCCGACTTGGCAGTGGCTGCTACCTGGGCCTCCATTGTCAAGGAGGGATCCAGGAGCATTCCCAAACTCCTTACCTGCGATGCAGTCACCAGCAGCACCCCGTCAAAGCTCGGGAGTGGGATCCCCCGCCCCAGACCGCCCCACCCCAGACACAGGACCTCCGTTTTCGCCGGGTTCAATTTCAGCCTGCTCAGTCTGAGCCAACCAGCTACGGCATGCAATGCCCGGTCCAGATCTTCTGGGTTGGAGTCCGACTGGCCGCCCAACATCAGATAGAGCTGGGTGTCATCAGCATACTGGTGACACCCCAGCCCATACCTCCTACAATCTGGGCAAGGGGGCTTATATAGATATTGAACAATATCGGGGAGAGCACTGCCCCCTGAGGCACACCACAGTCAAGTAGATGCCTCCTGGATTGCTGCTCCCCTAGCACCACCCTTTGTCCCCGACCCTGGAGAAAAGAAACGAGCCATTGCAAGGCCCGTCCCTGTATCCCCACGTTGGCAAGATGGCGGGCCAGCAGCTGATGAACGACCGTGTCGAACACCGCCAACAGGTCAAGCAACAGCAACACCACCCCGGTCCAGATGTTGCCAGAGGTCATCAGTAAGGGCAACCAAAGCCGTCTCCGTCCCATATCCCGGGCGAAAGCCGGACTGGAAGGGGTCTAAGACCAAAGCATCATCCAGATAACTCTGCAACTGTAATGCCACTGCCCTCTCAATTAATTTGCCCAAATAGGGCGAATTGGACACCGGCCGATAGTTTGCCAATTCAGTCAGGTCCAGGTGTGGTTTTTTCAAGAGAGGGTGGACCATCGCTTCCTTGAGTGCCCCCAGGAACCTCCCTTCAGAGAGGGAGGTGTTGATAATTTCCTGCCGAGTGCACTCGGTAGAATCTCGGGCTTGGATCATTACGATCAAGTATTGGCTTCGACTTTACTTTCGATCTCCCCCTACTAGCCTAATGGTCCAACTTTTAACTGATCCCTATATATCGGGGTGGTCACAGGCCATAGTAAAAAAGATTGGTACTTTAGGTATTGACCTGGAATCCCTCTATAACTGTGGTGAGGTGGCAATTTTGCAGGCAGTCAGGAGGAAAATTTGGGATATAGAGGCGCAGATAATTAATGCTGGTAGTTTTGGAGTCTGTTCCCCCTACTCATTACCCCTCCTCCCTTTACATACCTCTATGGTACCGTATATTGCCAACTTGACAATCCCAGTTTTTAGGAGGGCTTTCATGCTTGCGAGGTTTAACCATTTCCCCTCAGAAGTTGTCTTAGGCAGATATAGGGGTGTTCCGTACAAGGATAGACTTTGCAATTGTAATCTTGGGGAACCTGATTCTATTACCCATATCCTTTTCCGATGCCCTAAATATTCCGCTAAGCGTAATACTTTGATTCGTCCCCTTTTCCCTCCACAGAGAGATTTTCTGGATAGGGATCTAACTTTCTTTTTAGCAGATAAGAATCCAGCAATAACGCTGTCTGTTGCTGAATTTCTGGCCTATGTATGGAAGTCAAGAGTAATACTCTGTAAATACTGCAATTTATGCTAGGACTGTTTTATACTCTGGAACACGGAGAATATTGATGGATGTTGTTTGCTTTGTTTTGTTTTGTACCTACTGCTCAATGTTCTCTTTGCTCGATCTACTTATGCTATGCCAATAAAGGTTGTATATATGTAATTTCCCGAGCGGAACCTTGTAGCCCCTCGTAGCCAGCTTTAATCAGCCAGGACGGGCACGGGTCAAGAATGCACGTGGTGGGCGCACAGTCACGAGAAGTCTGTCAACTTCCTCTAGGCTGAGCGGGCTAAACCCATCTAAGCCCGGAAGCAAAGACGTGCAAGGGGCCTTGAGTTCACTCACTGTTTCAAATGTGGCGGGGAGGTCACGGCGGAGCAACAAGACTTTATCTGCAAAATAGCTCACAAATGCCTCACAGCCAATTTCCAGTTCCCTAGCGTTTGGTCTGCCCTGTGACCTAAACAATTGGGCTGGGCGTGAGCTAGCAGATGACATCTCGGCAGCATAGAATTCCCTCTTTGCTGCCTTGGTGTGAGGCTTCTGCTCAAAGTAGTCAAGGATCAGATCTTTGTTGATGAAACACAGTTCTTTATTTCCAATTTCTACATTGGTACAGGTCCTCGGATTATTGTCAGAGATAACGCATACAATAGAAGCCGGTCTAATATACCCTCCAGCACAATTTGAATTGTCCATAGGTAACCAATCAACAAGGGGGGAAAAACCGCGGGCAAAAGGTTCTCTGGCCGTTTGCTTCCCACAGGAAAGAAAGTGAGGTGTGAAGCAGTAAATTTCCCTTCCCAAACCAGACCCCTCAGATGTAACCATCTTCACATAACAAATGCTTTCCCCAAGGCTTTCGCACGTTGATAAGAAATGGTCCCTGTCCTCCCCTGTCTTCCCAGCCGGGATGAATGGAATGCGGAGGCAGGAGTGTGAGAGGCCCATTGTTCTCATGCTTTGAAGTTGTCATTCTCCCGGGCCAACAGATACATAGACCAGGCCTGGTCAGAGCCATAATCCTGGGGTCACAGAAGATACATTCACAATTGTCAAGCTAATAGCAATAGGCATGATTACATAGTTGGTACAGGAACAGGTATGCACAGCATAGTAAAGTCAGGTTACAATATATAGCATGAGAACCCAGAAATCCTTGTTAGAATCTGCAGATTCTGACACTTGGTTGCCATCTTATAGGCTTTCATAAACGTCCTATAGGATGCTCTTGTAGCTTCGTCGCGAGCACGACGCCACCGTCTCTCTAGCCGTCGTAGCTCTCGCTTCATCAGCCGCAATTCCTGGGTATACCAGGGGGCCAGCCTGTTGTGTTAGGTAGTTGAAGCTGGCTTTGTTGTTTTTTGGTCTGTATTATTTCTGAGTAATGTGTTGGCAGTGATTTTTCTTCAATAGTATCTCTTGAATAAACTTAATATTTTATGAATAAGCCTGGTTCTTGTGTGTACTTGCCCTGGAAACCCATGGAGTTTGGCCTCTTGTTTCCTTGACGGTGGGCAACCAGAACACTTCCTTTTTAAGTGGCTTGAGGCCTACAGATCACAACAGATGCCACTCTGATGGGCTGGGTAGCCCATGGCGCACTGACCATGTAGAGGAGACTTCGTCCCATCGAGAAGCTTCCCTCAGCATCAGTCTTTTAGAACTGCATGCAGTTCTTCTGGCACTTCTGTCTCAATTGAACATACATTCCTTTAAAGCCCTATATGGCCAGGGTCCAACGTACCCGAGGGACCGCCTTACTCCACATATACCCCAGCGAGCACTGCGGTCGGGGTCATGTCATCGACTTCAAGTCCCAGGCCCCAAGAAAGCCAGGCTCACTAGGACTAGGGCCAGAGCATTTTCAGTGGCGGCTCCAACCTGGTGGAATGAGCTCCCGGAAGAGATCAGGGCCCTGCGGGACCTAATGCAGTTCCGCAGGGCCTGCAAGACGGAGCTCTTCCGCCAGGCCTTTGGTTAGGAGCCGCCACCAACACTGTAACATTGTAAGAACACCTACAATGAAAACTGGCCCGAAGGCAGTCCAGGCCGATAGCGCTGGTTGGAAGCTCCCCTATTAGATAGGATGCCATCTTGACGAGATCAGAAGCATTTTAATTGGGATGGTAGTTTATGGATGTAGTTATGTTGTTGAACAACGGAGTTTTATTGTTGTTATTGTTTTTAACGTTTTAAATTGTTATGATATGTATGGCTTTTCAGCCCTTGTTAGCCGCTCTGAGCCCGCTTGCGGGGAGGGCGGGGTATAAATACAAAAATAAAATAAAAATAAAATAAAAAATACATGCTTACAGATAGACAGCACTGCTGCCAAGGTGCATGTGAATCATCAGGAAGGGACTAAAGCCAGGAAGCTACATCAGGAAACAGCCATCCTCACATCCTGGGCAGAGCAGCATCTAACCTCTTTCAGGGCAGAATGCATCAGCAGCATAGCAAATGTTCAAGCTGATTTTTTTAGCCACACCAGGCTGCACCAAGGGGAGTGATCCTGCAGCCAGGAAATATTCCAGTCCCTGGTTCAGCCTTTCAGCCTGCCTTGTGTAGATCTCTTTGCCTCCCCCATCAGTGTCAAAACACCCAGGGCGTTTTCGCACTAGCGTTTGCCCTGGGTTTGCCCTAACGCTTGCTCAGGATCTTCTGGTCGATTTCCCACCAGTTGCTCCGGGCTCGCGGTTTGATCAGGAATATCGCGACACTGCTCCAGAGCTTCCCCGGAGCAAGAAAATCCTGTTTTTAGAGTATTTTCCTGTTTGCTCCGGTGGAGAAGCTGAGATGAAAACACACCCACTGGCTTGCCCCGTGGTGGGCGTTTCTTCAATTTTTTTTTGAAATGAGCCCTCCTAACGTAATATCAAAATGATGAGGCAGAGAGACAAGAACCCACCGCAGGGACTGTGTCAGCAAGGAGGATTTGGTAGCAGGAGCCGGGCGCCATTGGCCCGAGAGCCTCTGGGCTCGCGGATGACCGCTGCCCTGTGTCTGGGGTGCCCCAGCCGCAGCCCCTGCAGAGCAGGTGGGGGGGCGCTTCCCTCCAGAAACTTGCGGAGGAGCGGCGGCGAGCAGGCGGGCCAGGGACGCGACTCTTCTGCCCCACTCTCTGGATGTGCTCCTCCGGGCCTGAGGCTAGACTGTCTCCCCCCCCCCATTTTTTTAAAAAAAGAACCCCTTATTTCTTTATAACAAAATAGTGATGCAGCGAGGGAAGATCGCACCATTGTTTTCTTTGTATAATACACACACGCTCACATTTATTTATTATGGGGGGAACTTTTTCTTCGGGGCTCCAATTCAGCATGCGGAGCGGGGAGACTGGGCTGCCATTGCTGCCGCTCCTCCTCAGCTGCCGCCACCGCCACCACCACTGGAGAAGAAGCCCTGAAGGAACCACGACTCCCCCCCCCCGGCTTGCCCTCGCATCCAGTGCCCCGAGTTCTGCTGCTCCTGCAGCCGGTGGCAGGATGGATGGAGGACGGCAGCCAGAGCGTGTGGGAGGGAGACGGGAGGCCAGTCCACATGCTGCTCCACAGCTGGGGAGCTCTGCCAAGGAAGTTTTTCTGGCAAAAAAAACCTTCATAAGTTTCATAACACAATTTTAAAATAAAATTGCAGAGAAAGTATCCTCAGTGGAGGGAACTGCACAAATGGGTTGCTCCAAGCGGCATGGCGAAATATTTGTTTTGATTCGTAAAGTAAAGCAGTAATGCATACAAATAAAGGAAAACCGTCTTACTGGCGCCGGTATTTTATCTTTCAAATGGGCCACATTTCGTTATAACGAAATTGCAATGCATATAGGGCACCATGGCTGTAAAGGCTTTATCCATCATTTTGTGCCTGAGATCCCACTGGCAACGCACCCGACATTTTGATGATAGAGCAGACACGCCACCAATCACAGCGCCAGGCCATATGGTCGACCAATCATTGTGCGGCAAGCAACAGCGGCAGGAAAATTTGAATAAGAAGGAGGAAAGTATTGCATTCTGGGAAGAGGAAGGCAACTACGGACATATTAATCCAGACACCATTAGGTGCATATCAGCTCGCAACAGCAAAGTAGTTTAAATTTCAGCAGCAAATAGCATTCCCTCTATAACTCGCATGACCATTGCTCACACTATCCACGTCCACCATCATTGCATTATAACCAAATCGTGCCTACGTTTAAAAAAAAAATTCAAGGGAGGGGGGAGGAGCGATTGGGATGATGGGAGAGGGGGAATGGAAGTCACATGGCAGTCGGTATGTATGAAATGCACACTGCGGGGCAGATGAGGGGCTTCGGCTCCAAGTGTGAACATGAATAATATACTCTGGAGGAAAAAACCCTGGAGAGAATGAGAGGCAAACGGCAAGTGCGAAATCGCCCCCAGATTCTTCGACAAGCAGAGCATTGGACCTTCTATATGCCTTCCTCCCAGTACCTTTGATTCTGAAGACAATGAAACAGGAGAAGGCAGAGTTGATTTGCCTGGCCTCTGATTGACTCGGATGACCATGCTTTTTCAGCCTGCTGAAATGCTTCGTTCCACCTTCATGGGGACTTCCACTGTCACCCAGCCCAGGATCCCATCTGTCATCTGGACCCAGCCTAGCTTTATCTGACAGGATGGAGATTGAGTGGCAAGCACTGATCTCATAGGGTTTCTGTAATCAAGTTGTTCAGACCATGATGGTAGCCCAGAATTTATAACAGTTCTTGGAAGGCCTTCAACAGACTGTGCAAGAGGGAACACCTGCAACCAGACACCTTGGATCTTCCTCAGGTATTGTCTTTCCTCTAAGATGGAGCTTCTCAAGGTCTCAGAGCAAGTACTTGAACACCATACTTCCATCACTTTACGGTGTAGCACTTTCCAGGCAATCAGCAGTGAGGAGATTTTTGAAGGGAGTCACATTATCTTAGCTTCTTATAGTACATAGGTTTCCTTCTTGTAGTATCCATATAGTACTTTAGGCTCTGACTAATCCTCCATTTACGCCTCTGAGGGAAGTTTCTCTGAAGTTCCTTACCCTGAAGGTACTTTTTCTGGGAGCAGTTACAGCAGCAGGGCGAGTCTTGGAGGTACGTGGTCTTTTCCATCAGAAATGGTTTATGCATATTCCACAATCACATGGTGGTCCTGTGCACTGATCCCACCCTCATACTTAAGGCCCATTTCACGCCTCATAGGAGGTATGTTTGCCATCCTTCCGCCCCAAACCACCTAATCCTGGGGAAAGAACTGGCTGTTGATGGACCTTCATCCAGCACTTCATGTTTATATCAGAAGGACTAAGCCATTTAGGAAGTCTGATTCCCTTTTTGTGGCCTTTCATCTAACAGTCAAAGAAAAAGGGGTTTCCAAGGCTACACCAAGCAGATAGCTAAAGGACTGCATCTCTTTGGCGTATGAATCCCAGGGCCTTGAAGCTCTAGAGGGGATCACGGATCGATAACTGTGATCGGCAGTCATTCTTTCCCTACCTGAATTGGATGAACTTGGTAACGTCCCAAGCCTATAAGAGTGTCCTCCTCCCCCTCCTCAAGAGAGAATGGAATGTTGGACTTAACATGAAAGTTCCTCCTCCTCGAGGGTGAGGAGGATACTCTGGATCCACCCTAGTTGGAGGGTCTCCATTCAGCCTTTTATGCTTTAAAGGGTGACTGACTGCCATCTCAGCAATTGTTTTTTCTTTGTTCTAACAGTTTGCCTTTACCTGAATGGTTCATTTTCATAGAGTTTATACAGGTTCTGTAGGTCTTGTTTGTCTGTTTTGTTTGGCACATGTTTTGGGCTCATCCTCTCCCAGAGGTGGAAAGTGCAACCATTTTCCTGCCTCCAGGGATTGTGGGTACAGGAACCCGAACATATCGGAGTGTCCTTCTCCCGCTCAAGAAGAAGGAACCTGCATGGTAAGTCCAGTGTTCCATTCTGTGGTTTTTATATAAATGCCCTTCCTAAATACGATGCTACTCAGTAACGTCAGCTACTTTCAGCTCAGCGCCTTTTTTGTCATCTAGAATTGTACCTTGGTAGGGTGGGCCACTGGTGGTGCTTCTCTTCTGCTTGTGCGTGTGGAAGAACGCGGAAGTACTTACTGTGTAACTTCTCAAGTCATATAGCTTGCAGTGCTTATCCTTTACCTGTCCCTCCCCAACAACACCCGTGCTATTCTCCTCCCTGTGCCAAGGCTTAATTTGAGCCACAGCAGTTTTATCAGAGTTCTGGTCTGCTGGGGTGGAACTTCAAAAGAAAATCCTTCATGCATTTGTTTAAAACCCTTCTGTCCCTCGTGTATCTGGCTGAAGAGCACCCAAAGTGGTTTACAAGAAAGTTATATGTGCTGGATATCTTATTAGCCTGCCAAACTAATGCTGGGGAAACACATAGAAGGGAGCTCCGTTAGGCCGACTAATGTCTGAATTATTAGAAACTCACATTTGAGTTGGATTCATCTCCAGCCATTCAGAGCAAGAGTTTCATCATAACTGAGGTGGTATGTACCTTCTTCAGGATCCCGTTTGGGGCTAGCAATACTTGATTGGCTAGGGAAGCATGCTCAGGCATCCAAGCAAATCCCCTGCTGGAATGTACAGTAATGACCTTGGTTATTATTAGGTAGTTAAGCTGGCCTTGAGAGGACTGCTGGGCAAGCTAGAGATTAATTGATTCCAGGCGGCTTCATTAGTCGTTGGCCCTGCGTAGGCTTCTCTGCAATATAGTGCAGCTGTCTCAAGAAGGAAAGGAAAAGTTCGTATTCAAGTAAGGTGTGTTCAGGACTGTTTGAAGGCTGTTGCCAGGTAAGAGAGTGGGGACTGTGGGCCACGAGGAGCACTCCTGCTCAGGGATCGTTGAGTCAGCATCCATTCACCCTCCAAGTGGAAACCGTGGAGGCCAACCAGTGGCCTCTTTGGCTAATACCTGATTACTCATTTTAGGTGCACTCATGCAGGACTTCGAGACCAGAGCTGAAGATCTGCTTTAGGCAAACTTCTCAACCGTGGTTGGGGAGCCCTCATGCTTGCTGCTTGTCCCATAGCCTGATGGCTAGACTGATTGCTCCTTTGAGGAACGAGCAAGAGTCCAGTGGCACCTTAAAGCACCAATATTTTGTTAAGTCTTTAAGGTGCTACTGGGCGCTTGTTCTTTTCTATTGCTAAGTCATACTAACACAGCTACCCATCTTGAACTATGCTCTTTTGTGGGTACTTCCGTAAATGACAAATGAGTTGCTTTTGATTGGTCTAAAAGGGGAGGGACTACACAGTAACAATGAAAAAATTATGGAAAATATATTTTAAAAAACAGATTTTTTAAGTATGAAAAGTCGGTTTTGGAAAACATATGATTACATATAAGAAATATATATATCAGGAACAACAAAATCCAATGGCTACTCCCAAGAAAATATGAATAAGAAGGTTACACAAAAAGAACTGAATGACATCAATGAAAAGTCAGCCACAAATCAAAAAGCTGGAAGCCTTATGGAGAACATAGATTATGGCTGCTAGCAAGACATTTTGAATGATCTTCTTCAGATAAACAGATAATTCATTCTTCAGATACAGAGTATGCCTCTTGGTGTAATGGATAAGAGCGCAGACTCTAATCTGGGAGAAACGAGTTTGATTCCCCACCCCTCCACATGCAGCTGCTGGGTGACCTTGGTCAAGCCACAGTTTTCTCAGAGCTGTTCTCTCAAGAGGAGTTCTCAGTCAGAGCTCTCTTAGCTCCACCTACGTCACAGGGTGTCTGTTATGGGCAGAGGAAGGAAAGGAGATTGTAAGCCGCTCTGAGACTTCGAGTGAAGGGCGGGGTATAAATCCAATCTCCTCCTCCTCCTCCTTCCATGAAGCCGCCAGAAACAAATGCCAGTATCACACCACAAAAGAAATACAATAATTACTTTATGATATAGACAATCGTGATATAATCAGAGGGACAGCACTGGCATGTTGAGTCCTCATCAAATTCACAGAAGTAAATAAGCGAGAAAGCCATATAAGTACCAATCAAAGAGCTGAAGGTATCACTTTCAATCCAACAAGCTCATTTAGTACAAGGTCACAGCTGTAAAACAGCTGCTGACTCATGCCTGTTCAACAAAAATACTCGTCTTAAAGAGGCCAAAAATAAGTTAGGTAAAGACAACAAGTCCAACCGATGGTTCAAGTCAGCTAGCCTGCATAGTGCCCAGTGTATGTATCCCGAAAGCCTCTCTCTGAAGTAGAACACAATGTCACAATGAGATGTCATCCTTCAGTAGAACAGAAGCAAAAACTGTTAAAACAGTGGTTCATTTTCAAAAAGTGTGGTGCGATGGTGCCTCTAACGACCTGTTAAACTTACTGTGGTGTTTTGTAATTCTAGTTCTCAAAGAATGCCTTGTCTTACCAACCTGTTTTTCAAAGTAGGTTTTTCATACCTTTGTGCTGCAGAAATTTTTTGTATGTGTTTTTACAGAATTGCCTTTTTCTTTATCTTGCTTTTAATTGGATTGATATTGGTGGGTAGATAAATATGCCATGCAGATATGAGCAGGAACCCAGTGGGGTGACAGTGGAATGGTTAAAGTGGTATTTCCGTGCCTGCAATTCTCTCTCGTATTCTACATTCTTCCAGTTTTGTGACTGCCTTCTTTTGGGGTATCCTGGTGTTTTGGCTGGCATTTAGCAGTTCTAGGCAAATGCATGGCCAAAGGTGATTCCTGGATCCTTGCTGCTCCACAAGATGTGCCTGCTTCAAGATTTTGTGTGTCTATAAACCTCAGATACTCCTTAACATTAATGGATTAAAAATACTACCTGGATAATCTTCCTAGGACCAAATACAGATGACCACCACCTGTATTTGGTCCTCAGATGAGCGAGATCAGCCTGCTAAGCCTCCATCTCCTCTCATTAATGCTGCATCCTGTGCACATACACGATACTGTCAGGAAGTTTAGTGGTGAGAAAGAGGATGCTTAAAGACACCAGAAGCAGTAGGAGTGTTAGCCTGTTACTGCCCCAAGGGTTTTGGCTCTGCACGGGTGAAGACCCACATCACAGTCATAAAAAGACTGGCCCTTATTGGGCTGTTTTGGCTTGTGAGACTTGATAATACGGTAAAATAATGCCAATGTGTCCATTTGACCAACTCTATTATTAAAGGAATATGGCCGCCAATCCCCAATATTAAGTAGTTTTGTGTGTGTGATGTGTGGTCAAGTAGCTTCTAACTTATGGCAACTCTATGAATTAATGACCTCCAAAATACCCTATCACTGACAGCCTTGCTCAGGTCTTGCAAACTGAAGGCTGTGGCTTTCTTTATTGAGGCAATCCATCTAGTTTTAGATCTTCCTGTTTTCCTATTGCCTTCAACTTTTCCTAGCAATATTTTCTTTTCGAGTGAGTCTTGTCTTCTCATGATGGAACCACAGTATGATAGCCTTAGTTAGGTGGCGCAGCAGATTAATCCGCTGCTTAACAGCTGAACTAAGCAGACCTCTGCCAGTTCAAGCCCCGCGCTGGTTTGAGCAGCCAGCTTCGTCCCCAGCTCATCGTCCACCCAGCAATTCGAAAGCTTTGGCAAGTAGATAAAATTGGGAACCACTGTTAAGAAAGTGGGCACACGTAATCCTCGGATAATTAGGTGTTAGTATCTGAGTTTCATCTGTCAGCACTGGCTAATTAAAGTTGGAAGATCTCGCACAGGAATTCATCCCGATCTCCTGCAATGAAGCAGCCTGCCAGGCGGTGGCGGTGTGGAGCTGAGAAGGAACGGAACGAACACTGAGCCCGGAACATGACTCGTCAAAAAGCCAACAGAAAGACTCAGTTATATGTGTTGTCTTCCCTTCCCCCACTGAATTGTTAGTCCCTTGTCTTCAAACAAATTGTAAATCGCTGCGAGCCTGCCTGCATGTGGGAAGCAGCGATCAATAAATCGAATGTATAAATAAAATAAATAAATAAATTAGTTTGGTTGTTTTTAGGCTCTAGGAAGAGTTCAGGCTTGATTTGATCTAGAACCCACCTGCTTGTCTTTTTGGCAGTCCATGGTATGTGTAAAACTCTCCTTCAGCGCCATATTTCAGATGGATCTATTTTCTTCCTGTCAGCTTTCTTCATTGCCCAGCTTTCACATCCATATGTCACCATACGTCTTGGTCACCAGCAACATTTCCTTATATTTATGGCTCTTTTCTCGATCCTTCATGGCTGTCCTTCCAAGTCCCAATCTTCTTCTGATTTCTTGGTCTCCCTTTTGGTTGATGATTGAGCCAAGGAATAGAAAATCTTGAACAGTTTCTTCATTGTCAGACTTAAAATGGTATAATTAATGACTTTTGTCATTGTCAATTGATGACTTTTGTCATTGTCAATTGATGACTTTTGTCATCGTCAATGGTATAATTGATGACTTTTGTCATAGTGATGACTTTTGTCATTCTTAATATTCAGCTGTAATCCTACTTTGGCACCTCCTTATTTAACCTTCTTTAGTAGTCGTTTCAAGTCTTCCCTATTTTCTGCAAATACTGTGGTATGATCTGAATATCTCAAATCATTAATGTTCCTTCCACCAGTTTTTATCCCACCTTCGTCTAAATCTAGTCCAGCTTTCCTTATGCTATGCTCTGCATATAGATTGAAGGTTATTTCATCATCTCCCAAACCTGTTACTTTTTCCACAATAGAATACCGTCTAGCATTCCAGGGAAGATCTTATTTATTGCAAATTGGGGACTATAGGTAAGTGTCACTTCCCCTTTCTGGCCCATCATCCTGTTAATAGTGTAGTTCTCAACAAGGAACTCCCGAAATCTCTCTTTTTTTAATTTGTGAAATGTACTGAATACCATATTACCAAGAACAGGACCAGTGCCAAAATGAGATTTTGCAATCTGTATTTCTTTTGCCTCCCTGGCATCCTCAACGATGTCTTACATTTTAACCGTATTGCGAATAAATCCATCCTATCCTTAGTTGAACGTAAGTCTTTGGAAAGATTGCTGGAGAATATCAGTGAATGTTCAGCTTTATGGAAGGACATAGAAAACAAAATATCTTCATTATTACAAGATTACCCTAAGGTCTTTTTTTTCTTATCAATATGAATGCCTGTATAGGTAATTGCAACGAATCAATACTTCTGTCCCTGTATAAGGCAGAGGCAAGTGCTGATGCTTTAGATCTTGTGATTTCAGATAGAACCTCTAAAGATTCTAAGGTAACACTAGGAGGAGGCTTTCCTTTCAAACTTCTCTTGAGCTGGGATTTAATTTAAACCCCCCCCCCCCCCTTGGGGGACTTAGGCGAATTCACAAGAGTAAGCGAAAGGGGCGCTAGTGTAGTGGATTTTTGTTTGGTTACCTCAGATCTTCTCCCTTACTGCTTAAGGTTTCAGGTAGGTGAAGCAATGAGTAGTGAGCATTTACCTTTACACACCGAACTGACATTGCCCTTCAGTGAGATGCTAGAACATCAACCAGAGCCAGATTTGATCTATACAGGCACGCTGGAATGTCAGTAAGACTAAGGAGGCCCTTAGCATTTTTTATTCAGACGGTTCCCAGGCTCTTATGTCCCAGCTTATTAACAAACCTTCACCTGTTGTGCAGTTTGAGCTTTTGGGGGAAATCTTTCATTTTTAAAAAACACCTGCTTGTTAAAACAGCACTTCGATCAAAGATTGGCTTCCAAATCGGTAATAAACCTTGGTTTATTATTATTTATTATTATTTATTATTTATTATTTATTATTATTTATTATTATTTATTATTTATTATATATTATTATTTATTAAATACACTAACTCCAGGAGGTTATTAGGTGTTTTAATGATCTGGAAAAGACAATATAAATACCTTATTCAACATAAAAAACAAGGAAGAGAGAAGGCTGGAAAAGGCTGATTACAGCTATTAACCATGATGCTTCAGGTTTTTGAATAGTTGTTAACAGGAGCCTAGCACATTACTTCTAATGTATGGGAAAACCACTTTGGGAAAATGTTCTGCTCAACTATTGTGCCTATAAACAGCAGTATACTGAACCTTTCAGATAACCTTCCCTCTTGGCCCCCAGTAACGGTGAAGGAAGTGGCCAGTCTAATCAGAAATCTTAAAGTGGGTAAAGCTCCCGGCCCATATTTTATTGTTAATGAACTCTTTTGGTGCAATATTTCTGAATGGAGTAGGATCTTGGTACCCTTTGATCTTCAACATCTGTAACGATGGTTCTATACCATGATCATGGCTAAATTCAATAATTGTTCTTATATATAAAAAGGCGATCATTTTCTAACAGAAAATATAGACCAATTAGTTTACTGTCATTTCTAATAAAATTATTCAGTTCATATTTAGTTATAAAATTACAAACTTGGCTGGCACACCATCAGATTATTATGTCTTCCCAGGTTGCTTTTAGACCTTCCCAGATCTGTTCTGGACCATTGTGCTGTTCTTGCGCATTTGACTGAGAAGTATTGTAAACTGCCTGGAGGTAAATTGTATGTAGCTTTTATTGATTTTAAAAATGCTTTTGATTGCATACCTTGAGCCAGATTATGGGAAAAACTAGCAAAGACCTCCACTGACCGCTGGCTTCTTTGGCTAATTTACAAACTGTATCAGAATAATACGGCACAAGTAAGATGTGGAAATAGTGGCCAATTGACAAAAGAAATTCAAGTGAATAGAGGTGTTGGCGAAGGATGCCTTGTGGCCCCTTTTCTTTTTAATTTATATATAAACGACATTAACAGCAACCTCTTGGGTGAACATTTTCACCCTCCTCACTTGTTTCAGACACTATTTCAAATTTGTTTTACACAGATGATGTACTGATTTCACAGGGTTGAGACTTCCTATTAGATGTATTTGTGCTGTATTGCTCTCAAGAGTCCCTAGATATAAACGATCAAAAAACTAAAGTTATCTCAAAAATGTTTGAAGACCTGATCTCTATTCTAGTGCCTAATCAAAACAAAAACACAATGATATGGCAAATGAAATGCAACAACCAAACCAATACAAGAACTTGTGGGCATTCCATGAAATTGCTGAGCAGTCAGGTTAGAACCGATAAAAGGAAGTGCTTCTTCACCCAAAGAGTGATTAACACATGGAATTCACTGCCACAGGAGGTGGTGGTGGCTATAAGCATGGACAGCTTCAAGAGGGAATTAGATAAACATATGGAGCAGAGGTCCATCAGCGGCTATTAGCCACAAGGTATAGATAGGAACTCTCAGTCTGGGGCAAGTGATGCTCTGTATTCTTGGGGCTTGGGGGGGCAACAGTGGGAGGGCTTCTAGTGTCCTGGCCCCACTGGTGGACCTCCTGAGGGCACCTGGTGTTTAGGCCACTGTGTGACAGAATGTTGGATTGGATGGGCCACTGACCTGATCCAACATTGGCTTCTCTTTTTTTTTTTTTTTTGTAAAAAATTTTTATTTTTCAAAACATTAAAATTATCTTATACAAATCCTTTTTTCTATATTATATAACATTTTGTTCTATTTGTATAATCTTGTTTTTATCTTGTATTGGCGGTTTCCCACCACATCTGAAGCATAACACATTTTCCACTTTATCCAAAATAGTAATACTTATATCTATGTTTACATTTCTGGTAACGGTCATATACCTTAAAAATACTTATATACTAATTCTTACTTTCTATATTCTTATATAATTCTAAAATAAAAAACAACTTCATTATCTAATTATCCTTAATACATTCACATACTCTAATTCTATTGCTTTATGTTATTATAACCATGTATAAATGTAATTTTTCATGTCCCAGTATTTTTCAACATATTCTTTCAAATCTTTCCAATCTTCTAAAAAGGTCTCTGAGTACAGGTCATTTAACTTTCTAGTCCATTTATCCATTTCAGCCATATATAACAATTTTTTCAACCATTCCCACACATCTGGTATTTTTTCATTTTTCCAATTTTGTGCATACATCATTCTTGCTGTTGTTATCATATACCATATTATTGTCCTTTTCTTTACATTTATCTCTTCTAATTTAAGTCCAAGCAATAACATTTCAGGCAACTTCTTAAATGTACATTTCAAAAATTTTTCCATTTCTGCATGTATTATAGACCAATAAGTCTTTGCTTTATCACAAGTCCACCACATATGATAAAAAGAACCTTCTTTCTTTTTACATTTCCAACACTTGTTAGACATATTCTGATTAATATTTGCAATTTTTTTAGGTGTCATATACCATCTGTACATCATTTTAAAACAATTTTCTTTTAAGTTATAACATGTAGATATACCCATAGCATTTTTCCATAAAAATTCCCAAGATTCCATTTCAATGTCTTTGTTAAAGTTTATCGCCCATTTTACCATTTGTTCTTTTACCATTTCATCAGCGTTAAACCATTTTAACAAAATTTTATACATTTTAGAGATCATTTTTTTCCCACCTTCCTCCCAAACTTGTTCTATTTCATTATTTTTTTTCTCTAAAACCGAATTTTTTATCACTTCTATACATGTCATATATTTGTCTATATCTTAGCCAACCGTAATCAAAGTCCATCTGATGCTGCTCCTTGAATATAAAGTCTTTACCATGTCTTGTTAATAAGTCTCTATACTTCAACCAATCTTGTCCTTTGTGACGTGATACTGGATTTAAAGCTTCTGCGGGTACAATCCACATAGGTATCTCTTCTGGAAAAAAGTTTTTATATCTTGTCCATGTATCGATTAATGTTCTTCTCAAATAATGATGCTTAAACATATTGTCCATTTTTGTTTTACCATAATACAAATATGCGTGCCACCCAAACCTACAGTCATGACCTTCCAGGGACAATAACTTTCTATCTTGTAACATAGTCCATGTCCCTACCCAAGTCAAACATACTGCATCATGATATAGCCTTAAGTTTGGTAACTGGAACCCACCTCTCTCTTTAGCATCACACATTATTTTCATCTTAATTCTTGGTTTTTTCCCTCCCCACACAAACTTAGTCAATTCCTTCTGCCAGCATTTGAATGTTTTTACATCTTTCACAATCGGAATAGTTTGAAACAGAAACATTATTCTTGGTAGCACATTCATTTTAACCACTGCAATTCTACCCAACAGTGACAAATTTAATACATTCCACCTTTTAATATCTTGCATAATTTGCTGCCAAAGTTTCTCATAATTATTCTTATACAAATCAATATTTTTCATTGTTAGGTTTACACCTAGATATTTTGTCTTTTTCACCACTTCACATTCTATACGATTTTGTAATTCAATTTGCTTCTTATTTGACATATTTTTACACATCACTTTCGATTTGTTCTTATTTACATAAAACCCAGCCAAATCACCAAACTCTCTTACTCTCTGCAACAAATATGGTAGTGTAGTCATAGGGTCTTCGGCTATAAACATCACGTCGTCTGCAAAGGCTCTGTATTTAAAAGAAAAACCTTTTATTGTTAAGCCTTTAATTTCTTTATCTTCTTTCAAATTTAGTAGCAAAACTTCCAAAATCCAAATAAATAGCAACGGCGAAAGTGGGCATCCTTGTCGTGTTCCTTTTTCAACTTTAAAGTAATCCGTTTTTTCAGTATTAATTATTAAAGAGGATTTCTGTTCACTATATATTGACTTAATAAGATTAAGCATATAGTCTCCAATTTCAAGATGTTCCAGCACTTCAAACATAAAATCCCAATTTAAATTGTCAAACGCTTTCTCCGCGTCTAAAAAAAGAAAGCCCACTTCCTTCTCCGGATGTTTATCATAATACTCTATAGCATCCACTACTACTCTTAAGTTGTCTCTTATTTGGCGATTAGGTAAAAAACCTGCTTGTTCAGTCTGTATAGTCTCTTTAAGGTGTTCCTTAAGCCTATCAGCTATAATCTTGGCAAAAATCTTATAGTCATTGTTTAACAAAGAAATTGGTCTATAATTTTTAACATCGGTTAAATCTTGACTTTCTTTCGGAATGAGTGAGATGGTTGCTTCTTTCCAAGTCTCCGGGACCTCACCTGTCACTCCTATGTCATTCATTAATAGCAATAACACTGGTGAGATCGATTCCTGTAGCGATTTATAAAACTTAGCTGTAAATCCATCTGATCCAGGTGCTTTCCCTAGTTTTGAGTCATTTATTGCATTTTTAATCTCTTGTAGTGATATTGGGCTGTTAAGTAGTTCTTTGATTTTCTCTGTTGGTTTTGGTAATTTTAATGACTGTAGGTATTCTTTAATCCTTTTTCTGTCTTTATTTTCCTTCTTAAAAAGCTTTGCGTAGTATTTATAAAATTCTCTTTTTATTCCCTTATTGTCTATTATCTCAATATTGTCCAGTATCACTTTAGTAATAAGTTTATTTTCACGTTTTTTCTTTAATTGCCATGCTAAATACTTTCCAGGTTTGTTTGCACCTTCAAATGCTTTTTGTTGCAATTTCTTCAGGTTCCAGTAAATCTCTTGATTCAAAACAGCTTTTGCTTGGTCTTGTAACATCCAAATTTCCTTTTGCAGTCTCTTTTTTCCTGGTCTGTTCTTCAGTTCCTTTTCTTTTACTTTAATGGCTTGCACAATATTTTCATATTGTTCTCTTTTCTTTTTATTGTCTTTAGCATTCAGTGATATCAATAATCCTCTCATCACTGCTTTGTACGCATCCCACACAGTTTGAATTTTTACTTCTTTTTGTATGTTCGCTTGGAAATATAAATCTGTCTCTTCCTGTAATTTTTTAACTGTTTCTTGGTTGTCTAATAAGTCTTCATTTATTCTCCATCTCCCTTGTCTTTTTGTCTGCCCAGAGGTCCATAGACAAGGATTATGGTCTGAAATTATTCTAGGTAGAATTTCAACTTTTTTTGTCTTAAGTGTTAAATTAGTAGACATCCAGATCATGTCAATTCTTGAATGTGAATCATGCCTGTTGGAGTAAAAAGTATAGTCTTTCCCTTGTGGGTTAACCTTCCTCCAAATATCCTCCAGCTTTTCCTGTTTTATCAATTCAAAAAAATTTTTTGGAAGTTTCCCTAGTGTGTCGTCTTTTTTTTTGAGCGCCTATCTATTTTATTATTCACAGTCCCATTAAAGTCTCCCAACATCATGATTTGATCATAGTTTACACTGTCCAGTTCCGTTTGTAGTTCTTTAAAAAAAATTTGTTTAGCTCCGTTGGGGGCGTAGATATTGTCAGAATCTGCTGATTCAGACATAGTGATTTCTATTCTTACAGTTGTACCTTTCACTGTTGAATGCTGTTCTCTTGTAAACTATTGCCAACTATGTATGCTCATTGTAGGTTTGTGAATGCTCTGCTATAGTAATTAACCAGGCCTGGAGTTTGTAACAGCTAAGGCGGGAGGGTGACACCTGCAGTGTGTGGGAACAAAGGGCCTCTCACACCGCGGCCTCCACATTCCATCTGCCCCGGCTGGGACTTCAAGGGAGGATGCATCTCATCTCTTATCACATGCAAAAGCCTTGAGGCCATTGATTGTTATGTGAACTGGTAACATCTGAGGGGTCTGGTTTGGGAAGGGAATTTACAGCTTGACACCTCACTTTCTTTCCTGTGAGAACCAAACGGTCAGGATCCCGTTTTGCCCGCCAATTTTCCCCTATAGTGATTGGCTACCTATGGGTAATTCAAACTCCTTGGAATGGTATAATAGACCTGCCTGTATTATCTGTCTCATCTCTGACAATAATCCGAGAAGCTGTACTAAAGTAGAGATTGGAAATAAAGAACTCTGGTTTACCAACCAAGATCTGATCCTTGACTACTTTGCGCAGAACTCTCACAGATTGTCAGAGAAGTGTGTGTAGCTGAAACTGAGGGCTTGATTTTGGGGACGGGGGAGCATTGGGAGAAGCGAGCTTTTGTCATCACCCCAAATGCCCAATTCCCCATGGTGCTGGGGAGCCCCTGGCTGAGCTCGCACGACCCCTACATCAAATGGAGTGAAGGGAAGATTTCCTGGGTGGACGACAAGTGCCTAACACACAAATGGGACCCTGAGTGGGGACCGGGACCGCCAACCCCCCCTCGACCGGCTGCCCTCACCCTCGCACCCTCCACGGTTCCCCGGGAGTATAGGGACCTAATGGAGGTCTTCAGCGAGACCGAGGCGGACGAGCTGCCCCCCCACAGACTGTCAGACTGTGCCATAGAGCTGATTCCGGGCGAGAAACTCCCCAAAGGAAAGCTTTACTCCATGAGCCCTCTAGAGCGGGAAGAGCTACGGAAGTTTTTAGACAAGAACTTGGCGCGCGGTTTCATCCGCCCTGCTAAATCCCCCTTCGCCGCCCCTGTTTTGTTCCGGAAAAAGAAAGATGGGGGATTGCGCTTGTGCACGGACTACAGGGGACTGAATGCGGTCTCCACTTCTAACGCCTACCCCCTCCCCTTGATAAAGGACTTATTAACTGAAGCGGCCAAGGGAAAAGTGTTCACTAAGCTGGATCTCCGGGATGCTTATTTCCGGGTGCGCATAAGGGAGGGGGATGAATCCAAGACTGCTTTCAACACTCCCTTGGGACAGTTTGAATACCTCGTGATGCCGTTCGGTTTGAGTGGCGCTCCCGGGGTCTTTATGAGCTTGATAAATGAAGTGTTGCACAAGCATTTATTCAAGGGGGTGTTATGTTACATAGATGATATCTTGATCTACTCTGCTGATAAGAAAGAGCACGTGAAACTAGTCCGGGAAGTCCTTTCCACCCTGTTAAAAAACCAACTGTATGTCAAATTGTCTAAGTGCGAATTTCACCACGAGTCGGTGGACTTCCTAGGGTATCGCATTTCGCAGAGGGGTTTAGAGATGGACCCAGCAAAAGTGGAGGCGGTGGTCCAATGGGAAGCCCCCGAACGAGAAAGCAGTTGCAAAGTCTCTTGGGATTTTGTAATTTTTATCGAACCTTCATAAAGGACTTTGCCACGGTTACCCTTCCCCTAACAGATTTGCTAAAGACCAAGGGGAGGGGTTCTGAAGCCGGGAAGCCCGGGGAGAGAATTGCCTGGAATGGGGAATGCCAGAGGGCGTTCGAGACTTTGAAAACCCTTTTTACTTCTGAGCCCATTTTGGCTCACCCAGACGAGACCAAAGAGTTCATAGTCCATGTAGACGCGTCCGCTGTGGCGATGGGGGGGGCCGTTCTGCAGAAGGGATCGGATGGGAAACTACACCCCCTTGCATATATCTCCAAAAAATTTAATGAGACGGAAAGGAACTGGTCCGTTTGGGATAAAGAAGCCGCGGCTATCTGGCTGGCTCTCACTACGTGGTGGCATTGGCTAGAGGGGGCGCAAACCCCGTTTGAAATTTGGACTGACCATAAAAACCTGGAAGCGCTGCGCACTCAGAGATCGCTGAATGCGAAACAACTTCGGTGGGCTGATTTCTTCTCAAAATTTAATTTTGTGTTAAAACACTTCCCTGGAAAGGCCAACTCATTAGCAGACGCGCTCTCCCGGTTGCCCCAACATGAAAGCCTAAAAGAAGAGGTGTTCGACTCCATGTTCTCCCCCCAGCAGCTGGGAGGGGCGGTAACCACCAGAAGCCAGAGCAAACGGATTCAAGTAGAAGGCGAGGCGTGTGAGTGGGGGGGAGAGTATTCACCCGAGGAGATTGAGGAACTAGAGACAGTGGCTGTGTGTTCTCTGGGTGAGAATCGGTGTTGGTACCATGGGGATAAATTGGTGGTACCGCAAAATAAGCGAAAGGACATTTTATTAGCCTGTCATTCCTCCAAACTGGCGGGGCACTTTGGATTTCTGAAAACGCTTAACCTAATTCAACGTCAGTTTTGGTGGCCGCGCATGCAGCGGGATGTTTCAGACTTTGTCTCGGCTTGCCAAACTTGCTTGATGTGCAAAAAGCGGGGAGGAAAAGTCCCGGGACTCCTGCATCCCCTGCCCACCCCTTCTCGCCCTTGGGAGGCGATAGCTATGGACTTCATTACTAACCTGCCACCCTCGAAGGGGAAAACGGTAATTTGGGTGGTGGTAGACACGTTTTCGAAGCAAGCCCATTTCACCCCTTTCAAACAACTACCGACGGCCAAGGGGATGGCCAAGGCTTTCTTCAACCAGGTGATACAATTACACGCTTTTCCTAAGCGGGTGGTATCCGACAGAGGCAGTCAATTCGTTGCCAACTTCTGGCGGGAGCTTTTGAAACTGATGGACATAGAGCCAGCCCTAAGTTCTGGTTACCATCCAGAAACCGATGGGCAGTCCGAACGAACTAATCAAATTCTGGAACAATTCTTGAGATGTTACACCAATTACCACCAGGATAATTGGGTGGACTTACTGCGGTTTGCAGAATATAGTTATAACAATGCCGTGCACTCTTCTACTGGCGTCTCCCCCTTCATGGCCGTGGGAGGCTTCGAGGGAAAGCCTCTGCCTACCATTGAAAATGTGTCCGATGCTTCACCTACCGACTTCAAAAGTTGGTGGGCAGCCTTACAAGAATCATGGCCACTAATTGCCAAGGCGTTAGACCAAGCAAAAGAAGACTACAAGAAATATGCGGATCGTGGCCGAGCTGAGGGGTGGGACCTCCAGCCTGGGGACTCTGTTTATCTCTCCACAAAAAATATCCATGGCTTGCAACCCAGCAGGAAATTGGGGTGGAAATATGTGGGGCCCTATAAGGTGTTGCGTAAAATTTCAGATGTGTCGTTTGAATTGGAGCTGCCCAAGTCACTGAGCTCTGTGCACCCTGTTTTTCATTTCAGCTTACTGAAGAAAGATCCTGGGCCGAATGCATGGCATCCAGTTCCTCCAGTTCCTCCTCCACTGATGAAGGAGGGGGCACCACATTTCGAGATAACTGAAATTCTTGATTCTAAAATGCGTAGGGGCCGCTTGTATTATCTAGTTAGATGGCTTGATTTTGGTCCTGAGCACAATGAGTGGATTCGTTCTGAAAATGTGCATGCTCCTAAATTAATTAGAGCTTTCCATAAAAAGTCTCCTGACAAGCCCGGGTGAAGGTAATTATCGAGGGGCCAGTGTGTCAGAATCTGCTGATTCAGACATAGTGATTTCTATTCTTACAGTTGTACCTTTCACTGTTGAATGCTGTTCTCTTGTAAGCTATTGCCAACTATGTATGCTCATTGTAGGTTTGTGAATGCTCTGCTATAGTAATTAACCAGGCCTGGAGTTTGTAACAGCTAAGGCGGGAGGGTGACACCTGCAGTGTGTGGGAACAAAGGACCTCTCACACCGCGGCCTCCACATTCCATCTGCCCCGGCTGGGACTTCAAGGGAGGATGCGTCTCATCTCTTATCACATGCAAAAGCCTTGAGGCCATTGATTGTTATGTGAACTGGTAACATCTGAGGGGTCTGGTTTGGGAAGGGAATTTACAGCTTGACACCTCACTTTCTTTCCTGTGAGAACCAAACGGTCAGGATCCCGTTTTGCCCGCCAATTTTCCCCTATAGTGATTGGCTACCTATGGGTAATTCAAACTCCTTGGAATGGTATAATAGACCTGCCTGTATTATCTGTCTCATCTCTGACAATAATCCGAGAAGCTGTACTAAAGTAGAGATTGGAAATAAAGAACTCTGGTTTACCAACCAAGATCTGATCCTTGACTACTTTGCACAGAACTCTCACAGATATTCACAATCAAAGTCTTCTGTCCATGTAAAAAAATTTCAATAGCTAAGTATCTTCCTTCTTTATCTTTAAATATTAGTTTGGGTTCCAAGTCTTTTTTAACATATGTTACAACTCCATTCTTTTTATTACTTGCCAATGAAAAAAATTCTTCTCCCAACTTTTTTCTTATTAAGTATTTATAGTCTTGTTTCTTAAGATGGGCCTCTTGTATACAAATTATACTGCATTTTTGTTTTTCCAGCCAGTGACCTACCATTCTACATTTTTGGGGTGAATTAAGTCCATTTACATTCCATGAAAGTACTTTATAATCCATCTTGTTGTAGTCTTAAATATCACCAAATTCTTCCTTGTTCTCACCAACAAAAGCGTACATTTCTGCTGAATTTTTAATCACTATTCTGTTGTTACCATAATAAAAACTCAGTCCTTGTGGTATTTCCCAACGAAACCTTATTTTTTTCTCTTTCAGTTTGTCTGTCAGACACTTGAATTTTTTCCTGTCTTGCAAAATTGCTCTGGGCAGTTCTTTCATTACGATAACTTTCTTTCCACCTATTTCAAAGGAGTCTGTAAAGCATTTCTTGTAGATTTGTTCTTTTGTCCTCTTCATTGTAAATTGAACAACCACGTCCCTTGGTATATTTTTGTCTCTTGCGTACGTAGAATTGACTCTGTAAACAAGATCCATATGTTCTTTAACAGCTTCCTCCTCCTCTTGTAAAAAATCTGCTAATGCTTCTTGCATTCTTGTAAAAATATCTTCACCTAATTTTTCCTCTATACCTCTAAATCTCAGATGGTTTTGCATGTCTCTATAGTGCATCATCTTTTCCATTCTGTCAGTATCCTTTATTGTTTTTTGAGTATTTTCTTCCAGTTCTTTTACTTTGGTTTCTATGTCTTGTGTTCTAGTGGTTAACTTTTGTAATTCAGATTTTAAATCTATAAAGTTTTTATCTGCTTGTGCAGCTATGGCATTTATTTTAATATTTACTTCTCCAATTGCGCTTGCCATTTTTGCATTTACCTCCCCTATTGCATCCAGCATTTTTTTCCCATTGCTTCCATAACAGCCAACAGTTCTTTCTCTTTTTTTGCTGCCATTGTAGGGGAGGACAATGTAGCTGCTCTCGATCTTAGTCCGCGGTCCGTCTTGTCACTTTAAAAAAGATCGATTTTTTCTTATTTTCCAAATCAGTCACCAATTAGTGTATTCAGACAAGCATGTCTTGTCAGTTCAAATTCCACTGGTTTTAGCCTTCTAAGTTATGTAGTTTTTGAGATATTAATGTTTAAAAATTTTATAAATCCAAAATGGCGGGCGCAACTCCTCTATGGTCCGTGTCAAAGGTTACAGTTTATTTACCTTGCTTCTGGCTTGCTGTAGTTTCCTTTCTGTCCCTTCCTCTTGCTTACTTGTCTGCTCTCCGCACGTCACTTCCTGTTGTAGTCCTTTTGGTCCGGCAGTTTTTACAGTCCCCTTTGCTCTCTTCCGGTTCTTCTCCTTTTCCCTTCTTGTCTGCTCCTCAAGCCGTCACTTCCTGTCTCAATCCTCACAGCTTGGTCTCGCGATGCTTGCTTCCCTCCTCCCCTCTTTGTCTCGCGATGCTTGGCTCCCCCTCCCAACTCTTCTTAACCGCAGGAATGTTAAACAACTTGTTTTTTTGGCTTTTTAAGTTCAAATCCAGCTTTTTAACGTTTCAAAACTGCACTCATCCAATCTGCAACAGTCTATTGCTTCACCCGATCTGTTTTTCGTCTTTCAAAACGCGGTAATGGTAAGGCAAAAACTTTTTTTCCGTTACCTTATGTTGTTACTTCGCTTCAGATGTGGTCCCAACGTTTAAACTTTGTCTTCTTTGTTAAGGAATCAGGGGAATTGGAGGTTTTATGCTGATTTAATCAGCTCAGCTCGGCTCCTTAGAGATACTTGCAGGAATCTTCTTCCAATATTGGCTTCTCTTATGTTCTTATGTTAACCGCATCCAACCTCAAGACTGGGAGACTATCTGGAAATTTCCCAACCTCTCTTCAAAAGTATTTGCTATAAGATTTAATACATTCAAAGTGTTACATCACTGGTACATGACACCGGCCAGATTGCCCAGAATAAACCCACAAAGCAACAAATATTGCTGGAAGTACCATGGCTCAGTAGGAGACTTCCTGCACTGTTGGTGGCAGTGTCCAGAGATACACAAGTTTTGGTTACAAATCATTACCCAAATCATCACTGGAGTTCTCTTACCTTACTTTCCAGAAGTCCTCCTACTCAATTTCTGGTCCAATCCTACGGAAAACAAAACAAAAACTTTGTTAATTGCTACGCTTCTTGCTCCTGCGAGACTTGTGATTGCCCAAAAATGGAAAGACAAAGCTGCTCCCTCCCTGAATAACTGGAAAAACAGATTATGGAAACATTTTCTTCTAGAAAAAAATTGCCTCACACAACGCTGTGCTCTCCACGGGTGGCCGTCTAAGCACATTTCAAGCCATTTGGTTTCCAATGGTCGCATACTTGTCTAATGGGGATTTTCTCCCCAATAACTGCTGTTATCAAGACCTTTTGAAGCCTCTGCTAGGTCTCTTCATGACATTTTAATTTGTCTTGTTTCTTGTCCAGCTTACTGCTGTTACTGAATAACTGTTCCACTTTATGCAAATGTTTATTTTTATATTGTATTGAAAATAATAAATAGCTTTTTAAAAAATTTTTTAAAAGAAAACTAAAGTTATGGTGTTTTGTAAAGGTGTTCCATCCCATCACTTCTCATGGATTATGGATGGACATTTAATCAAGCAAGTTAACAAATTCTGGTACCTAGGTGTTTTTTTCTCTTACAATATGTCACGGACAGGCTATATGACTGCCCCCATGAAATTAGGACCTATACATTCAGCAGCGCTCCTGAGATTTTTCTGGACTTCAGGAGGCAATTATTTGCCCGCTGCCATTCAGGCATTTAAGGCTAAGGTAGCTCCATTATTATTATTTGAGGTACCTTTGACTATTGCCAAAGTAAATGAGAAATAAGATTTTTTTTAATTTCTTTTTTTTTGCACTCCACATCTAGGTTACCAATGTGTATCTCTGGTCTAGCAATCCAGTTGGAATTTGTGGAACCATAATTAGAAGCCAAAGCCTGGATTGCAAACATTTTATTTTTAGATTTAAAATTTTTCATTCTTCAGAGGAGTGTTATTTACATTTACTTGTCAAATATGGTTTCTGAAGTTCTTGGCAAACATTAGTCGATGATAGATTGCAGAGACCGAGTTTGTCTTTTCCAGAGGAGTTAGTCATGTTAGTCTGTGGCTGCAAAATAGTAAAAAGCCCAGTAGAACCTTTAAAACTAACAAACCTAATTGTAGCATAAGCTTTCGAGAAATACAGCTCTCTTCATCAGATGCATGGAGGGTATGAAGAAACTGGCCAGAGATACATAGGTGGTAAGGGGAGGGAAGAGAGGATGTAGAAAGTGCCATCTAAATGCAAAGCAGTTGCAAAAGTCATGAAAAGTTAGAATGTGCAATCTAGGAAGGGTGGGACTCCTTCCTTCTATTGATAAATTGATGAATGGAATACCTGAAAGGCAGTTACTTCTGGTAATGAGATAACTTTTTTTTTTTTTTAGTAAATTTTTATTTCCTTTAACCAACTATTGTATACATAACCTTTTCTGTCATCTTTTTACATAATTTCCCCCCCTCCCCCCTTCCTCCCTCCCCTCCCTCAGTCCTCCCTCCCCTGTTCTTCTTCCATCATTGCTTCAGCCACGGGCACAGCATCTGAAGTTTCCAGTAAATGTCCTTCTTGGCTTCATCCTCCTTAATCCAGTCAAAGAAAGGCGACCATTTTTCCATTATCCGTCTCCTCTTTTCCTCCCAAGTAATATCCTCCATCATCAAGGCCACGATATCTGATTGGATGTATTCAAAGAGATAGTTGTTCCAATTATCCAAAGTCCACTTATTCTTATCTTTCCACCCTAAAGCTATGACGGCTTTCCCAGCCAATATCATTGCCTTAAGTACCTCTTGATATTTACTTTCTACTGTCTTGTAGTTCAAAATACCTAATGTCATTAAGTTAATATCTATTGGTATTGATACACCTAATTTATCTTTAATCCTATCCAATATTATCTTCCAAAGAGCCTGAACTTTAGCACATTCCCACCACATGTGCGAATACCAGCCTTTCGCCTGATTACAGTGCCAACAGTTTGAACTCATCCCAGATATCATATTGGCTAGTTGGGCTGGCGTCCAGTACCATTTGGTGAAACACTTCAGCTCCATTTCTCTAAATTTATCAAACTTAATCCTTTTGGCCCCCGTCATCATCTTTTTTAAAGTTGTTTCTGAGGTCAGTCCTTCTCTGTGCCATTTCTCCTGTATACTTTTGATTATCGACTCCTCATTGGTAATCATCTTTTTATATATCTTACCAGCTAAACCCTTACTTGTCTTCCTCTTCTCTTTGTATAGTGCTTCTGCTATTGCTTCTGAATTTCCCTCCCTGCTTTGCTGCTTCTTTTTTATTACATTATACAGTCCTGTCAATTTCAACCCATGCTGTTTCCCTATCTTCTCTATTATTAATTGTAAGGGCTTAAGTTGGCCTCCTTTTCCATACATATCTCTTATTCTGGTAAAGCCCTTTTCTTTAAGAATTTTCACCAATGGGGGTCATCAATTTCCTCATATAAGCTCTCTAGTGGTGCCCATTCAGAAGGATTGCTCATCCAAGTGGGTTGCCATTTTTTCCATACTTTCAATGCTGTTCTCCTCGGTCCTACTGCTTTACCATATTCCTTATTCACTTCCTTTGTAAAAATGCCAATTCTCCCAGCTCCCTTATTTATTTCGTTTTCCAATCTGACCCATTTCTGTTCCACATCCTCTCCTATATCTATCAATGACTTAACATTAAAGGCCTCATAATAATCTATCAGATTAGGTATGCCCCATCCCATTACATTCTGTGGGTTGTATATAAACTTCTTCTGCGTCCTAGATTTTTCTTTCCAAAAATCCATTCTCTGATTGTTCTGTTCCATTTTTCTAACTGTTGTATATTTAATTCTACTGGAAGCGTTTGAAATAAATACATCATCTTGGAAATTAGGAACATCTTAACCGTTCTTATTTTATTTGAGATGCTCAGGTTTTTATTTGTCCATCTTTTCATATCCTTACAAACCTTCTTCCAGACTGTTTTAAAGTTCCCTTCACCTGTTTTTTTTGCATCCTTCCTAATTTCAATCCCTAGGTATTTTATTGTCTTAGCTCCTAGCCCCATTTTTGTCAGTTTTGCAACTTCTCTTTTCTCTGTTTTACCAACATTGAAATACATGACTTCAGATTTATCCATGTTCACTCTTAACCCTGAATATGCTTCAAAATCCTCCAATATTGTTCTTATTTCCCTAATTCCCTCTTTAGGGTTAGTCAAGGTTACCATTATATCATCTGCAAACAAATTGACCTTAAATTCCTCACTACCAATACGGTATCCATCTATTCTACCACTATTCCTTATTCTTTCTGCTAGTATCTCAATTCCCATAATAAATAAGTATGGAGAGAGAGGGCATCCTTGCCTTACCCCTCTCTGTATACTAAAATGCCTTGAGTGCCCTCCATTTACCCTTACCACTGCTTTCCCTCCTCTGTATACTTCTTGTGTAGCCTTCTTGAAGTTTCCACCTATCCCATATTCGTCCATAATCTTCCAAATATACCCATGGGAAAGTGTGTCAAACGCCTTGTAGACATCCAACTTAAGGAGGGCAAACTTTTTTTTTTGGCCATGTTCTATTATGTTAAGAATATTCCTAATTGGGTGAGTTATATTTCTGCCTTTCACGAACCCATATTGGTCCCCTTTGATTACTTTTGGTATCACTTCCTTTAATCTGTTTGCTAATATTTTAAGAAAAATCTTATAGTCCTGATTAAGCAAACTAATTGGCCTATAAGAGGTAACCATTTCTAGGTCTTTGAGTGGTTTAGGGATTACCACTATTTTTGCTTTTCTCCATGAATTCGGGGCTTGTTCTCCTTTCAATATCGCATTGAAGGTTATCTGAAGTTCTGGTGCTAAGACCTCTGCCATTTCTTTATAAAACTCTGCAGTAAATCCATCCAACCCCGGTGATTTCCCTCTTTTTAGTTTATTAATTATGTCCATTATTTCCTGTACTGTTATGTCCTTTTCTCTGGTAATGAGATAACCATCCAAAGTCTCTATACAATCCAAGTCTGACTAAGTCAGCTTTACATATGAATTCCAACTCAGCAGCTTCCCATTGGATTTTCATTTTGAAATGTTTCTGTTGAACTATGGTGACCTTTAAGTCCTTGGTAAAATGTCCTGGTAGATTGAAGTGTCCTGGTAGATGTCCTGATAGACTGTTTGTCCTTTGAGACTTTAACTCCTCTGCATGTAAACTGATTAAATCCGGAGTGTTACACTTTGACCAATGGAACACCAGCTGCAGAGCACAAAGGGGTATGTTCCTTGTGCTACCTGAGTCTCCCTACTCCAAGGACTCTGCCTGCTTATTGTAAATTCTTAACTGTCCCTAAATACAGAATACTCTTCACCTAGGCTAGATTAAATGTTTTACCATTGGGGGAGTTAACAGGCAGGTTTCTAGGGATTCCATTTTCTGAACGATTTTGTGATCATAAGTCAGGGAATCTAGATACTATCTGGCACTTCTTCGTTGATTGTAAGAAGCCTGAACTCGCTAGAGATAAATGGACCACGGTATATATTCAGAAGCAGGGATGTGTCTCAGAACAAGAAGCAGTTACAAAGCTTCTGGCTGATACTGACCCAAGCATAACTCTTGCTGTGGCAAAATTTTTATCAATAGTTTTTAATTACTTTTATCCAGAATGGTATATTTTATTCCTTGTACTTTGTATTTCTGGTTGCTTGATTATTTTCTGCATTTCTGGATTTGGGAAAGGAAGTCTCGGATCCCGTGTTCAAGACAGGGCTGTCTGTGGAAAGGCTGAAGGAATGGGTTGTGGGTTCAGTTTAGAGAAAGGATCATTTCCTGTAGGGAAAAGCAAGGTTAAGTCTGAGGCAGGGGACAGTTCTCAAAGGCAAGATTTGAAGGGCTGGGCAGGGATTTTTTAGAAGTACTGTGCACGCTGCTTCAAGATGAAGTGCTGAACTGGATAATTTGTAAATAACCGTTTTTGTTCATAGAACTTTAATTTCAGACATTCCTGAATATTTTGGAGGCAGGGCTGTGTAATTCTGGCAAAAACTGGAAAACTTTTTCTTCTGACACTTGTGTTTAAATTGTACCTCTAAAAGAGCTGTGTGGTCAGTGACTCTTTTGTTCCTGGAAGTTATAGTGTTAACTTCTTCCAGAAAACCCCCAGAGAATAATTGTTCTGGGGTGTAGTACTCAATCAGCATTATGCCAAGGAAGAATATGTGTGATGCTTTAATGTGACCACAGACTTTAAAAATGGCAAGATTGCTTAGCTTTATCAAGAGGGACTTTCAAACTGGGGGGGGGGGGGGAGCACATAACACATTTCCTCTTAAGTAGGTACTTCTCATCTCTCTCGATGCCAGTGTAACTTTATAAAGAGAGGGAGATGGGTGAATCTTGATGCAACATTTATAACCTCCACAGCCTTCCTAAGAGGTGTGTGTAGTGGTTAATGTCATGGTTCAGTTATTGTAGTTGTTAATGTCAAGGGCTCACCTCCCTTCTAGCCCTTGCTGTGGCTGTCTCAAGGTACAGGGGGCTTGGCCATACTAGACTTAATATTGACCAACAGGCAAGAGATGGTAGATGGGGTGAAGGTGGTGGGGACCTTAGGGGGAAGTGACCATGTCCTGCTGGAATTCCTTTTGCTGTGGGGGGACCAAGGAAGCTCATAACCACACATGTAAATTAGATTTCAGTAAGGCAGACTTTAATAAACTCAAAGGTATGATGAGAATCATTCCGTGGGCAAGACTGCTGGAAGGAGCAAGTGAAGGGTGGGCTCTCTTAACACAAGAGGTCTTACAAGCTCAAGACGTCGCTATTCCAACAAGAAGGAAACATGGTAGGGAATCCAAGGTCAATGTGGATGAACAGAAAACTGTGTGATGTGCTAAGGGAGAAAAAGGAAATGTTCAAGAAATGGAGGCGAGGACATAACTCTGAAGAAGAGTATCTGAGGGGTACTAGGCACTGTAGGTCAGCCTTCAGAGAGGCCAAAGCTCACAGTGAGCTAAAGCTGGCCAGGGAGGCTCGCTACAAGAAGAAATTCTTCTTCAGATATGTGAGGAGCAAATGCCAGGTAAAAGAGGCGATGGACCCACGGTTGGGTGAAAATGGAGAAACTGACAGAGGACAGAGAGAAAGTGGAATGGCTTAATGCCTATTTTGCCTCAGTTTTTTCCCTAAAGAAGAGAACAGGCTCATCTAGAGATGACAGTAGGCAAGGCACGGTGTCCGGGCCGTTAGTTGACATGGACAGAGAGGTAGCTGAGAAGCACCTGGCTGCATTGAATGAGGACAGATCCCCAGGGCCAGATGGGATGCTCCCAAGAGTGCTCAAATAACTTCCTAGAGAGCTTGCAGAGCCTTTGTCCATCACCTTCCAGACCTCTTGGAGGATGGGAGATGTGCCACAAGACTGGAGGAGGGCAGATGTTATCCCAATTTTCAAAAAAGGGAGGAGGGATAACCCAGGAAACTACAGGCCAGTGAGTCTGACCTTTGTCCCAGGGAAGATACCGGAGCAGATTTTAAAGGGATCAATCTGCGATCATCTAAAGGATAACTTTAGATCTGGGGAAGTCAGCACAGATTTGTCTCCAACAGGTCCTGCCAGACCAACCTCATTTCCTTCTTTGATCGATTGACAAGCCTGCTGGATCGAGGGAATGCTGTTGATGTTGTTTACCTGGATTTCAGTAGAGCTTTTAACTGTGAGATTGTGCCAATACATGTAGTCCACAACAGGTCTCCTTAAACAGAAAGTCTTTTATTTGCAGAAAAGATCTTGTTGGTCAAATACACTTCTTCTGTTAGTAATGCCCAAGCATAGGAATACAACTACAGTTATACTTGATATGAAATAAGCCCCCCTTAACATCCACCAATCAATTGGGAGGATTATTGATGCCCAAATATACTGGCCCACTGTTCCCAAGGAAAGCGCGGTAAATTAGGTTCCCAGGCAAAGAAACTATTAGGATTTGTGGGGCAGATATTCCCAGGGAAAAATCAAGCAAAGGAACACATAGCATCTGTGAATAATATAGCTCATAGCAAGAGGCTTGCAGCTCAAGGCCGTGAGCTAGGGAAGAGTGAAAGGCAAATAAGAGGGAAGAAAAGCTAATGAGCAACAAGCATGCGCAAAGCGAGCAAGACGCGCATTCCTGCGGTGGGAGTTACTCCACCGATGCTATCTCCCATCCGGGACCTAGAGGAGTTGATATGGGACTCGAAAGAAAGGCAAGGTGAATTGATCATCAGAATATACGATTGAACCCTTAGGCGTTTGTACATGAGGCTTAGGCAACAGTTATTGATATCAACGGTCAGCAGGAACCTATGGCAGCGCTAACTGACATCGACCAGGTTCCCCATGATGTTCTGATGGGTAAACTAGAGGACTGTGGACTGGATTGCAGGACTGTTAGGTAGATAGGGAACTGGTTGGAGAACCGCACTCAGGGAGTAGTTGTCAACGGCATTTCATCTGAATGGAGGGAGGTGTCCAGTGGGGTGCCACAGGGCTCGGTTCTGGGCCCAGTACTTTTCAGTATTTTTATCAGTGATCTGGATGAGGGTGTGGAAGGGCTACTCATTAAAAGTCTCTCTTAGATTTTCTCTAAGAAGGCATCAATAGGGGTCTGAGAGCTGCTCAGATGCCAAGTCGCAGCACTGCCCACTGTTCTACCTTAAACCAAAGTTTTCAGTCTCACAAAGCACCCACACGTAAGCAGATTCCTCAGTGGAGCAGCCGTGAAAGACCCTCCGCAGATACACGGATTCCAAACCTGGAAACGCCATACCACACTTTCATTTCTCGCAAAGCCTGCCTTCAACCCAATTAGAGAGATTACATTAAAATGGTTGAGAATGAAAACCCTATTTCTAGTGGCTGTCACATCTGCAAGGCGAGTCTCAGAGCTCGAAGCTCTTTGGTGTCATGATTCAGAGCAGCAGATTCTAATCTGGAGAACTGGGTTTGATTCCCCACTCCTCCACATGCAGCCAGCTGCGTGACCTTGGGTCAGTCACCGTTCTCTCAGAGCTGTTCTCTCAGAGTTCTCTCAGCCCCTCCCAGGGCCAGGGCCAGGTTTTATTGGAGACTAGGCAAGGCTACCTTCCTGCCCCCCCCCCCCCCGAAAAGTGTGGTTACCCACGCTTTGTTGGCTCCATACCTCTGGCCTGCAGGCTGTTTTACACTTTCACAAGTTCGAAGGTTAAGTCTTGGTGTTGAAAAGGCTTATCACCTATTTTAATCTTCTAATTGACATTTTATGAATTTTACTGGAACCTTGTTTTGCTGTGGCTTTGAGCGAATGCAATAAAATGAACAGAGACTGAAAGCAGTAGGGTTGCCATCTCTGGGTTGAGAGATGCCTAGCTATTTGGGGGGGGGGGAGCCTGAGGGGGGGGTTTGGGGAGGTCGAGGGACTTCAGTGGGGTTTAATGCCGTAGAGTCCACCTTCCAAAGCGGACATTTTCTCCAGGTGATCTCTGTCACCTGGGGATCAGCTGTAATAGCAGGAGATCTCTCGCAGCCACCTGGAGGTTGGCAGCCCTACTTAGCAGGAGACAAATTTCTCTCCCCCCCCCCTTGGAATCAGCAGGGGAGGGGGTTTCAGGAGCTCTATGGGCAGCCAACCCCCCCCCCCCCCATCTCATTGGGGTGCTGGGCTCTGCTGCTGGCTGACGGCCTGGGGAGAGGAGCTGCGGCCATCCCCATTAGGGTGCCTCTGTTTATGGGCCACATGGCAAAGGCAATCTTTCAATTGTGCGCGTTTAGAGCATCGATCGGTGGACAAATGAGGAGCGTCTCACCTGATGAGGGGAGGCGGCCCATTAGCTCCACTGCCGACAAGAGAACTCCTCTGGCAGCCCGAGGCCAGCTGCTGTGCTTGCTCCGGGGACCCGAGGCTTGGCTTGGCAGAGAGTCCTGCTGTTCGGTCCCCTCCCCTGGGTGTGAAGCACACTCAGACGCTGGGGTCCCGGGCTCAGCAAAGGGGTTGGGGGAGGAGGAGCGCACGGAGGAGGGCCGCAGCATGGAGGCTTGCCAAGTTCCAGGCGGGACCTGGGAATCTCCCGGAATCACAGAATCGTCTCTAGAATACAGAGATCCATTCCCCTGGAGGAAGTTGACTGTGTTGGAGGATGGACTCGACGGCATAAGAGCCCACCGAGGTTTCTCCCCTCCCCAACCACACCCTTCCCAGGCTCCACCACCCCCAAACCTCCAGGGCTTTCCCAAGCTAGAGGTGGCACCCTTGAGCCAAATGGGCACAGGCCTGAGGAGAGCAGGGGGCACCCGAAGCAGCTTCTCCCCCCCCCCCCCCCGGTTTCTTATCAACAGCCAACCCACTCCCTCCGGGGCTGCCTCCCTCGCTCGTTTCTCAAAGGCTCCCAGGCAGGCTTGCTAATGGCCGGGCAGCTGACAAAGGAGAGGAGAGCTCCAGCTCTTCTCCTGCCAGCCTCCTCTGAGCCGCAGCCTCGGCGGAGTGCACCCAAGATAGTCACCAGCGTCCGCAAGCAGCCCCGCACCCGACGGTCCCGTGAAGACGCCAAGCAGGCAGCGCAGGGGGGGGGGGGAATGGATGGCTGCTGTAATCTGAAATTCTAGGGCCCAGGACATACCATCAAGCAAAGCCCGGCGAGGAAGAGTGGCAGCAGGGGTGAGGGGGAGGCCCGGCGGCTTCGAGGGCCACGGCGGTGGGGCGGGAAACGCGCCTCTTGCTGGAGGGAGACACTGGGAAGGCGGGAGGGGGGGCGATGGGGGGAGGCCTCTCCCTCGTCCCACGTGATGGGAGCCCCCCTTCTTCCGGGAAGCGCCAGAAAGGTGGGAAAGTAACGTACATGCCCCACACACAGCATCCCTCAGAGTGGCTCCTCCAGCGTCTCTGAGGAGGAGGGGAGGGGTGGTGCCAGTAGCCTACCGGGGTCCTCCGCTCAACGGCACCACCCCCACCAAGGAGCCCAAGAGAAGCCAGGGGAAAGGAAGGCACTGGGCAGACAATCGCCTTCCCCGGGTGTGTGGGGCAGTGGAGGTCTTCTCTCTGCTGCCGCCCCTCCAGTCTTTCCCCACTGCTGGTGGATGGGACCGCAAGGCTGCCTTTGCGCTTGGGAGTCCTGAGCCCAGAACCGGGGACACAGGGATCCGGCGGCAACTGGGGTGACTCTTGGCAAGGGGCAGGGCAGCAAGCCAGCAGAGCACTCATCTATGGTCGCACCCCTAGGCAATTGCCTAACCCCACCTTATGGGAGCACCGGCCCTGGCCCCACCTACCTCACAGGGTGTCTGTTGTAGGGAGAGGAAGGGGAAAGGAAAGTGGTCCTTCCGCAGGCAAGCTGCATGCGCAGGCTTATTTTCAAGCCAAATCGGTGTCTCCTACACATTCTGTTTCCATGTATTTTTCGACTCTGCCAAGTGCTCTTGAGAAGTCTTCCAGGGTAACAAGGAGCCATCCAAGTTTGCTTTTGAATTTGTCCAGGGTCGCCTCTTGAGTGTGTTGTCGCTAAACCAGCTGATCCCAAAGGAAGCAAGTGGAAGCGAGGAAAACGTTGAAAGAGCCTCCTTCATAGGGGGGGGGGGGGCATTTATTTATATATTTAATTCCATTTATATCCCACCCTACCCCGCAAGCGGGCTCAGGGCAGCTCACAACATATAATAAAACAATAAATTGTAATTCATGAAAACACCACAGATGCATCCATTTAAAAATCCCAGATGGCAGCGTAACAGTTCTGACTACAGTAAATGCTGCAACAGTGTCGGGGAGGGCGCATTTCTCTCAAACCCAGAATTAGCCGTCCCCGAGGCGGATGATACAAATTAAGCAGATTGGTCAGGTTGAGCAGGGAAGGCCAGTGTCATTTGGAGGCCTGCCACCTCAGCCAAATGCCTAGCAGAACAGCTCCGTTTTGCAGGCCCTGCGGAATGGTAATAAACCCCGCGGTGCCCTGATCTCAACTGGGAGCATGTTCCACCAAGAGGAGCCAGGGCTGGAAAAGCCCTGACCCTACTTGAGGCGAGGCTGAGGTCCTTCGGGCCGGGGACTACCAAGCAGTGCTGTTCAGAAGAGCGCAGGGCTCTTCAGGGCACATATGGGGAGAGACAGTCCCGTAGATATGCTGGTCCCTGGCCACATAGGGCCTTAAAGATTAGTACCATAACCTTGCATCTGATCCGATACTCAACTGGCAGCCAGTGCAGTTGGCGCAGCACCGACTGTGTGTCTGCATAGATGTCCCTGTCAGTAGGTGTGCTGCTGCATCTTGTACCAACTGAAGCTTCCAGATCAGACTCAAGGGTAGGCCCACATAGAGCAAGTGGCAGTAATCTAACCTGGAAGTGACCATTGTGTGGCTCACTGTCACGAGGTCATGGGGAGAGAGTAAGGAACCAACTGCCTGAACTACAGAAGGTGGCAGAAAGCTGATCTGGCAGCATTGGTGACCTGGGCCTCCATAGACAGGGAGGCATCCAGAACCTAAGCTCCTCACCGCTGGAGTTGGCACCAGTGGTGCCCCACCAAGAGCTGGGAGTCGGATTCTCGATCCTATCCCCTATGTCTCGGGTACAGGACCTCTGTCCTTGCTAGATTCCCTTTCAGCTGACTCTCTAGTAACCAACCTGCCACAGCCCCCAAAGCCCTAGACAGATTTTCTGGGGTGAAGTCAGATCGGCCGTCCATCAGCAAATGCAGCTGGGTGTCGTCAGCAGGCTGATGACAACTCAGCCCAAATCTCCAGATTAATTGGGTGATCTGGATTCTCAGTGCAGTAAGACTGTGTGAATTGAGCATGCATATAATATAGTTCAGTCATATAATATAATTCACTAATAAGATTCACTAGGGTCGTATCCTTTAAGGAAAACATTTATAAAGTGTTTTACAGATGGCATATGACTCTGGATAAATTAGCTAAGTTCTATCCTAATACGTCTAACATTTGTTGGAAGTGTAAACAAGAAATTGGGTCTTTTTTCATCCATGGTGGACATGTGATTTAAGTAAAAGCTATTGGATTTGGATGCATAGGATGCTACAAGAAATGTTAGGAGTGAATTTACCTTTTTTGCCTGAACTATTCTTACTGAATTTTATACCAGGACAATTTAAAAAGCTAGATGGTTATTTGATAATTCATGTTATCACTGCAGCTAGAATATTATATGCCAAATACTGGAAGAAGGAAGATATACCATCCAAGGAAGAAATAATATTTAAGCTACTAGAAACCGCAGAGTTGGATTTATTTATTTAATTTATTTAATTCAATTTCTAGGCCGCTCTCCCCGCGTAGCAGGCTCAGAGCGGCTTACATAATTAGGTGAACATTGTTCACAGTAAACAGTTAAAACAGTTAAAACAAGTTAAAACATTACAACATTACATAGCAAAACTTAAACAAATATTAAAGTGCTCAGTGCTATCTGGTGGCGTGTCAGATGATATTACTTGCAACCAGCTATTGGTAGCATAAAGGTCCTCAGCGATTTGATGGAGATGTTGAATTGCACATTCGATGGTCACTAAGTGGCAGGGGGGGCAAGACAGGGGCGGCGGCCCCTATCCAAACGCCTGGCGGAAGAGCTCCGTCTTGCAGGTCCTGCGGAACTGCATCAAGTCCCGCAGGGCCCTAATCTCTTCTGGGAGCTCGTTCCACCAGCTAGGTGCCGCCACCGAAAAGGCCCTCCCCCTGGTGGCCGTGAGCTTGGCTTCTCTTAGGCCAGGTATGGCCAGGCGATGTTGGGCCCCGGACCGAAGTGCTCTCTGGGGTGTGTACGGGGAAAGGCGGTCCCTTAGATAGGTCGGACCCAGGCCATTTAGGGCTTTAAAGACCAGTACCAGCACCTTGAAGCGAATCCGGTACGCCACTGGCAGCCAGTGCAGTGCCTCCAGCGTTGGTCGTATGTGCTCCCATCTCGGGAGACACATCAGCAACCTTGCTGCGGCGTTCTGCACCAGCTGAAGCCTCCGGATTTGCGCCAAGGGCAGCCCCATGTATAGAGCGTTACAATAGTCTAGCCTTGAGGTGACCGTTGCATGGATCACTGTAGCCAGGTCCGAGCGATCCAGGAAGGGGACCAACTGCCGCACCAGCCTCAGGTGATAAAAGGCCGATTTGGCAGTGGCTGCTACCTGGGCCTCCATTGATAAGGAGGGATCCAGGAGCACACCCAAACTCCTAACCACCGGCGAAGGCACCAACGGCGCCCCGTCGAAGGTCGGGAGTGGGAGCCCCGACCATGGGCCACCCCGACCAAGGCACAGGACCTCCGTCTTTGTCGGGTTCAGCTTCAGCCTGCTCAGCCTGAGCCAACCAGCCACAGCGTGCAATGCCCGGTCTAAATCGTCCAGTCCCGTGGCAGACTGGCCCCCCAACATCAGATAGAGCTGGGTGTCATCAGCGTAAATTAACTCTAGTGCTAAAAGGTAATGATGAAAGTATGTTTGAAAATGTATAGGCAAGGCTATACACATGGATTGAGAATTATTTAAAAAGATAACTATAGATATTTTTCAGTTTGATAGTTAAACAATTTAGGGGCAAAAAGTATATATATATGATCTTTACTGTTATACTTTTTGTTAAAATTTGTGGAGAAGGTCTCCTTTATATGTTTTTGTATTTGTTTTTGGTCTTTGTTATTTGTTTAAATGGAAAATAAAAAACTATATTAAAAAAACAACAAGCAAAGCCATATCTTTGACCTTGGGTGCCAGAGAAGAGGGAAAGCCTCTGTGTCCTCAACTCAAGATCATTTCACAAAGCAGGGCATAAATCATTGGCAGTGTTGCTGGATAGAGCAATTAGCAGTGTGCCAGCCATGAAGAAATGCCCAAGTTTAGGATTTGTTTTGTGGAGAGTATGCATAGCTTTCCTAGCAATAACAAGGTCTTGCATGCAGCAAAGGAAAGTGTACCATGCTGAGAGAGCTAATTGTGTTGCTGAAGGCATCCTGGAAACCCTGGGGCTGCCAACTCGGAACAAGCCCCCGCAAAAGCCCTCTTGTGTCATCCAGTGTAACAAACACAGCCTTTTAATTGTGGCACAGTTCATGCCCATCCTCTAAAGATGATCACAGTTTGCAGCACTCTTCACTACCCACAGCTTGTCTAAGCATTAAGGAAAAGGTGTCTTTGTGGCCCATCATTAACGGTGGACTATAATTTTCTTTAATAGTAGAGCACTCAGAATAGTTACATGGTTGGGTTCAGCCCCTGCCATGGTAGTAGCTGTGAGGCTTTATTGCAAGAGCCTTGCAGCTGTAGAAGGTGTTGCACATTTTTGTGCCATTTTCCCTCACGCCTGCATTTGTTCATTCTTGGGAAGGGAGCGCTTTCCTAGAAGTTTTTGTTGTGTTCTGCTTTGCTTTTAATACAGTATATGAAGGGGCTACTCTTCAAAGTAGGAGTGACCGGCGCTTAACAGGTACCTGAGTACTCTAGCTGTGTTTATTTAATTTGTTATTTGTAGTCTGCCTTTCTCATTGAGACTCAAGTTGGAGTGCCTAGTGTAAGTCTGTGCAGTCAACAGAATAAGACATTGGAGGAGCAAAACAGTAGGACTAGGATTACAGAAATCTGAAAACAAAGCAAAAGCATTAGACATGGTATGTTCAACAATGCCACAAAGTGGAATTACATAGGAAGACAATATTGTAGTGAGAGCAAGACAGAACAATCAGGTAATATATACTGTATACAGTAGTGTAGCCCACAGTCGTGTACCATTTATTAAGTCATGTTCTTGAACCATTGTATCATAATATAGGCCTAATTAGTCTTCTATAAAAATGCCATCCTGAAGAATATTGTTTTACATCGTTTGTGGAATGTCAGAAGTATGTGGGGCTTCCTGACCTGCTCAGGCAGGCCATTCCACGAGGTGGGGGCCACAACAGAGAAGGCACAGGTACGGACATTTGTTGGTCTCGCCCATTTACCTCTTGGTGCCTGCAAAAGGCCCTGCTCAATGAGTGAGGCTGGTGGGGAACTGGACCGGGCTGTATATGTGACAGCAATGAACTGAGACAGGCCACGGATGGGCAGCTGACGGAGTGACTGCAGAATAGGTGTCATTTGCACATAGACCCCGATAGTAGCTGTGCGGCAGCATCTTGTACCAACTGAAGCTTCCAACAGCAGACCTATGCAAAGTGCCTTATAGAATAGAAGTCTAGTCTCGATGTTACCGTAACTCCAATCCAGGTGTCCAGATTGGCCAAGTGGGGGGGGGGGGCTTTTTTGTGCTAAATGGAGGTGAAAGAAAGGGTTTGGGAGATTTTGCAGCTGGGTTTTCTTAATGCTGGGTCCAGCACAACTTCTAGGGTCTTAACTGAGTCAGCTCAGAAGAACTCATAGAATCATAGAGTTGGAAGGGGGACCTCCAGGGTCATTTAGTCCAACCCCCTGCACAATGCAGGAAATTCACCAATACCTCCCCACGTCTGCCCCCAGTGCCCCCTGTTCCATGCCTAGTAGATGACAAAAATACCTCCAGAATCCCCAGCCAAATTGGCCCGGAGAAAATTGCTTCCTGACCCCAAAGCAGTGATCAGCATTTCCCTGGGTGTGTAAGAAAGGACCACGAGGACTAAGCACCGAGGCAGCCCTTCCTGCCCTCCCTCTTGTGATCTGCCTAAGTGCACGGAATCACCATTGCTGTCAGATGGACCTACAGTCACTGAGACATTGACTTCATTTAGTAATGTCTGATTAGCTTTGGAGAATCTGCCCATGCTCCCTGTATCTCATCATTTAAATCAGCATTTGCTTCACATAGGACTATGTCTGTTGTGTGGGGTGAGTGTCAGGGTGATGTGCCAGATATCTCTGGGGTGGACATTCCAGTGTATATTTAGAGATTGGAAGTTCCAGTGTATATTTAGAGATTCATGGTTTGGTAACTCAGTCAGAATCAATCCTTGTTATTCTTTTATTCTTTTTCTGTTATGTGATAGAAGGGGAGGGTGCACAAGGGAGAGTGGGGGACCGACACCACAGGCCCTTTCCTGTTCTTCAGTTCTTCAGAGGCATCGCTGAAAATTCAGTGTTCGGAGCAGGATCTGAACCTGGAAGTATGTGGGCGTGGCCTGATGGAAGTCTCCTAAGTGGAGGAGGTGGGCCAGCTGAACTGAGTTTCCAGTGTTTGGGTGATGGGACTTCGTTGTGATCTGCATTGCTGTTTGCCAGAAGTTTACCAGTCTGGGCATGCGCGCTCTGTCACAGATTCACTTACTTCACATTATCTGAGACTGAGTAACAAAAGTTTCTGGCTGGTGGGCCCACAGGGTTTACTGTGGAAGTGAATTTGCATTTGAACTCATCTTGCCTATCTCCCAAGTCAGATGTTTGGTTCACTGAGCCCCCCCCCCCCCCCCCCCCGTCATTAAAGACACTGGAATTGCCTTGCTGTGCAGTGATTTCATTTGAAGTTTTCGTATGGAAACAGTGGTATTAGGTGACAGTTCTAATACTTATATTTAATAATTACAGACCAACCTGTAAGTTAACACAGGACTTTGCCTGCCTGAACAACATTGGGATGCTCTTGTTGTATAACATGAACACAGAGTTAGTCTAGGATGGTAGATAATGCCTCAACTATTTTGTGTCTCTTTCTATCTGTTAGGGGCCAGCCCAACAACTACTATCTAGTTCAGGAATAAAACTTCAAGTCGGGTGCCCTGAGCTGGATGGCCCAGGCTAGCCCAGTCTCATCAGATCTCAGAATCTGAGCAGGGTCAGCCCAGGTTAGGATTTGGATGGGAGGCCGCCGAGGAAGACCAGGGCCGCTACACAGGGGCAAGTAGTGGCAAGCCACCTCTCAGAACTCTTGCCTTGAAAACCCTACAGCAGGGGTGGGCAAATAGCGGCCCGGGGGCCACATGCAGCCCGCCACAGAGGTTTTTGCGGCCCGCCAAGACAGTCAGCCATGTGGTGAGATAGGGTACATTTGTCTCATTAAACTGATTCTAAAATTAAATATGCTTGCAGCTATAGATAATATGAAATTAGCACAATAAATAAATTGAATAAAACTACCACTATTTAATTTAATTTATACTTATTGATTTTTATGATACAATTTATACTTTTTCTGAAATGCAAAGTTAACTAATGAATGCAATCATTTTAAAAGGTGCGGCCCTCCGCTAACCTCCACTCCCACAAAGTGGCCCCCGAGCCAAAACAATTGCCCACCCCTGCCCTACAGCATCGCCATGAGTTATCTGTAACTTGATGGCACTTTCCTCCACCACCAGCGAAGAAGGTAGTTTGAAGCTGGGCCTCTAGCTGGCTTGGTGGATCCTGGTCTGATCATGTCCTTAATCTAGGATCACAGAATATAAATTCAGGTATTCCTTAAGAGATCCTGGATGTTGTGCCCTTGCTTTCTAAATTCTCAGTGGTTGATTGTGAGCCATGGAGATTCTGGTGTGAAGAGAAAAAAACTAGACATGAAGGTGATCCACCCCTGCCCTCTCTGCATCCCCTCCGCCATCAGACCCATGCCACTTTGCAAACAGTTATTTTCCCCAGCGTTTCAGCGAACGTATGAGACTGTTGCAACAAGCATTTCAGTGTCTTGCTAAATTGGGATGTTCTCTGAAAGGTAGGTTTCTGGATCATTCCAAAAGGGAGAATTTCTTTGTTTCACTTAAGAGAGATGCACTCCATTCTGTAATAGACACACTCAGGGCTTTTTTGTAGAAAAAGCCCAGCTGGAACTCATTAGCATAACAGGCCACACCCAACAGCAGGAACTCATTAGCATATTAGGCCACACCCCTGGCAGCCCAGCCCCCTCCCAGGATCAGCTTCCCTAGGTGCCCTGCGGCTTGCGGGGCTCATGGGGAACCCGAGGGAAGGAAGGCAGTTTCTGGATTGGCTTCCCCAGGCGCCCCACATCTGCAGGGCACCTGGGGAACCTGAGGAGGGGAGGCCGTTTAAACTGCCTTCCCTCCCTGGATCTGCTTGGCTTCCCCAGATGCCCCGCGGCTTGTGAGGTGCCTGGGGAACCCAAGTGGGGGGGAAGCTGTAGGCGTGGCCAACTCAGAAGCCAGCCGGAACGCCGTTCCTGTGCGTTCCTGCCCCAAAATAGCCCTGGACACACTGATTTCTATACTGACTAAACTGTGTCTTTGTTGTTGCCGCCATGGAATAATTCGAACTTTTGTCATGCACATTTCTTTAAACTACAGAGTACTTTTTCCTGTGGTTTTTCAGAGCTTACTTGTCTGTCTGAATATTTTCTGCTTGTTATGCTGTCCTCAAGCTGGGAGGAGTGGTAGAGTGAAAAGCCAAATCAACATGCCTCCTGAGTTGTTGAGATTCTTTTCCGTACGGGGTTGGTGGAGCTCCAAGTGCTGCCATTTGGTTGAGCTTCAGAATGGGAGGGTTAACAGAGTCTTGCCCCAGTAATCACACACACTGCTAACACTGTTTCATGCATTCCCAAAAAATATTCTTGTGTGGGTCAAATTATAGTGGGAGGTAACCACTAATGTTGATGAGAATGCAAAGAGCACATCTTGATGGCTGTGTCATGCAACACTTTGACATAATATAGACTTTGAACAATTGTTGTGCTGGTAAATATAAGCTAGTGGTTAAGTGCGTGGACTCTAATCTGGGAGAACCGGGTTTGATTCCCTAGTCCTCCACTTGCAGCTGCTGGATGACCTTGGGCAAGCCATAGTTCTGTCAGTGTAATGTCTGTTGTTAAAGAGGAGGCCCACAAATACAGCACAGTTCAGGTTCTCATCAGCGTTTATTCAGTACCTTCATCAATAACAAAGTAAGCCCCGACCTGCAGGGAAGGCTTAATAATCAGAGAGAGGGAGGGGTGCCTCTGTTATTCCTTCCAGGTGTGGAAACAATTCAAACCTGTCTTAAAGAGATACACCACAGTCAGAGCTGTTCTCTCAAGGACAGTTCTGGAAAGAGCTCTCTCAGCCCCACCTACCTCACAGGGTGTCTGTTGTGGGGAGGGGAAGGGAAAGGAGATTGTAAGCCGCTCTGAGACTCCTTCAGGTAGTGACGGGTGGGGTATAAATCCAATCTCTTCTCTTCTTCTATAATCCAACAGGTTGCTTCATTCTGTAGCCTGAGTACTATGTCTAATTTTTGTTCAGATCTTGGAGTTTTGCAGTTATATTTAACAAGTTCACTTCTGTAGCCTTTTATTCCAGTTATACTCTGTTTAAGGCTTCCCTGCAACTCTAAGCGTACTTACTAGGAAGCAACTCTCAAACTCTATGGCGTTCCCTTCCAGATAAGTACATCTAGGGTTGGGTTGTGAATTTTGTGACACTGAGATCAGAGATGGAGTGCTTAAGGAAGATGAAAAAGTCCTTCCCCTGGTTCCTGTATGTTCCAGCTTCTTCGTTTCTGATTTGTAGCTTCTTACATGAGGATTGTCCTGTTCAGAAGTGCCATCATGCCAGTGAGGTGTGGTGGTTAAGAGTGTTGGATTAGTATCTGAGAGACCCGGGTTTGAGTCCCCACTCGTGCCACAGAAGCCGGCTGGGTGACCTTGGGCCAGTCACAACACTGTCGTGAAGATAAAATGGAGGAGAGGAGAACGATGGATGCCTCTTCAGGTCCCCACTGGGGAGAATGGTGGGGCACAAATGAATTAAATAAAAATAATCTGTGGGATAAAATTGCTGTCCTGCTGGAACTTTGACTGGGGGATAGACAGTGGATGGTGTCCCCCTGACAAAGTATCCTTAGACCAAGACAGACGATTTGACTGACCTGACTTACCGTGTTTGGCAGCAGCTCTCCGGCATCTCAGGTGGGGCTTCTCCCTCTTACCTGAGATGAAGGGACCTCACCGGAGACGTCTAGTGGCTAGGCATGGAATAAACTAGGGGGGGCAAATTGTATTCCAGTGGAGTAAAAAAATAAATTCACAGTTTTATCTCTCCCTGTGTTTCTCTGCAGAGGCTGAAGGATCTCAAGCAAAGAGAGTTTGCTCGCAATGTCTCATCAAGATCCCGGAAAGATGAGAGGAAGCAGGAGAAAGCCCTCCGACGTCTGCACGAGCTGGCTGAGCAGAGAAAGCAGCCTGAATGGTATATATGGTGGCCATCTACTTGATTATTTTATTATACTTCTGTGTCAGGTTTCATCCCAAACTGGCTCCCAAATCCATTCACAGGAATAGAAGGCGAATTCCAGTATCGTCCGCAGTCAGTGTAAATGTTCTTTGGGGAAGGGATTGTCAGTTGGAGCGTGGGTCCGGGCACCGTGGGGGAGTGCCGAGCGGCTTCTGTCCCTTAACCTGGCCTCATTGGTAATTTATGCCGTGAGCCAACCATTTATGAGAGCCAGCCAACATGGTGTTGTGGTTGGAGGGTTGGGCTGGGATCTGGGAGACCCACGTTCGGATCCCCACTCTGCCACGGAAGCTGGCTGGGCGACTTTTGGGGCCAGTCCCACACGCTCAGCCTCACCTACCTCACAAGGTTATTGTGAGGATAGGATGGGGGAGAGGAGGAGGACATCAGCTGCTTTGGGCCTGCACTGGGGAGAAAGGCGGGGAGAAACGAAGTGAATAATCAAAGTAGCCATTTACTCTGTTGCTGAAGAACAGGCCGTGCGTCCTTTTTGTCCAGCTCACAGGCTGCAGGGCTCTCATCCTCCTTGGGACTGGACAGCTGATAGCCCTGAGCCACATCTCACTCCCAAAGGAGGGCTTCTCCGGTCCCAGCTGTGGCCAGTCCCAAGTTTTCTTCTTCATTTTCTTTTCCAGTACAGATTTCAAAAGGGAAAGGTGTTGAGCTTATGTGTGCAGAGTCTGCCCCGCTCAGCTTGAGGTGGGGTGGGGCAGGGGAGACACTGAAGAGAAAGTCCCATTTGCGTTAAAGCCTCACAAAGCTTTGGATCCCAGCAGGGGCCTTTCTGTTGTTCTGCAGCCATGATGCCTCGAATCTTACACACCTTTTAAAATGAATAGATATTCAGGGGGGTTTTCCCATGCATGTCCTGTCTTGTTTTATTTATTTATGAAAGCTTTTATAACTCAGCTTTACTCATGCTTCAAGGAGGCTTACGGTAATATTAGACTACCGAAATTCTGGGTAGAATAATGGTTAGATATTGGTTAGATCACAGCAGCCTTTCCAGATTTCGTAGTTTGTTTATATAGTTGTTGGATAAAAACTCCATGGTTTTCAAAGTGATTCCACAAAATTGAAAGAGGTTGGGGTGGGGTGGAGGTGCCTGAACGGGAGATGAATGTGAAGGTATTAATAACTCAGAGTTGTAACTAGCTCTCTCTCTCTCTCTCTCTCTCTCTCTCTGAAATCCCACAGTGCTCCAGGAAGTGGGCCAATGTTCAAAACCACCACTGTGGCTGTAGATGAAGAAGGAGGAGAAGAGGAGGCAGAGATGGCCGCTCCCAGTAGCTGTTCCTCCTTCTCACCAGCTTCTGGGCAGACCATCAGTGTGACCACAGAGAAAGCCATTGTTTATTCCAGTGGGCAGGCCAGTGGCAACACGGGGGCTGGGCAAGTCCCTGTACAGGCACCGCAAACCATCAGCCTCGGAGCCAACCCTCTTCAGAAGATAGGGGTGTCTTTCTCGTTTGCCAAAAAGGCTCCTGTGAAGCTGGAATCCATTGCGTCTGTCTTTAAAGACCATGTGGATGAGACTGGCTCTCCTGATGAAATCAAAGCTGATGAGAGAGCCCATCTGGACGCTGGCATTTTAGGGAAGGTTGGGGAAGCAGAGAGGACCAACAGCCCTGACAGCAAGGGAGAGGAGGAGGAGCAGCAGCAGCAGCAGCAGGAGAAGGATGGCGCGGGGGCCAGCACCTCAGTGTTGAAACTGAAGAAGGTAAAGCGAGAGGATGGGCCACTGGCAGTAGAGCCAGAGTATTATCACTATATCCCACCAGCCCACTGCAAGGTGAAACCCAACTTCCAGTTCCTGCTCTTCATGAAGGCCACGGAGCAGGTGGAAGCAAAAGCTGTGAGCAAGAAAGTGGCACGTGAAAGGAAGCGAAGTAGTTCCCCCAAGCCCAGAGTGGCCAAGAATGGTGATAAGGTGGCTGTGGCAGAGTGTGCCGACCAGCTGAAAGAGCCCAGCCCCACCAACAAAAGCAACAAAGTGGAAGACAAAGAAATTCTTGAAGATGCGAGTGGACCAGAAGGCAAACAGACCAAGGAAGGCGGCACTTCAGAGCTGGATGCCCTGAAAGACCTTGCCCACCCAGTGCCAGCCCGCAAAGAAGCAGCAGATGGGCCCAGGCATTTAACAGGGCCTTTCTTCCCTGTGCTAAGCAAGGATGAGAGCACCACCCTTCAGTGGCCTTCAGAACTGCTTATTTTCACCAGAGCAGAACCTTCCGTTTCGTACAGCTGCAATCCCTTGTATTTTGACTTCAAGTTGTCTCGAAACAAAGACAGTAAAGCAAAAGGGACAGAAAAACAGAAAGCGGCAGCCAGTCTTTCAAAAGAAAATACACCATCTGCTGAGGGGGGGGATGTAAGCCAGAGCAAAGAACCGGGCCCCCTCTCTAGCAGCTCCTCCGCCCTGCCAGAGGGCAAGTCCCTGCCAGCGTGCAGTAAGCAGGAGACCAGCCCAGTGAATGCCGGCAGCAGTGTCAGCCCGGAAGACGGTGGCAAAGGCAACCTTGTTAGCCACAAGGACAAGCTGGGCAAGTCCCACAAACACAAGAAGAAGAAAAAGCACAAGAAATCCACCAAACAGAAACGCCGGCGCAAGGGCAAGGCAGAAGAGAAAAGCCGGGAAGGGGACGTGGCAGGAGAGAGAGCCAAGAAGCGAAAGAAACACAAACACAAGAAGAGCAAGTGTCTCTTCCCCACCGAGGGCGAGCGAGCACAAGGGATCGAAGACGCTGGCCATCCCAAGAAAAGGAAGTGGGGCCCTCAGGAATCCCAGCGGAAACCTGTCTCTGCCGAAGAAGGCGGCGGCAGCAAGAGAGAGGAGAGCGGCACCTTGCCCCAAGAGCACAGCAGCAAAAAACACAAAGGTGACCCACAACAGGAGCTGCCTGCCCCCAAGAGGCGGCCCACGGCCCCAGCTGTGGGCCGCCCCAGCCACAAGGGCCAACAGAGCAGTGGCTGCCACGAGAGCGACGAGGACTCCTGCCACAAGCACTTCAGGCAGAAGTCAGCATCGCACTACAGTGATTCCGACTCAGGCAGCGACTGTTCACGGAGCCGCTCCCGGTCGGGTCGGAGGCATTCTTCCCGAAGGTCGTCCCAGAGGTCCTACTCGACGAGCTCCTATGCCTCCTCGGGCCACAGCCAGTACAGCCACAGACGGAGCTACTCGGAGGACAGCTACAGTGACTACAGTGACCGGTCGCGGAGTCGCACCAAACGCTCCCACGACTCGGAGGATGATTCTGACTATCCTAGTTCTAAGCACAGATCAAAACGGCACAAATATTCCTCTTCAGAAGATGACTACAGCCTAAGCAGGAGCAGGTCCCGGAGCCGAAGCAGGAGTCGAACCCACACCAGGGGAAGGTCGAGGACGAGAAGTCGGGGCAGGACACGCAGCAGCAGCTGCAGCCGCAGCCGAAGTAAGCGCCGCAGCCGCAGCCGAACGGGGCACAGCTGGAAAAGGAGCCGGAGCTACAGCCGGGAGCGCAGCCGGAGTACAAGAAGCCTGTCGCAGAGGTCTCTTTCCCGGAAGGGGTCCCGAGGCCACGAGAGCCCTGGCGAGAGGCGGGCTGGGCGGCGAGACTTCATCCGGTCCAAAATCTATCGCTCACAGTCCCCACACTACTTCCGAGCAAGGCCAGGGGAGGGGCCTCCAAGAAAGGAGGAGGCAAGAGGAGAGGAAGCCACAGGGGCCAGCGGCCTCTTCCAGAACAGCGGCACCTCCAACTTGGGGAGCAACTGCAGCTCTGAGGAGAAGAACTCTGCTACCGCCAAGCTGCTTTTGGAAAAGGTCCAGTCCAGGAAGGTGGAGAAGAAGTCTGGTGGGAACGAGGATGCCCCGGGGCCCCACAAGGTGGGAATCAAGCTGAAGGATCCCCCCCAGGGCTATTTTGGCCCAAAGCTCCCACCCTCACTGGGCAACAAGCCTGTCCTCCCATTAATTGGGAAGCTCCCCACGGTCCGAAAACCATGTGCCAAGCGATGTGAGGAGTCTGGGTTAGACAGAGGAGAGGAACCAGAACTGTCGGAGCCAGAAGATGCTACCCCTGAGGGTGGGGGGGAACCAGCCCCCGTGGTGGGGAACCAGCCCCCGTCGGAAGAGGCTGCAGTGAGGAGAGCGCAGGATGCCCTTCCCGGAGACCAGCCCTCCGAAGAAGCAGCCACGGAGATGGCCCCGGTTCCCCTTGAACCACCAGGGCTCCCGGAGTCCTACGGGTCAGGCGAGCTGGTCGTGTCCCACAGCCTCCTCTCTGATCCCAGCGAAGGTGAAGTGCTAGAGTCTCTGGACAGTGGGAACCAGCCCATCTCCCTCGAAGGCAGGATAGTGCCCTTGGTGCCTGATGTGGAGCACTTCCCTGGCTACATGCCCCAGAGCGGGGAACCCGGCATCAGTGGGGAGCTGGAAGGGCCCGAGGATTCTTCCCTGGCCCCGCTAGAGAGCCAGCCCATCACCTTCACCCCCGAGGAGATGGAGAAGTACAGCAAGCTCCAGCAGGCAGCTCAGCAGCACATCCAGCAGCAGCTCCTGGCCAAGCAGGTCAAGGCCTTCCCCGCCTCCGCCGCTCTGGCGCCCACGACAGCCCCTGCCCTGCAGCCCATCCACATCCAGCAGCCGGCAGCAGCTGCTGCCACGTCCATTACCACTGTGCAGCACGCCATCCTTCAGCACCACGCAGCAGCCGCCGCAGCCGCCATCGGGATCCACCCTCACCCTCACCCCCAGCCCCTCGCTCAAGTGCACCACATCCCCCAGCCCCACCTGACCCCCATCTCGCTGTCCCACCTGACCCACTCCATCATCCCGGGGCATCCTGCCACTTTCCTGGCCAGCCACCCCATCCATATCATTCCTGCTTCTGCCATCCACCCTGGCCCCTTCACTTTCCACCCTGTCCCTCACGCCGCCCTCTACCCCACCCTTCTAGCGCCCCGGCCAGCTACAGCAGCGGCTGCCACAGCGTTGCACCTCCACCCGCTTCTGCACCCCATTTTCTCAGGACAGGACTTGCAGCATCCCCCGAGCCATGGCACATGAGAGAGCAAAGCAAAGCAAAGGCTGCCTCCGTCCCGGGGGGGGGGGGGGGACTACGAGTGTGTGAGGAGCGCGTCGGTCTCTCTCTAGCCCAGGAAAGGCGCAGAGAAGGACAAGACCTGAGACTAGCCAAAGGAGGGAGGGCCAGGATGGGCAGGGGGAGAGAGGCTCAGGGGGAACACGGGTGGAGCTGCTCTGTGGAAGGCGGGAAAGCCCTGTTGCTGGCAAAGATGTTCAGGATCTCCCGCGTCCGTGGGGTGGCTGCTCTGGGTGTCGGGTTTGTTGGGAGGTTGTGTTCTTTCCCCCCACCCATCACTTCTGGAGCTCATGTTTTACATCCACTCTGAAACTAAGCAGATAAAACCTGAATGATGTGGACTTTGTTCCCTGTGTTTGGGGCCACCGTAAACTGAGCAAAAAATCCCGGTGAAGTTCAGTTCTTGGGCTGCCCCTCTGTCACCTCCCACTTCCACTTTGAGAACCGTGTGCCGCAGCCCATTGGTCAGCCTGTCTGCCAACGACCCGTTTCCATTGTCAGACAAGCCTGGCGGTGCTTTCCTTCCAGACACACTCCATGACGCTGCCGCGAGAGAGCAGAGAGCAAGTCCCTCTCAGTCCTTGAAGCAATACGGTGGACTGGAGTCTTGATGTCCTGAACACGACTCTGTAAATTGTACTTTTTCCTCTGTAATATTGATGGTTCCTTATTAACTTATGATTTTTTTTAGAAGAAGGAAGTTTTAAAAAATTGCACTGAACTCTGTATATGTCAACAATGCTGCTTTTTGTAGCTCCTCTGACACTTGTTCCATATCGGTAGTATACTGCAATAATACTTTTGACAGCCGTTCTTTGAGTGGTTCTCGTTCCAGTGGCTTCGGTTCTCCATGTTCTGATTTAGTCGGAAAGAAGACTCTTGTCAAAGGTTCCGTGTCCCTAGCTGCAGCTGGGTGCAAGATGACTTCAAGCATGTACATTTTATCAAGCTCATGTATTTTTTGCGGGGTGGGGTGTTCATGTACTATAAGATGTAAAAAAAAAAAAAAAAAGGAAAATTTTTCATGTGTACAGGAGAGAAGAGCAGAAGTGACCAGTGACTTGGACCTGGGCCTCCTCTCTTCCCTGCCCCCCCCCACCCCTCACCCCCTGCAGCTGTGAATTCCACCCTGTGGAACAGAGAGGCCCCCCCTTGGCAGCTGCTGGGGAAAGAGGATGAGTGAGGCACCCCACGTGGCCATCCCTGTCACCCGGCCACCACATGGGAAGAAAGGGCCGCTCGGCTTGGCAGGGGAAGAAGTCACTTGCCGGTCAGAGGGGAGAGGGGGAGCCCCACAGAAAAGGCCCCGGCAGTTTTTCCCCCTTGTTCTGAGACATTGCTGTGACATGAATTCTAGTTGTGTGTTATGTGTGGTTTTCTTTTTAAGGCTTCTTATTTTCATACGTGCCTTCTTCTGTTTGGGGGGGGAGGCGTTTGGGGTGGTGTGTTTTGGTTCTGAGCCCTGCCTGTGCTTTTCTTCTGGCAGGAGGGGGGGCCCTGGTTTCACAGCGGCCTTTTTCAGGCACAGCTCTCGTCATTCCCGGGGGGGGGGGGGGTCAGGGCCTCCCAAGTGCTGCCAAGTTAAAAGTCTTGTGTACGGGGAGGTGCAAATGGAAGCCAGCTCTTGATGACCCAGCTGTGCTGCTCTGGTCTGGGCCCAGTCAGCTGGCATCATGACCTGTGCTTCTCCCAAAATGAAAAAGAACCCCTCCCCCCCCCCCCCCCCGGGATCTTCCTTCCTGCCCAGCCTGCCCTGAAAGGAGTGGCCCAGACTCTCGACTGCTGTGAACTCCCTTCCCCTTTGCCACAGGGAAACAGACGGATTAGCACTGGAAGCTGGTGTTCCGGCAAAGGGACTCAGCTATTAGTAGCTGCTGTAGATATTCAACATGTTACAGTATTAGCGTCCCCTGCTTCATCCCTTAGCCTTGAGGTTCAGACTGCCTGTGCAGCACTGCCCCCCCCCCCCCGGGGTTCATGAGACTGGACTGCAAGAATGCTTACAGCAATGAGAACACACTATTACTTCAGTATCTGCGGACTGTATTTAACTGTCACATAAAAGTATATATATAAATATATATATATATATATGCTGTAAAAATGAGGAAAATAAACTTTCTAATAAACTAGTGATTTGGGGGGCAAGCGTGTCTGTGTCTCTTTCCCAAAAGCATCAGTGTGAAGTTTCTGGCCCTGGATTTGCTTTTTCCGTGCATGCTCATTCTGTGCTTCTCTCTGGCCCCTCCCCTCCTTCAGGCAGTTTTACCACTCCTGTCCTTGTGTCTAGGAAAGCCTTTCTGTCTGTCTGACTGACCCACAGACTCCCACAGTTGCTGTGACCCCCATCTTCCTTTGACTTCTCAAAGCTCGGGTTTCCACATTGGGCTCCTGGACCCCGTTCACATGAATGGTTGAACAAAACTACCACTGACATCTCTCGTGAGACACTGGGCGTGCCGTCCAGTCCTTAGCGGTGGCAGGAAGAAGTTCTGCCCGTTGCTGGCATCTGAGTGTTTGCACGTCGGCTGCTGAATCGCTCAACCTTTTCCTGCGGCTGCTGAAATCATTATAAGGCAAGAGAAGCGTTGAAAGGCAGGCTTCGTGCTTTGATGCTGCTGGTCCTTTAAAGCCCTCTCTCAGTGCTTATACCCTGGGAGGAACATAGCTCAAAACCTGAATTAATATATCTTGAAAAATTCAGGTCTGTCCTGGGGTGGTTGAAACAGTGCAAAGTGGGACTATGGAAGAAATGGGTCCAAAAGGAGGATCCAACTTTGCTACCCCCCCCCCCCCCTGCCCCCAGTGCTGTGGCTTTCCTTGTGTTTCCTGACACAGCACATTCTGTTTTCCCCAGCATCTGAGGATGAGGCAGCTGGGCCTGACTGATAGAGGATCTTCCCCCTCAATCCATGTGAGGCAGGAAATAAGGGGAGGTGCCCTTAATGCTCTCCTGCAGAGAAACCAAGACTGTAGCCTTTTACATGTAGTAAAACTCAGCAGGAGGGAGACTTTAAGTTGGGCTACAAAGAACTCTGCATGTTTAGAGGTGTTTCTGCATTCCTTTTACAGGAGGGATCCTGAGTCCTTAGAAATTATCTTCAGGTATTAACAGAAATAGGCGGTGCATGCTCTCCTGGACTTGTTTTATTAATAACACATCTGGAGCGTCCAACCATTTGCTTGGCCCCTCCACACAGATAAAATATTGTGGGGAAAGGGATCTTTTCAGCCTTCTACATTCAAATACATTCACCCTAGAGGAAATCAATTCTGCATGTTGAGGGGATTCCTCAAAAAATTAAAAGGTTATACACAAAAGGTTTTTAAAATTATTTGTTAATTGTTTTAAATGTATGGTAATCAAAGATGGTCCTCCTGGCTTTTGCTTGACGGCATGGGGGGGGGGGGGGTCAGTCCTCCGTTCGGGTGGTTGGAACTCTTTGGGAGCCTGACAGTAAAATCCTAAACCGATTCACAGCATTCTAAGCTCATTTGAATGGGATTTGAAGGATGTAACTCTTAAGAGTTCCATTTATTATTTTTTCAACTAATTCGCTTCTCCTTCCCCCTGGAAAACATATTGGTATTATTGGCGTCCCCACATTGCGGGTGGGAGATCGTCTGTGAGACTAGTAAATCCCTTAATGCCATCTGGAAAATTCATGGCAGAAATTTGAACTAGGAGCTTTGTTCTCTCCTGGAATTCCATTGAAATCAACGTAATTGATTTTGTGTAAGTAACTTTAGGACTGTGGTGCTCATTGTGCTGTAGAATAATATTACAAGGTTTTATTCTCTTGTGACCGAGAGAGAGAATTTAAAGTGACATCATCAGAGCAGAGCTATCCTTCAAATTTATCAAAACACCTCTCTGTATGTTTCAGCCACGCCTTCCCCTTCAGCACTGGGAGAAGGACACATTTGCTCAAAAGGCAATAGGTAACTATTACAATTTTAGATGATTATGAAAAGGTTTGCTGATAATTTAAAAAAGAAAAGCTTTGCTGAGGATTGCTGCCGTGTCTTTTGGAGGAAAAAGCTCAGTAAGCCAAACCTTTGCAGAATATGTTCAATGCCTTAAAATCCACTGACAAGTTTGAAACAGAAATCTTCTTCGTGGTCTCTGTGCATCACACCTCTGGGATATGGTGCACCTGCACTGACCCCGATCAGTATTTTCTAAAGCAAAAGGGATTTTTGCTCCCTCTCCCTGGTCACGCACACGGCTCCAGTGTGCATGACCAAGGGAGGGGCACGACAATCCCGCCAGTAACCAATCGTCGCACAGGAAAATCCGTACACCTTGTAGATGGAGAGAAGCTGCAATAACTACCATGAGTTTGGTAAATATGTGTGGGGCTGTGAAGAGGCCAAACGGAAGGGCCTTTGTATTGAAAGTGGTCCTGTCCCACAGGCTGCAAACCTGAGAAGTCTTCTGTGGTCCAGGTGGATTGTGACGTGAAAATCAGTGTCCTTCAAGTCCAAGGTCACCAACCAGACCCCTTGTTCCAGTAGCGGAAGGATGTTCTGAAGAGTTGTCATTTGGAATTTCTTGTAAATAATAAAGGTGTTGAGGGCGGAGGCCTCCGTCCTCCTTAGGGACTGTAAAATAACGGGAGTAAAAGCCTTGGTGAAGCTGGGACTGTGGGGCGGGTTCTGTAGCATCTTTTTGGAGGAGGTTCCGCATCTCTTCGAGGAGAGTGGCAGAGCCGGGGGTCAGAGTGAAGTAAGATTCTGTGGGTGTCCAACACAAGTCCAGCAACAATAAGAAAGTTTTAAAGGTAATCCCGATTGTTCAGAGGAAAAAACAAGGAGAAAAAGTACTGGCTGAGGTGAGGAAGGGTCCTACCAGTGCGGCAGTCAGAAGAGAACTGGTGGGATTGTCGTGCCCCTCCCTTGGTCACGCGCACCGGAACCCTGCATGTGACTGGGGAGAGGGCGTGCAAATCCCTTTCGCTTTAGTAAATACCGATCGGGGTCAGCCCAGGCGCGCTATATCCCAGAGGTGTGAATGCACAGATGACCACTTGAATATCCCCAGTTACAGGTAAGCAACCTGTATTTACATTCAAGTATTACTTCAGAGTATTTGGAAGGATTTTTTAGTGTTGAAATGAGTACAGAGAATTTTCTGGGATGCCTGCTGTTTCCTGTGTGTGCATAATCTCTTCATCCAGGGCTGGGCTGTGGCATCGGACAGTTGGCTGCAGAATTCAGCATCCACCATCTTGCCTTTTGTTTAGAAAACGCAGGTACATTTCTAACTACATTTGAGGCTGCAAATGTTAGGCTTGAAAAAGCTGGGGATAGCAGCAGAGCCAGTCTGTTGTGGCCCCTTAAAAAGGAACAAGTATCGTAGGGCGAGCTTTTGCACTGCCTGCGCCCACGCTGCCGGATGCATGGCAAGGCAGGAGCCAGGCTTGGTGAGGGGCTGGGCCCAGGGGCTGAGGATGTCTGGTGGGCGTTAGTGAGGCACCCAACACGACGGGCATTTCCTCAGAAATGTATTTTGGTTGACACTACTAATGAGAGGACAGGTCACTGTGCTACTGAGCGGAATCCTCCTGTTCTGCCCTTCAGCATATGAAACAAGAACACACCAACTGGCTTCCCCCTTTTACTGTATTAAGTTAACCACAGCCAGCCCATAAGCATCTGCCCTTAGGGGAAGGGGGCTGCCAGAGCAAAAGAGGTTAAGTAAGTCCTGGCAGTGCTTGCCCGCAAACACTTGCAAAACGAATAAAAGGGGGAGATCACAGCCCACGTGTGCATCGTCCGGGATGAGTGTGATGTCCTTCATCGGGGCTGTGGCCTGTCCCTGCCAGGTGCCAGCCGGCATGTCATCGCTCCATGCCGGAGTGGGGGTGAGGGGTGCCAGGAAACTTGCATGGATTGATAAAATAGATGGCTTCAAGCTGACTTGGCAGACAGGAAGGCCTTTAGGAAATGTGTCATGGTGGCAGTTACGACTGGGTGTGGTAGACGACACTGATGCTTGGTTAATGCTGGGGAAGGAGCCATCGGAGGAGGATGGCTGGAGACCGTGCTTGCCGGGGACCGCTTGCCCCTTCCTGGCTCTGTCTGGTGGGGGTCTGGCTCCTTGGCTCCCCTGTGCAGACCTTCAACTTGCACACCAGTGAGCCCACATTCTTCTCTGGACCCAGCAGAAGCTACTTTGGGTTTGCCTTGGACTTCTACCGGGACAGTAAAGGCAGGTATGAGCAGTATGTAAGCTGGCCTTCGCTGGGAGGGCAGGGTAAAAAATTCAATGTATTAATAAATAAATCGGGCTAGGGCTGGGCATGCCCATCTGGGAGTTGGGGCCTGCAGCCTGCGAAGAGGAAGGGGCATCCTGGGACAGAGCAGGCCACCCCATGGTGTGGACAAGTTTTGTTACTATGGCTTTAGTGTATTGCTTCTTACTTCCATCCAGGTTTAGCATTTTCATTTTTCACTCCTTGTAACTCCCAGCATTCTAAAATGCTGCCCTTGCCGCCTTCTGCAGTCTTCCTTGTTTTCCCACTCTGAAATCCCCCAACTTCTGGGCAAGGCGGATCTGAGGTGTTTTGCTTCCCCAGGCCAGCTCCCACCCACCTCCTCCTCAGGCAGCTCAACTGCTGTTTGGGTCCCAGCTGGGCCTCAGGTGGCAAGGCAGCAGGGGCTTTGCCGTGGACCTGGGTGGTGGAGGAGGGGTGGGCCCAGGAGATGATGCCAGCCAACCTCCCACGCCTGGCCTGGCCACAGAACCACTTGGAAGCTGTGCCTCGTCCCCCTGGATAAGTTTCATTTCTCTGTTTGGCCCATTCTCCAGCCCTGTTGGGTACCTTATTATCCTGCCCTCTCTCCAGGGGCTCGGGGTGAACACGTGGTTCTCCCCCACATGTTTTTAATTCTGTAAACCGGACCCATTGTGATCACCAGCTGGTAATCCCTGCAGCCATTTGTGTTTCTACCAAGCTGCCATGGGCCCCATCAGTTCTTTGAACCATCTAGCTGTAGGTGATTCTGCTGGCAGTCTTTATGGGCTTTCTCCCCCTTTCTCAGCCGAGATCCTTGAGGCCTGGGGGTGCTGAGCACTGACTCTGGAGGTTTCTCCAGGCAAAACAACATGCTCCATGGTTGAAAGTGGCTGCCCAGTGGGAGCGTTATTTTATTTTCCCTCAAATAGCTGGAGCTCAGAGACAGCCCAAGACATTTGGATACCTAAGGAAGAAAATCCAAATCATGCCCCCCTCCCATGATAAATATGATAACAGCTGGCTGTTTGCTGCCTTTTTTAGATCCCCTCAGATCTGCTCCATGAGGCAAATGGCCTTCACAGTGCTAGGGCTGACCCTGTGGGGTTTGGTTCAGAGTCGGCCTCCGTCATGGAAAGGGAATGGGGTGGTGTGGACAACTGTATGGCTCACTTTAAAAAAATTTTTTAAAAAAATTATATAAATTTCTCAAAACGTTTATGTTTGTCTCCAGGTTGTGACAGGGGGAGGAGAGTTCTGTGAGAGGCATCTGCTTTGAAGAACCTTTTTTTTCGGGGGGGGGGGGGAGTGTTGCATCTGTTCCCGGGAACTTGAGCTGATTTCTTTCCTAAAACCAAACTCTTGCGATGACAGGTCCAGCCCTGTCAGAGTGTTACAGCCAGTTGTCAAAGAGGAGGGGGTGGTGTGCGGTCCAATGCTGTTCTGTCTTCTTGCTTCAGCATGAACGTGGTGGTGGGAGCCCCTCAGGCCAACACCTCACAGCCTGGAGTGGTGGAGGGAGGTGCCGTCTACCTGTGTCCCTGGAAGCCCAGCGGTGGCCCCTGCACCCCCATTCACTTTGATGATGAAGGTGAGCAACCCCAGGAGAAAAGATGGGTGCTTTCTGGTAACAATAAAGCCCAAACAATCTGTAAGGGCTGGGTGTCTCTGGGAGTGTTTCCAACGTATGGGCCGGATGAGCTGTTCCCATGACCCTGTGATTGGGAGGAAGCCTTGCAGTTTGCTCTACAAGTGATTACTGGGTGTGAGATGTAGCCATTTGCAATAAATCCATGTTCAAAGTGGAGGGGGAGTTAGGGTCATAGAAACCAGATTCACCAGCACAAAGATTATGTCCAGAAACAGCAACAGAGCCCCAAAGACAGCACATTCACCCCTGACCAACACGTGTGCAACTGCCACCACAAGTGGGCACTGGTCCCAACAAGCCCCCACCCCCTAAGGAACAGGAGACACGAGAGAGCTCAGGACAGGAGATCTGGGAGTTCCGTTTTCCCTGGCCAGTTTTATTCTGGGGCAATCCACATAAGTGATAAAAATGTTAGAAATTTTTTTTTTAAGAAACACTATGAAATTACCCAGGGTTGGATTCAATAGTGCTTCCCTTTAAAGAAAGAAATCTTCTGTTGGGGGAGCAGTTTCTTCCTCCCATAGAAAATTCTGGTCTCCTGGAGCTTCTGAGAGCTCCAGGTTCCCTCATTTGCAAATTCTTGTTATATCATTATGTTCATACTAGGAATAAGGCCTGTTGTGGAAATTATTACAATGGGCTCTAGGAAGAGTCTCTTGGTGGGTGCCCTGGCCTATTTGCTGTGCTGACCTCAGCAGGGTATAATGACACAGAGCCCACAATTTTCTCCAGGGGAACGGATCTCTGCTATCTGAAGAGCAGTTGTAATTCTGAGTGATCTTAGCCCTCATCTGGAGATTGGCAACAATGGTTCCCCAGGAGGAAATGGTTGGTTTGAAGGGTGGAGTCTATGGAATCATACCTGTCTGAGGTCCCATCCCTCCTCGAACCCCACTCCAGGCTCCACCCCTCAAATCTTCAAGAATTTCCCAACCTGGAGTTGGCAACCCTATCTCCTTCCCAGCCAACCATCAACATACTGTTATCTTCCCCATCTGACTTCAACTTTCCATCTCCCTCCTCACCTGCAGCCTCTACTTAGGAAAAGTACAGTCTTTCTCCACAGTGGGGACCAAAACAGGAGGGAAGCAACCTCAGCAGCAAATAATGACACAGAAACCACCCTGCAAAACAGCCATTTTTTCCAGGAGAACTGATTTCTGCCATCTGGAAAGCAGTTGAAATTCTGAGTTATCTCCAGCTCTCACCTGGAGATTGGTGACAATCGTTCCCCAGGAGGAAATGGCTGGTTTGAAGGGTGGAGTCTATGGTATTGTGCTTGTCTGAGGTCCCACTCCTCCCCAAACTCTGGCTTCTGTAGACTCAACCACAAAATCTCCAGGAATTTCCCAACCTGGAGCTGGCAACTCTAGTCAGGACTGGCCCCAATGAGTTCCCCACAAATGCCAAAGTAGGCCTGGAATGGGCCTCCTGCCTTTGCCTTTTTACTGACAGAACCAAGCTTGGTTGCCTAGCAACAGCCACCAAGGGGAAAGTTAGCCCCACAGGAGCCTAGCAGGAGAAGCATCTTTGTCAGGAGAGACAGCCATTTTGGCAGTTTATTCTGTTAGGAAAGTGGCCAGACTGGCAGTGGGCGGGGGAGAAGAGCGGACCCAGCACCCAGCCAATGGCACACGAGTACTCTTGAGTGGCCGTTGATGGGCCAATGGCTGATATAGTGCACAGCACAGCCAATAGGAGAGCCGGAAAGTGCCAATACGTTGGGCTGATAATATATAGGATATTTTGACAAATACACCGAGGTTCTGGTGACTGATGGGATATGAAAAATGTTGGGACACTTTTTGATGCACAGAGACTTGAATTTTACTACACAGGTGATCCCAGATTCCCTGCCCCCCTCCAATTATTCAGATTCTGAAAGGAGGACCTTGTACCTCTCTGTAAAGAGGAGCTTCAAAAGATCACTTAAAATGGTTCTGAGTCTTCCACGGGAGCAGGAGATGAAGGCTGTCATGGAGCCCACAGTTCTCAGATTATTAGAAAAGCCTGCCTTAAGGGCTCTCGCTCAAAATGAGATATGAAGGGCATCTCCAAAGCAGCAAAAGGGTTTCCAGATTATCCTGGGAGTTGATATTTTGTGTGCACGCAACCCTGGACAGGTTGAACTTGAGAAGAGTCTAGAAATGAGCCAGTTGACATGAAATAATCTATTCAACACCTCATAAAAGAGGCCTGCATCCTAGCATGGGGAAGGTCAGGCAGCTGGAAGCCGTAGAATGTCTGGCTTTTGAGAATTCTTGGGTTTAAGGAAGAAGGACCTTCCAGGAATATCCTCACAGAATGCAAGTGTCATTTAGCTGAGTGGATGTATGTGATATGCTCCAGTTTATTATGTATTTATCATCATTCCAGTATCCTTTTTCATCTCGTAATTTGCGGCATGTGGGTTGGATCCAGGCAGATTTCCTCCCAGTCTGGCCCAGTTCTCCTTCACATTACAACATTCATCCCACTTGGCTCTGGTCCATACGGGTCCCGTGAGCTGTAGCGTGACAGTTTGGGTGGTCAAAACGGACCCGTCTCCTCCCTTTTAAACCAGTGGGAAAGCTGGTTGGGTCCAGCCTGTAGTGAGTTCTCTGGGACGTGCATCTTCTGGGGACTTTCTTGCTGGCCTTTTTTTAAGCTGTAAAGGGGTGGGTTGGAGGGGTAAGCAGCTCGGGAGGGGGAGCTTCAGTTCCTACCTGGGTTCATATGAAGCTGCCTGGTCCTGACTCAGACCCTTGGGGTCCATCAAGGTCAGCCTTGTCTACTCAGACTGGCAGTGGCTCTCCAGGGTCTCAGTCAGAGAGGCCTTCCACATCACGTAGCACTTGAACCCTTTTAAGGGGGGATGCTGGGGACTGTATGCAAAGCAGAGGCTCTGCTACTGACTCACAGTCCCTGGCCTTCGGAGGAAAAGCCTGCGGTGCCTGCCTCCCCTCACTCATGTCTTGCTTCTTTCCCACTGCCACTGCTGGCCAGGTGACCGCACGAGCACATACGAGTCCATCACTGCGAAAACATTCAAGTCCAACCAGTGGTTTGGAGCATCTGTAAACACCTGGAAAGACAACGTCCTGGTGGGTATTTCAAGCTGACAAATTCCAAGAAACTAAGAAGAAGAAGAAGAAGAAGAGATTGGATTTATACCCTGCCCTCCACTCCCCAAGGGAGTCTCAGAGTGGCTTACAATCTCCTTTCCCTTCCCCTCCCCACAACAGACACCCTGTGAGGTAGGTGGGGCTGAGAGAGCTCTGACAGAAACTGCTCTTTTTCAAGAACAGCTGTGCCAGAACTATGGCTTGCCCAAGGTCACCCTGCAGGTGCAAGTGGAGGAGTGGGGAATCAAACCTGGTTCTCCCAGATTAGAGTCCGCACACTTAACCACTACACCAAACTGGCTCTTAAGGACAGAAGGAAGAAATTCACTTCAACGTTTTGAGAAGTCAGATGTGAAACTCTGTCTTTGGAAGTTCTGGCTTTTGATAGATCCGATTGGAAATTCTGGTTTGGTTTGCAGTAATAATGTGTACTCTCAAAGGGTGACTTGACTGTGCAAGTAACATCTTCTGGGCAGTCACTGGGTGTGTGTGTGTGGGGGGAGGTATTTGTGAATTTCCTGCATTGTGCAGGGGGGTTGGACTAGATGACCCCGGAGGTCTCTCTCAACTCGATGATTCTAATTGTTTTTTGTTTCTAGGTACATATGCATTTACACACACACAGCCCATCAGAAGCCTTTACAAATACTTTGGGGTGGTGGCCTATGGTCAGGAGAGGAGAGAACAGGGAAGGAATAGCCAATAGGTACCTGCAACACCCATACATGTGACTGCTGAATTGACTTTCATCCAGAGCCAGTTTGGTGTAGTGCTTAAGTGCGCGGACTCTAATCTGGGAGAACCGGGTTTGATTCCCCACTCCTCCACTTGCACCTGGCTGGATGACCTTGGGAAAGCCATAGCTCTGTACCAGCTGTTCCCTCAAGGACAGCTTGGGAAAGAGCTCCCTCAGCCCCACCTACCTCACAGGGTGTCTGTTGGGCGGAGGGGAAGGGAAAGGAGTTTGTAAGCCGCTCTGAGACTCCAAGTGAGTGAAGGGCGGGGTGTAAATCCAATCTCTTCTTCTCTTCTTCTTCTTCATCCCTTTCCAAGAGGAGGAACCCAGTTTTCCTTGGTTCAGCTTGAATCCAAACTAGTCACAGCCTGTAGCTTGGGGTGGGGGTGGGGCTTGTTCTGCAGCTGCTGGCAGCTTCAGTGCCACTGCATTGATTATGGACTACCCCACCTCCGCACATTCATTTGGGCCTGCCAAGAAGGGCCAGGAGGACAGAATAGGCCACCTCTCCTTTGGGAGACAGAAGAACTGCGGGGTTGGTGCCTAAGCTCTTTCCTGTGCCGTTCCCATTCATTTTAAAGGGCTTTTGCAGGAGAAATCCCCAGTGAATTTTCACACATTCCAGCTGTCCCTGTTTTCAGGAGACATTCCCTGTTCTGTTTTCTGGGATATCGTCATACTGGCAGTGCCTTTTTACAGTCTTGCATGTGTGCGCACACAGAAACTTATACCCAGAATAAAATTTGGTTGGTCTTCAAGGTGCCACTGGACTTAGGGTTGCCAAGTCTACAGAACTCACTGGCGGGGGGGGGGAGAGTCCTCCTCCATCTGGGAGTTTCTCTGGTGCGCACGCTTTGTGCGCGCGCCCGGCAACGTCACCGAAAGTGACGTCAGCACGTTGGGGGCGTTGCCAGGGCGACGCTCTGGCAATCGCCCCAAAACTCTATGGTATCATAGAGTTTTGGGGCGATTGCCAGAGCGTCGCCCTGGCAACGCCCCCAACGTGCTGATGTCACTTCCGGTGACGTCATTACGTCGTCCAGGCTGGACGACTTCGGGGGTGGGGTTCCCCCCGCCGGCTGAATGCTGGCCGGCAGATCGGGAACCCCTTTAGCGGGGGATCCCCCGCCCCCCGGGCTGACTTGGCAGCCCTAACTGGACTCCAACTTTGTTCTGTTGCTTCAGACCAACACGGCCACCCCCACCCTCGAATCTGAAATCATCCAGTTTGCTAGTCTTGATGGAGTCCCTGCATCACCTGCAAGCGGTGGGATCACGAATGACACAGCGTGCTTCCCCTTTGCCCCCTACCAGGCCTGTGCCCCTCTGCTGCAATGGAATGTCATTCAGGGCAAGGAGGAGGCCACCAAGACCCCTGTGGGCAGCTGCTTCGTGGCCACCACAAGCCTGCAGCGCTTCATCGAATATTCCCCATGCCGTGCAATCCAAGCCCAGTCAGTGTACAGGGCCACGATTTTTGGTGAGTATGGTATGAGGGTGGTGGGGAAAGGGCCTTGAGTCAGTAGCAGGAAGAAAGCTCACCTGGAGCTCTTGCCGTAGAAACATGGGCCTCATCACGCACTCCCACATTGGTTGGTTTGTGAGCTCAGCCATACCTGGTCCTTATGAAGGCCACAGAGGTTTTGTGTCTAAACTACATCTGCACAGTGTTGCTGCCTAGTTGTCCGCCTTCCATATCTTTCCCAGTTTAGCTGAATTTTTTCCAAACAGGTTCGTCATAACCTTTTGGGAAGGATGGCAGTCAAAGCACCATTGCCTGCTGTGCAGATAGGAAAGGGCGCATTGTACAGGCCCTGCCCTTGTTGGTGCTGGTTTTCCTTTATGTAATGGACAGATGGCTCTAGCTTAAGACCAGGAAGGGACATTGCTGTAGCTCAGGTGCTATAGGGACATGCCAGTGACCAGTGGCTTTGTAAAAGCCTTCCAGTGGAGGGGGCTAGGGCAAGGGTGGCACAAGTCAAACTCCCAGGTGGGTATTCTGTGGCTTGCAGCAGCAACAGAAGGGACTTGAAAAATCAAGGCCATGTATGGGAGGGTTTCCAATGGGGTTGCCAGATCCTGGTTAGGAAAATTCTGGAGATTTGGGGATGGAGCCTGGGGAGGACAGGGACCTCAGTGGGGGACAATGCCATAGAGTCTATCCTCCAAACCATCCCTTTCTCCAGAGGAACTGATGTCTGTAGTCTGGAGATGAGCTATAATTCTGGAGGATCCCCAGGTCCCACCTGGCAGCTGGCATGCTGTGACAGACTGCGCTTTTAGAAGCTTAGAAGTGCTGTACAAACAGATGAAGGACTGTGAAGGGTTAATTCTTTGCAGAGCCAGAGAGCCTTGAGTGACAGGCTGCTCCAAGCAATCTAATTGATTAGCCTCAGCTGATCAAAGAAAGCCTGATTTCACCTGACCTTTCCCCTCTATATTAAATGACATATTTTGTTATTTTTGAATTTTAAAACCCCTCGAGCGCCATTTAAGTTGTTTAAGTTAAAGGAGGCTCCCAATCCTTCCCTCAGGTTCCTGGGCTGAGCCAACGGCCAAAATACCATACTGTGACTGGGTGGGACAGCCCGAGTTTCCTCAGCAAAGAAAAAAACACATTACTAGGGCAGCTCAGTCAGTCAAAGGGAGAGAGAAACGGGAAAATCTTGCCTCTGAGGGGGGAAGTGGACAGGGCCATCCTATTCGCCTAGTGTAGATGTGGCTGAATTGGCCCTCATTCTTATGGTCTTGGTCTTGGGTAACAGTGATCAAACTGACGAGGAATCACAGCACCCTGTTCTCCTTCAGACCCCTGAAGCTGGCCGCCTTCTAACATCAGCCATGGGATGGGGGCCATGATCCATAGTTCATAGGAAGCTGCGTGCGTAGTGTTGAGAAGGCAGCCTCTACATGCTCATGAGAGCAGCCATGTTGGGGGAAGGGGTTCAGAAGGTGAAATAAGTTTAGAAGAGGAAGGGTGTGGAGGTTTCAGAAATACACATTTAGGGTGACCAGCACCTCATAAAGGGGAGAGGGCTTCATGCACTGACGCCGGAGGCTCTGGGGGTAAAGCTTTGGAGCTGGGTGGGGGGAGAATCCTGACACATACCCTCTTGGGAATCACTTAGTGGTTGCAGTGCTTGGAGAACAAAAGTTCTCCATCCAAGCAGAAACCAGCCCCCCTCCCCTGGATTCTGGCCTTCAGTTTTACTCCCTTCCCCCAAGAGATCTTGAAAAGAAGCCCCAGACCTTGAAATATCCAGTTCAAAAGCCCTGGTGCTTGGTAACCTTTTGGCAGAGTCGGGGTTTTGTTAGGTGCAGCTCCTCCACAACCAGGGACAGGAGCTGCATCTTCTCCACTGAAACTGGCTCACCTTTAGGGTTCCCAGCCCTGGGTTGGGAAATAGCTGGAGATTTTGAGGGTGGAGCTTAGAGAGGGTGGAGTTTGGGGAGTAAACCAGCCTCAGCAGCGTGCAATGCCACAGTAGAGTCCACCCTCCAAAGTACTCATCTGGAGATCAGTTGCAGTAGCAAGAGATCTTCAGGCGCCATCTGGAGGTTGGCAACCTAGGGGTACAAAACGAGGTCTGTAGCTAACCCCAAGGCTGACCCGGCTCAGGCCCTCCTTATCTGCAAAACAGGTGGGGCAGCCGTTCCCAGAATTATGTGTGGAGAGATCTGGAGCCTTGCGGGGGGGGGGCATATTGACCCTTTCCAGCATAATTACCACACCCTGCCCAGAAAGCCAAGTATTCCCCACACACACTCGACCCTGAAGTCATCACAGGAACAAAATCAGAGGTGCTTCTTGGAGGCTGGGAAGCCATGCAAGCAAGGCCAGCAGTCCCAGACTGGATAAAGGATCCTTTCATCTCAGCCAGGAATCCCTTCCTCTTCCTCAGACCCAGGACTGCTCCATCTGTTTCTTCCCCCTGCCCTGTTTCTCTTTCTCAGCAAATGACAAGCGCTACTGTGAAGTTGGATTCAGCTCGGCTGTCTCGGAGGTGAGTCTTGGAGGGGGGAGGGCAGAAGGGGGCATGCACTGCCAAGCTTCATTTTAAGTATTGAGCAGGAGGCGATGAATTCAAACAAACAGGCTTTTATTCAGTGACATTGTTCAGCTCAAAAGACAGCTCTATGAGAGCAGCACTTTCATTTATACTTTTCCAACACATAACTTTCAACAATGTAACTGTATACAAGCAATACTACTGGACCTAAGCAGGGCTCAGTGATTGGGTATCTAGATTGGCTTCAGGACCAATGGGAGTCTTTATTAATTAGCCAATAGGAATTGGAGCTTTAGGATACCAGAGCCCTTTTCAAGCTTTACTGCTTCATATTCTAAACAAACACAACACTTCAGGTGGGGCCTGGAGGTCTCCCGCTGTTACAGCTGATCTTCACATGACAGCAATCAGTTCCCCAGGAGAAAAGGGCTGCTCGGGAGGGTGGACTTTATGGGTGATACCCCAATGATGTCCCTACCCCGTTCCCCAAACTCTGCCCTCCCCAGGTTCCACCCCACCCCAATCTCCAGGTAGTTCCCCACCCAGAGCTGGAAACCCTACCTACAGCACTGAAGCAGTTGATCTCAGGCAGGAAGAAGCTACCCAGGTGATGGCGTGTGCACCCAACCTAGCACTCAAATAACAGGGTTGCCAAGGGGGCCTGGCCCCCTTCCACTTGTGATGGGCCCCCTTGGCTTTAGAAGGCTCTGGGAGGGAGGCACAATTCGGCTCCCTACCTCAGCTAAGGTTACCAACTTCAGGCTGGGAAATGCCTGGGGATTCAGGGCAGAGCCTGGGGAGGGCAGAGTTTGGGGAGGTGAGATGCCATAGAGTCCACCCTACAGTGCTTCCATCTTCTCCAGGGGAACTGATCTCTGTTTTTGGTGTACATCCCATGAGTGTTCAGAGCCCAACCGGGGAAAGTGTCTGGATCCGGCATGCGTTAGTTTTGTCGACATTTGTGTGAAGTGCCTCAGGCCAGCATGCCAGCTCTGGCAAGTGGGCCTCCTCACACGTAGTGGGCTTGTGGATCCACAGTGGTGCCTTTTGCCCTGACCACCTCTCTCTTTCTTGCAGTCTGGGAGGCTGTTGCTTGGAGCACCTGGTGGATATTACTTTGGAGGTGAGTTCCGACAGCAGGCTGTGAACTGGTGGGGAGCAGGAACGGGAATGCCGATGCACACGCAGTCTGGCTCTTGAGCTGCCCTCCTGCCCGGTGAGGTGGATCGGATGCTGTGCCCTGTTCTTGAGCTGATCCCCATTCACACCACATCTCTTTCCTAGGCCTGGTCTACTCAGTCAACTTCTCGGCGGTGGTCGCAAGCTCCCCCGAGTCCCCTCTGTTGCTGCGGACAGTCAGCCAACAGCAAGTGACGCCCGACTACACTGAAGCAAGTTATGACGATGCCTACCGGGGTTCGTTTGCGGCCGCTTTCTTCTGCAGAGCTGGGGGAAGGGAAGGGGGGGGAAGGGAAGGGGGGGTTGCTGACAAGGCATTCCAAGGGCCAGCTTGGTGCGGCGGTTAAGAGCGGCAGGACTCTGATCTGGAGAACGGGGCTTGATTCCCACTTCCTCCTCCTCCTCCTCCACAGGAAGCCAGCTGGGTGACCTTGGGCCAGTCACAGTGCTCTCAGCCCCACCTACCTCACCTCCCAGGGTGTCTGTTGTGGGCAGGGGAAGGGAAGGAGATTGTAAGCTGCTTTGAGACTCCTTCGGGTAGTGAAGGGTGGGGTATAAATCCAATCTCTTCTTCTTCTTTGGGGAACGGTCTCAGCAAGGAGGGAAGCCCCTATTTCTCTCCCCCCCCTCTTGGTTCTGGATCTGGGGGACAGGACACAGTGCTCCCAGCAAAACTCCCCCTTCCCAAGGAACAGAGCTAGAGAGGAGAGCAAATAAATAGGGGGGGGGTACATGCACTCTCCGTTCAGAAGAGCAAAACTGCTGTGCAAAAATCCTGTATCAAGTCCTGGTTTATATTACCCAAGGGGGAGTCGCATTCGTCTTTGGCGGGGGTCCCCAGCCTGGCACCTGTGCCTCCCTCCCTCCCCCCCCGGGCCATAGCCAGGATTTTTGACTTCAGGGAGCATTTAAATAAGTCAGGGGGCACTTTGTCAAAAGCAATGAGAGAGTAAACGTTTTTCAAAAGCCGTTCGAAAAAGGGGGGTCTGGAGTAGGGAGCAAGTGTGCCCCGTGGCGTGCCTCGCCTGCAGCCAGCCAGAGGTACCCTGCCAGCAGGCAGGGAACAGCAACAGCACAGCGCTGCCGTGACATGGGAGACAAATAAACTCGCTGGATGGGAAGTCGGGAGGCCCGGGCAGTAATTCAGGTGGCCCAGCCCCAAGATGCCCCACTGTAACTACGGGCCTCCCTCCCTCCCTCCCTCCCTCAGAAGCCCTCTTTGCAGGGGTGCCCCCTACCTGTTCTCAAGACCCCCAAAGTGCTCATGGGCTCGGCAAGACTGGGGGCCCCTAGGTGGCCAGACAAAAATAAAGGGAAGTCTTGTGGCCCCATAAAAAGGATTCACATTTTATTCCAGCATGAGCTTTCACGGACTAGAGCCAGCTTGGACAGACACCTGCCGTTGGTCCTCTCTAGGCAGGGAGGCAGGCAAGTCACATACGCATGAGGTTATGTTGGGGGGGGGGGGAGTTATGCATGAGTCACGGGGCCACAAAAGGCAGGGAATCCCGGGTGAGACATGATTTCATAAAACCGACATGTAATCAAGCGAAGTACAGACAACCCCCCCCCCCTTCCCTCCCATGCAGGCTATTCAGTGGCTTTCGGGGAGTTTGATGAAGATCCGCAGTCACCAGGTAAGGGAACAGACGTCTTTGCCTGGGCAAAATCGGGGTAGAGGACAGACAAGGGGACTAGAGGATATTCTTGGAAGACTCTTCCTCCTCCTGCTCTTTAGCCGTGGTTTCTTTTGTCAGTCCTGAGACGCTGGCCCTCTTTGCCAGTCCTGCGCCCACCCCATCTATACAATATGACTTATGGCATTAGCGTATTTTGCAGGGTTGCTCTAAGACCAGTGGCTCTCTCACCATGATCGATATGATTCATGATGCTGGGACTGCCCCTTGCCCCTTGCCCCTTCACCCACAGTGAACCTTAAGATGCCCACCAGTAGCTGAGTCTCCAGCAGGGATCAGCATGGTCTCCGAAGGGCTCCTCTGTCTCTTAGATGGTTCTTCTGTTTGCAGAATACGTTGTGGGTGTTCCGAACAAAAGTCTAACAAAAGGAGTGGTGAGTATGGTGTACGTCCGAGGGAGGGGCCGCAGGGCTCCTGTCTGTCTTGTCTGCTGGGCATCCAGAGGCGGGGAGGAGGGGCACAGCTCTGAATCTTTTGAAAAAGAGATGCAGGGACGGAAGCTCTCCAGATCATCCCAAACAAATCTCAAGCTGACAAGCACTGGAGACCTGAAGCTGCTGTTTACTTCATCAAACCCTGAGTACATCAAAGTATTGCCTACTCAGACTGGCAGCAGCTCTCGGGGGTCTCTGCTTGGGTTTTTTCCTGATCAGCTCCTGCCTGATCCTTTTAACTGGAGATGCCGGGGATTGAACATGAGAGACCTCCTGCGTGCAAAGACAGAGTGCCAGGCGGTGGGGAAGAGGTGCCGTGCAGGACAGGCCTTGCCACACTAAGACACGTCTGCTGACAGCCCACCGGGAGGGGGGGCTCCCTCCATGCTGTTCTCGCCCCACCCTATGGGTGGATCTTTTGTCAGCCTCCCTGGGGGAACTTTTAGTTTAGGGGAAGGATTACTACATTTTGTTTTCTCAGTAAAGACACGCGGAACTGGGCAAGGACTCTTTGCTTGGTCATGGTGACATTAAGAGAAAACATGCAGACTCATCTTCCATCTTTGGTACAGCCCCACATTGAGACTGGACTTGTGCAGGCCAGCCGTGGAATATCTTTTCCAACTTAAAAGCTACGGGGGGGGGGGGGGGCGCCCCTTCTGGAGCCAACGTGAGGGCTTTCCTGCCCAAACTCTCACGTGCCCTGGAGGCAGGGTGCCCCCTTCCCTCCATTCATTTTGTTCCTTTTTTGCCACCGTGTGAATAGGGGCATTCCCGCGAACTCTATCATACCTTCGTGTTCGCCAACACTTTGTTCTGCTGGCTTCAGCCAAAGTTTCCAGTAGGGTGAGGTGATTTTTCATCAGTCTGCCCAAGGGTTGCCAAGTCCGAGTTGGAAAATACCTGGGGACTTTGGGAGTGGAGCCAAGAGAAGTTGGGGTTTGAGGAGGGGAGGGATCTCAGCAGGGTAAAATGCCATAGAGGCCACCCTTCAAAGCAGCCATTTTCTCCAGGGGAGCTGATCTCTGTCAGCTGGAAATCAGTTGTAAAAGTGGGAGATCCCCAGGCCCCACCTAGAGGCTGGCAACCCTAGGCCCTGCATTCCATTTCCCTTTTTCTTTTCTGCCACTTGTGGTGCTTAGTTGTGATCTTCAAGACTGGGGGGAGGGGCATCCCCCAGGTAGATCTTTTTACCACCTTCAAAAGAAGGAAGATTCCAGAATTTTGCTCCCTAGTGGGCAGTGATCCAGCCTGTCTGGGGGATGTGTTCCAGATTCCCTGGTCAGGGGCACTATTTTATGTATTCCTGCCTTTCACCCTTCTGAGCAGAGTTATAGGGAAACTAGGGGCAGAGAGTTCAAATTGTATTCTGATAGCCCCCTTTTGGCCTAGCCAAATTTGGTTTTTTTGGAGTTGCTCTGCCTAGCAGGGTTGGCGTTCATTCCCCTCCCTTGTGTTCCAGATTCACTAGTGAGGGGCCCTGTGTTGTGCCACGAGGTGGCCTGATGGCACCTCATGGCATGGAGAAGACGGCCTTAGGGCACTGCCTCTCCCCAGAGGTACAGAATATCCTGATTCAGGCCTGGAAATCCTCCATGAGGACGTATTCCTATTCTAGGAAGTGGGTGCATTTTGAATCCTGGGCTTCACCCAGCGGGCTGTCTCCGTCTGCCCATTACTCTCATTAGTGCATGAAGGCTTAGTTGTGACATCGGTTAAGACCCACCTGGCAGCTGTCTCAGCATACCACGAGGACACAGAGGGCGCATCTCTCTTTTCCCATAAACTAGCCTAACTTTTCCTTAAGAGGTTATTAAATGTCTTCCCTCTCCAAGCCTATTATGCTAATGCATTCCTGCTGGGCTTTTTCTACCAAAAAAACCCCCCTGGCATAGGGCATGGTAGTGTGTAACTTTTTATACTCTAGGTCAGGGGTCCGTTGGAGCGGGAGCGCACAGGAGCGCAGCTCCGGGAGTGAGGAGCCCAGGGGGCGGGCACATGACCAAGCCCCACCCCCTCCTCGGCTTCCCTGAGCAGTGCAGAGGCGCAGCGCCCCGGGGAAAGCCCTGCTAGGGTCTTTATTGTTTTTAATGTTTTGTTTTAATATTGATAATTTTATCATTGTTCCTTTTATGACTGTGTGCTGCTTCTCCAGAGATTTGCTCAAGGTGGCATATAAATGTTCTAAGTATACCATTTTTTTATCTGGGCACATGGCACATAAGTACTGGAGAAACTTCACCAACCCTTCAGCAGCTTCCACCCCATCAGTTTGGTGTAGTGGTCAGGAGTTGGACTCTAATCTGGGAGAACCGGGTTTGATTCCCCACTCCTCCACACGCAGCTGCTGGTGTGACCTTGGGCCAGTCACAAGTTCTCTCAGAGCTGTTCTCTCATGAGCAGTTCTCAAAAGACCTCTCTCAGCCCCACCTACTTCACAGGGTGTCTTGTTGTGGGGAGGGGAAGGGGAGGGGATGGGTGGTGCACATGTCCTGGGTATCTCAAGTCTACTTGAAACCTGGTGGTTTCAAGGGAGCAGGAAGAGAATGAGGGTGTGTTCTTGACGCTTATTTTTATTGCACAAAGTATTGGATGGGGAAGGGAATGGAGGAAGAGCAGGTCAGTTTCACTCACCTGTGGAGTGGAGCCTGTGGGGTGGGTGTTGCCTTCTGACACACTTCCCGTATGTTAGGGGGTGTGGCATATGCAAATGAGTTATGGTAATGAGCTCCTGCACCTCTTTTTCTACAAAACGACCCCTGCTCTAGGTTATACTTTAGGAAGTTAAGTTAATCCATGCAGCTTTATGGATTCATAGAATCACAGAGTTGGAAGGGGCCTCCAGGATCATCTAGTCCAGCCCTCTGCACAATGCAGGAAATTCACAAATACCTCCTCCCTCCACACCCAGAGTGACCACTGTTCGACACCCAGAAGATGACAAAAAGCCTCCAGGACTATTTAAAATCCTGAGCACAAAAACTCATCCCCAGTCTTCTTATTGTCAGTCTTGAAGGTGCTCCTGGACTCTTGCTCTTCTCTACTGCTCCAGACAGACTAACACAGCCACCCATCTCGATCAGTCTTCTTTTATGTCTCTCAAGTCCCTAACTCCCCAGCTTGACTCAACTTACTTACAACTAGGGTTACCAGCTCTGGGTTGGGAAATACCTGGAGATTTAGGGGGTGGAGCCGGGTTAGGGAGGGATTTGTGGAGGGAAGGGACCTCAGAGGGTACAGAGCCATAGAGTCCACCCTCCAAAGCAGCCATTTTCTCCCAGGGAACTGATCTCTGTTGTCTGGAAATGAGCTGTAAAAGTGGGAGATCTCCAGGCCCCACCTGGAGGCTGACAAACCCTACTTTAATCCTTAAATCCTTAATCCTTAAATCCTCAGATTAATATTAATACAAGTAAGGGTTTCCCTTTGGAAAGCGGAATGCTTCATTTTTCTCTCTTAAAATCATAATCTAAAGTGCTTCATGTGTCTCATCCTTACCTTGTCTCTCTTTCTCACAAACTAGGTGCATTTGAACCGCTCTTTCTCAGCTGCTCTGACTTCTTGACTTTCTTCAGTGCCAACAATATTTTGGAATCTCTGCCCAGAGTTTCTGCAAACAGAACAAGAGACTCTTATGCATTCTCATTTTCCTGGTTTCTGTGTCCTTATTGGGGTTTTTTTTTGGGGGGGGGGGTTCTTTTTCAAATGTGTCTTGCTCCCTCTAGTGGTCAATTCAGTATTATATCTTTAGAGGTCCACCATAAAAACCTGCAGTTTAAATCTGCAGGGAGATATGCTAGACATAACAATGATGTAATATCAAATCGACCACTAGAAGGAGCAAAACATGTATGGAAAAGGGAAAAAACCCTGAAGCAACAGGAACTCAGGGGCAAGGAAAATGAGAATGTGGAAGAGGTCAAGTTTTACCCATGTCAGAGCAAAACCAAGACTTGAAGGCCCAAAATGGATAGATACTAAATCAACATTTTCAAAATGAACAGAAAACTTTTTCAGCAGGCTTCAGGCCTGATTTTAGTTCTGTAGGCCTCTGGGCTTTTAGATTTGTTACATACATCAGGGCCTGCTGCATGCTGTAGGTCTAACAGAGGCTTTAACTCAGCCTCTCTCTTTCTCTCTGCTTGTTCCCGTGGTAGGTAGAAATTCTGTCCTCCATGCAAGTCCTGTGGACCCTCCCCAGTGAACAGGTAATAGAGCCTCACCCTGCCTCCACTCTTCTGCCTCTCTCCTAGGGTCACCAATTCTGGTTTGGGAAATTCATGGAGATTTACAGCTGAAGCCTGGGGAGGGTGGGGTTTGGGAAGGGCTGGACTTCAGTGGGGTAGAGTGACATAGAGTCTGTCCTCCAAAGCAGCCATTTACACCTTATCTCCCTGCAGTCTGAGGATCAGGAGTAATTCCAGGAGGTCTCCAGGCCCCACCTGGAGGCTGCCACCACTACTCACACCCTGCATGCGTTCCTGGGCCCAGATAGAGTGCCAAAGGGTGGGGCATAGATAGGTATGTGGTCCTCCGTTGGTATGTTGTGGATATCAGGAACTTCTCCCTGATGCTGCTTCCTCCTCTGTATAATTGCAGGTTTCCTCATCTGGACCTTAGACAGCTCTGGGTTGGGAAATTCATGGTGATTTTGGGGGTGGAGCATGGAGAGGGCAGAGTTTGTGGAGGGGAGGGTCCTCAGCAGGGGACAATGCCATGGAGTCCAGCCTCCAAAGCAGCCATTTTCTCCCGGGGAAATATCTTGGTCGCCTGGAGATCAGCTGTAATAGTGGGAGATCTTCAGGTGCCACCCAGAGGTTGGCAACCCTAGCCTTAGCAAAGGAGTCATTTCTCTGCTCCTTCTCAATTCTCAATCCCCTTCCCTCTTGTAGATGGCATCGTATTTTGGGCACACTGTTGCAGTGGCTGATATCAATGGAGACGGGTAAGGAGTAGGGGAGGGAGTGGCAAATTTTGGTCTGGTGTAGCTTTGAGCATGGGCTGAGCAGAGCTTATCCATTTATTTAAATTTTTATTTATGTTATTTTTATATAAAAATAATACCCCGCTTTTCTGCCCTGAGAAGGGCCACCGAGGTGGCTAACAAAATAAAACATACACAATAAAATCAATTTTAAAACCCATTAAGCCCCCCCCAAATCATTAAAACAATTAAAAGCAGGCCTAAGTACATACAAAACAAAGACAACAATTAAAAACATTGGACAGGAAGGAGGGATCACTGGGGGAACATCAAATGTAACCCAAAAAAAAACCCTGCTGGCGTAAGTTAGCAACAGAAGGGGACGGATGACTTTCTCTGGGGAGAGATTTCCAGAGTTTTGGTGCCACTGCAAATAAGACCTTTCCTTGGGTTGCCACCCGCCTAGCCTCAGATGTTGGGGCACACAAAGAAGGGCCTTTGAAGATGACTGTACTGGTTGGGTGGGTTCATAAGGGAGCAGGCTGTCCTTCAGGCCATCCTTCATGCTGGCCTCCAACCATGCAGGGCTTTAAAGGTCAACGCCAGCACCTTGAATTGTGCCCAGAAAAAGATTGGGAGCCAGTGTGGATGGGCCAAGACTGGAGTGATATGGTCTCTACGACCCACTTCAGTCAGCATCTTGGCTGCAGCTTTCTGCACCAATGGAAGTTTCTGAACACTTTTCAGGGGCAGCCCCAGGTACAGCATGTTGCAATAATTTAATCTAGCCAGTACCATGGCGGCCAGATCTTTTCTATGCAGGAAAGGTGACAGCTGGCTAACTAGTTGGAGTTGATATAAAACAATCTTGGCCACAGGTGCTATCTGCTTATCTGGAGTCCAAAAGCACCCCCAGAATACTGACCTATTCCTTCAAGATGAATGCAACCCCATCCAGAAATGGGGGGGGGGCACCTTAAATTCCAGGTCAGACCTTCTCCTCACCAGTAGTACTTTACATTTGGGGGGGGGGGGAATTAAGCTTCAGTTTATTAGCCCACATCCGCTCCAAAACTTCCTCCAGGCACCGGTTCAGGGTTTCTGTAGCCTCCCTGGGATCAGCCGGAAGCACAAGATAAAAGTAAGTATCTTATGCATATTGGGAACAATCCAATATTCCACTTTTCTCACTGAGACTCCAAGTGGACGACAAAGTGTAAATCCAAGCAATCAATAGAATGATAAATCCTTAAGCAATGCAGAATCATAGAGTTGGAAGGGAACTCCAGGGTCACCTTGTCCGACCCCCTGACCACCCCTAGTGACCACCACTCCATGCCCAGAAGATGGCCAAAAAAATACCCCAAAACACCCAGCTCCCTGACCAAACTGGCCTGGAGAAAATGGCTTCTTGATCCTGAAGAGGCGGTCAGCATTTCCCTGGGCGTGTAAGGAAGGGCCACAAGAACTAAGCCCTGAGGCAACCCTTCCTGCCCTCCCTTCTCGTGACCTGCCTAAATTCACAGAATCTGCATTGCTGTCAGATGGCCATCTAGCCTCTGCTTGAAAACCGCCAAAGGAGGAGAGCCCACCACCTCCCAAGAAAGCCTCTTCCACTCAGGAACCGCTCTAACTGCCAGGGAGTTCTTTCTAAAGCTTAGCCGAAAACTCTTTTGATTTAACTTCAATCCATTTGTTCTGGTCCAACTTTCTGGGGCAACAGAAAACAATTCTGCACCATCCTCTATATGACCCTCAAGTACTTGAAGATGGCTATCCTATCACCTCTCAGTCATCTCCTCTCCAGGCTAAACACATCCAGCTCCTTCAACTTTTCCTCATAGGACTTGGACTCCAGACCCCTCGCCATCTTCGTTGCCCTCCTCTGGACACATTCCAGCTTGTCTATATTCTCCTCAAACTGTGGTGCCCAAAACTGAACACAATATTCTAGGTGAGGTCTGACCAGAGCAGAGTAAAGCGATACCATCACTTCGCATGATCTGGACACTATACCTCTGTTGATACAGCCCAAAATCGCATTTGCCTTTTGAGCAACCACATCACACTGCTGACTCATGTTCGGTGTGTGGTCTACTAAGACCCCTAGATCCTTTTCACGCATACTTCTGCCAAGACAAGTCTCCCCTACTCTATAATTATGCATTTGATTTTTCCTACCTACATGCAGAGCTTTACATTTATCCCAGTTGAAATTTATTTTATTATTTTTAGCCCAGTTTCCCAGCCTGTTGAGATTATTCTGTATCCTGACTTTGTCTTCTACTGTATTTGCTACCCCTCCTGATTTAGTATTATCTGCAAATTTAATAAACATTCCCTCTATTCATCCAAATCACTGATAAAGATGTTGAACAAAACAGGTCCCAGGACAGATCCCTGAGGCACTCCACTTGTCACTTCTCTCCAAGAAGATGAGGAACCATTCACAAGCACTCTTTGGGTGTGATCTGTCAACCAGTTACAGATCCACCTAAACAGTAAGAGGACCCAAGCCACATTTTGCCAATTTATTGACAAGAATATTAAATGGAACCTTCTCAAAAGCCTTACTGAAATCAAGATAAACTAGGTCTACAGCATTCCCCTAATCCAGCAAGTTAGTAACTTTCTTGAAAAAAGAAATCAGGTTAGTCTGACATGACTTGTTCTTGAGAAACCCATGCTGGCTCTTAGTAATCACAGCTGTCCTTTCTAAATGCTCAAGGAGTGACTGACTGTAATTCCAGGGGATCCCCAAGTCCCACCTGGAGGCTGGCATCTCTTGCTGCTGAACATTGCTTCAGAGTTAGTGAAAACCCAGGTTTACCCTCAGAGGAAGAGTGCTGTGTGAACCTGAAAGCATGCAAATTCCTTTGCTGACAAAAACATGGCCTTTATGCGCCCAGTAATATGTCTGGGGGCAGCTTCCCCAGCCTGAGCTTGCCAGAGCCTGTCTTTTGGTTATCCTCAGCTGGGGTGGGGGAGAGAGAGAAAGAACAGAAGAGGGGGAGCAGGGGAGGGCCGTTATCTGAAGGAGGAGATGTGGCCAACCACAAAAGCCATGTGTTCCATGACCATGCTCAAGTAGGGATGCCAGCCTCCAGGTGGGGCCTGGGGATCCCCTGGAATCACAGCTCCTCTCCAGACTACAGAGACCAGTTTCCCCTGGAGAAAATGGATGCTTTGGAGGGTGGGCTCTGTGGCACTGTGCCCCTCTGGGGTCCCTGGCCTCCCCAGGACCCAGCCCTAAATCTCTGGGATTTTCCCAAACTGGATTTGGCAACCCTATCCCCCCCATCCCCCGCCGGTGGCCAGGGGGGACCTGGCAACCCTGCCACGCAGAGCACCGAGAAGAATTGCGTCCAGTTGAAAGTCTCAGCGACCCAGTCCAGGCGACTGTGAGCCTCTCCCAGCTGGGGATGAATTGGCAAAGCAAGTTCAAGCAGGTGCCTGTAGAGTCGTGAGCAGAGTCACTTTTGGCAGCAAGCAAGCCACTCTTGTGTCTCTGCTGGGCCAAAGTCTTACAGTACTAAACGAGTGAGGGCATTCCATCCGGGCAGCCTCTGGCTGGAGTCTCCTGCTGGAAACTCCTCTGTGGTTGTAGGACCTGACCCCCCCCCTTCTTTTCTGACTCCCTTTCTCCTGCCAAAGAGCTCCCCATCGCTGGCCTCTGCTGCCGCCGCCTGCTGGCTAGCCATTCCTGCAGCCAGAAGAACAATAGGAGAGAAGTAGGCTCTGCCGTGATCTTGGGATGGCGTGCCCCAGCCCCTACGAGCTTTGTGAGGTGGGACCCGATTCTGACCTTACACTGGGGGACCTGTATGCAAAGCAACTCTCTGCTCCTCTCCCTGCTTCTCAACATGAAATGTGAGAATCTTACATCAGTTAATGACAAACAACTGATCTCAGGTTGCCATCTGCATGTTGGAAATCCTTGGACATTTGGAGGCAGAGCCTGGGGTGGGCGGGGTTTGGGGAGGAGGGGAGGGACTTCAGCAGGATGCAGTGTCATAGAGCCCGCCTTCCAAAGCAGCCATTCCTTTTGGAGGAACTGATCTCCATAGTCTGGACATCACCTGTAATTCTGGGAGATCTCCAAGCCCCACCTGGAGGCTGGCAACCCAGTATCTATTTAGTACTTTAGCTTTACTGAGCAACATGCTTTATTTGGTGGCCATTTCACTTACATATTCAGAAGCAGGCCCAAATTTGCTGTCAGGGCTTCCTCTGCTCTGAGCTCACCCTCTTCTCTCCCCCCGCCCCCTCGCCTTTTGCCTTCCAGATCACAGCCTGAGAACCATTGCAGTATCCCTGCAGAATGCAGGATCTCTGAATTCCCCCCCCCCCCAGAGAGAGAGAGAGAGAGAGAGAGATGAAATAAAAATCAGCTGCAGCAGAAGGAGAGGGAGTTTAACCTGCACTGATTTCCTAATATAAATTACCTGACCCCCACCCCCCCACAGCTGCTAACTAGAGATGCCAGCCTCCAGGTGGGACCTGGGGATCCCCTGGAATTACAGCTCCTCTCCAGACTAAGAAGAAGAAGAAGAAGAGATTGGATTTATACCCCACCCTTCATTACCTGAAGGAGTCTGAGCTGCTTACAAACTCCTTTCCCTTCCCCTCTCTACAACAGACACCCTGTGAGGCAGGTGGGGCTGAGAGAGCTCTGACAGAAACTGCTCTTTTCAAGAACACCTCTGACAAAACTATGGCTTGCCCAAGGTCATCCAGCAGGTGCAAGTGGAGGAGTGGGGAATCAAACCCAGTTCTCCCAGATTAGAGTCCACACACTTAACCACTTCCCCAAACTGGCGCTCAGAGGTCAGTTCCCCTGAAGAAAAGCAATGTTTTGGAGGGTGGGCTCTCTGGCATTGTCCCCCACTGAGGTCCCTGTCCTCCCTGGGCTCCCTCCTCAAATGTCCAGGAGTTCCCCAACCTGGATCTGGCAACAGTAAACCCCCTCCCCCTCCCTCGCTGGTGGCCAGGGCCACCCTATGAGTCATCCATTGAATCTCCATGTTACCAGTCAGACAGCCATCTTTCTCAGCTCTCTGGAAGCAGAATTCCAGGCGCAGAGCTGCTTCTCCCACCAATATCCCCAGGCCTAGGGTTGCCAGCTCTGGGCTGGGAAAGACCTGGAGATTTTTTTGGGGGGTGGTGGAGCCTGGGCAGGGCAGGGTTTGCAGAGGGGAAGGACCTTGGCAGGGAATAATGCCATGGAGTCCACCCTCCGAAGCAGGCATTTTCTCCAGGGAAACTGATCTTGGTGACCCGGAGATCGATTGTAATGGTGGGAGATCTCCAGGTGCTTCCTGGAGGTTGGCAGCCATACAAGGCCCCTTCCCACATGCCCGCATGGACATCACTGTACCAGTGGGCATAACAGAGGCCATACAGGTGTGCATTAGCTCCAACCCTGTGATTGATTTTCTCTTTGTGCTAAAGTATGGGCAAAAATACCATTTTGTTGTGCACAGTTTAAAAAAATGCAAACATGCTGTGGACTTTGTCATGCTTCCTAGTTATTTTACCACACATTTTTTTGTGTGAAGAGCAACCACAGTTCAGCCAACTAGTATCGATGGGCTGACTTTCCACTGTTCTGCCTTTCCCCTTTTTTTGGCCACCAGTTTGCAGCTGAGTTCTGGTGACCCTGCAGGGTTTTCAAAGCAGGAGACATTCAGAGGTGGTTGGCCACTGCCTGCCTCCGCAAAGCGGCCCTGGACTTCCTTGGCGGTCTCCCATCCAAGTCCTCACCAGGGCTGAACCCTGCTTAGCTTCTGAGATCTGACAAGATCAGGCTTGCCTGGGCTATCCTGGGCTGGTTCTTATGCACCAATTAAAAACAACAACCAGCAGCAGCTAGTGGCAGCAGCTATTCTGAATGACCGCCCTGCAAAGAGCACAAGGAGCTCTGGGGTTGTTGGAGGGGGGCCCTTGAGCCTTTCCTCCATGAACTTCCGCCATAGTTTGGTCAGGGTCAATTTGGCCTGATAGGCATGGCAGTGGAAGGGACCTCATAGAGCGAACCGTGATAACAAAGGTGCCGATCAGAGTGCTGTGCAACTCAGAAGCAGAAAGATGTGTAGGAGACCACACACATACACACACACAAACCCCGATTCTCCGCTCAAGCCACCAAAGCAGCACAGTGCGGGAGATGTCAATGCAGCTAGCTCCCCTGCAGCCAGCAGTGGTCAATGCTTGGATCATTTTCAGTTTATGCGCCGCATGGAAGGGGACTGGCATGCCTGCTTGGGCCTGTGCCACTTTTGGGCAGGTGCCAGTTGAAGCCACTGCAAGACTGGCTGTGAGGAGCACTCAGGCCCAGGAGTGTGTGTGTGTGGGAGGGTGGCAGCATGCCTCGAACTGGTCCTACAGCCACCAGCCTCCACCAATGAACACTTAAACTGCAGGGGGCATCAAACTCTTGGTGTGCATTGGGAGGAACCTGAGACCCCCCCTTGTGTCAAAGTTCCCTCTAAACTGTGCTAGGGGGTGCTGGTGCACAAAATTTTAGCCAGCAGCACAGGGAGAATTCACTCTGCTTACAACTGAAAGAAGGCATTTCCCTCCTTCCATTGGAAACAATGGAAGATGGGGGCACCTCCCCCTGGAGTCCATAGAATTGGTCCCCCTGGTCCAATCTTTTTTAAACTTGGGGAGTTTTTTTAAGCAGAGGCACCATCAGCTATGCTGCAAAAATGGGGGAGGGGGCAGAGTCCCAGATACTCCCAGATTGATCCTTTATTGGCTATAATGGTTCCCACAGGCTATAATGGAGCTGGGGGGGGGGGGAATCAATTTTTTTGCACACCTCTATTATGCTTTTCAGTGTGATTTGTAAGGTACCTTGAATTACAGGGGAAAGTGGGATAGAAATATTTGAATAAAGTAGTTTGGGCTGCGATGATAACTTCCTGTTTGTTAGGTTAGGCAGGGTTCTGACAGGGTTCTGACAGTGATTGTTCCATGTCTGTTATACTTGACCTGTAATGCTGGTTGTCATATTTCACTGAAATAAACCAAAGTAGACTGCAAGAGTTCCCCTCCCTCTCAAGTGCTGGTATGTTTTCTAAAGCTCCGTGCAGGGTGACAGTCTGAGGCCAAGACAACCAATATAGCGGAAAGGGGATACAGTGGGAGGGGGTGGGCAGACCTGTTCTCCGGAGGCCGGGGGTCTTCCAGTATAGTGGAAAGGGGTGGGCAGACCTGTTCTCCAGTCTCGCGTAAACAACATTTTCTGTAACAAAATTTGATGTGATTCTATTTTCTCTTATAATGTTTAAATTATTCTTAAAATATAGTTTAAATATAGTTTTAATGAATTATGGTTACGGAAACAATCTTAAATTAGTAAGAACTAATTTACGCAATATTTATTTATTTTTGAGATGTATATCCCGCCCTCCCCACCTTACGGCAGGCTCAGGGCAATAGTCAAAGGTAGACTTTCTCACAACTTTAATGCCACTACCTTTTTTTGCTCACAAGGTAGAATTTTTGCTCACAGCGCTGTGGGGCTTAGAGGGAACATTACCTGTTGTGTGCAGCCTCTCCTAAAGCTCTCCTCCCGTCCCCCCCCCCTAGGAGAGACGACATTCTTGTGGGGGCCCCCCTCTTCATGGAGCGCCACCCAGATGGTAAACTCTACGAAGTGGGGAGAGTTTACTTGTTCCTGCAGCGGAAGGCCCCCCATGCATACAGTGCCCCCTGGCAGAAACTGACTGGCACGGATGTCTACGGGCGCTTTGGCATGGCGATTGCACCCCTGGGGGACGTGGATCAGGACGGATACACTGGTTAGGAGCGGGCGCCTCTTTGACTTCCCGCAAAATCCCAGTTTGCTTTGCCTTCTCCCCTCCCTGTCCTCCCTGCTAGCGGTCCCTGAAGGAGCAGCAAAGAGAGCCTCCTGCCCAGCAGGGGTCCACAGGACAGCTGCAGTAATTGGACTGCCCTGCATCACGTAGGGTCGCCAACTTTGGGTTGGGAAATTCCTGGAGATCAGGTGGCAGAGACTGGGGAGGGCAGGGTTTTGGGAGGGGAGGGACCTCAGTGGGGTACAATGCCATAGAGCGCGCGCACACACACACACACACGCACACACACACACGCACACACCCCAGCAGCCGTTTCCTCCAGGGGAACAGGTCTCTGTAGTCTGGAGATAAATTGTGATTCCAGTGTCTCTCCTGGCCCCACCTGGAGGTTGGCAACCCTACCTGAATGGCCAGTGCCCACAGGGGTCAACCTTTGAGTTCTTGGGGGAGCTGGAAATGGCCTCTGGACATGGTCAGATGCTCTGTTGTTCTTCCCGGGTGATGCCTTCCAAGGCTGGATCCCAGCACACAAAGGCGGCTGGTGGTCAGTGAGCCAAGCAGAGCCCTTGTCTGGTGGGGGGGGGGGGGCGTATTCTTCCCATTCCATCTTCCTCTGACCCAAAGCACACACACAAACCCCGGAGTCCTCGCCATCCTCCCCTCTTTCTTGCACGCGGCTAGCAAACACGCTCCTCACCGTGCTCACTGGGAGGGGGGCGATTTCACTTGCCGTCGTGCCCCCACCCCTACTAATCCCCCATCTCCCCCTTTGCTTTTTCAAGCTTGCCCTTTCCCAACAGAAGAGATCCCAGCCCAGCCCCCCCCCCACTCCTCTCTTTCTGGACCCGTGGCCCCAGGATGCCTCTCCCCATCCCCCCAACCCCTTGTGACCATACGGATTGCCACTGACTCGAAACCGTGTGTTGCCTCTGCAGATATCGCCGTTGGAGCCCCCTTTGCTGGCCAGGATGGGGGTGGCCGTGTGTACATCTACCGTGGGCAGAGAGACGGTCTGAGCCCATCTCCCGCCCAGATCCTTGAGAATCCCTTCACCGGACCGGCTGGCTTTGGCTTTGCCGTGCGTGGCGCTTCAGACATGGATGCTAACGGCTACCCTGGTAATGCCAGACTGCGCTATCAAGTCCTTTGGGTTGCCCACCGTCTGTCTGAGAGATCCGGCCCAGACCCAGCCAGGTTTTACAAGTCTTGTTTCCAGTGGCCCGCAGAGGACATGAGGCATTGCAGTGTGCTTTGCTTCCATGGGCAAAAGCCCTGACTCGGATAGCCCGAGTTAGCCCCACCTTAGAAGCTAAGCAGGGTCAGCCCTGGTCAGTGTTTGGCTGGGAGACCACGCGGGAAGTCCAGGGTCACTGCACTGAGGCAGGCAAAGGCCAGCCACCTCTGAGGAAGCCCAGGTGACTTGCAGAGCTGACCTTAATGACACTGGGTGAAGCAGGGGACTGAAGCTACCTGCTGGAGGTGTGACTTGATTCTGATAACTGTTTCTGCTTTGTTCTCCCACAGATGTGTTGGTTGGGGCATTTGAGGCCAGTCAGGTGGCTGTGTACAGGTGAGAGAAAGAGCCCAGACTGATGGGGAGGGATTCCCCCTGTTCTGAAGGCCATGCTTGAAAACTTCTGTTCCACTGGGCTGAGGAACCTTCTTGGCCGCTTGTTGGGGCTGGTCCTGCATGGAGCAGGGGGTTCGATCAGGTGGCCCCTTCCGACTCTATGACTCTGGGGCTCTCGGGCATGGCCCCTAAGCCAGCCCCTGTGGTTCTGGAGTCAGAATGGGATTCAACAACCTATGGTTTCCACTGCAGGCACCAGCCAACTGGTGCTAAAAGGACTGGGAGAAACCCACCATCTCCCTCTTCAGCCCAGATACTGAAGCTAAGGAGGTGGCAGTTTATGCTGTGCCATCGCTTGCAGTCCCAGGGGGTTGCTCGCTTTTATTTGCTAATGTATAGGAATATATGTCAATTTACTCTAAGCTTTGGTGGACTGGGGCGGCGGGGGTGGGGGGACCACAGGACAGTCACAAACTGATTCCCAGCTGGGAGGATTTAATGATATCAACTTGGTGTGTCTCAAAAGTTGTTTCAGGTGCCCACTGAGCAGAGGCAATTTTGAGCTCATAGAGTCTCTTCCCTGGCTAGAAGAGTGTACTGGAGTAGAGTTGGGTTAGGAAATACCTGGAGATTTCGGAGGTGGACCCTGGGGAAGGTGGGATTTGGGGAGGGGAGGGGCCTCAGAAGGGTACAGTGCCCTAGAGTCCACCCTTCAGAGCAGCCGTTTTCTCCAGAGGAGCTGATCCTGATCATCTGGAGATCAATTGTAGTAGTGGGAGATCTCCAGGTGCCTCCTGGAAGTTGGTGACCCTATACTGGAGGCTCCTGGCATAACTTCTGTGTTTCCAGTGATTCAGGCAAGGCCGCAGTCCTTGTCCAGTGCCCTGCTTTCAAGACATTCTCCTGCGGATCAGCTCCAGGCTCCAAGACTGCTTTCTCTCCCCCTCTCTCTCTTTTTTCTTCCTGGGTGAGCCTAGGGCTATCGACACCTGGAGGGTTTTAAATCGAGAGAATGAAATAAAATGTTTGAGATACAGAAATGGGGCCCAAACTGTTCCTTTGATGTCACTCCTGTGGACGTGAAGCGGCAGGCCTCCAAGTCACCTTGGAAGAGGCACCAGCCGCCAAAAGCAATTTGTTGGCCTGCGCCCCCCCCCCCCCCCCAATCCAGGGTCAGGCTATGCAAAGCCCAGCCAGAAGGAGCCTCTGCATTTATTTAAGCAGGGCCATCAAACGGTGACTCAGGAAGGAATGGAGCCACCTGGCCTGGGGTAACACCGTGGCTTTAGCGCCGAGACCCCTGCCCTGCAGAGCTCACGGTCTCGATTTTGACAGGGAGGGGAGGCAGCAGAGAAGGGGATGGTGGGTGGGATGAAGGGCGGAGGAAAGGCTGGAGGGGGCAGGGATAAGACCATGTGTGGCCCATGGGAAGCCTTATGGGGTTTCTAACCTCCAGGTGGTGGCTGGGTACCTTCCGCTATTACGACTGATCTCCAGTTGAGAGATATTAGTTCAGCTGGAGAAAAGGGCTGTTTGGAAGGTGGACTCTATAGCATTGTACCAGTGCTCCCTCTAAGCTGAGTTAGCGTGAGTTAGCTCACAGTTTTTTAGCCTCTGGCTCACAGATTTTTTGTCTCCGCTCAGAAAGGAGTGTTCCAGAGCAAACTAATTTATGCAGCAGCCAGATTGCTCGCTCACAACTCTAATGCCGGCAGCTCACAAAGTGACATTTTTGCTCACAAGACTCCACAGCTTAGAGGGAGCATTGCATTGTACCCCACTGAAGTCCCACCCCTCCCCAAAACCTGCCCACCTCAGGTTTCATCCCAAAAATCTCCAGGTATTTCCCAACCCAGAGCTGGCAACTCTAAAGCCTTTGGTCTCACTGGCAACGAAGAGTGCAGGATTCCACCAAAGGGTTTCAGAGGCGGGCAGCCTTTGGGGAAGGATTCCAAGGGCAAAGGTGGCCCCCGGGCGGGTGTTCCGGCCGTGAATTCCAAGCATGAGGCAGGAAAGGGAGGAGAAGGTGAAGTCTTAAGAGCCCTCCTGGACCAGGCCAGTGGTCCATCCAGTCCTGCATCCTGTCTCACCCAACCAGTTGCTGGGGAGGGCCAGAGAACAGGACACAGAGGCCTGGGTCTCAGAGGCTTCCTGTCTCGGACTGTGGAGGTCTAGGGATGCCAGCCTCCAGGTCAGACCTGGAGATGCCCTGGAAAGTACAGCTCCTCTCCAGACTACAGGGATCAGTTCCCCTGGAGAAAACAGATGCTCTGGAGCATAGATGCTGTGGCACTGGGCCCCATTGAGGCCCCTGTCCTCCCCAGACTGCATCCCCAGGTCTCCAGGATTTCCTGACCTGGATCTGGCAACCCCAGTCCCCATCCTCCACCAGTAGCCCGGGGGGGGTGGGGGGGGGGAACCTGGCAACCCTAGGAGGTTACAACAAAGCACTGAAGTTGACACAGATCACAAGCTTCTAAATACCACAAATTTATACCCATTAGGCAATAAACATATGTAGAACATAGGCAATGAGGCCATACACATTATCAGGGGTCTGATGGAGCGGGAGCGCAGAGGAGCGCAGCTCCGGGAGTGAGGAGCCCAGGGGGCGGGCACATGACCAAGCCCCGCCCCCTCCTCGGCTTCCCCGAGCAGTGCAGAGGCGCAGTGCCCCAGGGAAAGCCCTGCTAGGGTCTTTATTGTTTTTAATGTTTTGTTTTAATATTGATAATTTTATCATTGTTCCTTTTATGACTGTGTGCTGCTTTTCCAGAGACTTGCTCAAGGTGGCATATAAAGTTTCTAAGTATACCATTTTTTATCAGGGCACATGGCACATAAGTACTGGAGAAATTTCACCAACCCTTCAGCAGCTTCCACCCCATCAGTTTGGTGTAGTGGTCAGGAGTTGGACTCTAATCTGGGAGAACTGGGTTTGATTCCCCACTCCTTCACATTCAGCTGCTGGTGTGACCTTGGGCCAGTCACAAGTTCTCTCAGAGCTGTTCTCTCATGAGCAGTTCTCAAAAGACCTCTCTCAGCCCCACCTACTTCACAGGGTGTCTTCTTGTGGGGAGGGAAAGGGAAAGGGATGGGTCGTGCACATGTCCTGGGTGTCTCAAGTCTACTTGAAACCTGGTGTTTTCAAGGGAGCAGGAAGAGAACGAGGGTGTGTTCTTGACGCTTATTTTTATTGCACAAAGTATTGGATGGGGAAGGGAATGGAAGAAGAGCAGGTCAGTTTCACTCACCTGTGGAGTGGAGCCTGAGGGGTGGGTGTTGCCTTCTGACACACTTCCGGTATGTTAGGGGGTGTGGTATATGCAAATGAGTTATGCAAAGGAGTTATGCTAATGAGCTCCTACAAAATGACCCATGCACATTATTACATAATCAGTCATTTGCACGCAGGCAATATACATATTCTCCAAATACATTGATTGATTGATTGATTGATTGATTGTTGGGATTTATATCCCGCCCAGCCAGCGTTAACATGCAAAGACGGAGGCTCCAGATTTTGCTCTTCGTTTTGTGTCCTTCTTCAGACAATTAGACGGAGAATATTAAGGTAAGTTACAAATCAATATGTCTACAATTTATACAGCGAATAACAAAGAGGAAAGAAAAAGAAGAAATCGCCTGTTTCATACCTGTACAGAGAACGTCCCACAAGAACAATGCGGATTGATTATTCCCTGTTTCTAAGGTGTTCTTTCTTATTCAAATCCTATAAAAGGATATATAGATAAATAAGGAACACCACTGCCCACATATATTGGTACATGTATAAGATAGTTTACATCACATAGCATCTTGCACTCACCTGTGAAGATCCTAAAGTTAGGGCTGAATAATCAATCCGCATTGTTCTTGTGGGACGTTCTCTGTACAGGTATGAAACAGGCGATTTCTTCTTTTTCTTTCCTCTTTGTTATTCGCTGTATAAATTGTAGACGTATAGATTTGTAACTTACCTGAATGTTCTCCGTCTAGTTGTCTGAAGAAGGACACGAAACGAAGAGCAGGACCTGGAGCCTCCGTCTTTGCATGTGTTTGGAGAACATGTACATTGCCCGAGTGCAAATAACTGATTATGTAACGCGTATGGCCTTATTGCCTGTATTCTACATATGTTTATTGTCTGATGCAGGGGTCATTTCGAGCAGCAGCTCGGGGAGCTCAGCTCCGGGAGTTGGTGCCAGCCCCCCCCCCCCCCCCAGCAGAGGAATGCCTGCTTGTGTCATGGCTGCAGCAAATGACCCCCGTCCCCTGGAAAGGTCCTTGTTCCTCCGACCAGCCTTCTGAAGGCTACAGCCACCACTGAAGCTCTCCTCCCAGAAGAGTGGTATCTCTGAGGCTTGGATTAGTAGCTCTCCCCTCACTGCCAGCTCTTTCTTTCTTTCTTTCTTTCTTTCTTTCTTTCTTTCTTTCTTTCTTTCTTTCTTTCTTTCTTTCTTTCTTTCTTTCTTTCTTTCCCTCTGACATACTTCTAGTGATGTCAGGTGGTTTAGCATATGCAAATAAGTTATGCTGATGAGTTATGCTAATGAACTCCTGCATCTCTTTTTCTACAAAATGACCCCTGGTCTGATGGGTATAAATTTGTGATATTTAGAAGCTTATGATCTCTGTCAACTTCAGTGCTTTGTTGTAACTCTGTGGCATACTGATCTATCGCTTGTTTGTTTATCCCGAGGAGGTTCCCATTGAGTCACCCTGGCTGGTGACCACTGATGGACCTCTCCTCCTCCATCAGTCTCTCTAGCCCCCTTTCCAAGTCCTCTGTGCTCGTGGCCCCCGGCAGAATTACTTGTTGAGTAGAGAAGTGTTTCCTTTTGTCTTTCCTGAATCCACTTAATTCGGTGCCCCTGAGTTTTAGTACTACCAGAAAGTCAGGGAAAGCTCTCTCTTTCCCCCCCTCTCTCCACCTCATGCACAATTTGATAGACCTCTGTCATGTCCATCCGCCCCGCCGCCATTTCTTTTTCTAAACTGAGAAGTCCAGGGCTGAGAAGTCTTTTAAGGGCTCAGGAGACTTCAGCTTAGAGTTGCCAGATCCCCGGTGGCCACCAGTGGGTGATGGGGGCTAGAGTTGCCAGCTCCAGGCCAGGAGACTCCTGAAGATTTGGGGGTGGAGCCTTGGGAGGAGAGGGGCCTCAGTAGGTGTAATGCCACAGAGTCCCCCCTCCAAAGCAGCCATTTTCTCGGGGGGGGGGGGGAAACTGACCTCTGTAGTCTGAAAATGAGCTGTAATCCTGGGAGATCCCCAGGTCCCACCTGGAGGCTGGCATCCCTACTTCAGCTGGAGGGAGGGGTGTTAATTTGGCATCTACTTGCCTGTGCTCTTCTAGGATAACCGTTGTGCCCAGAAGACGAGTCTCTCATTATGCTGTTGCGTCTGTGGGTATGAGTAGGAACCATGGGCCTCTCCCAGCCCTTGAAAGCATTGGGCTGAGCTCTTCCAAGTCTCCGCCCATCCGCCAGCACCCTGGGCAATGTCACACGGCCGGCCGTCAGCACAGAAGGGCCAGCCGCGGCTGCCTCCCCTCTGTGCCCCCATGAGGTCTCCAGCCTGCTTGATGCTCACGCGGCCTGTTTTGTTTCCGGTTCCCTTCAGGGCCCGGCCTGTGGTGGTCATCAAAGCCCGAGTGGTGGTGCCAGAGGCGCTGAACCCAGAGGAGAAAAGCTGCACAGTGTCGAAAACGGAAGCCAGCTGGTGAGCTGGGTGGGAACAGCCTTTATTTAACCTGAGGATGAATAATCAGCCCAGGATCCCCTGCCCAGTTCCCCTCCAGTTCTTTGTTCAAAATTAGCTTAGCATATCTGGAAAATGACTATGATTTGCTTTCAGGCTCCCCCTCCTCTGAGTGAAGGGAAGTTTGGGGGGGGGAAGCATTCTCTTCTCATTGCCTTTGGGTGAGACTGGAATCTTTGTGGGTAGAGTCCAGTGGGAGCAACAGAACAAAGTTTGAGTCCAGAGGCCCGTTTAAGACCAACAAAGTATACTGGTAGACCCAGAATTAAACTTTGTTAGTCTAAGAGGGGCCACTGGACTCAAACTTTGTTCTAGAACTTTGTTCTAGAATCTTTTTAGTAATTGGTTTACTTACAAGTTGGGCAGGTATAATCCATACAAAAAAAAGGGGGGGGACTCAACCCAAAGAGTAGCTGCAATCTAAGAGAGCCAGTTTGGTGCAATGGTTAAGTGTGCGGACTCTAATCTGGGAGGACCAGGTTAGATTCCCCACTCCTCCACTTACACCTGCTGGATGACCTTGGGCAAGCCATAGCTCTGTACCAGCTGTTCTCTCAAGGATAGCTTGGGAAAGAGCTCTCTCAGCCCCATCTACCTCCCAGGGTGTCTGTTGTGGGGAGGGGAAGGGAAAAGGAGTTTGTAAGCCGCTCTGAGACTCCCTTGGGGAGTGGAGGGCGGGGTATAAATCCAATCTCTTCTTCTTCAAGTTAACAAGCAAATTAGTATAAAAAATACAAATATTTATTAGGGTGTACGCATAAATAAAACATTATGAGGTTAAAAGAAACAGTCTAAATTTCAGACTCTAAAAGCTTATTTCATTCAGAACCGATTGTTATACATATCAAAAGTTTTATCCATCAGTTTGATGGTTCCCACTCATCAGTAGCAGCAGGCCAGAGGTTTGGCTTGGCCCCGGATGGCGGTGGTGTGGGCCAGGTGGGGGAGGCTGTCCCTTGTTGGGGCAACCAAGGACCCTGACCCCGTCCCTGCATGCAAACACGCTACATTTAAAGAATGCAACTGGGACTCTCAGATAAGCGGAAGGGCAGACTTGGGGTGGTGGGGAAGGAGGCAGCAGGACAGGGGAGGAACTGGGACCAGTCTGCACTAAGAGGCAGGAAGCGACAAAGACAAAGTGGAGAGTCTAGTTACTGTTCTAAACCCCACCCCACCCCCAAGCCATCCCCTGCTCTCTTTTTCCAAAGCCCAGTGAGGGCCACGGCTGTAATGCAATATGGTAATGCGTGAATGCGACCAGTGAGTTCTTGCAAACATGTGTATCATACAAGTACACCACTGGGGAGCTGCCTCTCCCTGTCCGAGGGTGTATGGAGTGACAAACCTGAGTTCGCTGCCCAGTAATGTGTGAAATGACTCTCATAGGCTTCCTGTTCATCTCCACAGCTTCACCATCCAGATGTGTGTCGGAGTGTCGGGGAAAAACATACCCCTCAAAATAAGTGAGTGTTTTACTTGTTACTGGGAGAGAGAGAGGCGCATTACAGTCTGGTGGCTGCTGTAGTGGGATGAGGTTTACCAACAGTAAGATCCTTTCTGTTACCAGGAGGGCTGGGTAGTTCATAGAGGAAAGGCTTTTCATGGTGCCCTTTTTGTTGTGGAGATATAAGGGGAAAGGGATACCCTAGCAACAAAAGGGCAGAAGTCAAATGGCTCTGCAGGGGACTGGGGCAGGGAAAATGACACCGATGTGGGCAGAACCTGGAAAGACTTTGGGAAAGATTGCAGAAAAGACAGGGGAAACCCGGAATATGCTTGGAAGCATCATGATATTGAGGGGAACTGGGGGGGGGGGGGGGGGGGCATTTCCCAACGGCATCCAAAGAACTAATGATAACTCCACCAGTACAATCAGCACTGCTGTAGTAAACGTGTGTATAATTTTTGGTGTCACTATCGTAATGTATCCCCCTCTGCCGCCCTGAGCCTGCTTCAGCGGGGAGGGCGGGGGGATAAACCAAACAAATAAAATAAAATAAATATGTTTCAGAAAAGTTTCAGAAGGGATCTTTCACTTACTGCAGTTTGCATTTTTAAATATATGAAAGCGTACGCATACTTCCATATAGCCCTTTGAAGTGAAGACAAATTGCAGAATGATTTGTTAATCTCTCCGTAGCATCTTGGCATGAAATAATATGTTTTGTCTTCCTTGTTTTTCTTTATGTTTTCCTTTAGGTGTGAAATCAACTAGGCCGGCGGTGACTTATACCTGGTCTAACTGATTTCACTGGTTTGGGAAAAACCCCTCGCAATTGGGAGAGGCATTAGCAATCTTCTGGCCCCAAGGAGAATGGATTCCTTCTCTGCTTCTGGGCCCAAAGTCTGGGGGCCCTGTGCTAAGGGGAAGTTTGCTCCTGTTGGTCTACACCAGGGGTCCCCAGACCTTTTGAGTCTGGGGGCACCTTTGGAATTCTGACGCAGTGTGGTGGGCGCAGCAGCCACAAAATGGCTGCCATAAAGCGGCGGCTGCGGGAGGCAGAAACAGCCACAAAATGGCTACTGCAGCTTGCTTGCTTTCAGTCACACAGTGAAGATCCTGGTGTTGTGGAGACAGCTTTTGCCCAAGCAACATTTTTTAAAAAGTCAGAAGCCTTGCTGGAGAAAAGCCCCACCCAGCCCCACCCACTGAGGGCCCCCAGGAAAAGTGTCGGCGGGCACCATGGCACGCACAGAGGCCACGGTGGGGACCCTTGGCCTGCAGATATGACCACTGGGAGCACGGCTGGCCATGAGCTTGAGATTTCAGTTGCTGTTCCATCTTGCTCTGTTTTGGGGCTGCTGAGCACTTATGGAGCCCTCGCCAGCCACAAATTAAGGGGCTGTACAGAAAAAAGTAACATTCAAAGGTTTCAGAGGGCTTAATGTTTTCCAAACAATGGAAGGGTAAGGATGGAGTGGGGAACAGAGCTGGGCCTGTGGCAGAACATCTGCTTCGCCTGCAGAGGGTCCCTGGTTCCGTTTCCGGCATCTCCAGCTAAAAGTGGCAACTGATGTGAAAGACCGCTGCTTAAGACCCGGGAGAGCCACTGCCAGTCAGAGCAGGCAATACTGACCCTGATGGACTGGCAGTCTGATTCCGTATACGGCAGCTTTACATTGTGCGCTCATGCGTTGTCTCAGCAAAAGATGTCGAATGAGCCTGAAAGTGGATCTTGGCTGTTCACCCCATTGTTTTCCTAGGCCTGGACGCAGAGCTGCAGTTGGACCGCATGAAGCAGAAATTTTGGCGAAGGGTTTTCCTGGAGCAAACCAGCCAGTCGAGCCAGCTGTTCCCTCTGGAACTATCAAGAAAAGCGTCCCAAACCTGTCGAAACATCACTGCCTACCTGCGGGTATGAAGCTGGGTAGAAGGGGGGGGGGCGTGGGAACAGGTGGGAGCCGGCCCGTGGCCAGGATTTTGTGGTTTGTGGGGCAGATTTTTTTCTGGAGGGGTTGAAGTTCTCTGTGCAGAAAGGAAAGCCATGTAGCCAATAGAAAGCTGTTACCAGGATAGATCTCTAAATTGCAAGCTGTCAACCAGATGCCAGTTCTCAGCTGCTGCAAATTTATCACTTCTGCCAGCCGAAGCAACAATTCTGAGAACAAGCCGGCAGGTGGGGGTGAGGACTTCAATAGTCAAGACAGCTAACACCTAAGCAGAAAAAGTCTCTTAAAGGAGACCAGTTTCTTGACACAGCGTTAGAAGGGATCCTAGAAGTCACCTACTCCAACCCCCTTGCTCAGTGCGGGAATTACTCAACTACAGTACCCCACACTCTGCTTAAAAGACCCCACAGCTTAAAAAATGTTTTAAAATGATTTTTAAAAGCATTTACAGGAGGAATTCTTGTGGGGCTGTGTCTTTGAGAAAGGTGGGGGAGCCCCCAAAAGCCCCACCATAGCTACGGGCCTGGGTGGGAGAGCGATGGAAGCTGTGCTAAGAGCCCAAGCAGACCAAGGAAGAGTAGTTAAGAGGGTGAACAGAGTGCTCTGCCCTTCCCCTCCCCTTGCACTGGGGGAACCACCCACCCTGCACCCCAGTGCCCAGAATCTGTATGCCCAAATCATGGGACGCAGCTGCTTGGGGGCCTCAGCCCCGTATCCTCTCCTATGAACAACTTTACTTTGTTGATGATGAGGACAGCCAGTGTGGTCCAGCTGTTAGAGAGACCCGGGTTCAAATCCCTACTCTGCCGTGGAAGCTTTGCTGGGTGACCTTGGGCTGGTCACACCCTTAGCCCACCTCACAGTGTTGTTGAAAGAATAAAGCACAGGAGGGGAGAGTGATGGAACCGGCCCACGGGGGTGCAGCTGGGAGAGCCAGTGGTGGTGTAGTGGTTAAGAGCAGCAGGAATCTGACCTTGATCCCCCACTCCTCTTCCACATGCAGCCAGCTGGGTGACCTTGGGTCAGTCACAGTTCTCTCAGAGCTCTTTCAGTCCCACCCATCTCACAGGGTGTCTGTTGTGGGGAGAGGAAGGGAAGGAGATTGTAAGCTGCTCCAAGACTCCTTCGGGTAGTGATGGGTGGAGTATAAAAACCACCACCCCTCCCCCTCTTCTTCTTCCTCTTCTTCCTCCTCCTCCTCCTCTTCCTTGGCTTTTCCGTGTTTTCTTTGGGGAAGAGAAATGCTTCCATCTGCCACCAACTCTATTGGTACTCCTTAATGTAGCCCCACCTCCGAGGAGTAGGATTGTACTTGGAGCTTCAGGGGCTCCCAGCCTGCCTCCCTCTGATGAGCCTGCAAAAATTGCCGCGGTCCTCCTGCTTGGGGGAACTGTGGAATCCCTGCTTTTGGCATGCAGCTGTTGAAGACACTGCAGGAGGAAGGGGACAGCCCTACTGGGGAGGGAGCTCGGGTGTGGGAGACCATTCTTTGTTCAACTGACTGCTTGTTAATAGGCAGAGGGGGAGTTGGCTGAGGTTTCCTGGAAAGCTGTTACTGGAAATCCTCTTCTGAATAGCCGATTTATGTGCAGGGAAGAGTCTGAAGCCACCAACGTATGGGTGTGTGAATTAATAGACAGAGAGAGAGAGAGAGAGAGAAGGGACCGTTTTTGCCGCTTGAAAGGCAGAGAGACTGGGCAGGAGGCAGACGGGGTGGTGGGCGCAGGAGGTCTGCTCTCCAGGGCTCTGAGGGAGGGTCAGTCGCTTTTCTGCCTGTGGTCAGAGTGTCTGTTTGCCTCTACGGGTAGCCTGATGTAAGCGTCTCTCTCCTCCTACTTTTTAACCTCACAACAGCCCTATGAGGGATTTACTTATTTTGGCATTTTTTTAATTCTGCCCTCCCCAAACTAGCTTAGGGCAGATCACAACAAATTGAGTCAAAGACTCATTACAATAAAATCACAATAAACAATAAAAACTGGTAGCAGCAATATAAATCTGCTGGGGCCAAAGGGTGGAATCCGGTGGGCCCTTTCAGCAGGCCAACGGAGGGGGACGCCCGTTGCCTCAACCAAAGGCCTGGCGGAATGGCTCTGTTTTGCAGGCCCCGCGGGACGATAAAAGGTCCTGCAGGGCCCTGATCTCCAGCGGGAGCTGATTCCACCAGGCCGGGGCCAGGGCAGAAGAGGGCTAAGCGGCCGTCCTTTGGGCTGGGGGTAACTACCAGTAAATGTTGGCCCTGTGAGCACAAGGCTCTTCTTTGGGGCACAAATGGAGGGCCTTGTGAAATCCTGGGGTCCATCTTGCAAGGCTTCCGGGCTTTCGACCACGATACAAAAGGCGGAGCTGGAGCAGCTGCTGGCCTGAACATGTCCCCATCTTTGCCTCTGGGAAAGCTTTTGAATGAAAAGCTGGCAACGAGGGGAAGGGAGGGGGCTCACTGTGGAATGTCCTCCCCTCCCTACAGGACCAGGCGGATTTCAAGGACAAACTGAGTCCCATTGTTGTCAGTTTCAGCTTCAGTTTGGGATCAGCATTGGAAGCCGGGGAGCTGGACCCTGTGCTGTCTGGCCGGACGGTGATCCAGAAGCAGGTAAGATTCCTCACCTTCCTCAAAAGGAGCCCTGTGCGCTGTCAGTGACTTGGGTGCTCAGTTTGCATAAGGCGAGAGAGGGGGGGTGGGTGGGAGTCAAACCATAAGCCATGACTAGAAGCTCTGCTGCTTGGGTTTGATTTAACCCCACTGCTGGCAAGGCAAAAAGAATCCCTCCCGGGGGGGGGGGGGCACAGACCCTCTTTGAAAGTGAGCTGCTTCCCATGCAAAGAAGCCACACAGCCTGTGAGTCTGGGCATTTCGGCGGGGGGAACTGGGTTCCATTCCCCACCCCCATCACCAGCTCTGCCTGCCATCAGACGCCCCATGATGACAAGAAAATGTTTGAGTGACAAGTTTGAGTGACAAGAAAATGTATTTCCTCCTAACCATAAATTTCTCTTTCAAGTGGGAGGCTTTCAGCTTTTCCTCACTCGTGGATTGGTTTTGGCTCCCCCCCCCCCCATTCTGCATGGTTTTGCTCCCTCTAGTGGTAGATTCAATATTACATTGTGTTATGTTCAGCATATCTCCCTGTAGATTTTTAGTCTGGGTTCTGCAGATGTTTTGCTGTTAGGGACTTGTTAACACCACTCTTTCGAGGTGAAGTGATGGTAATTGAACAACACTGTCGGGTACTGAAATGCATTTTGTGTCTGTGTTTTCCTCTGTTAACTGTTGGTAGGGGGAGAGCTCTTTCCATGATTCCAAGGAGTTCTCCCATGAAAAGGGTGTGGGTGATTGTGGTGGTGGGTTCTGAATGCAGTTAACTGGGACCAGTGGAAAGGTCACTCATGCTCTCAGTTTGGTGCTGCTTGCCCTCCAGAGTCATCTCATGAGGATGGGGCACTTTTCCTGGATTTCACCGGGCTTCCCGCTCTGTAGCCGTGTGTCTACTGAGGAACCTGCAGGATCCAGGCCATGTTCATTCAGTCATGGCTTTGCATGTTTGTTCCAATCTGCAGACCCGTATCATTTTGGACTGTGGAGAGGACAGCATTTGTATTCCGGACCTCAGACTGTTTGCTAACACGTAAGCACCTGCTCCTTTGTCTCTCCAGCAGCTAGCTCTTCTGGTCTCATATGGGTGCTAGTCCCAGTCATCTAAGCTCTGGCCACTGTTCCAACAGAGAGGTTCTGTGTTCAAATCTCCCTAGGGCCTCAGCTGTTTATTAAAGCATTTATACCCCATGTCACATGAGTTGCTCGACCCTCCCCCCTTGCTGCCGCTGGAGTCTGTGGACGAGGGTGGCTCCACCACCTTCTTAAGTCCCTTTTGTGTGTAGGCGGGGCCTCAGAAATGGAAGTCTGGGGGGGGGGTTGCGTCACCTCTCCCTCCCAGCTTCCTCAGGTGCTCTGCTTCTCTCTCTGGGCACCAGCAGAATGCACCTCTCGTTCCTCCTCAGCACCTTCTGGCTTCCAACTTTTATTCTCTTTCCCCCCTCCCAGCATCCTGGTCTGCTCCCTCCCTCTGACCCCGCCCCCCCTTTTAGCCTAGGATGCCGAGCTCGGGAGGAGCCTGGACGTCCGTAGACATTTCTTCACCCACCGGGCCTCCCTGGGAGCCCGGCCATGGCCCCCAAAAGTGAGGATGTGCTCTGGCGCCTGCCTGCTTGCCCGGTGTCTCCCGCCCACCAGCGGCCCTTGACGGCTGCTGAGGCTGGCCTGCTGCTGTGAGCTGTTGCCGGGGCTGTTTGTTGGAGGCGACACGGGCGGTGGCCTCCTGATGTCTCCTTGCGTCCCGCGGCGCTCCGGAGGTCCCTCACCATCTCCCGGCCGGCTGGTCGCACCCGGCTTCGTCCTACGGGTGGGTGATGGGTGGAGCCATGCCGGAGGCCGACGCTGGCTGGGGACTGAGGGGGGGGGGCTCTGCAGGTCTCGCTAGCGGGACACCCCATCTTTAAAACAATACCCAGCAGCAACTGATATGAACTCATGACACTGCAAAACAAACAGAACAAAAGAAGAACCCAGTCCGAAGTGACCTCCTGCTAAGCTCCAAAGCCATCATCATTTAAAAAAATAGCTTTAGAAAAACCCAACCCAAACCCAGAAATGAAGAGAGGATCAGTGGGGGTCTTCCTGGGGTTACTGGGGCGTGTGAAGGCAAGGCACTCAGAACTGGAGAGCCACATCCCGTTGGGTGGCATAAGGCAAGCGCTCAGCCCTTTCCAGCTAACACAGATGCAGGTTTGTTGAACACCTGGCAGCTGTGTGGGTCTGGCCAGGCAGCGATTCTGAACCAGGTCCCCGGGGGGGTTTTGTGCTGGAGTTGATCATAATGGAGACGACGGCCATCCATCATGAGAGTCTTTGACGCTGTAGTCGTTTATATTCCTATGTAAGGGTGAGCATGCAGAGTGGCAGCCGGTGTGCCTCTTTCCCCTTTATCCATGCAATCCAAGAGAGGGGACGTCACTCCTGTGGCTCCTGTCGATGCCACTGAGTAGGGGAGGGCCTGTTGGGGAAAATAGTCAAAAAATACTTAAATACTCGGATCTTTGCTTCACTGGAGAGGATCTTTGCTTCACTGGAGAGGAGGCGTTTCTTTCGGTTTAAAATATTTCTAAGGGATAGGGTACACAGGAAACCTACAAAAGAACAAGAGATATCCAGAGCTACATCTTTACATGCTACTGCTACAAACACATGGTCACTCAACAATGGAGAATCCTCCTCCTTCTTGACCCCTAGAAGGAAATCACCTGAATACATTAACCAATCAATACCATTTACTTTTGTGGGCTATTCTTGCATTGGCTGTCTGCCAGATTTCCTTCCAGGTCAGTCTAAACAATGGTACAGAAGATAAACAAGTTAACCCTATAATGACTGGATTATTGGAGCTTGCAGCTCATACATTTCCAACAGAGCCCTCTTGTGTCCCCGTGCCAAATCCTGCGGAGTGCCATGGCTTTGACGATGGCCTGGAGCCATCACAGATGGGGTTCCGTAATTGCTGAGGTTTCCCCATTTGGGCTGCGTGGCCGGAGGCACTCTTGTTGACCCAGGCTCTCTGTCCTTGTCCCTTATGCTTGTGTCTTAGGACAGACAGACCGCTCCTCATTGGGGCAGAGAACGTGGTCCTCATCCACGTAAGAGCGGTGAATGCTGGCGAAGGGGCCTACGAGGCTGAACTGGTAGTGGAGCTGCCGAGGGGAGCGTACTTTCAAACAGCTCACAGCATCTCACAGGTAAGGAGAGCCCCAGCATCCAGAGAGAGGTCTCGACACAGCTAGCTTGAAGCTGCTGCTGCTGCAGAGCAGAACTGAGCTGGGAAAAACTGGGCTGATGGTTTCCTCTATACAGTTGTCTGCTTTCTAAAAGCATGCCGGGAAGTGCATGTGTGTGTGTGTGGTGGTGCTGTCGTTTAAGGCAGGTTTGAACCATTTTCTTGCAAACATGGAACTTCTGCAAGAACTTCTGCAAGGGGATGGAAAAGTAAAGTAGCTCAGCCCCCTTCCATCCCAAAGATTGTAGGCAGTGGGGCTAGGATAAATGACCCCACCTCTGACACTGGAGTTGTATAATGCCAGGTCTATAAACAATAAGACCATGGTCTTTCGAGACTTCCTGTGGGAGCAGAATGTAGACCTGGTAGGTAACAACCCCCGCTCTCTGGACTAGGCACACACACGATCTGTTCTTCACAGTGGGGGTTACAGTGGACTGGATTACTGCCTTGGCAATACCATGGTCGGACCACCTTGCCCTGAAGGCCCATCTGAATGTTTCACCCCGACCCTGTTTGGGTGGGGAGCTTATTTTAGCACGCCCATGGAGCCAAATGGAGCCTATGCGGCTTCAGATGGCTCTGTGGGATCTGATGTCCCCTGGTGGCTTGTTAGATGAGCTTGTAGAGGACAGGCACAGCCAACCATGAGATCACTCCCCGACGCCCTCTGCGCCCTTGCTCTAGGCTCGCTCCCTGGTTCACCCAGGAGTTGCGGCTTACAAAGTGAAGGCGAAGACAGCTAGAGAGACGGTGGTGGCACGCCCGCCATGAAGATACAAGAATTTCTTATGTGATGTTTATGAGATCCTATGAAATGGCAGTCAAAACCATGAAGAGAGACTATTATGCGGCCACAATTGCGTCTGCGAGCTCACATCCCATCCAGTTATTTAGAACATTTTGGTCCATGACTGCTCTGCCACAAGGCAGGCCAAATGCTTGGGAATTGGACATTGACTGTGAGGCTTTTGCGAGCCATTTCGCAGACAAAGTCTTGTCGCTCCGCCACGACCTCCCTGCCACATTTGAGACAGTGAGCGAACTCAAGGCTCCATGCTGTCTTCAAGTCAGATTATGGATCATTTCAGCCCGCTCAGCCTAGAGGAAGTCAACAAACTGCTCTTGGCTGTATGCTCCACCACATGCTGTCTAGATCCGTGCCCGTTGTGGCTAATTAAAGCTGGCCACGATGGGTTACGAGGTGCCCTGAAGGAGATCATCAACAAGTACCTCACTGAGGGACTGTTCCCTAGGGCACTCAAAGAAGCAGTGGTCCACCCTCTCTTGAAAAAAAAATCTTTGGACCTGGCCAAATTGGCAAATTACCAAATTACCAGCGGGTCTCCAATTTGCCCTACTTGGGCAAAATAATAGAGAGGGCTGTGACAACTCAGCTACAGAGCTTTTTGGATGATGCTTCCATTTTAGACCCCTTCCAGTCCAGTTTTCAACCAGGCCATGGGACAGAGACAGCACTGGTTGCCCTCACGGATGCAGAGGCATCGACTTTTAAAATCCCCGGGGGAGGCGGGGGCTCTTATGTGTGAGCGAGCTTTGCACACACGTCGGGACCATGTCCCCGCCGCCTCTCCCCCCCCCCCCCCCGGGCCTGGCCTGGCCTGGCCACTCCTGCCTCTGTGGGGCCAGCTGGGCAAATGCCCAGCGTGCTGGTGTCACCCGGAAGTGAAGCCAGCACGCTGGGCACGTTGCTGGGGCGACGCTCTGGCAATCGCCCTGAAACTCTATGGGTGGGCGGGTGGGTGGGCAGGCAAGCGAGCGGGCAGGCAGGCCTGGTAGACGCTCCGTTTTGCCGGGGGAGGCTGAGCCCTCCCCGGGAAATTTGGGGAGGGGGGGCTCAAGCCCCCCCCGTAGTTGACACCTATGCATGGATGACCTCTGGAGGCATCTGGATCGGGGCGGATTGGCAGTGCTATTGTTGTTGGAACTGTCGGCAGCATTCAACATGGTCGACCATCAGCTAGTGATCCATCACCTTGCCAACACAGGAGTCCAGGGGTCTGCCTTACAATGGCTTGCCTCCTTTCTCCGAGGTTAGGGACAAAGGTTGGCACTAGGGGAATAGCTATCCTGAAGGCACCCACTGAACTACAGAGTGGCTCAAGGCACGACGCTTTCCCGGATGCGATTTAACATCTACGTGCGCCCCTTGCCCAGATTGCTCAGAGGCATGGGCTGGAATGTCACCAGTATGCAGATGCCACCCAGCTGTATCTGTTGTTCGGCAGCCAGTCTGACTCTGAACTGGAAGATCTGGACTGGGCGTTACAAGCCGTGGCTGGATGGCTTAGACTGAGCTGACTAAAATTGGATCTGACTAAGACAGAGGTCCTGTGCCTGCGTCAGGGTGGTCCGAGGGCAGGGATCCCATTCCCGACGTTCGATGAAGTGCCAGTGGTGCCACCGCTGGAGGTTAGGAGCTTGGGAGTGCTCTTGGAGGCATCTTTAATAACGGAGGCCCAAATAGCAGCCATTGCCAAGCAATGCTCCCTCTATCCTGTGGAGTCCTGTGAGCAAATATTCTACTTTGTGAGCTACTGGCATTGAAGTTGTGAGCAAGCGATTTGGCTCCTACATAAATTAGGTTGCTCTGGAACCAGCTAAGACAAAAAGGTGTGAGCTGGAGGCTAAAAAACTGTGAGCCAGCTCATACTAACTCAGCTTAGAGGGAACACTGCTGCCAAGTCAGCCTTCTACCATCTTCGGCTGATCAGGCAGCTGGTTCCCTTCCTCGACCACAATGACTTAGCAACAGTGATCCATGTGACTCGAGACTGGACTACTGTAACACTCTCTACGTGGGGCTGCCCTTGACGCAAATCCGGAAGCTGCAGCTGGTGCAAAATGCAGTGGCCAGGCTCTTGATGGGCCTCCCTATGTGGGAGCACATCCAACCTGTGCTGAAGGCATTGCACTGGCTGCCGGTAGCACTGCCTCAAGTTGCTGGTTCTTACCGTTAAAGTCCAAATGGTCAGGGGCTGACATACCTGAGGGACTGCCTTTCCCCATATATTCCCCAGAGAGTACTACATTCAGGGTCCCAAAATCAACTGACCCTCCTGAGTCTCAAAGATGCCAGACTGGTTACAACCAGGGCCAGGGCCTTTTCAGTGGTGGCTCCGTACTGGTGGACCGAGCTCCCAGAAAGATCAGGGCCCTGCAGGACCTTCTACAATCCCACAGGGCCTGTTAGACGGAGCTCTTCCACCAGGCTTTTGGTTAAGGAGCCGCCGCCACCAACGCCACCATCATCAACACCACCAACAACAACTGATGAATACAGAGCTCTGTTCCCTGGCTCCACCATTTACAGCCTATGCCTTCCACATATATATATGACAGAGATCTAGGAGCTGACGAGCAGGGAACATTAATGTTGCTATCTTTAAGTATTTATTTTACATCTAGCTAGCAGTTTATGATATTGGATTATTTTTAGATGGTTTTATGTATAATTGTTTACTTATGTTTTATCCTTCTGAAAGCCGCTATGAGCCTGCTCTGGCGAGGAGGGCGGGGTATAAATTGAATGAATGAATGAATGAGTGAATGAATGAATGAATGAATGAATGAAAATAAAGATCTGCCGCCTTGTCTGGCAGCTCAAGCTTAGCAGCCTTTATTGGGATAGATCTTGAAATTTCAAGATATTCACTTTTATTAGTCTAGTGTAGATAGATTCAGGGGGGTAGCTGTTTTGGTTTCAAGCATCAGAACAAAGTTTGAGTCCAGGGGCACCTATAAGAGCAACAAAGAAGAGGAGGAGGAGGAGGATTTATACCCCACCCTTCACTCTGAGTCTCAAAGCAGCTTACAATCTCCTTCCCTTCCCTGTGAGGTTGGTGGGGCTGACAGAACTGCTCTTGAGAGAATTGTGACTGACCCAAGGTCACCCAGCTGGCTTCATCTGGAGGAGGAGTAGGGAATCAAACCCGGTTCTCCAGATTAGAGTCTGCCACTCTTAACCACTACACCAAACTGGCTCTCACAAAGTGTGCGTGCACGCAGAAGCTTCTACCCAGAATTAAGCTTTCTTAGTCTTAAAGATGCCACTGGACTAAAACTTTGTTGTATTCATCTTGTATGTTAATTAGAAGACCTTCCCCAAGGTCACCTGTTCAGGCAGGCAGTTCAGCTAGTGGAGAGTGCTTGTATAGATCTGTTGGAGTTGTGCCTTAGATTAACTGTTGGAACCCAGGAACATTACACCGTGTCAGAAGCAGGGAATGAGGCATGTGCTGGCTTTGACTGCAGCTTATTTGGTGAAGCAGGAGCTGCGCAAGCCCCACCTGCAGCGAGGGAGATCTCCTCCGTAAGTAGCCCTTCTTCAGCTAGGGTTGCCGTCCCCCTGATGTGAGTGGGTTTCCCCCCAGTTTTGGGGGGCCCAATCTGCCGCCGGCCAAAAAGCCCCACCACACCTGATGTGTCCTGGAGGTGACATCATCGCGCCAGGGATGCTCTAGCATTTGGACTAAAACTCTGTGGTGACCACTGAGTTTTTAGTCAAATGCTAGAGCGTCCCTTTCGCAGCATGCCCAGTGTGATGACATCACTTCCAGGGGACGTCATTGCAGTGCATGCCTGGAGAAGACCCCAGAGAGCAGGCTGGAGCCCCCTGCCAGCTGAAGGTAAGGACCTGGCAACCCTCTCTTGCAGCCACCATCAGGGCTGCAGCTCTCTGGGGACATTCCAGACAGTTGGGAAAACCATCAGACAGCGGTTGGAACTTTACCTGGCCGCTATCGGAGCCGATGTGAAACCTGATAAGGCCCAGCCGTCCATTTTTCTGCATTCTATAGGACAGGAGGCTTTAGACATTTATATGGGGACTGTTCCTCAGTGCACTCAAGGAAGTGGTGGTCTGCCCTCTCCTAAAAAAAAAACCATCGCTGGAACTGGCCGAATTGGCAAATTATTGGCTGGTCTCCAATTGCCCTATTTGGGCAAAATAATTGAGAGGGCAGTGGTGTTACAGCTGCAGGGCTTTATGGATGACACTTCCATGTTAGACCCCTCCCAAACCGGTTTTCGCCCCGGCCATGGGACAGAGACGACACTGGTTGCCCTCTCAGACGACCTCCGGAGACATCTGGACCGAGGCGGATCAGCAGAGCTGCTGTTGTTGGACCTGTTGGCAGCGTTTGACATGGTCGATCATCAGCTACTGATCCACCGCCTTGCTGACACTGGGGTCCAGAGTTCTGCCTTGCGGTGGCTTACCTCCTTTCTCCAGGGTCGGAGACAAAGGGTGGCTGTAGGGGAACAGCTGTCCCAAAGGCACCCACTGGTCTGCGGAGGGCTCCACTGGCCGGTGCTTTCCCCAGTGTTATTTAATATCTCCATGCCCGGATTGCCCGGAGGCATGGGCTGAGGTATCACCAGCATGCGATGGCCCCCAGTTCTAGCTGATGTGGGGCAGCCAGTCGTACTCTAGTCTGGAAGATCTGGACCCGGCATTACAAGCTGTGGCTGGATGGCTTAGACTGAGCTGACTGAAATGGAATCTGACAAAGATGGAGGTCCTGTGTTTGAGTCGGAGCGGTCCGGGGCTAGGGATCCCACTCCCGACCTTCGATGGTGCTCCGCTGGTGCCAGCGCTGGAGGTTAGGAGTTTGGGAGTGCTTCTAGATGCTTCCTTAACAACGGAGGCCCAGGTAGCAGCCACTGCCAAGTCGGCCTTTTACCACCTTTGGCTGATTAGGCAGCTGGTTCCTTTCCTTGACCGGAATGACTTGGCAACAGTGATCCACACGATGATCACCTTGAGACTGGACTACTGCAACGTTCTCTACATGGGGCTGCCCTTGGCGTGAATCCGGGAGCTACAGTTAGTGCAAAATGCTGCAGCCAGGCTCTTGATGGGTCTCCCCATGTGGGAGCACATCCAATCTGTGCTAAAAGCATTGCAGTGGCTGCCGATAGCATACCAAATTTGCTTCAAGGTGCTGGTTCTTACCTTTAAAGCTCTATATGGCCAGGGAGCTGCATACCTGAGGGACCGCCTTTCCCCACATGTCCCCCAGAGAGCACTGCATCCAGGATTCCAAAATTGCCTGGCCCTCCCTGGTCCTAAAGAGGCCTGGCTGGCCTCAACCAAGGCCAGGGCCTTCTCAGTGGCGGCTCCCTACTGGTGGAATGAGCTTTCGGAAGACATCAGGGCCCAGCAGAACCTTTTACAGTTCTGCAGGGCCTGCGAGACGGAGCTCTTCTACTGGGCTTTTAATTAGGAGCTGCATATAACAACTGTACTGTGCCTCGCCTCGCCCCCTGGACTTCAGCAGCCTGTGCCCACCAGTAAAATGGGATGAGAGAGGCTGAATTACAACACTGGCTATTCCCGTTTTGATCAATCCAACATGTCCTGCTGTGACTGCGACATGATTTTATAATTACCATCAAGTCTGGCTCTAGCACCTTAGCACTTTATAACTGTATTATAAATTATGATGTCTTATTGGGTAGCTTTTATGTGTTTTACACTTTTATGTAAGCCGCCCTGAGCCTGCCTGGGCGGGGAGGGTGGGATATAAGTCGAATGAATAAATAAAAATAAATTAAATAAAAATACCTTTAGCTTTGCAGAAGGTGAACGTATGAAACTTAAGATAATAGATAAGTTTGAAGAATATTGCATGCCTAAAAAGAATGAACCTTCTGGACGGAACAGCTTTTTTACATGCGTGCAATGAGCAGAGCAAACTATAGAACAGGATGGACCACAAGGGGGCTCAGTCAGAACTGCGGCTTCAGTGACTTGGACTCCCTATATAACCCCCCCCCCCCAAAAAAAAATGGGCATTACACTCTGGAAATAAGACCCCTGGCCGGAGGGACACCTGGCTGTCCTCAACCAGGGCAACGGCCTTTTCACCCCTGGCGCTGGCCTGGGGGCACTCTCTGCCCAGTGAGGTCCGTGCCCTGCGGGACCTGATACAGTTTTGCAGGACCTGTAAGACAGAGATGTTCCTCCAGGCCTCTGGTTGAGGACAGCGACGGTTTGCCAACAAGCCTCTAGAGAGGGATATGGAATATTCAGCCCCATGTGATTAGTTAATCATTGCTGTTTTATTGTTTTAAAATTTTATTCTGTAGATATATGCATCTTATTTATTAGAATTGTATTTATGAGCTGTTGTTGACTGCCCCGAGCCCTTAGGGGGAGAGCGGTATATTGATGGAATAAATAAATGAGTCTTTGATACGGGACAGGATGATTTGTGGCATCAGGGACAGTACAGTTAGAGAGAAGCTCTTGCATGAGAGGGACCTGTCCTAGGAAAAAGCTCTTCAGATTTGCAGAGCTTCAGAAACTGTGAAGGCTGTTATAGATTGGGACTAAAACATTGCAGGACTGTGCTACCAGAGACTGGTTGAGCTTGGAGCCTAAGAACAATAGCCCACTAGGATTCTGGCAGTAACCAATCAATCAGTAACATTATGTAAATAGCCTATCGTTGGGAGTGGGGTGTGTTTCGGTGTGGCAACTTTGTGCTATTTAAACAGGGCATTTGGCCCTGTTCTTCAGACTTGCTCTGGCTGAAATCACAAATAAAGTTGAGCTGATCACTAGCAGTGAGTCTGCTGATCCATGGAACCCACTATTTAGCAAAGGACAAAATTTTGAATCTAGGGGGGGATGTTGTCCAGCGTGCGGGAAATTCGGTTTCAAAAGCAGAAGTTCCCTCCTGACAAGTGATTTCTAGGGGACAAATGCAAAAGAGACAAGCATGTAAAAACTGTGGATTTCCCATCGGTCCTACACAGTGCAATGCATTTGGAAAATGCTGTTTTCAGTATGGGAAGCATAAACATTTTGTGAGATGCTGCCAGACCAGAGTCCAGACAAATGAAGTGTGCACACCTGATGACACTCAGGAGTATGGGTTTTGTGTTGACACGGTAGATGCAAGGAGTAGAGGTAAGGACCAGGTTTTGTAACTGCATGTGAATGGGACTGTTATTCCATTTAAGTTGGACACTGCTGCTCAAGTTAATGTCCTATTGGAACACGATTATGCACATTTGTCAGTACGGCCAAAATTGAGGGCTACAGAAATCAAAGTTACTGGTTTTTCTGCAACGAATATTCCAGTAATGGACAGCTGCATCTTACATGTCAAACACAACAGCTCTGTGGATAAGCTCTCCTCTCCTGTTGTACCAAAGAAGGCTGTGCCGAGGGTTGCCAGACCCTCTGGTGGAGGCCCTACTTCCCCACCACCCATCCGTTGGCTGGCAGGGTGGGGCTGACCCCGAAAAAGAGGGAGAGATCCGTCTGATGTGCAGTGACATCTCTCCATCACTGCACACGTGACCCTGGAAGTAACATCATCACATCGTGGACATCGGGGCGACACTCTGGTATTTGGGCAAAAACTGTATGGTAGAAGCCAAATTTATTATAGAGTTTTTGCCCTGACGTCCTGGGCATGATGGCATCCTTCTGGGTCGCGTGGGCATTGATGGAGACATGTCACAGAATGTCAGATGGGTCTCGCTGCTGCTCTCTGTAAGCCCCCCCCGACTCCCCCACCAGGTGCCAGGAGGTTACTCCCGGCAGCCCTCGTTGTGCCCATGCTGGAGTTGGCAGCTTGTGAAAAATTGAACTTTATGAAGTGTGTATTTGCTTCACAGGTGCACACTGACATGGGCTGTGGAACGCTCATAGAACAGTGTTTGTTTGTAGGCCTGGGCTGTTCAAAATACTCCCTTATCTTAGTGTAGTATGTTAATTTGAAGACCTTCCCCAAGGTCACCTGTTCAGGCAGGCAGTTCAGCTAGGGGAGAGTGCTTGCATAAACCTGTTGGAGTTGCTCCATAGATTAAAACTGTCTGAACTACTCCTTGTTCTTCTGGTCTCTAATTCAGAACCCGGAAACATGACAGTCTTTATCCTGATTAGCTGGCAAAGAACCTCGGGATCAGAACTGCTCTGTCCTGGGGATGGTTTAGGTTGTGCCATGTCCACTGAATACTGCCATGGTTTCAGAAAAGACACATATTGTACAGATGTGGCCAGAAGTGCCTTGTTCTGTAGCTCTGGTGTGGGTATGAACATCTGTATAAGACGCCCAGGAGCAAGCTTGACATTTGCCACACTGGTAGCCTTTCCCCACTATCAATGCCTTGTGCTTTCTTTCCGCTGTCCACCAGCAGTGACCCCGCCCCCCCCCCCCACTGTCTTGCCTGCAGAAGCTGATTTGCAATTCCCGCAAGGAAAACGAGACCCGCCTGGTGGCTTGTGAAATAGGCAACCCTATGAAATCCCACACGGAGGTAAGCGGAGCTGTAGATGGTGGGTCAGATCTGGCTGGGAACGGGAAGAGCTGGTGAGGCTGGAACGGGCCAGCTTGATATGACTACAGGGGGCAGGAGAGGATTGCATTTTCAAGTCAGCCATAACCTTAGGCCAGCGTTTCCCAAAAGGAGGTTGCAAACTTGCAAAGCCTCTGACAGGGAGGTGCAGGCCAGCCATCCCCAGTGCCCCCCCCCCCCCGCCGCCGCCGGCCCCTTTGCATTGCTGCCTTTTGTGTTTTGGAAACAAGGATCTGACCCTGGAAACAGGATCTTCCATGTCACACTTTAGTCGGTATTCCCTCCCCCATAGGTACGTGTTGATGAAATAAAATGTGTCCAGATGGTTACTTGAGTGAGTTTCTTAGAATATTGGGGGGGCAGAGGGAGTAACAGAGGAGGAGAGAAGGTGGGCAAAGGGTGGAGTGCAACCTCCACAAGCAAAAGCTGTGTGAGTATCAGAATGTCACTTGCTTGGGGTTCGTAGTGGGGGCAGATGGTTGTTACTTTCTCAAAAACAACTGGTTAGCCCCTGTAGAAAACACCTCATAGTTCACCTAGGACACCAAAAAAACCTGTGGGCCAGTCTTGGAGGGGTCACCCTACCAAGTAAATTTGGACTTGTGGGCCACCATACTAAGAAGGCTGGAGACCACTGCCTTAGGTTTATTTTTTATAAAACACATTTTTATAAATGACCTGGAGGAAGACATAGAGCTTATCAGATCTGCAGATGACACGAAGCTGGGTGGGATTGCTAATTCTGAAGAAAGCAGAGTCAGGATTCAAAATCATCTAGGCTGGAACAATGGGCTGAGACAAATGAAATGAATTTCGATAGAGATTGAAACTGACAGCAGCGCATGTGAAAGGGATCTAGGTGTTCTGGTTGATCACAAGCTAAACATGAGACTGCAGTGTGATGTGACTGCAAAGAAAGCTAATGCAATCTTAGGATGCATTAACAGAAGCACTGTGTCCAGATCACGGGCGGTGGTTGTTCCGCTGTATTCTGCTATGGTCAGGCCTCACCTGGAGTACTGGGTCCAGTTCTGGGCACCACGAGCGTGTCTAGAAGAGGGCAACCAGAATGGTGAGTGGGTTGGAATCCAAGTCTTAGGAGGAAAGGCTGAAAGAGTTGGGTATGTTTAGCCTGGGAAAGAGAAGGCCTAGAGGGGACATGATTGCAGTCTTCAAATATTTGAAAGGTTGTCATGTAGAAGATGGAGCAGATCTATTCTCTCTTGCTCTGGATTGCAAGACTAGATCTAATGGATGGAAATTACTAGGGAGTTGATACTGGCTAAATATCAGGAAAAACGTCCTAACTGTAAGAGTGGTTGAGCGGTGGAACAGACTGCCTCGGGAGGTGGTGCGCCACTTCCCTGTCCCTTGAGAAATTTTGGGGGGGGGGGTCTTTTTACAGGTACTTTCTGCTCCCTTGTAATAAAAGGCGGCACTGTGATTTAGAGTTCCTTGGTAACAACTGTTTATTGACAAGTGTGCAAGCAGAGACTATTGGGAACAAGGCAGCTCATGGAACAGGCAGCATGGCAGCAGATCCAGGATCAGATTCCCCGAACATCTGTGTGGGGGGTGCACCCTGCACAGTCCCCACCCCACCCCCCACCTCCTCCTGGTCCCACTAAACTTGCGGCTCTCTGATTCTTTTTCTGTCCAAATCTAAACTACAACAAACTACTTTTTTAAAAGTATTAATGAACAAAAATAATTTATACATTCACTATTTAGACAAATGTTATCAGCGTTGATCACAATAATAGCAAGCTGTGATAAAAAAAATTCTTTAAGGTAATAATTAAATTACAGATTAGTATAGAACATTATGCCATTAGTAAGGCACTAAGCAACCCATTAATGAGAAACCAAATTTTTAGGATGCTGAGAAGAATTAGCAACAAAGTATACTCAAAATGTTAGTAATGTACAAAAAGAAATATAGGAAGGAAAAGCGTTGGGGGTGGTGCCTTGGCATGGAAGACAAAGTCAGACTTCTGTTTCAAGAGTGGAAAAATTTCTCAGCACCTCTAAAAGGCCTGGAAAGATTAGTAATTCCTTTTTTGGATTTTAACCTCTAGATTAGTGGAAGTGAAGATAATATGGCCCAACAATTCATTTCCCCCAAAAATATTGTGCTAATAATAGTCTCTCCAGTGTTATCAGATTTAAACACTAATTCTTATAAGACAGATCGTTCCACTTCTTCTAAATAAATCCCAACAAGATGACTGATGTGTTCATGTGGATGTTACACCTTTAAATCTTGTAAACTCTGTAAGTACAGATACACCCAAGATGCACCGCTGGTGAGAGGGCTCATTTTTGGTTTCCACGTCTCCAACGTCACAGAGTTAGCTGAGTAAATTCTCTTCAGTTGCCAAAGTGTCAAATGTCAGCAGGGCAGAACCCTATAAGAATTTTCCCTCCATGAGATGTAACATGTTACCTTATAATTTTGTTTGAAAATACATACCCACCTTTTGTAGATTGTAGCAAAACCAGTTCTGCGTCTTTCCTGCTGGGTAGAGACTGTGCTGTTCCGAAGGCTGGAGACAGATGTCCAGCCGTGGCACCCTCTTGTTGACCACCAGCGGGTCAAGTAATGCAATGCCATAGCGATAACGATAACCGACCATTAGTTATAATTAAGACAACAAGCCCTGTAATGTTATGATGTTGTCTGCGTCTAGCTCTGGCCAAGGGATGCAGGAAATGTTCTGTTATCACTCAACAGAGTACCAAATGTTGGCCCCCAGAGACTGTCCCAAGTTGCTGGCAGCCAGGCTCCTCTTCCCTCATTCTGAACTAGGAGTGTCGGACACACACCTTCTATGCTTCTGTCCACTGGGCCTGCTCCCACTTCTCTTTCTGTCCTTCCTTCCCACCCCCGCTTACAGATCCAGGTGGACATGGAAATAAGTGTCAGCCAGCTGGAAGAGGCTGGTGACAATGTCACTTTCAGGATGCAGCTCAAGAGGTAAGGCTCAGCTCCATTCCGCTGGCAAAGTCCCCCGGATCCAGTCCGTAACATTGGATCTCACTTCTGTGGTAGCCCTCCGACCCCCAATCTGAGCATTGCAGGAAAGTCACACCCTGAAATCCCGTGAATAAGTCCTGCTGTGCCTAAGAGCAAGTCCACCATTGATGGGGAGAGGATCTTTATGAACCCTGAGGAGAAGCGGTCCCATATATACGAGCCCCTTTCCTGGCGGGATTCCTGTGCCCAACAGCAGAGACTGTCCGGTGTGGCCAGCTCCACCCCTACAGCTCTCCGAGTAGGAGGCTTCTCTGTCAGGATCCCTGTGCTCCAGCACCGGGCCCCTGAGTGGCTGGCTGGCCGGCCAAGGAGCCTCCCTGGCTTTACTTTTGACATTTTCTGCAGCAAGAATAGAGACAACCCGAACAGCAACGAAAAGCTACTGCAGGTGCCAGTCGAGGTCAAGGCTAGGATGACGCTTTGGGGGTAAGTGAGGACCGGGGGCACCGGAGAGAGGAGGCTGCGAGAACCATTTGCCTGGAGCCTCCTTTCCAGATGTGCTGCTTTCCCATGTGCACAGCTGGTGTTTTCATGGGGGAAACATGTAAACATACAGCCCCAATAGGTGAATGTACAGCCTGTGATCTGTGAGAAGTTCTTCCTCGTGGTTCTGTCAATGAATAGGATGAGGCCACTGTAAAGTGGGCTCAACCGATGTGGCCGTGGGTTTTTCTGCATTCTCATCTTCTTCACTTGTGCGTCCCTATTGTTTCGGGGGGGGGGGGTATTTTTGCACGTGTTTTGCTCCTTGTCCAGTTTGTGAATAAGGCGGGTGACCCGTCTTGCAGAATTGCTCCAACAATGTATGAGATGAACATCTAAATCTTTAGCTGTACCCAGTGTTCCCTCTAAGCTGTTTTTTAGCCTCCAGCTCCCACATTTTGGGCTCAGCTCAGGAAGGATGGCTCCAGAGCAAACTGATTTATGCAGCAGCAAAATCGCTGGCTCACTACTTTAATGCCATGAAGAGTACTGGATTCAGGAGACCAGGAACGGTGAAATCATGAAGCCTTTATTGAGTGATTCAGCATGCCCAGTAGATGGTCGGAACAAGCATGCTTCCAGGGCCCTCATTATATGCTGGCCGGAGCCACACCTCCAGCCGCACCCAAAAGACCTGATAGGGGCTTAACATATGCACATGTTTGTCATAGGTTCCCTGGAGGAGCCTTTGATTGCATTGGCTCCCCAGGGAGAACCTAGGTCCCACATTGGTGGAGGCTTTCAATCCGGATGTCTATTGTTCCTCCAGATTCAAGCTCCCCTCTCTGTCTGACCATGTGCTCTGGCCATGCGGCGGGCGCCATTACCTGGGAGCACATGGCAGGCTGGTTGCTACACAGAGCATACTACATTACATGCCAGTTGCTCACAACGTAGAATTTTTGCTCACTAGAATCAACAGCTTGGAGGGAGCATTGGCTGTACCCATGATAAATTGCTTAAAAACGCAGACTTCCTTAGTGACAGAGCTGGAAGGGGAGAGCCAATCTAGGAGCAATGTCTACTCTTGACTCAATATGACGTCACTGTATGTTCGGCATAAAAACCTACAGATGTAAAGTGCAGGGAAATGTGCCGGATGCGCAGAGATGTAATATTGAATTGACCACTAGGGGGAGAAGAACATGTGCAGAAAAGACCTCCCCCCCCCCAAGCGATAGGGACACACAAGCAACAAAAATGAAAACGCAGAAGAGCTACTTGTGGGGAGTGGGGAGAGGAGGTGCTGGAGAGAAAGGTGGGCAGGGCATTTCCTCCAGAGAAAGCCGTGTACCAAGGCAAGAGGGAGAGGGGAACCTTGGGTGACCACTTTCTTTCTACCTTCCCCTAGGAGCTCTTCCCCAGCCAGCGTTCTGCTCCCACTGGTCTCTGAGTACCCCAAAAACGAGAGCAAGAAAGTAGCTGACTATGGGCCCCAAGTGGAGCACATTTATCGGGTACAGAGGAGCTGTAGTTGGGATTTGGTATAATGGGGGGGGGGAATGTCCCCAGCTCATCACTCATATTTCCCCAGTTGCTGACCCATTTTTCTTTTCGCTCACCCACCCCAGTTGCAGAATGATGGTCCGAGTTCTGTTTCTGGGGCTGAGCTTCTCGTGAACTTTCCCAGTCGTTTCCGGGGAAGCTTCCTGCTCTACATCACGAAGGTGACCACGGAAGGCAGTGTCAGCTGCTTTCCTTCCAACGAGACCAACCCCCTGAAGGTAAGCCTGGCCCAGCTGAATCGGGCCCAAGGACACTCCAGACCAGCCTCCTGTTCCTTATTGGTATATTTGGAAATGTATAGTCTGCTTTTCTCCCAAACGGGCACCCAGGGCAGCTTAAAACGGCCTTCTCCCCTCCTCAGGTCTTTCTTCACAACAACCCTGCCAAGTAAGTTGGGGGGGGAGAGAGAGAATGGGTCAAAGCTGTCTATAGCAAGTTTCCAGGGCAGAACAGAGATTTGGCTTTAAACTGGCAACTTGTGAATTTTAATCTTTAATTTTCTCCTTTCCTTTTATTTATTAGCTGCATTGACCAAAAGTCTTCAGCCAGTAATCTTTAATGTTGTTGATCTCTGACTATTAGTCATGTCCTTGCAGTGTGGTTTCTGTGTTGTTTGTCACCTGGAGTCTCAGGAGATAAAGTGGGACAGAAATATTTTCAGATGATTTGTCCTTGGGTCTCCCAGTTGAGGTGGACTGCTTTTCTCCACCTTGCAGCAAACAACAACAAGAAATTCTTAGGCAACCAATATAAAACTGCCCCCAGACTTTTAAATCTCCCAAATATGAAAACCGGCATTGTAAAACCAGCAAACCACTCACCCCGAGCAGCGTGCAACTGGCTCAGGGATTGAGATTCAAGACCCTACTGGACAAAGCTGGCGGAAAATGTGGAGGGAGGAGGTGGCTGAGCCCCCTGGCGGGTCCCATTTGGAGGGAGGGGGCAGGCTGGTAAATGTCCTTGAGATGCCTGGGCCACCGACTTGGTAAGGCTGGAAAAGATAAAACTGGCCCCTTAAGCCGAGCTCAGAAACAGACAGGCCGCCAGTGCCAGTGTTCCAAGAACAGTGTTTTCCCCACAGTGGCTAACTGTCAGAATCTGCTGATTCAGACATAGTATTTCTAGTTCTTACAGTTGTGCTTTTTACTTCTTTCCTGTTATATCCTATTGCTATGTATGTATCTTCTGTTGCCATGTATGTATTACAAATGTATGCTTGCAGATGCCATGTTGTAGTGCCTAACCAGGCCTGGGTTTTGTAACTGTTGAAGCGGGAGGGTGACACCTGCAATGTATGGGAACAAGAGGGCCTCTCACACTGCTGCCTCCGCATTCCATCGGCCCCGGCTGGGACTTCAAGGGAGGATGCGTCTCATCTCTTATCACATGCAAAAGCCTTGAGGCCATTGATTGTTATGTGAACTGGTAACATCTGAAGGGTCTGGTTGGGAAGGGAATTTACTGCTTGACACCTCACTTTCTTTCCTGTGGGAAACAAACGGTCAGAGCCCCTTTTTGCCCGCCGTTTTTCCCCTATAGTGATTGGCTACCTATGGGTAATTCAAACTCCTTGGAATGGTATAATAGACCTGCCTGTATTATCTGTCTCATCTCTGACAATAATCCGAGAAGCTGTACTAATGTAGAGATTGGAAATAAAGAACTCTGGTTTACCAACCAAGATCTGATCCTTGACTACTTTGAGCAGAACTCTCACACTAACTTGGTGCCTCTGGGAAACCTTCCAGCTGGCCATCAAGGCCAAAGCCCGCCCTCACCATTGCCTTCCAGAACTGAAATTCAGTGATATACTGTCCCTAGACATGGAGGTTCTATGGCAGCATTTGATAGACAAATCCTTGGGGACTCTTATCCTAGTTTTATTTTATTTTTTTTAAAACTGGGAAATTGGTCCAGTCCTCTGAAGACGCAGTTTTTCACCTGAGCTTTGTCTTTTCATTGTAGCTAGAGGTGCTGGAGCCTACAGCCGTCCCCAGCTACAATGGGACTTTCCAGCCACAACGATGGCGTGAGAAACGTGATGTGATCGCAGCAGAGGCTGACCCAGCAGCACTGCAGGGACCTGTTTTGGTGGTGAGACTTTTGCGGGAATCCGGCAAACTTGATATGGTAGTTCATCCAACAAGTGTTAGATTTACAGTTCCATTCTATGCGGCTTCTCCAGTCCAGGCCCATTGGTTTAATTGGGCTTGAACTGGAATAATATGGCCTTGTTGATTTTAAATCCCTTGTCCAGTTTGTAAATAAGGCGGGTGGCCCTTCTGGCAGAATTGTTCCAACGATGAATGAGATGGACATCGAAATCTGTCGCTGTACCCATGGTAACACTCTTAAAGACCCAGACTTCCTTGGCAACAAAGCTGGAAGGGGAGAACCAATCCATTGATTATTAATTTATGAAAATATTTATATCCCAAGGGGACCAGCAAAACGAGAAAGTATAAATTGGGGTGTGCCTCCCCTAACATTTTTTTTTTAATCAATCAAATGAACTTGTTGAATTCTAACCGATGGAAATCTGATCTTCCTGCAGAACTGCAGCAATCAGGCCTGTGCTGCCATCCTCTGCCAGGTGGGGGCGCTGGAGAAAGGGCAGGGAGCTTCGGTCACGATCCATGCCGTGCTGTGGCTGCAGAGTTTCCAAGAGGTAAGGGGGAGGTGTGGGGGGGGGGGGGACCAGGGACCCATCTCCCTCCTTCCTCTGCCCGGTGTGTGCCCTCCTGCAGCGATGCTTTGGCACTGTGGGTCCTTGCAAGGTTCTCATCACTTTGCTGTGGACAAACAGCAGTCCAGGAATCCCTCCTGCTTTGCATTCACCTCCCCTGCCTTTTCTGCTTTCCTTTTGTTGCTTTTGATATTCCTTCCTTCTTCCCTCCCTTCTTCCCTTCCTTCCTTCCTTCCTTCCTTCTTTCCTTCCTTCCTTCCTTCCTTCCTTCCTCACTTTCTCCCTAGATTTCCTCTATCCTTCATCCTATTGGACACCACTTCTCCAGCTGGCTTCAAGGTGTGCTAAAGATAATGGAAGGATGGAGCAGTCATGGCACCGGGGGGGGGGGGGCAACTGGGATTTGGGGGGTGGGAAGCTGAGCTCCAGCTGCCTCCCAGGAGGGAAGGAAAGAGTAAAGTGTGTGTGTGTGGGGGGGTGCTCCTGAGCTCCCAGGTTGCCTCTGTTTTCATGAAGCGTCTATGTTTGCTTGGAAGGATTTTAAACAGCAGCTCCACTGCCAGCAGAAAATAACTAGCCATGGTAGCTGTTTTACTGCAAAGGAACTTCAGCAACGGAATAGAAAGGGAAACTGCTGAATTATTACAACACTCGGAACACCACCAACTGCCACCCCCGGACTCAACAGGGATATTGGTTTCTTATCTCATTTCATATGCTAAACTCATTCAGGCCTTACATATGTATTCTCACCAAGAAGTGAGATAGCATAGTTAAATAGTGTATTGGAATAGTGATTGTAATATAATGCACTGGAATTTTCCTCTGATCTGATGACAGAGGAGACATATACTGCTCAAACATTCACCTCACTTGAAAGAAAAGGTTGCTGTTATCTACCTCCAAGCTTGAGAGGAGACAAATGGAGTGTAACAAAAGTAAAAGGATACTTTTACACAATTTGTCTCCTATGTTGACATATTTAGTTTTCCCTGTAATCAAATCCAAAAAAACTTGTTATAACTGTTTAGTTTTTGCATCTGTTAAAACATCATCATTATGAGAGAGCCAGTTTGGTGTAGTGGTTAAGTGCGCGGACACTAATCTGGGAGAACCAGGTTTGATTCCCCACTCCTCCACTTGCACCTGGCTGGATGGCCTTGGGCAAGCCATAGCTCTGTACCAGCTGTTCCCTCAAGGACAGCCTCGGAAAGAGCTCTTTCAGCCCCACCTACCTCACAGGGTGTCTGTTGTGGGGAGGGGAAGGGAAAAGGAGTTTGTAAACCGCTCTGAGACTCCCTTGGGGAGTTGAGAGCGGGGTATAAATCCAATCTCTTCTTCTTCTTCTTCTTCTATGTTGTATGCTAATGTACTGTTTACCCTTTCAATATATCAATGAATAGTTACCTTCCATTTCAGTGTATCTGAGGAAGTGGGCATGCTTCAGACCAACACAGCTATCCACCTGGATCTATAGCCATGGTATCCATTACTTTTAGGAATGTCTGTAGAGAGGGTACTCTCTGAGTTAGGTGTTTGTTTATTAAGTAATTTGTTTACTTTGTTTATATCCTGCTTTTTACCCCCAATGGGGACCCAAAGCAGCTGACATCATTCCCCTCTCCTCCGTTTTATCTGTACAATAACCCTGTGAGGCAGAACAAAGTCTGAGTCCAGTGGCACCTTTAAGACCAACAAAGTTTTATTCTGAGTATAAACTTCCATAGGCACGCAGTGCATATGAAAGCTTATACCCAGAATTCAACTGGACTCAAATTTTGTGCACATGAAAGCTCATACCCAGGATACAACTTTGTTGGTCTTTGTTGGACTCACACTTTGTTCCGCTGCTTCAGAGCAACACGGCGACCCACCTGAGCCTGTGAGGTAGGTGAGGCTGAGAGCGTGTAACTGGCCCAAGGTTACCCAACTGAGCTTCCATGGAACGGTTACTTCAAGAAATTGGCCCTCCGCTGAAGTGTGTAGGGCTTCTGTGAGTTGTGGGGCAGAACCAGCACTTTCCTTCCCCTCTGTAGTGAAACTCATGTGGTGATTGCCTCATCTCTTCCTACCACAGTGTCCCCTGGAACACTTCCTCATTGAATCCCAGGCCTGGTTCGGTGCCTCAGGGGTGCCATACCGGATACAGCCAAAACATCTACCAAGTGGGACCTTCTCGGTATGTCTGGAAATCCGTATTGTAGTGGTGAATTTGTCCACAGACCCCAAAAGACGTTAGAATGCTTATTATTGTTTTTATTTTTTTGAAAAAATTGTTTTCTTCATTTAAAACATTTCTGCGCTACCTTTCCACCCAAACAGGGTCCCCAAAGTGGCAGGTATCACAATATTAAATCATTCAACATTAAAACAACATTTAAAATAAAACACATATAAAACAATTCAACAAAAACATATAAACACCACAGCCAGGGAGGCGGGCCAACAGCAGTTATTGGGGACATGCCAGGACAAACAAACAGAAACGTCTTTATCCCCCTGGCTGACAGAACAGTCTCCCTGAGGGAGGTGTTCCCAATTTTTGGGCACCACCACCAAGGAGGCCCTTTGTCCGGATAACTTCAAGGGGGGGGGGGGTCCATTCATGACCAGTGTCTCAAACTCACTGCTTCCCCCACCCCAGGCAGAGACGTTGGTGGAGAGGCTGAATCCTGATGCTGAGAAGAACATCCCTGCCTGGTGGATCATCGCAGGTGTGTTGGCTGGCCTTTTTCTCCTGGCTGCCTCCATTATCCTGCTTTGGAAGGTGAGTGAGCAGGGCTGGCCCAGCTGCAGCGGCAAAGTGGGGCGGGGGGGGGGGGAGGCAGAACCCCAAGGGCAAACTGCACCTTGGAGAAAGACAGAGTACCCCCCTGCCTGCCTGCCTGCCTGCCTGCCTGCCTGCCTGGTGGGAAGAGGCACACACAGGAGGCCAGCTAGCAGCTTCCTGGCTGGGAATGCCACCCCATCGTGCCCCCTAGGGTTGCCAGCTCTGGGTTGTGAGATTCCTGGAGATTTAGGGAGGGGTGGAGCCTGTGGAGGGTGGGGTTTGGGGAGTGGAGAGACCTCAAGTGGAGTGTAATGCTATAGAGTCCGCCTTCCAAAGCAGCCATTTTCTCCAGGGGAACTGACCTCTTTTACCGGAAGACCAGTTACGATTCTGAGAGATCTCCAGCCCCCACCTGGAGACTGGCAACTCTCCCTCCACCATGCTTCCACTGTCCCCTTATTTTTATGCAACACCCCCCCCCCCCCAAAGGCACCTATTGCCCACCTGGATCGATCCAGCGCCCCTCAGAGGGCGGTATTGCCCACTTTGGGAACCAGTGATTTAGAGACGGATGGCAGCGAAAGGTATCTTCAGACACATCAGTGGCAGCTTGAATCCATGGCAGCTTGAGTCCACATGGAGCTGCTGCAGAAGTGTGAATTGCCAGGTCATTTAGTTGCTTTCTGCCCACCTAAGGAACATAACCAGAATGTGGCTTCTGCTGGCTTGGCTGGTCCTGCTTCTTACCCCCGCGACTTTTGTTTTGTTTTTTGCAGACTGGTTTTTTCAAGAGAACACGCCCTCCCACAGATGACACGGAGGAACTGGCAAATGACCCCCAAACTTAATTTGCAGGAGCAGTAGTGGCAGTTCTATATGTCTAGGATCCACCCCCGTCAGATCTCATTCCCGCATGGATCTATCCCTACATCGTGCCAAGGAGATGCCAGCCAGACGCCCTCCTCCTCCCCCAGCTGCCTTTCTGCCATTGCTCCAGGGCCCACTGTCTTCTTCAGATCCCCATCTCTTCATACCACCAATCAGCACCTTCCATATCTAGGACTGGGGGAGGATGATAATTCCACTACACACCCTGAGGACAAGAGGAGTAACTTCTCTCCACTCTCACCCTAAAAACCCAGTCCTTACCAGTGTTCCGTCAAAGCTGTGGAGTCTTGTGAGCAAAAATTCTACTTTGTGAGCTGCTGGCCTTAAAGTTGTGAGCAGGTGATTTGGCTGCTGCATAAATCAGTTTGCTCTGAAGCCATCCTTCCTGAGCTAAGACAAAAATGTGTGAGCCAGAGGCTAAAAAGCTGTGAACTAGCTCAACTAACTCAGCTTTGACGGAACCCTGGTCCTTACTGGGAGGTGATCAACTTCCTTAAAGCACTCGCAGCTAATCTTTTCACAAAGCAGGACGAAAAGACACCTGGGCAATAGAAAATGGAATCTGTAAATCAGGGTTTGTAGAAACAGATAGTACGTCTGTAAAATCATGCCATTTGCACTACACACATGTGAAAATAACCTCACATACCCATTAAATCACCAGCAATAGTCAAAGAAAGTATAATTATTAGATTGTCGCATCCATTACGCCTTACATTTGTTCAGTCTTCGGTTTATTTCATTTGCTGTATTTAGCCAGTGCATGCTACTTGGAACTTTGCAAAGGCAGATTATAATCGTTTAAATAAATATGGCGCCCTGCTCCCTTCTGCTGTTTCAAAACTGCCTCTTATATTTAAGTCATGAAGGTCTCATCCTGGAGACTCTTTTTGGTCTCCTGCAATAAAGAAAGTACTGTATTTTTTGCACAATAAGACACACTTTTTCTCCCCAAAAAAGTGGGGAGAAAAGTGGGTGCGTCTTATTGAGCAAATGCCCCCCCCCCCCTCCGCTCAAGTTCCCGGGGCCACGGCAAGCGCCGCGGCCCCAGGAGAAAGCTCCAAGCCCTCCCCAGTGAAGCAGCTCGGGCCGCGGCGCTCGCCGCTGTCCCCGAGAGAAAGCCCCATGCCCTCCCCGCCTCCCTCCCAATGGCGATCCCGGGGTCGCGGCGCTCGCCGAGGCCCCGAGAGAAAGCCCCATCCCTCCCCGCCTCCCCCAAGAGAAAGCCTAGGGCTGCCAAGTCCAACTTGGGAAATATCTGAGGACTTTGGGGGTGGAGCCAGGAGACTTTGGGGGTGGAGCCAGGAGAAAGGAAGTGACATCATTTTGTGATGTCACATCCTGTGATGTTGCTTCCACATGCTAACACATGAACTCATGAAGTTTCCTAATACTGAGCTTCTGCTGCTGCCTTGAGCTTTATAGGCTTGCAAGCAGCATTACCCAGACTGTGACTTTTATGCCACTGTTTTTTGTCGCTGAACAAGAGTCAGTGTTATGTAGCAGTCAGTTTGTTTGGCTGGGATCTGGGAGAGCCTGGCTCAAAACCCTGCAGTGCCATGGAATCATTTTATTTAATACTGAATCAGGCCATTGGTCCATCAAGGTCAGTATTGACTACTCATACTGGTAGTGGCTCTCCAGGGTCTCAGGCTGAGATCTTTAATGTCACCTATTACCTGATCCTTTTTTAGGTGAAGAGGCTGATACCTCCTGCATGTCAAGCAGATGCTCTATCACTGAGCAACAGCCCTACTGAATCCTTCCTCATCTCGGCAGAATATGAAGCACTAAATGCTACACAAGTGCTAAATATGATTTTCATATCATAAGAACAGGAGAAGTACAACACTCTGTGTCACACAGTGGCCAAAAATACCAGGTGCCCTCAGGAGGTCCAGCAGCGGGGCCAGAACTCCAGAAGCCCTCCCACTGTTACCCCCCAAGCACCAAGAATTCAGAGCATCACTGCCCCAGACAAAGTGTTCCATTTAGACCTTGTGGCTATAATAGCCACTGATAGACCTCTGCTGGATGGGGACAGAGAGAGAGAGACAGACAGACAGACAGACAGAAAAAAGAAAGAAAGGGGGAGAGAGAGAGAGAAGGAAAAGAGCTGGCAGACCCCAGCAGCTTACTCCAGCAGCAGGCCACATGCAAAAGCAGGCCCTTAGCAGAAAGAGCCTCTCTGGGCGGGGCTCTCTTGTTCTCTCTTAAAGGGGAAATGTCTGTTGAGGCTTTTTACTGCAGGGCAGGCTCTCTGCAGACATTTCCCTTTTAAGAGGCCAGGGCAGCCTCCGACGTTTCCCTGCTGGCAGCCATTGCCTCCCCCGGTGGCCAATTTTGAAAAGGCGGGGGAAAGCTTTAAAAATCGGTGTTTCCCCCACCCTACCGGGGGACTTGGCAGCCCTAAGAAAGCCCCATGCCCTCCCCGCCTCCCTCCCAATGGAGATCCCAGGGTCGCGGCGCTCGCCGCGGCCCCGAGATAAAGCCCCATCCCTCCCCGCCTCCCTCCCCAGTGAAGCTCCCGGGGTCGCGGCGCTCGCCGCGGCCCCGAGAGAAAGCCCCATCCCTCCCCGCCTCCCTCCCCAGTGAAGCTCCCGGGCCCCGGGAGAAAGCCCCATGCCCTCCCCCCTCCTGGGAGCAAGCCCGCTCCCCCCTCCCAATGGAGATCCCCGGGGCTGCGGCGAGCGCCGCGGCCCCGGAAGCAAGACCCCTCCCCCCTTGGAAGCTCCCCTCCCAGCCCCCCTACCTCCCAGACCCCTCAAAAACTCCCCTCCCACCCACCCCCCTCAGAAACTCTGCTCCCACACACCCGCCTCAGAAGCCCCCCTCCCACCCACCCCCCTCAGAAGCTCCCCTCCCACCCACCCCTCTCAGAAGCTCCCCGGGAGGAAGCCCCCCCTCCCCTGCTCACCTTTCCTGCCCCATCCCTCCCCCCCTCACCATTCCTGGGCTGTGGGGGGGGGGAGGTAGGGAGGTAAGAGCTGGGCCTGAGTGGCGTTAAGCCACTGGGGCCCAAGTAAGGGGGGGAGGGAAACACCCTTTCTTTCTTTCTGTCTGTCTGTCTGTCTGTCTGTCACTCGGGCCCAAGCAAGGGGGGGGAGGGAAACACCTTGTCTTTCTGTCTTTCTTTCTTTCTCTTTCTGTCTGTCTTCCTTCCTTCCTTCCTTCTCTCTCTCCTCCCTACCTTCCTGTTTCTTCCTTTCTTTCTTTCTGTCTTTCTTTCTGTCTTCCTTCCTTCTCTCTCCCCCCCACCTACCTACCTACTTTCCTTCCTTCCTTCCTTTCTTCCTTCCTTCTGTCTCTCTCTCTCCCCCCACCTACCTACCTTCCTTCTCTCTCTCTCTCCCCCCTACCTACCTACCTACCTTCCTGTTCCTTTCTTTCTGTCTGTCTTTCTTTCTGTCTTCCTTCCTTCTCTCTCTCCCTCCCTCCCTCCCTGTTTCTTCCTTCCTTCCTTTGTCTTCCTTCCTTCCTTCTCTCTCTCTCCCACCTACCTACATACCTACCTTCCTTCCTTCTCTCTCTCTCACCCCTACCTACCCCCCTCCATCCCCCGCTCACCATTCCTGGGCTGCGGGGGGGGGGGAGGTAGGGAGGGAAGAGCTGGGCCTGAGTGGCGTTAAGCCACTGGGGCCCAAGCAAGGGGGGGAGGGAAACACCCTTTCTTTCTTTCTTTCTTTCTTTCTTTCTTTCTTTCTTTCTTCCTTCCTTCCTTCCTTCCTTCCTTCCTTCCTTCCTTCCTTCTCTCTCTCCCCCCCCCAACTACCTACTAATTGGTTCAGAATATTTTTTTCCCGTTTTCCTCCTCTAAAACTAGGTGCGTCTTATGATCAGGTGCGTCTTATAGTCCGAAAAATACGGTATATTAGTTCCCCCTCTTTATCCAAACGGTTTCTCATCTATAAGGATTTCTTCCAGTATTCAGGGGTGATTCTGAATCATTATCATTATCACTTTATTACAGTTCGTAACAAGCACAAAACAGTCCAGACATATCAAAAACTGAATATCAAAATATAACTATAATAATATTTAGATACTAATGTCGAGACAGAACAAAACTGAAGCATTTACAAGTAATCAGAATGAAATATCATACAATCTATATCTATATCACACCTTTACATACTGTTTATAAATTCTGCAGGCTGCTGCTAAAAATTTTGCACATGCCAATGTGATCTCTCGGTTAGAATCTGATAGACGCATATTGCTTATGACAATATTCGAGAAACCTGAAAATCTGTCCTGTATAGGCTGAATAAATCTAGCTCGTATTTGATTGTAATACCCACAACTAAGCAGAATATGTGTGATCATATCCACGTCTCCAGTACCGCACAGGCAGACACACTCGGCCATCGGTGTCTTTCTGTAGTGGCCCACTACCACCTCTGAGGGGAAAATATTACAACGGACCATAGAAAAAGCCCTTCGATGTGATGGAATATCCAGATTTGACAAGTATGAAGACAATATATTTTGTTTGAGGTGAGGCTAAAAAATTTGAAATCCTGGCAAAGTCATTCGGCCTCTCTACATCAAATATTCTCTGCTTAACTAGGGCCCTGGCTTGATTTATGGCCATTAGCTGCAAAGACTCAGGAGAGCAGCCAAGTATGGATAGCTTCTGATGTATAGCTCTAATCCAGCAGGAACTGTGCCTGTCCTTCAAAATTAAGGAAGTAATATCTGCTGGATGATGCTTTAGCTTGAGCCAGGTGATGACTGAACTGAGGCTTATCCTAGCCTCTGTTCTTATCATTCCCGATTCCAAACGCATGATGGCGTCAGAAACACTTTTAGGAAACTGAAATATAACTCTCAAGAATTTTGATTGTATCTTCTCGAGAGGAGAAAAGCTTGATGATACTGGACCCAGTGCTGTCCCATACAAGAATTAGGGTATAGTTTTAGCAAGAAATATTTTGAGGGCTGCTGGTATATATTGCTCCCCTTTTCCATTAAAAAAAATCTAATGATTGTGAGGATTCTGAACTGCTCTTCCTCCCTTGTTGGCTGTGAATGTTCTCCAGTTAGCCCAAGTTTTCTGCAGATGTTCAGTGGTGTCTCCCACAAACATCTACATCTCCCTTCAGCTATGCTTGGCCAAGGACCATGAGAACCATTTTGGGCTCACTTCCAAGCTAGGAATAGTGGCAGGAAGAACAGGGTGGTTACACCCACAAGTCAGCTCTGGAGGGTCCACTGAGTCCATCTTGAGTGCTGGCTCCTGGTTGGAGCTGTGGAAGGCTTGGCCGGAATCTCACCTTGATGCTGAAGCATTTTGCTGTTTAGTAAACCGAAACGACCATTTGCTGTTGAAAGGAAAAGCTGCTTTCACTGTTCTATATATTTTGAAATATGAAATATTCTCTAACACAGGGAGCCAAAACTACTTAACAAATATTAAGTTCAAGGCCCATCAGTATTGTGCAAAGTACGGATTTTGACGTTTTATTTATTTTACATTATTTTTATTTATAGCCCACCTTTCTCACTTGGACTTGTCAGATTACACAATCAACAGGATTGGAAGTTCAGTGAACAGGGCAATAGGAATTTGGAATGGAGAACCAACTAGCAGTTTGAAAAACAGAACTGAAGCCAAGCATAAGTATTAACTCGGCACATTAAATAGGGTTACCAGGTGTCCTCTTTTTAGAGGACGTGTCCTCTCTTTTTTTTGCTATCGAAAACATGTCCTCTTTTTTGCTTTTCAAAATATGGTAACCATTCATCAAATGATGCAGAAATTCTATAGCAGGATCCTAGTTTTAACAACCTACACACAGTAGTATAGACCAGTCTCTGTTCCTTATTTTGAGAAGAAAAGCCATAGCAATCTCAGTCCAAAAGCCAAACTGGACATAAGCTAGTAGGAAACATATTTTATGTATCTTCTTTTCCCTCAAAACTGGAATAGGGAGGAAGTTGCAGGGGGGGGGGTGAGTGCGTCAAGATTTCTGAGGTGGTTGCTCGCTGTCAGCCCCACAAATGTTGACAGCCCCACAAATATCAGGTGTGGGAAAGTCATTCTTCTATGACCAGAGCTTTCTTTGCCAGTTGCATCCGTTTGTCGAATAAAGGTTCCATCTTTCACTGGAATGAGTCCACACATGCATATGATCACTGATCTCCTTTTTCTTCTCTCTGAGAAGTGTTGCCTCCTTGTGTGGGGGAAGGGACACTGCATTTATAGCCCCTCCACTGCATGCGGCAGGCAGACCATGGCCACTCCTGCACTCTCATGCTTGTCACTCTTTGGTCCGTATTGCTTTGGGTCTCCCCCCCTTCCTTTCCCACATGTGCTTTGCTCCCTCTGGGATAGGGCTGCCAAGTCAGCCCGGGGGGGGCGGGGGATCCCCCGCTGTAGGGGTTCCCGAGCCACCGGCCGGCATTCGGCCGGCGGGGGGAACCCCGCCCCAGAAGTCGTCCGGTGAGGACGACTTCCCCTGTGTAATGACGTCACCTCCGGGTGATGTCAGTATGTCGCCGTGGTGCGCGCGCAAAGCGCACGCGCCAGAAGAGCTCCCGGGGGAAGAACAACTCCCCCCGCCGGTAAGTCGCCGGCACATGGCAGCCCTACTCTGGGACTACTAGGGAGAGCAAAACACTTTTTTTTTTGGAGGGGGGAGGGGAACCCTGAAGCAATAGGGACAAACAAGTGGCAAAAATGACAATGCGGAAGTGGTCCGTGTCTGCTGGGAATGGGATGTGTTAGTATTCAAGAGACCATCTCCGTTATGCATAATGGCGGATTGGAGACGAGAGAATGCGTGTGCTGGTGCCGGATGGGTGGTTCTCTGGGAGAGGCATAGGCTGCAGGATCCCAGAGATTTCGTGACCAAAAATATCTGGATTTTGCTTTCCACTCTCAGATTTTGAACAGTGCCCATGAACATCTGTAGCAGAGCCCCAACACTTCCCTCCCCGCTTTCGAGGGAGCCTCCCTCAAAGGCAGAGAAGGGTGGGTGGCAGTCGTGGTTGCTGAAGGGGCTTAGAGACCTGTGTGGACTGAATGTGGGCCTCCGCAACTGCCTGTCACGCAGCCTCCTGTGGGGACCGCTCGTAGTGGATACGGGTGTTTAAAAGCTGCCCAGCTGAAAAACTCGCCCATCATGGCTTGTCTTCTTGTCTACAAAACCTTCTGAAGTGGGCCAGCTCCTTCAGCCATCCACCCAAGTGAGGGCTTGGGACACGCAGCAGAGTTAAGGAGGTACCGATGGCCTGTAAGGAATGGGCTTATTCCCAGTCATCATCAGTGGCGTGGGACTGGCATCCCTAACTGGACCTTCACCTGATGGCAGCGTGGATGTACCGTGCTTCATAGGCGTCAACTACGGGGGGGCTCGAGGGCTCGAGCCTCCCCCGAAATTTCCCGGGGGGGGCTCAGCCACCCCCGGCAAAATGGAGCGCCCGCTGGTGGGGGAGACTGATAAAATCAACAGCGGCTGCCCTCCCCTGCACATTTACTGGAGTGTAAACCCCATTCAATTCAACAAGATTTCCTTCCCAGCACGAACATACAGAAGGGCGCTTTTCTGCGAGCAGCTTCTTTCCACGAGCACCCTCTCGCCGCTTCGCACCACACTTTCTGTTCGACACAGCCATGACCCAGCTTCCGCGTTCCCGTGATGCTCCAGGGCCTGGCGAAAATCTTCTCCGGTGGGTCACTGCCTGCCTCCTCCTACCCAGAACGTCCCGCTGAGGATCAGGGCTCCCCCTGCTCCCCTCCTGCGCCGAGAGCTCCTGCCGCACTTGGTTCCTGCAGCTTGGCGCTTGCCTGCTGAGTCTTCCGGGATCAGTTAGGTTTGGCCTCATCCGCCCGAGTCGCTGTCTCCACGCACGGCTCCTGCCTGAGAGCAAAAGCTAAGAGCCGGCGCAATGGGCAGGCACGGGGACTCCGCTGCGCCGGCCGGCCCCCCGACCCAGCCAGCGAGCGGGCTCTGGGGCAGCAGCCGGCCGGCCTGGCGTTGGCTCTGGGTGGCGGGCAGCTGCAGCGTCGGGGGGAAGCGCGCCGCCACAACTTCCAAGGACCCCTACGGGGCAGCAGCCCCCGCCGCCGCCCCCCGCTCGCCCTGCCAGGTCTGCCTCCTTGGGGCCGGGGGGGGGGAAGTGGCGGGGACATGGTCGTGCGCGCGCATGCACAAAAGAGCCCCCGCCCCCCCCGGAGATTTACAAAGTCTACGCCCCTGCCGTGCTTGGGGGCAACCAGTGCCTAGAACCATCCTTGCCCCCATGAAACTCCTGAGGGTCCTCAGGAACGCCACGCTGGAACCACTTGTTCGGGAGATGCGTGGTACCCAAGCAAGCAAGCAATAGGCCTGTTGTTCACTGCGCTGCTTATTGAAGGAATCATCTGTTATTGGTAGGTGTCTTCTGGCTTTGATGGCATGGTCTGTGACCCAGCATTCGGCACTGGTCTTGCAATCCTTTGCCTTAGGCAAGAGGGGTAGCCCTGTTAGTGTCTGCAGCAGCAGGCGAGAGCAAGAGTCCCGGAGCACCTTCAAGACTAACAACATTTATGGCAGGCCAGACACGCAAAGCAATAGCCGGTTGTGCTGAATCTGCACAGCTACATGTATGCATGGGAAGTGCTGGGAACTGCACAACGATGCTCCCCCAAAGTCATGGAGGGTTGGGTCAAGTAATTAGACAGGGACTACAACTCCCATCAGGCTATGCAAAAAGGTGCATGGGCAAATCATATTGATCACAGTTGTAGACTAAGACTTTTTTTAAAAAAATGGTGTCTATTAGGGTTGCCAAGTCTGGGTTGGAAAATACCTGGATACTTTGGGGGTGGAGCCAGGAGAGGGCGGGGTTTGGGGAGGGGAGGGGCCTCAGCAGGGTACAACGCCAGAGAGTCCATTCTTCAAAGCAGCCATTTTCTCCAGGGGAGCTGATCTCTGTCAGCTGAAGGTCAGTTGTAAAAGCAGGAGATCCCCAGGCCCCACCTGGAGGCTGGCAAGGCTAGTGTCTATTAATCTCTGACTGGTTGGCTCATTCTTTATTCAAATTATCACTGAACAGCGCAAAACAGGTTGGGGAAGCATTAGGACCTGTGTTTTGGCTGTGTGAGAGTGCACAGGTGTGAAATGCCAATCGGACCATAGTCTGAATACACAAAAAGTCACCTGCTGGACAGCCTCCGGTTGCTTGACAACAGCTGAACTGCTGGATAAAGAAATTGGCTTTCGTGATGGGGGAGCAGAATCAGTGGCTCTGTGTGCACGGGGAGGGGGGGGGATTGTGCAAATGGTGGTGTTTGAAAAACCATGGGTGATGGTGCCACTGGTGGGGGGGAGCCCACTCTGTTGGCTGAAAAGGCAGCGGCCCGGTGGGCCGCCAGGAGGCTGGGGCTGAGGCGGAGAAGGGCCCCGCTGCTCCACAAAATTCTCACCCTGGGTGGGTGGAGGGTCAGTGCATGTCAACACACTAGTTATCAGTCACTATTAAAGATAATGTTGGTGAGAAAAACGAACATGCTGGGGAAAGCAAGGAGTCGTGAATGGTGCTGTTGTCCACCAGTTAGAAAGGTCCAGTCCTGGGATTTTTGCTGCCCCAAGGAAGGTCTCACCCTGCCCACTGCCCCTGTCTTTTGGCTCAGAACCAGGTCCCCTTGGCCATCGGCAGGGGATGGGGGGTAGGGTTGCCAGCTCCAGGCAGGGAAACTCCCAGAGATTTGGGGATGGAGCCTTGGGAGGACAGGGACCGCAGTGGGGGACAAGGCCACTGAGTCCCCCCCCCCCCAAATGCAGCCATTGCCTCCGGGGGGAACTGATCTTTTGTAGCCTGGGGATGAGCTCTAATTCCGGGAGATCCCCAGCCCCCCCCCCGGGGGGGGGTTTCCAGGTCCGCCCTGGCCACCAGCTGGGGATGGCGGGCTGCACAGGGTTGCCAACTCCAGGCTGGGGGGGGGGGCTCATGGAGATCTGGGGGGGGGGTGTAGCCTGGGGAGGAGGAGGAGGGGCCACCCTCCAAAATGTGCATTTTCTCCCCGGGAACTGATCTCTGCAGGCGGAAGATGAGCTGGAACGCTGGGAGATCCTCCCGCCCCCCCCCCCCCCGCCGCGGAGGCGGGCGCCCCTGCAGTGACGCGTCCCGGGAGCGGGGGCCGGCGGGGGCCCCTCCTGTCCTGCTGCTGCTGCTGCGCCGCGACGAGCCCGGCGAGGGCCCCGAGCAGGAGAGGGCGGCGCCACCGCTGCCGCCGCGCAGAGCCGAGCCGAGGTGCCGCGTGGCTCCTGCAGGTGGAGCCGTGGCGCTGGTGCGCGGCTGGGCTGGGCTGGGCGCCGGCCTGCCTGCCTGCCTGCCGGGGAGGGGGCGCCGCAGTCGCCGAGCCTTTGGGCGGCCGGGCGGGCCATGGGCGGCTAGCGAGCGCGGAGGCGGCCAGGATGCTGGGGGCGCCGGCTCTGGCGATGCGCCTCGCCCTCCTCCTGCCGCTGCTCGTCGGGTCCGGCTGGCCGGCGCTGGGCAAGGCGCAGCCGGCGGAGCCTCCCAGCCCGCAGGGTGAGCGACCCCGCGCCGCGAGAGGGAGGGAGGGAGGGAGGGAGGCCGCCGGGGGGCGGAGGGGGGCGGCGGGTGGGGGTGGGGGTGGGTGTCCGTTGCAGCCCCCGGCAGGGCTCGGCTGGCTTTTATTGGGGGGGGGGGGTCGTTCCCTTATGACATCACGGCTCCCTCCCGCTCCCCCCCACCCCCCTGGCTTGGGCATCTTGCCGGCTACCGGGCTCCTGAAATTGGGAGGGAGGGGGGGAACCGCTTCTCGCGCCTTCCTCCGACGGGCAGCCCAGCCCCATTGTCTCCGCGGAGGGCTCGCTCCCGCGCCCTCCTCCTCCGCCTGGCCGCCGCGCGGGGGGTGGGCGGGTGGGCGGGCGGGCGTTGGCTGGGGGGCTTGCGGCCGCCTGGCACCTCCGCCTGACACCCCCCCACCTCCGCGGGGCTGGGCACCTCCCTTGGGCGCCGCTTCTCTTCGCCGCCGCCCCCCACCCGCCCCCCGACCCTTCTGCGCGCCGTCGAGTGTGGTCCGAGCGCCAAGTTCCCCCGCCGAGGAGCGCTGGAGTCCGCGGGCTCCGATGGGTGTGTCTCGGTGGAGGACTCGGCCCGGCTCCTGGACCCCCCTTGCCCCGGGGCTCTTCCCTCCCGCCGCCCCCCCGGGGGGCTTGCTGCGGATCTGCCCCCCTTCGGTCCCCGCCTGCGTGTGGCTTTGGCTCCGAAGACGGTCCTCCCCCCCCAGGCGTGGAACCGCCCCCCCCCCCCGGCCCCCGATGGGAAGTGCCGGCTTTGGAGGTGGCAGGAAGCCCCAGCTGTGTGCGGCTGGATCCGGGGCGCCTCTGAGCAGGGGGCTGTGTGGACGAGCCCCCCCCCCCCCTTGCCCTTCAAGACAGACTAATCGGAGGAGGCCCCGGAATGGGATTGGGGAAGTGATGGTGGCCCTTCACTCCTCCACACGCACCCCAACCCCCCAGCAGTGTTTCCAATCCAGATCTCTTTCCCATCCAAAGCTGCTGTTTGCTCTGTGGAAGGGGGAACATACAGATGAGGGGTCCTTGTGGGCCCCCCCCTCCACGTTTTAGGGTGAGTGCCTGTGACTTAGCTGAAGGGAAATGATGCTAGGGGAGGGTGAGAACTGCCTGGCCTGGCCCGGTCCCTCCCCTTGCCTAGGGCTTTGGAAACAAAGAAAAGATGGCAGATCCCAATGATGTATCTCCCAGGTCACACACAGCCTGACCCAAACGGTTATCTGTCTCTTCCTGACATATTCCGCCCTCCGTTCCTTTCTCCCTTCCATGAGTTATTTAATCTAGGCCTCCCCCCCATACATGGCAGCTGTATTTTCCGACAGTGACTGAATCCCCCCCTCCTCAGCATCTTTCTTGGTGCTTCACACTTTCCCCAAGGAGCCGGGGCTGGGACATGGTACGGGGACCCACAAGTTCATATTTACTTGTTAAGGTGACCCACTGATTGATTGTCGCATGAATTGTGGACATAGTTTTTTGGCCGCTATTGTTCGTGTGCTTTTTTACTGCAAGAATTTTTAAATAATGGTTGCTGCTGTTGTTCTATTTGGTCATGTTTGCTCGGGAAAACTCTTGTTGGTTTTGTAACGGTTTTATTCTGCTTGGTTTTCTGGTGTCACCTCAGCTTTGATGGTTTAGTACAAATATTAGCCAGCACCTCCGGACAAAGTGTGCCTGGGGTTTGTCATCTTCTGGAGCAGTGCCAATGAAACCGAACTTTAGATCAGATGCATCAGGTTTGTGTTTGGGACTACTGAGCCCTGTGCCCATCTTTTTGGCTAGTTTAGCAGCCAAATTGTTGTCATCTTCTGACTGAACAAATGCTGACAGAGCAGTGCTTCCTCCAGTGTTAGTTCAAACTGGAATAGTTCAAACTGAACCTTAGTTCAATCTGAACCTTACCTGCCACTCCAATGTATCTGAAGAAGTGGGCATGCACACGAAAGGTCATACCTTGAATAAACCTTTGTTGGTCTTAAAGGTGCCACTGGACTCTAAAGCCAGTTTGGCGTAGTCGTTTAGGAGCGCGGACTCTAATCTGGGAGAACCGGGTGTGATTCCCCACTCCTCCACTTGCACCTGCTGGATGACCTTGGGCAAGCCATAGTTCTGGCACAGCTGTTCTTGAAAAAGAGCAGTTTCTGTCAGAGCTCTCTCAGCCCCACCTACCTCACGGGGTGTCTGTTGTGGGAGGGGAGTGGAAAGGAGTTTGTAAGCGGCTCTGAGACGCCTTCCGGTAGTGAAGGGCGGGGTATAAATCCAATCTCTTCTTCTTCTAAATTTGTTCTACTGCTTCAGAGCAACACGGCTGACCAACTGGAGCTGGCAAAGGCAGTTTCTTCTGGATGGAGCTTTCATGCGAAATATTTATCCATTATCAGCCACCTGTTATGGTAAAGATACTACATTGGCAGAGACAGACACAGCAGACACAGCAAAAGTAGCTTGTTTAACCTTGAAGGCTACCAGATCTATTTATTATTTGGCTGTTAAAATGTAATTTTAAACAACACTAAGTATTAATGCATCCCTTCCACACCCCTGTCAGAACGCACAGTCCTATGCATGTCTACTCAGAAGTTAGTCTTTGCATTCGAAAGGGTTTACTCCCAGGTAAGTGGGCATAGGATTCCCTGGTAAATAAGGCCCATTGAATTAAATAGGGTTTGCTCCAGAGAAGACACACAGAAGCAGACAGGGTGGGGGATTTGGCCAGTTGCTCACCTGGGCTGGCAGTGCCACGGTCCCTGCCCCTCCCACCCCACTTACTACTTCTCGAAAGCAAAGACTGAGAAAGCAAAACCTGGAAAAGAGGTTGGGGTTTGTTTGAGTTGTTCCCTATTTAGCCGAAAGCTTTGGTTTCCAAGCCTGAAGCCTCTCTCTCTTATTATACTCTTTTAGAATTGAAGAATTCCCCCCACCCCCAATATTTCATTTAACTTCAGTGACAGATGTCTCCTCTTGGGGAATGCATCTGTTTCTAAAAATCAGACGTCTTCTGTTTTCTTCTGGTCATCAGCTCCCACTCAGACACATCCTGTCTCTGTCAGAGGCTGGGGTGTGTATGTGTGTGTGTGTGGGGGGGGGGGGGGTTGTGAAGGTGGCAAGTTAAGCTGGGAAGCCAATCAAAGAGATCCTTCTTGGACAGAAAAATAATACAGACTCCTGTGAGCGGATGGTCCCGGAAAATCATCCCATTCCTGCACCAGCGCCACCACGCTGACCAGAAACCCAGCGAAATGGCAACTGTAAAAAACGAACATTACTAGTCAGTAGCTCATGAATCAACAGAGCAGACTTAGTTATCATTAAAAATTAAATGGAGTATTAGTATTGTGTCTGACAGCAGTTAATTGCTCCTCTTCCTCCTCCTTCTCCTCCTCCTGGGTAGGTTCCAAGCCGAACACCATAGCTGCAGCCTTTCCGTGTGGAAGACAGAAATGGGGGGGGGGAGGCTAAAAGATGTGTATGACCTGTGGCCTCCCCAGCAGTCAGAGGCAATGAGTGACGGACAGCTGGGTCCTGATGGTGCTGCCCTATGGACTACCACAGCATAACGACACCCCCCCTTCCCCGACAAGCACCTGTGTGCCCTCATGTACCGCAGCCTGGGAGCTGCATAGGGTCACCCGCCTCCAGGTGCACCCTGGAGATCTCCCGCTATGACCGGCAGCAGAGATCAGTTCCCCTGGGGAAAATGGCTGCTTTGGAGTGTGGACACTGTGGCATTTATACCCTGCTGAAGTCTCTCCCCAACCCCCACCCTCTCCAGGCTCCACCCCCAAAGTCGCCAGGTATTTCCACACCCAAATCTGGCAACCTGAGAGCTGCTGCTGCTGCCTCAGTGTTCACCTCATTTACCTCCTGAGGGAGGGAGAGGAGGATGACAGCGGAGCAGCCGCTTCTGTGCTGGGGAGAAGGTTGGCCGGCGTCTTCCCTGGCATGCAAGCGCAGCTGCAGCTTTGCTCACCGTGGACAGCTGGCTGGTGTGGGGGCTCAGGACGGCCCACCTTGTCCACCTCAGCAACTCAGTGCACGTTCAGCTGGGCATCAGGCAAGGAGGGGAAGGGAATGGCTACCTATAGCTTACAAACAAGAGCCTGCAGCCCATTTCTGCTGGCTTGGTGTTAGGCACCGCTGCCCCAGAGAATGACCTAGCTGCAGTTCTCAGTGGGGAGGCCTCTTCCTTTGGCAGCAGCAGACAGCAGCAAGGGTGGTCTCGGGAGAGGTGGGCCGGTGTCAGTTCTGCGGGGGTGCTAGGCAGGCACCTCACCCAGCTGCACACTCCCGTATGCATTTGTCACCGGTTCTTTTTGTTTTTCTTCCTGGGTCTGCATGGCAGAAGGGAGACAGCGGGCCTCTTTCTCCTGTGCAGTTGCTGGATGGTGGCCGAGAAGAATCCTTGGGGTAGACTGGATCAGGAGAGGCTTAGAAGAAGCAGCCCCTCCCTGTCACCTCCTCCTCCTCCCCTTAAGGCCTGGGTGGATGTTGGTGCTTCCAGAAGCTTGCCTGTCTCCTCTGGAATGATCATTCTGGTGTTAACCTTGCCTGGCTCGGCTTGGCGGGGGTGGGGGTGGGGGTCCTCTTTGCATCCCTTTGCCTCTGTAAACTTTTTCATGAGCAAGCAGAAAATGGGTGGATGGGGATTGGCTTGGCACAGAAGGCCAAAGGCCCTTTTGCAGAACTGCATTTTTGGAGAGCTGTCTGTCCCTTGCGCCTTCTGCTATTTATTGGGTTCATCTTTGGTGAGACCATCTGGTCAGTTAGTTGGGTCTCATCAAAACCTGCTGGATGGCAGTTGGTCTCTGCATGGGGGCCACAGGGATGAAGCATTTCTGGCCAGGTGTGTCCCCAGCCGTGGCAACTCTTGCTGGGCCAGTAGTCTCATCTAAAACAAGAAGACCACCTGGTTGATCATTGTGTCTTCTTTATGTTTGCTAATATTTCAATCCTTTGGCTGTTGTATAATTGCCTCTCTGGAACTTGAGAAATTTTGCTTGCTAAGTTTTTTACTTTAATTCAACACCCCCCCCCCAACCAATATATTCCACCACGGCCGGCTTCCATGATGCCACAGGTTTATTACCTCCTAGGCTGGTAAGCCCTAGCTACGCAGATGGTTTCCCCCATCTTTTCTTTTTCTGCAGACTGTGCTGTTGATCCTAGTTTCAAATTAAATGTTGTTTCAGAGGGTTGCATTCTTGTACTCTCCTGTGGGGCTCTCTCTTTGCCTGATCTCTCTGACTCACTTCCTTCTTTTTCCAAGGAGATGTTTGGGACTTTTGCAATTCACCCTGGAAGTCCTGGGCCTTCCACATGGGTGGGTGGGCTTGGTGATGGGAGGCACCCTTCTTTGTCACTGAAGTCTGGCTGAGACTCATTGCAGGAGCTGAAAGCATATTTTAGAACTGCTCCACCCCCCCACCCCACCCCACCCGGCTGACATATCTTTTGGTGTGACAGTGTGGCCCAACTGCAAATTCTTTGCTCGGAAAACAGAGTCTCATTGGGATCTGTCTCTGACCGTTACTGGTGGGAACTGCAGAACTGTCAGTTTAAAATGTTTGTGACTAATCAATTTACAGCAATTTAGATTGACCACAGGACTTAGGCGTTCGAGATGAAGGACCTGGAATCTTTAGCATTCACGTCAGAGCCACGGCTGGGTCCTCAAAAGACAGATTCCACCCCCGAGGAATGAGTTTGGGGAGGGTTTCAGTACAGAGGGACAGCTGTATCTGCTGGCCTCTTTTCTCTCAGATCTGGCACAGTTTTGTCCAGGTTGTGCCCCATGCTTGAATCTGCTTTTTGTGCCAGGGTTCAGATATGCTGGAATAATAATGGGGGTGTTTCTGGAAAGATGCAAGTCCCCTCCTTTTACCCTGGTGTAACTACAGCATTTGTGACAAAGTGGGGGAGAGCTCCTGAATTGGGGTGTGGTTTTCACTGGTATTTCAGCACCTTTCTTACTGAAAACGAAACTCTGATTCTACTTATGTTTTCCTTTCATTTGGCCACTTCCCAAGGCTCTCGGGCAGTCGTCCAGCCCAGGCAGTGTCCAAGCTGAGGCCTGAAGCCATAGTTACATCCGTCTTTTTCAGATCGTACCCTGACTTCATCTTGGTGCTTTTAAAACAGAACAGGGTGATTTTAAGACAGACCTTTCTCTCCTTTACCTATAGCTGGGCCCCAGAGGGCTTTCAGATGTCCCCCAGAGCTGTTTGAAGAGATGTTGGCGCATTTGAAGAGAGCCTGTTGCTGAAGCCATGGGTGGAGATCTATAGCTGGCTGATTCAGTACTAGGTTGGATGAGAGATCTCTTCTTCCAACAAAGATTGCACTAGTGTTTGATCAGAGCTTCCTTTTTCTGTGTGTGTGTGTCTATATTAAGGATACTGATCATGTGGTACCTAACCCAGTCAGTTGTGAACTGGGCTGTGAGCAGACGTAGACTGCTGTTTAATTTGTCTCATTTGAAATATTTGTAAGCTTGCCTTTCTTCTGAGCATTTCAGTTGATAAGGACCTGAAGGGCAGACCAGATGTGACCAGATGTCCCCATACTCTTGAAAACAAAGTGAGCCCTGGTTTTGGAGTTCCCAGCACATATCTGGTCCGGCCTTGCACAGTTTACTGCCACTGATTTGCTAAGTATGGAGTTCGATGCAGCAAGCCAGTTTACCAGGAGCTGAAACCTTTTCTGTCCAACGGGATGTGGGTGGGAATATGAGGAGCCTTAGAAGCAAAGAATGTGCGAGCACCAAGTAAGGAACCCAAAACTCATGCAACCAACTTTCCTCCAATCCAGGTAGGCAGTGGCACACAGGCAGACAGTTTGGCAGATTCAGACTGTTGAGAAAGGGAACCCCTCCCAGCTAAGGTAATGCAGCCCCCACATACCAGGGACCCCAGAATTCTAGCCCATGGCTGGGCAGCACAACACCACCAGTTTTGAACGGAGAGATGAATACTGCAATCCCATGCAGAGTTACTCCAGTCTAAGCCTGCTGATCCTAGTGAGCTTAGACTGGAGACATTCTTCCTGCCCTGACTTGGATGGGCCGGTCTTGTCCTATCTTGGAACCTAAGCAGGGTTGGCCCTGGTTAGCACTTGGAGAGGAGGTGACAAAGGATGTTCAGGGTTGCTGTGCAGAGGCAGGCAGTGGCAGACTCTTGAGAGCCAGCATGGTGTGCGGTTGAGAGTGGAAGACTCTGATCAGAGAGCTGGGTTTGATCCCCCACTCCTCCTCTCCCCCCCCCCAGGAAGCCTGCTGGGCGGCCTTGGGCCAGTCACGGTTCTCTCAGAACTCTCTCAGCCCCACCTGCCTCACAAGGTGCCTGTTGTGGGGAGAGGAAGGGGAAGGAGATTGTAAGCCGCTTTGAGAACCCTTAAGTTTCTTCTGCCTTGAAAACCCCATGGGGTCAATGAGAAGTTGGCAGTTAACTTGAATGTACTTTCTACCACCGCCTCTGTATAGAATTACACTGTTGGACTCCTCCCCAGACTTTCTCGGGAATATGCTCACAGTGTTTACTAGCCCACAAACATTTTTCCTAGGCTACTTGTTCTCACATTTTTGTGTTAAGTCACCAGTGAAATAAAAGGGAAAACAACTCCCATCGGCTTTTGCAAAGCTTCTCTACCTAGCCACTTGGCTGTTGATACAGATGTTCCCTCCCTGTTCCCACTCCTTGACCAAATCTAAATTCTGCACCAAGGAAGTGACATTTTTATACCATGGTCAAATTAATCCAGTTTGTGTATCTTTGCTTAGTTTCAATAATTTTTTTGTGCTTCTGCCAGTCGTGGGGAAAGACAAAGAAACCTGCAGGACACTCTCCCCTGAACACATGGGCTTCCGTGTTTTCACAAATTATTGCATCTATGTGTACAAGCCTATGTTTGCACCTTAAGGACTGGAAACTTTAGGAAACGGAGATTCTCAGACAGCTGAATACATGTATTTGCACGGTTATTTGCAAAATATATAAACCCCAGCTCATAATGGGTTCTGGAAAAAAAGCTGGAGGAAGTGCCTTGTTTTTAGACCAAGCTGGTTTAAGTCTGCCTTGTTCTTCCCTTTCTTGGAATATCACTGATGATGTAATAGATTTCTTGCAAGATTTGTTCTGCATCTCTCAAATTGCAGAGAAGCCGGGTCTTACAAGGAGCTCTGTTTGGTTTAAATAACTTGGGTTTTGTAGCATTGCTGAACTGTCGTTAACCCTTGCAAAGGAGGCCTTGGAAAATGCAAAAGCAGTCAGTAGTTCTCGAGGTGGAATTGAGAAGAACCGGAGGAAAAGTGCGGTTCAAACAAGGGGCGATTCTGCATTGGCTTTTCCCGCCATTGTTTAACCAAACCCTCCTTGGGATTTATTTATTCATTTTTATTTATTTTTTCGCATTTTTATCCCGCCTTTCCAGCGAACTGGCTCAAGGCGGCTTACAACGTGTCATACCATCAGAGTGGTTTACAATTTAAAAACATAAAATAAACAACCATAATAAAACAGCGCACATAACAATACTGGCAGCAATCTACATTCTCCTGGAGAGAAACGGCAGCAAAGGTTTGTCCTGTGGATCCAGGGCGATGTTATCCTGCAATATCACCGGTGGTGGCTCCTATTGGAAAGCCTGGTGGTAGAGCTCCGTCTTGTAGGCCCTGCAGAACTGTAACAAGTACCGCAGGGCCCTGATGTCATCCAGAAGCTCATTCCACCAGTGTGGAGCCACCACCGAGAAAGCCCTGGCCCTGGTGCAGGCCAACCGAACATCCTTCGGACCGGGGACAGTCAAGCGATGTTGCGTGCTTGACCTCAGTGCCCTCTGGGGCACATATGGGGAAAGGTGGTCCCTCAAGTAGGCAGGCCCCTGACCATATAGGGCTTTAAAGATCAACACCAGCGCCTTGAAACAGATCCGGTATGCTATAGGCAGCCACTGCAGCAGCTGCAACACAGGCTGGTTGTGGTCACGCATAGGGAGACCCATCACAGCCTGGCCGTGGCATTCTGCAGTAGCTGCAGCTTCCGGATCTGAGACAAGGGCAGCCCCATGTAGAGAGCGTTACAGTGGTCTAGTCTCGAGGTGACCATAACATGGATCACTGTAGCTAGGTCATCACGTTCGAGGAAGGGAACCAACTGCCTAATCAGCCGTAGATGGTAAAAGGCTGCCTTGGCAGTGGCTGCTACCTGGGCCTCCATTGTTAGGGAAGCACTCCCAAACTCCTGACCCTCAGCGCTGGCACCAGTGGCACCCTCTTGAAGGACGGAAGCGGGGTCCCTATCCCCGACCCGTTCCGACTCAAGCACAGGACCTCCGTCTTCGTTGGATTCAATTTCAGTGGGCTCCGTCTGAGCCAGTCCGCCACATCCTGAAGCGCCCGTTCAAGGTCATCTGGGGTAGAGTCGGACCGACTGCCCAAGAACAGATACAGCTGGGTGTCATCTGCATACTGATGGCACCCAAGCCCATGCCACCGGGCAATCTGGGCAAGGGAGCACATATAGATGTCGAATAACATCGGGGACAGCACCACCCCTTGAGGAACACCACATACCCGTGGGTACCTCTGGGAGGTCTGCTCCCCGAGCGCAACCCTCTGTCACCGATCCTGGAGAAAAGAGGCAAGCCACTGTAAAGCAAGCCCCTGTATCCCCGAGTCGGCGAGGCGGTGGATCAACAACTGGTGGTCGACCATATCGAACACAGCGGACAGAAATTCCCCTCTGCATTGCACGCTGCTGTCACTTTCTTTGATGGTCAGGTTTTATGGTACCTTCTGCATAGATTTATGGCCGTTCAGGGGTGACTTTGCAGTCAGTACGGTGTTGGCCCAGGGTATTTGAATGTGGTTTTGGTCTGCACCTTTTCCTCAGTGGAGGCTTTAACATCCAGCCCATTACAGCTGGTTTGTTCACACTTGTCTCTGGAGTCTTCGGTTGCAAGCAAATCTGATGAGATTTCATCTGGCAGATGAGGAGGGTTAAATGAAGGGGGGGCTGTTGGAGGATGTTGGAGAGGAGACGACTGAGAGAGGATATGATCACCATCTTCCAAGTACTTGAAGGGCTGTCCTATAGAGGATGGGGGGGGGAGTGGTTTTCTGTTGCCCCAGAAGGTCGAACCAGAACCAACGGGTTGAAATTAAATCAGAAGAGTTTTCGGCTAAACAGTAGGAAGAACCTCCTGATGGTTAGAGCGGTGCCTCAGTGGAACAGGCTTCCTTGGGAGGTGGTGGGCACTTCTTCTTTGGAGGTTTTCAAACAGAGGCTAGATGGCCATCTGAAAGCAATGCAGATTCTGTGAATTTAGGCAGATCATGAGAGGGAGGGCAGGAAGGGTTGCCTCAGTGCTCAGTTCTCGTGGCCCTTTCTTACACGCCCAGGGAAATGCTGATTGCCACTTTGGGGCCAGGAAGCAATTTTTTTCCAGGTCAGTTTGGCCAGGGATCCTGGAGGTTTTTAAATCATCTTCTTGGTGTGCAACAGCAGTCACTGGGTGTTGGGGGGGGGGAGGTATTTAGAATTTCCTGCATTGTGCGGGGGGTTGGACGAGATGACCCTGGAGGTCCCGTCCAGCTCTATGATTCTATGTTTTTAAGACTGTAGTTATTTCACTGTTTTAAATTTGTAAACCACCTCAGTGGTATTGCATGGTGTAAGCCGCCTTGAGCCAGTCCGCTGGAAAGGCGGGATAAAAAATGCGGAAGATAAATAAATAAATAATATGTTCGTAATCTAAAAATGGCTGTTTGCGATCACTTCGCCTTCATTGTGTCTGAGGTCCACCGCCCCTTCTCTGGGAAAGCTGGATCTTCTCAGAAGGCCTTGACTAAATCCATCGGAAGAATGATCTTCCCTTCATCTTGCCAGAGGGCTGCTGTGAGGAGGGGACGCATGGCTTCCAAAGTGGCTTCCTGGCATGTCCCATTCATTGGGAATGTGTGACCCGTCCAGTGGAATGTATCCAGCCAGCAGTGTATTATTGCTGGGGGTGTCCTGGTGGCTTGACGCCCTCCCCATTTTTGTAGCTGGTAACAAAACCCGAGAGGTGGATGGTGAGCAGTGTTCCCTCTAAGCTGTGGAGTCTTCTGAGCAAAAATTCTACTTTGTGAGCTCCTGGCGTTAAAATTGTGAGCAAGTGATTTGACTGCTGCATAAATTATTTTGCTCTGGAGCAATGCTCCCTCTATGCTGTGGAGTCTTGTGAGCAAAAATTTTACTTTGTGAGCTCCTGGCGTTAAAATTGTGAGCAAGTGATTTGGCTGCTGCATAAATTATTTTGCTCTGGAGCAATGTTCCCTCTAAGCTGTGGAGTCTTCTGAGCAAAAATTCTACTTTGTGAGCTCCTGGCGTTAAAATTGTGAGCAAGTGATTTGGCTGCTGCATAAATTATTTTGCTCTGGAGCAATGCTCCCTCTATGCTGTGGAGTCTTGTGAGCAAAAATTCTACTTTGTGAGCTCCTGGCGTTAAAATGGTGAGCAAGTGATTTGGCTGCTGCATAAATTATTTTGCTCTGGAGCAATGCTCCCTCTATGCTGTGGAGTCTTGTGAGCAAAAATTTTACTTTGTGAGCTCCTGGCGTTAAAATTGTGAGCAAGTGATTTGGCTGCTGCATAAATTATTTTGCTCTGGAGCAATGCTCCCTCTATGCTGTGGAGTCTTGTGAGCAAAAATTCTACTTTGTGAGCTACTGGCATTAAAGTTGTGAGCGAGCAATTTTTCTCTTGCACCAATTAGTTTGCTCTGGAGCCATCCTTCCTGAGCTAGGACAAAAATGTGAGCCAGAGGCTAAAAAACTGTGAGCTGGCTCACACTAACTCAGCTTAGAGGGAACACTGGTGGTGAGTTGTGTTGGCTGTGCTCTGTGCGTTCAGTGTGGTGTGCCCAAAGTCGCACAAGGTTGCCTGCACAGCTTTCCTTTATTCCTGGGCAAATGGAGAAAGAAAGGGGGAGGGTGGGGCATTCCCTAAAAGTTGTGTGCATTCCACCAGAAAGAGTGCTCACGCCACAGGCTCACATGAGGTCTGATGGATAATGCCAGGGGTCGGGCCTGCATGGCAACAGAGGTGCTTTGCTGCTTGTGTCTGGTACTCAACTCTTGAGTGTTCCTCATTTCCCCGCTGGCCTTGCCCTCGACCTCAGAATGTGTGTGGGAAGTCCTCCAGGACACCCATGGTGTGGGGCCTCTGGCACCAGGAGCAGGCTCTCCGCCCGTTTTCTGTTCACTCTTCGCATTCCCCATGTTCAGGGAGTGAGATGAACATCTGGGAAGCATCTGGGTCCAACAACGTTCCGTAGCTGCCTGCAGGAATCCATATCCTGCGTCTTCTCTTGGCTTTGCCGCTGCCCTTCCAGCCACAGGGGCTCTGAGGGCGTGCCGTTTCCCCAGGAATAGTGGGGAGCTGCAGCACAGTGGCTTCAGCAGCCGTTCCTGCCTTCCAAGGACCTGCCTGTGTGGGTGCCCACCGGGATTCCTTACTGTTGTGTTCAGGGAAGAACTTAAGCTTGCAAAGGGGCTTGACGTCACCTGGTTACCCCCACCTTCGTGCAGCGTTCTGGGATCTGATCTCCCAGAATGTTGGTATAGAGTTTAGCCTTAAAAGGCAGCTTCAGAGGGCCTGCTTTGGGACAGGGCCAATTCTCTGGCTAAGCCACCCAAGTGCCCCCTGCCCCCCCCGCTTGGGGCAGCACGGAGTGGGGAGCCTGCCAGTGGTCCACGGGGGGGGGGGAGGGGGCTCAGCTCGCTCTCAGTGGTAGGGGAGGGGCTGAAGAACTCTTTCCCTCGCTGCATGCTGCTCTTAGCCCTGCTGGGGAGAAAAGACAGGCACCCTCCCATGGCCTTTTCCTTTGGGTTCCTTGGCACCAAAGCCATAGCAGGGAGAAGAGGGAGGGAGTATATGGTTGGAGGGGGAATTTCACAGGTGCTGAGATAGCACACCTTGCAGCTGTTTGTTCCCGGCCTTTCTCTTCCAACTGGAGAGCCAGTTTGGTGTCGTGGTTAAGTGCGCGGATGCTAATCTGAGAGAACCAGGTTTATGTTTTGGTTTTGGGGTTTTTAAAAACATTTTTATTAGAAGTAATATGGTATCACAATACAGAAAGCATGTGTAAAGACATCAGAGTAACATTCACAATAAAAAATAAAGCACACTGAAATACCAGTACAATAAGTGACTTGGTGAAATATTGAGGTGCAATTTGATCTTTACAAAAAATGTACAAACTGTTGCAAAGTGGGAGTGAGCGTGAGATTGCCCAACAACTATTCAAACATACTACTATTCTGGCATATAGCAATATCGTCTGTGGTGACATAAAGTGGATTACATCGTAATATAGAATTCATAAGGAGATTAACATATAGAAAACAACCAAACGGATAGCTCTTACAACCAGTTTTGAAACTGTGACCAAGTGGGGGGAATAAAGTCTTCTTTTGTTAGGAATTCTAGTAACGGTCTATTTGTCCATAAATAAGGATTTTATGGGCTTCAGTGAGGTATTATTTAACTTATCGGTAATGCATTCCATGAGATATTGGTCCCACAGTTTGCAGAACCAGAGTTGAATAGTGGGTGGATTTGCATCTTTCCAGCATGAGGCTATCGATGTCCTGGCGGCAAATACCATAGAGTTTAATGTGGATTTGAGTTTATGAGAGAACCGGATTTGATTCCCCATTCCTTCACTTGCAGCTGCTGGATGACCTTGGGCAAGCTATAGCTGTCAGAGCTGTTTTCTCAAGGACAGATCTGAAAAGAGCTCTCTCAGCCCCACCTATCTCACAGGGTGTCTGTTGTGGGGAGGGGAAGGGAGAGGAGTTTGTGAGCCGCTCTGAGACTCTCTTGGGTAATGAAGGGTGGGGTATAAATCCAATCTCCTCTTCTTCTATCCCCCCCCCCCCCGAATTTGGGTACAGTGGCTAGAAGGACCACTCTGTCTCCAAGATGTGCTCTCCTCTTAACTCCGGGCATGGCCATGCATAATTTGTTCTTGTGCGCTCAGTAATGAATTAGGGTACTCTGCTCATCCTCAGAGGGGTGCCCGTCCTTAATCTAGCACATTTTATAGGCTGACATTTCATAGAATCGCAGAATTGGAAGGGGCCATAGAGGCCATGAAGCCCAACCCCCACTTAGTGCAGTTTCAGCCTAGAGCATCCCTGGCGAGTGTGCCTTCATCCAGTGCATTAAGACTGCCAGTGCGGGGGAGGGCTCACCACCTCCCTAGGCAGCCATGGCTACTGCCGAAATACGCTTACGGTAAAAAAAAACCCAAACACCCTGCTATCCAGCTGATGCCTTTCTACCTATAATTTAAACCATTATTGTGAAACAGGCCTTAGGGCTAAACTGTGGCTTGGTCTCAGCCTCAGGCAAGGAAATGCTTTCCTCTTTGGTTTGGTCAGTGCCAGCCAGAGGTCCGTCTCCTGCCACTCCGCGCAGGCAGGTTTTCAGCTTTCCTCTGCCCTGAGCAGCCTTCCTTCAACAGAAGTGTCTCTTCTACTTGCGGAAGAACCAGTTCCACTGGAGAAAAGCGGCCAGGGCTGGTGGAAGGGTTCCAGCTTAGCTGAGCGGAGTGTAGGATGCACGCCTCTGGTTGGCCAGAACCACCTTTAACCCTCAGGCCACTAGCAGAGACCTGCTGAACTCAAGCATGTGACTTTGGGGGCAAAGCTGTCTGCTGTATTATAAAAGAAGGGGGGGGACCTGTAAGGATTCACAAAGGGGATCTCATTTCCCCCATTCTCTCCCTTCTTCCTGTTTTCCCTCTTCCCTTCCCCTTGTCAGTGCCTGCAGCCTCTCCCCCTTCCTCCTCTCCAACCTCCTGCCAACTTTTTTCTCTTTCTCCTCCTGGCAGCCTCTGCCCCCTCCCTCCCTCCCCGCCTTTTGCTGTCCTCCCCTGTCCTCAGCTTTCCCTTCCCCCCTTTTTTTGACCCTAGTAGCTTTATTTTCCCTTCTACCTAGCCTTTGTTTTGTTTTTTAGTCTGTGTGTCTCCTTCCTCCCACATGCTGATACTAACCGTGGGCCAAATTACACATCATGTGTAACATGTAACATTGCAGTAGTACGGCAGCTGCGAGTTCCCTGTAGGAACTCAGTTCTGAAATGCCACAGGGACTCGATTCAGATCGAAACAGGGAGTCAGGAGGTCTTCAGCTGAATCCCCTGCACCCTTTCCCTGATCTGAAATGGCCCCGGGGGGGCATCGTTTATCCCAGGTGGGGGGTTGCGAATGCAAATACTTTACACTACAAGTACATTACATATTGTTTTTTTAAAACTGGGTTTTCCCCCAAGCTTATAGAAAAATGCCCTGTCTGTTCCTGGTACCACTGTGTGGATTTTTTGATCCACACTCTATTGCCTAATTCAGAATTGGAGACAGTCTCCCTCTCCACTGCTGAGTGACTCTGCTTTTCTGCCCTGCGTCTTCTCTCAGCTAGTGTAAAAAGTCAGGAGGTATTGCTCCCTTGCTCTTTATGTATGCACCTGAGCTGCAGGTCCTTTGTAAAAGAAAAAGAAAAGCTAGTTCTGTAGGGGCTCATGAGCCATCTGAGTTTCCCAACACACGGAGACCACTGGCAGTATGGAACAGTCAAAACCATTGTCTTTCTGGCAGTGCATGCTGCTTGCTGTCATATGGGAATGGAATTCTGACTGGAATAGGACTTCCCCGCATCTATACATGGCAAAAAGTGGGGATTATTACACATCCAGACAAACATCGCATAACTATGTTGTGGTTTTAGAAGTAGAGATGAGGCTGAACTTTGCAAGTGTCCTGCTTTGTTTCACATATTCCCCTTGCTCAGATCTTGCAAACGGCAGGCTGTGGCTTTCTTTGAGCCAGTTTGGTGTAGTGGCTGAGTGCACAGACTCTAATCTGGGAGAACAGGGTTTGATTCCCCACTCCTCCACTTGCACCTGGCTGGATGACCTTGGGCAAGCCCTAGCTCTGTACCAGCTGTTCTCTCAAGGACAGCTTGGGAAAGAGCTCTCTCAGCCCCACCTACCTCCCAGGGTGTCTGTTGTGGGGAGGGGAAGGGAAAAGGAGTTTGTAAACTGCTCTGAGACTCCAAGTGAGTGAAGGGTGGGGTATAAATCCAATCTCTTCTTCTTCTTCTTCTTCTTCTTCTTCTTCTTCTTTATAGAGTCATTCCGTCTCCTGTTGGGCCTTCCTTTCTCTTCTCCTGCTGCCTTCCACTTTTCCTAGCATGACTGTCTTTTCCAGCGACTCTTGTCTTCTCATGATGTGACCAAAGGACCATAGCCTCAGTTTAGTCATTCTGGCTTCTAAGGGGAGATCAGGCATGACTTGATCTCGAACTCTTTCATTTGTCTTTTGGGTGGTCCATGGTACCTGTAAAAGTCGCCTCCAGCACCACATGAATATCTGTTCATCCCTAATTGGAAGGGCTAACCAAGTGCACGCCCGAACACTGCAGGCACCCCTGCTTGGCCCTGTTTTCCTAGGATCTCCATTCCGAGGTGGGGGGGGGAGTTTTCCCTTGTCTGGTCACCTGGTCCTGTAGTCTTGGGGGGGCATATTTTTTATGCTCTAGGGCTATGATCACATGCACAATTGGACCTGACCTAGGTGCCAGTGCCAGGTGGATTTAAAGGGCGACCAGACAACATCTGGGAAGTTGGCAACTTGTTCTGCTCCGCCGCAGAAGTGGCGTTAAAAGACACTGGCGGAAAAAACGGTAGTAAATGGGTTGTGATGGGCCACGGACGGACTTTCCCATGTCCAGCTCCAGCTCGCTCTCATGGCATCGGGCCATCCCAACTCTCTGCCATTGTCCCCCCCCCCCCCCCTTCGCAGTATGCGCATCATCGCAAACTCCATAGGGGTGATTCATCAATCCCTCGTTTAAGCACATGGGGAAAAAAGGGACCAAAAAAGAGATTCACCCCCAGTTGTGTCTGATCACACACTGACGGACTGCGCCCGCAGCTTCAAAGGGAGGTGTGATTGTGTAACTGTGGATCATATTCCTCCAGAGGAAATAGCCTCGCTCCCCCCCCCCATTTTTTCTGGGGCGTGTGACTGCAACCTAGGTTTTTCTGCTAAAATTGCAGTTATGGTCAATGCTCCACCTAAGCTGTGGAGTCTTGTGATCAAAAACTCTACTTTGTGAGCGACTGGCATTAAAGTTGTGAGTGAGCCATTTGGCTACTGCATAAATTAGCTTGCTCTGGAGCCCATCCTTCCTGAGCTAAGACAGAAAAGTGTGAGCCGGAGGCTAAAAACCTGTGAGCTAGTTCACACTAACTCAGCTTAGAGGGAACACTGCCGGTGATTGGTTTGTGGTAGGTTTTTCTTGGGGACTTCCAGAAGCAGACACTGTGGTTGTCTCAAGGGGGGACAGAATAGGGAGACGCTGGAGAGGATTAGTGCTCCAGTTTGGAAATAACAGACTGAGAATATGCTGGGAGATGACCTGGATTTGGGTGGCTATTGACAAGGTGCTGGTGACTGAGGCTGGAAACAGATAATTGTTTTTGTTCTTTTCCCTGAGAACTGGAAGAGAGACCAGTTGCTTGGGCAACTTTAGTATAAATGGGTTGGGGGGGGGGGTTAAATCGTTTCCAGGGTTGTATAGTGGTTACAGTGTTAGACTAGGCTCTAGGAGACTGAAATTCGAATCCCCACTCTCCCATGGAAGGTTGGTGGGTGACCTCAGGCCCGTCACACACTCTCAGCCTAACCTACCTCATGGGGTTGTTGTGAAAATAAAATGGAGGAGATGAGAACAACGTAAGCCACTTTGGGCTACCATTGGGTAGAAAGGTGGGATATAAATGAAGTTAATAAATAAATAAAATCTGCCATGTTTGTTTGACTGGCGGTGGCCATGGAAGCTGAAGAAATGTGTGTGTGCGCACACCGCTGGAACCGGAACCTCTCCACCCTATTTTCGGTTGCCGCTGCACATTGTTGGACAATCTACTCAAGAGTGATTGCACAATAACCATCAAGGGGTGCATTCAGACACGCCATTTAATCAGGTTTCGTGACTGATCAACAACGGATTTTATGTGCACGTTCACACGGCAACATCTGCCTCCCGTCCCGATCCGTTGGTTTCCTGCTCAAAACCCCCCTTCAGCCAGAGTATTTTGTTACTGGGTCCCAAGTGGTGTTTTCTCAGCTCTCCCGTTTAAAGCCGCAGTTTCCCCTGTGTGATCGCTCCTCCGGTGTCGAGCCACTTCCGATGGTTTAAACCCCCTTCCGCTTTTCGCCTGCCATTTTTGTGTGTGTCCGCAGTATGCGCATAAGCGGAGCTCCGCTCCCACGTTTATAAAACCAACGTTTAAATGGGCACTAGTTTTGAGTTTGGGATTCCAAAGAGGCCAGTTTTGGGTGAAAAATTTAAAGGGAAGTCGTATGTCACAGCGGTGAAATCACGCTGCTCTGCAGGATTGTCAAATGGTTCTACGCATGCGTGAGGATAAAGTTTTTCAATTTTACGGATGAACAGTTATGCACATGCGCAAACTTAGAAAAAAAACAAACAAAAAAACCCTGACACACACTCGTGTGATCGCGATTGTCCAGACTAAAAATAATCGCAACAGAGTGGGGCCATTTAAACCTGAATAAATGGTGCATCTGAACGCATCCAATATGTGGGTACAGCATCAGTTAAAGCCCTCTCTGATCTGTGTGTGCAGAATCCCATCTGTGTGGATCATAGATTTGGGGGTTGGGATGATGCTGGATTCAAACTGGCCTGGAAGCCATGCTGTTGGACCTTGGTGATTTTATAGGGGAGGGGATAGACCCCCTCGGTCAGTCGGAAGGCTAGAAATGTGTGCAAGGACCACCAGAATTAAGTTGCAGTTGGGGGGGGGGTGAGAGAGAGTGAGTTCTGGTCAGCACAGTTGCCCTGGCAACCCAGGGCCTGCTGAAGGATGAAGCCCAGGTTTTGCTGTGGATGGTCCCCATGGTAACAAACGAGGGGGGCTCTACTCCTGGGCTGTCTACATCTGCTTTTGGAATTAAATGTTTACGCCTCTTTATAGGCCTAAGTAGAGCTTGGAGGGGGAGGGGACTTTGTGGGACAAATGAGGCCGTTGCCGGGGTGACAGGCCAGCTCTCCCAGAAATGGGGGAAGGCCTGGGGCCTAGGCAGCAGAAAAGCACCAGGGTTTTTTTCCGGGGGGGGGGGGGACGGGACGTCAGGTGGGTGTGCTGAGAAGAAAAGGAAACAAAGGCTTTGCTCTTGGGGCTGCATCGGTGACTTCTAGCCGCTGGTTGCTCTGTGTGTGTGTGTGTGTGTGCGCGCACGTGCGCGAGTGATGTATGGTTGTATTGAGCTAAAAACTGGGAGACCAAAATGAAGCAAAGTTCGAGTCCTGCGGCACCTTTAAGACTAACAAAGTCTTATTCAAGGTATGAGCTTTCATGTGCACGCACACTTCCTCAGATACATTGAAGTGGAAGTTTTAGTGTATCTGAGGAAGTGTGCGTTCATGCGTGAGCATTAGCACTGGAAGCCCCGTGCAGGAGCAGCAGCCTGGAGCCAAGCAGGATCTTGCCCTGCCCATTGCCCCGTTTGAAGATTACAGCACTGGTATCCTGCTCAGGACGGGAACTGCTCCCTTCAATAGGGAAAGCTGCCGCTTTCTCCAAAGTAGCAATGCCAAGCCAAAATCTGTGCCCCCGGGCAGGGCCTGGCCTTCTTTTTTACAGGAAGTCTAGGGAGGAGCCTAGTGCACAATGTGTCTGTTCGCCATGGAAAGCTTTATTATCTATATATTCAAAAAAACTGAAGAAATTGGTAATGAGCATTTAAGGTGCCTAAGGAAAAGGCTGTTGCTGACCACGCTGGGGAAAAGAAGATGCGAAGTTTGCCAGCTCTGGCTTGGGAAATTCCTGGAGATTTTTTTTGGGGGGGGGGGGGGGGGTCTGGGGAGGGCAGGGTTTAGGGAGGGATCTCAGTGGGTACAATGCCAGGGAGCCCACCCTCAGAATAGGCATTTTCTCCTGTGGGACTGATCTGTATGGTGACCTGAGCCATCAGCAATGTTCCCTCTTATTTTTCCCCCCTACTGAGCGGAGCAGTTTCCACCCTGAGCAGAATGTGACTGCTGTAATCTTCAAACGGGCAGTGGGCAGTGCAAGACCCTGCGCGGCTCCAGACCGGGATCACTGGATGGGAAGCCTGTGTTTGGAATCCGCAGCTGGTTTTTTTTAGCTTAATTTTCAGACATAGGGGGCCTAGATTAGGACTGAGACGTTGAGGAGAGGAGTTAGGGGGAAATTTACAGTGCAATCCTAAAATCACTTTCTTGGGACTAAGCACCATTGACTAGGCCTTGGCAGGATTCTGAATAGACCTGAATAGACCTGTTTAGGATTGCTTTCTTAAACTCCGCTCCCTGAAGTTCCAGTCCAAATCAGATTGGCTTTTAAAAGTTTTAAAAATTGCTGATAGCTCCAGATACAGACCTCTCCACGTAGCCTCAGCCAAGAGCCAGTTTGGTGTAGTGGTTAAGTGCATGGACTCTAATCTGGGAGAACTGGGTTTGATTCCCCACTTCTCCACTTGCAGCTGCTGGTGTGACCTTGGGTCAGTCACAAGTTGTCTCAGAGCTGTTCTCTCAGGAGCGGTTCTCGAAAGAGGTGTCTCTGCTCCACCTGCCTCCCAGGGTGTCTGTTGTGTGGAGGGGGAGGGAAAGGAGTTTGTAAGCCGCTCTGAGACTACAAGGGAAGGGAAGGGTATAAATCCAATCTCTTCTTCTTCTTCTTCTTCTTCGGAATTGCAGATCTGTCTTTGCAGGACTCTTGCTGTTCTGAGCAACACTGGTCTCTTCTGGAGCTGAGCTGGTATTATTTGCTCAATGCCCAGAATGTCTGGGAGTTTCTGGAGTGTCTTGAGACTTCTAGGGCACTGCTCCAAGGGCTCCAGTGACAACTGTCATCATGGTCACTTTCTTCTCCCAAAGGTGCTCTAACTCTATTGGTAGGTCTTGGTATTTTGTCATCTTCTCCAGTTCTCTCCCCCCCCCCCCCCGCCCCTATTCTGCTGTCTCCTGGGGTTGCAGTGTCAATTATCCAAACCCTATTTCTCATTTTTTTCTACGATTATCTGCTTTGTGCTCCCATACATTTCTGGCTGATGGTAAGCCATAATTGTGAAGATTCCAGTGCAACATAGCCACAACTCTATCGTGACATTCTACAATTTCACTGCAAGCAGTGACCATGTGGTCGACTGTTTCATCCTCTGTCTTGGAAAGACTTGCGGTCACCACGGGCCTTCTGAATCTTGGCTTTCATACTTTCCGAGGGCCTGCTCTTGTGCAGCTAGAATAAGTCCTTCCATTTCTCCAGCAATGCGCCTGGGTCTTCTCCCTCTCTCTGTTTTAATGTATTACTGAAAACTTTCCCCCTCTTGCCTTTGTTTCTTTTGAAACTGCTGCTGTTTCTCTCCCCCCCCCCCAATGATCAGCCTTTGCTGCATTCCCCATCTCTCTCCTTCTCACTTCCTCTGTATTCCTTACTCCAGGCAAGGCTCTGTCATCCTTGTGCCATGCCGGCTGTAAACTGTGCCGTGGGAATGGTATACATTCACGCGGACCCGCTTTGTATGCTTTCCTTTCAGTGGATGGCCACACAGGGCAGGGCCTTCTCAGTGGGGGCTCCAATCCTGTGAAATATCTTTCCTCCAGACGTTTCCTTGGCGCGATCCATGGTCACCTTTAGAAAAGCTGGGGCTTTTTAAACCTACCTTCCTTGCTGTTGTATTGCTTCCTGTATCCTTCATCTTCTAGCTGTTTTGTGGCATTTTATTGCGGTGGCTTTTTTGTTGTTCTGGTTGTCCGTCTCAGCCTCTGTTAGTGGGATCTTGCCTGGAAGGAGGCGTGGGAAAAGCTCTTGACGGAGGCACAGTGGTTCCCATCTAGCTGGAGCATCCCATCCGCCATGGAACTGAACTCTGGCGCCAACCAGAGTTGGATACATCCAGGCCTCCCTCCTCTCTGCTTTGCACGGAGGGTGGGGAGAATATGGTGGGCTAGTGGCTGGCAGAGGAGAGAGATTTGCTGTGTGTGGCTGATCCTCTTGTTTACTCGTTGCCAGAACAAATGGGAGCCAGCTCTGCCTGACCTGCATAGGGATTGAATAGTGGCCAGAGAAGAACTGGCAAATGCACTGGGGGGGGGGGGGGGGGATGAAAGAATGCAGCCAGCCCCTTCCTGAGCCGCTGAGGGTCAGATAAAGCCTAATGAGGTCTCTTTCTGGTCCCTTCCTTGCTGCCTCCACTGGGCTTTTGCTTTTCTCCCATGTCTCGGGTTGCCAGGTACCCTGTTTTCATCAGGACAGTCCAGTATTCTTCCTTCCTGTCCAGTAAATAAACTGAGAAAATACTGGACATATAAATGTCCAGTGTTTTCTACTTAAGTAAGGCTGCAGCCACTGTGGCCAGGCTCCATGCGTGCGCTCTTTCTTTCCCCTGCAGCTTGATGAAGTGGCGACCCCCCCTCTCGGTCCCAGCCACCACGGTTTGAAAAGAACCCAATTCACCACTCAGCAGCCCGGCCAGACGTTCTTGGAGAAATCCTGTTGGTTCTTGTGGTGTTGTGACAACTGTGTTCCTTGAATCCAGGCCAGTGTTTGAGACTGCCAGAGTCCGACACTCCAGGATCTGGTGTGGGCAGGAACAGGGAGAAAGGAAGTTGCATTCATTGTCCTCCCAAACAGAGGGGAAAGTGGACTTGTTAAACTGTGCTCCTGTTTGAAACCCTGCTGCCTCCTTATTAAGACAGTTCTTCTGAAGAAAGCTGGAAAGGGAGAGACTTTCGTGGCCAGCCAGTGTGCTTCCCATGTCTGTCCCTGCTGAATGGGGGGGGGGGGGGGGTGTAGTTGGTGGCAGGACTGACTCTTTTAAAGAAAGGCAAAAAAGAAAGCTTGGAGGCTGTGGCAGGAAAAAGGCTGGAGCATTTGGAGGCAGCAAGGCCCTCGCAGGGCAGGGCAGGGACGGAGTGTCTGTCTCGCATTTGTATCTTTTATGCAGCCCTATGGACTGCAAGCATTTTACTGCTAGGGTTGCCAGCCTCCAGGTGGGGCCTGGGGATCTCCTGCTTTTGCAACTGATCTCCAGCTGAGAGAGATCAGCTCCCCTGGAGAAAATGGCTGCTTTGAAGGGTGGAGACTCTGTGGCATTGTACCATGCTGAGGCCTCTCCCCTCCCCAAACCTCGCCTTCTCCTGGCTTCACCCCCAAAGTCCCCAGGTATTTTCCAACCCAGACTTGGCAACCCTATTTACTGCTCTTAAATTCATTAAGGCTGCAAGACTGCACATTTACATGCAAGTAAGCGCCATGGAGCTGACTGAGGATTGTTTTTGAGTAAACATGGTTCGGAGTCCACAGTAATTCTCCCAGGGATTTCACTGGGAGAGTTAAGCATATGCTGTTTCCCTTTCAGGACAATGGGGATTTTAAACTGCTTAGCTTTGAATGGATTGTGTCTCTCACTAGGCCACTTTTATGCTGTAAAAAAGTATAACTTGCTAGACAATCTGTCCTGTGCAGATTTACTTCTTTCTAATTGTTTCATTGATTTCCATAGGCTTGGGCACATAGGATTGAACTATGTTTTATGTCAAATATAATAACGATGTTAGAAATATTAGTTTTTAAAAAACATTTAGAAATGTGTAACAACAAAGCTGCAATTTTATTTATGTATTTAAAACATTTATTCTTCCTTACAGAGCTCAAGGCAGCTTCAAACATAGCTAAAATACATAAACTAAAATACGTAAAAACCTAAATTTAAAACCACATTTCAGGACTGTTGGTAAACTTAACCAAATGCGGTCCTAAATAAAACCATCTTCAGCTGCCTCCTAAAGATTGCCAGCAAGGGGGCCAGGCACGCCTCCTGGGGGAAGTTCATCAGTAATTGAGGGGCTGCCACCGAAAAGGCCCTCTCTCGTGTGTACCCACCAAACAAGCTTCTTTGATTGATGGGACAGTCAGGAGGGCCTCTCTCTCCCTGTGAGCCTAATTCCCTGGCAGGAACATATGGGAGAAGATGGCCCTTCAGGTACCACTGTCCCAAGCCATGTAGGGTTTTAAAGGCAAAAAACAACAGGCTGAATTGGGCTTGGGACTCAGGAGTGGATCGGTAGCCAGTGTAATTGCTGTAATATCAGGGTGACGTGCTCCCGATAGCTGGCCCCTGACCTGCTGTCTCGCTGTAGCTCTCTGCGCTAGCTGCAGCCTCTGAACACTTCAAGGGTAGCCCCAAGTAGAGTGGATTGCAGTAGTCAAGTCTAGATGTAACTAAGGCATAGGTCACTGTGGCTAACACTGAGTGGCCCAGGAACGGATGTCGCTGACGCACCAGCTGAGGCTGGGCAAACGCGCACCAGACCAGTGTTGCCATTTGGTTTTCTAAGGTGATCGCTGCGTCAAGTAGCACTGCAAAGATGCGAACCTGGCTTTTCCAAGGGAGTATAGCCCCATCTGAGACAGGAGAAATCTGAAGCCCCTTTCCACTAATCCAGGGAACTTCTGTCTTATCAGGGTCACATTTCCGCTTGGTCCCCCTCACCTGGCCCATTACTCCAAGCACCAGTTCAGAAATCAACAGCATCCTCGGGATTAGATGGGAAAGGAAGGCAAAGATGGGCATCACCCACATATTGGTAGCACTGCAGTCCAAACTGCCTGGTGACCTCTCCTAGCTAGATAGTAAGCAGCGTGGGGAGTAAGATTGAACCCTGAGTAATCCCACAGGCCAGCAGCCGTGGGGCAGAGCAGGAATTCCCCAGCACCACTTTCTGAGAGCGGCCTCCCAGGCTGGACTTGAACAGTGTCAGTCCCAGGGCCGAGAGGGGGCTCGGTAGGATATTACGGTTGCTAGTAGTGAAGGCCCCTGAGAGATCCAGCAGAACTGGCAGAGTCACATTCCCTCTGTCTAGTTCTTGGTAGAGGTCATCACCAGTGCTCCCTCTCAACCGTGGCGTCTGGTGAGCAAAAAGTCTACTTTGTGACCGTTGGTTTGTGAGCTCCTGGCATTAGAGTTGTGAGCGAGTGATTGGCTGCTGCATACATTAGTTTGCTCTAGAGCCATCTATATATCTAATAGCCAAGTTGCCCCCTCTGTGCGGATATCTAAATCTGCGCGGGGGGCACTTGGGGGGCAGGGAGACTTTTCTGCACACCTGGGGGACTCCCCACGTGTGCAGAAAAATCCTAAAAGCTAAAAAACTTTTGGGGGGATATTTAAATCCCCCCAAAAGTAAAAGCATTCCCTGCGCATGCGCAGAGAACGCTTTGGCCGCTGTTGGGGAGGGGGTGGGAGACAGCTTGGCGAGTCGGGCCTTGCCGCCGGCGCCAGTTGAACGGGGGAAGGGGGTGGGAGACAGCTCTGCGGACTTTGGGCCTCACTGCCACCGGTTGAACAGGGGATGGGTGGGAGACGGCTCGGCGGGCTGGCAGCTGTGAGCTGCTCAGCCTTGCCGGTGGGGGTGGGGGGAGGGAGAAGGCTTACCTGCAGCCGCTTGCTCCTCCTGCTTCCGCAGGCCGGGAGCTGTGGGGAATACCCCCCCCCCCCCGGCGAGTATTGCGGGTCCTGCCTCTTGTCCTTCGTAAGCCAAGACAAAAATGTGTGAGCTGGAAGCTAAAAAACTGTGAGCTAGCCCACGCTAATTCAGCTTAGAGGGAACACTGGTCATCACCCAAGGTGACCAAAGCAGTCTCTACTCCAAATCCAGGCCTGAAGCCCGGTTGAAATGGGTCCAGAAAATCCGTCTCTTACAAGAGCCTCTGGAGCTGAGAGGCAACAACTTGCTCAGGCGTTTTGCCCAGGAGTGGAAGATTAGAGACTGGACGGAAGTTCTCCCAACTTCGTAGGGCTCAGGGAGGGTCCCCCCCCCCCCCCCCCCCCCGAGTAGGTCTAATCCCTGCTTTCTTTGAGCACGGGTGGCACAACTCCTGTCCTCAAGGAAGCATTTCCCACTCCCCTTACCCGCTCAGCCAGTCCCCCCCTCTGGTGACTGTTATCAGCCAGGAAGGGCAAGGGCCCACAGCCCAAGTGGTAGGTCTCGCCTCTTATCCACATCCCTGGGCTCCACAAGCGGAGAGGTATCCATATAAATTGGACAGGTGCCAAAGGTACATCATCTGAACATGCACCCACATCGGCATTTAGCCCAGAACAGATCTGGGTGATTTTGTCTGCTAAGTAAGTAGCATTTTGATCACAGCAGGCCACCGTGTGGTTGGGCTAAGGGGTAAAAGCCCCCAGTCCACACAAAACAGCACAGCTGGACAGTTACATGCAGATGCGATGGTAGCGGAGAAATAGTGCCTTTTCGCCATCATCACCGCCATGAAATAGGCTCTGATATGGACAACAGATTTAAGGTGCCACAGGACACCTTGGCTTAGTTCTCACAGATAAAGTAAACCGGGGTGTATGGACTGTCTACTTTAAGATTCAAAAACAGAACACTCTTTCAGATTCAACAGATAGAGAGAGCCAGTGTGGTGTAGTGGTTAGAATCACTGAATAGAGTCATAGAGTTGGAAGGGACTTCCAGGGTCATCTAGTCCAACCCCTGCACAATGCAGGAAATTCAAAAATACCTTTCCTTCCACACCTGCAGTGACCACTGTTCCATGCCCAGAAGATGACAAAAAACCTCCAGGATCCCTGGGCCAAACTGGCCTGGAGAAAAATTGCTTCCTGACCCCAAAGTGGCAATCAGCATTTCCCTGGGCGTGTAAGAAAGGGCCACAAGAGGCAACCCTTCCTGCCCTCCCTCTCATGATCTGCCTAAGTTCACGGAATCCGCATTGCTGTCAGATGGCCATCCAGCCTCTGTTTGAAAACCCCCAAAGAAGGAGAGCCCACCACCTCCCGAGGAAGCCTGTTCCACTGAGGAACTGCTCTAACTGTTAGGAAGTTCTTCCTAATGTTTAGCCGAAAACTCTTCTCATTTAATTTCAACCGTTGGTTCTGGTCCAACCTTCTGGGGCAACAGAAAACAACTCCACACCATCCTCTATGTGAGAGCCCTTCAAGTACTTGAAGATGGTGATCATATCACCTCTCAGTCATCTCCTCTCCAGGCTAAATATACGCACCTCCTTCAGCCTTTCCTCATAGGACTTGGTTTCCAGACCCCTGTCAGTTAACTGCCATGAATTCTTCTTAATGACTGTGTAACTGCTACCAGGTGTATTTACATGGTCTCTGAAAAGGTCACAGGCTTACATATATTTTTCTCCGAAGTTTGGTGACAGATCCCGCCCGGGAGTTCACAACGGGGCCATGACTCCCTCCTCTGGAATGCGCACTCCGCTCACTTGTCTGCTTGATTGCTCGCTTCGCTCGCCTGCTTGTGCATGCCCTGATTCAATAACTTGCTTCCCTGGTGTTATCTCTTGTGTCCCGTCCTTGAACAGGAGTGCCTCCTGTTTTTGTGTGAGCCAAACTCACCAGTATTATGTATTTCTTTTCTTTATGTCTTGGGAACTTAGCTTTTAGAAATGTTCAACATCATTATTTTCTGAGAACTCCTTTTCCTGCGTTTTCTATGGGAACTTCAGGCCAGTATATTTGAGCGCCTAGAATCCTGTCTAGTGATTGGTAGAATATCCTTAAGCCATATTTCATATCCAGTATATCAGTACATGTAATCCCTAAGCACAGCATTACTAACACGAAAAGTGTTTGACTGCAATGATCTTTTCTACAAATAAAGGACTTACTGCTTAAGGAGACCTGTTGTGAACTATATCTATTGGGACATTCTCACAACCCCTCACCATCTTCATTGCCCTCCTCTGGACATGTTCCAGCTTGTCTAAATCCTTCTTGAATTGTGGTGCCCAAAACTGAACACAGTCCTCTAAGTGAGGTCTAACCAGGGCAGAGTAAAGTGGTACCATCACTTAACATGCTGGTCACTATATTTCTGTTGATTCAGCCCAAAATCGCATTTGCCTTTTTAGCAACCACATCACACTGCTGACTCATGTTCAGTGTATGGTCCACTAAGACCCCTAGATCCTTTTCGCACGTACTACTTCCAAGACAAGTCTCCACCAACCTATAATTATGCATTTGATTTTTCCTACTTAAATGCAGAACTTTACATTTATCCCCACTGAAATTCATTTTATTTGTTTTAGCCCAGTTTCCCAGCTTGTCAGGATCATTCTGTATTCTGAATCTGTCTTCTACAATATTTGCTACCTCTCCCAATTTAGTATCATCTGCAAATAAGCGTTCCCTCTATCCCTTCATCCAAGTCATTGATAAAGATGTTGAACAAAACAGGTCCCAGGACAGATCCTTGAGGCACTCCACTTGTCACTCCTCTCCAAGAAGATGAGGAAACATTAACAAGCACTCTTTGGGTGCAATTTGTCAACCAGTTACAGATCCACCTAACGGTCATAGGATCCAAACCACTTTTTAGACTTCAGAGTTCTTATCTCCAGTTATTGGGATCATACTGGGCTTTGCATTTTTGTCTTGCTCCCCGCCAGGATTTAGTTTAAAGCTCTCCTTATTAGGTTTGCAAGGCTGTTTCCAAACACATTTTTCCCTACCCTTATGAGGTGCAAACCATCTCCCAATAGAAGAACTTCATCTTGAAAGCGTAAGCCAGGGTCCAAAAATCTAAACCTTTCCTGAAGACACCATCTACGTAGCCAGTCGTTGATCTGCAGCATTCTTCTTTCCCTTCCTCAGCCGTGGCCTTTGACAGGAAGGACTGTCAAAAATACAACCTGCGCTCCGAGTTCCTTCACCTTTTTACCCAGAGCCACATGATCTCTTTTAATACATTCTATGCTGTACCAGGCGGTATCATTTGTTCCCACGTGGATGAGCAAGAAAGGATAATAACCTGTGGGCTTTGATGAGTCCTCCAACTTTTCTGTCACATCCTGGATGCATGTACCTGGTAGACAGCATACCTCTTGAGACGATAAGTCTGGTCGGCACACCAGCACACGCCTTCTCCTATACTGGGGAACAGAGGCTCGAGTCCTCTCATCCACAGGGGTCTGAGAAGTTTTCTTCAAGCTTTGTGGAGGCTGTGGGAGGAGTCCTTGTTCCAGTGGTTCAGGATCACTATCTGTGGGGAGATCCAGGAACCGATTTAGTAACAGAGGCTCAGAATGTCTCTCGATCTTCCCCTCCTCCTGTGTCGGGTGCTCCTCCTTTTGCTGAGATACCTTTCCCTCCTCCTCCTGTTGCCCTCTCAGGAGTGCTTCATGTGCTCTGTCTATGAACTCTTCACCTCCACTTATAAACTGGAGTGTGGACAAGCGTGCCTCAGGTCCCTGTATCTTCTCCTCCAGTAGGGCTACCAACTTAACACTTGCTGCAGGTGTACTTGCTGTTACCCTCAGGTAAGACTACGAACGTGCCACAGACTTTGCACATCACTGCCTCAGTTCCCTCACCAGCCCCTTCTCAGAGCCCAGCTGGTTGTAGTCTAAGGACTAAGACCTGGGAGACTCCGGTTCAAATTCCCACTCTGCCATGGAAGCTTGCTGGATGACCTTGGTCCAGTCACACACTCTCAGCCTGACCTACCTTGCAGGGTGGTTGTGAGGATAAACTGGAGGAGTAGAGAATGATGCAAACCACCTTGGGGGTCCCCATTGGGAAGAAAGGTGGGGTACAAATGAAGTAAACAAAACAAACCCTTCTGCACATAGAACATGAGACGTGGCAGAAAGGAGCTCCAGCACAGTCTTTTCCTTGGCATGCCGAACAGATCAAGGCAGGGGTAGCTGTGTTAGGTCTGTCTGTAGCAGCTGAGAAGAGCAAGAGTCCAGGAGCACCTAAAGGACTAACACCTTAAGGATACCTGAAGAAGTGAGCAGAGACTCAAGAAAGCTACTCCCGTGCCACAAGTTTTGTTAGTCTTTAAGGTGCTACTGGACTCCTGCTCTTTCCTCAGCATGCTCGTTTTCGGTGCATACCATGTTCTAGGATCTCTGGGCAGATGTTGGTGCTCTGCTATGCCCCTGAAGGTCCAATAAAGCTGTGGGGAGGGAGGACAAGCTGAAAGAGCTGGAGAGAAACTGAGTTGAACAAGCAGCTGTGGCAATCCATTACGTTTTATTACAAGTCCCCTGGAGACTATAATAGGACCAGGAACTCAGTGGTTTTGCTTTTCCAAAGCTATAAAATAGCACTATAAAGAAAACCTGATATTGGCTTTGTCTGTTGAATTTCTGCCTGCTGCACAACCATTTATAACCCATAAATTCTTGTCTGTATTAAATCGGGGGGGGGGGGTATTATGGTATAGTAGCACTTGCAGCGTGTCAGACTAGAACCGGGTAGATCCTGGTTATGGGTGCCAACTGCCTGGAACAAAACGTCCTTATAATACAGGCTTAACAGAATCTTATTTACCTCTTTGCCACCAACAGCTTCAGTGGCTCATTTCCACATATGAGAAAGTCGGGGCATTTTTCTTTTTATTGTGCGTGTGCATTTCATTAAGTGTGCCCAGTATCTGTGTACTTATCAATTGTGTTCAGTAATTTTGTTGAAACATCTGGCAATCCTACCCACATCAAAAAGAACATTTTCCATCAATGGGTGTTGGATTACAGTGGAGTCACCTGTCAGGGTCTGGAGCCTTCAGAAAACATGGCAATAATGGCTTGTAAGGGAGCCGTAAACTTTGGCTGGGTTTATTTACTAATGAGGCGTTGTTTGTGTCCCCCTCCGGCCTCCTCCCCCTTCAGTTTTGGGGGGAGGTCAAGCCTCTTCGGAGCAGGTCAGAAATGGCAGGTGCCTTTTCCAGGGCGCACAGGAGAGTGCGGGGTCTGGTCTTCTCCAAACTCCCTGTGGAAAGTTAAAGAAATTGCTTTGCTCCTACCAGGCTGACTTGGAGTCTGTGGGGAGGTGCTGGCCACGGTGGGGGAGGGGGAGGGGTGTGGCCACTGGAGAGGGGCGGGCACTAGCCGCAACTGGGTTTGCAGGGTCCGGCCTGACTTGCGTATATTGTTGCTTGTCATTTGTAAGATGCACACTCATGCCAACCGTTTGCTGGTCTGTGGGGATGTTTGCTGTCTTGAGGGGTTTGGGATGGACTAAGAGAAAATGGGCTTGGGTGGTGGGTATCAAGGATGGGCGGAAGAGATGAGGAGCTGGACAGGGGGAGGAAGGCCGAGGGCTGGAAAGTCAAAGAGGAAGAGTGCCCAAGAGGAGAGACACCCAGAGGCAGGGGTGGCTGAGGGGAAATTGGGTGTCGAGGCCATAGTGGCGGGAAGAATGCTGATATGGGGCCTTCAGCTAGTGAGGTTTTCCTCTAGCTGAACTGAATTTGGCAGCTTTCATACCAACAGAGTTGGGAAGGCACCGAAGAACCCGGTGAGTCCCTTCCAGATGGAGAAACAGCTGGATCGGGGCCAGGCTGCAGAATCCACGGCTCTCCTCCCTGCTCACTTGCCTCTCCGTCTCCTTTTGCTCCCGCAGAGGTGGTGATCAAAGTCCAGGTGTACGAGAATGGGGATTTGTCGCCGCTCCCGCAGGCTGCCGTGGAAGTGTATGGGAACCAGACCTCACTGGCTTCGGGGGCGACGGACCACGAAGGGGTCAGTATGCTGCCCATCAACTACCGCCTGGGAACCTGGGTCCTCGTCACGGCCTCCAAGCACGGCTTCATCACCAACTCCGTTCCTTGGCGCGTCAGCAAGCTGCCACGTGAGTTGCAGGTCTCCATAGGGACGGGGCAGGCTGAGGGTGCAGGAGGATCCCGACGCGGCAGCCGCTTCAGAGACGCTGGGAGAACAAAAAATGTAATCTTTAATGAGAATCACTTCTGCTGCTGTCGGAGCGTTCAAGGTTTTGAATAACACAGCAGGGGAGAGGGAAGGTCTCTTCTTATTTCCTAGCAGGGCACTGCAGTTAATGTTGGAGTGGGAGACCTGGGTTTGAATTCCCGCTTTGCCATGGACGCTGGCTGGGCAACCTCAGGCTCGTCGCACACTCTCTGCCTCACCTGCCTCACAGGGCTGTTGTGAGGATAAAATGGAGGCGAAGAGAATGATGTCGGCTGCTTTGGGTCCCCGTTGGGGAGAAAAGTGAGGTCTAAAGGAAGTAGTTAAAAATAAAATAAATACTTCAATTGGTAGAAAGGGAAGATACATGGTAGAACAATACCCCTTTCATATCATCCTCCACTTCTTTGACAGGTGAGAAGTTCCTGAGACAGCACTCTTGGGTTGATTTCTGTTCCGAGAGAGAACATTGGCCTCACTGGTTCACACGTGAAGGAGCGCAAAGGCCGGGTCTGGGTTCCCCTTCCTGGGTCACCATCAAACAGGACTTGTGGTTTCGCCTCCATTTATTTATTATTTATTTAATTATGTCATTAGATTTTTACCACAGTCTCCCAGCAAAGCTGGCTCAGGGCGGCTTACACAGATGATATAAAACAATATATAAGATAAACAATATAAAATCCAGTAGTACAGACATTTAAACCATAAAAATCATGACATTAATCATTACTTTAATGCTAGTATCGCAGTCCTCAGCGTACATTCAGCTTCTTAGTATGCTCCAGATGTCAACAGCACTCAGGTCGGGCTATGATTGATTGACTGGGGGACCCAGGAAGGTCGGGCTCACTCTTCATGCCATCAACTGTCAACAGAGGCGGTGGTGGTGGTGGTGGTGGCGGCTCCAAAGGCCTGGTGGAAGAGCTCCATTTTACAGGCCCTGCGGAACTGCAACAAGTCCTGCAGGGCCCTGATCTCCTTCGGGAGCTGCCACCCTAGTTGTTGTTAGCCTGGCCTCCTTGATGTTCGGGAGGACCAGCCGATTCTGGGTCCCCAGTCACAGTGCTCTCTGGGGAACATGTGGGGAAAGGCAGTCCCTCTGGTATGCAGGTCCCTGGCCAAAAAGGGCTTTAAAGGTAAGAACCAGCACCTTGAACCGCATCCGGTATGCTATAGGCAGCCAGTGCAGTGTTCTTAAGGTGGGCTGGGTGTGTTCCCGCACAGGAAGACACAACAACAGCCTCGTCGCTGCACTCTGCACCAGCTGCAGCTTCCAGATCTGAGGCAGGGGCAGCCCCATATAGAGGGCATTACAGTAATCCAGTCTTGAAGTGACCAATGCATGGATCACGGTTGCCAAGTCGTTGCATTCAAGGAAGTGAACCAACTACCTGATCAGTTCCTGTGTATGTGGCACATGATTTGGATCAGGATCATGGTGGGCATAGGGAAGAGGCATCAGTTCCCCATGCCCCCCCCCACCATTTTTCTGACCTGAAATGGCCCCAGGGGACACTGTTCGGCCTGTTAGGGCAAGCCCCCATGTCAGGTCAATGAGGAGAACGTGCAATTCATGTCTGAGTGTTACACAAGATGGAGACCTTAAACCCAACCCCGTGTGGTCTATAATATGTGGATCAGCCTTTACAGCGTCTGTGTAATAGTGCCACAAGCCCAGTAAAACATGTTCGGAGAGCTGATTTCTTACATAGCATGTAATTGGACCCTCAGACACAGACCTCTGTTCCCTCCATTCAAGTTTCCACTTTTTCATACACAGATATCCCGCTTATCAGGAGACTATTTCCTAAGCATTCAGTCTTCAAAATAGTAATGATCATCCTGTTCTCTTAGCTACCAGTTTTTCTAAGAGGAATGGTTGGTCAGCAGCTGTAATAATATTTTATCATCTTAAAAAAAAATGCAAGCGATGATGGCGGAAATGCAGAATCCAAAACACAGTGCAAACGGACTCAAACTACAAAACTGTAACAAGGACAAGTGAGACAGAAGAGGAGATTATTTTATGTCAGAGCTCAGCCCCATTTAAAAATGAAGGATTTTAGGAAGCAAAATGTGTATGTAGTGCACCTGTGAAGAAGGGCAGACTTCCTGTTCATTTCCGGCTGTACGTAGCAGAGCATTTTGAAATGAATTGTTTCCAAGTGAAGCGACTAGATTCCAGGAAAACAGATGGTTCTCATGGCTTATTATAATACTACAAAACAGAGACACCCCCCCCCAGGATTTAAAGGGAGGGGGGACCCCCGTTCTCTCCCCCTTCCCTTCTGCCTGGAATCTGACCCCCCTTGCCGAGCCGGCCAGCCCCCCTGGTTTTTCCCTCATCTCTTCCCATCCACACAACTGCAGATTTCCCCATCTCCCTCGACCATGTCTCCCGTTTTTTCTACCTGGCCAAATTCCTACCTCTATTTTTTTATTTTTATCATTTCATGGGTCAGTACTGGTTGTAGATTTTGGCTTCTTGTTTTACATCAGTGCATGCACAGCCATCACGGCCTCTGTTTTCGCTGTTGGTTTTTTTAAAAACAACAACAACAACACTGTTTTCAAGTCTTCATATCCTCCTTGCGGGTGCCCCGCTTGTGAATTTTTTGATCTGTTAACAGGAACACTACCGATCACTGTGAGAGATGCTAAATCTCAGATCTGTTCAATGAATAACGGATTTATCTGCTTTTGATAACTTATTGTCCAAACCTGGTGGATATGCACAGATTTAAAAATATAGCCCAATTTTACCTTGGCCGCCTTATATTTGAAGCCAAAGAGGAACATCTAGAAATCTGATTAGCAAGTGACTTAATCGTTTTTGGAAGAAGGGCTCGTATGAGAGGAAGTTACCGTGGTCTGGAATCCTGCTTCAGAGCAGGAGATTCAGCTAGATCAGGGGTCCCCAACACCAGGCCATAGTGTCCACCACCTTTTCTGGCATCCACCAAGTGTTTTAAGAGAATGGGCGTGGCCAGGTGTGGCTTTTGCCCAGCAAGGCTTCTGATGGACTGTTGGAGATTTAATTGGCTGTTCATATTTTTTTTAAACATTGCTTTGGCAGCAGCTGCCACCAAAGCACAAGGATCTACACTGTGTGACTGAAGTTAACTTGTGGCAGTCGTTTTGTGGCTGGCTCTGCCTCCTGCAGCAGCCATTTTGCGGCAGCCATTTTGTTGCTGTACCCAGCATGCTGTGTCAGAATTCCAAAGGTGGCCGCAGGCTCAAAAAGGCGGGGGACCCCTGAACTAGATGATCACCACCTTAAAGGAGTTGGATGGATGGTTGGAGTGTTAGCCAAATTGCCTTAATTTAATAATAAATGTGAGAATTATGAGTATTAAAATAGATATTAAATAGATAGATATTAGGGCAATAGATATTAAATATAGGCTCAGACCTGTGTATACTGGAGTTAGAATTCCCAAGAACCCAAGAATAGACACAGGGGCTAGATTACTAAAACAGTGATTTCTTTACTGAAGGATTCTTAAACATACAAACATAAAATCAAGCATTCACACACACAATACAGAAATAAGAAAGCAAAGTTGATTTATAGCTTAATAGAGGTAGTCAGTTATGGGGTGATACTACCTGTCCAGATGTTTAGAGGTCCATGAAGAAGGGATTATTGCCTAAACCCAAAAAGTTTAGGGGTGGACTGCCAATTGGCATCAGGGCAGAGGCACACCATCTGAGGCCATGTGCCTGATGGATATAGACATTGGAAAACAATGCAGACCAATGGAAGGTCTTGGGGGCTGGTCTCAGGTGACAACAATAGATGACCTGGGCCAATGATGAGTCGCAGGGGTGCGTGGCATCAGGATGGGCAAGGCCTAGATGTAACCAATGAGCTTCCAGAGGGGTAGAGTCTGGATATAATGAGATTAACCCAAGTGCTGGATGGTTGGGCTTGGGGGTGTCTATTGTGGACCAATACAGAGTGGTCTGGCGTTTCCCCTAGTGCCAGACAAAAGGAGTGATTTCTTAATGTGTGGCAGGATGAACATGAATGGGTGACTGTTCACTAGACGTGGAAAGTTAATGTTTACCTTGATAGGTCTGGCATAGGTGTAAGAATGCAGACCTTAGACAAATATATGGAGACAGGGATGAGAGAATTATTCCAAAGGTATTTCCTGACATAGAGGTGAAACAGGAGAGGGGGATGGAGACATGCAACATGCTTCATTCATGACAATAGCACAGACTAGGGGCTTTTTGTCCCTGCCTACATTTGACAGACAAAAGACTAGCCATTTGGTCAGTAGAAGATGCCTGAGGTCAGGGCAGAGACTTGCCCATTCTAGTCCTTTTTGGACTGAGCTGACAGGATAGGCTGGGGGGGGGGTATTTATTTATTTATTTAAATTTTTATCCTGCCCTCCCAGCTGAAGCCGGCTCAGTGTTTGCTTGTGTGGAGAATGCTTGGCAGTACAGCCAGCCTGGAGAGTCTTCTCTTGGCCTGAGTTTTCTCAGCCAAGTTGTGATTTTTCTAGCCTCCCAGCAAAAGCCACTGTTTAAGCCAAGCCTGGCTTCATAGGGCACTGCTTGTGGTTGTTCAGAGGTTTTTTGGGGTGTCTCTCTCTCGGGAAAGACCACCCTGGGTTCAGGCTGAGGATGCTGGCAACAGGAGGAACATCTTTCAGCCCACTTAGAAACCAGTTCTTAATAGCTTCAAAAATTTTCTCCAACACAAGGAATGATGTGACAGTCGATGGTGGAAAGAATTATTTAAACCAATTAATTTGGCTGTTAGTGATGAGGGGCAAAAATTCCTAAACTACACACCACTACATGCATTGACAATCACAACATCAGTGCTGGTAACAGAGTCACCTCATCGACTCACATTTGGGATAGTAACCAAAAGTCCTGGTTTGCATATTAAAGCTGTTGATAATTTCGGCCCATAAGCAAGAAATAGGAAGCAGCCAATGGCTAAAGAGATAAATCACACATCAAGCTTTTGGGGAGAGTGTGTCTGTGTGTATACATATTTTTGGGCACAGGGGAAACTGGAACAGGTTTCTGAGTTTGATAGTGGTCTCTTTGGGGGGAGGAGGAGCTTTTCTGATGTCTGTTTTATGGAAAGGGAAACTGAGGCAGAGAGGGGGTGATCTCCTCAGCGCATGATGTTTCCTCCTCAACTTAACAGATGACTCAATAAAAAAAGCTCTCAAATTGAAGACAGACTGGAAGGCTGAGATTTGGCTGCAGTTATGGTCTGGCTGCCACCATTGGGAGGAAAGGGAGAGGGGCAGGCCCAGCCAGGCGCACCTGGCGGAACCATCCGCCCAGCTCTTCCCCACCCGCTGTCTTCCTTTATCAAGGAGTTCCTTGCCCTTGGCTGCTCCCCGTAACATGGTTTTGAGAACATTTGGTGGGTCTGAGGGATTGAAGTACTAAAAATACAAGGTCTGAAACTCCCAGCTCCTGGAAATCTAAACAAACTGGGAGGTTATGCTTCTGGGATTCCTGCTACGTGTCCTTTGTTTGTTTCTACTCTACTAAAAAATCTAAAAACACGAGCCATGTCATACATTTTATTAAAATCAAGAGCACAAAACACTGTGCGGGCTTGGGAGTTCTGTAGAACTCTTCAACAGGTATTAAAAGGGATGGGGGGGGGGGGATCAAGATGTGTCAGGTCCTGATCTGAAATCCCCTTCTTGGCATCTGGTGTAGAATGCCAGGCTGATCTGAACAGACAAGGGGATGGCGGATGGTGGGTAGCGCTGGTATCAGGTTACACCTTTTTGCTTTCTGGGAATGAGGAGGGAGAAAAGCAGCCTCCAGTTGAAAATATAAAAACCTGAAGTTGACTCAGTGGCTCTGAGGGGAACACACCCGCCCCTTAGGAAACTGAGGAGAGCAGTGTTCCTGTTGACAGGGGATGCGGGTTATGTTGCCCGTGCTGAAGGTTAATGATGCTGCCCACCAAGGGCTGCTGGAGGCCAGTCGGGTAGCTGTTAGGGATGGGCATTCGGTTTGTTCGAACCGAATGCACCCCCCAAAATGGCCCATTCGACCCCCTTTCAGGCAGCCACTGCCTGAATCAGATTCTCTGGTCTGATTCGGCCCGCCACCAAATTGCCGCCAAATTTCAGCTGCAAATTCAGTGGTGGCTTAAAAAGCAGCTGGAGGGGAGGCAGTTTTATGGAGAAGCTCCAAACTCACAGGGTAGCTGCTAGGGCCTCTCCCCCAAATACCCACCAGGTTTCAAGAAGATTGGACCAGGGGGTCCAATTCTACGGGCCCCCAAAGAGGTTGCCCCCATTCCCTCCTTTGTTCTCTGGGGTGGGAAAAAGGCAATGTTTTTTCCCACTATAGAGAACAATGGAGGGGATGGGGCAACCTGTTTTTGGGCCCATAGAATTGGACCCCGTGGTCCAATCTTCTTGAAACTTGGTGGGAATTTTGGTGAGAGGCCCCAGCAGCTACCCTGTAAGATTGGAGCCTCGCCCTCAAACCTCCTCCCCTCCAGCCCCTCATATACCCTATGAGTTTTTGCCACTTGACTTCAATGGCCCATAGGTTATAATGGGGCTGAAACTGACATTCAGCCGGCCAAATGACTCCCGAATCCCCTTGCATTGCCGAAACTGACATGCAGGGGTCATTCGGCAGCCGGAACAGATGCGGCCTGCTTCGGCCCGATCCGAATCAGGCCAAATTGTGTTTTTTTGCACACCCCTAGCGGCCGTATTTAGCTGGGGTGGGGGAGAAACCTCATAACCCAAGAAATAGCAAGTGAGATAAAGCAGGTGCCTGAGGAATCCAGTGAAAATCTGCTTTCCCCCATTTTGGAAAAACTGGTAACATCTGGCCTGATGAAGAGTTCTGGGGAACGTAAAAAACATGCCCGCTGTTATGTGTCGTTGGGCTGAACCTACTAAAGAGATTACGTGGATGGTGTTTTTGGCTTTTACTTTTGGATCAAAGTGGCTAACCGGGATCTGTAACCACAGATCCAGCCACAGCAACCAGCCGCAGTTGTCCTTGGTGCTGGGAAGTCATGCTCTAGAAGAGAGAGGGAGCGGGAGGTGTGTTACCTTGAGGCCCAAATCTGATTGCCTTGTCAGTGTTAGGCATTACATCTGGACAGAGCACCTAAGCATAGTTGGCCAGGGTTGCAAACTCAGCTTCAAGTCATGGTAAAGGGATGAGGAGAGAGGGAATGATCCCCCTCCATGGTGGTGTCTTGTTTCCATTCAAAGGGCATCCACTTTCGATGGTTCCGAGGCACTCATTTGAGGCCTGTTCTGTTGACCTGGATCTTTCATGTGAACTTTCTCAGTTGGGTTCTGTGGCTGTTGTAAGTGGTTGCTGATTGAGCTTTCTTGTACTTTGCTTTTGATTATATCCTTGGTTTCTGTTTTGTGAAACACTCTTTTTTTATTAATGTTGTACGCCACCTTGAGAACCTTGGTTGAATGGCGAAGTAGAAATATTTTGAATAAATAAAACACACGGGTTTGTGATGGAATTTCTGCACTGGGACAAGATAAGTGCAGATTTGAATCATATTTCCACTGCACCATTAATGTTTCACAGCACAGGGGCTTCTCAGCAGGCAAACCAGAACTGGAAATCATGGGTGTTGCTCGCTATAGTTCAGTATGTCTGAATGAACAAACCCTTGATTTGCTGTTGGGAGCATCTTGTTGCATGTTTAAAAGCCCAAACCGTAGTTTGAGCACTAAGCTTGATTTGATGTCTGAATTGATTCTTTACAAAAATACCACAGTCTAACCAAAAATTTTCTCCAGATTTCCACTTCAGCAGCTGCCTCCCCCCTCCCTCCCCCAAAACTTGTAGGGTTTTGCTTCAAAGGCAGACTCACCCTCCAATTTAATACAATTCTTGCTGCTAGGGAAAGAAGGGCTTCATGTAACCAGCTGTTTTCTCCTCCCTTCCTCCCCAATTTCTGCGCAGTTTATGCCTCCGTGAGCCTCTACCTGCTTCCGGAGCGGCCTGCGACACTCATCCTGTATGACGACGTGGTGCAAATCCTTCTCAGTTCTCCAGGTGAGTCCCGCACAGTCCAGGTGCCAGGAAGGGGAGGGCTTGAGGCTGGGAATCTCGTCTTGGTCCGGCCGGCAGGTGAGACCCATTTGTCGTTGCAGGAGCGAAGAGTCAGCCGTGGGCGCAGTTCCCGCGCAAATCTGCCCGCCTGCCCCGCAACTCAACCTACAGCCAGCTCTCGGCCTCTCTGACTGCTGCCAGCAGTGGGCCGGATATGAGGGGTTTCCCGTCCTTCATCGGAATGGAAAGCAACAGCAGCGGTGAGGGGCTTGGGGTCAGAGTGGGGGTGGGATACAGGGCTGGTGTTGGTCGGGGAACCAGAGCTGGGTCTGCTGGTGGTCAAGGCAGCAGAATTCGGGATGAGAATACCTCAAAGGTCAATCTACAGCAGATATTTATTTATATTTATCATTTATTTTTATTTATTTATACCCCGCCCTCCCCGCACGCGGGCTGAGGGCGGCTCGCAACGGTGGCACCAGTTGCCAATAGAACAAATATAACATTTAAAACAGTATAAAACAATAAATACATTACTAAAGTCATAAAAACATCGGTGCTGTCGATATAACATACATCGTTTACGATGGCGTGCTTAGCGTGTCCATAGCAGCTACCATTCCAGTTCAGTGCTAGACGTTAAAGCTGAGGGCCCGGCTCATTGGTGGTTGTCCCGGTTCCTCCCGGGACTCCTGGGAGGCCTCACGTCCGCCGGCTGCCACCCCCCTGACGTCCCAGGCTATCCCAGCCCACCAGGAAGATCCCCCACTCACCAGCTGGAGAAGTGAGGCCCAGGAGACAGTGGGAGGCCGCAGCAGCGACCAGAGCCCCACAGAGCAGCCGGCAGATGGGCAGAGGCAGCAAGGGAGCACCGCGGTCCTGACCCATTCAGGGAACAGCAGTAGAGCTCGCGTCTAAGAACAGCGGGGCCTAAGGAGCTGGGGGGAGGCGCCGCCCGCAGGGAAGCGGGGTGGCAGGGCACACCCAAGGCCAGCGAGACACAACTCAGAGCTGGCGCTTCGAGGGCACAGGTGGGGACCGAGCCAGAGGCGGAAGGGCCGGCATCTTTCCCTTTCAAGGGAGGCGGGGCCCTGGAGAGGGAGGGGCGGCCAGGGAGTGGGGCAGAATAAAAGGAGGGGACTGGGGGCTGTGAGGAGGTGGAGACAGTGACTGGACTGGAGAGAGGGAGAGAGAGGGAGACGAGAGAAAGGAGCCGGATCCAGGCACAGGTCGGGAGGTGACGCAACCTCCACAGCACTCTGCGTCTGAGGCCCCCAGTAATCCCCGGGTTCCTGCCTGGTCTCAGCGGCCGCACCCCCCTCGGCCTTTCCTCCGGCCCTGCGACCATCCAAGGAGCCCCCTGTCCCCGAAGAACAGCGGCCTTGAGGGCACCCCAAGCCAGAAGGGTGTGGCGTCACCACAGCAACAGGCGCCCCCCCCCCCAGGGACATCAGCAGAGGTGATCATGGGGCAGGTCCTAGTTGAATATCAAAAGAAACCTATTTATTATATAGTGCATACAGTAAGGTAGTTCACAAACATAATGCCTGAATATCAGGCTGCATTAAAAGTAATCCAGAGTCAGTTTTCAGTAAGCTACTGTAAATCCCTCATACAGAGTTGGTGAGAGATATCCACTGACCAAGGCAAGGACCCTCTGTGTTTCAGCCTCCTAGGCCAGGGGTGGCCAACCTTGCTTAACGTAAGAGCCACATAGAATAAATGTCAGATGTCTGAGAGCCGCAAGACAGGAACAAATATCACACACACGTTTTTATTTTTAAAAATATGCAAATTTGCTTTTTATTGACGTTAAATGGGACTGCCAAAAATAAAAACAAACGAGGAAAACCGGTTATTGATAATGATATTACTTGTTTGCTAATGATATTGAGAGAGAGAGACAGAAAGAGAGAGATGGAAAGAAAGAATTAAAGAAGTGGAAAGAAAGAGAGAGAGAGAAACTAGGAAAGCAAATAGATGGGAGGGAGGAGGGAAGGAAGGAAGGAAGGGAGAAAGAGATAAAAAGCATGCCTCCCCTTTGCTTCCCCAGCTGCCCTGCCAGGAGCCACACAATATGTGTGAAAGAGCCGCGTGTGGCTCCCGAGCCACAGGTTGGCCACCCCTGTCCTAGGCCTTCTTCAATGGCCAATAATACATAACATCATTTCTAGAAGCACATCCAGAAAATAAAGAATATGTATTTTAACTCTGACTCTGTATAAGGGATTTATAATAGCTTATTAAAACTGATTCTGAGTGATTTTTAATGCAGCCTAATATTCAGACCTTATGTTTTTGACTGCATTACGCTGTACACTATATAATAAATATATTTCTTTTGGAATACATTTTATCTGCTGCAGCTCAACCTTTGAGGCATTCTCAGTACACTTCCAGTTGAGTTTGTCTCCCCCTTCTCATTTGTTTGTTTAGCAGAATTCAGGATATCAAGAGGTAGCATGTCCTTGTGAATTATCTGGTCCGCCCCCCCCCCCCCCCGACCTTATAGTCCGCCCTCCCCACAAGTGGGCTCAGGGCAGATCGCGGGGCCATTCGGCCTCACAATATAAATACATCAGAACCGCCATTTAAAATAGACTGTGCGATGTGTGCACCATCTCTAGAGCCGGTGCTGCTGGGTCTCCAAGGTCTGCTTGCTCTGGGCCACAGAGAGAGGGTGAACTTCAGCGGGGGGGGGGGGGGTGACTTTTTCACTGGACGCCCGCCTCCTCAGTCAAAGGCCTGGCGGGGAACAGCTCCGTTTTACAAGCCCTGTGGAATGGCAGTAGGTCCCGCGGGGCCCTGATCTCACACAGGAACATGTTCCACCAAGCTGGGACCAGGGCAGAAAAGGCCGAGGCTAAGCGGACGTCCCTGGGACTGGGGACAACCAGCAGGTCTTGGCTGGCAGAGCACAGGGCTCTCCAGGGCACACACGGGAAGATGCAGTCTAGTTATTGCTGTTTGACCTTTTTTTGGGGGGGGGGGTGCCATTTGGGTTTCTTTGCCTTGGGCACAAAGCAAGGTTGCCAGCAGGCCTGGAGACAAATGTCCTTTCCCTTGAATAGAAGCTTAATGTGGAAATGGGCCGCTCTTTCAGTACGATCCCCATGCCTCCTTAGATCATCACCATGGGGCCTGGCCTGTGAATTACCCGCTGGCCCACCACCAGGGCAGGGCAGTTTTAGTGGTTGCCCCGTCTCTCTTGAATAAGGTCTCCGGGGAAGTTCGTGCCCTGTGGGGTCTCCCAGCATTCCGTAGGGCGTGTGAGGCTGCTTTGTTTCGTGAGGCCTATGGTAACCGTTACGAAGCGGGGAGCTGGCCCTTTGTTTCCATTTCTCCAAGTAATCTGTTGCCAAACTGATGCTTTTGTTGATTTTATTACTATATTCATTGGATTTATTTATTTGTGTTTATCGTGTTTTAAATGTCGCAAGAGGGTGCAGGGCACAAACAAAATAAACAAACAATGGTGGCACGGGTGTTAAGTAACATCACATCGCATTAAGTCTCAGTTAAAGGGCCGGGAGGACACCTTTTCCCAGGCTTGCTGGCAGCTCTGGAACCCAAACAGCAGGCAGCACCAGGCATCCCTGTTCTGATCCTTGTTTCCCTGCAGCCAGCAGTCCCTGGCTCGAGCTGGTGCCCGTCGTCGCCGTAAGTGTTCACCTCTTCACGGGCAACGGGACAGAAGTGCAGCTCTCGGGCCCCGTCCAGCTTTCCATCCCGCTGCTGCCTGGTTCGGCTGCTGCAGCATCTTCCAGTGTGCCTGCCTGGCGCTTTGACCTCAAGAGTGGTGAGTCCTGCATAAGAACATCAGAGAAGCCAGTGCGGGATCAGGCCAGTGGCCCCTCCAGTCCAACACTTTGTGTCACACAGTGGCCGAAAGCACCAGGTGCCCTCAGGAGGTCCAGCAGTGGGGCCAGGACACCAGAAGCCCTCCCATTGTCCCCCCCCCCGGTCAAGCACCAAGAATACAGAGCATCCCTTGCCCCAGACTGAGAGTCCCTATCTATACCTTGTGGGGCTAATAGGGGCCACTGATGGACCTCTGCTCCATGTGTTTATCCAATTCCCTCTTGAAGCCGTCCATGCTTGTAGCCGCCACCACCTCCTGCGGCAGTGAATTCCCCGTGTTAATCACTCTTTGGGTGAAGAAGGACTTCCTTTTATCTGTTCTAACCCGACTGCTCAGCAATTTCATGGAGTGCCCACGAGTTCTTGTGTTGCGAGAAAGGGAGAAAAGTACCTCTTTCTCTTCCTGCTCTGTCCCATGCATCATCTCATAAACCTCAATCATGTGGCGTAATTGCAGATGCAAGGCAGTGGCAGGGGCGGTGTTAATGTCTTCAGGGCACCACAGGGGAGCCAAGCCCCCTGTGGTCTCCTGAAGCTGCCTGAGAGCTTATTGTGGTTGGAGTGTCGGGCTGGGGTCCGGGTCTCCTCTCTGCCACAGAAGCCGGCTGCGTGACCTTGGGCCAGTCACGCACTCTGAGCCTAACCGACTTCACAGGGCTGTTGTGAGGACAAAGCAGAGAAGAGGAGGACGATGGACGCTGCTGCAGGTCCCCCCGGGGTTATAAATGAAGTAAATAAATGACCAGGATTGCTGGGGGTAGGAGGAAAGAGAGGATGCAGGAATATGGGGCCTTTTCTTCTAATGGAAGCCGGGTGCAGAAGGACTTGTGCTCCCAGGAGAGGTTCTTTGCAATGGTGAGAGCGTTTTGAGTCGATCTCTTGTCCTGTTGTTGACCGTCTCCTCTCCTCCCATCAGCCATCCCAGTTTAGGGGAGAAAGAGATGGGAACATTTATTTACTTTTAAGGTACTGTGGTCTCGTATTTGCCTGTGTGCAAAGGGAATATTACTGTCACTGTCCACACTGGGTTAGTAAAGAGCCATCAGTCTGTGTGCCAACCTGGGTGTGACCGGCTGCCCAGCGTGGGGTGTCTTTCTCATCCGGGGATGTGCTGGAGGGTGGGGGGCAGATTTGGGCCATAGACCTGCCTTGTCCTCCTTTTGTGTTTCTCTTGCATGACAGACCTTGTGTGGAGCACCCTGCTCTGCATGTGCTTTTTAAGCTGTGTGTCTTCTCTTTCTTTGGTGCTCTGAATAATAATAAAACCAGCCTGGCTAGTTCTAGGGTTGCCACTGTCAGGGGCTGGGGGACTGGGGTCGCCAGAGCTAGGCTGGGAGACTCCTGGAGTTTGGGGGGTGGAGCCTGGGGAGGAGAGGGACCTCAGTGGGGTAGAGTGCCACAGAGTCACCCCTCCAATGCAGCCATTTTCTCCAGGGGGCGAACTGATCTCTGTAGTCTGGAGGTGAGGTATAATTTTGGGGTTTTTTTTTCCAGTTTCCACCTGGAGGCTGGCATCCCTAGTTAGATCAGACCCAAGAGGTTTATAGTCCAGCATCCAGTTTTCCACAACAGGTTTTTCTGAGGGAGGGACTGCTTGGCCATCCCTTTCGGCAGTGGGTTGGTTTAGATGGGCCTCTCTAACCACATCCTTTCCCACCATTTTCTTAGGTTTGTGGGTTCGAAATGGGACCGGCTACATCCGAAAGGATGGGAACCAGCCTTATTGGACCTTCTCCTCTCCACAGCTGGGCTACTGGGCAGCTGCCATGCTGTCCCCAACAGCAGGTAAGATCACCATTGCCAAAGGCCAAGGAATCCACAGAACAGTCTTTTGTGTTAGCCAGGGAGACAAGTCCTCCTCATCTCAGCAAGAATTTGGGTGAGTTCTATAGCCGAAGGATTCTGAGTGCTTGCGAAATTAGCGCTTCTGAGCATATGGGGTGTGCTTTCTGTAATACTCTCTGAGGAAGATCTAAGTAGACGAGATCCTGGGGAGACCTGCAGGGGGAACAAAACTTTGGAACTTCCTGCTCAGGGAGGGTCATCAGTCTCCCTCTGTTGGTGTCTTCCACCAGCAAGGGAAGGCTTAAGATACCCCCAAGAACTGTTACTGACTGGCTCCCTGGGTTTTGGTGCTATGTCTGTTTATATGTGGCTATTGATGTTGAATATATACTTTATTTCAAATGCTAAAATGTTATATAATGTTTGATGTTCACTGCCTTGGAGACCCTATTTGGGTGGAAAAGCAGTATGGAAATGTTTTAAATTAATATAAAGCTCTCAGGTTCTTGGCCAATTTTCCCACCCCCCTCTCAGTCTTTTCTCCTTTGAGTTGCTCTCAGAATCCTGTGTCTCACTCAGTTCTCACAAGTGCTTTTTTCTTTTGGTGAAAGACCAACATGCTTTCTGCCTGTTTCCAGAGTCCCTCACGTATGTGGAAACCCCTCTAGGCCGTCTATGAGTTGGCCTGATTTGGGGATTGGACAAGCCATGACATATGGGAATGGTAATAGATCTCAGATTAGAGAGAAGGGTTTTCAGGGAGAATTAAAATGAACATAGAAATAATATCCTCCTTGCTGAAATATGCATATTTGACACCAAGGATTTCCCATGTTTCAGCCACCTAACTGCCGTGTTTTCCCCCCTCATGTTTCCATATGATATCCTCTGTAAACAGACTGTTACCAGCCTGTTCTTTCTGCACAAAATCTGCTTTATTTGAAACCCATTAAAATTGGTATTTTCAGGGCAGAATGCTATCAGTGTGAGCCACTTCTCAGGTCTGAACAGAAAGCAGGCCATTGCAGGACTTCGGTGAAGTGCTTGTTTTTGTTTGTCAATGATTGCAAAGAGTTAACATAACAGAAGAGAATCACCTGCCTTTTAGACAGAGGGGAGAGGATCCTTGGAGGCTCTGTAAATGCAAGGAAGTTTTTTAAAGGTTGTTAAAGGTATTGCATTATTCCTATCCAGCGTTACTCATGCTAATTTTTTTTAAAAACAGAAGAGAATCACCCACAGTGCAGCCTGCCTTTTGAGGGGGGGATTGTCGGAGGTGTCTGCAAACACATGGTTTATCTTTTTTAAAAGGTTATTGTATTACTTCTGTGTAGTGCTGCACTTCCCATGCTCCTCAAAATTAAAAAAAAATTAAAACAGGATGGGAGGAGGATCCTGAGGGTCATGTGGGAATACAGCAGGGGGGACTGGTGGTTCAATGCATATCAAGTGTAAAAGGGAAACCACTGCAAAAAATGGAGTAAAAAGGGGTTACCCTGGGTTGTCTGGAACCTCCATTGCAAGGGTAATTTCACTCAGAATTGCATCAGCAACCAGACTACCGCTGAAAATTACTCTGGTGTGGGGAAATTTTTTTTAGTTTCTATGTGATTCCCCCTCCAATCCTTCCCTTTTTCAGTAAAAGAAGACAGCATGCAAAATGTTTAGTGATTTAATAAGCCTTGCCTTGTGCCTTTTCATGGCACAATTGTAAACGTGTTAACAGCCCCCTCATAAAGTTCAGTTGGAAATATGGGGTTAGAATTTTAAAAAGCCAAATTTCAAATTTGCACACACAAAAAAAGAGAGAGAAGAGAATTTGCCCTGGTGGGTCAAGTCCATCATCATCTTGTTGCCAGAAGAAGCCGCTCAGATGCATTTATTCACTTCATCTATAGTCTGCCTTTTCACTAAGATTCCAGGTGTGCTGCGCAATTTGAAAACCAATGGGGGCAGAAAGTGCTGTCAAGCCACAGCTCTTACAGCGACCCTGTAGGGTTTTTCAAGGCAGGAGATGTTCAGAGGTGGTTGGCCACGGCCTTGACTTCCTGGGTGGGCTCCCATCCAGGTCCTCACCAGGGCTGAGCCTGCTCAGCTTCCGAGATTGGGTGAGCCTGGGTTATCCCGGTCAGGGCCATGAAAACAGTATAATACATAAAATAAACAATGCAATAAAAATTTCATTAAAAATTCACACATGTAACAGCTACAGCCCTGTTCCCTTTATTAAAATGCCCCCCCCCCGCAAGAGAATAAATTCCATTTTACGTATTGTGTGGAATGATTGGCCGGGACAGAGCATGTTCCAGGACCTTTGCAGGGGGGCCCTGTCAGGAGGCATTGCCTCCGGAGGGTGAAACTGTCCCTGCAGAGCATTATTGGGAGAGGGGGTCCTGCAGTTACATGGGGCCAAGGCTATGAAGGGCTTTGTAGGGGAAGAACCAGGGCCTTAAGAACAAAAGAGAAGCCAAGTTGGATCAGGCCAATGGCCCACCCAGTCCAACACACTCTGACCGATTTCCCACAAGCCGCTGCTCCGCCCTCGCTGTTCCCTTTCCCCTGATTGCGTGTGTTAGTTTCCCACTATGTGCTGCGCAGCCGCATTTTGACCCGCAGCTTCACCCGATTTCCCCCATGTCTTGTTGGTCCTGATTTTTGAGAATTGAGAAGCCATGGGGGAAATCGGGCGAAGCTGTGGGTCAAAATGTGGCAGCGCAGCAAATAGTGGGAAATTGACACATGCAATTGGGGGAAAGGAAAGAGCGAGGGCAGAGCTGCGGCTTGTGGGAAATTGGTCTGTGTCACACAGTGGCCAAAACCTCAGTGCTGTCAGGAGGTCCACCAGTGGGGCCAGAACTCCAGAAGCCCTCCCACTGTTACCCCTCCCCCAAGCACCAAGAATCCAGTCCGTCACACCGACAGAGTGTTCCATCTATACCTTGTGGCTAAGAGCCACTGATGGACCTCTGCTCCATACGTGTACCCAGTCCCCTCTTGAAGCTGTCTATGCTTGTAGCCGCCGCCACCTCCTGCGGCAGTGAATTCCAGGTGTTAATGACTCTTTGGGTGAAATGCCACATGTTAATGACTCTGTGGGTGAGTTGAACCTGGTGACTGACGGTTGACTAGTCGAGCGGGTGCAGAAGGAACGGAGCTGCAGTTCTCTGGGTCTCGGAGGGCAGGGAGAGGAGTGATGGTCCCTGAGATGGTAAGAGCTCCCTTCTTTGCAGGGCTGGCCAGTGGAGCAGCAGGCATGAAGGACCTGGTCACTTACCACACCCTCATTCTGCTGACCATCCTTGGTGCCCTGGCATTGCTGGTCCTCATTCTGCTCTGCCTCCTGATCTACTACTGCAGGTGAGTGCCCCCAGGCCCCCCCCCCTCGAATGGCCTCCTGTCACACTGATTTGAGCCTGAAGTTGTCCCTCGTTGCCTTTGCTGCCTTGCTTTGTTTTGATTTTTTTCAGTTCACACTGCGGTCTACATGGGTGCTCCTCACGAGAACGGTTACAGAGCTGGTCTTGGATTTGGGAGGCTGGGCTGTGTCAGGGACTCTGCAGGCTCCATCTCCCAGAAGGGAGCGACGGAAGAAGCAGGGCTGGTGTGGGCGGGGAAGGAGTTGCGCTGCACAAATGCCGGTGTCCTTCCAAACGCTCCGCTGTAGGAGGGGGTTCTGCGGGGGGGGGGGGAGGGGAGGGAAGGCAGCTGAGGAAAGGATTGCAGGGATCAACCCTGGAATCTGACAGCTGTTGCAGGCATTTATAAACCAGCCGGTGCCAAATGTCAGGCAGCCTCTGCGGTCGGATTCGTCACAGGCCTGTTTCCTTGCCCTCCGCTGCCCCTCCAGTGCCTCAGTGGACGGCAGAGCCCCCGAGCACACGCAGAGGGCCTTCGCCACTGCAGCCACACGCTCAGCCGTGGGCCACGGAGGGGAAGCACGGCAGGCGTCTACGGTCAGGAGCTTTGGCTTCCGGGGAGACTCGAGAGCAGCACCTTTCACCTTTTGAACCTTATAGGCTATCCGTGACTGACGTCAGGGTGGGGGTCCCCAGAAGGGGGTTGCCTCCTTCAGACGGGAGCACTTTCAGATTCCTTAGCAGAAGATGGTGTGGGACTGAATGACGTGGAGGCAGCGTCCTTGCTGTACTTCACAGAAGGCTAGCAGCAGAAGAGTCCCCCTGGGCCGGCTAGGTCAGCCCCTCTCTGGTCGCTCCGCCCAGTCCGGGCTCCCAGGGGCCTCAGAGGACAGACCTGTGCGGTTCACGCCAGCCAGCCACGCTGAGCAACAAAGGCCGCCCCTTCCCAAAACCAGAAGGGGGGTCAGTAAGAGGAGGATGGCCGCACCCGTGGGAAGGGGGGGGTTCATCTGGTCAGCCGTAACTGTGGCTCCCGGCATCCTGTCTCCCCAGGGCGCCAGAAGAAGAGGCAGGCGGGAAGAAGAAGTGGGGGGAGGAGGACTGGTGACCAGCAGGCCTCTAAACAAGACCGCACGGCCTGGGTTAGCAAGCTCTCTTCTGACAGGGGCCGTGTCTCTAGTGGGGCCAGGGCTCGCCTGCTGACTCAGCCCCGCAGAAGGCTACTGAGAGGGCTGGCTCTTCTCCCCCTGCGAGCCCCCCGGGAGGCCCGGGCAGAGCACTTTGCCTGTGCACCGCAGCTGGGAGCGCCTCGGCTCCCCGTGGGAGGCAGCAGCTGGGAGCGTGGGAGGGGAGAACTCTGTTAATGACTCCGCTGTTGCTGTCCACATTGGCTGCCTCCAGAGCCCTACCTTCTACCCCGGAAGCAGCTGATGTGCCTGAAGGCTGATGGCCAGGGGGAGGGGGAGGAGCTGTGGGACCTCTGGGCTCCAACTCGCCTGTCCGTTGTCTGAGCAATCACTAATGGTCTCTGGGGTTCTTTATACTCCGCCCAGCCCCTGCTCTGTGCAGGCCAGTGATGCTGGATCCGGCAAGCAGCAATTCTCCAAGGCCTGAGCGACCATGTCTCCTGCCTGAGGTCCGGACGCAACTGCTACACAATGCAAGACCAGACCCCCCTCCTTGACTTTCACTCCCTGCAGCCAGACAGCTGCTATGGGGAACATATTTCATGAACACCTGAGGGCCCAGTTCAGATCGGAACTGCAGGGGGAGGCCCTTCAGCCTTCTTCCTAGGGCCATTTTCTCAACCTGAAATAGCTCTGGGTGGGGGGGGGCATTATTTGCCACACTGGGGAGCTAGCATGTGCTTCAAAAACTGATGCAAATAATGCCTTGTTGGGACAGTTTCGGGTCAGGAAAACAGCACAGGAAGGCTGAAGCACCCCCCCCCCATAGTCCTGATCCGAATCAGGCCCTGGGGAAATGAGTTCTGCACAGCTGTTATCTGCCTGCAGGGCGTACGAGTCGGCCGAGTCTGTGTCCATCTGTGTCATTTGTGTCTCAGGTCCAAGGCCTTTGTGCTGCTCCCCTACAATACGGTAATCCCGCTTCACCCCCCCCCCCCCCCCCGGGTCTGCCTGACGGCTGTCTTCCTTTCCTCTCCCCTTCCAGGAGGCTGTGCCTGAAGCCCCGGCAACAGCAGCAGCAGCAGCAGCAGTATCATCGGAAGCTCCAGCTCTCTGGTGCGCTGGACGCCTCCAGGAAGGACCAGGCCACCTCCATGTCCCAGATCAACCTCATCTGCACGAGCCACATGGAGACGGCCTCCTCCAGCGGGGACATGGAGGTACACACCCCCATCCTCAAGTCGGCCTTCTCCTCCTCCCGCGAATTCGAGAGCTCTCGCGAGGAGTTCTTCAAGCAAGTCTCCAGCCAGAAGGCGCGCCACGCCAGCAAGGCCTCCGCGGCAGACACCCTGAGCCAGCGGGGAACCTCCAAGGACGTGGCGGAGGGGTACTCGCTCAAGGCTGCCCGCTCCATGGATGTCCCTGGCCCGCTCGAGCCCCCGCTCCTGGAGGACTACAAGCGCAGCTATTCCCACCAGCGCATGGAGGACAAGAGCACCGAGACGCAGCGCAAGCAAAGCCGCAGCGACGGCAAGGCCTACTTGCAGGAGCCCCCCTCGCCGCCCCCTCTCCCGCCACCCTTTGACCACTATATGGGCCACAAAGGGGATCCCAAGCCCCCCGACTACATGCTGTCCCAGTCGGTGGACCACCTGGCGCGCCCCACCTCCCTGAGCCAGCCAGGGCAGCTGATCTTCTGCGGGTCCATCGACCACATGAAGGACAGCATGTATCGCAACGTCATGCCGACCCTCGTCATCCCGGCCCACTACATGCGCTTGGCCCCCTCCGAGCAGCCTCCGGGGAGCTCCGAGAACCCCTCGGACATGGACCCAGCTGGCCTGGGGCTGCCCCACCAGTTTGGCCCCCAGGAGCAGCAGCGGCAGCAGCACCTCCCGCAGTTCCAGCTGCAGCAGCACCCGTCAGAAGAGGCGGAGGGGAAGGGCTGGGGCCCCCACGGCCAGTCGGTCAGCGGCTCCGTCACCATCCCCGTGCTGCTGAATGAGTCCACCATGGCCCAGCTGAACGGGGAGCTGCAGGCACTCACCGAGAAGAAACTGCTGGAGCTGGGGGTGAAGCCGCACCCGCGGGCCTGGTTCGTCTCCCTGGATGGGCGCTCCTCCCAGGTCCGCCACTCGTACATCGACCTCCAGGGCAACGAGCGGAGCCGGAGCAACGATGCCAGCCTCGACTCCGGCGTGGATGTCAACGAGGCCAAGCCGCCGAAGCGCCTCAAGGAGGAGCGCCTGGCCTCCACGATGGCCCCCGCCTACTCCAAGCTGGTCTTCGCCGATGCCGACACAGAGCCGAGCAGCAGCGAGAGCCGCACCGCCATCTGCTCTCCCGAGGACAACTCACTGACCCCCCTGCTGGACGAGAACGCCGACCACCGTGCCGCCACCATTCCCCGGCGCGGGCGCAGCCGCGGCAACAGCTCCCGCAGCAGCAACAGCAACAGCGAGCTGCGTCGCGACTCCATGACCAGCCCTGAAGACGACAGCAACGAGCCCTCCGAAGGGACCGATGAGCAGGGCGACAAGAAGAGCCCCTGGCAGAAGCGCGAGGAGCGGCCCCTCATGGTCTTCAACGTGAAGTAGCCGGCGGGCAGATGGAGCCCCCCTCCTGGGGTGGTGAGGGGCCTGAGAGGGGATGGAGCCCACCGGGGACAGGTCCCGGGTGCGGGTCTGGCCGGCCTCCTCTCTCCTTCTGTTCCGTCGGGCCAAGGCTTGGCAGAGCCCCAGCCCCAGCCAGCGTGACAGCGGAGAGAAACAGACTGAGCAAGGAAACCAGGTGGAGAGCATGGCCCAGCTTTTCACTGTTGTCCCAGCATGCCCTGTGGTCCCTCGTGACTCTTGTCCTGCCCGAAGCAGGGTGAAGAAGCAGCACCATGCCAACTGCCTTCTGGGCTTCCCCCCCTTTTTTGCACCAACACCAGCCAGTCTGAGCTGGGCCGCAGGGGGCGCACGGACGGCCAGGCACACGACTGCTACGAGGGAGGTTTCCCTCCCCCCGACTGAGCCAGTGGCCCGGAGGAGGACATGGCTCAGCCCGCGAGGTTCCAGGGCCACTTCCCAGAATCCCTTGCTTCTCACTGAGCTTGGCATGGCTGGAACTAAGACTGGCCCCCTTGCCCTGGCGCTCTGGGAAGTGAAACTGAAGGCCGTTACTGGGACCCACATTAACCCTTTCAGGGGCTGGGGGGTGGGTTGTACAATTCCTTAAAGAAACCAACATGGCTCTGTGGATTTTCCAAGCTGCAGCACAGTTCAGGGTGGGAGGGAGGGAACGGGCAAGTGTCCCCGGGCCATAAGCTGACGCCCTTTCGTCGCCTGTTGTGCCTCAATGCCCCAGCAACCTAGGGGGCGGTACAGAGCCCAGGCAAGGGCGGCGGGTCTGGATGGGGGCGGGTCACCAGTGTGACCCTTTGTACAGATATGTGTGCATGCGTGTGTGTGTGTGTGTGTGTGTGTGTGTTGGGGGGTAGGGTGGGGTGGGGTGGGGCATCTGAGCCCTGCGGGGGGTAGAGAGGGTCATCTGTGCCTGACCTTGCGGAACCAGCGCAGTCGTGGAGTCGCCTCTGTGTTCTGCCGTCCTTCCCCCCCCCCCATGCCTGCAACTCCTCCGTCTCCTCCAAGTGCCTTCCTGCCCCAACGTGGCCTCCTCCCCGGCCCCTCCCCCAGCAGCTGTGGCTGCAGCTGGGGCCTCCACCCATCCGTGGAGAGGGGTACAGCCATGCCATCTGCTCAGAGCGGCTGTAGCCGTGGGGGGGGGAGCACGAATGCACAAGAAAAATCCTCCTGGGTTTTTAATCCCTTCTCTGTCCTGTGGCCAGTGCAGCCGGGGGGGGGGGGGGGGGACTCCATCAGCCTCCCAGCTCCCTCCTCCCCAAGCCTTCGGCAGACAGAGTGTGAGGAGGGGCTCCCAAGCCCACCTTGGTGACCCCTCCCTCCCGGATACAAAGTGCTCAGTGGAGGGGGGGGCTGAAATCATAGCTGGAGGGGGAGTGTTGTCCTGTAGATCCTCTGGGGGCGGGGGGAGTACACAAGGTGCCCCCCAGACAGTCCCTAGAAGGTTCAAGGAAGGCATTTTTGAGAGGTTTCTTGGGCTACGGGGGGGGGGGGGGGGCGGAGATATGTGTGGGTCTTATTTGGGAATGGGGAAGAGGATCTGCTGGGCCCCCCCAGGCAGTGTGGCTCAGGCCTGTCACTCACGTGGGAGGAGAGCGAGGATTGGCTCCAACCAACCGCAAAGACCAGTGTAAATGTCTCTGTAGGTTTTTATTTTATTTTTTTTAAGAGATGGCGCAACTTCTATTGGAAACCACTAAGCTGAGCCCAAACTTGTGTAGCTGGGGGAGGAGGAGTCTGAATAGGTCAGAAGGTTCTTGGTGGTAGGGGCAGATTTCCTCCACCTTATTCCTGAGCCACTGAAAACACGACATAAAACATCTCCAGGACACCTGTCTTCTTTGCCTGGCCTCGCGTGCTCGTGTTTGGAAGTCCCGGCCTCTGTTGCCTCAGAGAGCTCTTTTTGAAAAGACTGACGTCAGAGCACTTTTGGATGCTGCGCCAACAGAAAGGTGTGCATTTTTATAGGTTATAAGTATATCGGTACCATTTTCTTAATTGGTGCCCCTGTGGCCACTGTTCTCCATCCCCAAAGGTCTTTTTTAAAAAAAAAAAAAAAAATCGTTGACAGATCACAGTAATATAGTGACATTATAATGATCCACTGTTCCCACACAAGGGTTCCCAGATTCCATTTTTTTTAAAGATAAATAATCTAGCCCTTTTCCTTACTGAATTATAAGGGGAAACATGCAGCTTGAATCTTTCCCCTTATAACGCTGCAAGAAAAAAGGCATAGATGATTACTTTTTAAAGGAAAGCTGGGAATGGGTAAATTTCTGCAATAGATCATTATAATGATATAGCAATCTTGTCGATTCACCAGCTTTTTAAAAAGCCTTCTGGTGGTGTGGGGGGAAATGGCTGCTGTGGATAGCTGAGGCAAGAAAAGCACAGTGAAAACCGATGTGAAGATGTTCTGCTGCTAATGTGTGTACCGCTGTGCTCCCAGCAGCAAGAGGCCCATGGAAGATCATGGTTGTGTGGAAACAGCCCACGTTCCAAGGCTTGGAATGAAGCCACTCCAGGCGCTGCCCTCCTAAAGCCACATTTTTCTCTTTTTTTGTCTTCTTGCATTGTTCCCCCTTGTTGCCTTCTCCTGTCCCTTGTTGGTTTCTCCCCCCCCCCCCCCCCACAAACACACAGGTACCCCAATCCACACGGTTAGAGAGATCTGCTGTCTGTATAATTCCCTGTGACTTGATGCAGCTGGTGGCAAAATAAAGACACGCCACTTAGGGCACCAACTGTCCCACAGCGCTGCATGACAATTCCTGCATGGAAGTCTGTGTAGAAAACTGGAGAAATCCCATTGGTGAATTGTCCGCTCGTGATGAACTCTGCGTGTCAGTCTTTCACAACACTTGCATGCAGGGACATCCATATGGGAAATGTTTGTGGTCTCTGCGCCAGACTTCTCCAGTTGGAGGAGCTGTTCCCCAGCTAAGCAGAAAATGTGTGACTGCTTTCCAAAGCAGGCTTGTCTGTTCGCACCACTCAGCTGACGTCTGACCATATCAGTGAGCAGCCAAGGTGCTTTGGGTGCTCAGCACAGCAGGAGCCCAGTGAGGGTCCATTTGGGCCCAGTGCATCCACTAGAGAGGCCAGTGAGCCTGCTCATGCGGGGAGGGCGGAATAGAAATAGAAAATAAATAAACAAACAAACAATGGGCTTTCCCTGGAGTGGATGCTTGCTTAACCTTCCTGACCCCTGGCCAATCAGAGAAGTATTTCAGATTTGCATATATCATGTCCAAACTGTTGCACGCCTGAATGTCATTTAGCATTCAAAAAAGCAGCCCTACATAAAAATAACAGCGCTCCGGTCCGTCCCGGGGGGAGTTAATTTTTTAAAAAAGTGAGGCAGGGGCAGAGTCACACACGATCAAGACCCTGGAACAGGATACCTCCCATCACTCCCCCCCCCCCCCCCCGTCCACAATGCTGATTATTTCTACTCTTTTTATAGTTGCGGGAACCTCCTGCACCCAACAAGGGAGGGGATGAATAGGAGTAAGTCTGTGATACTGTGATAACTGATGCACCATTAGCTCTCCTTTCTGCAAGAACCTCTGAACAATCTGTGAAATAAAACATTGGGCTTTTTAAAAAACTAAAAGTTGGGGGAAAGTTGGCGAAACCGGAGACTTGGTGGTTACTGTTTTTGGAACCTCATACTTGTTCTTTAGAATGGTATTAATATATAAAACCTCTGACTTTACCAAGGTGTCTTTGGGCAGAAGTTTTTTTTTTCTTTCTGAGGGTACTTCTTGTGGTTCCTGCTGACCCCAGAGAGCAGGGCCCGCCCCCTTCGCCGGGCTTATTTCTCCAGCTCACAGGTCCACTGCCCTTTTCATGGCGGTGGTGTTGCTTTGACCACGGCATGAGAGGGGTTCCAGATCTGCAGTTTGTCCTGACCACGGCTTTGATTTATTCTGTGTATTTATTTACTTCCTTTGTAACCTTCCTTTCTTGCAAAGGTGTAAGGCGGATTACAAAATTCAATCAGCCGGTGCTAGATCGCCACTCAACTCTATAGTAGAACTAGAGTCGGAGAACTGGGAAACTGCAGGTAAACACCTAAGCAAAAAGAAAAAAACTTCCACAATGCAGAACAAAGTTTGAGTCCAGGGACTCCTTTAAGGCCGACAAAGTTTCGCACTGAGTCTACAGTACTGACCGGGATGGGCTGAGGGTCTGAGTCAGTATAAGGCAGCTTCCGGTGTTCCTGTGTTGCAGGTTTTTTGGATCCACTGCAGGGGAGGCTAATCACATGTTTAAAAAGAACAAATGAGTTTGGTCTCTGCAGAGCCCCTTCCAGGGCCCTGGCCGAGCAGCTGTGCATTCCCAAACATCCTGCGCCTTGTGGAGAGGCTCCTTCGGAATACACTGAAAATGGGTGCAGGGGGTGGGAAGCATATCTTACAGCTGTGGAGAGGGCTCGAAAGGGCTTGGTGGTGCAGATGTTCCGGAGAGGCTGAGGAGCACCAAGAAGGGGAAAGGTCCCTGGGGGCTAAAAGATGAGTCTGTTTGTGATGGCCTGTAGGTAAGAGCAGCACCTTTACTCAGGTTGCTTCACAATAAGCAGCCAAATCTCTGGCTACAGGAGTTGAGCCCGAGGACTTGTGTCCGGATGTAGCTGCCTCAGAAGGCCCAGGCTGGGGTCCAGCAGGGCAGGGCACAGGCAAGGCTGCAGAGAGGAACCAAAGTCCAGTCCAAAAGTCAGGGGTTGCAGAGAGCAGGTTTACCAAAGTCCAGTCTGAGGTCAAGGAGTTCCAGGTAGCAAGTCCAGTCTGGGGTCAGGTTCCAGAAAAGTCGGTTGTCAGGTCCAGTCTGAGGTTCAAGGCTGCAGAGGTCCGGTAGCAGCAAGTTTGGTCACTCAGTAGCAGAAGTGTACTTGATGCCTTCACAAACTTCTGCTTCTCCCGGGCTGAATTTATAGCCAAATCTTAACGACCGGAACTCCCAGCCAATTCCTTAGCAGTTGTCCTGAAACTACTCATTTGTCTCTTCAGCTGACAGTGGGCCATGAGGCTCACACTTCTCCTTTCTTGCAACTCTAAGTGTCTCTGACAGCGTTGGCGCTGCAAGGGTCTGGGTGGGCTGGGAGTGGCTGCTGAAGACCTGTTTACTGCTTAAGAGCGACAAGGCATAGGCCGGGACTCCTGGTCAGCTGGTAACCTGACACCTTGTTGCTCTCCTGGCTCAGAGCCAGCTGCAGCCAGCTGTTCAATTGCTGGTTCAGGACTAGCAGGCAGCTCTTCATCTGAGCCATCACTCAGCACAGACTGACGTACGACAGCTTACTGTAAAATACCAGAAGGCAGCTTGCCAAGTCGTCCCCCCCCACACTGCTGCCACCTAGGAGCACTGAAGCCCCAATGAGTGCAAAGAGAAGTCTTGATTTTTATTAAACCTAATCTTAGACCCTGTTGAATTCTAAGGCAGAGCTGGAAGTGGGTGTGGCAGAGGGGGGCCTAGTCATTCGTTCTTGAATCAGTCTGCCCCTGCATGCTGTTGCCAGACAGATTTGTAACCCCCCAAGGAAAGGGAGATTTATTTCCCTGCCAAGTTCAGTAGGGCTGCCGGGTCCCCCGGGAGGGCGGAGTTCCCCCCATTAAAAGAGCCCCCAGTCTGCCCGTCCAAATCCGGCTGGCAGGAGGAACCCCACCCCCAGAGTGGCCAGATTGGGTCAACGTGCCCAGCATGATGGTGTCGCCTGGAAGTAAAGACCTCACGCTGTGCACATCACCAGGCAACGCACTATGGTACCATAGAATTTTCAGGGTGGTTGCTAGAGCCGTCGTGGCAGGACCACCGCTACCCCGCTGCAGCCAGTAAGTCGCTTGGCAACCCTGGTTTCCAGCCCTTGTGGGGGACGGGGATTCACCAAAACCGCATCCCACAGTGTCATTTCCAGCTATGTAACCAGATGCAATGTCACTGCATCACAGCATACTTGAGAATTTACCTGACACTCAATTCTGTTGGAATCCTAGAGTCTTCCATGCATTTTCTAGAGTCTTCTGCCAGTTATGCAGCTGGGAATGACACCATGGGACACTGTTCCAGGCCCTCTGTCGTCCCGTCCCCCACCCCGCAGCTGAGGGGACCAAGGGTGGGCAACGGAGGGCAGGGGGTGGAGTTCTCCCGCCCTCAATGGGCACTTGGCAACCTGAGTTTAGTTGCTTTCTCAGCTACCAGCCCCCCCTTTTATAGCCTGGACTGGTGATTAATGGACTGACCCCTCCAAATGCTTTTGCTATGTCTTACTGTGAAGGGACCCCAACTGAACCGTGCCATGGGCATGCAAGAGACAGTGTGTGTTCATCTGGCACCTGGTTTAAACTGGGCCCCTCGGCTATGCACATGCCCACGAGGAGAGAAGCTGAATGCCCCGGCAGGGTAGTCTCGCACGCAGAGCTGCTTGGCCCATGTAGGAGGCCACTTAAAATGAGGCTGTGGCCACATGTGAAGTAACACCATTTAGCTCCTCTTGATGTTCTCTGTGGGTCACACTGATGGGCTTTGTGCCTGTACCAAATTTGATTCCCAAAACTGCTGGGGCCAATGCTTTGGTGCGCAAATCCTCTCTCCTCAGAGGCACAAGCGTTCCTAGAAGCCCTCCGTTCGGAGCAGGGACACTGCTTTCTGCATGCCTCTAATCCCAGGGAGGGAAACGCACACGTGGAGACTTCCTCTGCACCTAGGTGCCATGCTCGTGAGTTAGCAACCGTGCAGAGGGGTGGGGATGGAATTCTTATGCCCGCTCCCCCTCCCTGCCCATGTGGAGGGGTTATATGCAGGGCTGCTGCCTGGAGAGCACACACCCAAGGGGGGGAAGGCGTTTTATGTTCCTTCTCATTCCAGTTTCGGTTGGGTAGACTTTTTTCAGAGAGCTCTGTTGAGGAGGTTTTGCTCCAAAACCCACACACGATACCCAGGCCATACGACACCATCCATTTTTGCTTTTCTTCAGTTCTCCCACCTTCCTTAGGTGACGGGGGAGCTTGTGGATGGATTTTTCGCTTCTTTCTTCAGTGTGTGAAAAGTTGGGCAGAAACATGTCCGTGAACTAAATTTTTCAAGGTGGATGTGTGAAGGATTGAATCAAGTTGGGGTGTCCAGAAAAGAAGCTGCACAACAAATTGGCAAGTGAAAATTTAACAAATTGCTGGGTCTGGATAGTGTAGAAGAGAGATTGGATTTCTACCCCGCCCTTCACTATTCAAGAGAATCTCAAAGTGGCTTACAATCTCCTTTCCCTCCCCCTCCCCACAACAGGCACCCTGTGAGGTAGGTGGGGCTGAGAGAGCTCTGAGAGAACTTGTGCCCTTGAGAGAACAGCTCTGAGAGAACTTGTGACTGATCCAAGGCCACACCAGCTGGCTGCATATGGAGGTGGAGTGGGGAATCAAACCTGGCTCTCAAACTGGTGCACACCCAAGGGTTCTTAACCCGTTGAGTTCTGCTCTTTTGAGCTGGCCCACAAGGTGCTTCCTGGGTCAACTGGAGCTCATGCTGCAAGAGCCATTGCCAGTTCTTCGTCCTCCAGCAGACCTCTGCAGAGCAGCCGCTGAAAGTCAGGCCCTAAATGTCAGAGCAGAGCACAGGTGTGTCCCTCAGAAGGTCCCTGCTGGCCACTCCTTGCTCCTAACGGCCTGCCCACCTCCGGCTGCATCGGCTGGTTAGTACTTTCCCTTCAGGGTAATGTAGCAAGTGTTTTTAACTTGCTGTGGTGTTGCTTTTTCGGACGAACTGAGCAGGAAGATGAAACTGTCACCCACTCTAGGGCATGCGCGGTGGAGACTGTGCCCCAAGGGAGAGGAGAGGATTTTTGCACCTTAGAACTAATTCTGGAGGTTTCCCAATGGACGTGGGGCCCAGGCACGAAGCCTGCCAGGGTGAATGCGGAGACGAACCCGTTAGAGATGCTCTTGCCTGCCAGCATCACACTTCAGTCACGCTTGAGGTCTTGTTCAGACCCGAGGCCTGGTAAGGGGTGGGGAAGGCCTGCTTTCCAGCAGCACTGGGAGGGGGAGGGGACGGGATCTGCCCATGCTCAGAAGTGTGGCTCTTTACGACTCCCGTTGGCAGTGCTCCCTCTAAGCTGTGAAGTCTTGTGAGCAAAAACCCTACTTGGAGAGCTACAACATTAAAGCTGTGAGTGAGCGATTTGGCTGCTGCATAAACTAGTTTGCTCTGGAGCCATCCTTCCTGAGCTAAGGCAAAAATGTGTGAGCCGGAGGCTAAAAAACTGTGACCTAGCTCACACTAACTCAGCTTAGAGGGAACACCGGCCATTGGTATTTCAGAGCTGGCAGTTAGCTGGGGCCGAGCACAGCTTACGTAAAAAGGCTGACATTTCTTAAGAATTTTTTTCAAGAGAAGAATACAACCTTTTTTAATGATGAAAAAAAATTCATCTTGAAGTGGATGCTGAACCCCATAGGAAAGGTTGCAAACTGTACTTTTTCTAATTGATCATTTCACCCGGCTCCTTCTCCTGAGGAGCTCTGGTTATCTGACAGGAAAGGCGATGAAGGCCCCATTCATAAACTCCTCGATGGTAAGGTTGGGGGGTTTCCTGGACAGGCTGGGGGCTTTAGGAGCAGATGACGGGGCCAAACCGCTCCCCTCCCGTGTCTGACTAGCCATGGGAGGCCCCCAAGCGTCGGTCACGTTGCTGGATCTGGGGGGGGGGGGGGGGTTCAGCTGCAGCTTCAGGGCCTTTGCAGCCTAGTCTGGGTCTTGGGGGGGCGGTGACTAAAAGACAGATTCGAAGGAAGAGGCCCGTTTCTGCTGAGCTTCAGATGCTACTATTAGCTCCATTCTCTGCACTGCTTCTGTTGGGCTCCATCCTTAACTCACCTGGCTCTGCGCCCTGCTAAAAGATGCTGCTAGACCTCTGCCTGTATTCCACTCAGCTCTGCGTCCTTTGCAGGTCCCTCCCCCTTAGTTCCCAGTCTGTCCCCCCCACACACACCACATCTCAAGTGGCTCTTCCACCAGCACATGAAGACCCAGGAAGGTGTCCTGTACTGAATCAGACCCCCTGGGTCCATCAAGGTCAGTGCTGTCTACTCTGATGGGCAGCAGCTCTCCAGGGTCCCTCCCGGGTGGTGATCTTCCAAACCACCGCCGGCCTGATCCATTGGAGATGCCGGGGTCTGAACCTGGGACCTTCTGCATGCCGAGCAGAGTCTTTATTGCTGAGCCATGGCTCTCCAGGGTCTCGGGGGGGGGGGGGGGGGAGGTCTTTCACATCATCTACTGCCAAATCCGTTGGAGATGCCGGGGACTGAACCTGGGACCTTCCGCATGCCGAGCAGAGGCTCTAACGCTGAGCCACGGCCCCTCTGAAGGTCCCTTAGGTTGAAGGAAGGCTCCAGCTGCCGTGGGGAGGGAATATCCACAAAATATGATGCCAAGCCCCCACGGAAAATCAGACCTGAGTCATTTAAGGAGCAACAATGATCTGTTCGTGTTGAACTCCTGGCACTTTCCCTGTCTTGCTTTAATCTTCATATGTCGATCAGGGCAGGCTGCTGTCCTCCAAGCGGGGCTGGCGTTCTCCAGGAACTACAGCGAATCCCCAGCCTTCAGAGAGCCTTTCCCCTGGAGGCAAAGGCAACTTCCCTGCTCTCCCCCCAAGCCTCCCCCCCCCCCCGCCCCCCAAAATCTCCCAAGAATTTCCTCAGTTGGAGTGGGCAACCTGATGTACAGTCGCTAGCAAGTGCGTTCTCTCACTTTTCCTTTCCTGCAAATAAATTGACAAAATATAAAACAGACTGCAAAAATGTACTGAGTGATCCTACAAGAGTATCCATATCTGTCAGTGCCAAAGAGCGTACCTAAAAGGGAAATAATCCCTGTTTTTTTCTGTGGCACAGTCAAGGAGAAACAGCCTCACCTCAGGTTTCCCGGTTGTCAGAAATGGGAAGTGGGCTGGTGCTTTGTTCTTCCTTTTCCAAAAGTGCCTTTTCCAATGGCTGAGTCAGACTTCCTTTTAGCAGGAAGCTCTGCAGACGCCCTGCTTGGTGGGGAGGCTAGCCTGTTGTCAGGGCTGTACCACGGCAGCACGAGAGCGCCTATGGCTAAATACTCCTCCTGTCAAGAGAGACCCCGCAAATAGGAAATCCAAATGGCAATGAAGGGGGCAGTCACCTTGGCTTAGGCTCCAACTTGAGCATTTTCTGTATGCAGAATGTGTAAGGAAGAGTGTTCAGTAGTGAGACCCCCCCCCCTCGTCCATTCAGGACCACCACTCGAGGGAGGACAAGGGAGGCAGTCTCGGGAGAGTTGCACGACATTTTAAGCCCATCCTCTTCTGAGGAGCGCGGTGGAATGGAGGCGTGCCTTCATTTGGTCCTCACAACCACCCTGGGTCAAGTGAACTTTGGTTAAGACATGAAACAGTGACTGGCCCAAGATAATCTGGGGAGCACCGCAGCTGAGAGTGAGGTTGGACCCAGACCCAGCACCAACTGGCTGTTTTTCACCCACCAAAAGGCTGCAAACTGTTAAGCACATCAGAAGAGGCCTGCTGGATCAGACCAGGGAAGGTCCATCTAGTCCAGCATCCCATCTCACGCAGTGGCCCACCAGTTCCTCTGCAGGGCCAACAACAGGGCAGAGAAGCCGAGGCCTTCCCCTGATAAGAACATCAGAACAGCCCTGCTGGGTCAGATCAAGGGTCAAGCTAGTCCTGTCTCGCACAGTGGCCAACCAGTTCCTCTGGAGGGCCAACAAGAGGGCGTAGAGGCCGAGGCCTGCCCCAATGTTGCCTCCTGGCTCTGGGATTCAAAAGATTAGTGCCTCTGATTGTGGAAGTTCCCCTCAGTCACCATGGCTAGTAGCCATTAAAAGACTTATCCTCCATGAATCAATCTAATCCCTTCTTCAAGCTGTTTATTCCTGTGGCCATCACTACATCCTCTGCCAATGAATGCCATATTTTAAGCACTCTCTCTGTGGAAAGAAGTATTTCCTTTTGTCTGTCCTGAACCTCCTGCCCATCAGCTTCACTGCATGCCCTCTGAAAAACCTCTAGCCAGCAGGCAGTTCCAGAGAGTTTGCTGCCTCCAGACAAACACAGCTCCAGCAACGCCCTGTGCTGTTGCTCCAGAGCTTGGCTTGGATCCAGCTGGCAGTGCTACTCCCTGCCCATGCTGCTCATGGCTCAGAGCAAGCCAAGCCCCTGTGGGGCATCAGTGCCCTTCTCATTGTGCCCTCCCCCAAGAGCCCTCTGTCGGGTGGCTCGGAACTGGCTCTGCAGGCAGGAGCTCTCCAGGACTTATTTCCCTTATTGATAGAACAAAGTTTGGGTCCAGTAGCACCTTTAAGGTCAACAAGTTTAATTCTGGGTAAAAGCTTTCGTGTGTGTGCAAACGTCTTCATCAGAAGTGGGCATGCACACGGAATCTTATACCCAGGACTAAACTCGGTTGCTTTTAAAGGTGCCCCTGGACTCAAACTTTGTTCTGTTGCTTCAGACCGACATGGCCGCCCACCGGAATTCACTTTTTTTATAGTCTGCCTTTCTCACTGAGACAGAAGGCAGATCACACAGTATGGGTGACTGCAACCAATAGGGTGTGGTATCTAATAAGCAACGTCACTGGACTGCCATGAGAGAAATCGGGGGGGCGGGGGGGGGGAGCAAAAAGTCATTAGACATGGCGTGGGAAACTGTGCAGACAACGGTAGGGTAACCCTAGGGTTGCCAGCCTCCAGGTGGTGGCTGGAGAACTGCTATTATAAAATGACCACTTTGGAAGGTGGGCTCCATGCCATTCTGTCCCTTGAAGTCCCACCCCTCCCCCAAGCCCCACCCTCCTCTTTGGGTTCCACCCCCCAAATTGCCAGGTATTTCCCAACCTGGAGCTGGCAGCCGGTAGTTAACCCTAGTGGGAAAATCTCACACTGCCTCTGGGGATCCCCCCCCTCCCCGCCCAGCCTAGGCGGGTGTCCTCAGAAAGGAGCTGCTTTAGGTCACTCAGGGGTTGGCATGACTCAGGCGGCACCTCCCCACGCCCTCTAGTGGCCTGCGGCTGCATAGCCACCAATTTATCAGCCGGAAGGTTTGGGGTCCTGTAAGCTCCTGCCAACCTAGCAGTTCGAAAGCAAGAAATTGCAAGTAGATAAATAGGTACCGCTTCGGTAGGAAGGTAACAGCGTTCCATGTGCCTCGGCATCTAGTCATGCCAGCCACATGACCACAGAAACATCTTTGGACAGCGCTGGCTCTTCGGCTTGGAAACGGAGATGAGTACTGCATCCCTAGAGTCGTATTCGACTGGCTTTACCTTTAAGGGAAGTGAGGGTGGTTTTTCACATCAGGATCGGTTTCTGTGGTTTCCCTGCTGCTGCAGTGGCTGCTGATTCGACGCAGGGACAACGGGACTTCCACACCAGCCCCCCAGCAGCAGGCATGATCTCCCCCCCCCCCCATGCCACCATGACGCCTCCAGTTTCCTGTTCAAAAACTGGCATTTTTTTTATTTTTTTAAATTTACGTTATTTATAGTCCACCTTTCTCAGAGGGACCTAAGACAGATTACCCATAGTGAGTCAGTACAATCACCCAAGTGGGACATTCAGTACCCAATGCATTCGGATTTTAGGAGTCTGGAGTCACCAGAAAGAACTGAAGCACAGCATGGAGCCAGTTTGGTGTAGGGGTTAAGTGCGCGGACTCTAATCTGGAAGAACCGGGTTTGATTCCCCACCCCTCCACTTGCACCTGGCTGGATGACCTTGGGCAAGCCATAGTTCTAGCACAGCTGTTCTTGAAAAACAGCAGTTTCTGTCAGAGCTCTCTCAGCCCCACCTACCTCACAGGGTGTCTGTTGTGGGGAGGGGAAGGGACAGGAGTTTGTAAGCCACTCTGAGACTCCTTTGGGTAGTGAAGGGAAGAGTATAAATCCAATCTCCTCTTCTTCTTCACATGACACATTCCGTGGCAGAGAAATTTCCTAAATAGGATCCCACGTAGAATGAACTATACACAGCAGAATAGACCACAGTACCTAATATTTTTTAATTATTATTTTTACTTACAAATATGCAGATACAGAATGCATACAAAACATTAAAACCTAAAATGTTCAATACTCTTCCCCTGTATTCATTTCTAGCAGTTTGAGTAAGACAGGAAATCAATGCCCCCCCCCCTTTAGCATGATACAGCCACCCCCTCTCTAAATGGTCCACATACTGCTTTTGGGGATTTTAAAAAAATAGCTTTCCCAGATATTTTCATGTAGGGAAATTTCTTCCCCAGTCTTGACACTCATCACCAACCAACCATTCCCAAAATAAAAAGAAGCTGCATCCTTTGGGCAGTTATATAAAATCCTTAACTAGTCCTATCAGTTCTCCCACTGTAAGACCAACCCTCCCTCTTCTAAACCCACAAAATAAGTTCTGGACCTCCCAAAGGGAGCTAAAACCAAAAACAAAGACACAAAAAGTAGCTGAGTCACCCTCCATTCCCAGGAGCTTTCTACTCCCACAACCCCTCATCCTACACAAGTCACAATCTGCCCTCCCCCCACGCATGGTCCAACACTACTTTTCCCAGTTTGGAAAGGGAACAGTTCCAAAACCCAATTCCAATCTGGGCCAAGGGGGGGGGGGGGGAATGCTCTTTGGGGAAGGGCAGTGGAAAGGAGTCAGAAAAAAAAGAAAATCAGCAGAAATACCATTTCAGGAAGGGAAGGGTAGGGGGATGGAAATAAAAAGGAAGAGGATTAAAAAACAACAACCTCAGACTGTTGTAAATTCAGTTCCTTCCCCCCCCCCCCAATTTTATTTTCCTTTTATTTCCATATATCCAAGATACGGTAGAATTTACATGTATTACTTTACAGTAGATCACATGATACTTTACATACATTCCTGTTATCTTAACATGTAGCATAAAGTTCGAGTCTAAATTTACACTTTTGTCTCTATCCACTCATATACACACGACCATCTTTTCCTAAATAGTTCTTCATTTTTATTTGAACGTGCTATGGTTAACCTATCCATCTGTAAATTCAGTTCCTCATCTGTTCGACTAGGGTTTTAATAACTGTTGCTTCAAAACATTCCAGCATCTGGCCAATATCAAACCCAGCCGGACTTGAACTTGTTTCTCCCACCCTTTGCTCCTGGGACAAAGAATAATTGACAACAGTCCCTAATAATTTATTAAAGCAAGTTTGTAAATTTATTATTATAAAGATGTAATCCGTGAGTCAGCTTCTCTGAATTCCCAGTTCTCACTTTTTTAAAAAAAGAAATCCTCTTTCTCCTTTCATTGCGGAGGCCACCCTCCAAAGCGGCCGTTCCCTCCAGCAGCACTGACCTCGGTCGTCTAGCGATCAGTTCTCATGCTTGGGCCACCTAGGTGGCAGAAATGGCTGCTGCGTGGGTGGGACTGGAAAAATTCAAACTTTCCGACCCACACAGCTGCCATTCGGGCGTTGCTGCAATATTACCCCAAACTGTGCCGCAAAGTAGGCTGGGGAAAGACTGGAGAAAAGCCAGAGAAACCCCGGGAGATGCAGGGATGCACCATGATGGGGGCGTGTGCTTCCCAACAGCATTGAGTGCAAAGGTTCATTACAAGGAAAGGCCCCACCACGCTGGTACCTGAGACAAACCCCAGGATGGCCAATCTGGATGCTGACAGCCCATAATGCCGTGGGAACAATGCTATTGGGATTTTCTTCCTTGTTTTTTTCAAATACATCTTTTCTGCTGTCTACAGCAGCTCAGGATACCATCAACATCAGGTGGGGCCTGGGGCTCCCCCTGGAATTCCAGCTCCTCTCCAGACTCCAGAGATCAGTTCCCCTGGAGAAAAGGGATGCTCTGGAGGGGGGCCTCTATGGCGTTGGACCCCACTGAGGTCCCCGTCCTCCCCAGGCTCCACCCCCAAATCTCCAGGAATTTCCCAACCTGGATCTGGCAACCCCAGCCGGTGGCTGGGGAATCTGGCAACCCTACCTAAGAGCAGCTCAAGGTGGATTACAAAACCCAGTACACAATATAACAAAACAGACCCCACCACCACCGAATGAAATTACTGAACCATTCATTATTTAGATTTATTTAGAAAATCTACATGCCACCTTTCCAGAGATTTGTTTGAAATGGTTCACCAAAACCACTGGAAAGGCCACGTGTCTGCCTCACCTCTGCAGGTAGGGCACATACAGTAGAGCCCAGGAGAAGAATCTTTTACTGGCAGATCATAATTTCACAGATGCCGCATTCTCAAAAGCCATTTTAATTGCTCAGCCTTGCTGATAGAATCATAGAATGTTAGAGTTGGAAGGGACCTTGAAGGTCCTCTAGTCCACCCCCCTGCACTCTGCAGGAGCAGAGCCGAAAGACAGCTCTACAACATACCCGAAAGATGGCTGTCCGGCCTCTGCCTGAAAACGTCCAGCGAAGGAGCATCCACCACCTCCTGAGGCAGTCTCCAGACTAAGACTGTGGTCACATGGGCGTTTAAATCCGGGAGAGCTCCCGGATTTAAAGGGACCGGCTTTTTTTATTCCGGGTTGGGATGATTACACATCCCAACCCCAGCAGCGGTGGCTGGCGGAGGAGGCACCCTTCCCCGAGCCCCACCAGCCGCCTGATAAGTTCCCACCCCTTTTTGCACTTGGGTGCTTGAGTGCCCAAGCGCAAAAAGGGAGGGGGACTGGAGGGACGATCTAGACAGCCCTCGCTCACAGTCATTGCGAGGGCTGTCCAGATTGGCTCAATCGCGGGTTCCTTGCGCGACCACTGGGGAAATGCTTGATTTTCCCGTGGTCAGAAAATGCGGGAGGAACCCGCGATTGAGCCCGCTTTGGCGTGGGACACCGGCCGTTGTGAACTGTCCCTTTAAATGCGGGAGGAAACAGCAGTTCCTCCCGCTTTAAAGGGCCGTGTGACCTAATGCAGGGGACATTGCTCCAGAGGGCTAGAGCCATAGCTGAGAGTGAACAAGACTGAACAAGACTGAGTTGTGGCAGTTCTACTGGGGGGGGGGGGCCTCTGTGAAGATCTGAGAGCTGGCACTGAGGTCCTTCACTGATGCGTGTCCCTGGTTGTATAAGGCTTTAAAGGTGATAATCAAACCCCTGAATTGGACCCAGAAGTAGATAACTAACCAATGGAGGTGTTTTAAAGTTTGAATAGGTCTGTTGCATCTCTGCATTGTCGTAAGTAGCCAGCTGTGTTCTGGATAGTCTTCAGGGTAGCCCTCCACACAGAGCACGTTGCAATAGTCTAATCTCAAAAGTGACAGAAGCACGTATCAGCATGGCTATACCACTGGAGTCTAAAGGTCCAACTAGACGTGACGGTATCCTCATGTCCACCCCAGGGACGCTGCCGCCAGTGTAAAGTAATTAAAATGTGCTGCGGGGGCCCAATCCTGATCGGGCCAACCAGATGGTGGAATGAGGAGCTTTTGTTCCCCCGACACACATTTGCAAGTGCCGAAATGGCTGTATCTCCCCCCCCCACCAATGGCTCTTTCAGCACCTTTAAGGCCAAGGAAGTTTAATTCTGGGTATGACTGTCCTTGGAAGTGTGCACGCAGGCAAGAGCTCATACCCGGAATCTGGCCCTTGGCTACAGTGGGCCTACTGTATCTGACCCCTTCCTTAAAGGGCCCCTCGCTTTTTAAAGCCCCCCCCTTCCCAAAAGCATTGAAAGGGATCCTTTACGGGCTTTTGGGATGAAGCAGGGGTGGTGGTGTGCAAGATTTAAAGAACATAAGAGAAACCAATGTTGGATCAGGCCAATGGCCTATCCAGTCCAACACTCTGTGTCATACAGGGGCGAAAAATACCAGGAGCCATCAGGAGGTCCAGCAGTGGGGCCAGGACACTAGAAGCCCTCCCACTGTCGTCCCCCCCAACACCAAGAATATAGAGCATCACTTGCCCCAGACTGAGAGTTCCTATCTCTGCCTTGTGGCTAAGAGCCACTGATGGACCTCTGCTCCATATGTTTATCCAGTTCCCTCTTGAAGTCATCCATGCTTGTAGCCACCACCACCTCCTGTGGCAGTGAATTCCTTGTGTTAATCACTCTTTGGGTGAATAAGTACTTCCTTTTATCTGTTCTAACCCGACTGCTCAGCAACTTCATGGAGTGCCCACGAGTTCTTGTGTTGCGAGAAAGGAAGAAAACTACTTCTTTCTCTACCTGCTCTACCCCATGCATAATCTTGTAAACCTCTACCATGCTGTCCTTTCTTCATAGGGAAAGTGTTCCAACCCTTTTATCATTCTAGTTGTCCTTTTCTTCACTTTTTCCAATGCTATAATATCCTTTCTGAGGTGTGGTGACCAGAATTGCACACAGTATTCCAAATGAGGTTGCACCATTGATTTATACAGGGGCATTATGATACTGTTTTCAATTCCCTTCCTAATAACCCCCAGCATAGCGTTGGCCTTTTTCATTGCAGTCGCACACTGTCTCGACATTTTCAGTGAGTTATCCACTGTGACTCCAAGGTCTCTCTCTTGGTCAGTGTCCGCCAGTTCGGACCCCATCAACATATATTTATAGTTAGGATTTTTGGCTCCAATGTGCATCACTTTGCACTTGGCCACATTAAACCCCATTTGCCATGCTGATGCCCACTCACCCATCCTCAACAGATCCCTTTAGAGTGCCTCACAGTCCTCCCTGGTTCTCACCACCCTGAACAACCTTGTGGCATCTGCAAATTTAGCCACTTCACTGCTCACTCCCAACTCCAAATCATTACAGTTGGGTGTAGTGGTTAAGTGCGTGGACTCTGATCTGGGAGGACCGGGTTTGATTCCCCACTCCTCCACTTGCACCTGCTGGATGACCTTGGGCGAGCCATAGTTCTGACAAGTGCTGCAAGTGCCGAAAAGTGCTGCAAGTGCCGACAAGTGCCGAAAAGGCAGTTCTCGAGAGAGCTCTCTCAGCCCCACCTACCTCACAGGATGTCTGTTGTGGGGAGAGGAAGGGAGTTTGTAAGCTGCTCTGGGACTCCCTAGAGTAGTGAAGGGCAGGGTATAAATCCAATCTCTTTTTCTTAATAAACAAGTTAAAAAGCATCAGACCAAGTACTGATCCTTGCGGTACCCCACTGCTTACCTCCCTCCACTGAGAAAATTGCCCATTTATACTCACTCTCTGTTTCCTTTTAATTAGCCAGTTTTTGATCCACAAGAGGACTTGTCCTTTTATCCCATGACTATTGAGCTTACTTAGGAGCCTTGGAGGAGGAACTTTATCAAAAGCTTTCTGGAAGTCAAGGTAAACAATTGGGTCCCCCTTGTCTTCATGTTTGTTTACTCCCTCAAAGAACACTAACAGGTTAGTGAGACAAGATCTTCCCTTACAGAACCCATGCTGAATCTTCTTCAAGAGATATTGTTCATCAATGTGCCCTCTAATTTTTTCCTTAATAACAGTTTCCACCGACTTACTCGGTATCGACGTCAGACTGACTGGCCTGTAATTTCCCGGATCTCCTCTGGAACCCTTTTAAAGATGGGAGTGACATTTGCTAACCTTCCAGTCCTCAGGAATGGAGGCAGATTTTAAGGAAAGATTACATATTTTTGTCAGGAGATCCACAAGTTCACATTTGAGTTCTCTCAGGACTCTGGGAGGTCTGCCATCTGTGGCCCTCTAGATCTTGCAGGAGGGGGGCGGGTGCCCCCCCTCACACACACCCCTTCATTATAGCGAATGGCAGCCCCCCCACCAGCAGAAACAAAACAAAACCGCCCCCCTAACCAGTGTCCCTTCTAAGCTGAGTTGGTGTGAGCTGGCTCACAGGTTTTCAGCCTCCGGCTCAGACCTTTCTGCCTCAGCGCAGGGAACACTCAGTGCTTTGATGCCAGCGGCTCACCCAGCAGCATTTTCCCTCACGGGGCCGTCCTAGGGTTGCCAGGTCTTGCTTGGAAAATACTTGGGTACTTTGGGGGTGGAGCCAGGAGAAGGCGGGGTTTGGGGAGGGGAGGGGCCTCAGCATGGCCCAATGCCACAGAGCCCACCCTCCGAAGCAGCCATTTTCTCCAGGGGAGCAGATCTCTGTCAGCTGGAAATCAGTTGTAAAAGCGGGAGATCCCCAGGCCCCACCTGGAGGCTGGCAACCCTAGTCCGTCCCCCCCAGCTGAGAGAGAGGGAGCAGGCCCCCCCGCCACAAACCCCCGGGCCCCCCTCCCCCGTGTCACGTGCGCCTGAAGCCCGGCCGGAAAGGGGGGGAAGCCGGGCAAGGGTCACGTGAGCGCGCTCGGGGCCCTGAGTCACCGGGCCACGTGATCGCCGCGCCATGTGACCGGCGGGGGGGGTTGTGAGGGGAAGACCGGCGCCGCGAGGAACCGAAAGGGAAGGCTCTGCGAAGTCGCCCGGCCCCTGCGAGCGAGGCCGGCCAATCGCGTGCGGGCAGGAAGCGGGGCCCGGCCAATCCTCGCCGGAGGGGGGCGGGGCCGGCAACTGGGACTGGGTTCCCGCGGGCGGGCGGGCGGGCGAGCGGGTTCCTCGGGCTGGGGGCGCCGCGGCGAAAGGGAAGGTGAGCGGGGCTGCTCCGGGGTCCCCCGCGGGGGAAGCGGCTCTCGGGGCGGGGATGGCGGGGCAGAGGAAGGAGGGTCGGCGGAGCCTCCCGGTTCGGAGGCAGTCTACCTCGGCGGGGAAGCCGCAGCAGGGCACCGCCGCCCTCGGCTGGAAGCAGGACGCTGGGGCTGCGGGGGGACTGACCCGACGGAGCCCGGGTTTCCCGGCGCCGCCTGCCTCTGCGTCCCTCGCTTCTCCGTGGGCCCGGCGGCTCTTTCCAGGGCTGGGCATCGCGCCGCGCCCCGCCCCGGCTGTGTGCAGGGGGAGTCAAAGACAGACAGGCGCGGAGTCCAGGGGGGCCCCTTGCAGGCCGGCCAAGCTGCATCCTGGGGGCGCAAGGGGTCGTGCGCATGCAGCCTCGTCAGTGCTAGGGGGAAGCTGCTGTGTGCCTGCACACGGAAGTTGACACGCGGGATTCAACTCGGCTGGCCTGAAAGGTGCCCCTCTGGACTCCGACTTGGCCCTGCAGCTTCAGACCAGCTTCAGCCCCCCACCCGGATTCGATGGTTCCGATGCTGAGGTCAGTCCGGCTCCCAGCAGCTGGTTCAAAGGGCGGAGACCCGACCCTTCTCCCCCATAGGCATCTCAGGAGCCAGCAGTTGGGGGCCTGGGTTGGCTGCCTTGAATCTAATGGAAAGCCTTTTGTGGGCGAGAAAGCGCCTCTTCCCCTTCCCCTCCCCACCACAGACACCCTGGGAGGGAGGTGGGGCTGAGAGAGCTCTTTCCCAAGCTGTCCTTGAGGGAACAGCTGGGAAAGAGCTATGGCTTGCCCAAGGTCATCCAGCAGGTGCAAGTGGAGGAGTGGGGAATCAAACCCGGGTCTCCCAGATTAGAGTCCGCGCACTTAACCACTACATTAAACTGGTTCTCACCTGCGTCTTTCGGCTTCCCAGAGTCGGTTCCCCCCCTCCCTTTCAGGGTGTTGCATATCTGCTTCTTTTTTCAGCTTCACTTCCTCATCTGCCAGGACTCTGGACTCAAAGACTGCCATTGTGCTGAAGCAGCTGGGTGGGCGCTTCTTCTCTGGACCTGAGTGACTGGTGAGTTCTGATCCTCCTCTCTGAGGTTCTTTTTTTTGCTCTGTGCAGGGGTGAGTGCGCCTCTCTATCCCTTCTGAAGTCCCCTTCAGGCTGTTCGTTGTTCATGACAGACCCTCTCCCTCCCCTCCTCCCAGTGTTTGCCAAGCGCTGGGGCCAACTCCTGGTGTTCTAGAATTCCTCTGGGAAAGACTAGGCGGAGCACAGATGTGCCAAACCGTGAAGGTGCCAGAGGCACTGGGAACAGGCAGCTGCTAGACCAAAACCAGCTCATTCTCTGCCTGAGCTGCTGCTCTGAAACGCCGCCAGAGGGGAAAGAAAGCCCGTGTGAAGCACATGCATGTGTGGAAGACTTGGCCCACACATGCAGGGTTATGGTACAGTGTGAAACTGGCTAAGAGTTGTTGTTTGCAGGCATTCTGGTGTGAGGAAGATGGACCCAACCAAGGAACTTGCTAGCAAGCCCAGCTGCTGTTTCTCCCCCTCCCTCTCCATGCTTGCTGATGTGGGGAGAGAGATGCAGCGGCCCCAGGAGTGGCCTTTCCCTGGCCTCTGTCTCCCTCCTACTTCTCCAGAAGGCGGTTGTGGGTGGCTGGTTGGGGCCTTAAGGGCAGTGGGGTAAGGGGCAGATGGCGCTCCCTGAGAGCTGCATCTGGCTCATGGGGTGAAGCTGGTTTGGCTTTACCGGCCAGACAGTCTTTGACGCCTGTTTCTGGAAGGTTCCTATTTGTTCCTTGCCTGCTGGGTCTTGTCGCCGATGTTGGCTTGGGTTGAATGTCCGTTGGACTCTCTCCCCCCCCCCCTTTTTTTTTTTTTTGCACAGGGAAGCTCATGCAAAGCTCATCTTGAGCTTTGGGACTCTTTGCCAGCTGTTTCTTCTCCGTTCACATCCTCCTGCATTGGCCAGCTGCTCTCTGGCTGTCCCTCTGCAGCAGCTCTAGAGCGGTCCTTCACCTTGGCCGTGCTCTGGGGTCAGATGAGGCAGCTGATGAGCCCACTTTGTGTTGGGTACTGTCACTATGCATGCAAGAGGAACAGGGAGGGAAAGGGTTAAGAGCATTCTCTCACTGGGGTACACTAGGGAGTTGGTGCCACCCTCTCATCGGGTAGATGTTGGGCCTCTCTGGCCGTTGCTTTTGCCTTCTGTTTCGCCTGATATACGGGACCTCTCTTCTCCCTCTCTTACCTGGGCTTGAAGCTGTAGCAAGTTCACCTGTTTGGGGGTTAATCTGTTCCTAATAAGTTAAATGTCCCTACTTGAATATGTCGTGTTAGATGTGTGTCTATTTTTGTAAGGAAAATTTCTTTCTCTTGTTACCATTGGAGTCAGATCTTCTTTATAATTTGTTTGAACAGCATTTTCCCCTTAACCCCTTAAGCATGGAAAATAGGGAATAACTGCAGAAAGGCTTCTGTGCTTCCAAGGCAACTGATAATTTTTTTACATTTAACTCCGTTTTTTGAAGTCCCAATGGTCTCTATTTGCCAGCTGCATGGCCGCGGGGAGATGCCTTCATTGCATAAGGGGACCTGGTGACCCTGTGACTGCTGTGATTTGGGCATCTTGCAGCCGCAGCCCTTGCTGTGTGATGGGCGGAGTCTGACTTTCTCTTTCCCTTTCCACCACAAACTGTGCAACAGACACTCAAAGGGACTTGCCTACTTCCCCCTCTGTGGTGAAATTGAAGTCGGCGGTCTCAGTTCCCATATTTGTGTCAGTCCTTCTTGTTCAAGAGTTGGGGGCAAGTTCTACACAGCTGGGCTTTTGGACCAAACCGTCATGCCAAGTAGGGGACTGTCCCCGGGCTTTGTGGACAATGATGGGCTGGGTGGGCCAATGGCTCTTTCAGGAGCCCGCATGTAGTTGAAACCCAGGGAGACTCTCAGGGTTTATCTGCGCCTTTAAAGGAAAGGAGGAACTGGACACTCCATTTGAGCAGATGGCTCTCGTGCACAATCTTGGCTTTGTGCAGGGAAAGCGAAACAGAGGCTGGTATTTTTTCCCCCGAGGCTGAGGCCTTTCCCCAATGTGGTGTCCTAACGCGAGTATTCAGAGGTTTGACTGCCTCTGTATATTGAGGTTCCCTTTAGTCACCATGGCTAGTAGCCACTGAGGGACCCACTCCTCCATGGATCTGTCTGATCCTTCCCCCACCCCCCAAATCATCTGCGCTCCTGGCCGTCACTACCACCTCCAATGGTGAATTCTGCATTCTGATCATTCACTGTGTAAAAAAGTTATTTCCTTGTGTTCTTCCTGAATTTACTGTCCATCAATTTTGTTGGGTACCCCTGCGGTCTAGTATTTGGAGGGGGGGGGGGAAGTTCTCTTTCCACTCTGTGCCTTGTGCATAATTTTATAAGCCGCCATGCTTGCTTTGTAGGGGAGATGCTCCGGAGTATTAGGGGATGGACTGAGGAATTTAGTCTTGAAGAGGCTCTGGAACTAGGGAGCAGAACTGATTCCAGAACGGACAAGAGCCGTGATGATTCAGACCTGGTTATTTTTAACATGGGTGTTAATTTCTGTACTGCTAAAAGTGTGCTCTGGAGGAAGAGGATGAAACTGTTGCCCTGAATGTGTCCGGAAGTCCTCTGCCCACTAGCAGTTTTCATCCCCCGGAGGGGTGTCTGGGCTTAGACCTGCTCTTGCCCTGCCTTATTTTTTCGTTGCTGGTTCTGTGCACGCTGCTTGTTCCTTCTTTCTCTTTCACTTCCTTTCTGAAAGTTCCACACCCGTTAAAGCTGGTGGAGGAGAAAGGGAGTGCAAAGGATGCAGACCCGCCACCCTTGTCAGGCAGGCCATCTGGAGTTTCTGGTTCCTCTTTGTGAGGATGCTGCTGGGTTTCCCCCACTGTGGGTTCCTCTCGTGACCTTATGTGCTCCTTTGACATGTGTGGACTCTTGGGTTTGGGAGACTCACCCAGAACAGGGATCCTTCAGGGGGAATGAAGAAGAAGAGATTAGATTTATATCCCGCCCTTCACTACCCGAAGGAGTCTCAGAGCAGCTTACAGTCTCCTCTCCCTTCCCCTCCCCACAACAGACGCCCTGTGAGGAAGGTGGGACTGAGAGAGTTCTCCTGAGAACTGCCCTTGAGAGAACTTGTGACTGACCCAAGTTCACACCAGCAGCTGCATGTGGAGGAGTGGGGAATCAAACCCGGTTCTCCCAGATTAGAGTCCGCGCTCCTAAGCACTACACCAAACTGGCTCTCTGTGTCGGGGGAAACCTCTTCCTGCTTCTGCAGCATGGCTGGCTCTGGAACCTGACCCACTCGCCAGCTAGGGAGAGCCAAGCGTGTGGTTTACCAGGACCGTGGACATACAAGCTCAAAGTGCTTCCCAGGAAAGGGAAGCAAAGGTGGTGGCATCGAGGCAAGGTCAGCCAAAGGGGATCAAGCCCGCCTGGCTGCCTGCCAGCAGTTAGATTTTGCCCCCAGCATTTACTGACAAAATTGCATTGATAGATGGAGGGGGTGCCGATGGGTAGGCATGTAGATGCCCTATCAGGGAACTATCTCCCGCCCGAGGTTTTGGCCACTCGTTAGCATAGCCTGCCTAAGGAGAGCCCTGGCCTCGCCTTCTCCAAATCGAGGCATTGCTGTCTCCGATGTTCCCTCCAAGCTGTGGAGTCTTGTGAGCAAAAATTCTACTTTGCGTGCTACTGGCATTAAAAGTTGTGACCAGGCCATTTTGCTACTGCATAAATTAGTTTGCTTTGGAACCATCTTTCCTGAGCTGAGGCAAAAATGTGTGAGCCGGAAGCTAAAAAACTGTGAGCTAGCTCACACTAACTCAGCTTAGAGGGAACACTGGCTGTCTCCTAAAATGGCTGCCGGGGTCTCAGTGTAGCCAAGGTGGAGTCAAGGCAGACAGGGCACATCTCGAAAGAAGATAGTCCTGGGGAAATCTGTGCAGAATCCAGCCTGGGCTGCTTAGCGAGAGAGTCAGATCTTGCTGGTGGGTGTGTGCGACATCTCTGGCCCTCTTCAGTTTCACTGCACAGGGTTCCTCTGTCAGTCCCAGCACAGCTCTCCACACAAGTCAGACCTCAGTGACTTGCAGGCAGAAGGGCATGTGTTTCTTTCACCACGAACGGCTCCCGGCGGGGAATGGAAATGTGCCACGGTGCACCTTTGCAGGGAGCTGTGACTGACTCTCCGGTGATCTCTGCCCGAAGCTCGTGGGACCTGGCATGACGTCCTCTTTGTTGCAAAATTTCCTGTGCAGCGAGCCCAGCAGTTGCCACACCAGCTGCTTCCTTTTAAGCGGATGGGAGGCTTCAGTCTAGGGGTGGGTCTTCTGGCTGCCCTGAGAGAGGTTTCACAGAAAATGTCCCCCTTCTACATTCCCTTTATCTGGCTGCCTTCGCACCCAGAGCTCACTTGCAGAGGGGACTGTACAGACGAGGCTCTTGGGGGACCCAGGAAGGAACCCCAACTCCGCCAGGGAAGCCTGCTGGGTGACCGTGGGCCAGTCACACCCTCTTAGCCTGGCCTACCTCACAGGGTTGTTGTGAGGATAAAGTGGAAGGGAGGAGCATGATGTAAGCCACTTTGGAGAGGGAAGTGGGGTTATGGATAAAGGAAATACATTCATGACCAGTGACTTTGGTGAGGGTCTGCTTTTGGTCTCAGGCATTTCACAGCATGATGGTGATCCACAGGAAGTAATTCACAGATGCGTCTGCGTTTGTTCTCCTCGCAGGTTCCTAGCCAGGATGTGGACCCTGTTGGCGGTGAGCTTCATCCTTGGTGGGACAGCCTCTTCTCTGCAGTGCCCTGATGGACTCGAATGCGAGGGATCCCGTGGCTGCTGCAGGCATCCTGGGAGGGAGGGATATTTCTGCTGTGACCAGCCCCAGGTGGGAACCTTTTCTGCTGGGCCATGTGCTGCGCTTCTCTTGCAAGGGGGTGAAGTGTTGCTTCTTGCTGTTTCCCAGTGTGGGAAACGGAGGTTGCATCTCCTCCCATTAAAATGTTACTGCTTTTAAGTTTAAAAATGGGTTTTCTAAGGTTAACTGAAAAATACTGTCACGTCTGCCTCATCTTTAAACAATGACTGTGTTTTTTATTTAGCTGATTTTACAGCTTGTTTGAGTGTGAAAGGCTCGGGGTAGGTAGGCACTGGCACGCCAGCATCCCTTCCTGGAACCTCACTGCCAAGAGCCCTTGGAGAGAATTTTGTTGGCTCCTTCTGGCAGGTGCGCTGGCATCTGCTTGAGAAAGCGCTTTCCAAGGCCGCCAGGTCCCTTCCGCTCTCTGTCTAGCGGGTGGCGTGAACAAATCCAATTTCCCAACAGCTTTTCCTGAAGTATTTTTTTCTCACAAAGAAAATTTGTTACTTCCATCATAGTGGCCTGACCCTGCGTACTTTTCTATACTATGTAAAAGTTTTGAGTCCAGTGGCGCCTTTAAGATCAAGAAAGTTTTATTCTGGGTATAAAACTTTATTAGTCGTAAAGATGCCACTAGACTCAAACTTTGTTCTGCTGCTTCAGACGGAAACAGCTGCCCACCCGAATCTGTCTCCATGTAAAAGTTGTTCTTTTGACTGCAATCATATCGGTGTGTCACTAGCTTTTTATTTTACGTTCGGATTTGATATAGCCCAGCTATTTATCAACAGAGGTATAACATCCAAATCGCAAGAGGTCATAGTCCCACTGTACACTGCATCGGTCAGGCCGCCCCTGGAGTCTGGAGGCCTCACTTCAAAAAGGATGTGAACAGAACGGAGCAGGTGCAGAGGAGGGCAGTGAGGATGATCGGGGCCCTGGAGACCAAGAAGCCCTGTGAGGAAAGGCTGAAGGACCGTCCTGGGAATGTTCAGTCTGGAGAAGAGGGCTTGCTCCCTTTGAGGATTTGAAGGGCTGTGTCACTTAGAGGAGGGCAGGGAGCTGTTCCTGTTGGCAGCAGAGGAGAGGACTTGCAAGAATGGGTTTAAATGAAGGACGGGGAGGTACCGGTTGGATATTAGGAAAAACTTTTTGATAGTCAGAGTTGTGCAGTGGTGGAATCAGCTGCCTAGAGAGGTGGCGAGCTCCCCCTCATTGGCAGTCTTGAAGCAGCAGTTGGACAAACCCTTGTCAGGGATGCTCTAGGCTGGTCCTGCACAGAGCAAGGGGTTGGACTAGATGGCCTGCATGGCCCCTTCCAACTCTGTGTTTCTGTGATATACAGAAGCCCTTTATGTCCTCAGCCCCTCTTATTTGCGGGGCCGCCTTTCCACCTGTGCTCCACCATGTCAGCTGCACTCATGTCCAGTGTTCCCTCTAAGCTGAGTTAGTGTGAGCTAGCTCACAGTTTTTTAGCCTCTGGCTCACACATTTTTGTCTTAGCTCAGGAAGGATGGTTCCAGAGCAAACCAGTTTATTCAGTAGCCAAATTGCTCGCTCACAACTCTAATGTTAGTAGCTCACAAAGTAGAGTTTTTGCTCACAAGGCTCCACAGCTTAGAGGGAACACGTCAGGAGGAGGTTCTGCAAAATCGAGAACTGGCCATCCACGGTGCCTTCTCTGTTGTGTCCCCCACCTTGTAGAACGACCGGCCTGAGGAGGTCAGGGGGGTACCGCTAAATGTGTCACGCTAAGACTTCTGCTGTGCATCTTTTTGTTTCGGGTGGGTTTCAGCCTTCTAACATCCTGATGCAAGTCAGCACAACTGACAAAATTTTGTGGATTGTACTGCCTCACTCTGTGTAATCTTCCTTTCTCAATGGGACTCAAGGCAGACGATAAATAAACAAATGAATGATGCTCCGCCAAACCCACGTGGTAGGACAGTCTGACGCAGGATCCCACCCATCTCAGGCTTTGCAGTCAAGGGGCTTAGAAGGGCAGACGTGGCTCTGCTTAGACTGGCACCGTCGGTCTGCCAAGGCCCGTCTTGTCTCCTCTGCTTGGCAGCAGCTCTTCTTGTGACGGGAGTTGCCAGCCAAGGATTGATCCGGGGGCCTTCCATATGCAAAGCAGAAGCTCACTGCCACTGAGCCACGGACCCCTCCCCAAATTGGACCATTTAACAGGACGTACTACTTTACCTTCAGAGAGTGATTATAATATGGAATTTGCTGCGAGCGGATATAGTGATGGCCACAGGAATAAACAGCTTTAAAAGGGGATTAAGATAAGACTTCTCCAGGAATGTATCAGTGGCTACTAGCTATGGTGACTGAGGGGAACCTCCATGTTCAGAGGCACTAATCCTCTGAATCCCAGAGGCAGGAGCCCACATCAGGGGAAGGCCTTGGCCTCTTTGCGCTGTTGTTGGCCCTCCAGAGGAACTGGTTGGCCACTGTGTGAGATGGGATGCTGGACTAGATGGACCCTCACTGGCCTGATCCAGCAGGGGTCTTCTGAGGTTCTTCTCAGGGGAAGGCCTCGGCCTCTCTGCCTTGTTGTTGGCCCTCCAGAGGAACTGGCTGGCCACTGTGTGAGACAGGATGCTGGACTAGATGGACCCTCACTGGCCTGATCCAGCAGGGCTCTTCTGAGGTTCTTCTCAGGGGAAGGCCTCGGCCTCTCTGCCTTGTTGTTGGCCCTCCAGAGGAACTGGCTGGCCACTGTGTGAGACAGGATGCTGGACTAGATGGACCCTCACTGGTCTGATCCAGCAGGGCTCTTCTGATGTTCTCAACAATGACAAGGGATTGTTGCTTAAAAACAAAAGTCTTTTGTTCAACTAAACCCTGAAAATTAATGTTAATATTTCCATTTACAGTTTCTGTAGCAACCAGCTGTGTGACTGGGGGGGGCCCTCCAGGAGAGGGATTTGTTTGCCAACGTTTTTTGACACTTATCAGAGGTTCCTCAGTAAGCACTACTGACTGTGCCTCGTAAAGTGCCCAGTCTTTTAGGGGCCCCTCACATTTTCTGCAAGGGAGTTGGGGGCGGGGGGAGCAGGCCACACGGCCTCAGTTGTGTGATCCATACATTTTGGCTGTGGTCAGTTGCTGCTGGTTCTCTTTGACAGCTTTCCCGTAAACCCACGGGCTTTGTGCTGAGATACCCAGGAAGTGGCCTGGTTGGTCTCTCCCCTCACGCTGAGGAGGCAGCTGGGAGTCCACCGATGCCACAGGCAGCCCCCCGTCTTTTTAATGTGGACAGAGTGTTGCAGACACCGTGGGCTGCCAGAAGACAACCAAGTGGGTTCCAGATCAAATCAAGCCTGAGCTCTTCCTAGGAGCTAGAATAATGTCGTACTTTGGTCACATCACGAGGAGGCAAGACTCAGTGGAAAAGGCAGTCCTGCCAGGCAGAGACTGATGACCGCTCTGCAGGGCCCATCACAGGGAGCTGCTCCGCCGGGCCTTTGGCCGAGGCGGCGTATGTCAGTCCATCTCGGCCTCCCCTGCTCATGCTGCTCACAGGGTTTGTGCTGTCTTGCCGTGCTTTTAGACTGCCCACTGTGACTCGCCTGCTTAGAGGTCAGCCGAGCAGTACTGCTAAATGGCTGCTCTTAATCACCCCCCAGTCTAGCATCTTCCAGGTGGCACCATGAACTGTCGGAATAATTGCCATCTCATTGTGATCTGACTGAACCTGGTTCTTGCACGTCATTTTATTGTTTGTTTAAATTGTGGTTCATTTGCTTTTAATATTTTAATATATCCTGTGTTTAACTGGCATCTCGTGACCCACTCTGAGCCCGCTTGCAGGGGAGGGCAGGATATCAGTCAGGTTAAATAAAGTGGAAGGCAGCAGGAAAAGAAGAGGAGGAGGAGGAGATTGGATTTATACCACGCATTTCACTACCCAAAGGAGTCTCAGGGTGGCTTCCAAAGTCCTTTCCCTTCCCCTCCTCACAGAAGACACCCCATGAGGTAGGTGGGGCTGAGAGAGCTCTCTTGAGGACTCCTCTTGAGACAGCAGCTCTGAGAGAACTTGTGACTGATCCAAGCTCACACCAGCAGCTGCATGTGGAGGAGTGGGGAATCTCCCGGATTAGAGTCTGCACCAAACTGGAAGACCCAGCATGAGATTGATTGGATCGGTAAAGGAAGCCACGACCCTCAGCTTGCAAGACCTGAGCAAGGCTGTCAGTGATAGGACGTTTTGGGGGGCGTGAATTCATAGCATTGCCATAAGTTGGAAGCAGCTTGACAGCTCTTAAGGTACACAGACTCTCCCATCCCCTGCCTCCTCAAGCTTGTGTTGACCTTCTAAGAGCAGGGAAATGTCTTGGCCTTCTGCGCACTCCTGCCCGGCCCACAGCTATTCACCATCACCCCCACAGAGCTCTGGAGGAAGGCCATGATGGGCTGGCCCCGCCCGCACCCCCCTACGGTACAGCTGAAACTTGAGGCATTCCACGAGACATTGCAGGCCAGAGCAGTCAGTGTCGAGGATCGACCTCGGCTGGCATCCACACCCAGTCCAAATCCATTTCTCTCTGCCTAGAGATGTGGGGGTCCCCAAAATTTTGAAGCCCTGGGGGAGAATTGAGTTTTTGGGGATAAAACCCAGAAATTTGGGGGCAGTTTGGAAGTATATATGCAATACTTACTTTCCCATTAAGCCTTAATTGCTTTAACAACATAAAATGCATAATTGTACCAATTATGTACCAATTATACCAATTGTACCAAAACTGTACCAATTGGAATTCTTTAATGGAATTTAGAAGTATAAATGTCTTTGCTTTGTCCAAGCAAAATTGCAAACGTGGCTGTTACTTGGGAGAGCCACAGCCAGCAGCACACCAAGCCTCCTTAGCAAATGCGTCTTAATTTCTGTGGTTTGAGAGGTAGGCAGAAATAGAAGTTGAAATCAGTACAAATGTGGTGATAAAGGAAAGAGTCTGTTTGAGCAAAAACACACATTTCACAGTAGGTGGGCCTACCAGCATTTTTTGGGTATCCGATTTTATAGCTCTGAAAACACTGGGTTTTACTAATGTGTTATCAAGCACGATATAGCATATTAATTGTTACCAGAAGTATTCCCATTTAACCAACAAATATACCCTTGAAAATAACGTTTATGCTTGCATAATGCTGTAGGTATCTGACATAATTATTTTCATGCTATACATTTTCCATGAGTAAAACTTGTCTTAAAAGCCTTTTCACTCATTCCACAAAAAGACAGAGGAAGTGTTTGCAGTGCTCTTCAGGGTTTCCCAATTCTTCCACTGGAAAAAATCAGAAACATTGTCCTCTGTGTGTGTTCTGAATTTGTTGTTTTTCCTCCAGGCCTCCCTCTGGTGCAAAGGCATAAGTAGCAGGAGCCAGTCTGGTGTAGTGGTTAAGTGCGCGGACTCTAATCTGGGAGAACCAAATTTGATTCCCCACTCCTCCACCTGCAGCTGCTGGATGACCCTGGGCAACCATAGTTCTGGCACAGCTGTTCTTGGAAAAGACAAGTTTCTGTCAGAGCTCTCTCAGCCCCACCGACCTCACAGGGTGCCTGTTGTGGGAAGGGGAAGGGAAAGGAGTTTGTAAGCTGCTCTGAGACTCCTTCAGGTAGTGAAGGGCGGGGTATAAATCCAATCTCCTCCTCTTCGTCTCCTCCCCACCCCCCCACGCCCTCCACGCGTGCTTTGTGTGGGGGCAGGTGGGGCGCCAGAGGCATGCACCGAGTTGCTTCCCTTTTTTTACGCGTGCTCCTTCTGTTCCCAGTTCCCAGGAGCATCCTTGCACATGTTGCCTCCAAGCACCCTGACGGAGGACTCTGGCGTTGCGTGTCCTGATGGCAGCCTGTGTCCCCTGGAGTACTCCTGCCTGCGGACTCTGGATGCGTCCTATGGCTGCTGCCCCTGGGGCGAGGTGAGCTGGGGTGCGGGAGAGGAAAGGGGGTCACTCCACTGCTTGTTAGGGGGAAGAGCCAGAAGATGGAGGGAGGGCCGGCCATTCATGAGTTGCGCAGGGGGCAGAATATTTCAGAGGGCTCTTCCACTGGCAAGAGGCAGAGTGGCCAGCCAGCCCCCCCCCCCCGGGAATGTTGATCTCTCTGCTGGGATGAGCTTCTCCTAGCAATCAAGCTGGTGTTTACAACACAGGAGCAGGCCAGGGGGGGGTTGGGGGTCAGTTGGCAACCAAGTGCAATGAAGTTATGGGGCTCGTCTGCCGAAGGGAAGGGAAGAAGACGTGGGGTTTGAATTCTGTAAGTGGGGCACAGGCTGTCTGACTGGGACGTTATTGCACATGGATCAGAGGAAGATGGGGGGGCTCTGAGCCTGTTCCCTGTCAGTCTTAAATAATCTAAAAAATAGAAGGTTGCACAGAAATGTGAGCCCCTGGAGAGAGGGTGGTGCCTGGGGGTAAGTAGAAGCATCTCTTTGGGGGGTTTGGGGGGGGGCTGTGCCCTGTCTGCCCTGACCCCTGCCCGCCCTGACCCCTGACCGCCCTGCCAGATGCCGTTGATTGTCTCTGCCCTTGCCCCGTCTCCCACAGGCTGTCTCCTGTGCCGATGGCCACCATTGCTGTCCCCGTGGCTTCCACTGCAGCGCTGACGGGCATTCCTGCTTCCAGAGCCAAGGTGGGGATGGCAGGGAGAGGGATTTGTAGAGCAACAGCCAAAAGAGGACTGCAGCGGCGGGTCCTTGCAATCCCACAATGAGTTTAATGACCAAATACAATCGAGCAAAGCTTGAGTCCGGTCGCACCTTAGAAGACCAACAAAGTTTAATGCTGGGTATAAGCTTTTGTGTGCATGCACACCTTGAAGACCAACAAAGTGTCTTTCTGGGGATAAGCGTACTTGGGAGTGTGCCTGCACACAAAAGCTTATACCCAGAATAAACTTTATTGGTCTTAAAGGTGCCACTAGGCTCAGATTCTGTTTTGTTGCTTCAAACGTACACGGCTACCCACTTGAATCTATCTTCGTACAGTCAGTGACTGAACAGGCCCAAAGCCCTGCTCTGAGGAGAAGTTTTCCTAAATCCCCAGACTTCCCTGGGTGGGGACTTGCCTGGAATGAACAAGGCCTTGCTTCCTAGCTCTTACGGCTGCAGGTTCCCTAAGGCAAAGGAGTGGGAAACTCATCTGAGGCCATGTATGTTCATACTGGAAGAGAGAGGCACCCTTAAGGAGGTGGACTGAACCCTGGTGAAGTACAACCTGCAGTTCAGCCAAGAGGCGAATAGACCGCTGGTGCCTTTCTTTATGACCTGGTATTAGGTGCACCCAACTAGTGACTTGAGGGACCGCGGTGGCTCAGAGGTTAAGATGCTGAGTTGCAGACCAGAAGCTCGGCAGTTCAAGACCTGAGTGCCGCGTGATGGAGTGAGCTCCCGTCCCAGCTCCTGCCAACCTAGCCGTTCGAAAGCAAGAAACTGCAATTAGATAAATACGGTACTGCTTTGGTAGGAAGGTAACAACGTTCCGTGCACCTTGGCGTCTAGTCATGCTGGCCACATGACCATAGAAAATTCTATGGACAGCGCTGGCTCTTTGGCTTGGAAACCGAGACAAGCACCGCCCCCTAGAGTCTGATTCGACTGGCTTTCGAGCAAGGGAAACCTTTACCTTTAACTAGTTACTTAGCTAGGTGCTCTCTCTTAAATGCATTCCATGATTTGGAGAAGGGTTCTTTGTTTTCACCTGGGAACTGGGCCGCTGTGGTACTCTTTTAGAGGCAGGGGCCCGATTTGCATCCAGATGCCCAGTGAAGAGGGTATTCTTAATTTTCCTTTCGGCTTCTAGGTTTCCTTCCACCCCCTTCCGCCGTGGATGCTGTTCAGTGCCCAGACGGAGAATCTCAGTGCCCCAACGAGTCCACCTGCTGTTTGATGGCTGATGGGTCCTGGGGCTGCTGCCCAATTCCTGAGGTGCGGAGAGGCTGTTGGGGGTGGCTGGAGAATGGGAGGAAAGATGGCCCCACATTTGAGGCAGAGTGATGGAACGTAACTGGACTGGGGTGAGAGGGCCCATACCTGGCAACCCCAAAGCATTGTAGCTTGATTGGCTGCCTGAGTTGCGTCCACTTGAGCAGACCCCAGCTAAATCCCCCCCTGGGAGGTGGGGTTACTACATGTAACTCTCCACTTATAAAGCCCTTCCCCCCCCCATGTGCAGTGCAGCGAAGCAGATACTTTATGGGAAGAGGCTTGTTGGACAGAACTGGGGACTCGAGAGAGTGTGCCAAGCTGCATGGGCCCTTGAATTTGGGAGGCAACGCTCACAAGCCCACGTGTGATGATCAGGCAGGCCCATCCTGGAAGAGGCGGCATACGCACTTCCTAAATCAGTGCAGGTTGTTCAGGGCGACTTCTGCCCGGGCCCATAGCTACAGTAGGGCTTTTCGGGGCCTGGCCCCCCAACTTCTAACCAAGGCCCCATGGCTTCCTTTGGGCCCAGCCCCCCCAGCCCCGGGTAAGATGTAGCAGCCGCTGTGAACTCCCCCACGCTGCTGCCGCTTCTCCTTGCCTTCCCCCTGCACCACACCAATCAAGTTAATTAAATTACATTTAATTGAATTAGCCAGTGCCTCTGATGGCGTCAACAAAGACTCCACAGAAATTGTGCACCAAGAATCATAACATTACACACATTGATCTATCCCCCTCAGTCTACTGAGCCACCAGCAGATGGGCAAACTTGCGCAGGGCACTGAAACCCTCAAGAACCCCCGCAGACATCCTCCAGCTGTCTCACTTCGCAGCTGCAGTTCACTAGGCATTTCCTGCAGGTTGTCCATACTGTCAGTCCAAATGCATGAGGACTAGAAACTGGGGTGTGTGTGTGTGTAAAAAGTTACGGCAAGCTGTGATTCGCAAGATGCCGGGCTAGGTCTCTGGTGTCACATTCTGTGTCATTGTGTCGACCCGGGCAGGGGGTGGCGGGTGGAAGTGGCATGCCATTCCCTTGGTTCTCCCGCAGGCATCCTGCTGTGCAGACAAGATCCACTGCTGTCCTCACGCTACCACTTGCGATGTGGCTCATTCGCGGTGCGTGTCGGCCTCCGGGGAGCAGCCCCTTCGGACGAAGTTCCTAGCCACGAAGCGAGCGTCAGCGTTAGGTATGGAGGTGGAGGCATCAGCGACCAACCCCTTCCGCATTTGGCACATCTTGCTTAGGCGCTCCTTTTCTTGCCCTTCACTTCTTTGTCTCCCCCCTCCTCCCTACAGCTCTGCCTCAGAAAAATGTCTGCCCAAACAATGAGTCTACCTGTCCAGACGTGGCCACCTGCTGCCTCCTTCAGCCTGGCCAGTTTGGCTGCTGTCCTCTGCAAAATGTAGGTTTGGGGTAGGGGGAGGTAGGGACGGGCAACTGGAGGGCCTGGGTTCAGTCCGTCCCCTGGAGACTTCTGATCTGGCCCCCAGCGTTGCCCTGATACACACCCTTTATAAAAGGACAGTTGCTGACCAGGGCAGGAAGGGGAAGATCTCCCAGCTGCCCGCTTGCCTGGTGCTCCTCCTGGGACATACGACTGTTGACAGGGGTTTCTCAGTCCCACATGGGCTCTTGAGCACTACCGCTGAAGTCTTTTGTTGTTGCCTTGATCTGGGAGAGTCTGGAATGTCTCCAGCCCTGTTTGCCAGGATCCCTTGCAGCAAATCAGAGCTCAGTGAAGATTACCCGTCTTCTGAATTCCAGGCCTGCTGCCCCTCTTGCAGAGGGTGGGCTGTGTCGTCCCGCAAACAGACCATAAACCTTAGCAAGGAGTATTGGCCACCTGCTCTCCCTGAGCCATCCCACTTCCCTGCCAGGCCTGGATGGCCACCGGGACATCTGTCCTGCCTCGGAGGCCCCCAATTCCTGCTCTCTCCCTCTTTCTACTAGGCGGTGTGCTGCAGTGACCACCTCCACTGCTGTCCTCAGGGCACCACATGTGACTTGACCCATTTGAAATGCACCTTGACCTCTCGCTGGTCATGGCCGGTCACCCGCCTTCTTGTGGACCTCCAAAAAGGTGTGGAGGTCTTAAAGCTCTGCAAAAGGGGTGGGGGACTTGGGGTATGTGAAATATCCTGGGCAGGCAAAGGGATCACAGAGGTGTATTTGTGGATCAGGTGCAGTGAGAATGCTGAAAGGAAGCCCATTTGGAGAATGGGGCTTGCAGCCCCAGGAGTGTGGGGCTGGGTATCATGTCTTCGAGCATCCAGGAGTGGAAGGGCTGTTCCTTGGCACTGCTGAGAGCTAACGCTGGCTTTTTGTTTTAAGCTGCCATGATTTAAGTTAGGTGTGGAAAAATATAGAATGGGGATCAGATGCATGAGGAAACAGCTTCTCAAGCCCTGTTCTCTCTGTCTGGGGCCTTAGAAATGTCCCGTGTTCATCCTGAGTCCCAGCTGGCGGGGCTGCCCCTTTTCCGTTATTCCTGGGGGTATCTGTTTCCTTCTGGGTTGTAAGCTCTGCCACAACAAATCTGAAAGAGCATCTCTTGCTAAATGGATCTGTACATCTAGCACTCTTTATCTGCATTGCCGTTAAAGGTTCCGCCTAGTTGTCACACCTCCCATCTTGCACATACTGGCTAGCACACAGACGATCCACTGCACCTATGAGCTTTTGCACTCGGCATGGCGAGCTCATCTGCTGCCCTTCTCCTTTACTGTTCTTTGGAAAGCAGGAACAAGATGGGTGTGATATGGATACAAAGATCAGGCTTCGGACATTCAACATATAAGGAAGTTCAAGAAATGAATAAAAAGGGTACACATAGTCTCTTCAACTGTAAGTCTGAGCAAGGATATAAAGAAAAGGTGAAAACACAGTCCTCTAAACTTTCTACTTAGAAACAATTTTAAAATTAGGATATAGTCATTCATGAAGCTGCAGCATTTAAAATTCCTCTATTACTTTAGTCCTCAGAGTCTGGGACATCTCCCCATTGTCCCTCAACACAAGGTTATGGTAAAGTCCCTAGGTCAAGGTTTAGTCATTCGTGGTTTGTGCCCATCTGAGGAAGATGAAAAAAGAGAAGAGAGCATCACGTCCTAATAATTTATAACCCCCTTTGGGAGTCTGTACCTCTCTGAGAGCAGCCCTGATCTTTGTGACCAGGAGGAAAAGGTGCAGTCTAGCTTTTTTGGCTTTTCTGGTCTCTGTTCTTTAAGCATGGCAATCTAGCAGAGGTGTTAAATGGTAAGCCTTTTGTCTCACTCCAATCAGAGTCATTTGTACCTGTAATTAAGTGTTTAATGTTTGGTATTTGATGACTTATCCCCCCACCATACTTTTCCTTCTTTGCCAGCTGTGAACTTAGAGCCAGGCACCAGTACATAGGCAGAGTGAAGTCCCAATGATCGGGATATAAATGTGATCTCTAGGGCAGAGTGCATTTCTCCACAGTATGTAAAGTTCATTTTCCTACAAAACCAAATACTCTTCCAGAGTTTAAGGTTGCAAAATATACTTGAAACCCGTTTGAATGATGCCTCCCAGGGGTCAGAGGAGAATCTTGAATGCAACTCCCAAGGTCAGCAGATGGGCCTGCCGTGTACCTGGTCCTTCCAGTCTGTAGGCACCGGAAGAATTAATGCACCAAACTCTGCAATCTTGTTCTGTCCATTACTTTGGATATGAAAAAAATGGTGAACACTTCCTTGAGGTCTTTGGAGGAAGGAAGGGCAGGATAACCATGTAATTGATGCAGCTTGCAGAATTCAGCTTTGCTTGGTGCAGAATTTGGCCAGTGTTGACATGCACAGCTCTGATGAAGGACACAACTTGGGGAGGGGGAGGGCTGCTTGCCAGTCCTGAGCTGGCGAGGAAGCATTTTTTTAAAATTTCCTCCCAACCTCATCACAAGCCTCAGTTTATGCTGCAGCATTGGAGAGGGGTGGGAGTTGATGCACACGTGAGGGGAGGGCTGGGGTGACGGGAGGGGGGCCTGCTCCGTCCAGCCTGATGCCGGTCTTCTTCTCCCTTCTTGCAGTGCGTGATGTGCCGTGTGATGCGGAGTCCAAATGCCCAGATGACAACACCTGTTGTCGGCAGCCCTCTGGTGACTGGGGATGCTGCCCCCTAGTGGAGGTGAGAGGACCTGGTGGGAAGGCAGGCTTCTTGGTTGCGCTTGGGTAATAAAACCATTGTGACCAGGGAGGGCGTGCCCTTTGCGGGTCACTGCTAGGTCCAAAGTTCAGTCTGTGGCACCAGGCTGGGGAAGATCTTGGCTTGGGAGTTTGGGAAGCAGTTGCCACTCCCTGTAGATGTTACTGGGCTGAACCAGACAAATGGCCTGCCTTGCCGCGAGGCCTTCCCGCGCGTGCCGTCCAAGCCTGCCGTTTCAGGAGGTGTCTAACGGCCATTCTTCCCCTTCTAGGCTGTCTGCTGCTCGGATCGTGTCCATTGCTGCCCAAAGACTTTCACCTGCAACGTGGCAATGGGGACCTGTGAGAAGGGCAGCGACAGTATCCCCTGGCTGGCAAAATCCTCTGCAGGTTTTGGGAGTGCCCTGGCTGCCTCTACCGGCTCTGTGGTGCCGTGTGATACCCAGACGGCCTGCCCGGATGGGCAGACCTGTTGCCGCCTGCTCACGGGAGCCTGGGGCTGCTGCCCATTGCCACAGGTGAGTGGGGAGGCCCCACCTTGCTGGCTTAGTCTCACGTTCACTGTTGGGTGCCTCTTCATTAGAATCATAGAGTTGGAAGGGATCCCCAGGGTCATCTAGTCCAACCCCCTGCACAGTACAGGAAATTCACAAATACCTCCCCCCCCCCACACACACACACCCAGGGTTTCCAAATTGGCCAGGAAAATAATTGCTTCCTAACCCCAAAGTGACAATCAGCCTTTCCCTGGACGGGTAAGAAAGGGCCACGAGAACTAAGCACTGAGGCAACCCTTCCTGCCCTCCCTTCTCGTGATCTGCCTAAATTCATGGAATCAGCATTGCTGTCAGGTGGCCATTGGGCCTCTGCTTGAAAACCTCCAAAGGAGGAGAGCCCACCACCTCCCGAGGAAGCCTCTTCCACTCAGGAACCGCTCTAACAGTCAGGGAAGTCTTCCTGACATTTAGCCGAAAACTCTTCTGATTTAATGTCAACCCATTGGTTCTGGTCCGGCCTTCTGGGGCAACAGAAAACAACTACACACCACCCTCTAGATGACAGCCCTTCAAGTACTTGAAGATGGTGATTATATCACCTCACAGTTGTCTCCTCTCCATCTGGGAGACAGGTCTGGGAGGGAAACGGGTTCAAATTCAAGTCTGCTCTAAAAGTGCCCTGAGAGATTTTTTGCTCTTGGTCACAGTTTCCCATTTGCAGAATTGGGTGCTCAGCAATCGCTCCATACACTGGTCCTCCATTCGTGGCTTTCTGTATGATGATGATGAGATGCCACCTCTGCCCTGGTGTGCTTAGCGCGGTTCTCAGGCCCCGCATCGAAGAACAGCAGCAGGAGCCTTGTGGGGATTTGCCAGGGGGGAGGTGTCTCCTCCAAGGAGCCCTCCAACTGCTGGGTTAAATGTAAAAAACAAAGTGACCCAATGGCCTTGGAAGCAGAGAAGCTTTGCAGACAATCCCTGATGCTCCGTGTTTCCCAGTTAAGGGGGGAAATATGAAGATGATCTGACTCCAATGGTAACCGGAGAAAGAAATTTTACTTACAAAAATAGAAGCACATCTTACGTGACACATTCATGTAGGTACGTTTAACTTAATTGTGAACAGATTAACTCCAAAAAAGGTTAATTTGCTACAGCTCCAAGCCCAGGTGAGAGAAAAGAAGAAGAGCGGCCCTGTACATAAGATGAAACAGAGGGCAAAAGCAGCGGCCTGTTTGGTGCAGTGGTTAGGAGCGCGGACTCTAATCTGGGAGAACCGCGTTTGATTCCCCACTCCTCCACATGCAGCCAGCTGGATGACCTTGGGTCAGTCACAAGTTCTCTCAGAGCTGTTCTCTCAAGGGCAGTTCTCAAGAGAGCTCTCTCAGCCCCACCTACCTCCCAGGGTGTCTGTTGTGGGGAGGGGAAGGGGAAGGAGATTGCAAGCCACGCCGAGACTCCTTCGGGTAGTGAAGGGAGGGGTAGAAATCTCCTCTTCTCCTCCTCCCTCCCCCCCTCCTCTCCTCAATGTCTAACCGATGAGAGGGTGGGTGGGGCCGCCCAGCAAGTGTACCCAAGTGAGAGTAACCCTTTTCCTCCCAGATCCTCTTCCCTTCAGAATTCTAGTCTTCAACACCAGCTTCCACACACACCCCTTCTTCTTCCTGCTGCCAGCATCTCCAGAGCAATCAAGGACCTTCTCAGCTGGCACCACCCTGGTCTAGGGTGGGTCCAGAGCACCCCCTCCTCTCACCCTTCTGAGCAACACCCCGCTGCTTCTGGGCATGTAAATCCATGCTCAAAGCACAGGGACCCAGGCCAGATACTACAAGCAAAGCAAGGCAATAATCAAACAGGTGGAGACAAACAGTTGTAAACAGGCAGAAGATTTTGCAACAAGTGGCACAAAATTGATACCCAAAGGAGCTAGTAAATCTTTCTAATGTGGCTACCTCACTGCTTCCTACATTTGCCTCAGGACCTGGCCCTCTCAGGGCAATTTCATCCTTCTTGGGTGAGGGGCCCTCTTCTGCTGACAGCCTCTCCGCCGCCCAGTTCCTAGGAGAACAACACCCTCCCTCCACAGGAGAGCTTTATATTAACTGTCCCCTCGCTCCATCGTTCTGCCTTTTCCCTACAATTCCACCAGGCTCGGAGGGTAACCCAGAGGGGAAATCCACAGCAAGGCCTGAGGCCTGTCTATGAGGTGAAGCTGTCTTGAGGTTTTCAGGCTGATCCACTTCTCGGCCTCAGGCCTGTGATCCCAGCCTCCTGGCGTGGGGGTGGTTTTCCATACAGTTGCTGGGATGATGCCCAGTGTTTACCTAGCTTAGAAGCTGTTGGGAATCAAGAAATTTTACTCCCCAGTAAAATGTTCTTAAAGAAATAGGGTTGCCAGCCCAATACCTAGAGATGCCAGCCTCCAGGTGGGACCTAGGGAACCCTCAGAATTACGGCTCATCTCCAAAATACAGAGATTATTTCTTACAAGTTCTAACAATACTCGCAGGGGGGGGGGGAGGACCACACGGTCCACCAAGCTCTCTCCCCTTCCCACCCCGCGGCAGCGACCGCGAGGCCCGGACGGCTCCCAGTTGCAAGGCCCACCAAGCTCTCTCCTCCATCCCCCGACAGCGATGGCCGAGGCCCTGTGGCTCCAACTGCCGGCCCGCCAAACCCTCTCCCTCCCCCCGCAACTGAGGCAAGGCACCGTTCCAACTGCATTCCCTGTGCATGCGCAGGGGATGCTTTTTACTTTGGGGGGGGGGGGTTAAGTATCCCTCGAATATTCTTTTTTACTTTTCAGATTTTTCTGCATGCCTGGGGAGTCCCCCAAGTGTGCAGGAAAATCTCTCTGCCCCCCAAGTGCCCGTGATGTGCGCATTTAGATATCCGCACGCAGGGGGCACCTTGGCTATTAGATATACAGATGGAGAAAGTGGATGCTTTGGAGGGTGGACACAATTGTGTTGTACACCACTGAGGTCCCCGTCCTCCCCAGGCTCAGGCCCCAAATCTCTCGGAGTTTCCCACCCTGGATCAGGCGGCCCCAACCCCCCCTCCCTTACCAGTGGCCCCCTAGGCAACCAAGGACCGGACAACCCTACCAATGTCAGCAACTCTGTGACATCACTTCTGGCTGTGTGCCTGTAAGTGACATCACCACATCAGTGACACTCTAGGATTGCCCCAAAATTCTGTGCTAAAAATCACAGAGATCCGGGGAGTTCCTAGAGTATTGTGTGACCTTTGTGTGGACAGAAGTGATGTCGTATGCTGAAGGTCCTCCCTCTCCCATTTTTCCCTTGCATCCTATCAAGTGGTGGCAGGGAATGGCACTCCAGGGCGGGAGGCTGCCCACTCTGTTAGGCAGTCTTAGTAGCTGGGCCTTGGCTGACGTCTGTGTAGGGCAGAGAAGGTGCCGATTGACCCACCTGGCGGTCCAACAGCCGCCGCTGCCAGCCCAGTGACTTTTCCTGTCTCCCCCCCTCCCCCCCAGGCGGTGTGCTGTCCGGATCACGTCCACTGCTGCCCCAGCGGCTTCCATTGTGGCCCAGCGGCCGCCTGCATGAAGGACGGGGAAAGCATCCCTTGGCTGGAGAAGAGACCTGCAATTGTACACATCACCTCTCCAAGCAGGGATGTCAGGTGTGACGATGAAGTCAGCTGCCCTGATGGGCAGACCTGCTGCCGGCTGGCCTCGGGCCTGTGGGGGTGCTGCCCTTTACCCCAGGTACGCATGTTGTGAGCCGGGGGGTGGGGTGGGACGGGGATGTCTTGTGAGATTTTATGATTGAAGGCAAAACAGAAATGCTTTATGCTCAGAAAGTTGCACATAAGTTATACACTTGCTGATTCGCCTTACGTGGTCCTTCCGTCCAAGGAGACAAATCCCTGTAGCTGCAGAAAGCGGAATGGGTAACGCGGCTCGCTTGTCTTCAGAAGTTAGTGTTCCCTGTTCAGTTGGGCCAGCAATGGGACCAGTGTTCCCTCTGAGCTGAGTTAGTGTGAGCTAGCTCACAACTTCTTAGCCTCCAGCTCACAGATTTTTGTCTTAACTCAAGAAGGAGGGCTCCAGAGCAAATTCATTTACGCAGTAGCCAAATCGCTTGCTCACAACTTCAGTGCCAGCAGCTCGCAAAGTAGAACTTTTGCTCGCAAGACTTCACAGCTTAGAGGGAGTGTTGTTGAATGGGACCTGGCCCTTCTCCGTGACCTCAGGCTTCCTCGTAGGTGGATGTGGACTCTGCGTGAGTTTAAGTCACCTGCTAGTTTTACCTTCACTTGACATGAGCGTTGGGGGTTCCCCTTTGAAACAAGCATACAAACCGCCTTTTGGGGATTAATTGTAGGGAGAATCCCCGTCCTTTTTAAAGTAACAAAAGTTCAATATTTGAGTGTGCTGAAACTCGAAGAAGCAGCAGAATAAGAATTATGAAATTACTGCACCTTCCTTCCCGGATCTGCTTTTCACCCTCTTGTATGTCTATGAGCAAGCAAGGCTAAACTTCCTCTTCCTGCGCAGAAGTTGCATTGACTCTTAACATTCTGTGGCTTCCTGCTTGGCAATTAAAATGTGTTTGTGAGTATTTTGTGGTCTTGCAGAAGCTGAGGACCAAAAGAGATTTGACAGGGACAGACCAGGGGGTGCAGCAAACCCAGATCTGCTGCATCATGTGTGTGTTGGGCGGGGGCCGGGAATGAGGCTGGTTTGAGAAGCCAGAGGGACATGGGGGCAAGGGTAGCTGAACCCCTCTGCTTCCGGCAGACCTCAGGCAGTCATCTTTCACAGGCTGAGTGTTTGAGCACGGGCTGGGACAGGGGCTAAAGGGAGTGAGGCAAGCAGCGAAGGGGGTGGTATGACATTCCTTGGCTTCTTAGATCCGACACACACACACCACTCGACTTTTTACCTGACTGGGGCAGATCCCAGAGTTGCTGCTGCCAAGTCCAGCTTGGAAGTCTGGTTTTCCCATTTCATGCAGCTGCTCCTGTTGGATCTTTTATGGTGCTGTTTAGTCTTGACTGGCAGCAATTCTGCAGGGTCTCAGTTGAAGATCCTTCAGTTCCCTCACACTGTTGGGGATCGGGGGTTACACCCCAGTAAAACGTTTAGAAAGACTTACTAGCTGGGCCTTTGCCGAGAGCAATGTAGGGCAGGGAAGGTGCCCCGTTCACCTGTGCTGTGGTCCAGTGTCTGCTGCCAGCCCAACGACTTCCCCTCTCTCCCCCCCCCCCCCCCAGGCGGTGTGCTGCCCGGATCACGTCCACTGCTGCCCCAGCGGCTTCCGTTGTGGCCCAGGAGCAGGCTCCTGTGTGAAGGACGGGGAAAGCATCCCTTGGCTGGAGAAAAGGCCTGCCATTGTGCACATCGCAAGGAGCCCCTCATCCCCATGGCTCTCGGTGCCTCTGGCTTCAACCAGGCTGGTGAGATGCGATGACCAATCCAGCTGCCCCGATGGGCAGACCTGCTGCCAGCTGTCTTCAGGCAGTTGGGGGTGCTGCCCTTTTGCACAGGTGAGCTCGTGGGGGGGGGGGGGCGTCTTGCTGAGACAGAGTGATGGAAGGCAAGATTTAGAATACTCTGGTGTTCTGTGCACTGGGTATATAGGGTGGGTGAGGAGGGATGGGCGTGAACCAGAAAAATGTGATTCGTGTTAGTTTGTGGTTCCCGGCCAAACCACGAACCAAACGTGACCCTGTAAGCCCTGTTTGACTGAGGCCCTTTCAGTGGGGTTTGCAGAACATGTGAAGAACGGCTGAGCAGCAGGGAACAGGGTGCTCCCTGCCACGCAGCTGTTTTCCCTGCTTTCCTGTGTGGTCCCTTTGAACTTGAAAGGAACTGCAGAAGAAGGCACGAAACAGCTGTTTTTGTGGCTTTCGCGGGGAGCAGAGAGCAGAGGTTTAAAGGGACTCTGAGTTCTTTTAAACCCCTGCTTTCTGCTGTGTCCAACAACCGCCATGGACTGCTTTAGAAGTTCATGGAAGTTTGTGATGGTAGATCTGTCATGAAGTTCGGTTCGCAAACCATGAACAAGGTGAAATTTGTGATGAATTCTGCTTTGTCATTCGGTTCATACCCTTCCCTATGGGTGAGTAGCAAGTAGGCAGGTTTTGCGGAGGGGAGACAGGACAGAGAGTTGATGAGTCAAGGCAGAGGGGATGCTGGTTTCTCACATCTTGCTCTGAACCACAACGCCAAGCCTTTTCGTCCCGTGGTCCCCACTCCTATCTCCTGGGACGCCGCGTTTCTCTTCCCTGCAGGCTGTCTGCTGTGCTGACCATGTGCACTGCTGCCCCAGTGGCTACACCTGTGATTTGGCCTCCAGCAACTGCCAAAAGTCCTTGGATGTCCTGCCTTGGGGACCCAAGTACCCTGCTGACCCACTACAGAACCAGGACGTCCGTTGTGATGGCACCTATAGCTGTGCGGAGGGACAGACCTGCTGTAAGAGCGAGGCTGGCACCTGGAGCTGCTGCCAGTTGCCAAACGTGAGTGAAGCCATGACTGGAGGCTTAGTTCTGGGTCAGAGTGAAGCCCTGAGGGTGAAACCCAGATGGTGCCCATGGTGTCTGTATACTTTTTGCTGGCCTCCGCGGTAGAGGCAGAGTGATAGGGCTGCCATCATCCGATAAGGTTAAGACCCTCTTGGCAGGTGTGTATTTAAGAGTTAATGTTGGCTCTTTTGCCAGTTTTTTTTTTTTTGCTCACTCAATTAAATTCAAAGGACTTGAAGCATGGTAACTGGTTGGTTATTTAAACTCCTTTTTCATTGTTGTCATGTCTAGTATGACATTGCACAAGGCCAGCATCTTTCTCTCTCTCCACCCCCACAGGCTGTTTGCTGTCCGGACCACCAACACTGCTGCCCTTCAGGCTACACTTGCAACTTGAAAGCCCAGACGTGTGAGAAACAGCAGCCCCAGTCCCCTGCCGCCGAGGGAGTGCAGGCCTCGGTCTCACTGAGTCCTTCGCGTGCTGCCGCCACGTCTGGCCACGATGTGCCCTGTGATGCTCAGCACTACTGCCACGACCGCCAGACCTGCTGCCAGACTGGCACAGGAGGATGGGCATGCTGCCCATACAACAAGGTTAGCGCCCAGGCTGTGGAGGACAGTCAGCAGGAAGCGATTCGGCAGGAGTTCAAGTTGGGATAAAAGGGAGCTGCTCTGACCTCTTATCAAAAGTCGGCTGGAAATCTGAAAGGCGGTTTTTAATGGGTTCAGGTGGACAGTTATGCTAATGGCTTCCTAGGGTCACGTGATTTCAACCTGTTCAAAGAGGGGCTGGTGGTGGATGAAACCCTTGAAGTCCGTGGGCTTGGAGGCCTTGGGCCACAGCCAGGTGGTGTCCCTAGACACTTTATCCTTTTGTGAGCTGGTTCGTGGCCCCCTTGCATGAAGGAACTCACGCGAGTGTCCAGCTCAAGTCACGTCTGCAGAGGGGAATTCCAGAGCACCCTGTTCTGTCTTTTCTGATAGGGATGGATTTGTATTGGTTCTGTCTTCTCTTATAGGGATGGGTTCCTATTGGTTCGTGAGCCATTTAAAGTTTGAAACCCTGCTTTCTGCACGAACCGCATTAAGATTTGTGGAAGTTTGTGGCAGCTCTTCAATTCGCAAACATCGCTTCATGAGCTGCCCAAAAGTCGTGACGAAGTTTGGTTCATGAGCCAGTTCGTGCCCATCCCTATTCTCTGAGCGAAGGTCAGGGTCAGCTCAAGGTTATTGTATCCCCCCCCCCCACACCGCAAGGTATGCCGTCATCTGCTGGGCCATCACCACTGCTTGCCAAGTCTACGGGGGCTTTGGCTCTGATGCAGCTGGGGGCTGTGCAGGCCCAGGAGGTAATGCCAGCCGCCTCCCTTGCCACTTGTGAGATGGGAAGAAACTAAGCCTCTGTGGGGCATCGCCGCCCTCTGCACACAGTCCCATTTGAGGTGGCTTGGTTTCAGGACTGCCCCTGGCAAGGGGTCCCCAATTCAAGTAGGCCCCTTGCTGAGGCTGTTTGGCCATCCCATCAGCTCCGTCCCGTGACGTTGCCCTGAGCAGAAGTGGGCTGTGGGAAGCTGAAACCGGACTGGCCCGAATGCCCCCTTTTGGCTTGCTGTATAGCCGTGGTTTCTCAAGGAATATAGTGCCCATATTTATGGTGGATTGGTCTGTATTTTGGCTTGCGGCCTTTGCCTTTGGAAGGCCTCAATCCTGCATCTCCTGTGGCTCAGCAGCGTTGGCTCCTCTCTCTCCACACCTCCTGCATTGCCTGCTGGAAGCTCTTACGACTTTCTCCCCCTCTGTCTCACCTTCCTTGTTTTAGTCGTCTGGTTGTTTTTTAAATTGGAAGGTACTTTAAGGATGCAGTCGAGCCAAAATGGTGGCGGGGAGGGGGGATCTTCCAGGGGGCTGAAAACAGGGTGTTCCCCCCACTCCCACCCACAAAAGGGTTCTTCCTCTTGGCTTGTAAGCCTTTAGACTCCACCCCCCCCAATTCTTTGGAATAACCTGTGGCTCTCTCTCTCTCCTCTCTCCCCACCAGGGATCCTGTTGCTCTGATAAGCGCCACTGCTGTCCCTCAGGGTTCCGCTGCTCCCCTACGGGGTTGCAGTGCCTTCGGAAAGGGCCCCTCCGCTGGGATGCCGACCTGTTCTCCTCACGCTCCAAACAAGCCCTCCCGTTGCTCTGAAGTGCCTTTTGGGGTGTGCTTACCCCAAGATGGAGGTGGGAGTGAGCTGTGCTTCTCCAGGGAGGACTTGCCCTGGCCTGCCTTGGGGGGGGGGGGGAGGCAGCCATCTTTCCTTCCCAGGCACCGTCTACAGCAACAAGTCCACTCTCGTGGCCTGTGCTTAACTCCTTGCGCTGCCGAGTCCGCAACCACAATCAAGACTGCTGTTTGGACTCTCTGGGAGAAGTTGACCTTTCTGCCAGGCAGTTTTGTGAGCACTCCACCTTTTTGCTTTGCTGCTCTTGACCCTGGATTGTTTTTAAATTTTTTCATGAACTTCTTTTTTACAAAAAAAGAAAATCAGGTTGGCACTGGGTTGGCAGCTGGGGAGGGGCTGCTTGCCCTTGCACCCCCCCGGCACCTTTTCTCCCGCTGAACCCGTTACGATGCTGCCCCAGGACCTTTGGAATGTTGTGGTGTTCCCTGTGTGTGTGCTGTTTTTCTAAACACTCCTCCCTCTGTCCTGGTTTTAAACTAGCAACCACAACACTGCTGCATGGGAAAACCAGCCTGGCAATTGGTGGATTTGACTTGCAGCCCTGGGGCAGAGTTGGGAGAGAAGGAGGGAGGGGTGGGCGGATCTGGTTTTGTGCAACCACAGTCTGTTCCCTTCCCTCCGTCTCAGTGCTGATCAGAGCCCACATTTATGGGGGGGGGGGGGGGTGGGAGGGAGAAGCTGATTTAGTTATCAAATTCTGATGCTGTGTTCATGTTGCCAGTGGAAAAATCCAATAAATGATTGATTTAAAAAAAAACAAGTGTCGAGTGTGATACTGGAGGAGTGTCTTTGAAGAGCAAGCCTGGTCTTCCGTATGCCGGGGCAGAGCAAGGCGGACACACCGAGTGAGGGTGACCTCCAGCTGGAGCAGAACTCACATCTGGGTACTCCGCAAGGTGGCAGAAACTGCCCCAGGCTGCAGCTGCTGAGCCCCAAACTCTTCTGCTCCAAAAATAACAGAAGCCTGAGTTATCAGTTGGGCAGCTATCTCCAGTCATGTAACTGGGTAGCGCTGATTCACTGGGGGGAGAGAGAGGTGCCTCGTTTGTGATCACAGGCCCTGTTATGATGAAGGAAACTCAAAAGTGTTCTTGATCAACTTGTGGCCTGTTTGCCAGTCATGAACAGGAAGCCTGATTTTTGGTGAGCAATTCAGACCTGTTTAGCTAACTTTTTCCACATACTCAAAACAGTGCAGTGCAATTGTCAGTGTTTAATGCACATGCATTCTCAGGCCAATAGAGTCTTTCTTCCCTCTCTCTGTCCCCCACAGACCCATCATCACTCCACCCCAAATAAGCAGTGCCAAGCCAGCCACCCTGGGTCACATGATGCCAGCAGCTGGATCACATGACCCGGGGTGGCCGGGCTGGCACAGGTGCAGTGAGGCACCTGTTTAGCCAGTGTGTCCGTCTGCCGTCTCACCTCTATCTCCCGTGGCTGTGGGCTCATTGCTGCTGGCTGTGGGGGCAGCGCCAGGCTGGGCCATTCCACTCATCAATTGCCCCAAGTTCCCAGGGGCAGGGTGGGACTGGGAGGGGAGAAGTGTGAGACTTCTGATTAGATCCAATAAGTCAGGCCTTGTAGTTCAAAACAAAGTCTTTATTTCTTAATGGTCTTTCAGGAACACTTGCTTTGTTAGTGATATCAGATACAGAAGAGGAGGAATTGATGTAGTAAATTCAAACTAGAGGAAAAACGCGGGTACCGATGAAAAAAGAACAAACGAGCGCCAAAATGTACTACCGTTACTTTCTCAGGGAAAAGGCGCGTAAGCAGAGCTACTTTCCCATCCCTGGCCCTGTGGTTTTTTCTACATGCAATCCCATGCAAAAGACACCTGGAAAAGCGGAGGCCCAGTTGCCCAAGGTTACAAGTGCAGCAACAGAGATAACATGAGTCTAGCAAAATATCTGAGCTCATTCTAGTGAAGGAGGGGTGAGGGGGGGAAGGAACCGTCAGAGCGGAAGCTGATGCCGATCTCCCGCCGGGACCTGCAACCGGGATAGACATAGAGAAGCAAAACATGACAGGGAACCTGACAAGGAGGCAGGGCAAATCAGGGAGGGGGTATTGCTCCTCCAGGAGCCCCCGTGGCTACGGGCCTGGCCAGATCAGACCAGCTAAGAGGGATTTAGAAGAGCCATTGAGAATTCTGAAGATGACAAAGGCAGAGCTGCTGGAAGAATGCCAGAAGCAGCACCTAGACCATAAGGACAAGACTGCAGGCGAGAAGAGAGCTCTCCTGCTCACCGCTGGCCAGTCCTTAGGGGCAACTGCAGCTGGGGGCCCAAGCCAGCAGAGTGAGGTCCTGCTCAGGCAACTAGAATGGGAGAGGAGCAGTGCAAACGAGCTCAAGAGGGAGGAGAGGCCACAGGAGAGAAGGGAGGAGATGCTGGAGGAGGGGAGGCCCGGTTCCTCTTGGCACAACACACCACACCAAACCAGGTCAGTGGCCACTGTCGGGAAACAGGCACCTTCTCAGTTGTTTGAGGTGCCTACGCAGGACCTGGCCATCCTCGGTTGAGACCTTGTATGGCCATCCTCGGTTGAGACCTGGTCCAGTAGAGGGAGGGGGAGTAACTTTTAAGGATTTCAAAGGCAGTTTTTAAATGGTTCAAACCAGTGGCTGATCAGTTTCAGAAGCAGTTTTGGGGCTTATCCCCACTACAATGCAAAACCTATTCTGAGTATGTGGTAAAACTGAGAGATGGGGAGGAGATGGGTGGAAGAAGCAAAGGCTTCGTTCCAGCTGTGTCAGGCGAGATCAATTTTATTCCAAACTGCCCAGGGAGCTGAAGTGCCTGGTAAACGACAAAGTCCCACAGAGGCATGTGAGATTGTCCCAAAAGATGCAGTCTGCAACAGGTCTTCTTCACCAGAAAGTCCTTTATTAGCAAAGAGGTACTTATTGGAATGGTTACACTTTTCCTGTTAGTAATGGCTCTATTGTAAACAAACAGTATTATGCTAAGCAATCATAACCCCCCTCCCTGCAACTACACCAATCATGAAACGCAAAAGGTTGTTCCAGCCCCCTGAATAAGTTTCACACAGAAATGGCGGCAAACAGGTTATTGTGCTTTTTGTTCCCAAGGAACTTCACTAAACGTTTTCGAGAGCAGCTGCAAAAAGAACAACATGGTAGGGGAGGATTTGTCCCAGACCTTGAGCAAGCTGGAAGCGAAGCAGGGAAGCTGGGAACGTAGCAGACTACAGCGGGGCATGATAAGGAAGCCAGACGACTAAACAGCACATGAGCACATCCCAACGGGTGGGGTTACCGGTGGAGTCCCAACCTCTAGGCGGGAGATGGCAGTGTAACTGACAGGCATCAGAAATTGTGGACAAGCTGCTGTTAAACAGGGAGGGGTTGGACTGGAGGACTTCCCAGCTGGGGAGAGAAGGGAAAGGGATTCCAGAGCAGTGGGGAGGCAGGTTCTTCACCAGAAGGGGAAGGGGCTTCTGTTCAGGCAGAGGCTGAGAAAGCCCCAGATTTGGCTAATTGGAACCAGTCCCAGGTTAGGAAATGCTTTGGCTGTGGAGGGACAGTCCACTTGCCAGCTGCCTGACCCCAGTTAGAACAGAAGAGTAGCCAATGTTGGATCAGGCCAGTGGCCCCTCCAGTCCAACACTCTGTCACACGGGCCAAAAACACCAAGTGCCATCAGGAGGTCCAGCAGTGGGGCCAGAACTCCAGAAGCCCTCCCACTGTTGCCCCCCCCCTCACAAGCACCAAGAATACAGAGCATCACTTGCCCCAGACTGAGAGTTTCTATCTACACCTTGTGGCTAAGAGCCACTGATGGACTTCTGCTCGGTATGTTTCTCCAGTCCCCTCTTGAAGCCGTCCATGCTTGTAGCCATCACCACGTCCTGCGGCAGTGAATTCCACGTGTTAATCACTCTTTGGGTGAAGAAGTACTTCCTTTTATCTGCTCTAACCCAACTGCTCAGCAATTTCATGGAGTGCCCACGAGTTCTTGTATTGTGAGAAAGGTAGAAAAGGACTTCTTTCTCCACCTGCTCTATCCCATGCACAATCTTATAAACCTCGGTCATGTCACCCCTCAGCCGTAGTTTCTCCAAGCTAAAGAGCCCCAAGCGCTTCAGCCTTTCTTGAAGCTCTCCACTGGCCAGGGAGGAGGAAGTGGCTCAAGTCACAGTGGGAGAAGGGAGAGCCCACATGATCCAGGAGGGGGAGGGCCAGCCCATCTCAGGCCCTGAGGGAGGGATTTCCCAGGAGGGGGGAAGGGTGCATTTCCACCCAGGTACGGCTGTGGGTCTTCCTAGGGAGGAAGAGGCTCTGTCTCACTTCAGTGTGGTGACAGCTGAGGAGACGGAGGAGGAAGGGTGCAGTTTCACCCAGAGGCGGCAGGTTGCTGTGGGTTTTCCTGGTGAGGAAGAGAATATGTCTGGCTTCAGTGACGTGCATGCTGAAGGGACAGAGCAGGAGGGTGAGGAGTCCAGGGGAGTTCTTGAGGGCAGCAAAGCTAGTGGGGGCTCAGAGGAGGGCATAGCTGAGTGCTTGGGGGAACGGGAGAGGTTCCTGGAGGAGGTCTGAGGGGACCTTAGGTTGGAACCAGCTCACCAAGCAGCTGTGGATCAGGAAGTGGGATTTCCTGAGACTCTCTCAGAGCAAGTTGTTTGGAAGCAGGGCAGACAGGAGCCCCGGGAAGCAGAGAGACAACTGGTGGTTCCTCAGGAGGACAGGGAAAGAGCTGCGGAGTTGGCACAGGACAGTTCAGGTGCAGGGCAGCTGGGAAACATCGCGCCTAGGCTGAGGCTTCTCTTGGATTCTGACACTGGATGTGAGAGATGGTTGTGAGTCTGATGTGATTTGCCAGGGAGTGGGAAAGAGTGATTGTGTGGTCAGGCACCTGTGCAGTCTCTTCCTGTTGCTGGATCTTGGAAGGGAGAGAGGGGATGAAAAGATCCCTAAGACTGAGAAGTCAGTGGTAGATTGTGTCATGCACTTTAGAGAGTGGCTGAAGAAGATGGGGGGGGGGGGGGTGTTGCTAGAGAGAGTCTGGTTAAGGCCAGGGTGAATCAGTGCAGCTGGAATGATAAAACAGCTGGGTCTCTGACTTTTGAGCCAGTAATGCTCCCTCTCAGCTGTGGAGTCTTGTGAGCAAAAATTCTACTTTGTGAGCTACTGGCATTAAAGTTGTGAGCCAGCAATTTGGCTGCTGCATAGTTTGCTCTGGAGCCATCCTTCCTGGGATAAGACAAAAATGTGTGAGCCAGAGGCTCAAAAAACCTGTGAGCTAGCTCACACTAACTCAGCTTAGAGGGGACACTGGAGAAGAAGAAGAAGAGGAGATTGGATTTATACCCCGCCCTTCATTCCCCAAGGGAGTCTCAGAGTGGCTTACAAACTCCTTTCCCTTCCCCTCCCCACAACGGACAACCTGTGAGGTAGGTGGGGCTGAGAGAGCTCTTTCCCAAGCTATCCTTGAGAGAACAGCTGGTACAGAGCTATGGCTTGCCCAAGGTCATCCAGCAGGTGCAAGTGGAGGAGTGGGGAATCAAACCTGGTTCTCCCAGATTAGAGTCCGCGCTCTTAACCACTACACCAAACTGTAGTGAGGTGAGGGCTCTTCTGCCTTTGCTGCTCAGGTGCCTCATGTGCTTGCAGATTGGATAGGCAGTGCCAGTTATGTTGTCTCTAGGGAAAGGTTAGGGGAAAGGACTGAGGATGTTTATGTGAACAGGTGGAAACCTGATCTAGAGAGGGAAATGGTTGTACTGAGCATGACAGAGAAGGAAGGAGGAAGTGGAGAGCATGGCAGAGACTTTGGCTCGGTTTTCTGGACTGACTCTGAAGAAGGAGCTGGAGTGGTTAGCAAGTTTGACTTTTCAGAGCGGAGAGAGGATCTCTTCCGTTGTACTTCAGTGTGAGACTGGATTCAGGGAGGAGCCAGGGGAGATGGGTGTGACTTGGTATGAAAGAGATGCAGGGTCTCACAGAGCAGGTGGTAAGGGCTTTTGGCAACCAGGACTGGAGGAAGAAGCCAGAGGTAAATATGCCTCCATCCCCAGGGGCGTAGACCAATGTTCCCTCTAAGCTGTGGAGTCTTGTGAGCAAAGATTCTGCTTTCTGAGTTACTGGCCTTAAAGTTGTGAGCGAGCCATTTGGCTGCTGCATAAACTAGTTTGCTCTGGAGCCACCCTTCCTGAGCAGAGACAAAAATGTGTGAGCCGGAGGCTAAAAAACTGTGAGCTAGCTCACACTAACTCAGCTTAGAGGGAACACTGGCGTAGACTTATTTATTCCCCGGGGGCTCTTACCTATGCACGTGTGCATGCCAGGACCATGTCCCTGCTGCTGCCGGAGCCTCCATCCACTCCTCCCTCCTTCCGGGGGCCATCCAGGCGAGTGGCCAGCATCATGGCATCACCCGGAAGTGACGCCATCATGCTGGGCACATTGCTGGAGCAACGCTCTAGCAATCGCCTCGAAACTCTATGGTGCCATAGAGTTTCGGGGCGATTGCTAGAGCGTCGCCCAGGCAACACGCCCAACATGATGGCATCACTTCCGGGTAACACCATCATGCTGGCGTTTGCCCAGGAGGGAGGGGGAGGGAGGAGTGGCCAGGTAGGGGGGAGAGGAGGTGGTGGCGGCGGCAGCGGCAGGTGGGCGGGCCCGCGGGCCGGCCTGTTGGCTGGCCTGCGAAGGGGGCCTGAAAGGGGCGGTGGCGGCGGCAGCAGCAATGGCGGGTGGCAGCAATGGCGGGTAGCCGGCCGGCCGGCCTGGCAGGTGCTCCGTTTTGCCAGGTGGGGCTCAGTCCTCCCCAGGAAATTTTGGAGGTGGCCCGAGGCCCCCCCCATAGTTTACGCCTATGTCCGTCCCTCCATATGGTTGGCAGAAGGTTACTGTGAGGCATTTTGGACTTAGAGACACAGATGCACTGTTGCAGAAGCTGGCCACTGACCTACGGAGTGGCAGGTCAAAATTTGCAGGGACTGACTGTGATTACATGAGGGTTTTCTGCAGGGACTTGAGTTTGCACTTGGAGCAGTCAGCAGGAGTGCTAAGTGCCATCCAGGGGGCAGGTCTCAGCATCAAGCTGGGAAAATGGCTGTTTGGAATGCCAGAGTTGGCCTTCTGGGAATACAGCATGGGCAGAGGGAACATCCCACCAGTGAGGGACAAGGTGGAGGCACCCCAGAGTTGGGGACCCCTGGAGAGCCAGTTTGGTGTAGTGATTGAGTGCGCGGCCTCTAATCTGGGAGAACCGGGTTTGATTCCCCACTCCTCCACTTGCCCCTGCTGGATGACCTTGGGCAAGCCATAGCTCTGTCCCAGCTGTTCTCTCAAGGACGATTGTCTCAGAGCTCTCTCAGCCCCACCTACCTCACAGGGTGTCTGTTGTGGGGAGGGGAAGGGAAAGGAGTTTGTAAGCCGCTCTGAGACTCCAAGTGAGTGAAGGGCGGGGTATAAATCCAATCTCTTTTCTTCTTCTTCTTCTTAGGCTGATTTTACACCTCCCCTCTAAAGTAGTTTGACTGCTGTCTTTTCCTGTGCTGATTTCACAGTGGTGTGAAATTTCACTCCAGGGGGTCTAAGTGCACTAAGAAACCACAATTGTTTAAAGCAGAATAAAGCGGTATAATACTAGCTTGACCACAGGAGGGCAATTAGTAGATATGGACATTTCAGTAGCAGCACGGTTTCACACTGCACAGAAGTGTGGGCAGGTTTTTTGGGAACTAGAATGATTCCAGTGGGAAAGTCAGATGTAAAATCAGCCTTAAAGACCAAGAGGCAGATTGGGTTTTTCTGGGTTTGGCAACTGTGTGAGAACTGGACAAACTTAACCCTTATATGTGGGGGCAAGGGGGCACTCTTTCAACCGACTGCCTTCCTCTACAATGGCAGCAAACCATGAAGAACCTAAACATCAAACTTCAGAGGTAGTCTTGGGAGACTGAAGCGTTCAACATAAAAGTTTGAACTTTTTGCTGGACATGACACTTGGTTGCAGAGCTCCTTGCCAGGAAGGACATAGACAACTCTCGAAAGGGATGTGGTATTATGCCAAATGACTTGCATGTCTATTTTCTGATGTGTACTGTGTAACTTGTAACTTTCTTGTAACAGACTTGTCTGGATTCATTGCAGAAGGTAAAGGTTTCCCTTGCTCAAAAGCCAGTTGAATCCGACTCTAGGGATACGGTGCTCATCTCTGTTTCCAAGCTGAAGAGCCAGCACTGTCCAAAGACTTTTTCCATGGTTGTGTGGCCGGCATGACTAAACGCAGAGGTGCACGGAATGCTGTTACCTTCCCACCGAAGTGGTACCTATTTACCTACTTGCAATTTCTTGCTCTCAAACTGCTAGGTTGGCAGGAGCTGGGGCCAGAGACAGGAGCTCACTCCATCACGTGGCACTCAGGTCTCGAACTGCCGAACTACTGACCTTCTGGTCTGCAGTTCAGCGTCTTAACCTCTGAGCCACTGTTGCAGAAGACCCTTCTGTAAAAGGATGTCCTTCCACTGGAATCTGCTGGAATTTATGTAGTTGGTTTTAATTTTTAACTGATGTATGACTGTGACTTTAACTGTTGTTAGCCGCCTAGAGCCGGCATTGCTGATTAGGCGGGATATAAATTTAAATAATAAACAAACAAACAAATAAATCTTAGGAGGGGGAGGTGTGGAGAAATGCATATCTCCCTGGGGGGAGGCTGGCAATGGAGCGGGCCTTCCCTTGTGCCTCTCTAGACAGAGGAGGAAGTCCGTTCACTGGCACACCAGCTCACCTGCCCACAGATGCTAATGGGTTTAGACAAAGGAATGGTCGGTCATCACCCTCCTCTCCCCCCTTCCTCTGGCAGGGAATAGAGAGTGGGGCTGTCAAATTCTGCAGAGGCTTGAAGAAGGAACTGCCTGGAGACAACAGGAAAAGCAGCTTTGACCTGGGCTGACCAGGGTCAAGGGGGAGGAGACTGGGTTTATTAACACCGCCTTGCAAGGGGAAGGCGGTCTCTCTGCTCCAGGTGACAGGGATGAGGGCTGCTTCAGAAGAGGGACTCTCTGGCATTGCACCCCACTGAGGCCCCTCCCCAGGCTCCACCCCCCAATTCTCCCGGAATTTCCCAACCCAGAGCTGGAAACCTCTAAGAGTGGGCCAAGGCAGAAGGGGTTGAAGGGGTTGAGGGACCAAATGCCTCTCATTCCAGGGGGAGGGTGTGTGTGTGTGTGTGTGTGTGAGTTTTTATCCTAAAGAATGTAGCATATATTGATATACCCGGGAGGGGGGGGGGGAAGCATACAGTTGAACAGCAAAAAACAACAGAAAAAAAAATCAAATAGGTAGGTTTTCCCCCATAGGTTTAAAACTTACCTCTAGGATGTTAAAGAGGAAGGCAAACACGTGTTTATTACCCATTCCAGGGATGTTGTGCAGGCTCTGTTCATTGCAGGTTGATCTTTTTCTCCGTCCGGTATTGTCTCCCAGGACGGCTTCTCCCAGGTGGCCTGTCTCAGGATGGCTGCCCTCTTCTTGCAGGGGGAGTTTTTCGTCCCAGAAGCCCCCTTGCGAGAGATGCCGGTGCAGGAAAAAGAAAGCTTTAAGACTACAGCCGTCCCTGCCAGCATGAGGAGACCAGAGTCCTGCCTCCCCTTTCCTTCCTCAAGTTGCCTCGATTGCCTGCAGCTGGGTTGACGGCCACTTTTGTCAGTGTGGAAACTGGAAGGAACAGCAAGGCAGCGGGAGAGCCAAGCCCCTTCCTTTTGATCAGCCTACCAGGGCAGTTGGGGCTGAACCTGAGCATTCACAGAGTGTAAAGCCAACATTAAAAATAGAAGAGAGCAAAAGGCCTTACGATCCTGACCTGGGACATCTCCCCTCCCCGCTTTTTAAACATCCAGTCTGGTGGAAAGTTCTGTGGCATGCCAGAGCTCACAGCCAGTTTTGTGTTATTTTTATTAGAGTTTTATTAAATGATATCAAATGGCTTTTGTTTCCGGCTTTTGCTGTGAACCAGTGCGGCTGTCTACAATGCCTGCCTAATTCAGTGTAAGGTCCGTTTCAGTTGGTGTGTTTACCTTCTATCGTTTCTTTAAATATAAATTGGGCCAAAATAATTGATTTGTGAGAACTGGTTTGGTTCAGCGACGTCACAAACAGAATTGACTTGCACTGGGCATCGGCCGAACCACCTTTCTGTATGTGCCAGTTTATTTTCCTTATCTCCCGGGTTGTTCCTGCACAGAGAGGATTCCCCGCTCTGCACTCATTCCTGCTGTGGAACTGGCGATGCTCTGGCCATGCAGCATCCATCATTGGGCTCTTCTGCGCCCTTCCCTCTGTCAGCAGCAATCGCCCCATCCTTTTGCCCCAGCTGTGCCACGAGAGGGCACCAGACAGCATGAGAACACTCTCGCCTGTGCTGTTTCCAAAACAACAGGGGAGCTTTCAAGATTTCCCCCCTCACCTGCACTTGGCTGAGAGGGAGAGAATCCTGATTCTTATGCAGCCATCTGGCTTCTGGCTGCCAGCCTGCAATTCTGTTTCTAACTGGACGGTGGCCACTGAGAGAACTGAGAACTGTAGCCCTGGCCCGATCTCGTCCGATCTCAGAAGCCAAGCAGGCTCGGCCTTGGTCAGTACTTGGATGGGAGCTCACCAGGGAAGTCCAGGGTTGCTTCGTGGGGGCAGGCGCTGGCAAACCACCTCTGTTTGTCTCTACCCTGACCTGGATGGCTCGTCTTGGAAGCTAAGCAGGGTCAGCCCTAGTTAACACTTGAGTGGAAGACCACCGAGGAAGTCCAGGGTCACTGCGCAGAGGCAGGCCACGGCAAACCACCTCTGAATCTCTCTGGCCTTGAAACCCCTCCTCAAGCTCACCAGAAGTCAGCTGCGACTTGACGGCACTTTCCATCGGTGGGGTTTCTGTTAGGGTCTGGCAACCTGAGGCCTGAGCCAGTGAATGAATCCCTCACGCTCTGTGATAACGCTGAGCGCTTCAGAGGCGCACTATTTTACCAGGCGAGTTCCGTGGCGTTTGGCCCCAGCCTGCCTTAACTCACTCAGATCTGCTGAAATAAATGTCAAGTGTGAACCAGCCCTGTTGTGGACACAAAAACTGGAAAGGCTGAAGTTCAAGCAGGGTTGGCAGGAAGCCAGCATGGCTGGGTGACCCACTCTCAAAAGTAATTGAGGACAAAGAAAGTCAACGTCTAATTTAAAAAGAAAAAACACACCAGTGTTCACAACAGATTATTCACCCACCCACAGTGTGGATCATCTGTGACTAGGGTTGCCAGCTCTGGATTGGGAAATTCCTGGAGATTTGGGGGGTGGGGTGGGGAGGGCAGGGTTTGGGGATGGACGGAACCTCAGTGGGGTACGATGCCAGAGAGCCCACCCTCCAAAACAGCCATTTGCCCCAGGGAAACCGATCTCTGTAACCTGGGAATCAGTTGTAATTCTGGGAGGTCTCCCGCCACCGCCTGGAGGCTGACAGCTCTGCTTGTACCATACCTTGCACAGACACATAAAAAATTAGCTTAAAAACATTTGAAAACTTCGAGAGTTCAGGATATGAGGTATATGTGTGAACTCACTGATCCTTAGCTACAGGCATCTACCATATGGGCTGCTCCCTGGACATGCCCGAAACCTGCAGAATCCCCTGAACTGACCCCCTTCACAAAAGCATGTGCCTCCCACCCCCCAGAGGGCCATAGCCGTCTCTCTCCAGCCAGAATTCACTGACTCTCCTGGAGATCTCCTGAGGTGTCGGCAGCTCTTCCTTATTAGTGCAATCTTCTCCATCCTTTCCGCTGCCTGTCCCCTTCAGCTCCTGCCTTTCACCCTGAGACCAGGGATTGGAATGATTACGCAAGACAGTCTTGGCGATGAGACGCAAAAGGTTCTTGCTCAGCGGAGCCGGCCTGCGCGGCAGAGCCCCAAGGAGAGGAGAGGCACATGTATGCGGTTCGACAGTCGCCGAGCTTCGGGGGCCAGGAGGAGCACGACCCGGCCAAGGATGGCAGGAGGAAAGAGTGGCACATTCAGGCTCTGGCAGGCCCTGGGCACCGATCGCTTCTTCTCGGGGCATTACGAGCCCAGACTCACTTCCCTCCTCCCCCGCAGGGAGGCCTGGCACTGAAAGGGTGGCTGAGGCCAGAGGAGACCTGGCTGGATGCAAAGGGGCAGCATCTGGGACTTTTCTTGGATCTGGCAACAGGATACTGTTCCACCTCCCCCCCCCCCCCTTCTTCCCCACAAATAGGCCTAGGCTCAGCACGAAAAGGGTGGCTGACACTAGAGGCGCAAGCCAAAGGACTCTGGGCCTGCAGTTCTTCGCCTGGGGTGCGCAGCCGGCATGTCACGGGGGGCAGAAGGAACCCCATCACTGGCGGGAGAGCTACGTCAGTCTCTGACCTGAAAACCAGGAGCTGTGCTGCCCCAGAACAATGCCTGCTGGGAGACTCGAACCTCCGCACACCCTGACGCTGCCCCTGGGCTGTTCTCGGCCTCCTCCGTGGGCACCAGAATGCTGACTGTGGGGTGCTGGGAAGGTTTATTAGTAGCCCTGGGGAGAAATCTTAGAAGAGGAGATTTGACGATAAATGCTCTGGTGGGAACTGGTAGCTATAGGGGTGGGATTTATCAAAGATGGCCAGTGTTTGGCACTGCCTGTCTAACCTCTGTAGCATCCCAAGAGCTGATGATACAAGGGCCTCCATTTCTCCCGTGTTTACACTAATACTGTGTAATACCAGATCAGTGAAGCGCAAAACTGCGCTGGGGGGAACCATGACTGGTCTCTATACTGAGATGATAATGATATTCCGGGAACTAAAAAGTTTCGATTCAATTTCCAAATTTTAAATAAGGCCACCATAAATGGGTGGGTAAAAAAGTTTGGGGATGTAACAAAATTCTTGGGACAAGGGGCAACCTTGTTGATAGCTTCATGTTCCATGCTTCCACTGGACCCTTGGCAGAGCACATGTTTGCAATCCTAAAATCCCAGAGCATTCTAGAACCCAGTAGGATGTGTGAGCCTTTGTGGATGGACCGTTTTCAGGCCCCCTCTCATGCTGGAAGGAGAAACTGGCCTGGCATGCATAACAGAAACATGGTTGGAAGAACATGACGTGGTGTGTGTTGCAACTAAGGACGACTGAGTACATGGTCCTCCACCAACCTGGTACAACTGGCCAGTGGTGTGTGTGTGGCTATTATCTGCCATGAGTCCTTCAACTTCTGCAGACTTCCTGTGCAAACCACAGCTGGCACGGACTGTATGCTCCTTACAAGAGGGATCCAGGATAGACTAGGCATTCTGGTCTACCAGCCGCTGAGCTCTTCGGTGGGCTCCTTCTAGAAGTTGGCAGAGGTACTGTTAGATGTGGTGCTGGAGAGTCATGGACTCATCATCACTCCAGGGGACCTCAACAAGCATGCTGAAGACACCTTGCTGGGACTGGGCCAGGATTTTATACCTTCTTTGACTACCCTGGGTCTCTCTCAAATGGTGACTGGCCCAACACAAGAAAGGGGCTTAACATTTTGCACTGAGCCTTTGAGGGAAGGTTTGAATGTTTCAGGACAGGAGATTCGCCCTGAACCATGGTCTGATCACTGCCTACCCAAAACCAAGGGGAATGTGGCTCCGGCACTCCACATGAGAGGGGGTCCATCCACAGAGGTTCACACATCCTACTGGGTTCTAGAATGCTCTGGGATTTTAGGATTCCAAACATGTGCTCTGCCAAGGGTCCAGTGGAAGCATGGAACATGAAGCTATCGACAAGGTTGCCCCTTGTCAACCTCGCCTGCCCTTGGGACGAAACCCAGCCCCCAGTTTACCACAGGGTTGGGTGATTCTACACAGGAAATAGTGTTGCATTGTACAAGACAGTTTACAAAGTTACTTGGATAAATGCTAAGGGACTGTGTCCAGCGTACTTGTAAATAGGATCCCACAATGTAATTTTTGTACAGTTTAATGTGTTATGTTAATACTTACACTCTGCTTCAGTTCTGTCTTTCAGATTTCAAATTATCCGGCAACGTACAACTGAGTGCTGGAGTCTAGTTGTGTGCTTGAACGTTTATACATTGACTTTCTTCAACGCAGGATTGCTCATGCGCACAGCGGCAGAAGTTTTTTTGGGGGGAGCATTGCAGGAAGGATGTTCGCATAGGCGTCAACTACGGGGGGGCTCGAGGGCTCGAGCCTCCCCCGAAATTTCCCGGGGGGGGCTCAGCCACCCCCGGGAAAATGGAGCACCCGCCGGTGGGGGAGGCGGGGAGGGCCACCGGGAGCCCGGGGGGTGCCGGGCGTGGCAAAAGGCAGCCACCGAGGGGGGGGGGTGGAGGGAGGGCAAGAGCCGGTGATGGGCGGGCACAGGGACTCCGCCGAAAGACGAAACTCTTCCCAGAACTGCGGCTGAATCAGTCTGGGAGAGAGAGAGAGAGAGACGGCGTGGAGTCGCCGCCCACGCGACCTCCCAGGCCCCTTTCCTGGAAAGGCAGACGAAACCCCACATGCTGCAGCGTAACAGCCTGCATACTTTGGCCTCCTCCGCCTCCCGTCCTGAGAGACCCGCGAAGGAAGGAGCAGCCAGAGCCTTTCCCCTTCCTTCCCCCGGAGCCCTCTGCCGTCCCGCCCCGCGCTCATTACCTTCCCCTCCTTTCTGCTTGGGAAAAAGCGTCGATCCTTCCCGAGGGTGGGGAAGGTGAAAGGAGCCCTGGCGGCGGGTGGGGCGGGGAGCCTCGCTCCCCAAAGAGCGGCCTGCCCCCTGTCTTCTAGAGCCGGCTTGCTCTGCGACCGCCCCAAGCAGGCGGTAAGAAACCGGGTCTGCTGGCAGGGGTGCAGGGGAAAAGCGGCGGGGACATGGTCCCGTGTGCGCGCGTGTGCGCTTTGCGTGCGCGCACGAAAGAGCCCCCCCCCCGGATTTAAAAAGTCTACGCCCCTGGATGTTCAGATGACCTAATCACAATCATTGCGAGAGATGGCTGACCAGATCAGCGAAATCGCGGATTCAAAGCGCAAATACCTGGAAAGTACTTGATTTTCCAGGCATAGGAAAACTCGCTTCAGTGCGGGAGATGGATACGGGCATGTGATCAGCAATTTTAAATGTGAGAGGGAACAGCGGTGAAACCCGATCAAAATGACCGTGTGACCACAGCCCCTAATTGCACTATTTATTGAATGTTCCGTTTTGTTGACTGTATTGATCCAACTTGAGTGCAAGGAAAATAAGAATGGGGAGAAGATCACTGCCTTCTAAAAACCAGATACATTCCTGGCAGATTGGCAAAAACTACGACCACCTTCTCAAGAACATTCCAGGTGGTTTCTCCCCATAATGGCTGATATTGAAAGGGCTGTGCTTTGTGGAGCATCTCCTCATGCAGCCATATCCAGCAGAACCTTCCCAGTGGTGCCTCCCCCCCCCCCCCCGCCCAACACTGCGGCACTTCTTTCCCCACGAGGGCCACTGACACCGCACTTCCACAGCCTTCAAGAAGGTAGTTCCATACTGTCCGTTTCAGGAGACTGGACTTAAAGTTCTGGAATGTGATCTGTTTCACTGAAAATCATGCAATTACTTGTTTTATTTTTTCAGTTTTATATAAATGAGTTGCCTCGAGACACTTGCTGAACAAGACAAGCTGCTGGACACCTCAGAATAAATAAAATAAAAACAGGAATTTTAGCCTAGTCAGCTTAACTTCCATAACGTAGAGGAAATCATAAAACCGTCCTGAGGAACACAGCCTCATCCCATCACAAGAAAAGGGGGGGGAGCAGAGCTGCTGAGGCCAGAATTCATCATAAACATTAGTCCAAACAAGAGTACACACTACATCAAACTCTCACTGCCAAAAAGGCAGTACGCTCTGCATTCTCTGTTGTCTAATTATAAATCTAAGCCAAAGCCTGACTCCTTTTTTGAGCAACACAAAAACAAAACAATTCCACTACGGCCCCTCAAAATCCATATTGTTCTAAGAGAGCAATCATTTTTTTGAGAGGAAAGATTATGCATTCATTTTTGTATACGCATCAGTGAAGAAATCGTTAAACAAAACGATATGCCGTTTCAGAAACTTGAAGGAAACGTAGTAGAGCCATCTTCACCTAAAGGAGACTGTTTTGTTCTCACACTAAAATAAACATTTCAAAGTGCTTCAAAATCCTGCAACACTCTCCCCCAATTTGTCCCAAACCACAGAAACAACAGGTTTTCTCTGCATTCCCATTTGCCTTGCTTGTGTGTTCCTGTTGCTTTAGGGAAGGGTCTGTTCCTCACGTGTTTTGCTCCTTCTACTGGGGTCAATTCAATGTTATATCACTTTATGTATGGCACAAAGACCTGCAATTTAAAGCCCCAGGGATATATGCTGGACATAAACCAGTGTAATATCGAATCGACCACGAAGAGGAAAAAAACATGTGCGGAACCGGAACCCTCCCACCTTCTGAAGCAACAGGAACACACAAGCAAGGAAAATGAGGATGCGTAAAAGCCCGTAGAATGAAAGAAATAACAAAAGAAAGACTCAACCAGCCAACCAACCAAGTGCTGGGGACTCGCAAGAGGGAGAGGGAGGCTTGCCTCCGAACTAAAGTACTTTGTGTGTTCTTTCAAGCATCCACACAGCATCATCCGCTTTTCAGGTTTCCCAGCTTTGCTCCAGTCTTCCCTCACTGATTTGCAATGATCTTTTTTGAAAGAATGCATCTCAAGCATGTTGGCATGCCATCTCGATGGGAACTTCATTTTTTAAAGGTCTCACCCACACTGGCACAATTTCCTTCTGTCGGCACTTTGCTGCTACCATTGGTAGCACAATAACACTGTAATGATCTATTGCCATGATCTATTATGTCATCTGAATGCCCAGCTTTCATGTTTCTTTTTTAAAAAATCTATAGCCCTTTTTGTTGCAAAGGTATAAGGGGAAAAGTGAGAGCAGTTTTTTCTCAAGACTGCATGGAAAGGAATGGGGAGCTGCAAGATGGCTACAGCAGCGTAGGAATTCACTCCACCACCAGTTGTGTAGATGCTCTGCTGGCACTGCAAAGGCCTGGGTTTTCACAGTGACAACAAAATCAATGTGGAGAATATTCATAATGTGAGGCAGGTTATACTGACAGCCACTGAGAAGCACCTTGGTGAGTCAGGCCACTTGGGTTTTTTCAAGAAAACCCCAAATACTAAAATTATCTCTGATGGTGTTCAAAATGGAAGGAAAAAATTTAACAAACATTCCTGAAGTTACCTATTATGTCTGCTTTTAATACAAAAAAGTGTAACTGGAAAGTTCCAATGTACAAATACAAAAATTGTGCATAATAAAATGTACCATAATTCTGTACATACAGTGTAAACCATTTTTAAAAAAATAAGCCTGGGTCTTCTCTTGACCTGGAAGAAACAAGTATAAATGTTCTAGAAACATGAGGACATGAGGATAAATGCTCCTCCCGCCCTGCACCCTGGACTGGCAGCCAAAGTCATCCCTGAAGTTAAACGAAACCAAATATTTATTTAACCGATGTCCTTAAGCGACAAGTTTTTTGAGCAACCATAAACTACGGGGGGGGGGGGTGTTAAAGTAGCAAGTCGTTAATTCCTGGGTGGGCAGCATCAAATCCAGACAGAGGTTTTCCCCTCCCCAGATCGGCTGCTCCCGCTGCTCTTGTTGGAGCTGGCTTTGGCCTTCTTCTCCTTGGAACAGGAGGGATTGTTCTGGTTATTGTAAGCTTGGATGGCAAGGTCTAAGCGTTCCTGAGCAACTTTTATTTCTCGCTGGAGGTTCTCCAGGTCAGCGGGAATGTTCTCTTCGTTGCTCCCATACTGCCGCTCTTGTGCAATGTTGGCCTTGTTCTGCTTGTAGGCCATTTTGGCATTTGACAGTTCTGTATACTGGATCTGGTCCGGTTTCACGGCAATGTTGTAGCCTGGAGGGGCAGACGGTGTATTCCAAGTGAACGGGTAATTGTAGGTCCCCGAGTCCTCCAACTCCTTCCGCTTATTGTTCAGCGTGTCTCGGATGGTGCCAAAACCCAAGTGGAGCATTTCCCAGACGTTCAAAAGTAAACATAAACAGCTCACGCCATACATGATGAGCAGGAAGATGGTTTTTTCTGTAGGCCTGGAAATGAAGCAATCTATTCTGTGCGGACATGGTTTCCTGCTACAAATGAACTTTGGGCTGACTTCAAACCCGAAGAGGAAATATTGGCCTACAAGGAAGCCGATTTCAAACATAGTCCTACTCAGGAGCTGCAATATGTAAATCTTCATGAGCCCATCCTCTCGAATCCGCTTCCTGCCGTCATGCTTTACTTTGACGGGCGGTGGATTTTCCTTGTTCTCCCGCTCGCTCTCTAGCTCAATCTCTGGGTACATCATCGGATCTTCTTCGTGGTCATCCTCCGCCTCTTCTAAGCCGCGGTGCTGCCTCCAGCGCATTGGGAAAGGCTTGCTTCGGATCTTCCTCTCCGGGTCACCGTGGTCCACCATCCGGGCGATCTTGTGAATGGCATAGCCAAGGTACATCACCGAAGGGGTGGAGACAAGAATGATCTGGAAGACCCAGAACCGCACGTGCGAGAGTGGGGCAAACGCATCGTAGCAAACGTTCTCGCAGCCCGGCTGTTCCGTGTTGCACACAAACTTGCTTTGCTCGTCGTAATAGATGGATTCCCCTCCCACAGCCGTGAGGACGATGCGGAAGACAATCAGCACCGTCAGCCAGATCTTCCCAACAAACGTGGAGTGGTTGTGGATCTCCTCTAGTAGCCGCGTCAAGAAACTCCAGCTCATGGTGGTCAGCAACTACAGTCTAAAGAAGGGAAGGGACAGAACAAGGAGACTTTTAATATCTCGACAAAAACAAAATCTGAAGAATATAATCAGGGGCCGGGAGGCCAAGAAGTTCTACAAGGAAAGGCTTGAGAGACTTCCTGGGAATGTCCAGTCTAGAGAAGAAGAGGCTAACGGGGTGGGGACACACACACACACACACTACTGTCCCATTAAAAAATTGAGGATGAGCTATCGCACATTTGAGCGCGCTTTCCATGAGAAACTAAACTGTCATGTACTGCAGCGCCATTTTTACCTAACCTGATTGGTGCCCCATCTCCCCCCTATGCTTTTGAATAATGTATAACTTACCTGCAGCCCTATGCTTTGTATCACTAACACAAAACGTGTTACCTACTATGGACCATTAAGAATAAAAGGACTTTTGAGTTCCAGAAGACTGAGTGAGGGAAACCACCTCCCGCCCGGGAAATGTCAGATCCTGACACTAATCCACAGCACCTAAGACTCTTTGTTGCTTTGGCCACAACTGAAAGGGATATCACTGCTACTCAGTGTTTTCTGAAACCCGTCCGCATCCTGAGTTCCTGATGTGCACATAATGGGGGGTGGGGGGTGGGGTGAACTTGAATGTCCATGCGAGTGTTTTTAAATTTATCAATGCAAACACATGATGTGGGAGAACTGTGAACAGGATTTCCTGAGAGCCTTCCCCCCCTCCCTGGTTAATACCACCCATGAGGTCATAACATAGCAGAACAGAGTTTAATCCTTCCTCCTTTGTGCTGTTTCTCCCAATAATTAATTAATTATCTGCACACACACATCTAGTTTGACCCAGAGGAGACAAGGCATGGGTATCATATACCCCCCCCAAAATCATAATTTGGGGGAGAGAGAATTTAAAATTGGAAAATCTAAACACATACTCTTCCCCCACCCACCCACCCACCCACCCACGGCTGCTAACTGCAAGGCAGTCCAAAAACAGAGAGGCAATTCTGTCCTGAGCGCTTCCCTTCCTCAAAGAATGCACATGAAAAGGCTCAGACCAGGGTGCCCACTGGGGGGCGGGGGGGGGGCGGGGGGTTGTGTGCTGTTACAGGGCCCAAAAAGAGAGAACCTGAGTTTAAATTTCTGGGCTGAGTCTACTTTTTCTCTGGAGTGCCCTTGCAGGGGATACTGTCCCTCTGGTGTGAACCAGGGGTATAGACTTCTCAGTTTCCTGGGAGGCAGAGGGCTGAATCTGGTCCAGGCCCATACTTAGCAATCTACACTAAATTATTTAAATACGAAAACATTTACATTTCCAAAAACCATATACCATCAATAATTCATCATGTGGTTTTAAAAATATGTATTTTTTCACTTTCAATCATCTGAATCTCAGTCAAAGAGGGCTCTGTAAGAAGAGAAGGAAACCCCTTCACTGAGATAATACAGGTAAACACTTCATTAGTCTATGAAAGGAAACACATCTCTCCCCCCCCCCCCCCCCCGCTTTCCCTGACAACCTGGGCTGCAAGGGTGTGCCTGGCCAGAGGTCCCGGGGGTGCGCTTCGTGGCTCAGCAGGGGTTTGGACTCTGGCCTCCCCAGTCTCAGACCAGCCCTCTCACAGTTACACCGCCCACATCCTGGAGACTCAGGAGGAATTTCCAAATGCATCTCGGAACCCAGAGTAAATGCTGGCTTCTCAGATAAACCTGGCCTGAACATATGGAAGTGTTTATTTGGCTGAAGGAGGGTCCAGGACAGCAGAATTGCCTCACTTTCCATATCTGGAGAGTCAGCTTTACATATTATTTTTGGGGAACCAGCTTTATGCATTATTACCACCATCATACACAGAGTGAAAAAAAAGCCTACAGATAAATATGTCCATTTCTTCCATTTCTTTTTCTCTAAAGCTGTAAGTCCCAGAATACCAAAACCACCTTAACTTCCAGCGTTTGAGCCACAGGCCTCTTCCCCCCCCCCCCCCCCCAACAAGGCTAAAGACAGAAATGTTCCCATCTCCTCCAGTTCTTTCTCTGTAAAGCTGTGCGTCCCAGGATACCAAAACCACCTTCACTTCCAGTACAGCGTCTGTTTTGATGAGCCACGGGTTAATAGCAGGCTGTTTTGGCAGCACTTCCAAGGATGATCCCAAGGGGGGAAACCAGGCCAGGCCAGGCAGGGGAGGGGTAAATGCCCCAAAGGCCCAGAGAGAAAGGAAAGTGGAGTCGGCAGCCTCTGGGCCAGCGGAGAGGGCGAGACTGCCCAGCGGTGCCCGGCAGAGCAGTGCAAAAGGATTCCAAAGAAACAATGTCCAAGAATTCGGGGTGAGTCCAGGATGCGAATCTATGGATTTCCTGGCTCTGACTGAGTTAGGGGGAGGAGTGGCTTCCCAGGAAGGCGACAAAAGGGAGACTGCATCCGGGCAGGGTGGAATCTTCGCCCAGGCCTAGAGCAGGCTGGCAGGCTAGGAGACCGTCAGGGAAGGTCAGTAAAAGGTGATCAGCTCACCTGGCTGCTTGATTTTGCACTCGGGAAGACTTGCGTTTGCTGATGGTGGGTGCATCAGTCTCCTGCCCAGGGCTGTGGCCGTTCATTGGCAGAGCCGGAGGAGAGCCACGACCTCACCTTCTCCAAAGCGAGGCACTGCTAGCTTCTAGCATGGCTGCTGCCAAGGCAAATTTAGCCAGGATGGAATCACGGCAGACAACACACATCTAGGTAGGAAGGAGGACCCTGGCAACACTCCCCCACACTCACAGCTAAAGAGAAGGTGGAGACAGGACTATTTCTTTCTCTATTTCTTTCTCATTAGGGCACAGCGATAGTGCCGTTTTCAGGATCCCACCCAAGAATGGAAGCCATCATCCTCTTGACCCGTTGCTGGCATCAGATAGTTTCAGAGGCTAACTGAGACGGCCTGCAGAACAGCCGGATGCCAGTCCGATGGCACCTGAGAGGCCGACAAGATTCAGGGGGTAGAAGATGCTGAGATCTTCAGGTACCAACAAGGGGAGCTCTGACTCTTCAAAGCTTACACCCCCAGGATCTTGCCGGTCTCCAAGGTGGCACTGGACTCAAATCTAGCTGTCCTCCGTATAGCCAGAATCTGCGTGGCTGGCGACAAGAGAAGCACTCTTCAGTCCAGCCACTGGGGGCCTCTGGCTGGCTTCCCCTTTCCCCTCTTCCATGCTCTTTCTCTCTCCCTCTCTCTTGTTTCTCCACTGACAGTCTTGTCCACTGATGGTCTCTTCGCCCTCTTATCTTTGCAAAGACGGTCAAAACCAGCCCTGAGTCTCTGGGGGACTTGGTAAGTTGCTATAAGGACAAACACGGCTGACTGAACTTGAGAACCTGAAGTAATTAACGTGTGGAATCCGCTGCCACAGGAAGCGGTGGCGGCGGCCACAAGCATAGACAGCTTCAAGACAGGACTGGATAAACATACGGAGCAGAGGTCCATCCGTGGCTTTTAGCCACAAGGTATAGATAGGAACTCTCAGTTTGGGGCAAGTGATGTTCTGGATTTTTGGTGCTTGGGGGACAACAGTGGGAGGGCTTCTGGAGTTCTGGTCCCACTGGTGGACCTCCTGAGGGCCCCTGGGTTTTGACCACTGTGTGACAAGAGCATTGGACTGGCTGGGCCATTGGCCTGATCCAACATGGCTTCTCTTATATCTGGGGCAGTGATACTCTGTATTCTTGTTCCTTGGGGGCCACAGTGGGAGGGCTTCTGGAGTTCAGGCCCCACTAGGGGACCTCCTGATGGCACCTGGGCCACTGGGTGACACAGAGTGTTGGACTGGGTGGGCCATTGGTCTGATCCAGCATGGCTTCTCTTATGTTCTTATGTCTGGGGCACTGATGCTCTGTCTTCTTGGTGCTTGGGCGGCCACAGTGGGAGGACTTCCGGAGTTCTGGCCCCACTGGTGGACTTCCTGATGGCCCCTGGGTTTTGGCCACTGTGTGACACAGAGTGCTGGACTGGATGGGCCATTGGCCTGATCCAACATTGGCTTCTCTTATGTTCTAACCTGACAACAGTCCAAGCAGCTTCATTATGCTATCTGGCAGCCCAGGGTGTGTGTGGGGGTGGGGGGACTGCCTCTGCTGGGAAACTCCCATAGAGCCTGGCAGCCTAGAAGGGACATTGCGCCTGCCAGGAAACCCCTGAGCTGTCCCCTGTAGTTTACCCCCCCCCCCCCCCCCGGTTACAAGGACTAGGGGCAGTGAGGGAGGGAGATCTATCCCTCTCCAGTCAGTAGAGAATGGGGAAAATAAAATGCAGCAAATGAAAACGACAGCAGTCAATGAACCTAGCCTCAATGAACTTTTGTCCAGTCTTTTAAAGAAGTCTGTTATGTATTACGCATGCAGGAAAAACATTCCTTCAGTATCCATCCCAGAGGCAATCCTAACATGGGCACACAGAACTAATCTCTTATCTCCCGCAGATTGCTGTTCCTTCAGAACTCAGAGGAAATGACACGACCTTCAAAAAGACATAAATCTCCTGTGCGCTATACAGGCACTGGCACAGTTGTGGGGGGTGGGGGGGTGTCCCCATTCTAAGCCTCTCCCTGCAGAGAAACGCTCCTGAAGGCGGCGACGGAGTTGCCTTCTTTTAGAGGCTGCCCCTCAAAAGCCTGACGTTGCCTCCCAGTTTAAGGCTCCCCTACATATGGGGCTTTAACTGGCTTTTGGTTCCATAGGTCTGCAATGCAGAAGCGAAAATCTACAGCAAGGATCCCCGGCCTAGTGCCAGCCAACAGCTCTCCTGGTGCCTGCCAAGGGCTTTTTTGGAAGTGGGTAGGCCAGGCAAGGCTTTTGCTCGCCCTGCCGTGGCAGAGTTCCAAACGTGCCCACAAGCTCAAAAAGGTTGGGGACCCCCCCTGGTTTTGGAAGTGGGTAGGCCAGAGCATTTCCCTTGCATGTCCTAGACAGAGCATTTCCCTTGCGTGTCCTATTTTCACCGTATTCACACGTGGCCACTAATATTTATTTATACCCTACCTTCCTCCCCAAAGTAGCTCACAACGTCACCTGCACCTCCATTTTTATCCTCAGAACAACCCTGCGTGAGGTAGGCCATACTGGCCCCAAGTCACCCATCGACCTTCAGTGGCAGAGTGGGGACTCAAAACTGGGTCTCTCGTATCCCAGTCCCTCACTCTCAGCACCACAACGCGCTGGCTCTAATGACAGCATGATGCAGAAGACAAGCTTGTGTATGTGCTGCAAGTGTGCACATGTTTGTCACATGATAACAGTTCAGGACATTCCAATGTGTACTCAAACCTCTGTGTTTGGAGCCCCCCCCCCCCCCCCCCCAGCAGCGGTTTTTAAAATTTGATTTTCAGGCACAAGGGGGCCCACTCTGGAGAGCAAGCATAGGGAAGGGGTTTTAAGTTTTTTGTCCATGCTGAACTGTGCACAAGGGAGTAGACTCGTAACTGAGGGCGCCTGGTGTTTTTGGCCACTGTGTGACAGAGTGTTGGACTGGGTGGGCCACTGGCCTGATCCAACATTGGCTTCTCTTATGTTCTTATGTAACTCCCCACTGCAGGTCCAGCCCAAATCAGGACACCCCCTGCACATACGATTTTTCTTTCAGATCTCTGGAAACACAGAAGTCCCAGTGCACAAGGGAGTTGCAGGCCAATAACCCTAGAGTTACCCAGTGAACATGGCAGAGCAGCTAAGGAGAAACGGAACAGGGCCATAGAGACTTTGGAGGAACAACCCCGGCAGCTCCGCCATTCAGTTCCTACCCTGCATATGGAGGTGTGAAAATACAAACCAAAAACCTACATTTGCCACTGGTATTTTGCCATCATCAGGCACCCTCAAGAAAATGACCTGAAGACACTGAGGGTCAAGCACTTGACCCACGAACACATGAAGGTGCCTTATACTGAATCAGTCCATCAAATAGGGAGGCCCACCTCCTGGGGATTCCCCAGAATTACAGTTCATCTCCAGACAACAGAAAATGGATGCTCTGGAGGGTGGGCTCTATGGCACTGTACCCCTCTGAGGTCCCTGTCCTCCCCAGGCTCCATCCTCAAACCTCCAGGAGTCTCCCAAACTGGAGCTGGTAACCCTACCCCTTTGTCTACCCCCACCCTCAGTGGCCAGGGCAACCCTATCACCTGTATAATCGGTGTATACAGAATCAATCCTTACCTCTTAAAAGCTAAGCTTCCAGAAGTTCAGTGAAGAGAAGATTGGGGATGAAAGAGATCTGGTTAAGGAGGAGACATCAACAGAGGAGGAAGGGACAAGCAGTAGAAACTAAAGTGGAACTGTTTGAGCAGAACACTCCAGAAGTCTTCAGAACTTTATGGAGAGTAGCAGGAGTTGCAAATAGGTATCAAAGTTCTCAGGACCAGCAAGAATGGACTTTTAAGTGGAAAATCCTGATTAAATCAAGTCTCCCTGACCGGTGTTCTTCAGTTATGATTCATATCAGATCCACTCTGGTTCCATAAAGACAGATTCAGGTGGGGTAGCTGGGTTGGTCTGAAGCAACAGAAAAAAGTCTGAGTCCAGTTGCACCTTTAAGACCAATGAAGTTTAACTCTGGGTATAAGCTTCTGTGTGCTTTGCTCGTCTGGTTCCACAGCAAGTTTCTCCTGACTAGCTTTTCATCATAAACATCGTGGGAAAGGGAGAGCCCCCTGAAGTCAGTAACTTTACCATATGGCTACGCCCACAAATTATGGCTGGATATTGCACGATCACTCTTGCAGACATCTGAAACTGACTTTTGCAGTGTGGACAAGACAATCCACTTGGTTGCCAACTCAAGGTTAGGAGATTCAGGGAGATTCAGGGGAGTTTGAGGAGCTCAGTGAGGGTGCGATGTCATAGAGTCCACTGTCCAAAGCTGCCATTTCCCCTGGAGAACCTGATCTCTGTAGCCTGAAGATCAGTTCCAATACTGGGAGAACTCCTCTCCCCCCCCCCCCCCCAGGTGATTGGTGATCCGGTTGCAGCTGACTGCTTCAGCATAGCAACAATGCAAAATCCAACCGTGCCACCAATCTCTATTCCAAGCCACAAATCTCCATTTCAAGAGACCAAAACAACCTCTGATGACCTATCAGCAATCTGGTGGAGCCAAACTTCCTTTCAGACAAAGGGAGCATATCCATATTCAGACTGAGAAGCATATCTAAGACTCAAGACTTTAGTTAGTGATTTGATCCTTAGGCAGGTAGACAGCTTGGTGGTGAAACCGCATATTGACCGTATGGTGACTTGCCTGCCTGGTATGAAGGTAGCTGACATTACGTGTGTTTTAGATAGGCTGGTAGATAGGGCTGGGGAGGAGCCAGTGGTCGTGGTACGTGCTGGCACCAACAATGTGGGGAAGTGCAGTCGTGAGATCCTGGGGGAAAAATTTAGGCTGCTAGGCAGGAGACTCAAGACCAGGACTTCCAAGGTAGCCTTCTTGGAAGTGCTACCTGTTCTACACGCAGGGCCAGAGAGACAGGCACAGATCAGGAGTCTCAATGCGTTGATGAGACGATGGTGTAGGGGGGAAGGGTTCAAGTTTGTTAGGCACTGGGATGCTTTGAGAGACGGTCTCCACTTGTCCCGGGAAGGAACCAGGCTGCTGGCGCTTAAAATCAAAAAGGTGGCAGAGCAGTTTTTAAACTGAATATTGGGGGAAAGCTGACAGGAGATGAAAAATCTCTGGTTCGGGATGGTTCATCTCAAAGAGATGAAGGGGTAGCTGTTACTTCCCTACAAGGAAATGGATTAGAATTGTCCACTGAAACTGTGGCTAATGATAAGGACTGCCTGGCAAGGTCTCGAGGCAGCAAGAGGAAGGTTGTGGGTTTAACATGTACGGGAAACTATAGATGTTTATATACTAATGCTAGAAGCGTCTGAGGTAAAATCAGGGAGTTGAAATGCTTGGTGTTGGGGGAAAACATAGACATTGTGGGTATTTCAGAAACTTGGTGGGATGAGTGGGATACAGTGATTCCTGGTTATAAATTATATTGGAAGGATAGGGGGGAAGGGTTGGAGGTGAGGTGGCTCTGTATTGTCAGAGAGGGTATACAGTCCAGTAAGACTGAGAGGGTAAGAGAATTGGATTCGCTTCTGGAAATGCTGTGGGTTGAATTAGTGGGCCCAAAAGGAAGCTTAACATTGGGTGTTTGTTATCGCCCACCAGATCAAAAGATAGAGGTGGATTATAAAATGATGGATGAATTAAAGATGGTGGCTGGACGAAATTGTGTTGTAATAGGTGACTTTAACTACCCACACATTGACTGGGTCAATATGTGTTCAGGTCGGGAGAGAGAGATTGAGTTTCTAGACACTCTCAATGACCGGAGCAGATGGTCTCAGAACCTACCAGGGGAGAGGCGATCCTGGATTTGATCCAAGACCTGGTGAGAGATATAAAAGTGACTGCACCGCTTGGGAACAGTGACCATAATGTTATTGAGTTCAACATTTGTATAAATAGGGAGTTGCCCAAAAAGACTGACACAACTACTTTTAACTGTAAAAGGGGTAACTTCTCTGATATGAGGGGATATGTGAGGAGAAAACTGAAAGGAAAAGCAGAACGGGTTAAAACCATTGGGGAAGCTTGGAGAGTATTTAAAATTACAATCCTAAAAGCTCAGAAAAAATATATACCAAGAGTTAGGAAAGGCACAAATAGGTATAGAAAAAAGCCTACATAGTTAACAAACAAAGTAATGGAAGCTGTAAAAGGTAAGAAGGATTCCTTTAAGTGATGGAAAGCTAGTCTCAGTGAAACTGATAAAAGGGAACACAGGCTGTGGGAAATAAAATGCAAGTCTGTGATCAGGCAGGCAAAAAGGGAATATGAGGAGCATATTGCAAAAAACATAAAGACCAACAATAAAACTTTCTTCAAATACATTAGAAGTAGTAAACCAGCCAGGGAAGCAGTGAGGCCCTTGGATGACCAAGGGGTAAAAGGTGTACTGAAAGATAATGGGGAAATGGCTGAGAAGCTGAATACATTTTTTGCCTCTGTCTTTACTGTGGAAGATGAAAAGTGCTTGCCCACTCTGAAACTGCTGGTTTTGGGAGGGGTGTTGAAAGACCTGAGTCAGATTGAGGTGACAAGAGAGGAGGTCCTACGACTGATAGACAACTTAAAAACAAATAAATCACCAGGCCTGGATGGCATACATCCGAGAGTTCTGAAAGAACTCAAATATGAACTTATGGATCTCCTGACAAAAATATGTAATCTTTCATTAAAATCTGCCTCCATTCCTGAGGACTGGAAGGCAGTGAATGTCACGCCCATCTTTAAAAAGGGTTCCAGAGGAGATCCGGGAAATTACAGGCCAGTCAGTCTGACATCGATACTGGGTAAGTTGGTGGAAACTGTTATTAAGGAAAAAATTAGTAGGCACATTGATGAACAAAATCTATTGAGGAAGACTCAGCATGGGTTCTGTAAGGGAAGATCTTGTCTCACTAATCTGTTAGTGTTCTTTGAGGGAGTAAATAAACATGTGGACAAGGGGGACCCAATAGATGTTGTTTACCTTGACTTCCAGAAAGCTTTTGATGAAGTTCCTCACCAAAGGCTCCTAAGTAAGCTCAATAGTCACAGGATAAAAAGACAAGTCCTCTTGTGGATCAAAAACTGGCTAATTAAAAGGAAACAGAAAGTGAGTATAAATGGGCAATTTTCTCAGTGGAGAGAGGTAAGCAGTGGGGTACCGCAGGGATCAATACTCAGTCCGATGCTTTTTAACTTTTTATTAATGATTTGGAGTTGGGAGTAAGCAGTGAAGTGGCTAAACTTGCAGATGACACAAAGTTGTTCAGGATGGTGAGAACCAGGGAGGATTGTGAGGCACTCCAAAGGGATCTGTCGAGGATGGGCGAGTGGGCATCAGTGTGGCAAATGGGGTTCAGTCTTGCCAAAAATTCTAACTATAAATACACGTTGATGGGGTCCGAACTGGCAGAGACTGATAGAGAGAGAGATCTTGGAGTTCTGGATGATAGATCAATGAAAATGTTGAGACAGTGTGCGACTGCAATGGAAAAGGCCAAAGCTATCCTGGGGGTTATTAGGAAGAGAACTGAAAACAAATCAGCCAGTATCATAATGCCCCTGTATAAATCGATGGTGCAACTTCATTTGGAGTACTGTGTGCAATTCTGGTCACCACACCTCAGAAAGGATATTATAGCACTGGAAAAAATGCAGAAAAGGGCAACTAGAATGATAAAAGGGTTGGAACACTTTTCCTATGAAGAAAGGTTGAAACGCTTGGGGCTCTTTAGCTTGGAGAAACGACAGCTGAGGGGTAACATAATCTAGGTTTATAAGATTACGCATGGGATAGAGCAAGTAGAGAAAGAAAGACTGTTCTCCCTTTCTCACAATATAAGAACCTGTAGGCACTCCATGAAATTACTGAACAGTCGGGTTAGAACAGATAAAAGGGAGTCCTTCTTCATCCAAAGAGTGATTAACACGTGGAATTCACTGCCACAGAAGGTGGTGGCAGCTACAAGCATGGACGGCTTCAAGAGGGAATTAGATAAACATCTGGAGCAGAGGTCTATCAGTGGCTATTAGCCACAAAGTATAGATAGGAATTCTCAGTCTGGGGCAAGTGATGCTCTGTATTCTTGGTGCTTGAGGGGGGGCAACAGTGGGAGGGCTTCTGGAGTTCTGGCCCCACTGCTGGACCTCCTTAGGGCACCTGGTATTTTTGGCCACTGTATGACAAGAGTGTTGGACTGGAGGGGCCACTGGCCTGATCCAACATTGGCTTCTCTTATGTTCTTAAGAGCCTCTGACATAACCACAGAGTTTCTCTGGCAGCAGCATCTCTGAGCCTCAGCTATGCCTGTTGTGAGTTACTCTCAGTTCACAAAGGTAACAAACCGAAAATAAATGCAGTCCACACTGGGCAAGGGGGGACATGGGGCCCACAGGCTTTAAATGAGCGCGGGATCTCATAAGTGCATTTTGCAGAGCTAATAAACAAGCAATTTTCTAATGCTGGCCGCACGCGAGGGAGACATTCCAGCAGCAGCCACATTCAATTATGTCTCCCCAATTCAATTAGGTTCATTCACTCAGGCTGTTTTTGTGTCTGCCCAGCAGAAGCTAAAGACAGTGTGTCGCTTCCTTTTAAGAGACACTAGCTGTTTCAGTGTTGTGCCCTGGAACAAAAAAGAGTGCTGGAAGTACAGGGTCAAGTCTCAAAAAAGTACCATTTTTACCTGGTCTCAAGGTCTGCAAAAGGGAACTTTAATTAGTCACTTCCCTTAAAGGGCCACTAGCAGTGACCACTCTTACCCATTCACAGAAACATGACAACCAGATCCACAAGAGACTGGCCATGTTTTTGAGGGGGTGGAATATGAACCTGGGACCTTCTGCATAAGCAGGATATGCGCAGCCACCAAGCCAGATCCCACCCCCCAATTAAGAAGGCAGTGTGTACCAAAAACCTGCTAGCTCAACTGGCATTATCCCTTTTTCAAAAATTCTTCTGTAGGTTTATGTTAACTCAGCTCAGCAAAGGTTTATTCAAGGTATGAGCTTTCGTGTGTGTGCACACTTTGTCAAAGCGAGATTTCAAACTTAGAGCTGCAAGCTGAACAGCAAATTAATATGTAACATGACACAGATGCTTTCAGATATTCAAAGCAGAACTATTTAGTTTCACTGCATCATGTTACATGTTAATTTGCTGTTCAGCCTGCAGCTATAAGTTTGAAATCTCGCTTTCCTTCCAGTGTATTGGACAAAGTGCGCATGCACACAGAAGCTCATACCTTGAATAAACCTTTGATAATCTTAAAGGGGCCACTGGACTCTAAATTTGTTCTACTGCTTCAGACCAACACAGCTGATCACCTGGAATTAACTCAGCTCAGTTACAGTCCACATCATTTTACGTCTGCACCGTATTGGTGAAATGTACTGAAAAACTGAATAAAATAATTAAAGCAAACAAAACAAAATCCGCAAAATCCAAAGGAAGTTTTCATGTATTTGAATATCAAGTTTCTAGTCCTTTTGTTGGGAGAGAAAAGCCTAGATCAATTTGTTCTTTTCAGATGCCGCAGCTTACCCATAACTTTTCCAGCAAGGAAAGAATGAGGGGGAAAGGGGGTTCTGAGTGGGAGTGGGTGTGTGTGTGCTGACTAGTGTAGCACTGCCATCAGGGCCGGCTCTATCACTAGGCTAACTAGGCAGCCGCCTAGGGGCGCAGCTGGCAAACAGGGCAGCAGAGAGACTGAGAGAGACTCAAACCAGGAGATAGTGTGCTTTATGCAAACCATGATTTGCCATTATGTCTGAATGCAGCTTTCCATTCAGGCTAAGAACCAAACTTAGCCTTGGGCCAATGTAGATAGACTGGTAGGCGCTGCGGCCAGCTGGTGCAGGTGGCTGCTGGCGGGGATGGAGAGCTCGTGAGCCCGGGCAGGTGGGTGGGCGCTGGGGCCGGGGGGGGGGGGGTTGTCCCTTGCAGGTGGGTCTCTGGTGGTGGAGAGGGCAGCTTTGCGGGGGGCGCTACAAGGCAGCCTCACCTGGGGGGGGGGCGCCACAAGGTAGCCTCGCCTAGTGCGCAAAAAACCCTGGGGCCGGCCCTGACTGCCATTTGGTCCACACATAACAGGGTAAGCAGTGAGTGGACATGGTTCCTACCTTGCTTGTTGCGGCAGCCTGCTTTTGCGCCTCAGCATGGGAGCAGCCATTGAGGTTCCCCTTGATCCAAGGGGCTTCCTGAATTCCATGCACAGGGAAATCGCCATGTGGAATAAGGATGCCAACTGAACAGGGGAAAATAATGTCCAGCCCGTTAACAGAATTTTAACATGTGCAAATGAGTAGTTGAAGCTTTTAATGGCATGGAGCTGAATAACATCGGGTGCTTCCGCACTTTCATTTTCACTGCTAGTGTGTCCTGTTTTTTGGGAGGAGGGTTCTGTTCCACATGTGTTTTACTCCCTCTACTGGCCAATTCTATATTACATCGCTGCATGTCCAGCATATCTCCCTGCAGATTTAAAGTACAGGTTTTTCTGCCTGACATACAGTGATGTAATTCCAAATCAGCCACTAGAGGAAGCAAAACATGTGCAGAACACACACACACACACAAAAATCCCCAAACAAACACATAAGCAATGAAAATGGGAATGCGCAAGGATCCAGTACCTGGTAATTGCTTGCAAGTCAAACTCACGTTGCAGGGACTGCTGGAGGGACCAGTTTAAAAGCTGGCAACACACAGTATTGCTGTGAAGATAAAAAGGAGGAGGGGAGAACCATGCCAGGCTGCCACAAGGAGGAGGAAGGTGTGGAGTGTTGGTGGTGGTAAAGTGTAATCCATAAGCCCCCTGCATGGATCAGGGCTCCAGGCATGCTTCTTTCCGGTCAGAAGACATCTCCAGAGAAGGGACTCTGCAGAGCCCCAAGAAGACGGTCTTCACTGTGGACAATTCCAATTCTCTAAACCAGGGGTGGCCAACCTGTGGCTCGGGAGCCACATGTGGCTCTTTCACACATATTGTGCGGCTCCTGGCAGGGCGGCTGGGGAAGCAAAGGGGAGGCATGCTTTTTCTCTCTTTCTCCCTTCCTTCCTTCCCTCCTCCTTCCCATCTATTTGCTTTCCTAGTTTCTCTCTATCTCTTTCTTATAACTGGTTTTCCTCGTTTGTTTTTATTTTTGGCAGTCCCATTTAACGTTAATAAAAAGCAAATTTGCATATTTTTAAAAATAAAAACGTGTGTGTGATATTTGTTCCTGTCTTGCGGCTCTCAGACATCTCTATGTGGCTCTTACGTTTAGTCTATGTGGCTCTTACGTTAAGCAAGGTTGGCCACCCCTGCTCTAAACAGTTAACCTTTGCAGCTGGGAGCAAATAGGCCTCTGATTTTAAGGCACACACGAAGCTGCCTTCTACTGGATCAGACCCTGCGTCCATCAAGGTCAGTCTTGTCTACTCAGACTGGCAGTGGCTCTCTAGGGTCTCAGGGAGAGGTCTTTCACATTACCTACGGCCAGAGCCTTTTATAACTGGGGATGCTGGGGACTGAACCTGGGACCTTCTACATGCCAAGCAGATGTTCTACCACTGAGCCGGGCATAATTGTGGCAGGGCATAAGCTTTTGTGAGTCACTGCTTACACGAACACATGAAGCGGTCTTGTGCTCAATCAGACCCTTGGTTCATGAAAGTCAGTATTCTCTATCAGTATTTTCCAGGTATCTTTTCAACCGAACAGAAAGCTTGGTATTGCCTAGCTATTTGAAATGGCCGAGCCTGAAAAATCCCGAGAATATTCGGGATTTCTCGGGGGTGCCGGACAGCTGGTGTTTAAAGGGATTGGTGTTTAAAGGCATTTAAAGGTCCAATCTTTTTGAAACTTGGGGTTTTTTTTGAGGAGAGGCAGCAGCAGCTTTGCTGCAAATTTTGTGCCTGTTTCAAAGACCAGTCCCCACAGAACCCCAGATACCCTTGGACTGATTCTCCATTATACTTTATGGGGACCATAAGGGGTCTGCCCCCTTTAGATCCCCAAATTCTGTCTTCAAAAAATCCTCAGGAAACTGAATTGCAGAACGGCATGCAGGCTGTGGCAGAGTAGTGCCAGCTGAAGGCTGGGTGAGGGGGGTTAAAGCTGAAAAACTGAACAGGGGAAAATAATGTCCAGCCCAATCTGTGGGCCTAGGACCCAGAAGTGGATCACGAAGCCTCTGAGAGAGAAGTGGTTCATGAAGCCCCCCCTCCCTAATAGCCAGCCCTGCCCTTTCCATTGCTTTCTTTTGTATTTTGGAAACCAATATCTGACCGGGGAAACATCAGTGGGTATTTTTTCCTTTACTGCATATACGTGCTGGTCAAGTAAAATGTGCCCTGAGAGTTATCAGAGTGAGTTTCGTAGAATCTTATGGGGGAATTAGAAGGAATAATGGAGAGGGTGGGCAAAGGCTGGGATGAAAACTCCATATGCAAAGGCTGTGGATGTTGGAAGGCCACTCGCTTGGGGTTCGTAGTGGGGGCAGCTGTGCCCTTTGGGTGACGTTTGTTGCCTTCTCAAAACCATCTGATTGACCACTATAGAAAGTGGAATGCTGGACTGAGATGGGTGCCAAGGTCCAATCTTTGGTGCCAAAAAACCTTGGGCCTGTCTTGGAGGGGTCACCATACCAAGTAAATTTGGACTTGTGGGTCACCATACCAAAAAGGTTGTGAACTACTGAAGTAGATGCAGAAACCACATGGCAGCTTCACAGTAGTCAACACGAGTCAGGACCTTCTGTTTGGGAGACCCCGAAGTAATTTTCCATTCAAACTGCTTGATTTTGAATCTGTGCTGCTGAATTCTAATTCAAAAAAGTGCAACTTCTATATGAACAACTTTTCTGAATATCTTGCTGTCTGTATGCTCTTATGTAACACTGGAGTGAGAATCCCAATCGACTCCACTCTTTTTTTGGCAAATGTGTCCCAAATAACGGGGGGTGGGGTGGGGGGGTGCTCTTCAGTGCATGCCTTGCCCCGTCTCAAGTGACAGGCTGGCAAACAGAAAGTGAGTTCAAAAAAAGCCACGGACGTCACGGTCAATCTGAAGGCAACTTCTCCAGACATGCCTTGTTTGACAAGACGCCTTGTGCTCCACTTGCCTCGTCTGGGCATTTTAATAAGGCACAGCTGAATCGCCCTTCGCATCCTTTCCCCAAGATTCTAAAAATGAGTGCGAAATTATTCGATCTGTGCTGTATCTAATCAAGACATCCAAATATCAGAAGGATTTGGGGGCAGCAACAGACCCACAAGATGTTTTTTGGCTGTCAAAATAATTAAGATCTCCACTTAGCTGCGCTTGCTCTTTCAGCAAATCCGGCCACTCGGAGGTTGTTACGAAACGGGGGAAATGTGCATGTCCAGCACTCAAAATTCAAGGGGATCTTTCTATGCCCTCTAGATACCAAGAAGAAAAAAGCAGCCAACATGACATTTCATTTGGGAAGCCTTCCCTCCCAGTGACAGCTGCAGCATTTGACTGCAAGAGCTACACTGCTAACACTGATGATTTGCAGAGGGCCAAGATGGCTGGGCCATGCACACCGACACTTATTTCCCTCATTTATACCCCCCTCGCCTCCCACAATGGGGTCCCAAAGTGGCTTAAAACAATGTTCTCCCCTCCTCCATTTTATCCTTAGAGGCACAGAGCTGGAAAGAACCTCTCAAGGGTCATTTAGTTAAGCCCCCAGCACAACACAAGAAATTCACAACTACTCCCCACCCCTCACCCCCGTGACCCCCATACAGGTGCTGGAGTATGTAAGTGTCTTCACTTCTATCATGAAAGAGTTATTCGGTTGTTTTTGTTTACAAGTAGTAGTTAATTAGCATAGAACTAATTGACTCCATGTAGATGTTCCCGCCAGAGAAGGAGGATGAAGTATTCTTAAAGAGGTGATCCAAGATTCTCTACTGGCAAATCGATAGTTTAGAGAGAGTTAAGTGCTGTCTGGCACGTACTCAGTTGGGGGAGTTTGGGGGGAATTTTCCTTTTCTTTGTTCAAGAGACAACAAGGGTTTTAGACAAGATGGAGTTTAGATCAGGAAAAACTAGTTGTATGTTGTTTTCCATCTCAATGTAACCCTTCCCTTATTTTCTATTAAAGTTTTCTTTGGAACTAAACACACACGACTATGCGCTGCCTTTATTCCGCTTTGTTCTTGATGCTCTGCTAATTTTTCCAACACCAGAGAAAGGCAAAAGACCTCCAGGATGCCTGGACCAATCTGGCCTGGAGGAAAATTCCCCCCTGACCCCAAAGTGGTGATTGGTATTACCCTGGGCATGTAAGAAAGGGCCACAATGGCTAAGTTCTAATTCATCCCTTCCTGCCCTCTCTCTCATGATCTAAGTTCACAGAACCCACATTGCTGTCAGATGGCAATCCAGCCTCTGTTTAAAAACCTAAGGAGATCCCACCACCTCCCAAGGAAGCCTGTTCCACTGAGGAACTGCTCTGTCAGGAAGGTCTTCCTAATGTTTAGTCGAAAACTCTTCTGATTTAATTTCTACCTATTGGTTATGGTCCGACTTTCTGGGGCAACAGAAAACCTCCATCACCTATATGATAGCCCTTCAAATACCTGAAGATCATATCAGAGCCCTTCAAATTCTTGAAGATTATATCCCCTCTCAGTCGTCTCTTCTCCAGGCTAAACGTACTCAGCTCCTTCAACCTTTCCTCACAGGACTTGGTCTCCAGGCCCCTCCCCATCTTCGTTGCCCTCCTCTGGACATGTTCCAGTTTGTCTGTATCCTTCTTAAATTGTGGTGCCCAAAACTGAACACGATACTTTAGGTGAGGTCTAAGCAAAGCAGAGTAAAGTGATACCATCACTTTGTATGATGTGGACACTGCTTCAGTGGGGAGGGCGGGGTAGAAATTAAACAAACAAACTTCTGTTGATACAGCCCCAAATCACATTCGTCTTTTTAGCTACTGCATCACACCGCTGACTCACATTCAGTGTATAGTCTACTAAGACCTTTAGATCCTTTTCACATGTACTACTTCCAAGACAAGTCTCCCCCATCCTATAATTATTCTTTTAATTTTTCTGACCTAAATGCAGAACTTTACAATTATCTCTGTTGAAATGCATTTTGTTAGTTTTAGCCCAGTTTTCCAGCCTGTCAAGATTGCCCCATGTCTTGTGTTTTCTACCGTATTTGCTATCTCTCCCAATTTAGAGTCATCTGCAAATTTAATAAGCATCCCCGCCATTCCTTCATCCAAATCATTTCTAAAGATGTTGAACAACACAGGGCCCTGAGGCACTCCACTTGTCACTCCTCTCCAGGAGGATAAGGAACCGGTAACAAGCACTCTTTGGGTGAGATCTGTCAACCAGTTACAGATCCATCTAACTGTAACAGGATCCAAACCAAATTTTACCAGTTTGTCAACAAGAACATCATGTGGAACGTTATCAAAAGCCTTACTGAAATCAAGATAAACTATGTCCATAACATTCCCCTGATCTGACAAGGTACTAACTGTCTCAAAAAAGGAGATAAGGCTAGTCTGACATGTCTTGCTCATGTTGGCCCTTAGTGATTACAGCCATTCTTCCTAAATGCTCAAGGACTGACTGTTTGATGATTTGTTCTAAAACCTTTCCAGGTCTAGACATGAAGCTGATTGGTCGGTAGTTACCCGGATCCTCCTTTCCCCCCTTCTTGAAGATGGGGACAACAGTTGCCCACCTCCAATCTTCTGGCACCTCACCTGTTCTCCAAGAATTATCAAAAATAACAGATAGCAGCTCAGAAATTACATCTGTGAGTTCTTTTAGTACCCTTGGATGCAGTTCTCCTGGGGACTTAGTTTCATTTAAAGAAACTAGGTGTTTGTGTACTACCCCTATGGCGATCCTAGGCTGCCACTCCCTTCCCTCATCAGAGGAGTGGTCTTTTTGCCAGGTCGAGCACCATTTCCCTTGCAAGAGAAGACTGAGGCAAAGTTGGAATCGAGCAGTTCTACCCTCTCTCCATCACCTGTTAAAATCGCACTTTCCTCTCCCTGCAATCGGCCTACCACTTTTTTTTTTTGTTCCTTGTGGCAACCCTGCGAGGTAAGTCAGGCTGAGAATGGCCAAAGGTCACCCAGTGCATTTCATGGCCAAGTGAGGATTCCAAGCTAGTCCAGCTCCCTAATCACACTATGCAACATCTTCAGAGGGCGACAGCCTACCTTAGGCTAAGCAAAGTGGCACTGTTTACTGTGGACACGGCAGGTTCTTCCACCTGTGGTGCAACCCTGGCTTCACAGCTTGTCTGACAGATGCTATGTTTCAGCAGACAGAATGGTGCCTCCTCAGTCTCATGCTTTAGGCAGGGTTATCCTCCCTCTAAGCTTGGAATCTTGTGAGCAAAAATTCTACTTTGTGAGCTACTGGCATTAAAGTTGTGAGTGAGCAATTTGGCTACTGCATAAATTAGTTTGCTCTGGAGCCATCCTTCCTGAGCTAAGACAACAATCTGTGAGCTAGAGGCTGAAAAAAATGTGAGCTAGCTCATAGTAACTCAGCTCAGAGGGAACACTGGTTACTAGGAAGAGCCAGCATGGGGTGGTGGTTAAGAGTGGCGGACTGTAACCTGGAGAACCGGGTTTGATTCCCCACTCCTCCTCCCCAGGAAGCCTGCTGGGTGACCTTGGGCCGGTCACAGTTCTTTCCGAACTTGCTCAGCCTCACCTACCTCACAAGGTGCCTTTGATGGGGAGAAGAAGGGAAAGCGATTGAAAGCTGCTCTGAGACTCCTTCGGGTAGAAAAAAGCAGGGTATAGAAATTTTCTCTTCATCTTCTTTTTACTAACAATACCTGCATATAGATTCAGGTGGGTCACCGTGTTGGTCTGAAACAACAGAACAAAGTATGAATCCAATGGCACCTCTAAGACCAATGAAGTTTTATTAAGCTTTTGTGTGCATGCACATTTCTTCAGATATAGTGAAACCTGACTTCCTTAATCATTACTTATATACGGGGGGGGGGGGGGGGGGGGTAGTAGCCAGGAAGGACTAGTCAGAGTCAGTTTCCAAAAGCTTTTCCTGGGACTGAAAAAAGTATGATTGTATCGAACATGCTGAGAGGCTGGAAATACAGGTTGCTTACCTGTAATTGGAGATCTTCGAGTGGTCATCTGTGCATTCACACCTCTGGGATTAAGTGCGCCTGCGCCGATCCCGATCGGTGTGCACGTCTAACAGATTTTCGCGCCAGCTCCCCGGTCACGTGCACGTCCCACTGCGCATGACCCGGGGAGGGGCACGAGGATCCCACCAGTTCCTTCTGACCGCTGCCAACAGCCCCCAAGAAAAAAACTGAGGGAGACCGAAAGCAGAGGGGAAGGAGGGCGGGTGGTGTGAATGCACAGATGACCACTCGAAGATCTCCAATTACAGGTAAGCAACCTGTATATCTTCTTCGTGGTCTCTGTGCATCACACCTCTGGGAGAATAGCAAGCAATAAACACCACATACCTGGAGGTGGGTGCTGAAGGTCTCACACCTGAGCTGCTTGCAGAACTGCACGGCCCACCACAGCACGTTGATGGACACGGACATCTAGGGCGTAGTGTTTCACAAATGTGTGAGGAGATGCCCAAGTAGCAGCATTGCAGATGTCTCCCAGGGGGATGCCCTTGAGGAATGCCATGGAGGCCGCCACAGCTCTCGTGGAGTGTGCCCGGAGGGACGCCGGTAGTGGCCTCTTGGCCAGGAGGTAGGCAAGTTTTATCGTCTCTACTATCCACTTCGAGAGTCTCTGAGACGATAGTTTCTGTCCCTGCCTGGGCAAGGCATAGGTGACGAAGAGAGCCGGAGACTTGCGAAAAGGTTTTGTCCAGTGCAAGTAAAAGGAAAGAGCTCTCTTGACATCCAGAGTGTGTAAACTACGTTGTGCTGGGTCCTGGGGTTCAGGAAAAAACACAGGTAACGTGATGTCTGCCCCTACATGGAAGTCCAAGACTATCTTGGGTAGGAAGGTGATATCAGGAGCCAGGGTAACTGCTCCGTGGTGAAAAGTGAGATACGGTGGGTCGCAACGAAGCGCTGAAAGCTCACTCACACGCCGAGCAGACGTGATGGCCACCAGAAACGCAACCTTCCACAAAAGGAGTTGGAGGCTGCAGGAGGCCATGGGTTCAAACGGTTTGCCCATTAACTTGGTAAGAACCAGGGGTAGGTCCCATGCTGGAACCAGTGTCCGTACTGGTGGATAGAGGCGACGCATTCCCTTGAGGAACTGTTTTGTAGTCGGGTGAGAAAATACTGAGTATCCTCCGATCTCAGGATGGTTGACTGAGATAGCCGACAGATAGACTCTTATAGAAGAGTGACACAGTCCTCTATCCGAACAGGACAATAGAAACCCAAAAATGTCATTAAGGGTGGCAGGAATGGTAGGCCGCCCTGTAGAGGCTAGAAAGGCTAGAAATTTATTCCATTTCGCTGCATAGGAGCGGCGTGTGGACAACTTGCGTGAGTTCAAGAGAACCTGTGCAACGCGTGATTCTATATCTGAGGTTGAAGCATCCAAGCTGTTAGCTTCAACTTGGGAACATCGTGATGGAGCACTTGACCTCCGTGCATCCAGAGAAGGTCTGGGAGCGTTGGAAGATGGAGATAGACTCCTAGGGAGAGATGAAGAAGTGTGGGAAACCACGGTTGTCTCGGCCACCACGGTGTGATGAGAATAGCCCATGGTCGTTCCGACATCAGTTTGTGAACTACCCTCGGTATCAAGGGGATCGGGGGGAAGAGGTACAGCTGTCTCCCCATCCACTGGAGAAGGAGGCCGTCCCCGAGGGATGCTGGGTCCGCGCCGGCTCTGGAGCAGAAGAGATGGCACTTCTTGTTCTCCCAAGAGGCGAACACGTCCACTGAGGGGTGACCCCAGCAATCGAAGATCGGGATCAGGTAGAGAGGGTTCAATTCCCACTCGTGTAGGGATGCTCCTCCTCTGCTCAGGAAGTCTGCTTGGGTGTTGAGCAGTCCTGGGAGGTGATTTGCTACAAGATGAATGCCGATGGATTGGCACTCGTCCCAAAGCTCGATGGCTAGGCGGCAGAGTCCACGGGAGACCGTTCCACCCTGCCGGTTGATGTAATACATGGTGGTCGTGTTGTCTGTAAGGACAGCCACCGTCTTTCCCGACAGGGATTGGCGGAAGGATCTTACCACATAGAGCACTGCCAGGAGCTCCAGGAAGTTGATATGGTTGTGGGCTACAGCATGGTCCCACTTGCCGCCCACACCAACACCATCCAGGTGGGCTCCCCAGCCCCATAGGGAGGCATCCGTGGTGATGGTTGCCGAGGGAGGCAGGAGTCAGAAAGGAGCACCCGAGTGTAGATTCTGGGGTGACAGCCACCACGTCAGGGTTTCCAAAATTTGGTCTGAGAGTCGGAAAAATTTGGAGAGAGGGTGGATACTGGGACGAAAGCATCTCAGGAACCAGAGTTCTAATGGCCTCATCCGTAGCTTGGCGAACGGAATCACAGCCGTGGTTGCGGCCATCAGGTCTAACAGGCAGAGTATTTGCCTGGCCGTGGTCTCCTTGTCCTTCTGGATAGATAGGAGGAGGGAGACTATTGTCCACTGCCCTGTTGGGGGGTAGAAAGGCCCTGCACTGCAGGGAGTCCAAAATGGCTCCGATGAACTGCACTGGTCTGGAGGGTATGAGCATGGACTTTTTGAGATTTATTGTTAGCCCTAGGGAGTCTAGGGTACTGAGGGTTATTAAAATTTGGTTCTGTAGAATTGTCGCGGAGGGTGCTACCAACAACCAGTCGTCCAGATACGGATAGAGTTGGACACCTTGAAGCTGGAGATGAGCCGCCACCACTGCCATGAGCTTCGTGAAAACACGAAGGGCCGTAGAAAGGCCAAAGGGAAGAGCCTTGTATTGGAAGTGACGCGGACCGACCGCAAAGCGTAGGAACGGTCTGTGAGACGGGTGGATCGTCACATGGAAGTACGCATCTTTTAAGTCCAGCGTCACCATCCACACGTTGGCTTCTAGCAGTGGCAGAATGGTCTGAAGGGTGGTCATGCAGAACTTTTTGTAGGTGATGAGCGCATTGAGGTTCCGTAGGTCTAAGATGGGATGGAGTCCGCCATCCTTCTTTGGTACCGTAAAATAGCGGGAGTAAAACCCCTGCTGGAGGTGGTGTGCGGGTACTGGCTCTATGGCATCCTTGGATAGGAGGGCTTCGACTTCTGACGATAGGGTGTCGGAGGGAGGGGTGATCACAAAATAGGATTCCTGTGGTATCTGGAAGAATTCTATCCGGTATCCCTCTGCTACTACAGAGGGCCCACTTGTCCGAAGTTATGAGTTGCCATGCGGGTAGGAAGGGGGACAGACGGGTGGGAGGACCGGAGCGGATGTGGAAGTCAAAGACCCTGTTTATTGGGTCTGGGGGGGTTGGTTTTGGAGGCGGAAGCTGTTGGGAAACGTGGCTTGTGGCCGTAAGGTTTCTGCTGGTATGCAGATGGTGAAGGTCTTTGCCACTGTGGTTCATTGGGAGACCTCTGTGGTTGTTTCTTCGACCAGGATCTCTGCCAAGTTTTCTGCTTCTGTTATCTCGGTATCGACAGGTGGGAGTGTTCGGAAGGAGACATAGGGTTCGACGGGTCCGGTTGGTACGGAGGAAGGTCGACGTCGGGTGGGGTCTGTGACGGTATCGGCATCGGCATCGGTAATGGTTTCGGCATCGATGACGGAGGAGGTCTCGGGGCTGGTGGGTCTCGGCATCGTGAGACTCTGGATGACGTCGACTGACGGTCCCATTCCGCTGGGTACCACTGCGGTGGCGGAGGATAGGAGGAACCGTATAGGTCCCGCATTGTCGGATGTCCCACGGTACCGATGAGGGAGGTAGACGCCAGTCTCGCTCATCTCTCGGCGGCGGTGACGGATCGGGTCCGGTTTCGGGGCTACTACGAGGGACCTGTGTCAGCTCGATGTCGGGATCCGAGTCCGTCAGCTGGATGGGTCGCGGCATCGGGGAGATGGAACTGCCCCGGGGTCGCTCGCGCCCTGAAGGGTCAAACTGTGGAGACCCGCGCTGGGTCACGTCGGACGCGAGATGCGTCGACTGAGCACTAGAAGATTTCTTGTGCTTTTGCTTGCCCTTTTCCTCCTTGCCCTCCCTGCGTTTCTTTGCAGGAGTGTGCGGCAGCGGGAGGGGTCGGCGCAGGCGCACTTAATCCCAGAGGTGTGATGCACAGAGACCATGAAGAAGATCTGGCTGTGAGGAGCTCTTAATAGGGGTGTGCATTCAGTTTATCCAAACTGGAAAAATACCCCAAAATACCTTACTGGTATTTTCCAGATATTTTTAAGCTGAATGCAGATCAGAGATCTGTATTCAGCTACCGATATAGCTGACCTCGGAGGAAAAAACATGATTTTTTCCTGGCTTTTATTCGGGTGCATTCAGCTATACCAAGAAGACATTTAAAGAGATTGTGGTCTCTTTAAATGCCTTCTCATTCAAGCCCCGCCACTTTGGCGCTGGCAGTGCAACTCGGCTAGTAAACTCAGACAGCATATGCCTGCTGAGTTCACTTGCTGAGTTCCACCACGCTTGGAGAAGGAAACAGGCTTTTAAAGAAACCGTGATCTCTTTAAATGCCTACTCCTCCAAGCCCCATCATGGTGGAGGCGATGCAGCTTGGTGGACTTTAAGGAGACTGAGGTCTCTTTAAATGCCTTTGCCCCCCCCCCCCCCCGAATTGGACCCCCTGGCCCAATTTTATTCAAACTTTGGGGGGGGGGATTTTGAGGAGAAGCACCAGCAGTTATGCTGCAGATTTGGTGCCTCAGCGGCTCAAATGGTTAAGACGCTGAGCTGCAGGCTGGAAGGTTGGTAGTTCAGCAGTTCGAGACCCAAGTGCTGCATGATGGAGTGAGCTCCCGTCTCTGGCCCCAGCTCCTGTCAACCTAGCAGTTTGAAAGCAAGAAACTGCAAGTAGATAAATAGGTACTGCTTCTATGGGAAGGTAACAGCATTCCGTGTGCCATGACCACGGAAATATATTCAGATAACGCTGGCTCTTCAGCTTGGAAATGGAGATGAGCACTGCATCCCTAGAGTCATATTCGACTGGCTTTCGAGCAAGGGAAACCTTTACCTTAAACACACACATCCCTGCCGCAGATACCCCCAGATCAATTTTCCATTATGGAGCTGAAAAATTTCAGGTTTTCCGAAAAATTCCCAAACCTTAATGCCATACTGATATTGGGATTCGGGAATATCAGAAAATACAGATATTTTTCAGGTTTAATATACTTGAACCCAAAAAATACTGATTTTTTTTTTTTGCAGACCCCTAGTTTTTAACATTTCACATCAGTCTTCTTTCAACCTTTGAAAGAAAAGCCATGGGGGAGAGCAATGCGCATAGGCTGACTGAACGGGGGGGGGGGGGGGGAACGGGGGACATTGGAACGCTGTTAGCAGCTCTGCAGCTTTCTTTTGCTCATGTGAAACTGCTAACTAAAGAGCTTCAAACTGCCCCTGACAGGAAATAGATCCAGGTCGGTGGCCATGTTGGTCTGAAGCAACAGAACAAAGTTTGAGTCCAGGGGCCCCTTTAAGACCAACGAAGTTTAATTCTGGGTATATAAGCATAATTGGAAGTGTGCATGCACACGAAATCTTATACCCAGAATTAAACTTTGTTGGTCTTAAAGGGGCCACTGGACTCAAATTTTATACCTGACACAGGCAACTGAGGGGAAATGACATCTTCAAGCACATTTTTCATCTGTGTTAAATGAGAAGTCGGAATGGAAACCGCAATAAGAGAGAGAGCACCCTGCTCCACCCCACCCACCTTTTCAGGCCATCAAGTAACAACACGCTCTGGGCTCACATTTTCCGATGGTCGGGATCAGGGCCTCTCCCCTTCTGAAAGCCCCACCTACAACAAGGGCCCCTTTCTATTTGTTCCCTTGTCGGCACACACCGGTATCCTTTGGAGCAGCACACTTCAAGCCATGCACGAAGGAATGGAACTTTCCCAGACTACAGAAGCTTTCTGCTTAACTCCCCTGAGGCAATTTTTACTTGCAGGAGACAACTGGCTGTTCACAAGCCCACACGGTGGCTCCAGAAAGTCCAGGTGTGTCCCAAGTGTGCCTGCTCTCTCCTAGACAGGTGTCCTAGAAACACATGGCAATGAGGAACACAGAACCCTCTTCAGTCCAGGACCTTCACTGTAGCAGGGAGCCACGACTCACATTGTACCTATACCACTGCCAACCCCTCCCCCTCCAATCACAAAGCGTGGTTCCACATGGGGGCAATTCCCCCCCCCACCCCTGTGGATGCAAAAGCATTCAGAGCTGCCCTGCAGCCACCTCAAGAGATCTGAGTCCCCATTCAAAATGCTAATAAAACCCAGAGGCACAAAGGTGTATGCCCAGAATTCTCTTTTCTACCCCAGTCACTGCTGGAAGGTCCTGGGCCTGGTGTTGTTCAATATTTTTATAAATGACCTGGAGGAAGACATAGAGGGGATGCTTATCAAATCTGCAGATGACACAAAACTGGGTGGGACTGCTAATTCTGAAGAAGATAAAGTCAGGATTCAAAATCATCTAGATAGGCTGGGACAGTGGGCTAAGACAAAATGAATTTCAGTAGAGATAAGTGCAAAGTCCTACACTTAGGTGCAAAAAATCAAAAGGCACAGATATAGAATGGGAGGGACTTGGCTTGACAGCAGCGCATGTGAAAGGGATCTAGGTGTTCTGGTTGATCACAAGCTAAACATGAGCCTGCAGTGTGATGTGACTGCGAAGAAAGCTAATGCAATCTTAGGATGCATTAACGGAAGCATTGTGTCCAGATCACGGGAGGTGGTCGTTCCGCTGTATTCCGCTATGGTCAGGCCTCACCTGGAGTACTGGGTCCAGTTCTGGGCACCACATTTTAGGAAGGATGTTGACAAGCTCGAGCGTGTCCAGAAGAGGGCAACCAGAATGGTGAGAGGGTTGGAATCCCAAGTCTTATGAGGAAAGGCTGAAAGAGTTGGGAATGTTTAGCCTGGGAAAGAGAAGGCCTAGAGGGGCCATGATTGCAGTCTTCAAATATCTGAAGGGCTGTCATGTAGAAGATGGAGCAGGTCTATTCTCTCTTGCTCTGGATTGCAAGACTAGATCTAACGGGTGGAAATTACAAGGGAGTCGATACTGGCTAAATATCAGGAAAAACTTCCTAACTGTAAGAGTGGTTGAGCAGTGGAACAGACTGCCTCGGGAGGTAGTGGATGCTCCTTTGCTGGACATTTTCAAGTGGAAGCTGGATGACCATCTTTCAGGTATGTTGTAGGGCTATATTTCAGCTATGCTTCCGCAGAGTGCAGGGGGGTTGGACTAGATGACCTGCAAGATCCCTTCCAACTCTTAACATTCTATGATTCTATGATTCATGGGAAGGGGAATTGAAAGTTCAGCCCTGTTAAGAACAGTCGCTTGGATCCCGCCAGCTGTGTATGGAAGGTGCTCAAGACTTCTCCGAGGTTCTTCTCTTTTCCTTGCAGCCTCTCCCCTGGCAAATCATTTTTGGGGTCGCAGGACCCGAACAAAGGATTGCCATGCAGGTTGGAGGGCTGAAAAGAGGAGGAACGAAGTGATGATTATTGGAATAACTCAGCATGCCTGGACATTGGGCGGGGGGGTGGGAGTGTGTCTAGGTGTTCTCTCCTTGAATGGGATGCCTCTCCGTCTTCACCTGGGAGCTGCCCTCTGACCCCTGCTCGCTCTCTTTTTGTCCTCTCCCTCCCTCCCTCTCTCACATGGCCTTCTGCTGGTCTCTCAATATCACACTTCTATGACTGGCCAAACTCTGCTATATTAACCAAATATCCCAATAATACTACCCTCCCTCGCTCCAGCAGAGCTTGTGGAAGAGACAGGAGGAGCAATTTCAGTCTCTTGTCCCTTCTCACTCCACCATGCATAGCTATTCCTCCAGGTGGTCCCAGGGGTCTCAGGGATGATTTTTCCAGGGGTCAGAAGCAGCTAGAGCAGGGGTGTCGAACTCACTTGTTTTGAGGGCCGGATCTGACATAAATGAGACCTTGTTGGGCTGGGCCATGTGTGTCATAAAATGTTAACGCCAGGTAGCGGAGATACAAACTTTATAGAGGACACAAACACAAAGATTTTTTTTACTTAAAATAAAAACATGCTTGGAACATTAGCGCTCTTGCAATATTTAACAGTACCTGATAACTGACACCTCTTGCTCTGAATTATTGCATCAAAATGTCTGTGCTGTTGCAATCTTGGGTATACTGTTCAGGTGTGCATCTGTAAGCTGAAAACCTACTTTCGATTCGTTGACATTCACTACAGAAATCTCATGCTCAGAGTTCTGAGTCTAGGACCCAGGTTAAAATATGACATGGCTGAGCGATTGAGAGAGGCTGGCAAAGCAAGCAATGATGCAGCAGCAGCAGCAGCAGAACTAGAAGCAGCAGATGCCCAGTTCCAGTGCGGGCCTGATAGAAGCACTCCGGAGGCCTGATTTGGCCCCCGGGCCGCATGTTTCACACCCTTGAGCCAGAGGAATGGAGTTTTTCCACATTCCACGCATGGATAGTTGGATACAGGCCACTGACAGTTATGTTGATGCAGCCCCCAAATGGCTCTTGAGACAGCTCCAGCGCTGTCAAAACTGCAAGATGGACCGTCCTAAAGAGACACTGAGTGGTTGCTAAGAGACACGGAAAAGCACTATCTCCAATACACATCAATATGCAATCCCTAACCACTTATACATAGGTTGTTTGCCCTTGCTTTCTTGCATTCCCCCCTCCCAGCATCACAGTGCCTCTCTGAACCTCTGAGGAGTTCCCTGACTTTTCTGTGATTTCCCCAAACCTGCTTTGCTGTGAAGTTTTGGGAAAGATTACAGCAACACAGGGATTGCACCCACATGGAAGGGAAAGTTCTCCCCAGCCACGCTGGCACCATTTTTCACGACCCAGTTTCCCACTGCAGCGCCCCCACGCCCCTGCACAACCAGAGGGATTTTCGAAACAAAAACTGGTAAATGAATATCATAACATTATGTTATCACAATCTATCTATCTATTATTATTATTCATTCGGCTTCTATCCCACCCTCCCCGCCAGGGCAGGCCCAGGGCAGCTTACATCAGAAGATAAATACATTAAAACAGAATAATTATCCAATAAAACTCATAACAGTTAACAGTTCATAATCCTAAATAAAAAGCTGATAAAGCGCTGATAAAGTGCTGGCAACAAATATATCTTGCTAGACCATGATGGTGTAATCACAAAGTGCGGCCGCAGGTGATGTCCGACATCTCACAGGCCTTAGTTGGTATTGATGTTATTGGCAGCGGCTCCTAATCAAAGGCCTGGCGGAAGAGCTCCGTTTTACAAGCCCTGCGGAACTGCAAAAGGTCCCGCAGGGCCCTGATGTCTTCCAGGAGCTCCTTCCACCAATGTGGAGCCACCACTGAAAAGGCCCCAGTAGAAGCCAGTCGGGCATCTTTTGGCCCAGGCAGGGCCAGGCAGTTCTGTGACTCCTGACCTCAGTGCTCCCTGGGGAATGTGGGGAAAGGCGGTCCCTCAGGTAGGCAGGCCCCAGGCCATATAGGGCTTTAAGGGTCAAAACCAGCACCTTGAAGCGAATCTGGTATGCTACTGGCAGCCAGTGCAGTGCCTTCAGCACTGGCCAGATGTGCTCCCACATAGGGAGGCCCATCAGCAGCCTGGCCGCCGTATTTTGCACCAGCTGCAGCTTCCGGAGTTGCAACAAGGGCAGCCCCATGTACAGAGCATTACAGCAGTTCCTCTGAATCCCCAGCTTTCACTTTTTTAAAAGGAAAGTCTCTGGTCTCTTCAGCAGCCAGAGATATGCCTTCCCCCTTATACCCTGGCAAGGAAAGGGGCTAGAAATGTATGTCTGCCTCTGTGGCCATGACAGGGAGGGGCGCTGAGTCAAACTCTGCTTTCAGAGTGGCTTTGAGCAGCTCACGGCCCCCCGTCCCTCTTCGCTTTTTAAAAGGCTTTCTTCCATTTTTCCAGCCAAGCTGCCCTGAGCATGACCGTCTGGTTCGGCAGGAAAAGGAGTTTCCAGACCTCAGGGGGCCAGATACAATCATCCGGATGGCTGTGCTTTTGTGCATGGGGGGAGCGTGTGGGAACAGGGGTGTGTAGATGCCATCCCCACCGGCACTGCCTGCTCCTCCTGCTATGGCAGGGGCGAGTTTGTGCACCCATGCCTGGAAGCATCCCCAGAAAGATACCAGGCACTTTCACACATGCACACTGAATAATGTACTTTAGCAACTGTTCACAAGTGGATTTTACCATTTCACAGTCGAATCCAGTTACAAAGTGCATTAGTCAGCATCTGGGTAACAAAAATGAGGGACGCACATACTGGATGGGGGATACATTCCGGGGTAGCACTGTGAGTGAACAAGATCTTGGGGGTACAGGTGGACCATGAGTTAAGTATGAGCAGCCGGTGTGACACAGCAACAAAAAAGGCTAATACAATCTTGGGGTGTATCAAAAGAGGTATAACATCCAAATTGCAAGATGTCATAAAGCCCTGCTATACACTGCATTGGTCAGACAGCACCTGGAGTATTGTGTGCAGTTCTGGAGGCCTCCCTTCAAAGAGGATGTGGACAGAATGGAGCGGGTGCAGAGGAGAGCGAGGAGGATTTTCGGGGGCCTGGAGACCAAGGAGCCCAGTGAGGAAAGGCTGAGGGACTTCTTGGGAATCTTCAGTCTGGAGAAGAGGAGGCTGGGGGTGGGGGGACAGGATGGCTCTCTTGAAGTCTTTGAAGGGCTGTCCCTTAGAGGAGGGCAGGGAGCTGTTCCTGTTGGCTGCAGAGGAGAGGACTCCCAATAATGGTGGAAAGATACCGACAGGATATTAGGAAAAACTTTTTGACAGTGTGAGTTCTGTAGCAGTGGAATGGGCGGCCTAAGGAGGTGGTGAGCTCCCCCTCATTGGCAGTCTTCAAGCAGCATCTGGACAAACACTTGTCAGGGATGCTCTAGGCTGATCCTGGCCCCTTCCAGCTCTGTGTGATTCTAGGATTCCATATGTGGAAAAACCCAGCATCTCCCAGCCTAGACTGCACGGTGCTGTAAGAGAGGCTTCAGAGGTCCCGTTGGGCACTGAATAGAGGGCAAAGGCCAGTTCCTATAGTCAGCAGGTTTTCATGACCATTAATGCTTCAAGCTATAGACAGACAGGTGCGTGTCCAAATGCTCTCCCTTGGAAAATAACTCAGCATATAGAAAACAAGCACACCAGACAGGAGGCAAGGCTGACCCTACTTCTCGACATCCTGGGTTTTTCATGTGATGGAAAGGGGGTTTTTTTTGGGGGGGGGGGGGAGGGGCAGCATTCCAATACAAAACTGCCCGTCTGCCTACTGAAGTGGTACAGCCCAGGAAAAGGCCCCTCAATCAGTGTGACGTAGTCGTTTATGGGTTGGAGTAGAATCTGAGAGACCGAGCTACCGAAGCTCGCCAGGTGACCTTGAGGCAGGCAAAGGGCTTTTCCGCATTCGCCTTTCCTTGCTCGTGAGTGCCTGTTTATTCGGGGGGGGGGGGGGGGGGGTGCGCACGCGCCTGATCCACACTAGTGGTAGATTTGATATTACATTGGTCTATGTCCGGCTTATTTCTCTGAACATTTACACTGAAGGGGTTTTTGCTGGACATAAACTGATGTATATCACGCAAGGGAGCAAAACATGTGTGAAACAAAAAACAGCAACACCCTGAAGAAACAGAAATTTTCAAGCGGGGAAAATAAAAATGCGGAAAAGCCCACACACTCTCAGCCTAGCCTACCTCATGGGCTGTTGTGAAGATAAAATGGAAAGGAACGATATAAGGGCTTTGGGTTTGTGGGATGGAGAAAGGAAGGGTATAAATGTAGTAAATAAACCAATAAATAAAATAAACCAAAGGTTCAAACTTAGGTTTGCTAGTGGAAGATCAGATTGTTTAAATCCAGATCTGCCCTAAGTACATAAACACAAAGGTCTGATCGACATAAGAGAAGGACGGAGGCCATGGACCTGAAATTCCCCGTTTCCCTGGCTTACTGAAACATCGGGTGCCTCCTCCTAAGATTTAAAACCATTTAGAGCAGCACTCCTATGCTCTAGACAGGTTAAGTGCACACATACCCTTGATCCACAGAGGAGGAGAAGGAGAAGATCTTTGATTTTAAAGTGAAAGAAGTAGACTCTTTGCCTAAGCAATTGCGCAATTGGGAAAAACACCTGATGAAATAGACAAGATTTCTGCAATACTTAGAAGTTTGCCAGCCAGCTACAAAACTTTGGCTATGTCTTTGAGGCACGAGAAGGATTCAAAACTTGAAAACTTATTGATGGTTTTATACCCCACCCTTCACTACCCGAAGGAGTCTCAGAGCGGCTTACTGTCACCTTCCCTTCCTCTCCCCTCAACAGCCACCCGGTAAGGTAGGCGGGGCTGTGAAAGTTCTGAGAGAATTGTGACTGAGCCAAGGTCACCCAGCTGGCTTCATGTGGAGGAGGAGTGGGGAATCAAACCTGATTCTCCAGATTACAGTCCACTGCTCTTAACCACTGAGCTGGCTCTCAACAGAGAGCCAGTTTGGTGTAGTGGTTAAGTGCGCGGACTCTAATCTGGGAGAACCGGGTTTGATTCCCCACTCCTCCACTTGTACCTGCTGGATGAGCTTGGGCAAGCCATAGCTCTGTACCAGCTGTTCTCTCAAGGACAGTTGTCTCAGAGCTCTCTCAGCCCCACCTACCTCCCAGGGTGTCTGTTGTGGGGAGGGGAAGGGGAAGGAGTTTGTAAGCCGCTCTGAGACTCCAAGTGAGTGAAGGGCAGGATAAAAATCCAATCTCTTCTTCTCTTCAACATATGTGTAGAAACTGGTTTCTGCACATAGATCAGCTGTGTCAGGGAACAGCATTCATATCCTAAATCCTAAAACATACAACAGGACCCAATGTTGCGTACGATATTTCCAATATGTGGGGCCATCAAAACGCCTCTTCCCAGAGAATATGGTACAACCTAACACGAGCAACAGACTTAAGTGTTGTGCCTTTGTAGACAATGCTTGTAAGATCAGGTTGTGACATGCAGACCTGAAAAATCTGGTTCCCACCCCTCTAACTTTTTAAATTTTGTAACATCCAGCCTGATGAAGAGTTCTGGTGAGTTCAAAAGCTTGTACAATATTTTCTATCAGTTTGGTTGCTCATAATAAAAGAGATGACACAATTTTTTCCCCCTCAATAGCGGTCAGAGCATCAGACTAGAAGGTGGCTGATCTGAGTTCCCACACAACCATGGAAACTTGTTGGGTGCCAGTGTGCCAGTAATACTCTCTCAACCCAACCTGTGAATTCCCTGCATTGTGCAGGGGACTAGACTAGATGACTCTGGAGGTCCAACTGTATGATTCTGTGATTCTAACCTATCTCACAGGGTGACTGTTGTGATGGTAAAATGAAGAATGGGATGATACAGTAAACCACTTAAGGTCCCCAATGGGAGAAAAGCAGAGTATAAATACAAAATAAATACCACCCACTTGCCATCTCCCAGTGGAAACCATGGCACAACCCCTAGTCTTGAGAGCAGTACATGAGAAAAGGATCTAGGGGTGTTAGTAGACCATACACTGAGCATGATTTGGCAGTGTGCTGCAATAGCTAAAAAGGCGACTTTGGGTTGTATCAACAGAAGTATAGTGTCCAGATCATGTGAAGTGATCATATCAATTTACTCTGCTCTGTTTAAACATCCCTTGAAGTACAGTGTTCAGTTTTGGGCACCACAGTTTAAGGAGAATATAGACAAGCTGGAACTTGTCCAGAGAAGAGCAACGAAGATGGTGAGAGGTCTGGAGGAGACCAAGTCCTATGAGAAAAGGTTGAAGGAGCTGGATGTGTTTATAAAAAGTGAAGAAAAAAGGGGGGGGGGGACTCAACCCAAAAAGTAGCTGCGATCTGAGAGGGTCAAGCTAACAAGTAAATAATTATAAAAAATACAAATATTTATTAGGGTGTACACATAAATAAAACATAATAAGGTTAAAAGAAACAGTCTAAATAGCAGACTCTTAAAGCTTATTTCATTCAGAACTGTTTGTAATACATATTAAATTGATGGATAAAACTTTTGACCTAAGGACCATATGCGTTTCGGCCCCTATGGGCCTTCCTCAGTGGTCAATATTCCTTATTTTACAACGACACACATCCATGAATAGTAATATAAAGAATATTGCATATACACATATGCGACCAGGTGTTGCTTTCTTAAATGCTATGCAGTTGCAACAAATGGGCCTGAATAGTGGCTGTACAAATTCTCCAACTTACCCTGGTACTAAATGTCCCATTTGTCAGGATGTGCATCACTTAATTAGCTGGAGAATTTGTTGGACTCTTTCTTTTAACCTTATTATGTTTTATTTATGTCTACACCCTAATAAATATTTGTATTTTTTGTAAGTATTTACTTGTGTCAGTTAGCACTGCCATAGATTCCTGTTGACTATTATTATCAATAACTCTGTTGCCTTAGCATCATGTACAAATGCCTAAGGGTTCTATCGTCTGTTCTGATGATCAATTAACCTTGCCTTCGTTTTTAGTTCCGTATTGACTCCTCTAGGTCCCAGACAGGAGATAGCATCGGCAGAGTAACTCCCACCGCAGGAATGCGCGTCTTGCTCACTTTGCGCATACTTGTTGCTCATTAGCTTTTCTTCCCTCTTATCTGTCTTTCGCTTTTCCCTAGCTCACGGCCTTGGGCTGCAAGCCTCTTGCTATGTGTTACAGTATTCACAGGTACTATGTGTTTCTTTGCTTGATTTTTCCCTGGGAATATCCGCCCCACAAATCCTAATAGTGTTTTTGCCTGGGAACCTAATTTACCGCGCTTTCCTTGGGAACAGTAGCCAGTATATTTGGGCGCCAATAATCCTCCCAATTGATTGGTGGATGCTGAAGGGGGCTTATTTCGTATCAAGTATAATTGTAATTGTATTCCTATGCTTGGGCATTACTAACAGAAGAAGTGTATTTGACCAACAAGATCTTTTCTGCAAATAAAGGACTTTCTGTTTAAGGAGACCTGTTGTGGACGACATCTATTGGCACAATCTCACAGACTGTTAGTAATGAACTATTACCCAGGCATAAACTACCCAAGGGTAAACTATACTCTATGACACCCCAGGAAAAACTTGAACTTTGTAACTTCATAGATAAAAACCTTGAGTGAGGTTTTATTCGGCCGGCCACTTCCCCATTCGCTGCACCAGTACTTTTCCGGAAGAAAAAGGATGGGGGGTTACGGTTGTGTACAGATTATCAAGGCTTGAATGCAGTGTCTACTTCAAATGCCTATCCCCTCCCACTGATAAAAGACTTACTCAATGAGGCCAGTAAAGGGAAATTTTTTTTCAAAACTGGACCTCCAGGGTGTATACTTCTGAGTGCGCATCAGGGAAGGGGATGAATATAAGACTGCCTTTAATACCCTGTTGGGGCAATTCGAGTACCTGGTAATGCCCTTCGGCCTTCAGGGGGCTCCAGGCATTTTTATGAACTTAATAAATGAAGTCTTACACAAGCACCTATTCAAGGGGGTCCTGTGCTATCTAGATGATATCTTGCTCTATTCCTCGGACATGGAAGCGCATGTTAAATTGGTGAGAGAAGTGCTAGCCACACTCAGAGACAATAAATTGTTTGCTAAACTCTCTAAATGCGACTTCCATAAAACTGAAATTGACTTTCTGGGCTACCGCATTTTGCCCTGGGGTTTGGAGATGGACCGGGCAAAAGTCTCGGCCGTGGTGGGGTGGGAGACCCCCCCCCGCACTAGACGCCAGTTACAGAGTTCCTTAGGATTCGCCAATTTTTATCGAAATTCCAGCAGCAACTTCGCCCAATACAGTCTCCCCCTCACTGACTTATTACAAATGAAAGGGAAGGGGCCAGAGGCTGCGAAGCCAGGTGCTCGGCTAAACTGGACTCCCGAGTGTCAACAGGCTTTTGAGGCTCTGAAACGTCTTTTTACTTCTGAACCCATTTTGGCACATCCAGATGAAAATAAAAAGTTTATAGTGCAAGTGGATGCCTTTGATGCCGCCATGAGGGGGGCGATCTTGCAAGAAGGGACTGATGGGAAATTACACCCGTTAGCCTACATTTCTAAAAAGTTTGGGGACTCCGAATGTAATTGGGCAGTATGGGATAAAGAAGCCGCAGCAATCCGCTTAGCCCTTACTACCTGGCGGCACTGGTTAGAGGGCCGTTTGAAATATGGGCTGATCACAAAAACCTAGAGGCTTTATATACTCAACGCTCCCTTAATGCTAAACAGCTCAGATGGGCTGATTTTTTCTCTAAATTCAGTTTCACGCTTCGCCACTTCCCTGGGCGGTCCAATTCCTTAGCTGATGCTCTTTCTCGCTTCCCCCAACACGATTCTCCAAAAGATGAGGTCATAGAGACTATGTTCACACCAGAACAATTTGGGGGGGGGGGGTGTGCAGACTAGAAGCCAAGCCAAAAAGGGAGTGACGCTGGCAGCATCTGAATGGATTATAAAATTTGCTCAAGAATACTCGGAGGAGGAAAACCGAGAGTTCCAATCCCTGCCTTCCCTCACACAGAGTCCTGAAGGCTGCTGGTTTAAAGAACAGAAAATTGTGGTTCCGTTAACACTGTGCAAAGAGGTTATGCATGCAGCACACGAGTCTAAGCTGTCAGGACATTTTGGTTATTTAAAGACTTAGAACCTCTTACAAAGACAATTTTGGTGGCCACGTATGAGGGGGGATGTCTCTACCTATGTTTCCTCTTGCCAAACTTGCTTGATGGGAAAATCCCGGGGTGGAAAGCCCCCATGATTATTGCAGCCTTTGGAAACTCCCAGCCATCCATGGGAAGTTATTTCAATGGACTTTATAACTGACCTACCTTCTAGCAAAGGGAAGACTGTAGTGTGGGGGCGGGTGGACACTTTTTCTAAACTAGCTCATTTTGTTCCTCTAAAAAAATTGCCTACTGCAAAGACTTTAGCTAAAGCTTTTTGTTAACCATGTGATTAGGCTTCATAGTATACCAAAGAAGGTAATATCCGACCGCGGCTCTCAGTTCGTTGCCAACTTCTGGTGGGAGCTTTTGCAAGTCATGGGAACTGAAGCAGCCTTAAGCAGCGTTTATGGCCAGACCGAAAGAGTTAATCAAATATTAGAGCAATATTTGTGGTGCTATATCAATTTTCAACAAGATGACTGGGTGGACCTATTACCTTTTGCAGAATATAGTTATAACAATGCTGTACATTCATCTACAGGAGTGTCTCTGTTTATGACGGTTGGGGGCTTTGAAGGGGTACCATTGCCCAACTTAAGCCCAGCGGCTGAGGGGTCTGGTGATTTTGCTACTTGGTGGAATTCACTGCATGATTCTTGGCCGCTAATTGCAAAGACGTTGGAAGAAGCCAAAGTGGACTATAAAAAATATGATAAGGGGAGGGCCCCAGGATGGGATCTCTCACCTGGAGACTTTGTCTATGTGTTAACTAAGAACATTAAAGGACTCCAACCCAGTCGAAAATTGGGTTGGAAATACATGGGGCCTTTCCCAGTAATCAGGTGCATTAACAAAGTAGCGTTTGAACTTTAACTCCCCAAATCATTGAAATTTGTGCATCTTGTTTTCCATTACAGCCTTTTGAAGAAAGATCTTGGGCTGAATGAATGGAGACCCTCCTCCTCCTCTCCTCCTCCTCTGATGAAGATAAATGAGCCACATTATGAAATCGACCAAATTTTGGACTCTAAAATGAAAAGGGGACATTTGTTTTATCTTATCAAATGTTTGCATTTTGGTCCTGAAGAAAACGAATGGGTTGAGGCCTCTCATGTGCATGCCCCTGCTAAAATCCGTGTTTTCCATCTATTGGCACAATCTCACAACTTGTTAGCTTGACCCTCTCAGACGGCAGCTGGGTGTGTTTAGCCTGGAGAGGAGACGACTGAGAGCGGATATAAAGGGCCTTCATACAGAGGGTGGTGCGGAGTTGTTTTCTGTTGCCCCAGAAGGTCAGACCAGAACCAGTGGGTTGAAATTAAATCAGAAGAGTTTTCGGCTAAAAATTAGGAAGAACTTCCTGAAGGTTAGAGCAGTTCCTCGGTGGAACAGGCTTCCTCGGGAGGTGGTGGGCTCCCCTTCTTTGGGGTTTTTCAAGCAGCTAGGATGGCTATCTGATGGTAATGCGGATTCTACGACTCACTACTATTTTAGGCAGATCATGAGAAGGGAGTGCAGGAAGGGAGCATCCAGCACTCGGCTCTCAAGGCCCTTTCTTATCTGCCCAGGGGTAATACTGTTCACCACTTTGGGGTCAGGAAGGAATTTCCTCCAGGCTAGATTGGCTCAGGGATCCTGAAGGTTTTTTGTTTTCCTCTGGGCATATTATTATTCATTATTTATCATACGGCAGAGTTACACACAGGAGGCATATAATAATATAAAATATGTAACCAAGCTGATACAATGGGTATGCAGACCAACTGGGCAATCCCCCTAAATACTAACATCTAGATTTTCAATCCACTCAATCGTAGCTGGGAAGAGTTCAAAGAGCTCCATCCCATCTCCCTGGAAAGCACGATGCTCACACTTCTTTGACAGATGGGAAAGAGTTTGGCAGGCCGCATCACAATCGCATTCGGGTCCTGGTATCTCTGGGCATAGAACTCAGGGTCACTTGGAGAGGGGGGGTAGCTGTGAATTTCCTGCATTGTGCAAGGGGTTGGTCTAGGCTCTGTGCCCCCACAAGCATCACCCTGGGCCTCAAGTTCTGTGCTATATTCACACATTCTCTGAGTCAACGGTAATGTTAATGAATATTTTACTCACTCGCTCAAGCAATATTGCCAGTACTGGGGGGGGGTGCTTCACCAGAGGGAACTACTGAACAAGAAATGGCCCCGTATACCTTGGTGCATGCAGCGATCATGGCACCTCCTCAGGCCCACAGCCACTGAGCGCAACCTATGGTAGTCAACAAGGCAGAGGATTAGAACTGACCAGGGCTTTTTTTTGTAGAAAAAGCCCAGCAAGAACTTATTAGAATAATAGGCCACACCCAACAGCAGAAACACATTAGCATATTAGGCCACTCCCAGGATCGACTTCCCCAGGTGCCCCGTGGTTTGCGGGACGCCTGGGGAACCCGAGGAGGGGAGGCAGTTTAAACAGCCTTCCCTTCCTGGATCGGCTTGGCTTCCCCAGGCGCCCCACGGCTTGCAGAGGCACCGGGGGGGGGGGAGGTTGTAGGCGTGGCCAACTCAGAAGCCAGCCAGAACTCCATTCCTGTGCGTTCCTGCCCAAAAATAGCCCTGGAACTGACACAGGTTTATTTAAGGCACTCATTCCCAACGTGGGCAATACCGCCCCCTGGGGGGCACTGGAATGATCCAGGTGGACGGTAGGAGCCTTGGGTGCAATTGGGGGGCGTTGAATAAAAATAAGAGGGCGGTGGAAGCATAAAGAAAAAAGAGTCCAGAACCTATCTGAAGCAGCTTTTCTTCTGCCTTCTCCTGGTCTTCCCCGGGATCAGGGAGGGAGGGGGAGGGGGAGAGGGGTCCCCACAGCCAAATGCAGCCATGCATTTGCAAACTGCAAATGCCTGTGCACCTTTGAAAGGCTGGTGTTGCTGCTGGGCTCTAGCTTCAGGCCCTCAGCTGCTGCTGCTGCTGCTGCTCTGTGCCTGCCTTGGCCTGCCTGGCTGTGTGGATCGTGGTGGACTCTACCGGCATCTTTTTGAAGGTAGATTTCCGGGGGGACGCTGAGTAAATTTTTTTCTGAAAAGGGGGCAGTAGGCCAAATAAGTTTGGGACCCTCTGATTTAAGGTGTTTTCCACATGGGGACAGCCTCATGCAGTTTCGGGTTGTGACTGCAGGTGCCAATACAACACAGTGGCAACAGAGCTTTCGCACAGCAGGTTACCAGTTTGGTGTAGTGGTCTAATCTGGTTTGGTGTAGTGGTGTAGTGGTCTCATCTGGAAGAACCGGGTTTGATTCCCCACTCTTCCACTTGCAGCTGCTGGATGACCTTGGGCAAGCCATAGTTCTGTCAGAGCTGTTCTCTCAAGGACAGCTCCGGAAAGAGCTCTCTCAGCCCCACTGACCTCACAGGGTGTCTGTTGTGGGGAGGGGAAGGGAAAAGGAGTTTGTAAGCCACTCTGAGACTACAAGTGAAAAGTGGGGTATAAATCCAACCTCTTTGTTTTCTTCTACCCTGTTAGCTTTTTTAAATTGGTGATTTAATAGCATTATATTGATATACTGTTATAAGACCATATAAGGACATAAGGGAAACCATGTTGGATCAGGCCAATGACCCACCCAGTCCATCACTCTGCATCACACAGTGGCCAAAACCCAGGTGCCATCAGGTCCACCAGTGGGGCCAGAACTCCAGAAGCCCTCCTGCTATTGCCCCCCAAGCACCAAGGATACCAAGCATCAGTGCCCCAGACAGAGTGTTCCATCTATATCTGGTAGCTAATATTCACTGATGGACCTCTGCTCCATATATTTCTCCAATCCCCTCTTGAAGCTGTCTATACTTATAGCTGCCACCACATCTTGTGGCAGTGAATTCCATGTGTTAATCACTCTTTGGGTGAAGAAGGACTTCCTTTTATCTCTTCTAAGCCAACTGCTCATTGATGTCACTGAGTGCCCACCAGTTCTTGTACAGTGAGAAAGGGAGAAAAGTACTCCTTTCTCTACCTGCTCTATCCCATGCATAATCTTATAAACCTCTATCGTGTCACCACTCAGTCATCGTTTCTCCAAGCTAGAAAGAGCCCTAACCTCTTTAACCTTTCTTCACAGGGAAAGAGTTCCATCCCCTTAATCATTTTAGTTGCCCTTTTCTGCACCTTTCCCAATGCTGTAACAATTTTTTCAAGAGGCAGTGACCAGAATTGTACACGCTGCTCCAAATGGGGCCACACCACAGATTTATACATATCAAAATATGTATCAGGTTATTCCCACCTTTCACTTAAAAACAACAAGTCTCTTGCCCATTTCATTGCAGATATGCTCCCCCCCCCCCCCCCCCAGTATATCTCTGCAAGGAAAAGAACCAGGGACTTCCTTTTTAAAAAATAAAAGTGGGGAATTCAGAGAACCCGAGGCATATTTTAGCATAATAGTGTATGGATATAACATGATTAAAGCACCAAGTTTAAAAACGACACAGAAATTTCTGCAGGAGGGAGAGGAAATGGCTCCTGCATGGGAGAGACCGGGAAAACCCAAACTTTCCCACCCACGTGACAGCCACCCAGTTTTTGCTGCAATCTTTCCCAACACAGCCAGTTTGACAGAGGTTGGATAAAAGCTGGGGGAACCCGGGGAGGCACACAAATGCACACAATGCAGTGTGGGGAGCAGGGAAAACCCTCCTTCCCAGTAGCATCAGCCTTGGGGCAAATAACCCACGCGGAAACACTCTGACAGCATAAGAAGAGTCTGGCTATGGTAGGCAAAAGTCCGCATTAGTTTGTTGTTGTTCAGTCACACAGTCGAGTCCGACTCTTCGCGACCCCATGGACCACATCACGCCAGGCCCTCCTGTCTTCCGTCGTTTGCTTGTTAACAAAGAGGCCTTCAGCCAAACAGAACTGGGTGTTTTTTGTTTGCTCCACTATACAAAACGTGGCAATGAGGGTGGGATCCCCTTGCTATTAAAACCTCTTGAGATCCGACCAGCTTGTTCCCTGCCTTCCACATTAGTACTGATTCACGACAGAAATGGCTGCACTGGGGCCATATAAAAAAATTTGATGTAAGTCAGCCCGCCTCTTGGGACTGTTGTGCAGAAAGCTAATAAGATCGAAGGGGAAGAACAAAAGCAGGCGGTTTTATTTATTTTTTATTTTAAATCTGAAGAAGTGAGCAGTGACTCATGAAAGCTCCTCCCCTGCCACGTATTTCGTTAGTCTTTAAGGTGCTCCTGGACTCTGGCTCTTTTCTACTGCTGCAGACAGACTACCCATCTTAATTTTATTGACTGTCTGTGGAGCAAAAGCTTTGTTATTGTTCGTTCTCTGACAGCACCTGCTGCACCAAGCACACAAACTAATGATAAACTGAGAGCGCAGTTGAAGACACACTTTTTGCCCAACCCCTTCTGTTCCTCTACAGAGGTTTTGGGTTTTTTCCAGGGTGATGAGTGAGCCAGTGAAAATATAGCAGAATACATTGCAGAGCTCCATCACCTTGCTGAACATTGTGAATTTAGGGATCTTCTGGAAGGCTTGCTACGAGATCAGCTCACCTGTGGAGTTAAGGCTCACGCCTCCTCTCCGAACAGAATCTGGCTTTTGTTGCAACACAGCAAACAAGCATTAGCAGTCGGAGCTGCTTCATGTCATGGCAGAAATATGTTAACAGGCACCCCACTGACGCCCACATTCACCAAGGAACCCCGGAACCAGAGGAGGAGCAAGTACAGAGGCTCACATCTCCATCAGTAAGTCAAGTAATGTTTCAATATGTTTAAGCTGCGGAGGGCAACATAAACAAAGTGAATGCAGATTCAAGAACGCCGAGTGTCACACTTGCCAAAAAAAAAAGAGTCACATAGAAAGAGTTTGTCAGTCAAGGGCTCACGCCAGGAAACAAAGAGAGCGGGGAAAAGGTACCCGGCTTCAAATTGCCCATCATTTGGAGGGTTTCCCTGAGGAAGAAGTACAAACATTGTACTCCATTCAGCATATTCATGCTGTCTAGGGGCAATGCCCAGAAATGACCACCACTGTAGAGATAAACGGTCAGAACTGTGAGATGGAAGTTGACTCTGGGGCCAGGATCCACCATCATAGACAGCAATACATTTTAGGGTTGCCATCCCCCCAATGGGGATGGGTTTCCTCCCAATTCCAGGCCCCTAAATCCGCCAGTGACCAATTGGGGGAGCTCTGCTCCCAAAAAGCCCTAACGCGCCTAATGTCCCTGGTGTGTTCACATCACTCAGAAATGGTATCATTGCACTGGGCACATCACAGGGAGAGAACTCTAGCATTTGGCTAAAAACTCTATGGTGACCAGTGTTCCCTCTAAGCTGAGTTAGTGTGAGCTAGCTCACAGTTTTTTAGCCTCTGACTCACATTTTTGTCTTAGCTCAGGAAGGGATGGCTCCAGAGCAAACTAATTTATGCGGCAGCTGAACTGCTCGCTCACAACTTTAATGCCAGTAGCTCACAAAACAGAATTGTTGCTCACAAGACTCCACAGCTTAGAGGAAGCATTGATGGTGACCATAGAGTTTTTGGCCAAATGCTAGAGCGTCCCCCCCCCACGACTTGCCTAGTGTGATGACATCACTTCCGAGTGATGTCACTGCGGTGTGCGCACTTCGCACGCACTTAAGAATATCCGGGAGAGCAGCCTGGAGCCCCCCAACAGCAAAAGGTGGGGACCTGGCAACCCTATCATATTTTCACAGCCATCCCAGGACTATTCTCCCAAATTACAGAGACCAAAATGTCGCCTGAGTGACTACAATGGACAGACTGTTCAGATCTTAGGAAGCTGTGATGTAGAGATTTGCTATGGACCTGGCAGACAAACATTTCCCTTACTAGTTACAAAAGGGATTTGTAAAAGCCTGCCGGGAAGACACTGGTTCACCTCCTTGGGAATCAGTGTTCAAGGAGTACAGAGTGTCTGTCCGGCAATTCTGGAATCTGGCTCCCAGGTGGATTCACTGAGGCATTAGGAGCATACAAAGGTCCATCAGCAGCCATCAGGACTCTACCATAACACCTATTTGTTTGCAGGCCCAGAACGTTCCTTTTGCCCCGAGACCAAAGATCATTGATAAAGAACTTGCTCGGCTCATTGCACAAGGATTTATGGAGCCAGCAACTCATGCAACCTGGACCACCCGCTACTGTTCCTGTCTTGAAACCAAATGGCAACTTACAGATTTGTGGGGCTGACAAATCTACTGTAAATAAGGCCCTCAACCAAGACCCATATCCAGTGCCTGCTATAAACCAGGTGTCTTCTGTCCTAGCAGGAGGAAAGGTTGACCTTGCTCAAGCCTATCAGCAACTGATAGTGGATTAAAAGGCTGCAGATACCCAGATCATTATAACACACGCAGGGGCCTTTCGTGTGAAACGCCTTCCATCTGGAATCTCAGCAGCACCAGGAATCTTTCAGTGCTTCATGGAGACTTTATTAGCAGGCATTCCTGGGGTTGTGCCTTCCTTCAATGATGCATTATTTATGGCTTCCTCTAAGGAGCAACATGTGAATCGACTCAAAAAGGTTCTGCATAAGTTTGATCTTTCAGGCATCACAGTTAAGAAAGAGAAATGCCAGCGGAGAGTTTTCAGGATAATGTTCCTGCAATACCAGATTGATGCCGCTGGTATCCACCCCACAGAGGATAAGGCAAAGGCAATACATGATGTCCCTAGACCAAAACGCAAGGGAGATCTTCAGGCGTTTTTGGGACTCCTAAATTTTTATCACATTTTCTTAAAAAACAAAGCCACTATAGCAGAACCCCATCACTGCCTGTTAGATAAAGTTGTTCAATGGAAGTGGACTCACAAAACAGGAAGAAGCTTTTCTGGCCATAAAGAAGCTGTTGACCCAACTCTGTACTCACTCACTATGATGACCAACAGAGACCTCTGTCAGTTTCATGTGGTGCCTCATCCTTTGGAGTCGGTGCTTTCCTCAGTCACGTCCTACCAGATGGTACAGAAGCACCAATTGGTTTTTATTCTAGGACAATGACCTCAACTGAAAAGGAACTATACTCGGATTGATAAAGAGGCATCAGCTATTGTGGCAGGAGTTAATTTTTTCATAATTATGTATATGGTCATCCTTTTGAAACCCAAACAAGACGCTTCTTGGAATTTTCACCAAAGACAAATGAACGCCTTCTATTTTATCTCCCTGTATGCAACACTGGAGTATTATGATTATAATTTCACTGGGGGTGTGGTGGTGGGGGGAGATATTCGTGAATTCCCTGCATTGTGCAGGGGGTTGGACTAGATGACCCTGGAGGTCCCAACTCTATGACTGTATGATTCTTATAGGCCAGGGAAAGAAACTGCAAACGTGGATGCCTTAAGCCATCTACCTCTGCCGATACCTATGACTGTGTTATTCCTCCACCAGTGGAAGTCCTCATGCTGGAATCCATGCCAGAGCCCCCCCCCCCCCCGGCTGCGCAGATTGCTCGAATGACAACAAAAGATCTCATCTTAGCATGTGTTCTCAGCCGGGTATGGAGGGGCTGGCCCACAGAAAAACTGGCTGACGTATTCAGGCCATTTTCATCCTGTTGGTACAAACTGTCAGCTCATAAGGGTTGTCTTTTATTGGGAAACAGGGTGGTCATTCCAGAAGCAGGACGCTGAGTCATACTAAGAACTCTACATGCAGCACACCCAGGCATAGTGTGAATAAAAGCACTGGCCAGAAGTTATGTGTGGTGGCCTGGACTAGACACTGGTACTGAAAGGGTCATGAATGAATGAATGCAACATACGTCAAGCTACCCACCACAATCCACCAAAAGCTCTGGTTTTCCCTTGAGAAGTGACAAAGAAGCCTTGGTCTCAGCACCACACAGACTTTGCTGGCCCGTTCCCGGGTAAAACCTTTCTAATTATTGTGGATTCATTTTCAAAATGGCTTGAAGTAGCTATCGTCCCAGCGGTAACCTCAAATGCTGCCATCACTGTTCTCTGTCAGTTTTTTACAGCTCACGGAGTGCCAGACACAATAGTTTCAGACAATGGTGCGGTTTTCACCTCTGCATTTCCCCAAGGCTTTGCTAATAAAAATCTCCTAGAGCTATCACAGTGGCACCACATAGACCCCAGGCAAATGGACAAGCAGAATGAATGGTTCAGACTACAGAAGATGTGCTGAAAAGGATCATTTCTGAGGACTGGGCAACCAGATTGGCAAGATTCCTGTTGGCACAACATGTTACCCCCTGCCCTTCAACTAGGTCCAGCCCAGCTGAGTTGCTTATGGGACATCGTCTCAGGACATGCCTCTAGATCATGTCCACTTTGATATTGCAACGGACTTGTAGTATAAAAAAAGAACAGGAGCTGTATTCTGCTTTGACATCTAGGAATCTGTGTACCTCCTCTCCTCAGGGACCAGCATGGGCTCGGAACTATGGAAATGGTTCATAGTGGGTTCCATCTAAAACAATGGAAGTCTCAGGGCCTGTCTCATATAGAGTGCACCCTACAGATGGGACTGTTACGGCGACATCATGTGGACCAACTGCGTGGTCACATGGAACCTTCTAAGGAAATCAACCCACCAACATCAGTTTCAGAAATACCTGGAGGAGGCCATTCTGATCTTACCAATACGGATCACCCTCCTTCGTTGCAAGGAAGCGGTGATCTTATTACTGAGTTACCTGCGGAAGAGGTTTCCTCTCCTGAGGCTGCAGTTGAGTCAAGGCAAAGGTGAAGACCACAGACGCAGTGAAAACATCCAGCCTGGATGGCGGAAGAGTCTAGGGGCGGGGAAGGGTGTTGTGTACTGCCTTCTTAAGAGGCAATCCCGGTAGGCTTCAGAGCAAACAAAAGAGTAAGAGGGACTCAGCACTTCTCTTCTCCGTCTCTCTGCTAGCAGCGCGCAGGAGTGCAGGGCCTACTAAGAGTCTGCCGAGAACCAGGCCAGGATAACCCTGACCTAGCGCTCTAGAAACAGCTTGGTTAAGTATGGTTATTCCTTACTCAAGTAGCAAAGTTACCTGCCCTACAGTTACTGTTACTACAGAGGCCTTCAGCCAAACAGAGTTGGGTGTTTGTAGTTTGCTCCACTACACGAAAGATGTTTTGGAGGACACTGATTCACAGGGTCTCCATAAGTCAGAAGTGACTTAGGAGCGCACTGTTTAGTCATTTTTGAACTAAAGCAAGAAGTACTGAATGCTTTGAACTTTTCAGCTCAACTTGTATTTCAAGGGTCAAAAGAAGAGGGTTTGGGGTTTTTTTGCAGAGAAGCACCTTAAAGGACACTTAACAAACTTCTAGTTTTAAGATGCTGGTTTTAAATCTTTTCCTCTCAAGGAACTTTTGGTTTGCCAAATGTTTAACCCCGTCTCTACCTGACTCAAGGGGCGGCAACTGCAGCCTGCCACCTCTGGGGAACCAACGGGAAAAGGTTGGCAAGTGAAACCAGGGAGGCAGGAGGGCCCCTTCCACGAAAGCCGCGCTGGAACAAAGGCTCATTCTGCAAGCCCGTTGTACCATCTGTTTGAGTTTAAGCAAATGAAACATTTTGCAGCCCAGTGACTCCACAGGAAAATGCCTCTTGCTATCAACTTGGCTGATTCAGATTTTCCACTGCATCTCAACTGCCACATGCACTCCCCTCACCCCACCCAAGCCTTCCTATTGATTTACAGCTTGGGAAGGAAACCCCAAATTGCATCAGAAGCCCAGCTCTGTACTGCTGGCCCACAGACTCTGTGCACGCTGCAAGTGCGCCACTCACATTCACACACCAGGACTCAGAACTCTGCATCTGAAAACATCACCTTCCCATTTGTTTTCTCAAAACCATTTCCTGCCAAGTCACACACTATGAAGTCTTTGCGGCCACCTCCAAGGCTTTGGGACACAAGTGCACTGCGATCGCCATGCTTCCCATGACGTAGGGATGCCAGCCTCCAGGTGGGGCCTGGGAATCCCCCGGAATCTCCAGGCTATAGAGGTCCATTCCCCTGGAGAAAACAGATGCTTTGGAAGGTGGACTTTATGGCATTGTTGTATCCCTCTGAGGTCCCTGTCCTCCCCAGGTTCTATCGTCAAATCTCCAGGAGCTTTCCAACCTGGAGCTGGTAATCCTACCCCACCCCCCATCCCCTGCTGGTGACCGGAGAGGACCAGGAAACCCTCTCTCAGGTGTGTGTGGGCACTATTCAGATTGGGATTGCAGTACGAATGGAGAAGGGGGACTTCAGTTCCTTCTCTTGCCCCCCTCCGCCCCAATACCGTTTTCACAGCCATTAACACTCAAAGGAGTCTCTATTAGTCACACCTGGCAACTTGCATGTAATTAAAAAAATTCTGAGGGATGTGCTTATGAGCACAGGAGAATTTGGGATAGTTGAGAGTCAGAGGGCTGGAGTGAAAGCCACAGTCAGGGACATAATTGGGCTGTGGCTAGCCACTAGCCACACAAAGAACGTAAATTGTATTTGTGGGCAATTTGTATTTGTATTTGTGGGCAATTTGTATTTGTGGGCAATTAGTGCCAGCAGAAAGTGAGGCTTGCAACTGAAACAGGGGAAGCCGTGTGCTTTGAACATTGCCTGAAACTGGGTTTTTGCCGAGAGACCCATCTGAGGGTTTCTCCTGGAGGACACTGCAGAGGGCTGGGGGCTGCCACTGACCCCAAAACATGACAAGTACGGCTGTCATTCAGTGAAAGAAATACAGAGATTTAACTGAGCCATCAATCAACTTTGCATCAACTGCATAGGAATGAAAGGTCTGAAGGAAAAAAGGAGACTTTCGGTTGAATTCAGATGGACTTTTCCAGGGGCAGAATGGATCCTGTGCCTGCAGCCTCACTGATCTCCAAGAAACACTCCTCCTGGGGGGAGAGGGGACCCCGAGACGCAAAATGAAAGGGGCCTGAAGCGGGAAGGAGGACTCTGTGGAAGCTGCCACTTTAGTCCAGCTCTGTGCTGCTGCAGCCACAGTCTTCCGAGAGGCGTTCTCTTCCGGGCAAGAGAGAAGGGATGCATCTTCCAAAATGTTCCCCTCTACTGCCCCGTGCACTGGCTTTTTTAAAAAAAACATTTAAGCCAAAGTACATTTATTTCATTTTTTAAAAAATGAGAAAACTAGATATTCTGGGAAACACCAAAACCTATTTTGAAGTATGTTCTCTTTTGGAATGAGTTAATTTCTTGTTAAGTCAAGGCTGCTTTCTCGAAACTGCACAGCATGAAGAGTGGTAAGTAAGACAATCTACTACGGTATCAGATAATGACAATTCCTGTGCTTATTGCAGACACGCACACAGTAATTTCCCCAGGAAAGTTTATTATTTAAGTGAGTCTAATTTTGCCCACAATTAACATGACATACTGCATTTAGAGGTTAAAATTGACTCAGTCAGTACCCAAATCTGCTGAAAATCCTTAACGTTACTACAACATGAAGGCTGCTTCTAAGTCCAAATAATACACCTTCTCTTGCTTCCTACAAAATTCATGATTTCTGTTTTCAACTTTTATTTTTTCTTGCTTCTAAGATGGCAGCGACTAAAACCTATTTGCTTAGGCAGCAGAGAGGACAGCAGCTGGCAGTTCGCTCACACTCGTCTGCATTGGGGATACACTGCAACAGCGTCTGAACAAAAGCTAGACAATTATACCTGGACATTTCATAAGTACGAGTACCATCGCATTTGCTAACAAAATTAAATTTGATTAGGGCTGCCCATATTCTCGGTCCCCAAATACCAATAGCCAAACTGGCACATTACCCAAACCCCTTGCTGATTTAAGTCGATCGAGCGCACCAGCTGTTATCTACCAGTGGCTTTGCATCTCATGCTAACTACCTCAAAACAGTCCAGGAAGAACTGCAGAAGGCATATCCTGATCTTATCTGACCCTTTATTCATGCCAAGATCTCTCCTCCTCTGTTGGGTAGAAACAAAGATGAACCCTCTGGTCCTGTTGCTCCAGGAGGAGTCCTTGGCTCAGCATTCAGCTCTGTCCTGTGCTTTTGCACCCTTGACAGTTAAATGAACCACCCACAAACACACTTTACCTTGTAGCATTTAGTTTTAATGAAGTTATTTTTACTGTCAGCCGAAAATTTGGCTTCTTTCACACCTCCCTCTACTGATTTCAGCCTGAAGCTCCCTGCCATTGGCAGTGTGAACAGGATCTGTCCAGACTTACTCAGACGTACATTTTCTCCATTTGAGCAGGAATAACTTCCACACAATTGAGCCTTGCACTGCAGTGGAATAGCCACAAAGGTCTATTGCAGCAAAACGAAACAAGTCCACTGGCATCTTGAAAACCAGCAACATTCACTCCAGAACAAAGTCTAAGCCCAGGGGCACCTTTAAGACCAAAAAAGCTGATACCCAGAATTCAACTTCGTTGGTCTTGAAGGTGCCACTCTGGACTCAAACTTCGTCCTGCTGCTTCAGACCAACACAGCTGCCCACCTGAAGCCAATATTACTTCCAGCATGAGCTTTTGTGAGATGGGGCTCACTTCTTCAGCCTTAAAACATCTCAAATGTCTCCCAACTAAAGATGTGGAGGCCCTCCAAAAACCCTGAAAAACTGACTGCTTTTGGGGGGGATTTCTGTGGACTTTTGGAGAAATTTTGGTAAGCACTGGGGGAAAAATCCGACAGAACGTATTTTTTACTCTGAACTGAGTGAAATGCTTTTTAAGACAAGGTTTTACTCATTCAGCGCTGTATAGCACAAAAAAGTCCTCAGTTTACCCATCAGACAAATAGGGATTTTTTTGAGAGTGCTGAAATAAACCTCCTATGAAATAGATTTTTTTTTGAATGAGTGAAATGTGCTGAAACAGCATTGAGGGCAGCTGTCTGCAACTCTCTCTCTCTTTAGGACTGGGTAGATAGCAATTTTCCTGTAGAGAACAAAGGCATTTATACTTCTTAATTCCACAAATATGCCAATTTAGATAATTTTATACGCTAACTAAACTATAAATTATGCATTTTTTGTTGTTAAAACAACACCAGAGGCATGGGTTTGATGGGAAAGTAAGAATCACATATTTCAATTCCCCCCCCAAATGATGAGGGATAGAATCCTCACTGGCTTTTACATCTCTGCTTCCCGACAACATGAAGTAATACTAAGTGTAAGAGTTTCGGCGCACAAACCATTCAGAAACTCGAGATTAATACAATGATCCATAACCTCAGCTAGTTAACTGAACCCCAAGAAGGGATGTCCCAGATTCCTGGCCCACAAAGGGCTCCACCCCCAGCACAAGTTTCCAGGACATGAATATGCTTTCTATCAGCACACCCAAGCAAAGCACAAGCTGACAATCCATATATGGAAAATTATCTCATAACAGGAACAATAATAATCCTTTAGAGCATTCTGGGCTGGAGAACGGCCAATGCACAACTACTGTGCACAAAGTTTAGTCTAGACCTCGAAAGGTTTGTAGGTGAGCATTTTGGAGTTACTGAATCCCCCGCCCCCCCGGTTCAATTTATAAAGATTTTCAGATAAGCAAAATCCTCTCCAACGGCCAAAGCTTCCAAAAACAGAGCAAAAGACTGGACCAACTACCTCCATTAGGCAATGCTACCTCATTTGGCTTCTTTTGACTGGCTAGTGCACCATCTTAAATTATCTTCCAGTTTTGCACATATGACATTTACTTTGCTTTCCTACCCTTCTCAGGATTAGATATAGGGCTGGGAGGGACTCATCAACCCTGCCCTTTCACGGGTGGGTAGCTGTGTTGGTTTGAAGCAGCAGAACAAAGTTTGAGTCCAGGGGCACCTTTAAGACCAACGAAGTTTCATTCTGGGCAGAAGCTTCCGTGTGGAATAAAACTTTGTTGGTCTTAAAGATGCCCCTGGACTCAAACTTTGTTTTCCTGCCCTTTTAGCTTTCTTATTGCTTTACTGCTGTTTATTGGATTAATCTGAAAAATTCACCAAAAAAGGCAGGAGAGGAGATACTTTACCTTAAACTTACTTAGTTTTAGAAGGCAGTTAATGCGAGGGAGCAGAAAGCACAAGTGGAACTACTGGTTGCGGATGAAGACCCTCATCTAAGGCAAGCTCAGAAACTCATGTCAACTGGGAAGCAAAGTACGCCCTGCCGCTTCCCATACCCGGCAATCACAGCCTTGTTCCACAGCACAAAGTAAGCATGTCACACGTTCTCTCCAGCTCGAGAAACTTGTTTCTTAAAAAGTAAAAGTTGAGAACCCAGGCCAGCCAATACGTCAGAAATGGTTCTGGGTGGTATGCCCAGATTCCGAATAAATCCCAGCTAATCAGTCAGTGTGGCCAGGTTACAAGCCACACACTTTAGATTCTTAAAGCTGTAAAATATGTTTATGTTCCATAGGCAGACAACTATTTCATATATTTCAATTTCACTCCAAATTCCTGCTTTTCCAAACCAGAAGAACAATAAAAACTCAACTATTTTTTTTTCTAAATTTCCAGAAAACTAACATTCTTATGTCTGACTAATTTGGGGCCATTTTTAGTCATTCAAAAGTTTCTTAGTCTATAAACCTGATGAATCAACTAAACGTCACACCCATGCCATTCACCATCCCACCCCCACCCACCCCGTTCCATTCCACGGGCCTGCCGCCTGAATGCAGTCCTAGCATATCACACTATCTCACTGGACACCAAGGCGGGGGGGGGGGGGGGAATACAGGTGAGGGCAGCCAGGCATACCCAGGAACTTGTAGTTGGGATTGTCGGGACAGACACTGGAACCTCAGCAAATAATTACCATGCAATATTTTTGACGAGCTTTAATAATTTCCCTTCCTAAAACAGGAATCCAGTTTCATTAACTCTTTTCCTTAACTATGCATTTTAAATACATTACTTTGAAATTCAAAGCCCAAATTTCAGAACCTGATATTTAAAGAACGATTTCCTATTCAAGAGCTACAGCCTCAGCAAAATCACTCTTCAGAATACCAGTCTGGATTTCCTGGTGATCATGTGCCTCCAACAACCCACACCCTTTGTGGAGATGTCCCAATTTCCCCTCCCACTATAGTCCACTGACAAACACCCCCCCCCCCACATACACACCATTCTGTTCCTGAAGATTCATGGGACCTGGAGGGAGGCACAGGGAACAAAGTGGGGTTCTGGAGGGAAGAAGGGAAACTGACAGAAGCTGCAAAGCCTTAAGTGCCTCTTGCAAAGACCCCCACTTGCAAAGACTTCAGTCTTTGGAGCTGTACGGCTAGATATGTGCCAGCACCATTCATTATCCTTTCATATTCAAATGACACCAAGTTGGCACACCAGACAGACTCCCCGCATTCCACACAGTGGAGTCACCCCAACAGGCCCTCAACAGGCCACTCTTACTAACAAGGCAGGCTCTGGAAGCAAGGGGGGGGGCATCAGGAGGAGGAGGCAGCCGGGGATAATGAGCCATTCACAGGGAAAGGGTAAGAGACCAGCAATGCCCGCTCAAGTGGGTGCAAGCTGCCCACTTGCAAACAAGGGGTCATTCACCCCCTGGGACTCCCATACTACCAAAAGGAGCGCACTTCCCCGGACAAGGCAGACAGTTCCAGAGGGCAGTCGTGTTGGTCAGCAGAAGAACAGTTAGGCTGAGTCCAGCAGCAACATAAAGGACCAAGAAGAGTTTCAGGGATGACGTTTTTGAGAGCCAAGGCTCCCTTCATCAGACACAGCAGAGCTGAAGTGGAGATCTGAGTCCTTTCATCCTAGTCAGAAGGTGGGAGGGGTGCTGTAAATAATGCTTCAGGTGAACAACTATGGTGGTCTGAAGCAGCAGAACAATGTTTGAGTCCAGAGTGGCACCTTTAAGACCAACAAAGTTTAACTCTGGGTATCAGCTTCCATGTGCAAGCACATGCTTGTAAAGAATGCAACAGTGCCATGTAAACTGTAATCGGCTTGACTAGAGCACAGGGGAACTCCTGGAGGGCAGAAAATTAGCCTCTGTAGTGAGATAAGAATCCTGTGTCCCTATTCAGCCCTGGGGGAGTCCATTATTCTAAACTTGTGTATTAACTTGAGTTCAGCAATCTCACACTGTAATTTCCCTTTGAAATTTCTTGCTCGCTTGGTGGAAGGGAAGGCAGGGAACAGAACAGAGACAGTGCTAGCATTGCTGATCCTATGCATGCTTACCTGCGAGTAACACTTCACCCTTGCCTTGAAAACCCTACACAGTTGCCTGGAGTCAGCTGTGACTTGACAGCACCTTATACACACACACAGTTTACCTGCAAGCTGGGGAGCTGTTTGGAACCATGGAAGGGGAGGTTAAAGAAGGTTTACCTGTGTGCCTCAGACGTCCCCCCCTCACACACACAATGTACACACACATGCCTTTGCCAGCTGCCTGGTTCTGATGCTTTTTTGTTGGCAAAAGCCACACAAATAAAATAAAAGCATGTAATAATGATGCAGGTGGAGGGGGCTCGATCCCAGAGAAGAACCATTTCCAGGCTTCCACCGCAAAGCTAAAACATTTTGGTGCAAAAAATGTCCAACTGACTGAGGAGACTCAGGTTCAGTTTTTAAGAGTCACAAAGCTCATCCGGCGGACCGTGGGCCGGTTAGTCTCTCTGAACCCAGGGTGGTTAAGAATGGAACTGATAGCGATCTTATCAGTAAATTTGTTGTGGCAAATTCTGACAGGGTCCCTATTACAAAATCACCGGAGAAACCTTGAACTGAAATTATTCTGTGAAGAGGCAGCTCGGGTAGATTTCCTAAATTTGCACTCAAGGAAATCACAAACCTGAACGGACACCATCCTCACACAAATACACGTCTTTCCACGTACCCAACTACAAGACCAGTATTCTACTACACAATATTATTGAGACATACTGACCTCCCAGTTGTGACATCTACGACTGCAGTGGAAAGTCTGTATTTCTTGATCCTTCCTTAATACTTTAAGATTAAGGCTGCCACTGTAGTTACCCTTGCCAGAAGTAAGCCACTGAACACACTGGGAATTTCTTCTGAGTAAACATGGAGACTCCTGTGCCACAGCAGGATTACAACTGGACAATAAAAAGGCAAAAAAAAAAGACTACTGGGGTATTACACAACTTTAAGGTTGATGATGGAAGAAACTGAAACTATTCAGGACTTTCTATTCCTGGGCTCCATCATCAACCAAAGGGGAGGCTGCAATCAAGAAATCAGAAGGATGCTGAGACTGGGAAGGGCAGCCATGAAGGAGCTAGAGAAGATCCCGAAGTGTAAGGATGTGACGCGAAGACCAAGATCAAGGTAATTCATTCCACAGTATTCCTCATGACGATGTCTGGGTGTGAAAGTTGGACAGTGAAGAAAGCTGACAGGAAGAGAGTCAATTCCATCGAAATGTGGTGTTGGAAGAGAGTTTACAGACCACCAAAAAGACAAAGAAGTGGGTTCTGGATCAAGTTAACTGAACTGTCCCTAGAAGCTAAAATGACTAAACTGAGGATATCGTACTTTGGTTGCATTATGAGGAAACAAGAGTAGCTGCCTGGAAAAGTAGAAGGCAGCAGGAGAAGAGAAAGCCCCAACATGAGGTAGATTGACTCAGTCAAGGAAGCTACGGTCCTCGGTTTGCAAGACCTGAACAAGGCTGATATTGATAGGGCCTTTGGGAAGACATTAATTTATAGGGCTGTCACAAGACAGAAGCAACTTGATGTCAGAATCTGCTGATTCAGACAAGGTTTTCTGCTATGATTTCTATTGCTTATGTACTGTCTATGGTAACCTGTATCTGCACCCATTATGTATCCATGCTTCTTGCTTTTAGTTGCCCCTATGCCTATCATGTAACCCTAACTTTGGCCAGTATAAATGTAAGCTATGTGACCCCAGGTTTATGACCCTGACCAGGCCTGGTCTGTGTAACTGTCAGAGCGGGAGGATGACAACTTCAAAGTATGGGAACAATGGGCCTCTCACACTCCTGCCTCCGCATTCCATTCATCCCGGCTGGGATGCCAAGGGAGGACAGAGACCATCTCTTATCAACGTGCGAAAGCCTTGAGGCCAACGATTGTTATGTGAATATGGTTACATCTAAGGGGTCTGGTTTGGGAAGGGAAATTTACAACTTAACACCTCACTTTCTTTCCTGTGGGAAGCAAACGGCCAGAGACCCTTTTTGCCCGCCGTTTTTCCCCTTTGGTGATTGGTTACCTATGGGCAATTCAAATTGTTCTGAAAGGTATAATAGACCTGCTTCTGTCATATGCATTATCTCTGACAATGATCCGAGAACCTGTACCAATGTAGAGATTGGAAATAAAGAACTGTGTTTCATCAACAAAGATCTGATCCTTGACTACTTTGAGCAGAAGTCTCACAGATTGTCAGAGATCTGTGACTGGGACTTGGCCATTCCTGACCATGTCGGACGACGGTACTCTTCCCATCCCTACTACCGAAGACCAGCCGGTAACCCCGGGGGACCAGGGTGCCGGTGGTGGTGGAGGAGGCGGCGGGGAGCCCGAAGTGCCAGTGACTACGATTCAAGGGGCTCACTACATCCCGCGCCCACCTCCTCATCAGAGCGTGACCTCGAGGTACTCATGGAGCAATTTCGATCGTGGGACCGTGGACTCCAGGGTGCACGATCGGAAGGGGGCACGGGTGTCGATCCAGGCGGATCACATCGACCGCGGGAAGCCGAGTTTCCTGGGAGACGAGCGCGAGATGACCTACGGAGGAGACTGGCATCCCCCGCCCCTGGAAGAAGAGAGAGTCGGACCGTACGGGCCCGATCCCTACGGGGAAGACCAAACTCAAGCCCTGGACCGGATGATGGGAGATTTACGGTTCCAACTCACCACAGAATTGCGCGAGCTAGCCCTCGACCTGCAGTATCAGTTCCGAGACGCCCTCACGGCTATGCAAGCAGGTCGCCCAGCCCCGGCCGGGATAGGACCCCCCGCAGGGAGGAGGAGTCCCGGCGCAAGTGCCGCCGCAAGTGCCGCCGCAGGTCCCTCAACCCGTTCCCCGTCCGGTGCCCGCACCCATACCTGCGCCGGTCCCCGCGCCGGCAGGGCCGACGGTTCGCCCGGCCCCCGCCGATCCGTTGACGGCTACTTTCGATGGGGACCCCGAGAAGTTGCGGTTCTTCCTCCTAGAGATCGAATGGTTCCTAGACACATGGGGGCACCTCTACCCCACCGAGAGGGACCGGATTGGCTACATCGGGTCCAAGCTGAGGGACACCGCCAGCGACTGGTACGTGAGCCTGCACAACGCCCCCGGGCCTGAGTTGCGCTCAGTGAATAACTTCATGTGGGCCCTCCGACACCACTACGAGGACCCCTTGGGAGAAGAAAAAGCCCGGAACCAACTGCTGAGGCTGACCCAAGGGCGGTCCTCGGTGAGGGACTACACCGACAAGTTCCGGCGCATCGCGGCCAAGATTCGCGGCTGGACCCAAGATCTGTTCATTGAGAAGTACCGGGAGGGCCTGAGCCACGAGGTGTACGAGATGGTGCTACGAGGGGGAAGACCGGGGTCGTTGGCCGCCTGGATGAGAGCGGCCGCAGACGTGGAAGAACGCTTCACCCTCATCAAGATGGAAACTTCAGCGGTGGCCCAAACCAAAGCAGCTCAGAAGGCGAAACCCAAGCCGAATCTGCAAGAGATCCGGGATGCCCGCTTCAAGCAGGGGCTCTGCATGCGATGCGGGGAGAGTGGCCACTTCGCCTCGGCGTGCCCCCGGGGGGGGGGAAGTCCCGAAAACCTCCACCCCGGTGGCCGGGAGCACCCCTAGCAAAGGGAAGACCTCGTTCAAACCCTGGGCACTACAGCTGGAAGGGGCCGCGAGCGAGCAGGGAGAGCTGGAGCTGACGGAAGCGCAGATGTCGGGAAACTCCAACGGCCTGCAGTGAGCGGCGCAGAACTGCAGGTCCCCATCCACGACGCGCGATCTCCGGTGAGCATCCCTGGCCCCTTACTGTATATGGTAGTGACTGTAATAGCCCCCGGGACCGGGCCCATGTCCGGGTCCGAGCACTAATTGACTCAGGGTGTGCCCAGGACTTGATTAGCCCTCTAGTAGTGGAGGGACTAGGACCTAAGGTCGCCCCGTTGGGGGAGCCACTCACGTTCACGCAAATGGACGGTTCGGAAATGAAAGAGGCGTGTGTGGCAGAGACCGAGAGACTGATTGTGGGGACGGGGGAGCATTGGGAGAAGAGAGCTTTTGTCATCACCCCTAACACCCAATTCCCCATGGTGTTGGGGAGCCCCTGGTTAAGCTCCCATGACCCCTATATCAAATGGAGTGAAGGGAAGATCTCCTGGGTGGATGAAAAGTGCCAAGACCACAAATGGGACATGGGGTGGGGGCCAGGACCTCCTGCACCTCTTCGGGCGGCGGCACTCACTCTGGTGCCCGCGGCAGTCCCCCGGGAATATCGAGACTTAATGGGAGTGTTCAGTGAGACCGAAGCAGACGAACTACCCCCCCACAGACTGTCGGATTGTGCCATAGAGCTGATCCCGGGAGAAAAACTACCGAAGGGGAAACTTTACTCCATAAGCCCTCCGGAGCGGGAGGAGCTAAGGAAATTCCTAGACAAGAATTTGGAGCGCGGCTTCATCCGCCCCGCTAAGTCCCCCTTCGCGGCCCCTGTTCTGTTCCGGAAAAAGAAAGACGGGGGGTTACGCTTGTGCATGGACTACAGAGGATTAAATGCAGTGTCTGCTTCCAACGCCTACCCCCTCCCCCTTATTAAAGACTTGTTAACAGAGGCGGCCAAGGGGAAAGTGTTCACTAAGTTGGACCTCCGAGACACATATTTCCGGGTGCGCATCAGGGAGGGGGATGAGTTCAAGACTGCATTTAACACACCGTTGGGACAGTTCGAATACCTGGTGATGCCGTTTGGCTTAAGTGGCGCGCCCGGGGTCTTTATGAGCTTAATAAATGAAGTGTTGCACAAGCATTTATTCAAGGGGGTGTTATGTTACTTAGATGATATCTTGATCTACTCTACTGATAAGAAAGAACATGTGCAGTTGGTCCGGGAAGTGCTCTCAACCCTTTTGAAAAATCAATTGTATGCAAAGTTGTCTAAATGTGAATTCCATCGGGACTCCGTGGATTTCCTGGGGTACCACATTTCTCAGAAGGGACTAGAGATGGACCCTGCCAAGGTAGAGGCCGTAGTTCAGTGGGAAGCCCCCCGAACGAGAAAACAACTCCAGAGTCTTTTGGGATTTTGTAACTTCTACCGCACCTTCATAAAAGACTTTGCTACAGTCACCCTCCTGCTGACTGAACTCCTAAAAACCAAGGGGAGGGGCCCAGAAGCGGGGAAGCCCGGGGAGAGAATAGCCTGGATGGGAGAATGCCAAAAGGCGTTCGAGACTCTTAAGACTCTTTTCACCTCGGAGCCCATCTTGGCTCACCCCGATGAAACCAAGGAATTTGTAGTTCATGTAGACACATCAGATGTGGCCGTGGGGGGGGCATCCTACAGAAAGGGCCAGATGGGAAGCTGCACCCTCTTGCCTACATCTCAAAAAATTTAACGATACAGAGAGAAATTGGTCAGTGTGGGACAAAGAGGCAGCAGCCATCCGACTGGCCCTCACCACTTGGCGGCATTGGCTGGAGGGAGCACAGACCCCTTTTGAAATTTGGACGGATCACAAAAATCTGGAAGCGTTGCGCACCCAGAGATCCCTGAATGCAAAGCAGCTCCGATGGGCCGATTTTTTCTCAAAATTCAACTTTGTGCTCAAACACTTCCCCGGGAAGGCCAACTCGTTAGCCGACGCACTATCCCGATTGCCCCAGCACAAGAGTTTAAAGGAGGAGGTGTTCGACTCCATGTTCTCCCCCCAGCAGCTGGGAGGAGCGGTGATCACCAGGAGTCAGAGTAAGCAGGCTGCGGTAGAGCTGTGGGGAAGTGACTGGGGGGGGGGATTACTCCCCGGAAGAAGTCGAAGATCTAAAAACCTTAGAAGACTGCTCCCTCCGGGAAAACAAGTGCTGGTACCATGGGGACAAACTAGTGGTACCCCGAAACAGGAGAAAAGACATATTGCTGACTTGTCATTCCTCAAAATTGGCAGGGCATTTTGGATTTTTAAAGACGCTTAACTTAATCCAAAGACAGTTCTGGTGGCCGCGCATGCGCAAGGATGTTTCGGACTTTGTAACTGCCTGCCAGACCTGTTTGATGTGCAAAAGAAGGGGGGGGAAAGTTCCGGGACTATTGCACCCGCTGCCCACCCCCTCTCGCCCATGGGAAGCGATAGCCATGGACTTCATCACCAACCTGCCACCCTCAAAGGGAAAAACAGTAATTTGGGTGGTGGTAGACATGTTTTCGAAGCAAGCCCACTTAACCCCCTTCAAGCAGCTACCTACGGCAAAGGGAATGGCCAAGGCTTTCTTCAACCACGTGATAAAGCTGCATGCCTTCCCCAAATGTGTGGTGTCCGATAGGGGCAGTCAGTTCGTTGCCAACTTCTGGCGGGAGCTTTTGAAGCTAATGGACATTGAACCAGCCCTAAGCTCAGGGTACCATCCAGAGACCGATGGACAGTCCGAACGAACTAATCAAATTCTGGAACAGTTCTTAAGGTGTTACACTAACTACCACCAGGATAACTGGGTGGAATTACTGCCGTTCGCAGAGTACAGTTATAACAATGCTGTGCATTCGTCTACGGGCGTCTCCCCATTCATGGCGGTAGGCGGCTTTGAGGGAAAACCGCTGCCTACCGTAGAGAACACACCAAACACTCCCCCCACGGACTTCAAGCGGTGGTGGGCAGCGTTGCAAGACTCACGGCCACTAATAGCTAAAGCATTGGACAAGGCAAAAGAGGACTACAAGAAATATGCGGACCGTGGCAGAGCAGAGGGCTGGGATCTCCAGCCAGGGGACTCAGTCTACTTATCCACAAAAAATATACATGGCTTACAACCCAGTAGGAAATTGGGGTGTAAATATGTGGGCCCTTACAAGGTGTTGTGTAAAATCTCTGATGTGTCTTTTGAATTGGAGTTGCCCAAATCACTGAGTTCTGTGCACCCTGTTTTTCATTTCAGCTTGCTGAAGAAGAATCCTGGGCCGAATGCTTGGCATCCAGTTCCTCCGACTCCTCCTCCACTGATGAAGGGGGAGGCACCCCATTTTGAAATTTCTGAAATCCTTGATTCTAAGATGCGTAGGGGCCACTTATTATATTTAGTTAGATGGGTTGACTTTGGCCCGGAACAAAATGAGTGGGTTCGTTCTGAAAATGTGCATGCTCCTAAGTTAGTAAAAGCTTTCCATAAAAGGTTCCCAGACAAACCCGGGTAGATTTATTTTCGGGGTGGCAGTGTGTCAGAATCTGCTGATTCAGACAAGGTTTTCTGCTATGATTTCTATTGCTTATGTACTGTCTATGGTAACCTGTATCTGCACCCATTATGTATCCATGCTTCTTGCTTTTAGTTGCCCCTATGCCTATCATGTAACCCTATCTTTGGCCAGTATAAATGTAAGCTATGTGACCCCAGGTTTATGACTCTGACCAGGCCTGGTCTGTGTAACTGTTTGCCCGGGAGAATGACAACTTCAAAGTATGGGAACAATGGGCCTCTCACACTCCTGCCTCCGCATTCCATTCATCCCGGCTGGGATGCCAAGGGAGGACAGAGACCATCTCCTATCAACGTGCGAAAGCCTTGAGGCCAACGATTGTTATGTGAATATGGTTACATCTAAGGGGTCTGGTTTGGGAAGGGAAATTTACAACTTAACACCTCACTTTCTTTCCTGTGGGAAGCAAACGGCCAGAGACCCTTTTTGCCCGCCGTTTTTCCCCTTTGGTGATTGGTTACCTATGGGCAATTCAAATTGTTCTGAAAGGTATAATAGACCTGCTTCTGTCATATGCATTATCTCTGACAATGATCCGAGAACCTGTACCAATGTAGAGATTGGAAATAAAGAACTGTGTTTCATCAACAAAGATCTGATCCTTGACTACTTTGAGCAGAAGTCTCACACTTGATGGCACTTAATACACACAAACGCGGAGATAACCGAGCTGCACAGCTCCAATCCCACACACATCCACTAAATATGGTGAGCTTAAATTTGCCAGATAAAACGCTCCTATGGCATTTGGGCTCCACTGAGGTCACACCCTGTTCACATCCCTGGGAGCAAACACTACTAAACGTAGTGTCATTCACAGGAACAGCATGGCCAAACCACAAGACTGTACACACTTAAGGTAAAGGTTTCCCTTGCTCGAAAGCCAGTCGAATCCGACTCTAGGGTTGCAGTGCTCATCTCCGTTTCCAAGCCAAAGAGCCAGCGCTGTCCGAAGATGTCTCTGTAGTCATGTGGCCAGCATGACTAGATGCCAAGGCGCACGGAATGCTGTTACCTTCCCACCGAACTGGCACCTATTTATCTACTTCAATTTCTTGCTTTTGAACTGCTATGTTGGCAGGAGCTGGGGCCAGAGACGGGAGCGCACTCCGTCATGCGGCACTCGGGTCTCGAACTGCTGAACTACCAACCTTCTGGTCTGCAGTTCAGTGTCCTAACCACTGAGCCACCGCAGCCTTGCTGTACACACATACCCAGGAGTAAATTCGCTTTAAACCAAAGGCTATTTATTTTCAAGTAAATGCACTTAGGACAGGATGTCAAAGCTCTGTGTTGTCAAATTCTTTTGGATGTAAGGCTTGAAAAGACCTCCAAGATCTTCTATAGATCTTCTATAGATCACATAAATATAGTACAATAAAATGCAGGAATATTGTAAAGGTACACACTGTAAATATTATAAAGGTACACATGACATATACTAACATATACTAACATCTGTCATCTAGGTTACAAAACCAAACCTGCTGCCCCAACAACCCTATGAAGTTGGCCACTATTATTCCTGTTTTCTAGGCGGTGAGAGCAACATTGGCCTCACCAAAGGTCTCGCCGTCAGAAGTACACTTTGAGTGTATGTGACTAGTATATGTGTCTGTACGTAATGTTTGAAATTTCTGCTTAGATAGCGACAAACTGAACACCATACTACAGGGCTGTATCCGGTGATGCATGAGCAGAAAAAGAAAATGTATTTCATGCAGTTCTGCATACGCAAACAGTAGTGCAACAGCTGCAGAGCTTCAGTATCATTTTTAACACAAAAAAAAAAAAAAAGGAAAGTGCATGTGGATTGACGGAAAGTCTGATGGAGGGTCCCTGTGATTTCATTTAAACTGGTTTCAAAACAGCATCGAAAGAAGTTTCCCGTGCCCTACCTTGCGCTTGTGGGAAAGGCTGTAGGAGAAAGAATTGGTTTCTCCTAACACAAAGCAGGCCGCAAGGACCAATCGTACCCCCTTCTACTTGTGCGAGGCCCGTGAACACATACAGAGGTGTCCTGGTAGATCCCACTCAAACGATGACTTCCACGCAGTCCAGAAGAGGACAAGTGGAGATATTTTATGCTTTCAGATGAGACTGATCTGTTTACTCACCCCGGTAAATACCATATTTACTCGAAAAGAGGACAACCAAGACTGTAAGATGATGAGCCCCTTTTTAAAAAGGTCACACACACACACACACACACACACACACTTACTGAACATCTGAAGCTGCCATACTGAACCAGACCCTTGGTCCATCAAGGTCAGCTCTGTTTCCTCAGACTGGCAGCATCTCTCCACAGTCTCAGACCTACCACCTGGTACTTTCAACTGGAGGTGCCAGGGCTTGAACCTTATTTTAACTTGTATGCAAATATAAGATGATCTGCCCTCTTTTTATTGATGGGGAAAACAATGTCCTGACGGGGCACTGCAGGAATGACAGTGATGTGGATCAACGCAACTTCTCCTCCAGCAGAAGCAGTGTTTTCCCTACAAGAGTCTCCTGCCAGGGTCTGACAAGAAGAACACAGAACAAGTAGCAAAATTTGTCTCATGAGCACTAAAATCAAGCCCTGGTACGATCCTGACTGACTGGAGCCCGAGGATTTTGATCTAATTCTTGTCGCAAGCAAACTGCCATTCCAGTTGATATTTAAAATGTGTGGATGACGTGAACCTTCGATTCTGAATTGTGTTTTTATGCGTATTGGATGTTACTGAATGTTTGTACTGGACCCAGTCTGAGTTAAGTCCAACAAGCCGTTGTGATTTATGGACTACGTGACTGAGAAGTTGAGCAAAGCTTCCTCGGCTGGAGGAGTAACTTCTTGCCCCAGAAGAAGTCTCCCACCCTGCTCAGACCCCTGCACCAGCCATTCCTAACATACAAGAAGGGAGAACTGGGTAGAGGCTGAAGTATTTACAGGTCATCTACCATGTTCAGAACAGGGATAGTTCAAAATAATAGTTTTAGAACAGGGGTGGCCAAACTGCGGCTTGGGAGCCACATGCGGCTCTCTCCCACATATTGTGTGGCTCCTGGCAGGGTGGCTGGAGAAGCAAAGGGGAGGCATGCCTCCCTGATCGGTCTTCCCTTCCCCAGCCAGTGCTCCCCTCCCTGGGTAGGCTTGAGGTGGGGAGGAGCACAGAAAGAAAGCAACTTTAACTTTAAATGTGTTCTCAAAGCAAACACCCTCCCCCCCCAGTCACCTTGGAGAAGGCATGTGTCTCTTTAAAACCAAACCAAGCCGGGGGGGGGGGGCTTGGAGGACACATTTAAAGTTGCTTTCTTTCCACCTCCCCATTTTCTTTCTTTCTTTCTCTTTCTCTTTCTCCCCTCCCTCCACATCTAAAGTTAAATGTGTTCTCCAAGCTCCTGCCCTGCAGCCCTGCCTGATGGCTTGGAGAAGGCATCTATCTCTTTAAATCCCTTCTCCAAGCCAAGCCAGCTGGCATGGGGGTGCGCTTGTACCGGGGGTGGGGTGGAGAATGCATTTAAAGTTGCTTTCTTTCCACTTCTCCCTTCCTATCCATTTATTTGCTTTCTGTCCTCCTCTCTCTCTTCCTCCGCCCCCATTTATTTGCTTTCTCTCTCTCTCTCTCTTTCCACCTCTTTCATTCTTTCTTTCCACCTCTCTCTCTCTTAGACAAATAAATATCATTAGCAAACAAACATCACTGGACAAATAAATATCATCATCAATATCTGGTTTTACCCCTTTTATTTTTGGCATTTTATTTAATGTTAATAAAAAGCAAATTTGCATATTTTTCAATTGAAAACGTGTTTGAAATATTTGTTCATGGCTTGTGGCTCTCAAGCATCTTACATGTATTCTATGTGGCCTGTACATTAAGCAAGTTTGGCCACTCCTGTTTTAGAGTCATCAGATGGCAATTAGCAACCAAACAGCAACACCTTATAGATCAGGAAGGACTGGAAACATTTTATGGAACTGCAGACTAAGTGTTAACGGGAAAGCCTGGAGCACCAAGCGTGCATACAGCACACAATCTAAAAAAAGACATAAGCTACACAATATATAATTGAAACACAATAAACATCAAGCTCTCAACGCCACCCATGGGCAGTCATTTGTCAGTCTGGAAGAACTTCCGCAATTCTCATTACAAACGCCAAGAAGCTGAGAAAATTTGTTTGGGGAAACGCAGTTTGGCCATCTTTCCCTCCTACGTTTACCCTTTAAATTCTGACTGTGTTGTCTGTGTGTGCATACGCAGCCCATGCGCAAAGGGCATTTGGAAAACCCACAAATGATTTTTATCTGGAGAGGCAAAGCGAAGCAAACTGACTAGTCAGAAGCCTGTGCATGTGAAGCGGGGAAGGGGGGGGGGGGGAAGAGAAACACGGCGTGTCCCAGAAACAAATCCCAGCTTGGCTTTGGATCCCGTTTATCTGGCCTGTTAGAGCAACAAATATACATACTTCACGATTTAAGGGGCAGCTTGCACAGCATTTGTCTTACTCGAAAGCCTTATTTGCTGTGCTACGCAGAGCCCAGAAAGATTTCAAACTTAGGAATGACAGTGAATGTAAGCATCTTATCCAAAATTTCTAATCACCTGAAATTCAGAAGCCTGAAAAGAAGTGTTGTTCAGAAGTCATGCCTGGCAAGCGCTGTCCTGCTTTGTTTGCGGAGCTCCGTCCCTTCCACCCCCTCCCCTTCCACTGGAATTCAATTAATGATTTTGTACCCGAATGCTCAGGGCAGAAATATCCAGGGCAGCCTTCGGCACCCGGCTCGGGAAGCCAGACAATTCATTATGCTGCTCTTCCTTCCCCAGAACTTCTCCTCTGCTTCTGAAACCAGAACTCACTCTAATGACTTCAAAGTTTCCCCCAACAAACCGATGCTTCTTCTCTTCTCTTCTTTTTTTTTTTTAAGCGGCTGTGTGCATGAATATCCCGCAAATACTTACGGTTCCCAGTGATTTCCAGGAGGGGAGCAAACCAACTTAGCTGGAGGAGACATTAAGAGATGTGGGATGCACAACGGTGACAGCGAAGGATGATAAATACAAGAACGTTGCCAAACGCAGCAAAATCATCTTCGGGGCCACAGACGTTCCAGCAATGACCCCACACCATCAGCACTTGTGAGAAAACAAGTTTTGACAGCCGAAGGGAGACCTTCCGATCCTGCTATTGTCTGAGACAACCCAGCACAGCCCTTTTCTCCTCCCCCTGTTAGGATGCACGGACATTATATGCATCTCGACCACTCGGCAGGGGGACACGAGGTTCTCCTTTCATGGCCGAGCTTTATGAATAACAAGAACGCGAAAGGAGTGGTCCAATCCTTGTGCAGCCGCAGCCTCCCGACCTCCCCCACCCTCTCAGGCAAGCTGATTATTGCACTGAAATACTTTTGAGTAATGAAACATCAAGTCCATCTTTTTTTTCCTTCCCCCTCCCCCTCCCCGTGATTAAAGAAATGTCTCCTCCTCCCGGAAAGAATCACGTCAGGAGACCGCTGGAGGGAAACACGTCCACTGAAACAAAGGCGCATATTGACTAGGATGGAATTTACTTCCAAGTGAAAAAATTTATCACTTGGCCAAAATCCTACCAAAAATCAACCCTAAGAGCAGCTAAATAGCTCAAGCCATATAATGCCAGACTGATCTCTGAGGAAGTTCAGTTATACCGCTACAGAAAACAAAGGCCACACATTTCTATCCCGTTAAGTTGGGCTGATACCAATTCATTCAATGACATTTTTAGATTGATCTGAAGGAATGTGTGAGTCTGAAATGGAGGGAACAGTAGAATGACTAGTAGGTCTACTTGGAATCCTACTCAAGTCTATTCAATTGGGTTTACTCCCAGGAAAGTGTTGTTAGGATTGCACTGCAAACGGCTCAACACACCCAGTTTTCCAATTCAAAACTTCCTCTCACATTACCGAATATGGTTTTGAATTCTGGTACCGCTCCCAGTTTCCTCTGATTTTCGTACATTACAAATTTCCTTATTCTTCAGTGTAGAAATCAAAATGGGTGTACAATGCAATGTCATAATCCTACACGACGGTAAACTGCATGGATATGTGCTAAGAATCTGTGACCAATCATGGCTTCCCTGCATCACTTACCACCGGCTGGTTACACACGTGGATGGCAATTAATCGCTAGGGCAGCCCCATTCTGCTTACGTGACTCAGTTAAATGCCCTGGGACACAACGGTCACAGTTAATGCTAACAACTCTACACATTAGCATCCCTGCTCCTCCCACAATTTGTCAAGGGCCCGGAAGTGTAGGAAGGAAGATGTTATTGGAGGGAGGGAACATGGATTATTACTCCAAATAACCAGCTTGTACCCACGAAGCCATGAACAGGCCGAGTTCAAGCACAACCTTCCCAGTCCCTCCAAACCCAGAAGATATCCAGCAAGGCCCAAGGCCACCAGAGACAGAGAGGGTGGCAAAAAGGGGCCACAGTGGCTAAAGGGAACCTCCATATTCAGAGACAGTAAACTGAACCAAGTGTGAGGGCCTCGGCCTCTATGCCCTCTTGGCTGGACCTCCACAGAAGCTGGTTGTCCACCCGGCGAAACAGAATGCCGGACTAGAAGGACCACTGTTCGGATCCAGAATTAACAGCTGTTATGTTCCTAGATACCAAGTGAACGTCACGGACTAAGGCTTGGTAGCTGTGGAATTCCCTCCCTCTCCTATAGCACTAATCCTCAGGGTTCCCACTAAAACTGAGGAAGCCTGCCTATGGCTGCACTGTCCGCTATGAAGTGGGCACCGAATACCGCATGCTGGAGGCAAAAAACCAGGAGGGCAGCTTTTGCCTTCATGCCCATTGGTGGGCATTCACAAAGCATCCTAGTAGGTGCAGGCCCGTAGCCAGGAATTTCTAAGTTGGGGGGACATTTAAATTCCGGGGGGGGGGGGGGACTAGCTAATTCAATTAAATGTAATTTAGTTAACTTGATTGGTGTGGCACAGGGGAGAAAGCTGCAGCGCAGGGGGAAGGCAAGGATGAGCGGTGGCCATGGCAGCACGGGGGAGTTCATGGTGGCAGCTGCATCCTACCAGAGAGTCCAGGAGCCTGGGTTGAAAGGAAGTTGGGGGGGGGGGAGGAGACCCCGAAATGCCCCACTGTAGCTATGGTCCCGCGTAAGTGGCCCTGACTGTACTCAGTGGCCCTTTGATACGACCCAGTGAGTGTCTTCTTCCTTATTCAGAAAACCTCTCCCTTGCAACAGTCCTTAGGACTCCGAAGACCCGGGTTCCAACCCCACTCACCTTGCAGAATTGCCCCAAGGCTAAAATGGAGGGTCTCCTAAGCTGCCCTGACGTCCTTGCAGGAAGGCTGGGGCAGAAATGGAACAGACAGATGACCAGAGTCAGCCCAGCGTAGGGGTAAGCAGTCAGGGGGCGGGCTACGGATTTGGGAGACCCCGGCTGGACGGCCCCAGGTGGACTGCCTGCGATGCTCCCTCCAAGCTGTGGAGTCTTGTGAGCAAAGCTTCCACTTTGTGAGCTACTACTGGCACGGAAGTGGAGGGCGAGCGATCTGGCTGCGGCATAAATGGGTTTGAAAGGAGCCCTCTTTCCCGACCTAAGACAAAAAGGTGTGAGCTGGAGGCTAAAAAACGGCGAGCGGGCTCACGCTCACTCCGCTGAGAGGGAACACTGCCTGCCTGGTCCGAGATCGGGCTCGCCCGGGCCCCTCGCAGGGTTGTTGTGGGGTCCGAAGGGAGCCGCGCTGGAGGGCGGCGGCGGCGGCGGCGGCGGGAAAGGGGCGGAAGCAGCAGCGCGGCGCTCACCCACCCCCCTTCCCGGGCCAGTCGGGGCGGCAGCTCAACCCGACCGCCCTCCGGACGGTCTTCGCTGCCCCCGGAGGGGAGAGCCTGGCCGGAGCCCCCCTCCCACCGCCGAGCCCAGCAGCCCCGCCTACTCCCCCCCCCCCCCCACGTGCGAGGCCACAAATGCCCGACCCCAACCTCCCCCCCCCCCGGCCCCTCTCTCTCCCTCCCTCCCTCCCCTCGCGCCTTGTCCCCCCTGGGGGTCGGGGCGGGCGAGGGGCGTCTTCCGGCCGTGGCGCCCCTCGTGGCTGCGGGCAGGGGGCAGGGGGCACGTGCAGAGGGCCTTACCTGCGGAGCGCGCGCGGCTTCCCCCGCCGGCCAGGTGCGAATGCCGTTCAGGGACAAGCGGCGGGTTGCGGCGGCAGCTGTCTCAGTGGCCCCCCCGCGCCCCGCTCGCATCGTGCCGGCGGCCCGCGCTGGGCCCCCTGGAGGAGGAGCGGCTCGCGAAGCGCTTTCGTCGCGCCCAACGGACCGGCCGCATCTCCCAAAGGCAGCCGCCGGAAGAGGGCGGGAAGCGGCGAGTCCTCGGGGGTCTCCCGCGGCACGATTGTTTCTCGCCGACGTGGTTCCAGCCGGGTTTTAGTTCAGTTGTTCCAAAACACCCCGACCCTCACTGGGCAGGGCGCAGACTGGTTGTGGACTAAGAAAGTCCTTGCATCCCAACTACAAGAATTATTTAGGACCACAAGAAGAAAGAATCGATGTGCACTTTCTCCTTTTACACCACCGGTACCGAATGCAAACCCGCACGCTCCGGTGATTTGTTCCCACTGGGCTGTACCCTTAAGTGCCAGAAAACCAGGCAGAAGATAGAGCGGTTTTAAATATGGACAGGATCGTGTTGTGACACCCTGCCGGCTAGGGCATCTTTTTATATCTTCCTTGTGCATACACTGGTATTCCTTGTACAACTGTCTGGCTTGGTGCTGGGGGTTTGCACACTCCTGCCAGTATACAGTATGGTGCAACTGTGTGATGGCTCATGCCCGGAAGGCAAACTGCCCCATGATTTCCACCTTGCACTCAAAATGGCAGCCATTCCTCGCTTAGGGCCAAACAGACAATCTGCATCAAATATGTCCGCTGCACAGGAAGAATCTACAGCATCAGCAGGCAGGGCATCCAGAAGGGCAACTGCACAGTATGAGGGATTTTGCATGCCCTGAAAATGCCACCATTTCTCCACAAAATGCCCACCATCTGGTATGCTTTATTCTGGTCTCTGTGGCTGAATGTACACAGTGACATATTCAAGACCTGCAGACCAGTGTCCAGCCACCGGCAAGGGAATTGTGGACAGTCCTGCCCTAGGATGTTTGGGGAGGCATCGGAGCATGGATTGTTGTCCCAGGTGATGGGAGAACCTCAGAATCGGCACCAGTCTGGGTTTCATTTTGCTAAAAGCATCCATGAATAGCCTTCGTTTCTCAGGTATGAGAAGTGTTCATAAAAGCCCATATGTTTTTCTCAGCAAAAACGGGAGTTTGAAGGGTTAAATCCCTTCCCTTCCCTTCCCTTCCTGTATGGCCCCAATCTGAATCACAACTGCGCACATCCTGGAGCTCTGCTCTCCTGAAATCACAACCAATATCTGGACGAATCCCTGGGTGGCTGCTCCGGAGAGTGAGTGCTGTGGCGTCACACACCCCAGCAAAGACCATCCCCTCCCCAAGCCCCAGCCTCCGCAGGCATCACCCTCCATATCTCCAGGCATTTCCCAGCCCTGAGTTGGCAACTAGTCTGGTTGCACATGTAATTTACCCTTTGCAGAGTAACAGGACTTTTGTGGTTTTTCTCACATCTGTTGTGTTCCTCACAAGAGGAAGGCAAACGAAGATGGAAAAACAAAATGGTGCAGCAGGGTAAGAATCCTTTAAGAATGGCACAACCCCTACGCGTTTTGCGGGCAGCCTCCGTCAGGTTCTCAATAGTGTTAGAGTTTGAGTGTAGGCAGAACTAAAAAGAACCGGAGAGCAGATTCCCCCCGACAAGGCTGCCCGCAAAACGCAGAGGGGTGCTACCATTCTTAAAGATTCTTATCCCGCCGTGCCGTTTTTGTTTTTCCATCTGTTGTGTTCCTCACAAGACACATTCGAGCCATTTCTACACACTCTCTTGCTGGACACCTGGAGGACACATACAAATACACCACCTGATTTCCCCGTCTTTTCTCCTACACAACAGCTGTGAACGGTGCTTACTTTCTGCAGTCATCTCTCTCTGGGTCAACTGGAAGCCCTGGAAATCTTTAGACTAACACGATTTTATTCCGGCATAATCTTTCATGGACTATACAGCCGGCATAGTGTCGTGGTTAGAGTGTCGGACTAGGATCTGGGAAGCCCAGCTTCAAATCCCCACTCGTGCCATGGAAGCCGGCTGGGTGACCTGGAGCCAGTCACACGCACTCGCGGCCTAGCCTACCTCACAGGGTTGTAAAATGGAGGAGAGGAGAATAATGAATGCTGCTTTGGATCCCCCTTGGAGAGAAAGGTGGAATATAAATGAAGAAATAGAACAAAAATTTGAGCCCAGTGGCCCCCGCAAGACCAACAAAGTTTAATTCTGTGTGCTTTCATGTGCATGCACACTTCTAAGTACGCTTATGCCCAGAATTCAAGGGGTCTTAAAGGGGCCACTGGACTCAAAACTTCGTTCTTTTGCTTCAGACCGACACAACAACCTCCTTGAACCTATAAATGGAGGAAATAAAGTCAATGGAGCTCAGTTCTTCAGATGCAATGAATGGATCTTTATATGTTCTAGAACACTCGCTTTGTGATTTCAGTGTATAGCCCTCAGGGCCTGGTGCTGAAGTTGGCTCAAACAAAGCCATTAAATCTATTTATTTAATTAAGACAATTATTTCCATACTCTGTGTGTGTGTGTGTGTGTCTTTCTACATTTAGTCACATGAAACTGTTTCCCCTGCCCTCACTCGCATGCTTTGCCAGACATTTTTAGCTTTTAAAATCCTTTCTCATAACATCGTGTCCCCTGTGGGCCTGCAATCAGCCACGTCACCCTTTTCTCCCCCGTTTTCCCTCCAGTTTGCCAGTGTTGCTTTGTTCACAAAGCACTCAGATACCAAAGCAATTACATTTCCCCCCTTACCCAAACTTCAGGGGGTTTTTTTTGCTGAGTAAATTCTAGCAGGGGCGCAGCCCTAACCCCAGTGGTAATTTAATTAATTGTCAGATAGTTTCCTTCCTCCTTCAGCACTCTTGAAGGAAACCTCCAGCTTTCTAAGACCCGAGGCTGAGGCCTCCGGCACCTTCATTCCAGAAGTGAAATCTGGCGGTGGCAACACAGTGGGTGGGGGGCTTCTTCAGTGGTGGCTTCCAGGGAGTCCAGCCTAGCCCCGGCCCCAGCCCACAGATGTCTAGGAAACAAGGCCTTCATTTCACTTTCTCTTGGTTAAACATATATTTTATTATTTGACACTGAATATCTTTGTACACGATCTTAAGCCTTGATAAACTCTTTTTATATAGCTAAAACAGCCCATCAATTCCTCAAACATTGACTTACATGAAAACACTCTTTTACCAGTATGGATGTGATCAACCCCTCAAGAATAAGCGGTCCAATGTGTCTCAGATCCTAATTCTGCATTTTTTCCAACACCATCCATAATACATTGTTTTCCAGTTGGGGAAAGAGAAAGCAGACATTTTAAAAAAGGCATTGCTAAAGTAGAGGGGGCATAAATCAGGAGGGTAATACAAAGCGTCAGAATAATATTCACTAGGCATACCAGGAGATATGGGTTCAGGGAAGAGGAGAAACATAAGAAAAATGGTGACGTAAGGGAATATGGGCACAGCAGCAAGTCAGTCCTTTGGGTGCAAATCTAGCCACAGTTAGCCCTTTTAAAGTCCCAAATTCAGAGGGAAGAGTTAAGGAGGCGCCTGACTCTAAAATTACTAGTTTGTGTTCATTCTGAGACTGAGCATCAAACCTGTTTTTGAGGAACAGCAGCTCTTAAGAACCCTTCCTTTGGCTATCTCAGAAAGGGTTGCCAGCCTCCAGGTGGTGTCTGGAGATCTCCCAGGATTACAACCGACCTCCAGCCAACAACTGATCAGTTCCCATGGAGAAAATGGGTGCTTTGTAGGGCTGCCATCTTTGGGCTGGGAAATACCTGGAGATTTTGGGGGTGGGGCCTGGGGATAGTGGGGTTTAGGGAGGGGAGGGATCTTAGCAGGATAGAAGGCCATAGAATCCATCCTCCAATGCAGCCATTTTCTCTAAAGGAATGGATCATGGTCGCCTGGAAATCAATGGTAATAACGGGAGATCTCCAGGTACCACCTGGAGGTTGGTAACCTTAGTCCTTTTAAAGTTGGTCTCTGTGGTATTATACCCTGCTGAAACCCCTCCCCTCCCCAAACTCCACCCTCCTCAGGCTCCACCCCCAAACTCCACTGCCACAGGAGGTGGCGGCGGCTACAAGCATGGATGGCTTCAAGAGGGAATTAGATAGACACAAGCGGAGACCCACAAGAAACTTGCGGGATGGTTATCCCATTCCTCACACCTTTGCTTCCTCCCTTCTCCCCCTCCCTCTCTCACACTCTTTCTCCCTTCTGCCTCTCTCTCTCTCCTCCATGTATGTTACTTCCTCTCTCTTTCTGTCCCATCATCATTCTCTTTGTTTTTCTGCCTCCCCACCTCATCACTCTCTCTTTCTGCCCCTCCCCACACCATCACTCTTTCTTTCTGCCCCCATCACTCTGCCAGCCTCCTGCCTGCTTCCTCCCCCCCCCCCCCCCACAGCAGCAGTGGCAGTGCTCTGGGAATCACAGTGGATCTCCCAGCTGCAGAGATCAATTCACCTTAGGGCTGCCAGCTCCAGGTTGGGAAATTCCTGGAGATTTGGGGGTGGAGCCTTGGGACAGTGAGGACTGGAGAGGCAAGCAGCCTCAGCAACCCTCCAAAGCAGACATTTTATCCAGGGGAACTGATCTCTGTCACCTGGACAACAGTTGTAATTCTGGGCGCTCTTCAGCCCTTGTCTGGAGGCTGGCAATGGTAGTTCAAGTGAAGAAAATGGCTGGTTTGGAGGGTGGAATCTATGGCATTATACTGGTCTGTAGTCCCTCCTCAAATCCTACCCTCCCCAGGCTCCACACCTCAAATGTCCAGGAATTTCCCAACCTGGAGTTGGCAACCCTATTTCCTTCCCACCCAATAGCCAACCTGTCTTCAGCTTTCCATCTCTAACCCCCCCCCCCCAGCCTCTACCTAGGAAAATTACAGTCTTTCTTCACAGTGGGGACTAAAGCAGCTTACATTATTATTTCCTACTTGTTATTTGCACAGCAACCCTGTGAGGCTGCTTAGACTGAAAGTATGTGATTGGTCCAAAATCTCCCAGTCAGCTTCCAAGGCAAGATGGGGATCTGAACTTGGGTCTCGCAGATCCCAATCTGAAGCTCTTAACTGTTACATCACAATGGCTTTCATAGGGTGGCTGCTGCTGAACAGTAGCAAAACAGCTGGGCCTAATTAAGTCATGCAAATCAGGTGGTATCAAGTCACACAGAGGGTGCTGCCTAGGGATGCCAACCTCCAGGTGGGACCTGGGGATCCCCTGGAATTACTGCTCATCTCCAGACTACAGAGATAACTTTCCATGGAGAAAATGGATGCTTTGGAGGGTGGAGTTTATGGCATTGTACCTCACTGAGGTCTCTGCTGCTGGCTGGGGGGGGGGGTACTTGGCAACCCTAGACTGCTGCCAGTAAAAACCCTGCCTTTTTCTGACAGAAACTGTTAGAAGCCTTCCCCTCCCCCGAACATTCTAATTTCTCACAGTTGATGCCTGGAGCTGATGCCATTTCGAAAGGTATTGGGGGAAATTCAATGGTCCCTGAAGTTTTTTTTAAATTTTTGGGATTTTTCTGCAGAGCGAGAAAGGCCCCTGACTATGTAGGAAAAGCTGTTGGGGGAGAGTGAGCTCTCTTTTGGCAGATATAAGTATCCACACAGAAAAAAAAACTCTTGGAATTAGTATATAGATATGGAGCAGAGGTCCATCAGTGGCTATTAGCCATGAAGTATAGATAGGAACTCTCAATCTGGGGCAAGTGATGCTCTGTATTCTTGGTGCTTGGTGGGGGGGCAACAGTGGGAGGGCTTCTAGTGTCCTGACCCCACTGCTGGACCTCCTGATGGCACCTGGTAGTTTTGGCCACTGTGTGACAGAGTGTTGGAGTGGATGGGCCATTGGCCTGATCCAACATTGGCTCTTCTTATGTTCTTACCTTTAAGAATTTCCCAATGCAGAGCAGGCAACCGTTGCTGTTTGTCATGCTGAAATGAAGCAGCAGCCAGATGGACACTCAAGTTCTGGACACTGGAGGGCAGAATCTACAACTGCAGTTCTCCAACAGCAATGCTGCATGTTTGACATGGGTGCGTGGGGCTTCCGTCCAGTGCTCTGCTGCACCTGTGGCTACAAAAGTCTGTGTAAACAAGAACTAGCAGAGAGCACACTATAAGTCTTGTTTCTGTGGTGGACATGGGAATGCATCATATCTCAAGCTCCCATGCCTGCACTGGATGTCCCTGGAGGTATCTGAGCAACTTTTCTTTCAGGCTAGTAGAGCTGCACAGCAACCAGACCAGATGCCTATGGAAACAACTTGCTATGTAGACTCGCTCTACACAATCTTGACTCGTTTTGCCAAGGAAAGGTTGTTTCAGCTGTGGGGACAGGTGGGGAGGGTGGCAGGAGCCATTCCAGGAACACTTCAAAACCTGACTCTGGCCTAAGCGCATTGAGCTCAGCTGAAGGTTGGGTTCAGGTACGATACGGGGGTTCAGGGGCTTGCCTTACAGTGGCTTGTCTCCTTCCTCCAAGATCGGGGACAAAGAGTGGTGCTGGGGGAGCAGACGTCCCAGAGGCACCCACTGGTATGTGGTGTGCCTCAGGGGGCGGTCCTATCCCCGATGCTGTTTAACATCTATATGCGCCCTCTTGCCCAGATTGCCCGGAGGCACAGACTGGGTTGTCATCAGTATGCAGATGACACCCAGCTGTATCTGTTGTTGGGTGGCCAGTCTGGAGCCACCCCAGAGGACCTGGAGCGGGCGCTTCAGGACGTGGTGGGCTGGCTTAGGCTGAGCCGATTGAAATTGAATCCAACGAAGACGGAGGTCCTGTGCCTGAGTTGGAGCAGTTCGGGGGTGGGGACCCCGTTACCGGCCTTCCGGGGGGCTCCATTGGTGCCAGCCCCGAGGGTTCGGAGTCTGGGGGTGCTCCTGGATGCCTCCTTGACTATGGAGGCCCAGCTAGCAGCCACTGCCAAGGCAGCCTTCTACCATCTGAGGCTGATTAGGCAGTTGGTTCCCTTCCTTGAACGCAATGACCTGGCTGCAGTGATCCACGCAATGGTCACCTCGAGACTTGACTACTGCAACCCTCTCTACATGGGGCTGCCCTTGTCCCAGCTCTGGCAGCTGCAGCTAGTGCAGAATGCCGCAGCCAGGCTGTTGATGGGCCTCTCTGTGAGGGACCATGTCCGGCCTGTGCTGAGGGTACTGCACTGGCTGCCTATAGCATACCGGATCCGGTTCAAGGTGCTCGTTTTAACCTTTAAAGCCCTTTATGGCCAGGGGCCTGCCTACCTAAGGGACCACCTTTCCCTATACATACCCCAGAGAGCACTACGGTCAGGCACGCAACATCGCCTGGCCTTTCCTGGCCCGAGAGAGGCCAGGCTGGCTACCACCCGGAATAGAGCCTTCTCAGTGGCGGCCCCCTACTGGTGGGACGAGCTCCCGGAAGACATCAGGGCCCTGCGGGACCTTTTGCAGTTCCGCAGGGCCTGCAAAACGGAGCTCTTCCGCCAGGCTTTTGGGGCCGCCGCTGGGGGAAATGGCCACCGATAGGTGGCCAGAGAAGTACACAGGCCCAGTTTAACAGTTGGTGGTAGCCTCCTGGCTGTGGGGAGTTGTTGTTGCCCTGGTGTTGGTATTTGAAATTGCCACCAATTATATTTGTAATTTGCCGCCAATTGAAATTGTACTGTATTTTAGTGTACTAATTTATATTGTTTGTACTGATTTTAATGTTGTGAGCCGCCTAGAGCCGCTTATGTTGGTCAGGCGGGATATAAATCTAAACAAACAAACAAACAAATAAATAAATAAGGTTGGAGGAAAACCCAGGCCGGCAATCAAAGAGCTGTTTCTATCTCTGTATTAAGTGTTCAAACAGCATATCCTGAAAGACCCTTCCACCAGTTCAAAATCAGTTTGCCATGTTTCCTTGGGGGAGGAGGTGGGGAATGAGCCCCTTTTGAGAAAAACTAAGGTAACTTCCCCACTCTGAATGCACAAAATCAGTTTCATAGTTTGTGGGATAAATAACTTGCAACTTGTGTTGAAGCAAAATTATGGACCAGTTAAAAATTCAGCAACCTATAAAAGCTCGAAGTCGTGTTTGGCTTAGAGCATTTTTAAATTTTGTGTCTGGAATTAAACCGGGAGAAGTACTTTTTAAGCAGCTTGAAGTTCCAATTAATTTCAAAGCCAACCCAGTAAGTGCCACGTTCAGTACATCTGCTCACCTTTGCCTGGTCGAAAATCCCAACATTCGACAGCCATCAGAACTTAATTCTGCAAACTGAAAACCAAAATAAGAATTAGCAGGGGACGAATATGGTTCAAATACAAATTTGAGACAGGAGAAGTCACTTGAGAATAGTCCCCTCTCCCTCACCTGTTTCAACTTTACAGCACTTCTGAAAATGGTAACTCCCAGGGGAGTGATCCATAATGTCTGGAGGCTCAGGGAACCCAGGGGCAAGATCCATTTCTGGCAGGGGGCTTACTGCGGGCCGGGCTGGCAGTGGCTCAGTAGACTGTCCCTGTGACAAACTGTCCTGGGCTGGAGGTGGCAGAGGGCTCCCCCCTGTCAAACGACTGTCCCGGGTGCCGGAGTCTTGCTGCGCTGGTCGATCTGCTGGTCTGGCCTCAGGAATTAGGGGGCGTTGTTCAGCTGCCAGAACTGGGGAGCGCGGCAAACTTTGCTCTGAGCAGGAACTGGGGAACGCTGCAATTGACGTTCCAGATCAGGAACTTGAGGGCATTGCAAGTGCTCCTCAGGCGCTGGCCACCGATGTCTGAGTTGGTCCAGGTGCCTTCGACAGACCTGCCCCGACTCGTCCCTGACCTCGTAAGAGATGGGGCCCGTGGCGCGCAACACCATGGCCGGGACCCAGTGCAGACCTGCTCCAAAGTTCCTGGCATAGATGGTGTCGCCAGGCGCAAACGAGCGAGTGGACCCCGTGGCGATAGGGTCACGGTGGACATCTGGTGCCAGCTCTGGGTGTAGACGACTCAGGCAGGTGGATAGCTGGCACCCCATTAGCAGCTCCGCCGGCAATTTCCTGGTGGTGGTGTGTGGTGATGAGTGCTGCACTAGCAGGAACTCGGCGAGCCTGGCTTGAAAGTTCCCGTCACCCAACCAGCGGAGTGAGTCTTTGGCTGTCTGAACCATTCGCTCGGCCTGTCCATTTGTTGCTGGGTGAAAAGGGGCCGAGGTGACGTGCCGGATACCACTCTCGTCCAGGAACGACTGGAACTCTGTCGATGTAAACTGGGTTCCGTTGTCGGACACGAGAAGGTCCAGCAGGCCAAAAGTTGCGAAAAGGCATTGAAGGACCTCTCACACTCGAGCAGCTAGTTCTAGATCAGAGACTCCGGCGATTAAGACGTCATCAAAATACGGTATGACGCCAGGCAAACCTCGGAGAAGGTGCTCCATGAGTTCTTGAAAAATGCCGGGGGCGACGTTCACGCCGAACTGCAACCGGTTAACTTTGAAGGCACCTCGATGCATCTTGATGGTTTGAGCTTCAGCGGTGGCGGCATCTACTGGCAACTGCTGATAAGCCTGGGCGAGGTCGATTTTGGCGAATACCCGGCCCCCAGAGACTGAGGCCAGGAGGTGGCTCACCACGGGAACCAAGTATGCATGCGGCTGTAGGGCCCGGTTGATGGTGCACTTATAGTCAGCGCACAAATGGACAGAGCCATCGGGCTTGAGGGGAGTGACGATAGGTGTCTCCCACTTGGCGTTGGGAACTGGCTCAAGGATCCCTTGGGCCAGCAACTTATCAATCTGTTCATCCATCTTGGGCTTAAACGCGACGGGGCAATGTCTGGGCTTGTGGCAGATCGGTGGCACAGCAGGATCCAGGTGAAATGACACAGGTGGACCCTTGTAACAGCCCAACTCCTTCTTGAAAACTTCCAGAAACTCAGTCTCAAAGTCCACTTAAGGCTGTGGTTCGACCTGGTTCACACCAACAACGTCTATGCCCAGGGCAGCGAACCAGTCCAGCCCTATCAAGCTTGTGCGGTGACCTTCTACCATGAGCAGGTTCAGACGGCTGGAGAATTTCTTATATTTGACTTGTACAGTTGCGATGCCCATGACCAGAACTCGGTTCCTCTGGAAGTCAAATAGCTGTAAGGTGCATCTTTGTAGACGGTGTACAGCGAAACGCGGGCAGACTTGTTGGAACGTGCTCCACGAGACGATGGACAATGCTGAGCCCGAGTCTACCTCCATCTGGCACGCTTGACCTTCGATGAAGACGGTGGCCTTGATCTTTGGATGCGAATGTAGTCCCTGGTGTATATATAGGCGGTTGGTGTAGTCTTCGTACACACTTGCTTCATGTCTGGAACTCTGTCTTACCACGATGATGTGGAATGATACGAGCGGCTGGGGGTAGTCACAGACCCTCGGGTCCGCTGGAACTCGTCTGTAGCCTCACGTCCCTGTAGCCTCACGTCCCTGAGATGAGTGACACACTTTGGCTAGGTGGTCCGCTTTTCCACATGCATGACAGATGGCTTTTCGGAATTGACAGTCTCTGTGCGCATGCGCGCCTCCGCAACCGGCACAGACGTTTTTTTGCGGGCTTTTTTGAGAGCGGCGCGGGCTATTTTAACGGCGACGCAGGTTCTGGTTGGCCGTTGCGTAGAATACTCCATCATCGGATTGGTCGTCCCAGGCGTCATCGGACTCATCGGTACCGCTCTGGTGAACAGCGTCAGAGCGGCCTGGTGCGTGGCTCTGGGGACCCACTTGCAGTTCGCGGAGGGATAGGTTGGCGGCCTCTAGTCTCAGGGCCTCTTCGAGGGCCGATTCAAAAGTAAGAGTCTTTAGCAAGAGTAGGGCTCGCTTGATGCTTTCGTCTCTGAGTCCGCAGAGCAGTCTATCTAGGAGGACGGACTTCAAATCAGTGAAGTGACAGTCTCTAGCAGCCCGCCTCAGTGCGGTGAGGTACTCTGTTACGGACTCGCCCTCCTTCTGGTTCCTCTGATGGAACGCGCATCAGTGTGCGGCAGCCGACGTCTTCGGGATGAAGTACTCGGTTAGCCGGGCCTTGATGATGCTGAGAGGGGTCTTAAGTAACTTAGTGGGGGCAACTAGATCCCGAGCAATGTCGAATACAGCCTGGCCGCAGATACTCAGAAAAGTGGCGTGGCAGACATCGTCCCCGTCAATACTGTTTGCTATGCGGTAGCATTCAAGTCGCTCGAGGTATGAGTCCCAGTTCCCAACTTTTGGGTCGAACGGTTCGATATGGCCTTGGATGCCATGCCCGTAGTGATTTAGCTCTGGGCGCCCTTAGTGATTTCAGCTGGGCAGGCAGAGTGATTTCAGCTGTTCAGTTAGGACTGGGATCCCATCCTCGTCGCCAGTTTTAAGTATTGAGCGGGAGGCGATGAATCAAACAAACAGGCTTTTATTCAAATACATTGCTTCAGCTCAAAGACAGCTCTATGAGAGCGGCACCTTAATTTATACTGTTTCCAACTCATAACTCCAAACAATGTAACTATGTACAAACAATCCTATTGGACCTAAGCGAGGTTCAGCAGTTGGTTACCTAGAGTGGCTTAAGGACCAATGAGAGTCTTTATTTGTTAGCCAATCAGAAAAGGGCCTTTTGCATCCCAAAGTCCCTGCAAGCTGTGGCTGTAAAATAATAAGAATACAACAGTAACATTCAGGGTTTTCTAAATCTTCACAGGAAAAGAGTCCCACAGGCACGAAGAATCAAGAATGTTTCTCTAATGTGCCCTCTATGCACACTTGCAACATAGATGGAAAGCACAAGACTTTAACTGGAGGGCTGCAAAAAGATGCAGATTAAAGATTAGATGCAGATTATATGGTTTTTCCACACTCTTTTAAGGATCTAGTAGCCAAAACTTAAAAGGAAACATTAGTTAAGGTCGCGTTCAGACGGCTCTTTTGAGCTGTGCCAGACAGCAACATCTGAGGAATGTGCCACTTCCATGATCAGCCCGTCAATCCCCATCAGGGAGCCGTACTTAAAAGATAGTTGTGAAAGTCTGGTCCAAAGCTTGCCGACGGGCCAGTGGCAGACTTTCCTATCTGGTTGTTCAACCAGTGCACAATCAGCCTGTAGGGATGGTCTCATCCCAAACGGCCACGATTTTTAAAAAGTCTTAGCGATGGGCACATAACTGCTTAAACATGTGACATCCGCAGAGCTCTGCTCAAAAAATCCGGACAATTTAATGTTTCTGATGGTCCCGTGAACTTTATCAACTTTATTAACTGAAATGGTACCAAGAGGAAATTACCACTGGCGGTGCTTTTACCATTTAAGTCCGTGCATGTGCGGAAAAACAAGTACACGGTAAGGCACATATGCGCATGTGCAAACAGGATTTTTTTTTTTAAAGCCAACCGCGCAGCTTCTTAAGGTGGATGCTGTCTAGACAATCCACCTCGGAGTCATGCGCGGTAAAGTGCTTCACAGGGGAGCTGTCTGGTCGTGCAGCACTGGATAAAAAAAGATCTAGATCAAATTACAGCTGGGCCAATGGCGGGATTAGCCGCCCATCTGAACGCACCCCAAGTCTAAGTAAGGGCTCCCCCCCCCCCCCCGGGTCTCCAATCTATCAGCACAATTCTCTGAGAGACATCTACCCACAAGGCATACTTCATGGTTCAGAGGATGCTGAGTTGCAACCGGCCGGCCTCAGAGCGCAGCTGAGCAGACGTGAGACAGAACAGCTTGGTCGGGGGTTCGGTTCCGGATCTACAAAGCATAGATGGGCGCTGATCTTTTTCACCACTTGATCAAGGTTCGACATCGAGGTCTGAAACCACATGGAGTGAGGACCAGTGAATCAGGGCTTTAACTTTCAACTTCCCTCTAAAAAAGAAAGCGGTTTTTTTAAGCCTTTGCTTTGCAGAGGAAATGTTAATGCAGTCTTGTTTCTAAGCACTCGGTGCTCTTAAGTAGACCTGCTTCAGATTGGTGGCATATGGTGGCATATTTTATTGCTATGAAAATTAAAGTTGGTTTTTTAAAAAGATTATTTCAAAAAAGTGAAGACCCACAGAAGTTTACATAGGAGCAGGGGACATTTTGTAAAAAAAGAGGTGCAGGAGCTCATTAGCATAAACTCATTAGCATAACTTATTTGCATATGCTACACCCCCTGACATCATCAGAAGTATGTCAGAAGGCAAGAAAGAAAGGAGAGAGAGAGAGAGAGAGAGAGAGCTGGCAGAGAGGGAACCGCTACTAATCCAAGCCTCAGAAATACCACTATTCTGGGAGGATAGCTTCAGTGGTGACTGAAGCCTTCAGAGGGCTGGTCGGAGGAACAAGGACCTTTCCAGGGGACGGGGTCATTTTGCTGCAGCCGTGACATAAGCAGGCATTCCCCCACGGGGGGGTGGGCTGGCACCAACTCCCGGAGCTGCGCTCCCCCGAGCTCCTTCTCGAAAGGACCCCTGCATAGGAGGTTTTGGTTTTTAATATCCACTACGTTCATCCTCCATTAGCTCTCTTGCATACAACCTTAGCCATGTCCCTACCACATCATATTCACCACACACACACACACACACACACACAAAGTCCCATTCATGCCCCTTCCTGTTTCGACAGCACGCTCCCTCCATTGTCTTCACTACTTCCTACTAACGGATTTCTTCGGCTAGCATGTTAACATCAGCATCAATCATCATCACCATCATTCAGAATCATTTCTGAATGCTTCAGCCAATGGTGACCGAGTTTTTGGGTCAACATAATGAAGCCAGCGCTCTTGGCATCCAATCAATACAGAGGTCCCAGTGTCTACAACCTACATTTATCTCTCCGGTTTCGCTTTCACCCACTTCATCCAATGTTATGAGCAAGCAGAGCTTTTCTCGGTGTTTTTTTGTGCTCTAACCTGATTCCGTGCCCTACGAACACACCCTTATACACGCTGAAACAATGAGACTTGCTTCTGAGCAGATGTGCTTAGGAGGACTGTCCTGTGTCAATGTCCCCACAAGCTTTCTGGATCTAGATTTGAGCTCCGCAATGGAACATAAGAGTCAAACAGCTTCAGAAGACATATGGGCTGCAGTCACACATACTAAATAATCCACTTTCAATCCACTTTCAAACTGGATTTGACTGTGGGAACTGGCAAAATCCAGTTGGAAAGTGCATTGAAAGTGGATTATTTATTGTGTGTGACCACAGCCACTTCAAACTACTGGCCTCTAGATTCTTGCCAGTTCACTCTGGCCAGAGGCTGCCCCGCCACAAATGGTCAGAGACACAAAATGGCCACTGCCAAATGGCAGCCGCCCTGAATCACTCCTTCGGGCGGCTGTCTGCAAGTGGCAAGCTGTTCATAGCTGTCGACTTATCACCACTGAAATCGGCTAAGCCTTGCGCATGTTCATGCTCTTGGAAGCTGAAGAGAAGCCGGACAGCCTTGCTTGTCTGAGGACAGCAGGAAAGCCCTCACACAAGGCACATGAGGTTTACTGCCTTATAGAGAGAGACCACAAAAAACAAATATAACCAGTTTTGACAAACCTCTGCGTGTTTTTTTAAACCTGCACTCTGCACATGCGCTGTTCCTTTCTTCGCCTTCACTGTGTCATGTTTTCCTGAACTCCTTCAAGGGAAAACAAGGTGTGGAGTAAACCTAAACTAAGCTTAAGGCGGGTTTCCAAAACATGGAATGGCACGGTCATGCAGAGAGGGTGCCAGGAGAGCCACCAGCACCAGCACCAAGGATGACACAAACTGAAACAGCATTTTCTTTTTTTACTCTCCCTCTCTCTGCAGTCTGTTCCCAAGAAGCCTATATTTAGCGCAGCTCCCCCAGCTTGCGCCAAGCGCTCCGGGCAGCTCTCAGATCTGCTGGCTCGCTGTGCTCCAGCAAACAGGGCTGCCACAGCAGGGGTCATCCACGACCACGCGCCAGCTGACAGCCAGTAGCAGGCCAACCTGAAACTTGGAAGGTGGGGTGGGAGGGGAGGGGGCGCCAGATGAGAGCACAAAGCCTCGTGGGGGGGTGAAGCGGAGGGGTCAGGCTGGGGTGCTGTCCACCGTGGTGACCTGCCGAGGCCTGGATGCAGTCTCCGGTGCATAATGCTTGGCCGCTTTGCTGGCTTCATTCCAGCTTGGAATGGCTACAAGGGGGATTCTTGAGGGGAATCTCTCTCTCTCTCTCTCTCTCACACACACACACACACACACACACACACACACACACACACACACACTACCTGAGAGAGCTGGGTTGCCAGTCTCCAGGGGGTGGTAGGAGATTTCCCAGAATTACCACTGGTCTCCAGGTGACAGAGATCAGCTCCCCGGGGGAAATGGCTGCTTTGGAGGGTGGACTCTCTGGCATTGCACCCCCTGAGGTCTCTTCCCTCCCCAAACCCCGCTCTCCCCAGACTCCACTGCCCAAATCTCCAGCAATGCCACAGTCCAGAGCTGGCCACCCTCACTGGGATCATCCAGCACTCGACCTGGGGCTGCGTTGAGTCGTTCCTGCCAAGCTGAAGGGCCAATGAATTCAGTCTTTTTGTTTTATAATGGCAGATGCCCGGTGTCACGATGCCTACTCTGTTTTATTTTATTGTGGTTAGATCAGGTGTGTCTTTAACTTTCTTGCTATCTTGCTGTCTCTCTGTCTGTCCGGGTACCTACCTGGTGCTGCTACCAGGTATTTCATTCCAATGTTATTATTTAACCTTCCCCGCAGCATTGTGCCCAAGCTCTAAGGCCCCTGCATTGGACTATGACTCCAGGGGTGCGTTCAGACGCTCAGTTTGATCCGTGCCCCTTCCTCTTCCCTGTCGGATTTAAATGGCACGATCAGGCAGCAACAGCTGTCTTTCGTGCCTCAGTCGTCTGTCTCCCGTCCCCCCCCCCCCCCCCACTATACTCCGTGGCTTTTTGCTACCTGAGAAAGTCTGGTGCAGATGAGCGGTGCAGTCTTGGCGCGCACTTCCTGAATGTCTGCTCGCGATCTTGCGCGCCAAGACTGTGACCGCCATCTTTTAAAAAAACAATTATCCGCATGCGCACATGTGCACCTTTGGTGCGGCTGTCTGCAGATGCGCACATGAGACATGCGCACGCGTGCATCAGCGTGAATCGGTCTGCCCAACAGGGTCATCAGTGCGCGTGCGTGTTCGCATGGGGTTTGCTGGTTTTACTCATCTGCTAATGCGCATGTGTGGATTTTTAAAAAACAACAACCGTGGGCTTTGTGGTTAAAGCGCAGTAAGGTCTGGACATCTGGTCACGGAACAACTGCACACTGAAGCAGGTGAGTGGATTGCCGTCTGGATGCCATTCTTTCGGGATGATTTCATTCAGTTTAAAAAAAAACGGGCTGATTGCTCTTCAACTTTGTCGTCTGAATGCAGCCCAGGTTTGCATAAAACAAAATAAAGCCCCTTCATTGGATTATGACTCCAGGTTTGCATGAAACAAAATAAAGCTTTATTTGTACAAGAGGCGTATTGGTTTCAGGATGTTTAGCAACTTATCTCTCTTCAGCAAATAAAATGGTGGAAGTTAATAACCTCCGATTACGTTGTCACACTCTCTTCACAACCACTCCTCTGATTCAAATCCTTCTTTCTCTTTGGAATGTACCTTGTCCTTAGCTTTAATATATTTTGCCCAGTTAAATCTTTCTCTTTCTTTCAACTCAGGTTTCTGTCAGCTACTTTCTCTCACAATACTTTAACAGTATTAGGATTTGACTCTCTCTAGTCACAAATATGTCCTCTATAAGTATCACTACTTTCTGCCTCCCTTCCCAGTGATGACCTTGGATACTGCCTGTGCTTGTTTTGCTGTCTTAGATAAACATAACGGTAGAATTTACAGGTGGGGGGTGTAGCGAGCGCGAATGCTAGGCGGGGTAATTGCTGAGTGTGATTGGGGTTTTGCACCTAAACTTCAGTTCTGACACAGAAGTGGTCTTAGCTTGGAACATCCTTATTTCTCAATAAACCGATCACTGCCAGATAGTGTTGTTGGAAGTAACTTTGTCCAAGAGTCTGACACTGCCCTAGGATCCTAATGCTTTTCACAGCACTCTGTTGGACTTTTATTAAATTGTAACACAGGCTGCTATTGCAGTTCTCTTGACTGCACTTTGTAGAAGGCTGCTTTCTCAGACTCTGCTTTTTATTTTTCTGTCGACCATTAACTGCTGCTTTCTCTCTCTTTAGAATTTCCCCCTTCTTAGCTCCTCCCATACACTCTCAGTCACCAACCAATCACCTCACTCATCCTCCAACCAATCACCTCACTCATCCCCCTCTTTCACCCCCTTTCTCTTCTGAAACTTAGGTAAAGGTAAAGGTTTCCCTTGCTCGAAAGCCAGTCAGATTTGACTCTAGGGATGCGATACTCATCTCGGTTTCCAAGCTGAAGAACCAGTGCTTTCCAAAGACATTTCCATGGTCATGTGGCCAGCATGACTAGACACCGAGGTGCACGGAGCGCTGTTACCTTCCCACCGAAGTGGTACCTATTTATCTACTTGCAATTTCTTGCTTTTGAACTGCTAGGTTGGCAGGAGCCGGGACCAGGGACCAGGAACAGGAGCTCATTCTATCATGCAGCACTCGGGTCTCGAACTGCTGAACTACCAGTCTGCAGTTCAGCATCTTAACCACTTAAAGAAACACACACTTAAAACTTTAAATCATTACACCAGGCCATCTCAAAGCTAAAAGTCCATCTCTTTGTCATAGACATCTGTGTGTAGGCCATGGCTAGTAAGTCAGTATGCACTCTGCGCATGCCTAGGGTCTTCATGATGACTTCCTATGTTTTAGAACAGGGGCCTGCCATCTACATCTCTAGAGCCAGATATGGCTCTTTAAAAAAAAATGAAATCTTTCAGTTCTGATCTACTGGCAGGGGTAGATAGGGGACTTGAATAACCAGTATGCAAAGGGAATGGGAGGGAAAGGTTTTGATCGAGGGTTGCCAAATCCTGGAGAGCTTCTGGAACTGGAACTGATTTCCAGGTGACAGACATCAGTTCCCCAGGAGAAAATGGAAGGAGGCAATGTACCCTAATGAGGTCATGCCCCTCCCCAACCCCCTTCCTCCATGGGATCCACCCCTCAAATCTCCTTCTCAACACAGAGTTGGCAACTCTGTGATGGGACTCAAGGGAACAGTTGCCAGTTAGAGTTGCCAACCTCCAGGTGTCACCTAGCGCTCTCCCGCTGTTACAATTGATTGACAAATGACCACATCAGTTCCCCAGGAGAAAATGGCTGCTTTGGATGGTGGACTCTGGCATTGTACCTCATGGAGGTCCCTCCCCTCCCCAAACCCTCCCCTTCTCAGGCTCCACCCCCAAATCTCCAGGAGCTTCCCAACCCAGAGCTGGCAACCACACCAGTAATGCAAGTGTGAACCATGAGCAGATTTATGCCAGTGCAACTAGGGCAACTGAGGAGGGTGCTGCTGTGGGTATTTATGACACAGCGTAGAACCTCATATGCACTGCACGTCTTGAGTGAAGGACTCACAACAGCCAGCATTTGGGCTGCAGAAACTCTGTCGATAGCAACATGTTAATTATCAGTAATGTTAAATTGAAGAGACTTGAGCTATGCAAATAGGCTCTTTTATACTGGCTCTTTCTTGATTTCTTGTTCTGAAATTGAAAAGGTTGCTGACCCATTTAGCAAATTGTCCCAGCACTGAAAAACAAGATGTGCATGTGTCAGGGCGGGGGGAAGGGGGGGGGGGAGTTAAGCCCTGGTGCAAAGATGATGAAATGTCCTTAAGACACCAAACAATGTTTCAATATTTGCACACTCAAAACTCATTAAAAAAAGAATCAGTACTGAGATTTTTTTTAAAAAGATTTCTTTTGAAAACAAACTCCCAAAACATTCACCAAAAACTTGTTTTTTAAACCAATTTACCACCTATTATTTCTGGCACTGATTGCTAAGAAAGCTACATGTTGAGAAATGCTACACTGACTAAAGAAAAGTGGGAAGTGATCTGAAACACAGCCTTTAGAGCATCCCTCATGCTCCACGTGGAGGGAAGCCACCTGCTCAAAATGCCCTCTTGTTCTCTTGTGGGAGCGTGGGCCTCATAAGGTCTTCTCTCCTGGACTGAGCTCAAGGGGACCGGTTTCTGTGTGTTCACAGCAGAAGCCAACTGAGTACGGTGCTGATTGGCTGGAAACAATGATGTCACTAATCCCTCCTTTCGTCTAAGAAAAAAATGTGTAGATTTAATTGAACAATGTAATAAATGTGCATGCAATCTCTGAAGCACACTGGGCAGGTGAAAAAACAGACAGCTGACTCCATGTCCACCTAGCACCAAGTTTTACCTCATTTTAGGTCCCAGGTGAAGACATTTTTCATTCTCTAAATCAGGGTCCCCAACCTTTTTGAGCCTGTGGGCAGGGCTGGATTTAGATGAGGAGAGGCCCTAGGCTACTCCACATGTGAGGCCCCTCCCAATCCCCCACCCTCACGACTGGAAGAAAATGGAAGAGTGTTATAAACAAAACTGAGTGAAGCCAAGGATGATGATGGGTATTTAAAATCCTGCAATTCACAATTTCTCCTCTAAAGGACAAGTTATTGTTAAATACCACAATGACTGGAAAAAATGCATAAATGTTAAAATCAGGGGTCATTTCGTAGAAAAAGAGGTGCAGGAGCTCATTAGCATAACTCATTAGCATGACTTATTTGCATATGCCACACCCCCTGACATCACTGGAAGTGTGTCCGAAGGCAAGAAAGAAAGGAGAGAGAGAGAGAGAGAGAGCTGGCAGAGAGGGGACAGCTACTAATCCAAGCCTCAGAAATACCACTGTTCTGGGAGGATAGCTTCAGTGGTGGTCGAAGCTTTCAGAAGGCTGGTCGGAGGAACAAGGACCTTTCCAGGGGACGGGGTCATTTTGCTGCAGCCATGACACTAGCAGGCATTCCCCCGCGGGGGGGGGGGGCTGGCACCAACTCCCGGAGCTGAGCTCCCCCGAGCTCCTACTCAAAATGACCCCTGGTTAAAATGAACACTGAAAAACTTTTGCAGTTACTGAACTCTGTAAACCTTTTGTGGAATAAGCATTAATTTTTAGGAAAATTGTTGTAATGTTATTCTTAAAAAAAAAACCTTGAGTTTACAAATGATATTGCCTGGAAAGTGTAAATAATATGATCATGATTATCTGACAATGTGGCACTTTTAGAATCTACTTTATGTTGTCATTAAACAGTCAGTTTTAAAATACATATTAAGAAGTAAACTACAACCACCAAATACAGTAAGACCAAAAATGTTTTTTCCTAGCCTTCCTCATAGCAAAACCATCCAAAACTTCATCAAAATGTGTTTGTCTAAGTTTGTCACTTTCAGTGTACAGAATGCTCAGTGTGGACAGCCTCTCTTGAGACATCGTGACCCTTAATTCATTTTTAATCCTTTTGAGTCTTGAAAAACTCCTCTCTCCCGAGCAGTCAGTGACCATAAAGAAATAACTGCAAGATTGCTTCCACATTAGGAAAGGCCATCTGGTTTTTTCCCCCTTGTATATAATTTGATAGAGGTCTGTATGAGGCAGAGAGTGCTTTTCTGTAAGCCTATGGCTTTGTCTCACGTACAGGTGAAAGTGCAAAAGTTGATCAATAAGTTTCAGATCAATATCTTCTGGGTATGTTTCCATCAATATCTATTGCTTGCCAATGTGGATTTGGGGGGGGGGGGGAAATCAAGCAATAGAATCAGCAACAAAAATGAGCATGGCATGTTGGTAACAGCCAGAAAATGGCTGCTGCAGGAGGCGGAGCCAGCCAGAAAATGACTGCCACAGCTTAACTTCAGTTGACACAGTGTGGACCAGAGGTTCCCAAACTTATTTGGCCTACCGCCCCCTTTTCAGAAAAAAAATAATTCAGCGCCCCCCTGGAAATCTACCTTCAAAAAGTGGACAAAAGGATGCAGGTGAAGGCCTGAAGCCAGAGGCCAGCAGCAGCCGCCACACAAGAGCCCAGCAGCAACCCCAGCCTTACATGGCTGTGATTGGCTGTGGGGACCCCTCTTCACCTCCCCCTCCCTCCCTAATCCCAGGGAAGACCAGGAGAAGGCAGAAAAAGGCTTCTTTAGGTTCTGGACTCTTCTTTCTTTATGCTTCCACCGCCCCCTTATTTTTATTCAGTGTCCCCCAACTGCACCCAAGGCTCCTAACGCCCACCTGGATTGTTCCAGCCCCCGCTCAGGTAGCGATATTGCCCACTTTGGGAACCAGTGGTGTAGATCCTTGTGCTGTGGTGGCAGCTGCTGCCAAAGAAACATCCTTAAAAAGCTGCACAGCCAATCAAATCTCCAATTGTCAATCAGAATCCTTGTTGAGCCAAAGCTCTACCTGGCCCCACCCACTTCCTAAAAACAGTTGGCAGGCACCAGGAAAGGTGATGGCAAGCACCCTGGCGCACACGGGCACCATGCTGGGGACTCCAGCCTTAGATTGGTTTGCTGACCTGCCAGGGACCTATGACCCGTGCTTGGTGTCAGAGAGACACAAGTAAAACTGCTGACCTTTGTAAGTCCAATGACGAGACACCTTTTTTTTTGCTTACTCAGAGGAACTAGGGTGCCACCTGACCCCAAAGGTATCCCCTCTGTATCTACTTGCCCACCAGTACTGTGCACCGGGGTCCTAGCGAGAAAGGGCCTTTAACCTCATGGCCTGTCTTGATCTTGTCTCACTAACCTGTTAGTGTTCTTTGAGGAAGTAAACAAACATGTGAACAAGGGGGACCCAATAGATGTTGATTACCTTGACTTTCAGAAAGCTTTTGATAAAGTTACTCATCAAAGGCTCCTAAGTAAGCTCAATAGTCACGGGATAAAAGGACAAGTCCTTTTGTGGATCAAAAGCTGGCTAATTAAAAGGAAGCAGAGAGTGAGTAGTGGGCAATTTTCTCAGTGGAGGGAGCTAAGCAGTGGGGTACCCAGGGGTCATTTCGAGCAGGAGCTCAGGGGAGCACAGCTCCAGGAGTTGGTGCCAGCCCCCCCCCACCGCAGGGGAATGCCTGCTTGTGTCATGGCTGCAGCAAAATGACCCCGTCCCCTGGAAAGGTCCTTGTTCCTCCAACCAGCCTCCTTTTTTTTTTTTAGATTTGTTTATTCAAATTTTCACTCTTTATATAATTTCAATACAACTTTACAACTGTATTTCATTACAAAGGGTAACCGGATTATTATCAAGAATAATTTCACAATTGCCTTCATTCTTACATATTGCTTCTGTTCTCATACCAATCATAACATTTCTTCCATGATCTTATAAATACATTTTCCCTTTTATCTTTTAATCTCATTGTCAGGTTGTCCATTTCAATTATCTCATACATTTTGGTGCTAAATTCCTCCAGGTTCGGAATTTTTTCAGTCTTCCAATATTTTGCAAATATTAATCGTGCTGCGGTGATACCATGTAAGATTATTTTTTTCTGGTCTCCTGTTATATTTCTAGGGAGCATATTAAGTAGGAACAATTCTGGTATGAACGGAATTTCAATTCGGGTTATTTCCTGGAGTGTTTCCTTAATCATTTGCCAAAATTTCTTTGCTTTTGAGCAAATCCACCACATATGGTGATACGTTCCAACATTTGTTTTACATTTCCAGCATACATTTGGTATTCCCTTAGAATATTTAGACAGTTTCTCAGGTGTTAAGTGCCACATATAAAACATTTTGACTAAGTTTTCCTTGTACGCACTGGCCCTAGTAATTTTTAGGTTTTCTTTCCAAATTATTGACTATCTATCAAGCTCAATGTTATTTCCTATGTTTTGTGCCCATCTAATCATATTTGGTTTTACCCATTCGTCCTGCATTTTATTCTCTAACAAACAGTCATATACTTTCTTTATCATTTTCTCTTCAGATCTCAGCCATGCTTTGTCCAAATCTGTTGGTTCGTTCTCAGATCCCTGTTGCTTATCAATTTTGTATCTTGAGTGGAGTTGGTGTAGTTCCCACCATGTTAGTTTTATATCTTTTAAGTATTCCTCCGTTTTAATTTGTAATCTAGTATCTAACAAGTCAGCATAACACAAGTTCTTTTCTTCCATATTTAACGTCGGTTTAATAAAGGCCTCTAGTGGGGAGACCCATAGTGGAATTTTCCTATAAAATTTATGTCTAGTTTCTTCCCAGATTTTTAGGAGGGCACCACGTATTGCATGTTGCTTAAATGTTTTATTTTTAACTCCATACCATAATACCGTGTGCCATCCTGTTTGTAAATCGCTGCCTTCAATTCTTAACGTTCTATAATTCTCTAGTTTGACCCAGTCCCTCAACCAAACCAACCCCGAAGCCACATAGTAAAGATGCCAGTCTGGTAGACCAAGGCCACCTCGTATTTTTTTATCTTGTAGGTATTTAGTTTTAATTCTCAGTTTCTTGGATTGCCACACAAATTTCAATATCATTTTATTTAAATCCTTAAAAAGGGATTGATTTTTTAGAATAGGTATAGTTTGAAATAAAAAAATAATTCGAGGTAAAATGTTCATTTTTATTAATGCTATACGTCCTAAAAGTGATAGATGTAATCCTTCCCATGTTTCAAGGTCTCTCTTAATTTCTTTTAATATTTTCTGATAGTTGTCCTCATATAGTGAACTGCATCTGTTTGTGAGGTTAATTCCTAGGTATTTGGTTTTCTTTACTACCTCAAGTTTAGTCAGGCGATGTAATTGTAATTCTTCTTCCTTAGTGCAGTTTTTAGTTATTATTTTCGTTTTCTGTTTATTTATTTTAAATCCTGCTAATTGCCCATAATCCTCCATTACTTGTAGAAGGTTTCCCATTGATTCTATTGGATCTTCAATAATACAAACTACATCATCTGCAAAAGCCAACAATTTATACGTTTCCCCTTTTATCTTTAATCCTTTAATGTCCTTTTCTTTTCTAATAATATCACACAGAGTTTCTAACGTAAAAATGAAAAGAAGTGGGGAGAGTGGGCACCCCTGTCTGACTCCTTTCCCTATTAAAATTCTCTCGGTTAACGTTCCATTGAAAGCCACTTTCGCCTCTTGCTGGTTATAAATTGCTTCGACCATCTTATAAAAATTCTCACCACAGTTCCAATATTTTAGTTGACTCAGCATAAAATTCCAGTTCAGTTTATCGAAAGCCTTTTCAGCGTCTATAAAGCATAGGGCTAACTGTTTATCTGGGTGAGTTTCATAATGTTCTAACGTATTTAATATTATGCGTAAATTTTGCCTCAGTTGTCTACCTGGTAGAAATCCTGATTGGTCCTGGTGAATGGTCTGTACCAAAATCTTTTTCATTCTATTTGCTAAAATAGTGGCATATATCTTATAATCGGAGTTTAATAGGGAAATTGGCCTATAGTTTTTAATACTCGTTAAATCCAGGTTTTGCTTAGGGATTAAGGTTATAGTTGCTTCTCTCCAAGAGGTAGGCATCTTTCCTTTCTCGAGAGTTTGTTGGATAGTCTTTTTTAAGGGTTCCACTATCTGTTCTGCAAATAACCGATACACTTCCGTTGGGATACCATCTGGACCTGGAGATTTTTTAAGTTTTAATTTTTTGATTGTATCTAGTATCTCAGTTTTTGAAATGGGTTCATTAAGTATTTTTTTTTGCTCTTCGGTAAATTCCTTTTTAATGTGTTTTTCTAAGTAAGAGTCCAGGTCTTGTTTAGAGTTATTTTCTTTTCTGTATAGCTCCTTATAATATTCTTCTATAATTTTTTTTTGTTCAGTTATGTCTATAATCTCTTTACCTTGGTCATCTTTCAACATTTTAATATATCTGTTCGCCCTTTCTTTTTTGGTTTTGTAAGCCAGCCATCGTGAAGCTTTATTTGCATTTTCAAAAGCATACTGTTTAGCATACATCATTTCCCCCCCCCAATTCATCCATAAATAAGCAGTTTAATTTATGCTGTAGTATCTTTAGTTCTTCCTTACTTTTAACATCTAAGGGGTTGTTTTGTAAGTTTTTCTCTACTACTTTAATTTGCTGTACTAAATTTTGATAAGCATGCATTTGCTTTTTCCGAAGCCAGCTTTCTTGGCTTATCATTTTGCCCCTAAGATATGCTTTGAAGGTGTCCCATACCGTCTGCATGTCTATTTCTGTACTTATATTTCTTACAAAGAACTCATCAATGTCTAACTTACATTCTCTAATAAAATCCTCGTCTTTCAAGGTCCATAGTTTTATTGACCATCTAGTAACTTTTGGGGCATCTAGCAATGTCAACATTATTGGATTATGATCCGCGAATGTCGCCGGAAGTATTTCTACTTCCTTGATATCTCTTATCATCGATACCGATGACCAAATCATATCCAAACGAGACCACGACTTATGTCTGTGCGAAAAAAAGGTGAACTCTTTTTTTTCTCCATTTTTCATTCTCCAAAGATCTACCAAAGAAAATTCCTCCGCAAGTTGCAAATATGCTTTCGATAGAATATTGCTTCTTGAAGTTCTCAAAGTTTCAGATTTTCTATCTAGCTTTAAGTTTGAAACTGCATTAAAATCCCCTGCTACAATTAGGCCATTGCCGGGGGGTGAAGATTGAGATGGCGGTCCACCTCACCCGACTGAGCTGAGCCAACGCTACAGGAGAAGACAAGAAGCTTTGCGGTAAGCGCAGAAGCCTAGCCGCGTACTGCCAAACCGATAAGGAGATAACCGGAGGGAAGTGAAGCCTGGTTATTTACTATACTATTATTTAACTTTGCTTTGTTGCCAGTAAGGAGACAATTAAAGGGGAAAATAAATATATAAACTTAAAAGGCAATACCTCTTTAGTTCGAGGAGAGAGACGCTGAGAGGTTCCAGCTGGGCGCGCTCCGACGCCGAGAGACCCGGAAGAAGCGACAGGCATGGCGAGCAGATAACCGAGCAGAGAGGCGGCTAGTAAAGTCCAGCTCGTTTTAATGCCGAGTTAATAAAAGAAGAAAGAGAAACAAAGAAAGAGAAAGAGAAAGAACATAAAAAGGAAGAGAATCGCGAACGGAGAATCATCCTTAGCGGTGGCTGCAGAAGCGACGGGGTCAAAGAACAGCGCAAGTGGAAGCGGAGATCGACGTCTTGGCAATCAGCTAGTCACGGCTTGTATCCGGGAAGTTTAAAGCGACGTGTGTTGCGGCAGACGGACATTTGGAACTGAGTAGATTTAAGAACTCTAACAGGGAACTATTTAACAGTGGAATTGAAGAAAAGAAGACAGGACAAGGACTACAGGAGAGAAAAGAGAACGGAACTAAAGGTGCGGGACTCAGATCCAACGCTGTGGGACTTAGATTAAACGGGGAACTGTGAATGAAATTGTGGAAGGAGGTACTTCCTCCAACATAAGTTAATGAGCTCTGCTTATAAGAATTATTTAAGGGGAGATTTCTGTGTGAAGTTGAACATAGAAGATAGAACGTAGAAACTTGTTGGGGGGGAGAATTTTTTCTTTGCTTGTTTCTTGGAATAATTAATTGAGAACTAGGAAATTTGATTATAATTGGACTATAAGCTAGAATAAGGTAGGTTAGTAGAGAAACAGTTTATAGAAATAGTATAGTGATATAGATTATTGAATAGATAGATAGATAAGATAGGAGTAGTAAGGTGTTAAGGTAAGACAAGATAGGGAAATATAATTTAACAAACAGGATAAGTTAAGATAGAATAGTATAGTATAGTATAGAATAGAAAACAAAGTGAACAAAGGGTTAAATATAGGAGTGCAAAAAGAACATAAGATGGCCAGTGGGGGCAGAAAGATATCAATTTATGGAGCAGCTGGCGCAAGCCAACAAAATGTTAAAGACCTGAACACTCAGATTTATGAAAATATTACTGAGGTAATGAACCAAGTAATACAAAATACCATACCAAACCTAATAGCGAAAGCCTTAGAACCTCTACAAGAGAATTTAGGCACTGCGACACAACAGTTAAATGACAAAATAGATGAGTTTAAAAATCAACTTCTAGAAAACAGACAAGAGATAACGGAACTGAAAAAAACAAACTTAGTGACAGAAGGAAAGTTAGAGAAAGTAGATCAACATATCGAGGAACTCACTGCTAGATGTGACTCCTTAGAAAACTCGCTTATGCTTTTTGAAATAGAAAAAGCGGCCTTAATACTCAGATTTCAAAACGTACCAGAAAAGAAAGACGAAGAAATTAGAGAAGAAATGATTACTAACATAAGTAAATGGTTGGGGTCAGATACACTGGAGGATCTAAACAAAGAAATAGAATCTGTGTTTAGAAGGAATACTGCTTTTGCAAAGCGTAATAATTTACCTAGGGAAGTTCACATGAGGTTCTATAAAAAACCCAAAAGAGAAGGAATTTTAAGGAAAATTAAGACAGATCCCCTCGTAATACAAGGAAATGAAATACGTATTTTAAGAGATACACCTTGGAGGGTAAGGAAAAGAGGCAAGACTACCAATCATTAGCATCGGCATTAAGAGCAAAAGAGATCGCATATAGATGGCTTACGCCAGAGGGTATATCATTTTATTATAAAGGAGTCAAATATAACTTAACATCAATATTTAAACTAAATGATTTTGTAAAGAGACTTGGCAGAGAACTAGAGATTTTGGAAGAGGAAACCTCAGATTCGGAAGGAGAAAATCAGGTATTAGTTGAAGGGGAAATGACATTAGAGAAAAGAAAAGAAACCAAACGTGACAAGGGGAAGAAATTTAAGAAATATCCTACACCTAGAATCATAACAAGACTACAGACGAGGAAGAAGAGAAGAGCACAAATAATGAATAGGAAAGCAATTAAAATTGTATCCATTAATATTAATGGATTAAATATTCCACAGAAAAGGAAAAAAACCTGGTTGCAGATTGCTAAATTGAAAGCGGACATAAATTGTATCCAGGAAACACATATTAAGCAAGGAGATAAGCATTTATTGATTTCAAAAAAATTAGGTTTGTGTTTCATAGCAGCGGATAAATTAAAGAAAAAAGCCGCGGTTGTTACCTATGTTAAAGAATATCTGCACCCTGAAATGGTATATGAAGCAAATAATGGTCGGATATTAATTATTAAAATTATATGGCAAGCAAAGACTACCTTAGTAGTAAATGTTTATGCGCCTAATCAAGCACAAGAAAAATTCTTCGAAAAATTACGTGACATAATATCAAAGCAAACAACCAGCCTCCTGAAGGCTTCAGCCACCACTGAAGCTATCCTCCCAGAATTGTGGTATTTCTGAGGCTTGGATTAGTAGCTGTCCCCTCTCTGCCAGCCCTTTGTTTCTCTCTCTCTCTTCTTTCTTTCTTGCCTTCTGACATACTTCTAGTGACGTCAGGTGGTGTAGCACATGCAAATAAATTATGCTAATGAGTTATGCTAATGAGCTCCTGCACCTCTTTTTCTACAAAATGACCCCTGGGGGTACCGCAGGGATCAGTACTCAGTCCGATGCTTTTTAACTTGTTTATTAATGATTTGGAGTTGGTGTCAGGATCCTTGATCCTAACAATATATTCTTTATGCATTGTGTAGTATGTTTGTGCAGATGTCATTCATCTCCCTCGCTATCTCTATCCAAGCTGTCTCAGGTTTCCTCCCTACTCTTTATTGCCTGGAAATATATTGCTTTGTGAAGGTCTGGTCAATGTAACAGTTTCATCTGGGAGAATGGCGACCTCGAGCACTGACACGTCACCCGAAACCAAATGGCCTCTTCCCCCCTGCATTCCTCCGCTCCCCCGCCCTCCGAGACACGGCACCTTCTTATCGCTGTGAGAAGACCTTGGGACAGCCTTTGTTATGGATATACGGGGCACATCTGTGGCGCCTAATTCAAGAGGGGAAAATTTATAACTTTAACACCTCACCTTTCCTGTGGGAAGTAAAACAGCTAAAGATCTTTAACCGCGCTTTTTTCCTTATGTGTGATTGGTTGAATATCGGGGTTTCAAACTGTACTGGAGGGTATATTAACCCTGACTGTTTTGTATACAGTATCTCTAACAAACATTCGAGAACCTGTCATGCAGCATTAAAGAAAGAAAGAACTCTGTTTCATCAACAAAGGTCTGATCTTTGACTGCTTAGGGCAGAAGCCTCACAGATTGTTAGAGATCTGTGTTTGGGACTTGACCGTTCCTGACCATGTCAGATGACGGTACTATTCCCATCCCTGTAACCCAAGAAGAACCGGTGACCCCTGGGGATCAGGGAGCCGGAGCAGGAGCAGGAGGTGGTGGTGGGGAGCCCAAGAAACCGGTAACCACCACACAAGGGGCTTTCTATCTCCCGCGGCCAACCCCCCACCCTTCTGGAACCCCGAGGTACTCATGGGCCACGTTCGGACATGGGACAGTAGACTCGTGGGTCCACGATTGGAAGGTGTTGCGCGTCTCGGTCCCTGGGGACCGTTCCGAGGTGGGCCGTCCAAGCTTCCTGGAGGAAGAGAGGGATTACCTTGGGGGCGACTGGCGACTCCCGCCACTGGACAAGGAGAGGGGTGCCCCTTATGGGGGCGACCTGTACGGAGAAGATTCGAGTCGCACCCTGGACCGGATGATGGGAGACATGCGGCTACAAATAACTGCGGAACTAAGAGAGGTGATGATGGAGATGCAGTACCAGATCCAGGATGTGATGACAGCGGTTCAGGTACTCCGGCAACCACCCGGAGGGGGAGAAGGAGCAGGGGTGCCGGCGGGGGGAGCTCCACCGCAGCAGGCTCCCGTCCCGGTCCCCGCTCCGGTGCCGGCTCCCGCCCCCACGGAACGGATGATCCGGCAGGCCCCGAACAACCCGCTGATGGCTACTTTCGACGGTGACCCCGAGAAGCTCCGATTTTTCCTTATTGAGATCGAGAGGTTCCTAGACGCGTGGGGCCACCTCTACCCCACCGAGCGAGATCGTGTAGGTTACATCGGTTCCAAACTCTGCAACACCGCCAGCGACTGGTATGTCAGCCTGCACAATCCCCCGGGGCCCGAGTTGCGATCCGTGAACAATTTTATGTGGGCCCTACGGCAACACTATGAGGATCCCCTGGGGGAGGAGAAGGCGCGAAACCAACTGCGGAAGTTGGTACAGGGGAGGTCCTCCATGCGGGAATACACTGACCAGTTCCGGCACATCGCGGCAAAAGTGCAGGGTTGGTCCCAAGACCTGTTCATCGAGAAGTATCGAGAAGGTCTGAACCCCAAAATTTACGAGACTATCTTAAGGGGGGGCCGACCCGGATCCCTAGCATCTTGGATGAGAGCTGCAGCTGACGTGGAAGAGCGGTTCACGCTGATCAAGCTGGGGACCTCCGCTACAGCTCAAGCGAAAGCCACCCAGAAGATGAAGGGAAAGCCGAGTGTCCAAGAGATCTGCGACAACCGTTTCCGGCAGGGGCTCTGCATGAGATGCGGGGAGAGTGGCCATTTCGCCTCCGCTTGTCCCCGGGGCAGCGGAAAGGTGCCCAAAACCTCGACCCCAGTGGCCGGGAGCACCCCGAGTCGTGGCAAGACTTCGTTCAAACCCCGGGCGTTACAGCTGGAAGGGGCAACTAGTGAGCAGGGAGAGCTGGAGCTGACTGAAGTGCAGATGTCAGGAAACGCCAACGACCTGCAGTAAACGGCGCAAAACTGCAGGTCCCTTCCCCCGACGCGCCATCTCTGCCTGCTGAAGAAGAATCCTGGGCCGAATGCGTGGCACCCAACTCCTCCGATTCCTCCTCTGCTGATGAAGGAGGGGGCCCCTCACTTTGAGATCTCCGAAATCCTTGATTCAAAAATGCGTAGGGGCCGTTTGCTTTATTTAGTCAAATGGGTAGATTTCGGCCCTGAGCTGAATGAATGGGTTTTTTCTGATAATGTTCATGCTCCTAGATTAGTTAAAGCTTTTCATAAACGTTTTCCTGATAAACCGGGGTAGAATGTATTATGCAGGTGGCAGTGTGTCAGGATCCTTGATCCTAACGATATATTCTTTATGCATTGTGTAGTATGTTTGTGCAGATGTCATTCATCTCCCTCGCTATCTCTATCCAAGCTGTCTCAGGTTTCCTCCCTACTCTTTATTGCCTGGAAATATATTGCTTTGTGAAGGTCTGGTCAATGTAACAGTTTCATCCGGGAGAATGGCGACCTCGAGCGCTAACAAGTCACCTAAAACCAAATGGCCTCTTCCCCCCTGCATTCCTCCGCTCCCCCGCCCTCCGAGACACGGCACCTTCTTATCGCTGTGAGAAGTCCTTGGGACAGCCTTTGTTATGGATATATGTGGCACATCTGTGGCGCCTAATTCAAGAGGGGAAAATTTATAACTTTAACACCTCACCTTTCCTGTGGGAAGTAAAACAGCTAAAGATCTTTAACCGCGCTTTTTTCCTTATGTGTGATTGGTTGAATATCGGGGTTTCAAACTGTACTGGAGGGTATATTAACCCTGACTGTTTTGTATACGGTATCTCTAACAAACATTCGAGAACCTGTCATGCAGCATTAAAGAAATAAAGAACTCTGTTTCATCAACAAAGGTCTGATCTTTGACTGCTTAGGGCAGAAGCCTCACAGTTGGGAGTAAGCAATGAAGTGGCTAAATTTGCAAATGACACGAAGTTGTTCAGGGTGGAGAGAACCAGGGAGGATTGTGAGGCACTAAAAAGAGATCTGTCGAGGATGGGCGAGTAGGCATCAACGTGGCAAATGGGGTTTAATGTGGCCAAGTGCAAAGTGATGCACATTAGAGCCAAAAATCCTAACTATAAATACACGTTGATGGGGTCCAAACTGGCAGAAACTGACCAAGAGAGAGACCTTGGAGTCGTAGTCGATAACTCAATGAAAATGTCAAGACAGTGTGCGGCTGCAATGAAAAAGGCCAGTGCTATGCTGGGGGTTATTAGGAAGGGAATTGAAAACAAATCAGCCAGTATCATAATGCCCCTGTATAAATCGATGGTGCAACCTCATTTGGAGTACTGTGTAGAGTTCTGGTCACCACTCCTCAAAAAGGATATTATAGCACTGGAAAAAGTGCAGAAAAGGGCAACTAGAATGATAAAAGGGTTGGAACACTTTCCCTATAAAGAAAGGTTGAAGCGCTTGGGGCTCTTTAGCTTGGAGAAATGACAGCTGAGGGGTGATATGATCGAGGTTCATAAGATTATGCATGGGGTAGAGGAGGTAGAGAAAGAAGTACTTTTCTCCCTTTCTCACCATACAAGAACTCATGGGCACTCCATGAAATTGCTGAGCAGTCAGGTTAGAACAGATAGAAGGAAGTACTTCTTCACCCAAAGAGTGATTAACATGTGGAATTCACTGCCACAGGAGGTGGTGGCGGCTACAAGCATGGACAGCTACAAGAAGGAATTAGATAAACATATGGAGCAGAGGTCCATCAGTGGCTATTAGCCACAAAGCATAGATAGGAACTCTCAGGGTGTGGTCACATGGTTCTTTAGATCGGGAATCACTGCTGTTCCCTCGTGGATTTAAATTTGATGATCAGACAGTCGATCCTCCTCCCGCACCAAAGTGGGCTTACCCCCTAGCGCGTTTTCCGACCCCGGGAAAATCAAGTATTTTCTGGCTTCCTGCACTTTAAATGCACAGTTTTCCCGTTCTGGACAGCCCACTCTCGCAATGATTGCGATAAGGGCTATCTGATTGTTCTTCCGTTCCCCTCCCACTTTCTTATATTTGAGCGCATGGGCACTCAAGCGTCTGGCAGCCCTGGTTCCTCAAAACGTCCCATGCTGTGCTCCAGGCCCTGCCGGCTGCCACTTGGCCCCCCCCCCAGCACGCTTCTTCCTACTTTCCATCAGGCGGTGGGCGGCGTGGCTCGGGGTGAACCAGCCAGCCAGCCAGCCAGTTCTTCCCTGCAGCGTTCGGAGGAAGGCAGCCATGTGTGGGCATGTGGGTGGCCCTCGCCTTGCCTCCCCCTGCCATCACCACCACCGGGTTGGGATGTGTGATCATCCCAACCCAAAAGAAAAAATCCCGGATTTAAAGTCAGCGGGAGAAAATCGCAATTAGGGTGCCGTGTGACCACAGCCTCAGTCTGGGGCAAGTGATGCTCTGTATTCTTGGTGCTTGGGGGGGAGGGGCAACAGTGGGAGGGCTTCTGGTGTCCTGGCCCCACTGCTGGACCTCCTGAGGGCACCTGGTATTTTTGGCCACTGTGTGACATAGAGAGTGTTGGACTGGACGGCCCACTGGCCTGATCCAACATTGGCTTCTCCTATGTTCTTATCTCTTTTCTTCTGCCCACCTCTTTTTCTTTTTCTTTTTTAATTGTAACGGTCAGCCGGGGAGGAGTTCTGGAGAATTCGAAAGCTTGCACATTGTTTTGTGTCATTTTGGTTGGTCCTAGTAAAAAGTATTTCATGGATCGTGGTCCGTTTTTTTGCTGACCTGTGGCTTGCTGCAGCCAATAGCTTTCCTGGGATACCAGTGGGCTGACCTGGGTGCAAAACCTGCTCCCAATTAGACACCTGTTTGTCCTAATCTCATTGGGTTGCCAGCAGTGCTCCCTCTAAGCTGTGGAGTCTTATGAGCAAAAATTCTACTTGGTGAGCTACTGGCATTAAAGTTGTGAGCGAGCAATTTGGCTGCTGCATAAATCAGTGTGCTCTGGAGCCATCCTTCCTGAGCTAAGACAAAAATGTGTGAGACGGAGGCTAAGAAACTGTGAGCTCGCTCACACTAATTCAGCTTACAGGGAACACTGTTTGCCAGCTACAATCAATTATTTGCTTTAGAACTATGTTTTGCCAGTTGTTTAGAGCCACACTGTGGAAAGTATGCGGCATATACCCATAAGCAACGAGGGGCAGGTGGGAAGAGCTGAGCCCACTGGGCTAAACAACTTCTTAAAAAGCAGCTTGAGATGGGAGAAGGGGGGCAGGCAGGCAGGCACGGATTTCACTGCACCTTCTCATCCATTTTGCCCTCAAATCCCCTCCCTGCTGCCACTCCACCCACTTTGGAGCCAGTTTGGTTGTAGTGGTTAGTAGCGTGGACTCTAATCTGGGAGAACCAGGTTTGATTCCCCACTGCTCCACATGGAGTGGCCTCAGGTCAGTCACAAGTTCTCTCAGAGCTGTTCTCTCAAGGGCAGTTTTCGAGAGAGCTCTCTCAGCCCCACCTACCTCACAGGGTGTCCGTTGTGGGGAGGGGAAGGGAAAGGAGATTGCAAGCCGCACCGAGACTCCTACAGGCAGTGAAGGGTGGGGTATAAATCCAATCTCCTCTTCTTTACAGACTACCCCAGGACCCATGCTGTGTCCTGCCACTGTCTCAACCACATTGGACCACGTGTGGACTTTTACTTCACAGAGGCCAAAAGTGGAACACCACTGAACCACAGAGCTCCTGATCTGGAGCGGGCTGCATGTGAGACCATGGTGTTTGCTGCTGACACACGATACAGACCGTGCAGCTGGTACCAACGTACGCAGCCTGGGCTCTCAGCAAGACTCCCTCTGCACACCCCTTGGAAGTTCAGGCCCAGACCGACAGTGAGGGGTGGGGTTGCCAGGTCCCCTCGGCCACTGGGGGGGGGCAGGGAGGTTGCCAGCTCCAGGTTGGGAATCTGGAGTTTTGGGGGTGGACCCTGGCGAGGCAGGGACCTCAGTGGGGTACAGTGCCATAAAGTCTGCCCTGCGAAGCATCCGTTTTCTCCAGGGGAACTGATCTCTGTAGTCTGGAGATGAGCTGTAAGTCTGGGATACCTCCAGGTCCCACCTGGAGGCTGGCATCCTTAGCAAGGACTGGACTTCAAAGTGGACTTAAAACTCTTGCCAGAGGGAAAGCCCCAGCTAAGCACTCTGCCTCTTAAACTTAGTGTCTGATCCTTCTCATTAAGAGCTCTTACTGGGGGGGGGGGGGGGGGGACAGTCCTCAAGTGTGAGCCGCCCAGCACGGTGTCACCTTGAATGGGCTATTAGCAGCAACACAGGCACCCTTCACGGTGGATGAGCCCTCGCCCCTTGTTAAGAGACGAGGGCCCGGCTTCCCTTGATCCGAACGGTGCTGACAGACCTCCCTGTGTGCCCCATCCCGCTTTCTCATGCATCCTTTCCGCCCGTGGTAGCATCCTAACCAAATGTGGCAGATAAAATTAAGGGCTCCTGACATCCCCTTAATGCCCACAGAGCCCCCCCCCCCCCCCCCGTTCCTGACACTCTCTTTGACTGCAAGACAGAAGAGAATTAAAACCCTTTCCCTAAACAAGGGCAAATGAAACACCCTGAGTGAGTAAAGGATGCGATGAGCAACACAGAGGGCGCAAGCAAAGGGACAGAGAATCGCCAGAGGTGGACTCCGGGAGAAGTTTCGAAATCAAAAGCAAGCCTCAGCCAAGTCAGACGGTGACATTAAAGGTCAAAACCAAGAGGACTTGGGACCAAACAGCCTTCACTGCTGGGAAGTAGTACATCTCATCTGCAAGAGGCAGCGCTTGGGGTCCATGGCACTGAGGGAAAGCCCCTCTCTCCCCAGGAGAAAAGACCGCTCCACTCCTGGAGACACTGGAGGATGTGGTTGTCAACCGTGAAACCACAGAGGAAGAGGGTGGGGGCCAGATAATTATCTTCCAGCATCGAACCAAGGGTCAAGCCTCTCTGTCTCAGAGGGACAGCCATGTTAGTCCACGGCAGCCAAAATCAACAGATGTCCTGAGGCACCTTAAGCTGGTTTGCAGGGACCACTGCCTACTTTGTCCTGTCATTTGTGCACGGGGGAGGAAAGTGCCGTCAAGACACATCCGACTTATGATGACCCCCGTAGGGTTTTCAAGGCAAGAGACGCTCAGAGGTGGTTTGCCATTGCCTACTTCTGCAACATGCCCCTGGTATTCCTTGGAGGTCTCCCATCCAAATACTGACCAGAGCTGACCCTGCTAAGCTTCTGAGATCAGATGCAATCAGGCTAACCAGTCATTAATATATGAAGAAAATATCTTGAATGAGATTCCTAGACTGTCCTTGGAACAGTTGGTCAAAGAGCCAGCCAAAGGGGTTGTGAATGTTCTTGGACTTGGTTGATTCTGAACAGATCTCAAGACTTGGTGAGAGATTAGAGGCTGTTGCACCAACTGGGAACAGTGGCCACAGTACTATTAAGTTCAGCATTCATTTCAGTGGGAAGTTACCTCTAAAGTCCAAAACTGTAACATTTGATTTCAAAAGAGGGAACTTTACAAAAAGGAGGCAAATAGTTAAAAGGAAGCTAAAAGGGGAGTACAAGAGAGTCAGATCCCTGGAGGATGCTTGGAAGCTATTTAAGACCACACTAATTGAAGCTCAGACAGAATGCATCCCATACCGTAGGAAAGAAATGTAAGGCTGCAATCACACGGTCCTTTAGATCCGACATAGGGGCAAATGCCTGACGGATCTAAAGGGAGCAATCAGAAATAAACATCTGGGAAGCGTCCCCCAGTTGTCGGCAACTTGTGCTGCTCCACCACAGAAGCGGAGTTAAAATTAAAAGACACTGGGGAAAGTCCAGTGTTATCCAGATAAGGTGGGCCACGGGTGGATTTTCCCCGTCTGATCGCTCAAGCACGCTGTCATGCTGTCGGGATGGTCTGATCATGCCATCCCGACTCCATTCTGTGTCCTCCCCCTGGCAGTATGTGCATCATTGTATACTCCCTAGGAGGCCCCTCAGCATGGAGGTGTGATTCCACGATTGCTCATTTATGCACAGGGGAAACAAACGGGGAAAAAAAAGACTGACCCAAAGTTGTGTCTGATCACACAGTGGCTGTGACCACACTGGCAGCTTGGTGCGATATGGTGCCATTTCTAATTGAACGGGATTAAAGTATTGCGGGGCATATCAGCCACACAGCACACACTGCTGCAGGCTACCCAAGGAGACATCCCATGGTAAAGCATCCACATTATTGTAGTGTATCAGCCACAGAGTGCATCGCCAAAAAATCGCAAAAATCATGTGTGCAAATGGCACTTTCCCGTTGTCCCGGACTGTTCCCCGCGCCTGTCCCCTCCACCTTTTTCTCTTTGGTGTAGTGAGCCAGTTTGGTGTAGAGAGCCTGTTCGGTGTAGTGGTTAAGTGCGCAGACTCTAATCTGGGAGAACTGGGTTTGATGCCCCAATCCTCCACTTGCACCTGGCTGGATGACCTTGGGCAAGCCATTGCTCTGTACCAGCTGTTGTCTCAAGGACAGCTGTCTCAGAGCTCTCTCAGCCCCATCTACCTCACAGGGTGTCCGTTTTGGGGAGGGGAAGGGAAAGGAGTTTGTAAGCCGCTCTGAGACTCCAAGTGAGTGAAGGGCGGGATATAAATCCAATCTCTTCTCTTCTTCTTCTTCTTTCTGTCTGGGGGGCTGCAAAGAGGGGAGTCTCTTGCCAGGGACAGAGCAAGAAGCCGGCAAGGGAGCCTCCTTGCCCTGCTCACTTCTCTCGAAGCCGGAAGGGAGATGCGGCCGCCATTACCGCGCCCACCACCGGAAGTTCCGTGCTTGGACTTTTAAAAGGCTTTTGACAGGGTACCTCAGCAAAGACTCCTGTGTGAACTTAACAGCCATAGGATAAGAGGTTGGGTTCTCTTATGGATTAAAAATTGGTTAAACAACAGGAAGCAAAGAGTGGGAAGCAAAAAGTGAATATATTGCACTGCTCACTTTAAATGTCTTAATTTGGTTTTATTGTATTGTTTTAATGTTTTTATTGCTTGTTTGAATTATTTTAAGATTGCATTAAATTCATTGCTGGCTTGAATTATTTTAAGATTGCATTAAATTCATTGCTGTGAGCCACCCTAAGTACAGAAGTCGGAGACGCTTGCAGTGAAAAGAGCTCTTTAAGTTTATCTGTTGGTACAGATGAACATGCCGGACGGAGGTTTGGGTGTCTTTTTTATTTACACCTAAGCTGCACCCCCGGCCTCACCCAATCTGCAAATAGGTTTGTTTTCGCATGGTTGAGCGCTATCGGTCCTTAGCCGGATCGTAGGTGCCCTATTGGCTGGAATTACAATCCGGTCGGGCTATTGTCATGGAATTTCTTCACCCCGCCACAATGGCCAGCGCTTCCTTGTCGATTTGTGTGTAGTTGCGCTCGGCCAGGAACAAGGTATGGGAGTAATAGGTGATGGGGACCTCCCGGCCATCCCCAGGGTGACACTGACCCCGAATTGCAGGCGCCGGACCTTGAACCCCCCCTATGTGTTACAATTGTTTGGGCCTCGGCCGTAGCATCATCCACCGGGAGTTGCTGATAGGCCTGCACCAAATCCAGCTTCCCAAATACCTTTGTGCCTGCTAGCGAAGCAAGGACATGGCTGATAACCAGCACGGGGTATGCATGGTCCTGTAGTGCTTTATTTAGTGTGCATTTGTAGTCTGCACATGTATATCCCCATTCTGCTTCATCGGGGTCATGATGGGGGTTTCCCACCAGGTGCGAGAGAGTGGCTCTAAAACCCCCTGGGTGACTAGCCAGTCCAGCTCCTTGTCAATCTTAGGGCGGACCAGATTGTCCATCGGATTGTCCAGCTGGATTGTCGGGTTGAGGTCTAGTGACACAGGGGGGCCTGTGTATGAGCCCAGTGGACTGTCGAACATGGCCAGAAAGTCATCACAGACTGCCTGAAAGTCTGTACCATGAATCTGGTTCACCCCGGTGACTCCCAGTCCCAGGGGCCTGAACCACGACAGTCCCAATAAGCTCGAAAGCTTGCCCTCCACCACCAGGAGGTCTAAAAGTCTGTCAAAGTCCTTGAATTGGACCCTGAACTTGCCCAATCCCTTGATCGCCACTGGGTTTTTCTGAAAGTCCCATAACCTAAATCCCATGGGTTTCTGTAGCTGGGCCCCCCCCTGCAGGCAAAGTTTGCGAAGGGTATCCACCAAAATAATGGAGTAGGCGGACCCCATGTCCAGTTCCATGTGGCAGGGGAACCCCTCTATGGTAACGAGGACAAAAATTTTCTTAGGGGTGTCCAGGGGCAAGTTCATTACCTGTTGGTGGGACAACAAAGTGGAGTGCAGGACCGCGGACTCTGAATGAGCAGCTTGCATGTGTCAGGAGGGCTGTGAGTGACAGACCCGGGTGATTTGCCCTGTCTTCTTGCAGGAGCAGCATGCTGCATCCCGGAAACGGCAGGTCCAGCGCTCGTGCAGGTCTCCACAGCTGGTGCACGTGGTTGCCATGCTGTGTCGTGGTGTCGCAGTAGCTGTGGCAGCAGACCTGGAACTGGTTGTGGTGCTTCTCTCTGCAGTGATTCTGAAAGAGGCCTTCGCTGGGCAGTGGTGGAGCTGCAGGACGTCGTCCTCATCGGAGGCCTCGGAGCCGGATGAGGCGGTGGTGTGGTGTGTAGAGGTGGAGGAGCTGTGCCAATCTTTTTGCGCCTTCTCGAATGCACAGGCAGTCTGGAACACCTTCTCTAAGGTCACGTTGGAGAGGGAGACCAGCTTCCGATGTAGCTTCGGCTCACGGACTCCCCAGACGAAATTTGTCGGGAGGTTGTCCTCGATGGACACAAACTCATAGCCGACCACTAATCTGGGGAGGTCGGCCATAAAAGCGGCCACGGTCTCACCTGGCTTCTGTGAGCGGCCGCAGAAGTCCATGCGCATGGCCATCATGGACGGTTTTGGTGCGAAGTAGCTGTTCAGCGCCGTGGTGATGTCATCATAGGAAACTTCTGCAAGGGTGCACGGCGAGACGGGGCTTCGAACTAAGGGCAGGGTGTCGACCCCGCATGTGCTCAGCAGCCAAGCCTTTTTCTTACCAGCATCGGTGTGAGAGCCCACAGAGTCATTCAACAATGAGTGTCCTTAATTAGGAAAGCTTTATTGAGAGAGGTCTGAGATGGTCATCTTCACTTCTTGTGTTAGTGATGGCAAGCACCTGTGGGTTCGCTATAGTTATACAGAATTCAAAAGGGACCCTGTATTGTAATATAACCAATCATGGAAAGGAATAAAAAGGTGCTTAAAATATTGGCTTTCTGTTCCCAGAGTATAGGCGGGAAGGTGTGGCGCCAGACAGCAGAAGATACAACAGCTGGCACACCAGGCTCCCCAAGGTCGGAGAAGCAGGCAGAGCGATAAGCATGCCATGAGAACAAATGAGTAAAACATTCCACTGAGATGAGGCCCAACCCTGGTGAATCCACCTCCCGGGCGGGGGATGGCAGCATTAGCTGACATTCGGTGACTTCCTGTACTTCAAAAAAGTACCCAAGTTGATCGACCCATGCTTCCCAGAGCTTGGGTCGAGTAGGGTCGTGCACTGAGATCTGTCCCGAAGCGGCGGTGGAAGCCATGACTCGCAGTGATGTGGCGGTGCAGCGAGCAGGGATGCGCCGGAGCGGATCGGCGCTTGATGCGCTGCTGAGGTTCAGTGTGGCCGATGGTGGTGCAGTGATGCACTGGAGCAGATCAGCGCTCGATGCGTTGCCACAGTCTGGTGCAGCTGTTGGGGGTGCGGTGAGGCACTGGAGCCTGGGGTCGCCAGTGCTGGACACGGTGCTGGAGTTGGCTGAAGCGTCGCTCATTCGGATCCCATCCTCATTGTCAGTATAAAGTATGGAAGTCGGAGACGCTTGCCGTGAAATCAGCTCTTTAAGTTTATTAGTTGGTACAGATGAACATGCCGGATGGAGGTTCGGGGATCTGCTTTTATTTACACCTAAGCTGCACCCCCAGCCTCGCCCGATCTGCTGGATAGGTTTGTTTTCATGCAGTTGAGTGCTATAGGTCCTTAGCTAGATTGTAGGTGCCCTATTGGCTGGAATTACAATCCAGTCAAGCTATTGTCTGCCGAACCAAAGCTCCAGCAGCCAGCCCAGCCACGTGTAGAGGGCTGACCACATGGTTGTCGCCATTAAGAACTTTACTGAGGTGTTGGAGGGTTGCTGCTCAGCAGGGTTGCTGCTCAGCAGGGGTCCCACAAGGTTCCACGTTGTCTCCAACATTCTTTAACATCCACATGAAACCTCTGGGTGGGGTCCCCTGGAGATTTGGGCTGGGTTGTTGCCAATATGCAGGTGACACTCAGCAATACCTCACACTCCCAGCTAGGGCTGCCAAGTCCCCCCGGGGGGGCAGGGATTCCCCTGCTAAATAGGTCCCCAATCTGCCGGTCTGGATTTGGCTGGCAGGGGGAACCCCACCCCCCAAATGGCCACATCAGGCCAACGTGCTCGGCGCGATGACGTTGCCCAGAAGTGATGTCATCACGCCATGCACATTGCAGGGCGACGCTCTAGTAATTGTCCTGAAAACTCTACCATATCATAAAGTTTTTTAGGGCGATTACCAGAGCATCGCCCAGTGACGTGCCCGGCCTGATGATGTCACTTCCGGGCAATGTCATTGCGACGCACACACAAGAGGGTCCCAGACCAGGACCGGGACTCCCCCGCTCCAACTTGTGAGTAACTTGGCAACCATACTCCTGTGAGAACCCTTATAGAAAGTCAGAACCTGACACTCCCAGCTGATCCCAGGGAGGCTATAGAAACCTTGGACCAGTCCCTGGAGGCCGTTTTGGAGCGGATGCAGGCTAATAAACTAAAGTTTAATCCCAACAGGATGGAAGTGCTACTGGTGGGCAGAAGGTCCTAGCTGAGATTTCTGGCGTCACCCATTCCGGATGGGGCTGAACACCCCTTGAAGGAACTGGTCCATAGTCTAAAGCAGGGGTGGGCAATTGTTTTGGCTCGGGGGCCACTTTGTGGGAGCAGAGGTTAGCGGAGGGCCGCACCTTTTAAAATGATTGCATTCATTAGTTAACTTTGCATTTCAGAAAAGGTATAAGTTGTATCATAAAAATCAATAAATATAAATTAAATAAAATAGTGGTAGTTTTATTCAATTTATTTATTGTGCTAATTTCATATCATCTATAGCTGCAAGCACATTTAATTTTAGAATCAGTTTAATGAGACAAATCTACCCTATCATACTTTTCTACAATTTTTTTTGAAATCAGGAGTGAGATTGCTTGTTGAGAAACCACGTGGCCGACTGTCTTGGCGGGCCGCAAAAAGCTCTGTGGCGGGCCGCATGTGGCCCGCAGGCCGCAATTTGCCCACCCCTGGTCTAAGGTGCTCTTGGACCTGGTCCTATTGCTGGGTAAGCAGGCAACAGCTCTGACCAAGAGTGCCTTTTAGCAGCTTCGACTACTGTCATGATTCTAGGCCTACAATAATGCAGCCTACAGGCTCCAAGGAAGCCTGTATTAGGGCCTACATTTCCCAGGTCCCCTCTGGAACCTGTGATTGGCTAACAAGGGATTTGGAGGGGAAACTGACACCAGCAGAAAAGTCGGGGGTGTTGCCGGGGAAGGGGGAATAAAAGGCCTTGCCCCGAAGTGGGAGGGGGTTCTCTCCCAGGGAGCTGGGCTGGTGTGAGGCAGCTGCAGAAGGGGGAGGGGTCCCTCGTCCAAAAGGGGGGGGGGTCAGCTGGAGGCCAAAGACCTAGAGAAGGCTAGGGATGGTGCAGTCAGATGTGTTATTGGGGTTTCTTTATCTGCTGGTTTACATACCTTTACTGTGCTCATTTTCCCTACAAGTTATTGAATCACAGCTATTGCTAAGGGTGCGGCTGTTTCCTCCCTAAGGTCGCCAGGTCTGTATTACTCACCCGCAGGGGGGAGTCCTCCGTCTGCTGAGAGCTTCCCCGGTGCGCGCGCTTCACGCGTGCACCTGGTGATGTCACCGGAAGTGACGTCAGCATGTTGGGGGCGTTGCCAGGGCGACGCTCTGGCAATCGCCCCAAAACTCTATGGTATCATAGAGTTTTGGGGCGATTGCCAGAGCATCGCCCTGGCAACGCCCCCAATGTAATGACGTCACTTCCGGGTGACGTCATTACGTTGGAGAAGTCGTCCTGGCTGGATGACTTCGGGGGTGGGGTTCCCCCCGCCGGCCGAATGCTGGCCGGCGGATCGGGAACCCCTGTAGCGGGGGATCCCTCGCCCCCCAGGCTGACTTGGCAGCCCTATTCCTCCTGCATTTAAAGGGACCGTCCACAACGGCCGGGACAAATCCGGTGCCAAAGCAGGTTCAATGGCGGGTTCCGCCCACATTTTCCGATCCCGGGAAAATCAAGTGTTTTCCCGGTGTTCGCACAAGGAACCTGCCATTGAGCCTATCTGTACAGCCCTCTCTCGCAATCATTGCGAGAGAGGGCTGTACAGATGGCCTCCCTGTCCCCCCCCCTTTTTGCACTTGGGCGCTTGGGCACTCAAGCGCCCAAGTGCAAAAGTGGGGGGGAACCCAAACTTACCAGACGGCCGGTGGGGCTCGGGGAAGGGTGCCTCCCCCAGCTGCCGCCGCCGCCAGCCACCACCGCCTCCTCTGCCGCACGCCTCTTCTGCCACCGCTCGCTGCCGCCTGCCTCCTTCTTCGCTGCCGCATGCCTCTTCCACTGCTGCCACCCACTGCCGCTGATTCCGCCGCCCCCCGCCACCGGGGTTGAAATGTGTATCCATCCAAAGCCAAAAATTTTAAAAAGTCCCTGTAATTCCAGGAGAGCTCCCAGATTTAAAGGGCCGTGTGACCACAGCCTAAATCTCTTTAATAAAAAATAGTGTGTTATTCTGCCTGAGTTCTCACACCTCATTTGGTCATGTATAAAGGGGAACCTGCTGGAAAGTACTGTATAAAGAGTGGGTGCTCTGGGCCCTCTCATGGAGACCCATACCATATGGCAGCCATTGGAGAACCTTTCTAGCCGCTGCTTGCAATAACAAGTTAGCCAGCTGCGGGCTTTCCTTGGCAGAGAAGCCCTGGTCACTGCGTTGTATGCCCTGGTTACATCTAGATTAGATTGCTGCAGTGCACTCTACTTGGAGCTGCCCTTGAAAAGTGTTTGGGAACTTCAGCTGGTACAGAAGGCTGGAGCCAGAATGTTGACTGGAGTGGGTCCCAGGAGCCAAATCACATTTATTATTATTATTATTGTTGTTGTTGTTGTTGTTATTATTACTACTACTACTACTACTACTATTACTATTACTATTATTATTACTACTATATTTGTATTCTGCCTTGCTGGCTCAAGGAGGCTAAAAAAGTTAAAATATCATAGAACAGTAAATACAGCAATTAAAACAACATCAAATTACAGATAAAAGCAAACAAGTGATGGCGGCATTCTATACTCTAGTGTTGGCCCGCCTACACTGGCTTCCAATTTGTTTCCGGGCAAAATTCAAGGTGCTGGTCTTGATCTTCAAAGCCCTCTATGGTTTGAAACCAACATATGTAAAGGACCGCCTAATGCCTCATGAACCTGCTTGACCATTATGGTCATCTTTGGGGGCCTCACTTCGGTCGCCCCTGCCTTCTGAGACCAGGAGCGTGGAAAGCCAGGAGAGGGCCTTCTTTGGAACTCCCCCCCACCCCCGAAAGTTTCTCTGTCTCCTTGTGTTGCCGTCTCCTGCCAGCAAGTGAAGACTTTTTTTTGTTTCGTTTGGCATCTCCTCAATGATCTTCATTACCCCGCTATAGGGGTTCCCGATCCGCTGGCCGGCATTCGGCCGACGGGGGGAACCCCACCCCCGAAGTCGTCCAGCCTGGACGACTTCCCCAGCGTAGTGACGTCACTTCCGGGTGATGTCACCGGGTGCGCGCGCGCCAGGGAGGCTCCCGGGCAGCGAGGGACTCCCCCCCGCCAATCGGTAAGTAAGACTTGGCAGCCCTAATTACCAATGTTTTATGTTTTGTATGTATTTTGACTGTTTTGTATGTATTTTGACTCTCTTTTTATTTTAACGGTTTTATAATGTATTTTATCATGTATGTTTTAGATTGTTAACCGCCCTTGGAAGGGCAAAAAGGTCAATTTTGTCAATAAAATAAATTATAAAACCACGCCTTCCCAGCGATCTTTCTTCCAAAGGGAGTCACATCCAGGTAATGATGAGGGAATTCTGTAGCTGTGCCTTCTCCACCTTTATGGTATCCAAAAGGCCTCGAGGGAACAAATGTCCTGTCCCTTTAATTGAGGCTTTAATGTGTGGACGTCAGAAAATGTAACTTTTCATGGCATGATGGTAAATGACTTCACCTGGTCAATAATATCCGCGTGAGCCTCTGTTTGGTGTAGTGGTTAAGTGCGCGGACTCTAATCTGGGAGAACTGGGTTTGATTCCCCACTCCTCCACTTGCACCTGGCTGGATGACCCTGGGCAAGCCATAGCTCTGGACCAGCTGTTCTCTCAAGGACAGCTTGGGAAAGAGCTCTCTCAGCCCCACCTACTTCACAGGGTGTCTGTTGTGGGGAGGGGAAGGGAAGTGAGTTTGTAAGCCACTTGTTATGTATTGACCATGCGGTCACCATGTGCTCCCATAATTGCGACCGCATGGCCAGAGCACATGGCCAAGAAACTACCTGAGCTTCAGCCAGGTAGAACAAAGGCCAGGTGGATTCAGACCGGCCACCAATCCTGTACCTAGGTTTCTTCCAGGGAACCTATGAAATGTAAATAGACTGATAAGAGCCTATCAGGCCAGTTGGGTGAGGTCAGGGGATTATCCCTGACCAGCATAAAAGGAGGGCTTCGAGCCCTGGGTTGTATGCTTCATCCGGACCAGCAATAAAGATCTAGCTGTTTCACTATTCCATGGACTCCCGACTCCAATACATATCACCACTCTGAGACTCCAAGTAAAGGGCAGGGTATAAATCCAGTCTCCTCCTCCTCCTCCACCACCAGGATTTCGCCCCCCTCCAGGTTACTGGCAACTCTGTCTGCCAGGGGACTTGTGTGGAGTTCTAGAGATTTTTTTAACATGATCAACATTGTAAGCACTCACACATGTTATAGCAGGGGCAGAGATGATTTCCAATAGGTGGGCACCATTCCCACAGCAACTGCGACATGGGCTCTGGTTCACTGAATATGAAGGTTGCACTCTGGGCTGAATATGAAGGTTGCACTCTGCTGGAATTTGAATGGCTGTAATGCAGCCATTGGGTGATCTGCTCAGATTTCAAAGAGGTTCCTGGCTGCCATTGGCTGGACTGGCATGATACTAAAGCAAGAGAAAAGGGAGGCAGAGTGGCCCAGGACACGATGAACAGAAGAGGTGAGAAAGGAAGAGGCAGGGGTCTGGGGAGGCAGCAGATCAAGGGAAGATAAGAGGAAGGCCCTAGGAAGAAGAGGAAGAAGTGATTGGATTTATACCCTGCCCTTCACTACTCAAAGGAGTCTCAGAGCGGCTTACTACCCCTTCCTCTTCCCCTCCCCACAACAGACACCCTGTGAGGTAGGCGGGGCTGGAAGAGCTTCTTTTGAGAACTGCTCCTGAGAGAACAGCTCTGAGAGGAACTTGTGACTGACCTAAGGTCACACCAGCAGCTGCATGTGGAGGAGTGGAGAATCAAACCCGGTTCTCCTCAATTAGAGTCCACGCTCCTAACCACTACACCAAACTGGCTCTCTGGACAGAAGAGCTGGGAGTGATCCAGATAGGGCGAAAGGAAAACTGGGGGAGGAACTGAATATATGTCAGGAGCGACAGCAGTGAAGAATTTTCAAGAGCCTGTCCCTGCCTGGTCATGATGAGCCAAAATTTGGGACATGCAGGGTCCTAGACACATTAATTCTTTCCTCCCAAAGTCTGAAAAAGTCATCACTGGCACATACCTTTATTCTTTTCTTTTGGAAAAAACCTCCCACTTATTAATTCTTTCCTCACACACAGCCGGGGTCACTGAGTTATGCTCCCTGGCAGCTGTTGAAGCAGGATAAACAAAGAATAAAAGGGGCATGGGGCATGATTAGCCTGTGGAAATCCCCACCACAGGATGTCACGAGGGCCAACTCTTCCAAGGGGAGCAATCAGCAGCCAGCCATTGTGACTGGTCCTAGCAGCAGCCATGGGGAAGCTTCCCGGATGACTTCCAGAGCCCAGTGGTGGTGGTGGTGGTGGTGGTGGTGGTGGTGGTGGTGGTGGGGATAGCCTCCGGAGGGGTGAAGGAGGGGCCATCCTCTTTTCCATGCCCTCACCGCCCTCTCCACAGAGTGAGGAAAGCGGAAGGGAAGCAGTGACAGGAAACCGCCCATGAATTAAAAGAAGGATGCTCAGCGATAGGCAGGGAGTTTCCAGCGATAAATCTGTCCAGGCATAGGAACTGAAATAGGGAATAGATCTAATCCCTGCCCCTCTCCACAGTTCTGCGTTTATAAAATTTAAGGCAACGTGGCTCAGAACTTTCAAAGACCAGGTGCCTAACCACCCATTAAATTGCAACGGATCCCAAATCTTTAAATAAGTCTTAATGATCTCTTTTACACGAGATAGGAACTGCCAAGTGAGAATTGCCCAGCGTCCATGCCCGTCATATTCTCTCATAAAGTCCAGCACGCAATTGCCTGGAGGAGCCAGGCCTTCAGAACAGCTACGGCTCTTCACTTGCAGGGCAACCCTCCCTTTTGTGGAAGAACAACAGCGGAAGATCCCCCTGCCTCTTTGGTAGTGGATTCGGCCTTGACAGCAGAGTAATTGATCCCTTTTGTCGGCAGAAGGGGGCTGCTCAGGCTGTGGTGGGCGGAGTCTTCTTCTGGTGTATTCTCTGATAAACACATATAGATTCCTGGTTCCCCCTGGGAGCTTTCCTCTGTTGTTTTGGCTCTGTGAATTAAGTCCTCATGCCTGGAATGTGAAAGCAGGTCAGCATTTTCCATTCTGCACCCCCCCCCCCCCCCCCCCGCAAACATGGGGCCGGGATGTGAGCAGCTGCTGAATCCAGCTGGGGTTCCCAAGCCTCCCTGAACAGCAAACATCCCGTGTGAAAAATACATCCCAGCTCTGATCTGGTGGGAACCCGGAGGTCATACTGGGAAGGAAGGAAGGCAGGAAGGGAGGCAGGGGGGAATGGGACGGGAGGAGAGGTGGGGCCCAGCCCTTCTTTCCACCACCAAAATGCCCTCTGTCACCCAGATCCCCGGGGCTGGGCTAGCTGACGTTTATTCAGGCCTTTCCCTCGGGGGTTATCGCTCAGCCCCGGATTCACTTCTGTTGGGAAGTGGGTGTTTCTTCCTGCTCCCCCACAGCATTTAAGGGTTGCTTTCTCTTTTGTACTTACTTTTAAGGTTTGGATTTAACATGCTTTAGTTGTGTGTGTGTGTTTTAATGGCTTTTAATGGCTAATCTTTATGTCTTATGGCGATATAAAACCAGTTTCGTATAGTGGTTAAGAATCCCCACTCCTCCACATTTAGCCTGGTGGTAGGGCTGCCAAGTCAGCCTGGGGGGGGGCGGGGGATCCCCTGCTATAGGGGTTCCCGATCCGCCCGCCGGCATTTGGCCGACGGGGGGAACCCCGTCCCAGAAGTCGTTCGGTGAGGATGACTTCCCCCGTGTAATGACGTCACATTACGTCGCCGTGGCGTGCGCGCAAAGCACACGTGCCAGAAGAGCTCCCGGGGGGGGAACAACTCCCCCCCACCGGTAAGTGTCTGGTACTTGACAGCCCTGCCTGGTGGGCCAGTCACAGTTCTCTCAGAGCTGTTCTCTCAAGAGCCGTTCTCTCAAGAGCAGTTCTCTCAAAGCTCCCTCAGCCCCACCTACCTCACAGGCAACGCTCCCTCTAGGCTGTGGAGTCCTGTGAGCAAAAACTCTACTCTGCGAGCTACTGGCATTAAAAGTTGTGAGCTGCATAAATTAATTTGCTCCGGAGCCATCCTTCCTGAGCGAAGACCAAAATGTGTGAGCCGGAGGCTAAAAAACTGTGAGCTAGTTCACACTAACGCAGCTTAGAGGGAACACAGCTCACAGGGTGTCTGTTGTGGAGAGAGGAAGGGAAGGAGATTATAAGCCGCTCCAAGACTCCACAGGAGAAGGGTGGGGTATAAACCTAACTCCTCTTCTTCCTCATCATCTGTTAGCCACCTTGGTGACCTTACAGGGACAGAAAGACAGGGTAAAAATCTGGTAACCGTAAAAGTAATAATCGGGATGCATTTCTGCACCTCAGAGGGCTTTCCCCTGATGTTTCTCAAGCTGCGTCGCTGAAAAGTCTTGGGAAAGGTTGCTGTAAAGGCTAGATGGCTGCTGTGTGAGTGGGAAAATTGGAATTTTCTGTCCTGTTGTGGCAGCCATTTGCCCTGCCCCTATGGATGCCAGCCTCCAGGTGGGACCTGGGGATCTCCTGGAATTACAGCTTATCTCCCTTTCTCTAGACTACAGAAATCAGTGCCTCTGGAGAAAATAGATGCTTTGGAGGGTGGACTCTGTGGCATTGCACCCCACTGAGGTCCCTGTCCTCCCCAGGCTCCATCCCCAATGCTCCAGGAGTTTCCCAGCCTGGATCTGGCAACCTTACTCTCATACCCCCTTGCCAGTGGCCGGGGGGGGGGGGGGACCTGGCCACCTGGCCACCCTATCTGTTCCTGTCCCTGTGATGGCCATTTCCCCCCTCACCACAAGGCAGCTATTTGGGTTTTTTAAAATCATCAGTTGACTATCATTATTGTTGTACTGTTATAACAATATTTATAGCAGGTTCAAGTGTATTGCCAGCTTTCATATTTGAAAAGTTAAGTCTTTATCTCCTTCCACTGGGGATATATACAGGAAATATCCACAGAAGAGGGGGCTGGAGATTTATTTTTGTAATGAAACCTGGGATTTCACAGAACCATATTGCTATAATGATATATCAACATAACAATATTCAGCTGCTGATTTTAAAAACCCCGAGTGTAAGCTCTTGTAGGGAGTGTTAGTAGGCAACTGGGGCAGGGAAATGGCAGGAGAATCATGATAAATTTAATAGCCCATTAATAAATTTAATGTACCCAGACTTGGCTGTCCCTCTGGCATTTGATTGACTGATTGATTGATTAAATTTTTACCCTGCCCTCCCGGCCAGGGCTGGTTCAGGACAGTTTACAAAAGCAGCATAAGATTACAGTAAAATTACAATAAAATACATCAACAGCAATGCCAGTAATAAAACAATTCTAACTATTCATACTAAAAACACATTAAAGTGCTAGTATCAATATCAATGGCTCACAGCGGTTATTATTACACAAGCTCTTTATTTACAACCGGTTCTTGCTCTTTTAGATCAACTTAGGCTGTACTTTACTTTTTTTCAAGAAGCCCAAGGATCCAGCGGTCTTGGACAAATTAATTACTTTCATATTTTCCTTTTTGGAAAAGCCAAAAATCTGGCTGACCAAGAGCTAGAAATAAATCTGGGAGGGGAAAATATCACCTCAGGAGAATCGTTGTAAATTATTTCAAATCAGGAGCATTTATTTAAGAATGACCTCCCTGTCCTGCCCATTTCCATCAAAATTAGGAAGTTCTTCACAATATTTAAACAAAGGGCCAAACATTGCATGATCTGGAGATACGCATTACTGGATTCCTGGATGTTCACTGTAGTCTCAAAAGGATGTTCACTGGATGTTCACTGTAGAGCCTGACTGGGAAGCAAACACTGCACGCGTGCCTGTGTCATAAGACTGGCCCAAGGCAGATGGCCAGCCCGGCCTGGCTTGGTAGCTCTGCTGAGCGGATTCCTGTGGCTTTGGGAGGGAGCACCAAGAGAGCCCCTGCCCCGTGCACCCTCCGTGGCCACTGCATCCTCCTCTGGAAGACAGTGGTCCAGGTGTGAATGCAAACGCATTCTCCTCTTCCAGGAGTGCTTGTCCTCGTAGTGTGACTTCTCCATTTGTACCTCAGAGGTGAGGTGCCAGTCACTCTCTCTTCCTCATGAAGAGGAAGCGCATGGGTGCAGCAGCCATCAGCCAGGTCCCGTCCCCCTCCCCCGGCAACCCTCCTTGGTAGGGTTGTCAGCCCCAGGTTGGGAAATTCCTGGAGATTTGGGGGTGGAACCTGAGGAGTGGGACCTCAGTAAGAGCCAGTTTGGTGTAGTGGTTAAGTGCACGGACTCTAATCTGGGAGAACCAGGTTTGATTCCCCACTCCTCCACTTGCACCTGGCTGGATGACCTTGGGCAAGCCATAGCTCTGTACCAGCTGTTCTCTCAAGGACAGTTGTCTCAAAGCTCTCTCAGCCCCACCAACCTCATAGGGTGTCTGTTGTGGGGAGGGGAAGGGAAAGGAAAGGAGCTTGTAAGCAGCTCTGAGACTACAAGTGAAGGGCGGGGTATAAATCCAATCTCCTCTTCGTCTCTTCAGTGGGATGCAATGCCACAGAGTTCACCCTTCAAAGTACAATGCTATAGAGTCCGCTCTTTCTTCAGGGGAACTGATCTCTGTAGTCTGGAGGTGATGAGCTGCAATTCCAGGAGATCTCTGGCCCCACCTAGAGGCTGGCCTCCCTAGAGATGTAAAATTTCCGGAAATTTTGAAACTCAGAAAAAAACCCCAGTTTTTTCCGGGGAAAAATTGAAATTTTTGGAAAAATGGAAGAAAATGCTACATTAGCACTTTTTTTTCTTTTCCAGATTGAAAGACATTCTGTTATATTAGGAACATAAGATATGACTGTGGACAATTTTACTTGACATGAAATTATCACAGCTAGCATATTAAAAATATAGTGTAGCCAAACAATTATTACAAACAGAATTTACTTTTTAAATAATATTTATTTGTAATTGTAACAAATGGAGCAACAATCTCCTGAACTGTTTACTAGTTTATGTGGAACAGACAAAAAAACCCTCCACAAAACAATTTTTTTAAATCCAGAAGCCTAGTGAAGCCTGAGTGCCAGTATAGCCACCCACATGCAAAAACTAAACTGAAACCTTTTTCTTTTTTTGGGGACAACAGCACCTCCTAAAGGAAGAAATGCATCTGCATTGGAGAGTTCAGTTTATAACCTAGGACTTCCTTGTCTTCAGTGCACAGAAATCAGATTAATCTGATACCATACATATTTTTTAGAAATGATCTGGAAAATAGTTGAACACCTTGTCTTAAAATATTTTATTCACCATGTTAAAATAAAACGTTCCATAATCAATTTTTTTCTTTTCTTTTTTCAATTTTTCCAATTGTTTGGAAAAAAATTGTGTGTATTGTGTGTGTGAAAAACACACACACAAAAAAAAATGGGGGGGGGAGGAGGAAACGGTTTCCCCCCCAAATTTTTCCAGTTTTTTCCCAGGCCTTCACATCTCTAGGCCTCCCTACACCATTGCCCCACTGCCAGCCCATGCCGCCGCCTCCTTGAGAAGTGGACATCCTGGGCCAGATGGGGGGTGTGTGTGGGTGGGCTCCTGTTCAAATCTCCCAGGAAATTAAAGGGCCAGTCTGTGCCTAAGTTGGGGGGGGGGGGAGCAAACTGAACATGCAGAGCAAAGGTGGCCTTAGAGCAAACGTCCAGGATGAGGCCCCAGAACCACCATGACCCCCCACAAGGGGCACTGCTGATTCAATCAAGGTGCAGCCCCTCCCGCTGTGAAAGTCTGGTGACAGGGTTGCCAGCCTCCAGGTGGTGGCTGGAGATCTCCTGGGATTACAACTGCTCTCCAGGCAACAAAGATCAGCTTACCTGGAGAAAATGCTGCTTTGGAAGGTGGACTCTATGGCATTATACCCCAAGTGAAGTCCCTCCCCTCCCCAAACCCTGCCCTTCTCAGGCTCCACCCCCCAAATCGCCAGGCATTTCCCAACTCAGAACTGGCAACCCTAGTGGGCATGCAAGGCTGGCAACCCTAGTGGGCATGCAGGGCTACCACTGAGCTGCCCAAGTCCCAGAGGAGGCCCACATGAGCCAGCTACTGGAGAGCTAGAGGGGCTGGGCGCAAGCAGCAGCAGGAGCCTGCTTGCTTATCCTCATTTCCCCCCTCCGTCAGGAGCGACAGCCTCCCAGGCCTCAGGGCCACTGCTCCAGATGCCCCATGGCTCAGACCACCCCTGAGGGGGAGGATCAGGTATCAATAGGGCTGCCAAGTCAGCCCGGGGGGCGGGGGATCCCCCGCTAAAGGGGTTCCCGATCCGCTGGCCAGCATTCGGCCGGCGGGGGGAACCCCACCCCCAAAGTCGTCCAGCGAGGACGACGTAATGACGTCACCGGAAGTGACATCAGCACGTTGGGGGCGTTGCCAGGGTGACGCTCTGGCAATCACCCCAAAAGTCTATGATACCATAGAGTTTTGGGGCGATTGCCAGAGCGTCGCCCTGGCAACGCCCCCAACGTGCTGACGTCACTTCTGGTGATGTCGCCGGCGTGCTCCAGGAGATACTCCCGGCCGGAGGAGGACTCCCCTCCGCCGGTGAGTCCCTACGACTTGGCAACCCTAGGTATCAACACTGCCCAGATGGAAACAGGGAGGCCCGCTTCTCACCCCAAGGAGAGTCTGTGCATGTACACAGTGCTGCTATCTCCTCTCTGTCTGCTGCATGTGGCTCCCATTTCCTCTTCACACGATTCCAAGAAGCCTTCCCCGTGTCTTGTACCCACAGCCACGAGAGAGTGGGAAACAATCCTTACGTACCACAGCTTCTCCAGTTTCATTTGCAACCAAGGTTATTGAGTTCCTGGGAACTTCTTGGCCTCCTCATACTGGGATGGTCTGGTTCCAGAATACCTCTTCCCGTGGAGACCAGACCGCCATACCTGCAGGAGCCTCCCAGGCTCCTGAAGGGTTGTCAGCCTCCTGGTGGGTGATGTATAAGCACAGGGACCACAGTCTGAGTGAGAGCTTAAAGACAAAAGAACAGAACCGTATAAACTGGTCTGTATGCAATTACAGCAAAGGAGAGGACTCGCAATAATGGGTTTAAATGAAGGGCGGGAAGGTACCGGCTGGATATTAGGAAAAAGTTGTGCAACAGTGGAATGGGCTGCCTAGGGAGGGGGTGCGCTCCCCCTTACTGGGAGTCTTTAAGCAGCAGCTGGATGAACCCCTGTCAGGGACGCTCTAGGCTGATCCTGCATGGAACAGGGGGTTGGACTAGATGGCCTGTAGGGCCCCTTCCAACTCTCTGATTCTATGATTCTACTAACAAAGTTTACAAAAATATTGGTCAATACATATCAATTCTCCTGTTTTACAAACATTAACTTGCATTGGTTAGGAGATAACAAAACATTGTTCCTTGTACTTCACACACTATTCAAAACAATGTGACATTTGAACTTATAACAAGAAGATTGTCCAAAATAAGTTCACAGAGTGATTTATGTTATCAATAAGACTGGATCACTCAAACAATTAAAGATGACTTGGCAAGTGTTTTGGTATGCGCTGTTTCCAGTTTTCTTCCTCAGAAATCAAAGGCTTCAGTGTTCAGAAACAAGCACCCGGGAGTCTTTACCAGCATCTTATATGTTCCAGTGGGAATTCCCAAAAGTGAGACAAAAGACGTCCTCCACTAAATGACAGTAAAGACTACTGGATGGAGAAAATTGGTGCTTTGGAGGGTGAACAGATAAGTCCCCTCCCCTTCACAAACCCTGCCCTCCCCTGGCTCCACCCCCTAAATCTCCAGGTATTTCCCATACTAGAGTTGGCAACCCCAGTCTCCAAGCAGCACACTCACCTGCACTGGCTGGATTCAGTCCTGCGGGGAATCACATGCCAAGAAGTCAGCTCTGGTGCCTTCATGCTTCACTTTCACAGCCTGCAGGTTTATTTTTTTCCTTTTCAAAAACAGGAATATTTAATCTCGTGACGGCTGCAATAGAACACACGGCACAAACACATTCAAGTTGTGAGTGGAGGGAGGCTTCTGTTTTTAATTGCAAGTGGGTACAAACTGACTCTCTCTCTCTCTCTCTCTCTCTCAAAAGCATCCTTCAATCCTTTCCATAAGACAAGACGTGGACACAGTAACTTACTAGGAGACATACAAAAGACCAGATGGGACTGGGCTGCTCATTTATATTTTTACCAACACTTTTGTCTTCTGTTCTCCAAAACAGAGGCCCCCAAACTTGTTGAGCCCGTGGGCTCTTTTGGAAGTCTGACATAAATATGGTGGGCACAGAATGGTTGTCACAGAAGGTGAATCCAACCACAGAGTGGCTGCCACCGCTGACCTTCAGTCACACAGTGAAGATCATTGTGCTGCGGTGGCAGCTGCGGCCATAGAAAAATTTTAAAAATCTGCACAGCCAATCAGATCTCCAGTGCCAGAAGCCCCACCGGGCCCCATCCACTTTCTGAGAACCCTTGGTGGGTACATGGGAAGCTCTTTGTGGGCAGGCACTGCGGGCCCCCCAGGCAGCCTGCTGCTCTAAAATGTCTGCAGCCTGCCCCACTTTAGTGTCCTCCACTCCTTCTGTTAGACGGGTTTATCTGGTGCCGTTCTATGTCCGTTTAGTCCTTAGCAGTGGAAGGAATACGGGCAGAGTAAGGGTTAAGAAGAAAACATGTGCAGACCGAGCTGGCAACCATCTTGTTGTTTAGAGATCAAGGGCCAATATGGGGACTGTATTGTAACCTTGAAGTGAGAAGATGGGAAACATCCTCCACCGCCCTTGTGAAAACAACCCCGTGTGGGAAGACTGCAGAGAGATCCCAGCGGATCAGCCATCAGAACAGGCGTACGCCGTCTGGAAAGAAAATCAGGGAGCAAAGTAGCAAACAGAAGCAGCGACCGCCACAGAGAAGGTGAGTCCTTGATCACAGGCCTGGATTTATTAGCTCTATTTATTATGTATTTGTTATTTATTAGCTCTAAGGGGATTAGGTAGATTCATGGAGAATGTCTATCAATGGCTACTAGCCATGGTAGAGGAAGGGAACTTCCACATTCAGAGACACAGAGCCTCTGAATCCCAGAGCCAGAAGGCAACATCAGAGGAAGGCCTCGGCCCCTATGCCCAGTTGTTGGCCCTCCAGAGGAACTGGTTGGCCACTGTGTGAGACGGGATGCTGGACTAGATGGATCATTGGCCTGATCCAGCAGGGCTCTTCTGATGTTCTTTTGAAGGCCTCTCTGCCCGGTTGTTGGCCCTCCAGAGGAACTAGTTGACCACTGTGAGAGACAGGATGCTGGACTAGATGGACCATTGGTCTGATCCAGCAGGGCTCTTCTGATGTTCTTTTGAAGGCCTCTCTGCCCTGTTGTTGGCCCTCCAGAGGAACTAGTTGACCACTGTGAGAGACAGGATGCTGGACTTGATGGACCACTGGTCTGATCCAGCAGGGCTCTTCTGATATTCTTATGAAGGCCTTGATCTCTATGCCCGGTTGTTGGCTCTCCAGAGGAACTGCTTGGCCACTGTGTGAGACAGGATGCTGGACTAGATGGACCACTGATCTGATCCAGCAGAGCTCTTCTGATGTTCTTATGAAGGCTCTCCAGAGGAATTGGGTAGCCGCTGTGTGAGACAGAGGGTTGCCAGGTCCCCCCTGGCCACCAGCAGGGGATGAGGGGGTAGGGTTGCCAGATTCAGGTAGAGAAGCTCCTGGAGATTTGGGGACTGGGCCTGGGAAGACAAGGGACCTCAGTGGGGTACAATGCCACAGAGTCCCCCCTTGAAAGCAGCCATTTTCTCCAGGGGAACTGATCTCTGTAGTCTGGAGATGAGCTGTAATTCCGGGGGATCCCCAGGACTCACCTGGAGGCTGGCATACTTCAGGATGCTTGACTAGGTGGGCTATTGGTTTGATCCAGCAGGGCTCTTCTTATGTTCTTATGAATAATGCTGTGTGTTTATTGGAGTGTCTTCCTTATGTATCCCTGGGATAATAGGAGCGGATACAGTTCACGTTACTGAAGCACAGATGCATTCCGGGCTGCCCCTGGAAGTGCCCCTGCTCCAGCCTCCAGGGCATAATTTCAGCACTCCAGCCCATCTGTACTCAGGCTCACTCTGACAGCTCCAGAGTCCCAAGAGGCAGATTTTCTGGTCCCAAGTTTTGAATCTAGTTCTTCGGTAATTTTTTTTCTGTGTGATGTGCTGTCAAGTTGCCTCTGACTTATGGCCACCCTAGGAATCAATGTCCTCCAACAGCCTTGCTCGGGCCTTGCCACATGAGGGCCCTTGTGGCTTCCTTGACTGAGTCAATCCACCTCATGTTAGGTCTTTCTCTTTGCCTTCTGCCTTCAGCTTTTCCTAGCATTAATCTCTCTATATTATAAAGTCGATTTGGGGTGGCCACATACGATGCGCTCCCTCAGCTGTAGGCTGACCAAGCTTCCACTCAGCCCGGGGAGACTGGCCACTGGCTGATGCGGCACCGGCCTGAATGTGCCCTGTGATTTGTCCATGCTGTGCCGTAGTCCCGCCCACCCACCCACCCACCCACCCACCCACAGAACTGCCCCCCAGCCGCAGTAGGCTGTGAGCCCACAGACAGGGTGCATGCTCTGCTGGCGGTCACAACCAACGCCCACAGGTACCCGGGTGGGGGCCGTGGGGGGAATGCTGGCGGGCACAGGCGAGGGGCTGCACAAGCCCCAACAGCTGCTAGAGCCCGTTGTATTGCTCTACAATGGGCCTTGCTCCTAGTAATCATATAAGGTTATTGCATGGATCACATTTTGCAAAAGCATGTTCATGAATTTACTGTGCTTGTCAGTGAGATCCAAACACTTGTATTTAAGACTGTGTAGTGGCTTTTCCCTTTAGCCTCTAATGTGGAAATCCATTTCTGCAGCTTCCAAATGTCAACGGACAATGGTGGTTGGGTTCCAGAGTGTGAAAGTACGGTCAGCGCCAAACTTCTACAAAAGGCACAGAAGAGTCCTTTGGTGCCAGTTGGTGAGTTGGGCAGGGCGGTGACTAGAATGCTTTCCTTCCCTGTAATCTTATGTGATGGACTGACCTCCAAAAACAGGATGCTTCATGCATCCAAGTCAGAGAGCTGGGAGATAAGGGGAAGCAGATGAGTTCACTTGGGATATGAAGGGACACAACTCCTTGTCCTTGAGGACAAGTTCAGAAATCAGAACTTAAAGTCTAAGTTTCAGCCCTAGCTGAATTCTGTTTAGTCACAGTCTCTAGAACTGGAGTTTAGGTTTGACAGAAGAGATTGGGACAGGAGGTTGAAAACTGCCAGTCTAGCCTAACAGAAATGGATTATCACTCCTAGGAAGAGGAGGATATTCCTTACCCAGTTATTCAGAGGGTTCAGCTCAGAAGGGACCCCTGGTTGGTGTGAAAAGGGAAACGGTTTTAGACTCCTCAAGAGTATAAAAGGGAAAGTTATAACCCCACAAGGGAATTATTTAAATACAGGAAGAAAGTACTAACTTCCAGGAAACAAATAGTTTTATGAAACTATCAAGACACATTGTTCTGAAAGAAATCTCCAAGACGAACAAACCTCTCACAGTTAAGAATTGAGTCTCTAAGAAAATAAGCTTCAACTATACTCTGTTGACTGTTCAAAATATTCTGATTTGTAAACAATCAAATTTACCTCAACTTCTCATCCCCTGCCCTATTCCAAACTCAGCTGTGCCTGTTCAATAAAATCAACCTTTCTGTTTGAACTTTACTTCGCGTCAAGTACCATTTCCAAAAGAGATTTATAAGAGGGCTCCTGCTGAGTTGCAAAAAATCTCTTGCCTGGGCAGAAGCCAAATAACTTCTCTGTCACAGGGTGGGACATGAGGAAAGTTATACTATAATTCAAATATGCTACTAAGAAGCTGCTCAGTCAGAATGGGGAACAGTGTTTCTGCAGGGGGTCCATCATATCTCATCCGTTTCCAGCTCAGTGGGGTAGAACAGGGGTGGGCAAACTGTGGCTTGGGAGCCGCATGCGGCTCTTTCACATATATTATGTGGCTCCCGGCAGGGTGGCTGGGGAAGCTAAATATCATTAGCAAACAAATATCATTGGACAAATTAATATCATTATCAATATCTGCTTTTACCCCTTTTGTTATTATTTTTGGCAACCTCATTTAATGTTAATAAAAAGCAAATTTGCTTATTTTCCAATAAAAGCAGGTAATACTTGTTCATGTCTTGTGGCTCTCAAACAGCTGATGTTTATTCTGTGTGGCTCTTACATTAAGCAAGTTTGGCCACCCCTGTTCTAGGTGGCTCTTACGCTGAGCAAGTTTGCCCACCCCTGGGGTAGAATCATACTGGAAGTCTGAGAGGAGCACAGATAAGCCTTGGTATGGGGAGGGGAAATGGCCAAACAAGAGTCAGAGGCAGCACAAACCAGGCTGTTCCTGCTGCACAAGACTGGAGCAGGAAAGACCCATCAATGGTAGGAGTCCAAAGCCCTGAGCAGAAGGTTAAGAGGCTGATGCCCACCCCTGAAAAGGGGTGTTAAAACTATTTAGAGAATGCCAGGGGACAAATTCTAGGTGTGGGACAGCCCTGGATTAACCTTTAAGCAAAATAAGCATGTGCTTCGAGCACCAAGGGAGGGGAAGGCATCTTGAAGATGAAATATTTTCCTCAGTCATTCCTTCTGTTAAGGCTATTCATTCCTGTTCTGTTATGGCTATTCATAAGAAACAATAGGCAGAAGAGATGGTTTAGTACGGAATATTTATGGAACCACTACGCCAGGTTAGCTCGGAGGACTTGATTCAAGACCTTGCAATCGGAGGACTTGATTCAAGACTTTGCAATTTGCAATTTAAAAAGTAGGAGAAAACTTCTCAAAGTATGAAGTTATAAGTAGGCAACAATAAGCATTATTTTGCATCTTTTGATCCATGTGTATTGAAATGCTATATATCTTCAAGGTTAGAAAGCAATGGAATAAAAGATGTTTTGTTTCGTACAAATAATGATATTTCTCCATTAAGGTATCTTTTAAAAAAAATTTCCACCAACATCAATTTCTGTAGAAAGAGGATTTGCAAAATTGAAAAGTATGCCCCCAAGGTCACGTAATTTCAGTAGAGATAATATCAGACCAGAGGCCTCGACTTTTAAAATCTGGGGGGGGGGGGCGGGGTCCCCGCCGCTCCCCCCCCCGGACTGGCCTAGCCTGGCCACTCCTGCCTCCGTGGGGCCAGCTGGGCAACTGCCCAGCCGGCCAGGTCAGTCTCGGGGGGGGGGGGGGGGAGACGGCGGCGGCAGTAGCCAGCGGGCGGGCAAACGAGGCGGCAGCCCGCGCATGCCCCGCCGCCTCCCCCCCGCCTGCTCCTGCCTCCGTTCCTCCGTCCAGCACGCTGGGCATTTGCCCAGCAGGTTCCTGGACAGAGGGAGGGAGGAAAGGAGCAGGGGGAGAGGCGGTGGCGGCGGCAGCCGGCCAGCCAGCCGGCCTGGGCGCTCCATTTTCCCGGGGGTGGCTGAGCCCCCCCCCCGGGAAATTTCGGGGGTGGCTCGAGCCCTCGAGCCCCCCCGTAGTTTACGCCTATGTATCAGACCATATTTTGCCTTATCATCTTTGAGAGGGTGATTAAAAACAGTTTTCAATTTTTGTATCCGCATCTTCCCTTTATAACAATTTTATTAAAAATGCACCAAAAATGTTGAGAATTTTCATTTTTCCTGTTGCCCTAGTTATGAGTAAATAATTTACTTACATTGCTTACTGCTATCTAGAGTTAAAAAAAAATTTTAAGTTTATATTTAATATAGTTGTGGAGTCTGGCCAGGGAGATGACTTGGAAGAAAACTGAATTTTTAATCTCTTATTTCACCTTCAGCACTCATTGAGTCTTCACGTTTTGTCAGTTAAAGGCAAAAGGCGGGCCGAGGGGGCACCTTGGCTGGGCTGTGCTCGAGGCATCCATTGGCCTCCCTCTGCCCCCGGTGCAGGGCCTGCTGTCCGGTCTTAGTCCATCAGTTCCTCCTGAGGTCCTGTACTTGGTTGAATCTGCTGGAGGTTGAACCTGGGGACCTTCGGCAGCCAATGAAGCATCTTTGCTGCTCCAGAGATAAAATCCTTCTCCATTATGAGTGATCTTGCTGGTTTTTAAAGCATTCTTGCTATTTGCTGCTTCCAGTTTCTTCAGAGTTTCATTCCTGAAGCTGAATGGAGGAAGTGCATTCTGACACAGCGATGCCAGCCTCCAGGCCAGGCCTGTAGCTACAGTGGGGCATCTTGGGGCCAGGCCCTCCCCCTGACTTAGGGTTGCCAAGTCCGGGTTGGAAAAGACCTGGGGACTTTGGGGGTGGAGCCAGGAGAAGGTGGGGTTTGGGGAGGGGAGGGGCCTCAGCAGGGTACAGTGCCATAGGAGTCCCCCCTCCACAGCAGCCATTTTCTCCAGGGGAGCTGATCTCTGTCAGCTGGGGATCCGTTGTGAAAGCGGGAGATCCCCAGGCCCCACCTGGAGGCTGGCAACCATACCCTGACTTACTGCCCAGGCCTCCCGACTTCCCATCCAGCCGGTTTATTTTATTTTTCTCACACGCCATGGCGGTGCTGTGTCAAGCTGTCCCCTTGCCTTGCCTGCTGGCAGTGTACCTCTGGCTGGCGGCAGGCGAGGCACACCGCATGGCAAGGGTGTAGACTTTCCAATTTCCCAGGGGGGTGGGCTGGGGCTGGGGCTGGGGCTGGGGCTGGGCCAGAGACATCACAGGCCCTTGTATCTGGGGGAGGCTCAGCACTTCCTGGAAACGTTTTTTGGGGGGGGGCTCCCGCTCCCCAGCCCCCCTGAAGTTGACACCCATGCCGCATGGCACATCTGCTCTCCACTCCAGCCCTCTCTGTCTCTTGTTGCTTTTAAAAAAACTTTACTCTCTTGTTGCTCCTGACAGTACCCCCTGACTTATTTAAATGCCCCCCGAAGTAAAAAATCCTGGCTATGGACCTGCTCCAGGTGGGACCATGTACACCATGGAAGTTCCTGTCCTCTCCAGGCTCCACCCCCAAATCTCCAAGAGTTTCCCAACCTGGATTTGGTAACTTTACCGCCCCACCCCCACCCCTTGCCAGTGGCCAGAGGGGGATCTGGCAGCCCTGTGTGACACCATATGCCCTTTCATCACAAGAGGACAGGGATGGGCACTGCCTAGGGTTGCCAAGTCCCTCGAGCTTACCGGCAGGGGGGAGTCCTCTGCCGGCTGGGAGCTTCATCGGTGCACGCGCGCCGGCTGACATCACCAGAAGTGACGTCAGCACGTTGGGGGCGTTGCCAGGGCGACGCTCTGGCAATCGTCCCAAAACTCTATGGTATCATAGAGTTTTGGGGTGATTGCCAGAGCGTCGCCCTGGCAACGCCCCCAACGTGCTGACGTCACTTCTGGGTGACGTCATTAAGTGAGGGAAGTCGTCCAGGCTGGACGACTTCGGGGGCGGGGTTGACTTGGCAGCCCTAGCACTGCCCATGCTAAGTCTTCTACTGAGTATGGAGCGAGCTCCCAAAATCAGAAAAAGCAATCCATTATAAGGTCGGAATGTGAAGCAACCTGGCTTGTTTATTAGCCACAATTTTAGTGGAAGGGTCATAGAGAATATATGAGAGTACATTTTTTTATGCTAATTTTTTTTAGAAAGACCCACCTAAAGGTACGAGCAGCTCAGCTTCTGAGGGTGCTTATGATAGGAGAGAGGGGACAAGAGGCAGTCAGATCTAATAAAAGTGGTGGTAGGTAGAAAATGCCGTGGTTGGACCCTTTCAGAACTGAATGACTCTTTGGCTTCTTTCCCCCTGTAGGCATGGTGGGGTTTGTGGTTGTAGCAGCTTACGGCCTTTACCGAATGAAGGAAAGAGGGAGTGTGAAGATGTCCATCCACTTAATTCACACTCGGGTAGCGGCCCAGGCTTGTCTGGTCGGAGCTGTAACCCTTGGTAAGGTGGAGAGCGGAAAGGCACGGCTGTCTGTGGAGCGCCTGAACTGGCAGTGTTATACAGTGGTTGAAGAGTCAGAGTAGAATCGGGGGGACCCGAGTTCAAAACCCCACATTGCCCGGAAGCTCACTGGGCGATCTTCTGTCACTCCCGCAAGACGTGTGCTGTTCTGAACGCCACAAAGGAAGAGGCAGGATAAAAATGTGACAGAGAAAGAGATCTACTTCTGGCCGCACAATTCTGGGTGGGCCCAAGTCCCCTGGAGTCTTCATCAAGACTTAGTGCTCCTTTATACCAATAACTTGTGAGTAAGACATCCTAGATGCAGCATCTTAGGCACAACTCCAGCTTTGTTGAGCTCACCTCAAACACACACTTTTCACGACCAAGAGAGTTTACACGCGGCTGAGAGGCACCCATGGTATTCAGTGGGGATTGCGGCTGGTGATAACCGGATGGTTGGATAAGTGAGATAGTTGTGAGGAATGAGAGCAACATGGTATGGATCTGACCCAGCTGGACTTTGCTGAGGGTGGCCCATCACAGCCTTTACAGTGGAAGCATTGTCCCTCAGCAGGACGGAGCTTTTACATATCTAGATTTGGAAAATGGGATGACTGAACCTTGGAAGTCTCCAAGACTGAGGGGGGCCCTCAGAGGCACACACCCTCTCCCCAGTGAGATAATCCTGTGGCACCACACAGCAGGGCTGGGAAACCCGAGAAAGAGAGAGAACGTAGGTTCTTTTTGGCTACAGGACAGAAGAATGGTTTTCCTCAGATGCCCCAGAAGGCTGGAGGTGGAGGACAAAGAGTCAAGCTTAATTTCTGGTTAACAGATCGCTCTGCCAACTGGTATATTCCCATGCAGAAACTCCAGTTTTCTGACCAAGCCCACTTCCTGTGGCCAGGCCAGCCTTTGCCTGTTCTGGGCCCTGTTTCCCACCGTGGCTCCCATGTTACACTCAGGTGGGTCAGCAAGACTCCCCACGTTTAACTGTGTCAGCTCAGTTTGTTTACAAAGACTTTCACTACAGATAGCTAGCTCTCTGCCGAGGGCTTGGATAGTCGCCACTGGCTGCGGTTCAAAGGACACTTTCCTGAGAATAAGCCTCACTGAATGCCATGGGTCTCACTACCAGTTATGTAGTGGTTAAGTGCACGGACTCTAATCTGGGAGAACCGGGTTTGATTCCCCATTCCTCCACTTGCACCTGCTGGATGACCTTGGGCAAGCCATAGTTTTGGCACAGCTGTTCTTGAAAAAGAGCAGTTTCTGTCAGAACTCTCTCAGCACCACCCACCTCACAGGGTGTCTGTTGTGGGAGGGGAAGGGGAAGGAGTTTGTAAGCCGCTCTGAGACTCCCTTGAGTAGTGAAGGGCAGGGTATAAATCCAATTTCCTCCTCCTCCTCCTCCTACTACTACCACCAAGGCAGAACTCCTTAGGACCGTTCATTTGTCTAAAGTTGTGTGCTTGGGCTGAATTCTGCTGTTTTACTGATTTTATTATTTAGAAAATCTATGTGCTGCCTCTCCAGGGACCCGGTGGCTGTTTAATCGTGGTGCTTACACTAGTGTTGTTTCACTTAACTCTATTAGTGCGGTTTAAAACACTATAAACTACCTTATGTCCATCACAGGAGAAAAGCCAGTTAAATAAATGAAAAAGAACATAAGATTGTACATAGAAACTGTGTTTTAAAGCAAGCCCTTAAGCCTCAGAATACCAGTTTAAAAATGAATGGCCACTGCTCAGTGAGCTTTCAAGAAGCCAGATGGCAAACCTATAGGATTTCCAAGGGGAATGCTGTGCTCGTTCAGTGTTATGTATAGCTTGGTATCCCTCCTGCCAGTAGAAACAGGCTTAAACAAAGGATAATTGCTAGGATTAAAGGGTGTTATATTTTGTACTCCCCCCCCCCCCCCCCCCCGCTTATTTTACACACACCCTGGTTTCTCTCCCCTCCAGGTGCTGTCTACAGTATGTACAAGGACCACTTCATGAAACAGTCTCCAGCTGGACCCCAGAAATAGGCCACAGCTGGCTCTGGTCTCTCCCTTTGCCTTGAGCAACTCTGAAGACCCTCCTGGTAATCCCAAGAAGGCTGGGAAACTGAGTTTACTCTTGCAGAAGAACTCCCCACCCCACCCCCCATGCTCAACTCCTCCCTTTAACACAGCTTCAGCATTTTTGGAAAGAGCACTCTTCTGAGACAGATATACTTCTTTTAAAAGTTGCACTAAGAAGTACAGGGAGACTTAGTCGCACCTTAAAGACTTAACAAAATTTGTGGCAGGGCAAAGTTTGAATCAAGTGACTGGCACTCTGTTGAGACCAACAGAGTTTTATTCAAAGTGTGAGCTTTCATGTGCAAAGATCACATCTCTATGTAAACCCTTGCATTTATGTGCTAATCGCTGCCATCCATTGATCCTACCGACCACCCATTCCAATTTCAGCTCTGCACAGGCATTTGGGCTCTGAGTGGCCACTCCTTCTGGCTGACCCCACCCTCTTTTCCCCTGTAACAAGCTTTTGAGATTTTATTCCAGTTTTGTCTGAAGAAGTGTGTTTTGCACACAAAAGCTTACACTTTGAATAAAACTCTGTTGGTCTCAGAGGTGCCACTTGACTCAAACTTTGTTCTGCTATTCCTGACCAACTCGGCTACCCACCTGAATCTAAAATCTGTGGCAGGGTGTGAGCCTCCGTGAGTCACTGCTCCCTTCTTTAGATAGATAGCAGTGACTCCCGAAAGCTCCCCCCCTGCCCCATATTTTGTTCGTCCTGAAGGTGCCACTGGACTTTTGCTCTTTTCTTCTGCTATAGACAGACTAACATGGCTACCCAGTTTGATCTATCTCCAAGGGAGACTTAAGGATAGGGGCTGTCGAGGGATGCCGCAGCAGGCTGTCCACTCCTGTGACAGATTCCTGCTGACCCTCTTGAACAGCTCTTCCCCCCACATGACAAACAAAACAGCCATCCACTCAAACGTTTGCCTACATCAGTGCCCACCAATTAGTCCCTTACAAAATCTAGTACAAAACAGAGTACACCAATTGAACCTCTCTCTAAAGGCAGCAGATTTATCCTGAAATCCTCGTTTGCCTTATTTGGACTAGGGAAATTGGGTCAGATCCATGGACAGGGGGCAGGCTCACCCTCTCCCCCACTCCTCACCCCAGCCTCCAGAACTGTGTGGCTGTAAATTGACAGCAGTCCTGTGACCCAATGAATCAACTTTTCTGGGGGGGAGGGAAAGCAGGAAAATTCCACATCTGTTAGCAGCACCTTCCACTGACAGCCTGCAGGATCCCACCCTATTGTCCTCTGCGTCAGTGTAATAAAGTTAACTCTCTCTCTGCCAGGATTTGGCTTGTGAAGGGGCTGGGGTCCCCAAAACCCATTATAATTTGCCTGTGCAGACAAGCACTTTTTCTGACATGATTTAAGGAAAATATTAAGGTTTAAATCCCACTATTTTAAATGTGATCTAAAAATGCTTTTAACCGATAAAATGGCTTTCACAAGTGTTATTTATTTGCATAATGTGAGGAAGGCAGGAACTAAATTTTTATTTAAGCATGCAAACTAACCTTCCAGCCAAGTCTTCTGGGGCTGGGGGGGTGGGGGGGACGGGGACAGGGACAGGCCTGGCAATCTCAGCCTGGCCTGTGGGAAGAAACACCTCTGTGTGCGTGGTGCGTGTGCATTAAGTCCCGTCAAGTCGCTTTTGACTTAGGGTGATATTGATGGGGTCCAAACTGGCGGAGACTGACCAAGAGAGAGATCTTGGAGTCGTAGTAGATAACTCAATGAAAATGTCGAGACAAATTTGCAGATGACACGAAGTTGTTCAGGGTGGTGAGAACTAGGGAGGATTGTGAGGCACTCCAAAGGGATCTGTCAAGAATGGGCGAGTGGGCATCAATGTGGCAAATGGGGTTCAGTCATGCACACTGGAGCCAAAAATCCTAACTATGAATACACGTTGATGGGGTCCGAACTGGCAGAGACTGATAAAGAGAGAGATCTTGGAGTTCTGGTTGATAGCTCAATGAAAATGTCTAGACAGTGTGCGACTGCAATGGAAAAGGCCAACGCTATGCTGGGGGTTATTAGGAAGGGAACTGAAAGCAAATCAGCCAGTATCATAATGCCCCTGTATAAATAGATGGTGCAACTTCATTTGGAGTACTGTGTACAGTTCTGGTCGCCACACCTCAGAAAAGATTATAGCATTGGAAAAAGTGCAGAAAAGGACAACTAGAATGATCAAAGGGTTGGAACACTTTCCCTATGAAGAAAGGTTGAAGCGCTTGGGGCTCTTTAGTTTGGAGAAACGACGGCTGAGGGGTGACATGACGGAAGTTTATAAGATTATGCATGGGAGAGAGCAGGTCGAGAAAGAAGTACTTTTCTCCCTTTCTCACCATACAAGAACTCGTGGGCACTCCATGAAATTGCTGAGCAGTCGGGTTAGAACAGATAAAAGGAAGTCCTTCTTCACCCAAAGAGTGATTCACACGTGGAATTCACTGCCACAGGAGGTGGTGGTGGCTACAAGCATGGACGGCTTCAAGAGGGAATTAGATAGACACAAGCGGAGACCCGCAAGAAACTTGTGGGATGGTTATCCCATTCCTCACACCTTGGCTTCCTCCTTTCCCCCCTACCTCTCTCACACTTTCTCCCTTCTGCCCCCCCTTACTCTCTCTCCCTCCTCCATATGTTACTTCCTCTCTCTTTCTGCCCCATCATCATTCTGTTTTTCTGCCTCCCCACCTCATCACTCTCTCATTCTGCCCCACCCCTCCATCTCTTTCTGCCCCACCCCCCACTCTCCCAGCCTCCTGCCTGCTTCCTCTCCCCCCCACAGCAGCAGCAGCAGTGCTCTGGGAATCACAGTGGATCTCCGAGCTGCATGTTGGGAAATTCCTGGAGATTTGGGGTGGAACTTTGGGACAGTAAGGCTTGGGGAGGCAAGCAGCCTCAGCAACCCTCCAAAGCAGACATTTCATCCAGGGGAACTGATCTCTTGTCACCTGGACAACAGATGTAATTCTGGGTGCTCTCCAGCCCTTGTTTGGAGGCTGGCAATGGTAGTTTAAGTGAAGGAAATGGCTGGTTTGGAGGGTGGAGTCTATGGCATTATACTGGTCTGTAGACCCTCCTCAAATCCCACCCTCCCCAGGCACCACACCTCAAATGTCCAGGAATTTCCCAACCTGGAGGTGGCAACCCTATTTCCTTCCCACCCAACAGCCAACCTACCTTTCTCTGTCTTCAGCTTTCCATCTCCACCCCCTCCCCTGCAGCCTCTACCTACTAAAATTAGTCTTTCTCCACAGTAGGGACTAAAGCAGCTTACATTATTTCCTCCTTGTTATCTGCACAACAACCCTGTGAGTTTGGTTAGGCTGAAAGTATGTGACTGGTCCAAAATCTCCCAGTCAGCTTCCACTGCAAGATGGGGATCTGAACCTGGGTCTTGCAGATCCCAATCTGAAGCTCTGTTACATCACACTGGCTTTCATAGGGCGGCTGCTGATAAACAGTAGTAAAGTAGCTGGGCCTACCTGAGTCATGCAAATCAGGTGGTATCAAGTCACACAGAGGGTGCTGCCAGCCTCCAAATGGGACCTGGGTATCTCCTGGAATTACTGCTCCAGAGTACAGAGATAACTTTCCATGGAGCAAATGGATGCTTTGGAGGGTGGTGTTTATGGCATTGTACCTCACTGAGGTCCCTGTCCTCCCCAGGTTCCACCCCCAAATCTCCAGAAGTTTCCCAGCCTGGATCTGCTGCCCGTGGCTGGGGGGGGGGGGAGGGGGGAGAACTTGGCAATCCTAGACTGCTGCCAGTAAAAACCTTGCCTTTTACTGACAGAAACATTAACCCCCCCCGAAACATTCTAATCTCCTCACAGTTGATGCCTGGACCTGATGCCATTTCAAAAGGTATTGAGTGGGATTCAATGGTCCCTGAAGTTTTTTTTTTAACTTTTTGGATTTCTCTGCAGAGCGAGGAAGGGGCCTGACTATGTAGGAAAAGCTGTTGGGGGAGAGTGAGCTCTCTTTTGGCAGATATAAGTATCCATACAGAAAAAAAAAACCCTCTGGGAATTAGTATATAGATATGGAGCAGAGGTCCATCAGTGGCTATTAGCCACAAGGTATAGATAGGAACTCTCAGTCTGGGGCAAGTGATGTTGTTGGTGCTTGATGGGGCAAGTGTATTCTTGGTGCTTGGGGGGGGGGGCAACAATGGGAGGGCTTCTAGTGTCCTGGCCCCACTGCTGGACCTCCTGAGGGCACCTGGTGTTTTTGGCCACTGTGTGACACAGAGTGTTGGACTGGATGGGCCATTGGCCTGATCCAACATTGGCTTCTTATGTTCTTATGACCCTCTGAATCAATGTCCTCTGAAATGCCCTCCCATCCTTGCCTTGCCAAGTGAGGGCCTTTGTGGCTTCCTTTCACAGAGTCCACCCACTTCACGTTGGGTCTTCCTCTTCTCCTGCTGCCTTCAACATTTCCTAGCATTATTCCATTTCTTGTTTTGAGACTTCAAGCTTACCTTGATTCACACTTCTCTCGTTCCATGTACCTATGACACGTGTCGAACAGCTGTCCACGGTTCTTCACCAGGAGCTTCCCTATGTAACCCACAGTGGAACAGTGCACAAACAAAGAGCGAGAGCCGACTGCTTGGTCTGGCACAATGTGTGACTGCAGAGAATATTCGAAATAAAGAGAGCGGCTGAGTTGCAGGCAGGACACCAGCTCTGAGAGCAGAAGGGCCCCAGTTCAGGCCTTGGAAACTCTCCGGTAGCAGGGGCACGTGCGTTCTGCTTTGGACGAGGGACGTTCCAAGGGCCTCAGTTCAGGTGAAGGCAGCTCCACGGCGTCAGCTTCAGCCCCTGCCAAATGCTTTCCCTGCACAATGAGACTCCTTGTTGTACTGGTGCAAAGAGCGTTACAGACCTCATTGCAGAATGAGTGAGATGACACAAAAGAACCAGACAGGGATGTTTTTATTTTATCACAAATTGCAAAAATATTTATGGTCTTTACACCACCACCCTCACACACACGCACGCACGCGCACACGCACACAAGAGCTGCTTTCTTTTGAGGTGGGGCATCTAACCAAGAGGACACAAACATGCTGTCTCGCAGAGGGGCTGGCTGAAGACACAAGGAAACAGTCACACTTGCCCATTGGGAGCCTGGCCAGGAGGGAAAGGGGAGGATTGCCCTGGTGTTGGTTCATAACAGGAGCAGCACCTGCCCTTGCGACCCAACGGCCACTGGCCAAAAGCGGCCTCGGGGACACACAGCCAGGTCTTGTGGGAAGTGGGCAAATCAGCAGGCGAATGGCCAGGTCCCTCCTGCTGCCCGGGGGGACAGGGACCTGCAAGATCACATGGGGTAGTTCAGAACCACGTCCTGCTTGGCCAGCTCCAGCAACATGGGGTCGTCAAAGAACTTGCTGATGCTCACGTCCTCGCTCAGGCCCTGAGGGAGAAACCAGGGGATGGCAAAGCATTACACTTGGGCGGGCGGGGAGGGGGAGAATGTGACGGCAAGAAGAGCAGAGAGCAACAGAGGCCAACTTACCTTCCTGCGCCTGGTCTTGATCATGAACTCTCTGGCCAGATGAGGGGCGGGCTGAGGTTCCAGAGGTCGGATCACAATGCTCTTGTCCAAAGGATCGCCTGGCACAATCTGAAATGCAGGGAACACCAAGCAGTGGGTGAAAGAATCTTGATTTTCTTGCACCCACAGGCCAGTCTGGGCATACAGAGAATCCATCACTGGTTCCCCCAGGAGAGGGATACCCCGTAGAGTTATATGGAAGGGAAGGTCCCCCCGCCACGTCAAGCCTACGCAGGGTGGAGAACACTGGCCGGGGAAGGGAAGACTGACTGGGAGGCATGCCTCCCTTTCGCTTCCCCAGCCGCCCTGCCGGGAGCCACACAATGTGGGTGAAAGACCTGGGCTAGACCCATACCTCATACCGCCAACCTAAACAATCTGGCCTTGCATGTCCTGCGGAAACTAAACTATATTGGTGGAATGGAATCCTTCCCCAGGAATTTCCCAGCCAAGATGGATTTTGCAAAATGGATCAAGTCACCTAAGACGACTTCTTTTAGTCTCGCAAAGCTTCCTCCTTCCTCTGCCCACCACCTCTTACAGCCACACCTATGTCAGCAAGCGCAGGGGCGCCCATATGAACGGTTCATGCGAATGGGGGAAGGATGGGAGCAGGAGGGGATGCAGGCCCTGGTGAACTCTGGCTGGCAGCACTTTCCACCCAGTACGCAGAAGGCATCTCGCTCCGCTGCTGCCAGCACCCACAAGACCTCAAAAAAGGAGAAGGAAAAAAGAGGGGAGGGCAGACCAAGCAGGGTTTCCAGGAAGAGAACCAAGTGGGTGGCCCAAGCCAGTGTGGCAGAGTGGCTAACAGCAGCAGACTATGACCTAAGAGACCCAGGTTCAAATCCCCACCCTGACATGGAAGAGTGCTGAGCGACCTTTCGCCCAGTCACACACACTCAACCTAATCAACCCCACAGGGTTGTTGTGAGAAGAAAATGGAGGACAGGAGAATGATGTAAGTCGTTTTGGGTTCCCCGCTGGCAACAAAGGAGGGACAGCAGTGAATACATAAATTCTGTGAATGTATGAATAATAAAACACTAATTAGCATAACTCAGGACACAGAACTGAGCTCCCCTTGGCACAGGATATGGGTAACTTTGAGGCTCAACGTAACTTTTGTTGGGCACAAAATGGGCACAGCCCAACTTCCCAGATTCACAAGCCACTCCCATGTCCCACCCTCTGGCTTCCTGCTGGGACAGGAAGAGCCTGCCTGTTCCTGATGAAACAAGACCGGTTAGGTGCCTGGAGTGTGGATTGGCCTCCTCGTCTGCTGACCAGCCTTCCTGTGCCCTTACCTGCCAGTGGTGGAAGACTGAGAGAGAGAACGCTTGCCCCTGGGTGTGTGTCCTCAGGTCTGTCTCAAACCCAAACGAGTCGATTGCCGGGATGAAGGCTTTGATGGTGTACAAAGGTGAGCCTGGGATGGGCGCATCCTGCGTAACGTGCCCCCTGCAAGAGAACAAAGGAGTCTCAGCTCCCCCCAGTGACAACGGCTGCTCCTCCACTGACAGCTCAGGAGACCTTCCAGGTGTGCAAAGGCCAGCTGGGAAGGCACACAGGGGTATCTGTGGCATAAAATACAGGACATAAAAATTGCCTTTCTGGGTTCCCCTGGCCCATTTCAGTGGCTGCTACTTGTGGGGACAGGGAACCGTGAAGCGCAGTAACACAAAATGGGGACTGCCCCATTACTACTACGTGGTGCGGCGGAGAGGAGATGGAGGGGGCTTTTCCATCCCTGGGCACATATCGAGGTCCCGTCTTAGACATACACAAACCCTGAACATAGTTCCAGTGGCCTGGTTTAATTATCCATAATGCTTATAAATCCCCCGGTTTGCCTGCAGGCATCCAAGACCACCTTTCAGTCTCGCTCGCAACCCCTTCTCCCCCCCCCCCCCCCCCCCCAGACAACAAAACTATGCTGCACAGAATCCATGGGCACTGACCGACCAGACCCTTGGCCACTGGCAAACCCCAGTCATGGAGTCTGGCAGGCTCAATGCAGAGAGCAGTTGGGCTGAGACAGGCTGCTCCTCTGGCAGTCAGACTGACCAGATGTTACAAAGGAAAATACAAAGGAAGAAGATGAGAAAGATGTGTCGCTTGGTCTCTTTTTTTTGCACAGGGAAACAGGCACTCAGCTTTTATTTTCATTTTATTGATTAGATTTTTTTTAGTCTCCACTCACCCAAAGGGTCTTGCAGTGACTTACATTAAAACCATATAAAGTAATAATAATTATCATATGGCTATATGTGTAGTATAGCCAGGAGATCTGAAAATTGTCTGGCAGCCTTAAGTTCTAGCCCTTTAACATTATGCACCACTAAAGTGGCGAGCTAGAGTTATTTTTTTGGGCTGAGAGAGCTCTGAAAGAGCGGTGACTGACCCAAGGTCACCCAGCTGGCTTCATGCGGGGGAGGGCGGAATGGAACCCGGTTCTCCAGATTAGAGTCCATCACTCTTAACCACTACGCCACGCGGACTCACTACCACATAAGGTAAAAACAACAGATAACAAATATAAAATATTAAGATTAAAATATTAAACTATTAAAATATGTGGCTAGACCCACACCTCATACTGCCAACCTAAACAATTTAGACTTGCATGCCCTGCAGAAACTAAACCAGTCTGGCAGGGCACGGGTGTCATCCGAGAGTGCATTCCACAAACTAGGGGCCACAACTGAGAAGGCCCTTCCCCTGGCGACAGCTAACTGAGCCATCTTGAGGCCAGGCACCTGCAAGAGGCCCCCAGACGATGACCGAAGGGAGCACAGCGGGTTGCAACAGGAGAGGCGGTACAAGGGCCCGTGGGTGTCAGGGTCCCAGACTGTTACAGGCTTCAAAGGTTAACACCAACACCTTGAATTGGATCCGGAGACTAACTGGTAGCCAGTGCAGCTGCTGAAGTACTGGAATAAGATGGGCCGACCATGATGTTCCACTCAGCAACCTGGCAGCTGTATTTTGGATTACCTGCAGTCTCCAAAGTGCTTTCAAGGGTAGCCCTATGTAGAGTGAATTGCAGTAGTCCAGTCTGGAAGTGACCATTGCACGGACCAATATGGCAAGCTCGGACCCAGATAAATAAGGAGCCAGCTGGCAGACTCGGGGTAGATGGCGAAACGCCGACTGTGCAACCATGGATACTTGCTTATCCAATGATAGTGCAGCATCCAACCACACCCCAAGGCTCCTTACAGAGTCTACCGCTATCAGCTGGACACCTTCGCGTTTTGGGAGTGACCCTCCAGCTAGCAGGTGTCTCATCCAGGAAAACCTGGAGCTGCTCGGCCACTGCTCACTCAGTCACCTTCCCCAGAAAAAGTAGATTAGACACTGGGCACTCCCCCCCTCTTTTTTTTTGGAGGGGGGGTACATTTTAGCAGCTGAATTTCCATTGAGTATCAACAGGCTTCTGATGAGCCTCCAAAAATATCCAGAATGAGACACTTCCAGTTTCACTTTTCCAGCAGCCTGCCTACCGAGGGGTTAACAAACTCACCTACGCCGGGCTAGGACAGTGTATACTGCTGACACACAGTCAGCCGGGGCCTGGACCTCCACGAAGTAATAGGGCTCCATCAACCGTGGCGTGGCCTGAGAAAAGCAGAAAGCCAGAGACACGTTCACGCTGAGCAGACATCCCATCAAGAGGTGACGTGTTCTGCCTTCCTTCTCTGTCCTCAAACCAACCCAAACCTCCTTCAGGCTCCTTTCTTGCGCCCTCCCCTCCCAAAGACCACACTGAAATATCCCAGCCCGGGGCACCTCTTTGCCATTAGTTCAGGGCTGGGAAATCAAGATTTGAACCAGAAGCCAAAATGAGCTAGGCATGATGAAACCAAGTCCCCAGAGAATTAGGGCTGGTTGACAAGTCACACCCCGGCTCTTCTGTGTCGCTGCAGTCACACGTGACATCTGGAAACAAGTCCTTCGAGAAAGTCCCTTCTGCTGGCACTGCTCATCTGGGGCTGACTCAGACAGGCACGAGGCGAGGGAGAACAGCAAAGAGACACGCGTGACGAGGACACAGTCCCCTCACAGAAGGGTTCCCAGATAAGCATAACCCCCACAGGCATGTCTTTTCGGGTGCTTAAGCAGTGGCACAACCCTGCACTCTCTCCACTGAGTAGGCTCCATACCCCCCATTTTCCAGCCCCTCACCTCAAATACCGAAGGAAAGCCTTCTATAGGGCACTGATGCCCTGCCGGGAGCTGCCGGCATCCTTACCATGAGGAAGGCGGAATATACCACCCTCCTGGCTGTTGGGATGATCTGCCCCCCTCCCCGATGCAACGGCTCCTGGGCGATCACGGCATCCAGGATCTTGAACTTGACGTTACGGATCACTATGGAAAAAAGGAAGAGAAGCAAAATGGGAGGGACAGGAGCTGGCTACCTGAAACCTCCCTATGCAGGCCAGGAAACACATCGTCAGTCATGCTGAGGTCAAAAGCTCCTTGGTCCTTTCCCTCGAGGCTTACTTCGTTTTGGCCTCTGATTGAAAACAGAACCTGAAGCAAGCCAAGGGATTGCTCGTCTCAGGGTAACTTATCCCGCAAAGGCCTGCGTTTCTGCAGTTAGTCAGATTAGTCCCCACACAGGAACATCGGAATGCCCTTCAGCCTCTGATGTGTTTTGGATGTTCAGGATGAGAAGAACAGAGACCCAGGAGGGAAGCAAGGTGGGAAAGTCGAGAGCCTCTGGCAAGATCAGGGGCTCGTGATTCAGCTCCCGCCCCTGGGACAGACGGCTCAGGCACACGCCACAGCTGGGCACACTTCGCGAGAGAAGCAGACTGACCTCGGACCGACCCCAAATCATTATTCCAGGAGAGTGGCTGAGGCCGTTCTCACTTCAGACTCATTTAGAGGCGACTGTTGCATGCTGTTTGGAGCGCACGGCCGGGATGGGAGGGGTTTGAAGGGGGGTGTGTGTGTGTGCGCGCGGGGGACGGGAGGGGGACGGGAGGCGCATCAAGTTGCTTACACTCATCGCAGAGAGGCCCTTCTCTGGTCCCCCACTGGAAGCCCTGCACGATGCTGTCCTTCACAGAGCCCAAGAGGGTCTTGTCAACCTGCAAGGAAGCGGCACATCAGCATGGCAGCGGAAACCAGCCTGCAGAGGCTAAGGGGAATATCCAGTCCTTAGGGTGGCAAGCTCTCCCCGTACAAACGTCTCCAACATGGCTATGCCGGATTTTGCCGGGGAGGGCAGGACTGGAAAGACAACAGGCACGCACCCAGACCTCGAATCGACTGGGGAGGCCAAGAAAGGAGGGGGGCACAGGCTCGGTGGGCTCACCACAGGTGGACGCCAAAGCAACAGCAACACACTGGCGCAGCACCAACTGGGAAATTATTATTGTTATAAGGTAGACAACAGGAAGACACTTGCAGATGTCCCCCCCCCCCCCCGATACGTTTCTTGTTCTGACCATGGAGTTCAGGTCTTCTCTGCAAGCCAAGCGTTAAACCGCCACGCAACGTGGCCTCCCCCTACAATTCTGCTCCTGCAAACAACAAAATCTGAAACTCTGAATATGGCTTTTACTGAGTCATGTGATTTTTGTATGTGTGGTTTCAATCCCCATGAGCATCATTTGCACAATTTATTTCTGGGCCACAGGATTCGACTGGAAGGAGAGGCCCGTGTGCCGCGCAGGCTCAAGCCCAGAGCTGACTCCAGCCCCCTCCCCCCACCCCTGCTCGGGGCTCACCTCGGAGGGGAGGGTGTCATCCACCAGGATGTTGGGCCCCGTAGCGTCCGGCCCAAAGGCCCAGATGGAGCGGGCAGCCAGCAAATCCCAGTCGTACTTGGTCTGGAAAAACTCACCCAGCTTCTTCCTAATGGGAGATGCGCAAATATTACAAGGAGAGAAAAGAGGAAGGCGTAGGGTTGGGGTTTTTTTTAGCCAGCTTAACTGTCTTGATCAACCCCCAGTCTTAAGTAAACAGTTTCCCTAAGATCTTAAATAGATCTTGCCAAGTCTCCCCTTCAGCATTTCTTTGGAAAAGACTACAACACATCCTCGGGAAACTGTACCCCACCATGCTTAAAGCGTAGAAGTGTTTTTCTGTCTCTGCACTGAAATCTCCTTAAGTCTCATTAACTGGTTAGTTTGGGTGAAAACCTTTAGGTCCATTAAAAAGCCAGCTTGATGAACCAGGCAGCAGACAGTTAACAACTTTTCAGTACGTCATTATAACAAAGGCCAGAAGCAGGTATTTGCTTAGAAGAGGCATTCCCCCTCCCTGCCCTTTCACACACAGGAGTGCCTCTTCTCAGGCGAGGTGCCTCAAAACCAAAGAGGCTTCTTGTTACAACAACAGAACCTTTTATTGGCATAGAAATGCTTCTTGTTCAGAATGGCTGTTCTAGCCCAGGGGTCCCAAAATGTGGTACCCGTGGGCAGGGGTCATTTCGTAGAAAAAGAGGTGCAGGAGCTCATTAGCATAACTTATTAGCATAACTCATTTGCATATGCCACACCCCCTAACATACCGGAAGTGTGTCAGAAGGCAACACCCACCCCTCAGGCTCCACTCCACAGGTGAGTGAAACTGACCTGCTCTTCCTCCATTCCCTTCCCCATCCAATACTTTGTGCAATAAAAATAAGCGTAAAGAACACACCCTCATTCTCTTCCTGCTCCCTTGAAACTACCAGGTTTCAAGTAGACTTGAGATACCCAGGACATGTGCACCACCCATCCCTTTCCCTTCCCCTCCCCACAGCAAGACACCCTGTGAGGTAGGTGGGGCTGAGAGAGGTCTTTTGAGAACTGCTCATGAGAGAACAGCTCTGAGAGAACTTGTGACTGGCCCAAGGTCACACCAACAGCTGCATGTGGAGGAGTGGGGAATCAAACCCGGTTCTCCCAGATTAGAGTCCAACTCCTGACCACTACACCAAACTGATGGGGTGGAAGCTGCTGAAGGGTTGGTGAAATTTCTCCAGTACTTATGTGCCACGTGCCCAGATAAAAAATGGTATACTTGGAAAATGTATATGCCACCTTGAGGAAGTCTCTGGAAAAGCAGCACACAGTCATAAAAGGAACAATGATAAAATGATCAATATTAAAACAAAACATTAAAATCAATAAAGACCCTAGCAGGGCTTTCCCCGGGGCGCTGCGCCTCTGCACTGCTCGGGGAAGCCGAGGAGGGGGCAGGGCTTGGTCATGTGCCCGCCCCCTGGGCTCCTCACTCCCGGAGCTGCGCTCCTGTGCGCTCCCGCTCCAACGGACCCCTGCCCGTGGGAGGCATGGTGCCCATTACCTTTCCTGCTGCCCGCCAAGTGTTCTGAGCAAGTGGGCAGGGCCAGGTGGGGGGGGGGGGGCTTTTGACCAGCAGGGGTTCTGACCGGCCTCTGAAGGTTTGACTGGCTGTGCAGAACAGCTGCCGTTACAGCACAAAAATCTGTGTGACCCGGAGTGTGGGCCTGGATGGGCCCCTGGCCTGATCCGACATGGCTTCTCTTACGTTCACTTTGGGAAACAGCCATTCTGCCTTTTCCTGACGCAGTACTGGAGACTTCCACGGGGTGCCTCCAGCCCCATTCGTGAGACCTCCCAAGCCTCCCATCTCCCCTCCTCCTGCAACTGCCAACTCAGCAGGCCCAGCTTCCTGGCCATTTTGTGCGCACACAGCTGTACACAAGCAAGCGCAAGGGTGCTTCTGTGGGCACAGCCCCCTCTGCGTAAATGTCACACGCAGAACTGCATCAACGTATCCAGACGTGGCATCACAAACATGGGGGATGGGACACTGCAGAGCTGGAGGCAACCAGGTGCAATAGAAGCAAGGACCCTGACACACACACCCTTAGGCATATCCACGCGTGTGCGCCCCCGCCTAAGGTCTTCTCCCCCACGACCAGCTCACCCACCCCCTCCGTACCTATTCCACGTGATCTGCACCACTTCGTTCTCAATGTCTTCTGCCAGGCCCTTCTCCAGAGGCTCAGCAATCATTGTGATCTTGTTCCTGAGCAGACAGACAAATGGGGTTCAGCCGGGCACCAGGACGAGGAAGGGGAGGGCGGAGGGTTTCCCACGGAACAGCTGCAGGGGAGCTGGGTGGGGCCATGGCAGGAAGGAAGGGAACCGACTGCCTGCTGTCTCGGGAGACGTTTTCCCGAAGGGCAAGCGCAGAGGAGGGAGATTAACCCCAGCAACGAAAGGAAACTTCGCAATTCTGCAACTCGCTCAAGTGGGAAATGGCTGCTCCGTCTAAGCAGGGGGGAAATGAGGAGGGTGCTTGAAACCCCTGGCTCTGTTTTTTGGTGGCTGAAGGTGAACCACCGTCATCCCTCTTCTACTCAAAGAGCCTTGTAAATATCTGAAGGGCGTCACCGCTGCTTCCTTTGACCCTCTTTCCTCTCAGGAAGTCACGGCTCATCATCTGAGCATGGTCTACCCAACAGGAAGCTAGATTCCGGTGGGGCAGCCGTGTTGGTCTGAAGCAGCAGAACAAAGTTTGAGTCTGGGGGCACCTTTAAAAGCAACAGAGTTTTATTCTGGGTATCAGCTGTGCACACGAAAGCTTAAACTCAGAATAAAACTTTGGGTCATAAAGATGCCACCGGACTCAAACTTTGGTCTACCCAACAGTTCCTCCTCCCCTTCCCATCTTGTCACATGGACGTCCCCGGCTTCTGAAGCCCAATTTAGAAGAAGCCCATGATTCAGAACAGCAGCTATGAGCAAGATGACCGTGCGCGCACCAAGTGATTCCCAAGTGGCTGGTTTATCCCCTTTCCAAGTAACATGACATCGCCACACTCTCTGCCATGAGGGGGAAAAATGCCTATGACAGTATGGAGGAAGCACCCCAACCCTTGGCTAAGGGGAACCAGGCAGCACAAGGGCAGTTGCCCCGGGGAGGGACCTTCCAGCAGCTTCCATGTGGCATCAGTCCATAATCTTCCCCTTGTCTGCAACCTATTTCGTATGCTGTGCCCAACACGTGATGAGCTGCTATAGCTCAGGGCTAGCCAATGCTGACTTCCCTTGCACACAGGGCTTGCATTAATCCAGAGTAAGATGGTATCTGCTTTGTCTGCAGCGGCACAACACTCCTGGCTTGCATTTAAGCCTCTGATCGGCAAACTTACTTCTTATTGGGTGTCTCAGCAAAGCACTTCAGGGAAGAGGTTTCCACAACTGTCTCACAGAAAGTTACCACGGGATCAGCAACCTTTAAAAATGCAGGCAGAGAAATGTGTAGCGCTTTGAACAAGTATCTGTTCCAAATGCAAGAGTCCCCAAAATCCAAGCAGTGCCTCTTAGGGCAACAGCCCACCCTCCCCCTTGCACCTTTCCAATGGGCAAAACAAAATGAAGTCCTATGTCCAGGTCAGAAGGTGCCCTTGTCAAGTCAAGAAGAAAGGCAACCTCTCTAGTACCTTGATGTCGATCTCAGAGTACATTTTCCGCAGGTCGTGCATCACGCAGTCAAGGTAGAGCTCGCCTGTGCCCAGGATCACGTGTTCCCCGGATTCTTCTACCTGGAGGGACACGGTCAGGATAAGTTTCTCACAAACACATATACCAAGATGGCTGCGAAGAAGAACAAGAACCTTATAGCTGGAGGTTTTGCAGCTAACTCAAGTCTCTCTGTTCACAGGCCAGATAGACAGCGGGGACCAACTTCCCAGAGATGGGGTGGCCATCACCATCAGGCCCCGGTCTATGCACTGTCATTATTTACAGTTTGCCTTTCTCACTGAGACTCAAGGCAGATTGCACCCTGTAAGCCAACGCAGCCGCAGCTGGACGAACACTTGTCAGGGATGTTTTAGGCTGACTCTGCACTGAGCAGGGCTAGATGGCCTCTATTGGCCCCTTCCAGCTCTATGATTCTGTGTCAGTGCAATCAGGTGGATAGCACATCTAATACGCAATGTAATAGAATTAAGATGGTGGAGATTAAAACCAAGTAAAAAAACTGGAACAGAGCACAAGTCTTAACACAGCAGATTAAATAATGAAGAAGTTCCACAACAGGATAACAGACAGCAACACACAGTCTGTACTTTACATGGTTGGTGAAGGGGTGCATCCAGGAAGCACCTAAGCCAGTCAGTGTCTTGTCCAAAGACCGCAGAAGGAACCATCCAACTTCCAAACCTGAACCGACTAGACAAGTCCTGGCTGCTTTTCTGGCAATGCCGGAACATCCCGTGGCTGCATTTCCTTTTCGTGAACTGCCTTCTGAGTTCCTATTTCTCAGGGCAGTGAAGGAGGCGGAGAGGGACAAGAGCCACCTCTCTCCTCGTTCTATAAGGAGCTCTGAGGAAATACACTTTTCTACGATTCTGTCCATTCACGTGTAATGCAGATAGGAGGTGTGTTTTATATAACAACTGAACATGTGGGACACAGAGAGGTAAAGCCCATATCCCCACTCCTCCAAATTTAATTTCTCCAAACAAGTCTTCTGGCTCTTTGACGGATACCAGGAAGTTTTAGGGGAAGAATTCTAAAGCGGGAGGCATGGCCAAAGAAGGTTATGATCTCTGACTCTTCTTTCCAACCGCTCCCGCTTTCTGACGCCTTTCCACCAAACCCTTCCCTCCCCCCCCCCCCCCAAAGCGATGGTGCACCTTGGTGGTGAGAGATGGGTAGCTCTTGTTGACTTTCCGCAGGCCGTCCAGCATCTTGGGGAGCTCCGAAGGATTTACAGGCTCCACTGCTATTTTGATGACAGACGTAGTGTTGAACTTCAAGGGGCGAAAGATCTGAGCCTGAAATGACAAGAGGGACATTCAGCAGCCGTGTGAACCTCCTGGCCTGGCCTCAAGGAGCCCTGAGAGGCAGCCAGGGGAGTCTCATGGGTAATTCCCACAATCGCCTTGAGAAGTCTGACTCAGGCCATGTTGGTCTGAAGCAACGGAGCAAAGCTGTAGTCCAGGGTGCACACCAAAAACTTATACCCCAAATTAAACTTGGTTGGTCTTAAAGGTGCCACTGGACTCAGACTTGGTTCTTATGAAATTTGCTAGACAACTTTTTTCAAACTCTAGGGCAGCCCTCCCCCCATGAAGTCCCCAAAAAGGGGAGGGTTTTGCTCTCCTCCTTTGGAGGTTTTCAGACAGAGGCTAGATGGCCATCTGACAGCAACGCTGATTCCGTGAACTCAGGCAGATCAGGAGAAGGGAGGGCAGGGAGGGTTGCCTCAGGGCTTAGTTCTTGTGGCCCTTTCTTACACGCCCAGGGAAATGCTGATCGCCACTTTAGGGTCAGGAAGCCATTTTTAATCCAGACAAGTTTGGCCAGGGATCCTGGAGGTTTTTTGTCACCTTCTGGGCATGGAACAGGGGTCGCCGGGGGGGGTGGGGTGGGGAGGTATTAGTGAATTCCCTGCATTGTGCAGGGGGTTGGACTAGATGCCCCTAGAGGTCCCTTGCAACGCAATGATTCCGTGATTCACCCCTTGCCACTCCTTAGGTGGACCGAACGCCCTCCTGCGGAGGAGGCTCACTGCTCAAGAGGCAAGAGTGAATGACTGCAGCCTCACTGTTTCACCATCAAAACGCACCATAAGGACAGCCCAGAGGGTAAACTTTTGTTTAACTTTAATGAAACTGAAATAACCCCTTCTATTAGCTGACCAGCTGTGAATTCTCAGCATATCCTCAAACTTTCTGAGAGAACTGGGGATGGGGGGAGAAGATGGGACCATGCAAGGGCACTACTCCACGGAGCGCCGCCTTGTTTGCTCTCCCTGGACACGCGCACTGCCATCCTGGCATCTTTCACCCCTCGACACAAGACTGAAGGTCTGCTGGCCCCACTCTACCTCTTCATTGCCCCTGGGTTCCGTGATGGTGGCTGTCTTCACAATCGGCTGGTCGACCCCCTCGATGAGCACCCAGTTGCCAGCCGGGACTCTGTTGACCTCGATGTGGTACCTGGAATAAAATACCCAAGGAAGAAACTTGTTGCTGATGTTATGGTGCTCCTGTCTTTTCCTAGAAAGGAAACTGTCGCTGGTTTTCAGGCAACAGACGTTACAGCCCCCTTTCAAGGGAACTGGACATTTGCTAATACTGTAAGTGCAGACGGACTAAGGCATACACAGGTGATTTCATTTTTTTTATGTATACCCCACCTTTCTCCTCTAATGGAGACCCAAAACGGCTTACATCATATCTCCTCTTCTCCACTTTATCTTCAAAACAACCCTGTGAGGCAGGTTAGGCTGAGCGTGTGTGTCTGGCCCAAGGTCACTCAATGGGTTTCCACGGCACAAGTGATGGATCTAAACCTGGACCTCCCAGATATTTGTCTGACACTCTTATTCAGCACACCATACCCCTCTCCTAGCCTACAGCTACTGCTGTCAGTAATTGAGAAAAGCTTTCTCCCTCTCTGTGGCAGACTTCCTAGAGTCAATAAACCCCCTAATTCAACTCTGTCACTCTTGGCCTTTGCCAAGAGAGGGCTCCCAAAGGCAGCTATGAAAGAGACTAAACAGACGTCGGATTGTAAAAGAGGAGCCAGTCGACTGGAGCCATTCCACAGGCACAAACAACGACATTCTGGCAGAGCTGCCACAGACATGGTGTGCAGAATCCCATATCCGAACGTTCAGCGATAATAAAGGCACTCCTGATCCTGAAGTCTGCAGCGAGAGACCCGACAGTCTACAAGCAAGGACAGCTAGTGTGACGTGGCGGTTACAGGGTCAGACTAGGACCTCGGGCAATCAGGTTCAAATTCCCACTCAGCATTCAAGATCGCCAAGGGACCCTGGGCCCATCACAGTCGGTCAGCCTGTCCTACCTCACAAGGCTGTTGGCGTGAGGATAAAGTGGAGGAGGGAATCCGCTTTGGGTCCTGATCAGGGAGGAAAGTGGGATAGAAATAATTTCTTTAAAAACGGTACTTCAGCAGTCAGAAGCCTGAGGAGAAGGACACGGAGTGCCCAGGAGGATTACCAGCACGCTGCGTGGCTCTGCAGTCTTCCCCAAGGCAGGCAGATGCAGCTAAGCATCTGTCATGTGGAGTGCAGAAAGGTACCATATATTGCCCTGTCTCCTATCACTCTGCTCAGCACGGCTGAAGTCATCCTCGAGCCTAAGCAGTCTTCCTCCAATGGAAGCGGCTTTTCCACCAGAGGAAGCACCATTCAAGTTTGAGGAAGGCTCCGGGCCACAGCATCAGGGTGGTCCATCTGACTGGAAGCAACTGTTCAGCGTTTCAGACACAAACATGCCTTTCTTGCTACTGGAGACCCTTCCATTCAAGAGGCTGGAGAGGAAGCCCAATGCCTTCCGCAAGAGCTACAGGGACTCTCCCCCAATGTGCAGACTTCAAAGGCACTGCAGAGTTCTGCTCCTCCCGCCAGAACTCGAGTTGCCCTGTGATTTGTTCACCACAGAACAGATCTTCGGCTTCCCCAACACCCTCACATTACCACCCCCCAAATTCCCCAAGAGACCAGGAGAGTTTACCACTCTTGTCCCCAAAACTTTCCAAGTAATACTCACTGAGTTGGACCCAAAGGTGACTCCACTAATGTCAGGCTCTTCCTCCGGAAGCAGACTCTGCCATTAGCAGAATGGAACCTTTGGATCCAACCCATCAAGAGATTTCTGTAGCTCTGCTTTTGACACAAGCTAGTCTTCTTCCAAGATCCAAGTCCCCTGGACTCTTTGTCAGGTACGGGGAGACCACACGGAGACCGAGTGGGCACAGGTGAGCTATGCAGAGGCCAGAGCCAAGAGAAAGGTCCCAGGGGCCCCACAGCACCTGACCACTGACAACCCTGCTCAGCACACAGCTGCGCACTCCTGTCTGCTTTCAAGCAATCACTCTCACTTAACGGCAGAGGTTCCACATGGTGTGCCCCACTTCACGTTGCAGTTGTAACACCGCATGTGCAGAAGGCAAACACTGTTACCCTGGGAGAAGCCCCTCCCAGAAACACCCACCGTGCCACTGAGATCCACAGGCGTCCCACGGTGCAGATTTGTGAATCCTCTTCATCTTCCAGGGTGTAGTTTTCCCCAAGGACTTTGACGGGCTGCCCGGCGTGGATGGTCCCACTCAGCACCCTGCCAAATGCATGAAACTGGACCCCATCGTCTGTGCTGTACATCTTTGTGGTGTGGCACATGAGCGGGCCCTTTCCAGACAAAAGGAAGGGGGGGATTCAGTCTGCGTGTAAACAACAGTCACAGCACACAGCTGGTTTGGACACAGTTTGTCAAACGCTTGGACAACAGCAGCCCTAGTTTAGAGAAAAACTGCTACCTTGCACAACAAATTGGTTGGGGGGGGTGACAGTGGGAGGGCTTCTGGAGTTCTGGCCCTGCTGGTGGACTTCCTGATGTCACCTGGGTTTTGGCCACTGTGTGACACAGAGTGTTGGACTGGGTGGGCCACTGGCCTGATCCAACATTGGCTTCTCTTATGTTCTTAAATGTGTAGCACTCTGGCTTATGGCAAACGGTTTCCAGATCTGGGAGCCACCATTAGCCCACAGAGAGCAGCGTGGAACCTACTGACCTGCAAGCACATGACAGGAAGTCTGTAATGTCCAAACATGCAGGAAGAGGAGGGACCAGAGTGCTACAGACCTCACCAGCGGGCACGCACTCCACACCATAAAGGTGCCCAGCGCAGTGGAAGACTGGCAGGTGGGGATGCATGGCCAGGGAGGCTGTGCTGCGTGTGTGAGGGGGAGACCTTTGGAATCCCCTCTGTCACCTTCTGACTACGCTTTGCTGTTTGCTGCTTTTCTCTGCACGTGTGCAAGGAAAGGCAGGCAGGCCCAGTGCTCTTGCTCTCTCCACGTATGTGTGAGCTGCAGGTTGTCTTAAAGAAAGTAGCACAAAAGGTGGCTCCGCAGGGGTCTGCAGCCCAGGAGGAGGAACTGTGCAGCATACCCCGGAGTTCCAACCCATGGTGGAAGGACATCGGTTAATGGAACCCCGAACAGTAAAGATTCAGAAAGAAAGAAAGGCCCATTGGGGCTCACAGCACTGAGCTAACTGGACATCTGGCCAACTCCCCAAAAGGAAGCTCATAGCAAGCCATTACCAGTGTCACTGACTCCTCCAAGGACACTGAGAGACAGCAGTTTTGTAAAGAGGCCGAGAATGCTGGGAGCGTGCATTCCAGGGCCAAACAAGATGAAACAGCAGCAGCCACACCGATTGTGCACAACTCTTGGCCACTCATGTATAACTCGGGGCCCGCGAGGGAGTGAGTCACAAAGCACCACAGGTTAGGGGAGCCGAACTCCATCTGCAAACAAAGAGAGAAGCGCCTTCCTTACATCGGGATCGCACTCGCTCATGGCCTCTCCCAGGTCTGAGTCCACTCCTCCGGTGTAGGTGTGTTCAATTTTGGTCTTGGCGCCTGCTTTTGGGGAGGGGATGTGCTGCACACACATATCCACGAAGCCTAGGAAAACAAAGCCAAGAGAGATGGTGTGATGATTGCATGTTCTGGCGTGCGTGTTCCTTTAAATGTTTAGTGTGGCTGCAGTACTGTGGGGGGGGGGGTTGACAGAGGGAGACAAGTGTGATTTGGATTGGCTGATGACTACGAGTGTGGGAGAAGAGATGTTCTGAGAGGACTCTGTTGTGTGCCTTGAGAGAGAGACCTAAGCATGGAAGAAGTTTGAAGAGAGTCTGGGTGAAGTTTAGTCTGTGTGACCGATTCAATTCTGGGGGAATAAAACAAAGAGACTAGCCTATGTGGCAATATTTATATGAGAGAGAGAGAGAGAGAGAGAGAGAGAAAGAGAAATATAAGCCTGTCAGAGTGGAGTCTGGAGTTTGAGAGACTGTTTGTAGCACCCAGTACTACCAGTTACCGTTACAAGTTCCTTTCTTCAGCAACTCTTCAAAATAACCAGAAACCTATTTTCTTTATTCAGTGAATCAAATTTTGTTTAAACATATCCCAGGGATCAGGACAGTCCTTCCTCAGGGCCACACAGACCTCTGAAGTGCCCAGACCCTAGGTCATTCTACCAAGAGAGAGAGAGATTTGGAATTTTAAATTCCTGGTGGCAGTGGAAAACGACCAAGTTTATATACACACAGAGAGTGTTTAAAGGTAAAATCGTTTCCCCCAATAGCAAGAACGTCACAGATGGTGCTGCAGCAAAATCGTTAAGGGGGCGGGGGGGAGCCTGCATGCAGGGCCTGCCTCCTGCAACCAAGAAACCCTTTCCACGCCCCACTGCCTGCATCCCCGCATGAAGGGAGCCCTCTGGCCAGGCCTGTCGGGCTGATCTGTTGCAAGCCAGCAGGGGGCCCTGCAGAACCTGCCCCACACTCCAGGGGGTGGGGGGTGGGCTGTGCCTTGACAGGAAGGTCGCGTTAATAGCTGAGGCGTATTATTATTACCGCTCCTAGGAACATCATCCGTGACACACTGTGCTAGAGGACTGGAAACAACCGGAAACGCTGGAGCCCCGAGGCTGCCTTCCCTGCTCAGAACAAAGTCCTGAATACAGATCTGACTCACAAGCTTCCTGGGAGGTCTACCGCTTTAATACCTTGCGGCACGTGGCTTGGCTCACTTGTGTGAGCTACCTGGATAGTTTCCACAGCTGGCAACGGAGGGGACAGAATGTAGCTGAACCATAAAATGGAGATGTTTTGTTTAGTCTGTTCTGATGCACAGGCCGTTCAGTAATTTTAAAACTTCTAAGACTCATCTCCATTGCTGTAACTGAGCCTGTGCTGGTCACGAACCGTATTAGTAAACTGGAGGAATCCTGGACCCCTCACTGCCCTTGGCCTCTTTGGCCCCTCTCAGTCCTTCCCCGGCCCTTTTTGGTTCCATGAAGCCTCCCTAGAAATAAAGGGGAGTGCACAGAATTGGCGCATTCCCAAGATCACAGGCTCTTTTTCCCTTACAGTTTCCCCCCTCCCTTTCTTCCAAGAAGCTCAGGGGAGTGCCCCCCCCCCCATTTACACGAACAGCCACATCAAGGTGAGTGCGCGTGAATGGCTGAAGCCATCAAATTCAGCATCCAAGCTGAGAGCACCGATTTGAAACCGGATCTCCCTTGGCACAATCTGGACACCCTGCCCGCTGCATCAGGATTTTCTGGGCAGCTCTGTCCACAGTACATCATGCTGCTCTCTCATTCTAACCCACAACACAGACTGAAACAGCTGCTTGGCTCTTTCGCAGACCCTTGCAGCCACAGGCGGCTCCCGTGTAGACCCAACCCTCGTGGTGTGACGATGGACGCCCAGCAGCCTGGTAGGCAGAGGGGAAGACAGGCGGGCTCACCCGTGAACTCTCCAAAGAACTTCTTGCAGACGAGCCTCAGGAGAGGGCGGATGTTGAGCTTGAGCTCCTCTTTGGTCAGGTGGATCCCCAGTTCGTCCAGAGTCCTGGGAAGGGTGGTGTCCACATCCCCAACCACCTGTGGAGAAGGCGGGGAGATAACTAAGCAAACGCTCTGGACACCCGAGAGACACACCTAGACATTGGAGAGGATTTCTGGGGTGGAGATGACAGCGGTGTGATGTTTGAACATTTGGATCTGGCTGACCATTCAGAAAGAACACCCCACGATAACAGTCTCTTCCGTGGAAAGTCCCATGGGCGTGGGCCCAGACAGAAGCTCCCACTGGCTACAATGATTCTCTCTCTCTCACTCTGCTGTAGAATTTCCCCAAGAAGCCAGTACGTGCCTGACACCATTCGCTTTCCCAAGGCACATAAAAATGCCTTCTCGTTCGGAGACATTTTCCAGATATCCACTGGAGCTTTATGTATGCAGTTCTTAGGGTCCGAACTATTTTCAAACTGCGCGTGGCTGTCCTGCTGTTTTAACATTACTACGCCGATCACTGTTGCCAGTGTTTTATGAACACTGCGAAGACTTGGGTGTTGATGTTTTGAGAGAGCAATAAAACCCTTTTAGTAACATCATAAAACAAACACTGTTCATGAACAAAGGAGTTCCAGGAAGAGTGGCTCCTTTCTAAAACAGACTGATGCACTGTGCTTAAAGTAACAGGAGCCAGGCTCGCCTCTTCCCTGCCGCCTCCGGGGCATCCTTGCCCACCGACGAGAACCCGACCCCTGGCAGGAAGAAGCATCAGGAGGAGGAGGAGGGCTGCTCCTCCTGACTTCACTGAGCACAAGCCACGGAAGGCGTCTTTCTACTCCTACTCCCCAAAGTCTGCGTTAGCAGCACAGGCACAGCCTCAAGAGCATCACGAGAGATGTTCACTTATGTTCAGACGAGCGTGGCCTTTGACACCTGCAGGCTTACACGTATCTTCTGTATCTCTCACACCCTCTCTCATAGTCCCGACACACACAGAGCCACTCTGTCAATGGCAAATACATAAACCGCCTTGATTTGGGCCCCACAGAAACAAAACAGAACAACCCAACCCTGCCCAGGCAACACCAAATTCTGCAGTAGGAAAATCCAAATTCCGCAGCCAACACAAATTATGCAAATAAGAGTGCTACTCAAGAAGCTCTTCCTTTGCATAGTTTATGCTGGTGCTGTTAGTCATGGGAGAGGCAAAGACACCAAACCCACCACACTGGTAATTTTATTCCGCAGCTGCTCTGGTGTCTACAATTGCCACAAGCATGGCCCACATACTTGTAAATATAGCTTTGTAGCTGTAAGAATGAGACTTGGAGCAGAAATGTTCAAGGAGCCGGGTTTCATTCATGCCAGCCCCCACCTACTGCACTTCCTCTGCATGGGTCCACCAAACCCACAACTTGCCTCCCTGCGGCCATGACAGTAGCACAAATTGGAGAGGAAAAATCGACCAGGGAACAGAGAGAGGGGCCAGGCTCTGCTCCAGTCCATTCCCTTTCTTGAGGAAAGCAATTCCCATCAGGCTGCCTTGTCGACATCCACGACCAGCAGGTGCAGAGAGAGAGAGAGAGAGAGATGTAGAAGGGGGAGTAAGGAACGTACCTGGGCCAAGATCTTGTAGAGGGGCTCAAGAATGAATTCCACAAAGCTGCGCTGGGAACTGCTGGTTGGGGCCTTCTTTGTGAACTTCCTCCTGCGGGGGGGGGGGGGGGGGGGAACCCCAAAGGCACAAAACTGTGTGTTAGGTGGGCATGAAAAAAGCCTCATTATCTGACTGTATCAGGATGCTCAAGAGTTCCTATCCAAGGATTACAAGTTCCACTAAGTGGGGAGAAGCACTCTCCACCCTCTCTCAAACCTATGGACTAGAAAATTGGGAAGTATGAGAAACATACAGGGTCCTGCAGATACCCAGGTGGCCAATGCAGAGCCCGAGGTGACCAACCACCAGTATACAATTGCACCGGTCCATATTTTTCCTGGAATTTTATTTATGTACGTTATTTATAATCTGCCTTTCTCACGTGGATTCAAAACGAATTACACAGAGCGGGACATTCAACAAACAATGCAATAGGATTAGGGTTGTAGAACCATCCAGAACCCTAAAAACAGAACTAATGCAAAGCAGAAGTATTCACTTTTAATTACTCTCTTGATGGTTTATACTCAGCAGCTTGGGGTTGAGAAGCCTTTTAATTGTCCCACGTGGCTGGCTCACTTGCTGGAGACCCCCAGCACCATTTCCTCAATAAGCACCACTCGGCAGTGCAGCTACCCTCTGTATGGGGCCCAGTTTGGATCACAGGCATGTCTGAGGCACATGGGGGTGGGCTGAGGTAGCGGAGAGTGGTTCTGCCTCGGAGTTGGGGGTGTTCAACACAACCTCTGCTCCTGGTCTGTGCAACTTTAACAGAATGCAACTCAAAAGCATACAAACAGTCCAAGGAGAGAAGTCTCTTAGCTTCTTCTCCATCTCCTACCACTCAGTGCAGATAACTGACATCCTCGAATTAACGTTTGCTCAGATCATGAGGGCCTAAGAAAAGCTGCAATGGAAAAGGCCAAAAGAGCAAGAAGAAGGAGGCCGCCAAAGAGAGATGCTCCTTACGTCTTCGGGTTGAAGTAGATGTCTCCCCAAAGCCGCTTAGCAAATTCCTGGTAATTGATGTCTCCTGTAAGGCACAAAAAGAGAAAGAGAGCTGAGCTGTGCAGCCCACTGTTGCGTGGAGCTTCCACCTCTGGTTTTAAAGCAGGCAGCATACCCTGAGAATCAGGCTGATAGTAACAAGACATTGCCTTGAGACAGTGTAATTTATTTATTTTACTGGCATCATTTACGCTTCGCCTCTTCCCCCAACAGGGACTCAGGGCAGCTTACACGGTTTTCCTCCCTTCCCTTAGGTTAGGCGGAGAGTGTGCAACTGGCCCAAGGCCACCCAGCAGACTTCCGTGGCAAAGCGGGGATTTGAACCTGGGTCTCTCAATGCTCCTAACCACTATGCCACACTGGCTCTCGATTCCCTTCCGTTTGACCTTAGCCTGCCGAAGCTGGACCTGCCTCGAACATTCTGACGCTGCAAGCAGAACAGAACACTGAAGTTCCTTTGGTTTGAGAACAAGGAGGACACCCTGTCACACTTGGGTGCATCTCTTCCCACCATCCCAGGATGCAGGAAGGAGACTGCTCTTTCCTGGCCTGAGAGGGAGTGGAGTGCCTGCCCTCTCCAGTTTGGAGGCCTCTGCAGTTCCCAAAGAGCCTTCCTCCATCCTGACCTTTTGAAACAACTTGGTTATGAGAACAGAACTTAAACCTTAACAGGAATAAGCAATTCAATAGGAAACCAAGGGGGTCAAACAGTAATACAAACGAGCAACAGTTTCACAAACTAATGCCCTTGTTGGCAGATGGTTCCCCCACCACTGGAACCATTAATCCAAAAAGGTTTGGGTGGGCCTACAACAGGGGTGTCAAACCTATGGCCTGCGGGCCAGAACGGGCCCACCCAGGGCTTTAATCCAGCCCATGGCTCTCCTCTCCCCCACTCTCCGCCCCCTCCCGAGCTCTAGCTGCCGCTGAGTGTAGGGAGCAGAGGGTGGGGCTGCTGCTGATTGCAGGGAGCAGGGCTGCCGAACTTCCCAGCTCGCTCGGCCTCATCTTCGCCCACTACTCCTCCGGCTGGAAGCTCCTCTGGGCCCAGGCATCTTGCCGACCCTGAGATCTGGCAAAGTGGTGGGCTACTTGGACGTCTGCACAGCTCCCCAGCTCTTCCTCTGACCGCATTCCCCTCTGCCTCCCGGCCACCGCTCCCGGCCTCCATCATTCTGCTCACAGGAGGGGCCACGGGGCATTCGTTGTTCCATGCTGTGGCAGCCCCGACTGCTGCTGTCGACGGGTCTCTCTCCACCAGGGGTGGAGGTTCCCCCTCTGAGGCGGCCCTGCCAAATCCCACTATCCCCCCACTTTTCCATTTTAGGCAGGCATCTTTTAAGGATGGGGGGGAAGGTCTGGGACTAATATAGAGTTCTACAAACTCAAGGAACTCCAGTTGTGCAGAGAAATATGAGTTGTAACACTCTCCCCCTCCTGATGTGAGGCTCCAATGCAGAACAAGTGCTGAAGAGGACAACCAAAATTAGTGATGTACTAAAAGGAATGACAGGATTGCCCACTGGAAACAACGGGAGAGGTCTGAAGGCCCACTGGAGATAATGGGAGCCAGGAATGCCAACTGACTTGCATGGGCTCCACTGAAATACACTGCAGCACAAAAGAAGTCGCAAAGAAAATGCAGAATGGATTTTCCATTAAGAAGTAGAAGAAGGAATTGGATTTATTCCCCGCCCTTCACTACCCAAGGGAGTCTCAGAGTGGCTTACAATCTCCTTTCCCTTCCCCTCCCCACAACAGACACCCTGGGAGGTAGGTGGGGCTGAGAGAGCTCTGACAGAAACTGCCCTTTTTTCAAGGACAGCTCTTGTCAGAACCATGGCTTGCCCAAGGTCATCCAGCAGCTGCAAGTGGAGGAGTGGGAAATCGAACCCGGTACTCCAAGATTAGAGTCCGCGCACTTAACCACTACACCAAACTGGCTATCTGGGCCCAGACAGACTACTCTGGGACTGGAATGGCAGGGCGCAGAGTGGAATGTCAACCCTGGGAGTAACAGAAGCTTTCTGGAAGCGCAACGGCCTCTCCTCCCATCCCCAGAAGACTCGCAGAACGGAGTCTATTTGCCCATGGACATTTTCTGTGGTGCCCAGATGTCACTACTGATCTTAGAACAGTGCTCTCGAAAGATATTACACATATGGTTATGCTAAATTTTAACAACCAGGATTCAGAAGTGGTCGTTCTACAATGGATCAGTGCTTGATCCTGTGTCATTTGGTGGAGAAATACACAGCTAGACCACATCGGGCTCTGTTTGTAGCCTTTGGGGATTATAGGATGGCCTTTGACAGGGACGGGGGTGTGTGACAGACTGACACGCATGTAACAAGGTTTTTGAGAAGGCCAGCAAGTGAAAGTACACTCAACAGCAAGGGTATAGTGGTTCAGTGAAAGGCTTTCAGGAGAACAGAAATGGCTCGATGGACAGAGAGAGGGAGGACACTCCGGGACCAGGGGTGGGGGCAGTGGAAACTACCTCAGGCAAGCCCTACTCTCTCAACCCCCCCGCCCCCCCATTTGTAGAGTGGGTGGCTGATGTAAGGACTATTTGACAGGCTCTGAATGAAAAGCTAGCCCTTGAGTTTAGGATATAGGAAACACTTGAACCTGGGACTTCCTAGGTGGCAGCTGAGACCTCGCCACTCGGCTGCTCTAGCTTTCTCGTGCTGAATGGGAGGAGCAAAGAGGAGGAGGAGAAACACCGCAGAAGAGGAAAGAAATGTTAGGGGTAGGAAAGGGGAGAGCTCCACAAGCAAGGACCGAAAGCACAAAAGAATTCAGCGCACGGCTCTTGCACACTACCAGGCACTCATTAAGATGGCAAAATGGCTCAGCTCTGTCAAAGCAGCCTACTGCAGAAACCTACTCTTAAAGCCTGGGCTGAGCTTTTCAGAGAAGTGAACAGATTGCCTTCCAAAAGCAGCCAGCCAAGAGTAGAATAGAAAGGGCAAGACCTGCCTCGTGACCTTCAGCACAGAAACAGCTGAGCCTCTTCCGCACGAGAACAGGCCTTGCATGGAGAGGCAGAGAGATTCTGGACTCTTCCACCAGTAAACTGCCCGGCTCCTTTAGAAGCTGAGTACAACGGAGAGTGCAGCAGAGAATCTGCTTTCTGGAAAGCCATCCCTTTCGCTCTTTAAGTTCGCAAGGATTCAAGTTTCCAGAAGCCTCAAGACCTTGAGCGAGCCCTGGTGCATTCACTCGGCAGGGAAGTAAAATTCCTCCATGTGTGTGCCAAGGCACTTATTCCCCTCCTCACAGGGCTAAGCCCTGGCATGAAGAAGAAGAAGAAGAAGAAGAAGAAGAGATTGGATTCATACCCCGCCCTCCACTCCCCAAGGGAGTCTCAGAGCGGCTTACAAACTCCTTTCCCTTCCCCTCCCCACAACAGACACCCTGTGAGGTAGGTGGGGCTGAGAGAGCTCTTTCCCAAGCTGTCCTTGAGAGAACAGCTGGTACAGAGCTATGGCTTGCCCAGGGTCATCCAGCCAGGTGCAAGTGGAGGAGTGGGGAATCAAACCCGGTTCTCCCAGATTCGAGTCCACGCACTTAACCACTACACCAGACTGGCTCTCAAATGAACAATTTGAATTTGAAAGTGAAGGTTTCTGAGCTGTTTAACAACTCTTCGTATGCAGTGGTATTACTCTTGGAACTTAAGGAACTTTTGATATTTTTGGTGCATATTTATTTCCCGCCATATGTTTAGAAGTTCAAGATCTCTCGGTGCTGGAATCAGTTTGATGTCGATTCAGAGAATTTGGTTAGGCTTTAACCTATGACCCCAGTATGATTGGCTGGGGATTTTAACGCTAGGGCTGTAGAGGCAAGCAAGGATCTCTTTCTAAAATGCTGTAAAACTCAGACAAAGGATACTTTAACTATGAATTATAGAAGATCTAAAGATAGGGAAATTAATGGTACTGGCAGATACTTTGCATCCTTATTATTAAAGAATGACCTAGTGATAGCAAAGGGATGTACCCAGTTTGATGAAAAAGGATGTATAAATCATAAAGGGGCAAGTGTGGTGGATTATTCTGTCACTTCTGCTGATCTTTTAAAAAGAACTGAAACTCTGGAAGTAATGGATTGTTTGGGTGGTGACCATTACCCAGTTAATTTATTATTACATTTACACACTCGTCACTCTGCACCCGCTGTAATGAGAACAGCCTTAGCCCAGACAGGTAACAATCTAAGACCACTAAGATGGTGTGAAGCTATGGAAGAGAAAGTGAACGCACAAATGACTGATAAAATCTAGCCACACAGGCTCTCGTGCAATTAAGAACATGGGAATCGTGGCCTTTCTTACTGAATTAACTGATTTTTTTCAGCCATTCCTGGTAACAGGTGGAGTAAAGCCCAAGAGACAGGGCATACCAGATAGAAATAACTAGTATGATACTGACTGTAAGGCAACTAAAAGGACAATCAGGAGCTTACACATACAGTTTAAAAACTCAAATAGAATAGAGGTATTGCCATGTATTTGGAAACTGAAAAGAGAATACAAAAAATTACTGAAAATTAAGAAGTCTGAGGCCCAGAAAAATTAATGGGAATGTTTATTCTGGGCCACAAAAACAAAACAACAACAAAATGACAAACAACAACAAGCCTTCATCAAATTAAGCCTCCTCTCTAAACATGTCCAGTCCTGCGTCTTGAGGGTTTGCTGCGAAAATGTGACATCAGGCCAGACATCTGACCCAGGATGAACACTGCAAGGTTGTTGCTAAGAAAAATATGACCTGTTGCCACCTTCTGTCACATTCCTACACCCCCCTCTTCCTCCAAGGAGCACAGGGCAGCAGCAGGCCCATAGTTATGGTGGTCTGTAGGGAAGGCGGGCCAATACATTCCAGGGAGCCCTGGGTGTGTGACGTGTTTCTCCGTGCTCTGCACAGAAACCAGCAAGGGATGGATACCGGACCAGTGTGCCTGCAAGCGCAGTGCTTCTGTTTCTCATCACAGGAGAGAATGGCAACAGTTTGCTTATAACAGGGAGATGAGGAAAGGCTGCGTGCAGGGACACTGCTGGAGTGGGAGTTGACGTGGCGGCCCTAAGCCATTAACCATGAATATACACATACACATGCACCTACATGCACAGAGGAAGCTCAGCACTGAAAAGGCTGCGTGTGCACTCACACTTGCGTAAAGCACGGTCTGATTCCTCAATACAGGACAGCCCTGCAGAAAGACGGTCAAGGATGATCCCAGCCCGCATACAGATTCTGGCGGATCCTTACCGTACATATCAGCATAGATCTTGGCAAAAGAGCCCAGGGTGAAGCAGATGCTGTACTGGGAGCTGGCAAAACAGACGTTGCCCAGGAGTGGAGAAAGGATCAGATTCTCATCGGTGGAGTACATACTGCAACCAAGGAGGCAATTCGAAAAGTCAGCTCTGAACAGTTGCTTTTTACTTAACAGAACATGAGAGGGAGAAACAACTACATTCTAACTAAGGCTGTGAGATTTAACGGGCAGATTGTTAAACGATCAGGTCAGATTCACTTGTGTGAGGCTAAGAAGCACAAGTTCCTGTTCTGGTGTCTATTCCTTCTTCCTGAATCATAAGTTCTCTCAGACTTTTAACATATCCAAACAACTGATATTTCAGTTTTGATCAGATGCCAGGTAACTTACATGCAACTAACTGGTTAAAAGGCAAACAGTATCAGCTCAAGCGAGCAGCCGTGTTGGTCTGAAGCAGCAGAACAAAGTTGGAGTCCAGTGGTTCAGTATCGACTCAAGTTTAATTCTAACCCATCTTTTAGTCAAGCACAGATGCAAAAAAAGTTAAACGTTTACAAGAAGTGATGGAGAAATAGTTTATTTTAAAAAATCTGGACAGGATGTACTGATCTTTAATAATGACTTTTCATATTAGCAGTAATGACACCTCAATCTCAACCACTGTTGAATATATAGAGACTTTTACGCCTTTCTTGTCTTTTCATGAACTATAAAAAGGATTCCAGTGTGGCAATTTGCCCACTGATTTTGCTTCACTTGAGGAGGAAGGAGTTTGGCTTTGAAAAGCCTTGGATCAAATGTGCCAGTTTCTCTGTGAGTGTGTGTGTGTGCAGGGGGTGGGTGGAGGGAGACACACATACACACTAAAGGTTAAGTGAAAGCTTAGTCACAAACCTCTTTTTATGCCCTCTCTCTAACCTTGATGTTATCACGGGATCAAGAATTTGGTCTTTTAGGGAAGCGTTTTAGGTTTTCCTAAAGCAGATCTGGTAAAAAGATTCTTAGATAGGATTATTATCTTCATAATTTTATTTCCACATCTTCTTAGTTAACTGGCTGTTTTTCATCAGGCGTTTACCTACATCTAACATGACTAGTTTCAACCAATACATGCAGATCTAGGAGCAAGTTGTCCACCTCCCCCAATAAAAGGTAGATTTCTCTCCCCCCCCTCCCAAATTTGGAGAAATCTTTTAAACTCGGTTCCCATGCCTTCAGAAATGCATCGTGTTTGCCTACCTGATCAAGCCGTTGACTTCATCCACGATGTGCCGTAGCTTGTAGTAGGCATCAGTGGGAGGCAACTTCAGTTCCAGGATCAGCCGATCGATCTTGTTTATACACACGGTCACGGCCAGCCTCTCCTGCACAGCGTGCTTGATCAACCGCTCCGTGTTGAGCATGACCTATGGGGAAGACACAACAAGAGCGGGAGTCAAGCAAGGCACAAGAAACCAAACACGGATCCTTCCCCTGCCTGGGGGGAATGGCCTACAGGAGGACCAACACTTGACAAGCAGAAAAAAAGTTCACTCTTCTAAAAGTGTGCTTACGGCAACACTCCCTCTCTGAGCAGCCTGCCCCAGCCAAGGACTTAACGGAAAAGGAAACCTGCTGTTGTTATTATTATTAGGATTTATTAATCACCCCATCCTGGCTCGCGCCAGGCTCTGGGCAACGTACAAGACAGTGCCATAAAATACAAAACACAAAACATTAAATTTACACACAACATTAGTAAAATCTCAGTGTAGATAAAAATCCAAGATGGCGATTGCCCTATATTATCATGGGTCCCGGTTCTGGACTACCGGCCCCATTTTCTTCCAGGCAGGGGGAAGGGAACTCAGAATATGAAGGGGAGAGGAAAGACAATCCCCTGGATTGCTAAGAACATTTGCTTCCTCTTGTGTTAGCAGACAAAAGCAGAGACGTACTCACCCCCTCGGCAGCATCGATAAAAAGCACCACACCGTCAGAAATGCGAAGACCGGCTGTGACTTCATCAGAGAAGTTTACGTGACCTTCGGAGAGTTAAATGCAACCGCCAAAAGTGAAAAGTCAAAGGAAGCAGAGAAGAGGGTGAATCAGAGCATGAAAAAACAACCCTGGTTTGATCCGCCACGGTTCACAAGCTCCTGATGTGCCAGGCCAGAGGCATTCTTCGCACCCAGCTATGGCCCTGCCGGCAGCACCAAAGCACCCGGCTGACTTCCAAGCACACCACAAGTCCGCTGCAACAATAGTTCAGCGTACTTTTTCCAAGTCAAAGACGGCTTGTATTTAAAACAGCAGTTAATTCTGTTCTCAAATCATTCCCCACCCCCAACAAGAACCTTAAGTACTATTTCCATTAACTATCAGACGCACAGAGAATTCAAGTTAAGTGCCAGGTCTTAACCTTGTCCAGAACCCCAAGTGACTGTGAGCCGTCCACACTTTTTCACAGTGCTTGGCAGATGATGCTGGCAGCTGTACTCTGAACGTACTCAAATGCACTGTGGCTTAGATCCACCAGAAATTTCTGGATAGAAGGGATTTCTATTTGCAGAGCATGAGTTTCTTGCCTCTTCCCCACTGCAGTTCAAAATGTCCCCCGTCTCCCAATACTGCTGCTAGGTGACAGGGGACTCCCAGGAATAATGTGAGGGAAGTCAGAGGTCTCTGGGGGGGGGATGACAAAAATTGCCCCCCCGAAACCCTCCCTTGTATCCAAAGACTCTGTTTTTATAAATTCTAAATCTGAATTCAGCAATTAAGCAAAAGCTCCAAGTCCAACTCAAGAGCAAAAGGAGGGTGGGAGAGCCTCCTTTTGGGGGAGATGATCAGACAGCCAGACAGGGGCTTCAGGAGTGCAAAGAGGGGGCCCCCGCAGGGATGCACAGCTGACAAAGCCATCTGTGGACAGGGAGCGATAACCAGACAGTGGCGAGGAGGAGGATCTTGCTGGGCTGAGGCTGGTCGGGGGGGGGGGGGGATATCAGCAGAGATTTTGAGACAAGGTCTCAACCTCCCTAATCTTGCAGTTTCTCAGAAATAAGGCGGGATTACAGGCCCAGGGGAGTCCTAAGGGGAGAGTACTCGAGGCTCCACTCCAAGGGAAAAGTGGCACAGCAGGACATGGAAAGAATTTATATAACAATTATGAATGCACAGTGAGATTTCGTAGGCTGTAGCCTTGCATGTGAAGATTTAAAAAATGAAGTTAAACAGAACTGCAAAATAGTTAAGTTGCCAGCAAGGAAATAGGGAAGTCAGTACAGCATAGGAAGCCCCCTGGATTGAAATGGGGAAGCCGTACAAAACAAGAACAACCTCAAGACTATCAAATGCTTGGTTAAAAAAAAATCCTGGTCCAAAAATCCATCAATTGCAAAATTATGACAAAAAATCAGGGAAAAAGATTTAGATGACATATGGCTTAAATTATGAGCTACACCACCTTTCAAAGCTACATCCATGAACGTGAGAAAATCAGTGTACAAAATATGCACTAGATGGCACAATGCCAGATAAAATGCATTATACGCACCCCAAAGGATACTGGAAAAACTGTAGGTGAAACAGTTCTCTACATCAAAAATTCTTGAGGAAAATAATTAATCACCCTTATAAAACAACTAATTGCAGTTATAAAGTAACTGCAACTATCTTTGGCATACAGAAAAAAACCCTACTTTCCAAGTATCCATAAGAATTTAACAATCTTTCTGCTTTTAGCTGCAGAAATGCTAATTGCTAGAACTTGGAAAAGCAAACTTACACCTGCCATAAACATTTGGCATATATAATGCAAGTATACTAGGTATTCTTTTTCTCTTCTTAAAAGCTACGTAAAACACTTAAGGTTATATGATATGGCATATTAGTATACAGACTATGTTAGCCTCTTCCTGCTATAGTTGACTGACTTGCTGCAATTCTTAATCTCAAACTACATTAAAACATCCTAGATTGTGATTAAGGCCCCAATCTTAAAGAACACTTTCCTAGGAGTAAGCCACACTGAATAAAATGGGACTTCTGAATTGATCAGTTTAGGATTGCTCCCTGGGGAATATCTTTACCCAACCCCAGACATATGGGAATGGTTGAGAAAACTGCTATTTATGGCAGAAATGGACAAATGGACAAGAAAACTGAATAATCAAGACTCAGAAAGATTTCTAGAAGAATGGAAAGACCTGAAAGAATATCTAGAACAACACTGAGATATGAAAAATAATATTTTATATTGTCTAATTATTGATCTTTGATGTTTAAAAGAAGAAACAATTATTTTTAAGAGAAATATATTGAACGATTGAAATGACAAAAATAGAAACTAGACTACATATTAGATATCTAGATATTACGTTTAAATGTTTAAAAATTACCTTTCTTTTTTTTATTGTTATAACCAAATTTGTTACCTGTAAGAGCTAATAATTTTAAATTTTTATAATTGCTATTATATATATAATGGCATAGGTGAGGCGGGAAGTCCCAAAGTTTTTGAATTATAATTATTACATAGCTATATATAAAAACGGATAGTGATGATAATATTTCAAAAGTAACGATGTAAAGTTTTGTAACTGGAAAAATAATAAAAAATTGTTTAAAAAAAATGAGATGAAAAATTGGAAACAAACAGATCAAAAGACCAAGAGAAGCTGTTGATGTTTTGGCTGAGTCTTGCTGGTTGACAGACATCAAAGATACCTCTTGGAGAGTCATGAACATATTGCTTCTTGCCTGGAGTATTCTGAAAACAGGTCTGTTGGAAACTGCTCTCCATCTAATGCATAAGGCAGACCTTGTGCTCTTCTCTAACACCAACAGTGTTTCAAAAAGACAACCTACCCCAAAATCATCAAAACCTACATCAAACACTGGCATGGTCTTAAGAACATGACCTGAAAACATGTGCTTTCCCCCCCCACCCCGTTTTTCTGGTAACCTCTAGCCTGATGAAGAATTCTGATGAGCTCAGAGCTTGCACTGTTACCTGTCACTGGGCTGGTCTCAAGAAAAGCTGTTACATGGATTGGGCTGCTGGTTACAATGCAGCCCACTGTGAGTTCTGTCTAAAGCCGCCCTGACTCCTCCAAGACAGTTCAGACAGCTGCTCTGCTTGCTGAAGGCACTTTATTCCTCTACCTGGACATCAGCACAGAGCCAGCAACATCTGACTGGACCAAGAAAGCATCAGTTGGGGCTGCTGCTGGCTACCCATTAAAACTAGAGCTTTCCTCTCACTCTGTCAGAAAATTCACACAGCCGTGCTTCTTTCCTGGCACGGGGCTCTCCTGTTTACCCACCCGGTGTGTCCATGACGTTGAAGAGAAACGATTTGCCTTTGGTGTCCGGAAGAACAATGGTCACTGGAGTGCTCTTGATCCCAACTCCCCTCTGGGGGGGCAGAAAAAAGGTCACGATTAGGAATGTGTGAGTGGAGGGGTCTCACCATGTGGCTGAGCAATGAGGACATGACGCAGGAGGCAGGGAAAGACAAACCAAACAGAGCACAAATTCCTAGGAGCACAATATTGCCACACAATGGCCAGTTTGAAAGAAGACTGGGGGGAGGGGTAGCAAAAACGCTCAGGAAATCCATCTTCAGCGCTTAGCTAACGCTGTGCAAAACATGTCCAAACTCCTGTTCAAATCACCATTTTGTAGCGTCATTCTGTTATTAGCTGGGCTATTTTTTTCTACAGGTGATTGTAACTATTTTCTGTTATCCTTTTGGCATCTTTGTTAAGCTGCCCGAGTACTTTTTAGGAGAAAAGTGGTCTGCTGATTCAGACAAGGATTTCTGGGACTTTCTGCTATGCTTCCTATTGCTTTGTGCTGTGTGTAACCTGTGCTTGCACCCATGATGTATCCATGCTTATTGCTTTTAGTTGCCCCTATGCCCACCATGTAACCATATCCTTTGCCAGGATGACTGTATGCTATGTGACCCCAGGTTTATGGCTTTGACCAGGCCTGGTCTGTGTAACTGCTTGCCCGGGAGAGTGACAACTTCAAAGCATGGGAACAATGGGCCTCTCACACCTGCCTCCGCATTCCATTCATCCCTGCTGGGAAGACAAGGGGAGGACAGAGACCATTTCTTATCAACGTGCGAAGGCCTTGAGGAAAGCATTTGTTATGTGAATATGGTTACATCTAAGGGGTCTGGTTTGGGAAGGGAAATTTACAGCTTAACACCTAGTTTTCTTTCCTGTGGGAAGCAAACGGCCAAAGACCCCTTTTGCCCGCCGTTTTTCCCCTTTGGTGATTGGTTACCTATGGGCAATTCAAATTCTACTGAAGGGTATAATAGACCTGCTTCTATCATATGCATTATCTCTGACAATAATCCGAGAACCTGTACCAATGTAGAGATTGGAAATAAAGAACTGTGTTTCATCAACAAAGATCTGATCCTTGACTACTTTGAGCAGAAGTCTCACATATGTGTGTGTATATTTGAAATGAAATAAAATACTGCCTTTGCCCTGTTAAAAACGTCCCCCGTCAGCTCACAGGTCTGCAGAGGGGGCCTGGCCGTGCGCTCCCCATTTCCCAAAGTCACCAGAGCAGTTTGATCTTGGGCCTCTTCCTCAGTGGCACACTTCCTCTGGAGTGCCCCCCCCCCCCCCGATCTGCCTGACTGGGTGTCTCGTGATTTTTAGATGACTAATTAAATCCTCCTTCCCTCCCATCTCCAAGGGGATCTCACCATCTTGGGAAAAAGCGTAGAAAAAGGTGTAAGAGCGTGGGGCAGTTGGCGGGCTCTGCAAGGTAGGTGCACTCACCTCTTGTTCAGTGAACAGGATATCTGTATAGCAAAGCTGTGGAGGGGAAAAAAACACAAGCTCAGACTGTATAGCCAAAGTATGGATATTTTGCTCCAGTGCATCTCAATTTCCTCTCTTGTACCATGTTAGAGAAACACACAGAGAGAGGAAAGAAACCAGAGAGAGGACACTGTTGACCTGACCACTGATGGAGCTGGAGAAGGAAAAAGTCCAGCAGAGGTTTATAGAAACAAAATGAGAAGGGCACCAGCGCACAAAGGATTTTTATAGAGCAACAAACAAAAGAGAGGTCCCTGGCCCAAGGAATTTACAATCTAATTTATTTATTTATTTGGATTTATATCCCACCCTCCCCTTAATAGGGTCAGGGGAGGTCCCAACAGTATAAAATACGATTAAAACCGTGCCAAAACACAATATAAAATAACATAACTCATATGTGCCATACAACTCTAATAAAAAGCCAGATACCTCAGTGGTTGATGGTACCAGAAATTAAATTTTATAGAAATCGATAAGATTTAGGATCTCGGACCCAGGCTACAGGTGAGGGCCGACCCAAGGAGGGGGACGCCCACTGCCTCAGCTGAAAGCCCGGTGGAAGAGCTCCATCTTGCAGGCCCTGCAGAATTGTAATGAATCCCACAGGACCCTGATCTCACACGGGAGCTCAATCCACCAGGCAGGTGGAAAAAGACCAAAAAAGCGCTGGCCCTGGTCGAGGCAAGTCGGACGACCCTGAGGCTGGGAACCACCAAAAGAAGTTGGCTGGTGGACCTTAGTGCTCTATGGGGCTCATGTGGGGAGAGGCGGTCTCAAAGGTATGCTGAGCTGGCCCCTGGCCATATAGGGCTTTGAAGTTAAGTATCAACACCTTGAAATGGATCCGGAATTCGACAGGCAGCCAGTACAGGTCGCGCAGCACTGGGCGGATGTGCGTCCGCACAGGCGTCACCGTCAACACCCGTGCCGCCGCATTCTGCACTAGCTGGAACTTCCGGGGCAGAGTCAAGGGCGGCTCCCTGTAGAGAGAGTTACAATAATCCAGTCTGGAAGTAACCACTGCATGGATCACTGTAGCTAAGTCTTGGGAGGTGAGATATGGGCCAGCTGCCTGATCTGCCTCAGGTGGAAAAAGGCCGACCTGGCAGTGACCTGGGCCTCCAAACTGAGAGCCAGTTTGGTGCAGTGGTTAAGTGCGCGGACTCTAATTTGGGAGAACCAGGTTTTGATTCCCCACTCCTCCACTTGCACCTGCTGGTGAGACCTTGAGTCAGTCACTGTTCTCTCAGGAGCAGTCCTTGAAAGAGCTCTCTCAGCCCCACCTACCTCACAGGGTGTCTGTTGTGGGGAGGGGAAGGGAAAGGAGTTTGTAAGCTGCTCTGAGACTCTTAAGTGAGGGGAGGGCGGGATATAAATCCAATCTCTTCTTCTATGGAAAGGGAGGCATCCAGGAACACCCCCAGGCTCTTCACCCCCGATGTCGGGACCAGTGGAGCCCCATCGAAGGCCGGGAGTCTGATCCCCTGTCCCAGTCCCCCGCGACTCAGGTACAGGACCTCCACCTTAGATGGGTTTAGCTTCAGTTGGCTCTGACGCAACCATCCAGCCATGGCCTGTAACGCCTCCTCCAGATCACCAGGGGCCGTATCCGGGTGGTCGTCCATCAGTAAATAGAGCTGGGTGTTACCTGCATACTGGTGACACCCCAGCCCATACCCCCGGATAATCTGGGCAAGGGGCGCATGGACATAGTGAATAACATAGGGGAGAGAATTGCTCCCTGCAGCACACCACATTCCAGTGGGTGTCGCTGGGATAGCTCTCCAAGTGCCACCCTCTGTCCCTGGTCTTGAAGGAAGGAGGCTAGCCACTGCAAGGCAAGCCCCTGTATCCCAGCGTCAGCAAGGCAGTGGGTTAACACATCATGGTCAACCATGTCGAACACTGCTGACAGATCAAGAAGTATCAGCAGCGCCGATCTGCCTCAATCCAGGTGTCTCCAGGGGTCATCCACCAGGTCGACCAACACTGTCTCCGTCCCACGGGAGGGGTGAAAACCAGGCTGGAAGGGGTCCAGCAACAGCAGATGAGACGACAGAAGGGAAGGAAGAGAACGGCAAGGGAAGACATGGGTCAAAATACGGTTACAGGGTAGGAACACCAAGATGAAGAATGAGACCGGAGGCTTCATGAAAAGGATGGACTTGGAGAGAAAGAGAAAATGGCCCTACACAGGTGTTCAAAGAGGCAGTTCAAGTCACTATGGAACAGGACAAGACCGTTTTGTGTGTGTGTGTGTGTGTGTGTGCTGCATGGCAAAGTAAGGGCAGAAATGGAGGCAATGGGGGGGCTTGAACACTCAGGATGGGGGGAGGGGTTATGCTGGATGCAGAACAGGATGAGGAGCCAGCCTAGGGGTTTTAGGAATGACTTATCCAAACAGGGATGTCGTTAAGGCTATTACTTGACTGCAGAGCACTTTGGTCAAGAGGAGGTTTACAGGACTTCTGTCAGCCATCCTCACATCCCCACCTATGAAGATTCCTTTTATGTTTCTTTCAGACAAAGAAGGAAACGAAGCATTAGTTAACAGCCACTTGTAAACGCCATGTGTTAACGGCACTTCTACTGTAGCGGACCTCTTTATTGAGAGTGGGAGCTCCTGGCCTTTTGGAGTATGAGGACCCCTCCTGAATATAAAAAAATAATAACTGTGGACCTCCACATGATAGTAGTTGTGCCGTTAGCATCCACTGAACACCTTTCTGGCCCTGGCCCCACCTGGCGGAACTCTCTCCTGCCAAACAACATCAGGGCCCAGCGGGATCTCCTACAATTCCACAGGGCCTGGAAGGCAGAGATGTTCTGCCCAGCATTCAGTTGAGGACAGTGACGGTTTACATCATGGCTGGCACCCTACCTGGACCCCTATTCCTTGCGGCGGTTACTCCCTCCTCGTGCTTTTGAAGCACTCACAGGCCAGATATGGGAGGGAACTGCAAAATTTCCGCCACCTGCTTTCAATTACTGTATAATATGCTGGATAGGGTTTCAGGTGTTTATGGTTTTAAGATTTGTACATCACCTGGAGCCCCACAATTGTAGGGATTAGGTGATTAATAAATGTAATCTAACAAATAAATGAAATAAACAACAACAAAAAGCCGATTTAGAGAAACGTGGCTCCTGTTCTCGCTCTTCTTCACAACTCCTGCCTAGGCTGCACAGGCTCCCAGCACAGATCTACACACCCTGATGCCTTAGATTTCTACAAGCAGGGAATTCTATTAGAGCCGAGGAGTGACTCCCAGTAAAAGTGGTATAGCCCAGACACAGGCCTGAGATAGGACACAGTACACTAATCGGGCTCACAGGGAAGGGCCCTGCGACCCATTTCCCATTCTAGGTGTCACATCCCATATATATGAACAGGGGTCATCAGCATAACTCATTTGCATATGCCACACCCTCTGACATCACCGGAAGTGTGTCAGAAGGCCACACCCACCGCTCAGGCTCCACCCCAAAGATCTCCAGGTATTTCCCAACTCAGAGCTGGTGGGCCTACCTAGAGAAAAACTGGTTCAAAAGCAAAGAAAATAGTCAGGTTCAGGGGGTGTACATTGGTCTCCCCTCCTCTACTTGGTCCTCACAATGACCCTTAAGAGATACACTAGGCTGAGAGAGTGGCTTGCCCACAATCTTCGTAGTGCAGTCAAGTATTTGAAACTGGCTCTCCCAGATCCTAGCCTAAACATCTGACCACTACACCCACAGGGTCTCCCAACAGCTCCAGGCTACACCCCGGCCACCGGAGAAAGGGTGAACAAAGGGCTCAGCGGTTCAACATAACAGATTGATTTGAGACGAGTGTGCAAGGAAAGTGGAGCAAGGGGCAGTGGCTCAGTGGCAGAGCATCTGCTTGGCATGCAGAAGGTCCCAGGTTCAGTCCCCAGCAGCTCCACTTAAAGGATCTAGCAGCAGGTAATGTGAAAGACCTCAGCCTGAGACCCCGGAGAGCCACTGCCAGTCTGAGTAGGCCCCCAGCAAGCTGATGCTCAGGGGAAAACTCTGGAGAATGAACAAAGTGTGAGTCCAGTGGGGCACCTTTCAGATCAACAAAGTTTAATTCCGGGTATAACCTTTCGTGTGCATGCACACTTCTTCAGGTATCTATTCTATAGCTTCAGAACAAAATGGATACTCACCTGGATCTATTGGGAAGGTGAAGTCATGCTTAGAGAATGTGTTGGGAGAAGAGCTCTAATTCCAGGGGATCCACAGGTCCCACCTCGAAGCAGGCATCCCACTCAACTGAAGGCAAAGTTGGCCACACAAAGTGCTGCTCCCCCTCCACCCCATCTGATCTTTTGCAACCGTGCATTCCCTCTTCCCCTTCCCCCCTTGCTGCACTAAGGGGACCCCCCCTGCACTTTCTGCTCACCCAATCCTGTGGTCGGAGGCTGACAGAGGGATAGAGAGAGACAGACAGACACGCAGAGGGACACAGAGAGAGACACACAAAGGACACAGAGAGAGAGACACAGACACAACAGAGGGACACAGAGAGAGAGAGAGACACACACAGAGGGACAGACACACACACACACACAGGGCCGGGCCAAGTGGCGCGGGGGCCATTGAAGGCCTTCCCTGGACCCTGCGCTGCGAAGCCAGGCCCAGGAAATGCAGTGGTGGTGGTGGGGGCCTTTGGAGGCCTTCCCTAGATGCTGTGCTGCGGTGCCAGGCCCAGGAAACGCGGTGGTGGGGGGCGGCCCTTTGGAGGCCTTCCTTGGACCCTGGGCTGAGGTGCCGGGCCCAGGAAACGTGGCGGGGGGGAGCGCCTTAAAGGCAGTGGGGGGGGGGGGTGGCCGTTGCAGGCAACTTACCCACCTGCTTCTTCCTTCTCATGGCCTGACTGAGGGCTGCTGGGAGGAGGGGTGGGGCTTGCTGCCTATGCCCCGCCCCCTGGGCTTCTTACTACAGGAGCAGCGCTCCGGCAAACTCTGGCCCAAAATGAGGCCTGTATATGGTGATCACAAACCTTCCACTCCACATACAGTTAACTTACATCCTGGTCGTACCGCTTCCTAATCTCAGGATGAGTCTGCTCAATCAGGCAATCGACAAAGCAAGTCTGAAAAGTCAACAGAAAAGCAAGAGGTGACACAACTGGGCTGATTCCCCAGCCAGCCAAATGAATTTTAGTTCTGATTTACCCAAAGGGCTCAGCAGAGCACACAGCCTATCTTCTGTCTACAAACAAAGTTTTTACATCACTCAGAATGTGTATTATGTACAGTGTGAACAAACTGGAGCCTGTTTTTTAATTTTTCCAACAGAAAAATTGGGAAATATTAAGGAAAGCTCCTACAAAGTATTTTTTGTTTTTTCCGTGAGAAAAGCCTTGTCTTACACAGCAGTTCACTCTTTCCAAATGTACAGCATGGAAAAGTCTGAGAGCTTTCTCAGTTTTACAATGGGAAACTTGGAAAATATGGGGAAGCATTATAAATGCTTGTACTGCAGCAATATATAATATTTACAAGATTTTTCATTTAAATGTATAATTTTTACAATAATTAACAAGCTATAATGAGTTTAACAGTAATGCATTATTAAAGGGTTCAGTGCTTTACCAAAATTAATATCCAAACATGCTTGCACTCCTAACTACTGTACCCTTTTATGATTTTTACCCAGATACTGTACTTTTTTTGTTGGTTTTTTTACAAAATTTTGTTTTCTACCTTCAGCTGTTATTTTTTCTTGAATCTCAGACTGCAAAAATTAAAGATACGAATACTATACTAGCACAGGGTCCAGCACTTTTAAACTCTTCCTCATATTGGGTCAATTTGTGATTTTTTTCTTAGAGAAAATAAAATTATGTATACTTTTAAACTCCATAAATATGCCAAATAGGACAATTTTATGTGCTAAGTTATAAATGATGCATTTTGTGCTATTCAATCAGCAAAAGTAGTTTAGGGAAGTACTGAATATATTTCAGTTTCCCCTTCAAAGTTCCATTCCCCCACCCAAAGAAGTGGCTTCAAAATTTCCAAAATTTTTATATCTCTAATTCAGGCCAAGTTCTCCCAAATATCAAATTAGTGATAAGTGTCTGACTAGCTTGTATCAACTACAATAGCAAGCAGATGTTCATATAACAAAAAGCTCTTCCATACAAAAAAACCGCTTTCTCCTGAAACATACTAATTGCCAGGGAAAAGGATTCTAACCTAGACTTCTCCCACACATGGTAATTAACAATTAATTATTATCATTATTGTATGGCAGTGTGTGTAGTATGGCAAGGAGATCCTAAGATTGTCTGGCAGCCAGAAGTTCTAGCTCTTTTAGAGTTATACACCAGTAGGTGGCAAGCTAGATTTATTTTTCAGGTAAGAGACGTTTCAGAGGTGGTTTGCCATTGCCTGCCTCTGTGTCACGACCCTGGTATTCCTTGGAGATTGAGACATGGTAAATTGCCACAAGAAAGAAGGTTTTTGTATGGAGGATTCAGTCACATGGGCCTCTGCTTGTAGTCTGAAGGGATATAGTCCAGATACTAATTTACCACCACATCTGGTGTTTGCTGGAACAAGGCTGCAATCCTGCGTCGGACACTTGACAATTTGAGTCTTGTCCGGAGTCCTTTGTAAACTAATGTAACATAGAAACAAAACCATATACTGGCTGTACACTGCAGGAATGTCAGTAATAATGGGAAAGCCACCTTTGGGGGAAATTTCCCAGCAATTTCTAATTTTCCAGGTATCTTTGGAACAATCTGAAACCATGATGAGTCACATATCCCTTCAATGGACTGGCTACCCCTCAGCTGCCCTCCACTCAAGATATTCACAGACTATACCTTGCCATGGTGCAAGTGGCCACAGAGTGTGACATTCCGGATCAATTCCGAGTTGTCCATCAAGTCAGCTAGGAAGCTGAGAGACCAAAGGAAAAAAGCTTTTAGTGATGAACTTTGCTAGAAGTCTTAGTAAAAATAAAAGAACACAGACACGTTTTTCATTGGTTGACCAGCTGCAAGTACCCCACTTAGGGTTATCAGTCCCTCAGCGAGGGCAAGAAATCCCACACCTCCACCTCTCCTATCCCATGTAACAACATTTGGTTGGTGAGTGAGGTGTTAAATTATTTCAGAAGTATCTCTTGAGGAAGAAGAATTAGGTAAGAAGGGGATGTGATGACACTGAGGATTCAGAGTGGCAGGGAAATATACACAGCAAATGAAGATATTGCACCAGAATAACAAAATAGGAGAGGGTATAAATTTTAATCAAATTTATTGACTCGCAGCGGGGGGCCCCTCCCCAATATAATTTGAAAAAGAAGAAGAATGGTAAGCTGTACTCACTCCATCTCATATACGGTGACTGGCAATGTCTGCTCCATAAGGGAGAATTTCTTGGTCTTCACTGGCTTAATAATAGGCTCTGAAAGGAAACACCAAGCATGATGACCCTTTAATGGGGAAAGCAGGGAAACCTCCATTCTATACCCTTGCGGCCAAAAAGGGACTAAAGAAGAGAGTGCACAGTAGTAGTCACATGCTGTGCATAAAGCATGCTCCAAATCCATTCCCACATCTCTGGTTGTTGAAGTAACTAGGCTGGGAAGGTCTTGGAGAACCGCTATCAATCACTGCACAAAGACAATACGGAGTGAGATCACTCAGTGACCTGACCACAGGAAGCCCTTAATATGAAAACCTGAAAAATATCCAGATACCTATCCAAGTACAGTTAAAGTTTTGCTGTCTGGAATTCTCAGCTTCACTAGCACTGCCCAGAGAGCAAACTCCTCCTTCTCGGGCGTGTGCGTATTCCACTTCTACATCTTCAGCCAACTTGATGCCTCCAGCCATTGCCGGGTTTCTTACAGCTGGTGCTACCAGATGATGTCATCCTCAGATGCCTCCTTGCATCTCAGTCTTCCATGAGCCTTCAGGAGCCAGCTCTGACAGAGTACTCCTAGGTGTCCCTTATGGGGTGGAGTTTGGTCACTGTGGATTCCTCTGGGTAGGGAGCAGGGCAGAGCAATGAGCTGAAGTATCCATCACATTTGATTAACTGGAATCCCCCATTCTCCAAGAATGCTGGATAAGAAAGCTTATACAGTTTTTTTCTTATACCTCTACAAAGAGGACTAAGCAAATAATACTGGCTGAAAAGAATCGAAGATATTTCCCCATTCCTGTATTCTGGAGTAAGCTGTTATATGCTACCTAGGTAGGGATATACTTTTTCCGTATATCGGCTGCCTTGTCATCTGTGACAGATAGCAAAGAAATCCCAGCAAAATATGTTATCATGCCAGCAAAATATGTTAACCTGTGCCCAGCATTTCTCACCAGTCAGGGGCTGTGTGTCTTCTTCCTGCACTATGGTCTCCACCTCTGGCCCATAGACCTCCTCGGCGGTAGGATAGTATTTCTTGTCCTCATGCAACACCACATCCATCCCTGGGTGGTCTTCATCATGGTCCCCCATCTCATCGTCATCGTCGTCGTCATCAAGCTGAAAAAAAGGGGAAGTTTTCAACTAGTATACTCCTAATGACACAAGTAGGGGAGAGAAGTTTCATGTAGGCATTTTTATCATACAGTGATTACATCTTCAAGATATGCATATATGAATGGGCCACCAAAGGTATAGCATTCTAGAGGAAACTTTAGTAACTTTCAGTGCAAAGCTATTCAATGTTTCGCAACAGTCAACTGTCGATGCCTCAGTGAATCAGGCTTTTGACTTATTATTTGACTTTGTTAACAGTGATAGTAGTCAGTTCCCTCTTGTTTTAGGCACACCCTAAACTTGTAAACAAGGTTTTACAAAATTCTCCCCATCTGAATGATTTTCCAGAAACTGGAGCTCTGAATTGCCTGATTTTGTTTGCAACGATGCATTGATGATTAGCAAGAAGAACAATTATTCTGTTTATAATATTCAGATTTTGTTGAGGCACTGCACATATGCAATCAATTTGTTTAACTATTTATGTTTTTTGTATTTTTTGTATTTGCACGTATGATTGGATTTAGGTGAGATATGCAGAGGGGTAATATTGCCATTCACCTGCTGTTGTCATATGACTGATAATGTCATTCGGCAACTGAAATCTCTCCACTTTCCAGTCAATAGGACAGATGGACTCCCTTTCTAGCGTTATCTGAAGGAGCAGTGACTCATGAAAGCTCATATCCTGCAACATATTGTGTTAGTCTTTAAGATTCTACTGGACTCTTTCTACTGCTGCAGACAGACTAATATGGCTACCCATCTTGATCTATCTCCAGAGATTTTGTTAAATGACATAAGAAGCTGTGTCTGGAGCAAACACCCAGAAAATTGGTAATACAATTGCAACTGCTAAAATATTAATTGCTAATACTGGGAGATTTCCCATCTACAACAACCAAAAAATGGCTTAATAAAATGTGTTTGATTACAATAATAAAAAATGTGGTTGGTTATAATAATAAAAAAAACTAACAGCAGCTATTCAGTTTAGGATGGAGAATGAAATCATTAAAAATATTCAGTGGAGGACCGGGAAAAATTATTAACTGTTAAAATAGGATTAAACTACAAAAATTATATTTACAGAAATGACTAAGTTATATTGTTATAACAAAGTTAATTGGTATGCTCTCTTTTTTTTCAGGACAAAGTTTGAGTCCAGTGGCACCTTTAAAAGATTTATTCAAGGGCTAATTAGATATTGCTCAGTTATCTTTACTCTAATTAGCTCTAACTAGATCTTTCTGGCAACTAACCCCCCATATAACGTTTGAGGAAATCTGTTTTGATGTATCTAAGTGTGCATATACACATGATAAGTCTCTCAGTTCTTGCTTATACCCAGAATTGAACTTTGCTGGTCTTGGAGGTACACTGGACTCAAACATCTGTTCATTAACTATTGTATTTGTACGATAATTTACTGCTATCCACAGAATTTATCAATAGCTTTAATCCAATCTCAGCTATAATCGCCCACCTACTTATGCATCTTGACTCTTATTAGCCCTTCCTGGCAACTAACCCCCCACCCCCAACCCATATGTAATGGTTGAGGACGTCTTGATTCACTGTATCTGAAGAAGTGGGCATGCACACGAAGGCTTATACCTTGAATAAAACTTTGTTGGTCTTAAAGGTGCCCCACTGGACTTAAACTTTGTTCTGCTGCTTCAGACCAAGACTGCTACCCACCTGAATCTTTTTTTCAGGATCCTCAAAATTCAAAACAATGCAATACAGAAATCTATTTAATTCAGGGGTGGGCAATTGTTTTGGCTCGGGGGCCACTTTGTGGGAGCGGAGGTTAGCGGAGGGCCACACCTTTTTAAATGATTGCATTTGTTGGTTCCAGTGCTATTGTCTTACAAAATATTTTTGATTTGTGAAAGCTGCTTCGAGTACAGTTGTAACTTCTAACTTAGAAGCAGGGTTTTTCCCCCCTTAAATGCATGTAAAATGAAGGGAAAATACACATTGACACTGGGACACCAATTATTCCTTGCACTGAGGGGAACTATAAAGGTGGAAGAAAGGACTAATTTTTTTCGTGACGAGCCCCACTGAACTTTGAATGACTTACTTCTGAATACAACATGCAGTCACCCTGGCTCTCACAGCATCCAAATGACAAAACGGGCTATTTTAAGCCCGGTGTGGGAGGCGGTCTTCGGACGAGAACAGGAGCCTAACTGGTCGCCTGATGCTGGGGCAAGAGCGCACGGGCTGATGTAGCTCAAGCAATCTTCAACAAACCAGGACGTGCCAGGCCAAGCAAGGGCAGGGCACGTCAGTCCGCCCCCTGCGATCTGACGTGCGCGTGCCGTTTGCTGTTAGGTCGTACTGGGGCGCAGCGCACGTGCACTTGCGAAAAATGAGCCAACTCGGTGGAGTGGCACATGCGCAGGAAACCCGTCTGAAAGGAGGTTGGCCCAGATCAACAACATGGTGACTCGGGGGCGCGATAGGTGTAAGAGGGTGTGAGAGGCCCTGCCTCTCCCCGCTACCTCTTGTCTACAGTGCTGTGTTCACCATGGCCTGGCACAGGAACGTGTGCAGCTATAACTACGATGAAGGTAGAGAGCTACCGCTGAGGCCTAGTTTGTCTTGGCAGGCTGCAAAAAACTCTGTGGCGGGCTGCATGTGGCCCGCGGGCCGTAATTTGCCCACCCGATTTAATTAATTACTTAACCGTGAAAGAAACCTGGTTGATAGACTCAAGTAAAACTATTAAAAAGGCCTCTAGTACAGTTGATAACTACAACAGAAAGATAATTTCAGTACCTCATCAAGATCCTTTGAATCCCGGCCCAGCTCATCATCGTCATCATCAGAATCAAGTTCCGGACCTATATAATTCCCAAACTCATCATAGAGGTCTGTATCCATTTGGTCGGGCTTTGGGGGAAAAAGAAGCCACAGAATTAAATACATCAGCTATAGTTTGCATTCCACATAGTTTGTTATCAAGCTGTATCCCTGTATTTTGCTGTTGGATTTTGCCAATTATTTGGTGATACCTCCATTCAGGCACTAGATGGTTGCTGCAATATTATAAAGTTGTTAGTAACTGACCATTTTTTGTTGTTTTTATTTTAAACTTTCACATACCATTCTTCCACTAGCAACCTCCACAAATGCCCACTACTATTGCGCCTGTCTGTCATCTAGTTTTTCTCTTAAGAGCTCCTAACATATGCACTCTCCTACTTCCTAATTAACTCAAACCATTTTCTAAACCCATCCACCTTCACAGGAATCTCTCTCCCCCCAAATTAATCCCCCCCCCCAAAAAGTTCAAGCCTCTTTCTCTCCCAATTTCGCTTAGGACCTCTTGACTGTAATTTCTCCCTAGATTTTTCATTCAGAGTTACTTGTTCCAGTGCTCTCCTGCCATCCTTTTATTCCCCGCAGCTTTTCATCACTCTTCTCCAGCCTCCTTGCCTCAGTTTCCCCAGCTTAATGGTAACCCAGTTTTCATTTTTGATAACAAGACTAAAAAACCGCAGGCTTCAAGGAGCTTACAATGTAAAACTGACAGCAGGGAACATACCTAGTAGGACAGAAGCAGAAACAATGGTTGCAAGGGATTAGGAGAGGCAATTTTTAAAAAATAACTTCATTTATTTCTCACTTTTCTCTTTGATGGGGACTCAAAGGAGCTTATGTCATCTTCCTCTCCTTCATTATACCCACACAACAGCCTTGTGAGGTAGGCTAGGCTGAGAGTGTGTGAGTGGCCCAAGGACACCCAGCACGCTTCTATGGCACGAGTGAGGATCTGAATCTGGCTCTCCCTACCCCGACACTCTAACCCCCACGCCAGGCTGGCTCACTAAAGGAAGGTGGTTCCCAGTGTGGTGCAGCGGTTAGAATGATCGGGAGGTCTGGGTTCAAATCCCCATTCAGTTGTAAACTCACAGCCTAGCCTACCTCACAAGGTGGTTGTGGGGGTAAAACGGGGAAGGGCACGCCGCTCTGCACGTTCCGGCAGAAAGAAAGACGGATTAAAAAATATACATACCGCTAGGAAAAATTATCTTTAAAAAATCTCTTTCTTCGCCTCTTCCTCCCACTCCGGAAAGGTGCCTCACTCGAGCACCGCGCGATCCTCCGACGCTCTCTGTGTCGTCGCGAGCAGATGACATCACCCAGACAGCGTCATTAAAGGCCCCCCCATGAGCCGCCTAATCTTGTTGCCTTATTAGTACTTTTTGCCCTCCCTTTTCGCCTTTTACAAACGTATAAACAGCTAGTCCATATTTTTATTCGAGTGGGCGGGCCAAAAAAAAAAGAAGACAGAAGAAAAACTTGGATGAGGAGCGTGAAGCTTGGCCAGGCGACTAGCGAGGGCGCCTCACCCGGCTGGGGTCCTCTGTTCTTCAGCGGCTCTCGGTTGTTATGGAAACCCAGCCAATGGCATCGTTGCTATGGAAACCTGAGGCCTAGTCGCGGGAAAGGGCAGAGGGAGGCTGGCGGCGGCGTCTCTGGGGAGCTTCTGCTGCTCCGCTGGCATATATGGGATGTAGCGTTGCCAACCTCCTGGAGTTGGCAACCCTAGGGGATGGGTAAGGTCGAAAGGGCGTGTGTGTAAGGATGCATGCAGAGCAGTGACGCTCTCTAATGAGTCTAATGCGTAGGGTTGCCAGCCTCCAGGTGGGACCTGGGGATCTCCTGCTTTTACAACTGATCTCCAGCTGACAGAGAGCAGCTCCCCTGGAGAAAATGGCTGCTTTGGAGGGTGGAGTCTGTGGCATAGTACTAGGGTTGCCAAGTGACTTAAGTTTTCTAGTGGGGGAGAGTTGGTCCTGTTCCAGGAAGTGACATCATCACGTTGGGAACGTCGCAGACTGACGCTCTAGCAGTCAGCCTGGAAACTCTATTGTACCATAGAGTTTTCAGGCTGATTGCTAGAGTGTCAGCCAGCAATGTGCCTGACGCGCTGATGTCACCTCCAGGTGATGTCATCACACTGGGCATATCAGCCTGAATCAGGCACTTTGGGGGCGGGGTTCCCCTCGCCGGCCTGATCCGACCTGGCAGATTGGGGGTCCTTTCAGCAGAGAACCCGCCCCCCCAGGGGACCTGGCAGCCCTACATGGTACCATGCGGAGACCCCTCCCCTCCCCTAGGGCTGCCAAGTACCGGCGACTTACCGGCGGGGGGGAGTTGTTCTCCCCCGGGAGCTCTTCTGGTGCGTGTGCTTTGCGCACGCGCCACGGTGACGTAATGACGTCACCTGGAGGTGACGTCATTACACGGGGGAAGTCGTCTTCACCGGACAACTTCTGGGGCGGGGTTCCCCCGGCCGGCGGATCGGGAACCCCTATAGCGGGGGATCCCCCGCCCCCCGGGCTGACTTGGCAGCCATACCCTCTCGTGGCTCCACCCCAAAGTCTCTGGGTATTTTCCATCCCAGAGCTGGCAACCCTACTAATGAGGAGTGCTTGGGCAGTTGCAGGGAGAGGGGACAGGGGTCAGTTGACAAACAGAAGCCTTGCTCCTGGTTTAACAAAAGAATTTAACCTTGCTCCTGGTTTAACAAAAGGGAAAAGCTGTGTAGGAACGTTTATGAAGACCAACTGAAATAAGGTTGCCAGCCTCCAGGTGGGATCTGGGGCTCTCCTGCTTTTACAACTGATCTTCAGCTGACAGAGATCAGCTCCCCTGGAGAAAATGGCTGCTTTGAAGGGTGGACTCTATGGGATTGTACCAGGCTGAGGCCCCTCCCATCCCCAAACCCCACCCTTTCCTGGATCTACCCCCAAGTCTCTAGGTATTTTCCAACCCAGACCCGGCAACTCTAAACGGAAATGACACAACCTCGTATGCAAGCTTTGGTGTTCTACATACAGTATAACAGAAAAGTATGTCTTATTGACCACTGAGGAAGGCCAAAATGGATATGGGTCTTGTGTTGGTCATTTGGCATGTTCATCGACTTTGTATGGGAAATTATTACAGCTAATGTAAGTTGTTGTTCTAGCTCTTAATGCCACCTGATATTTAGGCCCCGAGTTTATAATTGTACCATTGTGTACACCAGGGGTCATTTTGTAGAAAAAGAGGTGCAGGAGTTCATTAGCATAACTTATTAGCATCACTTATTCATATATGCTACACCACCTGGCATCACCGGAAATAAGGCAAGAAAGAGAGGAGAGAAAGAGAAAGGAAGGAAGGAAGGAAGGAAGAGCTGGCAGAGAGAGGACAGCCACTAATCCAAGCCTCAGAAATACCACTATTCTGGGAGGAGAGCTTCAGTGGTGGCTGAAGCCTTCAGAAGGCTGGTCGGAGGAACAAGGACCTTTCCAGGGGACGGGGTCACTTTGCTGCAGCCATGACACAAGCCGGTATTCCCCCGCGGGGGGGGGGGGGGGCTGGCACCAACTCCCAGAGCTGCGCTCCCCCAAGCTCCTGCTCAAAATGACCCCTGGTGTACACCATATAATAAATATGTCTTTGATATTATTTTATTTGCTGTAGCTTGACCCTTGTTAGCATATTCAGTATATTTTGGGTTGAGTTTCCCTCTTCTCCTTTGTTTGTTCTCCAGAACTCTTCATCAAGTCGGGAGTTAGAAAAAGACTGTTTTAGCATCCGGCCTGATGAAGAGATCTGTAGGACCTGAAAACTTGAACATGGTGTTGTGTTAGTTTGATTGGTCTTAATAAATGGCACTATGTGGCTTTGTTTTTGGATTTTTCCTTTGGACCACAATGGCTACCTGGAACATCTGTCCAATGTTAATTTAAGTTATCTAAGATTTAGCACTGAATTTGCTTGTTTTCCTCTTGGGGGGGGGGGGGGGGTTCTCACAAGTCCTGAGCAGGGTAACTGGTGGAAATCAGTGCAAGCGTATACACTATTTTTTTAAACAATAAAAGCACTAATTGTGTATATTATAGAGAAATAGTTTGGAGCTTCAGCAAGCATCAGAGTTTGTGAGTTTGCGGAGGATGAAGCATCTTGGAGAGGTGGGGCAGAGCCAGTACAGAGTTAATGGATTTTGCCGTGTCAGTTTGCTTCCACTATGCGTTGTTTGTACATTTGTAAATAAAACAAATATTAAAAGGACTCTGTAAGTCCTCAGTGCTCTCTCGTCCAAAGAAGACTAGACTTTGTTGTGCTGCCTCTGGAACTTCTCATTGCTTGGGGAAGCAGGGAGCATGTAACAGTAAGCTTCAGTTATTGCTAGAATAATTTGATTTTTCGTTTTTTGTACTACTATGATACAATCCAGCCTCAAATTAATGATTTTGCTCCCAAAAGATTATTTGGGAGATCAAGCTGCTCTATGGAATGAAACTGTTGTTTTGGATGAGGCGTTAGTGGTGTTGTTCCTTGGTTCCAGAATGGAGGGCATGATAGATTTTCGTGCTTTGGAAAAAGAGCTGCAAGAAGCTGTGGCCGCTGATGAGAAGTACCAGAGAGAAAACGAGGCCAAGTTCCGAGCTGTGCGCCAGAAAGTGGCATCTTATGAAGAGTTCAGGTTTGCTTGAAGTCTACTAGTTCCTTCATTGATGCGGATGATGAAAACAGACAGGTGTTTAACCATGTGGTCAATCGCTTCCTGACCTGGATAGCCGGATCTTGTCAGATCCTGGAAGCTAAGCAGGGTCAGCCCTGGTTAGTAATTGGATGGGAGACCTCCAAGGAACACCAGGGTTGCTACACAGAGGCAGGCAATGGCCAACCACCTCTGAACATCTCTTGCCTTGAAAACCCCACCGGGGGTTGCCATAAGTCAGCTGTGACTTGACGGCACTTTCCACCACCAACCGCTTATGAATTTACTACAATATACAAGCAGCCCCTTTGGAGGCAGTTCAACTGTAGTGTCAGACCTACTTAGTGGAGAGAATTTTGCATTACCAGTTGGAAATGTGGAGTGGCAGAGATGTTCCTGCTTTCCAGAAGCTGCATGTGCCCCACAGTAGGTTTGTCAGTGACAAGGAAGTGGTTAATTGTTGTCTGTCGACACCTCAGGTTTCAGATCCATGCTGCCGACTTGCCCCTTAGACAGAACAGTGATGAAATCCAGGAGGTCCCCAGTGCCTTTTAGTAGTTCAGACAAATTTTCTTCAGATTTAGGAGCTACCCCAAAAATTTAGGAGCCAGCCTTATTTTAATGACCCTAATTTCCCCTTATTGCTGCCACAAAATTTCAGAAGGAATCTGCCCCGTTTCTTAGGTGAGATCCTTAGGTAACATCCGTAGGTGAGATACAGTTGTACATATCCTTCTGGAGTATCCTTTGTACGCTAACTTCAGGAGACGTTATATTTCACTGTGTTTGACAGTTCATTCTGCTATATATTCTTATGATCTAGTTACATATCAACTCGCTGACAGGGACCCAAGAAGAACTCTTAGCAGTTGCAAAATTTGTTTACTTTTGTCTGTTGAGTGGTAGATGACGAATAACAACTATTCACTGCTTAAGATCCATGTATCATAGCTTTTATTGGAAAAAAGGAAAGGAAAGGCTACCATAAAATGTTGTCCTAAATTCTTCATTGTGTATTGTCATTTTTTAAAGGTGTATAAGGAAACATCGGGTAACCCTAGTTGTCACCACAATAAAAAGCTAACATCTCCCTCACATAACCCCCCCCCCCTTTGTACTTCTACTAAGAAACTCCAATGAAATTTCTAGGCACCTGGGTTTTGTCGAGCTTTGAGTTAAGGGGAAGAGGGGCTTGAAGCAGACATTTTTATCTGCTGAAACTCCCTCTGGAAATTCAGCATTGTAATTGCACTCTATAGTGAGCCCTTCTGTGTCGCCTGCAGGGATATTGTTTTAGCTTCACACTTGAAGCCTCTGGAGAAAAGGGACAAGACTGGAAATAAAACAAAGGTATCGTGGAACAGCTGTGCAAGAAAAGCAAGCCACACACAGGAAAGCAGAGTGGAGCTGCCTCAGGTGAGAGCACAGAGAGTGTTAGTTTCTTTCCAGCAAATCTTATTTCTTCAAGCCGTTCTTTAAAATTCCTTCTCCTGAATTGTGGAAAATTGGAGGGAGACTTGCATGTCCCCCACTGCCACCAGCATGGGGACTTTCTAGGGTTGCCAGCACTGGACTGGAAAATTCCTGGAGACGTTGAGGATGGGTCCAGGAGAGGGTGGAGTTTGTGGAGGGGAGGGGCCTCAGCATGGCTCAATGCCATAGAGTCCACCCTCCAAAGCAGCCATTTTCTCCAGGGGAGCTGATCTCTCTCAGCTGGGGATCAGTTCTAAAAGCGGGAGATCTCCAGGCCCCACCTGGAGGCTGGCAACCCCAGGACTTTCCCAAGCAAAAGGCTGTTCATTTGTTTCACATGTGAAATTCCCTGTACAGTTTATAATAATGGCGGTGGTGTACAATTGTGAGAATCTTGTCTTATTTTAAAAATATGTTTCTAGACCTTCAGGTAAACCAGGGAAATAATTTTTTTTGTGACTTTTAAATATGTCAGTGGAATCTGAAAATACAATTTTAATGAATATCACTAAAATAAAAAAAACCCCTAAAATCAACATCACTAAACAATTTCAGCTTCTATTTACTTTTTTTGAGCCAGAAAAATACATTTTTTGTTTTCTCTGCCTCCTGATTTACATTATCATACAAACCAGATTATTTTTACTGTTATTTCTGAGTGCAGAATTTGAATGGTGATTTCATAGAATTCTTTGGAGTAAAATTTTCTGTCCATTCACTGGTTTTAAGGAACTTCTTATAGGACCCACAACAAGGATTTTTAATTGATTCTTAATCCAAATAATATTCCTGTGGCCTTAAAAATACCCAAATTCTCAGATTTCCCCTGTCGTTTGGAAGGCACATTGTAACAACTTGTTTCATGGCCCCAGAGCCAATCTCTCCTCTGTTAGCCTGGCTCTCTTTGACCGTTTGCCCCACTGGGACCCTGTAATTATGGATAAGATCATCCTACTAATTGCCTAAAGGCTGGCAGGGCTCCTGGGCCGGATTACATGCCTTCCAACTTATTTAAAGTTGACCGTTCCTGGTGGGTCCTGGTGCTTGCTAAATTATTCATAGTGATAGGTGCATCTGGGAATATCCTATCCCCTACCAGCCAGAGGCAGGCTATTGTTACACCATCCCACAAGAAAGGGAACACCAAGGATCCTGTGGATTACTGTCCAGCTAGCCTCTTACCTGTGTTAGGTAAATTATGTGCTGCTCATATAGTCCTAAAAATGGAAACACGGATGTAGAACTCTTTTTTTGGGTCCTGAACAGACTGGCTCTAGAATTCAAATACTATGGCATTGTATTTTGGAGAAAGAATTTCTTGGTGCAGAATCTGGAGAGTTTAGCATAGAATGCTATCATCCATCTCTAAGCTGCAAGATGCTTATAAGCACACAGCTGCTACAGGCAATACCCCTTTTCCATGAAGGGAGGTTTAAATCTTCACTCAATGGCTTAGGGAGTGGGACAGTATTCACATGGTTTGGAGCTTCTGACACTTTTCCTACCTTCCAGGAGTTGCAGCAACTTCCAAAGACTTCATCAGAGTTCTACAGAGATTGGCGGAGATGCATGAAAAGCAGCCAAGAACAGTACCAGTTCCTGCTTCAACTTGGGCCCCAGAACCTAGGCCAGATCTTCCAAGCAGATGTTGCTTTTGGTCTCCTGGGGGAATTCCTAACAGTGCTCAGTGAAAATGTCAGTGTCAAAGACCAAGACTCTGTCTTGGAGATCTTGGAGAGTCTTTCAGGCACCAAACGCTTTGGACTGAATGTAGAACTTCTAAGCAGGCGAGAGAAGGAGAATTGCAGGCTTTTGTTTGAGAAACTACAACGGATGGAGACAGGCCTGACATGTTCTCCTGAATTCGTATATGAGGAAAGTACCACAGTTACCCAAACTAGTTGCCAGAGCAAGGGGTCAGCTGAAAGAAAACGGATGGAACTGATGCAACTTTACCAAGTCCCCTGAATGAGGCTGAGCTTGTTGCATCCACCAAACCACACAGGGAAGTTGTGTGGAACATGGGGAGGATAGGGATACCCACCACAGACATCTCTTTCCAAGCCTCATTAAAAGAAATGGGAGATGAGCAATTGCTTGCACGCCTTCTTGTGCATCTGCTGTTCATTTCCATGAGGCTTGTGTAGACCAAGTCCTCGGGATGGGCCCGTTTCTGATCTGGTGCTTGCTTCTTGTCTCTGCTTGTGTGAGTTCTGCCATCTCCTCCCAGGCAGATAGTCCACTGCAAATGCATCTGGCAAGCAATTGATTTAAGGTGTATCTGCGTTAGGGGTTTGTTCTGCTACAATTAATCTCACATTTGTTGTGGTCTGTCTCTCCCTCTCTCTCTGTCCTGTCTTGGAATATCAGGGGTGTGGCCCGCTCACCAGTCTGCAGCTCAGCTGGCGCAATCACTTTCAAAGCAATATTAAAGATGTGAGCATATGCAAAATGTTTTCCCCTAACCAATGAATTCTCACAACCATCCCTTTATGTCGGGGTGAGCGAAGTGGGCTTCTAGGCAAGAGGGCAAAATCCCACAGCATAAGCTCTGTGTTCTGTCCTAGGTGGGTGACAGCAGGAGGGAGCAGGGGGGTGGGCTGCTTGTCTGGTGTGTTTTCTGGACGGACTAGCCAATGTCTAGAATATTGGGAGTGGACTTCCGGTTCTTCCAGTTGCCTTAATTTAATCAACAGAGCTATTAGCTCCATCAATTAAATTAGCCCCGGTGCCCTGGCGCCTCCCGAAAAATTCCTAGCTATGGAACAAGAAATTCATCCCCTCCCATTAAGCAATGAAAAATCCTTGCAAGCTAATGCCAAGAGCCTGCAGCCCCAAACTACATTGCAGCATCCTTGTCAATCTTCAGCACCACATGGAGTCTAGAATGCCTTGTAATGTGGAGAGTAATAGAAACAGACTAGTCATTACATTGATGTGACAGAATAAGTGGGGCAACTCCTGAGTGGACACAGGAGATTTGACCACATTTTTGTGACATCGTGAGTTGTAGCAGGGAGCTTATCCTCGCTCAGAGAAGCAGAGGGGCAGTTGCTAGCAAAGGCTGGCAGCAGGCTGCATTCCACAAACATCTGTATTCAAGACGAAGAAGAGGAGGTTTTTATAGCCCACTTTTCTCTACCTTAAGGGATGCCAAAGTGGCTTCTGATCGCCTTCCCTTCCTCCCCCCACAACAAGCCCCTTGTGTGAGGCCGGTGGGGCTGAGAGAGTTCTGAGAGAACCGTGACTGGCCCCAGGTCACCCAACGGGCTTCATCAAGAGACGGAGTGGAGAACCAAACTCGGCTCTCCAGAGCCGAGTCTGCTGCTCTTAACCAGGACACAACACTGGCAACAAAAGGCTTACCCAGAAGTGACCGCACAACTAGAATCATCACACGCCGCAGCTGTGGAGCGCTGGTCTGCCTGTAGTGTTGTCTCATTTATACAGTCATACATCATTAGGGAGAGAGTAGATTTCAAGGGTCGTCATTCCAGTGGCGTGGCAACAGGACTTTAAAGTGAAGTTGCTGGATTAGAATTCATTAAGAGGTTTAACATAATCGCCCTCCCCCCCTTCCAGGGATGAACAAAGATGTGGGGCTCTCTCATCATAATTCGTGTTAACTTAGGGTTGCCAGGTCTCCCCGCCACTAGCAGGGGATGGGAGGGATAGGGTTGCAGCTTCAGGTTGGGAAACTCCTGGAGACTTGGGAATGGAGCCTGGGGGGGGGGGGGGGGAGACAATATGCCATAGAGTCCACCCTCCAAAGCATCCATTTTCTCCAGGGGAACTCATCTCTGTAGTCTGGAGATGATCTGTAATTCTGGGGGATCCCCAGGTTGCAGCTGGATGCTGGCATCTCTGTTAACTGTCTTAGGAAAACTTGGTACTCCTCAGCTGTTACAGACATTAACTGACCTAGTTAAACTAGAGAAATGCCCAGTGAGTTCAATTGTGAAATGTCTCTGTACTTTTCTAGATTGCATTTATATTTTTCACAGTTGCGTGTCACCCTGTACTTCCTGTATTTTATAGTCCTACAGTTTGCTTTTTCACAATTAATGAGGATCCACTGAATGCATTTGACAAAGCAGGCTCTAGTCCACCCCCCAATAATTTTTTTTTTGTATTTAACGTGCTAATTTTCAGCTCTGTAAGCACATCCACTGAAATTCCTGGCCCCTCTGGTTAAACTGTCTCAGGTAGCAGTTACTGGGGAAGGCTCATCTCTGGCTAAGATCCTGGAGAGCTGCTGCCAGTCAGAGTCGACAATACAAAGCTATAGTGACAATGATCCACTTCAGCGTAAGGCTGCGGTCACACATGCCAGTTGAAGCAGAGGGGAAGCGAGGCTATTTCCTCCAGAGGAATTTGACAAGCAGTTGCGAGATCACACATCCCTTTGTAGCTGCGGGCTCAGCCCATCACTGTGTGATCAGACGCAACCATGGATGAGTTGGGGTTTTTTTGGCCATTTGTTCCCCATGCGCATAAATGAGGAATTGCATCTCTGCTCCGAGGGCTCCCTATGGAGTTTGCGATGATGTGCGTACTGTGAAGGGGGGGGGGGAAGCGGCACCAAGCCAGAATGGTATGATTAGACCATCCCGACAGCATGAGAGTGTGCTTGAGTGATCAGATGGGAAAGTCCATCCGTGGCTCGTCAGAACCCGTTAGAGCCAGATTTTCCCCGTTGTCTTTTAACTCAGCTTCCGTGGCGGAACAGCATGGTTTGCTGATGACTGCGAGACGCTTCCCAGATGTTGCTGTCTGATCCTGCCCTTTAGATCTGTCAGGCATTCGCAGCTATGTCGGATCTAATGGGGCATGTGATTGCAGCCTAAGACTATGTTATACATTCATATATTTCAACTGGCCGTTTGGGCTGGGAGGGAGGGGCTGTTTGTTTACTGTTCCATCCTGGAGTTGGGCTTCCATTCTAGAATTTGAGTCAAAGTCTAGAACTTGTGATTGGTCTCTTCTACCCAATGTGGAACCTGTTGGGTGACATGATTGATTCAGGAACCAAATGGCTTCAGCAGGGTTGGCTGGAATTGTCCTTGTCCTTCACACTGCTGGTGTCCTCCATGCCTTTGCCATCATGGAGAAGGAAGATGTGTTCAAGAAGACTCCTTGCCCAGCCTTCCTAATGTTTGAGAATGCTGCCTACCTGGCTGACATGAGCTTTGAGTTACCTTGCAACTGCAAGCCGGAAGAGGTCACCTCAGTGGTATGGTACTTCCAGAAGAGCATGGGCAGTCAGCAGACGAGAGTCTTGACAGACTTTGACGGCACGTTGATTGTGGACTCCAGCTTGATCAAGGTGGGAAGCGACATGTTCCGGCGCTTCAGTATTAGGATGTTCAGTCTCATTGTCTTCCGAGTTCAGGTAGAAGATTCAGGGCACTACATCTGTGGCACAAAGCAAGGAGACTTCTTCTACGGCTATGACGTGGACGTGCAGGCTTCCAAGGGCATAGATGTTGCCTTTGCAGACAGAAATCAGCACCCACAGGAGGACCGTAATGAAACACAATTCACAGTCTTCACTATCTTCTGGGACTGGACCACATGTAACCGTTGCGATGTCAGAGGTGAGCAGCGAAGAATTGGTCTTTGCTACATCAGGAGTGCCTACCTGCTCAGGCGGTACCGTACTACCACGGCAAAGGTCGCCTCCTGTGGCTCCAGCTCCGTCCCAAAGCAGTTTCAGGGTATCTTCCAGCATAGGAAGCCTGAGGTGGTTATCCGAAGTTGCACAAAGCCTTGCGGAAAGAAAAAGTCCTCCAAAAAAGGGGAAGCTTCCATCTCGGACGTCATCTCAAAGCTTGGGGAAAAGCCATGGGTTCCCGACGTGCCTGTACAGTTCCACAAGCAGTCCCTCGGCGGTGGACTGATCATCTCCTGCCCTGGTGCCAGGCCAGAACATGCTGTGGCCTGGGACAAAGATTCCGCTCGGCTGTACCTCACCCGGTACCTCATTGGGATCAACGGGAGCATGAGGGTTTTCATAGACCATGGAAACCATCTGCACATCCGGTTTGCCCAGCTGGGTGACCGAGGGACCTACTACTGCTGGCGAGAGGGGCAAATGGTTGCCGGCTTCCGGCTCTCCGTGGTGTACGAGAGTCGCCGCAGGCGAAGCCTGGATGATCCTGAGACCCTGTACGCGGTCAAGGTCATCCTCACGAGCTACGTCCTCATCACCGTACTGTTTGCCGTCATCCATGTGGTGAGCTGCTGCCTTTATGCCTTCAGATGCACAGCTATGGAATAGCATCGCCGAGGGAAACAGACATGGACTAAGAGCAGTTAGCAGATGCAGTGATAAGAAGGCTGCCAACTGGTTAAAGGGTTAATTAACCAATTAGCCCACTGAGCTTCAATAAATGTATATGTTGTAGACCCTTTAGCAAATCCTGAAGTTTGGGTCTAGTTTCTCTTGAATTCTCTACAGTTTAATATATGGAAGGACCCATTCTTTGTCAGAGGGAAAGTCCATCTTTTAATATTTTTCATCCAATATGGGATAGTTCTTGCACTTGTTGGCAGAGTAATTAATGCAGCAATGGTGCACAACCTGATAAAGGTTTGTTTAGGAATTAACATACTTGATAGGAAAGAGGAGAGAGAGAGAGAGATTCCTAACTCACCTCTGGCTGAGAGAGAAGGTAAGAATGAGTGTGGCACTTCTGAGGAGGAGGGGCAAATTGCCCCAAGAGGAGCAATCTACAGACAGGCAAGGAATGGCACCTGACGGGAGAGAAAAGGCGCTGACCTCACTATCCTGCCTAGTTGTCTTCTTGCTGCCCCCTGCAGGGTCTTCTCCTTTCCTTCTTTGTACACTAGACTTATTGTTTGTCTTTTCCAACAGCGCTAATGTAACAGGAATAAAATGTGAACGAAACTAGCTCAAAACACCGCTGAATTATGGCATTAACATCAGCTGAGCATTGTTGACTTCAGTTGACACTGATTCTGATAAGAAAAAAATACTGGAAGATGATCCACAGCCCAGCTGTTGAGCACGTATTTTGCACAAAGAAAGTTTCAGATTCAGTCTTCTGTAGGGTTGCCAACCTCCAGGTGGGGCCTTTTACAACTGATCTCCAGCCGACAGAGATCAGCTCCCCTGGAGAAAATGGCTGCTTTGAAGGGTGGACTCTGTGGCCTTGGGCCATGCTGAGGCCCCTCCCCTCCCCCAAACCCCGCCCTCTCCTGGATCCACCCTCAAAGTCTCCAGGTATTTTCCAACCCAGACTTAGCAACCCTAGTCTTCTGCATCTTCCTTTGAAAGATCAGGGCTGGAAAAAAAGATTTCCTCTTTGCAATGTCTGGGAGCTGCTGTTAGAATAAGCAGTCTTGGCCTAACAGGAGTGGTCTGAATAGGCCTGAGTTATTGCCTGTGTCCAAACTCTGTGGTGGTTCTGCTCCTCGCCCTGGCGTCTCTCGTCACACAACTTGGGGAGGAGAAATGGGAAGTGGAGGGGCTGCTTGCTATATGCATGGAATAATTTTAAAAGAAAGAGGAAAGTCATTGGGAGCACAATTTGAGGTAGTGTTGCAGCATTGATTATTTTAATGGTTGCAAAAATATTTAAATACAGATCCACGTCCAGAACTTAAAACAGCGTTAGAAATGGGCTTGGCATTCAGAAATATGTAACCAATATAAAGATCTAGGATATCCTGCACAGTTTCAGACAAGTCTCCAGAAATACGCACAGCGCAGCATAAAAGCTGTATGTTATGAGGGCACAAACAGTGGTTGGAAATGAAGGTCAGAATTAACATTGGCCATTTCAAAACTGACTGGTAATCGTTAACAATTCTGATATATTGCTATTGAAGATAAGGTCTAAGCATCCTACCTTAGTATTTTGGATAAACGTGTGAATACATATGTTCCTCAAGCTCTTCTCTGCAAGCTCAAAAAAGGTATAACCAGTCTTGATATCTGTGGTTAGGAGCGCTGCTCTTACCAATGCTTTTAGTTCCTAAGGGTCCTGTGCTGCCACATTTTCCAGAAGCCCGACACCTCTTGGCTCGTGCTGGGTAAGTAATCAGCCAGTCTGTGTTGAGAGTGAAAACCGACTTTGCTCAAGCCCCCCTCTCCGCCCTGTTTGAGTTGCTGCCGTCAGATGTCACATTTATGACTTCTCCGGGATGAGGGGAAGGGGTCAGCCATAGAATGCTAACAAATGGGCAGCCTCTGCGAGGGAAGCAGAGAGCGTCCATTTGGTTGGGAGAAAAATCTCACGCCCCAGGAGGGGCTGCTTCTTGCTGGCATCAAGGTGGAGACAGGCAGACCTAGCTGAGGGCAGGAAAGCTGAGTAGGGATTGGAACCAGGCTGTTGGAAGGGAGGGAGGGATCATAGAGACCTGGAATGCTGGGTGTGCAAAAGGCAAGGTGCTGATAGAAGGGAGGGTGAAAGAATAGGGGAAATCTTCAGGAAAACTTGACAGCAGGCACAGGAAGGGCCGCAGGTACTATGTAGGAGGAGGGCAGAGGGGCTCGGGAAGCAGGAAGGCAGCAGAGTCTGGTCCCAGTTTTTGAGCTGGAAATGAAAGAGTCTCCCATTAAACTTATCTCCTCTCCCCCCGCAACAGATGGAGGGGAGCAGTGCAGCCGGTTCACGGACTCATTCTGCTTTGTTCCTTTTCGGGATTCCTTCTGCCACTTTCAGTCAGATAAACCTCAGTCTGTAGCTACATGTGCCTTGCCTGCAGTTTCCTTAGCAGTAGTGAAGGTGGACTGGCTCAGAACTTCTAGTACCCAACAGTGTGTTTTAGGGAGACGACGGGCCATTTCTGACTCCCTTCTGTCCCTGAGCCCCGTATCCCCTGCCTTGATCAGAAGTGTGTTTTTAAAATGGTTTTTTCAAAAGGGCGTGTGACCTTTGCACACAGCCTCATAGTTACATGTTTATAAAGAAAGTACACAGGGGTTTCATTGAAACATCATACTATTCCCCCCCTGAAAATCACAATGTACCAAAAGGAAGTGTATTTAATCCATGCAAAATTGTGCATGACACATGGGAATAGCAGTGAAACAGTACTTTAAGAAACAAACAACATTTTTAAAATGACAACAGCTGAAGTATGTTAGGAGTCGGACCCACTCTGCCAGAGATGGTCTCTTAAAACATGCATGGAAACTGAATGTTAACAACCCATAAAAGAGTAACCCCCTTAAGTCGAAACTCTAGAAGCAGAGAACAAACTCCAGTAGGAGATGAAGGTGTCTCAGCAGGGGTGCGAAAACCAGGTGCCCCGTTGCTGCTGGCAACCTTCAAAACTGGTCCTGGCACCTGGGTTAGTGGGTACAGCATCAGGTTGCCATGTCCTTAGCCTATTTCTTTAGTTCCTAGCCACAGCCAGCAGCCACTCCATGGAGTGATTTTCAGTTTGGGCAGTTGAACACTAGCAGGAATTATGGCACCTTTGGAAATTTAGCGCTTTCTGGAAGGACGGCAGAGAGGCTAGAAATGTACCAGCAAGAAGTGACTCTCTGTTTTCACTCATGTTTCCCTCTCTTCCTCCTTCCAAACCAGCTCCTAAATTCTGCACGGAAACCAAAGCTGCATGCCCTACACTTCACTATTCGGGCAAATTCTGGATGAGTAGCCAGCCACACTAGACTGTTGGTAACCCAACCATCGAGGAGTCCCACAGCGCCATAAAGACAAACGAAGCTGTGGTTTTGCATTTTTTGTCAGTTAAGAATGTGTTGTAATACATGAGCTGCATTTGATGTATCGGTATTAGGTGTGGACTGCATAACTGGTGCAAAATGAGAAAAATGTTTGATCTCACATAAACACGGGCTTCATAGCAGAATATTTTTGGATCCTTTGTGTTGTGCCTTCTGGGTTATTTAAGGATTGAATGTGAAACTGAGGAAGGAATGCAGCACCACCCATCTGACGACTGCTTCAGTTGACCCGTGCTGGGACTGGGACATGATCTGTGCCAGTGAATATATCAAGGCTGCCATCGTAAGAACACTTTCCCGGAAGTAAACCCCAGCGAATAAATGGGGATCACTTCTAAAGAGATTTTCTTAGGATTGCTCCCCAAATGACAAAATGTAGTCCAAAAGTGTCAGCTTGAACCCGAGTCCCCCTGGTTCACAGCATCTCGCTCACATTCTGCAGCGCACATAAATTACACCAAGTGCACAGGATGGATTTACAAAACTGTAGATGAATGATCTTGAAAGAAAGTCTGATCATTGTGAGAAGGAATAGGGGACTTTCCCAATTCCATCCCCACACAATATTTCAGGGACACCCAGTCTACAGCCCTGCAGTCCCTCTCATCCAAGACTGGCATTGGATTCACTTTGCGACTTTTAAGAACTGGGCGCTTGCTGGACTTTTCAAAACAAACTTTCTGGCTTGCAGCACAAACAGGCAAAGTCACTCACTGGACTGCCTGTCCACAGAACCAGAGAGTTCGTAGGGATCAGCTGGGGATGTGTGAGGGTTGCCAGGTCCCCCCAGGCCGCCAGTGGGGGATGAGAGGTCAGGTTGCCAGATCCAGGAGATTTGTGGGGGACAGGGACCTCAGTGGGGTACAGTGCCACAGGGTCCACCCTCCAAAGCAGCCATTTTCTCCAGGGGCATCAATCTCTGTAGTCCAGAGATGAGCTGTAATTGTGGTGGATCCCCAGGTCCCATCTGGAGGCTGGCACCCCCAGGATGTGTGGGTAACTCATGCCATGGCTGGGGAACCAGGAAGCGTTGCCTGATGTTTATATTCTTTTTCACCAGGCTGAACATAAACAATCTCCCTCTGTCCTGCTGGTCTCTGATCATAAGTCTAGCTTCCCTCTGGGTCTCTGGCAGTTTGTCACTCTTCTTGAATTCCCCCGCCTTTGCCCCTTCTCTCTTCTCCAGGTTCCCTGCCCTTTAGCTCCACCTCCAAACAGCCTTCTTCACTTTTCCTTGAACATCCTCCCCCTCCTCAGAAGACACGTGGCTGTTCTCTCTGATCACTGACATGCCCTGTTACACACCCAAGAATGCCTCAGCCCAGCACCCACGCACGGACTCTGCTGCTCCAAGAGGAAATGGGACTTGCAATCTGAGAGAGACCCAAAAGCTAACTGGACCAAAATGTGGAAACAAGGTGAAACCAGATGGCCCCAGCTCTGCCGCAGATCGAACTGGACTACAGCAGGCCACAAACTAGGCTTGCCAGTCTCCTGGCTGGGGTGGGGGATCCCCTGCCCTCCGTTCCCATTGGCTGCCATGGCTCCAAGTGATAGTGGCAAGATACATTTTTTTTCAAAAAACCCCAACAACCTGGCATCACCTTTTGTGCCATTATGTCACTCCAAGGAAAACTCGGAACTGATAGAAGATCTCAAGTTTCCAGTGATTCCTAGAGCTACTCTCTGTTACTGGAAGTGATATGCAGCCCCCACTTGCCTCTGACCCCATTCCTCCTGCCACTTACATGGTCTGGCAGCCCTACCACAAGCAGAGCATGGGAGGAAAGGGTGTGGCAGAAAAGGTGCCTCTAAGGAGGCAGCTCAGGTGACTCGAGAAGGTCAGCCAAGCCACAGTGGGAAAGAACCTCACTTGCCAAATTTACTGGGACAGGCAGTGGAATTCCTTTCCATCTCCAAATATGACAGGTCAGATTCCACACCAAAACAAAATCCACCCAGTGAATCTTCCAGAAGGAAGATTGGGGTAGTTCCACACATGTACAGCTGCATGACACCTGAAGCCTTTCTCTCTGGCTGTGGTGGTCTTTAATGCTCTGGGGAATGTGGAACAAAATCACACATGCAGCGGTGTGTGCCAGAACAGAAGTCTTGACAATCAAAGCCACAAGACAAGTACCCCCTGGCCACCAGCAGGTGTGGGGGTTTGCCAGGTCCAGGTTGGGAAATTCCTGGAGATTTGGGGGTGGAGCCTGGGGAGGACCTCAGTGGGATACAGTGCATAGAGTCCACTCTGGAAAGCATCCATTTTCTCCATGGGAACTAATCAATGGAGAGGAGCTGTAATTCTAGGGGATCCCCAGGTTCCACCTGGAGGCTGGCATCCCCACAGTCACCACAAGCTTACATCAAAGAATCCATCGCTATCTTCAAACCAGGTGATATCCTTTGATCAAACCAGGTGAAAATACTTTCCAAATCCCATGATGTTCCCTTTTGGGGCCTGCCAACCTCTCCCCCTCCCCTTGCTGGGCTCCTGTGCCTTTAACAGCCACAGTGGAAGTTTTCACTGTTACACACCCACAATATGATGATCAGCCTGGTGAATTTCTGCTTATTGTGCCCTTGTTGAAAGCTTGCCAGAAAAGGCAGGGAAGCTGCAGCCCGCAGGGGCCGGGGAAGGGTGGACTCAGGCCGACGACCCCCCTCCACTGGGCCACACCAGCATGTCTCAGTCTGGACTAAGACTAGGGCAGGGCCCCCCAGCTTTTTTGAGCCCGAGGGCACACTTGGAATTCTGACACAGCCACAAAATGGCTGCTGCCACAGCTTACCTTCAGCCACGTAGCAAAGACAACTTGTCCTGTGGAGGCAGCGGCTGCCAAAGCAACATTTTAAAAAACCTGCACAGCCAATCAAATCTCCAAAGGTCAGTCACAAACCTTGCTGAGCAAATAGGGTTGCCATCCCCATGGTAGTGATGTCATCACACTGAGGGTGTCATGTGGTGATACTCTAGCATTCGTGGGGGGTGGGGGAACTGTATGGCAGAGACATCCCAATGAGGGGCCAGAAACCCCCCGCTGTGGGAAAGCAAAAGCCCCTCCTGGTCCCGCCTACTTTCTAAAAACACTTGGCAGGTGCCACGAAACGTGTCAGCGGGTGCCATGGCACCCACAGACGCCACATTGGGGACCCCTGTACTAGGGGATAGAAATCTAAGGGGTGCATTTTCAGAAATACAGCCCCTTCAGGCCTCTGATCATTGTTTGTTCACACACAGAGAGATGGAAAAATCAGGCCAAGGCCAAGGGTGCAAGTAAAGTAAAACATTTTATTACTCAGCTAAAAGTCCCTGAGTAATAAAACACAATTTTAACCTTCCTTGCCCCACACTGACCTTGGCCTTTTACAAAAAACCTCTTCTTTTGCGGCCCTTTTATTTTCTCCTCTGCTCACACAAACACATAAAAGCCCAGCTTATTGGCACATTCTGGCTCTCCCATTGGCTGTGCTGTGCACTCCATCAGCCATTGGCCCATCAACTGCCACTCAAGAGTACTCGCATGCCATTGGCTGTCCCCCACACACTGCCATTCCCTGTCTGAATAAACTGCCAAAACTGCTCTGAGGCTCACATTCTGCTTAGTGGCTGTTGCTAGGCAACCAAGCTTGGTTCTACCAGTAAAAAGGCAAAGGCAAGAGGCTCTTTCCAGGCCTACTTTGGCCTTTGTGGGGAACTCATTGGGGCCAGTCCTGACTAGGGTTGCCAGCTCCAGGTTGGGAAATTCCTGGAGATTTTGTGGTGGAGTCTACGGAAGCCAGAGTTTGGGGAGGGGAGAGGCCTCAGCTGAATAGAATTCCATTGGCTGTGATCATACACGCCTTTAGATCCAACATAGCTGCAAATGCCTGAAAGACCTAAAGGGCGTGATCAGACAGCAACAGCTGGGAAATGTCCCACAGTCGTCAGCAACCTGTACTGCTCTGCCACAGAAGCGGAGTTAAAAGACACCAGGGAAAGTCCGGCTTTAACTTGTTCCAACAGGCCACAGATAGACTTTCCCCTGCCTGATTGTACAAGCATGCTCTCAAGCCGTTGGGACGGTCTTATCATGCCATCCTGACTCGGTGCCTCCCCCCCACTCACAGTATGCGCATAATCGCATAGGGAGCCCTCAGTGTGGAGGTGTGATTCCTAGTTTATGTGCATGGGAAAGAAATGGCAAAAAAAAAAACCATGACTCACCTGCGGTTGCATCTGATCACACAGTGATGGGCTGAGCATGCAGCACAAAGGAATGTGTGATCTCGCAACTGCGTGTCAAATTCCTCCAGAGGAAATAGCCTTGCTTTCCCTCCTCTCCAACTGGCGCATGTGACTGCAGCCATAGAGTCCACCCTCCAAAGCAGTTATTTCCTCCAGACGGAGAGAGATCTGTTGTCTGGAGTTTAGTTGTGATACCAGGCAATACCACAGCCAGTGTGGCATAGCAGTTAGCACTTCAGAGCAGGGTCTGCCAGACCCAGGTTCTTGCTGTGGAAGTTGAGTGGGTGATTTTGGACTAGTCAGACTTTCAGCCTAACCTACCACACAGGGTCGTTGTGCAGATCAAAAGGGGGAGAGGAGAATGATGTGAGCTGTTTTGGTCCCCGTTGTGGAGAAAGACTGTGCTTTTCCTAGGTAGAGGCTGCAGAGAGGAGGGAGGATATGGAAAGCTGAAGTCAGAGGGGCAGATAAAGGTAGGTTGATGGTTGGCTGGGAAGGAGATAGGATTGCCAACTCCAGGTTGGGAAATTTCTGGAGATTTGAAAGGTGGAGCCTGGAGAGAGTGGGGTTTGAGGAGTGGTGGGACTCCAGGCAGGTACACTGTTATAGACTCCACCCTCCAAACCAGCCAGTTCCTCCTGGGGAACCATTGTTGCCAATCTCTAGGTGAGGGCTGGATATCACTCAGAATTACAACTGCTCTTCAGGTGGCAGAGATCACTTTCCCCAGAGAAAATGGTGGACTCTGTGTCATTATACCCTGCTGAGGTCACTACAGAAATTGACGCTGAGTGCCCAAGGCCAGGGCACCTGCCCAGAGCCTCTTTCTAGAGCCCATTGTATTTATTTCCACAATAGGCCTTATTCCTAGTCAACAATAAAAACCAATCCTATTTGTTAGTAGGTTTATTGAGAAGCATTCTGATTTTGGCATCAGGACAGAGGTGATCTCTAGACAAGCCACAGTCTGGTCTAAACTGCTGTTTGGAGAAGTGAACCTGCTAATTAAAGGAGGCAGGAGAAGAGTCAGGAGTCGGATCCCCAAAGACGCCTATGAGAGAGGCTGAATCAACAGGCCTGACGGCAGCTTCAGAACGGCAGCATTAGATTTGCAAGTGCTTCTTTGCCTCTTGCCAGCACGGGCACATTTGGGGTGGCTGCTGCAGATCCAGGCTGTGTGGGACATGGGAGGGAAGCGTCGGAAGGCAGCTCAGCTCTCCTAGCATCCTACAGCTACAGGTGAGCTCCTCTACCGCGTGGCTGCTGTTTTCACACCACTTCCTTGTGCTCCTGGGTGGACTCCTTGATCACCTGCAGGCAGAATGAGAAAAAGCAGGAGGTCACCACAGAAAGTCTCTTGGGAGCTTGTAGCCAAGAATGTGTAGTAAAAACGGATCCAAGTAAACAAGTAAATCAACTAGGGGATGCCAGCCTCCAGGTGGCACCTGGGGATCCCCGGGAATTACAGCTCATCTCCAGGCTATAGAGATTAGTTCCCCTGGAAAAAATGGATGTTTTGGACAGTGGACTCTATGGCTACAGAGATCAGTTCCCCTGGAGAAAGGGGATGCTTTGGAGGGTAAACTCTATGGCATTGTCCCCCACAGAGGTCCCTGCCCTCCCCAGGCTCCACCCCCAAATCTTCCTGAGTTTCCCAACCTGGATCTGGCAACCTTAAGATCACCCTAGCGCTCTGTCATTCCAGCCAAGGGACAGTTCTCATTCAGTCTGAAATGTTTGCATTCAGAAAATGTCAAGTTCCTGCTGTGGTTTTTTTAATTTCCTAAAGTGACGTCAGTCTAAATTGGTGGCAACTAGAAACGGTGCTCAGTTTTCACTGGATTTGGGGTATGGGTTGCCAACTCCAGGCTAGGAAGTTCCTGGGAATTTGGGGGTGGAGCCTGGGGAAGGTGATGATTGGGGGGGGGGGACCTCAGTGGGGTACAGTGCCATACAGCCCATCCTCTAAGGCAGCCATTTTCTCCAGGGGAAGTGATCTCTATTGCCTGGAGATCAGCTGCAACCACCTGGAGGTTGGCAGCTCTGCATCCGTCCCTCCCCATAGGGTTGCTGACCCCAGGTTGGGAAATTTCTGGGAATCTGGGGGTGGAGTCTGGGGAGGAGGGCAGAGTTCCAGAAGGGGGGGTGGAGCCCAGCAGTGAGGTGATGCCAGAGTGTCCCGCCCTCCAGTGCTGTCGGGGGCGGGAGGGGGGGACTGATCTATGTAGTCTGGGGATCTGTTGTAATTCCAGGAGATCTCTGGGCCCTGGCTGAAGGCTCTCTGCCATCACTAGGGCTGATAAGTAGCGTGGGGGGGGGGGGGGGGGAAACAGTTCAGTTCTGCCCCCTCCCCACTGGCTGCTTTTTAGAGCTAAAGGGGGGATCCAGTTGTAGTTTGCCTTGGAACGTTATATCTGTATAAATACAGTTATAGGATGCAGTTTCTTCCCCCCTAAGTGAAAGCAGAGTGGTAGGAAATGCCTGGAAAATGTACTAACAGCAGGTAAGAGACTTAAGTCCCAGCCACTCCCCCCCCCCCCCCAAAAAAAAAAACCCTTTTATCCATGACTGGCACTTGCCAGAGAAGAAAGAAATGAAGGAAAGAAGAGGAAAGTACATGATCAGATCAGTGGGACAGCAGAGGGCGCCCAAGCACAAGCTCAGATTTCTGCCTTTTCTGTCTTGAGGAATCTGGTTTCTTGCACCTTTTGAGATGATTGACCTTTAGCTTCCTATTGCCAAAGTTAGCGTCTAAGGCCTGCTATGCATGCACATCGTACTGCAGATTTTCGGAGCAGTAAGCCTTTAATCTTAACTTCAGATTCTTACACACTATTCTTTCCCCCTCTTGTGTATTTATTCTGCAGCTACCATTTAAAAACCCACACTTTTCTAAATCAGGGTGGAAGGTCACTTGTGACATCTGGGGATGGTGTCCAAAGTTTTTTTTTTTTTTAATTATGCAGTTGCCCTACTGCAGCTGCACAGTAGCATCCAGCAAGTGTCTTCCATTAAAATCCTTGTGGTTCAGTTTTTTCATAGTTCCTTGAATGAAAGGGAACAGAAAGAAAGGCAGGCAAAGGGGGAAAACTCAATGTTGAAACTGACAAGACTTTTTTAAAAAACTAACAAGCAGCTGTGAAGCCCCATTTTCCATATTGCCGAGCACTAGGGGGATTCTGTGCTGTGTTAGTGGCCACTGTGAAAAATGGGAGTCACCCGATCTCATAATATGGGGAAACATGTTGAGTATACAGAATGCATGGTAGAACCCACTGACATTGGCATTGCAAGCTGTGATAATTGGCAACGTGTGAGTGCATGTGCGTGTTCGTGTGTGCACCTGTGCAAAGTTGGCTGCAACTCCACCATGCTTTGCACAGGGCTCTTTACATCTCCTCTGGCAGAAGCTCTGGAAAACTTTTTTAGTCTTGTGCCACTAAGTTGAAAAAAAAGGGTGGGGGGTATTTTCGCCAGCGCCCTAGCGCAGCTGCATAGTAGCGTTAATTTTCTGCCCTTCCTTGCAAATTTGCATGGTTTTCTCTTTGTGATTCTCTTATTTGATCCTGCATACTGGTCATGATCTTGGCAGTTTTTAAAAACCTGTCCTATGAGGATTGCACTCTTCCTCCAAATGGATTGATCCCAAGTAATTCTTAAGTTCAGCATTTTGCAGAAGGTCCATGTGGCTCAGTTGCCATTTTAATGTTAGGCTTCTAAAGACTGCCAAAATGCCCCCCAAAAAACTTTGTTCACTAGAGCATTAAAGGGGAAAATGTTTTTAAAGCTTTAGGCTTTCCATTCCAGGGTCTCTCTCTGTTTCTTTACATCTCATGTCAATGTCATTCCACGCCGATATCCTCCCCCCTTTATTTTGTTTGCACGCAGCACTGAAATCCTTTTTTTTCTGCACTGGGGATGCTGCCATTTGCCTCCTCTCCAATCCTTCTTTCAAATCAATACCAGCAGGGAACTAAACCTTGAGCAGCTCCTCTTAAATTCTCTACATGTCATTTTATTTTTTTATTCAGTGATCTGAGACTGGCGATAGTCTCATATCGCTAGACTCATGCCACTTGTCAAAAAAAATAAAAATTTAAAAAGAGGGGGAAATGAAGTTTGTACACCAATGAAAGGGGGAGGATGGCGGCAGGTGCAGCATGGGCAGAATGACCTTGAGGTGGGCGGGAAGTGGCCTTCGAGGGGCAGCAATTGGTATCTTGTTGGTATCTAAGGTGCTACTGGGCTTGAATCTAGCAGTCACATATTTATGATTTCACTGCATGGAAGAGCACGAGAAAGTCAATGTAAGTATAGTGGCTCGTCTCCTCTCTGCCGGGGATTGTCTCTGCCACGAACTCCCTGGTCGGCCAACTGCCTTCTCTCAGCCCCCGGCCTCAGCCGCTCCCCCATCAGCACTAGGAGGGTAACAGCACTGGCCTGCTGTGTCACGCACACCCATGCCTCAGGTGTACAGTGAGAAGTCGCAGTCAGTTGTTTTCTAGATGCTGACTTACGGCAACCTCACAGGGTTTTCAAGACAGACTTTCAGATATTGTTTATTTATTTGTTTGTTTGTTGAGATTTATATCCCGCCTAGTCAGATATACCGACTCAAGGCGGCTAACAACATTAAAACCAACATTCATATATAAGTTAAAAATCCATACATCCATATGAAATTAACAAATAAACCCACAAAGATGGCAGTATTACAGAACTTGTAGTTAGCAAGGCAGTGCAAAGGACCGACATCAGAGCAGCAGCCTAAAGATTACAGGCCAGTAAGTCCACCAGCCGATTTCATAGTCTGGTGATCTCACCTCCATTTTTCCAGGTACTGTTACCCCCCCCCCCCCTCGTGGCAGCTCCTAGTCAAAGGCCTGGTGAAAGAGCTCCGCTTTGCAGGCCCTGCAGAACTGCAAGAGGTCCTGCAGGGCCCTGATGTCCTCTGGGAGCTCATTCCACCAGTGAGGAGCCGCCACTGAGAAGGCCCTTGTCCTAGTGGTCGTTAGCCTGGCCTCTCTATGTTGGGTGCCTGACCTCAGTGCTCGCTGGGGTATGTACGGGGAAAGGCGGTCCCTTAGGCAGGCAGTAAGAGCACGCATGAGAATGAGATGTTTGACATCAGATTTGACAAAGGGGCTTTGACTCTTGAAAGCTTGTCCCCCCCCTCCCCCCGCAAAAAATCTTGCTGTTCTCTAAGAATCTCTTGCACCCAATTTTTGCACATTTATGCATTTCACTGCGTGGGAGAGAGAATGCTGGAGAATTCCTAGTCCCATCTCTTTTGACTCTACATTCTCCCCACCGCTCATCTTCTTGGAGAAAGAAAAATTATTTTCTTTTGCCCACCAGCTTTCTTGCATGCCATAAACCTTGCCAGCATTTCTGCCCACAGTAAACTAACATCTCTGACAAAGTGCAATTAGAATGAAACACCCCACCCCACCCAAATCCCCAGTGTCACACAGAAGGGCAAAGGAAGGCTATTGTACAACAAGAAGCCGAAGGCATCAGAACAGGGGACATGACAGCAGCAGCTAATCTGAGGGGGGAAATGGGAAAACCGAGCAGATAAATTGTATACGAGTCAACAATCATATGCTACAAAGTCTTTCTCAGTTGTATCTCAGTGGGAGCTTCCCTTCCAAGGCTTGGGAAGTTACAGTATTGCTTTATTCATTCCTAACAATATTTTGTTTGGAGTTTTGAGTATCACAACTCAAGTATGAACTTGAAAAGGATGGAGAGGACAACCGTTAATCTAATCAAGGGCCTAGAAGACAAATCCTACAGGGAAAGTCTGACGAAGGTGGGTATATACCATCAAAGTGTGACTTAACTTCAAATATGTTCAAAGTTTAGAAAGCATCTTGACAGAAATGGGGTGGGGGTCCGACAAGAGAAGATGCAAACCACACATTAGGAAGAACTCCCTAACAGTCAGTAGCAGAACAAGGTATTTAAGGAGACTGGGGAATCTCTTTCTGAAGTGCAAGAAAGAAGGTAGTTTCGTGCGCGTTGAGGGGGGAAGATTGGACTCGACACTCTATGGGGCTCCTTTCAGCTTTCCGATCAGAAATGGAAGGCTTCCAAAGCATGAGAAAGCAGGGCTAGCCGTCTCCTACCTCACCATCTCTGGTCTCCACCGTTTTGACCACTATGCTCCTCTTCAGGTGGGCCTCAGAAACAGATTTTGTGTCCAGACTCGTTTCTGGCGAGGAGGGAAAGAACAGCCTGTCATTGGCATAGATCTGCAGTAACGAAGGTTGTGGCCCGGGGAGCTTCTGGCAGGCTGCTGGGCGCTTGCAGGTGGTCCTTGAGACAACCACAGAAATAACAGCGGGGAGCGCAGAAGGCCTTTGGTGGGGCGACACCAAACTACTTCTGAACTCCGTTGCAGCTGTACTGAACACCCAGAGGAATAAAGGGACGGGGAGTGGCTGGGGAGTGGCTGGGAAGAGGGTAGGCATTGTTAGGCTTAAACTGGTCCCAGACTGCAACATCTTGACAAACTGATGTTTCTTTGGCAGGCAGCAGGTGAAAACTCTGCCCAACTGCATCAGACTGCAAAAGGAACCTTGAGTAAGGAGCAAGAAGGAGGTGAGTTTCCTGGCAGAAGCTTTCCCAGGGACTTCTCATGTGGCACCAAGAGTGAACGTGGTACCCCACCCAGGACAAGCCAAGCAGAATGCAGGTGTCTGATGCAGCTGGTGCAGAACAGAGCTGACGCAGAGGCTGAGCGTGGGATCCAAGAAGGCTCCCCCCCCCCCACTCTAGCTGCTGCCAGGAACCCCCAGGAGCCTTTAAGCAAGCCACTAGTCTTTCAGCCCCCTATCTGCGATGGTGGGGGGTGAGGAGGAGAAAGAATGGGGTGAACCAGGGCGCAGGCGACAGTGGGTGTCTCTCTGAATTAGCCTTGGCATCTTCGAACAAAGCAAACCTGATTGGATGGACCATTGTGGAGACTGAAGCGGCCTGAAATGACTGTGTGAGATTTGCTCATTTTTCAAATTGGGTTCTAGGAGCTGAGGCTCCCTAGGGACAGGCTGGGCCACTCCTAGTTGGCTACATGTTGAGTTCCACAGTGAGAAAGTTGAGTCCCACAGTGAGTCCCCACAGTGAGAGCATCAGAGGCAGCGGCACTGTCTTTGAACAGGAGACCACATGCCGAGCCCCAGGGAAAAGTGGGCTACAAGCTGTGCTGTGTGACTATAGGAGGACACTCCAGCCAAGCAGATCGATAGATGAAGGCATTTTCCAGATTGCCTTAATGTTCCATTTTTATTCCCTGACAGGCCCGTAGCCAGGATTTTGTGGCTTGTGGGGCAATTTTTTTTCTGGTGAGGCTGAAGTTCTCAGGGCAGAAAGAAAAGCCATTCAGCCAATACAAATCTGTTACCAGGATAGATCTCTAAACTGCAAGCTGTCAGCCACTTTAGATGACAGTTCTCTGCTGCTGCAAGTTAAATCACTTCTACCAGCCTAAGCAACAATTCTGATAACAAGCCAGCAGGTGGGGGTGATGACTTCTATAGTCAAGAAAGCTAACACTTAGGCAGAAAAACCCTGTTAAAGGAGACCAGTTTCTTGACACAGAGTTGGAAGGGATCCCAGAGGTCACCTACTCCAACCCCTTTGCTCAGTGTGGGAATTAGTCGGCTATAGCACCCCACTCTGCTTAAAGGAGTGCACACCTTTAAAAAAATGTTTCAAAATTATTGAAAAAAGCATTCACAGGAGAAATTCTTTTGGGGCTGTGCCTTTAAGAAAAGGGTGGAGCCCCCAAAAGTCCCACCATAGCTACAGGCCTGTTCCCCAATGTTACCAGGTTTTCATCTTGTGCCCAACTTTGTTAACATCCCGATGCTGACCCAGTCTCTCCTCATTCCCCCCCTGTTCTTTCTTAAACTAGTTTTTCACATGCTTTTTCCCCATAGCAGAATGAATTTGCAAGATTGCCCCTTGCTCAGAATTTGAACAGTTTCCCCCGCCTCGTGGATTGCCTCCCAAAACCTGCCCTTTCAGGATTTTTGGATGGCAAACTTTAATAAAGTGATGAGGATGATATTTGTATGCCCACGCACCTGCACTGAAACAGTCAGTCCCATTGGGAGGCCGGACACCCGCAGCCAATCACTGCCCATTTCTTTCCTCTGCAGCTAGGGTTGCCAAGTCCTACCTCTTCTATCGGCGGGGGGAGTCCTGGCTGTTCCGGGGTTCTTCTGGCATGCGTGCGAAATGCGTGCGCCGCGATGACATCACCCGGAAGTGACATCACCGTGTCAGGCACGTCAGGGCGGGATTTCAGTAATTCGAGGGAAAACCATAGAGTTTTCCCTCAAATTACAGAGCGTCCGCACCCGAAACGTGCCCAACGCGATGAGGTCGCCTCCAGGCATGTCTCCTCAGCTGGGCATTTTGGGGGGGAATTCCCCCCGGCGGCCCGATCCCGGCTGGTGGGCGATGGGCCACTGGAGCGGGGGTTTCCCTGCCCCCCGGGGGGACTTGGCAACCCTATCTGCAGCCCCATCTATCTTAGGCATGCCTTGGCGGCAGCAAATTTCAAGGTGTTCTGTGGGACGATCTCAGGTCAAAAGCCTGGAGCCCTTGGCCCTCATGGGAGCATGAAAGAACATTGTTTGGCCGAAGACCCATCCAGAGGGGTGGGTGTTTGTGTGCATAAACACAGAACTTCTCTTGGGAGATCAGCCACCACTCCGCACAGAGTTGGAGGCTTGGCAGAGCAAAGTGAGGAGGGGACTTTCATGGAGCCTCTCCCCCAAGAAAGAGCACAGGTGCTGGAGACTGGGGCAGGCTCGTCCTGGAAGCGCCCCTCTCCATGCATGCTTACTGGAGTGAAAGCCCCACTGAGTTCATCAGGAGGAAGCCTACTTGAGCCCTGACCTGGGGGCTCTCCCTCTTGGGAGGTTTTCAGACAGAGGCTAGATGGCCATCTGACAGCAATGCTGATCCTGTGAACTCAGGCAGATCAGGAGAAGGGAGGGCAGGAAGGGTTGCCTCAGGGCTTAGTTCTCTTGTGGCCCTTTCTTACACGCCCAGGGAAATGCTGATTGACCCTTTGGGGTCAGGAAGCAATTGTTCTCCAGGCCGGTTTGGCCAGGGATCCTGGAGGTTTTTTGCCATCTTCTGGGCATGGAAGAGGGGTCACTGGGCGTGTGGGAGAGGGAGGGATTTGTGAATTTCCTGCATTGTGCAGGGGGTTTGGAGGTCCCTTCCAATGCTATCATTCTATGAATTTTGTTGTACAGAGGAAGGGGAGTGTTAAAAATGTTCCACTCCAGGTGCCAAATACACTAGGTATGCCACCGGAGCTGTTTACCTGATGCAAGTCAGGTAAAGGAATTCAAAAATTGGAGGGGAGCCAATTAGAGAGACCACCCAAATGTGGGGGGGAAAGCAACCAATAAGGGGTGAGACAGGTACACCAGGAACGAACCTCAGTTGTAGAGTGATGGGTGGGGAATGTACTTTAACAGGGATTGCGCAGCCCCCTTGAGGCTGCTGAAACACTGCAATGCTTTAGCCGATGTGCAACCCCCCCCCCCCAGGGTTGCCAAGTCTTGCTTGGAAAATACCTGGAGACTTTGGGGGTGGAGCCAGGAGAGGGTGGGGTTTGGGGAGGGGAGGGGCCTCAGCATGGTACAACGTCATAGAGTCCACCTCCAAAGCAGCCATTTTCTCCAGGGGAGCTGATTGCTGTCAGGTGGGGATCTGTTGTAAAAGCAGGAGATCCCCAGGCCCCACCTGGAGGCTGGCAGCCCTAACCACCCCCCCGGGAAGAACCAATCCTCAATATGAACAGATGGAACCGTGACGGGGGCAGAAAAATGTGTGAACTGATCGCACCGGAATATTGGCACTGCCACAACAGCCACAAAACCCTGAAAGGTGGCTGCAGTCTGGAAATCACCACAGAAATGTTTTATATGTTCCTTCTGCTGTCTCCCTCCCTGCTTCCATTTCCTTCTGATCTTGCAAAATGGGCCCACTCAGCTGGCTTTTCGAAGAGACAACATCAAGTCACCCCAAGTCCTTCCTCAAAAGGAAACAGACTGTGCAGAGACCATCCTTTACCATCGCATAGGGCTGCCAGGTCCCCCCCCCCCCGGCCACTGGTGGGGGAATGGGGGGGCTAGGGTTCCAAGCTCCAGGTTGGGAAACTCCTGGAGATTGGGGGGTGGAGCCTGGGGAGGAGAGGGACCTCAGCGGGGTACAATGCCATAGAGTCCACCCTCCAAAGCATCCATTTTCTCTGGGGGAACTGATCTCTGTAGGCTGGAGATGAGCTGTAATGCCAGAGGATCGCCAGGTCCTACGGGGTGGCTGGTATCTCTACCATCACACCACTCATGGAAATGGAGAAAGGAAGCGCAATAATGTTTAATGGCTCACAGATTTTATGTTGACTCATGACTGGGGACAGCTAACCATGACAGAACAAGTTCCTCACCTCGGATCTGAAGGTTGGAGAAAGTCTGCACAGGGATGGTGATCCTGCAGAGAAAGAGGAGGAAGAAGAACGGGATGGGTTGTGGAATTCAGTCCTAATCTTTCTCCCCACCCCACCCCCCTCACCGTCGATCCATTGTTCTGGACAGACAAAAAAGTCAAAGGAAGAGGCTCTCAAAAGAATTGCTCAGGGTGCATTCAGACGGGCAGCTCATCCCACCATTGGCCTGGCTGTAATTTGATCTAGAGCTTTTTGATCCAGCGTTGCACGACCAGACAGCTCCCCCGTGAATCGCTTTACCACACGTGACTCTGTGGTGGATTGTTTAGATGGCATCCACCTTAAGGAGCCGTGCAGTTGACTTTTTTTTTAAAAAAAAATCTTCTCTGCACATGCGCATATGCACCTCACCATCTACTTGTTTTTCTGCCCGTGCGCGGACTAAATGGTAAAAGCACTGCCAGCGGTACCTTCCTCTAGGTACCATTTCAGTTAATAAAGTTGATAAAGTTCAGGGGACCGTCAGAAACATAAAACTGTTTGGATCGTTTGAGCGGAGCTCTGGGGACATCACATGTTTAAGCGGTTATGCGCGCATCGCTAAGACTTTTTTAAAATGGTGGCTGTTCGGGATGATTGCGCACTGGTGAAACGACCTGATGGGGGAAAGTCCGGCACTAGCCCATTGGCCAGCTTAGGACCGGACCTTAACCACTATCGTTTAAGTACGGGTCCCCTGATCACGGAAGCAGCACGATTCCCAGATGTTGAGATCTGGACATACACTTTAAATCCACCAGGCACTTGTGCCTGGCATGGCTCAAAAGAGCCACCTGAACCATAGGTGTTAACTACGGGGGGCTCAAGGGCTTGAGCCACCCCCGAAATTTCCCGGGGGAGACTGAGCCCCCTCCCGGCAAAATGGAGCTCCCACCGCCACGCCTTCCCGCCGCCAGAGCTGTACCGCCGCCAGAGACGCTTTCCCCACCCACTCCTCCCTCCCTCCCGGAGAGCAGCAGCGCAGCAGCTCTGGTGGCCGGGACATCGCCCCGGCCGCGGCGGCGTGGCAGCAGCGGGGACATTGTCCCGGCGGCAGCAACACGGTGGCGGCAGCTCTGGCGGTGGCAGGGGGGACACCGCCACCGCGCCTCCCTGCCTGCCGTAAGCCACCCTGGCTGCTGCCAGAGCCCCCCCCCCCCCAGCTCCCCTGCACCCACTCCCTCATTCTGAGGAGTGCATGGGAGCCAGGCGGGGGAGAGAGGTGGTGGTGGGGACATCGTCCTGTTGGCGGCGCGTGCATTTTGTGTGCGCAAGAGAGAGCCCCCCCCCCGCCCGGGAGAATGGAAAGTCTACAGCCTTGGCCTGAACACACCCTCAGACTGCAGAGACAAGGCAAGACCAGCATTTTCCAGAGTCACAGGAAGCTTGGAGGAAACCCCTGGCTATTACACAGGTGTGTTTGGGGGTCATAGCCATTGCTGGGGCTGAATGGACGGTTTAAGCACCGGGGTTCCCTGGCATGAGGGGATCGAGCACTGCCCGGTGAACCTTCAGCTCTGATAGTACCCGAATCAGCCAGTGGACTCTGTGGGAAGAGGCCTGGTCTTCAGAGGGAGTAGAACGAAATGGAAGGCCAGGCTGGAGCCCCTCAGGCTGCAGGTGTGAGTGACCCTTTTCGATATTCCTTGTTTAGAAGAGCCAGAGCTCTCTGCAAGTTAGGGGGGCCAGCCCCAGGTTGGGAAATACCTGGAGATTTGGGGGACAGAGCCCAAGGCGGACAGGGTTTGGGGAGGGGAGGGCCTTCAATTGGGTACGATGCCAGAAAGTCCCTCTTCCAAACGGGCCATTTGCTCCAGGGGAGAGGATCGCTGTCGCCTGTAGATCAGTTGTGATAGCTGGAGATCTCCAGCCATCACCTGGAGATTGGCAACCAGACAGCGAGTAGAAAAACGAGCTCGCACGTTTCAGAGAAAGGCACCAGCTCAGGCCCCTCCCTGAAGCTGCTGTTATTACAAACGTTTGGGCAGCCCTGCCCCCTCAGCCCCTGTCCCCACCTCCTGCTGCATACATCCATGAGGCCTGACATGCCCCTCTTCTGAGGATCCCACACACTGACTGCTGGGAAATCCTGACCGAGCATTCCCAGACATAGACCAGGCGACAGGTGATGTGACGGCCCTTCAGACAGAGGGCAGGGAAGGGGCTCCCGACTCTCACTGACCTGCTTTCCTCTCCCTCCAGAAGCTTGCGGTAGGTGGCAATCTCAACATCCAGGGCCAGCTTGACATTCAGGAGGTCCTGGTACTCCTGGAGGTGCCGGGCCATCTCCTCCTTGAGAGTCCGGGTGTCTTCCTCCAGCCGGATCACCGTGTCCTGGTAGCTGGCTGTCTCCAGGGCATAGCGGTCTTCCATCTCTCTCAGCTGCCTCTCCAGCGATTCATTCTGTGACGAGGGGAGAAGAGGAGGAGGAGGAGATTGGATTTTTATCCCGCCCTTCACTTGGAGTCACAGAGCGGCTTGCAATCGCCTTCCCCTTCCCCTCCCCTCAACAGACACCCTGTGAGGGAGGTGGGGCTGAGAGAGCTCTCCTGAGAACTGTGCTTGAGAGAACAGCTCTGAGAGAACTTGTGACTGACCCAAGGTCACACCAGCAGCTACAAGTGGAGGAGTGAGGAATCAAACCCGGTTCTCCCAGATAAGAGTCCGCCACTCGCAAGCACAACACCAGACTGGCTCTCAGTTTGGCTGAGCTGCTAATGGATGTGAAAGTGACAGAGAGGGTGACCAGGAAACCCTCAACTAAACAGGGTTGCCAACTCTGGGTTGGGGATTTGGGGATGAAGCCAGGAGACAGAGGGGTTTGGGGAGGGGAGGGACTTCAGCGGGGCACAGTGCCGCGGAGCCCACTCCCCAAAGCAGCCCCTTCCCCCAGGGGAGCTGATCTCTGTCCCCGCCAGGCCTCCTGCACCTACCGAGCCTCGCAGGGACTCCAAGTCACAGGTGAGGGCCTGCAGCTGCCGGCGGTACTCATTGGCCTCTTGCTTGGCCAGGCGCAGGGCTTCGATGTTTCGAGCTGCTGCATCAGTCAGGTCTGCAAACTGTCAAGCAGAAGTTTGTTTAAGGACCTTGTTTTTTAAATCGACAACTGAGCTCTAGTATTGACTGGGAAAGAGACTCTTTGACCTAGCAGTCCTTTGCTTCATTCCCCTGACCGATCAGGGCCGGGCGTGCCCCAGATCTGCCCATGAACAGAGACCCTTTTAGGGTGCTTCAGGACTTCCACATTCCCATCCACAGTAGTGCCAAACCCAGAACTGAAAAAGGCAGGGCTATTTTGGGGCAGGAACGCACAGGAAAGGAGTTCCGGCCGGCTTCTGAGCTGGCCACGCCTACAGCCTCCACCACCACCACCCCCCCGGGTTCCCCAGGCGCCTCACAAGCCGCGGGGCGCCTGGGGAAGCCAAGCTGATCCAGGGAGGGAAGGCCGTTTAAACGGCCTCCCCTCCTTGGGTTCTGAGGGGCGCCTGGGGAAGCCGATCCAGAAACTGCCTTCCTTCCCTCGGGTTCCCCATGCAAGCCGCAGGGCCCCTGGGGAAGCCGATCCTGGGAGGGAGCTGTGCTGTCAGGGGGTGTGGCCTAATATGCCAATGAGTTCCTGCTGTTGGGTGTGGCCTATTATGCTAATGAGTTCCTGCCGGGCTTTTTCTACAAAAAAAGGCCCTGGAATAAGGTGCCCGGTTCTGCAGAGTTTTGGGGTCCCGAGACATTCATTGGTCCTCCTCAAGCGAGGGTGGAGCCGGCCCCTATCTCACCACTTCACTGAGCAAAGTTTGTTTATTTATGTATGTATTTATTAAAATATTTGTTCCCTCCCCTTTCCTTTTGGCTCACGCCTGAAGTCTTCCTCCAGTTGGCGTGGCTCTTCCCTCGGATAGGGCAGCCAGCCCCCAGGTGGGAGCGCCTCCAACAGCCCCGCCCCCAGCAGTCGTCATCCAGCGTGACGTCCCTGACGTGATGACGTCATGTGGAGGTGAGGTCATCGTGCTGGGGTTGTCATGCGGCGACACTCTGGTATTTGGGGCAAAACTCTATCGTTTTGCCCCAAATACCAGAGTGTCGCCGCATGACATCCCTGGCGTGATGACCTCACTTCCACGTGACGTCATCACGTCAAGGAGGTTGCGTGTGGCAACGTCGCCCCCCCCCCCTCCGAAAGCTCCCTCCCACCCCTTGCCGGTGAGGAGGCAAGACCTGGCAACCCTGTCCCGGGAGAAAGTTGGAGGAGGCTGCAGAAAGGCGGCTTGCGAGGACAGCTGGGTCTACCCCACTGTCTAGTTTTTAAAATGTCAATAAAATGTATTTCTCTATATTAGATCAGATCAACATCGTGTCTGCGGGTGCCGTGGGGCCCATCTTTCCTGGTGCCCCGCAAGTGTTCTTCGGAAGTGGGCGGGGCCTGGTGGGAGCTTTTGCCCAGCAGGGCTACTGCCCGGCCCACTGGAGATGCGATTGGCTGTGCAGATCTTTAAAAGCTGTGGAGCATCTGCTATCCCAACACAAGGACTGTGCGACCAAAGGTAAGTTGCGGTAGCTATTTTGTGGCTGCCTCCGTCTCATGTGGCGGCCATTTTGTGGCACAGGCCCACCATCTGGCATCATAATTCCAAAGGAGCCCACAGGCTCAAAACAGTTGGGGAATCCCTGTATTAGATTATTTAATAACAACAAGTTTGGTGTGACTGTTTATGGGGGCGGGGACAACTGGTACCAGCCCTTTGTTGCTAACCAGGTAGTCCAGAATGAACACCACCCATTCCTTCCCAGGAATCTACCAACTGAGGGGCGGCATTTATCTGTCTATCCAGAGACGGAGTCTCACCCACAAAGATCTGTGTGACACACAGTTGGGATTTCTGGGAGTTTTTAAGAACGTAAGAACAAAGGAAGAGCCCTGCTAGATCAGACCATAGGTCCGTCTAGTCCAGCATCCTGTCTCACACAGTGGCCAGCCAGTTCCTCTGAAGGTCCAACAGCAGGGCAGAGAGGCTGAGGCCTTTCCCTGATAAGAACATAGAGAGAGCCCTGCTGGATCAGACCAATAATCCATCTAGTCCACCCTCCTGTCTCACATAGTGGCCAACTCGTTCCCCTGGGCAGTCAACAACAGGGCATGGAGGCTGAGGCCTTCCCCTCATGTTGCCCCCTGGCTCTGGGATTCAGTGGATTAGTGCCTCTGAACGTGGAGGTTCCCCTCAATCACCATGGCTAGGAGCCACTGGTAGACCTCTCCTCCAAGAATGTGTCTAATCCCCTTGTAAAGCTGTCTAGGCTTGTGGCCATCAACACATCCTTTGGCAGCGAATTCTACATTTTAATCACTCTCTGTTAAATGCCACCGTGGGCCGTGCCAAGCTGTGGCTGCAGAGAGGGCACCTGCTCTGCTGCTGGATCTCTGTGGCACCTACCCAGTTGGCCTGCCCCCCTGAAGTCACAACCCAGCATGGCCGAACCTTGGAAGTTCCAGTCGGGGTCACGATCCCTTCACTCTACCTTGGATTTGTACCACTCCTCGGTCTCATGCATGTTGTTGGAAGCCATGGACTCATACTGGATGCGGATCTCCCGCAGGGCGGATGTCAAGTCGGGCTTGGCCACGTCCATCTCGATGTGGACTTGCTGCTGCTGCAGCTGTTCCAGCAGCTCCCGCAGCTCCTGGGAGGGGACACGAGAGGCAAACCTGAAGCATCCTGCCGAGGGTCGAAGGGCTGACACACGGTGCCTCCATGGGAAGGGAAGAGATCTCTTTGCTGACAGTGCCGTTCGTCCAGAAGTGGGGCTGTCAGTGGGCTGTGGGCTAAGCTGTGCTAGGTAACTGATGGGGGATCAGGTGGGGACTCTCAAGCGGATGGTGCCTTTTCTTCCGAGAGCCAGGCTGGCCTAGACCCGCCTCCAGGAAGGCTGTTGCTCTCAGCTGGCAGCGACTGCTGAGCGGGCCCTCCCTCGGCCAAACTGTGGGCAAATGGGGCTTGGCTGTTCCTCCCGTTGCCTCTCTCTCCATCTCCCACAGCCCCAGTTTATGGTCCTTTGGGGAGGATCAGGTTTCACCTGTCCTAGCACCATCAGTCCTTCCTGCTTCACTTCAGGGCCAAATTTTACAGTTGACTGGTTGGTCCACAGAACTGATGGTGTGGTGTTTTGACAGCAGAACATAAGGATATCAGAAGAGCCCTGCTGGATCAGACCAGGGGTCCATCTGGTCCAGCAACCTGTCTCATACAGTGGCCATCCAGTTCCTCTGGAAGGCCAACAACAAGGCATAGAGGCCGAGGCCTTTCCCTGATAAGAACCTCAGAAGAGCCCTGCTGTCAGCTAATGCTGCCATCTCCAGCGCGGGAGTTGGTTTCCTCTGAGCTAGCCCCCCCCCCCCAACCAGTGGTCCATCTAGTCCAGCATCCTGACTCACACAGCGGCCAACCAGCTCCTCTGGAGGGCCAACAACAGGGCATAGAGGCCAAGGCCTGCATAAGAACATAAGTAAAGCCCTGCTGGATCAGACCAGTGAGGGTTCCTCTAGTCTAGCATCCAGTCTCACACCATGGCCAACCAGTTCCTTTGGAGGGCCAACAACAGGGCAGAGAGGCCGAGGCCCTCCCCTGATGTTGCCTCCTGGCTCTGGGATTCAGAGGATTAGTGCCTCTGAATGTGGAGGTTCCCCTCAGTCACCATGGCTAGTGCTGATAGACCCAGGGCTATTTTTGGGCCAGAACACACCGGAATGGCGTTCCAGCTGGCATCTGGCCCTCCCTGCCCCTCCGTCTAGCTCAGCCACCGGCATTCCTAGAGCCCCCCTGTGCCGTTCCAAGCTTGCTCGCCGTGGTGCGTGAGCTAGGAATGGCCCGGGGGGTGCGGGGAGGCATTTAAAGCCTCCCTTGCCCACATCTCTTTGCCATCTTTCTTTCCTTCTCGCTCTCGCTCTCTTTTTTCTTTTTTTCCTTCTTTTTCTCTTTCTTTCCCTCTTTTCCTCCTTTCCTTCTCTCTCTCTCTTTCTTTCCCTCTTTTCCTCCTTCTTTCCTTCTCTCTCTCTCTCTCTTGTTCCCTTTTCCTCCATCTTTCCTTCTCTCTCTCTCTTTCCTTCCTTCCTTCTCTTTCTCTCTTTCCTTTCCTCTTTTCCTTCTCTCTCTCTCTCTCTTCCTTCCTTCCTTCTCAGATCTGTGTGTCATCCCCCACGCCATAGCTAGAAATCCAAAAGAGTCCAGTGGCACCTTTAAGTCCAAGTCTTATCCAGGTATTTATTTATTTATTTATTAGTTAGTTAGTTAAACTTTTACCCCGCCCTTCCAGCAAGACTGGCTCAGGGCAGCTTACAGCAGATCTGTGCTGTCGGGGGTGTGGCCTATTATGCTAATGAGTCCCTGCTGGGCTTTTTCTACAAAAAGAGCCCTGGATAGACCTATGCCGGAGGTTTTGTGGGTGGAGGAGGGGAAAGAGCTCAGTGGGCTGTGACGCCATGGAGGCCACCCTCCAAGCAGCCATTTTCTCCAGGAAATCGCCCTCCCCTTTCTGATCCTGGCTTTCCACACTGGAGCAGGAAGTGCTTCAAAAGAACCGAGGAAACCTCACCTTTGTGTCCACCTGGAAACACCTGCCAGCATCATAGGTGGATGCTTGCCTTGGAACCTCCTAATGTTTTTGTGATTGGCCCATCCACCATTTTGTGGCAGGACTACCTAGCTTCTTTAAAAGTCCCCAAGTGCCCACAGGTTCAGCTGTTCCGGGGACCCCTGGACTATGTTTCCTCCACTGATCTGTAAGGGCTGGGTCTTTAGCACCCGGGCTCCTTGAAGAAACCTGATGGCTGCATTCCAGAAGGCTTCCCAAGAGAGGACTGCCCCAGTGTCATGCTGAGTGGCGTACCTCTTCATGCACTTTCTTTAAAAAGCTGATCTCCTCTTGCAGGGATTCGATTTTCCGCTCCAGGTCTATGCGGGCCAGGGCAGCATCGTCAACATCCTGCAGGACAGAGAAACCGGGAGATGAAAGGGCAAAGGACTTGCAAGCTGTGAGTTCTGTTCTGCTTCTTGCAGTCCTGTGCATATGCCGACTGGGAAACAGGAGCCTAAGGCCTGCCTGCACCATCCTCATCCTTCTAGAACCCACTCACTCCCCCTGCTGTTTCTGACTGCATGTCCAATGCTACATCAGACAGCTGCATGGTCAAGGGGCAAGTCCCTTTCTGCCAACTCCGGTGCTCAGTCCTGAAAAGCAAAAGAAGGTGGAGTTTAAAGTCTGCCTGGAAGTCATGGATTGCTAGCAGACATCCCAACATACCCTTTTCCCAGAACAGAATCATAGAACCATAGAGTTGGAAGGGACCTCTAGGGTCATCTAGTCCAACCCACTGCACAATGCAGGAAATTCATAAATACCTCCCCCCAACGCCCTCGGTGACCCCTGATCCATGTCCAGAAGAAGGCAACCCCCCCCCCCCAAACCCTCCAGGATCCCTGGCCAAACTGGCCTGAAGAACAATTCCTTCCTGACCCCAAAGTGGCGATCAGCATTTCCCTGGGCGTGTAAGAAAGGGCCACAAGAACTCGGCACTGATGTAACCCTTCCTGCCCTCCCTCTCATGATCTGCCCAAGTTCACAGAATCATCTAGCCTCTGCTTAAAAACCTCCAAAGAAGGAGAGCCCCCACCACCTCCCAAGGAAGCCCATTCCACTGAGGCATAGAAGCACATTGGTGGAAAATGCTATATAGCTTCATCAGCTTAGTGGTTCTCATCAATTTTGTAGCATGGGGCCTTTCTTAAACAAACAAACAAACTTGCATCTTCCAAACCAGGCTACCATTTATTCCTGCATGTATATTGAGAGAGGGGAAAAAACAACCCTATCCTTTATTTTTAACTTTAAACTCAGTTGCGCAAGGGTAATCTGCATTGTGGCTAATTTTGTTAGAAAGACGCTAAATCGGTTCCTTCCCTTTTTGAACCTCTTTGTTATTCAGGTTCATTAGTTCCTTGGTATGCCTCAAGCATCAACATTAATTTTAGAGACTGGCTTCTCGTGTGTGAGATGCAGTATCACTCTACATCAACAGATTTTTTCTTCTCTCAAGAATTCTAATCGGGGAGGGGCATCAGATCTCTTCCAGTTAGCGTCAATAACCACGCCACAGACAGTGTTGGAGAAGTTAATCAATAGATAAGGATTTCAAGACTGGGACCTCAGGTCTGAGATTCCCTAGGCCTAGAACCCCCTGGAATTGGCAGAAGAACCATGGACGACTTCTTCAGAATCCTCCCCAGACGATCCGTGTCCCCAGGCAGAGGTGGGGAAAAATGCTTACCAATACCAGCTGACTCACAATTTGCAAACACCGTTATAATAAAAACAATCTTATACAGGCTCCTAAGGACGAGGACCATTTGTTATAGTCTGAGACAGGGGTCATTTTGAGCAGGAGCTCGGGAAAGCGCAGCTCCGGGAGTTGGTGCCAGCCCCCCCCCCCCCCCCCTGCAGGGGAATGCCTGCTTGTGTCCTGGCTGCAGCAAAATGACCCCGTCCCCTGGAAAGGTCCTTGTTCCTCCCACCAGCCTTCTGAAGGCTTCAGCAACCACTGAAGCTATCCTCCCAGAAGAGTGGTATTTCTGAGGCTTGGATTATTAGCTGTCCCCTCTCTGCTAGCTTTCTTTCTTTCTTTCTTTCTTTCTCTCTCTCTCTCTCTCTCTCTCTCTCTCTCTCTCTCTCGCCTTCTGACATGCTTCCGGTGATGTCAGGTGGCGTAGCATATGCAAATAAGTTATGCTAATGAGTTATGCTAATAGGCTCCTGCACCTCTTTTCCTACGAAATGACCCCTGGTCTGAGAACATACACCTCTATATGCACTATGAGTTTCCAGGTAAAACCCTGCAGCAGAACCTAGCACTTCAGCATGGAGTAGATGAAGAGCTGGTGTGGTGTAGTGGTTAAAGCTGCCAAACTAGGATGTTGAGGAACCCCGGTTCAAGACCCCACTTATGCCACCGAAGCCTGCAGGGGTGACCTTGGGCCAGTCACACCCTCTCAGCCTGGCCTACCTCACAGGGTTATTGTGATGATCAGACAGAGAAGAGGAGGATAATGCAAGCCACTCTGGGTGCTCATTGGGGTGAAAGGCAGGGTATAAATAATATCCATTTTTGGAATAACACTAATAGACTGATTTCTTCAGGAAAAAAATTGTGCACCAAATCTTTAGGGTTTCTGTGGTTTCAGGGATCTTAGCAATTCACCTGACAGTTATTTGTGAATGAGAGACCAGCAGTACCATCCTAATAACAATCACCACAGTACCATCCTAATCATAACCCCTCTGAGTCCAGTGAAGTCAATGGGCTGAGATGAACGTAACTCTGTGTGGGAGATCACTGTGAGATCCACGATGCGAGCGGCACCTGTGGGAGCGGATCCTGTGCCCTTTCGAGCCACTTTAGATGAGCAAACCCGGTCTGTATCATGGGGGATGCTCTGTTGGGGAAACTGAAGCTACGGCACCTCTTCTCTTTCTTCCTTCTCTTTCTTCCCAGAGCTACGCCCTGGCATTTGGACTCCTCTTGTGAACTACTGAACTGCAGGTCTCTGGTGCAAGTGTCCCCCCGCCCCCCGATGGTATTAGCGCCAATGCTCCCTCTAAGCTACGGAGTCTTGTGAGCAAAAATTCTACTTTGCAAGGTACTGTCATTAAAGTCGTGAGCAAGCAACTTGGCGACTGCATAGGTTAGTCTGCTCTGGAGCTCTCCTTCCTGAGCGAAGGCAAAAATGTGTGAGCTGGATGCTAAAAAACTGTGAGCTAGCTCACACTAACTCAGCTTAGAGGGAACACTGATTAGCACCTTCTCTTCTTAAAACACTGGTGCCCTTTTCTTCCCCAGTTTTTTACAGTTTGCATGAGGGTTTCTAAGAAGGCAACATAATCCCTTCTTTTAAGGCCATATTGCTGACTGTTAGAAGAGATTGGAGTTATACCCCGCCCTTCACTACCCCAGGGCATCTCAGAGCGGCTTTCCATCTCCTTTCCCCTCCCCTCCCCACAATAGACACCCTGTGAGGTAGGTGGGGCTGAGAGCACTCTTTCAAGAACTGCCCTTGAGAGAACAGCTCTGAGAGAACTTATAACTGACCCAAGGTCACCCAACAGCTGCATGTGGAGGAGTGGGGAATCAAACCCAGCTCTCCCAGATTAGAGTCCGCACTCCTAACCACTACACCAAACTGGCTCATGAAGGATGTATATGAACCAGAGATTTACCTAGCAATTGAGATTAATGCACTGGTTCAAAGCGAGGGTTGCCAGCCTAGGTGGGGGCTACTGAGAATCTTCTGGAATTACAGCTGATCGCCAGATGCCAAGGGTCCGTTCCACTGAAGAAAATGGCTGCTTTGGACGGTGGATTCTATGACCTTGTACCCCACTGAGGCCACTCCCACTACCCTCCCAGTTTGGTGTAGTGGTTAAGTGCGCAGACTCTAATCTGGGAGAACCGGGTTTGATTCCCCACTCCTCCACTTGCAGCTGCTGGATGACCTTGGGCAAGCCATAGCTCTGTACCAGCTGTTTTCTCAAGACCAGTCCTCAAAAGAACTCTCTCGGCCCCACCTACCTCACAGGGTGTCTGTCGTGGGGAGGGGAAGGGAAAGGAGACTGTAAGCCGCTCTGAGACTCCAAGTGAGTGAAGGGCAGGGTATAAATCCAATCTCCTCTTCTTCTTCTCCCCAAATCTTCACTGATTTCCCAGTCTGGAGCTGGCAGCCATACACTCTGAAAACAAAAGCCTTGTGGTCCCTTTTATTAGTACCAACCAGGTCAAGTCAAGTCCTGACTTGACTTGGACCAACCGAAAGAGCACAGAACAGTGTGCAAAGCTTGGAAGTTTCCACGGGACTCCTCGTCAGGCTGGGTGTCGAAACACTCAAGAAGGGTGGAGGAAGAACAGAAGCTGTTTCAGGCCACGGTCTTAAGGGTGTTTCGAGAGTCTCCTCTGAACCAGCCTGCATGCACCTTCGTGTGATTTTGGGCTGGTCTTAATAAAAGGTTTTGGATTTTGCTTTGGGGTTGAATTCAGCAGACATAGGGGGGGCTCTTTTCAACAGCAGGGAAATGGCTCCTGGAAAGGGACTGTGCTGTCAGAGTCTCCCCCCCCCCCCCGGCAATATTACCCAGTATGGTACCATCATCTCTCTCCCCAGTACTGTTCATATAACGATGACCACTCTTCCGTTGGCCTCTCGGCCTTTTAAGAGTCAGGTCCGTTCCACTGAGTGTTGCAGGGGGAAAGTTATCTATTCAAAACTGCCTGACATTATACAAAGGATGCTTAGAAATGTCCTTAAGGTCATGGTCTGAAGCATCTTCTTTTGCTCCTCTCCCCCCTTCCTCCCCCTTTAACATTCAGCTGGATGAAGAGTTCCTGAGAAACCAAAGGCCCGCACACCGCTTCGGGCTACTTGGGTGGATCCTAAAATAAGGAATCCCCTCCCACTTTCAAGCTATTTACCTGGAAACTCATAGCATATGTAGATTTGTCAGTGTACCTTTTAGGGTTGCCAGCTCCAGTTTGGGAAATACCTGGAGGATTTAGGGGTGGAGCCTGAGGAGGGCAGGGTTTGGGGATGGGAGGGACTTCACTGGGGTATATAATGCTGTCCACTTGCCAAAGCGGCCATTTTCCCCAGGTGAACTGATCTCTGTTGCCTGGAGATCGGTTGTAATGCCAGGATATCTGCAGCCACCACCTGGAGGTTGGCAACCCTAGCACATTTGCATGCTGCCATTGTCTTTATCAAGTAAATGTCTATCCAGTCCTTCCCCCAAAGAGCTCAAGGCAGCATATGTCATTCTCTCTCCTCCATTTATACCCTCACAACAAGCCCGTAAGGAAGGTCAAGCTGGGAGAGGGCCAGCATGAGAGCCTGGCCCAAAGTCACTCTGCAAACGTCGTCGTGAGTGGGGATTTGAACCTGGTTCTCTCAGCTCATAGTCCAGCACATTAACCACTACACCACATTGCCTGTCTTCCTCACAGATTAAGAGTTCTGCTGTGCGATTTTAGTTGGTCCTAATAAAAGATATTGTGTGGCTTTTGTGTACAGGTTTACTTAGGCTGCGGTCACACTGGAGGCTTGGCACAGTCTAGCTGTGCCTCTGTTTGCAGCAGTTTAAATAGTTGCAGGAAGTTTTGATCAGACATCCCACTTAACTGTGCACTCGCCCCAATCCTTCAGATTGTTGCACATTCTTTTTTTTGTCTTTCACCCATGTGCATAAGCGTGTGTCCAAAGCTCCAGCTCCTTTTTGACAGCTCTGCAATCTCTCTGCCAAATACTCCAGCCCCTCTCTGCCTCCTTCCCTTACTTAGCCTCTCTTCCATGGAATATGGGGGGGGGGGAGTACAGATTTACATGAGAGTAGTTCCACTGATGCTAATGCATTTACCCTTGTGTCAATCATGGGATGCTTTCAGACTCTAATGCAGAAACAGGAGAGGGGTTTGGGGTGGGGATTTGTCGCTTGAAAACAGCTTCCCTGGGGACTCCTGTTCCAGAATGACTACTTGGCCACGGTGATTTACAACACTAGGGGCGATTATGCTCTTATGCGCACATATCTACCTGATTTAAAAAACAACAATTAAAACAAAGGAGGCGGAAACGAATAAACCAAAGGAGGTGGAAACTGAAGGGAAGGTTCAGACTTCCCAAATGGCTTGACTTTGCAACAGGGGGACGTCAGGAAATGCGGGGTGGAAGCACTGGCATCCCTTAATAGTGTATTTTCCCCAGTGCTGGAGTACTCCGCTTCCAAAGCAGGGCAACATGGGGTGGCGATGACTGGGGCATGGAAGGCAAGTGTCGTGGTCTGATCATGCTCTTTAAATCCACAAAGGTAATGCAACTATATCGGCACAAACTGCTCGTGCAACCTCAGCCAAATATGTACATTTGCCAGTATTCGTGGCTACATTCTCAGTATATTATAATGTATTAAATGTAACTTATTTTGACTAGAAGTGCTTGTGAAATGTGAGCCAGTTGTGCATTATAACCATTCTGTTTGCTTTCCAGATTCTAATCTTCTTCTTGCTCTTGTGTTTGCAAGGCACCTCCAGCCACAGTGTCCTCCTGGCTCCCACCTCTGGGGAAGTGGCAAGTGCCAGGAGCAAGTGCCAAGCCATGGGAGGTGCAGGTCAAGGTCCCCACTCCCAGCCCCCAGGCGGCTGGCTGGAGATCTCCCAGGATCACAACTGGTCTCCAGGTGGCAGAGATGAGTTTCCTTGAAGAAAATGGCTGCTTCGGAGGGTGGACTCTATGGCATTGTACCCCCCCCCCCCAAGCCCTGCCCTCCCCAGGCTCCACCCCCAAAACCTCCAGGGATTTCCCAACCCAGAGCTGGCAACCTCTGGATTGTTCTTGAATTGAGCTCCTTTGCTGATGCCCTGCTTGCACTGGGAGCCAGCAAAGTGAAGCGGCATCTTGGCTTCTGTCAGAGAGGGGCCAAATCCGCCAATGTTGGCCCGGGAAATTCCTGCAGATTTGGAGTTGGTGCCTGCCTGGGGAGGCTGTGGGGCAGGGCAGGGCTGCCACAGAGTCTTCCTTCAGAAGACAGATCAAGATGGGTCGCCGCGTCAGTCTGTCTGGAGCAACAGACAAGAGCAAGAGTCCAGAAGCACCTTAAAGACAAACAAAACCTGTGGCCGGGGAAGAGCTTTCGTGAGTCACTACTCCAAGTGACCCTGCCACAGATGTTGCTCCTCTCTGAGGTGCTGCTGGACTCTCGCTCTTTTCTCCTCCTGCCTTCAGAAGTTGCTGTTTCCTCCAAGGCAACTGGTCGGTGTGGCCTGGAGATCCGTTGTGATTCCAGGAGAACTCCAAGCTCCCCTGGAGGCTGGCCGCCATCCCGAGAAGTGATGTGCTGGGCTGCTCGGACCCCTGCAAGTAGCTCAGTTTGACACTTGTGTTGGGTAAAGCCCCACCCCCCTGCAGAGACCAGAGATGAAGCAGCAGGAATCCCCCGCCCCCCACCCCCCACCCCAGAGTGGGACTCATTGTCTCACCGCCTCACCTGTCTGTAGGATGACAGATTGTTTTCGGCTTCCAGGCGCAGATTAATCTCGTCCTGTAACCTTAAACAAGAGAGAGAGAGGGAAAGAAGTGTAAAGGGTGTGAGTAGGTGGGTGGGTGGGAAGCTAGGCAGCCTCCGTGACTCCTTGGTCCTTCTCTCCCGCAGGCAGCTGAGAAGGGAGCCGTGCCTCAAGGTCTACTCCCTTGCTGTTTATGCCCGGCCACACTCCGCCTACCCAGCCTTTTGCCCTTTTGCCCTCTGTATGCCTGCAAGGGATCATCACCCTCCTCATGGTGATGTCAATGGCTTTGTCAATGGCCCTTCCCAGAGTCATGTAAGTGGAATAACAGATCTCTCCCTCCAAGGGGCTTCCAGAGGGTTTGCAGCGCTGATGATGCAGGATGCCTTTGTACATTCCGCAGTGAACTCCTGAAAGTCCTTGGTATGTATTCACTGCAAGACAGCCCCCCCTCCCCATGCTAAGCCCACTGGCATGACTCCTGCTGTAAATGTCTCTCTGGAGCAGTTTATGTTCAGCTGTAGGAATAGGGTTGCCATCCACCAGGTGGGGCCTGGCGATCTCTCACTATTAAAACTGATCTCCAGTCTATGGCGACCACTTCCCCTGTATAAAATGGCTGCTTTGGAGGGTGGGCTGTACAAGAGAAGAAGACGAAGAGATTGGATTTATACCCCGTCCTTCACTTGGAGTCTCAGAGCAGCTTACAAACTCCTTTCCCTTCCCCTCCCCACAACAGACACCCTGTGAGGTAGGCGGGGCTGAGAGAGCTCTTTCGAGAACTTCCCTTTCAAGGACAGCTCTTGTCAGAACTACGGCTTGCCCAAGGTCATCCAGCAGCTGCAAGTGGAGGTATGGGGAGTCAAACCTGGTTTTCCTAGATTAGAGTCCGCACACTTAACCACTACACCAAACTGGCTCTGTACAACATTGTAGCCTAGGGTTGCCAAGTCTTACCTAAATTTTAGTGGGGGGGTCCCGGGCCCTGTCCTGGAGATCTTCAGTGCACATGACATTGCCCAGAATTGACATCATCGTGTTGGGCCTGTTGGGGGCAGGACCACTACCATTCAAGGGGAAACCATAGAGTTTTCCCTTGAATGACAGAGCGTCCCCCTGCAATGTGTCTGGAGGGATTATGCCAGGCACATTTCTGCGATCCCGGCATTTTGGGGTTAGGGTTCCCCCTGGTGGCCCAATCCGGGCCGGCGGGAAACGGACCCTTTGAGCAGGGGTTTCTTGGCCCCTGGGGGGACCTGGCAGCCCTATTGTAATCTGCTGAAGTCCTTGTCCTCCCCAAACCCTGTCTTCCCCAGGCTTCACCCCCAAAGTCTCCAGGTGGTCATTTCCCCAGAAAGCACTTTCCTGAGAGCTCTAACTTGGACCCCGTAAATCAAATCCTTACCAAACTTGGAGGACAGGTAGAGGGGAATCATCCAGAGGTCGCTTGAGAGTTTGGTGCCTCTAGCTTGTCCAGGATCTGTTCTATAAACCCCTGAACCTCTCGAACAGAACCAGCTCATTTGGCCCCTAAAAGTTCACGACAGATTGTGGTTTGCGAATGGGGCATGCCACAAACCAAACCGCATTTTCCTCAGTTTGTGTCCATCCCTAGACACCTTTCTCTACAGATGTTAGATGTGAACATTCCAAGGTGTCAGTAGAGTTGCCAACTACCCAGAGAGAGAAAAATATCTTGTCCCTTTAATAGAGAATGAAGAGGATGTTATCCACCAGACGAAGGTATTTACCTTCTGCTGCCTCTGTTGAACCTCTGTTAAAGGGGGACATTGATCTCCATGCCGATTGGCAACTCTGGATCCTCAGCCAGTGGCCAGAGGAAAGAGGAAGAAGTAGACCGCGGAGGCAGCAGCACTCAGGGCTCCGTTGGGGCCGGAGCATGCCGGAGCGCCGCTCTGGGAGAGAGGAGGCAGGGGGGCGGGCACTTAAGAAAGCCCCGCCCCCCGCTCGCTCTTCCCAGGCTGCGGCAGGCTGCCGCCAGCCTCGGAAGAAGCCCCCTCCCTCCCCCACTTCCATGGCAGCAGCAGCTCCCCCCAAAGCAGGCTTTTTGCTCGCGGGACTCCCCACCGCTCCAAGGGAGGGAGGGAGCGCTTATTCGACTCCAGGCGAGGCTCGACAAGCGGGGCTCCCCGCGGTGGAAAGACCCGGCTGGGGCCTGCGGCGGCGGCTGGCGCTCCTTCTGGCAGGGGCCAGGAGCCACCAGGGCCACTGCGGACGAGGGCCAGGCTGCCTCGCTGCAGAGCCGACCCTCCCGTTTCCGACCTCCTCCTTGCAGCCCCGCCCCCCCTCCCGAGCGCACCCTCCCGCCCCCCCGCCGGCGGGACAGAGAGACGGGCAACCACCGCTCGAGAGCCTTTCTTTCTTCTTTAATGAAGAGGGGCCGGGAGCCGGGCGGCCGAGGGGCGCGGCTCAGTCCTCAAGGAGGGCCACCAGGTCCCGCTGCAGCTGGGCAAACTCCAGGCAGGAGGCACTGGTGAATGAGCCAGAGGGCGGCCGCCTCGGTGAGCGCCTCGAAGTCCGCGGCCGTCTTGATGGGCAGGTGGCCGGCCAGCTCGCAGAGGGCCACGTTGAAGGTGGCCCCCTCCTTGGTGCCGAAGCAGGCCCGGCGGGGCCAGAGGAGGACGCGGAGACCTGGGCGGGCGGGCCCCCCGCGTGGCGAAGAGGTTGTGGGAGACCTCGCGGCAGGCCAGGTGTCCGGTGAGGCGGCAGACGCGGCGGGCCAGCTGGCCCAGCCACCGCCCGTCGCTGTAGAGGAGGAGGCCCAGCGCCGAGATGCCTCTCTCCAGCAGGTAGAGGCCGGCCTGGGGCCGCAGGGGCCGGGCGGGCGCCGATTCGACGCGCAGCTCCCAGGGCAGGTAGTAGATGTGCAGGTGGAGGTGGTTGACGGAGTGCAGGCGCCCAGGCTGTTGAAGCCCACGTGGAAGCCCAGGTGGCCGCTGAGCAGCAGCGCCTCCAGGCCGGCGCCGAGGGCCCCCTCCATCAACACCTGCCGCAGCCCCAGCGCTGGCTCCGGTCGAAGCTCTGCCGGACGCTGCTCACTGCCTGCGAAGCCCGTGGGTCCCAGCCCCACCGCGTGTTCAGCTGCACCACCAGGCCTGCCGGCCTGGGCGGCAGCCGCGTCTGCAGGTCCCCCAGCCGGTAACGGAAGAGCCCCCGTGCCAGGCGGTCCTCCCAGTCCCGCTGCAGCGCCTGGTCGAAGCGGGACAGGGACGACGGGTCCGGGGGGCCCCCGCACCGTGGCCACTCCACCCCGCGCCGCACAAAGTCCTCTTTGGGCGTGTAGACGAAGACCTCGGCACCCGGCCCGTCCTGCGGCGGAGAGTCCAGGGCGGCCTGGCCTGTCGCCATGTCGGAGGGGCTCTTCTGGAAGGGAAGCAGAGAGAGGCCGGCTCAGGAGGGGGTGCCCCGAGCCTGGCAGGGTCCCTAGCGAGAAAGGAAGGGGAGGAGAGGAGACCGGCAGGCAGAAGAAGCCCCCTCCCTCCCCCCCAGTGAAGAAGCCGGGCCCCAGTGGCGTGAAGCCACTCGGGCCCAAGCAAGGGGGGGGGAGGAAACGCCGGCCCCATTGGGGTGAGAAGCGTCTCTCCCTCCCTCCCTCCCTCCCTCCCTCCCTTCTCTCTCCCCCCCACCTACCTACCTACCTACCTTCCTGTTCCTTCCTTTCCCCCTTCCTTCCCCTCTCCCTTCCTTCCTTCCTTCCTTCCTTCCTTCCTTTCTTCTCTCTCTCCCCCCCACCTACCTACCTACCTTCCTATTCCTTCCCCTCTCCCTTCCTTCCTTTCTTCTCGCTCTCTCCCCACCTACCTACCTACCTTCCTGTTCCTTCCTTTCCCCGTCCTTCCCCTCTCCCTTCCTTCCTTCCTCCCTCTCTCCCCCTTCCTTCCTTCCTTCCTTCCTTCCTTCCTTCCTTCCTTCCTTTTCTTCTCTCTCTCTCCCCCACCTACCTACCTACCTTCCTGTCCCTTCCTTCCTTCCTTCTCTCTCTCCCCCCCACCTACCTACCTACCTAACTGTTCCTTTCTTTCTTTCTTTCTTCCCCCTTCCTTTCTTCCTTCCTTCCTTTTTTTTTCTTTCTTCTCTCTCTCTCCCCCACCTACCTACCTTCCTTCCTGTTCCTTTCCTTCCTTCCCCCTCCCTCCCTTCTTGCCTTCTGACACACCTGACGTCAGGGATGTGTGGCCTTTTGACACTTCCGGTGACGTCAGGGGGTGTGGCATATGCAAATAAGTTATGCTAATGAGCTCCTGCACCTCTTTTTTTACGAAAGGACCCCTGGCAGCACTTATGCTCAATGCTCCATGACTCCCCCCCCCCTTTTGTGGATATTCTGTATCTCAGAGAGTGGGTCGTCTTATGGCCTCCTAGTCCTGAGAGAGAGGGGCAGAAGAGAACAGCTGCTTCCATCCTAGACCATCCAAAGTTATTCGACAGGCACGGAGAGGCAATGTCATCTGCTGACCTAAGACCCGCCGCATTTCTATGGATGGAGCCTTTCAGAATATCCCCAAAGCTTGTTTGAAGAGCAGACACTGGTCTTGTGCCTCCTATAAACATCTGGAGCAGAGGTCCATCAGTGGCTATGAGCCACAAAGTATAGATAGGAACTCTCAGTCTGGGGCAAGTGATGCTCTGTATTCTTGGTGCTGGGGGGGGGCAACAGTGGGAGGGCTTCTAGTGTCCTGCTCCCACTGCTGGACCTCCTGAGGGCCCCTGGTGTTTTTGGCCACTGTGTGACACAGAGTGTTGGACTGGATGGGCCACTGGCCTGATCCAACATTGGCTTCTCTGATGTTCTTATACATCTGGAGCAGAGCTCCATCAGAGGTTATTAGCCCCAAGATATAGATAGGAACTCTTGGTCTGGGGCAAGTGATGCTCTGTATTCTTGGTGCTTGGGGGGGAGGGGCAACTGTGGGAGGGCTTCTAGTGTCCTGGCCCCACTGCTGGACCTCCTGAGGGCACCTGGTGTTTTTGGCCACTGTGTGACACAGAGTGTTGGACTGGATGGGCCATTGGCCTGATCCAACATTGGCTTCTTGTTATGTTCTTATGTTCTAGCTGTGGGATGGGGCAGGGTCACCCCCACTAGAGTTGCCAAGTCCCATTTTCTCCCCAGCCAGGGGGGGATTTGGGGGGGCATGCCAGGAGGGGGAGGGGCCATCCCCAATGCAATGATGTCACATAGAGTGACATCATTGCATCAAGAATGCAGCACGTCACGCACACGCCCCCTTCCCTTTAAATGGTTGGGGGGAAAGCGGGGGGCCCTGCTTCAGAAGAAGAGGAGATTGGATATATACCCCACCCTTCACTATCTGAAGGAGTCTCAGAGCGGCTTACAATCTCCTTTCCCTTCCCCTCCCCACAACAGACACCTTGGGAGATAGGTGGGGCTGAGAGAGCCCTGAGAGAACTGCCCTTGAGAGAACAGCTCTGAGAGAACTTGTGACTGACCCAAGGTCACACCAGCAGCTGCATGTGGAGGAGTGGGGAATCAAAACCGGTTCTCCCAGATTAGAGTCCACACTCCTCACCACTACACCAAACTGTAAGCATGCACATCCCTTGCTCTTTTCAAACAGGGCCACGGAGGACTGTTGAAGGCGGGGCTTCCTCCCTTGCTGGCTGGCATCTGGGGGGAGCAGGAAGAATGGGGGGGGGATCCCCCTCCCCCACCTGGGGGCTGGCATCCCTATCACCCACAGGCCAGGCCAGGCTTCCTGCATGCTCCAGAAACACCTCCTCCCCAAAAGTCACCCAGGAAGCACCGAACATGTTGAGTGTCAGCTAAAGGAGAAATAAAGGGGAAAAGGAGGGGAAAGGGGAAATGGGCCTGACTGAGCTCCCCACTTTGGGTGGGGTTCCCCTGGCTCTTGCCAGCTCAGTCAAGAGCCTTGGGGTTACACTTAGGGCTGCCAAGTGCCGGTGACTTACCGGCGGGGGGGAGTTGTTCTCCCCCCGGGAGCTCTTCTGGTGCGTGTGCTTTGCGCGCGCGCCATGGCGACATAATGACGTCACCCGGAGGTAATGTCATTACACAGGGGAAGTCGTCCTCACCGGACGACTTCTGGGGCGGGGTTCCCCCCGCTGGCCGAATGCCGGCCGGCAGATCGGGAACCCCTATAGCGGGGGATCCCCCGCCCCCCGGGCTGACTTGGCAGCCCTAGTTATACTGGACCCAACATTATTGCTGGAGAAGCCAGTGAATGCAGCTGCAAAAAAGGCTTTCTGCCAACTCAGCCTATCTCTGAAAATGGCCCCTTACCACGATATGGCTGATCTGTCCACCTGGATCCAGGCCATGGTGACACTGAGACTAGGCTACTGTAATGTACTGTACGCTGGTCTCCCCTCAGGATCAATTCGGAAGCTCTAGCTGGTGCAGAACACTGCAGCGCAGCGATTAGCGAGAGCCCGATGGAGCACGCACATGACTCCCATTCTACAGCCACTCCACTGGCTGCCCCTCAGTGACGGGGCTCTAGTTAAGGTATCGGCTCTCACGTGGCCTGGGGCCCTCATCTCTGCAAGCCCGCCTTTCCCCCTCTGTTCCAACAGGACAGCTTCACTCACCTGAGCAAGGTCTCCTGCAGGTGCCAACCTGCAAATGGGCACAATCAATACTTGCCCTCACAGGTGCCTTCTCTGTTGTGGCCCCACCTTGAGGAACGGCCTGACTGAGGAGACCAGGAGGGCTCCCCCCCCCCCCCCCTCCTGGCTTTCTGGATTATTCAAGAAGGTTTTTCTGTTCAGGCAATAGAGTTGCACTGTGCAAAATGATTTGCAAAGTTTCTCGGAAAAATTATTAGGATCCGTGGTCTATGCTACTATGTTTAGCTTACTGAAACTAGGATCCTACCGTGTAATTTTTGCAACATTTAATGTGACACATTAATAAATATGCTTTGTTTCAGTTCTGTTTTTAGACCTCTGGTCGGTTCCACAACTCCAATTCCTATTGGGCTGTTTATCAAATGTCCCATCCTGTCAACTGTGCTGACTCACTCTGTGTAAACCACCTGGAGTCCCATAGAGGAAATGAGGACTATAAATAATGTATATATAAATAAATAATAAGCTGGAGAAAGGGGGTGTGGGTTGGGGGGGGGGAATAACATAGGGTTGCCATTCCCTGACGGGGGCGGGGGGTTGCCCGCTTCCGTGGGCCCCGGTCTGCCAGCCCTGATCTGGCTGGCGGGGGAGCCCCACCCCCAAAGTGCCCCATTTGCACCAACTTTCCTGGCACAATGACATCACCTGGAAGTGAAGTCATCACGCAGGGCATGTAGCAGGAGGATGCTCTATCATTCGAGAAAAACTCTGTGGTTACCATAGAGTTTTTCGTCAAATGATAAGAGCGTCCCCCTGCAACGTGCCCTTCACTTCCAGGTGACATCACTGCGGCATGTGCACTTCACTTCTGGGTGACGTCACTGCAGCATGAGCGCTTTGCATGTGCACCAAAGAGGCCCCCACCAGCAGCCAGGTAAGACCTGGCAACTCGAGTATAACACCATAGACTCTGCCCTCCAAAGGAGCCATTTTCTTCCCAGGGGAACTTATCTCTGTTGTCCGGAGTAATTCTGGGAGATCCCCAGGCCCCAACTGGAGGCTGGCAACCCTAACCCAGTGGTGCGGTTGGGTAATATTAAACTCCGGGCTCAAGAGTCTCATGTGGGTCCCCCATCCGAGGGCAACACATATGCCAGCGATCAGTCCCCCTGGACAAAATGGATCCTTTGGAGGTCAGACTCCATGGCGGTCAAAATGTGACAGCTGGTTGTGTGCCTCCCCCCCCCCCCCCCCCCAAGCTCAGCCCATGAACTGGACCCTGGGCTTTCGCCCCACAGCCCCATTCTGAGACCACCGCTGCCTGGACCATCATTAAATATTCGGGGTTTTTTTAAAAAAAAAACCCTTTCTTAGACGTGGCCTTGACCCTGCTCTCACATCTAACACTGTCTTTTAACACAAACGTCACCAGCCCACAGCAGTCTTTACAAGCCCACCTGTCCACAGATCTTTGCATTAGACCTATACAAGAAGTGGGGACCTGCGATACTCGCGGGGGGGGAGCTCCACACAGAGGGGGAAGCCACCACAGGTGAGCCTTCTTCCCTGCCCCTGCCTGGTCCCTGCCAAGCTCTCTCCCCCCCCCCGCCCCCCAGCAGCGATGGCGAGGAACATGCGGCTCCCAGCCACCGGGCCCGCCAAGCCCTCTCCCTCCCCCCGCAACGGATGCGGGGCACCATTCCAAGTGCGTTCACTGCACACGCGCAGGGAATGCTTCTTACTTTGGGGGGGATTTAAGTATCCCCCGAATATTGTTTTTTACTTTTCAGATTTTTCTGCAGATCTTGGGAGTCCCTCAAGTGTGCAGGAATATCTCTTTGTCCTCTAGGTGCCCCCAGTGTGTGGATTTAGATATCCGTACGCAGCCTTGGCTATTAGATATACAGATGACCCACAGATGACCAGTTAAGTGGCACCCCCCCCCCCCATTTCCCCCTGAATGTGCCTATCACTCACACCTTATGTAACAAAACTCTTCTTTCAGATTTGAACGAGAGTCCTCGTGAATGCATTTGCTACGTTTGACTGAACTGACAAATGCCTGCTTTAGAGTTACTCTGAGCCGTCGGTTCTGTGATGGTTCTTTGTTCAGCTCAGATCCCCTAATGTCGGCAAGCAGCTCTTCCTTTCACAGGACTTCCTAAGAGATTGCAAGGAGATCATTTTATTCTCGCCTAAGCCCTCTGGCCGGTAAGGGTGGGACGGCTCACTCAACCCAGCCCCCAAGTTCAGAGCAGATGGATCACTGAAAGTCACCATCAGACCAGGAAGTTCTAGTGGTGTTTTCACATTTCTTCCCCTCGAGGAACTCATTCGACATGGACTGCTCTGCCGAGAACAGCCACTGCGGTGCTATGGCAGTTGGACTAGGATCTGCTGGGAGGGCCAGGTTCAAATCCCCACTGATTGATCTTAGGCTAACTTTATGCCTAACCTACCTTGCAGGGTTGTTGTCAGGATAAAATGGAAAAACGACGTATGCTGCCCTGAGCTCCTTGGTGGAAAGGCAGGATAAAAATGTGATACCGAGGGGAACTGCTGCCTGTCTGTCTGTCTGCCAGTCAAAGGGCCTCCACACAATACAGGTGTTTCGGGGATGTGCTTAAATCAGTGTGTCTGGATTCACTCGATATGTTCGCCACTAACATGCTGGGTGCCGGAGTGACCTGTGAGAGCCCTGGTGGGGGAAGGGAAGAGTGTCTCCAACTCAAGGCTGGATTAAGGCCAACTGATGCCCTAAGACCAGCCCCTCAGCACTAAAACTAGGGCTGCCAGACCCCTGGGCCGGGTGGGGGTTTACCCACTTTTTTGGGCTTCAACCTGCCAGCCAGCAAGGTCACTTGGAGATCAGGCGCAGGGCCCCGCTGGCTGGAAGCACTTAAAGGGTCCCTTTAAGCACTTCCAGCCAGCGAGGACTGGCCCGCATGCCTGAACCGCCCCCCCCCTCTCCCCTCTCCCCTCTCCACCTGATCGGTGAGCCCTTTAAATCTTGCAGGGTATTAGGGAGAGGGGTGGCTGCCGGTGATTGTTCTTGGGGGCGGGGCTTGGAATGGGACATCCCCAAGGTGATGTCATCATGTTGGGGACACCCCCTCCCCCTCCAAGAATACCCCCTGAAGTCCCTCACCGGGGACAAAATCCGACCCGGCAGCCCTAATGAAAACTTACCTGGTTTATGAGAAAAACCAGTAAAATAAACAATAAAACAGAGAGCTTAAGAGTCCATTACACAAATCATCCGATGAGTTGAATGCCAGCCAGACCCAGCCAGCTGTGTTTGCAGTCGACGAAAGTGAAACTCTCATGCCATGAGATGGAAACAAAGGTGGCCTCTGGCAACACCTTCAAACCAAATGTTGAAACTTCAATCACTTACCATGCCTAAGTCTGAGGCCAGTGGCACCTTTGAGACCAACAAAGTTTTATTCTCGGTATAAGCTTTGGTGTAGAAGCTTCCTCAGATGCATTGAAACAAGACTTCCACAACCATTACATATAGATGGAGAGAGGGTGGGCGGGGATTAGTTGCTTGGATGGGCTAATTAGAATTAAGATGCATAACTATCTGAGTGCGAGGGCTAGAATTTCCAGTTTCCCCAGGCAGGGCGGGGGGCTGGGGCTGGGCCAGAGACATTACAGGCCATTGTCTCCAGGGGAGGCTCAGCACGTCCTGGAAAGGTTCGGGGGGGGGGGGCTCTAGCTCCCCAGCCCCCCTGAAGTTGACGCCTATGTCTGAGTGATCGGTATAGCAAAGAGTGGATTAATGCATTTGGTCAGACCAGTGAATAGCAGCAAATTAACATACAGATAATACAAGAGCTAACAAACAGATGTGAGAACTCAGTTCGAATCCAGCGGGACCTTTAAGACCAGCAAAGTTTAATCCTGGGTATAAGTAAGAACTGAGTGACTTAGCATGCCAATGAAAACTTCTTTTAACAATTCAGATTAAAGTCAAACATGACAGATAAGGACCATTTCAAAAAAACTGACTGAAGTCGAGCATGGCAGTGAAAGAGTTAAGGGCATAATAGCTGGGGAGGGGAATCTCTGTGGTGCCCCCCTTCTCTTGGTGCCCTAAACATGTGCTTAATCCTAGAATGCCCCCATTCCTGATCACCTCATTCACAAGCCCCAAATATGCTTCTAGTGAACTGCAGGATTCCCCAGGAGACATCAGAGGGCTCCTGCCGGGGCCGCTTCTCCCAGCAAGCCACTGAAGCCACTGCCTGGGGGACGCAATGAGAAGGGGGCTGATACCAGTCAGGTGGCTCTGTTAGGGTTGCCAACTCCAGGTAGGGAAATTCCCGGAGATTCTGGGTGGGGCCAATGGAGGGTGAGGTTTGGGGAGGGCAGGGACCTCAGTGGGGTCCAAAGCCATCGAGTCAATTCTCCAAAGCAGCCATTTTTATCCAGGGCAACTGACCTCTGTTTTGTGGAGATCAGTCGTAATGCCGAGATATCTCCAGGTCCCACCTGGAGGTTGGCAACTCTAGTCATGAGTCTCCTGGTTATTTTGACTGCATGAGCCTAATATGGCTTCATCTCTGCAATTTGTCTTGGTGGTCTGTTTTGTCGCTTGGGGTGACAAAACACCCTCAGCCAGCCCAGACCACCGCTCTGAATGGTTCAAGTAAGCAAGCCAAGCCACAAGTGGGAGGCAAACATCCACCTCACTCAACATCTCTGGCCAATCGCACTCTCTGGAAATTTTGTTCTTAACCTCGAACTGGGTAATCAGTTAAGGTTGCCAGCCTCCAGGCGAGCCTGGAGACCCCCTGCTATGTCCAGGCAGCAGAGATCAGTTTCCTTGGGGAAATGGCTGCTTTGGAGGGTGGACTGCATGGCCCTGTACCCTGCTGAGGCCCCTCCCCTCCTCAAACCCTGTCCTCCTCAAGGGCTCCCCCCCCCCCAATCTCCAGGTCTTTCCAAGCCCGGAGCTGGCAAACCTCATCATAAAAATCAGAGTTTGGGCCTGATTTTGGGGGGGGCGGGGGAATCTGCATCCTCCATTTCCCTGGCCTCCACATGCTGCTCCCATGAGTCACTGCTCTGCTTATGTCTCCCCCTCCCCACCCCCAGGGGGCTGGAGGGAGATTTACGGAATGCTGCTCTTACTTTTGCCGGAGGTTGTTGAGGTCCTCCACCAGATTGTCCCGCTCAATCTCCAGCCTCGCCTTGGAACTGGAGAGCTGGTCGACCTGGCGGCGCAACTCCCGTAGCTCTTCCTGGTAGATGTCAGCCAGCTTCGTGGGCTCCTTGTCCCGGATCTGGTTGAGCTCGGCAACCAAGACTTTGTTCTGTTGCTCCAGGAAGCGGACCTTCTCGATATAGCTGGCGAAGCGGTCGTTCAGCTCCATCATCTCCACCTTCTCATTGGTGCGGGTCTCCTTGAACTCCGTGTTGAGGGCATCCGCCAAGGAGAAATCCACCTTGTCTGGGGAGAATCTGGGGCCGGCACGGAAGCTGAGGCTGGCCGTCTTCAGCTTGGTGACAGAGAACCGGGCGGTGGGATTGGAAGGGACATATCTGCGGCCAGGAGAGAACCTCAGGGCCTGATGGACAGAGGCGGTTGACGAACCAAAGCGTTTCCCGTAGGACGACAGCTTCTGTCCCTCCATGGTCAGGTTTCTCCTCCAGGCTCCGTGGACTCAGACAGATCCTTCTCTCTCTGCTGCAAAGGGTTTTATTCAGACGGGGGAGCCCGCCCTGGTGTGTGCCTGCGATGGGCTAGGGACGGGGAGGGGAGGTGGGCTGCCTGCCAGGGCCTACCTCCTCACGTCAGCCATGCCAAGTGCCCAGTGCCTTGGCAAAGAAACAAAAGACAAACGTCAGGCCGAAGCCCTGGACATTCTTGATGAGGAATGCCCTCACGGGGCTACGTGTCCAGGGCCTTTGCCCACCCAGGGTGGCTTTTTGCCAGGGGTGCAGGTTGTCACAGAAAACAGGGACGTGTCCCTTCTCTCCGAAGAACAGAGCATCCGAGCCTTTCTCTGTACACAGGAGGGCCCAAAGCAATCCTCACTACTATTCACTGTGGAAATGGAAAGGCCTGAATCCAGGTCTAAGAGTCACCCCCCCTCCCATTTTCAACTGCCATCATTGTGACCATCAGGAGGCAGCAAGCAGGCTGTCCATCTCTATTGACCGTAGGGTTGCCACCCTCCAGGTGGGGCCTGGGGATCTCCCGCTTTTACAACTGATCTCCAGCTGACAGAGATCAGCTCCCCTGGAGAAAATGGCTGCTTTGGAGGGTGGACTCTATGGCATCCCCTCCCCTCCCCAACCCCACCCTCTCCCGGACCCACTCCCAAAGTCTCCAGGTGTTTTCCAACCCTAACCTGGCAACCCTAGTTGCCAGACCCCTTGTGGGACCAGGCCTCCCAGCTAGAGTTCCCAGGTTCCCCCAGGTCACCATCAGGGGGTGGCTGTCAGTAGGGTTGCCAGATCCAGGTTGAGAAATTCCTGGAGATTTGGGGGGTGGAGCCTGGGGAGGACGGGGACCTCAGTGGGGTCCAATGCCAGAGAGTCCGCCCTCCAAAACAGCCATTTTCTCCAGGGGAACTGATCTCTGGAGTCTGGAGAGGAGCTGGAATTCTGAGACTCCCCCAAATCCCACTTGGAGGATGGCACCCCCTACCAGTGCCAGCCATTTCAGGAGCCCGTACCTGAGATCCGAGCCTGCTTTGGCTAGAATGCTCATTCTTATCACAAATGCCCTTTCCCTTTCCCTTCCCCTCTCCACTCTTCCAGAGGCTTCTGGATCGCATATCAACACAAATAGCTCTAGAGAGGCTCCAGAGCAATCCAAGGCTGACATCTGAAAAATACACTAAGGTGCAAATTCTGAATACTGGCGTGAGAGGGATTATTACATTCTGACTGATTTCTCAAATTTTGGCTCAGTCCTGCCTAAACCCCATTGCCTGAGGGGTGGGTCTTATCTCTGATCCCAGAACTATGGGGGTGGGGGCAGGAGTTGTTTGGTGGTAAAGGAGGGGCACTCTGCACATGCTTGGTGTAGGGTTGCCAGCCTCCAGGTGGTGGCTGGAGATCTCCTGTTTTTACAGAGATCACCTAGAGAAAATGTCCGCTTCGAAAGGTGGACTGCTTGGCATTATACCCCACTGAAGTCCCTCCCCTCCCCAAACCGCCCACCCTCTTCAGGCTCCATCCCCAAAAGCTCCAGGTATTTCCCAACCCAGAGATGGCAACCCTAGCTTGGAGGAGAAATAAAAACAATAATTTGGCATGGTTGCTGTGTTGGACTCGGACCTATGAAAGCTGGGCTCCAGTCCAGGGACTGGCCTTACTGTGGCTTGTTTCCTTTCTCCAAGGTCGGGGACTCAGAGTGGTGCTGGGGGATCAGCTGTCCCAAAGGCAGCCACTGGAATGCGGAGTGCTCCAAGGGGCAGTACTTTCCCTGATGTTGTTCAACATCTACATGCCCGGAGGCATGGGCTGGGATGTCACCAGTACGTGGCTGACACTCAGCTCTATCTGTTGTTGGGCGGTCAGTCCAACTCCAAACCGGAAGATCTAGACCGGGCGTTACAAGCTATGGCTGGTTGGCTTTGGCTGAGACGGCTGAAACTGAATGAAGACGGAGGTCCTGTGCCTGAGTCGGGGCAGTCTGAGGGCAGGGGTCCCTCTCCCGACCTTTGATGAGGCCCCATTGAAGCCAGCACTGAAGTTTAGGAGTCTGGAGTACTCCTAGATGCCTCCTTGAGGCTCAGGTAGCCACTGCCAAATCGGCCTTTTATCATCTTCAGCTGATCAGGCAGTTGGTTCCCTTCCTTGAACGCAATGACTTGGCAACAGTGATCCAGATGATGGTTACCTTAAGACTTGACTACTGTAATGCTCTCTACATGGGGCTGCCCTTGTCCCAAATCCGGAAGCTGCAGCTGGTGCAAAATGCTGCGGCTAGGCTTTTGATCAGGCTCCCTATTTGGGAGCACATCCAGCCAGTGCTAAAGGCATTGCACTGGTTGCCTATAGCATACCGGATTTGCTTCAAGGTGCTGGTTCTTACCTTTAAAGCCCTTTATGGCCAGGGTCCTACTTACCTGAGGGACCGCCTTTCCCCACATATACCACAGAGAGCACTGTGATCTGGGGTCCAGAATTGGCTGGCCCTCCAGGGCCTTAAGGAGGCTAGGTTGTCGATGACCAGGACCAGGGCCTTCTCGGTGGGGGCTCCATTCTAGTGGAATGAGCTCCCTGAAGAGACATTACTGTCAATGTATTTTATTGTAATTTTATGCTGCTTTTGTAAGCCGCCCTGAGCCGCCCCTGGCTGGGAGGGTAGGATAAAAATTTAATAAATCAAATCAAATATCCCCACCCCCCACCCCGTTTAACTTACCTCACATGAGGAAGAGACAACTAAGTATGTTCAACAGACAGAGAAACAGATCTCAGTGTTTCTTCAGACTTCCCGACTGAGTAACTGTATCTGTTTGATGTTGCCTGCTGCATTTTGTTTTGTTTTATGTTCCAACTTTTTAAACTATGTGGTCTTATATAGTTTAATTATATTTTATTTTATCATTATCCACCTTGGGTCCTGACTTGATAAAAAAAAAGGTGGACTTAAAAATATTTTAAATAAACAGGTATCCACCCCACAGCTGTCAGGGGTTAAGGGGGAAAGAGCTTCCAGGCCAGAAAATACACTTTCCCATGCAGGCTTGACTCCTGATTTGTCTCTGGAATTAAGCACAGGTTTTCTTTCCCCCAGCCATCTTTTGCCCTGTTTTAACCATGAGTGACCAGATGACAGTTTAATTCATCTCAGAGGCCGCTTGAGCCAGACAGCTGAGAAATTAATTAAGAAAGGCTTCCGTGAAACGTCCCTTTGAAACTCCTGGCTGGTTTTCCACTCCAGTGATTCTTTAAAGTCAGCCCACTCCTCAACACCTGTTCCCCTGGAGCTTCCGCAGGATATGCATCCATTGCCATTGTGTGGAGAACGAGCAGGCCAGACAGCGGGAGAAGGAGTGGAAGGTGCAGGCTGGGAAACTCGTGGAGCTTTGGGGATAGAGCCTGGGGAGGGCAGGGACCTCAGTGGGGTACAATGCCACAGCGTTCACCCACCAAAGTATCCATTTTTTCCAGGGAAACTGATCTCTGTAGTCTAGAGATAAGAACATAAAAGAAGCCAATGTTGGATCAGGCCAGTGGCCTATCCGGTCCAACACTCTGTCACACAGTGGCCAGAAACACCAGGTGCCCTCAGGAGGTTCAGCAGTGGGGCCAGGACACCAGAAGCCCTCCCACTGTTGCCTCCTCCCCCAAGCACCAAGAATATAGAGCATCACTTGCCCCAGACTGAGAGTTCCTATCTAAACCTTGTGGCTAATAACCACTGATGGACCTCTGCTCCAGATGTTTATCCAGTCCCCTCTTGAAGCCGTCCATGCTTGTAGCCGCCGCCAGCTCCTGTGGCAGTGAATTCCACGTGTTAATCACTCTTTGGGTGAAAAAGTATTTCCTTTTATCTTGCTCAGCAATTTCATCGAGTGCCCACGAGTTCTTGTATTGTGAGAAAGGGAGAAAAGCACCTCTTTCTCTACCTGCTCTATCCCATGCATAATCTTATAAACCTCAGTCATGTCACCCCTCAGCCGTTGTTTCTCCAAGCTAAAGAGCCCCAAGCCCTTCAACCTTTCTTCATAGGGAAAGTGTTCCAACCTTTTTATCATTCTAGTTGCCCTTTTTTGCACTTTTTCCAATGCTATAATATTTTTTTTGAGGTGTGGCAACCAGAACTGTACACAGTACTCCAAATGAGGTTGCACCATCAATTTATACAGGGGCATTATGATACTGGCTGATTTATTTTCAATTCCCTTCCTAATAACCCCCAGTATAGTGTTGGCCTTTTTCATTGCAGTCACACACTATCGCAACATTTTCATTGACTTATCTACTACGACTCCAAGATCTCTCTCTTGGTCAGTCTCCGCCAGTTTGGACCCCATCAACATGTATTTATAGTTAGGATTTTTGGCTCCAATGTGCATCACTTTGCACTTGGCCACACTGAACCCCATTTGCCACACTGATGCCCACTCGCCCATCCTTGAAAGATCCCTTTGGAGCGCCTCACACTACTCCCTGGTTCTCATCACCCGGAACAACTTCATGTCATCTGCAAATTTAGCCACTTCACTGCTTACTCCCAATTCCAAATCATTATTGAACAAGTTAAAAAGCATCGGACTGAGTACTGATCCTTGCGGTACCCCACTTATTACCTCCCTCCACTGAGAAAATTGCCCATTTATACTCATTCTCGGTTTCCTTTTAATTAGCCAGTTTTTGATCCACAAGAGGATTTGTCCTTTTATCCTGAGACTATTGAGCTTACTTAGGAGCCTTTGATAAGGAACTTTATCAAAAGCTTTCTGGAAGTCAAGGTAAACAACATGTATTGGGTCCCCCTTGTCCACATTGGACCTTGGCTTTGACACCTACAGCCTGTGCCACCGCTTATACCAGGAAGATCATTGAGCAGAACATCTCGCAAGATCTTGCTTGCACTCATACAGTACGCCATCACTAAGTATTTAATTAGCCATCGCTAGCACCTAATGATAATGAATGTTTTTAGTTGAACTGTTTTAAGCTGATTTTATGTGGATCTTAGCTATTATTTGTGTATTATTTTATGAGCCTGCCTTGGCAGGGAGGGCGAGATATAAATTTAAATAAATAAATAAATAAAATAAATGTTTGTTCCCCCCCTCAAAGAACTAAGGTTAGTGAGACAAGATCTTCCCTTACAGAACCCGTGCTGCGTCCTCCTCCTCAGGCCGTGATTCCAGGCCCCAACGGGAGGGCTGACATCCTGAGGGAGGGAGGAAGGGTTTATAAAAAGTGAGGCACAGAACTGAAGCTTGAAAATGCATCTTTTGTCTTGGCCACCTTGCCCCCTAACCCTAGAAATGAGGGGCAGCATGGCCAGGTTGTGGAAGATGTTCAGAGAAGAAGAGGAAAAAGAAGAGTAAGAGGAGGAGGAGGAGATTGGATTTATACCGCGCCCTTCACTCAGAGTCTCAGAGCGGCTTACAAACTCCTTTCCCTTCCTCTCCCCACAACAGACACCCTGTGGGGCTGAGAGAGCTCTGACAGAAACTGCTCTTTTTCAAGAACAGCTGTGCCAGAACTATGGCTTGCCAGAGGTCATCCAGCTGGATCCTAGGTTCAAGCTGGGAAGCAACTGATACCCCCAATTTGAAAAAGTGTTCCTTGCACACAAAATCTCATACCTTGAATAAACCTTTGTTGGTCTTAAAAGGTGCCACACTGGACTCTAAATTTGTTCTCCCAATTACCTAAGTTCCTGGTTTCTAGATCACAGTTCAGTTCCTCAGAAAAGACTTCACAGGCTCAGAACACAGTTGGAAAGGCTGGAAGTCTTTAGGTCCCGATCACATGAAGCATTAGCCGCGCGACAGGCATGACTGCTGGGTGGATTGAAGAGGCGGGATCAAATGACAACATCTGGCAGGCATCCCGCTCTTGTTGGCAACCCGTATCGTCTGGCTGAAGATGCAGATTTCAAAGATACTAGGGAAAGTCCTGCATTATCCGGAAAACGCAGGCGCGGGCGGGCGTCAGATCGCGGAGGCGCTGGTATCCCATCGCATCCAGCACCAGTCTGTGTACCGTCTCACACTGGATATTTTCCGTAAGCCTCCATAGTATGCACACAAACATGGACCTGCACATGCGCACAAACCACTGGCTCACCTCACCAGGGAGACCTTTGCAACGCCTCACCATCGCCATGTGATTGGGGAATGATGGGCTGAGCATGGAGCATCGGGGGAACGTGAGACTGTGGAAACGCGCTTCCGTTTGCTCTGGCGCAAAAAGCCTCACTCCACACACACACCCCGGATTTTCTTGCTCATGTGACCGGGATCTTTAAATGTTTATGCTGAATGTTTTAATATTGAATTTTTGTAGTTTTAATTGGTATTAAAATTGTATTGAATTGTTGTTGTTGTAAACTGCCCTGAGCCCTGCGTAAGCAGGGAAGGGCGGTTAAGAAATCAAATGGAATAAATAAATAATAAAAGGAGTCACCGGGTTAGCAGCTCCAGAGCAAGGGGAGCCATTGGGTTGTGAGCCGAAAGTTCTGGGCACCGGGCTCAGAGGAGGCTGTTGGACAGAATGACCGCAGCAGAACCCCCAACCTGTGCTTTGGACTCCAGAGTCTTGGGCGCCTTCTGCTCCAAGGAAAACCACACTGCTTTCTTTGCCTCTGAGCTGCCTGAACTCATTCGGCCCCGGATGGTGAAAGAGGACAAAGGGGTGAGAGTAGGGAGCCATTCAGCAGCACCGGAGTCTGCTTTGACTGGCAGTGCCCCTTCCTAACCCTCTACCTTTAATCTCTGCAGTTGGACAGGAGCTGGAACCAGGCCATCTTGACCGAGGCAGGGTGGGAAAGTAGCTGCTCTGGGGAGGAACAACCTCCAGAAAGAAGGGAAGAGAGCCACCCCCACAAGTTCTGCTGCTGTCCTTCCCTGGCCTGACAGTCTCCAAGTGCAATTGGAAAAGTGTCTGTGGGTGGCAGATGGGGTGACTTCTTGTCCCTGGACTCCTTTGCACTAGAGGTGGTCACACAGAAGGTCGTTAGAGGCTGCTTCTTATCAGGTTCGGCTGGTTCACCTGCTGTAGCAGTTCCTAAAATAATCTGGGATAGGGGGGCCAGGCCCCTACTGGAGGGGCCCTGCCCCTGGGCCACACCCCCTGCCAATGTTCAGCTGGCTGGAGGGGGGACTTTCCAGCAGTGGGGGAGACCTTGCCCTGCGTTTCAGCCATGTCACCAGCAGCAAAAAAAGCCCTAGGCCCATGTCGCTGGCAATGTGGCGATGTCCCTTCTGGCACACACTGGAAGTGATGCCATTGTGCCACCGGCAACACAGCCATGCTCTAGTATAGAACTTGAGCAAAAACTCTATGGTAAAAACGGCTTCTATCATACAGTTTTCCCCAAATACCAGAGCATCACCACATTGCCGGTAATGTGATGATGTCACTTCTAACGAGAACCAGATTAAGTGACATTTCTGCATTGCTGGACACGTGGCTGACTTGCTGGGGCAGGCCTCCCCCACTGCCAGTAAGCCCCCCCACAGCTACCTCCCCAGCTGCCATTAAGTCCCCCTCCACCCTAGTTGCCAAGGGGTACCTGGCAACCCTAAACTGACCTCTTACCTTTGCTAGCATACAACCATTGGGAAGAACACAGCGACATGATATATTTTATCATGCAGTCATTTGGGTTCTTTTAAGTTGTTACCATTCCATCTTGGATAAAGCTTTGGTGAAACGAGGTGCTACAACACCGGTTTGCCCGTCAGCTGGAACTGAACTTGCAGAGCTGCTATAGGAACAGAACTTTCAGTCTTCAGGAACAGAGGATTCTACTCCATGGAAACCTTTAGTAAAAGGCGAAAGATTTATACGATCTGAAGAAAAACCAGAGTATTTCTACTCATCTGAAGTACTATTGGTGTATTGAGTGGACTTTTGAATTTGCAATTTACATTTGAATCCTATGTTCTGTCACTTTGTATTAAGATTGTTTTGTATGTTTTTATTGCCGATTATGCAAATAATTTGTAAGCATTATACTTAGGCTGTGGTCACACGATCATTTTGATCGGGTTTCACCACTGTTCCCTAACGCATTTAAAAGGGCTGATCAGATGGCTGCATCTGTCTCCGGTATTGACTCGGACTCACCCCTGCAATCCTCCCGGTTTTCTAGTGATTTTTCTGACACTGGGAAAATCAAGTACTGTCCGAATATTTGCACTATGAATCTGCAGTTTCACCAATCTGGGCAGCCATCTTGCGCTATGAATGCAATTAGGTCATCTGTGCCAGTTTGGTGTAGTGGTTAAGTGTGCGGACTCTAATCTGGGAGAACCAGGTTTGATTCCCCACTCCTCCGCTTGCACCTGTTGGATGACCTTGGGCAAGCCGTAGTCCTGGCACAGCTGTTCTCGAAAAAGAGCAGTTTCTGTCAGAGCTCTCTCAGTCCCTCTTACCTCACAGGGCGTCTGTTGTAGGGAGGGGAAGGGAAAGGAGTTTGTATGCCGCTCTGAGACTCCTTTGGGTAGTGAAGGGTGGGGTATAAATCCAATCTCTTCTTCTTGAACGTCCTTCTTGGGCTGAATTTTTTTTTACAGCTTTCGCCATTGTGGGCAGGAGCAATCCTGCGCTGAATATATTCAATGCATGAACATTCAAATGAACATATACAGACTCCAGCGCTTGGTTGTAAGTCAGTGGTTCATTTTGTTCACTGTTTGGGGGGAGTACAAGCGCATCCAAGTGAGAGTGGTGATTTGGCCATGCGCATATGTGCATGCGCAAAGGAAATTTTTTTTAAAAAACCTCATGCCGTGCTGCCGCTTAGGAAGTGCAGCTGTCTGGACGTTGCCTGGAGCCTCTTTGCTCTTTGGGGAGGGATGTGTGATTATCCCAACCCACAAAAAAAAATCCCCGATCAACTATACAACAGGAACAAATTGTGATAAGCTTGCTGTTTGATCACAGCCTTAGTGTCTGAGCATTTTTGGAGGTTTAATTATACAGAGGATTTTCCCTTTTTTTGTACTCACTTCATCCATGCATCTCACTTTTTTTGCTAACCGCCTGGATGTTGGCAGCCCCAGCTTCTTTCATAGAAACACCACCCATGGGATTCTGGGATGTGTTTTGTAACACAGACTCACATTGCCCACTGGCCAGGTCTGCCGAGCCTCACCAGCCTGCCATGAACTGAGAGGCGACCCTAAAACGACAACACAACTACACATGGCAGGGAGTCAAGCCGTTGTCCCGGAGTTTACAGGCTTCTCTGCTGGCCATGTCTCCGGCCCACGGCTGCGTTGCCAGCTCCCAGCTGCCCCCCCCTTCATGAAACCGCTGCTGTTGTCCAGTCCCCACGTCCCTCTGGAGCCAGGAGCAGACAGGCCTACAAAGGCCTTCTTAATGGACCCGAGGCCGTGGCGTGAGGGAGCCCCCTGCTTGGAACAGAACGGCCTCTGTGCTCCATCGGAGGTTTCAAGGTGCTTTCCAGTTTCATGCTCGTCATGGCAAGATTGATACCCTCCTCCCCCTGGCATTACCACAAGTAAGGGGCCGACTGTCAGAACACACAGTCCCCCCCAAGTCCCTAGCCTGGGAAGAACTCCACAACACAAAGAGAGCAAAGTTAACAAGAAAAATCCTATCTAAGGGTTATGGGAAGCAGAGTTGGCCTACTACATTTTGCAGTAGTGTATGAACCAAGAGCTATACTCCAGCTGGGGATGCCAGCCTCCAGGTGGGACCAGGAGGCCCCCCAGAATTACAGCTCATCTCCAGACTACAGAGATAAGCTCCCCCCTGGAGGAAATGTGAGCCTCCTGTTATTGGCTTTGCCGATGAGCATGTCCGGATGCTTCTTACAGGTTCCAAGCACCCACACTGTTATTAGAGAGAAAGAAATAGCCAGCATAGCTTGGATTATCCCTAAAGTCTCGTTGTATGACAAATAGTTTATTGCTTTGGGAATGCACTGAATCTGAAGAGCAGTTGTAATTTGGTGTGATCTCCATCCCTCCCCTGGAGATTGGCAACAATGGTTCCCCATGAGGGAACAGGTGGTTTGGAGTCTATGGCACTGAACCTGTCTGAGGTCCCACCCCTGCTGAAACCTCCCCTTCTCCAGGGTCCACCCCTCAAATCTCCAGGAATTTCCCAACCTGGAGTTGGCAACTGTATCTCCCCCCAACCAACCATCAATGTATCCTTATCTGCCCCCCTGGGTTCAGCTTCCCATCTCCTCCCCCTCTCTCCTAGACAGCAGTTGTAATTCTAAGAGAGAAGAGATTGGATTTATACCCTGCCCTTCACTACCCAAAGGAGTCTCAGAGCGGCTTACAATCTCCTTTTCCCTTCCCCTCCCCACAACAGACACCCTAGGAGGTAGGTGGGGCTGAAAGAGCTCTGACAGAAACTGCTGTTTTTCAAGAACAGCTCTGCTGGAACTATGGCTTGCCCAAGGTCATGGAATCAAACCCGGTTCTCCCAGATTAGAGTCTGCTCTCCTAACTACTACACCAAACTGGCTCCTGCAGGGCAGGAACGAGCAGCCCCCCCCCCACCATTTAAAGGGAAAGTTCCCTTTAAATTCTTGGGGGGAGTGGGGGGGGGCGTGCACGCCGGGCCCTGCCTCCTTGATGCGAGGACATCACTTGGTGTGATGTCATTACATCTGGGACGGCCCCGCCCCCTCTCGTCCTGGCAACCCTACATATGGAACTATTCAGACAGACACATTTCAGGGGACTTTTCCTGGGCGCTTCCACCATCTGAGGTGTGGTGGGCATCCACACGAAAACAGGGGCTTTTAGTAGTTATATGTTAACCTGGAGTTCCCTGTTAAAGAAGGCCACCGGCCCACCCCCCCTTACAAGTTCTTCCACTGCCAACCCCAAAAGATGGGATGCTCTTTAAGAGGGTTTTTAAAAAGGGGTTTAAAAGTAGGGTTGCCAAAGTCCAGGTGGTGGCTGGCGATCTTCCATAATTACAATCGATCTCCAGGAGACAGAGATCAGTTCCCCTGGAGAAAATGGCCGCTTTGGAAGGTGGACCCTATGACATTATACCCCACTGAAGTCCCTTCCCTTCCCAAACCCTGCCCTCCTCAGACTCCACCCCCAAACCTCCAGGTATTTCCCAACCCTGAGCTGGCAGGCCTATTTGAAAACTATCTGTTGCTTTTGTATCTGGCTGCTGACTTTTGACTCTGGGCTGCTGGCATTGTCTGTGTGTTTACCATTTGATCTGTATGTTTTAATCTGAACAATGGCCCGAGCAGGGGTCCGTTGGAGCGGGAGCGCACAGGAGTGCAGCTCCGGGAGTGAGGAGCCCAGGGGGTGGGCACATGACCAAGCCCCGCCCCCTCCTCGGCTTCCCCGAGCAGTGCAGAGGTGCCGCGCCCCGGGGAAAGCCCTGCTAGGGTCTTTATTGTTTTTAATGTTTTGTTTTAATATTGATAATTTTATCATTGTTCCTTTTATGACTGTGTGCTGCTTTTCCAGAGACTTCCTCAAGGTGGCATATACATTTTCTAAGTATACCATTTTTTATCTGGGCACATGGCACATAAGTACTGGAGAAATTTCACCAACCCTTCAGCAGCTTCCACCCCATCAATCTGGTGTAGTGGTCAGGAGCTGGACTCTAATCTGGGAGAACCGGGTTTGATTCCCCACTCCTCCACATGCAGCTGCTGGTGTGACCTTGGGCCAGTCACAAGTTCTCTCAGAGCTGTTCTCTCATGAGCAGTTCTCAAAAGACCTCTCTCAGCCCCACCTACCTCACAGGGTGTCTTGTTGTGGGGAGGGGAAGGGAAAGGAATGGGTGGTGCACATGTCTTGGGTATCTCAAGTCTACTTGAAACCTGGTGGTTTCAAGGGAGCAGGAAGAGAATGAGGGGTGTTCTTTACGCTTATTTTTATTGCACAAAGTATTGGATGGGGAAGGGAATGGAGGAAGAGCAGGTCAGTTTCACTCACCTGTGGAGTGGAGCCTGAGGGGTGGGTGTTGCCTTCTGACACACTTCCGGTATGTTAGGGGGTGTGGCATATGCAAATGAGTTATGCAAATGAGTTATGGTAATGAGCTCCTGCACCTCTTTTTCTATGAAATGACCCCTGGGCCCGAGGATTTAGATCAGATCATCCACACAGTGCAGCCATGTTCAGAAAGGGAGGATTTTCCTACAAATTTGGGACAGCCCCAAGACTTGGACAAAAATCCAAAAAGGAAAAAAGTGAGAAGGGCTTAAATCCCACATTAAAAAAAAAAAGAAGGAAATAACCACCCTTGATCTTGCAAAATGTGGTGAGAGCACGAATGTCATTGTTGCCTAGCACTTCCAGCGAGAGGCTTTCAGCCTGCAAAGGCACTGGAAACTGTGACAAGAAGTGTGGAGGGGAGCAAAAACGGTAACAGGATGCAAATCACTAATGGCATAGGGAAAAAAGGAGATGAAAAGCTCATGGGGTGAAAAGCAGCCCTTGGGTGTAGGAAAAGGCAAAAAATGAACAGGGGGCGAGATAAGGGGCAAAAAGTGGTGAGGGGATGGGGAAAGATCAGAGTGGAGTTCCTCCCGCATAAATCTCCCCAGCTTGTGTTTTTTTATGCCTCTTTTAAGCCACACCGGGGATTCTGCATAGAACAGAAGAACAGGATAGAAATGCTTTAAATGTGTAAATAAATTATGATAAACATTATTGATCATTTAACTGAGAAACTCCAGATAAGCTTCCAAGGAACCTCATGGGAGGGTTCCCAGGGACACAGTTTGTAGAAGTGCTGAACAAAGTTTAAGTGCAGTGGCACCTTTAAGACCAACAAGTTTTATTCTGGGTATAAGCTTTTGTGTGGACGCACTGACCGTGCGTGCACACAAAAGCTTATTCCCAGAATAAAACTTTGTTGGTCTTAAAGGTGCCACTGCACTCAAACTTTGTTCAGCACTTCTACAACTGTGTCCCTAGGAACCCACTGGGCTTGAACCTCGTTCTGCCGCTTCAGACCAGCACGGCCACCCAGCTGAATCTATGAACAAGGACGAGTAGCTCTCAGGCTGGTATTGACAGTGTCTAGGAGAGCTACCAACCTGGTTTCAAACCAACTGGATCAGAGTCTTTGGCCCTTAGCTTCGCTTTCAGAGCCAGTTTGGTGTAGTGGTTAAGTGCGCGGACTCTAATCTGAGAGAACCGGGTTTGATTCCCCACTCCTCCACTTGCACCTGGCTGGATGACCTTGGGCAAGCCATAGCTCTGTACCAGCTGTTCTCTCAAGGACAGCTTGGGAAAGAGCTCTCTCAGCCCCACCTACCTCCCAGGGTGTCTGTTGTGGGGAGGGGAAGGGAAAAGGAGTTTGTAAGCCGCTCTGAGACTCCCTTCTTCTCTTCCAATCTCTTCTTCTCTTTCTTTCAGATTCTGCAAAAACTTACCTAGCAAAATCCCTCCCCCTATACCAGCTGGTTGGCATGCCTAAACACACACACACTTGTTGCACAGACATTTGTGCCCCTGCACGACCTCGTACACTGTTGTCCGTATGCCTTGACTCTCCGGCATGCCAGCACACACCCATGCCCCACGTACCATGGTGACTCACTTTGTAATTAGGGGGACGTTACAACCCAGCAAGTTCTGGGGAGGCATGGGATCCCCCTTGTCCCTGGCCCATTGCCAGCCCTGATCCCACCCCCATGCAACCCCCCCCCCCCCGCTTGTTGCACGCAGAGCCAGCGAAATTGCTTGCCAGCTCCCAAGTCTTTAAAACCGTGTCGCCCATTGGAACAGAATGAAAGGGCTGTTGTCCGGCTGCTGGGCAAGAGTTCGGCACTGTGAATGGGATGGCAGCCGGGGAACAAGCCGCCTGTGCATAGCAATGAAGCCGCCTTTATCCCACAGGTCCGAGGGGGGCTGGCACGGCACAGGGAAAGCCTGGTGCTTTGAACCACCCCTGCCTGGTTCTGGGAAAAAACGGGGCTTCAGGGAAGGAGAACCAGGCCAGCTCCAGAAGCACCAGTGGCTCCTGCTGATGCTCTTTTCATCGAGTACAATGGGGGAGGCAAGGGTAGCCAATCAGGCGAGGACCGGCGATGAGGAAACCACTTAAACTCCGAAGCAGCAAAGCCACGGCTATCGGGGAGTGGTTGGAATTGTAATTTTGTATATATGGGGGGTGGCACACTCAGAAAACTGAGCCAATCTAACTCGAATTTTGCATCACAAATCTGGTGCCTAAATCAATTGGGCACATCATTCTATCTGCCATGATTTATTCTCCTTCCACACAACAGGGAAAGGACAAGAAAGCATGCAGGGAACTGAACCATACGACCCTCCCGACCATGACAAGTCCTGCTTGGCCCCCCCTCTGGCTTCAGAGGTGTCCTCAGGCCATCTAGGGAGGCCAACCTCCAGGCGGGATCTCAGGATCTCCTGGAATTACAGTTCATCTCCAAATTTACAAAGATCAGTTCCCCTGGAGGAAACGGATGCTTTGGAGGGTGGGCTCTTTGGCATGGTACCCCACTGAGGTCCCTGTCCTCCCCAGGCTCCATCCCCAAAGCTCCAGGTGTTTTTCAACCTGGATCTGGCAACCCTACCCAGGCACTGCTCACATGTTCTGCAACCTAATCCTTGCACCCACAAAGACTAGAAACTTATTGAGATTTTCTGCAAGCTAAAGAAATTATGTGCCAAATACTGAAATGCACACCAAGCAGGTAAAAGGAAGCCACGCCTAACATAAGGCTGTGAGCATACTGTCTGGTGGGTACAATAATGATAGCCAACCACATGCTATGATGATGGTAGATATGTGCAGGGGAAAAATATTTGCCAATGTTCGAGTGTTTGGGGGCCGAATATATTCAGGTAACCTGAATGTCCTCAAATACCAAAATCAGCATTGTGTTGATCAGGGCTCTTTTTGTAGAAAAAGCCCAGCAGGAACTCATTATCATATTAGGCCACACCCCTGATAGCACAGCTCATTAACATATTAGGCCACACCCAATGTTACCAAGTGTGGTCATCCAGCCACATCCACCTTTTGCTTCTTATTCTATTTACCTTGTTGTCAAAACAGTTTTGACAAAACCAATAAAAACATTATTTTCTGTCCCATCTATACAAAATCTTACCTGAACCAGTATTTTATGTCCAACAATTATTCCCACACTGGATTGGAATCAATTCCTAAGGGTTAGGTTCCCATGGAAATCAGGTTGCCTTCCTGCAGAACTAGTATGGTGAATATGATTTTTTAGGGTTGCCAACCTACAGTTGGGGTCTGGAGATCTCCTGGAATTACAACTTAGCTCCAAACTACAGAGATCAGGTCAACGGCTGCTTTGGAAAGTAGAGTCCATGGCATTATGCCTTGCTTAGGTCCCTCCTTCCCCTAAACCCCACCCTCCACTCCCAAATCTCCAGGGATTTCCTCAACCTGGAGTTGGCAACCCTAGTTCACTGGCAAAACAATGCTAGGAGACAGTTTGGTGTAGTGGTTAAGTGCGCGGACTCTAATCTGGGAGAACCGGGTTTGATTCCCCACTCCCCCCTTGCACCTGCTGGATGACCTTGGGCAAGCCATAGCTCTGTACCAGTTGTTGTCTCAGAGCTCTCTCAGCCCCACCTACCTCACGGCAACATGAAAAGGCGCACGCAGGCTGAACTGCTTGGGGTTGGGCACCCTGTGTTCACCGTCACTTGTGAACAGGAGCTACCTGGGCTCTCTCTTCTGCCTGGAGAAAGAGCACTGCAAGCAGTCACTCAGCATCTACAGCGGGGCCTGCCTGTGATTGTTTTGTAACCCAGGGAGATGGCGTGGCCAAATGGGGGGGAAAAAGCAGTGATTCATCACCCCCTCCTGTGCCAGGGGGGTTGTTAAGGCTTGGCCACCTCCTTCACCCCCAGCAGGAGTCCCCTAGGGCAAGATGGTGTCTCTGTGACCCCGGTCCACCCATAATAGGCGACACAAAGACTATTCATGGTTCCTGGAACATTGCAGGGCCTGGCTGAAGGTAAGGGGATGGAGGAGAAGGAGTGATTGTTACAGGAATGATTTGTATGCTGGGGTGCTGGCAGCCACACGAGGGTTTGGGGGTGGTTAGACGAGAGACAGAGTCCCCGCAAGGGCAAGGCACGGAGCTGGAGAGGGGAGTGGCTGGGAGAACACTGGTGGAGTCCAGCAAAAGAGTCTGGGCAGATTTTCAGTTATGCCCCAAAGGAGAGATGCAAAGAGAAGCAGGAACTTAAAGTATCAGACAGGGAACTGGAGAGAGGTATGCTGAGGATGTGACACCGTGGAAGGTAACACTGTGACTGTGTCATGATGACACAGTGGATATGAAAACCCTGGAGGTTTTCCAGGATAGCTCTGGGGTAGTCTTAGCCAATCAGCAATGAGGGCAGCTGCCCTGGGCCTAAGGTTGCCATCCCACTCAATGGGGGCGGGATTCCCCCCCACTTTCAAGGCCCCCAATCCGCTGCCCCGCCCTCGATCAGCCCTGTCTGCACTCAATGTCCCTGGCGTGATGATGTCACTTGGGTGATGTCATCATATGGGGCATGTCACGTGAGGGATGGTTTTCTGGGTGATGTCATTGCGCTGTGCGTTTCGTGCACACTCCAGAAGACTCCAGGAAGAAGACAGGACCCCTCCCCACTGGAACGTGGTAAGGACCTGGCCACCCTACCTGGCCCCCACACTTGGGGAGACCCAAGCACCCATAGCCCTAGCCCCCAAAGGAGAAGCGGAAAGAAGAGCAGAGCCTCTGCTTGCTCCTACCCCATCTGGGGCTTGGGCCTCTGGCAGCAGTGACAGCTCCAGCCCACTTTGCATGGGGTAAGGACTATCCCTTTCTTGGGGGGGGGGCAGCAATTCTGAGGCCCCATTCTGGATGTTTGCCCAGGGCCCAGCATCACCCAGGGGCCCAGACTTCTCAATTTCCCCAGGGAGAGGCATGGGGCTGAACCTGCTCCAGGTCCAGTAATATAGATTACTCTCTATATCGTAGGGGTAAAAACCCTTCATTAAAGAATGTGAGAATTATCTTAAAATTTTAGATTTAGATTAAAACAAGTGGAGACCTGAAAGAAACTTGCAGGATAGTTATCCCATTCCTCACACCTTTGCTTCCTCCCTTCTCCCCCTACCTCTCTCACACTCTTTCTCCCTTCTGCCCCCCTTTCTTACTCTCTCGCTCTACTCCATGTATGTTACTTCCTCTCTCTTTCTGACCTGTCATCATTCCCTTTGTTTTTCTGCCTCCCCACCTCATCACTCTTTCTCTCTCTTTCTGCCTCCCACCTCAAATCCCACCCTCCCCAGGCTCCACCTCTCAAATGTCTGGGAATTTCCCAACCTGGAGTTGGCAACCCTGTTTCCTTCCCACCCAACAGCCAACCTACCTTTATCTGTCTTCAGCTTTCTATCTCCACCCCCCCCTCCCCTGCAGCCTCTACCTAGGAAAATTACAGTCTTTCTCCACAATGGGGACTAAAGCAGCTTACATTATTATTTCTTCTTTGTTATCTGCACAACAACCCTGTGAGGTTGGTTAGGCTGAAAGTATGTGACTGGTCCAAAATCTCCCAGTCAGCTTCCACTGCAAGATGGGGATTTGAACCTGGGTCTTGCAGATCCCAGTCTGAAGCTCGAACTGTTGCACCACAATGGCTTTCATACGGTGGCTGCTGATGAACTGTAGCAAAACAGCTGGGCCTAATTAAGTCATGCAAATCAGGTGGTATCAAGTCACACAGAGGGTGCTGCCTAGGGATGCCAGCCTCCAGATGGGACCTGGGGATTCCCTGGAGTTACTGCTCATCTCCAGACTACAGAGATAACTTTCCATGGAGAAAATGGATGCTTTGGAGGGGGGAGTTTATGGTATTGTACCTCACTGAGGTCCCTGTCCTCCCCAGGCTCCACCCCCAAATCTCCAGGAGTTTCCCAGCCTGGATCTAGATCCGCTGCTGGTGGCTGGGGGGATCCTTGGCAACCCTTGGCTGCTGCCAGTAAAATCCCTGCCTTTGACTGACAGAAACAGTTAGAGCCTCCCCCCCTCCCCCGAACATTCTAATCTCACAGTTGATGTCTGGAGTTGGTGCCATTTCAAAAGGTATTTTGGGGGATTCTATGGTCCCTGAAGGGTTTTTTTAAACTTTTCGGATTTTTCTGCACATGGTGGGAGTGCCCCCCGTGTGTAGGAAAACCTCTCCCCCCCCCCAAGGGCCCCCTAGCTCGGATTTAAATATCCGCACAGGGGGGCCCCCCTTCGCTATTAGATATATAGATTGGGCCCCCCTATTTGCTTTTTTAAAGCCCTAGCTGTATTTAAACACTACCTACAGTTTGTTTTCTTATTTGTTTTCCTTTTTCTGTTACAAAAACCTGCCCAAGGCTTAGCCTTATCTGCAAACTCACGTTCCCTGTCACTTTAATCTGTAGGTGCAGGAAGTTTCAACATACAGAGCTCAGTTTTAGAGCCACATGCACTGGATCTAGGGTTACCAACCTCCAGGTGGTGGCTGGAGACCTCTCAGAATTGCAACTGGTCTCCAGACAACTGGGGTCCGTTCCCTTGGAGAAAATCGCTGCTTTGGAAGGGGGTCTGTCTGGTCTCATACTCAGCTGAGGTCTGTCCCTTCCCCAAACCGCGCCCTCCCCAAGCTCCACCCCCAAAACCTCCAGGTATTTCTCAAACCAGAACTGGCAACGCAAACTGGATCCCAACATCCTGGAGGGCAGCAACTTCAGATAACCTGACAGAGTCCTCTTCCAATGGAAAAACTGATAGGAAGAAGCATGGCAAACATGGATAAAGCCCACTGTGAACTGCACAGTTTGGTGCACCAGCCAAACAAACCTGGAACTAGAACATGAGAACAGTTATATATATATAAGCCCACAAGAAACTGAACAGAAACAGCTTTGTGCTTCGCACCCAGGTAAGGTGTGGGCTTCTGTGTAATTGGGCGGGGGGGGGGGGTGAGATTGGTGCCTCGGAGGAACTTGTGCAGTTGCTACAAAAACAAGCAGGACTGACTGACTAAAAGTGAGAACCTGGCAGTCCAAGTGGTTTCATGATGCTACCTGGCAGACCAGGGGAAATCGAGGGGGGGGGCATGAGCCCCAGTGCCCCCTTTAGTTTATGCCCCTGCTAAGACCACCCCTGGATATCCTCAGTCTAACAACCTGGAGGGCCTGGAGATCACGAGTTCTCACGTGGTTCACACAGACCCGGCACCTGAGCCTGGAGATTCATCCAATGACCTCGCTCCCCCCCCCCTCCCCCAGTTTGGATCAGACCACGCCACAAGCAGAGTTGCAGCTGAGGACATGGGAAACTCAGCTTGGCTTGGTTGTAAAAAATCATGTTACTTACGCGGCTCCACGTAAATTTCACAACACAGCCAGTGGGGTGGTCTGAGGACACGAAAATGGGGCAGGCGGGCTGGGGGGGGGGGGAGAGCACTACAGCCCTTGCTCATTGTGTTCTGCAAACAGAAAAGAGACGTGGTGTGTCTGGGAGGAACCAAACTCCCACTGCACGTGTGATACAAATTCCTTGAGCTGTGACCCAGCAAGCATGAGGACTTTGTAAAGTGAAAATGGATCCCCAGAGCTGTGGGGGGGGGGGGGGGACGGGGGACACCCCAACAAGGCCTAATGAGAGGAATAGTTGCAAACAGCTGATCGGCAGAGGACCAAAGGCCACGGGGCTGGAACTGTGAGGGGGGGGAATCAAGGAAACAGGAGCACTGGATAGGGCGGCCAGCTGTCCCCTGGCCAGTGGGGAAGGGGAAATGGAGAAGGTAGGTGTTATGTCCTGGACACAATTCCACAGGCAACCAGGCTGCGATTCTCTATGTGTACACTTGTATGATTCTTTGAGGTGACCAAACATGTAATGGTGCTGGCCATGCGGTCTGACTACATGGCCTGGAAAAGGTATAAGCTTGAGGTAAAAGAACAATAGCACCCAGGCTCCTAAAGATCCACCTATCAGGGGCTTAGCATATTCAAATGAACCAGTGTAATCTCTGGCGGGAAGATCAACCTATCCCGCAGTGTGGGTGCGGATGGGGGCAAGGCTTTTCTGTGCATTTAAGCTGACCCCCGGGCCACCTCAGGCATGCTTGTTCCTGTCCTACAATAAACTTGATCATGCTGAAACTCACTCCACCAGCCTCCCGACTCCAGTACTTATCAGTAGGGTTGCCAGATCCAGGTTGGGGAACTCCTGGGGATTTGGGGGTGGAGCCTGGAGAGGACAGGGACCTCAGTGGGGTGCAGTGCCAGAGAGTCCACCCTCCAAAGCAGCCATTTTCTCCAGGGGAGCTGACCTCTGGAGTCTGGAGAGGAGCTGGAATTCTGGGGACTCCCCAGGTCCCACCTGGAGGCTGCTGGCATCCCTAAGAAAGAGCCTCATTCAGAATCAAAGGAAAAAGATGGATGAATAGTCTTGCTCAGATGGAAAAATTGACCCTTTTCAGATTATACAGGACTGAGGGTGCGTTCAGACAGCTCTTTTGAGCTGTGCCAGGCACGAGTGCCTGGTGGATTTAAAGTGCACGTCCAGACAGCAACATCTGGGAAACATGCTGCTTCCATGATCAGCCCGTCGATCCCTGTCGGGGAGCTGTACTTAAAAGTCAGTGGTGAAAGTCCAGTCCTAAGCTTGCTGACGGGCCAATGGCGGACTTTCCCCTGTCTGGTTGTTTCACCAGCACGCAATCAGCCCATAGGGATGGTCTCCAGACCATCCCGATTGGCCGCCATTTTAAAAAAGTCTTAGTGATGCGCGCAGAACCGCTTAAACATGCAATGTCCGCAGAGCTCCACTCAAACGATCCATACAATTTGATGTTTCTGAAGGTCCCGTGATATTTATGCACTTTGTTAACTGAAATGGTACCTAGAGGAAGGTACCGCTGGCGGTGCTTTTACCATTTAAGTCCACGCATGAGTGGAAAAACACGTAGACAGTGAGGCACATATGCGCATGCGCAGACAGGATTTTTTTAAAAAACAGTAGACGGCATGGCTCCTTAAGGTAGATGCTGTCTAGACCAGTGTTTTTCAACCTTTTTCGAGCTAAGGCACATTTTTTTCATTGAAAAAATCCCGCGGCACACCTGACAATATCTCACGGCACAGTGGTTGAAAAACACTGAAATACAAGATAAATGGGTCATTAGTTGCCTCAGCTCAAGTATTAACTATGACAGTATTACAAATACATGTAATAGCCACTCAACTTGAAATCGTAAGTTACAGATCCAAAGTGTAATGGCTCCTTCCCATAACATTGACCTGAGTTTCAGAAGAAACATAATGTGGATGTATTTTAATACTGTGATTCTGCTAAAGTTTTTCAAATAGAGAGTTTAAACTCTTACTCTTATGTGAACGGCATTCCGCTGACCATAAGTGATTTGAAGAGAAGCACAGTACACCCATTCTTCGCTGAGGGACAGTTACTGATTTGAACCCCACCCTGACAGAAACAGCTAGCTGTTACCATCAAACATATTCATGTTTACTGGAATGTCTTGGTGCAAATCACCCTACCTCAGGCCGGCCACAGAGGGTGCGAGCGGAATCAGCGAGACCGCGCTACTGTTCTTTCTCGCATGCGCAAACGCATCCCGGAAGGTCAGCCCGGAAAGCACATTTCTTTCATTGAAAAAATCCAGCGGCACACCTGACAATATCTTGCGGCACACCAGTGTGCCACGGCACAGTGGTTGAAAAACACTGGTCTAGACAATCCACCGTGGAGTCACGTGTGGTGGAGCTGTCTGGTCATGCAACGCTGGATAAAAAAGATCTAGATCAAATTACAGCCAGGCCAATGGCGGGATTAGCTGCCCGTCTGAATACACTCTGAATGAATTTTAGTCCTCTTTATGGGGTAGTCACTGGTGTGGTGTTTTAGGGCCCTTCATTCTTTTTTCCTGTATTGTTTTAAAGATGCTGTTAGATTGCATTTATTTTGGCCCATTCTGCATGTAGCATTTGCTTTGCTGTTTTACCAAACCCATGCTGGAACAGAGATTCCCCTTTGCCCTGCATGCCGCTTTCACTTTGATTGATTGTCAGATTTTATGGCTGTGTCCAGACTCCATGCCGGTTTCGCTTCCTTTGATCATTGGATTTTATGGTACCTTGGCTTCAGCAAAGATTTATGGCCCTTCTATGGCCATTCAGGGGTGACTCCGCAGTCAGTACAGCGCTGGCCCAGGGTATCTGAATGTGGTTCTGAGCCACATCTTTTTATGTTCCAGTGCGGGTTTGGTGAAACAATGGAGCGAATGCTAGATGCAGATTGGCCTTTGTGTAACCAACTTTGAACTTCTGAGGAGAAGGTTTTACAAAATATCATAAATAAATGAACACACTGGGAAGACCTTGGAGAGCAGCTGCCAGTCTGAGTAGACAATACTGACTCTGATGGACCCAGGCTCTGATTCAGTGTAAGGCAGCTTCAGGTGTCTTCAGGTGTCAGGGTCAAAAGCAGAGAAGCCGTGGAGTCAGGGTGGACAGAAGACCACACCTCGATTCCCAATAACCTCTCGCATCCTGGACTGTGTGTCTTTGGCGATCGACCTGCCTGTTCATTTGCATTCTCACATGGTCCCTGTAGACTTCATGGCACTGCAAAGGTGCCTGACTTCTCCTTTTTCTGTTTCGGCAATCTCCCTGCTTCCACAGCCACTTTGGGACCAATTAGCAACCAATTAGCAGACGCTTCACCAGAGCAGAAAAGCAGCTGACGAAGACCCCTCTTACTTCTGCAAGTACCCGCAGCTGGATTTGAACTGTTGACCTGAAAGTCCTCTGAACCCATTATTGGGCAAAAAAGACAAGCAGAAAGCTGTCCCTTGAGGCCAAGACTTTCTCTGAGTTGACTTCAGATGGATTTTGAAAGAACAGCTGTCAGGGGTGGCCAGGCTGGCTCCCAAGCCCCCTCACTGAGGCTTCTTTCTGCCCCCTTCCTGGGATGTGTAGCCCTGTTCCAGCCAGGGACCGGGAGGGGGGGGGGGGCAACCATGCCCTCAAGATCAGCCGAGGAGGATCCGAGGCACTGATGAGGCTGCCAGGAGCTCCAAAGCCTTTGCTTGTTCCTGGCCGAAATGACGTAGAGGACGGCTAGAGCCTCTTTGTGTTTCCACTTCGGCAGCTCAGAGAAGGTGCCAGAAAGGGGGTTCTGCATGGTCGGTGGGAGAGAGGGCGGAACAGGCATGGGCTGTCCAATTGACTGGGTTGGCACAGTAAGGAAATGTCGCATCCTGGCTCTGTCAACCGATTAAGGAACTGTAAAAGTTGACTGGTCATGCGTGGGTTTATTTATGACTGGGTGCACCCCACTTTTCCGTTCAGCTCAGTGTGGAACCTCCTTTCAAATGGCTCCTGGGGACAGAGGCAGACGCCCCAGCTGAGCGGTGTGGCAGAACACAGCCCTTTGTTTGCAGCAGTTTTTAATCTCCCTTTCTCCAAAACCACAGTCAGTCAGTCAGTCAGTCAGTCAAGCCGCTGAATTTAGATTATGTTTATATCTAGGCAACAAAAGCTACGCAGGGTGGAAATGTTCCTACGGATTTACAGGAACGTTTCCTTTCCGTGTAGCTTTTGAAGGTACAGAGGTCCCTCCTCCATTGTATCTGCTCATTTCTCCTCTCTCTCTGTGGCTGGGCAGCTGCTAGGTGTGGTGCTCCCCCTTGAGGTGTAGAATTCAGGCAGTGCAACGAACCACAACTAGTACAATCTGTGGCTGATGTTTTTTTCTGGGAAGAACCACTCTTTGCAGAGGGAGAGCCAAGTGGGAGCAGAGAAGCAGTCCGTAGGAGAGAGTTTGCGCCCTTAATCCTTTCCCTCTCCCCCTCTGCAGCATTTCAGATGTGGGAATTAAATCAGCATAAAGAACAAAAGTGTAAAGGAGGCCTGGAGCCGAGGGGAGATTAAATGCCTGCCTAGCCATCTCTTGTCTATTCGGCAACATTGGTTCAGGCTGAGGCCTAGTAAAAATCAGACACTTCTGCCTCTGAGACGGGGTTGCCAGCTCTAGGTTGGGAAGTACCTGGAGATTTGGGGGATGAAGCTTGGGAAGGGTGGGGTTTGGGGAGGGGAGAGATCTCAACAGGTTATAATGCCATATACCTACGGGTGTCAGGTCCCTCAGAGCAGCCAGCTGGGGATGGGGGGTGCATTTACCAGGTGTAGGGAGGAATGCCAGAAATTAATGGGATGTGTTTACATGACCAGGAAGTGACGTAGTCATGTTGGGGGAGACACTCTGGTTTTTGGGGAAAACTCTACGGTAGAATTAGCTTCTACCATAGAGTTTTGCCTAAAAACCAGTGTCCCCCCCCCCCCAACATGCCTACGTCTCTTCCAGATCACATAGGCACATTACGTTAATTCCCAGCATTGTTCCTTGGGGGGGGGGGCTGAAAGTGGGAGACCCCTGCCCTCATGGGGGGTGGGGGTCTGGCATCCCTATGTAGAGTCTACCCTCCAAAGCAGCCACTTTCTCCAGGGTCACCACGAGATCAATTGAAGTAATCGAGATCTCCAGGTGCTATCTTAGGTTGCAAGCCCCCTTCTGGAGTTGGGGGAATCTCCTGCCCCTGGGTCCCCCCGCTGCTGCCAATCAGCTGGCTGGCAAGGGGCCTTACTTAGGGTTGCCAAGTCCATTATACTCACCAGCGGGGGGGAGTCCTCCTTTCCCCGGGAGCTCCCCCAGCGCATGCGCTTTGTGCGCGCGCCCGGCACCGTCACCCGGAAGTTATGTCACCACGTTGGGGGCAATTGCCAGAGCGTCGCCCTGGCAACGCCCCCAATGTGGTGACGTCACTTCCGGGTGACGTCATTACGTTGGGGAGGTCGTCCTGGCTGGACGACTTCAGGGGTGGGGTTTCCCCCGCTGGCCGAATACTGGCAGGCGGATCGGGAACCCCTGTAGCGGGGGATCCCCCGCCCCCCGGGCTGACTTGGCAGCCCTAGCCTTACTTGGAATAGGAGGGAGGCCTAGGCCTCATTGCTGGCAATGCTGTGATGTCACTTCTGGCATGAACTGGAAGTGACATCATCTTGTCGGTGACCTCATGGCAACAATCTGATATTTGGGCAAAAATTCTGTTGTAGAAGCCATAGAGTTTTTGAAGAAAAAGAAACAGAATGGTGCAGAGGGAAATGGAATATTTAATAGTCATACCAGCCCTACATGTTTCTCATACAGCTTTGTCAGGGGGAATCTTTCAGATTTCTTTTTTGTTCCATTCTCATGCATACATGGGAGCAAAGTGTATGTTTTTCTCCATGTTTTGTCCAAATACCAGAGTGTTTCAGTGATATACCAGCATGATGAAGTCACTTCTGGCATGTAGCCTAGGGCTCCCCCCCCCCCCCAAGCCCCTGCCAGTTGCCAGGAGGGACCTGGAAGTCCTAGGCCACCTGAAGGTTGGCAAAGCTACTCTGAAAACCTGAAGTGAACTCACTGTAATTTCAAAGAGTGATCAAGAAGAGAGGAGGCGGACAGAGGGGCCGGCCAGACTGTTAGGCCCAGCGGTTTCCAGGCCAAAGAACCTAGGAGGGCGATTGCCCTGTGCATTCCATCCTGTCAGTGCAAAGACCCAGGGGTGGGAGGAGGTGCTTACTGGATACAGCTGCAGAGTCTTGTCAGAATCTGCTGATTCAGACAAAGTATTTCTATTGCTTACAGCTATGTCTTCTGTTTTATTACTACGCTTCTAGCTGTCCTGTCTGTATGCCATATTATATTCATATTGCCATGTATGTCTTATAGCTGCTTCCATAACACCTGCCATGTAATTGCCCCTCCCTTAGGTAAACCCTCACTTTGGCCAGTATGTATGTAGAGTATGTGACCCCAGGTTTATGACCATGACCAGGCCTGGTTTGTGTAACTGTCAGAGCGGGAGGATGACAACTTCAAAGTATGGGAACAATGGGCCTCTCACACTCCTACCTCCGCATTCCTTTCGTCCCGGCTGAGACTCCAAGGGAGGACGAGTCCCATCTCTTATCAACGTGCGAAAGCCTCGAGGCCATTGATTGTTATGTGAAATGGTAACATCTGAGGGGTCTGGTTTGGGAAGGGAAATTTACAACTTGACACCTCACTTTCTTTCCTGTGGGAAGCAAACGGCCAGAGCCCCTTTTGCCCGCCGTTTTTCCCCTTTAGTGATTGGCTACCTATGGGTAATTCAAACTGCCTAGAAAGGTATAATAGACCTGCTTCTGTCATATGTGTTATCTCTGACAATAATCCGAGAAGCTGTACCAATGTAGAGATTGGAAATAAAGAACTGTGTTTCATTAACAAAGATCTGATCCTTGACTACTTTGAGCAGAAGTCTCACAAGTCTATGGTCTCATGATGGCAGCTCAGCTTGATTGGTTGGGTCACCTGGTTAGCAAAACAACTGACTGGTCAAGTAACATACATTTGCTATACGTTTGATTGGTCAACACAGGTCACTGGCCATAAAGATCTTTCCTCATTTGACCCTTGTCTGGATTACATCTGCCTTTGGGCTACCTCTTGATGCTGGGTGGGCCATGCTGGCTGGAGCCCCTGTTTTTAGGGTTGCCAGCTCTGGGCTGGGAAATACCTGGAGATTCTGGGAGTGCCGCCTGAGGAGGGCGGGGTTTGGGGAGGGGTGGGACTTCAGCAGGCCATAGTATCCGCCTTCTAAAGAGGCCATTTTCTTCAGAGGAACTGATCTGGAGACCACTTGGAGACTGGGAATCCTGCCGGTTTTGGACTTTAGACTGTGAAACTTTGTTGGATACAATCTTGTCAGGGAACATCTGGATTTAGAGAACCAATGCTTGTAAATGTGGCTGGGTTAGACATTTAGCTTTATTGTTTTATCTTCACCGTTCACAGCTCATATACTATATATTCCTACACAATCTCTTAACAGATCTCATTAATTATATTTTGTGGTGTTCTTGAGTTTTGGGGCTTCAATTTGAACCTGGTATTTTAGTCTTTATTGGCTACAGCTACCAGAACAACTGTAATCTGGAACTCAGCTTGCAAGTGTCCTACCTTGCCGGGCTGACTTCTTGGTCTTAGACCCAGGAGGGCTACAGACTCAGTCTAGGGCTGCCAAGTCAGCCCGGGGGGCGGGGGATCCCCTGCTATAGGGGTTCCCGATCCGCTGGCCGGCATTCGGCCGGCGGGGGGAACCCCGACCCAGAAGGACGACTACCCCGTGTAATGATGTCACCCGGAGGTGACATCATCACGTTGGGGCCCCCAACGTGATAACGTCACCTCTGGGTGACGTCATTACGTCGCTGTGGCACGCACGTGCCAGAAGAGCTAAGTCACCGGCACTTGGCAGCCCGAACTCAGTCACTTGGCCTCTGTCTCGAGCGGGCTAGTGAAGGGGACTGGTGGAGGCGTTATTCTGGGGCTGTGGGGCTTCACACCTCAGCACTTCCGTGGAGTTGTTTTTGACCAACCCTTAAGGAACCAGCAGAAGCTTTTCTCGACAGCTCTTCCTCTTCAAAAAGGGAGATCGGTCTACAGTAGTAGAAATTCAGAGGTGACGTGCGGTTTCGTGATCCCGAATCTCTTGCTCCTCACCACACCCTTGGAGAGATGAGCTCCCACGAGCTAGATACCCACTTCGGGGTAACCCAGTTCCTTGGCTGGCTTCTCCCCCCCACTTCTAGTGGGCATTTCTTGGGGGTTGAAAGCAGTGGCTGACCTGACAATGGACTCCTCTGGGCGAGGGGGAGTTCTCCGTGTGGAGTCCTTCTCTGGGACAAACGGCAGGTCACAACCACTTCTTGATTTTTAAAACAGAGGGTGTGTTCAGATGTGCCATTTAATCAGGTTTCGTGACTGATCAACAACGGATTTTATGTGGACGTTCACACGGCAACATCTGCCTCCCTTGGTTTCCGGCTCAAACCCCCCCTTCAGCCGGAGTATTTGGTTACTGGGTCCCAGGTGGTGTTTTCTCAGCTCTCCCATTTAAAGCTGCAGTTTCTCCTGTGTGATCGCTTCTCCGGTGTCGAGCCACTTCCGATGGTTTAAACCCCCTTCTGCTTTTCGCCCACCATTTTTTGTGTGTGTCGGCGGTATGCGCATAAGTGGAGCTCCGCTCCCATGTTTATAAAACCAATGTTTAAACGGGCAGTACTTTTGAGTTCAGGATCCCAAAGAGGCCAGTTTTGGGCAAAAAATTTAAAGGGAAGTCTTCTGTCACAGCGGTGAAATCACGGTGCTCTGCGGGATTGTCAAATGGTTCTGCGCTTGTGCGAGGATAAAGTTTTTCAATTCTATGGATGAGCAGTTATGCGACTGCACAAACTTAAGATTTTTTTTTAAAAAAACCCAACATTGCGTGTGATTGTGATTGCCAAAGTAAAAATAATCGCCACAGAGCGGGGCCATTTAAACCTGATTAAATGGCGCGTCTGAATGTACCCAGAGAGTCACAATTTAAGACCACTGGACAGGCGTTCTCCATGAGTCCCCTAGCAGCAGCTGTGGCTATTATTATGAAACCAAGCTCAGTTGTGAATGGAGGGAGCTCCGCTTTTTTTGTGGAGATAGTCCAGGCACAACAAGGGTTGCCAACACCCAGCTGGTGGCTGGAGGTCTGGGATTACCACACAGATCAGTTCCCCTGGAGAAAATGGATGCTTTGGAGGGTGGACTCTACGGCACTGAAGTCCCTCCCCTCCCCAAACCCTGCTCTCCTCAGGCTCCACCCCCCAAATCTCCAGGTATTTCCCAACCTGGAGCTGGCAACCCTAAAAAAACAACCCTTGGCAGTTTAGGCCAAGAGACAGTGACTGGCTCAGGGTCAGCTACTGAGCTTCACAGCAGAGCATGGATTTGAACGCTGGTCTCTGCAGCTCTGCCCTGATGCTCCAACCACAAGGCCATCTTCCGTCTGCTCTGTGCCCTCCCTGGTACCACCTTGGTCCTAAATGGCGGTGTATCTCCCTTCCCCCTTCCCTCCCATAAGAGCTCTGTGACTCGGTATTGGTAGTGCCGAGGGGAAAAATAATCTGAATGCAAAGTTGTCATCTCTTGGACAGGAGTTAAGAGGGGGAGCCCAATAGCTTCTGTCTGGATTGGGGAGAGGAGCGGAAACTTGGGCCCAGAACTGTAAGGATCTAAGGAACAAGTTTTGTATATGCCATGGAAAGAGCCAGAGTCCAGCAGCCCCTTAAAAGACTAACAGGATTGGTGGCAGGGCATGAACTTCCACGAGCCACTGCTCACTGCTTCAGGTGACTTCACTTCTTCAGATCTATCTGCCACAGAGAGTGCTTTCCCTCCCACTAGCCCTTCCATTCATGTGAGATCAATGGTTATCAACGATCCCCTGCACAAATGGAAGAGGGAGCGCACACACGCTGCCGCAGAACTTGTTTCTAGGATCCAGACCAAGATGTGCAGCTATTAAAAAAGGACTGAAACAAAATGTCCCTTCCCGCTTGCTTTTCTGGCAAGAGTCCCAAATGCAAAACACCAGTTGGGCTGTTTCCCCCCCCCCCCCACCTTCCAGCTGGATGAAAAGGCGACAGAATGGGAGGACAATCTGGCCAGTGTCTTCAGATGACCACTAGGTGGCAGCCAACAACCAGTGATTCAAGAGGTCGCTCTTCGCTGGGGTTCTAGATCAAAGGGTGGTCTCAGGCAATGCTCTCTCTAAGCTGGGGGGGTCTTGTGAGCAAAAATTCTACCTTGTGAATTTCTGGGCCTTGAAGCTGTGAGTGAGCAACTTGGCTAGTGCATAAATTAGTTTGATCTGGAACCATCCTTCCTGAGCCGAGACAGAAATGTGTGAACCAGAGGCTAAAAAACGGTGAGCTCACTTACACTAACTCAGCTTAGAGGAAACACTGGTCTCAGGTGATTCCATCCACAAGTAGCCCTTTGGCAAGGAATTGCCATCATTCATTCACTCGGTTTTTCCTGCGCAGTCCACACAAATGTCATTGATAATCCGCTGCTTTACCGTGTATCCTGTCTGTCTCCCCCCCCCCCCCCCAAACCGGTCTTTTTTAGGCATTTGCAGTGCTATCCTAAGTATGCTTTCCTGGGAGCGAGCCCCACTGAATAGATCTTTGTAGGATGCTGAGTAGACTTGCTTGGGATTGCTCTCATAGTGACTTTTTTAAACCCCAAAAAGTGAATTGCAGTATCCAGTGTGGAAGTCAAAGTGCTATCAATAAAACCAAGAGCTAATCTCCCTTGACATCTTCCTCCCTTCCAGTGTAATTGTTCCCATTCAATTACAGCCGACTCCTCATGAATCAGTCGTAAATTATCTGTAGAGGGGACTTAATTACAATTTTTCACTTTTGTAACCAGTTAAAGTCACTGCTCGTTTTTAATATTTCAGAATATCCATAATCACTCTGTTATTATCATAAACAATTTAAATGAGAAATGACGTTGACTGGCTGCGCAGTGAAAAGCAGCAGTTGGTGCCCTACCCTATGCAACACAACAATAACAGATAATTCACAAGTGATTCAAAAGAAGCAGCTTGCAGTGGCAAAAAAGGACGTGATTTATTGGGCTGAAAACAGAGAAACAAATGGATGGAGAAGTAAGACATTTGTTGAATGTGATTTTCTTTTACACAGATATTTTATTGGATTTTGCCTATAGGGTTGGCCTGTTACGGGAAATGTATAGGATTGCCAAGTGCCTTCCTCCTGCTGACGGGGGGATTTGGGGGGTGTTCCAGGGGTGCGTAGGGACATCGGTGACACGCTGACATCACATCAGCAATGTCAGGGCGATGCTCTACTTTGGGGGCAAAACTCAATGGTAAAAATGGCTACAAACCATAGAGTTTTGCCCCAAAAGTAGAGTGTCGCCCCCAACATTGCCAACGCAATGACGTCACTTCCGGAAGTGATGTCAGCATGTTTCCAACATCTTGCAGGGGTGTCTGTTTGAGGGCGGGGTTTCCTCATCGGTTAGATGGTTGCTGAGGGTGGCCAAACTTTGTCCATATTGGAGGATGTGGCCTTTTGCCAGCTGCTGCGCTACATTGTTCCATGGTATTCCATCCCCTTGCAGGGTACCCTGAGCTGGTGAATTTTGCCCTCCATGCACCGCTCTGCGGTGGAGATGGTCAAGGCTGAGCTCTCCAGAGCACAAAGGTGGACTGTGCACTTCAAGGCAGGCCTCTGGAGCAGCCAGCAGCACACCCACTTCTCCCTCTCCACCCACTGGTGGCAACTGGAGGACCTCTGGACTGCCGGGGCAAGATCAGGGCCCTTGGAGGAGGGGCAGTCCTGCTGCTGGGTGACAAAGAGGTTTTGCTCCATGTACAGGGGATGGACATTGGCGCCACGATCCCAGCTAGCCTGAGGGAGTTGGTGGGCATGGGTGGCATCGACTGTGGCTACATGGTCACGAATATGCTGGCAGCAGTGAAGGCTGTGCGCCTCAAGGGCATTGTCTGCCCGGCACACAGACTGCATCTGGTGGTGAGGGATGCTCTTGGGCTGGGGAGCTGTGTCAAGCCCACCTAGGACATGGCCACACTTGAGATGCACTCCTTTTGGGGGACCTGCCAGTACCTGGCTGCCCACTTTTCTTGCAGCATCAAGTCTGCCCGCCTGCTGTGCAAGAGGTAGGTGGAGGGGGGGAACCCAAACCCTGGCTCCTACAGGACATGCCCACCTGCTGGAACTCCACCTATGCAATGACTGCACATCTGCTGGAGCAGAAGAGTGCAGTGCAAGATGTCCTCTCCCTCGTGCCCATGCTACCCTGCTGACCCTCTCCCAAATGGTGCGTGTCCCGAAGCCATTCCAGGACACCACTGAGGCCCTCTGCTCCCATGTGGCCAGCCTGGAGCAAGCCATCCCCCTTGATCAGTGGTCTGGTTGGTGGACTGGCCTCCGCACTGGAGTGGGAGGCAGCTCTTCTCTCAAGGGCCAGGGCCTTGGCAGAGAGGTTGCAGGTGGGCGTGGCAAACCGATGTGGCCGGAGGGAAGAGTGGCTGGGGGTATGTGTTTGTGGAAGAGGAGGAGGAGCAGCAGCAGCCCAGCACCTCAGCCCCCCAGAGCCCAGGGCTGGTCCTCAGTGGCGAGGTGGGGGGTCAGGGGCATCAGGGAGGCCAGGCGTACCCTGGTGGAGAACTTGGCAGATGTGATGGTGAAGGAGTACCTTGCCGAGTCCCCCAAGCCAGCTGACACCACTTCCCTGGAGTACTGGCCATGCAAGGGTGCTGTAAAAGACTGGGTTCTAGACGCATTGCAGTGATCAGCCCTAGTTTATTCAGTGATTTCAGCAAACTACAAGACCGGAAACCTGGCCCTGCATTAAAAAGTTTATAAAGACCACACCCCAGCACACCCCACCACCAACAATTGGCTATTTACATTACAACTACTACACTATAGGTCCATTCCAGGATCCTGGCCAGCTATTGTTCTGGTGGAACAAGCTCAGCCAGTTTACACCCACTCCCAGTACTATGTACTGGGCTATGTACATTACACTGCTTATCTATAGGTTAGTTCCTGGATCCAGGCAGGCTCTTGTCTTAGAGAAGCAAGCTCAGCCCGTTCTAGTTACAGCGAGAGGAAAGGCTTAGGCTCAATACATAACAGGTGCCATCTGGCCTGACCTGTCCTGCATGGCCACGAGCCTCCTCTCCTGCCCCCCCCCCCCCACCAGTGGCCAGAGTGAGCAGGGGTTCTCCCACCTGGGAGACATCCTCAGCCCCCACCAGTTTCGCCTGGACATGGCCCTGGTGGATGGCCTTCCTCAAGGTCAACCTCTCCCTGCTGGGCTTCCCCTCTTTGAACCTTAGTAAAGATCCAGCAACCCTGTCTCCCCCCTTCCCCACATCCATCTCTTCATGATTTCTGTCCCCCAAGAATCAGCACTTCCGGCCTTCCCTTGCCCACCCTGTTGGGGAGATGGATTCTGGCTAGGGCTGCCAAGTCCCCCCGGGGGGGCAGGGATTCCCCCCCTAAAGGGGTCCCCAATCCGCCAGTCCGGATTTGGCCGGTGGGGGGAACCCCATCCCCGAAGTGGCCTGATCCGGCCGACTGCCCAGCGTGGTACCATAGAGTTTCATGGCGATTACCAGAGCGTCGCCCCGGCAACGTGCCCAGTGTGATGACATCACTTTCGGGTGACGTCATCGTGCCGCATGCACGAGGCTCCCAGAGCAGGAGTGGGGCTCCTCCGCTCCTGCTGATAAGTTACTTGGCAACCCTAATTCTGGCTGTGGCCGCTCTCTCTCAGGACTATGCTTCCATGTTGAAAGGTGTTTTCCTTCATGCTCGAAGGCTACTCTGTTACATTCCCCAGAGAACAACAAGAATGGCTGAGAGGCCAAGACACTAAATGCAAAAACTATATTAATTATATGAACAAGAAGAAATACACTATAATGCAGGTAAGTACGAACTGAAGCACAAATTGAATACAGAAATTACAACAAACATGAAGCCCACATCAGGCAAAAAGTCTGAGGGTGATAGAAACCCTTCAGGGTAACGATGTGTCAGGAGTGCCTCTGAAGACCTGCCTCCTGCGGACCTAAGGGCGGTGGAAGATCAGTTCCCAGGTCCAGAGGAGCCTCCTCCTGAACCAGAGGAGGCTCAAGCAAGCACCTCTCAGGGCATTACCCGGGCACCAGCAGCAGCTGAGCCACAGCCAAGCCCAAGCCCACCTGATTCACCTCCTCAGGTGGAACAGCTTAGGTCATGATCCAGGCTAGGAGAAAAGAGGCACGCATGCGTGGTCGCAGATCACTCAGCCCTGAGGGAGGGAGCCGGGACCTCACTGCCAGCTGCTAATGAGCACAGGAAGTGGCTGGGTATTTAGGCACAGCACAAAGACCAACAACTTGTGCTCGCAACGAGTCATTCTGGCTAAGCTCTGCACCCGCTCGGCTCGCATCAGCTAAACCTGATTCTGGACCTTTTTTGGTAGGAAAAAGCCTAGCAGGAACTCATTAGCATAATAGGCCACACCCAACAGCAGAAACACATTAGCATATTAGGCCACACCCCTGAGAGTGCAGCTCCCTCCCAGTGCAGCTCCCGCAAGCCATGGGGCGCCTGGGGAACCCGGGGAGGGGAGGCAGTTTAAACTGCCTTGGCTCCCTGGATCAGCTTGGCTTCCCCAGGCACCCAATGGCTTGCGAGGTGCCTGAAGAACCTGAGGGGGGGAGAGGCTTTAGGCGTGGCCAACTCAGAAGCCAGCCGGAACTCCGTTCCTGTGCATTCCTGCCCAAAAATAGCCCTGCTCATCCCCATGATATTCTAGCCCAGTCCACAACTTCCTGTGGACCCACATACAATCCATGCACAGGGTATAATTGATTTCTTTATACATGTGTTGAGTAATTCCCATGTACAGCTGAACATGTGGTTTAAATCCCAATTTATCCACATGGACAAATGCAGCTGCCTTATACTGAATTAGACCCTTGGTACTGAATTGCAGACCGGAAGGTCAGTAGTTCAGCCGTTTGAGACCCGAGTGCTGCATGATGGAGTGAGCGCCTGTCTTCGGCCCCAGCTGCTGTCAACCTAGCACTTCGAAAGCAAGAAATTGCAAGTAGATAAATAGGTATCACTTCAGTGGGAAGATAACAGCATTCCGTGTGCCTCGGTGTCTAGTCATGCTGGCCACATGACCACAGAAATGTCTTTGGACAGCGCTGGCTCTTTGGCTTGGAAATGGAGATGAGCACCGCATCCCTAGAGTTGTATTCGACTGGCTTTCGAGCAAGGGAAACCTTTACCTTTACCTTTACATCAAGGTCATTATTTTCTACCCTCTGGCAGCAGCTCTACAAAAGCATTAGGCAGAGGTCTTTCACATCCCCTCCTGCCTGGTCTTTTCAACTGGAGGTGCCAGGGATTCGAACCTGGGACCTCCTGCATGCCAAGCAGAGGCTCTTCCACTGAGCCAGAGTCCGAGGTCAAGGTCTTTCCCATCACCTACTGCCTGAGCCTTTTAACTGGGGATGCCAGGGATTGAACCTGGGATCTTCTGCATGCCAAGCAGATGCTCTTCCACTGAACCTCAGTAAACATGCATGCATACTACATGACTCACCACTGTGAAGGATAAAATAGACTTGTGCATGGGAGTTTGGTTTCATTTCTTTTGCTTCTGTTTTCATAGTTCTGTCTGGTTATTATTTCCCATAGGTTTAATGGAAGACAACTGCTCAGGACTGTACCTTCATGGTTTGACATCCAAACTGGACAAAACCCAGGGGGACTGCAGTACTCCGCTAGGTCACCCACGCTGCCAGACTTCAGACAGGTAGAATAAAGGGGTTCCCCTTTCTGGAGGAATGAAATGCTCCCATGTTTAATATTAAAGTTTATGGGAGAATTAATAGGAAAGATTCCAAACAGTAACGCGGAAAGAACTGTAGCTGCTTAGCCTGAAGAACAGCAGCACAAGGAAGAGGCAGATTGACAAGGCAGGAGCATCTGGTGGCACAAGGTGGATAAGTAGGGTTGCCAACCTCTAGGTGGTGGCTGGAGATCTCCTGGGATTACAACTGATCTTCAGGTGATCAAGTTCCCCTGTTCCTCCAGTTCCCCTGGAGAAAATGGCTGCTTTGGAGGATGGACTCTATGGCAGTCTACCCTGGTGAGGTCCCTCTCTTCCCCAAACCCCGCCCTGCCTAGGCTTCATCCCCCAAATTCTCCAGGTATTTCCTAACCCAGAGCTGGCAGCCCTACAGGTAAGGCATCGGGGGGGGGGGGGGACAGGTGCAGCAGGGGGAATGTGCACAGTTTTTGTACTAGGTGGTGTGTGGTTTATTTTTATTTATTTTAAGTGCTGTATTTGGGTTACCCTTGGGACAGAGGCACACCACAACGCAGACGGAATAACATAAGGAAGACAACAATAAACTTTTAGTAAGGAATAACAATTCACATAAATCCCAAATTAACTGTTATTCTCGAAGAACCACAACATAATTTTGTGTAAACAGAGGACAAGGACACACTGAGGCAAAACAGAACCACAGCGAGTGGACACTAAAGTGCTTTATAATGAAGACTAATAAAACAAACAAGACTGAGGGAGGGATTAGTTTTAAAAAACACACAACGGACTCCAAAGTGGCATGAGAAAGCACGACATAGAAAACGAAACACAAATCCAAAACGATATCAAGTGCTGAAGGACTGGGCAGGGGAAGCAAGCCCCAAATAAAAAAAGTTAAATTGCTTCAGAAAGATTCAGAGAGCACAACAAACAGAACAGAAGTCGCTCTAATTGGCAAAGTGCAAACAGAACATGTTGGTCTGAAGCAACAGAACAAAGTTTGAGTCCGGTGGCACCTTTAAGAGCAACAAAGCTTAATCCTGGCAGGGCGTAGACTCTCCCATTTCCGTGGGGAGGGGGGGGGCTGGGCCTGGGCCAGAGACATTACAGGCCATTGTCTCCAGGGGAGGCTTAGCACGACCTGGAAAAGTTCAGGGGGGGGGGGCTCCAGCTCCCCAGCCCCCCTGAAGTTGACACCTATGATTCTGGGTATAAACTTTTGTGTGCACGCTAGGGTTGCCAAGTCTTCGGAACTCACCGGCGGGGGGAGTCCTCCTCCGTCCGGGAGTTCCTCCTGGCGCGCGTGCCCAGCGACGTCACCGGAAGTGACGTCAGCACGTTGGGGGCGTTGCCATAGAGTTTTGGGATGACTGCCAGAGCGTCGCCCTGGCAACGCCCCAACGTGCTGACGTCACTTCCGGTGACGTCATTACATCATCCTCGCTGGTCGACGCCGGGGGTGGGGTTCCCCCCGCCGGCCAAATGTTGGCCGGCGGATCAGGAACTCCTTTAGCGGGGGATTCCCCGCCCCCTGGGCTGACTTGGCAGCCCTAGTGCACACACACTTCCTCAGTCAGAGAGAGAGAGAGAGAGAGAACAACAGCTACTCTACATTATGTGATATCAGTTTCAAGGTCCCACCTAGGGATGCCAGCCTCTGGAATCCCCCCCGAACTACAGCTCCTCTCCAGACTACAGAGATCAGTTCCCCTGGAGATGATGGGCACTTTGGAGGGTGGACTGGATTCGATGGCCTATTGTACCCTACTGAGGTCCCTGCCCTCCCCAGGTTTCATCACCAAACCTCCAGGAGTTTCCCAACCGAGATCTGGCAATCCTACCTGCCCCCCCAGCCCCTGCCGGTGGCCAGGGGGAGCCTGGTAACCTTCATTCGACCCCATGCCTTTCAAGACTGGAGTATCTCACACATGTGTGCAGTCCCAGTGGCTGCAGCTTACAGTCAATCAACAAAGCCCCAAACTTCTCTCCAGCCCCTCCGTAAAGAACATAGCTCTTCATGAGAAAAGGCTGCTGCTTCCACTTGGCAGGATTTTGTCCACACCCTGAAAATGCTTGATTCTGCTTGCTGCGGAACAAATAATGATTGCAGTGTAGGGTTGCCAGCCTCCAGGTGGGGCCTGGGGATCTCCAGCTTTTACAACTCATCTCCAGCTGACAGAGACCAGCTCCCCTGGAGAAAATTGCTGCTTTGAAGGGTGGACAATATGGCATTGTACCATGCTGAGGACCCTCCCCACCCCAAACCCCCCGTCACCCAGCTCCACCCCCTAAGTCTCCAGGTATTTTCCAACCCAGACTTGGCAACCCTATTGCAGTGACACTAGCCCTCCAGCTGACTTGGACCCACAGGATTTGTCCCCCTGCCCGCCCTCCCCCCCCCCCCCCGGCAGCCCTGGAGCGATGAATCCTTCTCTTCAAGTGTGCACAGCTATTCTGTGTTCCCCACTGCCATCTTTAAAAAAGCAACTGGATACCTGAAGCGGCCCTCTACGAGATCAGACCTTTGGTCGCTCCAAGTCCGAACTATCTGCTCAGACCGGCACCAGCTCTCCAGGGCCTCCGGCTGACGTCTTTCATGTCACCTGCTCCCTGATCCTGTTAACAGGTGATGCTGGGGATTGAACCTGGCCCCAGGGGGTATGAAATTGCCACATCGAATCAGTCCAGTCTAGTACTGCCTACAGCAGTGGCACTCCGAGCCCCGAGGCATTAAACTACTAGGAAGCTGGAGCAAGTCAAATGCTATGGGGAACATCTCTCTTCACTGAACAATAAGATCATTGTATAAACTCAATGCCAGGCCAGATCAGACCGAAGGTTCTTCTATTCCAACACTGTCTTCAACCACAGAAAGCCTTCAGAAGGAAATCTCTTTCTCCCCAGTTATCATCCGCACGGACTTGCTCTCCCTCAGCTGCTAATTTGGCTGGGAGGGGAAAGACTTGCATCAATTGTTTTCTGAGCCCTGTCACTATTAAGGACACTTAATTGCCTCTGTTGATAGACCAGACCTTACTAAGGGATTGCTTCCAGGCCAGAGCTGGGGGGTGGGGTGGGGGGCAGGGGGGGCCCTGACAGGCTGCACGATTACCTCGGCTCACGGGAACCGGTTGGTCTTCATCACAGCAAAGGTCTTCGATTCTTGCTAGGGTCGTTCCCCCTCCATTTTGTTGGCTCTACTTCTTGGGTTGGCACCCTACCAATCTTTTGCCAGCCTCGGAGCCTTGTGACCATCACCACGGGCTGTTTGCAGAATAATAGGGAAGGGATGAGCTGGTAAAAGATGAGAGAGCCCTCTGGCCATGGTGGCATAGCCGCTAGCCTGCAAGGCAAACCCAGTGCTCAGTGGTGTTGTCGTTGGTACCCTGAAAACCCAGAGAAAAACTGAGTCAGTCAAACAGAAGACTCACAACCTATTGTTTAACTTATTTATTTTTATTTACTTCATTTATACCCACCTTTCACCCCAATGGTGGTCTCTTCTCCTCCACTGTGTCTTCACAACAACCCTGTGAGGTAGGGTAAACTGGGAATGTGTGACTGGCCCAAGGTCACCCCCGTGAGCTTCTGTGGCAGAAAGGGGATTTAAACTCTCTTAGATCAGTCTTTATTACAGCCCATATAGGCCATTCAGAAGGCGGGGTGGGGGGGAGAGCCTTTGTTATACAATTAGTGATTAAAATGTGGAGTTTGCTGCCAGAGGATGTAGTGATGGCCAGAGGCATAGATGGATTTAAAAGGGGGCTAGACAGATTCATGTAGGAGAGGCTATCAGTGGCTACTAGCCATGGTGACTAAAGGGAACCTCCATATTCAGAGGCACTAAATCCTCTGAATCCCAGAGCCAAGGAGGCAACATCAGGGGAAGGCTTCGGCCTCTGTGTCCTGTTTTGGCCCTCCAGAGGAACTGGTTGTCCGCTGTGTGAGAGAGGATGCTGGACTAGATGGACCCTCACTGGTCTGACCCAGCAGGGCTCCTCTGATGTTTTAATGAAGGCCTTGGCCTCTGTGTCCTGTTGTTGGCCACTGTGTGAGACAGGATGCTGGACTAGGTCTGGTCTGATCCAGCAGGGAGCTTCTTATGTGAACCAATGTTTCTATCAGGTTAGCAGAACAAGGACAAAATCAGCAATTAGATGGAATGTTTTTGTATTGTCCTGTCAGGAGTGCAGATGGTAGCGTGTTAAATCTGGACACTGTAAATGCACAGCAGTATTTTGGAACAGTTAGATAATGTGTGTATTGATGTGCGATCGTTGGAGCGAAGTTGAATAGTAGGGGAGAACATGCATCCTGGGGCTTTAGCCAATGTTTCCCGAAAATCAGTATCTTTTATATCCTCATTGACCACTAAACTAGCTTTACCTCGCCCAATGCATTTAAAACAAGGACGGGAAAGACCAAAAGTGGTCAATGTCTCATCTATTGGATTGAGCCAACTTGGAGTATAAGGATCAGTCATTAGGGCATGAAGAAAATTGTTCTGATCACTAATGAACGAAAGTCAGGTTCTTAATCTATCCAAGCCAAATTTATAAGCCACGTAAGACCAGTTTCTAGACAGAGGCCCAGAGAGGGTACGCACCCAGGCACTTCAAGCACGGTTCTCAAGAACCTGAATGGAATCAACTGCAAAGGAGAAGCAGCTGTTCCAGGGGTCATTTCGTAGAAAAAGAGGTGCAGGAGCTCATTTGCATAACTCATTTGCATATGCCACACCCCCTAACATACCGGAAGCGTGTAGGAAGGCAACACCCACCCCTCAGGCTCCACTCCACAGGTGAGTGAAACTGACCTGCTCTTCCTCCATTCCCTTCCCCATCCAATACTTGGTGCAATAAAAATAAGCGTCAAGAACACACCCTCATTCTCTTCCTGCTCCCTTGAAACCACCAGGTTTCAAGTAGACTTGAGATACCCAGGACATGTGCACCACCCATACCTTCCCCTTCCCCTCCCCACAACAAGACACCCTGTGAGGTAGGTGGGGCTGAGAGAGGTCTTTTGAGAACTGCTCATGAGAGAACAGCTCTGAGAGAACCTGTGACTGGCCCAAGGTCACACCAGCAGCTGCATGTGGAGGAGTGGGGAATCAAACCCGGTTCTCCCAGATTAGAGTCCAACTCCTGACCACTACACCAAACTGATGGGGTGGAAGCTGCTGAAGGGTTGGTGAAATTTCTCCAGTACTTATGTGCCATGTGCCCAGATAAAAAATGGTATACTTAGAAAATGTATATGCCACCTTGAGCAAGTCTCTGGAAAAGCAGCACACAGTCATAAAAGGAACAATGATAGAATTATCAATATTAAAACAAAACATTAAAAACAATAAAGACCCTAGCAGGGCTTTCCCCGGGGCGCTGCGCCTCTGCACTGCTTGGGGAAGCCGAGGAGGGGGCGGGGCTTGGTCATGTGCCCGCCCCCTGGGCTCCTCACTCCCGGAGCTGCGCTCCTGTGCGCTCCGGCTCCAACGGACCCCTGTTTGTACCCAAACCGAAGCTGTGCATAAAAGGGGATTAGTCATCACAGAGGTAAACAGCTGAGTGCTTCTGGAATATATTGTGCTCCCGTTATAAAAAAGAATGTTATGATTGCTCCAGTCTCTCTTCTGGCCTTAACTAGCATTGATTCACTAGGCAATTTCCCACATAATTTGTTGTCAAAATTAACCACCAGATAATTATATGACCTAACTTGTTCAATTTTATATTTTCCTATCACCCAGCTATTTAGTGAGTGAGAGATGGTCCCAAGGGGAACAGTTTTATCAATATTTATAGACATTTCATTTGCAGAATAATACCTAAATAATGCCCACGGGGCTCTTCATTAACCTTTATTAATGAAATAATTACATCATCTGCACAGAACAGTGCAGAAATTCTTTCATTACCCAATATAGGAGCATGTACGTGCTCTGCCTAGAAAATTTTACTTATGTCACTTAAATACAAGTTAAATAACTGTTGGAATGGTACTGGTTCTGTTGGTCCAGATCCCTCTTTAGCTAGTTAGCCGAGTGCACAAGGCTTTAACGCAGCAGTGCTTGTATCAGACCTGACAGTGTACTTGCAAAGTTACACAGAGCCACTGTTTCAAGTTGAAACAAAATAATAACTGCTTCATTCTAGAAATGCATGCTTGACAGTGCAGGGGAGAGAAACAGAGAGCTCCAGTGCTGTGTTGCTAACACTCCATCTTGTGTGCATGGAGGAGAGAGAGAGAAGACAGAAGGAAGTGGCTTTTCCCTAAGGAGTGTTCATCTGCACTTCGAAGGGAGCCTGCCAGTAAACAGGAAAGTGCTTAATGTTTGCCTATCTGCCTGCAACTCTCTGTGGTCTTCTTGTCTTCTGGAGGCTGAGGCTCTGGGACATCGTATCTGGTACTCGAAGAGCTCTACGCTCTAACAATCTCCTGGTGGTCCCTGGCCCAAAGGACGTCCATCTAGCCTCGACCAGGGCCAGGGCCTTTTCTGCTCTGGCCCCTGCCTGGTGGAACGTGCTCCCCATTGAGATCAGGATCTTATTCAATTCCGCAGGGCCTGCAAGGCGGAGCTGTTCCGCAAGGCCTTTGGCTGAGGCAGTGGGCATCCACACATGGCCTCCCCGAGGTTGCTGTTACACACCCATCGATAACCGGCCATATCCATCTGCATCAATGGGCCGGAATCTCTCAACTGTAAGCTGTAACTACTGATTCTAAATTTATTTACTTATTTAAATGTATATCCCGCCTAACCAGCAAAGCCGGCTCAAGGCGGCTAACCATTAAAACAACAGCGTATATAAGTTAAATTCATCTACATAACATTAACAGAATAAAACTATAGACGATGGTGGCGGTCCAGGACATCCAACACAAAGAGCAGCAACCTAAATGTCCCTGGCCAGGAAGCGTCCACCAGCCGACATCCTGGGCCAGAAAATTCCACCAGCTGCTTTTCCAGTGGCCATTTCTCCCAGTGGCGGCTCCTAATTAAAGGCCTGGCGGAAGAGCTCCGCTTTGCAGGCCCTGCGGAACTGCAAAAGGTCCCGCCAGCCCCTGATGTCCTCCGGGAGTTTGTTCCACCAGTAGGGAGCCGCCACTGAGAAGGCCCTGGTCCTGGTGGTCACCAACCTGGCCTCTCTAGGGCCAGGGAGGGTCAGGCAATGTTGAGTGCCTGACTGCAGTATTCTCTGGGGTATATGCAGGGAAAGGGGGTCCCTTAGGTAGGCACCTGACCATATAGGTCTTTAAAGGTTAAAACCAGCACCTTGAACCGGATCTGGTATGCTATAGGCAGCCAGTGCAGTGTCCTCAGTGCAGGCTGGATGTGGTCTCACACCAAGAGGCCCATCAGCAGCCTGGCCGCGGCATTCTGCACTATCTGCAGTGTCCAGAGCTGAGACAAGGGCAGCCCCATGTAGAGAGCATTACAGTAGTCTAACCTCGAGGTGACCATAGCATGGATCACTGTCACCAGGTCATTGCGTTTGAGGAAGGGAACCAGCTGCCTAATCAGCCGTAGGTGATAAAAGGCTGCCTTGGCAGTGGGTGCTACCTGGGCCTCCATGATTAAAGAGGCATCTAGGAGCACTCCCAAACTCCGGACCCTTGGCACTGGCACCAATGGTGCCCCCACCGAAGGCTGGTAATGGGATCCCTACCCCCGGCCCACTCCGACTCAGGCACAATTCAGTTTCATTCAGCTCAGCCTGAGCCAGCCCACCACATCCTGAAGCGCCCGCTCCAGGTCATCTGGGGTGGCCCCAGACTGGCCACCCAACAGCAGAAACAGCTGGGTGTCATCAGCATACTGGTGGCAACCCAGCCTGTGCCTCCAGACAATCTGGGCAAGAGGGCGCATGTAGATGTTAAACAGCATCAGAGATAGCACCCCCCCTTGTGGCACTCCACATACCAGCGGGTGCCTCTGGGATGTCTGCTCCCCCAGAGGGGCCACCCTTTGTCCCCAACCTTGGAGGAAGGAGACAAGCCATTGTAAGGCAAGCCCCTGAACCCCCGTGTTGGCGAGGCAGTGGGTAAGTAGCTGGTGGTCGACCAAGCTGAACGAGGCCGACAGATCTAGCAACACCAGCACCGCCGTACCGCCCCGATCCAGACGCCGTCGAAGGTCATCCGTGAGGGTGACCAGTGCTGTCTCCGTCCTGTGATCTGGCCAGAAGCCGGACTGGAATGGGTCCAGCGTGGAAGTGTCATCCAGAAAGCTCTGCAACTGAATTGCAGCTGCCCTCTCCAGGATCTTGCCCAAATAGGGCAAGTTGGAAACTGGCTGATAGTTGGCCAATTCAGCTGGGTCCAATGATGTTTTTTTCAGGAGAGGGAAGACCATCACTTCCTTGAGTGCCCCTGGGAACAGTCCCTCCTTGAAGGACTTGTTGACAATATCCCTAAGGGCACCTTGCAACCCCTCACGGCCAGCTTTTATAAGCCACAAAGGGCACGGATCAAGGCTGCATGGGGTTGGGTGTACAGTTGAGATCAGTCTGTCGACTTCCTCCAGAATGAGTGGACCGAAATAATCCAGAATGGAACTAGAAGATGCGCATGGAGCCTCAAGTTCACTCACTGTCTCAATTGTGGCCAGGAGATTGCGGTGGAGCAGCAGGATTTTATCGGCTATCGCAAAAGCCTCACAGCCAATATCCAATTCCCTATCATTTAGTCTGCTCTGTGGCAGCTCTGTTAGAGACTGAATCATTCCAAATAATTGTGCCAGGCGTGAGCTTGCAGAGGCAATCGCGGCAGCGTAGAATTGCCTCTTCGCGGCCTTGACTGTCACCTCATAGGATCTCATAAATATCCTATATGATGCTTTTGATGCTTCGTTGAGGGCAGGCCACCACCGTCTCTCTAGCCGTCTAAGTCCTTGTTTCATCTGCTGCAGCTCCCCGGTATACCAGGGAGCCCGCTTTGAATGAGGGCGCAGAAGGCATCGGGGGGTGACCTCATCAATGGCTGCCGAGAACTGGCCGTGCCAGTCCTCGACCTGCTCATCCAATGAGCCACCCGGGCGCATGGGATCCTGCAGAGCCATCAGGAACCGCTGAGGGTCCATTTGACTCTGCGGGCGAGCCAAAATGTGCTTGCCGCCCACACAAGGTCTGAGTGGCACATTCAAACGGGCCTTCAGGGCATGGTGGTCCGACCATGGTACTGCCGAGGCAGTGATCCAGTCCACCGTAACCCCTGCCGCAAAAAGTAGAGCGTATGCCTGGCCTGGTGTGTGGGCACTGTTACATATTGTGTGAGTCCTAGTGCTGCCATGTGTCAGAATCTGCTGATTCAGACAAAGTGTTCTATGGCTTTTCTATTGCTTGCTGCTATGATTTCTGTTGCCATGTATGGTTCTACAGCACCTGCTATGTAGTTGCCCCCCCCTACCAGGTAACCCGCACTTTGGCCAGTATGTATGTAAGCTATATGACCCCAGGTTTCTGACCCTGACCAAGCCTGGGTTGTGTAACTGTCAGAGCGGGAGGATGACAACTTCAAAGTATGGGAACAATGGGCCTCTCACACTCCTGCCTCCACATTCCATTCATCCCGGCTGGGACAGCAAGGGAGGACAGGTCCCATCTCTTATCAACGTGCGAAAGCCTTGAGGCCAACGATTGTTATGTGAAGTGGTAACATCTAAGGGGTCTGGTTTGGGAAGGGAAATTTACAACTTAACACCTCACTTTCTTTCCTGTGGGAAGCAAATGGCCAGAGACCCTTTTTGCCCGCCGTTTTTCCCCTTTAGTGATTGGTTACCTATGGGCAATTCAAACTGTTCTGAAAGGTATAATAGACCTGCTTCTGTCATATGCGTTATCTCTGACAATAATCCGAGAACCTGTACTAATGTAGAGATTGGAAATAAAGAACTGTGTTTCATCAACAAAGATCTGATCCTTGACTACTTTGAGCAGAAGTCTCACACCATGGCCGACACCAGGTCCATCGCTGGCCCAGAGGCGCATCGTCAGCATGAACGTTGAAGTCACTCAAGATTATAAGCCGAGGGTGCTCCAATGCCCAGCCGGACATGGCATCGACTAAAGATGGCAGGCTAGTGGGTGGTGCATTGGGCGGCTGGTACAACACCCAGATAGTCAAACTCTCCCCGGCTTCCCACACCAGTCTAGAGCATTCTAAGCCCGCAAATCTCAGTGGTGGAAGCACCCTGTAAGAGTAAACCTCCCGAATGAAAAGCGCCACCCCTCCCTGTTCCTCAGTCCGTGATTGGTGGAGGACTCAGAACTCAGGCGGAGCCATTTGGGAAAGAGCCACTGTCTCCCCATCTCACACCCAGGTCTCGGTCACGCATGCCAGGTCTGCTCCCTGCTTGAGCAGGAAGTCTCGCAGTGTAGAGGTCTTGTTGTTTATAGACCTGGCATTGCACAGCACCAATGTTGGAGGGGGGTTAATCCCAGCCCCATTGTCTGCCACCCTCAGGATGAGATGCAGGCTGGAAGGGGGCCGAGCTTCTCTGTTTCTCCGCCTTCTTCCTTTCATTACACGCCTGATCCCACTGCTATTTCCCCTCCCCAGGAGCACTGGTATCCGTAGTCCTGTCTCTCCCATTTGTGGTGGCCTCTGCACTGAAGTACAGTGCCCCAGGCCAACCACCTAGGTCGATGGTGGTCGGGGATGTTGATAGGATGCTGCACTAAGTGGTAATTCCTGCAAAGCCCTGCTTGCTAGCCTATCACCAGTTTGCCTGAGCTGACCTAGCTACTATATGTCAGAATCTATGGATTCTAACAAGGGTTTCTGGGGCTTTCTGGGGCTTTATGCTGTGTTGTGTGTAACCTGTGTAACCTATCCCTGTATGTACTATGTAACCCATATTTGATGCTTGCTTGTTTGAACTCTGCGATCTACTATGCAATGTCCCTTTTCATTTATGACCCTGGGTTTATGGCCCTGGCTAGGTCTGGCTAATGTAACCATTTGTCCGGGAGGGTGGCGACTTCAGAGCCTGAGAACAATCGGCCTCTCACCCTCTTGCTTCCGCATTCCTTTCCGCCCTGCCGGGGAAGACGGGGACCATTTTCTTATCAACGTGTGAAGGCCTTGGAGAAAGCTATTTGTTATGTGAAAGATGGTTACATCTGAGGGGTCTGGTTTAAGAAGGGAAATTTACTGCTTCACACCTAACCTTTTTCCTGTGGGAAGCAAACGGTCAAAAGACCTTTTAGCCCGCGGTTTCCCCCCCCTGTTGATTGGTTACCTATGGGCAATTCGAATTGTGCTGGAGGGTATATTAGTCCTGCTTCTATTGTATGCTTTATCTATGACAATAATCCGAGGACCTGTAGTAATGTAGTAATTGGAAATAAAGAACTGTGTTTCATCAACAAAGATCTGATCCTTGACTACTTCGAGCAGAAGCCTCACAGATTGTCAGAGATCTGTGACTGGGACTTGGCCGTTCCTGACCATGTTGGATGACGGTACTATTCCCATCCCTACAACCGAGGAACAACCGGCGACCCCGGCGGACCAGGGTGCCGGAGGTGGAGGCGGCGGCGGGGAGCCCGAAGTGCCAGCGACTACGGCTCAGGGGGCTTACTACATCCTGCGACCACCTCCTCATCAGAGCGTGACCCCGAGGTACTCATGGAGCAATTTCAGTCGTGGGACCGTCGACTCGTGGGTCCACGATCGGAAGGGAGCACGGGTCTCGATCCAGGGAGACCGCACCGAGCACGGGAGGCCAAGCTTCCTGGGAGACGAGCACGAAACGATCTACGGAGGAGACTGGCGGCCCCCGCCCCTGGAAGAGGAGAGGGGCGCGACATACGGTCCCGATCTCTACGAGGAAGACCAGACCCAAGCCCTAGATCGCATGATGGGGGATTTGCGGATGCAACTCACCACGGAACTGCGAGAGATAGCGCTCGACCTGCAGTTCCAGTTCTGCGACGCCCTGACCACTATTCAGGCAGCCTGGCCGGCCCCAGGAGGGGCCGGAGCCCCAGGAGGGGGAGCCCTGCCGCAACCGGTTCCCCCCAGGGGAGCTCCCGCGGGAGTCGTCCCGCAACAGGTGCCGCAGCAGGTTCCGCAACCCGTTCCCCACCCGGTTCCCGCACCCGTGCCTGCACCAGTCCCGGGGCCCGTAGGACCGATGATCCGCCAGGCGCCCGCCGATCCGTTGACGGCTACTTTCGATGGGGACCCCGAAAAGCTACGGTTCTTCCTTATAGAAATCGAGAGGTTCCTAGACACCTGGGGGCACCTCTACCCCACCGAGAGGGACCGGATTGGCTACATCAGGTCCAAGTTGAGGGACACCACCAGCGATTGGTATGTGAGCCTCCACAACGCCCCCGGGCCTGAGTTGCACTCTGTACACAACTTCATGTGGGCCCTCAGGCAACACTACGAGGACCCCATGGGAGAGGAGAAGGCTCAGAACCAATTGCGGAAGTTGACCCAGGGGCGGGCCTCCGTGAGGGAATACACCGACAAGTTCTGGCATATAGCGGCTAAGATCCATGGCTGGACGCAAGATCTCTTCATCGAGAAGTACCGAGAAGGCCTTAATACCAAGGTGTACGAGACGGTGTTGCGAGGAGGGAGACCGGGCTCTTTAGCCACCTGGATGAGAGCGGCAGCAGACGTGGAGGAACGGTTCACCCTCATCAAGATGGGAACTTCGGCGGCTGCCCAAGCCAAAGCCCCCCATAAGGTGAAGCCCAAGCCCAGCGTCCAGGAAATCCGAGACAACCGGTTCAAGCAAGGGCTCTGCATGCGGTGCGGGGAGAGCGGTCACTACGCCTCGGCGTGCCCCCGTGGGAGTGGAAAGGTCCCAAAGACCTCCACCCCGGTGGTGGGGAGCACCCCCAGCAAGGGAAAGACCTCGTTCAAACCCCGGGCATTACAGCTGGAAGGGGCCGCGAGCGAGCAAGGGGAGCTGGAGCTGATGGAGGCTCAGATGTCGGGAAACTCCAACGGCCTGCAGTGAGTGGCGCAGAACTGCAGGTCCCCAACCCCGACGCACCATCTCCGGTGAGCATCCCCGGCCCTTTATTGTATATGGTAGTGACTGTAATAGCCCCCGGGACTGGGACCCATGTCCGGGTGCGTGCCCTAATTGACTCGGGGTGCGCCAGGGACTTGATCAGCCCCTTAGTAGTGGACGGGCTAGCCCCGAAAGTCACCCCGCTGGGGGAGCCACTTACGTTTACCCAAATGGATGGGTCGGAAATGAAAGAGGCGTGTGTGGCAGAGACTGAGAGACTAATAGTGGGAACTGGGGAGCATTGGGAGAAGAGAGCTTTTGTCATTACCCCCAACACCCAGTTCCCCATGGTGTTGGGAAGCCCCTGGTTGAGTTCCCACGACCCTTACATCAAATGGAGCGAGGGGAAGATCTCGTGGGTGGATGAGAAGTGCCACCACCATAAGTGGGACCTGGGGTGGGGATCGGGTCCCCCGGCACCGTTGCTAGCGGCGGCGCTCACGTTGGTGCCCTCCGCCGTCCCTAGGGAGTACCAAGACTTAATGGGAGTGTTCAGCGAAACCGAGGCAGACGAGCTACCCCCCCACCGGCTGTCGGACTGCGCCATAGAGTTGCTCCCAGGAGAAAAGCTACCGAAGGGGAAACTCTATTCCATGAGCCCCTCAGAGAGGGAGGAACTAAGGAAATTCCTAGACAAGAACTTGGAGCGAGGTTTCATCCGCCCTGCTAAGTCCCCCTTTGCAGCCCCCGTTTTGTTCAGGAAAAAGAAAGACGGAGGGCTGCGACTGTGCATGGACTATAGGGGTCTAAACGCAGTGTCGGCTTCCAACGCTTACCCCCTCCCCCTCATAAAAGACTTGCTAACGGAGGCCGCCAAGGGGAAGGTGTTTACTAAGTTGGATCTTCGAGACGCTTATTTCTGCGTGCGCATCCGGGAGGGGGACGAATTTAAGACTGCCTTTAACACACCCCTGGGACAGTTCGAATACCTGGTGATGCCATTCGGCTTAAGTGGCGCGCCGGGAGTTTTTATGAGCTTGATAAATGAGGTGTTACACAAGCATTTATTCAAGGGGGTGTTATGTTACTTAGATGATATCTTGATCTATTCTACTGACAAGAAAGAGCATGTAAAATTGGTCTGGGAAGTGCTTTCTACGTTGTTGCAAAATCAGTTGTATGCTAAGCTATCTAAATGTGAGTTCAATCGGGATTCAGTGGACTTTCTGGGGTATCGCATTTCCCAGAAGGGGTTGGAAATGGACCCTGCCAAGGTAGAGGCAGTGGTACAGTGGGAGGCACCCCGAACTAGAAAACAGCTGCAGAGCCTATTGGGGTTTTGCAACTTCTACCGCACCTTTTTAAAAGATTTTGCCACGGTCACCCTCCCGCTAACCGAACTCTTGAAAACCAAGGGGAGGGGCCCAGAAGCGGGGAAACCAGGGGAGAGAATAGCCTGGTCTGAGAGCTGTCAAAAAAGCGTTTGAAACTTAAAAAAAACTGTTCACCTCAGAGCCCATTCTTGCCCATCCCGACTGTGAGAGTTCTGCTCAAAGTAGTCAAGGATCAGATCTTGGTTGGTTAACCAAAGTTCTTTATTTCCAATCTCTACATTAGTACAGCTTCTCGGATTATTGTCAGAGATGAGACAGATAATACAAGCAGGTCTATTATACCATTCCAAGGAGTTTGAATTACCCATAGGTAGCCAATCACTATAGGGGAAAATTGGCGGGCAAAGAGGAGTTCTGGCCGTTTGGTTCTCACAGGAAAGAGAGTGAGGTGTCAAGCTGTAAATTTCCTTTCCCAAACCAGACCCCTCAGATGTTACCAGTTCACATAACAATCAATGGCCTCAAGGCTTTTGCATGTGATAAGAGATGAGAGGTATCCTCCCTTGAAGTCTCAGCCGGGGCAGCTGGAATGCGGAGGCAGGGATGTGAGAGGCCTCCTTGTTCTCATACTTTACCGATGTCACCCTCCCGCTTCATTTGCTATAATCTCCCGGTCTGGTCAAGCAGTAGAACAGTAATACATAACAGTTACAAGCACAGAATTAAACATAGAGCTACTTGGAAGGTACAGGCATGATTACTATAATGTCTGAATTAGCAGATTCTGACACCGACGAGACTAAAGAATTTGTGATCCATGAAGATGCTTCCGATGTAGCCATGGGGGGGAGCCATCCTCCAGAAGGGGCCAGACAACAAATTACACCCTCTGGCTTATATTTCAAAAAGTTTAATGAGACAGAGAGGAACTGGTCAGTATGGGACAAGGAAGCAGCAGCCATACATTTGGCCCTGACCACATGGCGGCATTGGCTGGAGGGAGCGCAGACCCCTTTTGAAATTTGGACCGATCACAAAAACCTGGAGGCTCTGCGCACCCAAAGGTCTCTGAATGCCAAGCAACTCCGGTGGGCTGATTTTTTCTCAAAGTTTAATTTTGTGCTCAAACACTTTCCTGGGAAGGCCAATTCGTTAGCAGACGCTCTGTCCAGATTACCCCAACATGAGAGTCAAAAGGAAGAAGTGTTTGACTCCATGTTCTCCCCTCAGCAATTGGGAGGCGCCGTCACTACCCGAAGCCAAACCAAACTGGCAGCGGTAGAATCCTGGGAGGACAAGTGGGGGGGGGACTACTCCCCGGAAGAAGCAGAAGAGTTAGAGAGCTTAGAGGAATGCTCCCTCCGGGCTAACAAGTGCTGGTACCATGGAGACAAACTCGTGGTGCCTCGGGCTCGGAGAAAAGACATATTACTGACTTGTCACTCATCAAAGCTAGCAGGACATTTTGGTTTCCTAAAGACCCTTAACTTAGTTCAACGACAATTCTGGTGGCCGCGTATGCGCAAGGATGTTTCGGACTTTGTCACTGCTTGCCAAACCTGTCTGATGTGCAAAAGAAGGGGGGGGAAGTCCCAGGGCTGTTGCATCCATTACCCACCCCCTCTCGTCCATGGGAAGCGATAGCTATGGACTTTATCACCAACCTGCCACCCTCGAAAGGAAAGACTGTTATTTGGGTGGTGGTTGACATGTTCTCGAAGCAAGCCCATTTTACCCCTTTCAAGCAATTACCTACTGCCAAGGGACTGGCTAAAGCATTCTTTAACCACGTGATTAAATTACATGCTTTCCCCAAGCGAGTGGTATCCGATAGGGGCAGCCAATTCGTTGCCAACTTCTGGCGGGAGCTCCTGAAAATGATGGACATTGAACCGGCCATGAGTTCGGGTTACCATCCAGAAACCGATGGCCAATCCAAGCGAACTAATCAGATATTGGAGCAATTTTTAAGATGTTACACCAATTATCATCAGGACAACTGGGTAGAATTACTGCCGTTTGCTGAATATAGCTATAACAATGCTATTCATTCGTCCACGGGTGTGTCCCCTTTCATGGCAGTAGGAGGCTTCGAGGGGAAACCCCTACCCACCATAGAGGAAACGCCGGACACCCCTCCCTCAGACTTTAAGCGATGGTGGGCCAATTTGCAAGACTCGTGGCCATTGATTGCTAAGACTCTAGACAAAGCCAAAGAGGACTACAAAAAGTATGCGGACCGTGGAAGGGTGGAAGGTTGGGACCTTCAACCAGGGGACTCTGTCTATCTATCTACAAAAAATATACACGGTCTGCAACCCAGCAGGAAGCTAGGATGGAAATATGTTGGCCCTTACAAGGTGTTGTGAAAGATTTCTGATGTGTCCTTTGAACTGGAATTGCCTAAATCACTGAGTTCTGTGCACCCTGTTTTTCATTTCAGCTTGTTGAAGAAGAATCCTGGGCCGAATGCATGGCATCCAACTCCTCCGACTCCTCCTCCACTGATGAAGGAGGGGGCCCCCCATTTTGAGATTTCTGAAATCCTGGATTCAAAAATGCGTAGGGGCCGCTTGCTGTATCTAGTCAAGTGGGTAGACTTTGGTCCTGAACTAAATGAATGGGTTCTTTCTGACAATGTTCATGCTCCTAAATTAGTTAAAGCTTTTCATAATTGATTTCCAGATAAGCCGAGGTAGATTGGATTTTTCGGGTGGCAGAGTGTCAGAATCTATGGATTCTAACAAGGGTTTCTGGGGCTTTCTGGGGCTTTCTGCTGTGTTGTGTGTAACCTTCTGTGTAACCTATCCCTGTATGTACTATGTAACCCATATTTGATGCTTGCTTGTTTGAACTCTGCGATCTACTATGCAATGTCCCTTTTCATTTATGACCCTGGGTTTATGGCCCTGGCTAGGTCTGGCTAATGTAACCATTTGTCCGGCAGGGTGGCGACTTCAGAGCCTGAGAACAATCGGCCTCTCACCCTCCTGCCTCCGCATTCCTTTCCACCCTGCCGGGGAAGACGGGGACCATTTTCTTATCAACGTGTGAAGGCCTTGGAGAAAGCTATTTGTTATGTGAAAGATGGTTACATCTGAGGGGTCTGGTTTAAGAAGGGAAATTTACTGCTTCACACCTAACCTTTTTCCTGTGGGAAGCAAACGGTCAAAAGACCTTTTAGCCCGCGGTTTCCCCCCCCTGTTGATTGGTTACCTATGGGCAATTCGAATTGTGCTGGAGGGTATATTAATCCTGCTTCTATTGTATGCTTTATCTATGACAATAATCCGAGGACCTGTAGTAATGTAGTAATTGGAAATAAAGAACTGTGTTCCATCAACAAAGATCTGATCCTTGACTACTTCGAGCAGAAGCCTCACACTATACTAACCCACTCTAGCTATCCTAATCCCCTACATTAAAGGAATAAGTCCTAGCTAACAAACAATACAAAATCCAATTAGCCCAGATAACTAACTATACCTTACCCACCCTAACCTCCTTTCTTGATGCCCACCCACCACCCCCAGCAAGAGTAAACACTAGATTAATGAAGGGTGGGAGAAGCCAGCTGATGTTAGCGGTGGCCTGCCAAACAGGAGGATGGCGTTGTTCCGGGGTGGGAAAGATGAAAGTTTTCGATGGGGAACCCAGTCTCCCCGTGCCGGAGATCCAACAGGCCGGCCACTTGGGGACGCCTCCACCTTCTGGCTGCACTGGCAGATCATCCGGCAGATCAGTCCAGTCTCCATGCCGCCAACTTCCCCCGGGAGCTGTACAGCCCGCCAGGTGGCAGCAGCAGAACAGATGGCGGCAGAGGTTGCAGTGCCTATGAGGACAGGTCACATGACCAGAACAGGCCACCTGGCTGGCCCAAGCAGTCAGCAGCCAACAGGAGTGGGCCTCAGACCCAGCCCCGGCAGGCGACAATAGCTGGGAACGACAGAGGCGAGCCGCAAGGGAGACCCGTCGGCCGCCGTGGTCCACACCAGCTGTAACAGGCAGCACGGGGGGGGGGGGGGCAGCAGACCGCATAATGGGTCCCAGGTGGCAGCGATGAGTTCACAAGTGGAACGTTCTCCACCTCCACAGCTCCAGCAATGGCCCCAACAGGCACCCCTCGGCACTCCCCGCACAGGCGGCTCCCAACTCTCGGCCGCTGAGTCCTCGGTGGTTCCCTGCAGCCCTCACAGCCTCCGCTACCCCTGCGGCAGCCCCAGCACACATACCTGGTGACTCTCCAGCAGCCAGTGCTCGGTGTTCCTGGTCGCCCGCACCAACGCCAACGCCCTTGGTGGCAGGTCTCCCAGCTGCAGTTCTTTAGCCACCCTACCTTCTCAGCGTCTCTCGGTCTCAGCCTCTTGGCCGCCTCTGGCCCCAGCGCTCTCAACCACGGCAGGACCCAGTGGCCCCCGGCACCACCCAAACTCCAGCTCCAGTGTCTCCGGTTCAAAGCCACCTCCCGGGGACAGGACCACACCGTAAGCTGCCAAGTTGTAGATTGGCTTCAGCTTTTCCTACCTTCCTTCCCCTGCACTTTACTGGTGAAATTTTGGCTGTTCCTGCTTTATAAGCGGAGAATATTTACAAGTTCGGTGGAGCTCAGTTGCAGAGCTCTACGCTGGCCGCCACCTTGGATTTTGCTCCCCTATTGCAATATTGTTTATATTGCTTTAATTTTTACTGCATTTATTGAAATACGATGTAACCCACACTGAGCCCACTCATGGGATGGGTGGGACGTAAATGTGAAAAATAAATAAATACTTTCCCAACAATAACAAGGAAGCCGGTACACAACCCTGTATCTGAAGTAAGAGAACCAAACTGATTACAACAAACCTGCACTGTTGTGTCGTGAAGTGTGACCATGGTTTTTCATGAGATAGCTTATCAAATGCAGCCTAGAAACCAACAAAAGCCACAAGTAAGACACCGCCGTGACTTAACGTATTTGTGAACAAGAGAGCTTAGGATATAACAGTTATCACTAGCTGACCTACCCTTTCTGAATCCTGATTGCTTTCGGTTTATTATCCATAAAGATTCAGCCCAGTCTGATAGATGCCTGAGTAAATATAACACATAAAGCTTCCCTATAATTCACAATGGATTTATGGGTCTATAATCCCTGGGATTATCCTTGGAACCTCTTTTATAAATAGGAATGACAATAGATTCTCTCCAAAAGACTGGCATTCTTCCGGAAGAAAAAGTCTCCTAGATCATAGTCCGACGCTCTACACTCTAACCGGTATGCCAGGCTGACATCGTTCACGGTATTTTGGTGCAACCAAGCTCCTGTTAGGCACAGTGGCGCGGTGTCCCGACACGTTCCCCAGTGATGTTCATGAAGTTTTCCTCCCTCGCATGGTCACCCCAAAACACAACATGGTAACTGAGCCCAGGCACATCTCTTTGCTGCTCCAAGCCTCCCCTTCCTTTCTGAATTTGGAAGTTTTCCCCAGATCGGGAATCCCCCGGTTGCACCTCTTAAGCAAACAAGGCAGCTGTCTGCTCATTTCATCTGAACGTTGCCTGTCTCCAAGCCCGAGCAAGCCAAAGTCTCAGCTCCTCTTGTTCCTCCGCTCCCATATTGGCCCTGCCTTGGTTCTTTCCAGTTGGATCTCGGCATGCTCCTGTTCTGCCCTGCACCCTGAGCGCTGTCTTCTCATGCTGCTCTCAGCCCGCTCCGCGTGGGTGCCCTGCAGGCTTGCCCTGATGTCAGACTCCTGGATAAATCAGTTCCCAACAACATTCACTCTGCAGAATAATGCGTTTATTGAGACAGTGATAGGATCCAGACTGGACACTGTCTGTGTTAGAACTGAGGGTAAAGGCGCAAAAGCAATAGATATACAGGGTTCAAGCCGGGGCCCTAAAAGGTTTCGAACCAATCTCCCCCAGGCATTCCACCCACCAAAACCAACGAATACACATTCCGCCCCCCTTGGTGCCATCCCCCCCAACATGTAAGACAAAACCAGGCAATGAAAGATGAGACCCAAGGACACCAAAGGTTCTCAGAGGTGATAACCTACATTCTACTTCAAAGCATCAAAAGCGAAAGTATGTGGATTTCACGCTCTCCTACTCCCCCTCCTGGTCACTATGGCAAATGAGCAATAAAATGCAGAGTGAGTTTGACACCTGAGATGGTGCCGGGATCTGTTCCCTTTGGATTTTAGCAGAATTCTTCCTCCAGTCGCCTCACGGCCCCGGCACACTTGCATCAGGGGACTTCCAACGTGTGTCCATCCAAAACTACCCAGTGGTTTTTGTCCCAGATGAACCTCCCCCCCCCCCCCCATTCAGGGATCATAGAATCATAGAGTTGGATGTCTAGTCCAACCCCCTTCACAATGCAGGAAATTCACAAAAACTCCCCCCCCAAACATACACCCGGTAACCGCTGTCCCATGCCCAGAAGATAATAAAAAACCTCCAGGATCCCCGGCCAAACTGGCGTGGAGAAAAACTGCTTCCTGCCCCCAACGTGGCCATCAGCATTTCCCTGGGCGAGTGAGAAAGGGCCGTGAGAACGAAGCCCTGGGGCAGCCCTCCCTCGTGTGATCTGCCTAAATTCACAGGATCAGTAACCCTAACCCCTCTGCCACCTCTTCCCCCCTCATCCCAAATTTCTCTCTTGAATTTATACTTCTCATAGTGAATGGGTGGACATTTGAGATGTGTATTTCACTGGGAGCATCCCAGTAGTTGGGAATTATACACTCCAATTTATCCTGACCGCATGAACGTGTCCCGTTTCCCGGTCAAGTAAAACTGTGTTTCAAATGTTGCTGTGTTCCGGCTTGGCTAGGAGTCCCACCCCACCCACCCCCCGGTTTAAATGTGCGTCAAAATTGTGTGTGCGTCACCTCCCCCCCCCTGCTTTATGTCAGGTTTAAAAGCGCAACCTGGTGCTCCTTTTGAACTTTTAGAGAGGGGCAGACTTTTCTCCTTCATGCTGACTGCCCCCCAAGTGAATTTGAATCCAACGAAGAGACAGGCCCAGTCAATGCAGGGACATGTCTAGGACATGCGTTGTAACAACACAGAGGAACAGATTCTGGCCACGTTGGTGGACCTCCTGATGGCACCTGGGCTATGGCCACTGAGTGACTGGACTAGATGGGCCATTGTGTGGGTGCTGGACTAGATGGGCCATTGGCCTGATCCAACATGGCTACTCTTGAGAGCCCGTGTGCTGTAGTGAGAGCCAGTTTGGTGTAGTGGTTAGGAGCACGGACTCTAATCTGGGAGAACCGGGTTTGATTCCCCACTCCTCCCCATGCAGCTGCTGGTGTGACCTTGGGTCAGTCACCAGTTCTCTCAGAGCTGTTCTCTCAAGGGCAGTCCTCAAAAGAGCTCTCTCAGCCCCGCCTACCTCACAGGGTGTCTGTTGTCGGGAGGGGAAGGGAAAGGCGATCGTAAGCCACTCTGAGACTCCTTCGGATAGTGAAGGGCGGGCTATAAATCCCTCTTCCTCCTCACGAATGTCGCACACAATGTGAAAGACTGACTCAATGGCGATCTCCTAGCTTTTCTTTCAATAGTTTCAGTAACATGTACTGAGGTACTTAGATTCCCTAAAACAATACCACTGGCAGCTAAATTCAGGTGGGGGTAGCCGCGTTGGTCTGAAGCAGCAGAACAAATTCTGGGTCCAGTGGCACCTTTCAGACCAACTCAGTTTGATTTAATTGGCAGCTAAAGGAAGTTTTGCAAGCTCTCAGCTCGATCAAAGATTTCAAAATGGCATGTTGGGAAATCTGAGCTGCTGCTTCACGGCGGCACATCCTGGCGAGTGGGAATCCCTTGCCCACTGCTCAGGGAGAACCGCAAGAAGGTGCTGCGGACTGACAACTCCCCCCCCCCCCCCCCCAAAAAAAACATAGAGCAAAAAAAAAAAAGAAAGAAAAGAAAAAAGCAAGCCTGGAATTGACTGTCCATGCACTTATCATCTCGTCAACAAAAAGCGCTGTCACATTTAGCACCAAGCAGGCATTCTAAAATTGTCCAAGCCGCCAGAAGTTCCTAGCTCACTTTCTCACGGCCTGATTTAAAAAACAGAAAGGCTGATGATGAGCCGAAGGTTTTTTTAAAGTTTTTCACCACATGCTAAAGAGGCAACTCACTTCTTGCTAAAAATTAAAAGCGGCTTGCTTCTTCAGCTGCCTATCTGCCAAAGAAATCCAGACGAGAGAGCTCTATGCTCAGTCACCCGCCAATGAGCATATAAAGTTTTGCTGGCTCGCGGCCACAAAGGTGCTGCAAGTGCAGTTGTTGAATGACAGCTGAAAACCTCTGCCCTGAGTATCCCCTTGGGGCTGGGCTCACACAGAACAAGCAGCCACTCCTCAATACAACAGACATGGAGTCTCTGGTTTTCTAACCCAGTTGAATAATGAATGGTGGGAATGACAACCTATTCTTTGCTAGAAAAGAGCAAGACTCCAGTGCCACCTTAAAGACGAACAAAATTTGTGGCAGAGTATGAGCTTTCATGAGTTACAGTGACTCATGAAAAGCTCCTACCTTGCCACAAATTTTGTTTGTCTTAAAGGACTCTCGCTGAGTCTTTTCTACTGCTACAGACAGACTAACATGGCTGCCCATCTTGTTCTATTCTTTGCTAGGAACAATCATTGGGGCTGAAGAAAGTTTCCGGTGAGGACCCATGATAGTCTGCAGTGGCAGAAGAAATTCAAGTCTATTAGTATCTTAAAAACCAACGGGATATCCCAGGTTTTCATGACAAAGGGAGCTCTGACTCAAAAAAGCTTATACCATGGGAAATGTTGATGGTCTTTGAGGTTGTTCTGGGCTCATATTTTGGAGATGAAGAGCAACTGGGCTTGAAGGGGAGCCTCCTGTAACTCAACAGCATATGGGAGGGCAACAGAGCCTTTCTAAGATTTTATCTTGCTGTCTCAAGTAGCATAGGAATGCCTCCCACAATTTTGGGGTTGTGGGAGGCCTTCACCTGGCTAGAGGTTGAATGTGAATGCCGTTCTGTTTCTACATCCCATGGAGCCAGATCTCCAACCCCAAAGCATGACCTGACCAGCGTTCCCTCTAAGCTGAGTTGGTGTGAGCCAGCTCAGTTTTTTAGCCTCCGGCTCACAGATTTTTGTCTTAGCTCAGGAAGCATGTGGCTCCAGAGCAAACTCATTTACACAGCAGCCAAATTGCTCGCTCCACAACTTTCATGCCAGTAGCTCACAAAGTAGAATTTTTGCTCACAAGACTCCACAGCTTAGAGGGAGCACTGGAAAGCGGTTTGATATCCACCCGTCACGTCATCTACCTGCCTTCCTCCTACAGAGTCGTAGTGGGGCAATGGGGTGGGTATGTATCCTTTGTTATCCTCACATCATCCCCAGGTAGAGTTGCCAACTCCCGTTTGGGGAATACCTGGTGATTTGGGGGTGGAACCTGGGGAGGGTGGAGTTTGCAGAGAGGAGCAGGGTGTAATGCCATCTAGAGTCCACCCTCCCAAGCAGCCAGGAACTGCTCTCTGTCGTCTGGAGATCCATTGTAATCCTGGGAGATCTCTGGCCCCGCCTGAAGGTTGGCAAGCCCATCTCAGAAGACTAATAATGCTGAGAGATGTGAGTGGCTACCGGTCCCCCAACAAGCCGCTATCCTCCCTTTGGCATCCCAGTGGGGAAGTTAAGGGCGGAAGCGTGCTGAATGTTGGCTGGAGCATACCCGCATTTTGCTAGTAAACCGGAATCAGTGCAGAGCAACAGCCCCTTTCTCTCTCTGCTCCACCACGCAGGGCTCCTTAATTGCATCTCTCCGACACCTTCCCAGAATGTGAGCAGGTCAGGCAGAGAAGAGGCCTGAACTGAGACAGGCATCCCTCCGTTCTGCTCCGCTCGGCTTGTTATCTCCGAGGTGATGGCTTTGCAAAGACCTGCAGCTCAAATGAGAGTGGGAGTGCGATGACAAGGAGCTGAAAGGTCTTCGGGGTGGCCACAAAACCTCCCCAGATAGTTTTGCTCTCCACGGCTCCTGTGCAAGATGAGCTCTCTGTGCAGCGTCTTCCCATGTGGAGACAAAACAGGACCAGCTGCCGAGCGCCTAATGGGAGGCGCAGATGCCCAGGGAGTTGGAATTTGCAGTCATCACCTGGCCTGCCTCTAACAATGCAGAGCCGGGCCCCCACCTGCAGCTGATTCTTCCTGTAAGACAAGCCCCCATGCCATGGGCTCAAACCCATGAGGCACAGACCTATTCCAGGGCCTATTCCTAAAATGCAAGTGCCGAGTTTGTGCTGCCTCAATTTGCCTTGGGATCGTGCAGGAAAGGGAGAATGGGTTTAGCCCTTCAACCTCCACTCCACAATTTAAAGCCAGGCACCCTGTTTTGTTAGTATTTTTAAAAAAGGAAAAAAACGTGCATTTTAAAGGAAATGAGGCCAGAATGTATACATGGTGCAGGCCACGCAGCTCCCCAGAAGTGGACTGTGCGGGTGCAGATCTTGTCATTCATCCCATGACTAAGCATACAGGGATATGGGTTGTCAGAAGAGGCTGCCTCAGGAACTGCGATGTAAAGCAATTTGTTTCTTACGTAGAGGAGGGCCTGCCCTACTCTTGGCCTTGCTGGCTTTAGAGTCCCTCCAGGGCAAGCACCAAATCCTGGTCCAACAAATTCCTCTCCCATAAGTGAGGAATTGGGGTGGGGGGTGGGGGGGCTGCTGTGCTGGGCCACTGGAAGCTGGGGAGAGATCTTCCACAACGCACCTCCCTCCTCTGCCTTCTTGTCAGATTTACTCCCTTCTCTGCGCACCAGGGAACTCCCACAAGAAAACCTGCCTACCCCTTCTGTCTGCGCCTGTTTCAAAAGGACCAGACTAGCTGACCTGCTTTTGAATTAGGGGAGGGCCCCGGGTCCCATACTGGGCTAAGGAAGACTCCTCAGAAAGAGCTCCCCTGGATCAGCCCAAGGGCTCCTGCTTTTACCAGCCATCAGCTAAATCCCTCCAGGAAGTTCACAAGCAGGGCACAAATGCCCTTTGCCCACCATGCCCCACAACCCACCTTGGGATTCAGAAGTTTGCTTACTCAGGTTCCAGTCAGCAGCCACAGCTACGAGCTCTTGGCTAAGCCTGCTGTCCTCCACTAAGCTTTTTAATCCTCAATTAAAACTATCAGCAAGTTCCATATGATAAATATGCATTTTCTGCAGTACTTCCGTCAGTCCAGGGTCTCCTACCAATCAGTTTCATTTAGGTGACACCCAGTTTTGCCGTTGTAATGCTTCAGTCAAAAACAAGATCTAGGACAGTGTTGACTAAAGCCTCCCACCCTGGTTCTTCTTCCCGAGGAGTTTATTTAAAAAGATGTGTTGCTGTTCAGCTTCTGACAGTTAATTCTAAGCACGCAAGGCCAGGTTTACAAGAGCAGCCGGGGTCAGAAAATGAAGCAAGAATTCATCTGTCGTTACAGAGTGAGAGAGAGGGAGGGAAACTGTATACTCTACAACAACAAAGGAGGAGGATGTCGGCGGCCCCAAACTTTGAAGGAAGGCATCAGTAAATCTGCTTCCAGGACTGAGACAAAGCAGGAGGTGGTGCTGATCCTCTGGAACCTCAGGGCCCTCCTAGCGCCACTGCCATGTGAGGCTTGAAGAGGGATGTCCTGCTGGGAGAACACAGGAGAGTCAGGGATGCTGGACAAAGGAATCGATGGGCTTTTCCAAGGTCACACTGGAACAACTCTGGCGGCCTCTGTCTCGCGTTCTAGCCAACAAGACACTTAACCAAAACCACCCCTAAACTGAGCACCACTGCCAGCCATCAGTGAGAGGCAAAGCAGGTCCTAAGGAGCTAAACTGTGTGGGCGGGTCGAGAAGATGATCAGAAGGTGAAAATGGATATCAGTTATCCCTAAACCAGTTGAACAAGTCTGAAATTATTCTCAACGTGCCCAGATCAACGTATCTGTTTCTCTCTAACCTCTTTTAAAAATACATGTTCTGCAAGTTTGCAGAGGGGTTCCATTTCATCTGCAAAAAAACCTGACTTGGGTGGGGAGGGGTGGGAATTGGCTAAGAAGAAGAAGAGTTGGATTTATCCCCCGCCCTTCGCTTGGAGTCTCAGAGCAGCTTACAATCCCTTTCTCTTCCTCTCCCAACAGACGCCCTGTGAGGTAGGTGGGGCTGAGAGAGCTCTGAGAGAACTGCTCTTGAGAGAACAGCTCAGAGAGAACTGTGACTGACCCAAGGTCATCCAGCTGACTGCATGTGGAGGAGGAAAGGGGAATCAAACCTGGTTCTCCCAGGCTAGAGTCCACTGCTCTTAACCAGTACACCAAACTGGCTAATAACACCATCAGCACCGCTCACATATCAACACACTCCCTGAAATTGTGCTAAAATGGTCTTTGAACATTTCCTTTTACTTAAAAAAAGAGAGCAAGGATACATTGATTTTGAAAATAAAAACAGGGACTCTCTGCCTGAAGCACCAGGAAAGGGGCAAGTGGGACAAGCCGACATGTTACTCAAGCTGTTCACATACATGAACTGTGCCAGCTGCCAAAACCAAGCTCATGCAACAAAAGCTGAACTGGAATATATCCTTCTGAAACACCAAGTCTGGTTTTTGTTATGGTCCTTGGCAGGGCTTTTTTTGTAGAAAAAGCCCAGCAGGAACTCATTAGCATAATAGGCCACACCCAGCAGCAGGAACTCATTAGCATATTAGGCCACACCCCTGACAGCACAGCACATTCGCATGTTAGGCCACACCCCCATGTTACCAGAAGGGTGGTCATCCAGCCACACCCACCTCTTGCTTCTTATTCTGGTTACCTTGTTTGCTGTCAAAACCCGGGGCTTTTCTTGTAGCAGGAACTTCTTTGCATGTTAGGCCACACACCTCTAAAGTAGCCAATCCTAATGAGTTCCTGCTGTTGGGTGTGGCCCATTATGCTAATGAGGTCCTGCTGGGCGTGGCCAACTCAGGAGCCAGCTGGAACGCCGTTCCTGTACGTTCCTGCCCCAAAATAGCCCTGGTCTTTGGTCCAGTTTCTCCCTCCAAGACTGGATTCAAGGTGCCCCCTACGACAGGGCACACACGCCAAGGACTGCATGTCCTCTTGCAGTTGTGGGTGATGATTAAGCAGGAGCTAGAATTGCCTCTGTGTGGGCCAAGGGGCGACTGGATTTAAAAACAGCACCGCCAAAGGCAACCTTACTCACTCTAGGAAGGGCACGCATGGGAAAAACCCAGCGGCCTGCTAGCATTACAGATACGACCTCATGAGCCAAGGAAGATATTCTGTAAAAGGAGGCTTCGCCTTCTGCTCTGAATTTAGAACTTCCCAAACTGCCACTCAAGCCTGTCTTCCTTCCCAGCTACTGGATGCAAAGCTTGCACGCCAGTCTCAGACTACTCCAGTTCCAGCTGCACCCAGTACAGAACTCCCATTCCCGCTCTCTGGGGAATGAAGGGGCCATACAGACCATCTAGTCCAACCCCCTGCCCAATGCAAGACCAGCCTAAATCATCTCTGACAAGTACTCGTCCAGCCTCTTCTTGAAAGCTGCCAGTGAAGGGGAGCTCACCACCGCCCTAGGCAGCTGATTCCACCTTTGAACCACTCTGACCGTGAAAAAGTTTTCCCTAATATCCAGCTGATACCTTTCTGCATGTGATTTAAACCTGTTGCTTCGGGTCCTCTCCTCTGCTGCCAACTGGAACAGTTCCTTGCCCTCCTCCAAATGACAGCCTTTCAAATATTTAAAGAGAGCAATCCTGTCCCTCCTCAATCTCCTCTCCTCCAAACTAAACATTCCCAAAGCCCTCAGCCTTTCCTCATAGGGCTCAGTCTCCAGACCCGATCATCCTCGTCGCTCTCTTCTGCACCCTCTCGATTCTGTACACACAGTACTCAAGGCGCGGCCTGACCAAAGCAGTATACAGAGGGGCTATGACCTCCTGTGATTTCAATGCTGTGGCCCTTTTAATACAAGCCCAAACTGAATTTGCCTTTTTTTTGCCACCGCATCGCACTGACTGCTCATATTTTGTTTACAGTCCACTCTTAGCCCAAGATCTCTTTCGCATACACTACTCCCTAGAAACGTATCCCCCATCCAGTATTTGTGCTTGACATTTTTGTGGCCCAGGTGTTAAGTACTGGGCATTTATCCTTATTAAACTGTATCCTGTTTGCAACTGCCCACTTCTCCAGAGTATTCAGGTCTTGTTGAATTTTAACTCTATCTTTTTGGGTGTTTGCTACTCCTCCCAAGTTGGTATCACCAGCAAATTTAATGAGTAGCCCTTCTACCACCCCTTCACCTAGATCAGTGGTGGGCAAACTGTGGCTCGGGAGCTGTGTGCGGCTCTTTCACATATATTATGTGGCTCCCGGCAGGGCAGTTGGGGAAGCTAAATAAACAAATATCATTGGACAAATTAATATCATTATCAATATCTGCTTTTACCCCTTTTGTTATGATTTTTGGCAGTCTCATTTAATGTTAATAAAAAGCAAATTTGCTTATTTCTCAATAAAAGCAGGTAATACTTGTTTATGTCTTGTGGCTCTCAAACATCTGATGTTTATTCTATGTGGCTCTTACGTTAAGCAAGTTTGGCCACCTCTGTTCTAGGTGGCTCTTACGCTGAGCAAGTTTGCCCACCCCTGACCTAGATCATTGATAAAAATATTGAGAAGTAGCAGGCCTAAAACCAAGCCCTGCAGCACAATACTGGTCACTTCCCTCCAATCTGATGAAATGCCATTGACCACCACTCTTTGGGTGAGGTCCTCTAACCAGTTTCCTGTCCACCGAACTGTCCTATAGTCCAGTCCACAGTCCTCCAGTTTGCCCATCAGAATGACATGGGGAACCTTATCAAAAGCTTTACTGAAGTCCAGGTAAACCACGGCAACAGCGTTCCCACGACCCAGTAAGCTCGTCACATGATCAGAGAAGGAAACCAGGTTGGCCTGACAAGATCTGTTGGGGACTTCCCCAGATCACTAAGTGGCCTTTCAGAGCGCTTCTAGTGGTCTACGCAGAGCTCAGTATAATATGGGTGCCAGAAAGGGGCCCTGCACTGTCAAACTCCTTGGTTACGAGGACTGGATCTGACAGAAATGCTACTTTGTTGGGCTGGGCCATGTGTGCCATGAGACACAATGCCAGGTACCGGAGATATCAACTTTATAAAGGACGCAGGCAAACCCAACTAATAATATTTCTTTTTAACTCAAAATAGAAACATGCTTAAAACATTCACACTCTTACAGTGTTTCCTTACACGATCTGCCTGATGCTCACCCGCCCACTTCTACCGCCCGTGACGTATTGGCATGGGGACAGAATACAGGGACATAATGCTCAGCCTCTGTCATCTGGCATTAATGGTAATCAGTTGATCCCAGGCCGGAGAAGAGCCCTGGATGGGCTGGTTCCAGCCCACGGGCCGTATGTTTGACACCCCTGTATAACCAGCTATTCTCTCTACAGCGGGTGGGGGCACCATGGGGAAAGGATGGCAAATGTTTGGCATTGGCATGAACAGTTCATTCACAGGGACGGTTATGCATCCTTTAAAGGCGGAGAGGCCTGTCCTTCTGATGGCTTATCAAACCTCACACTCCCCCCTCCCCCATGACAATGTGATTTGGTTCACGTTGTGGCCAAACAGGTCTAACAACTGGGGGTCGCCAAGCCTTTTCAGCCTGTGGGCACCTTTGGAATTCTGACACAGTGTGGTGGGCGCAGGCCCAATGCGGCTGCCACAGAACGGCTGCTGCAGGGGGCGGAGCCAGCCCCAAAATGGCTGCCCCCGCTTCCCTTCAGTCACGTGGGGCAGATCCTTGGGCGGTGGTGGCAGCTGCTGCCGAAGCAACATTTAAAAAAATCTGCACAGCCCACCGGATTTCTAGCAGCCAATCAGAGCCCTTGCTGGGCAAGAGCCCCACCTGGCCACACCCACTTCCTAAAAACACTCGGAAGGTGCCAGAAAAGGTGTTGGCGGGGACCACGGTGGCCACAGGTACCACGTTGGGCCCCCCCAGCTGATATGTCTGTCAGGATGCAGCCCAAACCACATTCCTTGCCAGTGCGAGGTTACCTGGCGCACGCCCGGCCTGGGACACCTTCGCAGATCTACCCTGCAACCTGGCGATGCGGCTGCGTGGAGCACCCAGCGAGAGGGAAGCAGAGCTGGAAGGAGACACAAGGAAAGACTCATTATTCTTTCTAGACATTACTGAGGATCTCTATATTCTCTGCATCGGCCCCCTGGCCCCAGGTCACCTAACCGCAAACCCCAAGGAAAGCAAAGTCCTCAAATTCACCCACGCACATACTCGGCATATTTACGAATATTGGTGACCTTCAGGCTGCTTCCAGACATCCTCTCTCCAGCACTACTTGCCTGGACATTTACAACCCTGCTTTTTCCCCCACCACTGGGGATCCCAAGCAGCTCACAAGATCATTTTATAATACTCACCCTACAAGGCAGGTTGTGCTGAGAAAACAACTGGCCCTAGGTCACCCAGCAAGCTGTGGCAGCAGAGTGGGGATCTGAACTCGGGGCTCCAAAATCCTAGTCTTTAACCATTACACTGCACTGGCTCTTTCCAGACCCTTTCTGAATCTTACTAAAGCTATTAACCACTCAGAACAGAACTGAATGAAACTAAGCCCTTGATAGAATGAGGCGGCAGAATGAACCAGGACACTTTGGACTGCAGGATGGGGAAAACATTTTTTGAATAATCCCAATGTTCATTTATTTTATTTGTTTATCGCTAGATTTAGATCCCGCTCACCCTGCAAGTGGGCTCAAGGGGAAAAAACTTGCAAGTGATAAACAAAGTGAAGCAAAGTGATGGTTTTGCTTTACTCTGCTCTGGTTAGACCTCACCTAGAGTATTGTGTTCAGTTTTGGGCACCACAATTTAAGAAGGATACAGATAAGCTGGAACGTGTCCAGAAGAGGGCAACGAAGATGGGGAGGGGCCTGGAGACCAAGTCCTGTGAGGAAAGGCTGAAGGAGCTGGGTAGGTTTACCCTGGAGAAGAGACGACTGAGAGGGGATATAATCACCATCTTCAAGTACTTGAGGCTGTTGTATAGAGGCTGTTGCCCCAGAAGGTCAGACCAGAACCAACAGGTTGAATTAAATCAAAGGAGTTTTTGGCTAAACATTAGGAAGAACTTCCTGACAGTTAGAGTGGTTCCTCAGGAAGTGGTGGCCTCTCCTTCTTTGGAAGTTTTCAGGCAGAGGCTAGATGGCCATCTGACAGCAATGCAGATTCTGTGAACTCAGGCAGATCAGGAGAAGGGAGGGCAGGAAGGGTTGCCTCAGGGCTTAGTTCTTGTGGCCCTTTCTTACCCGTCCAGGGAAAGGCTGATCGCCACTTTGGGGTCAGGAAACCATTTTCTCCAGGCCAGTTTGCCCGGGGATCCTGCAGGTTTTTTGCCACCTTCTGGGCATGGAAGGGGGTCACTGTGTGTGTGTGTGTGTGTGGAGGGGAGGTATTGGTGAATTTCCTGCTTTGTGCAGGGGGGTGGACTAGATGACCCTGGAGGTCCCTTCCAACTCTTATGATTCTGATTCCAACTCGCACACCCAGGTCTACCCCAGCCCACTGCTCACTGCGATCAGGTTAATGTGGAGAAGCTTTCAGAAGTGGGGCCCCCTCCTTGTAGGCAGCAGCACTCCAGAGTTCTAAGAGCCCTCCAGAGGCCCTCTTGATCCCGTCCCCTTCCCCTGCCTCTCTCCATCCTCTCTGCCGTGTACTCAACCTGCCCATCCGCCCCTTCAGAGGTAAAGCCGGGGCTTTGCATCCGTTCCACAGGGTGGGAGGCGAGGCTGCCAGTAAACATGGAGCGGACCAGGAGAGGAAAGATTCCACCCCGCCCTTCCTCTGCCTCATCCTCTCTTGAACGGCCACTCCATTTCCACCCCCCCCGGCCCCCCCTTAAGAGCCGGCTGCTTGTGCTCACTATCTTTCAACTCTGACTCCTATCTTTCTTTGGCCCTCGGTACTCCACGGCCCACGCCAAAGTCACTTCGCTGCCAAATCCAATGTTCTCAGCTCCTCCACCCTCATCTTCCTCTGCCTCTCTGCCGCCTTTCATGCGGCTGGTCCCAGTTCGACTGCCTTTGCTCCTCGAGGTCCTGTGGTCCTGCCCTTGGCCGTTTCTCTTCTTTCTTCCATTCAGTGTTTCTAAAGGAGGAACTGGCCCCGCTGGTGGGCCTCCTGATGGCCCCTGGGCTTTGGCCCCGGTGTGACACAGAGTGCTGGACTGGAGGGGCCCCGGCCTGATCCAACATTGGCTTCTCTTGTGTTCTTGGAACTTTGTTTCGGGATCCTTGGCCCTGTTCTGCCCTCTCTGTACACACTCTCCCTCTGAGTGACCATATCAAATCCCAGGGCCTGCACTACCACCAAAGCACTCACGACACTTAGCTCTTGTCTCTCTACCCCTCCATCCCATCCCAGAATTTCAGTGCCTGATACCACTTTGCTACACCCAAGGCACAATTCCTCATCTTTCCTCTCCTGGTCCGCTCCATGTTTACTGGCAGCCTCGCCTCCCACCCTGCGGAACGGACGCAGAGCCCCGGCTTTACCTCTGACTCTTCTCTTCCGCAGGGTCCCCACAGTCAATATAACTTCTTCAACACTGTCCTCTCCACCAATCCACAACACAACCGTTCTTCTGTTATTGCACCTGAGGCCTCCTCACCCTTTACCTGCTGCTGAAAGTCACCCACTTCTTTCACTGCTCTGATCCTGGGACTCACCTTCACCAGTCCCGGCACTGGCTTCCTGTAGGAGGATGGGTCTTACACAAATGGTCCCTCCTCCTCTCCCTCTGTACCCTGGGCCCCCCGCCTCTCTTCTCTCATATCCCTCCCAATACACCTTTGCCCATGACCTGTGGCCCCTCCACCTCCTTCAGGCCCCCAAAAGGTCTCCTACTCTCACACTTCAAAAAGGGTATTATAGCATTGGGAAAAAGTGCAGAAAAGGGCAACTAGAATGATAGAAGGGTTGGAACACTTTCCCTATGAAGAAAGGTCGAAGTGCTTGGGGCTCTTTAGCTTGGAGAAACGACGGCTGAGGGGTGACATGATTTGAGGTTTATAAGATTATGCATGGGGTAGAGCAGGTCGAAAAAGAAGTCCTTTTCTCCCTTTCTCACCATACAAGAACTCTTGGGCATGCCACAAAATTGCTGAGCAGTTGGGTTAGAACAGATAAAATCACCCAAAGAGTGATTAACACGTGGAATCCAGTGCCACAGTGATGGCGTCTACAAGCATGGATGGCTTCAAGAGGGAATTGAATAAACATATGGAGCAGAGGCCCATCAGTGGCCTCTATTAGCCCCACAAGGTATAGATAGGAACTCTCAGTCTGGGGCAAGTGATTGACTGTATTCTTGGTGCTTGGGGGGGGGTGCCTTCTAGTGTCCTGGCCCCACTGCTGGACCTCCTGAGGGCCCCTGGTATTTTTGACCGTGTGACACAGAGTGTTGGACTGGATGGGCCACTGGCCTGACCCAACACTGGCTTCTCTTATGTTCTTATATGGAGCAGAGGTCCATCAGTGGCCTCTATTAGCCCCACAAGGTATAGATAGGGACTCTCAGTCTGGGGCAAGTGATGCTCTGTATTCTTGGTGCTTGGGGGGGGGGGGGCTTCTGGTGTCCTGGCCCCACTGCTGGACCTCCTGAGGGCCCCTGGTGTTTTTGGCCACTGTGTGACACAGAGTGTTGGACTGGATGGGCCACTGGCCTGATCCAGCGTTGGCTTCTCTGATGCCCTTTCTCCCTTGCTGCCCCTTCTGCCTGGAGTCACCTTCCCAGAACACCTGCACGATACCACCTCTCTCTTCCTTCATATCCCTCCTCGAATCCCACCTTTTCTGGGAACCGTCTGGCACAACCCCTTCCTCTTTCTCCTCCCCCATTGCTGAAACTAATCCGGAATGAACGCTAATTCTCCCTGCAGAGTGCCATGCACACATTTCTGATTCTGTTTAAGTAAGAAAGACCGTTCCTGCAGGCCTGGTCCGAGTCCAGTTCCACCTGAGCTTGTCTTGAAGCTGGGGACAACCTACCCTGCAGCATGCCTCCTCTTCTGAACGGACCTTGTGGAGGCCAAGGATGACGATCTCGGAATGGAGGACCCCTTCATGGTGAACACCGGCACGGAGGCCCTGGAATCGACCAATTGGAGGAAGGTAAGTTCAGCTGGCCCAACCCTCATGACAGGAAACATGGCTCTCAGGAGTTCTGAAGGAGGGCCAGGCCAAAAAACAAGGGGGTTGGATGCTACCACTCTATTCCTTCAACACTCTGAACTAGTGGCAGGATCCAAACCAGCAGTTTGTTCCCTCCCCCAACCCCAACCCCCCACATTTGAAGATCTGGGTTCTTCCACGGTCCTGAAAGGCCTCAACTTGTTAACTTTCAAAGTAATTTTGAAGTCACTTTGGCACTTCTGGGCCAGCCGAAATGGAAACATTCCACGCCCCCAGATTTAATGAGAACGAAGATGACCTTTCCTTTCAAGGAGGAGAAAGCAGCTTCCACTGAATAACACCCTTAAAAGGAACTGCGTCCTGCCTTCGGGTTGCCGCCTTCACACTCCGACTTTTGTGCAGTGGTTTTGTTTAATCACCATAAGGGGCTGATTGGTTGAAAACCAGACAGCTGAATTTTTTTTAAAAAACGTGCCTTGTTACCCGAGATCCCTCCGCAGAACCAAATCTGAAGAAATGCAGATGCCCAGACGGTGGGTCTTAACCTTTCCTGCCCACGAGGCACACAACATCGTCACTAAAAGCTGCCTGAGCTGCAAAAGGGGGTGGGGTGGGGGGGGGAACAGGACCTCTAAGCAGCCTTCCAGACATGGCAACGTTATCGGTCATCCCTCTAGCAGCCAAGGATCCCCTGCCAATGTGGACTGAAACCTGCGCGAGGGGTGGGGGAGCGGACAGAGATACGGTCCGTGTTTTGGATGGCATCTGGGATGGCTGCAGCAGTTAACAGAAAGAGGGGAGCAGGAATGAGAAAAGGAGAAACCCACAGGGGCGGAGGCAGTTAGAGATAAAGACCAGGTGGGCGAGAATACAGGAAGAAGAAGAAAAGGTTTTTATATCCTGCTTTTCTCTACCCTACAGAGTCTCAGAGTGGCTTACAATAGCCTTTCCCTTCCTCTGCCCACAACGGACACCCTGTGAGGCAGGTGGGGCTGAGAGAGTTCTGAGAGAACCATGACTGGCCCAAGGTCGCCCAGCAGGCTTCAGGGGGGGGGGAGGAGGAGTGGGGAATCAAACCCAGGACCCTGGATCTCAATCCGCTGCTTTTAACCAGCACCCCACGTTGGCTCAGGGAGGAAAAAGAAAAAGAGGAGGAGAATGGGTGGCCCAGAGGCAGGGAAGACTGAGAGACCGAAGGGGAGGGCAACCAGTTGGGGAGGCGGTGGGATTTTCCTCTCCTCCGCAAGCCCCGGTGGGTCCCCGTCTTATATATGACTTCTGCACAGGAAGCAGAGACCTCTGGGAAGCATTCACTGAGAGCCTGAGCCAAAGCCTTCATGCTGAAAAGAGCTTGTGGGAGAAACCGAGGACTTTTATGCTGGTGGAATGAACGATACACAACCCTTCTCCTCCACTGACTGTCTGAAGGAAAAGCGAGTGTGGTCAAAGCGCTGCCTAGAGGGTTACACACAGTGCTGGTTTCTGCATTCCATTTGAACGGTGTCACGGGCAGGACACACGCCTAGCGCCACGTCTGGTTTCGTTGCATCGGTTGCCCCCTCCATGTGCTCAGTTAGGATCCGGAAAGTCCGCTCTAGTTTAATTGAGTCTGTGATCCACACCACCCCCTCCCCTTAAGCAAAGCCTCCGCAAAGAGAGGCAGACACGCAGGGTAGCTAAGAGACACTCGCCTGGGAATAAGAGGCACTCCCTGGAGGTTGGGGAACTGCTGGATGCTCTCCCAAGCAGGGAATTCTGGAGCGCTTGCCGGACAAGGATTCTCGCTAAGGTCAAAAGTTGCATTCAGGCCTCGTGGGGGGAGTGGCGTAGAGCAGTTCTCAGTGGCTGAGGGCGCCAAAGGCACCCGGCCCTTGGTGACGGTCGAAGGACAAGGCCGTGGGGCACGCAGCCTAGTTGGGCTCGATTGTGCCCGCTCCGCAAGAGGGGTGCTGGTGCAATCTGTTCCTGCAAGGACGGCCCATTCCTTTGGGGAGGTCACTTGCTGGGGAGGGACGCTAGCTTTCCGCCGACGCTTTGCCCGCCCCTTCTGGGCAGACGAGCTGTTTCTTTCAGAAGGTGTCCTGCCTCCCGATGACTTCCTTCTCCTCTTTGTTGGGAGGTGGGGGGTCTTGAACATATAGCTTGGGGCTGGCAGGATCTCCAGAGAAGTGGGTGGAGGTCCAGAACTGCCTGCTGGACTGGCCTGCTCCGCTGCTGGAAAGGAAGCCGAAAGCACAGCTGCAACTGATCAAGAAAGCAACAAGAGATGCCGCGATCTCTCCCACCTCCCCGCTCCCATGAAATCCTGCAGTCAGACACCACTCCCCCCCCCGCATCCCCTCCTGACTCTAGTCCTGTTCCTGGCATACCGTTATTTACAAGCTGTGGCCCTTCCAGAGGCGGAGCGATCTCAGGAACCACGCAGGGCTCCTCTTGTTTCTTCTGTGCGGCGGGAGACTTTTGGGGCTCCCGGGACTGTTGGGGCACCAAGCGGTCCAGCTGTTCAAACTCTGTGATCATATCCGGAGTGAGCAGGTTGGCACCTTTCAGCACCGAATACTGCTTTTGCGCGATGCTTAAGATGGCTGCTACCAGTCTAAAGGGAAAACAAACAAACCAGCCAACAAGAACTGGGACCGTAACTGGACAGGTAAAATTCCCTGAAGTGTTGAGCAACGCAGACTTGGGGAATCACTCAGTGTGGATTTGGCCACAGGCGTGCAGCCTAAGTACAGGTGTACAGGACAACAGGCTGAACAAATCTTTTGTTCCTTCCCTATACAGAAGGAAAGGGTGGGAACGTATCAACTCACCTCTCCAGCGGAGATCCCACAATTCCCTGCTGCCCAACAGTCACAATTTCCTGTTGTTTAGCCAGCTTTGAGGATTCTGTGCTGGAGCAGCTGAGTTCCTCTCCTGACTCCTGAATTTGTCCAACACAGTGAAAGGCAGAGAATACGGTGTTACAAAACTGGTATTCTGTAGGAGAGGCTCAGCTGTGCTGCTTGCTTGAAAGCCCCCCCCCCCCATTGGCTGGGCTGCTCTGATGTCATGCAACTTTCAAAGCCATTCTAAAGGCAGAGGAGGAGGAGGGGATATTTCCCTGGGAAGTGACACCAGCGTTGCAGGTTTTGGGAGGGGAAACAAAACAACTCCCTGAGACTAGGGAGGAAAGGAGAGGAGAACCCCAGAGGCTAAGGCAGGGGACCCCCCCCCGGAGGCACCTAAAGATAAAGGACAGGAGAGGTGCTGGGCTGCAACCTGAGAGAAATAAAGGGGGAGGCCATCAGTGTGGCAATGGGACAGAGAAGGTGGGAAAGCTGAGGAGGCAACATGGGACTGCGCGAATGTCTTATGGACAGAAAGCCTACGGACAGAAGAAGGTGTGTGTGCACTTGACAGAAATCCACGTGAAAACAAAAGTGTTTTGCCAAGCAGCAGAACTCAGACCAAGGAAGGCCCAAAACATTGGACTGTGGGGGGCAATAAAATGTCACTTATTCCCCCTGACCTCCGCTGCCAGCGCCTCAAATGCAGGACTCTAGTTATTCCTGCTTTTCAACAGCATTACACAAATCGCTGTGAAGCCCTTCAGTTTGTCTTCACAGTTACTTTTTGTGGCCAGCTAGATGGGATGAGAGGGGACTTGCCCCTGAAATCTGGCGAGCTTCAGGGCTGAGCAAGAATTGGAGGATGCGACTCCCCCCCCCCCCCCACCAGTCCACTTCTGTGCCCACTTCTGCATGGCACTGAACACGCTCCGTAGCTCAACTCAACAGAAAGCTCATTTGTCACAGCAAACGCCACGAGAGCCCTCTGTGGAAAGTTCAGCCGGAGCCAGCCTCAGGAAGAATGCCTTTTAGCCTCCTGAAGACATAGTGACAGCCCTCTAAACCCAAGTGCCGGATTCTCCTTGCCATCTCCTCAGCACGAGGGGAGGCGGGCAACCACAGCTAGACGCCCTGGCCATTCTCACAGAACACTCCCAGTGCTTGGCTACAGACTGTTCACGCAAAATCACAGGATGAGATGCAGAAAAGATCACAAAAGGGAAGATCAGAAGCCTCAGGGGAAAACGACACGCTTGTTAACATTCCCAGACCCAGGCCCCGTCCCACGGCCCCCTTCCCCTTACCTTCTTCAGGCTCCCTTCTCCCAGACAAGAGGTGCCGCAGCCCAGTTTCAGCCGCTCCTTTTGATCACCCTCACGAGCCAGGCCAGCTTCCTTCACCCTTCAGCAGGCAAAAGAGACCACACAAAGATGGCAGGGACTGAAAAAAGGCCAGTCTAGTTCAGTCCTACCCCATCTCCGCCCCCCCAGCCTCACAGCAGACAGGGTCTGGAGTCTCCGAACCTGACTTGGTTGCCAGCAGTCAGGGACCGACCCTCGCCGCTAGGAAAACAACCTTCCACTCCTGACACTTCTTGGCAGCCAAGTCAGGTTGGGGGAATCCAGACCCTTCCCATTATGGGCCATAGGGGGGAGTCCAGGCCTCAAGAATCTCGGCTTCACCAAGGAGGACGAGAGATGTTGGCCCAGGGCGTATAATACAGCATGAGGGGAACTAATCCAGACCCACATTTATTCTGGTGAGAAAGAAGCCTGATAAAGGGCCAATATTAAAAACCTAAGTGTAAATTATTCTATACAAAAATACACATATTTATTAGAAAGACAGCTAAAACATATAAGGGCCCAATGAAAGGCTTGCATCAGGTCATTTATATTGGCCCTTGTGTTCAGAACACTTGTACTTTGTAATGAGGCTTTCATCGGGCCCTTAAAGGTTTCCCTTGCTTGAAAGCTAGCCGAATCCAACTTTAGGGGGCGGTGCTCATCTGTTTCCAAGCCGAAGACCCAGCGCTGTCCGAAGACTTCTCCGTGGTCATGTGGTCGGCGTGACTAGACACTGAGGTGCACGGATTAGTTACCTTCCCACCGCAGTGGTAGCTATTTATCTACTTGCAGTTTCTTGCTTTTGAACGGCTAGGTTGGCAGGCGCTGGGGCCAGAGACGGGAGCTCACTCTGTCACGCGGCACTGGGTCTTGAACTGCCAAGCTACTGGCCTTCCGGTCTGCAGCTCAGCATCTTAACCTCTGAGCTACTGTGGCCCCTTATATTTTTTTAACTTGTTTTTCTGATAAATACTCGTATTTTTGTACATAATAAATTTACACTAGGTTTTTAATACTGGCCCTTGATCTGGCTTCTTTCTTACCCTTGGTGCTTCTTGATTCCAGTTACTGAGTCAAATTTGTTTTTCCCTCTCTGTGTCTTCCTCACATTTATTCTGGCCAATCATATAAGAAGAACTTTTAAAAACCACTGCTTAAATACTGTAGCAATGCTGTTCAAAGTGTTTTAAATACACGCTCTCATTGTAACCCTTACAACAAACCTGTCCAGTAGGGCCCTTTGCCCTTATGGGAGATTTCTTGGGCTGGGCACGCTGAGGGCATCAGGGGCAAGAGATGAGGATGCCACGCCCATTCTCGGCCAGCTTCATTCTCCAAATGCCCCCCACCCCCTGGAGTTCAGGGACCTGGACCCCTCTTTTCTAGGTACCTATCAGCAGGGTAGCCTTGAGCTGGATGGCCCAGGCTAGCCTGGTCTTCTCAGATGTCCGAAACAACTAAGCAGGGTCGGCCCTAGGTCAATATTTGGATGAGAGACCACCAAGGAGTTCCAGGGGTGCTACACACAGGCAGGCAACGGCAAACAATCCCTGAATGTATCTTGCCTTGAAACCCCCATGAGGTCTCCATAAGTCAGCTGGGACTTAGCAGTGAAATAAAACAAACCAATTAAAAAGCATTAGGGTAAGGGCGCTCCAAATGGTGTCGCTGATTCCTCTGCCCTGAGTTTTTCCTAAGATCCAGCTGCTACCTTCCTGCCCTTAATTTAAACCCATTATTGCGAGTCCTCTCCTCTGCCGCCAACAGGAACAGCTCCCTGCCCTCCCCTAAGTGACCGCCTTTCATATCCTAAAAGGGAGCAATCCTGTCCCCCCTCAACCACCTCTTCTCCAGACTGAACATTCCCACGTCCCCTTTCCTCACAGGGCTCCAGGCCCCCGATCATCCTCGTCGCTCTCCTCTGCACCCGCTCCATTCTGTCCACATCCTTTTTGAATTGCACACAGTGCTCCAGGTGCAGCCTAATCAATGCAGTGTACAGGGGGACTATCACATCTTGCCGTTTAGATGTTATGCCTCTGTTGATACACCCCAAGATCGCATTAGCCCTTTTTGTTGCTGCATCACACTGGCTGCTCATATTTAACTTAGGGTCCACCTGTACCCCCAAGATTGTGTTCACACACACTGCTACCCAGAAGTGTATCCCCCATCCAGTATGTGTGTTCCTCATTTTTGTTACTCAAGAGAGGTTTAATTTCCAGTGGGAAAAGAGAATGAAGACTTTCAAATGTCAAGATTTGTTTGTGGCCAAACTGCGCCTGAGAGCCCCTCTTGCTAGCCTTGTGCTGGGCCAGCGCCTTCCTTCCTTCCCTCCCTACCTGAGAAGCTCTGCCTGCTTGGGGCTAGGAGGAGCCAGTCCGTGGGAGTTCCTTGGCGGGCCCTTTTCCTCATAGGCTCGGAGCCTCCCTCGCAGGTCTGCCACCTGGAAGGAATGAAAACTACTCATTTCTGGTGCTGCTGAAGCATCTGAGACAGCATTTACTTTAAGCAATGAGATGATTCCGCCACCACGGCCCCCTCCGAAAGAGCCCCAGGAGTGCGAAGAGAACATCCCCTGAGGGAGGACCCCTCCCAGAACTGTAATACCCAGAACAGAATTTGGGATCAGGTGGTAGCTCCACGCCAGGGCACCCAGCCTTAGGGAACGGGAGGCAAGAAGTGGGACATGGTGGTCCAGCACAGCCTCCACGGCACCGCCAGAGGTCAAGCAGAGAGGGCAGGAAAGGGCCCAGGGAGACAGGCCGGCTGGCCAGGCCATTCCCTCCCCACCAGAAGCGAAGAGGCCTCTGACATGACCTCAGGGTGTGTGTGTGGGGGGGACAAGGCCTCAGGGAGGGTGTCTCACCTCTGCTTTCAGCTGCTCACAAACGGCCGCGTATTGGCGGATAGGGCAGTCCAGTGTTAGAACGTTACTTTTCATCTGCAGGCCAAGGTGGGGAAGAGAGGAAACCAGTGTCAGTTCAGCTGGGGAACAAAGGGCAGCTTTGCCCAGACGTCCCATCCTTAGGCAAGCTGGAATCCCAGCCAGCCTGTGCAAGAACGGGAAGGCTGGATAAAAAAAAATTCCTGAGGGAACAGAATGCACAACAACCCTTCCAGGCAGGCCCAAAGAGCCAGGGCTCCGACTGCTCTCCTGCTGATTTGGGGCCTGCATAACTGGGCAGAAGGCCCACAAGACCCAGTGTCCGTTCTTGCCTAACTCTCACCATCGGTTTATCAAGCCAGTTCCATAAATCTGGGGGGAACGGAATTACTACTGAGATCAACTTTCTTGCTGATCGTGCAGCTACTGAATCTGCCCCCCCCCCACTCATTTTTATCCTGTGCAACAGTCAGGCAGGAAAGCTGAACAATGAAGGCTGTGAGAGGTGGAGGTTGGCCTTTCCTCATCTTCTGAGTGAGGGGAAAGGGAACACTGTTTTCTCTCCTATCGACATAGAAAGATAACAAGAAATTTGCGGGGGGGGGGGGGGGGAACAAACACAAAAGCTGACCCACTCAGGAAGCCACCTTCTGTATCCAGTTTCCATCCCTGTGATCGGAGAACTAACCCACTGGGCCCACCTGGAGGACTAGAAAGTATTAGGTTGCTGGTTAGATGGGGAGAGGGGAGGAATATTCTGCTAACCAAGGAAGTGGCACGAGATATAAAATTCCGTGTCCCGAGAATCTCACTTCATTTAAAAAACAAAGCAAAAACCCCCCTCTAGTTTCTAGCTCTTGTGAGTCTGAGCATAATCTTAAAAGTACGGGGACGTGTCTGGTGGAATCTGAGAAGGGCAAGGAAGGAGGGGGGAGAACCACAGCCACTGCGCTTCAGTGTCCTGCAAAAAAATACAGACATTTATCTCTGCGAGTCGCAGAATCCGGCCTGCTTTGATGCAGAATTGGAAGGGGCTGGAGATTCCTTTTTGAAGGGCAGCTCTAGCGAAGGGCTTTCGGAGAGGGTAGGAAGGGGATGCCAGCAGCCATTTGGCAGGTGCTCCCCCAAACCCTCACGATGGGTTCGGAAGGCAGAGAAGGAATCTCACCGGGAAGGTGGGGGTGGGTGGGTTCCCTCATGTGACACCAGCCTGGCACGTGACCGGGGGGGGGGGGGAACCTCTGCAGGGCTGGGAACATCACAGGCATCATCTGCATTTCCTGCTTTGTCTTCGGCCTTGTGATCCACATGCGAAGCTGCCTGATACGAAACCAGACCCTTGGGGTCCATCAGTCAGTCTTGTCTACTCGGACTGGCAGCGGCTCTCCAGGGTCTCAGGCAGAGGAAGGTCTTTCCCATCACCTCCTGCCTGGTCCTTTTTAACTGGGGATGCCAGGGATTGAACCTGGGACCTTCTGCAGGCCAAGCAGAGGCTCTGCCACTGAGCCATGGCTGCTTTGTGTCTTCTTCAGAGTAATGCTCCCTCTGAGCTGTGGAGTCTTGCGAGCAAAAATTTTACTTTGTGAGCTACTGGCATTGAAGTTGTGAGCGAGTGGTTTGGCTGCTGCATGAATTAGTTTGCTCTGGAGCCCTCCTTCCTGGGCGAAGACAAAAATATGTGCACTGGAGGCTAAAAAACTGTGAGCTAGCTCGCACTAACTCAGCTTAGAAGGAACACTGGCTCAGAGTCTACCTGCCTTATACAGTTTGTTGTCTGCCTTGTTCTAATACTGTAATCTTAGTCCAACTGCATTGTTCACTGGTTGTTTTATGATGTCTCAGTTCCCTGTAATCTCCCTTGAGCCTCAGCAAGAAAGGTATATTATAAATAATAAGAAGTGGGGACCCGTGATACTCGCGGGGGAGGGGGAGTTCCATGCAGAGGAGGAAGCCACCGCAGGTGAGCCTTCTTCCCTGCCCCTGCCAAGCTCTCACCCCCTGCCCCCCGACAGCAAGGCCCATGTGGCTCCGAGCCGCCAGGCCTCCCAAGCTCTCCCTCCCCCCGCAACGGATGCGAGGCATCATGCCGACTGCATTCCCTGCACAGTGGACACTTTTTACTTTGGGGGGGATTTAAGTATCCCCCGAATATTTTTTTTTTACTTTTCAGATTTTTCTGCACACTTTGGGAGTCCCCCAAGTGTGCAGGAAAATATTTTTGCCCCCCCAAGTGCCCCCGATGTGCGGATTTAGATATCCACATGCAGGGGGTGCCTTGGCTATTAGATATATAGATGTAAATCCACCCACGCAAAAACAAGAGCTGCCAGGCCGGGTCAGCTCACCACTTGCCAGGCTCTAAATGGTATTTGTTGGTACCCACTAAGAGTTTGATTTCTTTGGCCCGGTTGGCGTATTTGAGGGTGTTGTACGTGTCCTCGTAGGAAAGCACGGATGGGCTCACAGCAGCGATCATGACAGTCCGGCAGTTGCCACCGATGGAGTCCTTCAAGAGGCGTGTCAGCTTGCTGTCCCGGTATGGAATGTGAGGCTTTTTGCTCTGGGGACCAAGAGAAATTTGTTGACAAAAGTTGTTTCTAATAGGCAAAGCCCCCCACCCCACCCCACGGAGTGACGTTTCCCAGCAATCCTTCCGTGGTTACTTGTTCACATAAAACAATGCCCTTGTGTGGAAGCCAAACTGTTGGCCAGCAAGGCACTTCTAGTGCTCTTATGGATAGTGATATGGTGTAAGGGCTACAAGCATTCTCCATTGCTGGGAGAAGCTCCAGTCTAGTCCTGGGGGCTGGCAACCTCGATAGTTCACCAAGACAGAGACAAAGACTCCTTCTGCCATGAGGTTTCTTTCTGTCACGCCACGCTGGTCAATTCCTGCCCCCTCCAACATACCTGTACGGATTATGCTAACGAGGTTACCTGGCAACTAATGGTCGGGCCATCAGCCAGCCGGCTAGGGCCATTAAGAGACAATGAAGTGGCCGCAGTGAGTGATCGGACTTTGCCCAGGTGTCTGTTCCTGTTGAGGTCATAGTTTTGCAATATTGGCCACCCCTCCTCTTTTTACCTTGACCAATGATAGGGTTTGAAGGGACGGACTACCTGAGAGGTGTGTCAAGGGGATGTGGTTTGCGCAGCCCGCCCCAAAAGACCACCTAATAAAAGACCTTGCACAGCCTGCAGTCGGTCTCTTGAGCATCCCATTGACCCCTGTCTGCTTTCCATATCCTCTCTAGTCCATCTTTCTATCCCAGTACCCTCCCTCCATCTTTTGATCTCTGGGCCTGATCAGCTATAGAGAGAAAAGTGTGCTTCTGCCGGTTCAGAACACGCCCCCCATTTTCTTCCCTTCTAACCCCTCCATTTTGGAACCAGGATCCATCTCCAGGACAGGTAACGTATCACCCCTCATCGAAAACCCTGCTAATGCAACAGTGCTATTTTCTATCTTTATTTTCCTAGGCCTGTGTGTTTGTGTGTGAGATTCCATTTTTGTATGCTTGAAAAACATATTTTCAGTAAATATCATCTAAACCAGGGGTGGGCAATTGTTTTGGCTTGGGGGCCACTTTGTGGGAGCGGAGGTTAGTGGAGGGCCACACCTTTTAAAATGATTGCATTCATTAGCTAACTTTGCATTTCAGAAAAGGTATAAATTGTATCATAAAAATCAAGAAATATAAATTAAATAAAATAGTGGTAGTTTTATTCAATTTATTTATTGTGCTAATTTCATATCATCTATAGCTGCAAGCACATTTAATTTTAAAATCAGTTTAATGAGACAAATGTACCTATCACACTTTTCTACAATTTATTTGAAATCAGATTGCTTGTTGAGATTCTCATCACAGCCTGCAAGTTAATGTCTGTCAAAGAGCATCTATATTTACTCTTGCTGATCTTCATGCAAGAAAAACTTTGCTGACAAATATATGTAGACCCAAATATAGAGAACATTTTCCCAGCAAATTTCTTCATACATGGAAATTTTTTCAGCAGACAAAGATTTGTAAAAGTCAAGTAATGTCGCAGCATTAAACATTCCTTTCACAGTGTGATCTGACTGCGTGTCAATAAATTCAAGCTGCAGCTCCTCAGGTGCTGTATCAATATCAGCAGTGATGGGATAAGAGAGCAAATTGAATTTAGGCTCAATTTTCTTGAAGTCCTGAAATCTTCTTGGCGGGCCGCAAACAACTCTGTGGCGGGCCGCATGTGGCCCCCGGGCCGCAATTTGCCCACCCCTGATCTAAACTGAACAACAGCCTCACTGCCTATTTACTGGGAACTCCCGGAAGGGATGGGACCTTGGTATAGCGGGCAAGAACCCAGTATTTCGCCAATTGCTCATCTTAAATTAAAGCAACTCGGCTAACAGAACGACAGCAACAGGGGATGCCATTTTTAGGGGCTGAAATTGCCCTTGGCTCCATCTTGACTTCCACGGAGGCAAAACAATTTATAAAAACAAATAACCCAGTAGGGATTATAGCATGAATTCCCTCAGTATGGAATTCCGTGTGCTGAAAGTTCTGAGAGCATTTTTGCAAAAACATTCCATTACATGAAAACTACTCTCAAGGCATGACTTCCACTGGGGAAACTCACGATGGGTCGAGCCATGTTAGTCTGTCTGTAGCAGTAGAAAAGAGCAAAAGTCCAGGAGCACCTTAAAGACTAACAAAATTGGTGGCAGGGGAGGAGCTTTCGTGAGCCACTGCTCACTTCTTCAGATACAACTAGCACGTGAACCCATTGGTCTTTATACCTTAGAGAGTGGAGTGATACCAAATGACCACAGCAGCAGGCAAATGACAATAGCAGGTGAATGATAATAGCAAGTATGATTGGTTTAGGTGTGATATGTAGGGTGTGGAGAAAGCAGCATTGGTAATGAGACAGGAAACCTAGGTCTCAATTCAGCCCAGGAGGATGCATTGTCTTGAGCTTCATTATCAGTTGCAATTCAGCAGCCTCTCTTTCTGATCTCCCTATAAAATTCCTTTGGGGAAACTCAGTCCTCTAATATTATCTGAGCAGCTCTGGTATAATGTTCTGTTGTTCAGTAGCACAGTCGAGTCTGACTGTTCGTGACCCCATGGACCACATCACACCAGGCCCTCCTGTCTTCTGCCCTGTAATAACATTCTAAGTGTGCGTGGGGAGGGGGAGTTGGGGGCTAACTAGAGGTTCTGAGTGTCAGAGAGCTGTTGCTGTCCTCTCCTTCTCTGCCACTCTTCCAAAATGACTAGGAAAGCACAACGCACGACACGGCACCATCTTGGTGCGCGCAGTCCCAGCCTTGTGGCTGACGGCCAAGAGTGGGTCAACCTCTCCTGTAATGTTTTTAAGACTGGTAGGAAAGACAAGTCCTTTTCTGTGGAGATCCCCAAGCCTATGAATCTGGCTCGGGCCTTGTCTGCCGCTGTTCAGGAAGCAATCTGAGTTGTTCGGGAAGCAATCCAAGGCTTTCCTGTTCGGTCGAGCTCCAGCTGCAAGAAACGAGTTGCCTTCAAAAGAACAACCCGCAATTTTTTACCAGTTTGTCTAGGATGTATTTATGAATGTATTTTGTACTCTGTTGATACTCTCCTTTGTCAACTGCTTGGAAGTTTAAGATAAAAAGGGTACTACATTTTCTAAAAAAAACAAACAACAATCTGGAAGCTGAGAGGCAAATTTTCCACCTAAAAACCCCGCCTCATGCAAGCATCGCTGGGCCACTAGCCATGCCAGAACAAGCGGGTGGGGGAGTATGGACTGGACACGCGTTACCTTTGCATCAGCCAGGGCATTGATGACGTTGATAAGGGCCAGGAGAGAGCGGTTGATGTTGGCACCCTCCCGCAGCCGCTCCCCTTTGGTGTTGGCGACAGAGGCCCGTTCTGAGCCCGCCAAGTCAATCAGGCTCATCTTGGCCACCCGCAGCTCCCGGCTGACGCCCACCGCACTGTCGCGCTGCTTCACGTAGATCTGCACAGAGGGGAGAGGGAGGGCCAATGCCAGGCGGGCTAGAAGGGCTCTGCAACTCCATGAGCAGCGGAGGGTGTACAGGAGGCAGCTCAGGGACACTGGCCAAAGTCTATGCCTAGCTGAGCGCGCCCCCAGTTCTCTTCTAGCTTTATCGATTACATCCATGTCCCCTTGCAGCTCTGTTCGTTCTAAAGCAGTGATACTCACTCAGTGGTTCTGGAGCTACCCAGGGTTCTCCGAGCACCGTTCCTCAATATGGCACCTGCCCCGTGCTTCAGGAAGTTGGCACCCAGGGGCCTGGCAACCCTAACTCTACGGCATTATAACCTGCTGACATCTCTCCCCTCCTGAAACCCCACCCACCCCTGCCTCCAGGAGCGCAGACTATAATCTGGGAGAACCGGGTTTGATTCCCCACGCCTCTACATGCAGCCAGCTGGATGACCTTGGGTCAGTCACACAAGTTCTCTCAGAGCTGTTCTCTCAAGGGCAGTCCTCGGGAGAGCTCTCTCAGCCCCACCTACCTCATAGGGTGTCTGTTGTGGGGAGGGGAAGGCAAAAGAGATCGTAAGCTACTCTGAGACTCCTTCAGATAGTGAAGGGTGGGGTATAAATCCAATCTCTTCTTCTTCTTTTGGGACAGGGATCACCAGCAGATGCTGTTCTGATGAGTGTAAAGCTCTTCGGGGGACATAATGGGAGAGACGGTCCTACAGCTATGTTGGTCCCAGACCACACAGGAATAAAAACTGGTTCTACAGGTTAGAGTCCGCCGCTCTTAAACCATCACACCACACTGTCTCAGGGAACAGGACTGTTTACCAGAAGGGTTGTGGGTCTGAACCAGCAGGCCTGCGCTTACTTTCTAACGAGCTACCACGTCGAGAGACCTGATCGCCATGTATATATCCGATTCTGCATTAGCCTATAACCAGATGTGCTGACCAGAGAAAAGATGGACCCAGCCCAACGTTCTGTTTCCAGCTATGCCTTGCAGGCCGGCCACAAAGTCAACAGCCCGTGTGTTTCCGACATCCTTGCGGGGCGACAAAGTTAAAATGAACAGGGAGCTGGAACCACAGGCTTCCATAGTCTGCCGCTGCTTCTCACCAAGGCCCCGCTTACCTGGAAGATGGCATGGGAGCGGGAAGAAGTGGCATTGATGTCTGTGGGATGCTGCGTGCGGTTCTGGTTCCCTCGCGCCAACATTCCTAGCAGCTGCTCTGCAGTTTTGGGCTAAAAGGAAGTGGAGACACCAGAGAAAAGGAAAGGATCAGTTGATTAAATATCACATCAGTTTATGTCCAGCTTATCTCCCTGTAGTTTTTAATGCCAGACATAAAGCGCTGTAATACTGAATTGATCACTAGAGGGAGCAAAACGTGTGTGGAACAGAACCCCCTGCCCCAAAGAAACAGGAACACACAGGTGAGGGAAATGAGAATGGGAAAAAAAAACCCTAGCCCCTGAGCTGGTTTATTTTACCCACCTTTCTACTGCCCCTCAATTCTCTCCAGCCTGACTCCCATCGCTGACCATCAACCCCCCCCCCCCATTCTCAACCGGTCATTCTGCAGTAGTCGGGGCAGACAATACAAAGTTCAAATACTTCTGCCCTGCTTTTCTGCTGGAAAGGAGGATTCAAAGGCCTGTTCAGAGCTGAGACATGTCAAGCATCTGGCACATGAATGGGGCCTAGATAAATGCTAAACAGCCCCACAAGTCTTTGCGATCCTACTTGCCCAACCCAGGAGTGAGTGAGGTCAAATTCCTCGGGACAGAATCTTGAGTAAGTGTGAGCGTGCTGCTAGCTGCCCCTGAAACCACCCCGGTGTTTTACCGCCTACCAGGCAGCCCTCCGACCCACCTGGTGAAGAGAGAGGCCCGGAACCACCACCCCTTTCTCTGGGTCCTCCCGGACAGCCAGCGGGCCCTTGGGCTCCAGCAAATCATGGATCTGCTCGTTGTACACCTGAAGACAAAGACACACATTTTGGAGAAGGCACGCAGTCTATATGAAGCACAAGGAGGGGGGAAGTGGGGACTGAGGACAGTCTGACTCGCACATGCGTAAGACAAGTCTCGAGGTTGTTCGTGAACAGTCTGGTATGACTGCTGTCAACCGGCAGCCTGAAAAACAAGCCAGGAACGATACCTCTTGGTAGGAGATGAGCACCTCGCAATGCTTCTGCCCTTTCCTGGCCTCTATCTTCTTGTACAGCTCCGCCATGGCGAGGTACATGATACCCGGATCTTCCTCGGACCCCAGCATGGTATGCGTCTTCCCGGCCCCTGTCGCACCGTAGGCGAACACTGGCACAGAAGGATCGAAGCATGTTTCGTGAGAGAAACTCCAGACAGCAAAAGTGCAAACCCAGCAGCGGCTGAAGCGGCTCTTTGCAAAGTGAGAAGGAAGTTACTGTGGGGTGCGCTCACCTCGTCCTCCTGCTTTGCATGAGCATGCCCGCTATATGCACCTGCGACTTACAGAAACCCTTATTTCACTGATATTTTCTTAAATTTCATTAAACATACAAGTGTACTTGGGACTGGAAACTTGATTGTAGTGCCTTGGGACTCTGAACAAACTTTGCGCCCCAGCCTAGGAGGGCTCAACTTGGCCAAGGATCAAACACTCACCTGCCTATTTTGTGCATTTTTATGTTGCCTTTCCTCAGGACGGCACACAAGGCTCTTCTTTCCCAGTTTCATACCAACATCCTGACACTCTGAGAAAAGCTAAACAGGAGAGTTTTCCGGTACGGAAGAGACCCACGTTTCTGGGGGGGGGGGGGGGGGAGGGCCGAATGCCAGATTCCTCTGACAGCAGAAAAAGGTGATCAGCTGATCCTTTAAAACAGATTATGATAGGATGACAGGACAACCCGCCACGCCTTACAGCTTGAAAAGCCACAGTTGCTCACAATGTGTCATGTGTTGCATAGTGCGCTAACAATACTAGCTCATTTAAGAAAAAAAACCCTGTTAGTTTCACATCGAAAAGTGCTACAAGATTTCTCACCTCCTCAGGAGAGACATGGCTACGGCGTTAACAAGATGCTTCAAGTATCGGATCGAGGCAAAGAGGGGTGTGAACTGGGTCAAAACTATGCGGGGGGCTACAGAGGGACCAGGACAGAGCAGCGTTGCCAATAAATCCACAGAAGTCAGCAAAAAAAATCCCCACCAAATATTCTTACTAGCCTACTTTCCCTCGCACTAATGGCCAATAAACAAAAGAATTGCCCAGCTGTCTGGAATGATTCTTACTAACCATCAACCACTGATAGACTTGCCCTAGAAAGATCTAGCACACCTGAAACCCCTCAGAGCCGGTGCCATAGAGTGGTGAGTGCCAGATGGCAATCTAGAAGACACCGGCCCTGGAGCTCTGTGGCTGACCCTGCGCTCGTCACGCTTTCTCAGCAGAACTGACCTCAGAGAGGGGCTCTTGTGAAGACACGAGGGAGGAGAGGAAAAACCACACCAGACAACCTGAACTCCTTAGAACAGGATTGCCAACCTCCAGGTAGGGGCTGGAGATTTCCAGGGATTACAACCGATTACTTGGAGAAAATGGCCCTTTTGGAATTGTGGAAGTCCCTCCCCTCCCCAAACCCCACCCTCCTCAGGCTCAACCCCCCAAATCTCCAGGTATTTCCCAACCTGGAGTTGGCAACCCTGCCTTAGAGGAAGGGTGGGATAGAAACATGACCAGCTGAGGGACCAACCCGGGACGCAGCTATGACGAAGCTCCAGCGTGGCCATAGCAGGTTTATGACAAGACAGCAGCTCAAGGCAATTTTTGGATCTTAAGCAACAGACGTCTGTATACCGAAAAGGCTCAAGAAAGCACGGGCAATATGTCGGGATACTTCTGAATACCAGGGTGGACAGGAAATGGGACACTTTGCTCACGCACAAAATGTCTGGATGTGCTACAGTAGGGGTCCAAGCAGCTCCGTAGCTAGGGAATGTTTGGGGAGGGGGCCTGCCAGCTAATTAGATCAAAGCACAGTGCAGGTGGTCAGTTGGGGCACTTTGGGGGCCGTCTGGGAGGGAGGGGGCCCAGAAGAAACACTGGGGGGCCAGGTCCCCGTAGGCCCCGTGTTAGCTACGGGCCAGAGTCCAAGTCCCAGACAACATATCCAGTACTAAGCCGGACAGGGTGATCACTTCAATTGCTAGCAGGGTGCAAGCCAACCGAGAAGCAAGGCAGAACCACAGAGAATCATGACCAACAGCAGACCGGAGAAGTCCCGTGTGTTTCTGCCAAGCAGTGTGTTACGCTAACACTCACCGCCTGAAGCGGCATTAAACTCAATTAGATCGTGGGCCTACCAAGGGCAGTATTTTTTTTTTTTAATTCACAATTTTTATTTTATTTTTGAACACAATATTACAAACATTTTCAAAACTGGAATCACCATTTGTAAAATACAATATAATATCATTTCCTTTTTATATATTTCTAGAAAACCTAACAAAACTACAAAAATCAGTGCACAACTTTTCCAACAAAACCATTTTGTGTGTCTTCATACGTGTTTCCTTCTTTGACCTATATGAGATAACCGTTCTAAAGTAAAGTTTGGGTTGCTTTACCTTGAATCGTAATACCTATGTGGATGCATATTAGCCCCTGATATTCATTAACCAAGGGCAGTATTGTCTGCTCTGTCGGGCAGTGGGTCTCCTACTATCTGTTTGTCTTAACTGGAGATGCCGGGGATTGAACCTGCGACCTTCCGCCTGCCAAGCAGATGCTCTGCCACTGAGCACGGCCACCCCGCAAACAGCACCACCTTGTGGTCGCCCACTGCCTTCCTCAATCCCACCTCTAGCTTCCTTACCAGAACAATTGTAGCCGTTCAAGACACCATCCAGGATCTCTTTGGTTGTGTTCTCAAACACCTCAGCTTGAGTGGCGCTCTCGCCGAATACCCGGTCAAAAACGAACTTGAGATCCTTGCCCTTCTGTCTCGGGGCAGAGTCACGCCCTTGGAAGCCGGCCAAGATCCCTGGCGGGCTGGGCTCCTCAGGATCGAAAACGAGCAGACAGTCGCTGACCACATGGACCACACTTGGGCGCTTGCTCTCCTGTTCCCACGGGGCCTGGGGCCGTACCCGCACCACCACGGACACATTACCCTGCTCAGCAGATGGCACAGGCACCATCGGTCCAAAACACTGTATTAAAAGAGAGGAGATGACAGTGGCCTCATTGATACGCTGAATGATGCATTTGCATCCCTGACAGTCCCAAGCAAACTGTGAATCCCTCCAACTTTAATACCGGGTAATTAAACAGATTCAACACTGGCTAGTACAAAATGATTACGAGGGGGACAATATTTTCCCCATTCTGTGCAACTCAGCCCCCGTGAACAGGAAAGTAGCCATCTGTGCCTCTCCCCCAACTCCTTCCCAGTGATTCAACAACCTTCCTGAAGTTTAGAGCCTAGAACAGAATATACACCCTGCTCTAATGCTGCCAAGGCAACACATTTACAGCTCCATTTAGCTACAAGGGATGAAGACATTCATTGATTGATGGTATTGACTAAACAATGCACTCATCTGTTGCAAGATTATAAATGTGGACTTTAATAACAGGTGTCCTCTCCAGAAAAAAAAGCTATCTCCTCTGATTTGCTTTGCAGCCAGATAGCCTGTTTGCATTCATCTTTGGCGACTAGACTGTGTGTTTCTTAAAGTATGCCATTCCAAATGCGTTTTGGCCAACGTGCCAAAAGAAGAATCCAGAGTCGCTCAGAAGAATCCTGAACTTCAGTGAAATGAGACGTAGTCAGCCAGACAGAACACAGCAGGAAGAAAAGTATGTTCAGAATTCAGCAGTTCTGAAAACCACTGGACCCAAAGTTTGGAAATGTCTTTCCAAAGGGCAGCTAAAAACGAAACATTGCCCTCGAAACAGTATTGGTATGTGGCTTGTTACACTGCTTTGCTAATACCACCAAATAACTGGGCATGTTGTTAGTTGCAAATGGGCAGTCTTCTTAAGTAGAACAACATTTGAACCCAGTAGCCCCTTACAGACCAGGGCATACAAGCTCTCACGAATCAAAGCTCAGAAAGACCTTTGCTCATGATTCTGAGCAAAGCTCCCCCAAGCTTCTCTCAATAGCGCTGGACTGGATCATCAACCTGGTCAATTGCCACCCAACTAGGTGAGCAGCTGAGCATCGGTGCCTGCTCTCTCTCCCATCTCAATGTTCCTCTTTGAGGCACTCAGAGGAAGAGATTGTGTGTGTGTGTGTGCGGGGGAGACAACAGCCTACTATAGCTGCTGAATGTGTGTGCATGCGAACATACTCCTTTTTCTCTGGTTGCAAGGTAAATGATCTCTTTTTGTTGTTTTGGGAACTGCTGACCCAGGCAGCAGTGACTGTGTTCTGCCCGGGGATGTCAAGCAGATGTGAGAAGAAACCCATGGAGATGATTTCAGCACAGTCCCTAGAAGGCTGACAATTGTAAAGCTTTCTCACCCTGACTTCAGCAGCACGCGAGGAGTGGGGAAAGAGATATTCAGCCCTTTGTTTTTAAAAACAGGCCAGTGTCTGGAAACATTCCTTACCCACAAAGTCTAGATTTCAGCACAAGTCTTGAGTAAGCATCTTTAGAAGGCCCACCAGAGGATCTGCCAGTCAGATCATGGAGACCAGCCTGCAACATGCAACCACCCAAAGCATAGTAGCGACCTCTGGAACCCGACTGTTCACTAGCCTCATCCATGTGCTCACAACATTCGGAAGCCCAACCTTTGCCTGCCTGACACTGAACCACTTGATTCTGGCCATTATCTGGCTGATGGTTCCCGCCTGGTCCCAAGACCCCACATCCTGGGATTAGTTGGGATTCTGCCTCCTTGGACAGCTAAGAAGAACCAAACCTTGAATTCTGTTAAGTGTGGTGTTACATTCATTAACAGTGAACCACCACATAGAGTTGGTGCAAAGATGGCCACATTAATGCAACACACATTTTAAATGCTTGACATAAATGCTTAATTGTTATCATGATTGTCAGACTGCTGTCCTAGGCACGAATGGAAACCCTGACTGTCTTGTAAACATTGTCTTGCAGGGGGACTTTATTTTCAGGATCCTGCAGCCCCCTGTACCCTCCCCTCTTGCACGGTTCATGCAAAGTCCCTACCAGTGTCCCCTCTAAGCTGAGTTAGTGTGAGCTAGCTCAGTTTTTTAGCCTGTGGCTCACAGATTTTTGTCTTAGTTCAGGAAGAATGGCTCCAGAGCAAACCAATTTATGTAATAGCCAAATGACTCGCTCGCACAGTCACAGGCCAGTAACTCACAAAGTAGCATTTTTGCTCACAAGACTCCACAGCTTAAAGGGAGCATTGGTCCCTACTCCCTACCCTATCCCCACCGCACTGAGGGCGCCAACTCTTTTACTGGGCCCAGCTCTCTCGTGCCTTTGACAAGAGCTTTATCTGCATAAAGCAGCAGGTGACAGTTTTCACAGCAGGGACAACCATCAGCAGTCACCTGCTCATCTTTCTTTATTTGCTCAGATATATGCTCTGCTTTTCTCCCTGATGGGGACATGAAGCAGCTTACAACTTTTCCCGTCTTCCGTTTTACCCTCACAACAACCCTGTGAGGTAGGTTAGACTGAGAATTCAGGCTTCCATGACAGAGTGCAAATTCGAACCCGGGCCTCCCAGATCCTAGTCCAACACTCTAACCACTACCCCACGCTGGCTCTGCACAGCAAGCTGTTGTCACAGATGTGGGAAAGGCCACTTTTGCTATCTCACACAGCACGGAGGGGGGGGGGGCGGTCTGACCACCAACTCTCTACAGAGGGGAAGAAAGGCAACAAAATTTTCTCCCACCCTGCATTAGTGCATCTCATAGGGTTGTCAGGTCCCCCCTGGCCACCAGTGGGAGATGGGGAGCTCAGCAGGGTTGCCAGCTCCAGGCTGGGAGACTCCTGGAGATTTAGGGATGGATGAAAGCCCCATAGAAAAGTTCAAATGGCCTGAACCCAAGAGCCAACACAAATGACCTGACGCGTTTCAGCCCTATTGGGGGCCTTCTTCAGAGGCCAGTTTGGGGTACACATGTTACAATATAACACAGTACAGTAAGATAACCAACAAATCAATACAGGACCAAGGAAAGTTAAGCAGCAAGAGCAATAGACATCAGACAAAGCTGTGTGCGAGTGAGGCCGCTAAAGACCAAAGTCATGTGCCTTGGTGCCAAAGGCACAGCCGCTAAATTAGAACGAACATCTAAAAAAATAGAACAGATTTTTAAAAACTCCCAATTTTGGGCCAAAAAGCACCTGCGCGGCTATCTCAGTCAAAGCTAAAGTGTCCTCAAGCAAATAGCAGTCAATGGAGCCCGGGGAGGACAGGAGCAGGCACCAAGCCCCTCCAAAGCACCCATTATCTCCAGGGAAACTGATCGCTGTAGCCGGGAGACAAGCTGAAATTCCAGGGGATCCCCAGGCCCCACCTGGAGGGTGGCACCCCTAAGGTTGCTAACTTCTTTCCTGGGTTCTGCTCCCGTCCACCCCGATTCTTCCCCGCTCAGCCGGCAACCAGAAGGAAGGACCCCGGCTCTTCTGCCCCCCCTTGTCCGCACAGCGCGCCACTTACCGTCCCGCAACGCCCTGCCAGCCACCGCACCGTAATTCAAACCTGGCCTCGCCCACTTCCTATTGGCCGCCGGGCCCCTGACGCCAACCCAAGGCTTCTCCTGATTGGCGGCTCGTGCCAACAGAAAGGCGAGGTGGAAGAGGACCGCCGCCGTGCATGCCGGGAGTTGTAGTTTTCTTCTGGGTCGCCTGGCAGTTACCTGTGCAGCCGCGGGGGGCGCCCCCTCCCCTGGTCCCGCGGAGTCCCCGGAGGCGGCGCGAGGAGGGCGGCGTTTTGTTAGCCGGTTGCTGCCCTCGTCTATCGCGGTGCCCTGTCGTTTCATTTCATAGGTCAATCCGTGTGACGCTCTTGTGGGCGAGCTCTGGAGCAGAATCGGTGTATATATGGTTAGCAACTCTTAAATCACTGGATAGATTCAGGTGTCGGTCTGAAAGTGTGTGTGTGGGGGGGGGGGGGGGGGACTTGCTTAACACAAGAGCCGCATAGAAGAAAGGACATTGAGAGCCGCAAGACATGAAGAAATATTACACGTTTTGGAAAAATATGCAGATTTGCTTTTTATTAAATGAGTGCCAAAAACAAAAGAGGTAAAAACAGATTTTGATAATGATATTTATTTATGCAATTATATTTGTAGGCTGGGGGGGGGGGCTTTGAGAACTCATTTAAAGTTGCTGTCTTTCAATGCTCCCCCCCCCCCCCAAGCCTACCCAGGGAGGGGAACACTGGCTGTGGAAGGGATGACCAGTTGTTTCGTTTCCGCAGCCAGCCTGCCGGGAGCCGCACAAAATGAAAGATAGGGTTGCCAGCCTCCAGGTGGGGCCTGGGGATCCCCCGCTTTTACAACTGATCTCCAGCTGACAGAGACCAGCTTTCCTGGAGGAAATGGCTGCTTTGAAGGGTGGACTCCATGGCATTGTACCATACTGAGGTCCCTCCCCTCCCCAAACCCCGCCCTCTCCTGGCTCTACCCCCAAAATCTCCAGGTATTTTCCAACCTAGACCTGGCAACCCTAGTGAAAGAGCTGCATGTGGCTCCCGAGTCAGTTTGGCCACCGCTGGTCTGAAGCAACAGAGCAAAATTCGAGTCCAGTGGCACTTTGAAGACCAACTGGATTCGAATTTTGTTCTTAACTGTATGAGCCACAACTCATCGCTTTCAATCTCCTTTAACTTCCAACGGCACAAACAACTACCACTGTAATCAGTTGTCAGTGGTTGGGGTTGCCAGCTCCGGGTTGCAAAACTCCTGGAGATTTGGGGCGTTGGGGGTGGAACCTGGGGGAGGACAAATTTGTGGAGGGGAGGACCTCAGCGAGCCGGTATAATGCTATGGAGTCTGACCATTTTCTTCACGAGAACTGATCTCTGTCATTGGGAGATCAGCTGTAATCCCAGGAGACCTTCAGGTCCCATCGCTGAGTAGGGATGCCAGCCTCTAGGTGGGCCCAGGGACCCCCTGGAATTACAGCTTGTCTCCAGACTACAGAGATCAGTTCCCCTGGAGAAAATGGGTGCTCCCCCCCCCCCCCCAATTCCCTCAGTGGGATAGAATGCCACAGAGTCCATCCTCCAAAGCATCCATGTCCTCTAGGGGAACTGAGCTCGGTGGTCTGGAGATGAGCTGTCATTCCAGAGGATCATAGCTTCTAGTCAGATTTGAGCCCAGTACTTCATTCTAAAAATTATACACATTATAGTGGGGAGACAAAGATTGTAAAAGTCATGGAGAAATTCTCTGGCTGCATGCGCATTCCAATCTAGTCCGAGATCCCCTGGTACCAAAAACACCTTGAATCTTGTTTCACATCCACATCCTAAATTGCATCGAAATTACAGTCATAGAAGCACAGTCCTCAAAGGAAGGTCATTTGTCTAAGTCCTGCTCTGGCCCTGAAACTGTTCCCCTCCCCCTCATTATCAAGCAAATATCTATCAGCTTCCTAATGGGTGCTCACTGCAGACACAGAACCAGTAGGGTTGCCAACTTGCAGGTGGGGGACTGGAGATCTCTCGGAATCACAACTGATCTCCGTGTTGGAATATACAAGGTCTCTAGTGCCCCTACTTGAAGAAGCTCAGAAGCACAGACAATATAGGGGACAGCGGGAGGGCTGCTAGTTAGCCCAGCTAGATTAGGGACTTCCCACAATTTCAAAGTATGACCTTCCTGTCTCCAGATTGGCTCTTTGGAGACCCCCCTGCTCCAGCTGAGTCCCCCCGGTTCGTCTCTGTCTCTCACAGCAGTCAGTCACTTAATTAAGCCCCTCTCCTGTTTCATCAGAGTTTATTTCTTCTTTATTAAACCGAGTTATTTTCTTTAGACAGTTGGTGCTCTGTTTCTCTGCATGTTTAAACTCTGCCAACACTCCAGACTACAGAGATCAGTTCTGCTGTAGAGAATGGCTGCCTTGGAGGGCAGACCCTATGGCACTGCACCCCACTGAGGTCCCTTCCCAGGCTCCATCCCCAAATCTCCAGGAATTTCTCAATTTGAAGTTGATAACCTTACTCTGCAGTGGCTCAAGTGGTTAAGACGCTGAACTGCAGACTGATAGCTCAGCCGTTCGAGACCCGAGTGCTGCGTGACTGAGTGAGCTCCCGTCTCTGGCCCCAGCTCCTGCCAACCTAGCAGTTCAAAAGCAAGAAATGGCAAGTAGTTAAATAGGCAGCACTTCGGTGGGAAGGTAACAGCCTCAGCATTTAGTCATGCCCACCACATGACCACAGGAACGTCTTCAGACAGTGCTGGCTCTTGGGCTTGGAAAGGGAGACGAGCACCTCATCCCTAGCGTCGGATTCGACTGGCTTTCGAGCAAGGGAAACGTTTGCCTTTACTAGGCTTGGCTTAAGTGTGTGCCGCATGGTCCCATGTTGGGGTTCGCGGACCTAGACCAATGGGAGGATCTCTGCTATGTATTCCAGGCATTCCCAACATCCTGGTGTCCTCAGACCCATTTGTAGCTCAAGTGCTTCCTTAGCATTTGCTCTGGGGGTGGGGTGGTCCTCTCACTTTGGCCTCATTACCACCTCTGCTGGGAGGGGGCTGGGGGGGGGCAGGTGAACAAGCTCACACCTTTAGATGCTCCAGATGCATCCTGCATACCTTGCTGTCAGGAGTGAAAATGTATCCCTGCTGAGATGCAAGCCCGGTGAGGAAATAGGGTAAATATAGACACCAATAGAATTTGGGGGTTAAAGAACAGCGACATTAATGGCATGTTAATTCTTGCTTGTGGTGGGGAGTATAGCTTTCCAAATCGATTGGCTGGATGTGTTTATTTATGACATACAGGCTGGCTTTTGTTCTGCCATAGAACTCAACTGTGGTCAGAGTGTCGGACTGGGGTGTGGGAGAGCCAGGTTCAAATGCTCACCCTGTCGTGGAAGCTTGCTGGGTCCGTCACACTCTCTCGGCCTAGCCTACCTCACAGGATTGTCGTGAAGATAAAATGAAGAAGGGAGGAACCATGTACACCAGGGGTGGCCAACCTTGCTTAACATAAGAGCCACATAGAATAAACGTCAGATGTCTGAGAGCCGCAAGACGGGAACAAATATCACACACACGTTTTTATTTTTAAAAATATGCAGATTTGCTTTTTATTAACGTTAAATGGGACTGCCAAAAATAAAAACAAACGAGGAAAACCGGTTATTGATAATGATATTACTTGTTTGCTAATGATATTGAGAGAGAGAGAGAAAAAGAGAGAGATGGAAAGAAAGAATTAAAGAAGTGGAAAGAAAGAGAGAGAGAGAAACTAGGAAAGCAAATAGATGGGAGGGAGGAGGGAAGGAAGGAAGGGAGAAAGAGAGAAAAAGCATGCCTCTCCTTTGCTTTCCCAGCCGCCCTGCCAGGAGCCGCACAATATGTGTGAAAGAGCCGCATGTGGCTCCCGAGCCACAGGTTGGCCACCCCTGATGTACACCATTCAGAGCTCCTTGAAGGAGGAGTGGGATCAAAATGTGCTGGATAGATGGACAGGTGCTGCTTGGAGGAATGGAGAGATGGTGCTCATGTGTGTGATCTGTCTTAGATCTATTGCTTTGCTTTAGTCCATGTTATGTGACTCCACATTCCCCCTCCGTGGCCTGAGGCGATCTCTGACTACCTCCATTTTGCTCTGCTCCTGAGCTTCCCACAACAACCGAGGAAAAAGCTGTGGGTAACCAACACTAGAAATGACAGATCCAGGTGGTCAGCTGTGTTGGTCTGAAGCAGGAGAACAAATTTAGAGTCCAGTGGCACCTTTAAGACCAACAAAGGCTTATTCGAGGTATGTGCAAGGCACACGTTATCAAAAACATTAGAATGGGAGGCAAGATTCAGACTGAGAGGCAGAGAATGAACAGCAAATTAACATGCAACATGATGATGATCGAGATATGCAAAGTGACACTAAATATTAAGTTAAGGTTATAGGGTCAACAGTTGTAAAGCAATAAATATGTCAGACTAGCAGAGAAACGTCTAAAGGTGTCTTGTCTAATTGTGGGAAGTGACTGGGAATCTTCATTCTCTCCTCTCAGCTGTGGAGGGCACGTCGATCAGTTTTCAAAGTTCAGTATAACTCCAGAGTGTTTCAAAAGACTACAATGATATCCAAATGGGCAATCAGTCACAATTTTCAGACAGGCCACTCAGGAGGCAATACCAGCTCAGTGAAACTTTGAAAATCGACTGAAGATAACAAAATTGACTCCAGATACAAACGGATGAAAACAACGATAGCATGCTTGCATCTTTGAAGACGACGGTCCAAACGAAGCTCATCTCTGGAATCTTCATTGAACTTTACTGCAGTCGTGCGCTTTATTATGTATTCACTATAAATATCATTATATTTATTTAATATATATAGGCAATTTGTCATTGCTCGCGTCGATTATCCACAGCTTTTCCCTCGGCTGTTTTCACTTGCTGTGAGGTCTTCTGTAAGCTTCCCACGGGCATCTTGCTCTCCTCAATCGGAGGTTGAATGCTGGGCTGGATGGTGGACCCACCCTAGGTCTAATCCATCGTGGGCAGCTCTCATCTCTGTGCTCAGCAGCCCCTGACTCCCAGCATGGTATACAGTGCTGACAGACCAGGGTCGGTGTCAGGGGGCCTGACAAAATGTTAGCCAGCAAGGCACTTTTCTGTGCTCTTATGGATTTTTATCCATAAGTTTGAACTCTGTGTCGCCAGCAGTGGTAGGGACTTGGGCTTTCTTCTTCACATAGGAGCCAGCTCCAGCCCAAGCCAGGAGGCTGACACCCCAAGCAGTTCACCCAAGGCAAAGACAAAGGATTCCTCTTGCCATGAGGCCTCCTTCTGTCAGACATCCGCTGGCTGACCCCCACTCCCCCACTACACATCTGGATGGTTATGTTAACTAGACTGCCTAGCAACTAATGTGCCAGCCATCAGATACTTGGCTAAAACCATCAACTGACAATAGGTATGGCCAGGTGAGTCATCGGACCCCAGACTCAGTGTCTGTTTCCTGGTGAAGTCATACTTTTGCAACACTGACCAAGCCCCTGGACCTCCTCCCTTTGTTCACCTTTAACCTATAGCAAGGTCCAACAGGGACGGACCACCTAGTAGGAGTGTTAGTGGGTTGTGGTCTGCAAAGCCCGCCCCAAGACCCCCAATAAAAGTCCAAACCGAGAGTCACTCGGCCTCTTGAGCCATCGCCCTCTATCTTACCTATTGACCCTTCAGTCCAGCTTTCTGTCCCCAACCCTTGCCTCCATCTTTAAACCCTTTTTCTCTCCCTGGACTCGCGATCCAGGAGAACCACGTGGTCTTGCCGGTTCAAGCCTCGTGGCCCCATAGCTTTTATACCTTTCTTCCCAAATCCAATTCATCTTGACATCGGACAACGCATCTAAGGTAACGTGCTTTCCCCACCAACGAAACCTGCTCATGCAAAAGTGCTATTTTCTCTCTCTATTTTATTAGACCTGTAAGATTGTGTGTGTGATTACGATTTTTGTATGCTTGATTACATGATCCAGTAAACAACATTGAACTTGGAACTCGCCTCACGTGCCTCCTTCCTTGAGATCTCCCGGGAGGGGTGGGACCCTGGTATAGTTGGCAAGAACCCGTGTATTTTGCTGATTGCTAAACGTAAATTAAAGCAATTCGGCTAACAAAAAGACTGCCTTGTTTGCTTTAATCAACCGAAATGTTACATGTCTCTTGCTATGTCTGCTTCCCCCTACCCTTTTTATCGCCTTGAAATGTATTGCCTTCATGAGTCCTGTACAATGCAACCATTTCTGTCGGGAGAGTGGCGACCCCACATTCTTGCACGTCACCGATAAACAAATGGCTTTTCCTCCCATGCATTCCCTCCTCCCATTTCCTGGGACAGAGACGGTCTTATCTTGTTGTGAGAGCCTGGAAGGTCTGTTATTGCCCACAGAGTCATTTTGTTATGCATAGGTTTCACACATCTGGGTTGCCCAGTTCAAGAGGGGAATTTTTACAACTTTAGCACCTCACCTTCCTGTGGGAATCCAAACGGCTCAATCCCATCTTCCGCGTTTTTTATTCTAACTGTAATTGGTTTCATGGTGGGTTCAAACAAGCGGGAGGGGATATTAACTCTGACTGTTTTCTACCTGGCATCTCTAACAAACATTCGAGAACCTGTCAAGCAGTATTAAGACTAATAAAGAACTTTGCTTCATCAACAAAGGTCTGATCTTTTTGCTGTTAGTACAGAAGCCTCACAGTCAGTCCTTCCAGGAAGAACTGTGAGAGACGCCTCTACATGGCTGCGGTCACACGGCCCCTTTAAATCTGGGAGCCCTCCCGGATTTAAAGGGGCTGCATTTTTTTACCTCGGGTTGGGATGTCTACACATCCCAACCCCTGCGAAGGCCGGCAGCGGCGGGGGCAGCAGAGCAGTGGCGGTAGAGGCGGCGGTGGCAGCAGAAGCTGCGAAAGAGGCGGCATAAGCCGGGAAGGCGGCGGCGGTGGCAGAAGAAGCGGCGGCGGGGGAAGAAGCGGTGGCGGCAGCGGCAGAAGAAGTGGGAAGGCGGTGGCGGCGGCGGAAGCAGCAGCAAAGGACCCATCAGCCGCCTGGTAAGTTTGGGGTTTTTTTCCTCCCCTTTTTACACTTGGGCGCTTGATTGACCAAGCGCACAAGCGCCCATAAAGGGGGGGGGGGGGGAAATGGCCGACGGGACCATCTGGACAGCCCTGCTCTCACAACGGTTGAAAGAGAGGGCTGTCCAGATAGCTTAAATGCGGGTTCCTCGCGCGACTCCTGGGAAAACTCTTGATTTCCCCGGGGTCGGAAAATGCGGGAGGAACCCGCATTTGAGCCCGCTTCGGCACGGGACTAGCCCCGGCCTTTGTAGACGGTCCCTTTAAATGCGGGAGGAAACAGCCCTTCCTCCCGCATTAAAGGGCCGTGTGACCGCGGCCCATGTTATCGCCCTTGTACATAGGGAAGGCAACACGGCATAGCCTGATCTCATCAGATCTTGAAAGCAAAGCAAGTTCTTGGACGGGAGACCCCCAAGGAAGGCTCTGCAGAGGAAGGAGGTAGCAAACCACCTCACTTGCCTTGAAAGCCCATTCCTGGGGTCGCTATAAGCCGTTTGTGATTTGATGGCACTTGCGTGCATACATAGGCTGCCAGTCTTTGGAAACCCAGTGTTGAAAAAGGAAGGCGGGGGTCCCCTCTGACCGCCAGAAGAGCCTACACTCGTTATCATGTGACCCACATGCACAGGTCACATGGGACATGGGCTTGTAGTAAAGAGTGGAAAAGCTGGCAGGATCCAAGCCCCTGAATTCAGAGTTTAATCCTGCTCAGCTCTGTAAAGTCTGAGGAATGCCTTTCAGGTGGTACCTCAACACAAGCTGTACATTTAAGCTCTTGAGCAAAGTTTGCCCCTTTGAATTTGCAAAGGGGCTGAAGTTTTGCAAAAGTGTCAGCTGAGCTCAGGGGGAAGGGGCTCTGTCTCGGAGGGAGTGACTTCCAAGCAGGACTGGGCCTGGCTCTTTTCTTGAAGAGCAGACCTTCATTTCTAAATTAATTAACTTCTGTGTTAATTAATTTAGTAATAGAAATGAACCGCCAGAACCGTTAAGGGGACATGCTGTTAATAGCCCTGAGTCATTCTACGAGATGAGGGTATCAATAAGGCACAATGAAATGCATAATTTTTAGAGCACCAGATCACAACTGAGTATAGGAGGGGACTTGCCAGAGCTGCGTATTGGAACTTATGAAGACCCCTGCTGGATCAGACCAAAGTGGTCCATCTGGTCCAGCATCCTGTCTCACGCGGGGGCCAACCAGCTACTCTGGAGGGCCAACAACAGGGCAGAGAGGCCGAAGCCTTCCCCTGATGTTGCCTCCTGGCTCTGGGATTCAGAGGTTCATAAGAACATGAGAAGAGAGCCCTGCTGGGTCAGACCAGTGAGGGTCCATCTAGTCCAGGATCCTGTCTCACACAGGGGCCAACCAGTTCCTCTGGATGGCCAACAGCAGGGCACAGAGGCTGTCCTCCAAGATGCATAATCAGGGGGCCTTTCCTCTGACTTAAAAAACCAAAAGCAAAAAACCCTTGTTTCTTTGGCACACGGGCTCTACACAGTAGTTTCCTTTGCCCCAAACGAGTGCCTTAAGAGAACTGTTCCCCGCCTTGCTCCCCGTTGAGCCGAAAGGCAATGCCAAGCAGCCCAGCCGGGCCAGAGGAATTGTGTGGCTTGGTCAGCGCCTGATCACCTCACCGCCTGTCTGAATGTCTCGGATGCCCGGCAGCCCAGCTCCTCCACCTCTGCCACGCCACGTGTGCCGGAGTGAGCTACGCAGCATGCTTGGGACACTGGGGGGCAATGAGGGTTGCCTGGCCCCCCGGGGCAGCTGGCCAGGAGGTGGGAGTTCCTCTACATGTTTCAGTGGTGACTTCCGCTGTGACCCAGAAGTGACATAAGCACATCAGGGACATGGAGGCGACCTTCTGGTTTTCGGGCAAAAATGTTATGGTAGAATTAGCCTGGAAGTGACATCATCACACTGAACATGTTGTTCAGAGGACACTCTAAGACTTGGGTAAAAACTCTATGGTAGAGCATCCCCTGAACAACGTGCCTAGCATGACGACATCACCTCCAGGTGACATCATGCCGGGCAAATTGCGTGCGCTGGGACTCTTCTGGGGCAGGGCTTCCCCTACTGGCCAGCTGGCCGGCGGCGGATTGGGGCCCCTGAAACTGGGGGAAAACCCTCCCCCATTGGGGGGTTGGCAACCCTAGGTAATTCCCCCCTGCCAGCCAGCTGATCCGTAGCAGAGACCCATGGGGGGGGGGTGTCTGGCATCCCTAGGGGTGCTACATCACTCTAAGGGTGTCTAGGTGTTATCTCTTTGAAGGGGATGCCGCTCTTGGTCTTAAACTGGGAGCTGCCCTCTGACCCCTCCTCTCTCACTCACTTTGTCCTCCCCCACTCTGCACATGGCCTTCCATGGAGACACAGGTCTCTGCAGGTCTCTCCTGTAGACAGAGACAATGCCGTCCTACTCCCACACAGGGGCGTAGAGTTTAAAAACTCCCGGGGGGGGGGCTCTTCTGTGCGCACGCGCTTTGCATGCGTGCCCGCCGGGACCATGGCGCCACCACCTCCCCTCCCCGCCTGACTACTCCTGCTTCCGTCCCTCCATCTGTCCAGGGGCCAGCTGGGCATTTGCTTAGCTGGCCCCTGGACAGACGGAGGGAGGGTCGGAGTGGCCAGGCGGGGGGGGGGGGGAGACGGCGGCAGCGGCCCTAGGAAGGGCCGAGGGAGGCGCAGTGGAGAGCGCACTGTTTTCCCAGGGGGGCTCAGTCCCCCCCCGGGAAATTTTGGGGGTGGCTTGAGCCCTCGAGCCCCCCCGTAGTTGACGCCTATGCTCCCACACACGTGATGCCAGACAAGGTGGGCCATTCATGACAGGGAAAGGACTCTCTCTCTCTCTCTCTCTCTCCTTTTGACTGCAACTGGGATGTGAATGGGATCTACTTGGATAAATGTGAGTTTACCTCTTTTTTGCAATATACTTATTTGCTGCAGTCAGCATCTCACTTCTCTGACTGGGCGGACTCTGCTATATGAACCAAATGTCCCAATAATGTGGATGCAGGAGAGCAGCAAGGGCTGGTCCAGGGGCCAGCTGCCCTCTTGAATCCCAGCCGGACCGAACGGCAGTGCTCCAGCCGGCCTTTCAAGGGAAGGCAAAGGATGGCGGCGAACGGCTGTGGAGCCCCTCCCGTTTCCCCGCTGTTCTGCTCCACGGCAGAGATGCCCTCCAGCAGGGCGGCTCGTGTGCAGGGCTGGCGTTCGCTGCCCCTCGCTTGCCCCCCTCCCCAGTTGGCCTCTGGCCCTGCTTGTGCCCGGAGAACTGCGTGGCTCAGGGAAGGACCTGTCAGGCCTCGTTAGGCATCAAGGGACCAGCAGAACAGAAGGGAATCGGGCAGGCGGATGGATTTCCAGAGCTGCTGGTGAATGGCCCCGACAGGACGAGGGGGGGGGGGGGGGAGTGAGAAAATGCAAGGGAAAGACAGGGAGAGGCTTCTTTCTCATCCTGACAATGCGCCGCCCCGAGGGACAGAGACGGGGAAGCAGAGGCGGCTGGGAGGCTGCCAGGCCAAATCAAGGCCTGCCTTCCTGTCCCTCCGCGCCCCTCGGCGGTTATTCTTGGTCCCCGACTCATGCACAACTATACAGGGTGTCTGAACCTCATGCTCCCTGCCTCGCATGGCCTTTACCGCACAAGAGAACATGGAAAGTGTTAGGGACGGAAGAGGATGACTGCTGGAGACCAACTGTTCTGTGCCAGTGATCCCCCCCCCCAACCAAGACTGGCACACATGCACGTGTGAAGCAACACGATGCTTTTTCACACACAATTCTAATACATTCTGGACCCGTACCCGGGCTAGGGCTGTACAGTGATTCCCGGGGTGATCCAGAAGCCGCTAACTGCTTCCTATTTGTGTCTGACGAAGGGAACTTTGACTTTCAAAAGCTTATACCCTGAAGAGCCAGGGGAGTGTAGTGCTTAAGAGTGTTGGGCTAGGATCTGAGAGACCCAGGTTCAAATTCTGGCTCATGCCACAGAAACTCTCTGGGTGACCTTGGGCCAGTCACATTTCCTCAGCCTAGCCCACCCCGCGGGGTTGTTGTGAGGATAAAATGGAGGAGAGGGTGAGGACGTAAGCCACCTTGGGAAGGAAGGTGGGGTATCAACGAATAAAACAAAAGAAACAAATAATATCTGGTTGGTCTCTCAGGTGCTGCTGGACTCCAGTCTAGCTGACCTCGCAGCTCGACCATTCCATCAAGCGGAACACCTCGACGCCCGCAAAAGGCGACTGCCAGCTCCACGCAGAGCAAAGACAATGTCACGTGCGCATAGAAATAGAGCTGCCTTCTGTCGGGCATCCCAGGGACCGATGGTCTCCAGGGCCTCGCATCCGAGCCAGCTGCCTCGGCAACGAGAGGGAAGCCAACATCTGTCGTGACCAGCCAGAGTTCAGGTAACATTTTTTCCCACCATAGAGAACAATGGAGGGGATGGGACAATCTGTTTTGGGGCCCATAAAATTGGACCCCGTGGTCCAATCTTCTTGAAACTTGGTGGGTATTTCGAGGAGAGGCCCCAGCAGCTACCCTGCAAGTTTGGAGCCTCTCCCTCAAATCCCCTTTCCTCCAGCCCCTCATATACCCTATGAGTTTTTGCCATTGATTTCAATGGCCCATAGGGTATAATGGGGCTGAAACTGACATTCCCTTTCTGACACACTTCCTGTAATGTCAAGGGACGTGGCATATGCTAATGAGTTATGCTAATGAGTTATGCTAATGAGCTCCTGCAGCTCTTTTTCTACGAAAGGACCCCTGCTCCTTAGGAATAACACCTTCTTTTCTCTGGAGGGAAATAAAAAATACATGCCTAACACCTAATTGGTTCTATGCAAACTAGCTAAGAATTAGCATACATAAACAGTTTAACTCTTTCATGACCGAAGCGCTGGCATTTGCAAAATCCCAACAATTCCCCACCCTCTTGGGTTTCCTTGGCCTGCTGTCTTCTCAAGGTCTCAAGGTTTGGCCTGAAGGTTCAGGTTTCAGCCATCTTCTCAGGGAAAGGGAAGGATGAAGAGTCCAGGGGAAGAGGCCCAAATCTCTTCTCTGTGTTGATGGAGAGCTTGTGCCGTTCACACTCGGTTACACTCCACCCATCTTTCTCCTGTCCTATTCCTCAACTCATGGCAACCAAGGAACCATCTGCCCCATCACTCTTTGGCTGGCAGCCCTCAGGGCTCTCAGCAGCTGTGAAGGCGTGAAAGAACAAAAGGCTGAGAGCAGCACCACTTCCTTCTGTCTGAGGCCAAAAGAACTCAGTCATGTGGGAGCCAGGGCCAGGTTCACCCCAAGCAAGGTACGCCCACCCCTCCAGATGAGGAAGAAGAGGAGGAGGAGGAGGAGGAGATTGGATTTATACCCTGCTCTTCACTACCCGAAGGAGTCTCAGAGCGGCTTACGATCTCCTTTCCCTTCCCCTCCCCACAACAGATGCCCTGTGAGGTGGGGGGGGGGGCTGAGCGAGCTCTTTCGAGGACTGCTCTTTCAAGAACAGCTGAGAGAGAACTTGTGACTGGCCCAAGGTCACACCAGCAGCTGCATGGGGAGGAGTGGGGAATCAAACCGGGCTCTCCCAGATTAGAGTCCGTGCACTTAAGCACTACACCAAACTGGTTGCCAACCACTACACCAAGGTTGCCAAACCACCAGATGGGGCCTGGGGATCTCCCAGAATTACGACTGTTCTCCAGACTACAGAGAGCAGTTCCCCCAGAGGAAATGGCAGCTTTGGAGGGTGGATTCAGTGGCATTATACTCCACTGAGGTCCCTGTCCTCGCAGCGCTCCCACCCCCAAATCACCACAAATTTACCAACCTGGAGTTGGCAACCACCCTCCTGGGGCTGAGCCAAGCCTCTGTGGCACTGCAGTGAAGGCTTGGCTGGGGAGTGGGCAGCTGTGAGGTGGGCCCAAGAGCAGGTGCGAGTCCCCTCCTGTGCTGCATCTGTCCTGCAACTCTTCCAAAGCACCAGTCTGGCAAGAGACAGCGCACCCTGGGTGTGCTCGGGAAGAAATCAGGGATGAGAGGGTGGCTCCTGCAGAAATTTCTCTTTTCCTCTAAGGGCCAAAGTGATGCCATACATTCACAAGTCACACCAAATCATACATTTGCGTTACAGTAAATGGTTAATTCCTTAATCATACGCTACCAAAGATATGAGTGAATTTGCCTGAGGTATTTGCCATTCAGCTCTTGCTTGAAATTCCGGTCCCAAAGGCACTCATTACAAATGAGAAAAAGACAGTTTCCAAGAGCAAGGACTTCTAAGGCACCTTAAAAACGTCTACATTTCTGTTGGCACAGATTCATAGAGCAGGGTTCATTTTTTCAGATGCAGGTTTTTGCAGATTAGATCAGGGAGGGGGAAATAGTGTAGCAGTGGAGTACACAGCACTGAATGCAGACGGTCCCCAACGTTCAGATGCTGGCATGTCCAGACATGGCTGAGGATGCTCTGTAGCTGAGATAATGAAATGCACTGCCAGTCAGCGTAAGGCAGCAAGGGGCCAGATATAAGGAGAGAAAGAGGCACGAGAAAGGCAGCCAAAGACAGCTACAGTGTTCAGCGAAGCACTTTTGAGGCACAGAAAAGCCTGGGCTGAAAAGGAAAGTAAGAAACTATTGCCCACAAAGCAGGGCCGGCCCCAGGTTTTTTAGCACACTAGGCGAGGCTACCTTCTAGCGCCCTCCCCTGCACCCACCAATTTTCAAACATTTTATTCATTTCAAAGCATTTTAACCACCAAGCCACCTTGAGTGCAACAAGTTGTTGAGGATTTCTCCTTGAATTTGTCCCCCCCCCCCCCGTTTGTCATTGTACTTTTCAAAAAAGAACACGTTCCATTGTGAATTAGGTTCTGTTCTTCAGGACTAGTAGCTGAGAGAGCCAGGTTTGAATCCCCACTGGTGCCATGGAAGCTCTCTGGGTGACCCTGGGCTAGCCGTGCTCTTTCAGCCTAACCTACCTTGCAGGGCTGTTGTGAGGATAAAACAGAGGCTAGGAGAACAATACCAGCTGCCTTGGGTCCCCATTGGGCAGGGTGGGTGTGTACCAATGAAGTAAAATACACTCTCTTAATGCTGCAGTGCTTATTAACTGCTAATTGGTGTGATTTTCTTAAAAAAGGAAGATGTTTAAAACATCTTTTTCCTTTTCTTTCATTTTTCAGGTTTTTAAAAAAATTGATAAAAGTTTTTTAAGGAAGATGTGTCTCTGATGGGGGGTGGTGGAATATACTGCCACAGAGATTTGATCCTGTGAAAATGACACCCGAATCCAGGCAGTCTCCTCCTTAAGTCAGCGGCCCAAAGCCTGGAGGCAGCAATCCGGATTCGGTCTAGGAAACGTCAAAGCCTGCCAAGCCAATGGCGTTCAGGGAGACCCCCTCCCTTCTCCACCCATCAGGTCTCCACCTCTTGCTGTTCCCCGAGGGAGGGAGGGCAGGGAGGGACCCAGGTAGGGCCGGGCCCAGGTTATTTTGCACACTAGGCAAGGCTACCTTCTGGCTCCCCCCATCACGCGGCACTTGGGTCTCAAACTGCCGAGCTACCAACCTTCCAGTCTGCAGCTCAGTGTCTTAACCTCTGAGCCACCCTGGCCCCTGTATTTCTCAGGGCATACACCCAACTACGGATGCACAAGCTGTATGTATCCCCTTGCACAAAAATGTTTAAGCAATGAGACAATGTGTGTGTTAAGTGATGTAAAGTCACTTCTGATTTCTGGGGGCCCTATGAATTAATGATGTCCAAGGCAGAAAGTTTGAGTCCAGGGGCACTGCACCTTTAAGACCAACAGAGTTTAATTCTGGGTATAAGTGCAGCAAACTTCGTTGCTCTTAAAGGTGACACTGGACTCAAAGTTGGTTCTGTTTTTACCTCCAATCCTGACCTCCTTGCTTTGCCCCAGGATAAGGGAGGGAGGGGGCCAGAGAAGAGTCCACAATGCAGCCGGCGCAGAGGGACCCTGGCCCTTAGCCTACCCCCCCCCCCGCTCGGTCTGCCTCTGCCATCGGGGGGGGGGGATGTGTGGCAGCAAACAGGTCCTCTTGCCCTCCACCGGCGCCATCTCCCAAAATCCTACCCAGGTCTGCCAGTGGAGGGCAAGAGGACCTGTTCGCTGCCACACATAACACCCCGCCCCCAATGGTAGAGGCAGTGTTCCCCTCTCAGCCGCTCTTCCCCTCCACGGGGCCCAGCCAGCCTCTGACACCCTTCGCAGCGTGGTGCGGGACCGACCTGCTCGGCCACGGTGGGCAGAGAAGCGGGAGCTGGGAAGCAGAGGCACATGGTGGGGACAGCTTTGGGGCGGGCTCTGCCGGGGGTGGGTGCGTGGGTGGCGGGGGCTGTAGCAACCCAGCAGTGAGTGCAAGTGGGGGAGGAGCTGCTTGGGCCGGCCCTGGCTGGGTTGGGCAGCAGTGGGGCAGGGCACAAAGATGGGGCGCAGGAGCCCAGGCGAGAGGCACGGTGGGCGCAGGAGAGGCGGCAGCAGAATGAGTGGCGGAGGGGTGGCATCAGAGAGGCGGAGGAAGGGAGGGGGCGCATGCGTGCTCTGTGCCTTTTTCTCTCTTTCCAGGGACTGGGGCACGAGGAAGGGAAGGGAGTGAGAGAGCCATACTGGGGGGGGGGGGGAGGCCGTGGCGGGAATCGAGGGCAGGAAGACTGTGAGGGCTGCTAGATCTGGCAGAGGAGTGGCCATTTGGGTGCTCACCACCAGGGGGCGCCCTAGGCAGAAGTCTAATCTGCTTAGTGCAGGGGTGGCCAACCTGTGGCTCGGGAGCCACATGCGGCTCTTTCACACATATTGTGCGGCTCCTGGCAGGGCGGCTGGGGAAGCAAAGGGGAGGCATGCTTTTTCTCTCTTTCTCCCTTCCTTCCTTCCTTCCCTCCTCCCTCCCATCTATTTGCTTTCCTAGTTTCTCTCTCTCTCTTTCTTATAAGTGGTTTTCCTCGTTTGTTTTTATTTTTGGCAGTCCCATTTAACGTTAATAAAAAGCAAATTTGCATATTTTTAAAAATAAAAACGTGTGTGTGATATTTGTTCCTGTCTTGCGGCTCTCAGACATCTCTATGTGGCTCTTACGTTTATTCTATGTGGCTCTTACGTTAAGCAAGGTTGGCCACCCCTGGCCTAGTGGGTGAGCCGGCCCTGGACCCAGGTGCCCGGTGGAGTGGGCCAGGATGGCCCTGTCAGACACCAGCCCGCTGAGCTCAGCCCCTTGGAGGCGAGGAGTCTGGGGTGGGCAGGCAAGCTTCCAGCTCCAGCCGGCCAGCGCGAGGTTGGTCTCCCGGGCCACCCTGGCTGTCAGACTGCTGCAGTGGCGAGATAGGTGCTTGGCTGGCCTGGGATGAAAGGCGGACCAGCTGCGGACAAGTAACACCGTCAGATTGCAGCCGGTTGTGGCGAGAGGTTCATGGGCGGATAATGAGCTCCCCGGGAGGCCCCTCAGTGCGCAGCCACCTTGATGCCCGCTTTTGGGACAGAAAGGGCCCCGTGACCCTAGCATGGCATTTCCTGAGTCCCGTGGGATTCAGTGAGCCGCAGGCCACAAGGACTTGAGTGCTTAACCGGCCGCAAACCCCGAGCACCGAGATCGCAACAGTGTTTGCTTTCTCAGCAAACAGGGCACATGAGACAGAAATGGTGTCCCTAGAAGGCGAAGGTGGCTTCAAGGCCAAGGAAGCGGCACCTTCTGATTTGCATCCCATGTGCTCGATCCTCAGGAGGAATCCGGTTGGCCAGGTGTTCTAAAGCAGTCGGAGGGGCGCCCAGAGAGCCGTGCTGCGGGTGGGCAGGCAACGGCAGTGGCACGGGCCTCACTGCGCCCCTTGGAGCCACTGCTTCCCTAGGCCGTCATCAAGGTTGGCCTAACGGACGAGCCAGCCCTGCCCAAAAGTCTTGAAGACACAGAGCATCAAGTTCCTTTGTTTTAGAAGCAGTTACAGCAACCTGGCCTTTTCCCCATTCCCTCCATTACCGGAAGGAACCTCACTTGACAAGTGGTCAGAGAGGAGGGAAGCCAAGCCCTCCCCTGATATACTGAAGCCCTCTTCATTAGGCAGCTCCAAGCAGTTACTTGGGTGGCTTCACCAGAGAACCAGCCCTGGTGGGGGCCCAGAGCAAGCTGCCCGTCTCTTCTCACTTCCCTCTCACGCCTTGTGCTCCTCGATGCAGGACCCACCTCACCCAGTGGGCAGGCTGAGCAGGGATCCATGGCTCTCCCAGATCAGACTGGAGCCCCGAGGTGGCACTCTTTCGCACTTCCTCTCTGTGCTCAGGCCCTCAAACCACAGAGCCATTTCTGTAAGCATGGACACCAGCAGGTACCTCCCCCACAAAATGACACCTCCCTGTAGTTTCAGTTTTATTTCTGAGCCACAAAGTGGCAGAAAACTTCCTGGTGCACCACCAACTTAAGCCTATGCCCTTTTAGCGAGAGGAAAACACAGCACGTTCTCAGAGTGGAAGGCGGCTTCCGGGGACGGTTCTCATGGCCTCCGGCCTCAAATCCCCACCTGTTCTCCGGTTTGTATAAACTCCTATCTCCTTGCCTCTAACTGCTGGGTGGTGAGTCTCGTGTTAATTCCCCTTCTGAGTGCTGCTGGCAAGTCATGGAGGCTTGTCAAACTGGCCCCGCCTGGCTGCAATGAAACCCTCCTGCTTATTCTCCCCTCTTCGCCTCTCTCCTGCCTGGTTCTGTCAGCAGCGGCCTTGCCTTGGATGGCCCCAGGGCTGGTTCATGAAGGGAGGGGGCACCCGAAGAGTGCATCAAACTCCCTTTCTCTTGCTCACAGCTCAGGGGCCACAGCAAAAGACTTCATGCGGCCAGGCGTGACTTTCAAGGAGACTCCGGGATCTATTCCTGGTCCGGCCAGTTGGTTTGCTTCTTTCTTTGCTCATAGATAACCTTTGACTAAGAGGCGAGCTGCCTTCCAACTGCTTGCCAAGACCGGGCTCACCCTCTGGTTCTGGGGCAGCCCAGCTTGCCAAATCCCTGCCGTCTGATTTACCATTCCCAGAATTCATCACCAACTGAACAGAAGACAGGATCCTCTGTGCCCAAGCAACTCACCATCAGAGGAGGGGTAAATGGTGTGGGAGCTACTGATTCTTTGCCTTTTTTCTGCTTTTAACTTAGAAGAAGAAGAGATTAGATTTATACCCCGTCCTTCACTCGGAGTCTCAGAGCGGCTTACAAACTTCTTTCCCTCCCCCTCCCCACAACAGACACCCTGTGAGGTAGGTGGGGCTGGGAGAGCTCTGAGAGAACTGCCCTTGAGAGAACAGCTGGTACAGAGCTATGGCTTGCCCAAGGTCATCCAGCAGGTGCAAGCGGAGGAGTAGGGAATCAAACCCGGTTCTCCCAGATTAGAGTCTGCGCACTTAACCACAACACCAAACTGGCTTCTTCTCTTCTTCTTTTAACTTCGAATAATAGAACCTTAGTGCTGGAAGGGGCCATGTATGGAGGCCCTCTAGTCCCACCCCCGGCTCAGTGCAGGATCAGCCCAGAGCATCCCTGACAAGTGTTCATCCAACCGCTGCTTGAAGACTGCCAGGGAGGGGGAGCTCACCACCTCCCCAGGCAGCCCATTCCACTGCTCAGCTACTCTGACTGTAACCCCCCCCCCCCTTAAAATTTGTAGCCTGAACAAAGCCACGTTTCCCTCTCCTACATGTCAGACCCTAACAAGCTCCAGGGCACCTTTGGCTGGAGGCAAGCCAGGAATTAATCGCCATGTTTTATTTTATTTGTTTAATCACATCCTGCCCCTGATGTAATTGCTACTGCAGTACTTAAGGCTGTCACTCCAACTCTCCATTATAAAGTCCCACTTTGAGAATGCTCTTCTTCTTATTTGTATTCCCCCCCCCCCCCAGTGTTTCAGTCGATTAAATTAAAAACGGGTATTCACTTCTGAAGCATCGGTGTCATTTGCAGAAGCACAGCGAATGCCTCCCATCTCCAAACACAGTTTCCAAGTGGTCTTCTTGAATCTGGCTGCGGGGTTCTGTGTCTGGGCTCCTTTTAAGTATCTGGGGGGGTCAACAGCCATGGGGAAATCTATTTGCATTATTTATGAGCTTCACTTACAATTTGCTTTTCTCCCTGGGACTCAAGGAAGACTACAGATATGGTAAGAAGGATTCAGTCAATCAACAAGCAAACCAAGGATGAAAACATTTGAATCTAACAGCAAAGACTTCCAGTAAAATAGAATGATACATATTTACGATGTTCTCTTATTGAACAGAATTGTTGTTTCCTATCCCCACATTACCCCAACCAGGATAGCCTAGGATGGCCTGCGGCATCTAAGCAGCGGTAGCCCCGGTTAGTATTTGGACAGGAGACCTCCAAGGAATACCAGGGTCGTAACATGGAGGCAGGTAACGGCAAACTACCTCTGAATGTCTCTTGCCTTGAAAACCCGATGGGGTTGCCGTAAGTCAGCTGTGACTTAATAGGGAAGAAATTCCCACATTCTTATGAAACAGCAGGATGGAAATATACAAACTTTAAAATATATATAAACGGGTCATTTGGGGCCGGAGCAAGGTGGAGCTGAGCTCCGCCAGCCCAGGAGTGGGCACTAGGGCAACCACGGGCCGAATCAGATTCTCTGAAACTCAGTGGTGGCTTAAAAAGTGGCTGGAGGGGAGGGGGTTTGAGGGAGAGACTCCAAACTTGCAGGGTAGCTGCTGGGGCCTCTCCCCCAAATACCCACCGAATTTCAAGATGATTGGACAAGGGGATCCAATTCTACGGGCCCCCAAACAGGCTGCCTCCATTCCCTCCATTGTTCTCTATGATGGGAAAAAAGTAACGTTTTTTCCCACCAAAGAGAGCAATGGAGGGGATGGGGCAACCTGTTTGGGGGCCTGTAGAATTGGACCCCATGGCCCAATGTTCTTGAAACTTGGTGGGTATTTTGGGGAGAGGCCCCAGCAGCTACCCTGTAAGTTTGGGGGCTCTCCCTCAAACCCCCTCCCCTCCAGCCCCTCATATATCCTATGAGTTTTTGCCATTTTCAATGGCTCATAGGGTATAATGGGGCTGAAACTGACATTCGGTTGGCCGGTGATGTCAGGGGGCGTGGCATATGCTAATGAGCTATGCTAATAGGTATGCTACTGAGCTCCTGCACCTCTTTTTCTACAAAATGACCCCTGTATATAAATGATAAATTCTGCATTGTAAACAGATTGCTAGTTGATTATTTTTATCCAGTTCATGGTGAAGGAATGCCTTTTGCTTTTCCTAGTGCCTCTGTGTGATTCGGGGGGGGGGGATCTCTCTCCTTGGTCAGAGCTCCTGTGCCTTGAACAACTGCAGAGCAGGCAGAACTTCAGCAGGTGCAGCGTTTTCGCACATGAAAAAAAAACTGCTAAACTCTGATTGCTGCTGCTTAAAGAATACATCTGATTTGTGCAGTGAAGCCAGTTCTCCATCTGTGTGCCTTGCTTCTCTGTTCAGTACCAAGGTGGGCCATGACCTGGTACCCAGAATCCTCTGCTTTTGTCCTCCTTTGCCCCCAAGTGTCCAGTCACAGCTGGCCCAGTCCCCTTTTGGGAAGAGTGTCTGGCAGCTCCCAGCAATCTCTGGCAGATGGCAAAAGGCAGCCTGTCTGGTCAGTTTAAAATTGGACAGTTGCTGCTGTCGGATGAATTCCTGTCCCTTCTCCAGGCCATGTCAGCCCACTCAGCTTCATTTGCATTTCTTCTCCCCAAAAATACTTTTTTTACATTTGCAGAGGTGTGGTTGGTGGAGCAGATAGATATACTTTCTCTCTGTGAAACTATCCACGAGATCTGCAGTCCAAGATTTGTGTGGAATACAGCACACACAAAAAAACCCTCACACAAACGACTTCTCCCAGCAGCTAGCCCTTGACCTCCTTCTGTGCACTGTTTCTGCCCCCCATTTACAGGCCCTCCAGCCCCAAACCCTCTGAATGTTCACACATGCACTTGAGAGAAGGATATGAGCATTCCTGGACAAGGGAAATGAACATCCACATTCTCTTATGATGACAATCTATATATCTAATAGCGAAGGGGGGCCCCCCTGTGCGGATATCTAAATCCGAGCTAGGGGGCCCTTGGGGGGGGGAGGTTTTCCTACACACGGGGGGCACTCCCACCATGTGCAGAAAAATCCAAAAAGTTAAAAAAACCCTTCAGGGACCATAGAATCTCCCAAAATACCTTTTGAAATGGCCTCAGCTCCAGGCGTCAACTGTGAGGAGATTAGAATGTTCGGGGGAGGGGGGGGGAGGTTCCAACTGTTTCTGTCAGTCAAAGGCAGGGATTTTACTGGCAGCAGTCTAGGGTTGCCAAGTATCCCCCCAGCCACCAGCAGCGGATCTAGATCCAGGCTGGGAAACTCCTGGAGATTTGGGGGTGGAGCCTGGGGAGGACAGGGACCTCAGTGAGGTACAATGCCATAAACTCCCCCCTCCAAAGCATCCATTTTCTCCATGGAAAGTTATCTCTGTAGTCTGGAGATGAGCAGTAACTCCAGGGAATCCCCAGGTCCCATCTGGAGGCTGGCATCCCTAGGCAGCACCCTCTGTGTGACTTGATACCACCTGATTTGCATGACTTAATTAGGCCCAGCTGTTTTGCTACAGTTCATCAGCAGCCACCCTATGAAAACCATTGTGGTGCAACAGTTCGAGCTTCAGACTGGGATCTGCGAGACCCAGGTTCAGATCCCCATCTTGCAGTGGAAGCTGACTGGGAGATTTTGGACCAGTCACATACTTTCAGCCTAACCAACCTCACAGGGTTGTTGTGCAGATAACAAAGAGGAAATAATAATGTGAGCTGCTTTAGTCCCCATTGTGGAGAAAGACTTTAATTTTCCTAGGTAGAGGCTCCAGGGGAGGGGGGTGGAGATAGAAAGCTGAAGACAGATAAAGGTAGGTTGGCTGTTGGGTGGGAAGGAAACAGGGTTGCCAACTCCAGGTTGGGAAATTCCCAGACATTTGAGAGATGGAGCCTGGGGAGGGTGGGATTTGAGGTGGGAGGCAGAAAGAGAGAGAAAGAGTGATGAGGTGGGGAGGCAGAAAAACAAAGGGAATGATGACAGGTCAGAAAGAGAGAGGAAGTAACATACATGGAGGCGAGAGAGTAAGAAAGGGGGGCAGAAGTGAGAAAGAGTGTGAGAGAGGTAGGGGGAGAAGGGAGGAAGCAAAGGTGTGAGGAATGGGATAACTATCCTGCAAGTTTCTTGCAGGTCTCCACTTGTATGTTTCTATCATGCTTTTTAGGAGTTTCCTTGGAGAACAGAAGAACAGAAGAGAAGTCATGTTGGATCAGGCCAATGGCCCATCCAGTCCAACACTCTGTCACACAGTGGCAAAAAACACCAGGTGCCATCAGGAGGTCCAGCAGTGGGGCCAGGACACTAGAAGCCCTCCCACTGTGCCCCCCCCCCCAAAGCACCAAGAATACAGAGCATCACTTGCCCCAGATCAAGAGTTCCTCTCTATACCATGTGGCTAATAACCACCGATGGATAGGGTTGCCAATTCTGAGTGGGAAAATACCTGGAGACTTTGGGGGTGGAGCCAGGAGAGGGTGGGGTTTGGGGAAGGGAGAGGCCTCCGCATGGTACAATGCCGTATAGAGTCCACCCTCCAAAGCAGCCATTTTCTCCAGGGAAGCTGATCTCTGTCAGCTGGAGATCAGTTGTCAAAGCGGGGGATTTCCAGGCCCCACCTGGAGGCTGGCAACCCTACCGATGGACCTCTGGTCCATATGTTTGTCTGATTTAACTGCTTGCAAGGGATTTTGCCATTTCACACAGTCCAGTCCAGTCCAATGACAAAGTGCACTGAAAGTGCCTGCTAGCTGATGGAGACAATCAGTAAGCAATAAACTGCATTTCAAATGGAATTCAAAATAAAGTTGCACAACATTTAAGAAGTTGCCAAAATAAAAAAAAAAATGGTTCAAAGTTGTTTTCCTCCCAGACAGGGTTCTTGTGCCTGTATTTAACAGGCAGAAATTCAACTGAGAAAGCATTTCCCACCCCTGTATTACCAAGCACATGACAGGGCCTAACTCGACACGATGTTGTCCTCAATGTCCCTGAGTTTGTTTCAGAGTCCTGTTCTGGAGTCCTGTGCTTCCCATGGTGCATGCGGGCCTACTTCAGATGGGGACCATGGTGCAGGGTGTTATCCTCCTTGCAGGGCCTGGAGCTCTCCCAGGATTACAACTGCTCTCCAGGTTACAGGGCTCGGTTCCCTTGGAGGAGACGGCTGCTTGAGGGGGTGAGACATAAGAAGAAGAAGAAGAAGAAAGATCACAGCCAACCCAAGGGTATCCCCCAAACAGGAGGACTCTGAGAATAGATGCTTCAAGTATTATTTTTTACCAATTTTAGAATAACAGAGATCATTCTCACTAACAATCTGAGGTTTAGCCCCCTATGGAATCCTTTGCCTGTGACATGTGAACCTTGGTGGCATTTGAAATTCATGATTGGAAAGTATCAATATCAATTTACATAATAATCCAGCACTGAAGATTACAGTTCTCCGTCTTTGAAGAAGGCATTTGAAACGAAGGAATAATCCAGAATCTTGGTTAGGGTATTTGGATTTGAGATTTTTGTATAGGATTTTTTGTATAGGATTTGTACTTGAGCATACACTTAGGGCGATTTCACACTAGCGTTTGCCCTGGGCTTGCCCTGATGCTTGCTCAAGAGCTTCTGGTCGATTTCCCACCAGTTGCTCTGGGCTCAGGGTTTGATCCGGAGTATCGCGGCACTGCTCCTGAGCTTCCCCAGAGCAAGAAAATCCTTTTTTTTGTGGTTTTTCCTGTTTGCTCTGGTGGAGAAGCTGAGACGAAACCACGCCCTCTCATCCGCCCACCATCTGGTCTGCCCTGTGGTGGGCGTTTCTTCAATTTTCTTTTTTTGAATGAACCCTCCTAACGTTCTATCGAAATGATGAGGCAGGGAGCCCAGAACCCACCACAGTGACTGCGTTGGCGAGGTGGATTTACTGGGTTTCTTGGTAGCAGGAGCCGGGCACCATTGCCTGAGAGCCCCTGGGCGCGCGGATGACCGCTGCCATGTCTGGAGTGCCCCGGTAACAGCCCCTGCAGAGCTGGCAGGGGGTGCTTCCCTCCAGAAACCCGCGGAGAAGTGGCGGCGAGCGGGTGGGTGGGCCAGGGACGTGAGCCTTCTACCCTGTGCTCTGTGTGTGCTCCTACGGTCCTGAGGCATAACTTTCCCCCCTCCCTTTAAACCCCCCCCTCATAACGTTATATCAACATAACGAAATAGTGATGCAGCAAGGGAAGACCACACCATTGTTTTCTTTGTATAATACACACACGTTCACATTTATTATGGGGGGAGCTTTTTGTTTGGTGCTCCAATTCAGCGTGCGGAGCGGGGAGACTGGGCTACCATTGATGCCGCTCCTCCTCAGCTGCCGCCGCTGCTGCCACCACCATTTCTGATGAAATAGCTTCCCGTATTGTCTCCTTTAGATGTCTCATTTTTCAGGGTTTTTTTTATTATTTAAATTTAATTACTTTACACGGACCAGCTAATGCCATATTGGCTATCCACCATTTTGTCCCTGTGATCCCGCAGGCAAGGCAGCCGACATTTTAGTTCAGAGCGGAGAATCCACCAATCAGAACAGAGACCTGTGCTTTACCTGTTGCACAGGTGAGAGAAGGTCCAATCATTATGCACCAGCCGAACACATGATGTTAAGGAGGAGGGGAGAGAGGGGGAGAGAATGGGGTGGGTGGGGGATGCACTACCATCATGTCACTATGACGTTATAACGTTACCACGCATGCGTTTTTAAAAAAATGAGCGCGGAAATGAGGGAGGGGCGAGGGGGGTGGGAGGGGAAGGGGAGGGGAGATGGATGGGGGAGCAGCTGAAAGCATCGGGGCAACCGCTACAGTGAACAAAAAACTGCGGGGTTAAAGAGGCGCTGAATCCTCTAGTGAAAAAATGGATACTGGGGGAACTGAGGAGGAAATGAGAGGCAAGTGGCATGTGCGAAATCACCCTTAGATTTTTGTGTAGTGTAGAATGTAAGTTTGGGGATGGGGTTGAACCAGGATTTAAGGTCTAGTGTGGAAAGGAACGTTATTACCAGAGATAAATGCAAGGTATTGTGTCGCGAGTTGAACTCTGATAAAACCAGGGATGAGATCCAAGTGCAGAAAGGACCTGATTGTGCCTGGGGTTAGCATCCTCGAAAGGAAGCAGTGTCCCTGGGGCAACATGTCTTCCTTTGATGAGGTAGCCCTGGAGTGTCACAGTAGCTGAGGTCACTGCTGCAAAATAATCCCTCTACTCCCATATCTTTTGTCATTTCTATGCTTTGATTTTCATGTGTTGACATATATGTCACCCCATCTCATCCCATTTTTCACTGTATCCCCCTTCCCTGCCGCTTCCTCTTCTGGTTCCTTGGCAGCCTCTATTTAATTTATTGGTTTTATTTAAAACATCTGTGGGCCACCTTTCTGCCTCATGGAACTCAAGGTGGCTTACAATAGAAGAAGAGCATTATAAAAACAGAATAAATACAACAATTATAAAATGTATAAAAGTCACAGATTAAAAGGCACAGAGCCCTATGGCCTCGACCCTTTTCTTTTTTCCCCCTTCTTCCCACTTGCCCGCCAGCCCACCTTTATTTGTTCCCCCGTCTTCATCTACCCCCCTCCTTCCCTACCCGTCATTGTTTCCCCATGAAAAGTCTGGCTCCGTTGTGTGGTCAGGTGGTCGCCAGCTCAGAGCCGGTCCCAGTTGTGTCATGGTGGCTGCTGCTGTCAGCAGGCCAGGCCTCAGCCCCCCCCCCCCCGCGCCACCAGTGCCTGCCAAGCCGGGCTCAATTGTATCGGTAGTATCGGTTTCCAGAAGTTGCTACTGGGACTGGCCTTGGCGAGTCCTCCCACATCAGTGGACAGGATGACCCAGGGGGAGGGGTCTCCCTGGGGCTGTTTTGGACCCCCCCAGTCAACTCCTGCTCCCTCCCAAATTTTGGTTTTCACAAACCAAGTCATGGAATGTTTAGTGACAGCGTTGTGGCTGTCAAGCAGCCCCCAAGAGCCACAGAGTCCAGTGGGCATTCTTAAAGTGACAGATGTTGTTTCTGTTCTTTTGGGGAGTTTTGATTCCATGATGTATTGTTTCCCTCCAATTTCAGATCCTCCCCCCCCCCCCACAAACCTGGACAGTCCTCCCCAGGAAAACATAGCGCCTGCCGCCGCGCCTCCCCGGGCCCTTCTGAGGCCCGCCAGCTGCTGCCGCCGGTGCTTCTCTCTCCCCCCCCCCCCAGCCTGGCCACTCCTCCCTCCTTTCCTCTCCCTCTCCTTTTTCCGGGCGAAATGCCCAGCATGGTGGCGTTACCCAGAAGTGACGCCATCACGCTGGGCACGTTGCTGGGCGATGCTCTAGCAATCGCCCGGAAACTCTATGACAAAATTCTACGCCCCTGTTCACACATCTGCAGGGGGGTAAGCTCTATAAGGAGTAGGGGTCCAAGTAGGGTGCCAGCCATAATGTTTAACCATTGCTGTCCTCAACTGAATACCTAGCGGAACATCTCTGCCTTTACAGGCCCTGCAGAACTGCATAAGATCCCGCAGGCAATGTTCCCTCTAAACTGTGGGGTCTGGTGAGCAAAACTTGTACTTGGTGAGCTGCTGGCATCAAAGCTGTGAGCGAACGATTTGGCTACCGCATAAATTAGTTTGCTCTGGGGCCATCCTTCCTGAGCTAAGGCAAAAATGTGTGAGCCGGAGGCTGAAAAACTGTGAGCCAGCTCACACTAACTCAGCTCAGAGGGAACACTGCCTGCAGGGCCCTGATGTTATTGGGCAGAGAGTTCAGAGAGAGCTGAAAAAGCCCTGGGCCCTGGTCGAGGACAGCCGGATCTCTCTGGCGCTGGGGACCACCAGCAAGTTGTCCTGTGAAGAGCGTAATGCTCTCCTGGGGGGGTAATGGAGGAGGTGGTCCCGCAGATACGTCAGTCCCAGACCACTCAAGGCCTTGAAGGTCAGAACCAGAAACTTGAACTTGACTCGGTGTTCCACTGGAAGCCAGGGCAGCTGGCACAGCACAGGTAGAATGTGCGCTGTCCGTGGTGTTCCTGTTAGGACGTGCGCTGCTGCTGGATCAGTTGGAGCTTCCAGGTCAGTCTAAAGGGCCCTGCTCTCATCCTACCCCTCCCAATTACCCCAAATGCCATGCAACTGAAAAATTATAGAGTAGGCATATTTGTCTGGGGTAGAGCCTATTGGGAGACGTCGTCCGCTAGGACCCTCCCCCCCCCCACACACCTGCATCTTGTGGCTTCTCATAGGCTACTAGCAGCTGTCAATCACTTTGTGATTTCAATAGTGGCACTGCCTCTGCTGTGATGGCAAGCCGAATGAACACACTTCTGTCGCGAAAGTAGTGCTGCTCACAATTCACTGCTGCGCAGGACGATGTTGATTTTTTTTTAAGCACCGATATAGGTAGATGATAGAAAGATGGTGATGGTGATAGATAGATGATAGAGAGAGACAGACAGACAGATGGAGAGAGAGAGAGAGAGAGAGCGCTGATAGATCCCTCCAGCAAGTTCTCTCAGACTTTTTAACGAGTCCTCTTGGACTTTTACTCCCTCTTGTGTGGTTTCGTTTTCTCACCCCTCAGCTTCAGTTTTCCTCATGAATTCCATGTGTTCTTTTTTTAAATTTCAAAAAAAATTATACTGCAACAACCACATAAAAAGAAAGGACGCCTTGTTTCACACAATGAATTACAGTTTCTGCCTCAGAGGTTTCCAAGCCAACGCCGTCTGCAGTGCATCTTCCCCATGCTTTAAGTCAGTCATTTCTGTGCGCATTGAATTCAATTGAATTCAAGAATTTCGTAACAAAGTTTGAGTCCAGCGGCACCTTTAAGACCAACAAAGTTTTCAGCGGCACCTTTAAGACCAACAAAGTTTTATTCTGGGTATCAGCTTTCGTGTGCAAAGCTGATAAAACTTTGTTGGATAATAACTTTGTTGGAATAAAACTTTGTTGGTCTTAAAGGTGCCGCTGGACTCAAACTTTGTGCTGCTTCTGAAGAAGTGTGCCTGCACACACGAAAGCTTATTTCCAGAATAAAACTTCTTTGGTCTTAAAGGTGCCACTGTTCTGCGGCTTCAGACCAACTCGGTGACCCACCTGAATCTGTCGTCAAGAAGTTCATGTAATCTTAGCATGGGCCAGGTCACAGCTATGAATCAGACCAATCAGAGGTTCATTTAAATATTGGACTGCAGTGATGATCGCAAAATTTGATTAGTTGGGTAGAGCATTCAAACAAAAGAGACAATTTCTGAGGAAGCAAGGAGGAGGAAGGAGAGATTATATACAGATAAAAGGGCTGTGTAGGTTTTAAGTATTGATAGGAGACGATAAATCTAAGCAAGGCTTTTGTAACTGACTTTTAAGACCTTCTGATAGTCCATGTATACAAGGGCTAGTCTGGTGTAGTGAAGTGCACGGACTCTAATCTGGGAGAACCGGGTTTGATTCCCCACTCCTCCACTTGCACCTGCTGGATGACCTTGGGCAAGCCATAGCTCTGTACCAGCTGTTCTCTCAAAGACAGTTGTCTCAGAGCTCTTTCAGCCCCACCTACCTCACAGGGTGTCTGTTGTGGGGAGGGGAAGGGAAAGGAGTTTGTAAGCCGCTCTGAGACTCCTTCGGGTAGTGAAGGGCAGGGTATAAATCCAATCTCTTCTTCTTCTTCTTCTAGTTTAAAAGACAGTCCTACATATTCAAAGGTACTTGCCAGCCTCCAGGTGAGACCTGGGGTGCCCCATGAATTATAGCTCATCTCCAGACTACAGAGACCAGCTCCCCTGGAGAAAAGGGATGCTTTGGAGGGTGCACTCTGGGGCATTGCACCCCACTGAGGTCCCTGTCCTCCCCAAGCTCCACCCCCAAATCTCCAGGAGTTTCCCAGTCTGGATCTGCCAACTCCACCCCCCACCCCCTGCCAGTGGACCACAGGGACCTGACAACCCTATCCTTTGCTCTGTTACTTTGGCAGACTGACTAGTTACCAGCCTGGTAATGGGGAATTCCAGGTGCTGGCTTCAGCCCTCTCTAGTGCAGGCGGTGAGAAACAGCTCTGCTTCAGAACAGTGTAGTCCTTGGGTTGCATTCACTTTGGGGGTCCTCTCAGGGCACAGAGGTGCAGTTCCTCCTGTCTCCCTCCCTTACAAGTACAGCTCTTGTGAATGCCCTCAAGCACCCCTGCCTCTTTCGTGCAGCGCTCCTGAACCCAGAAGGCATCGTGGAGATGTTTGTTTCCCACTTAACGCATATATTAACCAAGCACCCCTCCTTTTAATTCCTCTAATTGTGTGACTTGGCTGGGAGGATGGAGCAATCCGCAGCAGTCTGAACAGCATCCTTGCGCAATACACTGGCCAGTGTGAATGGCCAGCCCCAGGGAATTTCCCCCCACAGCTTTTGCCTTCGGATTCCTCCCACTCCAGATTGCCAGTCTGTCCTCGGCCAAAGAAAGAGCAAGTGGATTAGCTGGTTACGGTAAAAACCTTGCAAAATACTCTTAAAACATCATTGCAATAGACTGAGCAATCCATATTGGAAAATATAACACAAAAAATTAACAAACTATTACAACCAGTGGTAGAGCAAATAAATGATTTAACTAAAGCCTTAGAAGCAACTGTGAAGATGGCAGAAACGGTGCTAAAAGTGGGACAAACAATCCAGACAGAGAATCAGAGTATTCAAATGGAACACCAAGAGATGAAAGAGAGAGTTTTGATACTAGAAGCTACTGCCAGAAAACAAAACCTCAAATTTCGTGGCTTTCAGGAAAATCCTGAAGAAACTCCAGAACAATTAAAAATTATGGCATCATGCCTTGCAACTCTACTGAAATTGGAAGGAGTATTCCCAATATTGCTAAAAGCACATAGAACAGGACCTCCAAACAGTGCCACTAGAAAATTTCCGAGAGATATATTAATCGCCTTTGCATATACGAGGATAAAAACGGAAATCATAAAAATAGCTAGAGAAAAAGGCTACTTACCCTACCAAGAATTGCAGATTTTAGTCTTCCCGGACTTGCCTATGTAAGCACTACAAATTCGACAAAAGCTTATATCAACAACCCAAAAACTATGTGAGGAAAAAAATCAAATATCGTTGGAGTACCCCAGGAAAACTGACTGTAAAACACCATGAAAAATTATACCATGCCATAGATGAAGAAACAGGAGCCCAGCTACTTCAGGAGCTGAACCAGACCGTACCGATGGAAATCCCAAAGAAGTCATTTAAAAGGAGGCTTTCTATGAACTTGTCACCACAAAAAGCCAGCAAGGTACCTATAAGAGACTCTTCAAGCAAGCTCGGACTGTGAACTGAGTTTTCAAGAAGAAGCTGAGACTCCACTTAAAATTACAAAATAAGTAACAAATATAGTATATATAATCTTTCTTGCTTTGTTTATTTTATAATTATGACTGAACAAATAGATGTATCTGAGGAAAGGGGGAAACGGGGGGGGGGAATGGGTAAAAGTTTTGCGGCAGGTAGAAGTTTAGCAGTAGAATATCATAGATATAAGGTCAGAACTGAAGAAATTTAGACCAGAAAAGTAAAAAAAAAAGAAGAGGTAGATTGAGTTATAAGCAATAGGGTAGATAACTTTAGTTTAGTTGAAAACAGTGTTAATATAGTTAGGTAGCAATAGTTAAGGTACATAGAGGACTGTGTTACAGAAAAATAAAGTATTGCTTTACTTAATATGTACTTGGGACATTGAGAGTGCTGACAAAGGAGTATCTGTTTTTAAGTTTAACATATTGTTGAAACTTTCTATAAGAATCCTAATTGTAAAACATAGAAAATACCTATTTGGATAAGATTTAAAAACTTTAATTTGGAAGACAATGTACACAGTTTTATCTTGGAATGTGCGAGGTTTGAATAATAAAATCAAGAGAAAGAGAATTACAACACAAATTTTGAAATCTAAACCAGAAATAGTTTTTCTACAAGAAACGCATCTTAAAAATGAAGCAGATTTGATCTTAGCTACTTCATGGTATAATCAACAATTTGTGTCCACTGGGTCATTGAAAGCCAGAGGCTCAGCTATTCTAATAGCAAAAAAAATTCACTTTGCATTATGTGATACTTTGAAAGACAAACCGGGCAGGTACATCTTTGCAAAAGGCAAATTAGAAGGCAAACCAGTAACATTAGGTTAAATCTATGCACTTAATGCAGACCAGGTACACTTCCGTAAGGAGGCTTTAGAAAAACTTAGAAGATTTCAAGAAGGGGAAATAATAGTGGGGGGGTGGGGGGGATTTTAACTACATACTAAACACACAATTGGACAGATCTAAAATGAGGAAGAAGAAGCAAAGTTTTAAAAAATCTGAAACTGAAGTCCAAGAGGTTTTTAGGAAAAATGGCTTATTTGACATATGGAGAATAATGCACCCTGTGGAACGTGACCACACATACTATTCCTCCAGGTTTAATTCATATACAAGAATTGCCTACATCTTAATATCTCACACTTTAATCATAAAGACACACCAAATGGATATTTGAGTTAAAAATCTGGTCAGACCGTGCCCCAGTAACATGCAAAACAGATAAACTACAAATTAAGGCCACAAGAAACAAATGGAAATTGAATAAATCAATTTTATTAAAACCTGAATTACAACAACAGATAACCAAAAATATCAAAAGCTTTCTAGAAATCAATAAACCAGAAGACACATCCCGTCAGAATAATTGGGATATGCTGAAATCAGTACTGAGAGGCCAATTGATCTCCATGGCAGCGTTCCTAACAAAAGAAAAAGAAGGCTCTATTAAAATATTACAAAACAAAATAGTTATGTTAGAGAAAAAACACAAAGAGACAGGGAATACAAAAATTTATCAACAATTATTAGCAGAAAGGAAAATCTTAGAAACAATAACTACAAAACAAATAGAGAAAGATTTATTATACATAAAATAACAGAATTGGAGAAAGACACCAAAGACATTAACAATTCTCTCCTGGAGAGTTAAAGAAAAACAATCTCTCAGACATATTTATGCAATAAAAGACCTTAAAGGGAAAATGCAAACGGGCTACACAAATTGTAGAATCATATTTTTCAAATTTATATAAATCAAAAAATATAGATATAGGGGAAATAGCTGAATTTTTGAAAACAATTGACTTAACAAAAAAACTATCACTGCAACACAATAAATTTTTAGACAGCCCTATTACTAAGGCAGAAGTGATAGAAGCTATTACTCAAGCAAAAAATAATTAGACAGCAGGACCTGATGGTTACCCTTTTGAGTTTTATAAAATGTTTAAATCTGAATTAATAGATTCCTTTGTAGCATTAAGTAATAATATTTTAGAAACAGGGGTTATACCTAAAACGTAGCAACAATCAGAAATTATTTTGATCCCAAAGCCTATGAAAGACAAGACTTTAACATCTTCCTACTGTCCCATCACACTGCTAAATACTGACTCAAAAATCTTTACAAAATTAATAGCAAACAGACTGAAACAGATCCTTCCAGACTATATTGAAACAGACCAAACAGGGTTCCTCCCAAAAAGAAACATCACAGAAAACACCTGGAAATTAATAGATATAATACATCACTGCCTGAATAATAAATTAGAAGCCCTTCTCCTGTTGCTAGCTGTGGAGAAGGCTTTTGACAGCATAGATATAAATCATTTTTAAAAACTCACAGAACTAATGGGATTCGGAAACAATTTTCAACAGGTATACAGGCTTTATATGCTAATCCCACTGCTAAATTAAAAATAAATAACAATCATTCTAATGAGATTCACCTACAAAGAGGAACATGTCAAGGGTGTCCTCTGTTACCTCTGCTATTTATATTAGCGATGGAACCACTGGCGGAGATAATTAGGAAAAAAAAGAAAATAACAGGGATACAGGTAGGGCAATCTGAACATAAAATATCATTATATGCAGATGATATCATATTATACACCACCAACCTCTTAGACTCACTAGTTGAATTATATAAAAACATAGAAGATTTTGGAGAAATTTGAGGCCTTCAGTTTAGCAAAGAAAAATCTCAAATTCATATAATAAATGTAGGACAAACTCAACTAAACAACATAATAGAAAAATTCAGATTTAAAATCCCAGATAAACCATGGAGATATTTGGGCATATACATCCCACTTAACTTAGACCAATTATTTTATTGCGACTATAAAAAATTGCATCAGGAAACTCAAATACTATTAATAAATTGGAACACTAAATTATTAAACTAGACAGACAGATTACACCTAATTAAAAACTTTATATTACCAAAGTATTTATTCCTATTTAGGGCCCTCCCAATAATGATTCCAAAAAAAGTTATTAAAACCCGGCAAAACGACTTGAACAAATTCTTTTGGAATAATAAAAAACCAAGGATAAATCACAGAACACTCTCTAGGGCAACATCTCAGGAAGGCATAGACTTCCTGAACTTATACACCTACTATGAAGCTACAAACCTAGCAGCTTTGATAAAAGCAGCTACAGCAAGGAAGCCTCCAACATGGTTACAATTAGACCTGTATCCTTTAACAAATATAGCATTATATGACATATTGTGGAACATCAAAACGACAAAAACCCCTAAAAAATATGCACAGTAAAATCCTGGCAAATTCACTAGTTATATGGTTAGAGCGACAAAAATTACTGACGCCGGGCATCTCATACCAGGCATCATATTTAAATCCAGGGGTCATTTCGTAGAAAAAGAGGTGCAGGAGCTCATTAGCATAACTCATTTGCATAACTCATTTGCATATGCCACACCCCCTAACATACCGGAAGTGTGGCAGAAGGCAACACCCACCCCTCAGGCTCCACTCCACAGGGGAGTGAAACTGACCTGCTCTTCCTCCATTCCCTTCCCCATCCAATACTTTGTGCAATAAAAATAAGCTTAAAGAACACACCCTCATTCTCTTCCTGCTCCCTTGAAACCACCAGGTTTCAAGTAGACTTGAGATACCCAGGACAGGTGCACCACCCATCCCTTCCCCTTCCCCTCCCCACAACAAGGCACCCTGTGAGGTAGGTGGGGCTGAGAGAGGTCTTTTGAGAACTACTCATGAGAGAACAGCTCTGAGAGAACTTGTGACTGGCCCAAGGTCACACCAGCAGCTGCATGTGGAGGAGTGGGGAATCCAACCCAGTTCTCCCAGATTAGAGTCCAACTCCTGACCACTACACCAAACTGATGGGGTGGAAGCTGCTGAAGGGTTGGTGAAATTTCTCCAGTACTTATGTGCCATGTGCCCAGATAAAAAATGGTATACTTAGAAAATTTATATGCCACCTTGAGCAAGTCTCTGGAAAAGCAGCACACAGTCATAAAAGGAACTATGATAAAATTATCAATATTAAAACAAAACATTAAAAACAATAAAGGCCCTAGCAGGGCTTTCCCCGTGACACTGCACTTCTGCACTGCCCAGGGAAGCCGAGGAGGGGGCGGGGCTTGGTCATGTGCCCACCCCCTGGGCTCCTCACTCCCAGAGCTGCGCTCCTGTGCGCTCCCGCTCCAACGGACCCCTGTTTAAATCAAACATGGTTTGGCCCAGGACAAAATCCTGTAGATTTCCGGGACTGGCAACAAGCTGGGGTTACATAAATAGTGCAGTTGCTAGAGAAAGGCAAAATAATAGAGAAGGGAAAACTAGAACAGAAGATACAACGAAAAATACATGGGTACAAATATTTCCAAATAAAACATTTGTTAGAATCCCTACAACTGAAGCTGACAAGAAGTAGGCACATCATCCCATCTGAGATAATGCTGAATGAATCGAAAGAACAATTACCTGGTCTTATTACAAAGATGTATCAAATGCTAAATGAAATACAAGAAGAAAAGATAACATTATATCAAAAACAGTGAAATATAGATTTAGGAAACAATTTGACAGAAGAAGACTGGATCTCAATTTGGAATGCACCTAGTTTGACATCAAAAATAACTACCATTAAATTACAGGCAGTAAAAATTCTGGCAAGATGGTATATTCCACCTGCTACATCTTATAGAATAAATAATAATTTTTCACCAAATTGTAAAAAATGTGGTCAATTAGCAAATTTCTTGCACTGTTGGTGGACATGTCCACTAATTAAAGAATTTTGGATGCAGGTTTTATCAAACATAAATGAGATTACCTCTATCATGTTAGAAATGAAATCAGAAGTGATACTGCTGGAAAACTGGAAGACATCACACACAACACAGGGAATTATAGAAGGACTCTCAATGTTACTAATAATAGCAAAAACTTTGATAGCATCTAAATGGATAGATAAACAAGCTCCAACTATTCAAAATTGGTTAACGAAAATCTGGGAATATTTTATCTTGTGTAAGTTGTCATATACTGTATGTAACAGTCCATTAACTCAATACCAAAACAAAGTTGTATGTATCTGGTTCCTGACTGTAAGTTATCTAATGGAAAAAGACATTCTTCCAACTAATCCTTTGTACCAAAATATGATATATTTTTAAGCAGTTAATGAACATGTGGCATTATACAAGATTATGTACACTAGTTGTTGCATGGCGATATGTTTGTAAAAATGTTAAAAATTGTTAATTAAAAAAAATCTGACTCTAGGGATGCGGTGCTCATCTCCGTTTCCAAGCTGAAGAGCCAGCACTGTCCAAAGACATTTCCGTGGCCATGTGGCCGGCATGACTAGATGCTGAGGTGCACAGAACGCTGTTACCTTCCCACCGAAGTGGTACCTATTTATCTATCATGTATGAAATGTGTTGGTAGCCGCTTTGAGCCTGCCGTGAGGCGGGGAAGGCGGGATAGAAATCCAATATACAAATAAATAAATAAAATACTTGCAATCTCTTGCTTTCGAACTGCTAGGTTGGCAGGAGCTGGGACCAGAGACGGGAGCTCACTCCGTCTTGCAGCACTCGGGTCTTGACCTTTCAATCTGCAGTTCAGCGTCTTAACCACTTGAGCCACTGCAGCCCCAAATAACCAAATACAGGGAGAAAAATAACAGTCACATGACAGAAAGGCAGCTAGGGATCATGAATATAAGGACTGATGCAAGGTGAAACTGCCAGGACAAATGCAACACTCACGATGTACTCAATTCATTCTGGTCCTCCCTCCTTCCATAGGGATGCCAGCTTCCAGGTGGGGCCTGGGGATTCCCCAGAAGCCCACCCCTAGACTACAGAGATCAGTTCCCCTGGAGAAAATGGGCATTTTGAAGGGTGGAGTCTATGGCATTGTACCACAGTGAAGTCCCTGTCCTCCCCAGGCTCCACCCCCAAATCTCCAGGAGTTTCCTGACCTGGAGCTGGCAACCCTACCCCCCACCCCCTGTTGGTGGCCCTGGGGGACCTGGCGACCCTACTCCTTAGCCAGAGAGTGGCGGAGTTTGGCGCTTTCCTCCAGCCCCCTGTCCTGCTCCCCTCCTGCAGATGTCCCTCCCCCCCAGCAGGGGCAGCAGTGTAGTCTGCTGTGGCAAATTGAACAAAAACAAGACAAGGCCAGTGGGCAGTGTGGGATAGTGGTGAGAGTGTCAGATTGGGCGGTGGGAGGGATGCCACCTGGCTGACTGTGCCTACCAGCCATTCGCCTTCCGTGATTCTGATGCTTTCAGAGCCAGGTACTGGAGCGGTAGCTGGTGCTGGACGCAGAAGGGCTATCATGACACCCCTCTCCACCCTCTCCCCCAACCGGTCTTGTTTGCAGCCAACAGAAGGATTCACCAATAGCTTGTGTCTATATTTAAATGTCTGTTTTAAAAGAGGCAGGACCATGGTGGCTCAGAGGTTAAGACGCTAAACTGCAGACCAGAAGGTCGGTAGCTTGGTAGTTCAAGACCTGAGTGCCGTGTGACGGAGTGAGCTCCCGTCTCTGGCCCCAGCTCCTGCCAACCTAGCAGTTTGAAAGCAAGAAATCGCATGTAGATAATTAGGTACCACTTTGGTGGGAAGGTAACAGCATTCCGTGCACCCTCAGCATTTAGTCACGCTGGCCACATGACCATGGAAACGTCTTCGGACAACACTGGCTCGGAGATGAGAACCGCCCCCTAGAGTTGGATATGACCAGCTTTCAAGCAAGGGAAGCCTTTACCTTTACCTTTATTAAAAGAGGCGGGCACACTAGTGGTGTCCATTACCCCCATTCGGAGAGATTTTAAATCCAGCCTATAGTGGGCGATTTCATCAAGTGGCCCAAACAATAAAGGCAATGAATCTAACTGTATGATCCCCACCCCCATGGAACAAGTATGGATTTTAATTTAATATGTTCCTGACCATATTCTTTGAACCACCTTGTGTTATTACAGGGATTATTTAATGCTGATTCATAATTAGTAATATATAGTACTTTGGCTGCAATTCATTGCGCGCTCACTTGAGAATAAGTCCCTTTTAATTCAGCGGAGCTTACTTTCCTAATAAACTTGTGTAAGATGGGTCTGGGGATGTGGAATGGCATAGTACAGCCTGATCTCCTCAGATCTTGGAAGGTACTTGGATGGGAGACCACCAAGGAAGACTCTACAGAGGCAGGCGATGGCACGCCACCTCCACTTCTCACTTGCCTTGAAAGCCCCTTGCTGGGGTTGCAGTAAGCAGGGTTGGTTGTTGGATGGGAGCCCACCAAGGAAGGCTCTACAGAGGCAGGTGATGGCCAACCACCTCTGCTTCTCACTTGCCTTGGAAGCCCCTTGCTGGGGTCACCATACGTCAGCTGTGACTTCATGGCACTTTACATCCACACACAAGATTGGTCTGAAAGGTCTTTTCTGCCCCCTAATGCATCTAATGGATTTGTAATTTAAGTGGGATTACAGATGATAGATGCATGGTTTATGCATTATTAGTCTCTGTGTGTTAAGTGTGGTCAAGTTGCTTCCAATTGATGGCAATCCTATCAATTAATGACCTCCACAACGTCCTCTCATTAACAGCCTTGCTGAGGTCTTGCAAAACGGAGGGCCCTCATGGCTTCCTTGATAGAGCCCATCCATCTCAGGCTGAGTATTCTTTTCCTGCTGCCTTCCACTTTTCCTAGCTTTATTGTCTTTTCCAGTGACTCTTGTCTTCTCAGAATGTGACCAAAGTATGGGGAGAGTTCAGGCTTGATTTGATCTAGAACCCACTTATTGGTCTCCTCCAACACCACCTTTCAAACGAGTCAGCTTTCTTTCTGTCAGCTTTCTTCATTGCCCAACTCTCACCCATCCATCCATAGTAATGGGTAGGGGTCATTTCGTAGAAAAAGAGGTGCAGGAGCTCATTAGCATACCTATTAGTATAACTCATTAGCGTATCCTATGCCCCCTGACATCACTGGAAGTGTGTCAGAAAGGGAAGCAAAGAGGGGAGGGCATCTTCAAAAGCCTCCCCTCCCTTTCCCCAGCTGGCCTGCCAAGGCGGGCAGGGTAGGGGGAGTGAAGCAAGAAGGGCCCCATAGAATACAATGGAAAGATTGTGCCACCGTCACCACGCAACTCTAAACTTTAAACCCTTTCTCACTTCACTTCCTCCACAGGCCTGCTGGGAGCTGGGGGAGGGGCTTGCCACCACTGCCATTTGTGGCCACTAGAGGTGTGCAAATAAAAATTTTTTGGCCCGATTCAGATCGGGCCAAATCAGGCCACATGTGTTCTGACAGTTGAATGACCCCCGCATGTCAGTTTTGGCCGTGCAAACTGATTGGGGAGTCCTTGGGCCTGCGGAATGTCAGTTTCAGCCCCATTATACCCTATGGGCCATTGAAATCAATGGCAAAAACTCATAGAGTATATGAGGGGATGGAGGAGAGGAGGTTTGAGGGAGAGGCTCCAAACTTGCAGGGTAGCTGATGGGGGCCTCTCCCTGAAATACTGAAATACCCACCAAGTTTCAAGAAGATTGGACCACGGGGTCCGATTCTATGGGCCCCCAAACAGGTTGCCCCCATTCCCTCCATTGTTCTCTATGGTGGGAAAAATACATTACTTTTTTCCCACCATAGAGAACAATGGAGGGAATGGGGGCAACCTGTTTGGGGGCTCGTAGAATTGGACCCCCTGGTCCAATCTTCTTGAAACTTGGTGAGTATTTGGGGGAGAGGCTCTAGCAGCTACCCTGTAAGTATGGAGCCTCTCCCTCAAACCCCTTCCCCTCCAGCCACTTTTTAAGCCGCCACCACTGCATTTCAGCAACAATTTGGTGGTGGGCCGAATCAGCTCAGAAAATCTGATTTAGCCTGTGGCTGCCCTAGTGCCCACTCCTGGGCTGGTGGAGCACTGCTCTGCCTCGCTCCAGTCCCAAATGACCCCCGGTAATGGGAAATACAATGGCATAACTTAAGTTGATCTTGGTCACCCACGACACATCCCTGCACTTAAGAACCTCTTCTAGCTAATTCTTGGCTACCCTTCCCAGTTTCAATCTCCTTCTGATTTCTTGGTTGCAGTCTCCGTTTTGGCTGATGATGGAACCAAGGAATAGGAAATCTTGAACATTTTCAATTTCTTCATTTTCAACCTTAAAAGTTATGTAATTCCCCGGTAGTCATTACTTTTGTCTTTTTCTTCTTGATGTCCAGCTGTAATCCTGCTTTTGCACTTTCTGTCATCAGGAGTCATTTCAAGTCTTCACTATTTTCTGCCAGTAGTGTGCCATCTGCAAATCTCAAACTGTTAATGTTCCTTCCACTAATTTTCACTCCACCTTCATCTAAATCTAATCCAATTTTCCTTATGATGGTTTCTGCATACAGATTGAACAAACAGGGAGATAAAATACATCCTTATCTGACACCTTTGCCAACTGAAAGCCATTCTGTTTCTCCATATTCTGTCCTAACAGTAGCTTCTTGTCCAGAGTATAGGTTGCACATCAAAACAATCAGATTTTGTGGCACATCCACTTCTTTTAAAACCAGCCATAACTTTTCATGGTCCATACAGTCAAAAGCTTTGCTGTGGTCTTTGAAACACAAGCTGATTTTCTTCTGAAATGCTCTTGTATGTTCAAGTAACTAACATAAATTTACGATATGATCTCTAGTGCCTCTTCCTTTTCTGCATCCAGCTTGAACATCTGGCATTTCTTGTTCCTTGTATGGTAACGATGTTTGTTATAAGATTATGAGCATCACTTTACTCATGTGAGAAATTAATGCAATATTTCAATAGTTGCTGCAGTCTTTGACATCTCCTTTTTTGGAATTGGAATGTAAATTGAGCATTTCCAGTCTGAGGGCCATTGTTTTCCATTTATTATTAGAGATGCTGCTAAATCTCACTCTGCCTGTCCACAGTTTGTAAAGGGGAGGGACTTATGTCAGAGCCTGGTAGACAGAAAGAAACATTCTGAACATTCCTTTGGCCTTCACCAGTAGCTGAAACCATTAACCTTCTGAGCAAAAGGGAAACACAGAGGTATAAAACACAGAAGCCATGCTATGCCTTTTATTTAGACCAACCGAAATCACACAAAGCAGTGTGCAAGCTAAGCTTTCACATTCTTTGGAACTCTTCATCAGGTAGGATATTCAAGTTGGGAGGGGGGGGGTTGAAATGCTTCAGGTAAAGCTGTTTGAAAACATCCATTGTAGAATGCCAGGCAGGTTTGAATAGATAAAATGGTTCTCTGTGATCACCCACAACCAATATATTCACTAGTTAAAACTCTCTCTGACACTGGAATGCACAGTTCCCGGGGGGGATGTGACTTCTCAGGAAGATGTGGCTTTTGGTGTAGTGGTTAAGTGCGCAGACTCTAATCTGGGAGAACCGGGTTTGATTCCCCACTCCTCCACTTGCACCTGCTGGATGACCTTGGGCAGGCTATAGTTCTGGCACAGCTGTTCTTGAAAAAGAGCAGATTCTGTCAGAGCTCTCTCAGTCCCACCTACCTCCCAGGGTGTCTGTTGTGGGGCAGGAGCTTCTAAGCCGCCCTGAGACTCCCTTGGGTAGTGAAGGGCGGGGCATAAATCCAATCTCTTCTTCTTCTTCTTTTGTGGGGAGTGCCCCAGAAGTTACATCAAAAGAGGAGCAGTTTGGGGAGTGACCTGGAAGTGACATGATGCGCTCTTCCTTGACCTTTTAACAGGAAGTGACATCATAGGAAGTTACTCGGGATGTGATGTCACTTCTTTGCTAAGCACCCCCCCCCCCCCCCCCCAATCTCCAGGCAACCCTATGGCTGAAGGAAGGAAGAAGTTCAGGTGGGCTCTGTCAGCCATCACTTGTGCCACCGCCAGGGTTTTGATGGCCTTTGTGTAAGGTACCCTCCCTAGGCCACTGTGAGTGACATGGGCCCTCAGTGCCAATGCAGTGTAACAGTTGGAGCGCCAGACTAGGACAGAGTTTCCCAACATGGTGCCTATGGCCACTATGGCACCCGCCAGGCTTTTCAGAAAGGGAGCATGGCTGTTGTGAGGCAGGGCTTTTTTATTAGCCACTCTCATTCAAAGGAAAGAGCCAGTTTGGTGTAGTGGTTAAGAATGCAGACTCTAACCTGGGAGAAGTGGGTTTGATTCCCCAATCCTCCACCTGGAGCCAGCTGGGTGACCTTGGGCCAGTCACAAGTTCTCCCAGACCTGTTCTCTCAAGGGCAGTCTTTGAAAGAGCTCTCTCAGCCCCACCTACCTCACAGGGTGCCTGGAGGGGGCAAGGCAAGTGTGTGGTTCTGTTCCCCCTTCATGCTTTCCTTCTTTTTATTATCCAGTCTCTTTTTGCCCTTCTCCTGCCAGCTTTCCTTCATTCTTCTTTATCCCTCTTTCTCTTTGCCTGCCTCCTGTGGTAGCCATTTGGGTTTGGTTCCATCTCTGGTGGCAGCCATTTTGGGGTGGCGCTCACCAACACTTCTCAGAATCCCTAAAGGTGGGTGTAGGCTGAGAAAGGCTGGGGGAGGGTTGCCAGCTGTTTGAAATTGCCCACCCCAAACTCTCATTGCCTGCCAGCACTCAGCTTGGCAGTGGGGGAAAATGTCAGGGTGAAAGGGGTATGCGTGTGCGATCAGTGTCCACAGTGTGATGATGTGGCTCTCGGGGCAGCACAGAAGCTCTAGCATTTGCCCAAACCATAGGATTTGGGGGAAATGCTAGCGCAACCCTCCTCGTGCAATGATCACTTCCCTTCGTGCCAGGCTCTGCCTGGCAACCCGAGTTTGGGAACCCTGAACTACGATCTGGTAGACACAGGTTCGAACCCCCACTCTGCCAAATAGCTTGCTGGGTGACCTTGGGCCACTCACACACTCTCAGGCTAACCTACCTCACAGGGTTGTTGTAGGGATAAAATGAAGGAGAGGAGAAGGATATAAGTTGCTTTGGGTCCCAATTGGGGAGAAAAGCAGGGTATAGATGTAAATAGAGAAGTCTGCTCCCTCTGCCTTTGGCATCCTTGGGTGCTCTGTGCACACAGAGACAGCAGTGGTGGGCTCTTTGCTGGAATTGGAGCCCTCCCCAAACACCCCGCCCTGCTTCTTCAGGTGCAAACCCTGCCCACCAGAGCACCAGTTAGTACCCTGACTTTACCCACTGTCCCAACTGGGCCAGCAGAACTTCTGTCCAACAGCCTGGAATGAAGACAAGTGCAGCTGGCACCACAACAGACCTGTTCAAAGACAGATCAAGATGGGTGGCCGTGTTAGTCTGTCTGTAGCAGTACTGTTCAAAGACACAAAGGAGAAGGATTTAAAAAGAACTGCTAAACGACAACAGAAGACTGCAGAGTCCCTGGGTACTCATAGAATCATAGAGTTGGAAGGGACCTCCTGGGTCATCCAGTCCAACCCCTTGCACAATGCAGGACATCCACAAATACCTCCCCCCTCCCCTGACCCCTGTTCCATGCCCAGAAGGGGACAAAAAATCTCCAGGATCCCTGGCCACACTGGCCTGGAGAAAACTGCAATCAGCGTTTCCCTGGGCGTGTAAGAAAGGGCCACAAGAACTAAGCCCTGATGCAACCCTTCCTGTCCTCCCTTCTCATGCTCCGCCTAAGCTCACAGAATCAGCATTGCAGTCTCTGTTTGAAAACCTCCAAAGAAGGAGAGCCCACCACCTCCAGAGGAAGCCTGTTCTACTGAGGAACCACTCTAACTGTCAGGAAGTTCTTCCTAATGTTTAGCTGAAAACTCTTCTGATTTAAATTCAACTCCATACCACCTCAATACGACGGCCCTTCAAGTACTTTAAGATGGTTATCATATCAATTCTCAGTCGTCTCCTCTCCAGGCTAAACATACCCAGCTCCTTCAGCCATAGGCGTCAACTACGGGGGGGGGGGGAGCTCGAGGGCTTGAGCCACCCCCGAAATTTCCCAGGGGGGACTGAGCCCCCCCCGGGAAAATGGTGTGCCTTCTGCCGCGCCTCCCCGGGCCCTTCCTAGGGCCGCTGCCGTCTCTCTCCCCCCCCCCACCTGGCCACTATGTCCCTCCGTCCGTCCGTCCAGGGGCCGGCTAAGCAAATGCCCAGCTGGTCCCTGGACAGATGGAGGGAGGGATGGAAGCAGGAGAGGTCAGGCGGGGGGGAGGCGGTGGTGGCTCCCCCCACCCCGGATTTTGAAAACTTGACGCCCCTGCCTTCAGCCTTTCCTCACAGGACTTGGTCTCCAGACCCCTCACCATCTCTGTTGCCCTCCTCTGGACACCTTCCAGCTTGTTTTTATCTTTCTTAAATTGTGGTGCCCAAAACTGAACACAGTACTCTAGGTGAGGTCTAACCGGAGCAGAGTAAATTTGCGTGATATGGACACTGTACTTCTGTTGATACAGCCCAAAATCGCATTTGCCTTTTTAGCTACCGCATCACACTGCTGACTCATGGAAATGGAAACATAGTGTGTGTGTGTGTGCGCGTGCGTGCACTTTGAAAGCAACTCTGAGTCTCTGTAAGAAAAGAAGAGCCAAAATGGCTCAAAATAAATACATGCACACGCATGCATGCGCACAGTCCCTGAAATGGAATTGTGCTGGGAAAGGGTGCCCACAACAGCAAGGGGAAGGGCTATCTATCAAGAGCTGAAAAGGGGCAGTCCCCTGGAGAAAAATGGTGGATTTGTAGGGTGAACTCTATAGCATTGTATCCCACCCCCCCACCCTCCCGAAAAACGGACGATGCTCTGAGAAGCAGAAAACACTCTGAATGTGCAAATGGTGCGATCCATTAACACACCGTGGTCAACGTAGTGAACAACACTGACAAAACCAAACGTGTCAAAGAAACATGCTACAAAAAGTGCAACATGCTCAAGATCAAAATGCAAACAGAAAGGGGGGGGGGGAAGGTGAATGCGATTAACTCAGCGGCTCAAAGGTCCATGAATGTCTTTCCTTTTCCCCAGCTGTTACAATTAAATCCTGATGGCAAACCGATCCATTGGTGCGGATGGGGTTTCTTATTCATGGGGAAGGTGCTGGAATGGAGAAATGACTTCTCCGCAGGAAGGCGTCAGACTTCAGTCTCCTGACGAGACTGTGAAAATCCAAAAAAGGCTTCATACAGTCCAATTAGGAGGGACAGGAAGAGGGGATGCCTCCTACCTGCAGGGGAATGAGGCACATCATTCAGTCATGCCAGTCACTCACCATCTCTTAATTTTACAAAGAGAGCCGGGAGACCCCCAGAGTTACTTATTTGACTCTCAGGTATTTTATGCCTTTGTTTATAGGCTCTTGTTGGAACAAGATGGATTCTTTTAGTTAATAGGCACCCCATGGAGTTCAAATGGATTTCCTCATTGACTGCTGAGAAGGGGCATCAGGCGCTTGCCCTCCGTGGATGTTTTTGCAGCTCTACGGCTAGCATTTATCAGCGAAGTATTTGTTTCCTTGAACATAGGGATTCTGCAGCATCTTTTCCAATGGGCTTCACTGAAAGCCAGCGCTGCTGCTAGAGGGGAGGGGCCTTCCAGGATTTGGGAGTGAAAAGCGATGGTCTACCTCTTGGTTAGAGCGCCAGAGACGCCATCCCACCATCCCTGGACATAAGCTCTGGCCCACAGATTTATATTGTTATCAATTACATTTTAATCCTGTAGATTGCGAGCCCTTTGGGAAGAGAAATGCATCTGGAAAACCTGTTGTAAGCTGGCCTGAGCCCCACGGGACAGAGCCAGGCATAAATCAAAGGAATACACCCACAAGCAAAAGAACATTTTTGATTTGCCGGGCACTTTTAGAAACGGAGTCTGCTTCCCTCTTGTGAGGCTCCGGTGCAGAAATAAGGTGCCGTCAGTTTTCATCCATCACCTAGTCAAGATGGTGCGAAGCCTTTTGGATTTTCACAGGGTCTTGTTGAGAGACATGATTTGGAAGCTTTTCTGTAAATTTGTTGATGCCTTTCAGGTGATTGTGCAAATTGTGCCGACAGAGCAGTTTTCCATTAGGATTTGATATAGCAACAGAGGGAGACGGGACATGCCTGCAAGCTCCTTTGAGCTCCATGTTTATATTCACCTGGTGTGGTTTGGTTTTTGCATTTTGACTTCTGGTAGGCTTTGGTTTATATAGTTTATGTAGGGTTTGCCCGCTCAGGGTTAGGAAATACCAGCTGATTTGAGGGGTGGAGCCTGGGGAGGGAGGGGATTGGGGAGGGGCCTCAGCAGGGTATAGTGCCACAGAGTCCACCCTCCGAAGCAGCCCTTTTCTCCAGGGGGACTGATCTCTGTTGCTTAAAGATCAATTGTAACAGTGGGAGATCTCCAGGTGCCACCTGGAGGGTGGCAACTCTAAGTATATGTCTGATTATATCATTGCCATTTATAACCTACAAGCATTGTGTTATAACAAAATGACTTACTGGCGCATTCAGAGGGATGTTGTTAACTCCCCCCGCCCCCAAAGAGTGCTTTTTAAAAATTCCTGGGCTGGTGAGCAGGTGGTTGTTCAGGCTTGCTTAAGTCCAAGCACAATTAAGATTTTTCTGTGCTTTCTGAATGTAAGATGAGCTTTCCAGCAAGAAAACCTGGAAATGGAACTCTTCACTGGAATGGGCGACTGACCAGTGGCAGTGCTTCAATGCAAGATTAAGGGGATTTGGGTCAGTCTGGAACCTGCAGAACTGAAGCCCCTGGTCTCTTTTGCCCAAAGCCCTGATGTGTGAAAACTTTTTCCCGACTTGAGGAGAATTATACTCTGGACCGACTTAGTTATTGGACCCAAGCCCAGGTGAGCCCCGGCACAAATGCTTTGCACCGGAGACCGTGCCAGGGACTGCCCGTCCAGATTCACACTTCATCTCAGATCCCACCCCCACCCCCTGTGCGGTGAGCACCAGCTGTGGCCATGTAGCGGTGCATTCCTGGAACACATTTGCTCTGCAAGATTTCCATGCCAAAAGCATCCAAAGCAACAGCAGCCCTGCACAGGAGGACAATGTGAAGCGTCCAGGGCCTGCAAAGGACGCCCAAACAAACAAACATAGTACATAAAACTGCCCTCTGTCATTGCTTCTTTTGTTTCCTAAAAAGGGCCGAACCACAAATTATGACTTTTGGCCCATTGTGTCTGAGTGTTGAAGACTTGACTTTGCCTCACAGCCACAGGCACATTCCAGGGGCAAGGGAACTTGTTTTTCCAAGTGTACGGGGACCCCAGTTCTGACTGGAACCACAGTGGAGGAGAAGGAGGAGGAGACCGGATATATACCCCACCCTCCACTACCCAAAGGCTTACAATCTCCTTTCCCTTCCCTTCCCCAAGACAGACACTCTGTGAGGTAGACGGGGCTGAGAGAGCTCTGAGAGAACTGCTCTTGAGAGAATAGCTGTGCCAGAACTATGGCTTGCCCAAGGTCATCCAGCAGGTGCAAGTGGAAGAGTGGGGAATCAAACCCGGTCCTCCCAGATTAGAGTCTGCACTCCTAACCGCCACACCAAACTGGTTCTCCTTTCAGCCTTTCCCCAGTGGCAGTTTCCCAATCCAGAACAGCCAGGGGGTACTAGTTTTCCTCGTATGCACCAACGGGCTACAAGTGCAACCCACAATGGGGTAAATCGTGTTCCCCGGAGCCATTTCAGGTCAGGAAAAAGGCAAGGGTAGGAGGCTAAAGCTGCTGCTCCCCAGAACACTTGGGAAACAAATTCGCTCACCCCTAATATATGACTGTCTGAGTTAAAGTCAGGTCAAGAAATCCAGACACTACCAGTTAAAAATCATAACATGCAGCATGGCCCTTTAAGCTAGATCTTTTTAAACCTCAGTGAGGGCAAAGTCATTTGCAAGGGGAAAATTAGGGGCTGGCTCTGCATTTGGCATTCGATGTAAATTTTTTCAACACTGAGGAAAAGGTGCAGCTCAAAACCACATCCAAATACCTCAGGGCAACGGCATACTGACTACAAAGTCACCCCTGAATGGCCATAAATCTATGCAGAAGACACCATAAAACCCAATGATCAAAGAAAGCAAAAGTGGTATGCAATGCAGGGGGTACCATAAAATCCAATGATCAAAGAAAGTGAAAGCAAGATGCAGTGCAGAAGGGGTATTTATGTTCCAACATGGGTTTTGTAAAACAACAGAGGGAAAAGCCCAGGGTCTATGAATCTGAAGAGTGTCACGTGCATGAATTGTCTTTTCCTCTCTTCCTGCTTTTGTAGGGCAGAAAAAGGACAAAAGGACCCATTTTCCACTGCAAAGAAGCCAGAGGGCTGCCCCCCCCCCAAACATGGGATCAGCCTGTGGAAGAAAAGACAAGAGACTCGAGGAAGTTGGCATTTCTTATTGAGATCCATGGATTTTGCCTGGACATCAGTAACAAAACCCGGTCCCCCCCACCCTGTCCCTCAGGTCTCCCCACCAGAAACCTGGCAAAATCACCCCACTCCTGGATGCTAAATTAGGATGGGAGAAAACCTGAGGATGGAGATCCCATGGGCCACTAACATTGGCGATACTGTGGGAGACGGCCAGGGGGGAATGCTGTCTTGTTGTGCAATTGACTCCTCTCATGGTGATGATGTAGTGGTTCCTGTCATGGGACCTATATGAAGAGTCTACACATATATACTGTACATATATACACAGCAGAAGAGGTGGGTGAATATAGGGAATCCATCTCTTAGCAGAGAAGGGGATATCCATGACTGACATGGTGGAGGTTGAGGGCACTCCAGAAGATTATTTGGGGGTGTTTGGAATCACAGGAGATCTCCTTTGACCAGCTGTAATTTACTGGGTGCCCTTTTGGAGGAGGAAATGGCGTTTCCAGGGCTCTTTAAGAAACAACAAAAACGTGTGCAGGTAAAACAGGTGGAAAGGCTGCATTCTCTTGTTCTAAGGTGCCCCGTAGGTTTAGAATGAGTCACAAATGGGGGACAGAGTCCTGGGATAAATGCAGGCTGTGTTTGGTCGGTTGGTGCTCTGTCTTCTGATGTTGCTATGGATCAAGGAGGCTACCTACAGATTCTGGGATCACAAAGAGGTTGACTTCTCCAGAACAGCAACCATGGACTAGCCAGCGACTTCTGAAACATTTGGCAACCCCCCCCCCCCCCATGAAGGGAAATCGAACCAGACCCAGAATGCCACAGCACTTTGCAGCGGTTGGGATGTCAACATTGTTAAAATTCCAACAGGTAGATATCAATTGCATTTCAGAAGATAAGTTCCCCATATTTGAAATGAGGGTGATCCCCCCCCCGCCCCAAATTTAAGCATCAAATGTGTGTAACGGCACACAGACATGGCAATCTGTCTGTGCCGAATTCTGGCCCGAACTCCAAGTCTTGGTGCTATTGGTCCTTTTGTTTAGGGCTGAAAAGGTCCTCCTCTAGTTCCCCTGCAAGGATCCACCCGTCCCATGGGATAGAGATGAAAGTGTGTTTTAATGCAATGACTGATTCCTCAGATCCCACCCCCACAACCTCCCCCCCCCCCGGCCCCGGTCCTTTTAGTGAGGACTTAGCTCCCCTCTGCCCTCTCCCCATCAACAAATGCCCTTCTGAAAGGCTTCGTGGGCCGGTGTTGCTCCAGCAGCAGGTGCCTGGAGGGAAGAGAGATGGGACTGGTGGTGATCTCGAATCCCTTGTTGTTCACCTGCTGTGGCCCCTGGGGGTAAGGACAAGAGGCACCCAGTAACCGTATCTCCTGCCCCCTGGTGGAGGAGTCCAGTCAGGCCCCCCAAATGTTACGAGGAGGAAGGAGGCAAGAGGATTCCTCAGCCATCGTTGCCTTGTATAGAAATCCACGGGAGGCTGGGGGCCCACATGCCTGGGCAGCCTTCAGTCCGAGTAGATGATGAAGCCAGAAAAGGTGCTATATTTGTTATTGTTGCCCCCGTGGGCTTTGCCTCCGTCCAGCTTGATGAACACCTCGTCCCCGGCGTCCAGGTGTAGGATGACGCTGTTGCTGGCGTAGTCGTAGTTCTGATCGGCGTCTTGAGCAATGGCGCTGGCCCTGACCTGGAGCGGGAGAGGGAAGAGGTGGGTGGTGGAGCAAGACAGAAGGGGGGGGGAGACCCACAAGGGGAGGACAAAACTGTTAGTGACAGTGATGGAAAAGACCCCCCCTTTATCCTTTTCCTGGTTCTGCAAAGTTTTCATTTTTACAGTAAAGCCACTACTCTTTGCATCCCCCCCCCATTATTTGGCACTCAAGACAGCCCCCCCCCCCAACCCCCCTTGCTTTGAATTCCAACCTCTGGCACCCACAGAAAGGGTGCTGTGCAAGCTGCTCCCCCCCCAGCAGATTCCTTAGGGGTACATTCTCTTACTTAAATGAAACTATTCATTCCACCCCATGGCCTTGAGCAGTATCACACTAATAAAGTGAAAAGCAATCCTAATATCCCGACTCCAGAGACTCAGACTCATTTATTTATTCATCTCACTATCTCTTGTTCTAGCTGGGGGTGGGGGGGATTTTGCAACAGCCAAAGTGGTCTAGTGTTCAATACCAGCTAGGAGCACTCTCAGTTTCTTGCCAATAGGTGTATTTGTCCTCCCTTGAAGAAGCGGCAGAATCCGTAATTCTCTTATATCCAGGGATCATTTGGGGCCGGAGCGAGGCGGAGTGATGCTCCGCCAGCCGAGGAGTGGCCACTAGGGCAGCCACAGGCCGAATTGCCGCCGAAATTCGGCGGCGGCTTTAAAAGCGACTGGAAAAGAGGGGTTTGAGGGAGAGGCTCCAAACTTGCAGGGTAGCTACTGGAGCCTCTCACCCAAATACCCACCAAGTTTCAAGAAGTAGCATTTTTTCCCACCATAGAGAACAATGGAGGGAATGGGGGCAACCTGTTTGGGGGCCCGTAGAATTGGACCCCGTGGTCCAATCTTTTTGAAACTTGATGGGTATTTCGAGGGGAGGCTCCAGCAGCTACCTTGCAAGTGTGGAGCCTCTCCCTCAAACCCCCTTTCCTCCATCCCCTCATATACCCTATGAGGTTTTGCTATTGATTTCAATGGCCCATAGGGTATAATAGGGCTGAAACTGACATTCCCTTCTGACACACTTCCGGTAATGTCAAGAGGCGTGGCATATGCTAATGAGTTATGCTAATGAGCTCCTGCACCTCTTTTTCTACGAAATGACCCCTGCTTATATCAGAATAAAAAATACATCCCAAAAGACAATGCTCTAACGTATCGATTTACCCTGACTGACACAAACATTTGTTCAAACAAAGCAGCTTCTTATGGCGACCATCCATTACTTGAGAGGGTATCGTGTTTAATCTAGCTACTTAAACACTCTTCTACACTGAGGGGCAGTTAAATATTTTAAATATTCAAGAAGGGCCCTTGGATATGACAAACCTAAATAAAGTGGGTGGGGGGGGGGAGCAAATGCTATGTGCTCTGTCCTAAGAGCTCAAGAAATCTAGTTCTTACATACACAGATCAAAATCAACATTCGAGCATCTCCCATCCTCAGTGGTCTCAGGTCCTTGATCTGAATTCCCCAAAAGGGGAGCCTAGATTCAGTCAGTTGTATCCAAGGGCTTAGGAGCACGTTTTCCTGGCCAGCTTTCTGGTTCAACCCCCCTCCCCCAAAAGACTGTTAGTATAAAGCACAAAGTGGGGCTCTGCTAGAGTTGCCAGGTCTGCCAGTCGGGGACTTGGGGGGGGGTTCCTGTAGGGGGTCGGGACATCCCCAATTTGATGATGTCACATTGGGGACCTCACCGCCCCCAAGCCCTGCCACTCAACAATGACCACCCGCGGCCACCCCCTCCCCCTTCCCTCTTGCAAGATTTCAAGGGGCTGCCGATCAACGGGAGGGCTCCTTAAGGCACGAGAGGCCCAGGCCCGCGGCCCAGAAGCATTTAAAGGGACCCTTTAAATCAGAGGTTCCCAAACTTACTTGGCCTACCACCCCCCTTTCAGAAAAAAAAAATACTCATTGCCCCCCTGGAAATCTACCTTCAAGAAGTGGACAAAAAGATGCCGGTAGGGTCCACCACGATCCACACAGCCAGGCAGGCCAAGGCAGGCACAGAGCAGCAGCAGCAGCAGCTGAAGGCCTGAAGCCAGAGGCCAGCAGCAGCCACCACACATAGGGTTGCCAGCCTCCTGGTGGGGCCTGGGGATCTCCTGCTTTTACAAGTGATCTCCAGCTGACAGAGAGCAGCTCCCCTGGAGAAAATGGCTGCTTTGAAGGGGACTCTATGGCCCTGTATCCTGATGTGGCCCCTCCCCTCCCCTCCCCTCCCCAAACCCCACCCTCCCCTGGCTCCACCCCCAAAGTCTCCAGGTATTTCCCAACCCAGACTTGGCAACCCTAACCACACAAGAGCCCAGCAGCAACACCAGCCTTACAAGGGTGCATTTGCAATTTGCAATTTGCAAATGCATGGCTGTGATTGGCTGTGGGGACCCCTCTTCACCTCCCCCTCCCCCTCCCTCCCTGATCCCAGGAAAGACCAGGAGAAGGCAGGAAAAGGCTGCTTCAGATAGGTTCTGGACTCTTCTTTCTTTATGCTTCCACCGCCCTCTTATTTTCATTCACTGCCCCCCAGTTACACCCAAGGCTCCTACCGCCCACCTGGGTTGTTCCAGCACCTCCCAGGGGGCGGTATTGCCCACTTTGGGAACCAGTGCTTTAAATGCTTCTGGGCAGTGGGGTTTTTGCATGCCTGAACTCCAAGTGGTGATGCCACCTGGAATTCAGGTGGACAAGGCCTGCCCACCCACCCCCGCTAGCCAAAAGGGACCCTTTAAGTGCTTTTGGCCAGTGGGGCTGCATGCACCTGAATTTCAAGTAGTGAATCCCCACTTGGAGTTTAGGCATGCGGCCACGGCTGTCCCTCTCCCTTCCCTCCTGCAAGGTTTAAAGGGCCCACCAGCTGATTGCTCCCCCCAATTAGCTGGAGGGCCCTTTAAATCTCTCTAGAGAGAAGGGAGAGGGGTGACTGCAGGTGGTTGTGCTTGGGGGCGGGGCTTGGGGTGGGGCTTCCCCTGCTGGCCAGCTGACTGGTGGTGGGCTGAAGCCCTGTAAATTGGGGGAGGCTCCACCAGGACTGGGGTTTTGGCAACCCTAGCCTTTGCCCAAGTTCTTAGTGTTCTTTCGCCCATTTGTGTCCCATCCTCCTTCTAAGGAGCTCAGAGAGGCATTCCAGGTCCTCGCAAGGAACCTGGGAGGCAGGCAAGGCTGAGAGAGGGATGATTGGCCCAGGGTCACCAGGCAAATTTATAGCAATGAGGATTTGAACCTGGCTGTAACAGTCCTAGTCCAGTACTCTAACCACTACACTACATTGGTAAGAAAAACCCTGGAGGCTCACGTGGACTTTGCCCCAAAAAAGATGCCGATGGCTTCAGAAGCATAAAAGCCACCCTCGTCGCCAATTTGTGATGCTTAATTCCAGGGCTCATTTCGTAGTAGGAGCTCCTTTGCATATTAGGCCACACCCCTCTGATGTAGCCAATCCTCCAAGAGCTTACAGTAGCCCCTGTAAGAAGAGCTCTGTAAGCTCTTGGAGGATTGGCTACATTGGGGGGTGGGGTGGCCGAGAGCGCTTTGTGCTGGCTAGGCGGGATATAAATCTAAATACATAAATAAATGAAAATAAAATAATATGCAAAGGAGCTCCTGCTACGAAATGAGCCCTGCTTTACTCAATAAAGCCTCTGTTCCAAGTTTAAGGAGCCACTCATTGAAGAAACTCCACATGATGAAAGAACTTAAGAGAACATCTGCACACCATGCTCCTAACATAGGGCTGCCCAGTCAGCCCGGGGGGCGGGGGATCCCCCGCTATAGGGGTTCCCGATCCGCCGGCCGGCATTCGGCCGGCAGGGGGAACCCCACCCCCGAAGTCGTCCAGTCTGGACGACTTCCCCAGCGTAGTGACGTCACCAGGAAGTGACGTCACCACGTTGGAGACGTTGCCAGAGCGTCGCCCTGGCAACGTCTCCAACGTGGTGACGTCACTTCCGGGTGACGTCACCGGGCCCGGGCGGCTCCCGGGCAGCGAGGGACTCCCCCCCCCCCGCCAATCGGTAAGTAAGACTTGGCAGCCCTACCCCAACATCTGCACGCCAGTTCCCCTCCCTGCATCCTGGCTTATATCCACCTCCTTTGCCAGCAACAAGTTCTCTTAAAGCAACATGTCTAAATACCACACGTGCTGAAAGCACAAATCCCTTTCCTCAAATAAATGCTTGAACTGTGCTGGCAGCATAACTAGATTGACTCTAAATACATTTCAAATATTGTGCCTCTCCCCAGTTTCAGCTTGAAGGGCTCCAAAGGCAGGAGTGTCTATAAAACTTGCTACGAATCCCATCCTGCCTTGTCGAGAACCTGCTTGCGCATCCCTGCCTGCGGACAGGTGACATGTGGCTCGCCTCCTCTCCGCTGGTCACGCAAACGGAGCCGTAGGGACAAGCACCCCATCGCCGCTCCCCCATTGCCAGAACCCACCCAGTGGGTGTCACAGAGGGTCCTTGGCTGCTCAGAAACTGGGTTCAGTTTCAGTTCACTGACAAAGAAAATCGCCCCCCGTGGGGGGGGGGGAGTACCGTTATCAAAGACAGAGAAGAAATCCTCCCCCAAAGGGTTCGGAAAACAAGTGAGACTCAACTGTTGTGGGCAGCAGGATGTCTGAAACTCAGCCTCAGTAATATTTGTGTACTGAGATGGCTTAACTAACTTCGGTTTGTTCCCTGTAACTTAACATAAGGAGTAGAATCTTGTTATTTAAAAAAAACAGGACAACAACAATAACATTAAGCAGAGAAGATTTTTCAGAGGGATGCCATGGATTCCGGGCACATCCTGCAGCCCAGCCACTGCCAGAAAGATTTCATGTTTTGCACGCCAAAGTTCAGCCCCCCTGCACCTCCTTCTCCAGAGCCCGTGACTCTGTCAGCGATGGCTGTTTTGTTGTTATTTTTAACCGCCGCAATCTTCCCCCTTGTTGATCTTCTATAAAAATAGGCAGAGAGACCCTGTGGCCGAACAGCCTTCTGCCACAACGGATATGCTGCACAATGAGCTTTCTGCTTTTAATCGCAGACAAAACCCGCCGTGCACCTCCATAAACAGGGATCAGCCCTTCTCGCCCACAGGTAGCCAGTCGTAATTAAAAGCAAACAGGTCAACGTAATTGCAGTGCAACTTAGAGAAAAGGAGGATCTTCCTTCAGACCCCCTCCCAAGGGTGCTGGCCGTGGAGAAATGAGGCCCCTTTGTTTTGGCTCCTCGCTGTGCTGCCCAGTGTCACTGTCTGGAGGGAGATGGTTGGGGGGGGGGGCAGTCCACTAGCAGCTCAGTTTATGCCTGAATAACCCTGATCAGAGTTCGGACCCGGGCCAGAGTAGCAGGGGAAACTTACTGGCTTCCAGTGTAGGGCTGCCAAGTCAGCCCGGGGGGCGGGGGATCCCCCGCTATAGGGGTTCCCGATCCGCCGGCCGGCATTCGGCCGGCGGGGGGAACCCCGCCCCAGAAGTCGTCCGGTGAGGACGACTTCCCCCGTGTAATGACGTCACCCGGAAGTGACATCATCACGTTGGGGGCATTGCCCTGGCAACGCCCCAACGTGACGACGTCACCTCCGGGTGACGTCATTACGTCGCCGTGGCGCGTGCGACAACTCCCCCCCGCCGGTAAGTCGCCGGCACTTGGCAGCCCTATTGCAGTGCCACCTGAACATATAGTGCACAGGGGGTGCCAGGCAATGCTCCCGCTAAGCTGGGGAGTCTTGCGAGCAGAAATTCTATTTTGTGAGCTACTGGCATGAAAGTGGTGAGCAATTGATTTGACTACTGCATAAATTAGTTGGCTCTGAAGCCATCCTTCCTGAGCTAAGTACCTATCTGGGCAGTAACTATTTCTCCTCCTTTCCAAAATCAACCTGCAAAATACTGGAGCCGGAGACGCGTTGTAGTGAAATCAGCAAGCATGTTTATTAGCGGATCAGATGAAGCATGAAGAAGAAGAAGAAGAAGAAGAAGAAGAGGAGATTGGATTTATATCCCGCCCTTCACTCACTTAAGTGTCTCAGAGCGGCTTACAAACTCCTTTCCCTCCCCCTCCCCACAACAGACACCCTGTCAGGTAGGTGGGGCTGAGAGAGCTCTTTCCCAAGCTGTCCTTGAGGGAACAGCTGGGACAGAGCTATGGCTTGCCCAAGGTCATCCAGCCAGGTGCAAGTGGAGGAGAGGGGAATCAAACCCGGTCCTCCCAGATTAGAGTCTGCGCACTTAACCTCTACACCAAACTGGCTCTCATGATGACAACCTGGGCTCAGGGGTCCTCTTTTATTCTGGCTGGAGCCACACCTCTGGCCTCGCCCAATTGTCCCGATAGTACCTTAAGATTGTGGTTACAGATCGTAGGTTCCCTAGAGAGGATCCTAGGCGCTAGATTGGTGGCAAGTTACGATCCAGCCAGCGTTTGTTCTTCCTGACCCAAGCTCAGGTAGCTGGCCTGGCCATGTACGTTGGCCACGTGGCGGTCGCCATTACAGGGAGCACACGGTGACCACCATTGCATACATTGCACAACCCATCCACTGTGACATGCAGTCATGATGTGACTTAGAGTTACCAACTTTTAAAAACTCTCCCCTCCCCTGCTCTTCTATTTTGAACATTAGCCAGCATTAGCTGGCAACCCTGGTTACTGTCTCTGAGCTGTGAAAAGCTTCGCCCGCTCATGGATGCAGATCAGGCTGCTGCTGAAGACACCAGAGCAAGCCGTTCCCATGGCAGCAACAACAATTCAGGCTGCGATCAGACGTGCGTTTAGATCTGATATAGATGCTGATACCTGATGGATCTAAAGTGCACGTTCACACAGCAACATCTGTGAATGGTTCCACAGTCATCAGCACCCCATTCCTGCTTGCCCCTGAATCAGAGTTAAAAGACACCAGGGAAACTCCAGTCCTAATAGTTGCTGATGGGCCAGTGACAGAGTTTCCCCAGTCTGATCGCTCAAGGATGTTCTCAAGCCATTGGGAAGGGCTACTCATTCCATCCTGACTTGGCATCAATTTTTTTTGTTTGCTTGGCGATATGCGCATAACCGCATAATCTCCATCTCTAGGCTAGATTTGAAAATGAGCGGGAAAGGGAGTGATCTCTGTCAGGCGACTGTGGCTCATACTTGAACCAAAGAGATCAAAGTGCTCTGCAGAAGAATCAGTGAGCTCTCAAAGTGGAGACTTGACTCTGGGAAGTGGAAAAGCTCATGCACAAAAAACCTGCATGGAGACATTTCCACGTGGGGGTTCAATTCCTCGGTTATGCACAGGCATAAAAGACAGCAAACCGCCCCACAAAAAACACCCCATGCCCAACCACGCCATCTGATCGTTCAGTGATGGGCTGAGCCCATAGCAAAATGGATTATGCTGGGATGTCTGATTGAACATCTCCATGTCAAATAACAATGAATGAAATTAGGAGCACTTCCTGACAGTCCTAAGTGGCACATCTGACTGCAGCCTCTGTGTGGCTTTCATTGCCACTGCAACTGCAGAAGTATTTGCAGTGGCCATGGAGCATCCACACAGCAGTTTCCCACACTCTTTTCTTGCCTCAGCCCTTCATGGTGGCCATTCCCCTGCCTGTCGTGGCACCAGAAGCCTTTTTTGAGCTTTACAAAACAACACAATTGATATGCTGCTGTAGTGTTATGGCAATCTATCAACTAGGTCTCCTGAAATCCTCCCTCCCTCCCTCCCTCCCTCTAGCTCTTTCATTGTAGAGGTATAAGGGGGAAGGCATAGCTCCGCAACAAAAAGGGGCTAGAGACTTGTCTTCAGTGCTTTCTCCTACAAATAGAACTAACCCAGGTAGAGCCTCTCTTGGCTCAGGTAGAACCCCGGTAGAACCCGAGGACCCTCTCTTCACTTGGGGAAGTGGGGCACACATATGACTCTGATCCAGCCATTAGCTCAGCAATCACCTAGATGATATGTGTGACACAAGTTGGGTTGGGAGTCCTAATGTTCCCAAGCACTGCAGGGCCAAATTTCACTCTCAAGCACAGTCCGGGAGGGGGGGGGACGGACGGACTGCCATACACCCCCCAGTTGGGCAAACAGGCCTCCGCCACCACTGTTCCTGCTTGGGTCCAGGAAAATGATGTGAGAGGGAAGGCCAAACCCCTCCTCCCTCGGTGGAACATCCACCTGCGAAGCTCATGAATCTTACTTCCTCGCCATTCTGTGTGACAGGAGCCAGGCCAGAGGGTAGGGCTGCCAGCTCTAGGTTGGGAAATACCTGGAGATTTTTTTTTGGAGGGGGTGGAGTTTGGGGAGGGGGAGGCACCTCAGCAGGTTATAATGCCATAGTGTCCACTCTCCAAAGCAGCTGTTTTCTCCAGGGGAACTGATCTTGGAGATCAATTGGAATAAGCAGGAGATCTCCAGCTCGGCAACCCAATCAGATGGCCCCTGACCTGCCATTTCGCATTGCATCGTCTGGTGCTTGGGCCAGATAGAAAAAGAAGAGAAGAGATTGGATTTATACCCCGCCTTCACTACCCAAGGGAGTCTCAGAGCGGCTTACAAACTCCTTTCCCTTCCTCTCCCCACAACAGACACCCTCTGTGAGTAGGTGGGGCTTGCCCATAGTAGGGTTGCCAAGTCTGGGTTGGAAAATACCTGGAGACTGGGGGTAGAGCCAGGAGAGGGCGGGGTTTGGGGAGGGGCCTCAGCATGGTACAGTGCCATAGAGTCCACCCTTCAAAGCAGCCATTTTCTCCAGGGGAGCTGACCTCTGTCAGCTGGAGATCAGTTGTAAAAGCGGGAGATCCCCAGGCCCCACCTGGAGGCTGGCAACCCTAGCCCAAGGTCATCCAGCAGGTGCAAATGGAGGAGTGGGGAATCAAACCCAGTTCTCCCAGATTAAAGTCCGCGCTCCTAACCACTACACCAAATCACTACATCCTCCCCTCCCCTCCGGCACCTTCCGTGGAGGGCCACCTACTTGCTCCTCGTCAGAGGAAAGAGTCACCGCTGGATTGGACTCTGCCTCCGCTTCCGTTTCTAAATCTACACACGTTGCATGGCCTGCTCTGTTCCAGCTGTCATGTTCCCACGCCTTCCGGGTATAAATTGAGGGTGCGGCGGCTTGTGTGTCAAGAGCAGATATCTCCTTTTTACACACTCCTCTCCAGCGTTGGCCTCCCCAGTGGGTGTTAGACAGCGAGAAGGCTGGCGTCTTTGCCACTCAGGGACTGAGGGGCCCACGTGACTGGCTTCTCTCAACAGAGCTCTTAATTAGGACTCCTCCGTGTCTCCCGTTGAGGCACAGTTATTGGGTATTTGCGAGCCCAAGGTGAAGGAGGGCTTCATTATCCGCATGAGCTTGAAAAGTGTGCCCCTTGCTACCGCTTCATGTTTCACGGTACGGCCATTCCCCAGCAGCTACCAGTGTAGCGCAATGCACGGAAGGCTGACATTGGGGGGGGGGGGCAGGATCCTTTTGAGGAGGGACTGTAGCTCAGTGCCAAAGTACTTTCAGTCAGGCCCAAGAACAATCCCTGGCACTGCCAGTTTAAAAGGACTGAGCAGAAAGGCAGACAAAGACACCACTCGGAGACAGTGGAGAGATGCTGGTCAGAACAGACCACTGTGGGCATGATCTGGGTAGGCAGACTTTTTGGTCCTAATGCCACCTTTGCAAGGGGATGGGGCTCAGTGATGCAGTGTCTGCTTGTCATACATAGGACCATAGAATCACAGAGCCGGAAGGGGCCAGACAGGCCCTCTAGTCCAACCCCCTGCTCCACGCAGGATCCACCCTAGAGCATCCCTGACAAGTGTTCATCCAGCCGCTGCTTAAAGGCTGCCAGGGAGGGGGAGCTCACCCCCTCCCTAGGCCGCCCATTCCACTGTTGCACAACTCTGACTGTCAAGAAGTTTCTCCTAAGATCCAGCCGGTCCCTTCCCGCCCTTCATTTAAACCCATGACTGCGAGTCCTCTCCTCTGCTGCCAACAGGAACAGCTCCGTGCCCTCCTCTAAGTGACACCGCCCTTCCAAGACTTCAAGGGAGCCATCCTGTCCCCCCACCCCTCAAGCTCCTCTTCTCCAGGCTGAACCTCCCCAAGAAGTCCCTCAGGCTTTCCTCCTCACAGGGCTTCTTGGTCTGCAGGACAGAAGGTCCCAGTTTCAGTCCCCAGCATCTCCAGTTAAGCTGATGTGGAAGACTTTTCTCTGCCGGAGACCCTGGAGAGCCGCTGCCCGTCTGAGTAGACAAGGCTGACCTGGATGGACCAAGACAGCCTTATGCAGCACAGTCCAGCTTCATGGGTCCACCTCCACCCCCAAATGGCCTTGATGGACCGAGTGCGGCTTCATGCATTCACCCGACCTGCGAAGATGTCACTCTGCCAGCAACCAAAAGACAGGAGGAGGAGGAGGAGGGAGAAGGGCTGTACTTGGCCGAACACTGGGGGGGGGGGGGGAAGCAAGGGACAATGCCAGGGCCTCCGTGGGTCACCTCTGCCTCAGCTGGTGGCTATGCAGGTCTGGGAGCTGATGACGGACATTAACTTTGCCCATCACTTTCCCCCATGCCGCTGACCCCAGGGACACCTAAGGATGGGCACGGACCAGCTCTTTGGTTCATGATGAATTTTGGTCAAGCTTATGGCAGGTCACCCGGCACATGTTGGATTCTCTGGACTTGGTACTGCCAGGGAACCACAGGAAAAGAGCAGAGTGCTCAAGGGCTTTAGCGCAGCAGAGCTTGGGGCTC